>JAQSVV010000031.1:2951250-5902500 GCA_036375495.1 Agrotis segetum
CTTGGCTGATTTTATCCTTCTATTTGATTTATTAATTGGTCTGTTTCTCTTTTGTCGGTCTAGTAGTTGCTGACATAACTACTTAACTTGAAACTTGAGTAAAATCATCAAATGAGTAGTCCCACCCAGGGCGGGACGGGATCGGACTGTCAGACTTGTACTGACTCAAATCCACGGTGATCCTTCTATAGCGCTTTACGTTCCAGGGTCACGGTTACCTGATGAGACATTCCCGCAACCCCAACAAGAGACCCTGAAAATGATTCCCAGATCCATCTTTGTGAACTCCGTCGGAAAAAAAATAAGTCAAATCAAAAATCGGCTCAACAAATTATCCTACGACATATACATAAAGGTACCTACGTCTGTATGTAATCTAGCCTTTAATGGCCAAATTCAAAGTACCTCACATTACCATTCCCGTAATAATAATTCCCTATTCAAAACCAACCAGTAATGCTCCAGACCTTTGCATACAAATCAGTGACACTACATTACCGATTCAGCCGTGTTTCAAGAGGTCATTACCCGACCAATTACGTCACGTGGATCTAAACGAGGGGGCTCCAACGATAGTTGGACAGTCGTCAAGTATTCAACAGAAAGAGACAGAAGGTCTAATGTATTTTTTTTATTTTGAGAGTGTTCTGCCAATCGCAGCTGACGGTAGACATCCCTATTAAGCCTTTATTCGGTAAGACTGAGAGACGTCGTCTCTCCAAAATAGGGGATACTACTAACTAAGCCCGAAACCCGTAAACTCAGGCGTAAGACATCCAACCCGATAATTCCTTGGCCCCGGCCAGGTCATTATGTTAATGACAGCTTTTTGAGGCCCGCGTGGAACATGAAGCGCCGTCGACCCGGGCATGGTCCATGATCGGAAACCGAGTCGCCCATTACTTGCCGTCCACATGCCCGTGCTTACGGTGGCCGAACATCGCCCCGCGACGTCCGTTGCCTTGGGCGTCTCCCGCGGCAGCTGAGTCGTGAGGCGGATGTTGTCCTTTTCCTCTCGCGTTCCGCTTCCTCTTTCGTTAGCGTAACTGCTTCGCAGAAGGAGGCGACAGCTTCTCATTCCGTGTCGCCCCGTAGCATGGTCTCGGCCAATGCCGGGGTGTACGAAGTGGCTTAGAATGTAGAACGCGTATAAACAAACGTAATGTGGGACGTCGTGCGGCAATTTGAATTGGTGATTTGAAGTATGTAGATGGTTGGCAATGGACGGATGCGGACTGCCCAGGACCCAGATGGCAGACGTTTGCACGAGCGGTGGACGGCAATTAGCTGAAGAAATGGAGTTTTGGAGTTATCCTTCTAAACTAATCTGTTTTGTGGCTCAAGTGTCCACAGTTTAGTGCTAGAGTACTAAAAAGAATTGGTAAAGTTTAATTTAGTCCGAGCTAATTAGTTTGTACGTAGATTCTTTTATTCGCTTTGATGAGAGGAGTGTGTGGAATTCGTGATGAGATTTTTGATGGTACAGGAATTAGAGTTGCTATACAGCTTTTAAGTGATGCAGAACTGTTGTTGGTTGAATTTAATACTATCTTACTACTATAATAAATGCGAAAGTTTTATGACGGATGTTTATTAGTCTTTCACACATAATTTACAGAATGAAATTTTATGAAGTAAGGTACACAGATAGTTCTTAACCTGGATTAAACACAAAGGATTCTTGTTATCCCGATATGAAGTTCCCGTTCGGTCATCTCTGAACTTCGCATAAGTATCGCCGCGGGCTTAACGCACTAATACTTTGATGGTTGATCAAAATGCGAAATAATACTTATGGAAATAAATAAAAGTGATTAAGTTTTATAACAAATTAGCAATTAATAAAAGTGGCATTGGACCACTTAGCTCGCAGAACTGTTGGCCGATGGGGTCGTAGGGTTCTGGAATGGAGACAACGCAAGCGCAGCGTAGGATGTCCACCCATAAGGTGAAGAGACGGTCATATGAAGACCACAGAATCACGCTGGATGCAAGCCGCTTCCAACCAGTCCTATTGCAAGTCTATAGGGGAGGCGTATGTTCAGCAGTGGACGTCTTACGGCTAATATTATGATAGTGAGGATGACTTTGACAGAAACGCAACTCGTCAGATTTTCAAAGACGCAGCTCGACAAACAATATAATTAATAAGTAGGATTGCGCTTCGTGTAAATACTTATAAAAATATATATCTGACGAGTTGCGTTTCTGACAAGTTGTGAGTCCATCCTGAGAGATGACGAGTTGCGAATCTGACGAGTTGCGTTTCTGTCGACATGAGAATGATCCATTAAGACTTCTTCACTTAAAGGTCTTTGAAACTTTTCAAAGACCTTTTTGTGAAGAAACTGATCTAGATATCGCTGTCTTACGGTGTTGAAAAACATAATGATCAACCTAGTGCTAATGGCGAGAAATTATCTAGAAAACAGACGGTCTGATTAATGATCTTTGATTAAGGCGATTATACACGACACTACTAAACCGCACAGACGGGCGTTCAAAGCGGATCTTAGGTCGAGACTCCACCAAAGCTGTGCAAGTCGAGACGTGTTTTGAACAACCAATAGAATTGCGTTGCGGTGTGGAGCTGTGTCAATAACGCAATTCTATTGGTTGTTCAAAACACGTCTCGACTCCGCACAGCTCGACACAGCTTTGGTGGAGTCTCGGCCTTAGGTCGGATTCAGCTTGCATGAAATTCATTGATGCCTGACATATTCATGGACAGATAGCGCGGTATACCTCTGTAGTACCAAAAGCGCGAGTAGCGACTAATGGGAAACTCGCCGTCCGATCAAGGCTTAGGTCCGTTTTGACGGTGCGTCATGTTCTACACGCGCATCAAGGAACTGATAGCCTGGCCAAACGCTCGCCGGCGTCACATATAACTGTTTTAAAAGGGCATCGCGACCCCAAATTATAGATAAATTGGATTATGGAGGAATTTGGTGTTCTTCATTCAGAGCGGAAAGGCTCACTTGATGATCTCTACACCAAAAAAGTTCCAGGTCAGTGTTGCAACACTTACATTACAGTGTCGTTTGAAAATCGCCTGAAGCAATTTAAGTTTGATATTATTTCTGAGAGGAAAGTCTAGCCCGGGTCGACGGCGCGTGTTGTCCCACGCGTGCCTCAAAGAGCGTCAGCATAATGACGGGGCCCCCCCTCTCAGAGGGCCAAAGCCTGCCGGGGTCGTGGGATTATTCCCTTACCGTAACCCCGGAACATAACAGGCTATGAAGGACACCGTGGATTTTAGTCAGTAGAAGTCTGACAGTCCCTCCCGCCCTGCCTGGGGTTGGAGGACTCATTTGATGATATTACCACGCTAAAAAAAATAATAAAAGAGGAAAGTCTAAAACAAACTTACCTTTTTCTTCATTCTAAAAAACCAAAAACAATCCACCTAAAATAACATAAAATCTTCACTATTACGAGCAAAAAACTCTTAACACTGAAAAAATTCCGTCTCACAGCCCTTTACATTACAGTTTCTAGATTGAGACAAGACAAATCGAATAAAAAGGAGGTCCCTTTTTAGTACAGAAGTATTCGAAAAAAAGTGGGACAAGAAATGTAGGAGAAAATCCTCCGATTAGATTTTCTTTCTCGTTTCACATCTTGTTAGGAAAAGGAGGCAGATATTTAGGTAGAGTACTATTAGGTACGTACTGCAGTTGATTAGAATTATATTCTTGGCTGGGTAGATAACCCATTACCTTCTTATGTAATTTGTTAGAAGTGTTCAAAGATAGGGTAAGTTCAAAAATCGACCTTGTGGTAGTAGAACGTTTTTGCTACAGGGCTTCGTTTTGTTCATAATTCTAATTAGTTAATAGGATCCACATTAGAAGTAATTCAAAAGTATTCAGCTCATAAATTAAAAACATTTTTTAGTCAGTACAATTAGTCTGAGAGTTCCTTTTTCATGTAGGGTGCTTGACTAGAATAACGACTTTTCATTACGCATATTTTGAAAGTAGTAGTCATAAAATGCCTAATGAGCGGATTGAAAGTTATACTTTGCAGCCCTAGGGAGAATTGATTTCAATTGTCAACTTATAAATTTAAAAAGGACTTAATTAGTCCCTCGAACCAATAGCGCCCTCACTACGTTACGTATGCCAAATCCCTCTCGGGCCAATAAGTAACTTTCTACCCTTGGGTTATAATGTACTATAATCCACCCTAAACATAGGAAAAAGATAATTTCCACTCAAACCTCAATTTAGATTAAACAAGCCCAAAATTTGCTATTTATGATTTTAAACCATACCTTATTTTACCCAGAATTTTTTAGAACCAAACACTCAAAACGTTACGTCCTTTCGAAGCCATACATCAAAATGGCGGCCACACAAAATGGAGATCGCGCGTGGCTTTGAATATAACAGTAGCAGGACGAGCCTTCCTAATGCACTAACGACATTTGTTTGTTATTGTTTCAGTTACGGGACACTTCCAGGACTATTGTTTTGAATGTGTCTGGTTTGAACTTGAATTATGTTTACGAAAAGTATTTTTAGTCATTTTATTTAAAAGGCAGATTTTTGATAGGTAGCAATTTGGTTCAATCTCTTAGCCCGAAAGTACGAGTTTCGGGCTAAAGCCTCATTTAGACGATGCAAGAACTCGAACGCGAGTTGCGTTACATTGCGGAATTATAGGTAGAACAAATTCAGTTAATGAAACTAATGTAAAGGAAACTAGAATTAAAGTATTTATGAGATATAATTAGGAAAAACGTTACAAGCTACATGACATGAAAAATAGAACGACATCAGCTGACCACAGATTATATAGAGCGGCGCGCGGATTGCTCGTAGGTTTTATGTTCTACTTCCAATATCCTCCCTTGGACATAAACCCATTTGTGCAGAGCAGTAGTCCAGCTTCAGTTGCGGAGTACCTTTAGTCAGCGAGTCCGCCACCATCTCACCTGACTGGATGTACTCAATAACAATCTTCTTCAATTGCACTTTGTCACGTACAAAGTGGTGTCGTATGTCTATGTGCTTAGACCTGGAATGATAGTTTTCAGTACCTGCAAGTTTAATAGCGCTTTGGTTATCACATAAAATGGTAACAGGAATACTGGCCAAGTGTGGCCAGAACTCTTCTTGCATTTGCCTAAGCCACATCGCCTCTTGAGTACAGCTTGAGAGCGACATGTATTCAGCTTCAGTTGTGGATAGCGCAACTGTTTGTTGTCGGCGTGAGTTCCACGTTATTGCGCCACCCTGAAATATAAATACATAACCGGTACATGATCTTCGGTCATCTTCATTGCTAGCCCAATCAGCATCACAATAGCCATATATTGAATTTTCTTCTTTATTTTGTTTATAAGATAATGCATAATTTTCAGTATAACTCAAATATCTTAAAACTCGTTTCAGCGCCAACAAATGCTGCATTTCCGGTCTTGCGTTAAATCTACTTAAAGTATTCACAGCATATGCTATATCTGGGCGGGTTCCTTGTGATAAATACAGTAATGATCCAATCATTTCCTGATATGAAGTCACGTCAACAGTAGTCTGAGTCTGACTCATATTAAACTTAGTCTTTGGATCAATATCCAAATTATATTTTACTGCCAATGTATAATGAAATGAAATGAAATGTAGTGAAACTCGCATACGAGTTCTTGCTCCGTCTAAATGGCGCTTAAGAGACAGGCGTTTTGACAGCTAGAACGTACTGAATGATTTTACGATTTGACTAAGGCATCGGCACGGCTGAGGATTTTAGATAATAAAAAGCATTATAGACATTAACTTAATGGCAATACAATAAATATCGTTAGCCAAACTATCACAATATTAATTATGATCACGATTAATCAGGAGATACCTCAGTTACATCCAAGAGAGATTATAAGACTAAGATTATTATTGACCCGAGAAAACCTAGAACATTTCCTCAGACAACGCTTTAAATGAGTCAGTAATAATTATATGTACTATACCATCAACCAAAATTACCAGGAGGTTATAAGCGCTAAGAAGTATGGTCATTTACCGTTTGTTCAATCTTAATATATATAAATCTCGTGTCACAATGTTTGTCCTCAATGGACTCCTAAACCACTTAACCGATTATAATGAAATTCGCACACCATGTGCAGTTCGATCCAACTTGAGAGATAGGATAGTTTAAATCTCAAATTATAGTCTCGATTTGCAGCGGGTGAAGCCGCTGGCAACAGCTAGTATGATTATAAATATCATTAAAAATTTCCTTGTATTGTACTGTATGTAAATCGGGCCGCTTGTATCCGCAACTCCACAAATTACTCTTATTTTTTATGGCTATGCAAAGACTATATGGCTTACGAAACAATAATTAGTTTATACTAACCTAAACTACCAGGAGACCAAAGAGTGCAAAGAGATTTCACCACTTAAATAAATCGTGGAAAACAAAAAAAGCGTTCTCCAAGAAAACGTAGGCTTAACCAAAAACAATTATGTAACCTCAATCTGAGTGACCAGGAGATTATAACTTCAAAGAGGAATAGTCATTATTTTATTTTTTATCAATATTTAACTTGCCAACAAAATTGTAAAAACGTTTGATCTCAGAAAGCCGACAAAATTTTCCTTCAAACAGTAATTAGAAACACTAACCTTAATTACCAGGAGGCTATAACTGAAAAGAGGTCTGGTCATTCACCGTTACCAGGCCCCGACATGATTGGAAACTTCATCGCCATTTACGGAACACGAATCTAATCCCGAGGTGAAACTGAAAATTTGCCAAACTAGAAAATCCAATTACAGACACAGTATTTGTTGAAATCGAAGCGAAGCGTTGATAGGCGGGCATTGTTGTGAAATGCGATATTGTATTAACTGTTCGTCATTATACAAACATTGGTTTTACTGTGATTACAAGGATTTGATATTTAGAAAATAGAGGCACGATGTAAAATAAATAATTAGATTATTTTTAAATTGGTTATATTTTATATCCATGATGAACTTTACACTTAGAATAACGACTTTATATTTATCATTATAGCTACTTTAGGGCAATACGTTTTCTTTTTCTATTCTGTCTTGTCGGACACTGAATAATTCACTTAACTAGTTTTTTCATATCACTCCTTACACAATTGATCCATCTTTTCTTTAGTATTTCTCTTCTACTCCACGCATCCACATTCGTAACTATCCCTCTCACAGAGAAGAGGCCTGTTTCCTAGCAGTGGGAATGTTATAGGCTGATGATGATGTCGATGATGACTCTCTTAGTTACATGCATGTCATCCCTCCTCATCACAAATCCATACTAAGACTGACGACTGCCTTTTATTTTTCTTGTAATAGGTGCCTTAAAATCTTCCTCATATATATACCTTTTGGGCTTCACACACAGCAGCTATAATGTAAAGATGTACATTATAGCTCGATACATCTCATTACATCTTTCCATAGAGATTCGAAGATGTAAAAATAACATTATAGCTGTCGTGTGTGGTCTGACGATTTCTGTGATGTACATCTTTACATTGTAGCTGCTGTGTGTGAAGACCTTTATTCCTTCCTCACTTTATCCATTCTTGTCACCCCACATCTGCCTTAACATTAAAATAACCACTTATTAAGGGTAAATTGTCACTTCAATTCTATTCTTAGTTTCAATGTAAGTTAATTTTCCAAGAACAACTCTTATTTACATTTTCGTTCCTTCATTACATTGGAGTTCAACACGAAATTATATCGCCACAGCGACTGCAAAAGAATACTGATTGCATTTCCTTGTAAAATGGGTCATAAGACTCGAATTAGGACATTGTATTACAATTGGGTGTGTTTGTAACCGGCTGTGGTTTTAATTTTTAGGGTTCCGTAGTCAACAAGGAACCCTTATAGTTTCGCCATGTCCGTCCGTCCGTCCGTCCGTCCGTCCGTCTGTCCGTCCGTCCGTCCGTCCGTCCGTCTGTCCGCAGTTTAGCTCAGAGACGCACAGTACTAGAGAGCTGTAATTTGGTGTAAATATACGGATTCGTTGTGCCGAAAAAGTGGTAAAATAAAATCTCGTAAAATATTTTTTTTTTAGGGTACCTCCAGTACTTACACGTAAAGTCAGGATTTTTTTTTTCTCGCGTACCCCTTAGTATGGGGTATCATTAAATAGGCCTTTAAAAAATAATGATAGTTTCCATTAACAATTTTTTGATAAAAAAATTCGTTTGTGAAATATTAAGCTTTAAAGTGCTAAATTTTGCTCGATTCGAGTGTCCCCCCCCTCTACCAGCTAAACGGTTATGTTTGGGGGTGTGAAAAAATTCACAATAGTAGTACATATAACGAAGTTTAAAAGAAAATTATCTGTATGACTAAGTAGGCTTTACAACTTTACGAGTAATAGTCGACCAACTTATAAAATGTACTTGATATCATATTTTCTTAAACAAAATGTATCGGAGACAACTGCAAATGTAAGTTTGTCAACTTTATTTTTACAGCTTTTATAGGTATGTTTTTTGGGGATAGGTAGGTTTTTATGAATTATTCCCGGTGGATCCCACTTTTGAATCCCACTTGAATATTTTTCCCGTTGGATCCCACAAAAAATTAAAATGTATTCCCGTTGAATCCCACAACAAAAGAAAAACGTTTTATTCATGTTGAATCCCAAAAACTATTCCCGTTGGATCCCACATGCTTTAAAAAATCTGAATGCGAGTACTTTCAATCACAAAATTGCTATCATAAAACTAGCTTCTGCTTGCGGTTTCGCCCGCGTCGTGTTAGGCGTATGGCCCTATGGTCCAGTCTCCATCTGTTCTCTTGAGGTAAGCGTGAAACACGACGCGCCATGACTTGGGCCTGTCCTTGGTCAGACGGCTCCCGGCTACCACCTTGAGCTTATGCTAGCCTAGTACTTTGGCATGCTATTTAGAGTTACCTTACCCCCACGCTGCGTGTCACGTGGCGCCAGAGCGCAAAACATACCACCTTGATCTTATGCTAGCCTAGTACTTTTGCTGGTTAGTGACATTCTATCAGTTTGTAAGTAAAGACTGAAACAAATTCACAGCCGTCTTTCTACACTCACTGGTGACCGTCTTTTTTTTTTTTTTTTTTTAGCCTGGTAAAATCATCAAATGAGTCCTCCAACCCCGGGCAGGGCGGGAGGGACTATGGAAAGCCTATGGAGGCCAGATCTTGTGGAACTTTTTTTTTTGTAAAATTCTTAAATAAGTTACTCAGAATATATCAGTAAAATAACGGTAACAGTTTTCTTCTGATATGTACACATGTTGTCAAAAAGTGGGATTCAATGGGAATTAAAAATGGGATTCATCGGGACTATCTAAAAAATGGGATCCAAAAGTGGGATCCAACGGGAATAATTCGTTTTTATCGTCAACTATTTTTAACTAAATTCAAAAAAAGGAGGAGGTTCTAAATTCCTTTTAATCTTTTTTCTTATGTATTTTTCCCGATATCTCAAAGACTCCTGGACCGATTTTGAAAATTCTTCTTTTTAAAATTAAATTCAGCGAATCAGTTTAGTTAGTTCGCATAAGTATTTTGATGGGCAACTACGGAACCCTACACTGTGCGTGGCCCGACACGCACTTGGCCGGTTTTTTACTTTTCGCGTTGTAAACTGTAAAGGAGTGTAATCGAATTGGTCGTGAGTTCATTTAAATATTCAAAATTCTAATAGCTTTGAGCCGTGTGGGTGAAATGGAACGATTTTCCTATTATATTATGCTGTAAGACAACAACAGTATTAAACTACCTTCGTTTAAATCAAAGAGATTTAAAAGAACCTATAGAGCGGGCATTGGGAAAATTGTCATACAAAATTGTTGATGCCGTGCGTCAGTAGCACTATCTAAGCGTCGCATAGCAACGCGACTGACTGAGGGACTTTTTACCTATTGGTAAAAATTTTGGATCACAAATTTCTTCGTGATGTCCCGTCTACTGCTCGTATATACTTTAAATATCTGGTTGACCGAGCTTCGCTCGGTTTTTAAAATGTCTATATCTTGGGAACCGAGCTTTTCTCGAACCCGGGACCTTATTAAATCGATTCCTTGAGCCGAAAAACCCCTAATCTGTAACTTTCATGAAAATCCTTGGAGCCGTTTCCAAGATCCTGATTATATATTATAAATATACAAGAATTGCTCGTTTAAAGATATTAGATGTATTTGGTTTAAAGTATGTCAGTTGCTCCAACTCACGTGCCCTTTATTACCCGACGATCTCCGATCATGACCGAAATGTTCGCATACAAAATAATCAGTCAATTAGAATGAGTGTCCGTCAATTGTGGAGTATAGGCTTTAGCAGGCATTTTGAAGAATTGTCGAGACAATGACCTCTCTGTGAGAGAGTGTGGGCGTTTTTAATGATAGTTAGTAGATGTCAATGTCTTCAATTTTTTTTGAAGTGAAAACTTCTTTAGCGGCGTTGTACACTTTTTCTGTAATGGGTAAAAAATTTAAAACTCGCGTCAGGGTCACGTGACCAAAACTCGCGTCAGGGTCACGTGACCCTGATCGAAAATGAGTAAGACGTCATTCAAATTAAAAATAAAACATAGTAACAAAAAAGTTTTCACTTCTACCGGCACTCCTGGAGTGCAACCTTTTTTTTTTTAAGAAATGCCATTTTCCTTACGATGTTTTCCTTCACTAATGCCAGGAGCGTTGGGTTTGAACCAACTCGTAAATCAAGCCCGATACCAATGGTTTCACCACTAATCTTCAACAGAAAGTATCGAGTACTTGGTCATTATTACTCTTATAAAAAACCCTCAAAAATTGAAGGCAACCAATTAAACACTTTTCCACACAGAAACTTTACTGCACAACATTTTATTTCGGTATCTCGTTCGTTAAAAAATTCCACAGTACGGTTTCTGAAGCGGACTTTAAAATCTTGGACGGGAGAGTGGCGTGGGTTGCTTCCTGATAGCACTCGTGACTTGGATCTGGGATCTAGGGAGCGTTTAGACGTGGCGGGTGAGTAATGGATACAAGTTGAGGGTGGGAGATTGTTGATTGTGAGGTGGTGAGGCGTTTTAGTTTGTTATTTTCTTGGTGAGTGTGATTTTGCGCTACTTATTTTTGTTTTACTGTGTCCTATCTATGCCCTGTGTTGTGTCTATTCTCGTGTAACGTATTTTTTTTAATCAAAAATTTCCCAATAGCCTCCACGTTATTCGGATTTTTTATCTTTTGATTGGCGGCAATAGCTAGTCGCCTATTTTATGGTACTTAGACATAAAATGCAAGTTTTATGTCGTAGTTATGTAAGTTTAGTTATAGGTACACTACTGCCCAACCGTTCGGCGACTACAGGGTATGTTTTCAAACTGTGATTGTTTTATGAAAATATCTTTAATGGTGTTTCCGCGGCGGTAGTATTTTTTCTTTCCTTGTCTTTTCCAAGTCAGTCAATTAGTAAACTATCATATTAAATTTTATTGTAACACATAAAAAGAAGTGGCTCAATCATAAATCACTTCAATAGAATTTGATTCTTAATTCATAATGACAAATTCCTTTTAGAACCTGTTTTAATCTTACAAAAGTCTTTTTATAAATCTGAATAATGTAATAAGCTAGCTAAGAAACAGTGAAGCCATTTTAGCAAAATAAAAAGTTACAATACTACCGTTCAAGTTTTAAAGAGATAATAACGTGAAATGTAGACGTGAGACGTTCCAAAAAGTTTCAAGTTTAGGCGAGTTACTCGCGCAAGTTCACTGGGTAGAAGAGATACGTCTAAACAATCCTTAGGAGATTTCGAAATAGATACTTAGACATCGCATGAAGTGTTTTCAAATGGGTTCTTATGTTATCTAGATGAGTCTGTTCAGTTTGTAAAAGAGATAGTAATATAAAAAGTAATGTTTTATTTAGCTTGGCTAAAATGAGACTTTATTTTTAAAAGATTTCGAAATACTTCGTTGTATCAAGTGTAATTTTTAGTATGACTGGTGTGGTGAAAATTACCGACTTAATTTTGTTTATGTTCAGTAATATTTTTGTCAGATATTGGTATGTTTTGTTGTGTCAAATTGTCACCAATTTGCTCCGTCTACTTTTGAAGGTCTGTTCACATACACACACTAGCACACTACACAAACGAGACTTTATTTTTAAAAGATTTCGATGATAATATTAGATAGATAATACTTCGTATTATCAAGCGTTATTTTTAGTATGACTGGTGTGGTGAAAATTACCGACTTAACTTTGTTTATGTTCAGTAATATTTTTGGTGGATTTTGGTTTGTTTTGTCGTGTCAAATTGTCACCAAATTGCTCTGTCTACTTTTGAAGGTCTGTTCACATACACACACGCACAAACAAAGACACACACACAAACGACCCTTCTAGAGAACAACACCAATCACTTTAATACGCAAACTATTCCATACCCTCATCAGAATCAAAGTTTCAAACGTCCACTTGCTAACCGCTTACAACTTAGTACCCACAACTAAGTAGCCCGTATAATAACACCTTACGATCACCTAAGACCATAAGTACTGAACTTTATAAGCTGTCTTATGACACCGAAGTCTTGGTTACGTCATTTATTCACAGCAGGTTTAACCACAGAATAAGTAGGATCAAGAAGGCTTTATTTATACAAAGGAAGAGAACAAAACGCTATACATATGCCCAGTAGCCTAATGTTCGTGGGAGCCGTCTTTTATAACGTTTTTTCAATGCATGTCTTTATGCTAATTGCCAATAATGCATAGTACGTACTTTTGTATAGTGGTAAAATTATCAAATCACCCAGGGCTGGGCGGGAGGGACTGTCAAACTCGTACTGGCTAAAATCCACAGTGTCCTTCAATAACCCTTTATGTTCCATGGTCACGGTAATTCGTTAAGTCCAGCGACCCCGGAAGGCTTTGGCCTCTGTTTACTCTCTTTGTTACTCGCGCGAGTAAACCGCAAACCCGCACCTTTACTTGCGCGAGTTGCATGCGCCGTGTACAAACACCCTGCGGGTAACTTGATCAAGTAGCTTGCGCATGTTACTTGAGCGGGTTACATGCGCCGTGAACAAGCACCCTAAATGACTCAGTCTAGTTGGCCTTCTGTAACTCTCTACTCCTTGTGTTCTGCCCTCAACAGTGAATATGATACTGTCCTGTGAGAATTTACGTCACACCTATGTTCTCAAGAGAGTTTTGAAGATAGAGGTGTAATATCAGACGCTTAGTGTCCCAGGTGGCAGTGTGTGTCGTATTAGAGGATGTTAAGTTACGATATCAATAGCACGGTGAGTTTACGTAGTAGACAAATTCAATAACAATAATTTTGTGGGTTATGGAGATTCTGAACATAGACAAGGTGCTAGTGTTTTGTCAAGACTCTAGCATTAAGGCTCCATAGTACTTCAGTATAATCTTACTCGCTCGCACTTGTACGTACCAAGCACTATTGCTTGCTCTTTTTTATTTAGCTGTCTACACGCAAATCTATTTATATTACGGCGAAAAAAAATGAAGTTCAAAAAATAAATGACATAAGACCGACTTTATAGTTAGTTCAGTTAGTATAAAATGTTTCGTGATCTATTTTTAAGTATTTTATGATTGGCAGCGGTTTATTGTTCAATTTAGAGGTAACTTTGGGATTTTTTTCTATCGAGAAAATTTTACCGTTTTCGCCAAACATAAGACCTAACATTAATCCTCAACTTTACCAAATATTTATTTCAAAATTAATGCTCAGCATTTTCGACGTATCACAGGATTCTGCTAAGCCATTTGAGGTAGTATGGGCTCTTAAATGTAGCCACGCTTGCCAAGGTTGCTAAGATAGCGAATTTCCTCCGTGTCTCGGAAAAGCAAGTAGTCCTTGGTTCCGACTGGCATTTGTAGATCTATGAAAGTCGTTACTGAGAAGCTCGAAACTCGGAAAGTCATACCAAGGGGTATAGTATCGTACAATAGGACGTATATCGTAGGGCAGATAGGCAGTCGCTCCATGTCAAATTGGATGAAAAAACTTGCAAATAAGGTCTGGCATCACTTATTTCAAGGACCGCATCGAATTACAAATCACCCTATACACATATAATCCAATCCCTGTGAAAAGTAATCTACAATCCTATACCTACACGTCGAATCTTGTATGACGTAATCCATCCATCTGTCCGTTCGTGGAATCAGAGGGAAACTTTGATAGATTGACTTTATATTGCCTAGGATCCTTGACTACGCGAGGATGCCCAAGTTTCAGACAGCGAAGTTAAGTAACTCATTCAACGCGGTAGACGCTACGTAGAACCTTAATCAAAACAAAGTTGCCGATACGTTTGGCACAATTACTGGGTAGAAAAATATATTGGGGTAGATAATGGTTGGGTAAGTTAATTTAGGACTATTGGTAGTATAGCAAGATAATATCGAGAGCTATGATCCGGTTATAATAAAAAATATTCGATGGAAGTCTTTTTTGTAGTTGGCAGTTGATAAAATAATTTAATATAACATTCCACAACTATCACACAACGCCATCTAGTCCCAAGCTAAGCAGAGCTTTTGTTATGGGTACTAGACAACTGATAAACATACTTATATATTTCTAAATACATACATAATTAAATAAATTACACCCAGACACAGAACAAATGATCATGCTCATCACACAAACATTTGTCCTGGGTGGGAATCGAACCCACGACCCCCGGCATAGCAGTCAGGGTCACTAACCACTAGACCAACAGACTAGTCAAAATGTAGTGTTTATTAATTAAAAGTTTTTGGAATCAGATCATTAAATTTATACCTAATACTGAAAATACACCTTGCTCTAGATCATAACCATCTTCATGATCTTATCTGTCTATGTACTAAAATTCAACAAAATCGGTTCAGTGATTTGACGGTAAAAAAGAAACGAAATTACTTTCGCATTAATAATGTAACAAAAATATTTTATCAATTCGAACCAGTAGTTCCTGAGATTAGCGCGTTCAAATGAACAAACAAACTCTTCAGCTTTATTAGTAATATCTGGTTGACCGAGCTTCGCTCGGTTTTTAAAATGTCTATATCTTGGG
This sequence comes from Agrotis segetum, assembly GCA_036375495.1. Taxonomy (NCBI): domain Eukaryota; kingdom Metazoa; phylum Arthropoda; class Insecta; order Lepidoptera; family Noctuidae; genus Agrotis; species Agrotis segetum. The sequence continues at coordinate 2,966,322 of JAQSVV010000031.1, forward strand.
AACCGAGCTTTTCTCGAACCTGGGATCTGATAAATTGATCCCTTGAGCCGAAAAACTCCTAACCTGTAACTTTCATGAAAATCCTTGGAGCCGTTTCCAAGATCCTGATTATTATATAAATAAACAAGAATTGCTCGTTTAAAGATATTAGATATCTTTAAACGAGCAATTCTTGTATACAGAAAGAAAAAACATTAATTGGTACAAACGCAGGGCATAGCAGATAAATTAATGAACAAGTGATAAAAAAAAAAACAATGTAATAAAAATAACCTAAAAATATTTGGTACAAATATTTCTTTGGTACGCGGCTGCTCCAAGTATCGATTAAGATAAAGCAAATAATCGTATTATAAAACCTCAAAATTAAATAATTAGATACGCGTATAATATATTATCCAAACTCAGAAAAAAAAATTGCCATTTCTTTTTAGGACCTGTATTTTTTAAATTATTCGTCCCACTCATAGAGAGAGAAAAAGGCTTTGTGACTCAGTAATGGGAAGTCTGATTACGTTGGCATGTGTAGGTAGAGATCTAACGAAATGTGGGTGTGTATTTAACTAATTCTCTATACCCACGCTTTGCCAGTTTTTGCAAGTGCCACAGACAGCGAACTTAATTTTGCCAGTCAATGAAAAACGTTTTAAATAAAATGTAACCGACTTCGAAAAACACACAAAAAAGCATAACATAATTTCTTAGCGATATTCGTTCAGCGATGCTCGCTCGACTCGCTTGATCAGGTTTGCACAAGATTGAGCAACAAGCGGGCGAGTGGCCGAGTAATCGCTCGTCGCACTTGCTCACTCGCTTGCTATAACCGGCGACAAAACTGTCGAAACTATACTCGCTTCCCGTTGATTGCCAACTCTTTTATAGTTTCTAGTTCTACTCGTTACTCGTTCATCGTCGGCGGTCGGACCTCTGCCTTAAGGTTCGTAAAATATGAGTTTGATCGTCAAATCAGGCTCAGCGTAAACTTCAAACCTTTCAACCAGACACTCAATATGAGACAGTAATCTGAAAAACTCATTTTAAGCAGACATTTTCGTCTTCGTCACGTTCAAAATTTTAATATAAAGTAGCATTCCCACACCATCGTCACAAACTCGAGGGTTCGGCAAATATTTTCCATGTAGACAAACATGTTTTCGATCGGAAAGTTCGGAAAAATAGATTTAGTATGTTGATAGTAATCATTTGGTGGTTGAGATTGATTTAGAGTAATACTTTTGTGAGTAATGTGTCTTTTTGATAGTTTATCTGTGACTGAGTTAAAGGTCAGCGAGTATTATTGTCGACCCTTGTCTGTTTTTGGTCAGAGGTAGGGCCCTTTCACACGGGTACCTTAGTTAACGATTCTTCGAAAACCATGACACGACAAACGTTACGACGTTCAATCGGTGGCCAGCGTTACTTGACACACTATAACATAATTCTGCCGTATAAAGATGGGTCATGCAATGATGTTCAGCAACAGTACGTTTAAATATTTGTTAGAACTCTAAAATACTTATAAAATTGGAATAGTCGAATGTTTTGTGTCATTGGAAGGCGAATAGAAGTACCTTTTCACAAAACCCTTTTAAATTGTGATGACTTCTACCTTTTTAATTTATCGGCAGGATAGACATTTTCCGTCCTACCACAAAAACTTTTAAACGTCTATTGAACACTTGTCTAAAAAAATGTCAGATTATGACTTTGAAATAAGGTCCGTTTTTCAGTCACACTTATTTTAGACACGTGTTCAACGGATGTTAAAGTTTTTGTAGTAAGACTGTTTTTTCTTTTGTCAAAGCTTTTGTCAAATCAATAGTTTTGATTATCTCCTTAACAATGGTAATAATTTTGTTTTTATCTAATTCACAAAAAGTGGAATCACATTTTAAGTAGTAATCAGATTTTTGAAGTGAAAACTTCTTTAGCGGCGTTGTACACTTTTTCTGTAATGGGTAAAAAATTTAAAACTCGCGTCAGGGTCACGTGACCAAAACTCGCGTCAGGGTCACGTGACCCTGATCGAAAATGAGTAAGACGTCATTCAAATTAAAAATAAAACATAGTAACAAAAAAGTTTTCACTTCTACCGGCACTCCTGGAGTGCAACCTTTTTTTGAAGTGAAAACTTCTTTAGCGGCGTTGTACACTTTTTCTGTAATGGGTACAGGGCCCCCGCTACCATATGTGCAATGTGTGCAATGCACACGGGCGCCATCCTTTAGGGGGCGCCAAAACCAAGGGCCCAGAAAAAAAGAAAAGTTGAGAACCTAACTAGGATTACTTTTAAGTACCTAATAAAGACTTCAAATATCTGATCTTACTAATTTTAGATTAAAACTTGAAGTCCGGAAACGTTAAACTTTTAGAGCTCACTGCGTTCTTCTAGGAAGAATTGCCTTGTCCTATTCCAAAAAGCTAAAAAATTTCGCGCTCGCTTCGCTCGCGCTACATTTAAAGTTGACATTCGCTTTTCATGACCTCGCTTTTGAGAGCAATAGCAAATGCTGTATTATGTTAGTTAATCTTGTATTGGTCTACAAAAAATTAAATTTGTCTTCTCTAAGCTGGTACGGAAGTTTGGGTTGGGAGCTGTGAAGTTTGAGTAGCACTTGATGGTTTTTTTTTTGTGTTTAAGTTCCGAAGCGCAAGCTTTACAGCCCCAGGGCGCTGAATTTTAAAATACGCCACTGACCGATCTACCATAAAAAAAAAAGGTTGCACTCCAGGAGTGCCGGTAGAAGTGAAAACTTTTTTGTTACTATGTTTTATTTTTAATTTGAATGACGTCTTACTCATTTTCGATCAGGGTCACGTGACCCTGACGCGAGTTTTGGTCACGTGACCCTGACGCGAGTTTTAAATTTTTTACCCATTACAGAAAAAGTGTACAACGCCGCTAAAGAAGTTTTCACTTCAAAAAAGACAATTCAAAATGCCTTAAGGGGCGCCAAAATCCTTTTTTGCACACAGGCGCCAGTAGACCTTACGGGGGCCCTGAATGGGTAAAAAATTTAAAACTCGCGTCAGGGTCAACGTGACCAAAACTCGCGTCAGGTTCACGTGACCCTGATCGAAAATGAGTAAGACGTCATTCAAATTAAAAATAAAACATAGTAACAAAAAAGTTTTCACTTCTACCGGCACTCCTGGAGTGCAACCTTTTTTTTTTTAAATATTTGGTTAGAGATCAAAATTAAAAAAAAATACAGCTCATAACTTATTCCTTTTAAAGTTGTCTCCCAGCCTAAACTAAAACAGTTCAATATAGTTGTTTTTTAATCAGAGCGACTGCCAATCTGACCGCGACAACCCAGTTTCTGGATTACAAGATACTCTTTGGCAAGCTAACCGAAAGATAAACATACAGTCACTTCAATTTTCTTTACTACAACATCTTTAGCCAAGAAACCCAATACGCAAAATATTTACAGCCATTCAAAAATATAATCCAGTTAGAATTGAGCAAACATATTTGTGAATCCGAAAAGTCAACCGCTGTTTTTATGGGCCTCGTAAAATCATGAATACGAGTAGTATTAACCGGGAAAGCAAGATGGCCTCCCGGACAACAAAATTTCACCTCTCTATAGGAAGTTGGGCTCTTTAATTTGGCTGAGTATTGCTGTAGGTTTCGTTTTAACACTTACAGCTTTGAACTTTTCCTTTCATTCATTTTATTATTTGCTGTTGTAATTGTAATTTTGAAATCTAATAGAAGTAAGACAATGAATCCTTAATTTTTTGGAAAAGAAAAGAATGGGATACTTATTTTCTGGAGTATTTTTGTTGATTATTTTATTCGGAATGCAGAATATAGGAGCTTGTGGTGTAATAATAACAACCACATGAGTCCATCTTCAAGGATATGCTTGCCTGGCCAATAAGGTAAGATTCACACCAACCGGCCGGACTCGCACTTTACAATGCGGTAAAGAACATTGAAATCTAACAACAGTAAATACAGTTCATATTCATGCGCGCCTAAAAGAACTGTCAGCACAAATACGGGACCTCTGTAGAGAGCCAAAGCCTGCCGGAATCGCAGGGGCTATTAAAGGACACCGTGGATTTTAGTAAGTACAAGTATGATAGTCCCTCTTGCCCTGCACTGAGTGAAAGAACTCATTTAATGTTATTAAAACGCCTATCAACAATTATATTCTAATTTACAGATATGTCATACACTTACAAAACAACAGAAAAAACTGTTCCCGGTTAGCGGCAGCACACATACACACTTTTTTATTCACACATTACATTTCACTACAAGTAAAAAGGATAGCTTGATAAAACGCAATAAGAAAAAAAGTGACAGCTAGATAAACAAACAGCGCCACGCGTTTTCAATCCCTCCGCACGTCGGCATCATAGACTTGCAATTGTCCAACGTAGGACATTTTCTGGTCTTCACGTTTTGCGCGCTCTTAACATATCTGAAGGAAAAAAAAAATACATTGGTTGGTCTGTAGATAGTTGACAATCTCGCATAGCGAATTTATATTTACCTAGTGTCGAATTTACATTTATTTTTGTCTCGAGTCCGTTACCTTTCGTTGGCAATGCGATCACCAAATCAAGTTCTACCTAGAAAGTTAAACTAGTTTAATCTAGCACGTATTGACACCAGTCAAACTTCGATTACCAATACAAGTGGCTTTGGTGTACTGTTTCAAGTTTGACTGAATCTAAAACACGTTTCTATCGACGTCGTGTTTCCTTGTCCGTCTATTGGGAACGGTGTTGAGCTGCCAATCGATTTTATGCATGAATTTCACGTGGGTTTGTTGAATTTTGAACACAATGTTACTATCATTCATGATTGTAATGTTCATAATGTTCATAATGAATTATATAAAATTATTATGAAACAAAAAAGAGTCACTCATGAGCGTATGAGTAATTGATTTGTGACAATTTTCATATTTGGTAAATTCTATGGTTTGTGGTATGCGTTCACAAATATTTACCGCCTTACCACAAATAAATCCGTTGAACGCTTGTCTAAAAAAAGTGTAACTCCAAAATGATCCTTATATCAAGGAGAAATGTCTATTTGACGTTGTGAATTGTTTTAGACAAGTGTTTAGCGGGTGTTAAAATCACGTTTCACAAATAGCTAGACCCAGATAATAACTGCCTGCAACTCATAAAAAACAACATGAAACGGCATGAATTGAAACTTAAACCCACAAGGATACTCATAAATCATCAAAAACAGTACTCACGGTTCAGGCTGGTTGTTTACATGGAGAAGAACCGACTAGAAACTCTATGGTTACTCTGTTTAGCCACCAAGCCAACAATTACAAAATGGCTGGTAACTCCTAGCGAACAAATGAATATCAGTATTCTACAATGTAATTATGCATGTCAAGAGATTGAGACCTAAATTCCTTGTCAGCCTTTGATAATATCTTTAGAGATAACCCCATATTCAATAATGGACGATTATGGATCATGATATTATCATAATTGACATCAGTTTATACGTTGAATATTCAAATTAGGCTGATGAAAAACCACAAAGCAGTAGGCCCGGATGAAATACCCGCAGATATCTGGAAAAGATTGGGGTGCTTAGGTCTATCGTGGCTTACACGGCTTTTCAACGCCATCCTAACTTCAAATTGTATGCCTGAAGCGTGGCGCCAAAGTTACCTAGTACCTTTTTATAAAAACAAAGGGGATGTCAGCGTCTGCGGAAACTATAGAGGGATTAAGTTGACATCGCACACTCTAAAAATCTGGGAAAGAATTCTCAATAATCGTCTTTTCAAGCATGTCAGCATATCTGAAAACCAGTACGGCTTCACACCATCAAGGTCCACTACGGATGCTATCCAGGCCATCCGAATAATCATGGAGAAGTATCGAGCAAACCGTGAAGACCTACACCTTGTCTTTATCGATCTTGAGAAGGCGTTTGATCGTGTGCCACGAAAACTGGTATGGCAGGCCATGAGGGCGCAGGGTATACCTGAATGCTATGTTGCACTGGTACAGGACACGTACTGCCGAAGCCGCACTAGCGTAAGAAGCCTGGCGGGGCTAACCAAAAGCTTCGAAGTCAGAGTGGGCGTCCACCAAGGCTCAGCCTTGAGTCCACTGCTCTTTAACATGGTTATGGACTACCTAACAAAGGACATTCAGCCTCCCTTACCATGGTGTATGTTGTACGCGGACGACATAGTTCTCTTGGATAAGGATACCGAGCAGTTACAAAACACCCTCGAGCAGTGGCGAAGTGCGCTGGAGAACAACGGCCTTCGGATCAGCAGAAGTAAAACCGAATACTTGGAATGCGCATTCAGTGGTGTAACTCATAGCTCGAACTCGATTCATATCGAAGGAAAGCCACTACTGAAGGTAGCAAAATTCAAGTATCTTGGAGCAATGCTGACATCTGATGGAAATTTAGAAGCCGATGTTACTCACAGAGTTAGCGTAGGATGGCAGCGGTGGAGGGCTTTGACGGGAGTTCTGTGTGACACAAGAATGCCGATTAAAACCAAAGGCAAGATTTATAAAACTGCTGTAAGACCAGCCATGATGTACGGTGCTGAATGTTGGGCCATAAAGAAAACGCACGAACAAAAAATGCATGGGAATGAGATGAAGATGCTCAGGTGGGCCGCAGGTGTTACTCGACTTGATAAAGTGCGAAACGAGCACATCAGAGGAAGTTTCAAGGTCGCCCCCATAGCAGAAAAGCTCACTGAAACACGCCTGCGTTGGTTCGGACATGTCATGAGACGCCCTGAGGACCATGTGATCAAACAGGCACTAGCATTGCCAAATGCTAAGAGAGGTAGAGGGCGCCCACTCGCAACCTGGAGGTCCACGATAGCCAAAGACTTAGAGCGTGCCCAAATTAATACTTCGACAACCCAGGACAGACTGACCTGGCGCCGCAGAACAAGGAGAGCCGACCCCAAATAATGGGATAAGGCTAGGACAAAGAAGAAAGAGATTCAAATTAGGCTGATAATGGTAAAATTATAACGTTTCCTCTGCTACGACGTAGAAAGGACGCGACATAATGAGCAAAAAATTCTTCACAAAGTCTGTTTAGAATTCTCATCATCCGGGCTTTCCCAATATATTTCGACAGTATCAGTCTTACTACACAAACTTAAACATCTATTGAACACTTGTCTAAGAAAAGTGTGACTGCAAAACGGACCTTAATTCAACGTCACAATCTGACAATGTCAGATTGTGACGTTGAATTAAGGTCCGTTTGACTTTGACGCGCTCTCCTGTAAAATTACTGTTTTGCAGATCCGATATTGTTAATAGGGACAGGCGACATATTTTTAGACAAGTGTTCAACAGACGTTCTAAAGTTTTTGTGGTACCACGGAGTATGTTTTCTTTTTAACCGACTTCAAAAAAAGGAGGAGGTTCTCAATTCGGTCGGTATGTTTTTTTATGACTTCTCTTTTACTTGTTTTTTCGATTATTCTTACATTCATTCTTACACTCTTCGTCTCTTTCATTAAAAATAATCCTTCATACAATCCATCCATTGTTTTAATGGTCTTCCTGGCTCTTCCTCCATACGTATAGTCATCTATGTGTACATCTACATTCATAATCAAATCTTTGCACATCCAATTGTCTGCATTCCTCTTTAAAAATTCTCACGTTGGTGATAAAAAGACGACCTCAACAGTAATCCTGGTAGTTGGACTTAATGCTGAAGGTGCTTCTAACATTTTATGTGAACAAATAGAGACTAGTTTAGCACATATAGCCGAAGACATTAGATTTTAATAACACGAGCAACGTAGCACCTGAATCCCCAATAGACTTGGCTTCAGCTTTCCACCAAATACTTACTCCAACTTTATAGTAACACTAAAACACTAGAAAATGTTCAATCTACCGTAACTTGGATGGTTCTGTACGTTTTGGAGCCGAAGATGTTTCTTGAGACATCGGAACAACATAAACGACACCTGGCCGACAATTTGTTACAATAAACCTGACAGGCGCGCTTAGAGCTATTGTTCACTCGGTTTTAGTGTTTTTATTGCAGCTACTAAGCTTTTTCGTTCCATTTCACACGTGGTGCTGGTGAAGGGTTCTTTGTTAAGTTTATGTCTTTTGTGGAAGTTGGATAAGGTTATGGAAAATTTTGTAGATAATACTCGTATTTTGTGTCAGGCCGAAATGAAGATGGGGATATCAGTTGGACGACTTCATTTCTGAAATGTGATGGTAGGTAGCCGTGAGAAGAGAAGGTGCCTATTCCAATGCGTAAATCTCTATGGAGAAGAATGGGAAAATGGGAGATCTCTATGGAATAGAAATTCCATGGACCCTCTTTTTCAAAAAATATTACAGAACCTTTGTTAAATCATTAATTTTCAAATGGTACTTGCACTATGTGAGAACGATGTAGCAAGCTCCAAGTGTCCATAGGTAATTTAGAAAAAAAAATTAAAAGCTTCTGCTGCCTGCCCACCAAAAAGTATTATATCACGAATAAAAGACCAAGAAATGAGATCACCAACTTCTCTAAATACTTCTGAATATTCAAATTATTCTTGAAACACCAAAACTTTAATAAAGGAAGTAAATTGAGTGCTGCCCAATACCGTGGAACCTCCAACTTTTTAACAAAATGTTCTTTGTTTCCTGTCACTTTTGAATACGATCCTCTCTGAAGAGGACATTTTGGGAAGTTCATTTATTACTTTCTGTTTTAATTTGGGAGGTAGGAATTTTGAAAGGGGTCATTATGTTGACCGTACGGCTGACTTTGGAGAAGTTGAAAGGGGTAAAGTAATTGATTAAGGACTGGTCCCAGTCATAGGGATTTCCGAAGTAGCAACTTAGATCTTTCATCATATTGGCTATTAATAGCTGAATAGCTATTAAGATACGATTAATTGTACTATTAAGCCTAAGATTATCATAGTGGCTTTACTTGCAGCGAATTCAAAAATTGACCAACGGGATTTTAGTTATCATCATCAGCCTATTAATGTTCCCACTGCTGGGACACAGGCCTCCTCTCTGTGAGAGGGAGAGGGCCATAATCCACCACGCGGGCCTAGTGCGGATTGGTGGATGTCACATGTCTTCGGATTTTTGGTTCTAGGACATGCCGGCTTCCTCACGATGTTTTCCTTCACCGTTTTGAGAGCAGTGGTGATGAAATAAATTACACAAAGTAATGCGCCTGCCTGGATTCGAACCCACAACCTACAACTCATAAGTCGGGGCCGATACCACTGGGCCACCAGTGCTCTACTGATTTTAGTATCGGTAGAGAAAGTCCTTTTCTAAATCCCGTTTAATAACTGTGTGCTAAAATTTAATTTTCATGCTTTCGCTACCTTTGCGTGAAATAGTAACAAAAATCTGTCCACTCACAGTCGAGAATACAAAATTTCGAATTTATAACAGTAGAGTAAGATACAAAACAACAAATTTTGTCAGTGGAAGTATTACTAGATGCTTCATCATCGTCATCATCAGCCGGAAGACGTCCTGCTGAACATAGACCGCTTAGACCGTCACGCCGAACGACAATTCGCCACTTGCACCCATCGGCTGCCCGCGACCCTCACGATGTCGTCGGTCCACCTAGATTATTACCAGATGCTTGCCAAATAATGATTATAAGGACCAAAACTTGGAGCTTGGAAAAAGGACACACAACCAATGATGCAGAAGATAAATATGAATAAGAGTATGAACATCCTACACAAATGGTGAAGAAAATCTGAATAGAATAATGAATAATTCTCTATCAGATGTTATTATTTACTCTTAACAGTACGAATCCACTTGAATACATGAAAGTGCCTTTACCAATGAAAAAAATATTAAGGTCTAACAAGTTCAAGGACCCTTTAATTCAGTTTTCTCATTCCACGCTTAACACAGTCATCATTAAGTCGTAACCCCATTTAAGTATACCCAGTAAAACACGTTCAATTTGCGTCGGTACCACAGAAAGATGTTCCCTTAGATAAACTCGGCGAATTCAATTTTGCCGGGTAAACAGTTTAAAAGCATTCCGAGTAACGAGTATCGAATGGTAATGGAATGAATTGGACCTTATGTTCACAGCAGCGCTGTTCAAATTGAAAGGGCGTATGTTTGGCCACGTGATATTGAATTACGACTTTAATGTTGCTTGAAATTAAAATCAATATTGTTTGATGATGCTGGCCTCTTATGATAAAGAAATGAAGGGGTTTTCTTATTAAGTTCTGCCGTTCTAATTTCATGGTGTTATTTAAATATTTTTCAAGTATATCTGTAATTTTAGGAAAGAAATAGGAGTGGTTTTATTCATATTTAGATTTTTGGAGTCGGCAATGTAAGCCTTTTTTCCATGCATCACTATTATAATAATCTTCTTCATGTATCTCATGCACAGTCTTTATACAGTTTCGTGGATGAGAATGAATGTTGATGGATAGAGAGGAAGAGGAAAACCAAAGAAAAGATGGATAAATCATTCTCGATACAGAGGAATGATTTGAAAGAAAACAAAGTAAATAGTGCTGTGAAGTCTGATAAAAGAGAAGGGAAGAAGAAAACGTGTGACGCTGACCCCAAATAAAATGAGTTAAAGGTTTAAAAGATGGATGAATTTGGACTAAAGTTTAATTCATAATTTTCTGAAAAATCTGAATACAGATTAAAATGATTCATGAACAATTGAAACACAACTATTTACAATATTACAAATTCTATGAGCACGAAGGTGGTCTCATTGCCAGCTTTGATTTCACGTTTAATATTTTAACGGTATTCAAAAGTCTCAACTACACCAAAATGGTCACTATTAAACATTCCGAAACACAAATGAGTCCATCGCATAATTCCCATAACTACCAAACATCAAATGTCCCAAAACATGAACACCCAAAGTTTGCAGATACGCCTTTCCAATTTCACAGAAACGCAATTGTAAATGGAATGTGTTAGGTGGATCGCTCTTCCAAACATGCAAACGATCCGTAACAAGTACTTACGAGTCGTAAATGATCGCATATGATCGTACGTATCCTTTGCAAAGCAGATAATAGCATAATGACAGATAGACGACGGTGATGTCACCGATGTACCGCTCGCTTATGCAATATTTAACGAGCACTCTTCGGGTGTTTTCAAGAATATTTTGAAGCAAGAACTAACTTATATTGAGATATACTCTGGTGTTCTCGATAACACGTCACTAAAATACGTGTGTGCATGAAAAATTCTTCTTTCACCTTCTTGCTGGACTTTTTTTACTTGGTAAAATCGTAAAATGTCCTCCCTTTCAGTTGTTCTTCAATAGTCCCACAACCCCGGCATCCATAGGCCCTCTAAGAGAGGACCCCGTCATATTGCTGACAACTCCTTGAGGGCATGGTCCATGGTGGGGCAGCGAGTCGCCCATAACTTGCCATCCACCTGCCCGCTTCTTGCTGGACTTTCGACCGATATTTTGAATCGTCATCATAATCATAATATCAGCCGTAGGACGTCCACCTACAAGGTGAACAGACGATTTGATGAAAACCACAGGATCGTGATGGATGCAAGCCACTTCCAATCGGTCTTATTGGAAATCTATAGAGAAGGCTACGGCTGATTTGATGATGATGACTGCTTGGTCGTCATCATCAGATTGTTAATATTCCCACTGCTGGGACACAGGCCTCTTCTCTATGAGAGGGAGTGTGCCATAATTCACCACGCGGGCTCAGTGCGGATTGGATGTCACGTATCTTCAAATTTTTGGTTCTAGGGCATGCCGGGTACGATGTTTTCTTTCACCGTTTTTAGAGGAGTGGTGATGAAATAAATTACACAAAGTGATGCGCCTGGATTTGAACCCACGACCAACAACTCGTAATTCGAGGTCGATACCACTGGACCACCACTGTTCTTCAGCTTTTTGATACTTCTCCCTAATTAACTCATCACTCAATTACTCATTCCTTTCATTATTATTATCTACATTTTGACCTCTATTCCTTACTACAGAAGCACTATCTACATAAAACGCTATATTTAATTCAACTAGACCAACCTCGCCGCTTGAATTCCTTTTAATCATATTTTAATGTGGTGAAATATCTTCGTTATTCCCAGTTCAGACTTCACTGAGGCTTTCGAGTTCTTCTTATGCAATGACTTCCCGACTTTGTACGTTTTCTTCAAATGGAATATCTTTATTGGGATATGATGTATTATTATGCTCTTTTAAACTTCGTTTGAACTTTGTAGGAAGATCTTTTTGAGGTACAAAGAGCTAGGCAGCTTGTGCAGTGAATTTTATTTGAAGATTGTGAACAAGATTAGATTCAGCCCTGTAGTTTTTTAATTGTAAAAAGATCAATTCTTAATTAGTGTTAACTTATAATAAAATTCTATAATAAATTCTTCTCAGAAATAGAAAAATAGCATTATCAAACGTGGACATAATTTATTTTATAAGAACATGACGTATTCGTATTACTACGAGTAATTCCATTAATTAAATTATTGAATCAAAAGCCCAGTTTCTACAACACCAATTAGAACTCTGTTTTCGTTAAAAACCGTTTAACCATTCGAAAACGTCAACAGCGATGGTAGAGTACGAGAACTATGTTACAATTTCATATTTTACAAAACAGAAACGTACCTATTTTACATCCAATATTCCCTCTCGCTCGCACTAATCACTTTGCTTGAGAGCAGAGCAAATTTTCCTAACACCAAAAGTCCTGTTCGATGCCATAAGCTGCTTACCTACCTAAATTCAGCATAGTATAAGCTTATAACATTATTGGCTGAATGATGTTCGCACTCTGTTCGAATACAACAGGCCTCTTCTCTGTGAGAGGGAGTCGACTGTAATCCAGCACGCTATTGCTCATTGTATAATTTCGCATATCTTCAAATTTTTAGTTCTAAAACATGCCGATCGTTTCTGCCCCTTCCTGCATGGGAGGACTCGTTTAAAGAATTTACCACGAAAAAACAATCTATAACTTTTCAATGGAGGCTGTTACCACTGGGCCAAGTTGAATCTGAATTAATATTATTTAGATCCAACTGCCTCAGATACCTAGCTTCTACAGAATTCTGCAAAATATCTCAAATATTACAATATTGAGCTGAGGAATTTATCGACAAAATTCCTTGAAAACTTTCATGTCTAAATTAACCCACTTAAATGGGAAAATAAGTCGATTAGAAGTAATAGAAATGTTGAATTCTGATGGAAAAGATGAGATCCTTCAGACAGAGTTCAGCTAGAGGGTGGTAAGTAAGCAAGCAAAACCGCAAACGCAAACGCAAAAGTTAGTTAGAAATAAAACAAATACGTGAAAAAAAAGGTATTATAAGAATGAAAACAGCACTTCCAAATATTGACGGTTATAGTACTTATACACCCGGATGATGTCCGATTATTATCATCAAAATCATCAATAAAAACGTCATAGTGGAATGATACATTTTTAAAGTAGGTATTATTTCAGGTTATTATATTCTGTCTGTATTAAGTTATTCACGTCAATTGGTTCAGTGGAAGAGAAATAAACATTCATCCAGATTGTCCCAAGTCCTTTTGATGCGGCGCTAGTGTCTATAAGTCTATACCATTGCATCAAACTGCAGTTTAATATGTCGTACCTCCGATTTTCAGTAAATCAATTACTGAGTGGTGAAGGGAACTTTAGAACGTATAAAGCCGGAAACACATTATTAACACCCGACGCCACCCGACGAAACGTGATGCGTGTTGGGTCAAATCAAATGTATTGTTTTCTATGACCAGAATCACACTATGAACACCCGACGCGACGACACGCGCTCACTGCAAATGTCAACACCCGTGACACGTTGCGTCGCGTGGCGTGTTGTATAATGTGTTTCCGGCTTAAATTCATAACGTTTAATGAAGTGGAACGTTCATAATTAACAAAAGACAAAACAATTAATTGAACTTCCAAACAAAACTTTAATACACGTACGACCTCGAAAGACGGAAGCGGGATCCCTAGCGCCGTCAAATTAACATTGCATTAAAGTTAGTTCCCAAATCTTGGCAAAATTATGCATTCTCCTGAAATATTCATAAAATGGTTTCGTAACACAACTCGGAACAGCGAGGTTAGAGGTAATTATGCGTAGATTATATTACAAATTAGATGGACTTTTGTTTTAGAGAAGTTCGGTTGGGGAATCTGTTTTGAACTGATCTTTGTTGTTTCATAATTTACAGTTGCTTTGTCTGAAAAATACTAACTGGCAAACATTTTTTTTCTGATTTGTTGGGGCTAGGTAATTCTGGCTTCATCGTCATCATTATCAGCCGGAAAATGTCCACTGCTGAACAAAGGCCTCCCCTTAGACCGCCACGCCGAACGACAATTCGCCACTTGCATCCATCGGCTGCCCGCGACCCTCACGATGTCATCGGTCCAATTCTGTCTTATATCTTTATTATGTGAATGTACGAAACCATCTTGAGAGATGACTAGTAATAAAATTGTGGCTGAGCAATTGGAATGCTGCATTGCGTGTCGCGGGCTCGATTTCCGCACGGAACAAATATTTGTATGACATACCTACAAGGAGTTGTGTCGGGTTTGGGTGTTTGTGTATGTGAACTTCTATGTTTGTAAACGCACCCATGATACAGAAGAAATTCCCAGTGTGGGGCAACGTTTTGTTAAAAAAAAAACAACCTAAGATAACCTCAGCTTCAGAGTTCCATCTATAGAGGTTTCTCACTTATCCAGGTCACATTTAACCAAGTTCCGCTGAAATATTCTCCGTGATTTTGCAGACAATTACTAGGTCTATTCCAGTATTAAACAGTTTTTAAACACTTGAACTCTGGTAGACTTGCGTTCACGTCAAGCCACGTCCTTTCCGCCGCTTCTACTCAACCGCGCGGACGAGACCGTGAAAATCTACGGTTAATTCGCTGTGTGTAGGCACGGTCGTCAACGTTGTATGGAACACAATGGGATCTTGTAGACGCGACCGTGCCTATACACGGCGAATTAACCGTAGATTTTCACGACCGAAAAACGTACTGTGTACAAGAGGCCTCAGAATCACCTGACTGAACATGTCGTTTCAAGTGTGGTGTTAACAATTTACCTTTTTTAATGAAGCTAAAAGATAAAATACCTAGAAATGTTGAAATTATGATAAGAGCATAATCAAATAACCGGCCGAAAACTCAGTCATTAATCATTTCTGAGTAGAAAATTCTGAGAGCAATTCGCTCATAAATAAAGGCCTCCCTTTCGACCTGAGACCTAAAGGGTTCAGATTTTGCTGAATGATTTACTCAGGGGTCATTCCTGGCGCCTATCTCGTTTATTTGATTAAGAACAACTGAGTGAAGAAAAGGTAAGGTCGGATGACCTTTATACTACCTTCGTTCGGAAATTTTATCTCTAGAGGCAGTTCTTTTTCTAGGACAAGTAAGCAATGAGCGAGGGATTATGTAGTTTTTTTTTTTTTTTGTTGAGGTATACATGTTAACTTGACGTAGGTAGGATATAGGATAAGTTGATTCTGAGTTTTTTGGTTGCGTGAACTAAACTAGTTAGGGACTGTTATTTTTGTTCTTGCTTTTGTCAGTGGCTTCGCGTGGTAAACAAAAAAGCCCAAAGGAACAAATTCCGCGATACAAGGTAGCATTTACGTTATTTTGGATTATATCCTATCTCAGCACCGAATTGAATCAGAATTCGTTCAGCTGTTCTGGCGTAATTGAGTAACAAGCATTGCATCAATTTTCCGTAATTAAAACACTAGCTTTTCACGCTACTTCACCCGTGTGATAGTCGTAAATTATTCCACGATAACATTACATCGGTGTAAAGGTGTGTTGATCCAGGAAAACTATCTGCGTGCCAAATTCATTTCAAATAAAGTCTGTTTTTGCGTGAATCAATTCATCTATCCATCCTGACAATTATACTAATTACTGTATTATTACTGTAGTATGGCGGTTTTTTTTAATTAAGTGCACCACTAAACAGTACCCTTAGCAAGAATTTTCAGTGTTTGAGACGTAAAGTAAACTGCAACTTTGACAATTTCAAATTGACAATTTACAAGGAAAAAATAGTTCTTTCTCCGCACACCAGACGTGCTGTTCCATTTTTTCATACAAAATCGCTGTAAATACTGGAAAGACTCTGTAAAGTAAAAGAATGAAAATTCGTGCTAAGGGTACTGTTAACAGGTTTACCCATTATATTCTTAAGTAACTTGTTATAAAATTTAATAATATTACGTCTAATTTCTTTTACAAACAGCGACCGGTCTAAATAACAATAAAGTAGTACGTACTACCAAAAAAACATGTTTTTCTGCTGACTACCTAATTGGTAAAAGTTTAGACATTGATGGAAAACCTCAGCAATTTTTTTACATCGGACTAGAAAATTGTAGACATATTTTTTGTGTAACCTTCATTAGTGTTTTGGTTTTTAGGAGTAGACCTTTACTTTAATGGTGCTGACACAATTCTACAACAAAAATATTACTCTAACTAGTTCAACAGTTACAATATTACAAAATTGTGGTAATGTAGTATTTCTTCGCCCGGCATTTATAGTTTCGCCATGTACGTCCGTCCGTCCGTCTGTCCGCAGCTTAACTCAGAGACGCCCAGTACTAGAAAGCTGTAATTTGGTGTAAATATACGGATTTGTTGTGCCGAAAAAACGGTAAAAATATATTTTTAGGGTATCTCCTGTACACGTAAAGTGGCCGGTTTTTTGTATTTCCTTTCATAGAATTTTATTTTTCTTTTACTAATTTTCCTTCTATGTAATTATGTTTGTGCTGTCCTCTGTGTGTCAAATCTTTTCTTTCTTTAATTCTAATTTGGTCAAAAGTGAGTTTCAATTTCAACAACAAGGCCGATAATCCTTGTACGATAGCCGCATAACAGCAAACCAGATGTCGTACTGATGTTTGTTTCAAGCCTGCGTGTTTGTGCTGATGATTTGTGTGTATGTTCTCCGACACATACACAGATGTCTAGTATTTGGACCATGGAATTACGTAGATAGGGAAAATCACGCCCGGTGTAAAGGATTAGGTAGATAGTACCTCTTGATTTATACGCCCCATGTCAAATACGCAAAATGTCAAACACGCAAATTATCAGATTGACTGACTTCATCGCAAAATGTCAAATTCGCTAAATGTCAGAAACTCAAAATGACTAATTTACGCAAAATGCCATAAACGCTGGACGACAGATACTAACAATGTCAAATATGCATAATCCACGTTTATTTTTATGACATTTTTGATTCGTTTAAAAATATTTAGGGCTGTTTTTTAAATAGTCGGATAACTTTTATCTGAGGAAAAAAAAGCGGTTTGACATTTATTTTCTTTAGATAAGCTGACAAACCGCCATTTTTTTTACTCAGGTAAAAGTTATCTGACTATTGAAGAATCAGCCCCCTTTTTTTTAACGTGGTAAAATCATCAAATGAGTCCTCCCACCCCGGGCAGGGCGGGAGGGACTTTTTTTTTTGGGACAAACCCACCACACTATTCCCAAACCACTGCAACTCCTGAAAGCCAGAATCAACAGTGGCAACCAGGCAGGGCAGGGCGGGAGGGACTGTCAGACTTTTAGTGACTAAAATCCACGGTGTCCTTCAATAGCCCTTTCTGTTCCGGGATCACAGTAAGGAAATAATCCCGCGACCCCAAGAATCAGCCCTTAGAGAAATATCTTTTACTCAAAAATGCATGTAATGTGGTCATTATTTTGAAAACCTTGTTTGAGCAAAGTCGACTTTGCGGGTCTGTTTCAAGGAGCGGCCAGCAATGTTTTTGCTGGCCGCTCTAACAGGTCGGCAAAACATTGCCGGCCGCTATTTTGACGTTTCAACGTTTTAAAAAAACAAATGCAAAAAGATTTTATTTAAAACACAGCTGTTTGTATTTAAAGAGGTAGGCACAAAAAGATTGCATTCCATATTAAAAAAAAAATCAAAGTAGGAACAAAAGCGCGGTGCAGCGAATTTTTTATTTTTATTTAGTGACTTTTTTGCTTTATGTAAATGAAGTATTAAATGAAATGCAGTCAAACATCGCATTAAAATTATCGCAAAGTATTAATAAGTAATATGAAACCGGGAAAGTCGGTGTTGAATTTTAGTAACTGTATTTTTCATAATTGTTATTTTAATTAAATTTCTAGTTAATTAATATATATTTTATTTAAATCACTTGCTGGTTTTATGTAGGTACTTGCATTTTTGAGTAAAGCACTATACAAGCCTTGGCCCAAGTAGCCATTATAGGCCGCGGCAGTAATGTACTATTATTATAGAGCATTAATTCTTTATTATTTTTTGACGTATTCGTTACTTCTGTGCTAATTATAAAGCTTAACGGCGACTTTCACCAAAAGTTAAACATGTTTAAAATTTTATTTAAGCACAAAATTCAATAGAATTTTGACAGTAAATAAAATTTTAAACATGTTTAACTTTTGGTGAAAGTCGCCCTAAGAGTTTGATTGAACGCGCTAATACCAAGTAGGTACTACTGGTTCAAAAACAAAAAAATATTTTTTGCTTCTGAATTTGATGGAAAAACACAAATACACTGTTCGATCCAGGAATCAAACCCAGTTTCTCAGCTGTCGCTTTCGTCACTAGACAAACGAGGCAGATCATGAATTCGTGATGTTTATTTGTTTACCTACGACATAAATGTTTGTGTTTATGAGATTCTGTGCGTAAATGCGTAGAGGTGCGCGTAAAGATTTTAATGCTGGTAACATCAAGTTTATATGGACGAAATCTTCTTTGGCATTTTATATTTCTTCTTATTTAATAGTGCTGTAAGAAAAGGCTTAAAAAACAGCTTAAATAAGTCACGAACATCAAATAAATACACCACGTAGTAAAGGGAAAAGAAAGTTTTTTTATTCCACGTGTTTTTAGTACCGGTAAAATAATCCTTTCCAAATAACCTTTGTGTTAATCCAGGTTATAAATCACTGTGTGTACCAAATCCGTTCAGAACTTTTCGTAACAAAAATCATCCATTGTCACACACTTTTTAAAAACACCCTTTTTAAAAAAATGGTACATAGTGACTTTACAGTACCCTTAGCACAAATTTTCACTCTTTTACTTTACAGCGTCTTTCCAGGATTTACAGCATTTCTTGTATGAAAAAATGGAACAGCGCCTCTGGCGTGCGAAGAAGGAACTATTTTTTTCCTTGAAAACTGTCTATTTGAAGTTCCAGTTTACTTTACGTCTCAAATACTGAAAACTCGTGCTAAGGGTACTGATTCTGAATTATTACTTTCCAAGAACAGATTACTTAAAGTACTAAGCAGTAAAATAACAAGCAAAATAAATGAACCACGAAAACTGAATTAATCAGAATTCCCTTACCCGCAAAACCCAATTCTTTAAACTAATCAATCTTACGAACTGAGAACTTTTCCAAAACTTATACTCGTTACTGAGTAAGTTTCAGAATTTGTGGTCTTAGTTTCGGTCGAACAGAAAATGTACAAGTGTATACTGATGGTGAAAAATTACTTCTTTTACTCTTAAAGCTCGTTCACACAGAGATCCGTTAAATAGGACCGCTTTATAATATACGATTTTATTCGGCGCTGACGTATGATGTAAGGATC
Organism: Agrotis segetum; assembly: GCA_036375495.1. Lineage (NCBI taxonomy): Eukaryota > Metazoa > Arthropoda > Insecta > Lepidoptera > Noctuidae > Agrotis > Agrotis segetum. Next base: position 2,985,991 of record JAQSVV010000031.1, read on the forward strand.
AAAAAAAAATACTGATCCGGTGAGCAGCAGTCCGTTATACGGGACCGGATTATCGTATACGTTTTTATTCGGTGATGACGTGTGCTTTTGTATGGGCGAGTTCACATACATGACAGTACCTATTACGGATCCAGTAAAAAATACTGATTCGGTAACATTGACAGCAGTCCGTTTTACAAAATCCGTTTATTGTATACGTTTTTATTTGGCTATGACGTATGCCATTGTACGAGCGAGTTCACACACATGAAAGTGTTACCGATCCCGTAAAAAAATATCCGGTAACATTGACAGCAGTCATACTGGATAGGTTTATTGTATCCGTTTTTATTTGGCAATGACTTGTTGTATGAGCGAGTTAACACACATGACAGCATTACGGATTCCGGAACAAAATAGATCCGGTAACATTGACAGCTGCAGTCCGTTATACAGGACCGGATTATCGTATCCGTTTTTATTTGACGATGACGTATGTAATTTTATGAGCGAGTTAGCATACATACATGCCAATATTACGAAAAATACAGATCCAGTAAAATATACGTTCTTCAGTAAACATCACCTCTAATGACGAAAGATCCGTTAAGAACGATAATGTAAAATACGGATGCTCTGCGTGAACCAGCCCTTACACTAGTTTTTCTTCCTAAGTATTTTAATGTACATTTAATTGTTTCTCCTTATTCACTCGTAGAAACCTCTAGTTCCTTTCCTCATTGCAAATGTAATTTAAATTCTATTGATTAGAGTTGAAAGTCGAATACTTCATTGTCTGTAGCTTTCAACGCTTTTCTTTCTAGAATATTTAATCAGAGTGATTGGCGTTTGGGAAATTGAACCTTATTGATGGTGTACTAGCATTGCATAGTATTCATTTCCAAGATTGTATTTCTATTGATTAGTAATAGGGGTGAAAGTTCATTAATAGTTGTCAACCTCCAATCGATTTTCGAACTACGTACGGCCAAATACATAGAATTCATACTAGGGCGTCAGAGACCTCCACAACCCAGTTAGTACTTAATAATAATAGGACAACCCTTTGGTTGTCAGACTTCCTGGTCACTGTCCACCTGAAATAACTGTCAATGCTTCATTAGTGGCATCTGGGACCAACACTTTGACAACAACATGACTGGCCTGTTGGTCTACTGGTTAGTGACCCTGACTGCTATGCCGGAGGTCGTGGGTTCGATTCACCCAGGCAAGGCACGATCATGGGTTCTGTGTCGGTGTAATTTATCTATAGTATGTATGTATTTAGAAATATATAAGTAGGTGTTTATCAGTTGTCTAGTACCCATGACACAAGCTCTGCTTAGCTTGGGACTAGATGGCGTTTGGTGATAGTTGTGGAAAGGCTCTATATTGGCAAAGACTGTTTGAGCTTGATGAGTTATCTGTCCAGCTGCTTAAAAAGTCAAAAGTAATTCAAGTTCATTGACAGCGTGAATAATATATTATTCGTTTAATAAAAGCGCTTTAAAATTCAAGCTCTCACCAGTTTTCTTACGAGTCAATGTTTTTCTTTTATCACCGGATTAGCATGGGAATTCACGTAACATCTTTCGAGTACATCTTTGGCACACACCCAAGGTTTAGCGTGTAAGCATCCTATATGGAAATCGTATTCAAATTCCTAGACTTGATCAAATTACTTCACTTTGTTACAGGATACTTGAACCGTGACGTAACCAGCATCGGAAATTTCGACCTCAACGTCTTACGACGAATTATCTTGTGAATCGAATCTCGATAATCAAACGACTAAAATTCGAGACAAATGTGATCAAATCGATTAAAAACATGAAACTGTTGTACAAAGACAAGTGAATGATAAAAATGTGAGTGTTGTGAATAATATGAATAAAATAAATGTGGATAATATTAAAATAAAATAATGAATAGTGCATCGAACTGGCTGGCAGAGAAGAAACAACAATGATCAAAATGACCACCCTGTATTCAGTGTTCATTTGCATAGCACTGCATTTCATTGGTAAGTGAATATTTTATATTAAAAATTCTTGGAATTATTCCAGAAGTTTATAGAATTTACCTGACACCGTTCCGAAACAAATGATAGTTTAACATTTTTTACTCCTACTGAAAATGCTGGATTTTAATTTTGAAAAACATAAATATTTTTGTTAACAATTGTGTATTCTGTACCCTTAACACGAGTTTTCATTATTTGAGACGTAAAGTGAATTTTCCATTATGTATAAAAAATGTAATAGTTAAATAATTATCTTTGCATGATTTTTATTATTTTTTCTGTGTAATAAATTTTGACGAAGCTATTCCTTGAATGTTAACTTTTCTCGTTCATCGTATTTTATGTCACCAAAAAATCACACGCTTTTTATCGTCAAGAAACTCGTGAAATTTTCTTCTAAATAACACCAAAACCGTTGAAGAATACATCAAAAAGGAAATAACGCACAGAATGTTACGCTAAAATGATCCTTCACGAAGCTGAAATCCTTACATTTTAAATCTAAACGGGAAACGTGTTCAAGTGTCCGACGAAAATTCCATTACCCCAATGTGTTTTGAAGATTCCCCGACATCTGTGAAAGAATATACATGAAATACCAATATTCGTCAGGATGTTTGTGACACTTTCAGGCAAAAACTAATGTACGGGTCATCATCTAGCCTAGCCTTTTCCAAACTGTATTGGGGTCGGCTTCCAATTTTACCAGTTGAGCTGAATATCAGACCTTACATCTTCTGACTAACAATAACGACTGTCAAAGATCTATAAATGAAAGCCGGGACCAACGGCTTTACGTGCTTTTCGAGGCACGGAGGAAACTCGCTACCTATGACAAATGGTCACCCATCCGCAGACCAACCCCGGCAAGCGCGGCCTAACCCGGCAGATCGGCCTGTGCGGCTGTAAAATTACTGTACGGAATTTACTGAATTTTTGTACATAAATAGTTTATACCCTAGATAGAAACTATGCGTTAGCATAGTTTGTCTTTTTATCCCAGTGTTCGTTCTCATTGAATAATTTTCGACATACATAAACTTTAACCAAGCCGCTGGCAAAAACTGGTTTTAAATCCAAATAAGTGAAGATGGATAGATGAATGTTTTTGTCACTCTTCAGCAAAAACTACTGAATGGATCTGGATGAAATTTGAAAGATAGAGAGTCTATTTTCTGGATTAATACGTAAGATACTTTTCTTTTTGATTGCACGATCCTGTGGAATAATTACCGGCCTCCATGCAAACGAAGCCGCAAGCATTAGCAAGTCTTTTGTATATTGTTAGCATCCGCCACAAGATTTCGGTGTCTCATTATTGTATTCGTTTGTTCTCTCTTGTTTACGCTATTCTCTCCAACATTTTCTTTTTTATGAACAACTCCCTTGAGGCCGTCTTAAATTAAGATTGTATCAGACGAAGTATTTATATATATATTTTTATTCTATTCTTACGGATTCGGTCCATTCAGATTAATAAGGCCATAATTAGTTTTCTTTGACTTTGAGTTTTTGTTAAGTGGTGCCAGATGGCCTACCAAGATGTCTTAAAGCGAGAATGATTGCTCTGTGCGAAAGAGACACAGCTATACAAGTCGTCTAGCGCCATCCCGTTCCCACACTGGAACAAGCCTGGTTTTAAGACGTTGGAATAGAGACCAGATCTAATTACTTGATAGTTTATTGTACGGTGGTGGCTGGTTTGGTTCGATTAATTATTGTTCTTAAATGGTTAATAATACTTTCTTGGATAATTAGTAAATAATACGAGTACCTTTCTATGAACCGAAATAATTATAGAAAGATACAGAAAGGATCATTATTATGATTTACAAGTACAAAATTAGAATTGTGTATATTTTTATACAATTATTTTGTTTCGAAATAACCTATCTCCAATTACGATCGGATATTGTGGGTTAACAAGTAGAAAAGTCTGGGTTTAATGTTTAGAAAATTTAATATTTACCAACGGTTGTTGTAAATAAGCCGTTTATTCTTTCTTTCTATAAATAAATAAATTATAAACGTTACTACAATCTAAGATTCTACCGTATCGTGGGTGCTATAACAAACACTTAACTCACTTAATACATGATACACAAACACTTTGACTGGCCTGTTGGTGTAGTGGTTAGTGACCCTGACTGCTATGCCGGAGGTCGTGGGTTCGATTCCCACCCAGGAGAAATGTTTGTTTGATGAGCACGATCATTTGTTCTGTCTGGGTGTAAATTATCTATAATATGTATGTATTTAGAAATATAGGTACAAGTATGTTTATCAGTTGTCTAGTACCCATAACACAAGCTCTGCTTAGCTTGGGACTAGATGGCGTTGTGTGATAGTTGTGGATTATTATTACTCAGACCCGTAGCAAAAAAACAGACTATATAGAATCGAAAAGTTTAAATAAAATAACGCTATAGAAGTTAAAATGAAAATTGAATAAAATGTAAACAGTGCACTAAACATAGTTTCGATTTCGCAATCAACTACATACAGTAGTTTGAAATTATTTTCATATTTTCATGAAAAGTTGAAACTCCTGGAAAACTCGTTTTAGTTAATAGTTTTAGTTTTCATATACATGAATGGAAAAATGGGGGCGGGTCAGACTGGACGCGGTGAGCTGACAGAAGACTGTTGTAACACGGCCTTACCCGTGTATGATCTTTAGTTTACTTGTGAATTACTGTGGGAATGTGGATCACTCTTACAAAACTCTTAATTTATTTATTTTCATAAACAAAAATGCGACACGTCTTCGTTTTTAAATCAAAATCCGCCATCTTTCTCTTCATTCTTCGCTCTCGCTCCCTCATTTATCCATCCCTTTCGTACACTCTTACATTTAATTTCCCACATTACTATACAATATTATGTCTTTTGGCTTCTACAAACTTAAAGGAGAGGTACGAGTAGCTTACTTAATAGGCAATTTTACTCAAAAAAAAAAAACATCCAGAAGATAGATTATCAAAAATTATTAGAACCGTATATTTTTCTATTGTACTTTTTGACTTTACGTAAACCAAAATTGATGAAGATACAACACTTCTAAAAATCACAAAACATCACTTAGTCGGTATAATTTTACAGGATTTACGACGTCACACTCCCGAATTTGAAAGTGTTATGCTACGTTCACACGCTCGCGTTCAACTCTACATTCAACGTGCACATTCACATTCACGAGCGTGTAAACGGTACGCCCGAGCCCGTGAACGCGCCTGTGAACGTGAATGCCGCGAATCGGGCAAGTGTCGGTTTTTTAGCAAAGTTCAAAGGATGAATGTGCGGGCGCCCGGTGACTGTTTACACGCGCGCGGGCAGTCAGTCTCTCCCGCGCTTTCGCGACGAGTGGATCTTCATTCAACGCTGCTAAGAAAGTCGCTACGATCGGAGATTACAACATGGCGGAATGGTCAAACCAGACAATATCATCCACCACCTTCTTTGCAGTCTTTTTCTTTTTCTCCGTCGTTCATAATATTGTTTCTTTTTCCAATAAAAATAAGTTAGGCCAAAGGATATGGCAACAACAACACCGAGATCCTCGCTGCTCGCCATTCTGGCACTGACTGACACGACGGCGTGCGTGTGAACAGCTTGAATTGCCGCCGGCCCGGGACTAGCTGCATGCCGTGCAGCCCGCCAGGCAGCCCGCCGGGCTACACGGCGCGCGTGTGACCGTAGCATTAGAATATTAATTGATGTAATAAATATGTTCATTATTTTTCAAAACTCTGACGGACTAAACGGATTTTTATTTTATTAATGCATTATACTTATTCTGTTCGCTAAAATTATTTTTTACATGGGGTCGGAAACCAAACCCTTACTGAATGGTACCCAGTCATTTTTATTTTTTTGTTAAATAAGTTACCAGTCGTTTTTTTAAAATCCATTGAAAATAATTTGTGGTCAATTGCAAGAATGACGTCTTAGGTTGTATTTCTAGTATTAAGGTAGGAATTCTGAGTAGCTGTTGGAGTTTGGACTTGTAGCTATTGAAGACAATAGGTTCATTCCCGTTAATGATATAAATAGGACGGGTATTTAAAATGAAACTTTTACAAAATTAAAGCTTGATAGAACAATGTTTTATTAAACCCACAATACCGATACAAATCAATCAAAATAAAACAAAAGCCAGTCGTTACTTCAATTGAGTAATCGATTCTGTGGATATGGTCTCACCATATAATACACCAGCTGTTGCCAGCGGCTTCACCCGCTACAACTCGAAAACTATCCCACGGGAACATAAAATCGGGATAAAAACTATCCTATGTGTTAATCCAGGTTATAAACTATCTGTGTACCAAATTATAGCCGAATCGGTTTAGTGGTTTTTGCGTGAAAGAGTAACAAACATCCATACATCCATACTTACAAACTTTCGCCTTTATAATAGTAGTAGGATGATACAGATTATTCAATGTAACCAAAACATTGGTTAAAATTGTTTTTAACAATCTGTCAATTATTTATTTTGGCTTAGTTTTGAAATCAATTATCATCTGATTGATGAATTTAAAGTTTTGTTTTTTTTTTATATCATTGCCTATTATTTTTAAGCCTCGACAAAAAAAAGAGAATGTTATATAGGTCATAGGTAAATATGTCTATGTGTGTGGCTAGTGGCATCGAAGCTTTTAAGCGAAATGACTGATTTTAAAATGATGACGCGTTTATAGATCCTTAGGCTAATGTATAGATTCTATTCTGTATAGATTTTTAAAACGCGCGTCGACGGCGCGCGTCTGACTTGCGTCTGTATCGCTACAAACGCGATGCACCAGCGCGTTTAAAAAACGTGGTGTGAACTGTTTTGCATAGGCTCTAACGTAGCGCAAATGACAACAGGACGTCGTTTTGCAAGTGGCCATTAACAAATAGCATCCTGTTGGCGCTTGCGCTACGTTAGTATTGTATTAAATTTGCCCTACGCGTGTGTTTTCCCATCATACCCCGTGTCCTCGTTTTATACACTTTTCCTTTAAATGTGATAATAGTTTCATTAATTAATTAAATTTTTAAATTTCTTTAGTTGTATTTCCAAAACATGCAATTAAGTTGGGCAGTGGTGATGACATACTCGTAAATTACACCAACTAATGCGCCTGGCTAGATTCGATTTTCAGTATTTGAGACGTTAAGTAAACTGGAACTTTGACAATTTCAAATTGACCATTTTCAAGGAAAAAATTAGTTCCTTCTCCGCACACCAGAGGCGTTGTTCCATTTTTTCATACAAGAATCGCTGTAAATTCTGGAAAGACGCTGTAAAGTAAAAGAGTGAAAACTTGTGCTAAGGGTACAGCACTGTTCGATCGAGTAAAATCTTTTTGTTTTTTGAAGTGAAAACTTCTTTAGCGGCGTTGTACACTTTTTCTGTAATGGGTAAAAAATTTAAAACTCGCGTCAGGGTCACGTGACCCTGATCGAAAATGAGTAAGACGTCATTCAAATTAAAAATAAAACATAGTAACAAAAAAGTTTTCACTTCTACCGGCACTCCTGGAGTGCAACCTTTTTTTTTTTTTTTTAGTGACACTGATTCATATTCACTAAAAAAAGAAAAAAAGGTTTTGCTAACCTCTTCGTTTGACTGTTATAATTTATGAACTATCTCGTTATTTTTCCATCAGAGATAATGGCGTTATTGAAGAAACTTTATAAAGATCAATTTTTGCTGATAAAAACTAGATTTTCTATCTGATGTATTAGTCTAGTGAGCATATAATAAGGTGAATATTTAGTAGGGTTTGTTCTTCTTTCTCGTTCGTATAAGGATGTGGTGATATTGAGTAAAGTGTTTTTGGGTCTTTTCCATTACTCGTACCTACTTTTTTAAGCTATTGGATACATAGCTTTTATCGCGTGCTCTGAGCGCGGCGACCGAATAAAGAAATTCCCTAACGAAAATAACCTAACACTCGTCTAACGTGAGTCGTTTTAGTTCGAGAGACTTCGGCAATCGTGAAAACATCCGTCATAAAGACAATTTACTTTTTCTTACTGATTCTAAACGGCCAGCTACAAAAGATTTATAAAATTCTCCAACAACAAAGCTGAGTGGCGAGAAATTGGAAGTGAGACCTGGGAATCCTGTCTATAAAAGACCCACTTATATCTTCATTAAAATTTATTTTTCTTTATTTCAGTGGTGCACCACAAACATTTTAAATGAATTACATTATTTTTACATGATTTTGACGTGATAAGCAGAAACATTGAATTAGATCTTTTAAGATAATTATAAAGATCCATAAATGACACTACATCTTTCACGAAGGAAGAGAACATTAACGATCTCAAACTTTAATGCAGCGCAGCTCCACTGACAAATATCGTACAACTGATACCACACTGCATAAATAGCTGCAGCTTACTCTTCAATACAAACTGAATCTTTCAAATCGTTCAATATTTCCGTGGAGAAACATCCATTATGTTTATCTGCACTTATACAAAATACAGTTTTGTAACAATATTTTTCTTGGGTTCGGGATTTGCGCCCAGTTTATATTATTTGTAAAATTTTCTACATCACCATTTTCAGCAACTGCGGAAATTGTGATGAGAACACTTTAAGGAAAACAGTATGTCTTCAAACCGATCATTCGAGAACATGAATCTAGTAATTCCGTATTATGCCTTCGTAGTTGATATACAGGCCAATCTTTTTAAAATATAGAAAGGACATCAGTCTATTTTACAGCTGTATCATCGATTATTGATACTTAATTTTAATTCTCTAAACTCTGTTTCAAACTTGCAAGAAATAAAAAGCTTTTTATTTTTATTTTATTTATTTTATTATCATCGATTACTCGCTGGACTGTGTCATCTGGTAACCGCGGCACGACCCTGGAACGTAAAGGGCTATTGAAGGATCACCGTGGATTTTAAGCAGTACAAGGCTGACAGTACCGCTCTGCCCTGGATAGGAGAACAGATTTGATGATTTTACCACGATAAAAAAGAACAAAGGTTACAAGTTGATTACCCCAATGGCATGTAAAGATGCATCAAGGAGCGTCAGCATAATGACAGCCCCCCCCCCCATAGAGGGCCACAGTCCTGCCGGGGTTGCGGGACATATATGCATACCGCAACTCCAGTACACAAAGGGCTACCGAAGGACACCGTGGATTTTAGTCAGTACAAGTCTGATAGTCCCTTCTCAGAGCCTTACCCTGAGTTCCCAGGACTCATTATTTTAATGATTTTACCAAATTAAAAAAAATGGCATGTAAAGATACTTTGGACAAAGTTGAAAGACGAATCATGTCTATTTGTAACAATGAGTATTTTCGCATAATAATAATTTACCTGGTAATTTGTGATAATAACCCGTACAGGTATTTACTTTGAACACCAAAAGTGTTTTTCTTTTTCACTTCGAAGTTCTTTGTTTAGGCTCCATATTGTAAGTGTAAAGACTACATAAGCATAAAAAAACATTTTTATCTTCATTAAACACCTTTGTGAAAAGAAAATAGCCAAATCTTTAGCCTTTATTTACTTCAAGAACCAATTACGAATAGACTATCATTGCTTAGACAGGTGCGAACGAAAAGACTAATCTTGCGGAATCTATTTCGTCCTTATCGTGCAGAGCCGGACTGGCTCTATAGTTAAGGCCCCAAATTCACGGGCCCTAACGGACATGGCTTGCAGAGCTTGCCGCAAGACAGGCAGTGGTTTAGATGGCCAGTAGCCCATTCAGGTTAGGTAACTGTTCTTCAAACCTAAATGTAAAATAAATCTGAGACCCTATGACTTTTCCCGTTTTTGTTACTTAAACTAAACTGGAAATATGACGTGAATTTGAAACAAAAAATTAGTTCCTCGTTCTAGAGGCGTCTTTTCATTTTTCCTTAAAATTAACGCAGTTAATAATTCAAGTACGTTGTAATTAAAATACAGAAATATTGTGATTAGTTTTCAGGTAGTCCGTTCATACAAATGGCAAGAAAAAAAAAACAAAATAATGTTTGAATTTGAGCGGGCCATTCTTGAAACTAGTTTTGAATATTTCTGAACGGGTTTAACCCCGGGGCCTTCTGGCCCAGTCCGTCCCTGCTGTTATTTTCCTTTAATTCTAGACCAAAAACAACACCCGTATTATTGTGCCTACTCCCACATTTCTTGTTTACTAGAAACTGTTTCACTTATTTCTTCTTTTACATCAAATAACTTCGATAGATCTCGATAATGAGGATTGGTAGACCGAATCAATTCTTATTTATTTGTTGTAGGTTTACCAATATTGTGTGTAACACTATGTTTTTCAATTATTATAGAAAAAAATATATGATTAAATACATTGTATATTAAATACATTGCTCGCACGAAAATAACTATAATTTTATTTTTATAATATTCTTTCGTTTCGTTATCTTAACTAGATGTTGTTTTAATATTTCATCTAGCAGTTAAAAAAAATGTTCTTATTTAACGTATACAAATATTTTCAATAATACCTACACTTTCTCATTGGTAAGCTATTTACAAAGGCGAGTTTAAGTCAAAATTCGTTTAAATAATAATGTAAATTAAATGAACCAATATACAGTGATGTAAAGACGATGAAAGTCGACATTTCATCGTCTTCTAACCGGATATTTCAAAACGTGTTTAAAAATACTTTGAATCTTCAATTAATATTTAAGTTTATTTAACTTTGAGAAGATTATTATTATAATTTAATTAAGAGAACTTACGTCAGTTAATTATAAACAGTTCGTAGGCTGTTGAAGTAATTATAACAAGGTATTAATGCGGTATCGCCATCTTCTGTTTGAAAGTTTTATTTTTTGTCCCCATTCCTTTGTTAGTTTGTCGTAATGAAGAGGTAATTGAAGGAATATGGTGGATTTTAGTCAGTACGTGTCTGACAGTCCATTTCGATCCAACCAGGTGTGGAGACTTGAAGACAACTAAAAAAAGGCAATATTATTTTTAAGAATTTCTCAGTAGCAGCTACAGAGATTATTTCTGTGCTTGCTTGCTTGTTGGCAATAGGCTCGCACCCTGCTAGGGGAACAGTGTAAAAGACGGGGACGCGAAGTATGTTGGGAAAAACTTAACACAATACTAACGTAGCGCAAGCGCCAACAGGACGCCATTTATTAATGGCCGCTTGCATATGACGTCCTAAGAATGCTCACACTACATTAGTGTTGTGTTAAGTACGCCTAAAGAGTGTATGTCCCTATTATGCCTCGTGTCCTTATCTTATACACTGCAGTTCCCCAAAGAACTGACAAAAAAACTTGAGAGGTGTCAAGGGACACCCGGATGGAACGAAGTTACTGTATACACTCAACAAAAATAATCGTCGCGACTGCACTGCACTCCGCTCCGCTCAGCTCAGCTTCGCTCCACTCCGCTCCGCTCCACTCCACTCTAGCACCCTTTCGCAACGCGCGATAAGGAACTTCGTTCCAAAAAGTGTCGTGACAACTTTTCGTAAGAATTTTATCCGTCTATGCCCCTTTCACAACGCGCGATAAGGAACTTCGTTCCAATAATAACTTTACTGTAAGGTACTCAACTGCTGAACCCTTCAAGGATTACAGGCGTAATCTACAGTTATGTAACACAATAAAAACGGCACACTGAAGTAAGTAATCCATAGTTACGTTTACCCAAGCTTTCAACTTAATAAGTCCGACAAAGGCATAGGAATTGTTTATTGTGACGTCGTAAACGCAGCGTTTATTTTATAAGGAGATAATTTCGGTCCTATGTTCAGTACTGGCGAAATAAAATGTTCATGACGATATTTTGTTTGGGTGTTAAATGTTTCGAGGGTTATTAAGGATTTAGGGGTGGTTTTTTGGGGAGGAAATACGTTGGAGTTGCTCTTGGAGTATTTTTTGTTATTTTAATATGCGAAAATTTTGTGAGAACCTACGTATGCACGGTTTATGGTAATATTCGTCCAAGTGTTAAAATATCCACATGTCAGAATAACATAATGTTATATTTCTATTTGGTTAGAATGAAGTTTTGCAAAAATCAACAAGTTTAGTGTATAATGTCCACAAGTCATTTTGTACATGGCTCAAAATCCTAGGTTTTGGGATAAAACGACACTTGGTTTTTTTTTGTAGATAGGTAATAGAACTTTCATTATTTTTTATTTCGAAAGCCCTATACGTTTCAATTTCGTTAAAAATCATTTTAATTTTTTTGTCGTATTAACATTTTGTCACTTGATCTTTATAACAAAACTTTTGACTTTTTTACTTAATGACATGTGGACAGTTTAACATTTGGACGAATGTTACCATAATTCGTATGCAGGTTTATGGTAATATTCGTCACTGTGTTTGTCACTCTTCCACACAAAAACTGCTGGACAGATTTGGATGACATTTGGTAGGCACACAGAGTTAACAAACTGGATTAATACATACCTTATTTTTTTATATCGCTGCCGTGCCGTGGGAAAATAACTGGACTTCACGTGGTCAACGCCACACGCATAAGCTAGATACGAAATTGCTTAGACGGATGGATGTTTGTTATTCAATAACGACAGAACTGCTGAACGGATATTGATGTTTCAGATTGCTCAGAGATATTTTATAGACTGGAATAACACAAAGTTTATTCTGGCATAACGTCTCCGTGGAGTAATTTTCGCGTAAAATGCGGGTGACGCCACTGCAATAGCTAGTATACCACACGGTAAGATAATCATAATTATGTAAAAGAATCATAAGAAAGCATAATGTATATAATCGCCACCACTCTTGGAATGATATTTTTAGTACGTCATAACTTAGTAACTCCAAATAAAAGTTCGCAAATTTCTAGACAAAAATAAAAGTGGAGGATCTCAAGAAAAATATAACTTAATACTTTCAAGCATTTTATTTTTGCATACTTGAAGATAATAAAGTACTTAATCTTGGAGGTCCCGACTCTTCGCTATAAATCCTGCCTGTGGCTTAGAAAAGGTATTGTGGTATATGGATCTACCTGTTATAGAATATGTATGTGTGTCTTTGTGTGGTTTAGAATAATATACGTATTTTTCTAACCCACACAAAGACATACTTGTCTTCATCTTCCATCTTTATAATTTATATTTTATTTTATAAAGATGGAAGATTTGTATTTTGTGCGTGTGTAAGTTTGTAATAAATAAGCTCAAAAACTACTATAACGATTTCAAAAAATCTTTCACACACACTCAATCAATATTGAAAAAAAATAAGCTTTGAAATTCAGGAGCTTGTGACGTCATAACGCCTGAAATTAAACCAAATGAGTGACTTTTGTGATTTTTAGAACCGTCGTATCTTCGTCAATTTTGGTTTACGTAACAAAAGAAAAAAAACGGGTCAATTTTTTTTGAAAATCTATTTTTCGAACAAATATTATAATTTTTACTGTAGGTAGTATCGGGACAAATATTATGGAGGTAAAAGACTAATAAGTGCGTAAAACAAGGATTTTTTTAAAATTAATCCAAAAGGGGTTCAGTGGAGCATAAAAGTCCGTATCAAAGTTCGATATTTTTATCAATGGAAAATTCGATCAAGCGTTTCGGCTCTATAATTATATTTTTTTCCCATTTGATAAATAAAACGTTGCCCTATATTTTCATTTATGAAATTAAAAAAATAATTAAAAACCCTGGTCCTTTTCATATTATTGTATAATAGCTACAATAAAAATAACCATTAACAACTGTTTCGAAATCGGGAATTAACAGTAATGGTCCTTTTATCTTTGCGGGAATGCAAATATTTCTCGTAATGCCAGGTTTATAATTTCGACACGCGTAAGCTTTTGCGAATGTAGTAAAGTTATACGGTCACTGCTTCATATAATTAAACTGGCAATATTCTCATCACAAGACAGCGAGTAACGGGCGACTCGCTATCCGATCATGGCTCATGCCCGTGTTGACGGCGCGTAGTGTTCCATGCGCTCAGCACAATGACGGGCCTTTTAGAGGGCCGAAGCCTGCCGGGGTCGCGGGACAAACGAGCTACCGTGACTCCGGAACGTAAAAAGTTATTAAAGGACACAGTGAATTTTAGTCAGGTTTCACAGTCTGGTTGACTGGCCTGTTGGTCTAGTGGTTAGTGACCCTGACTGCCTATGCCGGAGGTCGTGGGTTCAATTCCCACCCAGGACAAAATATGTTTGTGTGATGAGCAGGATCATTTGTTCCGTGTCTGGGTGTAATTCATCTATAATAATTATGTATGTATTTAGTAATATATATAAGTATGTTTATCAGTTGTCTAGTACCCATAACACAGCCTCTGCTTAGCTTGGGAGTAGATGGCGTTGTGTGATAGTTGTGGAATATTATTATTAGTCTCTCCTGCCCAGCCCTGGGTCGAATACATTTGATAATTTTATCACGCTAAAAAATCGTATAAATTGACGAAGACCTTCATGCACCTCTTCAGGGTCCCACGCTTTCTCACAGAGTGGAAGCCCTTGTCCTAGCAATGGAAATTATTTTTCGCCACTGGCATAGTTTATACAAAATACTGTTTTCATAAAAATATAAAAGCTATTACAACCAAAAACAACAAATAACTACGGTTACAAAAACAACAGACAACGATATTCCTAACATTTTAGTAACATTACTTTTTTCATTCAAAAACATTTGTGTTAAAATGTTCGGTATGTTACAACCCACACCTCACACAGAAATTAAATAAACAGACCACAAAAATCTAATAAAAATACAAAATAAACCAAAAAATCAACATTACTCTTTATAAAAGGTTCTTTTGAAATACCTTTGTTAACAATCAACTGTGTCTAAATTAGAATTCTTTACTTTTGTTACTCTGTTTTCCATTTTAGTCAAACTCATGTAATATCTAAAATGTATTTACTGGACAGAATTAAGTACGTCTTCGTTTTTAATGGAAAAATCATCATTATCATCATCAGCCTGTAATATTCTCCTGCTTAGACACGAGCTCTACTCTGTGAGAAAGAATGGGCTATCAATCACTCGGGCCTGTTTTTTAAGGTGGTACTATCATCAAATGAGTCCTCCCGCCCTGGATAGGGCGGAAGGGACTGTCAGACTCTTACTGACTAAAATCCACCCATGTTCCTTCCCATGCCCTTTGGCATTGGAAGGAACATGGGTGCTTGCCCTTGCCTTGGTGCGTGCAAATCAATGGTGAAATTTCCTTCGTTTGGTTCCGTCCTATGATAAGTCAATGCAGATATATCACATTTTTGACATTTTGGTCCTAATACATCCAAGGTTTCCTCACAATATTTTCCTTCACCGTTTTGAGAGCGTGTTGAAATAAATTACACAAAGTAATGCGCTTACAAATCGTAAGTCAGGGCCGACACCACTGAGCCAACACTGCTCCAATGGACGTATGGATTGTTTAAAACTAAACTTTATTGGAAGTACTTAAAGCTGTAAACCGATGTAGTCAGTTTCTTGGTTAGTACCAGCTACGATTAATAGTCTTATTTCTAGCAAAACTATGAAAAGGATCACTTCAATATAAGACGTGTTTGGTTCAAAGCTGTAAATTCGTGTTTTAAAATAAAATTCGTTTGAATAATTCCGATTCAGTCAGCACATTTCCGAATGGAAAGCTGTTTAAGAGAATGCTAGCTGACTCGAAAACCATAGTGGAAACCAGGATAGGAAGTCGATTCTTCTAGAATATTGATATTCAGCTACTTACACCAGACCCTATAGCCGAATGGCAAGCGACATTCGCTAACGTTCAGCAGTCGCTAATACATTTTCAACTTTATACACAATTGCATAAAGTTGAAAATCTGTCAAAGATTACAGATCGTTTTCGTTTGTTTCGTTCGCTATCGCTCAGCAGTCTTTACTAGATTTTCAACTTTATGCGATGGGGTGTAAAGTTGAAAATGTATTAGCGACTGCTGAACGTTAACGATTGTCGCTGGCCGTTTGGCTACAGGCTCTGGTCTGTCTGAGAACTAAACTGGAGCGCCAACATGGCAGGGAGGAATCCGGATCGGCAATGAATTAAAAACAGCATAGTATTCACTTTAACGCTCTTTACCTGCTCGGCTCCTAACTATCGTAGCTTGATGTTAAAAAGCCTATAGCCTTGCAAACCTACGAAGTGGAAACATAATTATGTTTCCTACTCCTCCACTATTCTTTTCTGACATATTTCGTTGCAGGATCCAAGACAGGTAAATTCATTCTCCGGGACACGTCGAGCTTCATTGTCTCGACGCTTTTCTGGTGGTTGCCACTGTTGTTTCTGACTTTCAGGAGTTACAGTGGTTTGGGAATAGTGTGGTGGGTTTGTACTAATAAAAAAGTCTATAGCCTTCCTCGATAAAAAGACTATCCAACACATTTTTCAATTTTTTCAATTCCAGCCCGTATTGACTAAAACAAAATCTTCATAGCATTTTTATCAATAAGACTACCTAATATACACAAACAGGAAACTCACAGAACATAATTACAGTATACAGTTACATCAAAGATAATTTTAATTACATCAAAAACGCAATTATTGTAAAAACCTTTTGCTAACCGCGTTTAAATTTATATAAAACAGAACACCTACACAATTTACTCAATAATAATAAGTATTTACACGGAGTAGATAAATACAGAAGGCTATCTCCGTACAACGAACAAATTTGCACACACATACAGTTCGTCAGCGTCGTCAGTGGGTGGGTGCATCTTTTGCTACAAAAAGATTACAATAGAATTAAACTACGCGCGCCGCACATAGGTCACATAAAAGTGTTGCCAAATTTTCGGTCACGATGAACGCGTTGCCGAACTTTCGGTTATGAATGACGCGTAATGTGTCGCTTGTTCATGAACGCAACGTAATTATTTTGCCTACGTACGTAAACGTACTAAACCGAATGTAGATAGTACATAGGATTCACAAATAGTGAAGGCGCTCGCGACTGGCATTTGTCTCAATTCACCGTGATATAAGAGTGCTTGTACACGGCGCATGTAACATGCTCAAGCTACATGCGCCGTGTACAAGCAACCCGCGGGTAGCTTGATCAAGTACCCATCAAAATTTTATTTTTTTCTGCAAGAGCGTCTATAAATCTTACTGATGCTAGTACTTTAAATTCTTTAGGACAACAAATTTAAACAATCGATTAAACTAGGCTCTTTTTGTGAAGAAATTCAGCAAGTTTTGCTTTTTTGCATTACACGTATAAACCGCAAAGTTCTCCACACAAAAGTCCCGACTTACTCTCTTTTAGAATTTGTGTAAGCTCGTTGCTTCTCTGTGAACCGATTCCGATATTCAGTTGAAATACTGTATCTATGTTAATACTGTGACGATGAGTTTCGATAAATAAAAGCGAGTAACGTTTTGTGTTGTGTAGTAAAGCTCTCTACGATTTTGGGGACGTTTCTGTGTTTTATGTTAAGGCAAACCTACTGATTTTTTTTTTTTTTAGCGTGGTAAAATCATCAAATGAGTCCTGTGGTCGTCCGTGCGGTATCCCCGGATCATCCGGATAGCCATGACCCTCTGGCATGCGACCAACTTCAGTGGTCGCGTCCGGATGCTCAGGGCCCACACAGGGGCACGGGAAAATGCCTGTGATAAAATTATTGCGATGATGGACGTATATTTAAAGTTAGTACGTGAAAGTACCGATGTGTGTGTGCGTCTGTTCTCGCTCATTAAAATTTTAAAGCTCGCATTCTGTACCTATCTATTCCATGTTACGATTCCAATATTATACGAATCTTTCTCACCAAACGTAATTAACAGCATTAAATTCAGAATCCTTCCGGGAATTAATACAATTATATATTTATGTCCTTTGTAAAGGATTCCCTTGCGCCGGGGATATTGTTATTTCTCATCCCAAATTACCTCCCGGAGGTCCAAAAGGATTTTTGGAAGCAAAATCGCGCGGCTATAAAGAAAAGAAAGTGTTGAATAAATAAAAATGCTTTCATTTTTATTGCGTACCATTTTTTGGTACACCTAACATTTTTCATTGGTGCTTAAAAATGGTTGGGAGCGTAAACCTTGTTCTGAAACCGTTACGAGGTGACTTATTATACCAATTTGTCTAGTTGTACTTTTTCATTTTGTGGCAACTGCAGAGCCATGGATATCTAATAGTCCCTAGGTGCTTCAATCCTCTTTTTTTGCATGATTTCTGCAAAGATTTTTCCGCTAGCCGCTTCATCGTTTTCTTTTTAAAGCGTTCGGACCTTCTTTTTTCTTTTGTTTTATCTTTTGTTCTTGTCTTAGCTATCTTTGTCTTATTATTTACTGTAAAACCGACTTTTATATTAACTTGACTCGTAACAATGTTACTATATTGAAGACTGAAAATTAATACCCAACACACTACCCCAGTGAAAAAAGAATCTTAATAATTATGACCTATCTAACGCAATCAATTCCTTCAAGATACTTCTTCGCAAATTTTGAAAAGCAGACGGACAGGCAGACCTACTTTCTTTTAAATTTTAATACTAAGTTTGTGTTTTGCGACATGCAGCTGCCCTGCAGCTCAGCTGAAATGTAAGGTTTAGGCCGAGACTCCACCAAAGCTGTGTCGAGCGAGAAGTGTTTTGAACAACCAATAGAATTGCGTTATTGACACAGCTCCAGACACAAAGTTGTGTTATGCAGTACCACTAAAAATCTCTCAGATTTCCGAAACTTTCCACTCGAAATCGTAAAGCATTCGAGCCATAGCAACAAACTACTAAAACACCAGTATACCGATAGATATCTCTTAGCCTACTGATCCCGAAGGGATGATAAAGATTAAGAGCAAGACGATGTATGCTCCCCCTTACCTTCCGTATACACGCTTAAACCCTTACCGTACAAAACAAATTGGAGCAATAATCGGAACGGAAAATCGACTCGAATGCTGCTATTTCTTTCCCTTATATTTCCTTACATACAGATTATTAATATTCTACGATTGATACTGAAAGAGCTTTTGGAGACAAAGTGGCATTCCAATAATGGAATGGATGAGAAAGTGAAAAGTTATTTTGTTTTGAAAAGCTTTGTTGCTTGTGAGATTAGACAACACACGTATCAAGGATTTTGAAACTGACTTAACAAAGCGATTTAATAGTAAAATCAGCCTGTAAGACTTGCGATACATCCTCAAAACGTACGTTTGGTTGGCATGTTACACCAAACGTGCCTAAAAGTCGGAAATGTGCCAGCGTTAGCGACGGTGGGTGGTGTTTAGTTTAACACGTTAAGCGACTGAAAATTATGCGGCGTCATCGCCAGTAGGGGTGCATCTTTTGTTAGAAAAAAAAAATTCAATAGCATTCAATTACGCGCATCGAACATTCGATCACATAAAACGTTGCCAAACTTTCGGTCACGATGAACGCGTAATGTGTCGCTTCCTCATGAGCGCAACATAATTATTTTGGCTAGGGTTGCCGTCTCTAAAATTTGGAGACCAGGACTTGACGCGTGAAAACCCCGGATTTTAGAGTCCAAAACCCGGACATGGCAAGTGCGCACCGTATTAGCATCGCGGCATCGGGTGGCAATTAGGACCGTAAAGTGTGCGTGTCACGGGCAGCCAAAGACTTTAAATTTTTAAACCCGTACTACAAATAAAGCCCCCCAGACGCTCCCCAGATGCCCTCTAAACTGGGATCAATAATTTGGGGAAAGCCGGACAGATGACAATCCAAATTTTGGCTGATGTATCATAGGGAATTTGAAAAACACTGCGAGCGTATTTAATCCGAATGTTCGGCGCCTTACGTTTCGCACATGAGTAATGTGTAATGTTCTCATTACTGGCATAAGCCTCCTCTCTATAAGAGAAAGTGGGCTACAGTCGACCACGCAGGCGTTGGTAGCTGTTACCTGTCTTCGAAGTTTTGGTCCTAGGACATATCGATTTCCTTATGATGTTTCCCTTCATCGTTTGATCTTTAATCTTCATCGTTCTATAGTGAAATAAATTTCGCAAAACAATACTCTTATGTGACTTCAAACCTACGAAACTCGTAAGTCAAAGCAGTTACTACTTGCAGCCATTTATAGATAGAGATGCTGAACCATAAAGAAAACAAGGATATTTCCACCAAAATGGAAACAACTTTTAAGTTACAAATAATATCCATTATTTGCTTCTTCTATTTCTTGATACTTACCCCATTTCGGGAGGCTTGTACGTCGGCGGATCGATCAATCAAATCTTGATGTTCTATATAGTCATAACGGTTGTGTAACATTATTGTAGTTTTTGTTGTATCATCCTAAAATTATGATGTTATGGGCTAAAGGGTGAGTTGGGAAATATGCGAGAGAGGTCAAATGACTCAGTTGTGAGAAGAATTTATAAAGGAACGTGGGTATGGTGATGTTGTCTTAGTACATGCCTTATAGGCGAAACCAACATTTTACTACAATCATGTTAAACAGTATCTAAAGCCAGCTACCAGCTTTTATAATTGTTGATAATCTAAAACAGGGGATGAGATGATGATGATAAAAACGGTTATGGTAAACTTCGAAATATTTTTCGACACGAATCGAAAAATATTTCGAAGTTTACCATAACCGTTTTTTCATACTAGTTAATTTTTGACGTTTTGCTGAAACTTGTGCATTTGAGTTTGTTCTCTCACACGATTTTTTTTTAATCCAGGGACGCAGCATTCAAGGCTTAAAACGTATGTAACGTATCTGTTCTTAAATGTAACATGTATCACGTCTACCTATCATGTGCTTTACGTGAAAACCGTTTTATTGGAACATATCTATAGATAAATCTTTTTCTTTCTGTAGCGTCATTTGTCAATCTTTATTTATTTCCAAAAAGCTTTTTCGTCAGCCTCGACGTGTCGTATATGAAGTCTTCTGCCTGCTGTCTAACCAACTACATCTTACTACTTTAGTAAATGTGAGAATTTATGAAGATGGATGGATTTTTCATGTCTGAAAACCGACTGATGCGGCTGTAAACTGTACTAATATTACAAAGCTGAAAAGTTTGTGTGTTTGGTTGAACTCGTTTTATCATATTAGGAGTACTGGTTCGAATTAAAAAAATATTTTATGTTGATTATTCCATTTGTCGAGGCTCTGGACTTTATTATAATACTCAATACTTATATTGCATTCCAATGTGTCCTTAGGTGGTAAAATTTATAGTCCTACTAATATTATAAATGCGAAAGTTTGTGAGGATGTATGTATGTTTAAGTAGGTATGTTTGTTACTCTTTCACGCAAAAACCACTGAATGGATTTTGTACACAGATAGTTTATAACCTGGATTAACACAAAGGATAGTTTTTATCCCGATTTTATGTTTTCCTGGGATAATTTTTGTATTGTAGCCGGTGAAGCCGCTGGCAACAGCTAGTTATCTATATAATCAGTTAATAGCTAAAATGTCGCCTCTATGAGACTTCAACAACAGCTAGTTAGATCATAACATGGACCCTGTCGGGCACAGCAAATAAGCGATTTTAGGAGAGAGAAAGCTTATTATTGGCTATATCGTATACACATAATTATGTACACATACTTATTTATAACATCACGCTATGACCAAATAGAAACCAAGCAACGGGAAACAGCTAGTTATACATATAGCTGCGACTTCCTTGTCTTTCTTTTTTTGAAAGATAAAAATAGAAAAATATATCTTTTTTATCGGTCATTGTTCTTTTGTTTATTATTTTAGAATGTTTTTACGGTAGTTGCCAGCTCGAGTATAAAAAGAAAGGAGGAAAAATGTAATATATAAGAGAAATCATTTTCCCCAAGTTTGGTATAACGAATGAAGTGTAATAAGAGTTTCAATATTAATTTCCTTTTTGCTGAACGTTTGATTTGTGCTTTAATTTATTACGCTTGATTTTTTACGTTGTCAGCGATTATTGGTAAAATAATGAAAAATGGCCATAATTTTTCGCATTTTGCTGAAAAGAGAGTTTTTGTTAATATTTTTTCACAAAAAAAAACTTTTAGGGTCGCGAAGCAGGTGGTACAAAAAAACGTAAGATTTGCTTGATTTTATAATTATTTATCCAATCAGTTAATAGCTAAAATCTCGCCTATAAGAGAATTCAAGGTCCGTTGGTGAAATGAGGAAAACCTCATTTTCCTCAGGTTAAAAAACCTACTTATGTTTTGCATATAAGAGTATGTTTTTTATTAGACGAAGTAATTCGTGAACCAAACATAATTAATACAAAAGTAACTTTATATGTTACGCTTTCACTTCTTTCAGGCTGAACCATTTTTGATAAATTTTGGTACAGGATTTACTTACTTTTAGGGTGAAAAGTTATCTAATGACTCCTATTCCTGGGTGTGAAAGCAGCTGTCAGACTCCTGCCGAATCCAAGATAGGTAAATTCATTCTCCGGGACACGTGAAGCTTCATGGTCTCGAAAATTTTCTGGTTGTTGCCACTGTTGATTCTGGCTTTCAGGAGTTGCAGTGGTTTGTGAATTTCGTTTGTCCCTAATAAGATTCCATTGACTAAATACAACCCTTATTTCCTTTAGCATAATATTTTTACTTTGACTAAAGCCTTACTATAATATTTTCGACACCAAAAGCATCTAACCACACGACCCATTTCCATAACATCACAAAAACACTGGTCAATCACTTTTCTAAATGACAATCCACCATCGAGGAAAGGCCTAATATCGTTACCATAAATACCATAACCTTGGCAACGCTTCGTATAATCCAAATAGCCCAGTTAAGCTGAACGATGTCCAGAATATCGCTGACTCAGCCCAAACATAAATTGCCCTTCTCTCTATGAATCATTTCGGCCAGAAAATGGGAATGACACTAAGGTAGGCAAAGATATATCCGCTAAAGATACTGCTGTATTTTTTCGTAAAGGATTTTTTTTTGCGCTGATTTGATTGGATTTGTCGGAAAACATGACTTTTTTTCTTCTTCTGTGAGTTATTTTTGGATTACGCAAATTGTTTGGGAGGAAACTAATGCGATGTGGAATGTTAATTATTATGATATGGAATCGGTTTTGGAAAATTCCGATGTCACGTGTCTTCAATTTTTTTTTGGTTTAGGACATGCCGGTTTCTTCACGATGTTTTTGCCTTTACCGTTTTTAGATTATTGGTGATGTAATAAATTACACGAAGTACTGCGCCTGGTTGGGTTCAACTTCAAACCCACCACTGCTCCTCTAAAGGCCCAGTTGCCTCACCAAATCCCTTTTTTGCGGTGGTAAAATAATAGAATGAGTTTTGCCAACCTGGGGATGGACGAGAGGGACTGTTAGTCTTGTACTGACTACAATCCACGTTGATCCGTCAATAGCCCTTTACTTTCCACGTCACTGTTACCTGATGAGACCGGATGAGTCCTGCCTAATAAGAGGGTCTTTTAGGGGGCCCCGTAATATTGCTGACGCCTTTTTGGGCCCGCGTGAAAGACGACGTGCCAGGCATGGTCCATGGTCGGATAGCGAGTCGCTCATTACTCGCCATCCGCATGCCCGAAATCCTGGCTCTAATTTTCAGATTATAATATGGACATTGATGCAGGTCGCTTCCAACCGGTATAAGTAGAAATCAAAAGGGGAGACCTATGTTCAGCAGACGTCCTACGGCTGAGATGATGATGATGATGATGATGAATATCGACATTTATCTCTCTTGAAACATATACCGGTTTCCTATATTCCTCCAGTTTTGTCAATTAAGCGAAAAGAAACGCACAATATCTCAGTCAATTTGTGGTGTCGTTAGTCTCGACTTGAAATAGGAAGTCGCCAATAAATAATATAAAGGTTTATTGCCTTTTTATTATTATTGGATTGCGACGAACTCGAGGGCTTTGATACTCGTCCGCCATTCTCTTGGCAATAAAAAGGTGGTAATAGAAAATAGAGTTAAAAACAGGAAGATTGATTTGACGGTTTGTGTGTGCGGTTATGGAAAATGAGTCTTCGGGGTATGAAAACAAGATTGTTATTCTTTATTGAGGTTATAAGCTTGGTCAACAACAAAAGGGTTTTTGTTGCTATGATAATGATGATGCATTATGTATAAGTGATGTTTTTGGAATTGGAGTTCCTTTTTTTTTGTATTTTATAACCAGTGCCCGAAAAGGATTATTGATTTGACCATCTGAAGTTTTTCCGTGCCACTACCAGTCTGAACATAGGCATGAAACGCCGTAGAGAAACAGAACAACGCAGAATGAGCGCGAACCAGTGGCGGATTATAGACTGAAGTTGAACGCAGAAGGCAGAAGCTAGTGTCTTATAGAGCTGGTTCTATTTTTCCACAAAGATGAGTATTCTTTATAGTACATACATTTCGTAAAACTGACTACGACCCACTGTGACCTACAATTATTATTCTGAAAATTAATTCATTGATACATAAATCAAACTATAAATCTCACTGTTTGGAATAAGAGTTTTTCTCTATGATTTTATTTGCTGAAGCCTAACTATAATAATATTAGGTGACGGATGTTCGTGTAAATGTCCATCATCGGGATAATTAGTGCCAATTCCAGTTAGCGTAACCCCCGCATTACACTTTAACAGCCAAACAAAACAGTACATTCAGACAACCCACTAATAATAATAATATTGAGTGGTTATTACCAACCGATTTTACGAGGACCTGTAACCGTAAATACGATACCAATATTAATACACACGAAGCCCTATTACGTTGTTTATTTTATTACTACAGTTGTTTACCATAGAGAAGATAAATGTTACAAAAGGCCAGGTCCATGCAGTGAGTGAATAAGCAAGCGCCCATACTCGTATCCGTTAGTACGATGATTATCAAATAGATGACGGTCGCGACGGCGCTCGCATTTATGTTGTACAAAAATCCGGTATTTATGTGTGCATGGAAATCTCAACGGTTGTGCACGCCTGTACATGAAACGTTCTATGTGTGCCTGCGTTTACACTCGCTAACTGTTGTAGTAGACCTTGTCTACATAATTATATCAATTCTGTTTGTAATGGTATCATACAAATGGCAGACTCATTGTTCGTGAAATATAAGGCGGCCCTTAGACCTACAATTATAACATTGTACAATACTTTTTATTGTTCAATAAGATTGAAAGGCGCTCTGAATCCAAACGAGCAATTCTATTGCACAATAATATGAACTGCACAATGTTTCCGTGTTAAATCGGAGAATAGTACTGATCCCAATATTGTGCAATAAAAATTAGACTCGCTCAAACTTTCGGTCAATCATTGCGCAATCTTCAATGTTTACTCAAAACGGTCAATAATATTGCACAATTCGCAATATTGCGCAATATAATTGACCGTCTAGGGGCCGCCTTAATCTCAAACAAGTGACTGACGATGTCATGAGCGCGCTTGCACTATTCGTGAACCGATTCCACATATTCGTACAACAAATGACACTCGCGAGTGCGAAATATGTACTCCCTGTGCATGAAGGAATTCTATGTATGCTTGCAATTTCGCTTGTTGTATGGGGCTTCTGTTCATTATCTATTCTGTGGTTTTACTGCTACAGATTATGTATGAGAATACTGGACGAATGTATAGCTAATGTTTTGTATCTAATATGTTAGGCTCTGGAAGGCTTTTTATTTGATTAAAGTTTGGGTTTAGTGTGTCGGTTTTAGTGAAGAAATTCTGGCAAATCTATTCTCGCTCGATTTTATTGCTAGAATGATCTGTTTGTTTTTATTATGCTTCTATTCAGAAGACTGGAAAATATTACGTCACACAGATCATTATGAATGTAAACGTCTGTGCGCATTCGATTTTTTTAACCGACTAAAAAAATGGTTTAAAAAAAAAACAAAAAAATCGACTGCCTGCAAAACTAACTTTAATAAAACAAAAAGAAAGAAATAAGCCCCGTAGTTTAGAATTCACTCATTCACACTCACAGTCGGGGCCCCTTGGGAAGATTTGATTTGTATAATTTGAATGGGCCCCGACTGTGAGTGTGAATGAGTGAATTCTAAACAACTGGGTTTATTTCTCTCTTTTTGTTTTATTAAAGTTAATTTTTTAGGCAGTCGGGCCGTGACTAAGTTATATAACATTGTTGTACTTACATAATATATGACTCACTCAATATCGCCTAAAATGTCGCTTGGTAACTTTTGCCTTTCAAGCGTCGATATTAATAACATGTTATTATAACTTGTTTTATAACATTCAGGGTCCACATTATATGAAACATGTCAAATGGCAATGTTGTATAACATTTATGTTTTAATAGTCTGTACTTTTATTGACAATTTCAGTCTAAAAACTTATGTTCATCGAATTATAATCAAGGAGTACACAACTTGTAATATAACTGTCAATATGGTACATACACGGCAACCCACAACCCTAATAAGTTAGAACAGTTTATAAGGGACTTACCATGGATGTGGTTACACCTGTGGTTGGCATAACACACGTGATATTACAGCTATTGTGATTGGAACTGTACCAAGTATTAAGGTAATAAGAAACGAGTTTGTTTATGAGTTGAAACCTTTTTGGTTGTTGGAAACTAGTTTAAGGTACGTTGTGTTATCGTCATTGCCATCAGCCTTTAAAAATGTTCCCACTGCTAGGACACAGGTTTCCTCTCAGTGAGAGGAAGTGGGCTATAATCTACCACGCGGGCCCAGTGCCCAGTTTCGATATCTAAACTAACTGATATCTAGATATCTGCACTTCAGTTTAAGCTCATATTTTCATTCACCGTTTTTAGACAAGTGGTGACGAAATAAATTACGCTAAAATAAATTATGATTCTACTGGAATACCTATTTGTTCCGTACGGGAATCAAGCCTGCGGTACGCAGCACACTTAATACTAACAATCTATCTAATATCTTTAAACGAGCAATTCTTGTATATTTATATAGAATCAGGATCTCGGAAACGACTCCAAGGATTTTCATGAAAGTTACAGATTAGGGGTTTTTCGGCTCAAGGAATCGATTTATCAAGGTCCCAGGTTCGAGAAAAGCTCGGTTCCCAAGATATAGACATTTTAAAAGCCGAGCGAAGCTCGGTCGACCAGATATTATAAATAAATCATGTAAGGCAACTCTTAATCAAGGATACAATAATAAGACAGTTGTCTCAGGAGTCAAATGCCACTCTCAAAGCATAAAATACATCGTATTTGCAGTCTAAAACCTCGAACATATTTGGAATAAAGCCAGGATAATGATATCGGCAAACATAAGACGGTCCCATTACTCCGTGTTACTGTCATAGTCTTGGATGGAAGGACCACCATTTATACAGACACTTTATTTGGGGTGAACGCCCTGTTGACGTTTTCATGATGATTTGACTGTATGGTTTCATTACGGTTGTCTCAAATTTGTCATGTCTTGTTTAGCTAGATTTTTTTCCTAATTCACTTCGTTTTTTTTTTTTTTTGTTATTCCGTTATAAGTTAGCATGTGATGCATTCAAGGTAAAGTACGCTTGCCTACAAGAAATAACCCATTCACACTTGACTAAAAGGGAGTCCTTTAGCTGTGCTCACCAGGCGGCCATCTTCTTCTTCTTTCGTAAGCCAATGGCGCATTCCCGTACGTCTAGAAGTTTGACGATGGAAGTTTTCGGGCTAAATCAAATGACCACTCTCCGAAACTTCGTCGAGCTTCATTGTCTCAGCGTTTTTCTGCTACTACTATTGATTCGGGCCTAAAGGAGTTTCAGTGGTTTAGATATAGCATGAGGGGTCATCCTTCAGATTAACACACGGCTTCAGTTGATGGAGGTACAGACGCCAGCAGGTCAACCTACCCGAATCTGTCAGATTTTACCAATCAAACATTAACCTTCTACTCTTGTGTTAAGGTTGAAATTCTATTAAAGAAATCTGACAGCTTGTGGTAGCTTGATGTGCTGGCGTCTGTACATCAGGATAAGCGTGGACAATTGTTTCCTTCACCTCTGCCCCTAGTAGCCATGAAACTATGAATAGATTGCTTTAAAGATGTAATAAACATAAATAAGGGGTTGATAACCGAAATGACTGTTTGTAGAGATGTATGAAAGAAATACTAACAATATAATATTTTTGGCAATAATGAGTAAATCGAGATTTAAAGCGCAACAAAGCATGATTGCTGTGATAATTCATAAAAGCCCATTTAATTACAGTAGCTCAGCAAGATTAACAAAGTAAGGTGAACAAAATCACGATAAAAAACGTTGATGTTGTTCAAAAAACAGCAACCCATTCAAGCGAGACATAACTTTCCGAGTAAATCCCGAACGATAGCTATAAAGCCACGGGCACCTCTCATTTTTAACGAGATTTTCTTCAATAGGAAGTTCAGTTTATAACAGAAAAGAGGCTACATAATTCAGAGAAAGACGACGAATAATAAACGCTCAATTTTCTATAAAACATTGTATTCTGTCTAATAACGGTACTCAATGAAGAATTCCATCAGTTCGAATTCGGTGAAAAAAGGACCTTATAACTTTGCATTAGAGCGTATAAAAAGCAAATAAACATTCCTTAGGCCCATTAACTGAGCCCGACATTCTACCGATAAATTGAATTCCATTCAATTTGAGGCTATGAGTCTTCCTTATTCTACCGCGAGACAAACCGCCTCATTAATTCTGTGGCACGAACCCACACCGTTTTGTCCTTACGCTAAAGTACTCCTAAAAAAATTACACTGCTTCACAAGGGATATTGTACTACCCACATTTACCTTTTAATTTTGTTTGAATCGTTTTTCTGATTCTGTTTCAGTCGTTTCGAAATGTATTATTGAATTTTTGTCGAGTTTTTTAGAAGCTTTAATTTGGATTTAAATTAAAATCGTTTGGTGAGGGTGTTGATTCCGTTCCAATCTTTTGAAATGTTCATTTAGAATCATTGTAGGGCTTTATAAAAGCTCTCGTTGTAAAAAAAGGAATTATTCTGCAAATATACTCGTTGAAAAAAAAATACTTAAACAATACACTGTACAGTTGTCTTGTACAGGTATCTTTATATTCCTGAAATCATTACTACTGTGCTTGTACTGAAGAACCAGTAACAGTAACATAATTTGACGTCATAAATTAATCTTCTGGCAAAGAAACAATTTGAATTTGTCCACTCATCCCAATCCACCGCTGTCTTTGGCTTATCTTTAAGGCAAGAGTAGAATACCTCCTAACATTGCATTCTGGGCCATGCATAAAACATTTAACCTATTATCTTTGCACAAGCTTATCCTCTTTACTACGAACGGCAAGTAATAGGCGACTCGCTGCTCGATTGTGGACCATGCCCAGATCGACGGCGCCGTATTCCAAACGTACCTCAAAGAGCTGTCAGGATAATTAGAGGGCCGAAACCTGCCAGGGTCGCGGGACTAACGAGTAACCGTTACCCCGGAGCTTTAAGGGCTATTGATTTTAGTCAGTACAAGTCTGACAGTCTCTTCTGATCTGTCCAGGGAGTTAAAAATAAATAAACGATGGTTGTAATTCCAGAATTTTTTCTAATAGTGGTGACTCGCTAGTTAACCAATAAACATTATTATATCAAAATTAAATACAAAATCTCAATCAAGTTATAATGACACTTTGTAACATCCACCGACGAACTACAGACAAGGAACGTACTCACTACACAACTTGTCATGCAATATCAAAGTGAATACTGTGTTAGTTATACCATTTCCTCGAAATTGATACGGTGCTTCGCCTAATGTTATTGCAAACACCTTTAGGCAACTGCGAACGGGCATTCACTATAAGCGAAAGCACACACTGGGCGCACGACACGGCCAGGGTATTCTACGGCATCTCTATATCATTGTAGCACACTGACGGCAACTTTGACGCTGTATCTCAGAATATAAGCTAAGATTGAGCTGAATGGTGCTGATACACGTGTCATATGCATGAACGGGTGACGTCAATCGTGACTGGTCATCTCTTAGCTGCCACGGTATAAACCGTTAAAGACTGTTAAAAAAAATACATAAAATAATTTGTGTATTTTTTAACAGTCTTTTTTATATTTCCTAAGAACTCTTTTTACTTGCAAAATCCTTCTCACATAATGTACCATCTCAAGATGAATGATGTTATAATTTTGGCGATTGAAAATGAAT
Source organism: Agrotis segetum (assembly GCA_036375495.1). NCBI lineage: Eukaryota > Metazoa > Arthropoda > Insecta > Lepidoptera > Noctuidae > Agrotis > Agrotis segetum. The sequence goes on from JAQSVV010000031.1 coordinate 3,016,134, forward strand.
GTTCTTCTCCATAGAGATCTATGCTATGGAATGTGCATCTACAGTACTTTCACAGTTATTATGTCTTGTGACTACGACTGTAGCATCAAAACTATTTTTATAACTAAGACCATTATCTCTTAGAATGTGACTACCTTAAACCTAGACTACCTATATAAAGTTTCTCGTTTCCTTCTTGAAATGGGTGAAATGAATTTGTATTGTAATTTTCTATTTGTTTTTGACTTCTTAGTTCTTCGGTACTTTTTGCACTAAACCGCTACAGTAACGACTTAATTGCCATTTCAAAAAATAATGTTCTTAATACACCACCTAAAAATCTCTTGCCATATCGTGCCGTTAGTATGCGCCAGGCCTTAAGCAACTGAGTCCGGGCATTCACTTAAGATGACAGCTTCTCGTGTCGGGAAAGCAAGTTGACAAACTACATACTTGTGTTACGTCACACGTGGCAATATATGGAATAGCTAATATGTTGTAGGACAAGTTACGGAATATATTCCAAATTGGAACTTTGTTTCGAGATTACTAGGGTTGGGAAGTTTTGTAATAGGTTTTGTATTACTTTTTGGTAGAAAAGTTTATCGATTATTTTATCAGGAACGATGTACAAACGTCAGTACATCAACTTATCTCAATCTGTGTTGCTTTACAAGATTTTCAACCTTAGCACAGTAGTGGAAGGTTGATGTTCGATTGGTAAAATTTGGCAGATTCGAGTTGACCTTCTGTCTGTACCATTATCACTTGAGTGCAAAAGTAAGTTTGTTTGTTATCGTAATGCACCTTAACTACTGAACCGATAGTCTTGGTTTAACGTCGTGTGTCACAGAATTATTGTCATATCATAATAATTAATATCTGGTTGACCGAGCTTCGCTCGGTTTTTAAAATGTCTATATCTTGGGAACCGAGCTTTTCTCGAACCTTGATAAATCGATTCCTTGAGCCGAAAGACTCCTAATCTGTAACTTTCATGAAAATCCTTGGAGCCGTTTCCGAGATCCTGATTATACATTATATAAATTAAATAAAGTTTAAAGATATTAGATAGATATCATAAGAAGCAGTGCACCAAGATACCAACTTAGGGGGCGAGCCTTTTGTCGTCAACCAAGGATTTATACACTGGGCTGCCATTGAGCAGTGTCTGTCAAAGATCCAATTAACACTTTGACTCGACTTGCAAATCGATCGCAGGACCACTACTCAGCTGCAACTATAATATTCACACATAAGACAACAGGTTTACGTGTCAGGAAAGCTTGTTGACAAACTACATACTTATGTTACGTCAGCACGTGGCAATATATGGAATAGCTTACATGGAATGGTGTAAGCGAAGTTGGGGAACGTGATTTAATTAGAACTTAGTTTTCGAGGAGGGAAGTTTTAAAATCGGTTTGGATGTACGCTTTCTGTGATAGTTAAAGTTCTTTATTTAAGGGTATACTATACCCAATCACATATGAAGTAAGTTGGGTTATGAGATCAAGCAACTGTTCTTTCGATGACTTTCACCTCTGTATAACATTTTGGCACAAAATTGTATTCAGTTAGATTCCAAGCCAACCCCATAATACTCAGGCAATACATAAACTCACATCATTTTCCATAAAGCAGACAAATATTAAGAACGCCACAATCCTGAGATTCTTATCTTACTCCTTTACTTTGACGACATGTTCAATTGTTCATAGATCTCGCCATATAACTTCGTGTCGACATGCGCATGTATGAGGAATCTGTATTGAGAATACTGGGCTTATTTCCATATTAAAGAACTTTCTAAAGAACACTGTCAATAAGTTCATTGAATGTCCTTTCTCTAATGGGAAATAGAAACACATACCTCCTACTGGGAATACTGGGCTTATTCACATGATAAAGATCTTTCTAAAGAACACAGTCATTAAGTTCATTGTATGATCTTCCTCTAATCGGAAATGGAATGCACCCTGCTGTACTCCTAGTTCCCACCAACATTTTTTGCCTACCCTTTTCCCAAATATATTGGAGTCGGCTTCCAGTCGAACTAGATGCAGCTGAATATCAGTATTTTACATGGAGCGACTGTCTATGGGATCTCCACAACCCAGTAACTGAGTAATAGCTTCTGTCTAATAGTAACGACTGATCTACAATTTTTTTCCCAGTTTCAATACTAAATGAAAAAAAAATCTGCATCACTTTTGATATCTCCAACAATTACATAACAAATTGAAAGAAAACGACATTCCTTTTCCTAATAAATGCTTGTTATTCCTAGTCTCGTTCCGGTGTCTGTATTATTTCTCTTCAATTCGACCCCGGCGGCGTTTTTTTAAATAAAAATTGCATCTTCCGAAGTATTACTTGGTCTCCAATTTCTAGGTAACAATGATTTTTATTCCTTTGTTAAAACTGCGGTCGCCGACGATAGCCTGATTGAAATTCTCAGTTTCATTTGGAGAAACTTTTTTCTTTTAACGTGGTGTATTAAGATTATATCGTTCGTTGGCTCTTGTGATGGAAATATTAATTGTAGGATAACTTTTCTCGTGATTCTGTTTTTGGAGATTTAAGTATAGGGAGTTTGGAATTCTTTGATTGGATTAAAAAATGTTTTATGGACATGATTACGATCACGATTCACGTTTTGGAAGACGCATAGAGTGAGTGGCAGGTGTTTAAAATCTGAAAGGGCTTCACACACAGCAGCTATAATGTAAAGATGTAAGTGCATTATAGCACGATACATCTCATTACATCTTTCCATAGAAATCGTCAGGAGACCACACACGACAGCCTTTAATGTATATTTATCTACTCTCATATCATAAACTTCGAAATACAAAACTCAAAACGAGTTTATAATGACATACTTTATACCATAGAGTATCGTAATGAAATTAAAAAATTAAATTATAACACTGTTTGTCTAACAAAACAATGTTATAATTTAATTTTTTTTCATTATGATACAGATTACTGATCATAGATACATTTTTTTACGTTTTTATCTGTGGCTGCGCGCGCTTTCTAAGGGAATGTTGGGATTTTGACGTTTGTGTTTCGGTGGATGACATGGTGGATGATTATTAGTGTTTATTAATTTTTATCTTTTATTCGATATGTTCGTGTTCAATGAGAGTAGATAAAGTAGTGTATGCAACTGTACATAACTAGGTATTATACCACTCGTGTGATACTATTATAAAACTCGCTTCGCTCGTTTTATAAACTCACACTCGTGTATAATACCCCTCATTATGTACCAGTTACATAAACTACTATTTTACATCTTCGAATCTCTATGGAAAGATGTAATGAGATGTATCGTGCTATAATGTACATCTTTACATTATAGCTGCTGTGTGTGAAGCCTTTTAGTCGTTAAATAATTTTAAAAGCATAGAAGATCATTGAAATTATGATCAGTGAAAAAAACTTGTTACTGGATACAGGAACTTAATCTCATGCACCTTGATAGTAACACAGTCAAAATTGTTTAAATATGTATTTTTGTTGCTACTAAACACCAAATACTAAAAAACTTAATCAAATAATAAAATTTCAGGGGGTTGCCCATACAACTGACTTGATTTTCTTGCCGTTTTCAGAGATCTTGAGAACGAGTCCACCTCAAATAAAATTTACTTGTTTTGTGTTTATCTGCCCACAAATTATTGTTTCATCTGCTGGAAAGTAATACCTAAATATTGTAAGTATATTATTGAAAGCCGATCAGATAGAAATAAGAAAATAATTCGGTTGAACGGGTCACAAAATAGATTGGAAGACGGTACTGTTTCTAGAAATGCTGTTGTAAGTCGAAGAACGTGGCTTACATTTTAAGTCAGTGAAGCGCTGTAGCGACTGTTTCAATTTATAAAAGGTTATTTTAAAAGTGCAGAAACTATCGTTACCTAATTGAATTCTTTAGCTTCGTTAAGTAACGGTTCTAAATCGTGTCTTTTTTTTTAGCGTTGTAAAATCATCAAATGAGTCCTCCTACCCCGGGCAAGGCGGGAGGGACTGTCAGACTTGTACTGACTGAAATCCACGGTCTACTTCAATAGCCCTTCATGCTCCGGGGTCACGGTGAGGAAATATATCCCGCGACCCCGGCAGGCTTTGCCCCTCTGAGATCCCAGCCCCGTCATTTTGAAAGAGGTCTTACCGCCGCGATTGCGGCGTGCCCGAGCTTAAATCGTGTCTTAGGAGAGTTAATTCATACGATTCTACAAGGTTCTAATAATTCGAAGACTGAGATTCAGCAAAAACAGATTTTTCAAAAGAGTAATCATGGAGTCTCTTGCCGCTTCTTCTCCATAGAAATGACCAACCCGAATCGTGTTCCTTTTTGTCAACATTCAATAAGTGGACCTATGTGAAATTACAATAATTAGTTTTGAATCAATATTAGATTTTTATTTTTTTTGTACTTTTTTTTGTTTTTTTTTTTTTTACATTGGCTAGTCGCTATTTGCGCAATGCCACTAACAATTTTTTTTTGTACTTTACAATACAACTTTTTTCCCCTTATCGGTTTTCTAACACCTCAGAATCAAAGACCAAGCAAATAACGCATTTATTTATTGGGACTCAAAGGATTCATCCATCCCTGTGAACTGAAAATAACGCATTTATTTATTGGCACTCGAAAGATTCATCCATCCCTGTGAACTGAATATGTAAACGAATATTATTGGATTGCCAAAATAACTTTAAGATTGAGAGTGTACAGTATACACACTGTACATTATTGTACAACGCTATTATCCTGTTAGCATAATCCTTTAAATCAACGCGTTAGAACTTTATAATTATCTACTCTGCAATTTTCCACATTGTTCTCGTATCAAAAGAAAAATATAAAGTGTATTAGTAGCTCGTTATAACCATTAGTTACATAGTTTATTAAGTCAACAAAGGATAGCTTGTAAAGATGGTTTTACACCGGCGAACGGAGGACTGAGGAAAAATATGAAAGAGAATTTTAAAAAATGGCTAAATCTAAAACGTATGGAAATGTAGGAGACAAGGAATATATGCTGTGCCGGTGCCAAAAAAAAAAATGGAAAATGGCAACATATTGTATTTGGGGTTTGGAAAGTTATGGGACAGGTCTTTATCTAAGCAATGGGGTATTTGGCTTAGGTACTAAATTAATGCTTTCACGATCAAGGGAAATATTTTTCCCTTAGGATTAGACGTGTAAGAATATTTAACGCAAAAATCTAAATATATAAAGGTTTCAATATTGACTGACTTCAATACTGATTGTATTGCTGTTAAGTGAGGTATTCATTACTTTTGACAAAATAAAAAAAAAGGTTGCACTCCAGGAGTGCCGGTAGAAGTGAAAACTTTTTTGTTACTATGTTTTATTTTTAATTTGAATGACGTCTTACTCATTTTCGATCAGGGTCACGTGACCCTGACGCGAGTTTTGGTCACGTGACCCTGACGCGAGTTTTAAATTTTTTACCCATTACAGAAAAAGTGTACAACGCCGCTAAAGAAGTTTTCACTTCAAAAAAATACATATTTTTACAACACAAGATAATTATCTTTCGATTACAGATATCTTTTGTTGTTAAAATACAAGTATCATCAGTTTATAATATTCCCGGTTCTGGGACACAGGCCTTTTCTGCAAGAGGTTCGGGCACATTTCTCCCAATTATAATTCTGCGTGCCGGTATTCTCACGATATTTTCTTCACCGTTTTGAGAGCACTAGTGAGGAATTAAATGAATGCTACAAGAATAAAGCTGGTTCCTTACCCACAACTTACATACAACTCGTAACTCAGGGTCACTGTTCACCAATTACGGTGTGAAATGCTATGTCAGATTTAAATTGTCGCCCATTCTATTCTCTCCTCCCGCTCACACCGCTCCTCCTTCCCCGTCGCCGGTGTGAAACCACCTTAACTCTGAAAGCGACCTACGATTAATGACGTCACACTATAATTTGCGTCACTAACAAGCGTTATTTTGTGGTGGTTTTAATCAGTATTAATTGTCGCACTGCGTATGTTAACGAGCATTTGATTTAATACTGTATTTTTTTGCTTTATTGGATTTTAATTGCTTGTTATACAAACATGCGTTGATGAGATTGGTCATCAAACATTAATTTATACAGCAACACGGTGGAAATTGGATAACAAACTAAATCTTTTTTTAATTTAGTTCTTTTTGTAATTAAACTAAGCTTTTTTTACCGTGGTAAAATCATCAAATGAGTCCTCCCACCCAGAGCAGGGCAGGGATGACTGGCAGACTTGTACTGACTAAAACCCACGGTGTCTTTCAATAGCCCTTTAAGTTTCGCGGTCACGGTATTCGCGCGACCAATGAAAGTAAGCTCATTATATAATTTCTTAAAAGCTTATAATATAATTGTGTTAAACAAACGAGTAATAAGAATCTTGAAATTTTTCAGGTCATGTAGTTCAAAACAGCCTAAATTATGAAAATATTTAAAAATAAACCAAAAATAAATAAATTTATGACATAATTATTTAAAAATAAACAGACAGAAAAATAGACGTTCTATTTCAAACTCTTTAACTGTGGATTTAGGTACAAGAATAAGCAAAATATAAACTACAAACGGAGATACCCTCAGAATAGGACTTCCAGATAGGTAAGGTTTGTGTACGAACGAAATAGCTATTTACTTACCAAAGGGGTTTTTGCAAAAAAAAAAAAAAAAATACAGCCATAATTCCTTCAAAAGTGCCGCGAAGACCCTCCAAGATATTATCCTTTTAAAATGTCCGACGCACGTACACATTTTACTCACAACCACATAATGTGGGTCATTTTCTCAAGTGGGGTCCAAGCCTTCATTATTTTTCGAGGATATCATTTGCAACACAGCATTTTCATTGTCTGCGCTGTGCCCTTTTTGGGGAGATTTTTTGCGACCTTACATTACTTTGAGAGTGATAATGGGTCTATTACTTTAAAACTGTCTTTTGGGAAAGATATTGATTTTGTCGTTTTTTTTTTGTGTGAAGAAAATAAACTAATGGACTTTAGTTTAGATCAGTTTTTACGAATTGGTGTGGTGAGTCATCTTACTAATATTATAACTGTGAAAGTTTTGATGGATGGGCGTATAATTGTTTATTGCCTTTTTGTCAGCATTTTATGCTGCTTTTTCATCAACTGTAATTCTTCCATGTACATAAATAAATAAATAAAACATACTAGGCTACTTTTAAACTCAGTATTATCTAAAGTATTATGGGTTAAACGGCTTAAATACTTGAGGGCGAAACCAGTCATAAAAACTTGTAAATACGTGTTACGATTGACGCGTATCTTTCTTAATCAAACTAGAACAGCTGAAATAATCTGATAGAAAGGCACAGAAATAGATTATTAAGTCTGTGCATTTTCTTAAGATCGTCGGTTTATCGACTGCGACAGAGTGGATGTGGATTCTTCTTCGTGTCGTAGGCACGACGATTATTAAATTTTATTAGCAAAAAACTCCACCAACTCCACCGCGTCGTCGGTAGCAGCGAAGAGGTCTGTTTGGCTGCATCTTTTTGGACTAAGAGGGCAGGCTAGGAGATGAAGCATGATTTGTAACTCAGCTCCACATCCGCATTCCGCTGTTGACCTGCATTTCGATGCGGATTGCGGACGGCAGAGGATGGGGTGATCCGGCGCATTCTGAGAGATGTCTGTGTCCAGCAGTGGACTATGATAGGCTGGGTTGATTGATTGATAGATTAAAAGTCTACAAAATTACATAATGACGTTCCTGTAAGTTAATTTGCAATGGAGAGAGCAATGATCGGTGTTTCTCTGATGGATAGAATTCGTAATCAAGTCATTTGCCAGAGAACCAAAGTAACCGACATTGCGCTTAGAATCAGCATGCTGAAGTGGCCGGGCACGTCTGTAGATGGACAGACGGCAGATGGAGCAAACATGTGCTTGAGTGGAGACCGCGAATGGGCAAACGTAGTGTAGGACGCCCTGCTGCAAGATGGGTCGATGATTTAAGGAAGGTGGCTAGCAGTATGTGGATTCGGGCTACCCAGGACCGGGATGGTTGACGCTCTTTGGGGGAGGCTTACGTCCAGCAGTGGACGGCAATAGGCTGATGATGAGTTGATTTTCATCCACCACTCGGCCGAAGTCGATGGCAATAGCTAGTGTTAGACATAATAATGTTTGAAAGACATAGATACATTCCATCTACAACTTTCCAGGAAGGAGGTGGTTTATTGCAAAGCTTATAGGAATTTGCTCACAAGTTTTCACTACCGATTCCTATCTGTGATTTATAGACTTTACGCTTACTACGTAGTTTGGAGTTCGGGTTTCATATTTTATGGGAAGGCTCTGTTGAATTTACAGGTGCTGTAAAGCTGTACTGTTGATTTATTACTCTTTTTGATGGAATAGGGTATTTGACTGAAAAAAACAGTGAGGTTATGAAAAAAATATTGACACTTATTTTTTCTTTTATTACTTTAAATAAAATTGACGCAAATACAGCGCTTTAAAACTGTCAATAAGTCACAAGTACAGTTTTTACTTGCTTCTGACGAGACGAGTTCTCTCAGCTTTCGAACTTTGATGCTGTGATTGACAAAAGAAAGAAAAAATATGTAGATGTCCATTATAATTATTTCAAAACTTCAACTGACGGACTAATTAGATTTCATCATCATCATCAGCCTATAATGTGTCCACTGCTGGCACAGGCCTCCTCCCGTGAGATGGAGTGGGCCATAATCCACCAATGCGGATTGGTGGATGTCACAGTCATGTCTTCGAATTTTTGGTTCTGGGATATTCTGTTTCCTCATGATGTTTTCCTTCACCGTTTTGAGAGCAGTGGTGATAAAACCAATTACACAAAGTAATGCACCTGGCGGGGTTCAAACCCACGACCCACAACTTGTAAGTCGGGACCGATACCACTGGGCCACCACTGCTCCTTAAATATAAATTAGATTAGCAATTTATTAATACTGCCAAAATGACTATTGGAACGAAGTTCCTTATCGCGCGTTTTGAAATGCAAAGCCACACAACCTCTTTAGTTAATCCCACCACACAGGCCGAAAAAAAAAGTACGTACGGTAATAAAATAGGCGTAGCCATGTTAGGTCTACGGCGTAGCTATGTTAAGTCTACGGCGTAGCCATATTAGGTCTACGGCGTAGCCATGTTAAGTCTACGGCGTAGCCATATTAGGTCTACGGCGTAGCCATGTTACGTCATAATGGGCCACGCGGGACCGTATGTAGGTCGTCGATCCATCAGTGAGTCATGGGACCGTATATGACTCACGGGACCGTTAAAGGTTACCGTTACCCTAAAATGAAATGGGCAACTGAAGGAGTTTTTGTCAGTAATAAAATGGCAGTCCTTTCGGCTCCAAATGAAATGAGTACCAGAGTGGTACTCATTTTTTTGTGGGCATGTGGGTGGCGAGTAATGGGCGACTCGCTGTCCGAACAAGAACCATGCTTAGGTCGACGTCGCTGTGTGTTCCACGTGCTTCTCAAAGAGTGTCAGCATTATGACGGGACCCCCATTACATCCTTTATTTGAGAACCAAAGCCTGCCGGGGTCACGAGAGTAACGAATTACCGAAACCCCGGAACGTATACCTAGGGCCATTGAATGACACCGTGGATTTTAGTCAGTACGAATCTGCCCTGGGTTCCAGGACTACTTGATGATTTTACCACGATAAAAAAAGAGCTGGACGACTTATTTGATGATTTAACCATAAGCCTTGTAAACAAAAACCTAGAAATTATTGTTGACTATTCAGACTAGAGTGAAAAAGAACACTCCTTCACTGTCCCTACTTATTAATTACTCACTTACATTCATACTAATTTAATTTTCTAATGAGAATGTAAATAATACGACTCAATTTATTTAGGCTCCTTTCAGCACCTTTTTATATGACCGTAATAAATAATGGTTAATCCTGACTTAAATGCGTATCTTTGTCTCGCCAAATAAACAACGTAGATTATATTATGTTAAATGTGCTAGAAATGACAACACCGGACTAAAGGCATTAGATATATTACGGGAAAATATTTATACGCTTTTATGATGAACTTGTACCGAATTTTGTGGCCCTTTTCATAGTATTTTTTTGGTTCCCTTGGATCCATATCACTGTATCAGATGCCCTAGATTTTCAAAACAACAAAACGAATGATTTCCTCACAGTACGAATTTCTATATTGTATACCATAAATCATCAGCCTAGCCTTTTTCCCAACAATATTGGGGTCGGCTTCCAGTCGAACCAGATGCAGCTGAATATCAGTACTTTACGTGGAACGACTGCCTATCGGACCTCCACAACCCAGTAACTGGGTAATACGATACCCCATGGTGTAAGACTGGTTGTCAGATTTATGAGCTTCTGACTGTGATTAACGACTGTCAAAGATCTACAAATGACAGCCGGGACCAAAGGCTTTACGTGCTTTCCGAGGCACGGAGGAAAGTCGCTATAAGAGACGATCACCCATCCACAGACCAACTTCAGCAAGTGTGGTTTAACCCGGAAAATCGGCCTGTACGGCTGTAATTATTAAGCCACGAGCTCCTCCAAATTTCTTCTGTATAGTTGTTTTGGAAACTAGAAAAAAAAAATCTAGGTATGTAATTGATGTTACAGCAACGAAATACATAAAATTAGGATATTAAACTCAGCCTGGTAAATTAGAAAAGTAAACACCCAACCTACATAAAATATCCCTAAAACATTTTGGATACTAAAATATACAGTGATTTTATCAGCAAAGCTTAAAAAGTTTGTAATTAAATTTGATTGTTTGCTGCCAGAACTAATTTATCAAGTCCTGAAAAAACTAGATCAAAGCTCTCGGAAAAAATTTCAACCTAAAATTATAATATGAGATGAGATCCTTAAACTATTAGGGACCACTCTATTATAATATATCTGAAGGCAATTTATTAATCACTGGTTTTCGTCAGCTTTAAGGTCTAAAAATAACAGATGGGAGCTAACTACAGGGTTAATAGTAGCTTCGAGTTAAATCCATCCAAAAGTTATCTTGGGAAGATCGCTTTTAGCGTTATGAACCTCCGTTGTATCACCTTATTTAAAGCTACTGTCAAACAGACAGGCGAAGTGAATGCGATCCGAATCGTTTTTATTTGTATTGCATGGAATTGCTCTAATCCAGTCACATAGAAAAGCAAAAGCGATCCAATAGTCTATGTGACTGGCTTCAAACAATTCCATACATTACAAACAAAAACGCCTCGCTTCGCGTTCGCCACGCATGTCTGTTTGACAATAACTTAAAAGATAATTATAGTGAATTAGATATTATCTGTAATTTGTATGGTGTGCACAATAAAGAGTATTCTATCTACGAATATGTTCAAGTTTTGACTTTTTTGCTGGAGTGTCCATTGTGTTCAGTGTTCGAGAGCTTTAGAAAAGTCATCAGAGATCGATGAGCCCTCCAGTACGTGCATTAGATACGAATTTTAATAGTAACATTCTGCATAGAGACATTATAAGTCCTCTTAAATGTTGTATTAGTTATTAATTATATCCAATAAGGACATACTCAAAACGGTGAAGGAAAACATCGTGAGGAAACCGTCATGTCCTAGTGTTCAGAACCATTCGCGTTGAAAATCCGGTCACCAAGAATAATATATTTTAGTGTAAACAAGTGCAGTTAGTTCTAGAGTTCTAACTAGATGGCGTTGTTGGCGAATTAAAAGTCGCTATTAAGATTCTCCACTGTTTGTATAAGTTATGTGTATGTAGAGTTCATTTTTGTTGGTAAAAGCTGCTTGTAATAGATCAGTATTCCAGTATAGTCAGTTTGTTTTACTTCAAAATATCAACCTTACTGAGATACACTCAAAGGTCAACAGTTCAACACCTAGTACGGATGACCAACCCGTGGCATCAGCTGCGTCCGGTACTAGACATTGGTCCATCGAGCCCGAGAAAGGGACATTTTTGAGTTCACGCGGCCCAGTCCGCCTTGCCCGGCACTCGCAGTGGATCGCTGCAGCAAGAGTGCTTGGTCCTCCGCATCGGCAGCGGCTGCTCCTCCAGTGTTGTGGACGAGCTCAGCAACAGCGGCAGGAAGGTGGTGAGCAGAGGGCGCCACATGCATCCAGATCAAACAAATTCATCGTGACATCAGAAGACTGACGTCATAATATGCAACAGTTCAACGTGTCGCCACCAGGGTGCGACAGCATCATCGGATTGTGTGAGTGAAGTGCAAACTGTGAGTACAATTAGTTACTTCTTCTTTTAACAAAGGAAATTAATGTCAAGAAATTTTGAACTTTATTTCGTCCAAGAAATTAACTTTGATATTAATTGAAGAATCTTGGACTTGTAGAATTTTAAGTAGATTTAAGGACTTAGAATAGTTTCTCAAAAAACGACGGAACGGGGAACCTATGCCCGATTTTTGCCAGATTTAGGTTAAGTTTAAACACTTGTAAAATTTTAAGATTTTTTAGGACATAGAATATTTTTGTTGAATCTGGACTTGTATTTTATTTTATGTAAGTTTGCTCTAGTTCAAAACAAAATATTAAAAAAAAAAAAAAAAAAACTTGTCAGTTTGTGTTTATTAGTTATGTTTAAGAATTTGAAATATTGTTAAGTTTATTTAAATTGTATTAAGTACATTTTTCACAAACATGGAGGGATTAATTAATGTACTGAAATGCTCCCAAAGTATTATTGTTAAAGGATTAACAAATTTTAAAAAGAGTCCAAGAGATAGATTAACAATCGAATACATAGAGACCAAATTAGAATTGTTAGAAAAGGATTGGGATTCGTTTAAAGAAATCAATACCAAAATATATCAAAATTTTAAATTAGATGATATAGATCAAAAAGTAGTTGACATTTATGATGCAACTGAGGACACTTACATAATGTATAAAAGTGTATTGAAGGAAACATTCAATCAAATTAGTCCTAGGGAACCAGTACAACTCAGTGATGGTAGTTCTTTTAAGTCGGCAAGTTCATATTTTGTAAAGTTACCAAAGATCACTATTCCAATATTTTCGGGAAAATATGGAGAATGGACAACATTTCGTGATTTATTCATATCATTAGTTCATAAAAATGAATCATTAGATAACGTTCAAAAGTTACACTATTTAAAAAGTCATCTTTCGGGTGAAGCTGATCAATTGATACGGAATACACCAATAACAGATGCGAATTATAACCAATGTTGGGAATTATTAGACAAGCGGTATAGTAATAAAAAATATCTTGCCAATTGTATATTAAAAAGGTTATTTGGAATAAAACGAATGCAATGTGAGTCAGCCACTTCCTTAAAAGAACTTTTAGACACCACCACTGATTGCTTAAATGCGTTGTCGAATTTAGGTATTGATGTGAGTACATGGGATGTTATTATTATACATATAGCTACGTTTAAATTAGATGCTGAAACGCGCAAACAATGGGAAATAAGCGTCAGCATTTCTAATGATTTTCCTACAATAGGTCAATTTCAGTTATTTTTAGAACAACGTTTCCGCGCATTGGAGTTCATAGAACCAAAAAAAGGTTCAGGTCACCAGATCAACAACATTAATAGTTCAAACAGTGATATGCCTAGAGCAATGCTGGCCACAAACTTATCACCATCACGCATGAAATGTGAATTCTGTTCAGACGATCACAAACTTTGTTTTTGCAAGAAGTTTGTACAACAGTCGCTTGATGATAGACGTGAATTTGTACGTAACAACAGAATGTGCTTTAACTGCTTAGGAAGCAACCACACAGTTAATTTCTGTAAAAATGATTTTAGTTGCAAAATTTGCCAGAAGCGTCATCATTCGCTATTGCATATTAAACGAGGTCAAGACCCTAAACAGATAGTTTCTTGCTTGTCGACAGGGAATGTACCCAAACCCAGACCAGTTTTATTAGCCACTGCGCTACTAAATGCCGAATCAAAGACGGGTGGTGGATGTCAAACAGTCCGCGCCTTACTCGATCAAGGTTCGCAGGCTTGTTTTATTACAGAAGCTGCAGCTCAACGGCTTAACCTGATAAAGATTCCTATTCAATGGTTTATTTTAGGATTAGGAGATAATAGATCAACCATGATAAAGTACATGGTGCAAGTAACGATTAAGTCTCAAGTCGATTTTAATTTTAATTTAACTTTTAATGCATACATTTTAAGCAAGATCACATCTTATTTACCAGAGCGAAACATAAACAAAGATGCTTTCGACTGGTTGGAGATCAACAATTTGTGTTTAGCAGATCCGGAGTTCAACACACCCAATAAAATCGACATTCTGCTGGGTGCAGATGTTTACACTCATATTATGCAGGAAGGTTTAGTTAAGAGTCCTACTGGTAATTTAATAGCACAGAGCACTAGATTAGGTTGGGTCTTGTCCGGTGCAGCGGGTCCTGAAAATAATAGTTTAAATAAAATTAATGTAATGCACTGTAACATACAAGTAAATCATATTTTGAAAAAGCAAATTAGTTCAAAAAATATTACAACAGAAGATAAGAAATGCGATTTTTTTTATAAAAGTCAAACTAGATAATCAAAATTATAATTGGGACTTACCTGATACATACTTACTCAGTGTTCAATATCACCCCTGTTAACTCATTATTTACTAAATCTTTATTACTAGAAGTTCAATATTTTGTATTTTATACCATTTGTAGATAAATTAATTTATGTTTTGTTTTAATTTTAAGATTATTTTTGAACCTGTTGAATTTTATATTGTACTTAAAATAACGATTTTAGGAGTTAAGTTTATTAAAGTAGTTCGATGTTTTAAAATGTAAAAAGGTGTTACATGTTATGTTTTATTGTATGTAGATCAAAACTTGAGATCTAATGTTTTTTTTTGTCAAATGGATTGTTTAAGAAGGACATTCCTTCAGTAATGTCCTTGGTGGGCGGTATGTTCAGAACCATTCGCGTTGAAAATCCGGTCACCAAGAATAATATATTTTAGTGTAAACAAGTGCAGTTAGTTCTAGAGTTCTAACTAGATGGCGTTGTTGGCGAATTAAAAGTCGCTATTAAGATTCTCCACTGTTTGTATAAGTTATGTGTATGTAGAGTTCATTTTTGTTGGTAAAAGCTGCTTGTAATAGATCAGTATTCCAGTATAGTCAGTTTGTTTTACTTCAAAATATCAACCTTACTGAGATACACTCAATAGAGATGCGCAAAATGTGTCAGTAAAAAGAAAATGAATGAAGTATATCTTTTCACTTGATGAAGTAGTTCATTCATTCATTCAGTACTTCATTTCGTCCAGCAAATCTGAACTAGTTCACTGAACTAGTTCACTGAACTACTTCACTGAAGTACTTCACTGAACTCCTTCACTGAACTACTTCACTGAACTACTTCACTGAAGTACTTCACTGAACTACTTCACTGAACTACTTCACTGAACTACTTCACTGAAGTACTTCACTGAACTACTTCACTGAACTAGTTCACTGGACTAGTTCACTGAACTGGTGATTTAGTGAAGTGAAATCACTAGTTCACTGACTGAACTAGTGATTTAGAGAAATGATGTATTTCAATAAATCACTAGTTCAGTTATATACGTATGTCGATTTTCCTTCATACTTTAAACAGGCTTAGGACTGTCAACCTAGAAATATAGTTGTATTGGTGGTAATAGTCGTTTTGGTTTACTTACACTTTTGTTGTACGTCAAATAAGACTGTATTCCTTTCACTATAAAGTTCATATTACAGTGAAAAGACTAACTACTGATAACATATTTCCGTGGTCACGTGGTGGCGAGGCGCCGTATTCGCTCGTTACTTTATCGGCCGACGTTATCCGATCAGCCGACGAAGTAACACGAACATGTACGAGTGAGAGAGCGCCTTGGTTGAATGTGTGTGAGTAGAGCGGGCTTATCGTCCGTCCATAGCCCATTGTGTACTCAGCCAATAGCCATCAGCCATGCACGCGCGAAAAGAAACACCACAGACTACGTAGAGTGTAGATAGAAACACTGAATTACTAAGTGAACTAAAGACACATTTGATTGGCCAGTGAATGAATGAAAAGTTCATTTTGGGAAATGAACTAGTTCATTTAGTTCATTCGTTCGCGAACTACCCATGTCTAACACTCAAAGGTCAACAGTTCAACACCTAGTACGGATGACCAACCCGTGGCATCAGCTGCGTCCGGTACTAGACACCTAGTACCAAAAATTCGAAGACATGTGACATCCACCAATCCGCACTGGGTCCGCTTGGTGGATTATGGCCCACTCTCTCTCACAGAGGGGAGGCCTGCGTCCTAGCAGTGGGAACATTAATAGGCTGATGATGATGATGAAGGAAATAACCAACCTGGTTCTTTCAAATCCGTACAGTAGTTACGGCCTGGAAGGTTTTTTGACAATATTCATTTTTTTTATATCGTATCTATTTTGCCATTATTAAAAATAATGCGACAAAGTAACTTAAAAAATTACAAACAATACTGTTTATGCTACACACATATAGTTCGTTACCATATAAACTGACAAAGAGACCGACAGACATCAGCTCTACTTTAATATAAGTACGGATTTCAACAGGACCATTCTGCGTAGAAGTAATGTGAGTCCCGCAAATGATTTAGGAACGCTTGACCCGAATACTCCCGTTGAGTTATGAGTTAATTTATATGCGGTAAATATGGTGCGGACACGTAGCAGTCAGATTAGCGAGTTTGAACACATGCCTATTGTTTTGATTACACGCGCCGGAGCGACGATGGCGACGTTGAATTTTTAACTCAATTATGCCTACTGTTATAAAGAGGAGCTCGTGGCTAAATAATTACAGCCTCACAAGCTGATCTTACGGGTAAAGCTTTGCTTGCCGAGGTTGGACTGTGGCTGGGTGACCATCTGTCATAGTGAGGTTCCTCCGTGCCTCGGAAAGCACGTAAAGCCGCTGGTCCGGGCTGTCGTTTGTAGATCTTTGTCAGTCGTTACAATTAGTCAGAATGTGTAAAGTCTGACAACCAGTCTTACCATGGGGTATCGTATTGCCCAGTTACTGGGTTGTGGAGGTCTGAAGGGCAGTCGCTCCATATAAAATACTGATATCTAGTTGCATCTGGTTTGATTTGAAGCTGACCCTAATGTAGTTGGGAAAAGGCTCGGCAGATGATCATTTTCACTGTAATGTAATTACAATTGTTGGAATAGCTTTCTTCTCCGAGGCGATCCGAGATGCAGTTGGTGTGTTGAGTAACAGCAATTTTTTTCATCAACAGCTAAAGTTGTCAGTAAAGTATAAAACTTTACTTTAAGCTTTGATTTTAGAGCAAATGTGGTCCTTATAGTTTTAAAAACCCAATAGATTTACGACAATATGAACGGCGTAATATCTCTAAAATAATTATTGTGGAGAGCTTTTACAAATAAAACAAAACGTTACTCAAACTGTTTTCTTTTAATGAAGAAACTAGGCCATAACATGATGGGAGATTGATGAGAAAAGGCAAAACACAGAGAAAAATTGAAAAAATAAAGTAGAGGGAGGAAGTGCATCGTGGTTTCAGCAATGATTGTTGCTAATGTAGCTGTCAAAGCTAAAGAAAGTAAAAATAAAATCCGAAAAGAAACTCCGTATTTATTTTTTTCATCTACAACGTAAAGCATCCAACTAATTCATAATGATAGAACAATCGTGAACGATTGTGACCAATTAATTTAAATCTATAGTCTATTAATGCAATAATGATTTGACCACAAAGCCTAAACTGAACTTGACGCTAAACATTTCCAAACAAGCCATGTCTTTTGTCAAGGTAGTCATGTTGCTAAATCCAGCAATTTCTTGATATGACATAAGACTACTTTGACCTACTCGTACCAGTCGTAATCTCCACTTCATCAAAGGCCAGCTCTCTAACAGCCACGACCACAGTATTATCACCTTTGTTCACCCAGTCTTTAGTATGATTGCCTGATTTAATATTCAACCTCATCCACCAAGTGTTCAGACTAGAAGCATAGGCTTTGCTCTTTGATTTCCAAATAGGTTATGGTTTACCTGTTAAGGTGATAGGGTAGTAATCTTTCTGCACTTGTCACATGTCACTGGTCAAAGCAATACGTTTTCGTCTTCCATTCTACTTTGTCAACTTCTGACGACTTTGTTTATTATTTTGTCGTCTATAACATTTTTGTTTTCGTGTTAATTTGTCTCACGACATCCGTTGCTGTATTACGACGTCTCTCGCAGTGGCTGGACGTCTCCTGCCGCGGCTCTATAACTTATTCTTAAGCCGTACTCTTGCTTCTACATTAAAATTGATATCCATCGATCTTTTTGTAATATGATGCTGATTGTTATGTGTCTTCATAAACGCCTATTACAATCTTCTTCTTGTACTTACGCGTGTTAGAACTGTTATCATTATCATTTGAATTGTTTAGCTAGTTAACCAGCCCGTCAAGAGTTACAGCCACATAATTATTTGCTTTTCCCAAATATGAAGTTATCACTGCCGTGATACAATTCTGAATCAACTGCGCGGCCCCATAGCTGGTGGATTAGTTAATTTGAAATTTTCAGATGTGATTATCGCTCAGTCGCCATCTACGCTTATCACTTCGTCCTAACCCCACGATATCACAATACTATTACGGCAGAGATACATACACAGTCGCACAATAGGCTCTGATTCCGATTTGCATTTTAACGCAGTTTGCGTCTACCTAAATATTGTTTCATATAATTGATACTGGCTCTTTGATATTTTAAGCGTTTGATTCCACTTAACGCTTGCATTTGATATGAGCTGGTTTAGCGTTTAGTATATCAGATTTTATCTGAATATTGTTTTGTAGCTGTGGTTGTAAGTTCTATAATTTCTTATTTTGATCTTGTGTCTTCGGTTTTATTATCACAATTACTAAAATAATCCTTTAAGGGTCTATAGTACTTCAGT
Source organism: Agrotis segetum (assembly GCA_036375495.1). Classification (NCBI taxonomy): domain Eukaryota; kingdom Metazoa; phylum Arthropoda; class Insecta; order Lepidoptera; family Noctuidae; genus Agrotis; species Agrotis segetum. The sequence continues at coordinate 3,035,140 of JAQSVV010000031.1, forward strand.
ATAATCTTACTCGCTCGCACTTGCACGTACCACGCACTATTGCTTGCTCTTTTTTTCAGCTGTCTACACGCAAATCTATTTATTTTACGGCGAAAAAAAAGGAAATTCAAAAAAGTAAATAACATAAGACCTGCTTTATAGTTAGTTCAGTTAGTATAAAAAGTTTCATGATCTAATTTTAAGTATTTTCTGATTGCCAGCGTTTTATTGTTCAATTTAGAGGTAACTTTGGGATTTTTTTCTATCGAGAAAATTTTATGGAATCATGTTTTCGCCAAACATAAGACCTAAAATTAATCCTCAACTTTACCATATATTTATTTCAAAATGAATGCTGTAGTATTTTCGACGTATCACAGGTTTCTGCTAAGCCATTTGAGGTAGTATAGGCTCTTAAGCTATGAATAGATTCAGCTTTAAGATTATTTTCTTTATTCTGTGATATCTAAACAAAATCTTTGTAATTTTCTATAGAAGTACTAATCTCATAAAACAATTGTTATCTCTTTTACGATTTTGTGAATTTTATCTCGGTGCCTAATTCCTGTCTTCTCCATAAAAAGTATTAGTACAACTGTAAACTCATATTAGTCCTACTGGTGGGCTATGGTGTCTCTCTCCACTACTTCCACTTCTTGTCTACCTGCGTGTTGAAATAGTATGTCAATAAAGTAGTGAATTCTTTAACAAAATGTCCTATTTTCTATTTGTGTATTTTTGACGTATCTTTTCATAACTTAATTAATACACTACTTTGAAATATTATTCCTCATCGCATCAAAAATGTCTTATCACGTTAATCCCCACTTTCATTACATCATAAGAAAGAAGAGAAGCTAACAAACGTTCAGTATTCACCACATCAGCACGAACACTTACCTCACTAATACTCACCTCAACGTCCACACTTTTTTTTCCAATTCCAATCCCATTAGTTCGCTTGCTGATGATAGTTTATTTTTTAATCCAGAGGAAGCCATTACGGTAATATCTTGATCTGAAAGCCTTCAATTTATTGGCGGTCGGCAAATAAAATGCACTTTTGTGGTACTTCTTTGATAGGGCGAGAGGGAAAGAATTTTTTTAGATGTGATTGTAGCTTTAAAGTTGGGTAATTGATTCGGTTTTGAGTGAATCTACCTATTATAAAGAGGAAAGATTTGATTGATAGTTTGTTTGTTTTGAATAGCCTCCGAATAACTAGACCGATTTCAAAAATTCTTTCACCAGTTTTAAACTGCTTTGATCCTGAGTGACATAGGCAGTAAGGGGGACGGAGGAGCGGGCAAAACCGCTGGAAAAAGTTGGTGGTGTTATGTTAGTTTGGAAGCTTATGAAAATATTGAGAAAGGATAAGATTGGGATTTACTTAAGTTCTGTTATCAACATAATTATAAACTGAGGCGTCATTTTCAACTCTATAATAAAACGAGAAGGTTCACGTTCGATTTGGAAATTTTGACAGATGTGGATCGGTTGATGTTCTAGCGTCAGTACCTATTGAAGACTTTATGTAGAATTTGGTTATTATAAGCTTTTTGGATCTCATACGGTATTTACTTATATTTAAATTCGTACGGTTTTTACCCGTGGCTTTTTCTGTCGGAAATTAACTTGAAAGATAATTTAGCCAATTCTTTACTACTACCTGCGAAAGGTATAATGGACTTCAAAAAACTAGTAATTCCTCCTCAACTAGCCTTTATAATAATTCAAAATACTTTGCATGTCAAATAAAATTATCGTTTAACGTAATCCGACCATTTATCGCGTTCTAAGTACCATTATTAACCATAATAAATGCCACGAATACCATTTTCTTGACTTTACAAGTACAGACCAATTAAAATTTTATAATTTGTAACGTGGCCATTATTCTTTGTGACAGAAAAATGTAAAGCACTTACAAGGTAATTTGAGCTTTATTAACTTTATTTAGGTTTGAAATTATAGTGCTAATGTAGAGGGTGAAATGTAAAATTTAAATGCTGGATTTATAAAGTTCACATAAAAACTAATAGGAGTAATAAATCAAGTTGACAAATCCTGGGAAACTATTCCGTTATTCTTTAGTGGTGTACTTTTATAATAATTACACTAGAATAATGGTTTTTCAAAAAACGTTGCTTCATTTGAACTAACACCTCGTCCTTGCTTTACATGCATGCAATTTGTAATGTAGAGTACTTCTAAAAAAATCTTTTTTTTAAAAAATTCGACCATGAACCATGCCCGGGTTGACGTCGCGTTTAGTTCCACTTGCGCTTCAAAGAGTGTCAGCATAATAACCGTGCTTTAGAGCTTTAGAGGGCCAAAGCCCGCCGGGGTCGCGGGACTCACGAATTACCGTGACCCCGGAACGTAAAGGGCTTTTGAAGGACACCGTGGGTTTTAGTCGGTAGGTATGAGACTGACAGTCCTTCCCGATCTGTCCTGTGGGGCGAAGGACTCATTTGATGATTTTACCACATTAAAAAAATAAAATAGTCTTAGTCCTAAGTTGAGACATTGATTGGGAATGAAGAATGAATTTAAAGACAGCCAAACAGGTTTAAACGTTATTAATTTCTTATAAAAATCCTTTTAACGTAAAAGGAATATCCTTTAATAAAATTTTGGAGTTACCTGTCATTCTTTGGGATCTTTCAGATCTAATACCTTTAGTTTATTACATTCCTGTCCAAAACATTTGGTGTTTTTATGTCATTTTCTTTTACGATCCGAATCGAGACACGGGCCGAGTCTCATCCTTCTTTTTGCGTGAAAATCTTTAAATTAATCCGCTTGCTCTGGATGGAGTTAAAGGTACTTTCTGTCAGGCTTGAAATACTGTTATTATAGTTGCTCTTTGCTTTCCGGGACCCCTATTTAAGACAGTCCCGCGATCAGTCTGATATTTCAAGCAATATCAGCGGAAATTCTTACAAAGCTACATAAAAAAAATCATATGGCTATGACCAATATTTCTGTAATTAAATTATAATTACATAGAGTTTTTAATGTTAGAATTATACGTTTCTTGCTATTAATAAAATAACTAAAAGGAATGTAAGACAATTGCCATGCTATTAATTCTTATTCAAATTATAGCTCTAGGCATAGTTGAAGAATGTACCAACCTTCTTTATGAGAACATTGTACGTGAAAGTTATGCGTATACCTAGCAGTTTATTACTTAAGTATTATAATGAGAATTCTTTCCTCGAGATTGATAAGGCTAATATAATAAATCACTACGAAGTAATGAACTATACCGAAAGAAACACATAATTTATGTATCGAATTAGCAGTAGCCTTGGTTTCGTACGATTGCAATTTACTGATAAAAAATATGGGAAGAGAAAAACATTTACGTTATAAAAAAAAAAAAAAATTAGTCCTGTCATTATCGAGTTTACCGCTTAGTAACTAATTTCGCTAATAATTTGATAAGTAACTATACTACTACTACAATAATAGTACTAACTGCTAATTTATACCGATAAATTGCACGAAGCAAAATTATAATTAATCATGGTTAAATAATTTAAAGATACAGCTTGGTAAATTAGAGTCGAAAACCGGAAGTCACTACTGTGCTCTCGTTACTAGAACTTTGATTTTTATTTTCACTTATTACGGTCGTACGTATTTATTACTTAGTTTTATAGCACAATAATAAATCTAACAAACCTGCGTTCTTTGTTTACATCAAATGTCAAAGATTTTAAAACGTTGTCAGCAAACAAAAAGATTAGTTTCATTTCAAGACGTTCTGGCCAAGCTGGAACTATGTAAAGCAAAATATATTTTTTTTCATGGTGAATTTTTTTATTTTTTTGTTAATGATTGGTTCGCGTTTGACCACTATCTCGCCTGATGGTAAGCGAAGATGCGAAGCGAAGATAGAATTATATTATTATACAAAAGTTTAAAGTCGAGCTCCAAATTAAAAACGTTCAATCATTAAACCGAGCACAATGAAGTTACCCAATGTTTTCCAACGTCGAACACGGCCAACACGCGGTTCTCAGAGATTCTAAGATAAGCTTAGACTCATTTAAACTTAACAATGTGCTAAACTTGGCTAAGTAGTTGAGATTGTTCGCCTGGCTGTTGAATTAATTCGTGATAATTCTGAGTTAGTTTTGGGTAATATTGCAACGGGATTTGCGGAGTGTTGAAATTTTAAACAGGTGTGGTGATGAATTGATGATGATGTTATGATGGGTGGGGAACAATTAGTTTTTAGTAATATTATTAATTATTCGAGAATAAGGAGGATTACAAGCATTAAAACTCGCGTACACAAACGCTGCTCCGTTTCGTTTCTTAACCAAGTATAAAATATTGATGTGGCATATAGATTGATATATAATTATATATGACATAGGTAGGAAACGATGCCGTAATATTTGGTATCCACGACATGCTGTTCTTACTACGCATAAAAACAAGTACCTATATCTAGCCATAAACTCTGCAAATCCCAGTAGGGTAGCAAATTAATTAATACATTATTAATCTTTTTTGGAACGAAGTTCCTTATCGCGCGTTGTGAAAGGGGGCTAGACGGAAAAAGTTCTTACGAAAAGTTGGCACGACACTTTTTTGCCTCGCCCCGCACCTCGCGCCTGCACCCCGCACCCCGTACCCCTCTCTCAACCCCCGTTCCTCGTGACTCTTGTCGTATTGCGGTGTGCTCATGTTTCTCTGTCTCTCCCTCTCTAATAGAAAGCAAGCCAGATATTTTCGTTTCGTCTTTCTATTTCGCATTGAACAGTGTGGTGTTGCGACGATTATTTTTGTTAACTTCGTTCCGTCCGTGTGTCTCTTGACACCTCTCAAGTTTTTTTTTTTAAAACAACATAGTCTAGGCCTGAAAACCCAATTACTTTTCAAATTAAATTTCAAATTAGAATCAAAGTAATGGAGTCATTGTGTTGATAGATTAGTGACGACATAAAAAATAAAAAAAGTCGCGATTTATCGTTCATCAAGAAAGTCAGTTGATTGGTATGTCGACTTACACTTTTAAGGAAACAACACAAAAGTGTAAGCTTAATATTAGGTTAGCGACTACACAACGTCTAACTTGCCGTATAAATTCCACTGTATACCAACAACCTGACAAGCAATAATTAATATTCAACGAAACGCACACTCGCCTATCAGCAGGGGTTCCGTACTAGTAAATTGCGCGAGTTGGTACAAGTGAGCCAATTCACCCCACCGCGGGGCGTTTACTAAAACTTTGTTCATATTTAATTTGGCAGCGTACTCCGTTGGGACTAGCCTGATTATTGTTACATGTTAAACACTATTAGTTCAAACTTCGGGCTGTATAGCATCAATATTGTCACGAAGTTTCGCTAGAGGAATTTGAATATTAATTTTCGGTGATTACAACATATTTTTGGATGCTTCCTTGTTTTGGGGTTACATAGTTTAAGACTTGTGTTTTTGTTGAAAGTTTTTCGTGTTTTTAGGCTTTATTATTAATCTAATTAAAATTTTTATCAGTAACTTATTATTTAACTAACTTTTCCTCATGCTCTGATAACTTTTCCCTGTTTTTTTAGAGTTTTAGTTTCATTCTTTTCGTATGCTTAGATGGGAAATTAATGTCGAGCTACGAGTTAACGTTTTACGTACCATCACCAGTCTGAATAATATAGACTTACAGCTGCAATACCTCACTAAAGAAAGAGACAAAAAGTAAATTGATAACACAGAGTTAAAATTCTATACGACTGTCTCTAGGTCGACAGCTCGGCATTCATCAACGCACAGGCAATACCTCTGTTGTTGCAGACGTTTATAAGCTACGGTGGTTCCATCAGACGGGTTGCTCGTTTGTAACCATTACGGCTTTTTTTTAATTTTTTTAGCGTGGTAGAATCATCAAATGAGTCCTCCAACCCCGGGCAGGGCGGGAGGGACTGTCAGACTTCTACTGACTAAAATCCACGGTGTCCTTCATAGCCTGTTATGTTCCGAGGTTACGGTAAGGGAATAATCCCGCGACCCCGGCAGGCTTTGGCCCTCTGAGAGGGGGGCCCCGTCATTATGCTGACGCTCTTTGAGGCGCGCGTGGGACACAACGCGCCGTCGACCCGGGCATGGTCCTTGGTCGGGCAGGGAGTTGCCCTTTACTCGCTGCTCGCATGCCCGCGCCTACGGTGGCCGGAGATCATCAAGCGACGTCCGTCGCCGTGGGCGCCTACCACTGCGGCTGGGGCGGAGGGAGGACGCTGTCCTCTCTCGCTCGCGGCCCGCCAACCATAACGGCTAAAAAAAAAACAATCAAGACATTTAATTTATACCGGTTCTTCAATTACCATTTTTATTTACAAGTTCTTTTCTCTCTTAAGACATTACTATGATATCATCAGGAACAGTCCTTCGACTAAGGCAGAAAGGGTGGCAATTAAAATTTAAGCAGTCTGCGATGTGTTTAAAATGTTGTGCCCTTAAGGCAATTACCATGGCCGTGTTTTATTTATGTATGACTAATGCCTACTTCCCTTGAACTTATTACTACACGCAAATGCTGACAAAGCTCTTTTTTTAATAGCCTGCTCTGTCGCACTCCTGGGCAAAGGCCTCCCTCCACTTCTCGCGAGCTAGTACGTCCTCCTTCCAATTTGGACAGATTAGAGCCTGTCCTGTTCGTCCCGCCACACCGTCCCGACACAGCTCTAGAACTTCCATTACTTATTCTAAACAATTCCACCTCCCAGTTTAACTTACAACACATCGCCAAAATCAATAAGCATACTAGATGTCGAACTGCATTCAGCGCATCGCAATACCGGCCTTAGTATGGACCGTCCCTATTATGATATCTAACGAGTACAACGTTAGTTAACCAAATTTGGCACAAAGCCTTGTGTCCAAAGTTTTGGTTCAAGTCAGTGGGGATACGAGTTTTGGATTTTCTTTGGGGATACTGTTAAAAAAGAAAGAAAGAAAAAATATTTTATTCGACACAAACATGCACATACATACACCCGAAAAAGAATAAAGAAAAGTGTACGGAAATCAAGCTAGGGTCATATACTCGTAGAAAAATAAATAAAAAGACAGATAAAGGTGTATCTCCTCTGTACCTACAAAACAACTATTAACAGAAAAGTATGAAAAATAAATTGGTCAATATGAATATAATTTGACTGGCCTGCTGGTCTAGTGGTTACCCAACTAGCAAACAGATCCTATGAGCAATTTCTCTTACGACTATAGATCGTAAGACAGCCGTATGAAAGATCCCATAATTCAAAAAGCCATTTAAAAGCAGCTCTCTCGACTTTTTAGCCTTCAGCGCTTTTTAGCTCTATGAGCAACCAACCGTAAGTCCTATGAAAGCTCTTTGAAAGCAACTGAATCGCTAATTTTTCGTAAGAGTAGCTTTCATGATGCTATCTTTCGACATGTATTTCTTACAGCATATTTATCGAGAGAACGCTGTTCATTCGACTAAATAGCACCTCAGTTACTATACCGACACTTAATGTCCTAAGATAGCTTCTCACACGGCTTTCATTCCGCATAATTTTTGAAGTTGAGAAAACGCTTTCAAATTATCAATTCAGCGCCAAAAGTTGCTCAAAACATCATTTGAAAGCCTTCTTACAACATAATTGTGATATGGAACGCCATTTTGTATAATATCTGTACGTACGTACCGTATTGCGTTACGTCAAAAATGGATTACAACTGGTGGAAAAAAATTAAAAGAAGCGGAGGGTTCCGACGAAAAGTGAACATGATTTATAAAAGGTTAAAACAATCGACATCTGCATTGGCAGCAACCAGAGAAGATGAGCAAACAAAATTAAATATAAATGCGGGTTCTGTAGAAAATATTTTTGATATTTGCCAACCGCCAACTACTTAGTAGTTCTTCTTTCGAAAATTAAAAAGTTACTTAACTTAATGAAAAAGTTAGACAAAGATGAATTTGAAAGATAATTAAACATAAATATTTTTTTTATTTTTTATTATAATTTATAATTAAAATATAGAATATTTTGTTTATGTTTAATTATCTTTCAAATTCCTCTGGAGTATTAATAATATGACAGTATTTTGATCTAACATTAAGGATTTAACATCTTGCGCTAAGGAACCCCAATCTAACTGCAATGGCGGTCCTAGAAGTCGTAAGATTGAATCCGCATTTCCATCTCTCGACTAAAAAGCCGAGTGAATGCTTTTTGATGATAAGTGAATTGCTAATAATGGCGAATTGGATAAATTATTAAATTAATATTATTTTTAATTCATAATTTACTAAGAAATGTTACGGCCCATGAAAATATTAACTAAAATGTAAGGAATATAGACGAAAAATTTAATTCCGCATATGAAAGTAGCACCTTTTAGCTAACTTTAGGTCACGAATTGTCATATGACTTTGAAATTGTATGGCACAAATAATAATGAAAAGTTTAATACTAAACATTAAACTATTAATTTTCATTTCACAAACACCCATGCGCAGATCGAGAGTCGATCAAGATGTCGTAAGAATGCCAGTTGGATGCATTCACTCGATCATAGAGTCGAGAGATTGCAACCGCACTGCTATCTTACGATAAATTTGTCGAATGAAAGCGCTTCTTCCGATTAATATGATTCTAAATAGCTTTCGAGTTGCGATTATTTCTATATTCTTTCGACAATTTGGCGATTCAAAGATAATCTTACGATGTTCACAGCACTAAATACCTAGCTGAGAGAAGTGCGCCCAAATCGCGTCGAGAGAACGTGGTCGGATCCATCTCTCGACTTTTTCTCTCGATCAATAACCGAATGAGAAACGTGCTGCTGGCATTCTTACGACATCTTTTGCTAGTTGGGTAGTGACCCTGACTGCTATGCCGGAGGTCGTGAGTTCGATTCCCACCCAGGACAAATGTTTGTGTGATGAGCACGATCATTTGTTCTGTGTCTGGGTGTAATTTATCTATAATATGTATGTATTTAGAAATATATAAGTATGTTTATCAGTTGTCTAGTACCCATAACACAAGCTCTGCTTAGCTTGGGACTAGATGGCGTTGTGTGATAGTTGTTGAATATTTATTATTTTATTTATTTATTTAATATTTGGTAGGGTTATAAGATGGTCTTGGTATTACCGACGATAATTATTGTGGTCATAGCAAAATTGATGGAAAATCTAAGCACGAAGTAGCTCGAAGGCCTTAATCGAGTTTCCCAAAAGGTGGTTCTTAAAATGAACATGGACAAAACAAAGTTATTGTGCATGTGGAATGGCCTTGTATTTGTACCCAAGTCACTGTTAATTGGAAACATGATTCTTCAAGTTGTTGACTCGTATGTCTATCTAGGGCAAGCCGTCGCATTAGGTAGGTCCAAATTCAACAGAAAGGTCAACCGCCGAATCCAACTCGGCTGGCTAGTGTTAGGGAAATTACGTAACGTTTTCGTTTTGTTCGTCTTGAATACCTCAGTGCCTAAAGAAGAGAAACTATTAATAGCTAGCGATAATTATGTCCTGGTTTTGCACTGGTTCAGGTTTAGGGTTCTCAAAACGGTGAAGGAAAACATCGTGAGGAAACCGGCATGTCCTAGAACCAAAAATTCGAAAACTTGTGACATTCACCAATCCGAACTGGGCCCGCGTGGTGGATAATAATTAACCCACTCCTTCTCACAGAGAGGAGGCCTGTATCCCAGTAGTGGGTGATGATGATGATGATGATTTGCACAGGTTTAATCTAATAATATTAAAAAGCTGAAGAATTTGATTTATTATTTGTTTGACCGCGCTAATCTTAGGAAATACTGATTCAAATTGGAAAAATATTTTTATTTTCGTAAGTCCATTTATCAAGGATAGGCTATATAGCATCACGCTATGTCCAATAAAAGTTGAGTAGCAAGTGAAACTGCTGGGATCAATTAGTTTTATAATAAAGCCTATATCACGGAAAACGAATGTAGCTTTCTACTGGTGAAAGAATTTTCAAAATCAATTGAGTAGTTACGTGGACTCACAAGCGCAGCGTAGGACGTCCACCAACGAGATAGATAGATGACCTTATAAAGGTCGCCGGAAGACGCTGGTTGCATGTCGCTTCCAACCAGTATAATACTCGTATTATGTGGAGATCTAAAGGGGAGGCCAATGTTCAGCAGTGGACGTCCTATGGCTGAGATGATGATGATGATGATGATTTAGTAGTTCTAGTAATTACTTTCTATAAACAAACTCACAAACTTTACCTCTTTTTAATATTAATATCTGGTTGACCGGGCTTCGCTCGGTTTTCAAATGTCTATATCTTGGGAACCGAGCTTTTCTCGAACCTGGGACCTTAAATAAATCGATTCCTTGAGCCGAAAACCCCCTAATTTGTAACTTTCATGAAAATCCTTGGAGCCGTTTCCGAGATCCCGATTATATATAAATATACAAGAATTGCTCGTTTAAAGATATTAGATAGATTATTAAGGATAATAAAACTTTTAACCCAGAACTTTTCACGACTGTAATTGCATCAAAAGAATCATATTGCTTCCGAACGTTAGTACCGAACAAATTGCCACCAATAAAAACTTTTCAGTTGCAAAAATTAATTCTTTTAATACCCACGCTTCGTTGCCAAGTTTATTAGAACAAATACAGTGAACTAGATTCTCTCTATTATCTGTATGCTATCTAAACATACTGGGCAGTACAATGACCTACTTATTTAATAAAACTAATACGGCCAGAAGCACTGCGGAATCACACATAGGCATGGAATCGAGAAATAAAGGATTTATTCTTATTTAGAGACTGCAGTGATTTTGGTACGTGGTAGATTTTCATTTTGTTTATGACGACAGGGTTGGCGCAGTGGCCAAGCGATCGACTGCTGCGTAGTGGGTCGCGGGTTCAATCCCCGGCATGGGACAAATATTTGTGTGATCTGCAAGTAGTTGTTCCACGCCTGGGTGTTTGTGTATGTGAGCTTCTATGTTTGTAAAAGCACCCACGATGGAACAAGCGTGGTTAAGCCGCGCCTGCCGAGGTTGGTCTTTGGGTTTGTGATCATCTTTCATAGCGAGTACGTAAGCAAGTCACGGCTGTCATTTCGTAGATCGTTGACAGTCGTTAACTGTTAGTCAGAAGCTCTAAAAGTCTGACAACCTGCCTTGCCATGTGGTGTCGTATTACCCAGTTACTGGGTTATTGAGGTCAGATATTCAACCGCTACATGTAAACTGATATTCAGCTGCATCCGGTTTGACTGCGAGTCGACTCCAACTTTTTTAGAAATAAGAGGCAGATGCTGAAGTTTGATGATATGCATAATTTGTTGTTGGTACCTGTAACAGAATTATGGATTTGATTATAATAATAATAGTGCTTAATTAAAATTCAAACTTATTACTATAATGACTAAGGTAGAAAACTTTTTTGCATGCACGTTTAGCTTACAAAGTGAGTTAGCATAATGAACGGTCGTAATGAGCCACGGACATGCTAATAGGCTAAGTAGTACATTGGCAGAAATAAACCTATTTCTACTTCGAGTTTCAAAAACGAATAACCATGGATATTATTAACCTATCTCTGTCTTTTCCATTTGCAAGTTGAAGTGACAAAGGCCAGGCCACATCACTCATAGAACTGATAAACGGTGGGGAAGAAAAGTTCTTGAGTGGCGACCACGGACCGGAAAACGCAGCGTAGGCAGGCCTGTCACTAGGTGGACCGACGACATCGTGAAGGTCGCGGGCAACCGATGGATGCAAGTGGCGAATTGTCGTTCGACGTGGCGGTCTAAGGGCCTACTATGTTCAGCAGTGGACGTCTTCCGGCTGATGATGATGATGCTGATCTTTTTTAAAGGTTAAATAAAATAGAAATCATACAAAAACGAAATTACAAGAATAGATGAACAAAATAATAGCAATCTTTCGTCCATCGCATCGCATTTACAAAAGCTAGATGGAGATATTTTTTGCACGAAAAAATTGAAGGGTGAAATATAGAGTAAAGCCGCTGGCAAAAGCTAATGATTACTAAAACACACTGCGGCTACAAAGAACATTTTTTGGGCTACCAAATAACAATATATTTCCTTTTCTTTTTGTTAAACTTAATTGCTCTATGTATTCTCCTTCATAACAACCATTACGTAATTATATTATTAAACTAACTGTGCCCGCGACTTCGTTCGCGTGGATGTCGGAACTCAACAATGAATTTATTTTTAAACAAATTTATTTTTTCTAAAATAAAAATCCTAACATACTCCTTATTACATTCGCTACAAGTAAAAAAAAACCGTCGAAATCGGTCCAACTATTTCAGAGATCAGCCATTACGAACAAACAGACAAAAATTGTAAAAAATGATAATATCATTTTTTAAAATTTTTGTCTGTCTGCCAGAACGGATTGAAACGGAACTAATATTTTTGTTTGTTGACAACAAAATCTTCAATATTTGATGTAAACAAAGAACGCAACTTTATTAGATTTATTATGGTGCCATAAAACTAACGTAATAAGTGAAAAAATAAAATCATTCAAAGTGAAGCGAGAGCACAGTGGCGGCTTCCGGTTTTCTACTATTTTTTGCCAAGCTGTACATAATATTCGTATGCATATAGTAATAAAACGGTTATTTCATTATTGCAAACAGACACTCCCATTTTATTTATTATGTATAGTTGTATAAATAAATAGGTGGATTTTATTCAGTGTAAGTAACCAGTAACATGGCCACAATCCTGTAATTAGCCTCTGCGACTTTCAGAGGAGGTTTTCCTACATAATTGCGTTTGGGAAAAGATTTACTCCTGGAAACTTGGGAAATTATAATCTTAAGAAACGTAAGCGTGTATTTACTTTGTCTTAATTTAAATTAAGGAACCTCTTTTATATTGTACTAGCACTACGCCCGCGACTTCGTCCGCGTGATTTTCGAACTTTGCCTTTGTGAATTTCTAGTCCCAGCCACCCTGTATATGGGGTACTGTTGGAAAAACTAAATCAAAATTCAACAAAAATTCTATCAACCCGCAATATTCCGTTCTAGGTACCTAACACTTTTTTTTTTTTTTTTTCCTAGCCTGCTCTGTCCCACTCCTGGGCAAAGGCCTCCCTCCACTCCTTCCATCCTTCACGACACTGTGCCTCCTCCTTCCAATTCGGGCAGAATCTGTCTAGTTCGTCCCGCCATCTCCTGCGTGGTCTGCCGCGGACTCGCTTCATTGTCTCAGGGCACCAGTATTGCGTTATTTTGGCCCACAGTTCGTCGGGCATGCGGCAGACATGTCCCGCCCAGTCCCACTCAGTTGGGCAGCCTTCTGAGCCACGTCAGCTATATTTGTTTTGGAGCGCAGTATTGTGTTTCGTACTCGATCTGTTAATTTAACACCTAGTATACTGCGCTCCATTGCTCGTTGGCAAACCTTGAGTTTGGACTTCTGGATGTCAGTCAAAGACCAAGTTTGTGCACCGTAGGTTAAGACGGGGAGAATACACATGTCCATGAGCTTACGTTTCAGTGCTATTGGCAACTCACCCTTGAACAGTTCCTTCATGGACCAGTAGCTCTTCCAGGCGTTTTCCGTCCGTCTCGCGACTCCTTTGTCTTGTCTCGCCTGGAAAGAGACTACTTGGCCTAAAAATAATCCATACAAAATATCAACCCCTTGGGGTCTATTTCCACAAAACACCTGCAACTACGTCCAAAAAAAGAATTTCTATGCAAAATTTGAGCCTCCAAGCTAATCGAAAAAGCCGCTTAGGGGTCGGATTCCGCACAACCGTCTTAGTGAACATTTAGGTCTTAAAAAGAACCCCTCGCAAAATTCGAGACGCCTAGCACTTGTAGTAACAAAGTTTCATACAAACTATCAAACTAAAAACAAACCCCTTGGGGGTTGAATTTCGCAAAATCCCGCCATGGTGTGCATCTGTCCTATAAAGGAACCCGGTGCAAAATTTGAGGCTCCTCGCACTTTTAGTGACAGAATTTCATACATACTTTCAACACCGAAAACAACCTCTTAGGGATCTAATTTCGCAAAATCCCGTCTCAGGTATTACTTACGTCAAAAAAAGAAAACCTTATGTAAAATTTGAGTCTCAAAACTTTCAACCCCAAAAACAACCCCTCAGGGGTCAAATTTCACAAAATTTCTGCCTTGGTGAGAGTTACCGTCTTAAAAAGAACCGCCATGCAACATTTGAGACGCCTAGCGCTTCTAATAAAAAAGTTTCATACAAACTGTCAATCCCAAAAACAACCCCTTAGGGGTCGAATTTCACAAAATTTCTGCCTTGGTGAGAGTTAACGTTTTAAAAAGAAACGCCATGCAACATTTGAGACGCCTAGCGCTTCTAATAAAAAAGTTTCATACAAACCATCAACCCCAAAAACAACCCCTTAGTGGCCGAATTTCGCAAAATCCGTTCTTAGTGCTCACCTACGTGGTATAAGGAGGGCTTATGCCAAATTTCAAGTTTCTAGGCCCAGCGGTTTGGGCTGTGCGTTGTCAGATCAGTCAGTCAGTTTTGAATTTTATATATATAGATTTACGTTTTAAATGATGTAACATAATGTTATGTCTGTTTTTGAGTTGAGCGAAATGAAATTGTTTCATTTCTATTTTTGTTGGATCACATAATTGTATTTTTCACATTAAAAAAGAATAAATTAATAGTTTTTAAATTCCAGTTAATTTTTATCTCAAAACAGTGAGCCGTCTTGTTTCTTGCAGGCCTCACAGTTATTTATTTTCAAATTTTATTATTTGTTCATACCTTCTTACTTGCAAAAGTGAATTTAGCCTAAATTAGAACTGTTACTGTCAGCCTGTACATCCCACTACTGGCTGGTTTACTGGCCTGCGAGGTCTGCCGCGATGCCTTCTGGCTGTGTCAGGGCTCCAAGTCCACATGGTGATAATTTTGGCCCACCGTTCATTGGGCATCCGGCAGACGTGACCAGCCCAGTCCTACTTCAGCTTAGCGGCCATTTTAGCAACGTCGGTGATCTGTGTTTTGGAACGCAGTGTGGTGTTACGAATATGATCAGTAAGCTTAACGCCTAGAACACTGCGCTCCATTTCACGTTGGCAAACCTTGAGTTTGGACTTTTGTATGTTTGTCAAATTAGAACTAAATGACAAATATATTTTTACAATTCAATTTAATCATTTAACGAACTTTCTGTCGCATTCGGGTAAATAACTTAATAATTCTAAGTAAACACTTCAGTGAGTCAAGTATGTGACTAAATTTAAACATTACAGGAATGAAAACGCACTCAATCCCATTTCGTCACTTTCTTATTCGACAATTAAACAAGAGGAGATCAAAAAAGTGAAAAAGAGCATTTCGCCACTATTTTTATTTTCAATGCCTTTTCATTTAAAAACTCTTATTTGACGTAACTAACAAATAAAACAATACTAGTCAGGTACAATCGACAAAGTTGAATCATGACCCGCCATAAGCTTATTTTCTTACAGAAATTCAAATACAATTAGGTCCGCTTTCGCATAAACATACATATCCATGGTAACGACTTTGACCTTTATCAATTTGATGGATTCAAACGATTTATTTTCAAAATGGGTCATGAGTCAACTTTGTCGATTTTACATTAGGGCGACCAAGTTTCGTTGGTACATTGTATAAGCAAATTGTAATCCAAACAAAGAACATCATCGAATCCCCAGTCACCACTAACTTCTTGTTTTTTTTCCATTCACCAATATCAAAACAAAATCCAAGCTCGACTTCCCGGAATTAACTATGTTATTCTTCGAGTCTCTTTTCTTGTTTCTCTTTATTGTTTCATTGGTTTAGAAGTATGTTTTTGTCTGTTTTATTTACATTACGATAGCTAGATAGATAATAGATTGAATTCAGTGTAACAGAGGCACAATAAAGATGAATTTTTGAGGTAAAAATAATTTCAAATTGCAATTGGGATTTGAACCCGCGTCGTCAAGTTAGGTACTCCAGACGCCTTAACCAACTAGGCCATTGCAACCCACACCTGCAGGCTGAAATTCTCTATTCCTCGTTCGTAATCCTACTTGCAATCGGAAATTTTAAATAGACGTAGTAAGCGATTTTTTTCTTTTAAAATATAAAAAATGTTATGCAATAGCTTCACCGCAGTAGTCTACGAGTGTCACATCTATTTTTTTGTTTTGAGTTTACAATACATCGGAACTGGTACAAGCGCCATTAAAGGATAAACGATGACCATCCATAATAATAGCCCTTGCAACAATGTTTTAGTTCTAAAGATAGTTTAACTTACTTCCTTGCACATCTAATTCGCACAACTTCATAATATATGGTTCCTTGAACCACCTTGATTGCTTTTAATGACATTTAAAACGAATTATGGCTTCAAAGAAAACCGCTTTACAAAAGTTTTTTTATAAAAGGTAAACTGATTTTTCTTCTCGGACATTTTACCGTCTTCGCTCAATTTGAGAAATATAAATCGCTCTTATATTTGCATTAAATTACTTGTTTAGTAAATTGTTGCAGGTAACGAGTTTTAGAATCTATTAACGATGTAAACTTGTTTAACGTATACATTTCAGTAGCTTTTATTTTAGCGTGGTGAAATTATCAAATGAGTCCTCCCACCCAGGGCAGGGCAAGGTGAAAAAAAGTGTCTTATGCTTCATTGTAGACCCCGTTTTGTTTGTTTTGTAGCTGGCCGTTTATAATCAGTAAAAAGAAGTGAATTGTCTTTATGACGGATGTTTTTGTGATTGCCGAAGTCTCTCGAACTGAAACGACGTTAGACGAGTGTTAGGTTATTTTCCTTTTCGTTTATTTCGTTAGGGAATTTCTTGATTTGATCGCCACGCTCAGAGCCCGCGTAAAATCTATGCAATAGCTTTAAACTCATCAATGTTAATTCTGCGGATGCAGTTGAGACAATATTTTTGATCCGTAAATTTTACTATAGTGGCCTCGCTTTATGACATTTATTATTTAATAATTTTCCTACGTTTTAAAACACCATTTTCTTCTTTACTACATTCCGTTTTTTATAGTCACAATTACCTCTGAGATTTCAACTGCCAACACTTCCAATACTGAATGATACTTGTTGGTAATAGCTCCGATACACGTAACGCCACTTATTTTTCCAATTTACAGGAGGAAATCGCAAAGCCTCGCTCGTTCCAGTCTCTTGTGTGCAATCCTTACATATTCCATCTGGCTTTATATAGCACAATTTGTGAACTGAAGCGATGTATTTTGTTTCAAATATACATTTTAGCAGTATTCAGTTTTGTCGTGCTTGTAAAGTTGGAAATATTGAAAGACGATGTTGTCATACTCCAGTATCATATAATTTTCATTGCTTGTTTATTTTTTGAAGTGAAAACTTCTTTAGCGGCGTTGTACACTTTTTCTGTAATGGGTAAAAAATTTAAAACTCGCGTCAGGGTCACGTGACCAAAACTCGCGTCAGGGTCACGTGACCCTGATCGAAAATGAGTAAGACGTCATTCAAATTAAAAATAAAACATAGTAACAAAAAAGTTTTCACTTCTACCGGCACTCCTGGAGTGCAACCTTTTTTTATTCTTTCTTTCGGAATTAACGATGAATTTCTTTGAATAAAAGTCTCTTTGTCATGAGGGTAATTTGAAAAATAATAGCAAAAAATGATGAGAGATTGTCCATACAATTTCTGCCTCTTTTGGGATTATCGTAATATTTTTGATGAGCAATATCATGAAGAAACTTGCTAATGCTTCTTTCAAGGAAACGCGGCACATCTAGCGTTGGGCGTGCGACGCGTATGCTATTGTTCTTCAGCTGTTGTCTTTCTGAACGTTCAAGTAAATCGCCTTTACTATTTGTGGTTTCCAACGGTCCATTCTGCTCATCGCGCCTCCTGATGCACCGCGTGTGAGCTTTATGAGGCCTTACGTCTAACGGTCTATTTAGAAACTAATCCACATCATAATGTCATCTTCTGACCATTATGCTGTTCCTACTTATTTTCCTTCTTTTATTTTGCCTCCATTTTGACAAGCAACAGTTCATGACTTGCATCATACGTACAATTCCGCTCCTCAACAACTGGTCTTGCACTCGAATCAACGTTCACAAATACTTCCCTTTATCAATAATCTGGAGGTACACGGTATCTAACTTTAGAGAATATAAGGTGAAATCTGTATTTTGAAATTAAGTAAGGCAAATTAGTTATTATTATTTATTGGTTTCTCATCAAAAGATTAATTCCATTAAATATCACAATAAAATAAATAAAAACACATAATCAAAATATAAATCAAAATTAATAATAAAAAAATAAAATATAATCAAAATTACAATAAAAATTAACAAGAAAACTAAAAAAATCAACATCTAAATTAAAATTAATGTCAAAAACAAATTAAAACAAAATTAAAATCTTAAATCTTGCATTGTGAAACTGACTGAAGGACTGACGGACAGTACCTTACCAAAGGGTATTTATATTAGACTTACTCGACTTACTTGGTTGACGATCGCTCTACGTGTTTAAGTATGATACCGGTATTACGAGTAATTAAGCTGATACATTATACAATGTGTGACGTTAAATGCGCAAAACCTTTCGTGGAGTAACTCAGCCCATGATACTTTACAATGTTTGTTCCAAGACTTAGAAATTCGCAAAAAAAACTTGAGAGGCGTCCAGGGACACCCGGATGGAACGAAGTTACTGCATACACTCAACAAAAATAATCGTCGCGACTCCACTCCACTCCACTCCACTCCGCTCCGCTCCACTCCACTCCACTCCACTCCGCTCCGCTCCGCTCAGCTCAACTCCGCTCCGCTCCGCTCCGCTCAGCTCAACTCCACTCCACTCTTTGAGCTCTAGCACCCTTTCGCAACGCGCGATAAGGAACTTCGTTCCAAAAAGTGTCGTGACAACTTTTCGTAAGATTTTTTTCCGTCTAGCCCCCTTTCACAACGCGCGATAAGGAACTTCGTTCCAAAAACTTTGCTCAGTAACATGAGCTGAGCTACCCGACGAGTGGTTTTGCGCTGTTAACGTTACACGTTGTATAATTAGAAACTGACTCTAAATAATTTGTTAGAAGCCTAGGTAGATGTTTCAGTGAAATAGGAGCCACGACAAGACAACCGCAAAAGAATTCTATAATTTTATTTATAAACGAACAGTTAATTAATATTACAGTCATAATTTGCACATGTACCAAAATAGTCACATCGGCCCTCATAACACAACATCCATAACGTTATGAGCCATTTATTTTGCTCTCTTTACGACCTGTATGTCACCCATTGGTACCATATGTGGTACAGCGCGGTTGTTGCCATAATTACCTGTACCTATATTTGGGAGTTCATTTAACAAAATTACAGATGCTCTGTTACAGGAATTACTGTTACTGTAAATTATTATTACTGGTTCACCAGAGCACGAGTTCTAACGCTTTTGTAGTATAATTCATTAATTTATTACTCAGCCATTTCCTTTTTTCTACTTATTTTTCGAGATGAAACCTAAATAAAGAAAACATTTTTCACTCTACAAGAAACATAAATTACTTTATCATCATTAGCCCTTCATGTGTTGACTGCTGAGGGACAATATTCTCCTCTCTGCGAGAGGGATTTGACCACGATCCACCACGCGGCCCGGTGCGTGTTGGTAGATGTTGGAATCCTCACGATGTTTTCTGTCACTTGTTTGAGAGCAGTGGTGACCAAACAATATAGCACAAAGTAATACGCCTGGCTACGTTTGAACCATAATGGTAAGCGTCCACAGGTCCGCATCGCGCGTATCGGACGTATCGTACGTAACGGATTTTAGTTTGCCTCGCATTAAAACTCATACAACTGCGTTCACTGATCCGCATCGTACGGACGGCTCATCGGCAATGCCTACATGCGATGTGTACCGATGACGTCATACGGAATGCCGATCAGTGGACGCGCCCCGCACGCTTACTAAATAATTTGTTATTTTTCTTTCTTGCATTCCTCTTCTGCTAAAAAACAAGCAATAACAATTTCTGCATCGCTTTCCTCCTTTTTCACAAACAATTTCTGAACGTACGATCACTAAATAAATCCAAATGACGGTGGCATCGGCAATCCGATTGCTGATACTCGCGTCGGCAATCCGATCGTTGCCGATACAGAAATCCGTTTGATGCGATGCGTCCGAAACGTACGATGCGGACCGGTGGACGCTAACCTTAAACCTGCAATTTGCTCTAGGACACAACTGCTCTCCAACAAACACCTACTAAAGATGAAATGTACCTAATTAACCTCAACAAAACACATTTCTGAACGAAAATAAAGGTATTCACCGTATCTACAACACACGTAGAAGCACATTACAGTCAGTATCGCAATATCAAGCCACCTTAATGCAACTTGCTTTTAACCCACATCGGATGAAAGCGCGCACCACGTTACGCTTGCTTAAGGGCGTAATCGTGGCCATATGTTACACCGTACTCGTTATAAGTACGGCTTAAAGTGTACAGGGTATTTATTTTTAAGGTTATGTTCGGTGTAAGTGGGGGTTTAGTGACAGGATTATTAAGTTGGTGAATTTATTCAGCTAGTTGTTTGAATTGTGTATCGACATTTGTTTCTTGATACTTTATGCCTCTGCTTCATCTTCTTTTATTGATTTTACAGGATCGATTTAAAAATATTAAACACCTAACAGCTCATTCAGTGAAACATTTATAGTAAAACTGTTGCCACTGAAACTCTTTTCTTTATCCTGGTAAAATCATCAAATCAGTCCTCCTACCCATTACTGTCAGACTTGTACTGACTAAAATCCACAGTGTGCTTCAGTAGCCCTTTGTGTACCGGAGTCGTGGTATACGTGTGTTCCACAACCCCGGCAGGCATTGGCCCTCTAAAGAGGGGGCCCCGTCATTATGCTGACACTCTTTATCCACTGACACTCTTTGAAAAGAATAATAGTTAAAAAATAAGAAGGTTTTAAACTGTCATCACTACCAAAGCTCTCTTCTTTTCGTCTCTTGTGCAACTTTTAGCCAATGTGTCCAGCAAATCATATCACTGTTGGCAGTTATTTTATCATTGCTATCGATTTTCTTCTTGTGATCGTCTGTCAATTTAGTATTATTATCTTCCCACATTCCTAGTTCCCGGCAGTGGACTCTATTCCAACATTTTTTCCCCATCTTCGATTCCAAAGGCCTATTGTCTCTCGATTCTTCATTTCAAACAGTAAAAATCTCACTGATAGTGAGAAAAAATTAAAACCAATTTGAATATCATTTAACTAACACAAGACCGTAAAAAGTAATAACTCCATCTCTCTATTCAAGCTTCCATCTAAACGAAAATTATTATTCAATTCAAATAATAATGAACTCCATAATTTTCCTCTTACATCTGCCACGCAAATTTCACCTCTATGCTTTCAATAAACTACATGAAACGACCACTCTGAATAGTCCATACATGGCTTTGTATGACCATAGAGGATGAATATTAGGTACTAATGTAAGTTCAGTGATTAAAATTAACGGTAGTAGGAAATAGTTAGGCAGATTCCGTGGTACCGCATAATGTAAACGAGACGGGATGAGGGTAGATAGCGATACTGCGAATAACTGTAATGGTACTGAAATGATGGTACTTAGTACTGCGCTCAATGATTGTGAAATGGAGAGAATTATGAATACAATTTCGATTCAATTAAATTTGTGAATTCAGGAAAGGAAGTTCGCTCTAATGGCGTAAATGAGTACTTAGTTGGTATTGCTTTTGTTGCTTTTGAACGAATTTTTTTTTATAGCAATTGTTTGTTAGCTATTGAGTGAAGAAAATGTTTAGGTCTATGGCACCGTAGAAACGAGTTTATTCGATGAATACTAGACAAAATGACAAAATGTGTAAAGATTTCTATCGCCCTAAGTAAATAGAGTAATATTTAAAATACAGAAAATAAAATCACTAATATTATTATAATTATCAATTTTCACAATTACAATAATAATAAATGTGAAAATTGATAGAATAGAGGTAGAATAATTATTAGTCATTCAACGTGTGCTGTACGCAGTCAAGTGAAAAACATTACCATATTCCCCGTTCTGCTAGAATTTTATTAAATTTATGTATCTATCTCCTGACCGCGTATTGTCAAAACTTGGAGTGTTATGAAAACGATTACCAAACCATCTCAGACGTTAACCTACATGGCCCTCGTTTAAGTCTGGACTTTAAAAGAGACAGTGACCTCTGAGTTTTTTTCGGCTGTTTCTTCTCAGAGTAGTCAGGTACGAAACACCGGCTTCATCTAGTTTGTAAAAAGACGACGTGTAAAAGTGTTGAGATAAATTAAAACTACTTGCAAAAATAAATATCATTTCATTTCAAACCTCTTTGTCCCGTGGTACTTATAAATAAATCATTCAAGTATGGTTTCAAAAACGTATTTCAAGAAAAAAAATCTTTGATAAGGCAATGAGGCGATACTTTACAAGACGGGCAAGCCAATTACGGTGTAAGCTCTTTATAACAAAGTATAAATCAAATAACAAACTTAAAAAAATTAGAAAGGACCTTGTTCAAAGAATTTTTGTTTGGATAAAGTTATTAAAGTTATTTTTTTTTATTTGTAGAATATAGGTAAACAAAGATACCGATATATTTTTTGCCAGACTTAATCATTTTCGAACAAGACTTATGGAAAAGAAGCCTGATACAAACAGGTATTCAAAGAAATAAAGCTAAAGCTTGCAAATGCGTGCGAGTTTGAAAATTTCTTAATTATGCTTCAGAATCAACATATTATCGCATGAGGGGTGGAATATAGAGTACCCCTTTCGCATTTCAAAAAGTTAAAAAAAATAAGCACTTTAAAACAGTACTTTTAAAATCCATCTCTTAAAGTAAAAAATTTGAAATATTCCACACAAAATATTGGTGATATGCAATTTACCACCTATTCACTGCACACAAAGTTTAATATGCGTTGTAAATGTTACACTACGGTATGACAAGCCCCAAGTGAAATCATGTACCAGCTTGTAGGTTACAGAACGTCATACAGGGTTACTTTGCATATTCATTAAGCAGTCTGCTCCTTTGAACATGCACATATTTGACTAAACTCATTTGAACGACGCCTTTCATCGATCAAATAAGTTAAAGACTGTTTTAGACTGACTTTGACACTCGAGTTTTGATTATATTATTTGACGGATGATGTTGTGAACGAACGAAGGGGTACTGTTGTGTCACGGATATGAAATTACCACGTGAACAAAACATAGCTAGAAGGCGTCGCGGCAAGCCTTATAGAAAATGGCGTTACGAGTTTGACAAAACCAATGACCAGTGGTCCACTTTGGCCCAGGATCGTGAAAACTGGAAATCATGGGGAGAGGCCTTTGCCCAGCAGTGGGATGATGTAGGCTAGCAGTATCAGCATCTGTACGTGAAATGTATAAGTATGGGGTACTGCTAGTTCAAGATTAGACTGCTTTTCTACTAGCCGCTGAAAACTAGCCGCTGCCTACGATCTTGCCCAAGTATAACTCATACAGCAATAAATAATATCCTATGTGTTATTGCAGAATGCCTCAGAAACAACTGACGAAATTAGTAAAGATCGGCACTCTAGCCAATGTTTGTTTTTTCGTTTCATAATTATCATAATTATCGGCTTGCAACCAGCACGATCCTGTGGTCTTCATTAGATCGTCTGTCTACCTTGTTTTTTTTTTATTAGGTGGTAAAATAATCAAATGAGTCTTCCGCCCTGAGTAGGGCGGAAGGGACTGTCAGACTTTTACTGACTAAAATCCACCCGTGTTCCTTCCTATGCCCTTTACGTTCCGGGGCCACGGTAATCTGGGTTAAGAAAAACCCGCGACCTTAGCAGGCATTTGGAGCGAAACACGACGCGCCACCGACCCGAGCTTGGTCCTATACGGGCAAAGAGACCCCTTAGGCACACAGTGGCTAAGGAAGAGTTTTCGCCAGCATCCCAGGGTGCACCCACCCGAAAAACTGGTCTTCCCCCCAGACGTATCCGAGAGGGAACTCCAGTCCACGGGCGCACGTGGAGGTTTCCTGTCATAGCACCCCCTGTCTACCTTGCTTGCTTTAACTACGATGTTTTCTCTTTCTTTTATTCAATAAACTGTTTTTCGCAAAACCCAATCGTCAGAGCACATCAAATAACATTCAAATCTTCGATTGTGGCTTTTAAACTACTACGGCCGTAACGTTTTATTGCGTACGTGTCGGTTTCTTCAAACGCTTCCCCCTTTACGTTTGGGACTCGTGATAAATCGCGTGTACGACTTAATGTCTGATAAGCCGGGAGGGAAACGGATCGCATCTTGTAAGCATTTTGTCTCATAAACCAAATGACTGGGTAAAAAATTACGTTCAATTTGTTTTAAGTGTTCCGGATTTTCTCGATGAGAGAATTTGATGGCTGGTTTGAGTGGGTACTAGATTAAATAAAGATGGGTAAAAAAAAAGTAGTCTTTATTTCTTTCTCTTTATTTCTGTCTTTCTCCCGGTGAGGGAGCGCCTATATGGAAACCACAAACCATCGGCAACAACAGATAAAACCTTTTTAAAAAAAAATCAAACCGACGAAACATCGAACTGAAAAGCAAAAAATAAATTTTGAGGCGGCGCCAAACATACAAACATAATATAAATTAACTATTTGAAGAGCAGAATAGCTCGTTGTATAGCTTGTAGGGGTTGATTAGCTCGTCGTAGCTATTCGTTGATTGTTTCTTTGGCGCCGCCTCAAAATTTATTTTTTGCTTTTCAGTTCGATGTTTCGTCGGTTTGATTTTTTTTTAAAAAGGTTTTATTTTTTACTTTTGAGTTTCCTATCTCGTGTCAATTTCTGTAACTAAAAAAAATATAAGTTTTTTAATATGATTTTTTTTTGTTAACTATTGACGACCTGCTTTCTGTCTTCATTCTGAAACTCTCAACGACTGTCATACCCCAGCTACGTCTAAAGTTCTCATAAAGAGCCCAAATACGATATAGTTACAGTTAACAGTTAAGGATCTCTTGCTTCTGCCCTCTGTCACCATCCTCAGATCCTCGATGAGAATTATACCCCAGCTAGGTATAAAGTTTTCATCAAGACTAGTGAAATGAGCCCAAACACGATAAAGGTGCTGTTAATTGTTGAGGACCCTGCTATCCGTCACCATCCTCAAAACCTCGATGGCAATGATACCTCAGCAAGGTCTAAAGTTCTCATCAAGCTGAGTGAAATGAGCCCAAACACGATATAGCTGTTGTTAACTGTTAAGGAACTCTTGGGACTGACTTTACAAAATAACAGGGATCTGGAGTTGATCTGATGATGGTGACGCCATCATGTTATGTTCTCCACATCTCTGCTGTATTATAATGTCCTCAGAACTACAATTGTTAACCTTATTTCAACAGAATCGGTTCATAATTGAAAATTCTGTAGGAAAATTGACAATTAATTCCTTTTTTTCTACCCTTGGAGACCGATTTTAGTTTTGAACTTAAAATGGGACCAACTTTGAGATATACTCTTTCTAACAAAAAAAGAATTTTTGAAATCGGACCACGTTAGGAAAAGTTATGCGTGGTCATACATAAAAAAAAAAACAAATATACATGTCGAATTGAGAATCTCCTCCTTTTTTTTCGTCGGTTAAAAAACAAATGACTCACATAAAGACTGCACACCTCATAATTCATTTACTTCCCGATGAACTAACCCAAACAAAAGAATAAATACAGAACACAACGCAAATGAACCGTTAAAACAACACACCGATAGTTGGTATTAACGTGTCGGCATTTGCTAAGCTGCTCTTGAATTCACTGGCAATTTTATTTTCAACCGATACACGTCTGGCAGCTGGCTTTAAGTCCTAACATTTACTTGGATTTATTACCTCTCCCGATATTTCGGCAACTTCCCCTACACTTACTTGTTTTGCTCCTACTTTGTTTCTTTCATTCTTACGAAGTAAATTAAATAAAGTTCTAACAGCGAATAAAGTTGGCCGCATAGTACGAGTTGTTTAATTAATGTTAGTTTACATCCTTTTATAGTTAATTAGTGTTTGAAAATTTAATATTAGAAGTTTTATAGTTTACAAGTTTCAAGGATTCCATTTATTTTCTACTTCTTGTTCTTGTATAAGCTAATTGGTTCGCAGAATTTTGTTCGTCAATTTTTTTTATTAGAAAATATCTGGGTTTTATGTTCAGAAAATGTTTTGTTTTATACAGCTTGTGGATGCCTTATTTTCTGGTTCATTGGTTATGAATGTAATGATCAAAACTTAGGTTCGGGTAAAGTAAAAATATTTTTTGAACTAAATGGCATCTTAGAAATAAGTCCATAATATAATGTAATTTTTTAAACCTTTTATCAAGGTCCATTTTTGTTAAATTCTCTAGTTTTCGCCAATCTATATATATAAAAGAACAGGGGTTTTTCTTTTGACTCGACTACAGCCGAAACCGCTTAACGCAGAAACTTGAATTTTGGACAGCATTTGCAGTCTACCATGTAGAGTGGCAATAAGACGGGATTTTGCGAAAATCCTCCTCTAAGGGTGTGAAAAGGGGTGAAAACGTTTGTATGAAAAATCTTATTCCTTGGGTTTATAAACTTGACGAATAAGAACACCAGTAAATAAATAAAATTAACACCACTATTTTTTTTTAAACTACCCTCCATTGGTAATATAGACGATGTTAAAGTTTGTATGGGAAAATCATAACGCGTTAGCTGATGAATTTGAAAATCAGTATTTATATACTAGATAAGAATTAATCAAACACGTGTTTCTAGGTTTTTCGAAAATCACCCCCCCCAAGTTGGTGAAAAGGGGAGTTCAAGTTTTAAGGGAGAATATTAAACCACTAAACGTAGAAACCTGAATTTTGGATGGTAGTTACAATTTATAATGGAGATGAGCATTATGAAAGGATTTTGCGAAAATCTTTCTATAAGGGGGTGAAAACCTTTGTATGTAAAAGCTTATTTCTTGGGTTTATAAACTTGAAACTTGGTACGAATATGAGTAAAAGTAAATAAAAAAGATGAGCATTATTACTTTTTTAAAAACTGCCCTCCATTTTTAGGTTTTCCGAAAATCACTCCCTAAATTTGTGAAAGGGCTGATAAAGTTTTAAGGGAAGGATTTCACTGCTTGCTTCGTTAAACTCAAAACTTGACATATTAAATATATCTCAATCGAATAAAGGATGCGTATTTTTATTTATATTTCATAAATCAACCCCTGACGGGGTGAAAATCGGAAAATCAGTTTGTCTACTACGATTGATTGTTTGTTTGTAATAAGTTTTTAGATTTTCTTATAAGGAGGTTGAGCGGGAATTAAATTCACTGAGTTCGAAATTAGAAACACGCGCAGACGAAGTCGCGGGCAAAGTGCTAGTAATAAATAAAAAACGGACAACTTAGAAATAGACTTCTATGGTCTATCTTCTATTGCAGATAAAATAGAAAAATAACTGAAAAAAACATCTTGATTATAGCTATACATTTCTGGATGTATATTCTATCTGGTTTTAGTTTCACTTTTTAACTAAATATCATCGTTCACATAATGCATCCATCGTTTTATTTACTAAACAATCCACGAATACCATTTACGCAACACCAACACCTAAATATATATTTTCTTCTAAACCCTGTGGACCTCATTCAAGCTAATCGAAACAAATGGTCTAATCTAAACGTTCCTTAGAAAAAAAAACGGTACAATTCCAATCTCCAATAATCACAAGTGTACACAAGAACTAAATACAAGACTGGGGTAGCTATTCACAGCTTATTTCGACCCCTTTTTGTCCTCTTTTTAACTCTTAAAGAATGGGAGTGAAAAGTTGGGAGTTCTGCGCGGCGTACTTCAGCTCAACCGTTCTTTTCTCGCGTTCATTTTCAATGTGAATTAAAATCTTACGAATATGTGTTGTTGGTTGTTATTCGAGTGTTGGCATTGTTAGAGTTTAATGTACTTTAAAAAATGTTTTTCTTGGTGTATTTTGTTTGCAATTTATAATAGTAAAGTTCAACTAATTTACGCACTATCTGTTACAATTGAATTTACAAAAATGTCTTCTTTTTAAATATTTTCTCAGTTTTATTAACTGTATCTTAAATTGTTATTCTTTAATGCATATATTTTATTCTTTAAAACAGTACACTTTTAATACTAGGTGCTCATATAATACAATACTAATTTTAAATAAAACTATAATTGATAACGTAATAATATGTACAAAACATGAAAAGATAAAATATTTAAAGGGTGTCAAAAAATTATATGGACGTATTCTTTGACGCCCTTTGTTTTGTATCTTTAAACTGAATAGCATTTTCAAATGAAGATGAAAAATATGATATCTTATTGTAGAAACCGCACAGCATAGAGTACTGAGATTAATGAAAGAAATATTATAACCGTAACCTAAATTAAATTGAAATAAAGAAAGCAAGGCAATGATGAATAGCACAAACCAACATTCAGTTAACCCTTAATTACTCGCGTGGGGTATATCTGACCCCACGGCGTATTTGAAGCGTCGTATCTCCGCCATTTTTAAAGCTACCTCCGTGCCGTTCTTAGTAGCTGCCTAAATACCTTCCCTCGCCAAGAATCAGTCGCGAGCGCCTCTCCATGTCGTGTGGTTGTGTCAGGAGATCGCGTCTGGGGTATATATTGCCCCACGCGAGTATTCGTGCAACTGTTTTTGGACGAGTGAGTATTTGTATTTTTAATTTTTAATGTGCAGTACATATACTAAAATGGTTCGTTTTTTTACTTATCTCTGTTTTCTATTCTTGTTTTAGGTTAGAACGCCTAAAATGGCAAAAAACCTCTTTCTGACTACCAGATTGTTGAGCGTATATTGGAAGAAATCATCATAGATAGTCTCGATGAAGATAAGGTAGACGAGGACGTGATCCCAAGTGACCACAACTCAGAATCTCAAGAACGTTGATTAAAAAATAAGATTTATGTGTGCCAAATGCCACCAGCAAGTTTATCACGACCATTCCACTATGATAATGTGATAAATGTATTGATTAAAAAGTTCCTAAATCATCTTTAAAAGTATATAACAATGTTGATTAAAGATAGTATTATAAAATAGAACAATGTTCTCTTTTTCAAATTTTTATAATAAAAATAAAAGTATGTCATTAAAAATATGTTTTATTGTACTTTTAAAATTGGGGTTAAATATTCCCCACGCGAGCGTAAGTGTAACTATATGGACGCGAGTAATTAAGGGTTAAGAAACTGTCACTATCAAGGCCATTTGCAACGGTTGCATTCTAGCAAACGGAACGTTACAACATTTCTATCTCAAAGCTATCATTATTCATAAAAGACTCGGCACCTTGATTAATGTTTTAAACAAAGTTGAAATTTTATATTTCAGTTGCAGGAATGGGAAGTTTCTGACTGTAACTACCATTTTTCAATCCGTGAGAGAGACAATTTTATGAAAACCGTTGAAATGTGTTTTCGACAATTTCGTGTAGCACTGGCTGTTTGCTAGTTACTGTTTTGCTGATGTTGAATGGCGTCCTTAATCACTCGTTTTAATTTGTGCTCACGCTAATTTGAAAAGAAAGAGTAATTATGTTCGCAGTTGACCGGGTTTTGGACTTTCTCATTGTGTGTTTGACCACCTCTGTGTCAAATCTGAATCATCGGTCTGTTAACCAGAATAGCAAAACTGAGTTTGTTTTTATTTTGTGTGAATTAGCATTAACATAATCATGAACCTAACCTACAAGTAACGCTTTTTTAGTTGCATCCATTAGCATGCTCAAAGTAGACCATAGAAATGCAAGACTTGGCAATTTTGAAATATGTACTTCTATGTTGACAAAATTTTACCAGGTATTAAGTACAATATTTTCCTCCATTTTTATACACTCACTTTTATTTTTATACCGTAAAATCATACAATTATGGTCCAAACTTCGCAATAGTCAAACTTATTGTTGGTTTTACTCTAAACTATTATTATTTCAAATAATCTTTGTGGTTTTATTATTTGTAAGTATAGCGACGATTAACATGCGCCTAACAGCATCCAACAAGTATTATCATTTTTTTTATTTTTTTTTACTTTTTTTTGGACCATTGTTGTCAGCGGTGTTTTCAACTATAGTCCTACTGTAAAATAGCACTGAAAACGCTTTTATATTAAATTTGGACTATACTTGAAAGTAACTCTGATAATAATAGGCCATGTAAATACAAATATAATAAAAAAAAAACATTATATTAGTCATATTTTTTTAATTTTCCAAATATTGTAACAAAAATTCACTCATTGAACTATTAATGAAAGAAATTAATAATCAGACCAAATATTTAGTTAGGTTTATGAAAAAACAGTTGTATTTTATATAAAAAAAACAAAAGAAGTTATTTTTTAGGCTTTCCCCACTTGTCTTCTAGTTCAGGAACCCTGAATAAAGCTCTCTTTGTGCTCATTTTCTTTGAAGTTTCAATTTTAAATTTAATTTTATTGGTTGGGTAAAAAATCACGTCATCCTTTTCAGGCCACTTCATCTTCAGCAAAAACGCATTGCCGTCCAGGTTTTCTGACCTTGTTCAATTTGATTGCTTTAAGTTCTAAAATAATCGAACTTCTCGGTATTTTGTATTTTGCAGAAGCTTCTCTTTGAGTGAGTACTTTATTTTCTATATCAGAAATACAAAGTTGCAACTGCCGTTCACTATAAAATTTATAAGACCGGGCCCCTGGCTTTCTTCTAGACATCGCAACTCGTTCTGCAAAGATTCATAGGGTAGCTTATAAATATGGTCCAAAAAAAAACCTGGACTAAAGTTGAAAACATAGTACGAAATTAAAAAAAAAAAACACTAAATTTGAACTAAGTAACTGTTTGAGAAATAACAACATTTAATTTAGTGTATGAATAACTTACCAATCAACCATAAAAATCAGGAACAAAACAATACACAAAAACTATTTTTTTCAAATTAAAGTTCGCAGTGAACAAAAACGTGCACAAACTCGTTTACATCGGTTGAGCTCACTGGTCGGATGCAAGTAGTGCCATCTATGCAAAATCGATCAAAACACGTTACGTATGACATTAACAACTAAAAACTTCCATAACTTCACGCTAGATGTCGGTGCGCGTTGTTTTAAATGTGATTATATGACTGAGTGAATTTGGACCATAGTTGTCCCCTAGGAATATAGTTGTATGATTTTACGGTACCTAAAATTTTCCCATCAAACAGAATATTGAGTAGGCCTTCATCGTCTATTTTTCTCAAAACAAATACTTCCAGATCATTCCATAACCCCCACAAATACACCACCATCTACCAAATGTCGCAAGACATGGTAGATTGATGACGTCATTAATCTTTGTATGATCATTAATCCGTCTATCAGATGTCTATAATAATCTAGTCCATAACTTCCTCCTTGAGGTATCCCCCGAGGCGTTGGCGAGTGTCATTTGTCATATTAAGCATGAGCTAGTGCAATATGTCAGTGCTTAGTGCGAGTCTTGGGATCATCGTTACGTGTGAGGACATTTTCGGTCACTCTGAGTGACAAATAAATGCCTTGATATGATAACACTGTTGGTTAAAGTTGTTTTATTTAAATGAACGTTCAAATTTAAAAAATAAAATAGGTAGGTATCTTGTAAAGGTAGGTATGTTTTTAAACATTTCAACTCATTTACACAAACAGCCAAACCCGTAACAACTAATTGTAAATCATTTACATAACTGTTTGGTTCGGAATTCGAAACCGCTACTCGCAGCGCTGCAATCAATTGCTGAACCGCTGTGCCAACCGGACCATCAACATACTCTTTGCAGTGATCATTTTTTTCTTACTTCAAGAGAGTCTTTTAGACTAAATTATCTTCAGGGTAAGCAGGAATTATACATACACAAGAACCTGCCACCCTGCTTATAAACCATTTTTTTGGGATCAGCAAAGCATGCCTTCCCGGATCTTTCATACTTCTCTATTAATTTGTCGTCCTATGTCTTTACCATCTGAATTAATTTCGATATCATCATCAGCCTAAAATGTTCCCACTGCTGGGACACAGACCTCCTCTCTGTGAGAGGGAGTGAAGTCGGGACCGATACCACTGGGCCACCACTGCTCTAATAATTTCGATTTATAGACCATTCTAAACCCAAAGTATCCAAAGTAAGCCAAGTAGCCAGATCAAAACAAGAGATCCACAAAATGAAGAAGCCCAAAACGAGGATAAGAATAATCCCTAAGTAACAGAAATGTCGCCAACTTTACATTTCACAACGCCCCGCTAAGCTCCGTAACGACTGAATATGAAGATATCATCGAGATAAGCCAAAAATACTAAAACACAAAAGCTTCAGTCTTCAACGGTTATACAACGACAATAGGGTCCTTAACAGTCCTTAGAGTCGCAATTAATAGAACAAAGGCGGGTAGGCAAAACCTCTAATGTTCGGCTCACTGTCTGCCACAATATGTTTTGGTAACTGAACTGGAAATACCCGGGAACATGGTCCATAGAGGTTCTAATCCAGAAGTTTGCAGTTGGTATGCAACAGATTATTTACGTTTGAGTGGGTCAGATATTATTTTATGTTTAGTCTATAATGTGTCTTAAGATAAAGAAAATATAGATCACTTTATGAAAAACTCGGAGATACATGAACAAAACACGGTCGGTACTTTGGAATTAAAGAGAGTTTCCGAAAATTAGTTTGATGGAGGCAAATTTAATATTTAGATTATTCCTATCGCTAAATAAAATATCATACTATGTCTAGACAAAGTAAAGTGTTATTTTACTGCAGAAATTTCCGTGTTTAATGCAACTGGGAAATTAATTAAAGCCAAAAGCGATTTACGTCTCCATAAAATCTCAGAAAAACCTCTCAAAAAAATTATAAAAAGCCATTAAAACTGTCGTTTCTTAGCGTACAACAAACAGAATTATATTATTCACAGTCGAATCGTAAATTTTATAACTTCCATTCGTTTTAGCGAGAAATAAAATTTGAACTTCTTTACAACATTCATCAAGGCGTCACGGGCAAAGCTTTTGAATAATAAAAATCTTTGCCTCGAGCCACGCAGCGAAGTTTCCATAGCTGAGACATGCCTCCCCTTCTCGGTTTTTTATAACTTTATTATAAGAGACGAGAAGTAATTTCTTACATTTATTATTATTGCCGAAATCCCATTTATCATGTCAGGTATTCGTGATAAATATCAATAACGATGCTTGTAGAATTTGTTCCTGCGGTTTTTTGTTCAACAAAGTGAAATATGGTGTCATATTTTATCGCCGTTTGGGTGTTGTGTTCGATATTAATGCAAAAACAATTTTGAGGTATGTGTAAAGTGGAATTTGTGTAGATTTAAGGTAAGGTATAAAAAAAAGCATTGTCGTTATTGATCATAAATTTTATTTTATTAATGTTAAATCTAAATCATTTATTTCAACGAGACCACTTTTGAACTATCAATTATAAAGCGAAAATTAAATAATAACAAATCTATAGTCATAAAACAAAATACCTGAAAGTACTGTAGTTTTTTTTTGTGTTCGGTAACACTAAGTGGGTAACTGAAAATTACTACAATTTAATAGAATATTTCAACATAGCATATTTGGAATTTCAATTCTACAGCTGGAGCTTTTATTCGAACATTTCCATGGTGT
The DNA here is from genome assembly GCA_036375495.1 of Agrotis segetum. NCBI lineage: Eukaryota > Metazoa > Arthropoda > Insecta > Lepidoptera > Noctuidae > Agrotis > Agrotis segetum. The sequence continues at coordinate 3,068,924 of JAQSVV010000031.1, forward strand.
AAACACATTTTACTAAAACTGTGAACCATTTAATTGTCAGTACAACGTTCCTTTCTACTTTCTTTACCCCAAAATGGATAAATGCAGATTCGGCAATTACGTGTTTTCCATAGGCTTGCTTGCTTCTATCAGGCAGGCTATACGCTTGTTTGTCACATTTTTGGGTACCTTTGCAAAAAATTATTTGGTGTCACCAGGTTATTATGTCCTAATAACGGTAGAAGTCTTCTTTTTATAAAACTTGTAAATTGTCCAGTAGCATCATTACTTGCGTATTAAAAAGAGACAAAGGCTTCTATCAAAATAATATAGGCTGTTGTAGACGAGTTTAATGTCTTTCCAAATTATAATTCAAATTCAACGAACTTTTGTTGTTGAGAGTCTGATGAGAAGTTTTAATACGAGAGTGTAGGAGACTTAGCTCATTGATGACATTTACATTTTGAGGAGAATTTCACATAATTTTCTTTAAATCACTTTCACGAGTGTCAACCTTTTGCCCGGGACTTCGTCCGCGTGAAATTTTGGCTCCAGATCCGTCATATTAGATTCTATCGCCGCCGTTTCGACTTTTTCCGACTTTCTAGATAAATATTGTATTAGCTGGGCCAATATGCATGATGTAATCATAATTTACCTATCCTGTAGCACTCCGAAATAATGAATCTTCCTATCATACGAACAGATTCATACTCGATCATTACTTTTGGAGATTTTGTGTCCATTTATACGCAATTAGCCACTAAGCGAGCATCGAAATTTTTTTATAAGACCTCTTAACACCAGGAAAAATTAAAAATTACTGAAAAGGTGTTGCTGCCGTGATAAAATATACAGACCAAAAATGAGTTGAAGATGACGCAAATGACAGAAGGAAATTCGAAAAAATGTCCATAAAATACACACAAACATTTTAGAATTCATATTGATCTAGAAGGAAAGAGATTGAGGCAACAAAGGAGGTGGAATACCCACTCAGTTAAAACACAGTCATGTATAATTATAGCTTCTACCGCAGTATATAAACCTAAACTCGACAACAATGAACAAAAAATCCTCACACCTATCCAACTCATTACAACTCTCACACGCCACACCAGAAACACGAAACACGAGAACACAACTTCGTAAGACATTATCGAGAACTTAAGTGATTAACTGTTTTCCAGAGTTGCGCCACCAAGATGGAGGTACAATAGACGAAAAGTTTGCCTATCCGCATATTTTAGAATGCTAATGTGATTTTGCACTTAGCCCATGTGACTCAACAAAAGAAGGGCTTTAAATATAGAAAGAAAGTTGTGAGTTAGAAGGTTGTTTTGGTATCTTTATATTATTTGGGAAAGAGGCAAGGAGGGTTGAAACCTTTTTGTGTTGAACGCAAGTTTTTGAATAGCTGGAAAGGGATTGACAGTGTTTTATTTGGAGTGAGTGCTGTTTTTCAGGACGTTGTACGTGACAGAAAGTTTTATTGTGGATCCAGGATGTTATTATACCAGGTTATCAGTTTTGTGGAAATCGCAAAAACAGTAACTGCTGCATTGTAAAGGCCAATTGAAGAAACGGGATGTTTATTAGGCAGTACGATTCTTTGTTTTAAAGTTCACCAACTTTAAAACAAAGACTGTAAGAATCGTACTGCACATCAAACTCCTCAGTTACACTGGAGGAGGTTGATGATTACCAACTTTAAAACAAAGTGAGGATTTTAGTGACATCCACCAATCCGCACTGGGCCCGCGTGGTGGATTATGGCCCACTCCCTCTCACAGAGAGGAGGCCTGTGTCCCAGCAGTGGGAACATTAATAGGCTGATGAAGAAGAGGATTTTAGCCAGTAGGAGTCTGACAGTTCTTTCCGCTCCAACCAGAGTTGGAAGGTGACATGACGGGAGAAGTAGTTTGGTGAAATTCCATCCGGCAAAAACAAAATCATGTGTTTCTATCACTTGAATGTTTCAATGGCCAAAATAAATGCAAGCATTCAATACTAAAGTACAAAACCGTGAAATTGAAATCACTGTTGATTCAAGTTATACTTCTTAAATCTTTAAACGAAGTTTAAAGACTACCTTCATTACCAAAACTTTTTCAAGAAAACTTAACATGCCTTGAAAACCCCTAATATAAAAATCGAGAATGTCAGTGCTGATATTTAGGCCGAGACTCCACCAAAACTGCGCGAGTCGAGACGTGTTTTGAACAACCAATAGAATTGCGTTGCCGGAGTGGAGCTGTGTCAATGACTCAATTCTATTGGTTGTTCAAAACACGTCTCGACTCGCACAGCTTTGGTGGAGTCTCAGCCTTAGGCCTGAACAATTAACCAAGCTGAGTTCACCAAAACACTAAGCAATATCCCGAAAAATTTCCAACAGCTCAAATGTTGTAACCCCCAATTTATTCTTCGTATTATCTCAAATTGAAAACAACAATATTCTAAAGGCAGAACAGGCAACGGAACATAATCTGAAAAGAGGAAAATCTCAACTGTTTAACACTCTGAGTTTCCAATATCTCAATATCTGGTTACAGGATCTAAAGACTTCGTCAGGTATTCATTTTGTAATTCCTTATTTCCAGTGTCTATAATTGCAATTTCTATTCTACTGATCTACATTGAACAAAGCTTCATTGATTTTATTACCACTTTGTAATATAACTTTCTACGATAGTTTGTATAAAAGTAAATGTGGATTAGAAGTAGTGTCTATTAAAGTTAGTGCTGGCTTTGAATATAAAGTACAATCCATTTCAGCTTTCTGCAGTTAATTCCGCTTTTTTCCTTTTAAAGATTATAGAGGGTGATAATATCGATCCTTGGAGTAGCCTTTATTATAATTATTTTTATCACACCAAATATTTTCTTGGATCTGGGTGCGTTTACAAATATTAAATTAGAGCAGGTGGCATATTCTTTCAGCTTACTACCACGGCTGTGAAAAATGAGTGAGTTTGTTGTACGTTTAATAAAACGTTCATTAATGTACCCATATTGTTCATTTTTGTAAAATTCACATCTAAACTTTAGGCTGACACAATTTATTGAAAGTCATCGTAAAGATTAAATATATTTCTGTGAACAATTTAACTTCGCTACTATAATACAAGCAAACTTCTCGCCTCGGCATCGACTTTTTTAAAAATGTTCTACACGTACGAACAGTTTGGGATTACATTAGTTTTATGACAAATTTTATTCAAATTTATTCTGATAGGGAGAAAAGATTACAGAGAGAGAAATTTTCGCATGATTATACGTAGATTACAGATACGTATTAAGAAAATCTCATTAAAATTTCTTACCGTCACCTTTCTGATATAATCACTGAAGAAGACACAAAGACGACCCAGAAACCGAATATCTCAATAGACGAGGATTAATTCACAAAATATTCACCTCGCGCCTTAAAATAAAATATCACTGCGTTCAAATGTAAGACAAGAACTTAATGGGGCGAATCATTTTGGTTCGCTCAAGTAATCGAAGTGGAAAGCTGATAAATTAGAAGGCGTTTGAGAGAGATCTTGAACATTCCATGGATCAAAGTGTTCCCGTGTGAAATATCATGATTGAAGACTCGCTTACCTTTTGTTTATTGGAGGATTTGAAAATTTTAAGTGGGAACTTTGGAATGGGCGACACTTTGGATCAGTTGCTTGAGAGGTGTTTTAATCTTTTAGAACGAACTTTTAGCTTTTGAGAGTGACTCTTTCTTTGTTATTAGTTATTTTTTGAAGTTAGCTTTATTTCTGAAAATAAATACTTTCGAGCAGGTAAGATAGATGCAAGTGGCGAATTGTCGTTCGGCGTGGCGGTCTAAGGGGGAGGCCTATGTTCAGCAGTGGACGTCTTCCGGCTGATGATGATGATCATAATGAAGAAGATATACTGTGTCCTTACATTTTCCTGTGTGTGGATTGGAATTACATCAATATCATCTGCCTAGCCTTTTCCCAACTATATTGGGGTCGGCTTCCAGTTGAACCAGATTCAGCTGAATATCAGTATTTTATATGAAGCGACTGCCTATCGGATGGATAAAAAAACCTTCTGAATGCGAAATATGAAGCGACTGCCTATCGGATGGATAAAAAAAGCTTCTGAATGCGAAAGACAGAGTTTGTTTTTTACGGGCGCGATAAAGACTCAACAACTGTTAGGCACACGAAAGCAGTTATTTAACATTGACAAATAGACTGATGCACGCAAAAGATGGTCCTTTGATCCGGATTAGATAACATTAAATTGACAGCTTGTAGCCAATCAGTCATCCAAATTATTGGCTGATCAATTTAAGCTTACTGGCAGTTTGATTAATCTAAATTATTACGAGTACATTCCATGATAGCTGCGATAAATGAAATTCGAATAAAATGATTAATTTGATTCTCTTAAAATAATCTCTTGTATGTTTTTTTAACTCTCAAATGAAAAACAAGTGTGAATCATTATAAATCAAGGGCATTAAGGCATAATTTCCATTGGTAACGTTTGAAACATCCTTACCAATCAAAATTAAGTTCTCCAAGTAAAACTTTCCTTTTAATTCTAGATTCGACAATTTCCATTTATAATACCGAGACAGAATACAAACTGAATACTTTGCCAAAAGCAATTTATGCAAATGCTTCGTAAAAGATTACAATTAAAATAATCTTGTTATATTAATTCGTTTTGGGAATACGGATTTCAATTAAGGTTTTTGAGAATAAAATTATCCTACTAATATTATAAATACGAAAGTTTGTGAGGATATATGTTTGTGTATGTGTATGTAGGTATGTTTGTTACTCATTCACGCAAAAACCACTAAACAGATTTGGCTAATACTTGGTACACAGATAGTTTATAACCTGGATTATCACAGACAGTTCTTATCCCGATTTTATGTTCCCGAGGGATAATTTTGAAGTTGTAGCGGGCGAAGCCGCTGGCAACAGCTAGTATTACATAATTCCTAAAAATCTTGATTGAAATTCTCCGACTATTATAAAATAATAGTTGGAGGATTTCGGTGCAGGTCTGTGCCTGACTGAACTATTTTTTTCAACTGAAATAAATTTTCTAGACTGTCTTATCCAGTAACTGTGACCTTGGAATGTAAAGGGCTATTGAAGGACACCATGGATTTTAGTCAGTACAGTCTGAGAGTCTGACAGTCTGACAGTCAGACATTAATACTTGGGTAGCCTTATTTATCAAGGTAAAATCATCAAATGAGTCCTCCAACCCCGGGCAGGGCGGGAGGGACTGTCAGACTTGTACTGACTAAAATCCACGGTGTCCTTCGGTAGCCCTTTGTGTGCCGGGGTCGCGGTATACGTATGTCCCGCAACCCCGGCAGGACTGTGGCCCTCTATAGGGGGGCCCCGTCACTATGCTGACGCTCTTTGAGGCGCGCGTTCCCACGGCGCGCTGTGTCCCCACAACGCGCCGTCGACCCGGGCATGGTCCATGGTCGGGCAGCGAGTTGCCCTTTACTCGCCGCCCGCATGTCCGCGCCTACGGTGGCCGGAGATCGTCCCGCGACATCCGTCGCCGTGGGCGTCTACCACTGCGTCTCGGGCGGAGGGAGGACGGTATCCTCTCCCTCAAGCGGCCCGCCTCCTCCTTCGCGAGCATGACTGCTTCGCAGAAGGAGGCGACCGCCTCCCACTCCGTCTCGCCCCGCAGCATGGCCGCAACCAATGCCGGGCGCGAGGCCCTGGTGAGGTCTAACGCCGCCATTTTAATTGCTCAGCCGTCACCAAAACCATAGGGTAACTACCACCATAGGGTAGGGTAAGATACCTGTAAAGGTATATTTTAGTGCTGTTTCTCAGGATGAACCACTTGGAGTTTCACTATTCCAGAAAAGTACATGAAGAAGCCAGTCATTGTATATGTATACGTATAGCCAGAGGCGATTATAACACAATAATATCACACATTCACGCGATCGTGCGGTGAAGCAAGTCGCACGACAAAATTCGGGAAGTTATTTATTCTTTTATTTTTAAGGAAACCGTTGACCGTTGGTGACTTCCATTAACTAGTTACAAAATTTACTATATCGGAATAATTTACTATTTATATCAAGTCGTGCAACATCAAAAACAGGATTGAAAAGATATTTGATACTTTCAAAATATCTCAAATCTCTGTCTAACTGTGATACATAATTGACTGGTGTTCTGCCTTATGACATTTTACCCAAAGCAACACTAAAAAAAATAATTAACGAAAAACAAAAACCCCGACTGCGTTAAAAAAACTAAAAAGAAAGAAACAAGCCCAGTAGTTAAGAATTCACTCATTCACACTCACAGTCGGGGCCCATTCAAATTATACCAATCAAATCTTCCCAAGGGGCCCCGACTGTGAGTGTGAATGAGTGAATTCTTAACTACTGGGCTTGTTTCTTTCTTTTTAGTTTTTTTAACGCAGTCGGGTTTTTTGTTTTTCGTTAATTATTTTTTTATTTCATGCTTTTTAGTTACTAATAAGAGAATTATTGTTTTGCTAAACAACTTTAAATCGTTGTATATCCTAAACTATTATTTTAAATGAAAAATGGTAAAGATGGTAAAGACATGTCAAAGGCATTTGACTACGTAAAACATGACATACTTTTAACCAAACTTTACGATTAAGGCATAAGAGGGAATGTTCTAAACCTCATTCAATCATATCTGACGGATAGAAAACAATACACAGAGATTTCGAGGATCTGTACTAAAACTAAGCGTGAACTGAAATATCTATCAAACTGTAGGGTAATAAAATTCGGAGTTCCCCAAGGCAGTGTGCTCGGTCCATTACTATTTTTACTGTTTATCAATGACCTGCCTCGTCAAGTTCAGTATCCAATGACTCTATTTGCTGATGATAGCACTGCTATAGTTCAATGTGTAAATGAAAGAAACTACGAAGATGAAATAAACGGCACGCTTTAAACGATAATTGATTGGCTTAATAAAAATAATTTAGTCATAAATATACAAAAAACTAAAGGCATGCATTTTTATCAGAGGTTACAGCCAAAAAAAGTGATTACTGAATATAAAGGACAAAACGTAGACTCAACCTCAGTGACAAAGTTCTTGGGAGTGTATATTGACGACAAATTGACATGGAAATCTCATGCGGAAGACGTGTGCCGTAAACTAAGTAAATCTTCCTACGTACTGTATAACCTCTCAAATAAAGTAAACATGGACACATTAGTTATAGCTTATCATGGATTAGTGGCGTCACTATTAAGATACGGTATCATATTTTGGGGTAACTGTAGTGAAAAGGAAAGAATATTTAGGGCTCAAAAACGATGCCTTAGATCAGTGACAGGCCTAAAGTCCACCGAAAGTTGTCAACCTGTATTTAGGTCCCTAAAAATTTTGACATTACCTAGTTTGTATATCCTAGAAGTTGCCCTTTTCGTTAAACTAAATAAACACTTATTTACCTCTATGGTTGACTTAAGACAACGCACAATACCAATAAGATCGCAGTATAAAAACAAATTGCACACAGGAGGTCATAAAACAGCTTTATTAAAAAACTAGCTGTTGCCAGCGGCTTCACCCGCTACAACTCGAAAATTATCCCACGGGGACATAAAATCGGGATGAAAGCTATCCTATGTGTTAATCCAGGTTATAAACTATCTGTGTACCAAATTTTAGCCAAATCCGTTCAGTGGTTTTTGCGTGAAAGAGTAACAAACATCCATACATCCATACATACAAACTTTCACCTTTATAATATTAATATGTTAACATACTTTCCATGGGACCGCTTATATATAATAAATTGCCTGATAATCTGAAAGATCTACCAACAAACATGTTTAAAAAACAATTATCTAAACTATTGCTGGAGAAATGCTTTTATACAATCAAAGAATTCTTAGATGACAAAAATATCTAACGAAATTTCGAATGATAATAATTTATTTGATGATGATGAATGTTGCTTGTAATATTAGAATAACCATGTCGACATTGAACATAAACTATTTATTTTGACTTCACATATTATTCTGACATCAAATATAATAATGACATTGCTTTTTTTATTTTACTCTATTATGAATATGACGTTATGTTCTACATTGTGTGCGAAAGTTTTTATATTTGATTCATTTGTTTTTGTTAATATTATTTGCTACTCTGTTTCAAATTTTAACCTACGTTTTTAATAATTGTATTATTTTTATGTTTTATTAATTGATTTGGATCTAACTTTATTATTTAATTATAATTATAATAACTAAATTCAAATGTAACTTTTTGCATGCCGTAAGGCAAAATGTATCGGGACAATTCACAATTATTCCAACTTATATGTATACCTACATTATCGGCAAATAAATGGTTTCTTTCTTTCTTTCTTTCTAAAGGGAACCTAAAGATGATTTTAAAATACCTTTTCAACGATACCCCACATGACATAGTTCATCGACATTTTTTTTTTCATTTTGACAATATGGCGTCTGGTTGTCGCTGTGGTGAATTTTGATTACTGTTATGTCTTTAGTGACACTCGCAAGGTTAATACAAATCGATTGACGTAAAAATTATCAAAATCGGCCTACGCATTTGGTCTCTAGAACGCCACATAGAAACAAACATACATACATAGACTGATAAACACATTACCCTCCTTTGCGTCGCGCAGTCGGGTAAAAATATATTCAGGAACAAAAGCCAAACACAAAAAATCTTTATCCTGGATTAATCCTTGTAGCGTATAAGAGCATGCTTTGTTAAACCTATCTCCAAGTTAGATAAAAGCGTCCAAAAACGCGACACTACAAAATATTGTTGACACAAGAAAACAGCGAGAAGAACAAAATATACCAAACTACGACTACATACGATAAAATCTACACTGAGTTGAAGGCTTCGTATATAAGACGTATGTGTATTGTTGTTCTTAAAGAAATACCTGTAGTATTATTATTTTTGGAGCTTGATATTAATGAAAGGTTCTGTACAATGTAGGTACATTTCTGATTGGAACTGAAAGGGTAATATTGGTTTCAACCCACGTTCTTAATAAGTACGATTTTTTTCGAATACAAGTAATACCTACGCAATATCTACCGATACATACGTAGTCTCTACATTGTATGAAAGAAGCTCGTTTCCGCCAACAGTATCTCTGAAACTACGTAACGGATCTTAGTTAAGCCCAATTTAGTTTGAATAAGACTAGGCAGATGATGATTGATTTTTATTTTTGAGTAAAATCCTAATGCGGTTCAAATAATACATCTCCTTACCAAATTTCAACAGGATAGCTCTTTTACTTTCGAAGAAAAGTGGCTGTGACATGCGGACGGACAGACAGACAGACAGACATGACGAATCTTTAAGGGTTCCCTTTTTGCCATTTGGCTACGGAACTCTAAAAAGCAAGGAATTCCGCACTGCTGACATTCGCGTCACAGTTTGGTGTCTTATTGAATTCAATCAATGAATATTCATACGCGAGTACAATTTTATTAAAAAGTTCTGTAAATCAATGAAATATAAAATAAGTCAATAATCAAAGTCAGTATAAAATAAGTTCTTTTAGAAGCATTTTACGTACATTATTTGAACCCTAAAAACTACAAACATTATAAGCCCACATACAAACAACGTTACAGAAAATTCTTTTCAGTGCTAATCAGTAACGGAACTTCCCCTACCGAGGCAGTTTATCACAACTTCCCAACGAAATTTCTCTTTTGTGACATCGAAACGGTAGGGTTACCATGTGAACGTAATATATCGGACAATAATGGACAACGTCCCGTTTTCCTGTAGCTATCTTGGAGATATCATTTATTTTTCTGCTGAATTCGGAAAAGTGGAGCCGTTTGTTACCTTTAAGATGTATTTTTGCAAGAATTGTAGGTAGGTTGGAAAGCGGTGTAGGGGATTCTATTTTTGGATCATATTTTTTCTACTTTTTGAGACAAGTTAATTAATTTTTAGTTTGCAAAGAGGCCATTAATTACCCAATAGGAAAATCTATATAAGTACATAGTATACTTTAAATTCCGATTATGTTCTGTTACTAAAATAATTCAAATACAAACAGTCTAATATCCTTTCTACTCTATAAGCGTCAGGGCTATGACGGGCCCCCCTTTAGAGGGCCAAAGCCTGCCGGGGTTGTGGGACTCACGAATTACCGTGACTCCGGAACGTAAAGGGCTATTGAAGGACACTTTGGATTTTAGTCAGGACGAGTCTGATAGCCCTTCCCGCTCTGCCGTGTGTGGGAGGATTCATTAGATAATTTTACCACGCTAATAAAAAAAGCGTCAGGGCTATCCTATAAACTGTTACAGGATGTTCACCCTAACACAGTCTGTATGAGGCGAGGTTACTAACAAATAAATTGCACAAACCGTCACACGTTTCCTGCGGGATCATAATTAACGTGACACAAAAATGCTAGAACAACTTTACAGTGAAGATGTTACCGACTAGATTATTCATTTGCTCATCCTGTGTAACAATCCGTTCTACGGCAGTATAAATTTCTTTTATTTTTTTATTAAAATTAATATGTTTCTGAGTAGTCTACTTTTATGTTTTATTATCGGCTTCTTTTCACGAGTTTTATGGTTATTAAAAAAAACTACAATACTACTGCAACTAGAAACTAAAGATATAAAGATATATATAATATTTAGAAATAAATAAAATTGATATAATTTAAAATTATACATAAATATTTTTTTTAACCAATTAATTTTGACAAAGATAAAATGCTTTGGAATTCGGGAGTGCCGAAAGATTGTGACGTCATAATGCTTGTAAAAATATAGCAACTGAGTGGCTTTATGTAGTTTTAAGAAGGGTTAGAAATATCATCGTCAATGTTGGTTTAAAAAGAAAAATTACGAGCCAAATATTTTTTGAAAATAATCTATGATTTTGTATATTATTTAAATAGCTTATTGTGAAAAGTCAGTCTTGTATTCCAAGAATTTATTATCTATCAGAATAATCTGAGCTAACCTTATCTAGTTATACATAAAAGAAAAATCCATTAACAATATCTTAATAACCTTGTTTGAAAGGAACAAGAAAGAAACTCGAGAAAAAAGTGCAACAGAGAAACATCAGCTGTGCTTCGCAATTACCGGTTTTTACCCCTTTTACCGCTAAAACGTTTCAGAACGGTTTTTCTGCTGTTATTGAAAACAATATCAGGGGGTACCTATCCATGTTTTTAAAACTCCACCTTATTATACGAGAAGAAATGTACTGTGGGGAAATATGGGAGTTATAGGAAGTATTGTTTTGATTTTTTCTGAACACATCTTTTCGTGAGTGTTTTAAAAGATGCGTTCGTTTTTAAGAATCATTCAATCGAGTGTAGTGTAATGGGAATGGCAAACAAAAATGTGACCTGACAGGATTCCGTTAAATACAATTAAAAAAGTAGTTTTCTAACATGGAGGCGTATTTCACACTTGGCTTTTATCAACAAAATGTATGTACTCGTACAGATGGGTGTATGAATCTAATATACAAACCGAATATACTCAAACAATGAACGAAAAACATTTCCAATGAAAAAACAGCCCTTATGTCAATAAGGCTTAAATTACAAAAATAAATCATATTTATTTAAGGCGAAAGTGTATTTTTAAGGAACCAATTTTCATCACACGTAATTAAATTCGGCTATACGAAATTTCTCCTGAATTAGACACACTTGAACGGACACACAGACAAACATCAATTTGAATCAGGAACCCCTCGCATTGCGTCCGTGGTCGGTTAAATGGCTTGGAATTATATATTCAGCAATTTAGGGGAGTTTATTGCTTATTGCATTAATATACTTAAGTATTTACTTCTGTATATGCCTGTGAAGGAAGGCTCAAAATTGCAAAGCACATTTACTTGTATATAACAAAAAAGCAGGGAGCTGAGAGATGGGCGGTGCGAATGAGACATTACTTGTACTACGCAAATTCACCACGACGGCGATGCTCGTGGCGTCTGTCAAACATGTCCATACATTAGATCTTACCACCCGCGCTAAGCCGCAGCTCACAGCGCCAAGTTTGTTAACTTGCCGTTTCTTTTCAGGTCTAGTGAAAGGAGAACATTCACGCTCCATACATTTTTGGGCCTTTTCCGAAAGAGCCGGCCAACGAAAAAAATTGATTCCTATGGGTAGTACTAGTTATTTGGAGCAATAGTTACTATCGCACAAAAGTTGTAGGATTGCTCTCGGCCAAGTTATACAAGTTCAAAGATTCGTAATTTTCATACATTTTTTAAATTCTGAAAGTGCTCAAAAACACCAAATAATGATAAGTTTTGCTAGAACTAGGGACCTCAAGCAATTTAACATAAAATATCATCGCGCCTGTAATCCCTGAAGGGTTGGGCAGAGGTGTTCCGAATTAAAATCTATATATATAAAATTCAAAACTGACTGACTGATCTGACAACGCACAGCCCAAACCGCTGGGCCTAGAAACTTGAAATTTGGCATAAGCCCTCCTTATACCACGTAGGTGAGCACTAAGAACGGATTTTGCGAAATTCGACCCCTAAGGGGTTGTTTTTGGGGTTGATAGTTTGTATGAAACTTCGTCATTATAAGTGCTAGGAATTTCAAGTTTTGCATGAGGTTTCTTTTTAGGACGTAGATGGTCACCATGATGGGATTTTGCGAAATTCAACCCCTAAGGGGTTTGTTTTTGGGGTTAATAGTTTGTATGAAACTTTTTTAGTACAAGTGCTAGGCGTCTCAAATCTTGTATGGTGGTACTTTTTAAGATGTTAATGCTCACCAAGGTGGAAATTTTGAGAAATTCGACCCCTTAGGGGTTGTTTTTGGGGTTGATAGTTTTGAGATTCAAATTTTTAAATAGGGGTTCTTTTTTGGAAGTAGATGGTTACCATGACGGGATCTTGCGAAATTCGACCCCTAAAGGGTCTGTTGTCGGGGTTGATAGTTTGTATGAAACTTTTTTAGTATAAGTGCTAGGCGTCTCAAATCTTGCATGGTGGTAATTTTTAAGATGTTAATGCTCACCAAGGAGGAAATTTTGCGAAATTCGATCCCTAATAGGTTGTTTTTGGGGTTGACAGTTTGTATGAAACTCTGTTACTACAAGTGCGAGGAGTCTCAAATTATGCACTGGGTTCCTCTATAGGACTTAGATGCACACCATGGCCGGATTTTGCGAAATTCAACCCCAAAGAGGTTTTATTTTGCGTCTGATAGTTTGTATGAAACTTTTTACAACAAGTGTTAGGCGTCTCGAATTTTGCAAGGGGTTCTTTTAAGACGTAAATTCTCACTAAGACGGTTTTGCGAAACTCGACCCCTACGGGGCTTTTTCGGGGTTGATAGCTTGGAGACTCAAATTTTGCATAGAGATTCTTTTTTGGACGTAGTTGCGGGTGTTTCGTGGAAATGGACCCAACGGGTTGATATTTTGTATGACTTCGTTTCTACAAAATGAAATGCTAGGAGTATTAAATTTTGCAAGGTTGTTTTTTTTATGACGTAAATGCCGTAACTTTGTTGCTACAAATGCTAGGAATTTCAGGATGGGGGTTGTTTTAGGACCTAAGTTCTCACTAAGACGGAATTTTACAAAATCCGACCCCTTAGGGGTTGTCTTTGGTGTTTGTAATTAGAGAACTCAGCATTTAAGAGGGGTTCTATTTAGGATACAGGTTCTCACTAAGAGAGTATGATACGAAATTCGAACCCTAAAAGTTTGTATTGTTGTTGATAGTTAGGAGTCTTTTTGCAATGGGATTATTTTTAAGACCTAGGTGTTACTTATGACGGAATATTGCGGGTCGATAGAATTTTTGTTATAATATTGATTTAGTTTTTCCAACAGTATCCCATATAGAGGGTGGCCGGGACTAGAAATTCACAAAGGCAACGCTCGAAAATCACGCGGACGAAGTCGCGGGCGTAGTGCTAGTTAATAATAATCTCTTAATTTTTTGTGAAAAGAAATAAAAACCTGTTAAAATAAATAAATCTACCGGTGGAGCCAGCATCGGGAACAGAATCAACGTTGCCTGTGGTGGGGGTCTTGGGAGAGCGACCTTCTAACAATACGAATCCTGACTAAAAGTACTGCTTTTTGAATCAGCCACGTTTTTTGGCTATTAAAGTCATCAACTGTACTACGGTATTCTACTCCTGCAACTTGGTAGGGTAGCTGGTAGGCGTTTGGCTCTATAAGGGCCTCTGAAAGCTCCTTTAGGAGCGCGAGGAACACGACATGCTGTCGTCCTTACTTCCCATTAATCGCCGTACGCGGCTGGATTGAGATATCGAGGGTGTTCTCTCTTTCATGTGTTCTGCCTCTTTCCTCCTTCGTTGTCATTACTGCTGCAGAAGAAATGGCAGCTTCCTTTCCGGATTGCCACCGTGTGATCTGGAAGCAGAAGCCCTCCAGCAACTATGTGTGGATCACCCTAATAGCCATGATGCCCTGTGCGATCAGCTTGTTTGGTCGCCTCCTTATGGAGACGACGGACACAGAGTTCCAGTAGAGGGGCTTTAAGTGCACCACTTCCACGTAGAGCCTCCAAAAAGATGCGTTTGCCCCCCAAGATTGGGTAACTGCTTGAAGGCAGCCCCAGGAATGCTACTTGAACTTTCACGGGATGTCAAAGACGAATACCAGTTGAGTCTCGTTGACTGGACGGCGATGCAAACAATCACTAATTGTGGGTTCGACAGTATCGCGTTATGAAGGCTATTAGGCTCTTTAAGAAAACAACAAATGTATGAATGAAATGTGGCTTTTTGGAGACTCTACGTGGAAGTCGTGCAGTTAAAGCCTGCGACTTGGTAGGGTAGCTGGTAGCCGTTTGGCTCTATAAGAGCCTCTGAAAGCTCCTTTAGGCGAGCGAACTCTGTGTCCGTTGTCTCCAGGAAGTCAGAGAAGTCTAAGGAAGAAACCAGATAAGCTGATCGCACCAGGGAATCATGGCTTTTCGGGTGGTCCACTCATATATGCTTGGAGGGCTTCTTTATCCAGATCACACCGTGGCAATCCGGTAAAGAGGCTGCCGTTTCTTCTGCAGCAACAATGACAGCGAAGGAGGAGACAGAACACGTGAAGGAGAGGGCGCCCTAGAAATCTCAATCCAGCTGCGTACGGTGAGTATAATGGGGAGCTAGTTGTCTTATCCAGGATCAGGCTCAGGACGACAGCATGTCGTGTTCCACGCGCATCTAAAGGAACTTCAGTGGCCCTTATAGAGCCAAGCGCCAACCAGGTCGCAGGACTATCCTAGCAGTATAACGTAGCACAATTTTGATGATTTTATTAGGCAAAAAAACGTGGTTGATTCAGAAAGCGGTTCTTTTGGTCAGGATTTGTATTGTTAGGAGGTTTCTCTCCCAAGATCACTACCACAGGCAACTTCGATTTTGTTCCTGATGCTGGCCCCACCAGCAGATTTATTTATTTTAACAAGTTTTAACTTCTTTTCACAAAAAATAAAGTGATTTTTATTTATTTTAATTGGGTACACCTCTACCTAACCCTTTAGGGATTACAGGCGTGATGATATTTTATGTTAAATAGCTTGAGGTCACTATTTCTAGCAGTACTTATCATTATTTGCTGTTTCTCGGCACTTTCAGAAATTAAAAAATGTATGAAAATTACGAATCTTCGAACTTGTATAACTTGGCCGAGAGCAATCCTACAACTTTTGTGCCATAGTAACTATTGTTCCAAATGACTAGTACTACCCATAGGTATCAATTTTTTTCGTTGGCCGGCACTTTCAGAAAAGGCCCAAAAAAAATGATCTCCTTTCAATATTGGGTTTTTAAAACATTTTCATACACAATTTCAACATACTTTTGTTGTTTAAATAAAGATAAAATGTAAAAAAAGACTTACGCCTTGATTTATAATAGACTCCATAATAGACTAGCCCTTAAAATATCTCTGAGTGGAAGTCGAATGTGATGCCTCAAGGACGTAAGAGCAGAATAATTAGAATAATTAAAGTATAAGTTTTTTGTTGCCACACACTATGATTTTCTCCTGAATTTTAGGTGCGTTTGCAATCAGAAACTCACAACACACACACAAACACCTGGGTGTTTGTGTGTGTGTTGTGAGTTTCTGATTGCAAACGGGGCCTACAAGCAGCTGTTCCGGGGCTGGCCCCGGAACAGCTGCTTGTAGGTTATAAAAAGATTTGTTCCATGCGGGGATAGAACTCACGACACACTGCTCAGCTGTCGATCGCTCAACCATATTGTAATCGTAATTATAAAATAGTTTTTTTGCTTGATTTGATCCAGATCCGTTGCTCCGACAAGTTATCAAAACCAAAGCAGTGTCACAGCAGAATAAAACAGAAAAAGTATTCACGCTTCAGTTATTTCCAGTTTTCTATTCAAAACTATATTTCATTCATACATAAATAGGTTGAGTAGCTCTACACAAAGTCACAGATATCAGAACGTTTATAAAAAGCCTTGAAGACACTACAATATAAGGTACTATTTTTATCTCTCGCAATACTTATAGAATACAATAATGTTGAGAACTTTTATTTGCGATTTCGCGTACGCAGCTTATCACAGACAAATCCTTGCAGTGGAATGTGATTTAGAACTACTACACTTGGTAAATATTTATTGCCTTACCTTTTTTATTCAGAGGCTTCAATTTATCATTCAACACTCTAGTAGCTTTTAGGTGATAATAACAGCCCTAGTCAATCTTCAAGTTGCGTAATGTGAATGGAGAGTAATTGTTGACTTGCCGTACGATCATGGTGTATGCCTGTGTCTACGGCGCGTCATGTTTCAAGCGCGCCTCAAAGAGCTGTCAGCAATCTGACTGGGCCCTCCTAAAGGCCTATTCAGACCTAAGCGGTATTCGCTACCGTCTGCGGCAGAGAAAACCCAGTGGGTATGCGGTAATAGTACTGTTCACACCAAAACGGATTTCGCTATCCTTGTGGGTAGAATAACGCGCTGTATGTAGTACCTCTACCCACAGCGGCAGCGAATATCGCTCAGGTCGCTCTAGCCGCGATACTTGATACTAAATAACTGAGCGAAACCCGCGCGGTATGTTCTTCTACCCACAGCGGCAGCGAATATCGCTTAGGTCTGAATAGGCCTTTAATTAACACGACGCGCTGTTGACCCGGACTCGGTCTATATCGGACGGCGAGTCACCCATTACACACAATGCCGACCGCTTGCCCAGGATAGGACGTTGAGCATCATTATCGTTACTGCTCCACATCCACAAACCGCTGATTTGCGCATGATTCATGTCGTTCCTTTTTTATATTAGTTAATGGTTCTTTGGCTTATATGGTACCCTTTTGGCAGGTCAGGGGGGGATACTAAAACGTCTTATAACCAGGCTGGTTCCGGCGACTGAAAGTGACAGAGCTATACAAGTCGTCTAGCGCCATCTCGTTCACTCACTGGAACATGTAATACCAGGTCCTTAGAGTTCTTTATATTCAACGAAGGAGTAAATGTAGAGCACGCATTTGTTTGGCGCTCAAATAAAGCTTTTTTTTTTTGTGAAGAGCTTTAAAAATCCCGGCTTTAATTCAATTCCACGGCTATAGACTACTTTTCCGTTCCGTTTTTCAAAATATTTTTTCCGTCACGGAACGACAAAGCTTTTCCCGGAAAAAAAAAACTACAATACGAGTCCCCTTCAAAATCCAACCATGATTCCACTCCCTTTGCCTAACATCCGAAATCGTGATTGAAAACGTATTCAAGCGACGATAGTTTTTATTTTAAAACTTGTGTCAAACGAGTTTCGGTCGGTGGACGGACGAAACGAAATTGGTTTTCAATTTTTGAGCCCGCGTTTCGTACTGCTATGTTTTGTTTCCATTCGTTAAAACCGACGCCCGAGTATGTGTCAGCACATTGTCAGTTCCCCGAGCTTCGTTAAAGGGACTCGGGAATTAAATTGTGCGGACTTTTTGAAGTGAAAACTTCTTTAGCGGCGTTGTACACTTTTTCTGTAATGGGTAAAAAATTTAAAACTCGCGTCAGGGTCACGTGACCCTGATCGAAAATGAGTAAGACGTCATTCAAATTAAAAATAAAACATAGTAACAAAAAAGTTTTCACTTCTACCGGCACTCCTGGAGTGCAACCTTTTTTTTTTTTTAATGATGGTTTTTAAGCGGATTGTACCAATTATTAGAGATGTTGATGTAAAGCCGTCGCCCGGGTCGACGGCGCGTTGTGTCCCACGCGCGCCTCAAGGAGCGTCAGCATGACGGGGCCCGCCTATAGAGGGCCGCAGTCCTGCCGGGGTTGCGGGACATACGTATACCGCGACTCCGGCACACAAAGGGCTATCGAAGGACACCGTGGATTTTTGTCAGTACAAGTCTGACAGTCCCTCCCGCCCTATCCGGGGTGGGAGGACTCATTTGATGATTTCCCGGCTGTCATAAGTAGATCTTTGACAGTCGTTACTATTAGTCAGTTTGTGAGAGCATGGTGGTAGCCCAGTGTGAGCAGTGGTGCCCAGTGGTATCAGTCCAGTTACGAGTTGTAGGTAATTTATTTCATCACCACTGCTCTCAAAACGGTGAAGGAAAACATCGTGAGGAAACCGGCATGTCCTAGAACCAAAAATTCGAAGACATGTTGTGACATCTACCAATCCGCACTAGGCCCACGTGGTGGATTATGGCCCACTCCCACTCACAGAGAGGAGGCCTGTGTCCCAGCAGTGGGACCATTATAGGCTGATGATGATGATGATGATGATGATTTAATTAGTCAAAAGATTTAAATATCTGACAACCAGTCTTACCATGTGGTATCGTATTACCCAGTAACTGAGTTGTGGAGGTTCGATAGGCTAGGCAGTCGCTCCATATTAAAATACTGATATTCAGCTACATCTGGTTCGACTGAAAGCCTACCCGGCCTACACCGACCCGGGCTTGGTCCTTGGTCGGACGGCGAGCTACCCATTACTCACCGTCCGCAAGCCCGCTCCGCCGCTGTGCCTTCTGCTGATCAGAGGGACACGCGTTGGAGCGTCCACACGACAGGCCATTCGCATACGGGCAAAGAGACTCCTTAGGCACACGGTGCCTAAGGTAGAGTTTTTGCCCGCATCCCAGGGTGCAGCGGCCCGAAAAACTGGTCTTCCCCGCGGACGTATCCGAGAGGGAACTCCAGTACACGGGCACACGGACACTTGCAGGAAGATTATCAGGACCTCTTCACTACGAACCAAAGTAAACGCAAAAAAAAAAACTCCACAAATCGCAACACTGACCAATTGTCCTCTCCTATCTAATCTATGTCCGGTATTTATTCCGCATTGTACACGCGTAAATTTAAACGATAGTGTTCCATAGCAAACAGTATCGGACCTTTACAGATCACTGAATGTGCTCCGGTTTCGTACCGGTTTTTTTTTTTGTTTTAATGGCTGCCATGGCTACCAATATTAGTTAACTGGCTCGTTGGTTGCAAATTCTGACGGCCTAGCTCCGATCCATAGAGGTTTTGTTACAAGTATTTCAAATACGCTTTACGCTGCCTTCACATTTAGGCGACAGTCGCGAGACAGCAGCGCGGCAGAAGCACATTCCTTTATTCCATTTTACAGCCGCGCATAAGCAGCGTCTGTCGCGCGACTGTCGCCCAAATGTGAAGACAGCCTTAAGGTGAACGTACTACTACGTACTACACTAATTTTATAATGAGGTGAGATTTATATTTTTATGTGTTGTTCAAATAGCTACATTCACCCTATGGCCAACTGTCCACACTGTCGTTTTTCGTAGGATGCATGTAACCTACAAATGAAGATAGGCGTATTTGCATATTTTTTATGTCCACGCTGCTTCATTCAATAGTCAGTCACGCTACATAAGGTCCTCAGTTTTCTTTCAACTAGCATCGAGAAAGAAAGTCTTTTGTTATAAAATTGCACAACGAACGCAACACGAGCAGCTGACGCGACGTTGCCGCTTCGCGGACACAGATTTCATTGTTTCTACGCAAGATGCAATCATTCGTCTTGCACTTGCAATCGTCAATTGACAAAAGCGCGCGTATGACGTGCGGTTACGTGGACGATGGGCCTTAGTAACATAGGCTAAATAAATCATTTGCACCTTTGCGAAGCAAGTGATAAATTAAAGCACATCTCGTATTTATAATATTATATAAGAAGGATTTAATACTGTGTCTCAAAATTAAGATAGCCATAGACTAATTTTCCCTATATTTATCTATAAGAAAGCGCTAAATCAGTAAATACTCCACAAAAAATGTAAATTGCATAAAAATTAACCCAGTAATGATTTTGAAAGGGCTTGGAAGCGGAAGGCACTTTGCAGGCGACAGGGAACTAGGCAATGGCAGGCGTCTAACCCGTCAGTGTCAACTGTCAGATGCAGCGCTTGGCAGCATGTCGAATCATGGCTGTATTTGCCTCGAAACGGGGGCAAACTCCATCCAATCCAAATGCCTTTCAGTATGACAAGAAAAATAAGCCGGCTTATGACTGAAATAATGATACAAATGACGTCTAGAGTCCGCCATTTTGAATACCTGTGACGCCATATTGATTTTAGATTTATTATAAGTACAGGTAAAGCGGTGGCTTTTCGTAGTAATTAGACAGTAATCATTTCACACGATGAAATCATGCGTCGACCATTTTGATTGTGACGTCTTTTAGATTTATAATAATTCAGTTGTTCAAAGACGCCTAGTTAATCAATTGAAAGCAATTCAAGTATTCCACCATTTTGAATTCAAGTCTAGAGCAAAAAATAACCGATGTATGTCATTTGTTTCAGCCGGTTCAGTAGTTGCAGCACATACATTCTGACTTACGTAACCTAAGATTTATAACCTTTCCTTTCAAAAAAGGACAGAAACAAATTCGCACTGATCGCAAATCATAGCACTAAAAGAAAATCTCATCTATCCACATGTTCCAGACAGAAAATTGTGCGCAAAACTTTACATAGTGATCAGACTCGTGATTCGGCATAAAATATGTGCCGTACCCTCCGTATTAAAATAATATCGGTCCACAAACGCTAGGATTTACCAAATAGTATTCCGTTAGCACAAACAAACCATAAATTCGGAGATTTAAAAAGCTTTTATCTCTTTGTTTGCCTGCTGTTTGGCGCAATACCATGTTGAATATAAAAGTCGTGCTTAAAATATCATGCCTCAATGTGGGATACGTTAACTGCGATTTCTGATATGAATATCTTAAACCTGAGCTCGAAATCGCAAAATGTATGGCTCGTACATCATTTTGGTGGTAGCGATAAAATTTTGAGAAAAGGCACTCGGTGGTTACCGTAATTCTGAGGCACGCTTGTAAAATTTTGAATCAAATCGCGCGTGCTTATTGGTTGATTGATTGCGACTTTGCGAGTGCTACCACGACATGAAATGTGGCCAATCAGTATGCTTCATTTAAGGATTTCACGCATGTTATGCATTCTTTTATGTTTGTACCATGTGTTCCTTAAAAAAGGACTAATTACCTCAACGGCCATTACATGCCTACATTTTTGTTTATGTTAATTCTTTCAAATGAATGTAAAAGGGTCATAACAGAAAAATACCTCCCTTTACATAACAAACACGCATACTAAATACGAACGAAACTACCAGGCAATAATAAGTTGAAGAAGTATTAAGTGGCAGATTCGGAGAGCAAAAAGCCACGATAACAGCAAGGACGTCGTTTAGCGTTATGGCCCAACTTCTAACGAGCTGTCATAAAGTAGGTATTTACTTGACGCACCTCCAAGAGTGCTCAAGGTAAAAATGTACTGTACGAGCAGTATCGTAAAATCTTATGATGTTACCTCCTTGCTTCGTCTAGTCTCCTGGTACAAACCGAGGAAGTGTTTGTGTATTTTGAAAATTTTAAGCCTCGTTTAAAGTTGTTTGTTTGTATAGATAACGTGTGTTTTCTAGGTTAATTCTTGTTTGTTGAATCTTGTTTTGGGGAAAGATTTTTGTTTTAATGCATTATTGATGCAGTATTTTTAACCGACGAAAAAAAAGGAGGAGGTTCTCAATTCGACATGTATATTTGTTTTTACTAATGGAATGTTTTTTACTTAGTATTGCTATATAATTTATTCTGGTTTTGTAATAAAGAGCCCAGAGAATGGCAAATAATATACTGCGCAACATAAAAATGTATGTCTCAGTATACTGATTCATAATGTTATCGAACTAAAAAAAAATCAAATCTGGTTACCGCTTATTGTATGTGTTATAATTATATTACTGCCGTCCTTTAACAAGAATGCCGTTAAGTGACATTTTGGTATTTTTTACTTTCTGATGCCATTTTTATCAGAAAAAAAAGCTCTATCGATCTGTCTAATTACGGTTTCAATAGCTTTTATAGTTTTCGAGATATGAAAAAAAGAAATGCCGTTAAATGCACAAATCATATAGTAAACCTACGCTAAAACGTAGTTATGTGACATTGCTAAGCTAAAACGCAGCTAAGGCTCCATAACTACAGGTTTTAACAATCGATTTGTGATTTTTTACCTAGCTAAATTGCCGTTATTTAAGATTCCTATTCATAAATGCCGCTAAAAGCCCTTTGCTGCTTTTTAAGCATTGTATAGTACAGTTAGAATTCATAATAGCGGCAGTTATTTGAAAATCTAGCAAAATATTTGAATTATTGTAAAATACTAAATTGCCGCTATCCAACATAACTAATCTAAAATGCCGCTAAGTATTCTTGCATCGTTGCACAAGAGGGGTTTTGGAGTTGATCTTTTAAGAGGTCCAGGCTCCTTCCTACTTGTGCTGATGGTGATCACCGGGGTTTTAGTGAGGTAATAATTCCACACTTCCCGGTCTTATCCCCAAAAACCACGCGCCTTTTGAAAATTTCCCCCCAAAACAAAAAAAAGTGTTCTTGCGAGAGTAAGTTTGGGTGCTTCTGCTCCCATGGTAGCAAAGCGGGGACCGGGGTCCGGTGCGGGATTGACGCGCGGCACTCTGAACTCCGTTCCCGCGTCGTTGGAAGACGGAGAAACAGGTCCTCATCAAAAAGCACGGGCGCCCTGCTTAATCTCGGCCCATAGTGCTGCTCGAATAGGTGGCTAAGCTCTTTGAAAGAGTGATTGCGGATAGCCTTGTCGGTTTCTAATGCATGAGAGCCAGTTTGATTTCAGGAGCGCTCGACTGTGGACGCCATCATACGCGTAAGAACCCTCACGACGGGGACAGTATCCCTGAGCAGAGTTTTCTTGGCGGTGTCACTAAACATCACCAACGCCTTCAACCCCTTGCCATGGAGTTACACCAGGTCCGTCAGCTACTCCAGTCATCGAGGAGAGTGGAACCGGCGAGAAATATCGCGTGGTGTCCCACAGAGATCGGCCTTGGGCCGCTCTTGTGGAACATGGGGTACGACTGGGTGCTGCAAGTGACCTCAGCGTGTGCTACGTTGACCAGACGCTTGTCCTAGCGCCGGGATAATCACATCAGGTGACAGACGACCTGGCAATGCAGGATCCAGCAGTTGGGGCTTGAGCTGGCGCTGCACAAGACAGAGAACGTGTGCTTTTATGGCCGTCTGAACGTGCCACTTTACGGTGTCTTGGTGGTGCTTTACGGAGTCCCAAATATGGTAGAAAGGGTTGACATCGGCGTTGAATTGACGATGAAGTACCTAGGACTCGTCCCCGACAGCCGATGGAACTTCAAGGAGCATTTCGTTTAGCTCCAAAACGGAATCAGGCTGAGGCCGCCTCCAAGTGACTCCTGCCCAATCTCGGTGAGCCAAATGCCTCCTGCCGTAGACTGGACGTCGGTATCGTGCGGTTCATGGCCCTCCACGGGGCTCCTGTCGACCGGCACGGCTGGTCTGAGGGTCTTTGCCATCCGGACGATCTGGGGATACCGCACGATTGCCGGTGAATCAGTCAACCTCATGAAATGAAATGGGAAGCAGTTGCCTTCTGCGAAGCAGTCATGCTAGCGAAGAAAGAGTCGGTACGCGTGAGGGAGAGAACCGTCTTCACTTTATGAACTAACCAAGGCGGAGACGCCGATGGCAACTGACGTCGTGACTGATTTCCGTCCACCGCAGACGCGTAAGATAATTAATGGGTATCTCGCAAACGGCGAGTGTCTCATGGACCAATGTCCGGGTCGATGGCGCGTCGTGTTTCACGGACGCTTCAAAGAGCTGTCAGCAATCTGACGGGGCCCTTAGAGGGTCAAGGGCCAAGGCTACCTGTCGCAGAACTCTCTCTCCAGGTAACCGCGACCTTGGAACGAAAATTGCTATTGAAAAATCACCGTGGATTTCAGTCAGTACAAGTCTGACAGTCCCTTGCGTCCCGTTTGACTTAAATTTTGTTGATTCTCTATCAATTTATGAAACGTAATCCAAATCTAAAATGCCGTTATCATGAAATGTTTTGTATTTAGCGACACTTAAGTTATGTAATAAACAAAAAAATATCTACGGCAAAAAATAGATTAAATAATTATTGAAATTTACTTGTCTTGATTGCCGTTAAGGTGTCTTAGCGGCAATATAGCATGGTACGAGCTTACTTGTTTAACCTAACCTAGCTAACCTACATTGACATTAAGCGTATTTAGCGGCTTTTAAAGTTAGTATTATTATAACTTTTTAAGTGTGGTAAATAACTAAATTATTAGTTCAAAACCATTAGCAAAAATGCCGTTAAGGTATGCATTACGGCATTATAGTTATGATTTTAGGGCTAGATATTTTAAAGATTACTTTAACAAAATGATAAATGTTTATTTTCTCTAATTTACGGAAACGTTTTTGACTGTCAGCTGCACTGTCTAAAAGAGCCTTTTAAAATATATTTTTTGGTATTTAAAAGTTTCGAATACGACTCCTGGTTAGGAAGTAGCATCAATTTAAATTTTTTCTACCGTTTTTCCCCCGTATCTCAAAAAGTGATTTTTGTACTTAACGGCACTCTAGTTAAAGGACGGCAGATTATAATAGACTACAAATTGCGTATTCTTATGCACAGACTTGTTTGCAGTGAATAATCTTCACAACTGTCAGAATATTACTGAGAACCACTCGCTTCCTTCTGTTGATTTTTGCATTCTAGGGCCACGATACTCTCTACACAATCCCACTACCCAGAACTTACAAAAGATTTCACATAAGAAAATTAGGACATGACTATAAACAACATAAAAAGACATTCCGCAGTTTTTCACCTAAAAAATTCTTACCTCTGAAATGTTAGTTACTTTTTTAGTCTGTGACAAAAAAAAGGAGGGAAGAAGCTGTTTTGTCAATGTCAGTGCCCCGGAGTAAGTTATTAACTTTTATACGTAGTGTCACAGAAGTGACAATGAAAATAAATTGCCTATTACGACTGACTTTATTATTAAGTCCAACAATGTCTTTTTCTTTCATACATTTCATTTTTCGGGACGTTCTGGCCCCTTTTTTCCTGAAACGAGCTACTATTAGGTAATGTCCGGTGTAGAAAGAAGTTATTTTATCGTGTAAGAAAAAGTTATAGTAATGATAACTTCCAGAATCCGTTTATAGTTAAAAAACAAACTATAACTGGAGACTAACCGTCTTACCAGAAGAAAGATAAACATTTCTTGAACTCTTTTTTAAAAAACCGTCATCGACAAAAACGACATTTCATGTTGATAATAAGGGTTGTTTCGCAGTTACACTGTTTAAGACAAGCGTTCAACAGATGTTAATCTTTTTGTGGTAAGGTGGTATGTATTTAAGACAGATTTTAAACGACCAAAAAACATTTATTACTGAAATGATATGTGGTAGCTAACTAGTTTAAAAAAAAAACTCAAAAGGGTCCCGGGTCGACGGCGCGTCGTGTTCCACGCGCGCCTCAAATCTCTCTTTTTTTTACGTGGCAAAATCATCAAACGTGTCCTCCCACCCCGAGCAGGGCGGTAGAGACTGTCAGACTTGTCCTGACTAAAATCCACGGTGTCCTTCGGTAGCCCTTTGTGTGCCGGAGTCGCGGTATACATATGTCCCGAAACCCCAGCTTCGAAGCTACACTTGAGGTTGTTTACGTTATACGCCTGTAGCGTCGACAAACGGCTAAAAATCGCAGTGAAACTCCCTATTTATGTGTTAAAGAGTAACAAACATCTTCCCTCTCATTCTTAAACTTTCATTTTTATAAATCATAGCAAGAAATATAAGATTTTCATCTTTTGTCCCCAGGTACAGTGAATTCACTCAAATCACTTCAGATCCACGTGCCCAAAGCAGTGCTGACGGGCCACGATGCGGAACTAATGTGCTCTTATGAACTGGAAGGAGCTCAGTTATACTCCATCCGATGGTACAGAAATATGATAGAATTCTACCGGTTCGTGCCGAAGGAATCGCCTGCAACTAAAGTCTTCCCTGTAGCTGAGATTAAAGTTGATGTAAGTAGTATTTTGCATTTTTTTAATATTCTGTTATTACCTTCTTGTCGTCATCCTAAACTAGTAAGAATCTTGTTTATGCAATGGCTTGAATCACAGAGTACGAAATTATATACAAAACTCAGCAAATGACATCCTGTTGGCGCTTGCCACAGATATCTTAAAGGAGATATGGCGTGGAGTTTAAAATGTATAGAAAACCAGTGAAGCCGCAACAGCCCCACCATAACGATAATTTTGCATATGTAGTTCTATCAAAACAATAAATACTACGAACAAGTGCACACACGCGCCATCGATAACTCAGTCATTTAAATATAAACCTTATTCTTAAAACCACAGCGTACTCTTTTTCCGTGTAACATAATCACACTAACAATTATCATTGTGTGTTGTCGCGACACGCGGGGGGCGGTACTACTCCCGCTCAAATACAACGGACGCACCACGCAACATTACGGCTTGATGAGGTATCGTTATGTCAGCTTTACATTGCTGGTCCAGTCACTCAGTGATAATGTGAGATCGTTGTAAAAGAGCAATGTATTTTATGAAAAACAATACAGTCGGAGTAATAAAGGAAACATAAATAAAGTTAGTTAAAGTTTTGGCCAGAAATTGACTTGGACTAAGTCAATTTCTGGCCAAAACGCTCAGAACCAGGTTTCAACGACACGCCCCCTTACCACTTCTCCTGTTTTTAATATTTCTGTGGCGCTTGCGCTACGTTGGTGTTGTGTTCAATTTTCCTTAAGTGTAGGTAAGTTCAGATGGGCATGCGGACAGCGAGTAAAGGGCAACTCGCTGTCCGACCATGGACTATGCCCGGGTCGAAGGCGCGTATTGTTCCACGCGCGCCTAAAAGAGCGTCAGCAAAATGAAGGGGCCGCCTCTCAGAGGGCCAATACCTGCAGGGGTCGCGAGACTTATTTCATTACAGTGACCCCGGAACATAAAGGGCTACTGAAGGACACCGTTGATTTTAGTCAGTACAAGTCTGACAGTAGGGGGTGGGAGGACTCATTTGATGATTTTACCACGTAGATGTCTCACCTCGCGTCCCCGTATTATGCACGGTTCCTTTATACGTATTTGAAAAAAAAACACTAATTAATAATAATTAATTGCATTATTTTTACAGGTAGCTGCTTCAGATCAAAACAGAGTGGTATTAACAGAGGTAGACCGGACACTCACGGGGGAGTACCAGTGTGAAGTGTCCGCTGATGCGCCGCTGTTCCATACGGACATCAAAGCGGCCATGATGGTAGTAGTTGGTGAGTTACTTTACCATTTTCTGACTAATTAATGATTAAACGAACTTACTTGTACGTGAAGTTCGATCATAATTATACGAGGTGCTTCGTTCGAAGAGATTAGTAACCTGAAATAATAAATCTATTACTTATTTACACATGTAGTATCACCCAGGATTCACCACATAGCACTGAATTTTGAGAGATATGAGATATATTTTTTTTTTTTTTTTTTGCGAGGTAGACGTGCCCTTAATCTTCGCTTGTCATTTAGTTTGGAGTATCTGTAACCAACGTCTATCGTTGATATTTTTGGAATGATTTGGGTTGGGCGGGTGGGAGTTACTAATCTCTTCGAACGAAGCACCTCGTATAATTATGATCGAACTTCACGTACAAGTAAGTTCGTTTAATCATTAATTATACTCGTGCTTCGTTCTCAAGATTAGTAACCTGAAATAATAAATCTATTACTTATTTACACATGTAGACTTTGAGAGGTATAATTCTAAAAATATCAACGCCAATATCAGTATCTATATTATGTTTAATCACATCATCAAAATCATGTTGTATCTATGATAATACATAATTATAAATAAGTTACATTTTACATTCATATGTGTACAGTTTTACATAGTTTAATCATCTGTATCATTAATAATAGCTCTTGCTAGGGCTGACGGGTCAGATCTAGTTATATTTCTCTGATAAAATTTGAAAAACGTATCTGAATTGTTACACCAGCCAGCGGTTTTTCTGATCAGCTCAATATTTACACCTAGCTGGTGTGCCTTAGACGTAGAGGCGTGTCTCGTGCTATGCGCTGAGAATATGGATGCGTCGATCCCGCTCGCATGAAGCGTACTCTTTATCCAGCGACTCAGCGTCTGTGTGGTCGCCGCTTTATGGGGTTTTTTGCATCCGATAAATAAGGTATCGTCTTTACGTAATAAAGAAGTTTTATCAATGTAATCAACTAATGTCTGCGCAGGACATATTTCTTTTTTCTGTGAAAAGAAAGGCAATACCAAGAGAGGTTGATTGGTTCCAGTTTTTGATGTTTTTATTAAGTCTGGTATTTTTATTGTGATTTCGTTAGATTTGATTTCAATGTTCTTTATATTGATTTTTGAAAAGGTCTGGACCCTATGGGCCGTAACAAGAGCTAATAAGGTTATACATTTTTTTGTTAGTTGATCTAGTACTAAAGTTTCATTAGGATAACAAGTAGCTAAGTGGGATAAAACACGTGAGGTATCCCACGTTACATTGTATCTAGGCATAGGTGGACGTAAACGGAACACACCTTTAAAAAATCTTATTATTCTTTCATCTTTGGAGAAACTAGGTCCCAATATCAAGGATAGGGCTGCTCTGAAACTATTCAAACTACTGTATTTAGTACCGGCATCAAAAGACATTGTTAAAAATCTCAGTACATCTGTAATCGATGTAGCATAAGAATCAAGGGAATTCTGAACACAGAAATCGAACCATTTTTTATAACATACATCATATTGTCTTATAGAACTGTCGGCTAATGAAGCGAGCATTATATGTTCCGACGACTCCGGGACGCTTCTTCGCGATAGGGCTCCCCTGATAAAATCCCTGCAGCCAGGGTAAGATGGTTTTGAATGTTGCTGTTGCTGGAATGATCAAAAACTATATTGGTACTGTCTGATTTAAAAGTAATTAATTCCGATATTAATAATTTTTTAAACAAAGGGAACCAAGGCTGCGTAGGCCAAAAAGGTACTATTACGATGCCTTTTGTTTGATCGTTCATGATTTTTTTTAAAGTTTTCAGAATAACTGGAAAGGGCGGAAATGCATAGAAATACATCTTAGACCAGCTAATTGTGAAGGCGTTTATTGCGAAAGCGTCTGTATCTCTTTGCCATGCAATGTATTTTATACATTTTTTATTAAAACGACTAGCGAATAAATCAATGCATGGTGTGCCAAACTTTT
The DNA here is from genome assembly GCA_036375495.1 of Agrotis segetum. Classification (NCBI taxonomy): domain Eukaryota; kingdom Metazoa; phylum Arthropoda; class Insecta; order Lepidoptera; family Noctuidae; genus Agrotis; species Agrotis segetum. The sequence continues at coordinate 3,098,623 of JAQSVV010000031.1, forward strand.
GAACTATATAGGAAAACATATTTTCCGTTAAGGACCATTCTATATCTGGATGGTTTCGTCTTGATTCTTTATCTGCTATGATATTGTCTGCAGATTTAATGTAATAAGCATACACAAAAATTTTTCGGGACTCGCACCATTGCCAAATATCCTTTGCTACCTTGGTTAGGTGTGGATATTGAATTCCACCCATCCGATTAATGTAACTAATAGCGGTTGAGTTATCAACGCGAAGAAGTATTTGGCAATTGTGAAAGTCCTTTGCAAAAACTTTAAGTGCAAAAAAGGCGGCCAAAAGTTCCAGGTAATTTATATGTTGGTTTTGCTCTGGCAACGACCACCGACCACACGCCGTCTCTGAGCCACACGCTGCACCCCACCCAGTAGTTGAGGCGTCAGAGAATATTTCTACCGAATATGTATCATCTTTGATACGATTCTTGGGCTTTTCTAAGGCTTGTAGCCACCATCTTAGGTCATCGTGCAGGTGATCGGGGATACTCATGTAACGATTGTAGTCGTCGTGACCTTGTAAACTAAGATACTTGCAACGTTCTAATTCTTTGGTGTAAAGCCAGCCGTATTCTACGGCTGGACAAACGGAAATTAATAAACCGACTAATTTTGCAAAATCTTTGATTTTGATACGCTTTAATTTCATAAAAATGTTAATCTCGTCAATAAGGCGTTGTTTTTTATGATCGGGCAAAATTATTAAAAAATTTTGGGAGTCAAGAATAAAACCTAAAAATTTGCATTTCATGGAAGGTTGTAAGCAACTCTTTTCATAGTTTATGATAAATCCTAAGGCTGTTAGTAATTTATTGAGGTATTAATATTGTTTAAGCAATCGTTATATGAATATCCAATTAAAAATAGGTCATCTAGGTATATAGTAGATATAAAACCAGCCAATCTGAGTAATCCAACAACGGGTTTCATCAATTTCGTGTAAACATATGGAGCTGTGTTTAAACCGAATGGCAAGACATTAAATTCAAATAATTTATCGTCAAATTGAAAACGGAGATACTTTTTGGATTCTGGATGAATTTTTAATAAAAAATATGCATCTTTGAGATCACAGGTTGCCATATAACAATTTTTTGTCATTAGTTTAACTGCTGTGCGTAAATCCTCTAACTTGAAATGGTCAGTTTGTATATGTTTATTTAGATTTTTTAAATTTAGGATTAACCTTTTCTTGCCATTCGGTTTAGGCACAAGAAAAATACTTGATATAAATTGATTGGCGCACGGGGTACATTCGGAAATAGCGCCAATTTTCATGAGACTATTAATAATTTTGTAAAATTCATTAATCTCAGCCTGTGTCAAAATAGGAACAGAAGGTACATTTTCTTGTGAGACTTGTTTAGAAAATTGTATTCTATAGCCATCAATCCAAGAAAGAACAGTTTTGTCTTGCGTAAGGTGAGACCATTGTCTTATAAACGCCGCTAAACGACCAGCATATTTTACCTTATTTACTGGCGGCGGGTCGGTCGCGGCTGATAGCGCGATGTCCTCGACCAGCTGGCGTGCGGCGGCGGCGGTGGCCGGCTCGCCGGCGGCGGCGGCGGAGGCGGTGGCGCCATCGCTCCAGCAGGCGGGAAAGGCTGGCGGCTCCTCTGCGGCCCCGACTGCCTGCGAGTCGAAGGGGGAGCCTTCCAGTTTAAACCACGCGAAGTCGATGGTTGAGGTTGAGTGGTCTTCCTATTTTTATCATAAGCAACTTTAATATCAGCACCAGATTTCGTCACAGCCTTGGCAGTCTTCAAGGTTTCAGCCAGGGCCTCTCCGAAAAGATACTTGTCTATCTTTGTCTGCATTAAATGGTCGTTAATATCTTTCTTTAAGGACGACGAGGCAAAGTAGCGCCTTTTGACTGAGTCGGAGTGTAATGAGTCACACATTAACTTTGCCGCATCCATAAGTTGTTTCAAAAGAGCCGGGTCTTTGTTCTTTTCTTGCATCTTAGTTGTTATGACGTCACTCAAACAGGCCAAGGCAGTACCCAGCTGTTTTTGCCTGTTTTCTATTCCCTTGTCGCGTTTCACGCTTGCTTCGGGTAAGGCAGCCTTTATTTCCGGATTGAGCATCGGTGGTATTATTCTAGGGCAGTTGGCTGGTGTCAAGTGCTTTTTTCCCAATGGGGATGGCAACTCAAAGCTAATCGTAGATGGCGCTGCGATAGTTGGTCCCCACGTCTACCTTGTACAAAAAAACAAACAAGATTATTTGTTATAAAAATTGAGTATAAATACAAAACAAATATGGAAAATTATTCGTCCATGCAAGTACTATATACTAAAAGAAGAATTAAGACGCCGCGGCGCATCTACAAGAGGAAAAAAGTGATTTAATTGAGTGGTTATACATTTGATTTTACCGTAATAAATCCACAATTACTTGTAGTTGAGGTTTCAATTTTTGAGTTTAGGTATGTTTTACCTGTCCTCTTCTTTATCAAGAATATAATGCTGGTTTTGACTTTCTATTTTGATAAAATATCATAATGTTTTAAGTCAGTAATTTTAACCTTTTTTTCTATTTAGATTCGAGAAATATCACAATATATTAAATTTCTTAACACCACAACTATTACAAAACTCGTTCCAGGTGATAATTCTTCGATTTTCGAGCGATGCAATACTAGTACTTAACCTCCAAAAGAAAAGTAGATATTATTTTGAAAAGTGTATTCCATCATTTTTACAGCTTATTACACAACATCTAGTCATTTTACATCAATAAATGGTTTTTTTTCTGAAAATTCCTTTGATTTTACAGTTCTTTGGGGACCAAACTGTCATTTTCACTTTGACACTTGCCTTCCCCATTCTTTTCGTACGTCATTGTCCAGTCCATTAACAATTAAATGCTCTAAGCGATTAGCCAGGCCAACATGAATATCTTTGCCATACTCGGTGGTTTGTGTAGGATCATCACCTAATATGTCGATCAAATCATCATCGGGGGTAGTTGTTAAATCGCTGGTGGTAACAGCGATTGCGCATGACTCAGCGACCGGGCCAGGCTCAGCAGCATGCGGGGGCGGCGGCGAGGGGCACGGATGCGACGGTGGGTCTGGCTGTGGCACTGGCGGTGGCGATGGCGGCGGCGATGGAGCGCGTGGTTGCGGTGTGGAGGGCAGCGCGCGTGGTTGCAGTGTGGGGGGCGGGGCGCGTGACGGCGCAGGCGGCAGTGCCCCCTCTGTTGTCCCATCTGGCGAGTCAGCCCGTACCACTGATGCCAGTCTAGGTCTTGCCATATTACAGTCATCATCCGAGAAGATGTCCATTAGGTTTCCCGCCGCTGCAAGGCAAAGAGAAAGGTTGCAATTCCAGTGAATTGAACGTCTTTCCTTAACTGAATGGTAGATGTTGCAATTCCAATGAATTGAACGCACCATAGTACTTAAATAACGATATAAACAGACCTTTGTACTGTTTGAATTCGAATAAAAATAGCTAGGTATGTGTAAAATTCCAGTGAATTTTACGAACCTTTGTTTACGAGTATGTACTTATTGTACGGCGGCGAATGTTAAACCTGTTAAAGTTTGTGGCAATAACAAAATAACATACCTTCATATCTATGCGCAGGTAGCACGGAGTCCTCTCGAGATGAAGACGATATTGAAGAACGTTGCCGCTTAGCACGTTTTAATTTTCTTTCAATTTTACGCAACTTTTTGTTTAATTTGTCGATGTCAATATCACTTTTCCTCTTCGGCATTTTAATTACTAATATAAAACACTGTAAAAATAACTCTAGTCCGTACCGATAAGAAAGAGGTGTGCAGTGGTGAAGCACTGTAACGTGAATGACAAGCGAAGATTAAGGGCACGTCTACCTCGCAAAAAAAAAAAAAAAAAATATATCTCATATCTCTCAAAATTCAGTGCTATGTGGTGAATCCTGGGTGATACTACATGTGTAAATAAGTAATAGATTTATTATTTCAGGTTACTAATCTTGAGAACGAAGCACGAGTATAATGTGTGTTAGCTCGTTCGATAAAGTAAAAGTCCACAATCATTATTATTATAATTTTATTTCACTTTAACAACAATTACTTTACACTTTTACGGCTTATACAATTTTATTCGCGACTACCAGGGATTAATTCGACCTGCTCGGCTCGAGGCACAAACTAGACTGACTGTCGGACCTAAAATTCACAATTAGCTCAACTTTGACAATAATCAAATGTAGTGAGGGTAACGTAAAAAAATCATATTAAGATCGAATTAATCCTTTTGAATCGATATCGTTTCAACCAAAATGTTTTAACACTTTTAAAATAAACCATTAATTATTCCATAATTATTTTTACTAATTATGGTTACAAAAACAAACGATAAAATTTAACATAAATGTTACCATAAACAAAAAATTATACCAGTCTAAAATTTATTTTAAGTAAGTCATATTTAATTATTTTGTAGTATGGTAACACCGTTCTAACAATTCGTCCATCCTGATAATAGTACACGTCCTCGTGTACATAATATTATATTAAATCAGAAAAGGGTACAACTTTAAAACTAGTAAAATTACTATTAAATAAAAAGAAATATTATCATAATATACTTGTAAAGATATATAAACAATTTGTTGATCATGTTACCAAAACATACAGGATTTATTAGTTAAACTCAAGTTAAGTAGGTACATTTTTTTTTATAAAACTTCATACAATAATTATGTGGTACAGTATTCTCATACATCTTCTGGACAGCATCTTCATCTTCACAACATAAAACTTTTCCACAACACAACACTTGTATTTTGTTTCACAGCGTAGTCTTTTTCACAACACAACACTTATTTTTGTTCCACAACTTAAACTTTTCAACAACACATCACACAGCTTTTGCTTTACGACACTGTATCGCGCGAGCCACACCCAACGCACCGCGCACCACGCGCAACACACTGCGTCCACGCGCATTGCTCCGCGCGACACGTTCAACGCATCGCACGCCATGCGCAACGGCCCACGCGCCACACGTAACGCACCGTGCTCTGCGCACCGCGTCTCCTCTTGGACTCGAACTGACTCCCAGCTGCTCCACATCGAACCTGTTCAATTTATCTCCCGGCGCCTTGCGCATGCTCTCGTTGTACATCTTGAGCACCTCACCCATTGTACCGCGTCTCTTCAACGTTGGACTCGAACTGACTCCCAGCTGCTCCACATCGGACCCATACAATTTATCTCCCGGCGCCTTGCATACCCTCTCTGTACCCTGTCATCTTGAGGAACTCGCGCAATGCATAGCTCATCTTGTGCAACCTTCCACATCTCGTGCGACCTAGCGCATCTTGTGCAACCTATATGCGACGCAAACCTTGCGTTTCGCATAGCACACATAGTGCATCTTAGCACGCTTTGTGCCACCTATATGCGACGCACACCTTGCGTTTCGCATAGCACACATAGTGCATCCTAGCACACATAGTGCATCCTAGCACACATAGTGCATCCTAGCACGCTTTGTGCTTCATCAATTCCATGCATTATTAAATAGTTATACATATTAATTTCTGTTTCTATAGGGAGGCCTATGTTCAGCAGTGGACGTTTTCCGGCTGTTGATGGTTATGATAGCTAAGTTCGCCATGAACTTGACAAAGATTTTTGCGTGACGTAAAACACGATGAATTAACAACCTGATTAGCTACCTTTGTTCCTTCAAACTGTTCATTTTCACTCATTTAATTGTTTGACTATATGTCAGTCTGATTCTTTTTATTATTCTTTCATTGTTTTATCAAAATACTTCTTTTGTTTACTTTGCGACTCATCTACACTATGGAATACAATTGCTCCCATTTTCGTTGACTATTTTAATCGTTATAAATAATTTAAATTCTATGTCATATTGCGACCTTCATTCGTACTAGTGAGTTTAAAACCGATTTTAGATACCTATTAAGAAAATCGAAATAGTACTTTTGTACGTCTTCCCTTGTCTTGTGGAGAACGAATAGAGATTAAAGTCAATATTCACTTCGTTCAAAAAAATACCATCTTTATTTAATTCTTACTTTTCATTTAAATATTGTTTTGTGTCCACTGTGCGACCACATTTATTTTATTATATTTTTTTTTTCGCTGTTTATACTTAACCGTGAGAACCAATAATGCTTCTCTATTCATTGGAACGTCTCTCTCTCTCTTTTTTTTTTATAACTTAGGTTAGTAAATATAATACATTATTTTATTAAAGTATTTGCCAACATCATAGACAGAATAATATTTCTAATCCGTTTATTTCACAATTATCTAATTATACCGTGCAATTCAGTCTTCTGTAATGAATAAGAAAGATATAATATATATTATTAAGCCTACTTAGACTTAACCTTGAGAAGACATTTATTATTTTGCTAAGGTTGAACTTCCACCGTCTGCCTGGCATATTCTGGCATATTGTCTCTTTTAAGAAACACTGCACATGAGGTACATCATAATGGAAAAACGACCTGCCCTGAGTCAACCTAAGGCGCATGTCACAGCTAGTGCTTCTAATTTTAAGGTTGAAAAAGATATGATTCTTCTGGAGATATTACCTGCTATAAATTGCGATAGGTTAAAGTAGTCGACTCGGATCGTATAGATAAATCAATCAAAGAAATCACAACACCTCAAAATGCAAAATTTTGTAATTTTAATGCTTTTCCTTGTATTCTTCTTCTTCTTCTTAGTCGTACACTCCTGGCGGAGTGGTCGTGGTCATGGATAGTCTACTTGGTTGGTTGCGATTTTTGCGAGTTTTCTCCATTTCTCCCTATTCGTAGCACTGCGTGCACATTGAGTAAGGGTACACTTTGTAGATGTTTTAATTACATCTGTCCACCTGGTCGGTGAGCGGCCGCGAGAACGTTGACCTTCCACTCTTCCTTGTATCACCAAACGTTCCAATGAGCTTTCGTTGCGGATGATATGTCCAAACATTTTAAGGATTCGCATTTGAACAATCGACGAAAGTCTTTGTTTGATACGAAGCTCTTTCAAGATGGAAACGTTGGTGCGGTGAGCAGTCCATTTTATCCTCAACATACGTCTCCAGCACCTTGTAATATTATTTTGATGTAAATATTCATTATTTTCTCGTTTTAAGAACTTTCACATGACATATTTCTGTCTATCGTTTTAACATCATAACTTAAATGTATAATAATGTTTACTATTCGACAATGAAATACTCAACATTATTTTAGTTACCTACTGTGTACTTTGCACTTCCGAAGTAGTCTAAATCATAGTAGTCGGTACTTACGTGCACATAGCACTTTAATGATCGCTCACAGCTACATTGTTGTTTTGTGCACAATTGCACTTCAAAAATCACGGTCGCTCATAATGTCCAATATCGTCATGTGCACATAGCACTTCAAAGATTACGGTCGCTCATAGCGTCCAATGTTGTCATGTGCACATAGCACTTCAAAGGTTACGGTCGCTCATAGCAACGTAGGCTTAATCATTCTAATTCATTATGAAGGATATTATATATTTTAAAATATATCATTTTCATTTACGATACTGTTAATAATCCAGCTTTATAATTATAACCAGACAAAATTAATCATCAGCACTCTCGCTAGTAGATGATCCACTACCTTTCTTATTAAAAGAAAGCAAAAGATGACGTATTTTGTCAATACTGAAATATACTCTTGTATCTTGACGTTCATTTTTTTTTGATAAAGGTGTATCATCCACCTCGTACCTATAATGATCTAAACTTTTCGTTACTCTATAAGGACCTAAACATTTTGGTAGCATATGTTGCCCTCTCAACTCTCACCAAGTCTCCGACTTTAAATTCGAATGGCACTTTATTTTTTTTATTTTTTTCATTATAATATGTATTCTTTTGTTTTTCTTGTGACCTTTTGGTATACTCCTCAACGTCATCCCTAAATCACGAAATATTGAATTTTCTCTACGAAAATAAACGAACGAGCCTTACAGTAGTCACAAAATATGATGTGTATTATCTTACATCTTACTTTTAGCTTTGGCTTCGGCTTAGACTTTGATTTCGAATTTCACTTTAAACTAGACTTTCATATTGAATTAGACTTTCATATTGAATTAGACTTTCATATTGAATTAGACTTTCATATTGAATTAGACTTTCATATTGAATTAGACTTTCATATTGAATTAGACTTTCATATTGAATTAGACTTTCATATTGAATTAGACTTTCATATTGAATTAGACTTTCATATTGAATTAGACTTTCATATTGAATTAGACTTTCATATTGAATTAGACTTTCACATTGAATTAGACTTTCACATTGAATTATACTTTCACATTGAATTAGACTTTCACATTGAATTAGACTTTCACATTGAATTAGACTTTCACATTGAATTAGACTTTCAAATTGGATTAGACTTTCACATTGAATCACACTTTCACTTTGAATTACACTTTAACTTTGAATTACACTATCACAATTACACTTTCACTTTGAATTACACTTTCACATTGAATTACACTTTCACATTGAATTACACTTTTACTTTGAGTACGGCTCACTTTGAGCACGAATCACTTTGAGCACGACTCACTTTGAGCACGACTCACTTTAACTATGACCTTCATTTAACAATGACCTTCATTTAACAATGACCTTCATTTAACAATGACCCTTCATTTAACTATGACCTTCATTTAACTATGACCTTCATTTAACTATGACCTTCATTTAACTATGACTTACATTTTAACTATGACCTTCATTTAACTATGACTTACATTTTAACTATGACCTTCATTTAACTATGACTTACATTTTAACTATGACCTTCATTTAACTATGACTTACATTTTAACTATGACCATCACTCTGACTTCGACTACCACTTTGGTTTCAAATTTAACTTCAATTTATTAGGTAAAATACCGCTTAGGTACTTGAACTTTAATTGGGATCGACCTAGGTCCGTGCAACTAATTCACTTAATATGCAGCATTGACTTCTAAAATCCATGTAGCTCTAGTTTTATCGTTATTCAAAACAGTCATGTTGGTTTCATATAGCCGTTAGATACTCTTAATATCAATATCCATTTCTCTTTCTCATTCAGTTTAGCATTTTCCTTTATTCTAGAATTACATAACATTATTTAAGTAATTCTTTTCCCAAAAGACCATTTCAGACACCGGCATGGTCCTCGTATGGCTTGAACAGTATACTGCCTGGACTATAAGAGACAAAGACTTTTCGAGTTTTCGGATGTTTCGTCTCAGAGTAGTCAGGTACAAAACACCAGCCACATCTAGTTTTAAAATATTATCTGCCGTGAAAAGTATTTTTTTTTTTTTTTACAACCAACTTGCAAAATAAATATCATCTATCATTTAGTTATCGTGAAGTTTGCTCTTCAAGATAATATTCGCATGAGCAATATGTACGGTGGGCTTCACAAATGGTACTACTAATACTATACTAGTAGTATTATAATAGTAACTGAACTAAAGCGACCAACCACATCATGACGTGGACTGTACACTCATAACAATTTAAGCTGTTTGCTTTTATACTGTTGTAAACAACAATCAAATCTTGGACTTCAAAAAAATGCTCGCTCGTAGCGGCCTATTTTGTGCACATTGCACCTCAAAAATAATGTTCGCTTATAGCTGTTTATCATTATTATAATATAATGATTATATTAATAGTAGTTAATATAAAATTCGTGTTCGCTCAAAGCTGCCTACGTGGAGTGCACATACTGCACATTGCACTTCGAAAATGATGTTCGCTCATAGCGACATAAAACATGTGCATACTGCATAATTATTGCACTTCAAGACATTATCTACACTTTACATCTTAGCATATTATCACAACTTCACAGCGGTTTTTTTTTTTTAAATATCGATACCGGAAGTATCAATTAACGTAAGGGACATTTTGGCGAAAATGAGTTATATATATCATTGGATTCAGAATTTCGCGCTCTATCGATTGGTATTATTAAAAAAAATCTATCTTTAAAAAAATGTCCCTTACAGTACAAAAATTTTGACCGCAAAAAGCGTTTTCGGAAAAAAAATATGATGTAACAGTCATTAATACTTTTTCTTCTCGAAAAATTGAAGTAAGTCACCGTTCTAAATAATTTACTCCCTTACCTTAGTCAAAAATAAGTTGATTTAAATGACAATGTCCCTTACTTTAAAATAAAATGCCTCTAACTTTAAAAACCATGTCCCTTACTGTAAATAAAATGTCTCTCACTGTAAACAACATGTCCCTTACTTTAAAAATTGTTTGACGATATCCGTAGTTTATATAAAATCTTAGGGATCGGTGACACTTACGACATAAAAAATTTGAAGAATTACCACGAAAAAATTTAAATGCAACAGAAAAGGGTAAAGAGATTTGGATAATTACGGCTGTTAGATGTAAAAAACATAAACTATAGACAACAGAAATCAAATCTGCAGGTGAAATTCATCATCATTATCATTTCTAAATAAATCTACGTAGTCTTTACCCAAGGAACACCACAACCCACGATCTTCATTCTAAGTTGGAATGAGCTGAGGTTACTGCAGATGAAATACGTCAAACAGATATTTATTTTATTGCTTCATCTTTCACACAACCCATGCACCTTTTATTCTATCTTTTCTCCTTACGTCCTCTCTTCTACTCGTCACTTCTTTCTATTACATTAATTCAATATCGGCTCTGAAGAAGATAGGTAGGTATCTTCTTCAGAGCCGCTACCTACATCATCACTTCTTGCCAGTTGGAGGAAAAAGTGGTAGTAAGCAATAAATTCCAAGAAAACTTACACTGATTAATATAATAAAATTATAAAGCCAATTAAAGCCGCGTTGACGCGGTCCGACTGTGCTCGGACCGAGTGGGCTCAAACGAGTAAGTTGCATACAAAGTGTACTCGGATAGTGGTTAATACTGTTAAATATTTTATAGTCAACAAAGAAAAAAAACGAATTTTGTTTTAAATAGTATCTGAATTGTCAGAGAAATGTTAATCGAAGAGTTAAGACGGGAAAAACATAAGTCTTTTATAGCAAAAGGATAGTAATTTGTGAAAAGGAGAACAATTTGGACTATTTCTTTGAATCTTCGATCACGAAGAACATCGCACATCTAGCAATTTTAACAAGGAACACGTTAATCCTATTTCATAAACATCTAAAACTATATAGAACTACTCTGAGCCTAGTAACCGAGCTAGCTACGAGCAGTGGGACGCGGTCCGATTCGAATCGGACTTAAATCGGCGATAGCTAGCAGTAAAACCTGAAACTGAACTCATTTACTCTTTAATCTCATTTCCATAGTGCTAAAATAGTATAATTTTTAGTAGATAATCTATTGTTACATTAAATTGCAACACTGATAGAGTCCTTTACAATAAAATTTCGTATAATTTTATATTTTTCTTGCTACTTACACTATGCTCGACGGATTATCTATAAAATTTCAGTAACGTAACGGTCATCAAAATATTATTTTTTAATGTAAAGGACATGCTATTTTTGAAACTACTGGGTATTCCTTAATCTTTCGTATAAAACAAGAAAGAAGGGGAAAATCTAAGAAACTTTGCTCTAAACACCATAAAAATTGGACCCGACAGTAAAAAGATATGGACAAAATAAAAAAATAAAAATCGTTTTTTGGCTCTCCTGAAAAGTCGTATTTTGTCCCTTACGTTAATTGATACTTCCGGTGTCGATATTTGTACTTAATTATTTTTTTTTTTTTTAATAAAACTGCCTTTTAAATCTGTCGTCATAATAAGGTTGATCTGATTGTTTTACTATTTCTTAATAGCTTACTACTGATTATAATTACAATCAAAAGAACCGGAAACATAAATCTAAATTATGAAATAATTATAATAAACATTAATTTATTGGCATGTTCCTCGATTTTTTTTTTCAACCGAGTAATTATCTCATTTTTAACTTTTTGGGGTCAAATTCAGGGACAGTAGTACATTCCATTTTCACCCGAGGTAATCGTATTTGTCCGTCACATTCAAATGGTTTTTTTTTTTTATTTGTGTAACTAAAATTCAAGCACTTACCACCAGTCCAGTAACGGCGAAAGAAATAAAAACCAAACCTGGATCTTTAAATCTGGCCGACAATGGCGCGTAGCGATCCCGCTTCCGATTTGTTAGCTCGTTCGATAAAGTAAAAGTCCACAATCATTATTATTATAATTTTATTTCACTTTAACAACAATTACTTTACACTTTTACGGCTTATACAATTTTATTCGCGACTACCAGGGATTAATTCGACCTGCTCGGCTCGAGGCACAAACTAGACTGACTGTCGGACCTAAAATTCACAATTAGCTCAACTTTGACAATAATCAAATGTAGTGAGGGTAACGTAAAAAAATCATATTAAGATCGAATTAATCCTTTTGAATCGATATCGTTTCAACCAAAATGTTTTAACACTTTTAAAATAAACCATTAATTATTCCATAATTATTTTTACTAATTATGGTTACAAAAACAAACGATAAAATTTAACATAAATGTTACCATAAACAAAAAATTATACCAGTCTAAAATTTATTTTAAGTAAGTCATATTTAATTATTTTGTAGTATGGTAACACCGTTCTAACATGTGTGTTCTTCATAAGTTTGTCACTTACGGCTCGTAATATTACATTTGGCACGGAGACACGTGACGCACCATGTGTAGGTATAATTGACTCAGCGCGACTTACGCTGACACGTCTGATCAATAGATGACAGATCGCGCTCGTGGTGTCGCGGACGAAGGTACGGCAGGATTCACTCCTTTGGTAGTTCGAAAACAACAACAATATTTCATATACTTTTATTTCGAACCTATTTTCATGTTTCGCAGCTAGTGCAATCATATTATTTTTATGATCAACTTTCCTTTGCGAGCATGCTTATTAAACCAGACTCCAGAGAATTTTTTGGTAAAAATTCCATCTATTCCGTCTATTCAAAACCTTCTTCCAATCTCTTTCCTTCTTATAATCCTCAGATTTAACTTTGTCTCAAGACACCAAACAACACATTTTTCATGCCTACACCAAATCCACGCAGCTGTTTACAAACATCTTCAAATTTTAATTCATTTCGTTGATAATTTTCGGGAACAAAAATTTGCAAAAGTCCTCTATCCAGCATTTACATAAATAAATTGCAGTGTTTCCCTCACCATAAGGCAGGGTTAATGTCTTGTAAAACAAATTTTCTTTTAAATTTCTTCTGGAATAACTTTGCCGTCTTTTTGGGGAATAATAAAAAGTAGGGTTATTTATTTAATTATGTTTATTTCGTTTTACTTTTTGTTTAATTAGGTTCTCGGCTAATCTGGTTCAGCCAGGCGCATATTTTCTTATTTACGAGTTATAAGACTAAGCTAAGAGTTATGTTCTGGGTGATTTTTCGTATTGTACGTTTAATTTATTTAGTTTCTTGGTCAAATACAATTCAAATGTGTGAGTCAAGGCATATTGCACTCTAAAACAATGAGTTTTTGTATCTTTTAGTTCGTACATAATGGCATCCGAGATCTATTCACAAAATATGTATTATTAGGTTGCTTAACTATAAAAAATATTTAAACTAATAATAAAGAAGAAATAGTTTGGATGTAACTTTTACTAAACATAGAATAAACACAAAAAAATTAACCGAATTTTATCATTCTTTCACCAATAAAAAAATACATTACCAGTAACAAAGGCTATAATATTGTTCTTAAATCTACACAGTCAAAGTCGCAGACGGTGTGTTAGTACTTTACAAGGTCGTTCAACCAGTCTCCTAAACCGAAATCAATCTACAAACATCTGTTTCTCGACCGTCATTTGTTTCTCTCCGATCGTTTGTTAAAACATAATCCTACATTCAATCAAAACTGAAAACAGTGACGGTAGAATAATCATTCACTTCCCCACTTTCCAAATTATATAGTTTGGAACAAAAGCCTACAGTTATCAGTCAAAAAGGGTAGTCCGTTCACCATCTGCCACCAGTAGCACCCTTTTGCCGAATCTTTTATTAGGTTTGCTGAAATATTGCATATTCACAACACAGCTGGCTTTTTGCCGGTAAAAATAACCGAACGGCTCGTTTTCAATGAGAGAGCTGGCTTTCAGTTTTCAGCAATCAGTAAACGCAGGCTGGAAGCAGTCAAACGTTTTTTGTCAGTACCCGACTTTTATTTGGCAATGCGACTTTGGTTGGTGGAAATCCTCGAATTTTGCATATACTACAATCCCTCAACAATATTCCCAAACCACTGCAATTTGACATTCAGAATTGACTGTGAAAACCAATCAGAAAAGCAAGGCAATGAAGCTCGATGAATCTTGGAGAATAATAAACCGACGATAAGGATGACGCAGTGTCTAATCGATCGACTGCTACTCAGCATGTCTCAGCTTTTCATTCTATTGCAACTTTCTATTGCTATTCGTAGTTTCTATTGCACATATTCCCGTCCATTTTAAAATTAAATAGTGCTGGCTGGCATTTTGTCTGGTAAACTGTCGAGTTTCGATGGTAAACAATGCAAATGCTTCTAATTTTGAAATTGAATCCCTGTTCACGCTCGGAGAGTGTGAAGGTAGCCAAAATATTTGATTAAACGCTGCCTGTATTGTTAGATCCCTTTCGTTTGTGTTATAAAACAAACAATGTTTGGGTATTCAGTTTTATTCTGTCCGTGTCCTGTCCAAATATTAAATAAAAAATCTTTATAATCCATTCAGGAAATATTAGTAATAAGTGTATTTTAGTCTTACTGCTATAATTTTAATACTTTTATATGGAAAGTAAAATCTTTAAATGAGTCTTCCCACTCCGGGTAGAGCACCCGGCTAGAGAAAGGGGCTGTCATACTTTTAATAAATAAAAAAATCGGTTGTCTATAAAATCGGTTTTACTGACGATTGTTCAACGTGACAACGTCATAATTATACTGCACTTACGTTGCTATAAACAAACAATTGACACGCCGTTGCTAATATGGAACGCTACAGAGCGAGGTAACGCCGCATGACGTTATATTTTTTCGTGCGTGCAGCCGGCCATCAAATCACGTCAAAATCTACCCTGTTACATCACTAGACCTTTGTTTTCCAAGGTCACGACTATCTTTTGAGAAGGTCCCACAAACTAAGATTATGTGCAAAGTTCGTGTCTATTACTAAATCACCAAAATGGCTGAGCATCTCAAAATTGGCACATAATTATAGATAAAAGTCTGAAAAACACATAGGCAACGAATTATCCCGGATGAAAATATCCCACGGCAACGTAATTTTTAACCGACTTCAAAAAAAGGAGGAGGTTCTCAATTCGTCGGAATCTTTTTTTTTTTTTTTTTTATGTATGTTCCCCGATTTCTCGAAGACGCCTGGACCGATTTGGAATTTTTTTCTTTTGTTTGAAAGGGTATACTTTCCAATTGGTCCCATGATCACCAGGTCAGGATCTGATGATGGGATCCTAGGGAAATCGAGGGCAACCTTCAAATTTTATAGGCACATAGTACCATTTTCATATATTTTCTAAAGCTGTTCGAGTATTTGCATCTGATAATCATCATCTCAGGTGGATGACCTGATGATGGAAGGTACAACTCCTTAACAGTAAGGAGTAGGCATCGATTGATTTACTTTGTGTTCGCATATCTCCGGAACTACAAGTCCGATTTAAGTAATTCTTTTTTTGTTGTACTAGGTATCATTTAACTTAGAGAATACTGCAAGTTTCATCAAAATCGGTTTAGTAATTTTTGAGATATGGAATTTTATTAGCTTAATGTGTACATGAGTGATGTAGAGAATAATGTTCTTGACAAGAATTCGGGTTGAATATTTAAACTAAAAAGAGTAAAATAAAAACTTTTTCAAAAAAAATGTAACCGCCTTCAAAAACAACCACAATAAAGTGTAAAATAATCTACAAAATAACTTTTTTTTCGGAAGTCGGTGGCTAAAAAGACAATGAAAAGAAAAAAAACAAAGGCACCGACTTCCGAAAAAAAAGTTATTTTGTAGATTATTTTACACTTTTTTGTGGTTGTTTTTGAAGGCGGTTACATTTTTTTTGAAAAAGTTTTTAGAGGGATAAATTTCTACTCCATTGCAGGCGAGGCCGCTGATAATAGATTTCCAGTCCTCATCATCATCATCAGCCTACTGCTAACCATAATCCACCACCCGGGCCCAGTGCGGATTGGTGGATGTCACATGTCTTCCAATTTTTGTTTCTTCCTCACGATCTTTTCCTTCACCGTTTTGAGAACAGTGGTGATGAAATAAATAATACAAAGTAATGCGCCTGCCTGGATTCGAACCCACGGCCGATACCACTGGGCCACCAATACTCTTGGGCCACCACTACTCCTAAGTTCTAATAATTCCAGTACTAATAAGTTTGTTTTCCTCCTACAGAACCACCACTAACAAGTCCAAATGTGACGTCAGATCGTATCTCATACATCGGCGGGGACCACATAAGAGCGAACTGTTCGTCACCACCGTCGCTACCCGCTGCCAACGTCACGTGGTTCGTCAACGAGCAAATGGTGAGTTATGGCGGCGGCTAATCAGTGGACCATTGAGTATGAAGATTACAGAGACTACACTGCAATAAGTTTCAAATGATATAAGAAAATTCTACTTATTTTATTCAGTACTGCAGTGTTTAAAAGTACAATTGTTTTAGTCAAAATATCAACTCTTTCTTAAATAAGAATTATATTTCGAATAATACTACCAAAAATCACGTTTGATGAACGCAATTATCAAATTGAAATTCCATTATCTTCTACACTTTTTGCAAAACCTACGTTAAGAACCGTCTTATATTTCTAAAACGGCAGTAATTAAACAAGGTTTTGGTAGCTTATGTCTATGCAATTTTTTAGTTTTCATCGTCATCATTGATATAAATGTCACTTTGTATAGGTTTTATTTGTATTTTATATTTTTATATGCTAAATGTAGTTTATTTGTAGGTGCCCGGCTTCACCGCCAACCACGTGCTCAACTTCAGCAACGGTTACGCGTCCAGTTTAGCAACGCTAGAGTTGGAGGCTGCCGTGCATTCGCCAGTGCCTACACTCATGATACGGTAAGCTACAATCAATCTCAATACATTTAAGCATATTTTATGTTTTTTGTTGCTCTCAAATTCTGACATAATCTATCTCAAATCTGGTCAGTTTTTAGACATAATAATATTGTACATGTTACGACTGTCATAACATATCTAACCTACATAATACGATAGCTTGCCTTTTAAGTTCTGTCGTTTAAATGTTTGCCGCGAATTTCGAATTTGGAACTGTTAAATATTCAAAATTATTGGATTTTAGAATATCAAATCAATTGAATTTATTAAAATAAATTCAATTGTTTAGTCACAGCGTTGTTTTGAACCTGCTAGGTCACCTATAAAAATGAATTTGACTAAGGAAAACGTCCGCGCAATAATTTTCTACAACTTCCGAAGAGGCCTAACGCGGTTCCAATGTTTCGAAGAGATAAAATCTGTGTTCTATGACGAAGCCCCATGCCTGCAGACGGTCGAACGCTGGTATTTGAAATTTCAGCGTGGACATACCAGTTTTAATGACAAATCTAGTGAAGGACGTCCAAAATCCGCATTCACTGAAGATAACATCGTTACTGTGAGAAAACTAATACTCGAAGATTGTCATGTGATATATCGGCAGATAGAGGCGGAATTAAGCATTTCAGGGACAACTATTCAGAAGATCTTGCATGACGCTCTTGGTGTGAGAAAGCTAGTTTCCCGTTGGATTCCGCATTTGCTATCTGATGATCATAAGGCGACCCGCGTTAGTTGGCGTAAGAAAACTCTTCAAAGGTTCAACCGAGGAGAGTCAAATCACGTCTACGACATTATCAGTGGTGATGAATCTTGGATATAAGCTTACGATCCTGATTCCAAACAACAATCTAAAACCTGGGTCTTTCAAGACGAGCCTAAACCGACGAAAATTGTTCGCTCTCGAAACACTTCAAAGAAGATGGTGGCTACTTTCGTAGCAAAAACCGTTCATGTTGCGACGATTGCACTTGAAGATCGTAGAACAATTAATGCAGAGTGGTATACCACAGTTTGCTTACCCTAAGTCATCGCCGAACTTTGAAAGTCCAACCCCAAGCGTCGCATCATCCTACACCATGACAACGCAAGCTCACACAGCGCTCGTCAAACAATTGAGTATTTGATTCAGGAAAACGTAGAAATTCTTGATCATCCTCCGCACAGTCCTGACCTAAGCCCTAACGAAATCTTTACATTTCCTACATTTAAAAAATCTCTTCGTGGTCAAAGGTTCCAGTCCGGTGAAGAAGCAGTCGACGCTTTCAAATCACCTGTAGTGAACACCCCTACTTTGGAGTGGAATAAATGCTTTATTAACTGGTTCGAGCGAATGGAAAAGTGTATAAAACTACGTGTTGAATACTTTGAAAAGCAATGAAGGGTATTATAAGGTTCTATTTGTTTTTTTTTCTTCAAACGACAAAACTTAAAAGGCATGCCACGTACAATACTTACGCGGAGTTAATTTTACAATATACTAGGTAATAGAATAATTCTTTTTTATGAAAACTTGACTACTGATGATCCCCTCGAGAAAGTACTTACTTTGTCCTCTGTTGCAGATGTGAAGCATCGATTTTCGACGTTTGGAGATCGACGAGTCACACGATAGTGTTACGGGAGCGAAGCGCTAACCCCGCTTCTGCTTTAGGCAGAAGTTTAACAGGTAAATATGTCCAAAACTTCACTTCATATTCAAGCTTCAAACGTGTGTCTATCGTCCAATATCAACGTATAGGGACACTTCATAGAATTATTAAAAAAGCTTTTCTTTTACAAGGTGAAAATCTGGAAAGAGTTAACTGTCACAAAGAGTGTTTAACTTCTTCTTCTTCTTGATTATATTGACTAGTGAATAGAATAATAACAATAGTTTTTTCGCCAGGTGCGGCGACCGAAACCTGCCTGCCAACAGTAATGGTATTGCTTCTCCAATTCTTCCTACAACTTCTTCTCCAAAGGTACAGCGGGACATCAGTAAGATAGCTGTAATGCTTAAATGTTTTAGAATAAATAATTTGTACGTAAATTACGGTATTTAGAAATGTCAGGGTTGAAACAATTCGATTGGAATTATAATGTAAAAGGTCTCGTTTTAAACTTTTTATTTGTTAGTCTTTATTTCATACAAATATTTTATAGCTGATCCGTTATTGTTCCGTATCAATTTATTTTTATCCAAGCACTCAAAACCATATTAATTTGAGCCAAAAATAAACGTCTACTGCCAGTCATGAGTCAAGCATTCCATTCCTCTTTATGTCCCAATTCAGCGTGTATAGTTCGCATTAATTGCTAAACAATCTACACGGTAACGTCTTCAGATAAAAAGAGCCTAGCACTCCATTCACTTACTCCTCCTTGTCCGGGCCGTTTAACGTCAATAAGTACGTAAGGTGATTGACGCACTGCACAGGCCCTAATAAATAGGGATAAGGGTAGAAGCATGATGAAGTGGGTTTGTCGATTGGCTAATACTGGTCGCTTACTACCCATTCTTGCTGTCATTCATTAGCTCAGAACCCTAAAACCGATGTTCCATGCTTCACTAGAGTTAACATTTGAGTGACTGTTCATTTTTTTATTTTATTTCATGTTAACACGTCACCGATAAAATGATATGGGAGTAAAAGTTCAGCTGTTAATTGCAGACCGTAGAGTTCCGAAAAATATCAATGAAATGGTTTTTAAATTTTCGATTTGAATAGAAGACGATGATGATGCTTGGTACGACGCGTAGCTTGGTACTGTCGCGACTTTGTATTCGATTTTGATTTTGTATTAACTTTGGTGGACCCACTCGCGTGTTCTGAGCGCTCTATCTGCCTATTTCTTTGATCTGAGACTACTCCATACTTTATTGAAATTAAACAACTATGGAACTTTAAATTACTTTAAACTTTTGTAATTTTTTTTTAAGGAATTGAAAGTTAATACTATGGATAACTGTTCCGATGTTTATAGTTAATGTCTAATTATTGAAAATTAGTTATATTTGAGCGTGCGTTATTATAAAAGGTCACATTTTTATACTAAAATGTCGTGTTCCATAACTCCCACTGTATTGCCATATCGTGTGGAAAACAATAAACCTAAATAAAAACATTAAACACGATGTTACACCTCATAAAAAATACAATGCAATAGTAATGCGCGCATAAAATATAACTAAATAATATTTAGGGAATAATTATACTGTTAACATAGACTGATTACATAGAATAATTTGTGTAAATAATAATTATAGTAATTGTTTGTAAATATTTACAAACTAAATAATTAATACTGTTCATTTTTAATCGTAATAATGTTAATATTTCATATAAATAATAAGTGTTAGTCCAAAATAATTATTGTATGCGAAAGGAATGAGAATTTAATAACACTGTTTTATTTATTTTAATATTTATAGAGTTTTGTATGCGTAGGTAATTGAACAATTTATATTTGTAAACAATTTAATTTTCTAATATTTTGCCAGTTTTAAATATTAATCTAATACATTTGACAAAAGCGAAAAAAAAATTCAAAACGAAACATTTTATTGGTTATATATCTAAACTAATTTCATTATATTTAAACTAATTTCAAATTCTACAATGACAGTTTTTTGTGGATTGTTATAATAATTGACATTTTATTAAATAAAAATACGAATAATATAGTTAATTATGTTAAACAATAAAATAAAATGAAAACTAGCTACAAGGCTGTGTCTAAAATAAAAGAACGACCTATGTAAATGTTATTAGTTATTCTTTATTTGCTATTATCTAAAAATTGATGGTGCATTAAATTATTGTATAATATAAAATGTTAAAAATTTATTGTATTTATTTACATAGTTGGTTAAGAATTAAGTTTGTAAGAAAAGAAATTTTTGCATGAAATGGTTTTTAATTTTAAATAGATATTATTTTCTGATTTTAAAAGACTTACTATTGGGTTACGTTAATGTTTGAACATTTTATATAACATTAATTTATTAACCCAAAGAGTAATTCTTACTAAAATAACCAGATCAAAACAGATTTTTTTACTGGGAAATCTCCCTTTATTTTTATTATTCTCTAAGAGTACATTGTTGAATTCTCTTAATATTCTTCGGTGTTTTTCGTCACAAATTGTTTCTTAAAACGTAAAACTGAATATTCTATTTTTCATTACACCTAATATTCGAATTCTCTATGTACCTACAAGTATGATATTTCACGATTACTGATGTCAACAAAAATAACTCTTGTGAAAAGAAATAAATTCTGATGAAACCCATTACTTAGTTATCCATTCTTTAACTACTCCGTGTTCTTTTATTTCGACTATTAAAGCGAAAATTTCACAATTATTTCTCTTTTTTTGAGCTATTCAGTAGGTACAATAAGCGAACTAATTGAATGCAGTCGATATTTGAGGTTCATGTTGTCAAACAGACAGGCAAAGCGAATGCAATCCGAAGCGTTTTTGTTTGTAATGTATGGATTTGTTTGAATCCAATCACATAGAAAACCGACAGTGATCCGATTGTTTATGTGACTGGCTCCAAACAATTCCATACATTACAAACAAAAACGCGTCGCATCGAGTCCGCCACGCCTGTTTGTTTGACAATAGCTGAAGAGAGTAAACACCTCCCCGCTTCAGCCGCGAGTACTCCCTCTAGTACATTTTTCTTTTTCTTTTTTGGTCATGTTAATGAGTCCTCCCTTCCTTAGCGGAACGAAAGACTGCCAGACTCTTACAGACTAAAGATCCATCGTGTTTTTTCAATTATTCTTTACGTTCCAGGGTCATGAACAATGACAGTCCCACGACCCTCTAATAGCTGCAGTGTGACGCTGTCCTTACATTCCTCATGATTATGCCAGTGCAATCTTAGACTCTGCATTCAACTTGAGCGCTTTCAAAAATGTATTTTTTTTTTATTTAAACGTAATTATTTTATTTTAATTTAAAGAAAGTTTCCTACATTCTTGTCTACAATATATTCACCTAATTGTGCATTAAATTGAAGATAATTCTAGCTGATAATGGTAAATTAAACTGGAAATAAAAAAATAAAGAAGGTAATAATTGTATTCTTGTTATTTTATTTACAGTGATCCCTTTAACACCATAAATGAAGTAAATGTTTTAGTTGAAAATCTTTGTTTTTAAAGATATAAAGATTTATGAATTCAAAAAAAAATCGAGCCTAACAATAGTATTTGCATAATTATGATGTGTAATCCGACATCTCACATTGTGAAGCTGGGTACTCCCTTAAAGGCACACACTGCTGTGTGTGCCTTTAAGGGAGTACCCAGCTTCACAACACACACACAGCTTTACATTATAGCTGATGCTATAATGAAATTGTCAGGAGACCACACACGACAGCTATAATGTATATTTAAAACTACTTCGAATTTCTATGGAAAGATGTAATGAGATGTATCGTGCTATAATGTACATCTTTACATTATAGCTGCTGTGTGTGAAGCCCTTAACAGTGTTGCATGTAACGTATCAGGTTCGGTATTAAGTGAGTAGTTACGTAGGCACGAGCCCGCTGCAAACCACTCGCTGTAAGCTCTCTAGCTTACAGCGAGCGGTTCGCAGCGGCCGCCTTTGTTACTCTTAACACAAAGGCGGCTCGCTGTGCTCGGACGAGCCGTACCCATTTGAGGTTGATACAATAATCTGATACGTTACATGTAAGGCCTACTGTCCACACAGTCGTCTTTCGTAGGATGCATGTAACCTACAAATGAAGACACCTGTATTTTGCATATTTGTTATGTCCACGCTGCTTCATGCAATAGTCAGTCACGCTGCAAAAGGTCTCAATTTTCTTTCAACTAGCATCGACAAAGGAGATCTGGCAACGCTGCGCTGGTGATATGTTGCCGCGCGCGCGCACCGCATGACGAACGCAACACAAGCGGGTGATGTGACGTTGCCGCTTCGTGGACACAGATTTCATTGTTTCTGCGCAAGATGCAAGCATTCGTCTTGCAATCGTCAATTGACGAAAGCGCGCGTATGACGTGCGGTTACGTGGACAATGGGCCTAACACTACTAAGTGAGATCCAAGAGAAGACCCAGCTTTAGAAGGCCCTTCCACAACGCGACGCAATTCTGCAATACCCGAAATCTCTATAGACTATCGTATAGTCGGATAACAAAGTCGTAAGGTATCAGTGACTTGCGTCGCTTTTTGAACGAAGAGGCTTATCCAAAGACAGACCTGTACAAGAGATGTTACTATCTGCTAGCTTATTCTACCACCAGGCATGCTCTTCTGCGGGCATGCGGGCAGCGGGTAAAGGGAAACTCGCTGCCCGAGAGAAAGAGCGTCAGCAAACTGACGGGGCAGGGGACTCTCAGAGGGCCAAAACCTGCCGGGGTCGTGAGATTATTTCCTTACTGTGACCCCGGAACATAAAGGGCTACTGAAGGAAACCGTGGATATTAGTCAGTACAAGTTAGTTGAACGTGACAACGTCTTATTAATAACTTCACTTTCAACTTCAAATTCATAAGCAAAAAATTCATTTTGGTAATGCTATTGAAAAATCTTTTCTTTCAATTAAGGCTCTCATATTTTGCAAAATCGACGTCCGATGAGCGGGGAAAGTTTGACGATTTCCCCGCCACCAGCGCCACTGTCGCGAAATTATTGAAAACCTAAGTTTTATGTATTTCATTTCTAAAACTTCAATATTTCATACAGTGTTCCCTTCACGCAAAATACATTTATTACTCTAGTAGAAATATTTTATCACAAGGATGTCAATGCATTTACGAATACAAAATGATATAAATACCTGTTGATGCAAACAAATATTTTATAAATATATTCGTCCATTCACAGACCTAAATATATTTTATAACATTTTGACACAGATTTTGATTTCCCCAGATAACAAAAAAAAAACTACTATTTTTTAGAAAATTTATGAGCATTGGCATACTGTGCCAAAATGACAATACCCAATTATCTATAATGCCCCAAACACACGAGCGGAGCGCTTTATTAACATGCGTTCACATTTTCACAAAGCGGGACGCCCTTCACCATCTGGTGGTGTGTACCAGTACACATTTTACGAATAAAACATTTACTGATTTGAATTTAAAAACATATTTTTTTATCTCTTTTATCATCAATTCATCATCATCATGATCATACAATGTTTTGTGTATAATTTAAGAACAATTTTTTCACTGATGCATGGAAAAACATTATCAAAATTAGAACTTCGATAAATAAATGTTTATTAAAAAAAACTACAAAGAATATGGAATTTATATTATTCTAATTCTATTATGCATTTAAATTACAACACCAAATTATTCATAAAATGTGTTTAAAATATAAATTTTAAACACATTTTATTTTATTTTGTTGTTTATAGTATAAAAAACCTGCAATTTTGTTGTATAAACTTTATACAACAAAATTGCAGGTTTTTTGTCCGATCGCCATAAAAAGACTTCTTAACGTTTCTGGCGGGAAATCAGAACAAGATGGAGAACTTTTGTTACTGCTGCACTTTAGCAGCTGGCTAAATGAAGTAAATGATGGTAGTGTCATCCTCTATTCGTTCTATTAGAGCAACCAAAATTATAAATTTCCCGCGAACGTGCCTTTCCCATTTTTTTGTAGGATAAAATATCACACTTCATGTAAAAATAAAATTGCTATTATTTAGAAAAACTATTACTAAATACAATATTAAAAAGAGTAATTTCTATGAAACTAATGCAGTGTCGTTTAGGCGATGCTAATTCCTAGTAAAACAGATTGTGGACGCGCCACAAAACTTGAATCACGATCACTATTTTTTTTAATTTACTAATTATTCTTTATATGCTAGACAAGTACGTCTAAATTCTTTAAAAAAAAAAACAATATTGTACATTTGGTCTTAGATAATTATGATTTTCAACCACGTCGCAAAAAAAAATTAAATAGAGCGACAAACAACTTGTACTGAACACATGGTGAGACTGAGCAACAACCACCGATTTTTCATCGCATTCGCAGTACTTTGTGGCCAATCGCACAAGTGTTTTTTTCTGGGCATGGGAAATAGAAAAAAATGTATTCCCATATTGTATCTGTTCAAACGTCAACGATTATAAAACGCGGCGTTTTTGTTCAAACTCCATTTGATTTTAAATGCTAGGCGGTGACAGTTAAGTTCAATTTTATGTACCTTTTTGTTAAAACTCTGCGTTTTTTTACGTCCAAAAAATAGCGCTAGTGAGAATGGAGCTTTATGCGATATTTAACAGCGTTGTAGGTGTTACTCCTTATTTGTAGGTGACATGGGTGACATGTAATCTTGTAGTATTCAAAATATTGACAATACAGTAATTTTCATTTAATTATTTTAATCCTGTTTCTTCGAAATTGTTATAAATCTTTGACGAAATGAAATAAATAATAATAAAAGTGAAGTGCATCTTATCCTATATTGCAATTCGATACCATTAGTGGTTGTTTTCAGTTACATAATTATTGTTGACTGAAATTCAGTACTAATAAGAATAGTTCACGTGAAATGTTATATAGATCCAAAAGTATTGGACGATGGAGAATGCAAAATATTGCAGAACGATGAACAAGAACCGTACTACGATATCACGATAACATTGATATAGGTACCTGTGAGTAATTTATTATATTGAAACAATTCGTAATGTATATTATACGTATTCTAAAATTCTCATTCTCTCAAATCCCTTATTTGCTCCGTACATCAAGAATGTCTGTGCGTCAGAAATTTCCTGCAATTAAATTCAGTAAGTTCGGTTTCTTTTCAATATTTATTAATGAAAATAATATGTTATTGAAAATAGAAAGTTTATAGGTCTATTTTACAGCCATGTCCGTTTAATCAGGTCCCATTAAACACAGCGTATATTTTGAATAATCAATAAGCCTACGCTATCTTTTTCTCAATTTCCAATTTTTCTATTACGAAAATCTGACAGCCCCGATCAGAAAAAAAGTGTCATAGGTCTAGTCTGTAAGAGCCACGCTGGCTGACTGATTCGTCAACGAGCGACAGTGATGACACTACTTTTGAAAGGCAAAAGATGAGAGGACGATAGTGAATGTGTGCTTAGAATAAAACGGCGTATGTGCCCAAACACATTGACGTCTTTTTATAAATTAAAATTGTTATTAAATGAAAAAGTAACCTGATAAAGTTCTGACAAACATCATTACCTATTTATTGATATATTCTTCAGGACCAAAAGTTTGATCTACTTCAAGTACCACTCAAAAAACGTTAAAAAAATCTCTATTTTCGCGATTTTTTTTGATCGAGTCAAGTTATAAATATCGCGTTTTCAACTGGAAAATAACATAGACAGTTTATTGAACTATAACATACATTTTTTTCAGATCGAAAAACGAATATTTGATTGTTTGCCGTTGAATCAAAAATAGGTTGATTCCGAATTACGTGGCCTTAATGATCCATTGAACACAGCTAGAGTTGCATACAAAAAAAGAAAAGCTCATGGCTAGAGTTAGAGGGAAACTGGGTATTATTCTTTACCAACTATACAGTAGGTACAGGCCACTAACAAATCCCGAAATTCCTGTTCTACCAACAATAAATCTACCAGAGTATCGCTGGTCCAGTTCGTTACCGAAACTTCGGCATTCGAAAAAAGAATTAAAAAGAAAATAAAAACCGCGTTCTAAATTTTTGCGTTCGATTTTTCTGAAGGAACAAAACCAGGGAAACAAATCATGAACGTTAGGTGTAGACCTTTTGAATAATTCATATTTTTCACCACAACAATAATACCACAGGTGAACATTTTTTTTTTCTGTATAGCCAGTGCGTCAGTGAATAGGAGCCTGCGAGAGACTGATAATAATTCATCGATTGTTTACTAACAGGGCGGTCGAAGCGAGGCGTTCTTTTTTTTAAATGATGAATCGCTCGTTATTTGAGGTAACAATACGCTTTTGTAACGTGCCAGTGTTAATTTGTTGCAATTTTGGAAAAGAGGTTTTATAGGTTTTTGTGGCCATTATTTTCACTTTTCTGAAGGCTTTTGTTTTATAAAGCTTTCTACCGCAGGCCAAAATCAGTTTTCACACAATTAGCGGTGTTTCTGGTGCTTATTTTTAAATTGTGATTTACCATTAGAATTCGAACGTTTATCCACCTTTGAAGCTATACAGGCTAGCTAAATAATAATAATATACCAGCTCAATATGTACCTTTGAACTGGTTATAATCGAATGGTATGGTACTTTTGCCTGTATCTACTCATTTGTGTGCCTACAATAGAAACTAAATGCATTACAAAAGCTTTTTACTCGACTATCCAAAAATTAAGTGTTTTGTTCTTTCATGACTCTTTCACAAATGCTGTTTAACGTTCAACATTCAACTTGTATAAAAAAACTCTATAAAAAAAATGGATTCAGAACGAAAACATTACGAATACACCATATCATGCGAGACTTCACTCAGTTCCCGAATAGTTGTGTGTGAGGGAAAAGGAAATATTTTTATAACATGTCTATCTCTACGCCTGTCACTTGGTAGCGCATCCGAATGCAATTCATACAAAAAGCTTCGTATATCGTTAAAAAATACGAGGAATTCTCGGCTTTGTTTCAAGTTGCCGCCCGATGTACAAAGCGTTGGGCTCAGGTGAGATATTTTGAATATCGAACTCGCGATTGTAGTTGATTTGTTTTCATTTACTTAAGTCAGTATAATATACCTAGTATATAAATCATCACATTATAATCTTTCAAATCCAATAGATTGCCATGGCGCTGGAGGAACTGAAAATTTAGCATCCTCGGCTCCCCTACTATTATGACGGTGTATGGAAAATGAAAAAGCACATTTTTTTCCACCAAATTAATATCAGTCTCCGTTTACTTTTAAGCACAGAAACGTGAAAACTCGTGATGAGGCCTCAGAAGCATTCATATAAAGTGGGTTGGCATTTGGATTGCGAAAACTAATTTCAGGAGCAGGCCACGATATCTGGGGGCACGGTAGTGCCCCCGCCAAGACGAGCCAAGCGAAGCGCAAGGGCACTACCTACCTTTTCTCGAAGTGTTTCGTCGTTTTTTTGAACCCTCATAGAATTGATTTCCGATGTACCAGAAAGTTCATATTCGCAGGATATGATGCCATTAATAGACTTATTAGGCATACAAAGTATCAATAGAATAGTTATAATACTTTAGATTTTATTGATATCTAAAATACACGGATTTCGTCACTGATTCACTGATTCACTGATACACTGACACACTGATGATCATCAAAATGTTTGGCTACTTCCCGAAGTGCTATAGAGCTGAAATTCGGTATGTAATTTAAGTTTGGTATACAACCAACAAAATAATTCATAAACTTATAACTTTCGGCCCCGATCCCCCTAAAATGGGGGGTAGAAGTTAGTATGAGACCTTAAAATGTTAGGGTACTTCCTGAAGTGCTAGAAAGCCGAAATTCGGTATGTAAACAAAGTTCAGTATACAAAAAACATCCCCCATCCCCCCATCCCCTAATATAGGGCGGGGGGGGAGGGGTAGTAGTTATTTCCAATGCACTTCTACAATATGGGTATCAAATGAAAGGGCTTGTTGAGAGCAACTAGGAGAATAATGTGACGTCATTCTAAATCCAAGATGGCGGAATAGTTATTTTTAATGTACTTCTACAATATGGATACCAAATGAAAGGGCTCGTTAAGAGCAACTCGATAAATAATGTGACGTCATTCTAAATTCAAGATGGCGGAAAGGTTATTTTTAATGTGCTTCTACAATATGGATGTCAAATGAAAGGGCTCGATGTGAGCAACTCGATGAATAATGTGACGTCATTCTAAATCCAAGATGGCGGAATAGTTATTTTTAATGCACTTCTGTAATATGGGTATCAAATGAAAGGAGAGCAACTCGATGAATAATGTGACGTCATTATAAATCCAAGATGCTAGCAACTTACAAAAATAACTGAAATCCCACCAAAAACATTTCATGTAAAATGTTGCCAATACGAGCATGTAAGGTTTGCCCTGTGAAAAAGATATCAGATCTCATGTAGAACAAAGCATCTGAATCTACACGGCCTAACTCTACCGACCCTGACTTCACAAATTCTACACATCAGTTAAAATTTATGGCTTGGCTGTTTCGTTACATACTTCAGAAACTTAATAGCATCATCTCCACGACGGTAGCGAAACGGTGAAGCCATACATTTTAACTGATGTGTAGAATTTGTGAAGTCAGGGTCGGTAGAGTTAGGCCGTGTAGATTCAGATGCTTTGTTCTACATGAGATCTGATATCTTTTTCACAGGGCAAACCTTACATGCTCGTATTGGCAACATTTTACATGAAATGTTTTTGGTGGGATCGATATTAGCGATAAGACCGCCATTGCCAACTTTAAATTAGCATCTATAAGTAGTTAATATCTGGTTGACCGGACTTCGCTCGGTTTTTAAAATGTCTATATCTTGGGAACCGAGCTTTTCTCGAACCTGGGACCTTGATAATTCGACTCTTTGAGCCGAAAAACCCCTAATCTGTAACTTTCATGAAAATCCTTGGAACCGTTTCCGAGATCCTGATTTTAAATAAATAAATATACATACATTGCTCGTTTAAAGATATTAGATTAGATAAAACAGTTGTGTTACAATTTTGGTGTACAAAAAAGTATATTCCATCTATTTATCTGTAAACCATGCAGAAAATAATCGACAACATCCCCAAATGGAACATCCCCGAATGGACAACTTGCAAAAGCGCATCACTACTTGTGACATAGTACATCGGGACGTTTACACTGAGATAGTAGTTCCGGTATAGTGCGCCTCAAATTTATGGCTGTTTGCTGCCCCCGTCAAGTGGAAACGTTGGCCATTTAACAATTTTGATCTGCGATAGTAAGTTTGTGTGATTAAGCTATGGATTGCAACGTTCCGGCTTATGGATTGAATCGATTTCGCTTGGAGATGTCTTTAGTTTTCTGTATTTTCTCTTGGACTAAATTTATATGAACTAAATGTTTTGCGCTTGACCGTTATCTCGCCAAATGGTAAGCGATGATGTGGTCGACGGTGAAGCACGCTTGCCTAGAAGTAACCTATTCACTCTTGACTTGTTGATCCTAAGGTTAAACCTATCAGGAAAACAGACCCCTATAGGAAATTCCACTCCTATGCAGAAGAGGCCGCGGCCAAGTTTCGCGGTCTCCTGTCGCGGTCTCGCGAAAAGTATTGGAAAAACGCTTTGTATGTATTAGAGGGATATTCAACATGTAACGATGGCGCGTTACTGTATGTCGTGTAAGGACGTTTATGTCAAGGGAAGTTATAACAAAACTTTAATACAGAAACTTTATGATGCCTAATTTCTCAAGATTATGATGTTTTATAACAAACTTGTATTCACTAGATTCAGTCGTTCATATTCTATCAGAAAAGTATGAATTCTAAGTAGTGACCATCGTTAGTTTCTAACAACAAGCACTGAATGAGGGTGAGGCGGAATTTTTTCGAAAAATCTTTAATGTTCTATATTTCCAAAACCAATCAGTTTGGAGCCCAAGTTGTCGGGGTTAATATTGTTGCAAATAAAGTCTAGTATCACCCATTTTAAGGAATGGCATCGAATTACAGATCAACCTATATAAATGTTGGAATTATAAACATTTTTAATACGTTGCTTTGTTTAAAGTTATATTTTTTATACGCAACAACGCCTGCGTCGCGTCTTCGCAAAGTTATTTTACGTGTAAACAGTGTTCATAAAACAAAGCGAACGAGAAATTCAGCTTCGAGTGTTGTGGTTGCGATGGCCAATAACATGTAAACACTTAACAAAATTCAAATGCAAAGTGCTCGTGAAATACTGGTTTCCACTTTGAAATAAGACCTAGTTTGTAATAGTATGGCTTCCGAAATAGAAGTCTTATTAAAAGACAAAAGTTTAAACAATAAGGTAGCAGAACATCGCTTTTGAATACTGCTTAGTGTATACATACTATTGCTCGTGACTGTACCTATCCAGAAGACGCAGGTTCGAACCCTGCTCGCAGCTCAATTATTCGTTCGTAAAAAAGGTCGTTGCTATGTTTATTATTCGTACATTTATAATTTTTGCAACGGGACATTTTAACGCATATCTGCATACCCTGAAACATTAATCAAAGACCGCAACATGTCGGTACACTAAATACATACATAATAATGTAACCTAACATATATTTAATGTATTCGCACAACCATTAAAAGCTTTGCTTTTATTGTATTATTAATAGATTCAGTTCCAACAGCTGTGGACGTAAATGAAGATATATTTGCTGATCATTGTTAACTCAGCTATTGTATTTACAATTTGATAAGCAGAAATTGTGATTATAAATTAAATGAGCGCTTTTAGGTGCTAATTTTGTTGATATTTGAATGGAATTAAAACGAGCATTGTAGCGTTTCTACAGCTGGGACACAGATTTCAGATTACTTCTCTTGTTTTTTTCTTTTTTTTTCTTTATTCGAGTAGTAAAATCATCAAGTAGGTCGTACTGAAAATCTACGTTTTTTTTTTTTCAAATGTCCTTTGCATACAAATGTCCTTTGCCAACCCGCACTGGACCCGCCGCCAACCCGCACTGGGCCCGCGTGGTGAATTATGGCCCACTCCCTCTCACAGAGAGGAGGCCTGTGTCCCAGCAGTGGGAACATTATAGGCTGATGATGACGATGAAAGAGATCAAGTATATAAAGAACGGCGGCTGCTTGGCAAACCGGTAAAAAATTTTTTTTAGCTTTATAAAATCAATGTGGAGCGGATGGAGCTGTCAGGCTTGTACTGACTAAAAGCTACGATTTTCCTCCAATTATTAAGCCTCATTTAGACGATGCAAGAACTCGAACGCGAGTTGCGTTACATTGCGGAATTTATAGGTAGAACAAATTCAGTTAATGAAACAAAT
Source organism: Agrotis segetum (assembly GCA_036375495.1). NCBI lineage: Eukaryota > Metazoa > Arthropoda > Insecta > Lepidoptera > Noctuidae > Agrotis > Agrotis segetum. Next base: position 3,130,793 of record JAQSVV010000031.1, read on the forward strand.
GCCGCAATGTAGTGAAACTCGCATACGAGTTCTTGCTCCGTCTAAATGGCGCTTTAGCCCTTTACGTTCCTACGTCACGGTTGCCTATCCAGACAGTCCCGTGACCGCAACAGACGCTTGCCCAATATCGTGGAATCCGCCCCGTCGAACCGATCAAAATAAAAAGTAATTTATTCAAATAAGGCTGATTTATCAGCACCTTTTGAAGGTCAATTTTTACATAAGACAGTCCCCAAAGCAACCCCCTTTGACACTTCCTATTGTTTTGGCTGGGAAGAAGAAATAGAGAAACAAACTACCCAACAACACACGGTTAGAAAAAGCAAGAACCCAAGGTCCATAATCGCACGACAAGTCACCCAATACTCGCCGTCTTCATACCCGCGGGTGGTATCATACCTCAAGCAAATATAGCAAAGCGCAGCACAGCTTAACTTGAATCATAACTTTTACCTAGAAACTGCAGTTTAATACCCAAAGCAACAAGCTCAATAACTGTCTCGCAACATTATTGTTTCAGGAAGCGTTTCCAACCAAAATTTAATTTACAACCAAATTCTAATTATGGTTGCGATGTTTATTACCGCAATTTGAAACATCAGTTTGCCAAAACAAATAGTGGAACTAAATATTTAGCGTTCACTGAGCTTAGATTCAAACTTACGTGGTACAAGTTATGTGAGATCGCTGGTCGGTACAAAGCGGTTTAAAGACAGACAGAAAAAAATATTTGGTGTACCTACGGGCATTTAAAAATACATTTTTTAATCGACAACAGTCTTTTTTTATGTCGTACAAATGACACCGGAACTATCACAATTCCAAGCATTATTTATGCTTCTTATGTTTATAGGTATCCTAAAAGAGCTAAAAGCTTATACGGCCTCAGTGCATATTGATGGATTTTATCACAATGTGCCGTACCTATAATTTTTCCTTCAACGTTTTGGAATCAGTAGTGTTGAATTATTTATTTAATTTTATTTAAACTTTATGCACAAACTCGTCAGAGGCGGACTTAATGCCATAGGCATATTATATTGTCGACACAAGTCTAGCCTTGTTGTGAATCGAACTCATGATATATTATGCTACTTGTAAATATAATGGCAAATCATAGAACTCACTGAATTTGACGACATTGCTCCCTAAAATAATTGAAAACGCCATAATCTCTCCGCTTGCACCAACCCCAATTCTAGTCACTAACTCGTGGACTACAATTTTGCCACTAAAGCTATCAAGAACTTAAACTATGTATCCATGCATAACACAAGCTATTAGTAATTTATCGAAATATAATATTAAACGAGATTGAACCTTGTGGTGAATAACCGAGAAACTATTATGCAAGACTGCAGTTTGTGGTCTTAAAGTTTATGTTAGTACTCGTAGATAGTATACGGACTTTCAAAAGGCTATAAGGTTACCAAATAAGTACGATTCTATGAGGATTTTTATACGTGATAAAACCACGGTTACCTCAGTCGCATGCCCGTGCCTCCGGTGGCCGGAGATCGTCCTGTGACCACCGTTGCTGTGGGCGTCGCCCACTGCAGCTGAGTCGTAACGTGGACGCTGTTCTCAATCCGTTCCGCTTCCTCCTTTGCTAGCATGACTGCTTCGGAGAAGGAGGCGACCGCCTCCCACTCCGTCCGATGACGGGCGCGAGAGAATTTTGAGAGTAAATTCAGATTAAAGTTGATGATGGATGATCATGATGAAGTTATATTGCTATTCAGCCATTGAAAGGTATTGATCATTTTCCCTCCTTGATATTGATGATCATGTCTCCATGCATCGCTGTCAAAATTATACATTCTTACAAACGACTTTTTGTCAGCAGAATATCACGGTATGATCTTTATAATACTGCTATCACCTTGCCCACTTTCATTCAAACTAACAAGGTGTTTCAAAAACAATTAGATTAAGTCTTAATTTTGCACCTTACTTCAACCAAATAAACACCACATTTAAAAATCCATTAATTTCATAACTTGGCAACGACAGCTTTTTAACTCAAAGTAAATAAAAATAAACAAGGAACTGCCTCAAATAATCTATTTATTACATACACTTTATATGAAAACTTTTTATACAATTTTGGCATACGGCTGGCAATCTGCGCCGAATTCCCGATACATTTATTGTTCTCCAGACCTATTAGGTAGATTAATGTGGAAACTATCAAGACTAGTAGGTACCTAAGGTGAGGTAAACAATGTATATTGGGTTATATAAGGGCTTGGCCTTGTCTGGAATCGGGGCTTTTCTTGTACGATTTCTGACCTTTGTAGGCGTTAGAGGTCAAGTAACTAGACTATGTGAAATGAAATGCTTCCAATCAAATGTTCAAGGTTTCATAATTATTTTATACTTACTTTTAGAAAAATCATATTTCTATTTTACAATCTGCCTAACCTTTTATCAGTAGAATCGTAGTCAACGGTACGGCACGACATCTTCTCTCTCTCTCTCCTGAAGACTCAAGCAACTCGCTTCCTGAAGACTTATGAAGACTTATTAGTTGTTTTATTTACTCCTCTCCTACAAATTTCGTTCTACACGTCCCTGCTACTCAAGACTTCAGGCCATAGCACAAACAGCAAGCAACCATCGGTACAGGACGTCAACGCCGCTCCAGACAGTTCATCGTATCGTCGTGCGTCTGGCGATTACGTCCGTCCCGTACATCTGCTGGTATATTCGTCATCTGACTGGAATATACCAGCAGATGGATATTCAGCTGCATCTATCTAGATGCAGCTGAATATCAGCATTTCACATGGAGCGACATCTTATAATAATTAACCAAGTGACTAAGTTATAAGGTAGACTAAGTTATAAGGTAGAGGTAGACTAGGTAAAACCGGTTGTCTGACTTTCGAGCTTTTGTCTAAATTAATAGTAAGAACTATCAAAATGTCTATAAAATTATAGCCGGGACCAATGGGTTTACGTGTTGCAAAGAATATGTGTATACTCGCTAAGATATGAATGGATGCCCATATTGCCCATCCTGTGTTTATTTTGTGGATCGCGGGCAGCCGATGGATGCAAGTGGCGAATTGTCGTTCGGCGTGGAGGTCTAAGGGGGAGGCCTATGTTCAGCAGTGGACGTCTTCCGGCTGATGATGATAATGATGATGACAACATCAACTCGAGTCAAAAAAATCCAACTTGTCACATGTGGCTAAATAAATGATCGACCGGCAACAAAATATGATGTTATTCAATAGATGAATGATGGTATGTTTTAAATATTGCAGATTATTTAAATGTCGAGAAACAGCTACATTACAACAAGCCCAAGTTTAAGAACGTTTCCCACTCGCAATAGGTTCTCAGTACAGTAACCCAGTTGTTAAATTTCGTGGAAAAATTTAAGAAAAATATATGACGCAGCGCGGCATTCGGGGAATTTATTTCATTTCTTAGTACGGAGTTATTAAATGTTCGGCTTCCGTTCGGAGGTGCAAAATGTAGTCGTATATTTGTGCCGTTAGCAATAATTTGTTTCTTATTTTCTGCAGAAATTTATTTTTAGGGAAGACAAATGACAAATGGACCGATTTTGTTATAATGATTCGTCAGGTAAGAAGACCGCAGTCTAAACTGATTTTATTTTAATTCTGAGATTATTTTCTACCTGTAATGTAACGTTACAGATTCGAATATTTCATCAGTGAAGGAAGATAATCGAGCATCACAATGCACACCTTTTATCAAATATATACTAAACTAGCTGTTGCCAGCGGCTTCACCCGCTACAACTCGAAAATTATCCCACGGGAACATAAAATCGGGATAAAAGCTATCCTATGTGTTAATTCAGGTTATAAACTATCTGTGTACCAAATTTTAGCCAAATCCGTTCAGTGGTTTTTGCGTGAAAGAGTAACAAACATCCATACATCCATACTTACAAACTTTCGCCTTTATAATATTATAAATCCGTTCAGTGGTTTTTGCGTGAAAGAGTAACAAACATCCATACATCCATACTTACAAACTTTCGCCTTTATAATATTAGTAGGATTTACGTAAATGCTCGTCAGTCAGGGAGGTAGTATTGTAACGTAATGCGCAAAGTCGAATCTATAATGTTACATCACACACGAATGCTCCCGGTGAGAGAGCGCTTTAAGAGCTAATGCTAAGTGTAACGTCTTAGTTTCGATTACCAGGTCGATCAAAAATCGGGACCTTTATTACAACAGAAAAACATAACATGCTTACACATAATTGTTTGTAAGCAGCAAAATGGCAAAACAAAGTGTGCATATTTTTATTTCATTTACCTTACTCAAGTTATTTCCAATAAATAGAGTGTAAATAAAAAGTGTATCTAACTTTTGCAACTCAGTGCTCCCTTTAGTTGTAAAACTTGCTGCAACAGATCTTTGGAGAAGATATTGTAACTTCGATACCTAGTTAAAATATCTTTCGGAACATTTATGTTTGTTGGACTTGAGGCTAGCCTTTAACTATGGACGTGCGTGTCTCACAGACCGCGTGCAGTTTGTGATTCTCGTGCCCCTCTCCTCCCGTGTACCCTACACGTATACACGCCTCAGTAGCTTCGGTTTTAGTTACTAAACGACAGTTAAGAGTGAAGGTTACGTAATCGCCTAAATACTGCGTGAGTAATTTCGCTTTATATTTTGAGTGCGGTCTGTGAGACCGCGCGTCCACATTTGTGTTATACATTGACGCCGACGATGATTTTGTTTGTTTTAAATTTTATAAGCTGAAATGTCAAAAAATGATCAATCAACGACTGTAGGCAAACGAACATCGAGTTAATCTACTTAGATAGCCGGTAAAATATTACGATTAGATGATCATTCTTTGAAAACGAGAGTCAATGATTGCTTTTAGAATCGGTTCAGTGCGACAGAGATGGGGATGTTGATGATTGTTTGTTTTATAAAGCTGACATTGTAAAAAATCACTCGAGTGAACGATAGATTATTGAAGAGAGTGATAGTACTACTAGAGCCGACGGTGACATACTATGATCGGATAATCCCACCAAAGGGGGGAAGACGAAACGGACAATAAATGTTCAATTTATTCGAGCAGTCGCCGAGCAAGAAGATGGCCTGTTGGCGATTTCCACAGAGTTCTGGACTTGTGTGGAATTAATGCCTACTCTCTATTCAATCAACACCAAGACAAAAAAATAGAAAGAGGTCAATTTCTGAATAACAAAGACGAGTTATAATCACTCATTTGCCGTGACATGCCTGAAACGAGTTTTGGGCCCTGCTATGCCGTCCCAAGGGCCACAAAGTGAAGTAAATGCAGTTCCTAAACGTAAAACGTATAATCTGTGCCCACCAAATATAAAAACGAAAGTGGACCCACACTTATGTAGGCAATGATCTAAGCCGCCATACAAAGACTGTCAATAATTCTGTCAATAAACATGACCAAGTTGGGACCTTGTCAAATTTTTTATGTTTAGTTTTGATAAATTTAATTTTTTTTTTTTTATGTCCTTTGTTCTTTATATTTTATTGTAAAAGAATTTAAACTAACTAAAAAAGTCATTTTTCTCCGGTAATATACCTATAAAGTGATCTCAAACTAAAAAATCTGAATAGCGCCTTTGATTGTTATATCGTTACATATAGTTTATAATAAATACATTTTTCATTAAAATTACATCTTTAGTGTATATTTAAAAACTCTTCTAAGTGATAAAAACAAAAAAATACACAATTATTACGCATCAAGATAGAAATCAGCCCGTAAAGATAGCGGTCTCTGAGACCGCACGTCCAAAGTAGTGTATCAAAAATGGAACGTCCACAGTTAAAGGCTAGTTTGCTAGGAAAGTTGATAGGCCAGTAACTGGCTTACTTTTTTTAGTGACTTTTTGCATGAGTTACTATCTATATATTCAAGAGACAAAATGCAGATAGCACGCTTATTGGCTCATTCAAAGAAGAGATGGCCGGGTCTCTTTGTATTTTTATTTTATTTTTATTATCTTCCTCTATCCCACTCCTGGACAGAGGCCTTCTTCCACTCATTTCACTTCTCGCGAACCCGCGCGTTCTGTTTGCATTTGTTTTTTAATGATAAAACGTTTGACCACTATATCGCCTGATGGTAATCAATGATGTAGTCGATGTGAAAACCCGCTTCGTTTTCGTGCTAACAACCATTTTCATTCTATGTATATCACAAATACCGCGGTGTAGGACGCCCACGGCGACGGACGTCGCGAGACGATCTCCAGCCACCGTAGGCGCGGGCATGCGGGCAGCGAGTAAAGGGCAACTCGCTGCCCGACCAAGGACCATGCCCGGGTCGACGGCGCGGCGCGTTGTGTCCCACGCGCGCCTCAAAGAGCGTCAGCATAATGACGGGGCCCCCCTCTCAGAGGGCCAAAGCCTGCCGGGGTCGCGGGATTATTCCCTTACCGTAACCCCGGAACATAACAGTCTATGAAGGACACCGTGGATTTTAGTCAGTAGAAGTCTGACAGTCCCTCCCGCCCTGCCCGGGGTTGGAGGACTCATTTGATGATTTTACCACGCTAAAAAAAAAAAAAATTGTATATCACAAATACACAAAAAATACGTACACCTACTTTACTCGCTCAACGACTATCCTAGTGCTCAACTTTGTTCAAACGCACCTTCACCTGCCTGAACTTTACACTTTGTTGAAGTTTATTTTAATTATCTCGGCTACTTGCACTATTGTTTCACTCCAATTAATCTACGGATCTTCTATTATGTTTTTATTTAATAACTTAGGTCTTAAACTTTGTAGTGCTTAATTTATTTTAGAGTTTTGTTGTATTGCGCTTTTAGTTTAGTTTGCATAAATGGTTTTCCGTGTTGGGATAGTTTTGAATTTTCTGATAAAGAAACACTGATTTTACCTGACTGCGCGACGCAAAGGGGTGAAAAAGAGGGGTATAATAAATTTGACGTGTCTGTCTATCTGTCAGAGTCCGAATGGATGAAGCGATTTCAATTTAGTTGTTTTTGTATTATAGGTGACTTACGTGCGAGTTTTCTTAAATATTATGTTTGGTGAAAATCGGTTGAGCCGTTGAATTCATTTAATTACGTCTTAGTATCATCATTATAAGTATAGATAATTATTAATAAATTTTAGTAGCACTTCCACAAATATTAATAGTAAATGAGTGCATTTAGCGTTAAAAGCCATTCGTGATTAAAATGTAAATGGGGTTGGTAACTTTTCACTATTACTGTTATTTTATCGATACTTGCTATTACCATCTATACATATAAATAAAATTGGAGTGTCTGTTTGTAATGTTAAAATAATCGTTTTTACTACCTGTATAAGAATATAATAAAACCAAAATAACATATCTGTCTTTCTGTCTGTTTGTAATGGCTAATCTGTAAAACGGCTGGGCCGATTTTGACGGAACTTCTATTGCTTGGTAGCTAATGCATTACGGAGTAACTGAGGTTAATTTATTTAAAAAAAAATCCTTTGTTTAAAAGTCATTATTCATGAGATACAGCTTGGTGACAAACGGACAGACAGATATGGTCCCATTTTAAACTTTTAGACTCGGAAACCTAAAACAAAGACGTCCCTATGAGAAAGTTTTTGAAACTAACTTGCATTAATAAACAATTATTTCATCAAAGCCCGATCACCCGATCTCCCCCTTATCCAATGACCTTCACCCCCCATTCCCCTGGGCAGACACATCCACTATTACTTCATCAGTTAAAACATAACATTCTGGTGCGGTCTACCGCGTGAATTATTCAGGTGTCGCGGCCGCTTACTGACCCGAGTCTCACAAATAGAATTGTATAGTAGTTCAGTCCTTTCAAGTCTAAATTCTGTAGGTATTTTGTAGGTAGTCGTGAAATATTTGGGGGCATTGTTTCGGGGTAGAAGATGTCCGTCTGAATACGGGAGATTACTTTGTGACGTCAAACGCGTTATTATGTAAGGCGGTTTACGTACGGGACCGCTCGTACACGCGGATGGTCTGATAGAAAATGGGACGGACGATGGACTCATTTCATGATTTTACCACGCTAAAAAAAATTAAAAAACGTCAGCGATATTATATTATTAGCTGTTATATTGTGTTCGTCCGCAAGTTTGTTAATAATCCCTGGAGAATTATATTAACTAGATAAAATGTCCTACATAGGTAGTCCACATCTGTGCCTGTAATCAAAATTCGTTCAGCCATGCTGACATAATAACTAAAATACACAATCCATTCAAAATATAGCATTTGTTATATTAGGACGAAAAACACGCTTTACTGCCCAACCTTGCGGTGTCGTTTGAAAATCACCTTAAAAGAGATGAAACAAGAGTTTTGTATAATTCGTTCCTTATTACCTGGATCTACAAATGAAATTTTTTAGGAGGACATGTTTTTTAAACTATTTATGAGGTAATGTTAATACCACTTCCTTTTTTCACAGTTTTTCGTGTCGACGTTGCAATAAAAAACATTCACAACAGCTTATAATTTATTACTTTAAGCTAATTTTGAAAAAAAATATGTGTAAAGTTAATGTAAAAGTAATAGTTTAGACAATAAGTACATGTTTACATGCAAAAGTTTAGCACTATAAAAACTTATTGTAGTATACAGGTAGTTCTACGGCGTATTTCCCGAAATTTACAACAGCGAAAGAAACAATATTAAAGCCTTCCGGTTTAACAAAACAACGAGCAAATGCATTTTTACATTAGCAACAATTCTAAACACCGAGCTACGGGGCGCTGTAATAGCTTAGCGGGACACACTGGCAAATAACTTGTATTGTATTCAAATAATATCGTATTTTTTTAATTTCTATTGTCTAACTGATGGGCCAATGGCTCCTCACAACATTCCATTCCTTCCTATGTGTAGTTATAATATATAAACAAAATAAGAAATTCAACTAATAAAGTTAAAACGATGTGGAATATAATAAATGAAAGAACAAATAAATCAATAAAAAGCGAAAAAACTAACATAAAATTACATAAAAACAATAATTTGATAACTGAACCCAAACAAATAGCTAATATTTTTAACGACTTCTTTGCTTCAATTGGAGAAAAAACTTCATGTGCAAAGGGAGCTCCCGTGATGTGCCCCACAGAAAACACTATGTTTCTCAGCCCTGTCGATCCTTATGAAATAAATAAAATTATAAAAAATCTACGGAATAAAAAGAGCTTTGGATTAGATGAACTTCCCCCATTTCTACTTAAGCAATGTGCAGATGAACTGACCCTACCATTTTACAAACTAATTAACCAATCATTTGAAGAAGGAACTTTTCCCAGTCAACTCAAACACGCTCTGATAAAACCCATACATAAGAAAAATTCTAAAACCGACCCTAACAATTATCGCCCTATCGCGCTGTTACCAACTGCATCTAAAATCTTTGAGAAGGCTATGTGTGACCGAGTTTATTCTTTTTGCGAAAAGTACAAAATATTTGACGACTGCCAAAACGGTTTCCGTAAAAATAGGTCTACTACGCTAGCGGTCTATAAATACGTACAGGAGGCTCTTACCATCATTAATGATAAAAACTACGCCATAGGTATGCTGCTAGATATGACCAAGGCCTATGACAAGGTGAAATTTAACATATTGTTAAATAAGTTACAAGGAATAGGAATACGAGGAAAAGCTCTTGAATGGTTTGCCTCATATCTAAAAGATAGGGAACAAATAACAGAAATTGAATATTTTGATAAAAACAGTAATAAAATAATTAAAATAAGATCGGACAGAAAAACAGTAAACGCATCCATTCCTCAAGGTAGCGTAATAGGATGCCTTTTGTTTCTAATCTACATAAACGACCTTCCTAAATCTATTAACGGACCTTGTGTATTATTTGCCGACGACATCTCTTTGCTTACCTCATGCCGAACCGACGAAAATATAAACACCAAATTAGACTCCCTTCTTTCTACAGCTGCAAACTGGATGGATGATCATAATCTAGAAATTAATTTCACTAAAACCAAACTAATTACGTTTCATCCACACCAGAAATCCCCGTTAAAACTAAATTTTATGTTTAATAACAAAAAAATAGAACAGGTTAATGAATTTACTCTTCTCGGTTTGACTATAGATACCCACATGAATTGGAAATCCCACATACAAAAAATACGAGCAAAATTATCAAAATTCTCATACGCCTTACGTGAAATTAAAAAAACCACTAACCTGCAAACTGCACTTGTTACCTACTATGCATATGCCCAGGCATGGCTCAGTTACGGGGTCATGCTCTGGGGTAACAGTACAGACTCACAAACCATATTTACTTTACAAAAGAAGTTAATTCGAATAATGACAAACATAGAACAAACAGATAGCTGCAAACCACACTTCCAAAAACACAAAATCCTCACACTACCCTGTCTATATATTTTAGAACTATGTAAATTTGTCAAAAAATATCCAGATTTCTACACTACCTGCGAAGAGACACAAAAAAGATACACCTTTAGACATAACAAAAATAAAATAAACAAACCTCAATCCCGAATCAAAATGCACTCAACCAGCCCTTTAATTATGTCCATTAAAATTTACAATAAATTACCAAATAATATAAGAGAAGAAAACAAAGCAAATGTATTTATAAGTAAATTAAAAAGATTGCTTGAGTCCAAGGCATACTACACCGTAAAGGAGTTTCTAGATGATAAATCTATTGATAAATAATAATAATAATAATATTCTGATACAAAACATTATAAAATAAAATAAATATTAATGAAACATATAATTATGTATAAATAAAATATTAAATTGAATACAGATATTTAAGCAAAAATATAAAATATGAATAATTAAATAAATAATATATATATTTTATGTAATAATAAACAATTTTCATAATTTATTAAAATAAATATATTATATGGTATACTTACAATAATTAATAATAATAATAACGAAAGCTCTAAGAATTTAATATTAATAATGCAATCTCGTGCAAATATAAATAATAAAAACTGATATGCTATACCTATCTACACAAACATAATAATATGTATTCATTATAATTATCACCAAAAGAAAGACATTTCATGAGAATATTATAAGTTTGAAACTCAGCCCTTTTCCTCTCTCCTAATTTTTGCGTGCCCGACAGGGTCCATATTTGATCTTGTACCATTTTTATTTTTTACCATCTAATTATGTAACATATGGAATGCAATAAAGAATTGAGTATTGAGTATTGAGTATAATATTGGCTTAAGAAAATAGTATTATGGCTATAAATAATACTTGGTTCGAGTGTTAATTTTATCATTACCAAATTTTCAGCCATCTCGGAATTGCCTTAACAAGTAACTGTGACTCTAAAACCTAAAGGAATACCACAGATTTTAGTCAGTACGAGTCTGACAGTCCCTTCTGCTCTTTCAAGTGTGGGAGGACTTATTTAATGATTTTACCACGATGAAGAAGAATCCCAATATCACCACTGGGCTGGTATAGGTCTTGCCTTTTTACCCGACTGCGCGACGCAAAGGAGGGTAATGTGTTTATCAGTCTATGTATGTATGTATGTATGTAAGTATGTATGTATGTATGTATGTTTGTTTCTATGTGGCGTTCTAGAGACCAAACGCGTGGGCCGATTTTGATAATTCTTACGTCAATCGATTCGTCTTAACCTTGCGAGTTAGTTAGTGACCTAAAGACATGACAGTAATCAAAATTCACCACAGCGACAACCAGACGCCATAAATTGTCAAAATGAAAAAAAAAAATGTCGATGAACTATGTCATGTGGGGTATCGTTGAATAGGTATTTTAAAATCATATTTAGGTTCCCTTTATCATTTTTCATTTTAAATAATAGTTTGGGATATATAACGATTTAAAGTTGTTTAGCAAAACAATAATTCTCTGAATAGTAACTAAAAAGTATGAAATAAAAAAATATTTAATGAAAAACAAAAAACCCGACTGCGTTAAAAAAACTAAAAAGAAAGAAACAAGCCCAGTACTTAAGAGCAAACAAGTCAACATTTTTTCCATAGAAACTTCGTTGGGGTTTTACTCCACTATTTGACAAAGTATATCGAAAGTTAAACATGGTATCGTTTTGTCTCCTTATAAATTTTGTCGGTACGGAAGCAGAATTGTAAAATATGAAACCATTAAAAAGTTACGAGCTTCTAAAGATTCATTATTTTTTGCTAATTTTAACACAAATTTGGGCGTAAATTTGAAATAAAAGAAGCATCAATTTCCAAAACGAAGCCTGTACCGACACAGCAAATTTATCGAAGAATTTAGTAAATGTTTCTTGAAATTGATTGATGCAGTGGTTGTTTCATAAAACCCCAAATTCCAAAGGCCTTTTTGTATTTTATCACGTGCGCCTTTTACTCGTGAAATATCGTGCATCTCACTGAATAGTTGCCTTCGGTGCGGTGCGGGAGGGTGACGCGCACGCACACATGCATACTATGAATAGACTCGGCACCCCCGCCCGGCTGTCTCCGTATGACGTGTACGTTGACAACCTATAATATCTATGGTTTACGATAATACTCTTTTGAACCTGGCTTGAATTTTGGATTTTGATTAAGCCGATATTACACAGGTCAATTTCGGTTCAATATTGCTTTCCATTCCATTGCTTCAATGGCATTGACGCATCTAAACACATTTCGATTTGATTGTCTAATATAATTGAAAGTTTAGATTTTTAATTGCCTTTCAATGGAATGGAACCAATATTGATGAATCGAAATTTCGGTTAAAACATGTAAACACGAACATTGAACAATGACCAATCCGCGAACGGCAGCGAAGGAATCGGACGTATAGGATTGTGTAGTTTCTAGCGTGCGTTTATAGTTGTAGGATCAGGATTGCCGAGCGGAACATCGTCAGGGTTAGGAGTTCCCATTGTCAGGGATAAACAAGACGGTATAAGCAATTACAAAGATTTATAATACAGAGGGTAGTAATAAACACACAGCACAAAATGTCACACAGTAGAATAGGGTAGGTACACGATAAAAATAAAATCAGATAAAGGATATAGCAAATCACAAATAACAAAGTATCAGTATAGTTTAGGCGAACAGACCTTCAAGGTCACAGTTCGTACAGTGGACGTGCCACCCAGGTAAAGTTGCAAAGCGTATCACAGAGTGACACTGCTAATACAATAAGACGAACAGACCGTCAAGGTCACAGTTCGTACAGTGGACAAGCCACCCAAGCGAAGATGCAAAGCGTATCGCGGAGCGTTACTGCTTAATGCAAATATACAGCCAAGCTGTACCGGGTAAACCGACAGTTCAGTCGGGAGCGATGCTCTATGAGTCAAGTCCGAAGACTGACCGAAGAAGACCGGTGTGCACCGTCTTTTATAGGCACATTTCTTGCCGCGCATTCCCTCCGAAACAGCTCTGTCCAATGGCGTGATACGTCAAAGTGTTTACTCGTTACAGATTGCAAATTAAGATCAAAATCATTAAAGTTTTACAATGTAAACTCATTGAATAATCCCACATGAATTATCATACACTAATCATAGTCATTTAACAATTAAAATCAGATTTACAAAATAAAAACATACGTCCGCCATGTTTAGAACGGAAGCGGCGACAAGTCATAGACTGTCTTTTATCGTAATTAGTAATCGAATCAAAATCAGAAGTACTCAGCAAATAATCATTTGAATTAACAAATTATAATTGATAGAAATAATGATTAAAACTTATGATAAATAAATTCATAACAAAGATAGTCGTCATCATAACATTCTCAACAAAGATCAAAATTTTGTTATTCTACCCACAAACATTTTATAATTCTAAATTTAGATTTTATAAATCTACCTACAGATTAACAACTATCTCCGACATAGTTTTAAAAATGGTTTTTGAGTGGCGTGACAATCATATTCCTCATTTTCTGGAACTTTTTCAAAAATATGAGTGTTTGTGGAATACAAAATCCAACGATAATACTTGTGACGCTCCTATGGTCGCTCTTCGCTAAATCCACGGACGTACCCACCAACGCCGAGTTTTTTTTTATTTAGCTCATTCATTAAATACAAATAAGGGAAACACCTGCACGCACGACTTGACGACGCGACATCGCTAGGCAAATGAACATTGAATGTCTTGTTGACTGTTTTGTTTGTAAATAGGAAATATGTGCAATGTTCAATGCTTTTCAACGGAATTGCTGTCAATTTAATTGAACCGTGTAATATCGCCTTTAGACTTTCTTTATCTGTTTGACTTGAAATTGTTTGGACTCTGAATTATTATAAATTGGAAATATTGGAATAGCTTTGAATGGATTTAAGTGCCAGTAAGATTGTGTTGGTTCATTGTAGAACACTTGTAAACAAATTAAAATCAACATTGGGTAAGTCATATAATTTGTTGCAACTAATCTCTAGGTACTTACACACTCGTATTTGATGATCTTTTATGACGTGGTAAAATCTAGTAATATAGTTCAATGGGTAAAATCATCAAATGAGATCTACCACCCCGGGCAGGGACTGACAGTCTTTTACTAATCAAAATCCACGATACTGCGAAGATCGCCCGGAGGACACGGTGGAGCATACGGTGCAAGACTGCCCAGCTTGGGCGGAGCACCGACGTGTCCTCACGGCTGCGATAGGCGGAGACCTCTCGCGCCCGGCATTGGTTGCGGCCATGCTGTGGGGCGAGACGGAGTGGGAAGCGGTCAGCTCCTTCTGCGAGGCAGTAATGCTCGTAAAGGAGGAGGCAGGCCGCGAGCGAGAGAGGACAGCGTCCTCCCTCCGCCCCAGCCGCAGTGGAAGGCGCCCACGGCGACGAACGTCGCTCGATGATCTCCGGCCACCGTAGGCGCGGACATGCGAGCAGCGAGTAAAGGGCAACTCGCTGCCCGACCAAGGACCATGCCCGGGTCGACGGCGCGTTGTGTCCCACGCGCGCCTCAAAGAGCGTCAGCATAATGACGGGGCCCCCTCTCAGAGGGCCAAAGCCTGCCGGGGTCGCGGGATTATTCCCTTACCGTAACCCCGGAACATAACAGGCTATGAAGGAAACCGTGGATTTTAGTCAGTAGAAGTCTGACAGTCCCTCCCGCCCTGCCCGGGTTGGAGGACTCATTTGATGATTTTACTACGCTAAAAAAAAAAAAAAAAAACAAAATCCACGATGTCCTTCAATAGCACTTTACGTTCCGGGGTCACTGTTATATAAGACTGTCCCGCGGGGGCGGGGCAGCGAAGCTGAGTTCGGCTGTGGGAACACCAAGGCGATATAAAAGGGCGCCTAGATCGAAGTGACCCACGCAAAAAAAAAAAATAAGAGAGCATTGAGTGCATGGGTCATGAATAAAGAAAATATTGCTCCTTTATTGGATACGTCTCCACCGTAAGGATTATTTTGAGTTTATATTTTAAAAAAAATGATTTTGTTGGTGCGTAGTTTTGCTTGATAATTTAACCCTGAATCCATGTTTAGATCAACACGAAATTTTCAATTCACACGCATTGACATCGATTGATGATTGACATGTTAATGTAAACGAAGAACAGTTTAATTTCACGAAAGCTGAAGGAAGTCTGTAGTCAGCTGAATCAAGCCATAGATTCAGAAGGCAGTTCTCCTGGTCACAGCGCGTATTGTTAGAAGGTTTGTCTGTCTCCGATGTTGATGGGCTAGTTAATTTTCTTTGTTTTTATACATAGTTTTAATAAAAAGTAATTCAAAGCCCAAAAATGTGTTCTTACTTTTTTTTTCAGTTTAATAAATAATCAACAAATATTTACGAAACAGTTTATTTTATTTGTTTTATTCAATAAATATAGTTATCTTAGCCGTATCCGGTAATAGCGATCCAGGTACTAATTTTCTTCTGTTTCTGTAAATAAAAATAAGTTATGCAAGGAACTTTCAGTAATCAACTTAGGTACAACCCTTGTAGCAATCTGCATTACTCGCTCTACGGTTTATAAACATGTTAAAAAAAACGTTTCATGACACACATGTCATATGTCACAATGTCATGTGATGACGGCGAGGCGGACGGTGTATGCATCGTGTAACTTCGTTTTTATTCGGAATGGATCGGAGCGCTTTATGTGTGGGTGCAAAGCAGACGTGCGTAAGGACTAGCGTCTAACTGCTCATCACTGATACTATCTCTTTCGGGCACGATGACAGGTGAAACAACATGCTTTATGGCCCCGCCTGCCAGTGAGTTCGTGTTCGCACAAAGAGCCACCTCAATCACAGTCGGGGCCCGTTGGGAAGATTTGATTGGTATAATTTAAATGGGCCCCGACTGTGAGTGTGAATGAGTGAATTCTTAAGTACTGGGCTTGTTTCTTTCTTTTTAGTTTTTTTAACGCATTATGTCTTTTTTGCGTCCTTTATTTTTCCGCCATTTTGACAATATCGTCAACCCAATGTGTTTTAGACGGCCCCGTTAAGGGAACAGTATATACATATAAGATGGAGACTCGGGTATGATGAAAAAACACACAATTAAGACAACTTTACATTTGCTTGCGTTCTGTTGGCGCTTGCGCTACGTTCGTGCGTTAAGTTTGCTTTAAGTGTGTATGTCCCCATCATACCTCGCGTCCCCATCATGTACACAGTACAACGAGACGGAGGGTAGACCGATTTGTCTGCTCTTATCATCCACCCGCAATAACTTCAGTTCATCCGTGATCATGGTGCTTGCAACAGTGCCGAAATATAGGAAACTTAAAACAAATAATTAACATGGTAAATATCCCGTTTTAAACCCTAATATTTATGTACACAGTTCTTCTATCTTTACCAAAAAAAAAAAAACAAAAATACACAGATAATACAAACAAACAAAAAAGTATCCAAGACTTAAATACTTCAAAGTTGATTACGCGAAACGTAAACTCCGTATCGCGCACTAGGGAGCCACAATTTTTACAGTAAGAGTCCATTGCCATTCCTTCATTTGGACCCGGAATAATCTAGGCCCGAATTATTAAGGCCATTTCTTTGGAGACTGTACAGTAAGAAAACCACTTTGGAGTCTTCTAATAATTCCTGGGAATTTAACAGGTGCGTTAGAAAGTTTAAGTTTTTTTTTTGTTTGAGAACATAATGGACCTGACCTTGGTTCGGTTTAGGAATTATGATTTTCTTTCTTTTGTTAATTTCACTGTTTAATTAAAATTTGGGGCATTCGAAAGTATTCAAGTCGTATTGGCTTAAAAAGGCTCTTTCTTTTTGTTAAACATACGCACCGAATGTTATCAGTAACTTTTAATAAAAGCGGTATAACTTTTTCTTTGTGGGAAACACACGCATATTTTGTGTTTTCCCGATATTGTTCTAGACCAGAGCTAGTATATGGATTTATGTCACAATTTGACGTAAACTTCACCTGTACAAACGCAGGTCAATCTACCCCAATCTGTTACATTTTACTAAGCGAACATTAACCTTCTACTATTATGATAAGGTTGAAAAAGAGTGTCCATGGAGTTTCTTGCTCATTCTTCTCCATAGAGACCTACGCTTTGGAATGAGCACCTACGGTACTTTCACAGTTTTTATGTCTTGTGACTGGGACTGTAGCACCATTCCTTTAATTATCTATGACAATATAAAAGTGCCTGTAACTGGCCTACTTGAAATAAATGCTTTGATTTTGATTCTATTAAAATATTTGACAGATTTAAAGTTAATGTGCTGGCGTTTGTACATTTTATTTTACTCTTGTATAAACAGCCGGCGAAACTCCACACTACTTATTGTAACAAGAAGTGTTACAAATACAACAAAACTGCACTCCCAGCAAAAACTCTTTACAACAAAAACAAAACCCCTAAATGCAGCCGTCCGTGTGTCCGAAAGTAACATTTCCCCCGCCACGTCTGCAGCTGCATCTAAAGGGTTATTTCTCAAACACGTCGCTTGCGCCAACCTAATGGGTATCATTTATACCGGTGATCACTGCTCCCTGTTACCGAGAGAATTCTATATTTTATGACGGAAGGCGATGTTGTTTGACTTTGTGGAAATTGGTTTGTTTGGGATTGGTTTGATTGTAGAATGGATTTATAAAGGAATTCGTTTATTTCTTTCGGTGATTTAGACTAGATTTTGCCTTGTTTTGAACAATTAGGTAGTTTGCTGCACTATAAATATAAACTAAAAATGTATTTAATCTGCCGTTTTGTGATTTATGAAAAATTATGAATATTGACGAATATAAAATGCTTCGAAATTCTTGAGTAGGGGCTTATGCATAACGTCTGTACAATTATTCCGACCGAGTGACGTTTTGTGATTTAAGGAAGTTTTATAAATCTGGGGGCACGGTAGTGCCCCCGCCAAGACGAGCCAAGCGAAGCGCAAGGGCACTACCTACCTTTTCTCGAAGTGTTTCGTCGTTTTTTTGAACCCTCATAGAGTTGGTTTCCGATGTACTAGAAAATTCATATTCGCAGGATATGATACCAATAATAGACTTATTAGGCATACAAAGTATCAATAGAATAGCTGTAACACTTTAGATTTTCTTGATATCTAAAATACACGGATTTCGTCACTGATACACTGACACACTGACACACTGACACACTGACACACTGATGATCATCAAAATGTTTGGCTACTTCCTGAAGTGCTAGAGAGCTGAAATTCGGTATGTAGTTTAAGTTTAGTATACAACCAACAAAAAAATTCGTAAACTTATAACTTTCGCCCCCCATCCCCCTAAAATGGGGGGTGGAAATTAGTATGAGACCTTAAAATGTTAGAGTACTTCCTGAAGTGCTAGAAAGCCGAAATTCGGTATGTAAACAAAGTTCAGTATACAAAAAACATTCCCCATCCCCCCATCCCCTAAAATGGGGTGGGGCGGGGGGGGGGGTGGTAGTTATTTCTAATGCACTTCTACAATATGGGTACCAAATAAAAGGGCTCATTGAGAGCAACTTAAAAAATAATGTGACGTCATTATAAATCCAATATGGCGGACCATCTAAGATGTCGGAATAGTTATTTTTAATGCACTTCTACAATGTGGGTATCAAATGAAAGGGCTCGTTGAGAGCAACTCGATGAATAATGTGACGTCATTTTAAATCCAAAATGGCGGAATAGTTATTTTTAATGCACTTCTTCAATATGGATACCAAATGAAAGAGCTCGTTGAGAGCAACTCGATGAATAACGTGACGTAATTCTAAATCCAAGATGGCGGGAAAGTTATTTTTAATGCACTTCTACAATATGGGTATCAAATGTAAGGGCTCGTTGAGATCAACTAGTAGAATAATGTGACATCGTTCTAAATCCAAGATGGCGGAATAGTTATTATAAATGCACTTCTGCAATATGGGTATCAAATGAAAGGGCTCGTTGAGAGCAACTCGATGAATAATGCGTCGTCATTCTAAATCCAAGATGGCGGAAAAGTTATTTATAATGCACTTCTACAATATGGATATCAAATGTACCAGCTCGTTGAGAGCAACTAGAAGAATAATGTGACATCGTTCTAAATCTAAGATGGCGGAATTGTTATTTTTAATTGATTTCTTCAATATGGGTATCAAATGAAAGGGTTCGTTGAGAGCAACTCGAAGAATAACGTGACGTCACTATAAATCCAAGATGCTAGCAACTTACAAAAAGAACTGAAATCCCACCAAAAACATTTCATGTAAAATGTTGCCAATACGAGCACAAGGTTTGCCCTACCAAAAAGATATCAGATCTCATGTAGAACCAAGCTTCTGAATCTACGCGGCCTAACTCTACCGACCCTAACTTCATAAATTCAACACATCAGTAAAAATGTATTGCTTGGCTGTTTCGTTACTTATTTCAAAAACTAAATAGTAGCATTACCTCCATGACGATAGCGAAACGGTGAAGCCATACATTTTTACTGATGTGTTGAATTTATGAAGTTAGGGTCGGTAGAGTTAGGCCGCGTAGATTCAGAAGCTTGGTTCTACATGAGATCTGATATCTTTTTGGTAGGGCAAACCTTGTGCTCGTATTGGCAACATTTTACATGAAATGTTTTTGGTGGGATTATACCTTTGTCAATTTTTGTTTGCTTAACATAACACATTTTCAATCTCTGCTTCCAGACTGCGACGTTTCCATCTCCATTCAAGAAAGCTATTATACACCCAATCTTCAAAAATGGTGACAAAGAGTCTTTCAATAACTATCGCCCCATAGCGGTTCTTAGCGCACTATCAAAGGTCCTTGAGCGCTTGATTAACTCGAGATTAGTAAGTTATTTTGACAGATTTAACCTGGTTTCTGCTCAACAATTCGGTTTTAGAAAGAATAAGAGTACTGCAGATGCCGTTCAAGAACTAACGGGATATATTGTTAACAAGCTTAATGGTCATAAAAAGGTTCTTACTATATTCCTCGACCTTGCTAAGGCCTTTGACACCATAACCATTCCAACACTGCTAAATAAACTTGAAAGATTGGGGGTCAGAGGCTTACAGTTGGATTTATTCCGGAGTTACCTTACGGGCCGAACACAAATGGTAAAAATGGGCAATCACACTAGTGATGAGCTTCCAATTTGCTTCGGCGTACCACAAGGCAGCATCCTTGGCCCCCCTTTGTTTCTTGCTTTTATAAACGATCTCTGCAACTTACATATCCCAAATGCAAAAATTGTGTCTTTCGCTGATGACACTGCAATTACTTTCTATGCGGACTCGTGGCTGGAACTTCAGAACTTAGCACAGGACGGCTTCAATTCAGCATATGACTGGCTTCTCTCTCATACACTGACGTTAAATATATCCAAAACAAAGCTTATTACCTTTTCACTAACATCTAAATCTCAACCCAAAATTCCAATTTCCATTAAAGCCCACTCATGCCAAATACATTCTCAGATCTCTCTACCATGTCAGTGTCCTCTTATTACTCCGGTTGATAATATAAGGTACCTAGGCATAACTCTGGACAAGTTCTTGAACTACAAAACGCATATTAACCTCCTTACAGGCAGGGTTAGGAAACTCATTTATGTTTTTAAAAATCTGCGTCACGTCGCCAATTTAACTGTAATACGTAGTGTCTATCATGCGTTGTGCCAATCTATTGTTGGTTATTGTATTATATGCTGGGGTGGTACAGCCAAAACCACATTAAAACCGCTAGAAATAGCGCATAGGGCAATACTGAAGGTAGCTACATTTAAACCTATTATTTACCCAACAACAAAGCTATACAAAAATTGGAATGTATTAAATGTAAGACAGCTTTTCATATTGCAGTCTGTTCTCCTACAACACAAACAAACCCCATTCACAACCATCTCGAAACGACGTAAGGATAGTGTTTGTACAATCCCTCCGCCGGCATTCCGTTTCACCAAAAGATTCTTTTGCTATCTTGGCCCATACCTATACAACCAACTTAATGCAACCTTACCCATATATGGTCTAACTTATTTAAAATGCAAAAGTACCGTACGCTCGTTCCTTCTCTCTAAAACCTATGATGAGACTGAGGCACTGTTGAAGATTCTATCATAAATTCTCATTGACATTAATTAATTTATTGAAATAATGATTTCACTGGCCTATTTAATTTAATTTCAATGTAATTTTGTTTTAATTATGATTTGATTTAATTTAATTTAATTCAAATTTGATTTAATTTTGATTTAACCCTTAACCACCCACAAGTGTCTCGCGGACACAATTTTGCGTTTGAGTCCTAATAAAATCTAAAGTATTTATTTTTGAATATTGATATTTTTTCTAATCTATCATAAATTCTTTACAAACCTAAACCTGCAAGGTTTTTTTTCGCACCGGGGATATTTAAATATTTATTAATAAAAAACGAAAAAAGAAACCTATCCACCCACAAGTGTCCAACAGACACAGTAACATTTTGTTTGACTCTAGTTCAAAATTAGATTGTTTATTTACATAAACCTTTATCACATAGTATCGGGTAACCAATTGCAACTCTTAGGACCTTTGTTTTTGTTACAATCATTATCTTTGTACTTGAATTTTGTTTGTATCGGTGCTTAGAAACGTTTATTATAATAAAGCAGTTGTTCATTCATACGTTCTAAGAAATGGCTAAAAATCAAACAGCACAGATCAGATTACATAATCTTATATGCACCAAAAAAGGACCGTGTTGTTATTATTTTTGTTTACGATACATTTTGGCAAAGAAATAGAAGCCAGCGATGAGCTATACGAACATAATCAGTATAATGCTTCAATTGCTTGGGGCACAGGCTTCCTCTCTGTGAAAGTTGCTGTACTCCACCATGTGGGCTCCATGCAGATTGGTAGATGTCACATGTTTTAGTATTTTTGGCACAAATTGCACTTCAATCAAATCTGAGATGATACTAAAACTAAAACCACAAGTGCGTGTCGATACGCTTTTCTAGCGTAGTAAAGTGTAGATACAGTGCGACGTAAAACAATGAACATTTTTATAAATTACAAATGTTGTAGGCATTGGACTAATAATTTTATGGAAAATCCTGCACCCTGATTAGTACATACGTAAGCAGAATACACAAAAAATCTTTTTACGTAAATTCGCAACTAATTTGGTAATGCCTTTTATTATGAGAAGACAAAACAAAATGACGTAACGATACGTTATCATTATTCTCTAGCAGCCATGCAGGATGTCATAGAAACCTACTGCAGCCTCGTCATAATGAATCTGCTGCGGAAAGGAAGAAGCTTTGCCATAATTTGTACTCCAAAAATATCTAAACATCTGAGTAATTATTTGCTATATGAGTCGTAACATTTCCATTGAAAACTTTGAAAAAATATTTTTTGTTACTAAAATGTTAGAAAAATGTTATATTTTATGTAGACATCAATGCTACAGCTACTATCATAATATCAAGACACATAATAGTCTAGTTAACTCCTTGTATTTTTTACCTAATTCGTTTATTTGTGTAATGTGTCTGGTGGACACTACTGGGCCGTTACGTTACAAAAGCATACTGGGTGGTTAAGGGTTAATTTGATTCTTGTTTTTTTTGTATACCATCGTTTCATATCTATTATTCTAAATTATCCACACAGACATGACTCAAATATCTAATTTTAATTATAATTCCATGTTGTTTTTTGTTTACTTAGCTCTAAGAATATTTATTTTATAATAATGTTAAATCAAACAACCACATTGTATGGAACCAACACATAGCATAAATATAATTTAAGTTCACTATGTAGGGAGGCAAACTGTTTCTCCTTAATACAGGTTGCTCAGCAATCTAGCAAGGAGAACAGCACCTCACCCAATAAATCTGTAATTCTATGAATCTTTAAAAAAAAAAAAAAAAAAAAAAAAAAAAAAAAAAAAAAAAAAAAAACTAAATCTTTGGACTAATTAAATCTTTTGAGTAAAATAGCAGAGAACAATTAATAAAACCAACAAAAATTCTTATTGAAGAATTACGTAAAAGTGTCCGATACTGTTGGTATTAGTATTAGCATTATCATAGTACAAATTGCAATAAAACGATTCAATATCTTATTTACTCTATTTATTGAGCAATACAATTGTATAATGCATATATTCTATTTTACGAATATTATCGCAATTCGTTGGTAATCCTTCTCAAGTGGCCCTTTTAGAATCCTAGTATTTTCAGTCAGAATGTTAATGCTAGTATTTTCAGTTATAAAAATGAGATATTTTTTCACGCATCACCATTTTGATTCTAAATCCGTTTGAAGAGATCAAAGACACCTACTTATGTAACAGAAATAGAAACTAAACAATGACAACAAACGATATATTCTTGGAACCAATCCATATCCTTTTAACCTTTACAAATATCTCTGAGATCGAGTTCAGATTAGTGGACCGATCACATTACATACCTACCGGATAAGTTAGGTACATCTTCTATACATATAATAAAACTGTAGAAAAGTGTTTTTTGTACATTAAAAAAAAACTCAAAAAATATAGCGACGGTGTTAAAGGACAACTAATAGAACCCATTTCTAGCATTTTTAGAATTTTTGTCTGTTTGTCTGTTTGTATGTTTATTTGTTCGGGCATCACGTAAAATGTACGAAAGCTATGTAGATGACTTTAATACACAACGATTAACCGTAACTTGAAGTAACATTTAGTTTTTGTTTCATTGAAATCGGTTCAGTCTATCAAAAGATATTAGAATTTGAAGTGTTCGAGTTGTTGAGAAGTAAAATTACGGTTAGTTCACCGAGTTTAGTAGCGCGATCTAGCTTCGTATAGAAATAATATGTACTACACATATTTGGTGTGGAGTGGAGTGGTTTGGAGTACAGTAGAGTGGAATGGGATGGAACGGGATGGTACGGTATGGTACGGTATGGTACGGTATGGTACGGTATGGTACGGTATGGTACGGTATGGTACGGTATGGTACGGTATGGTACGGTATGGTACGGTATGGTACGGTATGGTACGGTATGGTACGGTATGGTACGGTATGGTACGGTATGGTACGGTATGGTACGGTATGGTACGGTATGGTACGGTATGGTACGGTATGGTACGGTATGGTACGGTATGGTACGGTATGGTACGGTATGGTACGGTATGGTACGGTATGGTACGGTATGGTACGGTATGGTACGGTATGGTACGGTATGGTACGGTATGGTACGGTATGGTACGGTATGGTACGGTATGGTACGGTATGGTACGGTATGGTACGGTATGGTACGGTATGGTACGGTATGGTACGGTATGGTACGGTATGGTACGGTATGGTACGGTATGGTACGGTATGGTACGGTATGGTACGGTATGGTACGGTATGGTACGGTATGGAACGGAATGAAACGGGATGGAACGGGAAGGAACGGGATGGTACGGTATGGAACGGTATGGAACGGGATGGGACGGTATGGTACGGTATGAAACGGTATGGAACGGGATGGAACGGGATGGAACGGGATGGAACGGGATGGAACGGGATGGAACGAGGTGGAACGGGAAGGAACGGGATGGTACGGTATGTAACGGTATGGAACGGGATGAAACGGGATGAAACGGGATGGAACGAGGTGGAACGGGATGGTACGGTATGAAACGGTATGGAACGGGATGGAACGAGGTGGAACGGGATGGTACGGTATGGAACGGGATGGAACGGAAGGAACGGGATGGAACGGGATGGAACGAGGTGGAACGGGATGGTACGGTATGGAACGGGATGGAACGAGAAGGAACGGGATGGAACGGGATGGAATGGGATGGATGGGAGTTTTATCTCTTTTTTTTGCTTTACGTTCACGCGTGCTGGAATAGGATTTAGAGTAGGTTCCATATTTTTTTTTTCCATACCAACATTAATTTAATTCATTAAACAGTATCGAAAATTCAAATCGATACACAAACTAATCCAGTAGCAATTGAATGGTACTGCATTTAAACGACAGAGGGCGTTTATTACAAATACGTCAAATATTCTTGAAAAATCTAAAAAAAACTTTAAATATAGTGTTTATATGAAAAACGTGGCGAGAATTAAGCGCTTCGCACTAAAAAATACATTGTTAAATTCCGACATCCACGCGAACGAAGTTGCGGGCACAGCTAGTAAAGGAATATGTGCCTTGGTATTTATTAAATAATCTTACTGCTGTTATAAATGTGAAAGTTTTTGTGGATAGATGGATGTTTGTTACTGTTTTAAAGTAGCCATACACCATACTGCCTATCGTACGATCGATTTGACACAACTTCAAATCTGCAGCAGTGATGCCAACTCAGTAACTTTATAGCTAGATCTGGCTATCATTCGGTGACGACAGCTACAATTTTATAAAAGTGGCTATATGTATTTTAGCTACTTTTTCTAGCACCTTTTCATTTTATTATGAGACTTTCGAAATTAGTCAAGTAGTGTTCCCAGTAGAAAGACAAGATAATGCAACAGTGGCTCATTCTACATATACTCGTAAATAATTGGCATTCTGAAGAAAGAGTTCAGTTTTGGGTAAAAATAAATAAAAATTAAATTCTTCCGATTGGATAACCTATCAAATTAGCATATTGTCATGCCAAGTTGATGGATTCCAAGCCCACACACGGTCAATTCTAACTGATCAAATTGGCAGTATCATGCTGATTGGACGATAGGCAGTATGGTGTAAGGCTACCATTACGCAAGTGTTACTGAACGAATTTAAATGAAAAGACTATGCCCACAGTAGGAAAGGTTTGGATTGTAACTTAACCTAGCAAATTGTCCATGTACTATAGCTCTTCTGTCTAATCCCTAGGGTATTACAGGCGTGGTAGTCACATAATTACAAAGGGTACTAGAGTAATGGGCAACTAGCTGTCCGACTATGCACCATGCCCGGGTCGTCAGCACGTTGCGTTCCTCGCGCACCTCAGAGAGTGTTAATATAACGACGAGAGGGGGCCCTTTAGAGTGCCAAAGCCTGGCTGAGTCGCGGGCCTTACGAATTATCATAATAATAATAATATTTATTCAGCATTTAAAGTGGTACGCAATACAATAAAAATGTCTATAAAATAATTTTAGGCCTAAAAAGTTCGATGCCTGTACTAGGTTAACTTAATACCTGTATCACAGGCGATACTAGCAGTAATAAACATGACTGACATGAATATCATGACTCCGTAACGTAAAGGGCTATTGAAGAACACCGTGGATTAAAAGTCAGTAATAGTCTGACAGTTCCTTCCGCTCCTGCTTTGGGTGGGAAGATTCATTTGATGATTTAACGTCACGCTAAAAAAAGGATATCAAGTTTTCCGCGTCACAAAAACAAAGTACGATAAAAGTCGTAAAATTTTGCCGAACAATTTTATGTTTTAGTTGATCGAATAAAGTTGATAGCATTTGTGCGAGTTTGATGGGAACTATGAGCTTATTTTTGCCACTGATTTCATTGTGGATTCTATAATCATTGTACGTTTAGAAACAAGAGGGCTTTCTCCTGGATTTGGCTGAATACTTAACATGGAGCTGGAACTGCCTATATAAGCTCCACAACCCAGTTTTCAGACTTTTGAGCTTCCGACTAACAGTAACGACTGCCAAAGATCCACAAATGAAAGCTTAGAGCAACGGCAAGATACAATAAAACTGTACCCTTAGAACGAATTTTCAGTATTTGAGACGTAAAGTAAACTGGAACTTTGACAATTTCAAGTTGACATTTTTCAAGGAAAAAAATATTTCAGTCTTCGCGCACCAGAGGCGCTTTTCCAATTTTCATACAAGAAACGCTGTAAATACTGTAAAATCAAAGAGTGAAAATTCGTGCTAAAGTTACTGAACTATAACTCATCAGGTAATCGCAGGCCCGGAACGTAATGGGCTAATTTTAAGGACACCGTGGTCAAATAATTAACAATTCATTAATGATTTCATCAGGTAAAAAATAGGAAAACGTCTCAAAGCCTTTTTAATTCCTACTCACGCTGTCAGTTGGTAAATTGTGTCCATAATGGTGGAGTTGTCTCTTTGTATGGCCTCTAGCGATGATAAAAGCTAGCCTTGGGATCATGAGAAGCGTTAAAAACTCGTTAACATATCTCTTCAAGAGGCTGTGAGCAACTATTTAATTATTTAGATTATCTATGAAAAATATCTAGTTATGATTCCGCGACAGTGAGTATAGGTTTGCTTGCATGGCATGTTCCTAATTTTTTCTCGCTTTGATTGCATGCCTGCATATGCATTAGAGTGGGAAGGTGGGACTGCATCCAATGCTGTATTTCTGTCACGGAATTAATGTGTTTCATTACATTTAATGTTACCGATTTCCGCTAAGTAACACCTGATTCTACAATTAATTCGATTATTCTTTTCGTGATTGAAAGATTGCATAGAAATTCATGTAGAAAACTGATATCCTGAAGTGCTATTATCATTGTAAATAACTGAAAACTGATATAGAAACACCAGATTCATCATAATCTCAACACAAGTATACATTTAACACACTAGATAATAAAGTTAACGTCAAAACGATTTCATATCTGTTCGAGTTATTATCTTTTCAAAATATGGATTCGATGTGCTGTCGTAAAACTGACGGGACTTTAACGACGTCGAACGCTTTGAAACCGACCAGATAGATTTAATATTGCAGCTTCCTTCTGTGGGTTATCGCGTGATGTGGAGAAGATAAAATGTTTTTCATGAGCCATTTCTAGAAGAAACTCCTGTTTTTGAAGGGAGTTCCTATAGAGTTTAGATTATTTGATTTAGCACGTGAATGATGATAATATGTACACATATGTTTTATCACCAGTGTGAAGGTCAGAGGCTGAATGCGAAGGTTTTTTTTTATCATGATATAAATAATCTTCAAATGAGTCCTCCCACCAATACTGGTATGAGACGGACTGTCTGACTTGAACTGACTAAAATCGAGGGTGACCCTTAAATAGCCCTTAACGTTTTAGGATCACAGTTACCTGATGAGACATACCCGCGACCCCACCAAGTCTTGGAACCCCGGCAGGATAAGAGGCCTTTTTTATCGCAGTAAAATCATCAAAGATTTCTTCGCCCAGGGCAGAGCGGGAGAGACTGCTAGACTTGTACTGACTAATATTCAAAGTGTCCTCCAATAGGCCTTCACGTTCTAGGGTCACGGTAATTTGGTAATTCCCGTGACCAGGATCAGATGCCTTACCACAAAATTTCCATATTTTACCTGCGGCGTACTTATATTATCTACTATTAAATATTGCATGTAAAAAAATCTAAAGGGAACAGTATTTCAATGAAATTAACCTCACAAATCTCTTTAACTCATCATGAAAACGTGATAATTATGTCGAGCTAGGCCTCCTGAAAGGCCGTCAATCCCTGCTGAATAATGATATTCTATTGCATTCGGTTCGACTTAGAGCCGACTTTAAAAAAGTCGGAAAAAAGGCTAAGTTTATCATGCAAAAGCTCCAAATTGTCAAATGAGAGGAATTTTAAAATTTAGGAGTGGAATTCCCAGCTGGCATCTGTATTTCCTAACAGCTATAACCTTGGGGTCTTCAAGTCAAGAGTGAACAGGTTACTTCTAGACAAGCGTGCTTCACCGTCGACCACATCTTCGCTTACTATCAGGCGAGATAGAGGCCAAACGCGAACCTATATTTAAATAAAAAAAAGTAAAAATACTAGGTAGGTAATCAAGACAGTAATGAAGCTACCAAAGTTACCACACCGTTTCATTCATCATCATCATCATCATCATCATCAGCCCATTAATGTTCCCACTGCTGGGACACAGGCCTCCTCTCTGAGAGAGGAAGAGGGCCATAATCCACCACGCGGGCCCAGTGCGAGTTGGTGGATGTCATATGCCATCAATTTTTTTGGTTCTAGGACATGCCGGTTTCCTCACTGTTTTCCTTCATCGTTTTGAGGGCAGTGGTGGCGAAATAAATTACACAAAGAAATGCGCCAGGCTGAGTTCGAACCCACGACTTCAACTTGTAATTCGGGGCCATTCATATATTTTCCTTCACCGTTTTGAGGGCAGTGGTGACGAAATAAATTACACAAAGAAATGCGCCAAGCTGGGTTTGAACCCACGACTTCAACTTGTAACTCGGGGCCGATACCATTGGGCTACCACTGCCATTCATGTCTGGAGCTGCTACTGGTTCGAATTTATAAAGTATTCTTGTGTTGGATAGACCTTTTTATTGATAACGGCTAATGTCACGCAATACCCAATCAATATTTTAAAATAAAGAATCTAAAAAGAAAAAAAGAAAATCTACTGTAAAAAATGACGAATTTTCAAAGTAATCACAAATATTTTCGGTGCGTATATATTATAGGCTGATTATGCTAAAACCATCAGACTTTCACAACGCTATCATTGTACGTAACACAATACCTCAAGACTGGATTATTTCAAGCAACGTATTGTCAAAAAAAAAACCAATCAAAATGTAACGTCTCAATCTCAAAGAAAAACAAGGCTCTCAGAAAAACCTATTGTGGGTAACGTTTAAAAGTAAACACATAATTTGAAGATACCCCTCCCCTCGCGTCCCTCCGTTTTATAACTTCATTTTACGGTCGGAGTATTTCGGTAATGATCTGGCCTCTAAAACTTGGAGCGAATTTTTTTTTCTCCAGCTTTCTTGATATTCGTACCAAGGTCTTGCAGTTTTATTAAGCATGTTTATCTAATGTAAATAAGATTAGATTTGAGGGAGTTTGTTGTTGTTTTTGTAATGGGATTTCCTATGTGGAAGGTAATTGAAATTGTTACTCGGTTGGGGTACGTTGACTTTGGGAGGATAGAAGAGCGTTTAATGTTATCAACATAACCAAGTTTGTGTTTGTGTTCTGCAACCGATGCTACTGTTTTTACCTTTTAATCAATCCGTGCAACGTCAGCAAAAAACATTTTCAAAGCTTGTGACACCGATTTCTTTTTATCTCAATCTAACCAGTATTTGTAAAACAATGAGTAGTTATAGCCGTTATGCCAAGAGCTATTTATTACGGTGCGTACAGAATATATAACATAACATGTTGATCGATCCGATGATATCAGTCAGGGTCTTCGCAGGGCTTCGGTAGGAATCAGGGAATTAAACTACAGCGACCCTGCTCCAACGGTGTTTATTCGCAGAAAGAGGATGATGCCATGTACATTGGTCCTTATAATTTTATTATACTACTCGGTGGCGTATTTTAATACCAACATCACAAATTGCACAGCACAATCTATCAAGTCATTGTGTACTAAAATTCAAGAAACAGTGTTCCTTAGACAATCCTCCTTTTATAATAGACGTACACGATCAAGGTTAAACACATGTTATATAACATTTTTCATAGAGTGGTCATGTTATATAACATTGTTATATAACATGTTACATGGTCTGTACGCACCTTCAAGCAACAATTGTATTAAAAACAAAATTGAAAACAGTGAGATAGATTTTAGCTCGCCATTAATCGTCATTTCACGATTTGAGCAGCAAAAATATGACAGTTTACGAGTTTATAAGTGACTTGAACTAGCGTGTGTTGCTTAATGTCAGTCGCCCAAGGTTATGAATGAGACTTTATAAAACATAATTAGAATACACAGCTAGCAACTGAACCAACCAAATGCGCATTTCTTGTTCATAATAAGGATCCCTACATCAGAAATTTTCCACAACGTTAATAACTCAATTTAAACTCCGAATACCAAACATAATGATATTAAGGGCCTCATAAAATCAGACAGTTAGTACATAAATTCTCATAAACAACTTAGAGCCGCCCCTGCAAATGTTTATAGCGCACACATGTAATAAAAATTGTATGAGCTATATAAAGTACGTTTACATTGGTATGAAATCGCTCACGGCAACGTAGGAAAAGTTATTTTTGATTTCCTCGGTTTTTAAGCCGCTGCAATGGGAAATTTCCTGATGTGAGTGTGTTAAAGAGGAAAAAAATTGTTGTGAGAACTAAAAAAGCTATAACTTAATTTTTACTGTAATTTTCATTTGCTCAAAAAATAACAATAACCGTGTTACCACAAAAAAGATAAACATCTGTCTTGTTTCAAAGAATTGTCAATGTCACATAGCATTTCTCGTTGATATTAGGGTCGTTTTGCAGTTACACTTTTTTTAGACAAGCGTTCAACAGTCGTTTATTTTTTTGTGGTACGACGGTAAGTATCTAAATGACTAAGGGCTGATTTTTCAATAGCCAGTTAACCTCTAACTGAGGAATAAAAATGGCGGTTTGACAGCTTATCTATAGAAAATATGTCAAACCGTTATTTTAATTCCTCAGTTAGAGGTTATCTGGCTATTGAAAAATCAGCCATAAAACATATCAAAATAATCAAAGTAAACTACCTATTTATAATGGAAGTTTCTGTCTGTTTTTTCTTAAGTTTTTTTTTTTTTTTTTGATAAAGAAAACTGTCTGTTTTAACTGAAATTCTTCTGCAGATATATTGTAAAGGTAAGGTAAGTAATCCTAGGCTTCTTCTCATAGTAAAAAAAAAAAAAAAAAAAAATTACTATGACACTCCACGCAAGCGAAGTCTTGAGCTCGCACTCGTATAAAAAAATAACTATGTAAGGTTAAATATAAAACTGAAACTACATACAAGTTTCAACACCATAAAAAACTAACCTATCTTTCGACTGAACAACCCATATAACACAGCCTAACACCCTTATAAAACAGACAGTCAGTGTGGTTCAGCCGTAAACAGCACGCATATAGTTCACGTGAACGGAATAGCTCACTCACTCTAAATTATTCACTCACAACTTTCGATTCGGCGTGTTATAGCTGTCTTTCAAGTTTACGGTCGATAAACATGTGTGCAGACGGCCTAATAAAGTTTTGGGTTGTTACTGAAAATTTTTAGGTTATGTTTTCATTAAGTTTGTATTGCTTTGTAGTTTTATGGGGTTTGATGATGTTGTTGTTAGTTGTTAATTTTTTGGATTATTTTTTGTTTGAACTAGCTGTTGCCAAAGGCTTCGACAATGATCTGAAGGCACCATAAAACTTGGAAAAAACTGTCATAGTTTTTTAATACAGGTTACAAACTATCTGTGTACCAAATTTCTTCCAAATCTAATTAGTAGTTTTTGCACGAAAGAGTGACAAAGATCCATACATCCATCCTCACAAGCTGTCGTATCAAATAATATTAGTAAAAAGTACCATTTTACCATCCAGATATTTTGAAAAGGTATCGGTATTTGAATTTTCGGTAATGTTTCATGCCCTGTTATTGTCAAAATTTTGGAAAACAGGTGGATTTTTGAAATGGTTACCCCATTTGGGGGCTACAGTCGAGTTACTTACAATACCCAATTTGTAGAATATCCAATATCGCACAAACCTATGAGTTCTGAAATTGAAGTTTCTACCTGGAATTATGTATCTGTATTCTATAATCACACTAGAATGGTTTTCAGGTAACCCTACAACTCAGTTATTACAAATTCCTCAAAATCATAATCCTTAGAACCTAGACTAAAAGCTAGTTTCAATACAATATTATATTGGTTACAATTTAAAGGCACATCAATAATTATTTTTGTATACCAAAATGGATAAAATAATGTTCAACAAATCTTAAACTCGATTTAGCATGATTTCAGGGACACCCCGAAGTTCGGTTTGCTTAGGTTTCTTTAAACCCAGCAAACAGAAATAAGGGCCCCCGCTTATCGGGGCTTCGTCCACCCTGCTTAGTCCGATTTTATTTTTATTGGTGTTTTTTTTTTAATTACTACAATAACAAATTATGCTTCAAAATTTTGTGAGCATTTATTCATTCTGGCAGGTACTTAGATTTTTGGTTTCAAAATATTATGTACTTTTCTGGTAGACGTTCAAAAACAAACCACATTGTCAACTCACGAATTCTAAGACCTCTTGAAAGTCAGAACCTCGACTTTTGCACCCCTTTATGTATTTTAAAAACCCATCTATCGCCCACGTTCTTTACAACGTAATATAATAATAGAACTAACTTGAATCTTTGTTCCCTCACAATGCGTTCAATTGCATTAGGAGTCTGGCAACACATAAATTGTATCACTCGATCTCGCGACCCCGATTTATCTCTTTCTTTAAGAACCAAGCAATTCTGTCTTGAATTGAAAATCGTTTAAAGTTTTATTATACTTCTGATTTCTATTGCGGTCTAATTTTATTGTTATTCGTCAGCGGGTTGCGGGATTTGAAGGTTTTATTCGGTTTAAGGGCGATTTTTCTTAAATTGGTTTTTGTATCTTTAATTTTATTTGTATTAAACCTACACTATGTAAGCGGGCATAGCATTGTAGTACTTCAGCACACTTTAGGGATGTGTTTTCATCATCATCATCGTCAGCCCTTATTGTTCCCACTGCTGTGACACAGGCCTCTACTCTGTAAGAGGTAGTGGTAGTAATCCACCACGTGGGCCCAGTCCGGGTTGATAGATGTCACATGTCTTCGAATTTTTCGTTCTAGGACATACCGGTTTCCTCACGATGTTTTCCTTCACCGTTTTGAGAGAAGTAGTGATGAAATAAATTACACAAAGGAATGCGCCTGGCGGGGTTGTTCGATGTTTTTTCGCAAGTACGTTATTTTTTATACAATTTCCATAAAAGTCTCTAAATTCCGAAAAAAAATTGCATGAATATACCTAATTCGCAATGCGTGCTTAGCCTAACACATAATTAAGCGATAATTCCTTAAATAACTTTACAAAGCCAAAGCTAAAATACCCTAAAAATTATAAATAGCGTCTTTTAAAGCCACATCGTCAAAATAACGAATATTAAACGCTCCAAATTCCTGAAAAACTTCAGGAAACCGCAAAAACCGAAACACGTAGCTCTAAAAATGTATTTTAAATGCCTTGTTTTACGGAATGCTTGAAGGAGACCGCACAAACCATTAGTTAGGTCGACCTACCCACAACTATTAAGCGATGCTGAGTTAAAAATGTGTCGAGGTGACGTCAGTAAAAGGTGAATAGAGAAGATTTATGACTTACTAGCTTTTGACTGTGGCTTCACTCGCGTAAATTTAGAATTTGACAATCAATTAGGATTGTACAGACGCCAGCAGGTCAACCTACCCGAATCTGTCAGATTTTACCAATCAAACAGTAACCTTCCAGTCTTGTGATAAGGTTGAAATTCTATTAAAGAAATCTGACAGATTGTGGTAGCTTGATGTGCTGGCGTCTGTACATGTAGCGCCACCTGTTATCATGTGAGCGCTGTTGTTATTTTCTCGGGAACGCTACTTTTATCGGGATGAAAGGTACCCTAATTACGTTTCTGTGCACTTGAAAATCTATATGCAAAATTTCAGTATGATCGATTCATTGATTTAG
The DNA here is from genome assembly GCA_036375495.1 of Agrotis segetum. Lineage (NCBI taxonomy): Eukaryota > Metazoa > Arthropoda > Insecta > Lepidoptera > Noctuidae > Agrotis > Agrotis segetum. The sequence goes on from JAQSVV010000031.1 coordinate 3,165,712, forward strand.
GTTTGAAAGCGTAACAAACAAACTGACTTTCGCATTCATAATATCAGTAAGGATAAGGATTTTTCTTGGCCTTGCGATGCTTAAGTTTCACGATATTTTACTTCAATTATGTCCAAGGTAAACTAAGAACCTCTGGGTTAGATTCGGACGAAGTTTCAAGCCTTTCCTACTCTTTATCACTTACTGACATTAGATTAGTTTGCAGCACGAAGTAAAAATTGATGACAACATGACTAGTTAGTTGTTTTGGCTCTTGGAATGTTGTCAGAATTCTTGAATTCAAAAATAATAGAGAGTTACGCAAAAGTTTCCGGTTACTTTCGTTCGAGACCGTATCTTCGTTAACGGGCTAAGAGATTAGACCCCCTGTTCGCCTATAACAAATATAATACCACAGAATATGCTAACTAAGTAGCTAAACAGCGCCCTTTTTTTCTAGTCATGTCCACATCACACAGAACCGAACACATTTAATTAAACAATCATGCTAATATTTCTCGACACAAAACAAAATAAACGTGACTTGAATTCTTTCGTCACAACGCTTCATGGTAAACGTGGGACGCTGTTAGCCCAACTGTGACCATGGGTGTGGGCTTGGTATTGAATATTCAGGAGCTAGAGTATATTAGCATATAGGACAGTTTTTGATTTCTTGTTGTGTTACTGAGTAGTATGGAAAAAAGCCGCCTTAGTAAAAGATTTCTCTGAATTGTATTTTAACGTCAAGTTTTTTTTGAGGTGGTAAAATATTTAAATTGTTCTTCTCGCTCTGGGTTGACTCTGACTTAAATCACCCTGTTCTACGGTGTTCTGGATGGCCTATGATATGTAGCTCAATAACTTCAAACTTCAAACACCTTTCTCTATACATATGAGATAAAAACCATGATAAATGATATTGAGATAAATAAAATCATTCTGATGTTTAATGGAGCTGTGATGGTCCATTGGTATCAGCCCCGACTAACGAGTTGTAGGTCGTCGGTTTGTACCCAGCCCAGCGCATTACTTTGTTTAAAATAAGTATTTCATCACCAATGCTCTCAAAACGGCGAGGGAAAACATCGTGAGGAAACTGGCATATCCTAGAAAAAAATCGAAGACATGTTACGAGTACGTCCACCAACGCGCACTAGACCCGCGTGGTAGATTATAGCCCACTCTATAATGCAATTATTTTTTGGAAGTCCAGGGAAGGTTTAAAAGGTGTGTAAATATGATAAAAATATACGAAAATAATAAATATAAAAGCAACAATTTCGTTTTCCCTTACAAATTAGCTAACAAATAGGCGGTACAAAGTTTGCCGGGTTAGCTAGTTTCAAATAAAATCATGACTACATTTACCTTATGCACATATAAAATATTCCCGGTAGTTAAGCAATGTACGAATAACCTGAAATTCTTTCGCTTCACGGAATTGAAACTGTAGCAGATTTCCCGCATTCCACTGCCGTAAGGCTGTGTTCAGACAAACCACTTTAAAAAATACGTAGTAGCATTTTTTTCCCGAGTGTTTTTTTATCGTGGTAAAATTATCAAATGAGTCCTCTCATCCAGGGCGGGACGGGAGGAACTATCAGACTTGTACTGATTAAAATCCAGAGTGATCCTTCAATAGCCCTTTACGTTTCAGGATCACGGTTACCTGGTCCAGTCCCGCGACCCCTTCTGAAGGGTCTTAAGCTCATTTCAGCTAGATTTAGTCAATTAATAAATAAACAATAGGTCTTGATGTATTTAATTAGGAAAATTAAGGACGTGTCAAGCTTGAAATGAAACTTGACCGATATTTTACATAATTTCGAGCTTATATCTTTTATGGACTTGTTTTTCATAACCGTACCCTTAGCACGAATTTTCAGTATTTGAGACGTAAAGTAAACTGGAACTTTGACAATTTGAAATTGACAATTTTCAAGGAAAAAAATAGTTATTTCTGCGCACACCAGAGGCGCTGTTCCATTTTTTCATACAAAAACGCTGTAAATACTGGAAAGACGCTGTAAAGTAAAAGAGTGAAAATTCGTGCTAAAGGTCTTATGAGATACGGTAGATTTTGTTTTGAGACTAATAGTCATCCTTTTACAAATCAATTTGAAGAGATTTGGTTCCTTGAGCGATCAAGCCAGGCTTATCCACAAAAGATGAAGTTCGAAAACTCAGTCTGACTAATCTCTCATTCAGTTATTATCAAGATTGATACGCCAACATCACGATATTAGACACGAAATACTCAGGACTCTAAAGTTTTCATACTATTTGTGCCAATTGCTACTAAGAGTATAATTTAAAGACACCGTTGGCGCAGTGGCTGAGGGTTCAATTCTGCGTAGCGAGTCGCGGGTTCAATCCACGAACAGAATTAATATTTGAAAGATCAAGTAGTTCTTCCGGGTCTGGGTGTAAGTGCATGTAAGTTTCTATATTTGAAAAGGCACCAAAAGTTTCAAGAGCGGAGCAAAAAAATAATTTGGTAGGCTATTAAAATTGTTTCTAATTCAACTGAATTTATCTGGGTTAAGTGTAAAAGGTTATTTTCCACGGAAAATTCCAAGTTGAGATTGATAAAAAATTGAAAGCCTAAAGTGGCTCATCTGAACAAATCCTTACGATAGAGTAAGGTAGGTAGGTACACACTCAACTTAATTGAGCGGGCTTTTACGACATCGCAAACTATTAAAATTGTTGGTCAAATCTTTGAGTTCCGTGTTTGTGTTCCGTATCTTATGTTTGTACTAGCTGTGCCCGCGACTTCGTTCGCGTGGATGTCGGAACTTAACAATGTATTTTCTATCAAATTGACAAAGTTTCATACAAACTTTCATCCCCTATTTTATCCCCTTGGGGTTAGAATTGATGAAAATCCTTTTTTTGCGGATGCCTACGTCATAACATCTACCTGCATGCCAAATTGTGTGATACTTCCTGGCCGCGCCACAGTCGCATTTTGAATCGGTGTTAATAAGAACAAATGTTCATAAATTGTTCATTATTGTTCTAAATATTAAAAAAATTGTACGTGAAAGATTCGCGAGATATTCAACAAAGTTGGTGGCGCGGCCAGGGAGCATGCTTCCTGGCCGCGCCACCACCGTACACTGCAACCAATAGGATATTTATGTGCAAACTTAATGCTAAACAATTGTACGAAAATTGTTCATTCTATTGACGATTAGAAAGACTGCAAAAAACCATTATCAATAGGATAAATAACGAAACTTTAAAACTGGTTAATGCCAATACTAATTACAGTAGGTAATGTAGGTATTAGCGTAAAAACAAATTAAAAGGCTTTCTTAGGGACTGTTACATCAATACTGATTACTTTTTGCAACTACTTATATAATATTATGTAGGGGAATCTAAATATAATATAACTTAAAGATGACTGACTGACATGGTGATCTATCAACGCACAGCCCAAACCACTGGACGAATCGGGCTGGAATTTGGCATGCAGGCAGATGTTATGCAGTAGGCATCCGCTAAAAAAGAATTTTGATCAATTTTATCCCCAAGCGGATAAAATTGGGGATGGAAGTTTTGTCAATTTTATGAAAAATACATTGTTAAGTTCCGACATCCACGCGAACAAAGTCGTGGGCACAGCTAAATAAGCCTAATACGGGTAGCTCGCCTAGAACGAGTGTGCATTTTAAATTATGAATTATTAGAATGTGAAGATTTAGAATGTGTGCGTGCAGGACGCGTCGCCTCTCGCACACATTCTCATTAGCAAGAACGACGCAAGGACGCAGCCGCATACCCAAGGCGGGCTACCCGTCTTAGGCTTACTTTACTTCCCCTAAGTATTGTTTATTTCTATGGATAAATAATAGACTCGGGTACGCCGCAATCGCGGCGGTAAGACCTCTCTTTGCGGATTGGCTGGATATGCTTCACGGCGTCCCGACCAACCGCCTGACCCAGGTCCTCACAGCCCAGGCGCAGTGGTCGACGCCCACGGTGACGACGTCGCTAGACGATCTCCAGCCACCGTAGGTGCAGGCATGCCGGTAGCGATAAATTAACGACTGCCTGTCCGACCATGGATCATTCCGGGGTCGACGGTGTGATGTGTTCCACGCGCGTCTCAAAGAGTGTCAGCACCTACCGTGGTTCCGGAACGTAAAGGGCTGTTGAAGAACACCGTAACTTTTAGTCAGTTCAAGTCTGACAGTCCGCTACGATAAAAAAAAGGATAGTTTGGTACTTTCTATAATTTCTAATAGACAATCCCATGTGGCCAACAATATTACAGCATTAAAACCTTAGTTAAAGATTAGACAAAATAAAACAAAGGTAAATGAACATACCACTTTTATTAGTAGAATTTAATTCATAAAACAAACTAACAAACATTAAGAACTTAAAGAAACGTAAATCATTTTTATACTTCGCCTTTTTTTATAAATACGAAAATACTTTTGGTTCTAGGCACATTCTAGCCTAGTAATAACTTTTTCATCCCCCCACCTCGGAAAGACTATTTTTTCTCTTCGATATCTGAGCGTAAAAGCCGTTTTTATCCTCTAGTGAATAAATTGAATTTAGAACATTGTGTGCAATAATGAGTTGTACAAGTAATGCGCCCGCTGACCCCAACAGCTGATCGCTTATTGTGGTGCCCATTTCACGTTCGAAGGTTGTCGTACCACATCAAATTTCAAAAATAGAATTTATTTTTCATCCCCCCATCTCGGAAAGCCTATCTTTCCTCTTCGATATCTGTAGGTAAAAGCCGTTTTTATCCTCTAGTGGATAAAGTAAATTGAATTTGGAACATGCACGTGCACTAAAGAGTTGTGCCAGTAAAGGCGGCTGCTGACCCCAACAGCTGATCGCTTGTTGTGGTGCCCATTGGGCTAACTTGAATCCCGAACCAGAATCCTTTGGTGCGTAATCTACTATTAATTTATTACAATCTAAAAAGAATAGAATAGAATAGAATAGAAAACATTTATTTTAAATGGACACACACACAGACATAATAAAAAATAAAATCTCAGACTCGAAACCTTATTGACTCAGAACTTTTCTTTTGCGGTTTTCTTTTCACGTCCTACTTATTGTTAAGAAAAACCAAGATAAAAATAAGAAACTTAAAAACATACTAAACTATATTTTATTTTCTGTAATACTTACCTATAATAACGTAGTAAGTAGTTATTACCTAAACTTTTTTTGCATCTACTCATTTCCTCGCTGAGGTGGGATGAAAAGTTACGTGTTGCACTCGAGTGCAAAGATTTTTCACCTTGTGCTCTTTTGATTCCCTCGCTACCGCTCACGATTCTAATTTTTGAATCACTCGTTGCACTCGTGATTCAATTTTAGAATCATTCGCTTGTTCGGTCATCAAAATTGAGTACGCGGTTAAAAAGCAACTTTGCACTCTTGTATAACAAATAACTATTATATTTATTTATATTTTATGCTCTTTAACAATAATAACGAGAATTGTGGCATTACCACTTTATTCTTTCGCTGTATGAAATCCGTGTAAGTACCTACCTACCTACCTACATGATAAAATTAAAGTCGAAACTAAATACTATTTCGACCATAGTACAACTTTCAGACAGTGATGGTCGTTGTTCCTGTACATTAAGTTGTCAAATTAAAAATAATGTGTGTAGAAAACAAGCTGTGCCCACGACTTCGTTCGCGTGGATGTCGGAACTTAACAATGTATTTTTCATAAAATTGACAAACTTTCATCCCCAATTTTATCCGCTTGGGGATAAAATTAATCAAAATTCTTTTTTAGCGGATGCCTACTGCATAACATCTGCCTGCATGCCAAATTCCAGCCCGATTCGTCCAGTGGTTTGGGCTGTGCGTTGATAGATCACCATGTCAGTCAGTCACCTTTAAATTATATTATATTTAGATTCCCCTACATAATATTATTATAAGTAGTTGCAAAAAGTATTCAGTATTGATGTAACAGTCCCTAAGAAAGCCTTTTAATTTGTTTTTACGATAATACCTACATTACCTACTGTAATTAGTATTGGCATTAACCAATTTTAAAGTTTCGATATTTATCCTATTGATAATGGCTTTTTGCAGTCTTTCTAATCGTCAATAGAATGAACAATTTTCGTACAATTGTTTAGCATTAAGTTTGCACATAAATATCCTATTGGTTGCAGTGTACGGTGGTGGCGCGGCCAGGAAGCATGCTCCCTGGCCGCGCCACCAACTTTGTTGAATATCTCGCGAATCTTTCACGTACAATTTTTTTTAATATTTAGAACAATAATGAACAATTTATGAACATTTGTTCTTATTAACACCGATTCAAAATGCGACTGTGGCGCGGCCAGGAAGTATCACACGCCAAATTTCAGCCTGATCCGTCCAGTGGTTTGGGCTGTGCGTTGATAGATCATTATGTCAGTCAGTCACTTTTGAGTTATATATAATTATTTAGATTTCATATTTAAGAAGTTGATCGGGGTTTGTGTAAACACACGTTTCATAGATATAAGTGAACTTTTGTTAATTCGTCGGAGTTGATTACTGTTTAATCTTTTAAATGAGTAAGTTATTACTGTTTGTACGATGTAAACTATATTGACGTTATTATTTATTCCCAATTTATTTCATCACCAATTCACCACTGCTCTCAAAACGGTGAAGGAAAACATCGTGAGGAAACCGGCATGTCCTAGAACCAAAGATTCTAAGACTTGTGATATCTGGGTGAATCTTGAGAGGCTCATTTTACGTTTTGCGAAGAAAAAAACTACCCGTAGTATTTAAATTAGAAACCAAAATATATTTTTTATGACACTATATTGTATGATCTTACTGTTGCACGATAGTTTTTGTGTCTAATTTGGAACTAAACAGTCGCAAAAATATCCAAAAGGTCTAAAAATTGATACCCCTGGCGCGTGCGCAGCACATTTTGCAAACAAAATACCAACAAAATTCATACTTACGAACGTAAACAAAATAAACAGTGCGATCTAATAGCTAGCAAGATTGTTGTAGATATATTTAAAAAAAATACATCACGTATATTTATGTTAGTTTTTTTTAATTACAATATAAAGTTTGTTCGAGACTAAACAGTGATTCTCCTGGCGCGTCAGAAATCTTCGTATATCTTAGTAGAATTTTATAGAAGATTATCTCCGTCGCATGTGCGCTGCTGGTAGAGCTTCGTACGTCTTTGTGAAAGATTACGCCGCTCGTTGGTCCAGGGCAAAATGATGAACGTAAGTATTTGATTCCCCTGGTTTTGGTTTCGCTAGCTCGTTGATTACCCTGACCACGTTTTCAAATGCAATTTGTGATTTAACGATTTGTGATCGGGTACTGAAAGTGATAAATTGTTAACGAGACTGATTAGTATTATCTAAAGGCGACTTTAAAATAGTAATAAAACTTGATTTTCTTCTACCTTTTATTGATTCCCCTGGCCAAAAAAAATTAAAACGCAATATATTGGGAACCACCCGGCCAAAAGTGATGCCAATTCATTAAATGTGTTTGTATTGAAGTTAAATTTTATATTACATTGCTGTTTCGTTACTTACTTCAGAAACTAAATATTAGCATCATCTCCACGACAGTAGCGAAACGGTGCAGCCATACATTTTTGCTAATGTGTAGAATTTGTGAAGTTAGTGTTGGTAGAGTGAGGCCGTGTAGATTCAGAAGGTTGGTTCTACATAAGATCTGATATATTTTTTGTAGGGCAAACCTTATGTGCTCGTTTTGGCAACACTTTACATGAAATGTTTTTGGTGAGATTGTTGTTTCCAAAAATATACATATATTAGGTAAAGCTCCGAAGAGCCAGCCACTAGTATTTTTATCAACAAAAAAAAAATAGCAATTCCACTTCCACATTAAAACCGCTACTAATAAACAAACAACCACATACCAAAACAACTATAAATAATCACGCTCTCCACAGAATACACCGCAGCAATTTTATTACATAAAACATACGATGTGCACTCAGGTTTAAACGTTTGCAATAAGTGTAATGGAGTCTGCGGGCAGAGCAACCATGTCCGTCGTGATCCGAAAACGTTTTGGTAAATCATTTGTCTACCATCAGCTTTATTTTTAAGCGCCCTGCTACGATATGAACATGAACAACCTAAAACAAACTTTATTTAATGACGATAAAGGTAACTTTTAGGGAACTTGCTAAAGCCTCAATTCGTGCGACTTGCAATTTCCACTAACTAAAAACACAGAATCCTTAATAGTGCTACGTACAGAAGTGTCAGTTCCTAAAAACAAACAATTAATGTAAAACCTATGCTCGAGGGAATAAAGTACATTTTAACAAAAATATGTAGGTACGGAGCGCGTGCGAAACGGGGGGCGGGCGGCAGTCGACTGTGAAATCCTTGCACGGTGCGCCCGCGTGTGCTTGCAGTGTCATGCCTACATCGTGGAGAGCGCCAGGTCTGCTTAAATTAAAATCAACCTTTATAGTGGCGAGTGTGATTTTTATTTAATCTACCCGTTGAAAACCGCAAGTTTTATGTCATATTATGTTGTAGTGGTAAGGTAATTTTCACTTGTAGTTAGAATTTGCAGAATTGCGTCATCGGCAAGCTGCCTTACTTGACAGATTCTTGTCAGCGGCTGTGACTGAACATCGACTTTATTCTAGCAGTAACAAAGATCATTTTGATTGTCATTTCGACAGTTACACTTAATGACAAACAAAACGAGGGTGCAATTTTCTCTTCATATGTTGTGTGTTTTTTTTAAAACAAAAATGTTTTTAGGAGTGATTTAATAATTAAGACTGTGCGTAGTGTATATCGAAGTCATATAAATTCATACTTTTAAATATACTATTAGCTTCTCACGTTATTCTTAATCTTAAAAAAGATCTTACATTTAAATTAATTTCACTTGCAATCTATCAAAGAACAAAGCAAAACCCAGCAAACATGTTCTGAACAACAAATCGCTACGCGGTTTCTACGGCGTAGCTGCCGTAGCCACTGCGAGAGCTACGCCGTAGCTAGCAAATAAGCAATTCGTAGCAAGCTGATTTATTTAAGTCTTTGTTGTTCGGACGTATATGTGTGGGTGGGCAATGTATTGTAGTGAAATACATAATGCATATAACTTGTATATACATATAGATTGGAGTATTATATGTAGATGTGGATACTAGGGTTAGATTTTTAAGGTCACCAATTTTCTTGCTGTTTTACTAATTTAGTCCTAAAGTGCTCAAATTGAGGTGTCGAATTCAGTATCCAAATCAATGTGCAATAATTATAGTAGGGGGCTGGGATCTCAGACAAATAAAAAAAATACTCGTTTCCAAGGCTTTCGATGAATCAGTAAAAGTGTAAGAAAACTTTAATAAAAAAATGACAATCGGCTTGTTGACCTCCTTTTTTAAACATTTAAAAAAGCATCAATACCAAGAATACCCAATAACATAGTAACCTCAATTGATTTGTACTCGAAGCAGTTTTTACCGCTAAGTGCGGACACACTCAGTAACAATGGCGACATTCTGTTTAAAGAACCTTGTTCTAGATTCTTCGAAGTTATTTATTTTGTGAGAGATGAGAGTACTGCCTCTTTGGTTGAATGATTGCAAGCGTGACTTTTGATCATGGGGTTCTCGATTTGATTCCCGTGTATTTTGATGATGCTTCTATGCATGCCATGACCAATATAATATCTTTATATACTATATCGTGTTGTGAGTGAGTTGACTGACAGTATTATTGATGTCGAATGAAAAAACCGGCCAAGTGCGTGTCGGGCCACGCACAGTGTAGGGTTCCGTAGTTGCCCATCAAAATACTTATGCGAGCTAACTAAACTGATTCGCTGAATTTAATTTAAAAAAGAAGAATTTTCAAGATCGGTCCAGGAGTCTGAGAAATCGGGGATAATACATAAAAAAAAAGATTACGACGATTTTAGAACCTCCTCCTTTTTTTGAAGTTAGTTGAAAATAGTTAACGATTAAAACCTACCTATCCCCAAAAAACATACCTATAAAAGCTGTAAAAATAAAGTTGACTAACTTACATTTGCAGTTGTCTCCGATACATTTTGTTTAAGAAAATATGATATCCAAGTACATTTTATAAATTCGTCGACTATTACTCGTAAAGTTGTAAAGCCTACTTAGTCGTGATAATTTTCTTTTAAATTTCGTTATAAATACTACTATTGTGAATTTTTTCACACCCCCAAACATAACCGTTTAGCTGGTAGAGGGGGGGGACACTCGAGTCGAGCAAAATGTAGCCCTTTAAAGCTTAATATTTCACAAACGAATTTTTTTACCAAAAAATTGTTAATGGAAACTCACATTATTTTTTAAAGACCTATTTAATGATACCCCACAATAAGGGGTACGCGAGAAACAAAAAAAACATTCCCACTTTACATGTACAGGAGGTACCCTAAAAAAAAAATATTTTTCTAGATTTTATTTTACCACTTTTTTGGCACGACAAATCCGTATATTTACACCAAATTACAGCTCTCTAGTACTGTGCGTCTCTGAGCTAGACTGTGGACAGACGGACGGACGGACGGACGGACGGACGGACGGACATGGCGAAACTATAAGGGTTCCTTGTTGACTACGGAACCCTAAAAAACTAACGAAAAGGAGGGAAGACCGATTTGTCCGCTCATAAACATACACCCGCAATAAATTCAGTTCATCCATAATCACGGTGCTTGCAACAGTGGAAACTCAAAACAAAATAATAAACATGGTAAATATCCCGTTTGAAACCCAAATATTTATAACAGTGACCATGTCAGTCTAAAAACTTATAATCGTAATAATTATCTATTCTGTACTTTAAAATAGACAGTGCATGACCTCTGACTTTGTTTCGACTGTTTCTTTTCAGAGTAGTCAGGTACCAAACACTGGCCTCATCTAATTTTTAAAAAGACGGCTGTCAATCAGACTCGTATTGACTAAAATCCACGAAGTTTCTTCAATATCCCTTAAGGGTCGATTACACCTAACGAGTACAGCGGCGAGTCAGTGTCCTCGGCCGAGTGCTCGGTTGGTATAAACACTTTAACGAGTGCTCGGCCGAGTATTCGGTCGAGAAGAGAGGCGAGAGGGTCACTAGAATCCCAATTTGTTTACTAGGCCGAGTAGTCGGCCGAGAGCTTATTTACTGACTCACCACTATACTCGTTAGGTGTAATCGACCCATTATGTCTTTGTCAAACTGAAAAGCGTGCCGAAGCGGTTTTTTTTTTTTGTAATGTACAGAATTGTTTAAAGCCTGTCACACAGACTATCGGACCGCTCTTTCGCTTTTTTATATGACAGGATACGGATCGTATTCGCTTCGCCCTGTCTGTTTGACAATAGCTTTAAAGTTCCAGGGTCACGGTTATGGGCATTTCTACGAAGAAGGCATTTTTTTTGTCCTTTTAAAAAAAACATGGTTAGAAGTTACATACACATCCCAAAATTTTTAAGCGTACGTCCCAATCTATATTCTAACTGGAGAGCATAACATAAATTCCGTACTACTTCTTAATTTTCCTAAAAAAAAATCTGAAGTGAAAAAACGGGGGTAATTTCACTGATTTTGACCTGTCCCTTTTCCGAAATTGAGTGTAAAATATTTTATATTTTTTAATGGAGCTGAATTTCAAGTAAACTTTTGATATTCTTGGGTATATGGATAGCTAACCAAGAGACATAGACCATAAATAAACCAGTAATTGCTTATTTTGTTATATTTGTGGATGCGTAAAGATTTGTCCCAGTCTAATGAGTCATTTCCGTGTCATACAAAAAACACTTGATTACGATACTAAATACCCGCGAACTGGACATCACCATCCGATTCTTGTATACTGTCAGGTGCTCCCGAGCAGGCCATGTGAGTGCATGTGTGTTGTGCTGCTGTTTTTTTCGATTTTCGAAGGTGAGAACCTGTTTCCGTGTCTTTAGTTCGGGGTCTTTTCTCAATACCGTGTCAAAGATATCTTCTGAATGTTTTATTTTTAAATATGTTTTATTTCCCTAGACTGAAGTTTAACTAGACACCAACATGGGTGTTTCATTTAATTTGTTTGAAGTCGTAACAGTAATAAGTTATTTTGATTAGTACGATATTTTTTCAATTCCGTGGCCCTCATTTTTGTGTCTTGGTGTCCACGGAGTTGAGAACGATGACTTACCCATGTAACTAATCTCGGTTTACATGAGGTTTAAAGTCATTTGCTTCACAATTTGTCATGGTAAAGTAGATAATCGCCATATAATATGTGTCTATAATGTTGTATAAAAGGTTTAAAGTATCTAGAGTTGACGTTGCAATTGCAAGATCTGATTTTAGCTAATACTACCGCGACTAGCTACTCGAGCCTCGGAAGATCGAATAATGATAGCCTATATTTTATTCTGATGTATAAACTATATTGCTGCAAAGTTTTAAAATACATTCAGTAATTTTTGAGTAAAAAATTGAATACACGCGAAAACTTCGATCATTGTCTATTACTTTCTGCGGTTTGATAAATAAAACTGACTTGATGTCTATACTTCATGTCTCTTGTTTGTAATTTAAAGGTTTAGTGAAAATGCTTAATAGAAATACATTTTACCATATAAGTTTAATAAAAATGCTCATTTAAATGATTTGACTAAAAGTTGGTTAACTAAGCATGATAACTCAAGGAATCTCTCTCAAGGCAGACTCAATATAAACTTACGTAACTTAAATACCAAAAACTGCTACAATATGTTCTTGAATGTTTTTTTTTAATTGAATTTGTCTTTCCCGGATTTGTAGAAGATGTGTAATTCTAAATTCTGTGGTCACATTTCTCAATTCCATGGCACTCAAAATTTATTTCATAAACTACTGGAGCGATTACTGGCAAATTAGCACCATTTGGTTTAAAAAAATATGCATTTATTGTGGTGATATACAATTAGCCATAACGTATAAAAAAAAATTGCCCACGGAATTGAGCAAAAATCACCGTGTCCGTAGAAATGCCCTTATCTGTTTATGTAGTCCCACGATTCATTAGATAAACCTAAAAGCAAAAGTGTGAATTATTCGTAGTAAGCGGGTTACACTTTTATTCTGTTTGGATGTTTCATCAGTTTTATGCCAGTAATCCATCACCTGTCAACATGTCCCACTACAAAATAAAAATTTACAATAATATGCGATGGATTCTTTTTCATAGGTTGCTCTTGTTCATACTTTAATAGAGGCCTTAAGCTTGACTCCTCTTTCCATTGAGACCTTTAGAGCCCATGCACACCACGTTTTTTAAACGTGCCGTTGACACGCGTTTGCAGTGATACAGACGCGATACGCACGCAAGTCAGACGCAGCTTGTAGACCTTTGCACACCGGTATAAATAACAAACGATAACAAAACTGTTCTGTTTGATAAAAGCATCGACGCGCGTTTGACGCGATGCAGACGCGCCGGTGCCACGTGTTTCTAAACGCGCGTCGACGGGCGTGTTTAAAAAACGTGGTGTGGATATGCCCTTACAGATTAGACTCCTAATGTCTCATATGCTCATACCGCTGGACTATCTAGTGAGTTGTGAAAATCCATGTTAAGAAACATTCTCAATTTATCTAAAAAATCCTTAACAATAATTATCTAAAATAAAATCGAATCCAACTTACCCTCGTAACGAAAGCACGTATCACATTGACAAAATCAGTCTCAGTTTAAATTAAAAGGAGTCCTTTACTGGGCGCCGGCCAAGCGATGTAACATAGCATTTAGATTGTTAGAGCATAGAACAAAAGAAGCGGATCAGACACTTGAATACTTTGTACGAAGTCATTACCCTAGCGATTGTGAACGGAGTTTTTTTTTTAACGTGGATATTGGACGTCCATGCTTATAAAACGATCAACTAACATTACATGACGTCATGCGGCGTTACCTCGCTCTGTAGCGTTCCATAGCAACTACGGTGCGTGTCAATTGTTTATTTATAGCAACCGTAAGTACAGTATTTTCTTATGACGTTATCACGTTCGTTAAATTATGTTTGACTAGCTGCTGCCAGCGGTTTCACCCGCTACAAATCGAAAATCATACCGTGGGAACATAGAATCAGGATAAAAACTATCCTATGTGTTAATCCAGGTTATGAACTATTTGTGTACCTAATTTCAACCAAATTCGTTCAATGGTTGTTACGTGAAAGAGTAACAAACATCCATTCATCCATACATGCAAACTTTCACGTTTATAATATTAGTAGGATTTAAATTGCTCGCTGTACACTTTATACCCTAAACACAAAATAATTTGCATCGTAACACAAACTCGAAACATGTATTACATGATTCTAAACTAAAAAAAAAACTAAAACAGTCTAGACAGTCTCTAAAAAAAGCAATATTTAAACACGGAACTATTGTATACACTGACAGTAGCAATAACCCGAAACACCTCCCAATATGCTTTTACGCAATTTTGCAATAGATGCGCTACCACTCGGCTCGATTGGAATGTGCGCTCCTCTTCAAAGAGCCCCGAAATCAAACGTCAATCTGCTACTAGTGCTGCGGTATTCTTTGACGATTTATCTTCAACCACTGTTTACTTAAGCATGTTTGTGACTGATAAGGCTTGCAGTAATTATATCAAGCTTTGACATACATTGTGCTATTGCGAATCTTTCCTACTCCTACAGTTAAATTCATTCTCCGGTACACGTCGAGCTTCATTGTCTCGGCGCTTTGCGGACCAATAACGGAACTTCAACCGGGCGCAAATAGTAGTAGGTATACTGATAATAATGATTATTTAAAAACAACATAACCGGTTCCCCTTCTGTCGCAATCCAGTAAAAAGAAGCTTAGCACAATTATGTGGGGTGCTATGACAGGAAACCTCCACGTGCGCCCGTGGACTGGAGTTCCCTCTCGGATACGTCCAGGGGGAAGACCAGTTTTTCGGGCCGGTGCACCCTGGGATGCGGGCAAAGACTCTTCCTTGGGCACTGTGTGCCCGAGTGGTCTCTTTGCCCGTATGCAAATAGCCTGTCGTGTGGATGCTCCAACGCGTGTCCCTCTGATCAGCAGAGGGCACAGCGGCGGAGCGGGCTTGCGGACGGTGAGTGATGAGTAGCTCGCCGTCCGACCAAGGACCAAGCCCGGGTCGGTGGCGCGTCGTGTTTCGCGCCAAATGCCTGCTGGGGTCGCGGGTTTTTTCTTAACCCAGGATACCGTGGCCCCGGAACATAAAGGGCATAGGAAGGAACACGGGTGGATTTTAGTCAGTAAGAGTCTAACAGTCCCTTCCGCCCCACCCAGGGCGGGAGGACTCATTTGATGATTTTACCACCTAAAAAAAAAAAAAAAAAAAAAAAAGCACAATTATGTAGATATCACAACAATATTAACCAAAGAAACAAAAGAAAACAACAACTATTTAACCTAACTTCGAAGCAAATCAAAGTCAGATTTCGCCGAATCGCGGAAACCCCCTCATTGTTTCTACCAGCCTTTATCTCGTCAAAGACAGGAGACATTTTTGGAATGAATCCAACGCAGGAACTGATATTTTCTTACGTACAATGAATGGAAAAATATCAATATGGCTTTGCTCGGAGATTTTCGTGGTGCTTTTAGCGTGAACCAATAAGGTTCTGTTGACATAATATTTCCTTAGCTGATTAAGTTCCATAAAATAAATATACGCAGTAACTTCTAGCTTATTTTCTTGATAGGGTAAGACAATACTATTCACGTTTATAAACCTTATAGGATAATAAGAGCAAAAGATAAAGACCTGACAGTAAACCGCATTTTTAATGCACAATGGGTGGGATTCACCTCCTAGCGGTCTACACTGGGCAGCAAGATAACAGACTACGTCCCGTATTACAGAACGTCACTCAATACTCAAATATTACTTTAAACTAGATTCTAGGCATTTGATTGGTTGAAATCTAGATTTAAATGGAGATCATGTGTTTCGTTCTGTAATACGGGCTTAACATTAACCGGCGATGATGGCTGAACGATCTCATCTCATTCCACGACGGGTCGCGGCAAACCCCACCATCCTGTTGTAAAATCATCAAGTTCTCCTAACCAGTTTGGGTAATCCTCGCAGTGATGACACCTTAGCGTTTCTTTCTTCCCAATCAGACACAGGAACCTCTTGAAACTTCCGTGTGACTGCTTCGCAGAAGGAGGCGACCGCTTCACACTCCGTCTCGCCCCGCAGCATGGCCTCGACCAATGCCGGGTGCCGGGTGTCACCGCCTATCGTCGCCGAGAGGACACCGCGTGCAGCGGTGCTCTGCCCAAGCGGGGCAGTCATGCACCGTATGCTCCACATTGGCCTCTGGGCAATCCTCGCAGTGGTGAGAATGCCGTAGCGCCTCTCCAGCCACTCTTTAAAGAGGGGTCTCGTGGCGTGCCCCAAAAAATCAGGCCTAAGATCGATCGAATGTACCCAGAAAAAACTAAAACTCCTGCAAACTAAGGGAACACAGTAAAACCTGTTTGGTTCTGGTGGTGGTCGCGAGTTCTGCGATCCTGGTGAAACATACCACCGTCAATGACATTAATTACTGAGGCGTTACCATAGCTTAGGGGACGGCTATGGATGCGCAGGGGGGTGAATCACCTCTTATATCTGCCTTGTAATATGGATAAAGAATGAAAAATCCCGAATGTAAATAAAACCGATATAATTATAATAAATATCAGTTAAATGGAGTCTTCATTTCAGTGGTTCAAGGAAAACTCTTTATTTATTGTATCAGACGAATGTAAAGAATATTTGCAAATATTGGCGTAATTCTTCGAAGAGGTAATCCAATTTGTTTAAGGATAACAGAACGTATATATCATGGTGATTTTTAAAACTTTTCAGTTACTGGATTTTTTGTGGAATAATAACAATGCCCCGGTGTGGTGCCCGTTTGATGGCAGTCGTCTCTAATGTCTCTGGACTTAGACTAGTCCATTTCATGATGTAGCTACCACCCCTCCCTCGGTCGCGGGACTTATTGGTCGAAGGACTTATTCTGACAGTCCCTTCCGCCCTGCCCGGGGTGGGAGGACTCATTTGATGATTTTACAACAATAAAAAAACTTTTTCAAAAAAAAATGTGACCGCCTTCAAAAAACCACAAAAAAGGGTAAAATAACCTAAAAAACTTTTCTTTCGGAAGTCGGTGACTTTTTTTATTAATTTCATTGTCTCTTTAGCCACCGACTTCCGAAAGAAAAGTTTTTTAGGTTATTTTACCCTTTTTTGTGGTTGTTTTTGAAGGCGGTCACATTTTTTTTTGAAAAGCTTTTTATTTTACTCTTTTTAGTTTAAATATTCAACCTTCAGCACTAGAATTTAGTAATCCGTAGCACCGGTAATAACATCGTTAACATCTCTTTCATTCATTCCCTATCTCAAAAACTACTGAACCGATTTTGATGAAATTTGCAGTATTCCCTAAGTTGAATGATACCTAGCACAACAAAAAAAGAATTACTTAAATCGGACTTGTAGTTCCGGAGATATGTGAACACAAGCATAATTTTCTTACTGGTGTTGTACCTTCCATCATCAGCTCAGCTACATGAGATGATGATTTCCATACGCAAGTACTTGAATTACATCATAAGATTTGCGAAAAACTATGTATCAGCCAATAAAATTTGAGGGTTGCCCTCGATTTCTCCAAGTTCCAATCATCAGATCCTGAAACGGTGACAATGGGACCACAGGGGAAGTACCAGCTTTCGAATAAAAAAGGAATCATGAAAATCGGTTCACCCAGTCGTAAGTTATGAGGTAACAAACATAAAAAAATAAAAAAAAAATACAGTCGAATTGATAACCTAGCTCCTCCTTTTTTTGAAGTCGGTTAAAAAAGAACACCCCTTTTTTAACAAAAATTCAAATGAGTCCTCATTCACGCAAAAACCACACCACACATACATACTCTCAAACTTTCGCATTTATAATATTAGTAGGATATTCAATATTTTCTAATAAAATGTTTTTGGTTTTATTCAGCATTAAAAGTTAAGGTTTTGAACTATGTACAGACGCCAGCACATCAAGCTACCACAATCTGTCAGATTTCTTTAATAGAATTTCAACCTTATCACAAACGTAGAAGGTTAATTAATGTTTGATTGGTAAAATCTGACAGATTCGGGTAGGTTGACCAGCTGGCGTCTGTACAACTAATTGATAAATAATAGACTTCCCCCACTATCATAATTATTAATTCAAAAATAAAACAATTTTAAACAATAAAAAATTAAGGCTTAAAACAATTTTATCCAATTCACGTTCCAGTCAAACAAAATTCTATTAAATATCTAAACCACAGCCGACCTCAAAACCCACCTATGTGAAAATATCAGATTCGTTGAAACCACAATAATATTTAATCAACTAAACGTTCCTATCGATATTACTGACGCAGTATACTTACAGTATGTCAAATAGACACAATTGCCAAACATTTCCATAAAGCTATTGTCAAGCAGATAGACGTGGCGAAAGCGAAGCGAGGCGTTTTTAAACGACTAAAACAAAAGGAGAAGGTTGTCAATTCATCGGAATCTTTTTTTTTTTTTTGTAATGTGTGGAATTGTTTAAAGCCAGTCACACAGACTATCGGATCGCTTTCGCTTTTGTATATGACTGGATTCAAACAATTCCATACATTACAAATACAAAACGCTTCGGATTGCATTCGCTTCGCCTGTCTGTTTGACATTGCTTTATTGTATTCATGCTCACAAGCTTGTCTACTGAGAATGAGATTTCTAGGTTCAATTTAAATGGTAAATGAATATACAAAACTGTTTTTCTTTATGTTTGTTACCTTTTTACGTCTACTCTACTGAAATGCATACTATATTTTTATAAACACGATGTAAGGAAATAAAAAAACAGGCAAAACAGGTTCTGATCTTTATTGAATTATGTTCTTGCAACCCGATTGGTTTTTCAAAAGTTAATGCAAGAGAACCCACGGGCAGAAACTAGTATAATCACAGAAATCTAGTATTATCATACAATTGAGGTTTTTCTGGCATGAAATCTTCAGTAGTAACCCAGAGTCCTAGATTCGTGTTTGGTTGAAGGCATTTGGCCCGAGTCTTATCACATTGAGTTAAAAATAACTGGCTTAATGTGGGTGTTACTACCGAGGTATACCTTTGCCAATACAAAGATTACAACGTGTATGTGTATGTTAATGTTTTTATGTGAACGAATGGTTAGAACGGGGTCACCCACTCGTTATCAGATTTTCAAAGCATGCTTCAGGTATGTCTTATTGAGAAAACAATAAGCTGTAATGCCCTCAAGGAGTGTCAGCACGATGACGGGGCCGTCCCTAGAGGGCCAGAGCCTGTCGGGGTCGTAAGACTAACGAATACCATGACCCCGGAATGCAAAGAGCTATGAGCTATTGAATACACCATACAGTATAGAGCAGTGGTGGCCCAGTGGTATCGGTCCCGACTTACGAATTGTAGGTCGTGGATTCGAACCCCACCAGGCGCATTACTTTGTGTAAATTATTTCATCACCACTGCTCTTAAAACGGTGAAGGAAAACATCGTGAGGAAACCGGCATGTCCTAGAACCATAAAATCGAAGTCATGTGACATCTACCAACCCGCACTGGGCCAGCGTGGTGGGTTATGGCCCACTCCCTCTCACAGAGAGGAGGTCTGTGTCCTAGCAGTGGGAACATTATAGGCTGATGATGATGATGATTGAATACACCGTGGATTTTAGTCAGTACAAGTCTGACAGTCCGCCAGCCCTTGGTGGGAGGAATCATTTTTGATGATTTTACAATGCTACAAAAAATACTGTGGAGCATGGCTCAGTAGTGACATTATTAAGACAAACTTGCATTGCTTGCAAACTTGCAAACTTTTCCTCAGAAACAGTTGTATCTATCAAACGGCCCACATGACGGAAGACCAATCTCTTTTATTTATGATGCGATGCACACATTTGTCAGCGTCAATTCTTTTTCAATATCAAATTGGAGTTCAGCGAGTTAGAGCTAGAGATTTTTATCATTGATGTGCGAACTTTCCATTTTAAGGAATACTAAGACTTGTTGGCATGCAGCATTAGGCAGTAAAACCTTGCTTAAATACGACTTTTTGTTTTTCAAGTGTGCTTGACTTCGTAATTCTAATAAAGCAGTGTCTTACAATAATTGTGACTAAATTCTGAGCTCAGTTTTAGTTGACAACCCCGACAACTGTATTTCATCATTAACATATTCCTATCTTCTTCCAAACTTTCCTGTTACTCTGTCAGCCAATTGTCATTCACTGCCGAACGTAAACCTCTCCCAAAGAGCACCAGCTCTCCCAGTCATGGGCAGTCCGTATTCATCCGCTGCCAGCCTTTTTCAAATCGTCTTCCCATCTTATCTCAGGGTGTTACACTACATTGCCCTTTCGCGGTCTCTACACTAGCGCAGTCATGTCTGCTCCATCGACCGTCTGTCCATCTGAATACATTGCCGGCCCACCGTCATCTCACATCTTCCATATATCCATTTCATCCTCCACACAGTCCAGCAACACGATTGGCTCAGTGGCTGAGCGATCGACTGCTATGCAACGTGTCGCGGGTTCGATTCCCGTACGAAACATATATTAGATCTGCCAGTATTAATTGTTCTGGGTCTGGGTGTTTGTGTATGTGAGTTTCTATGTTTGTGCACGCACAAACGATACAGGAGAAATTCCTTGTGGAGGTCTATGTTTTTTTTTTAATTCGACTATGTCTCCGTTGATTTGCTGCTAATAAATTAAACTGTGTCACTACACCAAAATTAAATGAATTCAAATACGATCAAAGCAAACAGAGTTATCTGCAATTCCGGAACTCAATATTCAGATAACATGTGGTAATATTAATAATAGGTGCTATTGATAATAGAATCCTATTAATAATAGGTGCTATTAATAGTGTTGGGTGTTCGTTTCAACACGTTGTTACCGGAATATGTGGTTAGGTGAGAATTGTTTAATTAATGTGGTATTTTCGTGATTAGGTCTGCGGTGATTATTGTGAATGGATTACTTGTGTGATTGCAATTTTTGGTTGTTTTTTGGTTAAGGATTTATGTTGTTTTGTGGTTTTGGGGCTGAACTGTGAATTCATTCATAATGGCCTCTTGTCTTTATTTTATTTTTTAATCCACCATACGTTTAAAATCTTCTGCTCAAATTAATTATAGACGATCTTAGATAATACGAAAATGTTTTCCAAGGTCCGGGTCTAGTATTTTTTATATGTATATTTTATTATCATTCGATTTTGTTTTCATTATGCTAGAAATTTTGCAGAAATACAACAAGACATCTCATTTGAGATCTACATAGATTGTAGCTAAAAACCCACTCTATAACGAAAAGCATAATTATCAATTACAATTATAGTCAAACAAAAAAAAACCGTCAACAAGGTGGTCCAGATTCGTAACCTATGTTACTTATTACTAACCCCTCTATATGCGTCGTCTTCATTCATGACAACAAACTTCACTTCTCACCTTTTCAGCGAGACTAAAAGGTGGGAAATAAAGTAGAGTAAAATACGTTAGGAAAATAATTTTCCAAATCCACTTACCTCCTAAAGGGCTTACCAAACTAAACAGCTATCACGAATGTTGCTAACAACCTAAAAGCTATTACCTATACTAATGATTTTCATAATAGAACATTGTAATAATAGTTTAATGTCCAACTTGAGTTGTGCGGGCGCGGGATTTGGGTGTGGTCTGAGTGATAGCTCTAAGGCGCATTATTATTTTTTTGCTTCAGACGTCTCAGAAAAGAGCCATTTGCGGGATGTACCTTTCGCGAAATGTTCTGTTCGCGGAATGTCCCATTTCACGAAATGTTCCTTTCGCAAAATGTACCCTTACTCCTCAAACACGCATGTATACAAAAGGGTACTGTAGTGATGTTTAATTAGTTTATTGGAAGGGACATAGTATGCATACAAATAAACTAAAATAAAAAAGAAAAATCGAATTAGTAGAATGCTACGGTGCATAGTACACATACACATAAACTAAAATTAATAACGAAAATCGAAGTTTAAGAGATATATTTTGTCTCAATAAATCTCAAGTCTCGGTATCAATAAACGACGAGTTGCACTCTGGGAGTGCAACCCGTCGTTTGTTTTTCGCCAACACTGGAACCACACTCCTTTCCACTCATTCACATAATCATTATGGGTTTTCGGAACTAAATCGCTTCGTATCACGTGAACGTTATATTACGGATGAGTTGTGTGCTTTATTTCATATCTGACGCGTTTGTACACTAGTTAAATAGTTTTCTCAAAAAGAAAAAAATGCTTGTTTTTTTAAAGAGTTATAAGGTTTTTGCTAATGGAAAGAGTTGAGTTGGTACTGTAGAAAGACAGAATGAAAGAAAAAACTACCCCACCCAAATAATTTGGGTTGTTGTACGTTCGCCACGAATAAATTCCTAACGAAAATAAAGTGTGCATAAATTATCCAAAGGTTTTCGTTTTTTTAATTGACTATTGTGAATTCGCTCTATTAGCAGAATAATGAAATCCAGCACAAAATTACCAAAAATGAGAACACAATGTGAAATCTGAACAAGTACTAGAAGAACAGGATCAAAACTTTTTTTCGTGAGTAATTATTTTTGTTGCGAATTTACAACAACCCAATAATTGGCCTATATTGCAGATGCGTTTCATCATCAGCCTTTTTGGTTCTTTCACCGTTTTGAGAACAGTGGTGATGAAATAAATTACACAAAGTAATTCGCGTTGCGGGGTTCGATCCCACGATCTACAACTCGTAAGTCGAGACCGATACCACTGGGCCACTACTGCTCGCAGATGCGTTTACAAATACTTAGGTCACAAACTTGAAGATGGTATTTGCCTTTGGGGATACACTTTTGAAACTGCTTACGCTAAACGATACCAGGATTGATAGATTAACCATAAATAGTATTTAACAAACAGATTTTGTACCAATTTTGTACACGCTAAAAGATAATTGTATAGGAATCAACAGATTGTATAAACGGACATACAAAAAAAAAAAATGCAGAAAATTCACAACAGATCTTTCAAGCTGTAATCGTAAACCTGACTGCCACAACTGCAGTTTACTGCTTTATTTTAAAGTAGATTATCTACGAAAAGCAGCTCGTTACGATTGAAGAATGATTCCATAAATCCATCCTTAATTAAATTTACAAAGGTGCTACTTCAGTAAAGTATCCAACAAAAAACAAGCATCCAAAATTTCACGAAACGATAAAGAAACCTTGGAGGATCGGCAATTATCTCGGAAACTTCCCCTTAACTGCTAATCGGCAAGGGTTAAGTCAGCGCAGCCAAGTTTCTACATTTACAGAAATAATTACATGCCTTCCCCTTAAAGGGGGGAAGCTTGTTTAAATGCCAACCTTTCTATTTACCTTTCGACTGGTCTTATTGAAAAACTTTTTAGACACATTGCTTGGCGGACTGGTAAAGGAGACTGTCCATTTGTTGGTTGTTTTATTTTTGTTGAAACATCACAATTATTGCCTTGTTTGGCTTCATCTGTGTAAGAGCCAGCTTCAAGAATAATTTGATGCAGTTGATTACCAGGACATTGTATTAGCGACTTTCTTTTTTTTCCTTTACCTTACCTTTAGCCACCCAATGTTGTTTTAAGTTTTTGGAACGAAGTTCTTTATCGCGCGTTGTGAAAGGGGGCTAGACGGAAAAAAATCTTACAAAAAGTTGTCACGACACTTTTTGGAACGAAGTTCCTTGTCGCGCGTTGCGAAAAGGTGCTAGAGCTCAAAGAGTGGAGTGGAGTGGAGCGGAGTGGAGCAGAGCGGAGCGGAGCGGAGTGGAGTGGAGTCGCGACGATTATTTTTGGTGAGTGTATACAGTAACTTCGTTCCATCCGGGTGTCCCTTGACACCTCTCAAGTTTTTTTTTGTGTTTTTGTTTTTATATCCTCGCACCTCTACAACCAAGTAACTCAATTTGACGCTTCTATTGATAGCAACAACACTGACAAAGAAAATTACATTATAGCCAAAATTGAAGATTCAAAGTGCTTCTCAAGGCACAGATGAGTCTTGTAATAACTGCTCACCCATCCACAGACCGACCTTACGAAGTGTTGCTTAACCTTGAAAATGCTGTTACTAAGCCACGAAACTCTAGCATCATTGTTTATTTCCTCATTATACAAATAAAAATGATAACAAGCGGATTTCGACAATGTTTTTGTTCATGTAAATGAAAGGGGCCAAGAATTTCAACGAAAATTGCCGTGAGTGATTCGGAAAATCGTATTCGAAAACCAATTATTCGGAGATTCACTCGAGCATCGGGTTGTTAGGGAGGCGTGCAACAATCAAGTGAATTCATTCAACATTTTCAGGGCCTTTCAATTTGAAGAAATATTGACAGTCCTCTCCGCCCGACTTTCGACTATTTGTTTTCCAGTGGCAGCTTAAAAACTGTTAAGTTAAATTGTACCTTGTTGGATCTGGTAGCTAAATAATAATAATAATAACAACCGCTCGGGTATCTTCTTTGTGTGACTTCTTTCATTACTACTGCTTTCAAAACTGTAGAGGAAAACATCGTGAAGAAACCAGCATATTCTTGAACCAAAAGGCAACCAACTTGGCAACCGTGGGTTGTAGCTGAAAAGCAGCGTCAGGTGACAAACTTTGTGTTGCCATCTGGCATATTATGCTGAGCTGCGCCCTTTGGCACTAAACTGTTAAGTTTTTTATTTCCTCTATTTTTACTACCTACTCTCTCTTTATAACTTTTTTTTTGTATTGTTTAGTTTTAAGTTTGTGCCTTTCCTTCCAAAACTTCGAAGATATGTGACATTTACCAACATACACTAATGATGTGACCTACTTTCTCTCACAGAGAGGAGGTCTACGTCCCAGCAGTGGGTAGTCCTACTCCTTTCTCCCAAACTACTGCCACTCTTGATAACAAGAATCAGCAGACCCGAAAGTTGCATCGAGACAATGAACCTCGACGAAGTTCAGGAGAAATTCAACGGTCTTGGATCCTGAAAGAAATTCATCAGGAAAGAAAAGAACAGGACATCGAATAATAGCGTTGTTCATAGAGAGTAAGACCCATTTTTTTAGCTTGGTAAAATCATCAAATGAGTCCTCCCACTCCGAGCAGGGTGGGAGGGACTGTCAGACTTGTACTGACTAAAATCCACGATGTCCTTCAATAGCCCTTTATGCTCCTGGGTAACCATATAATAAGATAAATCCCGCGACCCCGGCAGGCTTTGGCCCTCTAGAGAGGAGGCCCCGTCATCTTACTGGCGCTCTTTGAGACGCGCGTGGAACACAACGCGCCGTCGACCCGGGCGTAGTCCATGGTCGGACAGAGAGTTGCCCTTTACTCGCTGCCCAGAGACTACCTACCCATGTAGCAGTATTAAGAAATTTCTATTCTTATGCTATACTCTTCGTCTTAGCTTAGAAAGCACTTTGTCGTAGCTTAGTCTCGGGACTTAGCAGTTATAACAACGTAGAAACAGAGTGTACTCGCAACTTATTCCAATTAATTTATGAGCTTAAACTTGTGTCTGAATTCTGGCAAACATGGGAACGAACATTTCCGAAAATTCCCCGTTACACTCGCCCGAACTTCAGGGGTGAAATTTTCCATTCGGATGGAGAAAGGATTAAGATGAGAAGTTAGGAGTTTTATCTATGTTATTGGAATATTTGGCTAACTTCAGACAGCATGCGTAGTTAAAATGTTTAACGTTGATAAATATGAAGTCGAAACTTCGGTAATTACAATATATCTTGCGTTCAGCGATTGGTGATTTTGTCGATAATTGAATTTTGTGGTTATTTATAGGTGTACTTTCAACTGTTGTTGTTTAGAAGCCTGCCTGACATCGGTTTTTCTCAAAATAATATATTCTTTACAGACCAATAAAAATAACACTAGAAACCCCGGCGAACTCCGTTTCGCCACCAGATGGTGGCGTTCCTTCGTTTTCTTTGCTGTAAACCTCACGGAGCCCGAGACCTTCCCAACAAATGCAAAACCGTGGAAATCGGTTCGTGCGTTCTGGAGTTATATGGAGTGGTCAGGAAACAAAACCCGACTTATTTTTATATAGTAGATTGATTCAGGAAATTTTAATAAGTAAAAAAAAAATACGGAGTAAAAGGAGCTCCATATTTTTTTTTTGAAATGTGACTTCTGTTAATAAATAAAATAACTTCATCTTTCTTCATATTCATTTTAAGATACTATCCTATTTCAGATTATTATTTTCGAACAAATACAATTTGAACCAAACTGTCTAGCTCGATTTAACTAGAGGTGGCGATGACAGTTCATGCTTGGTACAAGGAGGCGTTTGAACTGATTATGACGCAGACAACTAACGTTTCCCTACGACACTACGGGTCTCTTTGTATTTCTAAGGCCCTTCGTACACAAGGCGACTGAAGTTTCCGATACCTTACGACTTCGGTATCCAAGCGGCTATCGCAATACAAACCCATAGAGGTTCAAACACAAGTACGCGTCTATGAATACCAAAATGGTAAGGTATCGGAGACTCGCGTCGCCTAGCGTACGAAGGGGCTAAGAAATAACTTCTGCATTTAGTAGCTTTTAATGCGAGGATGTGTCACTGCGACATGTCACATTGCCAGTTTCTGCTGTTGCCAGACTCCTACAAACCCGTACCTTTATTTCAAAATGAACAGACACAATTTAACCATAAAATATACAGTTATTTAAATCGTCAACAAACTTCTAAATGTTTCGTCTCTTCAACGGAAACTGTTTCCTACTTTCTTCGTGTTCCATTTCAAAACAACGCCACAAATATTCATAACTTCTCAATATTAAAATCCTCAAATTCGTGATTTATGACAGACTCAACTCGGAATTATTCAAAAACTTTTACAACACGTTGAGCTCGGATATTTATGTCACGCATTTCTCTGTTGTTTTGCCAAAAATCTTGTGAACATTCATGCATGGCTGTCCTTGAGTACGTCAAACAAGGTGCATCGAATAAAAGATGGCGTACAACTTCGGTAATAAAATTAAATTTGTTTTTGGAGCGACTGTGAAAGATTGTTTTTGAAGACTGTATTTACGAAATTTTGGACATAGGTGTCTTGTGTTGTGGAAGGAAAACTCTTTCTTTAATTCTACAGAATTTGTTTTTTTTTTTAGGTAAGTGTTACAATTTAGATGAAACTAATTGTTCGACTTCGATGGAAAAATCTTGCGAACATTCATGCATGGCTGTCCTTGAGAGCGTCAAACAAGGTGCATCGAATAAAAGATGGCATCCTGTGAAAGATTGTTTTAAAAAGACTGCATTTTGGAAGTTTTGGACATAGGTGTGTTGTGTTGTGGAAGGAAAATGATTTCTTTAATTTTACAGAAGTTGTTTTTTAGGTAAGTGTTACATTAGTTAGATGAAACTAATTGCTCGACTTCTTTTGACTGATGCAGTAGTTGACCAAACATATTCTAGCAAGACATGCAACGATAGACGGAACAGTGTGGGATAGCTCGATTTACAGTCGATTAGTGTGGTAACAACCATTTATCGACGTTGACTGATCAACAATCGATTATCATTGCAATTTATTTTTTGATCTACTTTTTTTTCATGAAGATATTTTTTTCACAAACTCTTTCAAAGACGTAACATTACACCTGTAATCCCAAAGGCCTTTGCCACATTTAACGGAAATTCCGTCACCGAACTTCCGCGACGGAACGCCAAAACATGATACTGCATATAAAATACAAATAGCAGGCACACTACGCGGAAGATCGGTCGTTCCGACGCGGACGATCCGTCGCTTGGAGCGGACCGCTCACTTGCTCGACCGCGCACTGATCTTCCGTCAGCGTAAGGCATCGTTCACACCAAACGTATTGTCCGCCGCCGACTGTGAATATACTCACTGTTTGTATAGTCGGTCGGATTGCGTATAGTCGGCTCGGTGTGAACAAGAAGTTAAATATATATTGAAAAACAATAAACTGCGTAACACGTGCTCACAATCAGCGGCGGACAATACGTTTGGTGTGAACGATGCCTAAGTACCACACCACACCGTATAAGCGCAGGCAGCCGACTGATGATCTGCCACTGAATATTCAGTGTGGCTGGTACCATAAAGAACGGATTGACCGACGCGAAAGTTCGGCGACGGAATTTCCGTCTAGTGTGGCAAAGGCCTAAGAGTATTACCTAATACTACCCACATTTCAGCTGTTATATTTAAATCCCATGTAACAGGGATAATTCCTAATGATATCAACTGATACAGAGAACTGTTCTATAGAAGACATAGAACTGTTTACCCTGGTATTATGTATCAGTTGTCTCTCGACTTCAATTCCGTGGAAAACAGTAATCCGTAATCCTCAGTTCCGATATAAAATAACGAGTCCTTAATCCTTGGTACTGATACGTAACAAGGCTTATATAATACATTTCAACGTACGTAATATTAGAATGTACATACTCGTAGTTACTCTGAGTATAATATTCTTCAACTCAAAATCAAATCATTTATTCCAATTAGGCCATCAAAGAGGCATTTTTGAACTTCGATTTTTAAACCTAAAGGGAATAGAAAGGAATGGGGTTGATTCTACACCCATTCGCTAAGGTAGGTTGTATGGAGAAGAATGGGCAAGAAACTCTACACTTAGGTACTCTTTTTCAAAAATGCTTCACAATGTTTTGAAATCACAAATTTAAAAAAAAAATGTGAAAGCGATGTACTCAAGTCAAGACCATTAAACCATTTAAAGGATAAATAAATTGTCATATCGCTGTATATTAATAATTGTTTTGCGCAAGCTCACAAAAGATTTGTTCTTTTTTTTCAAGGAATGAGTCCTCCCGCCTAGGGAAGGACGGGAGGGACTGTTAGACTTGTACTGATTAAAATCCACGGTGTCCTTCAATAGCCCTTTACGTTGTGGAGCCCCGGTTACCTAATAGTCCCGCAACCCCGGCAGGTTACGGCTTTGGTCCTCTAAGGGGCACCGTCATGTTGCGTGATCACGTTGCGCCGTCGACCCGGGCATGTTCCATGATCGACAAGCGAGTCGCCCATAACTCGCCGTCCCCATGACCACAAAACGACAATCCTCAAGTTTTCGATTCAAAACATCACTCTTCACGGCTTAGCCTGTAACGTAAGTCGAATCCAGTCACTGGATTGAATTACAGTATAATTGGATTACCCAAAGAGGGATCAATAAGTGATGTATTGGTTGGTAATTTCATTTATTGGGGTTTTAGTTCGGTAAGGAAACAAAGGTCTATTAACTTAGAGGTTCAAGTGACCTTACTCCGAAGTACACACGTGTGGCAATTTGGATGAGACATTTTAACACAAATTAATACGCACTTCTTGTGAGCAGTGGTGGCCCAGTGGTATCGGTCCCGACTTACGAATTGTAGGTCGTGGGTTCGAACCCCGTTCAGCGCATAACTTTGTGTAATTTATTTCAATACCACTGCTCTCAAAACGGTGAAGGAAAACATCGTGAGGAAACCGGCATGTCCTAGAACCAAAAATTCGAAGACATGTGACATCTACCAACCCGCACTGGGCTCGCGTGGTGGATTGTGGCCTACTCCCTCTCAAAGAGAGGAGACCTGTGTGACAGTAGTGGAAACATTATAGGCTGATGATAGGGGTCGTAGGGCTGTCTGGGGTCGCGGAACTGTCTTGGGGTCGCAGGAATGTCTCATCAGGAAACCATGACCCTGGAACGTAAAGGACTATCGACTTATTTTTTGCTCGAGCCGACTGATACATTTTCTTTTGTACCGTTTATACATATACATGCTTAGGATGAATATAACTTTACCTTTTTTTGTCATTTTCTAAATTGTTCAGCTAAATCCGTTTCTATGGTATCTTTTACGCACGTGGAACTATTATTATTTTCAACGAAATTTTCCATTCAGTGATAATAGCCAAAACAAACAAAATCTTAAATATTTCACCTAAAATTTGACCACGAAATATCGAAAATCATTCCATAAAATAAATAGTGATGTTCATATCCATTACAGGATTAGTTACCTAGCCGACAATATCGATAAACTGTATTCATGTTAAACCGCGAACGAGTTCGCATCGTACGTTCAGTTTAGTGTATTTTACATAGGAGTAGATCAATATCAACCGACAGCTTTTCATCATAATACTAAAATGTTAGCACTAGAAAAACTGTGCCCCATAAATGACCTCGGGATAAACGACAATCTAAAATACAAATCACGAGCATCACGTGTTTGTTTCGTGAGTACTATTGCTCCAAAAGTCAAATTACTGCGACTAAAGCCTGTTAAAAAAAAAAAAAAATTGTGGCAAAGTCATCAAATGATTCCTAACCCTAGGCAGGGCAGGAGGAACTGTCAGACTCGTACTGTCTAAAATCCAAGGTGACATTCAATAGCCCTTTACGTTCCAAGATGACGGTAATTCGGTAAGTCCCGCGACCCCAGCAGGGTTTGGCCCTCCGCCTCCTCCTTCGCGAGCATGACTGCTTCATACAAAGAGGCTACCGCCTCCCACTCCGTCTCGCCCCGCAGCATGGCCGCGACCAATGCTGGGCGCGAGAGCTCTCCGCCTATCACAGTAGTGAGGACACGTCGGTGCTCTGCCCAAGTGGGGCAGTCTTGCACCGTATGCTACTGTGTCCTCCGGGTGATCTTCGCAGTGGTGACACCAAGGCGTTTCCTCCTTTCTCATTAGACATAGGTACGTACCTCCTGCAGGCGTAGCATGGCGCCGTAGAAAGAAGTTTTGTCGACGGAAGAAAAGACAAAATGACAGAACGTAGAAATATTTTTAACGTTTTAAGCATGGTAATGTAAAAAAAGTAGAAAATAAACATTCTTTTCTTCAATGGTGTACGAGTGAATGGTGTCACATCTGTGCAAAAATCAGTCGATTTATATAGAAATAACGAAGAAATAGCTTTGTCTTTTCTTGGTAGAATAGAGATAGAATCGGAAAGCTACCCGTGCTGAAACTCCCGTGCCCGGTGAGGACCTGCGTCAGGTCTGCGGTAGGTCAGGAGGCGTGAGAGGCTTGGAGTATCTTTAAGTTGTATAATCCGGAACGAGGATATTAACCTTTTCTTGACAGAGTGGGGTAAAAAACATGATCTTTACGAGCCATATCACAATACTATCTCATAACCTTATTGGCGTATGTTCCACGTAAATATTTTACAGTTTTATTATAGCGTTTCCAACAAAACCTTGATACCGGGATTGTCACACAAACCACGACTATCTGGTCCCAGGAAAGGCCAAAATAAAGCCGAAAATTCCCTCGCGATTTAATTTTACCACCACGAAAGGTGCGGCTTGCCATTGGCGTATGCGTGTGTTATATAAAAATGGCCGAATGCAGGTTACTGCAATGGAGGTTAATGAAAAGGATAACAGACAAGTTTATTTTTGTGATTTAGGCTTATATCTGTAACTAACCGGTTGCGGGACCATCGGGCAGTGGAACGTAAAGGGCTATTAAGGGACACCGTGGATTTTATAAAGTACAAGTCTGACAGTCCCTCATGTCCTGCCGTGGGTGAGAGGACGCATTTGATGATTTTACCAGATAAATACGTTTCTTAGCTAGTCATGTATTGTCATCAGAACTCAGAGCGTGTGCAAAATTTCAGCCTGCTAGCTTATCGGCAAGTGCCTCAAAATTGAGTTGCAAAAGTCCAACTGGAACGACAAACAAACAAGAAAAGTGAGTATATAAAATCGTGGAAAAAAAAAACTAGACGTTCCTCACCGTTTCATCCTCTGCTCAGCTAATGTTAGTCGTATCGTGAAGTTATATAGCCTATAGCTGTCTTTGATTGATGGACTATCAAACAAAAAAGATTTTTTGAAAATGGAACAGTAGTTTCTGAGATTAGCGCATTCAATAAACGAACTCTTCAGCTTCATAATAATAGTATGTGTTGAATCGAATCTCAGAGGCACTATTGTTCACATTATTATAAACCAGACAATATCAAAATAATAATTATAAGACGCGCATCGTACAGATGATTTTTTGAGGAAAGAAAAATTTCAGATTGCAAGTGGGATTCGAACCCGCGTCTTCTGGTTAGGTACTCCAGACGCCTTAACCAACTATGCTATTGCAACCCACACCTGAAATTCTCTTTTTCTCATTTGAACGCTTTTTGTATTCCATTTTTCTTTTTTAAAACAAAAAAAATCTACAGAAAACGAAATTAAATTAGAATTAGAAACGAAAGGAAAATCGTCCCTAGACGCTGCCTAAGCAGAAATCTCGGCAAAGTAACCTTATGTTTACTTAGGACGAGGGATATTTAATCGTCTTATTATTTCGTGTTTTTTCTATTCAGTGTTCAAGGGAAAATAGGCCTTAATTGGATGTGGTGGTGAAGGGGAAGTGGGGAGAAAAGGGTATGTTTTGATGACATAGATTCGTGGAACCTTTTTCCTGAATCATCCTTTTCGTAATTAGAAAAGGTTCTAATAGCGTGTTTAATTTTAAGTCATATAGAACTTTTGTGTGTTAAGATAATTATTAGTGGCATTCTGAGGGAACCGGCTAAAGCTAATATATGTGTAATACATCGAATATAGAGATAAGTAATTTGAGAAACGTGTGTGTACTTAAGTACCTTTTCACACATTTATAGGCTAACTTTAATCTTTTGGGAACACTTTTAATGGTCTTCGCGTGACTTTTAGAAGATCCACTGAACCTTGGCCAGTGCAATGGCCGGTGGATCAGTGCCCTGGAACGCAAAAGGCAACCGTAGGGCCTACTGCCCTAGCTCTCCCAGCCGATGCTATAACCTGCCCCAAAGAACGCAAACCATCCCGATCCTGGGCAGTGTATGCATCCATCCACTGCCAGCCACATTTTGAGACATTCGCGGTCTCTAATCTAGCACATGTCTGCAAAACCCACCCAGCATTTCTGTCTCCTTTCCACGCTGAGCAACTTTGAATTTTATTAATATTCGTATGCCGCTTTGTGCGGTGGATATGCTGATCGAAAAAAAATTAACATCTCTGTCATTACCATATTCGACGAATAAATGTATTTGTCCTTATCTTTGAATCTAGACTCTATGAAACCTATCTCTCAATAAACAAAAATAAAAGATTTTTAAAGTCAGAAGTACCTGGAACAATTATCTTTATACCTTAATTCAATATAATATATTGCAACTTTTCTCGGACATGTCAATAACGTACACGTTCGCTTTGAGTCCAATCACAGCTCGCGAGAAGATTGCTGTTGACAGCATGGCATGCAGACGGTAATATCAAGATTCCTAAATTGTACAGCCACGATAAAACAAAGGACACAGCACAAACAAAGAACGCTGGCGAACAACGTAGAAAAAGAAAGTTGGAAACACCCTTTATCCAAATGGAACAGCTAAATAGCGTATTATTCAAGTTTCAACTGCAAAGCATGAGATACTTCACCGTATCATTTCGTTTTAAAAAGAATTTAATACCTTCTGAGACTGTTAGCGAATTTGAATAATGTTTTTCTTGAAAATAATCACGAGTTGGCAGTTTCAGCCATTTGTGGTGCTGAACAAAAGCGTTTTATACCGAGACGCGGGTTTAAAACTGTTTCTTTTTTATTTTTGTTAAAAATTTAAAATGCAAACCTTTATTTAAGTTGTATTCTTTGGAGGAGTTTTATACAAATGGCGGTATGTGTGATAAGTAGAGGAGTTTTGGTGACAAATAATACCTAGGTTTTATAATTGTAGTTTTAAATTAAAGGAAAATAAGGAAATGTTGAGTTTTTCAACTATCTTCAGAGAGCAGACGCTATAATATTTGTTACTGGTATATATTTCTTTCTCTTTCTTAATTTTAAGCTAGGTACTATTTCTTTGCAAGTTTTTGGCTATTGAAGTGGGGATAATCAGAAATGATTGAATGAGACAATTAAAGAATTCGTCGTGAGCTTACAGTTCCCAGACCTAGTTCTTTTTTTCCCACGTTTTTTTACAAGCTTTTCGACTCATCCGAAGAATAAAGTCCGATTTGCAAGATTGATGGTTTTCAGTAGAGCTTGTAGAAGTAGTTGACTTGTGTATCTCTGTGTAACTCTAAAACTACGATACTTGACATTTTGATTTTTTGGTATGTTATTATATCACCCTAGACCAGTTAAATGACAGGTTATGTATATTTATAATCCTTTTAATACACGATATAGTGAGTTCCATATCAACATAAGACGTTTTGTAGCGAAAGAACGAAGAAAAAAGTGGGTCCGTAGTGAATATTAGACGTTGTTTTACGGAAACGCCTCAAGTCCTATGAGTCCTATCTGACTACCTACCTTGAAATATTAAGTATAATTTTTGATGTGTTAAATAATTACATTTCCTCAGAGTCAATAAAACTGATATTATTATTTCAAAAGTTTATTATATTTAAAAAATCTCAAATATGTAGCTTAACATAACCGATACGCCTCTTTATTAAACCTTCCTCTGCTTGAAATTTATAGGAATACCTAATTCAGGCATAGATCATTTTAGTGAACTTGGCTGCGTGCCCTTGTTTAGTCAGAAAGGAGAAACGAGATTTCACATCGCACATTAAAATAAAATTAAACTCTCCATTATTTTCATGACGAAACTTCAGTGCATGCTTCGAACACCTAGTTGCTTTTCAAAACATATGTCTGACAAGAGTTTAAGATGTTTTAAGTATAATAATGTTGACCTTTGTCCTTTTTTGAACGAAAAGAACCGACTTCAAGGGTGAGGACCGAAAACAGAACCACACCGTACCAAACCATTTAGATAGGTTCCTATAAATAATGCAGGCCGACCCCAGATAGTAGTCTCGCCAAGTGAGGCTCCGTTGACTTGATTCAGTCTTGCGAAATAATTGAGGGTATGTAGTGTCAGGGTTCGGCAGTGTTGGCGGAGGCGGGGACTTTGATGCAGGGTGGTCTATGTCAAGTCAACAGAGATGCCTATTGCTGTCTTAAATCCTTGGGGTGCCCTGACGTTGACCGTTTTCGTTTGGTTCATAAGCGTAAAAAATGGGTTTGTATTATGCAATGTTTAAAATAGAAATGCTGATAGGTATTACCATGGAATTGAAGGAGAGGCCAATCAAAATGGCAAGCAGGCAACTTTATGCATGCTTTGCATTCCGATCTACACACGATTAGTCCGTATGCGTACTGGCACTGAATGTTTTGGAGAAGGAAAGTAGCAATAGCAAGGGAGTTTGTGGCGCGTAATGACGAAAAAGGAATCGCAGAGAAATTGTCTACATGAGTTATCGAAGATCGAATGAACAGTGGTAGGAGTAGGCTCTGATAGTTTTAAATAACTGAGGTAGATACTCAATATTACGATGAGAAAATTCTAAGTCCTCGTGTTGTATCAATGTTAAAATTTCGAGACTAGAAGGCATTCCAAAGAAAATGTACTAGGTTGATTACTGTAAATATATTCTTCTGTCTGAGTTGACGTGACAACCTGTTTTTAGCTATCACCGATGATTTATTTGGTATTATGATCTTCACGTAGAAGTTCTTAATTTAATATTTCTGCTAATTATTGGCTTATTTCTTTTAGATCAGGGTGCAAAGGCCACCAAAAGGACTCATTGATATTTCCTTCTAAATTGACATATGAAATAAAATAAAACTGTAAAATAGAATATTCAAGAAATATCATTTATGTGAAGTGCAAGACTTTGCACGTAGAAATTAATTAACCCACTCATAAATACATTTTTTTTAATATTTAGCAAACATTTTAAACGAACAACGTCCTAACTGATTTCATTCTACCAGGAACAACGTCCCATCTTAACATGGAACCCATAAATCATATCACTGATTCCGTACAAAAACGTTCTATTTTAAAATGAAACGCTTAGAAGATTATTTAAATTCGTATAACAGCGTCTTAAAAGTTCATGAGTGCCAGTGAATATTTATAAAAATAATCATACCATCAAAAAAAATGAGTTTCTGAACATTTCCGTCGAAAACCGTTCTATGTAAACATCGATAGTCTACAACTATTTACTTAGACTAAAAGTATATAAACGTGATGTGTGACTTAGACTATACAATGTATAAAAATATAAGATCATGCAACGAAAATATTCTCTCTCCAACAAACAGTGGCCGATGTGACGAAGAGACGTGCCCCCAGATGCCTGCGTACCGTCACTTATACACTTCGTACGTTGTTCTGCGGAACGAATTTCAGATGAGACGTTATTCGATTCTATATTTCCGGAACTAAATAAAATATCAAAATTCTAAAAACACACGTTTGTAGAGTTTTAATTGCTTATCTCAATAAGCTATTAAAGTGATTTTTGGCCTAAGGTCACATCAGACTTTATTCTTCGGATGAGTCGTTTTATTTATTTTCACCTGTCCCGTTGTTGTAATCAAATCTTGCAAGTTTTCGATCCACTTTCGGCTTCCGATTAAGCTGATTTTTTTTACGTATAATATGTATATCGCGTGACAATGCAATATTATGATGACAAATGGAGCTGATCCAATGATGGAGCTGGAAGCTGGCCATAGGAACTTTGTACTGAAACGCCGCAAACCTATCGAGTTTAGACTCGTTTGTTATAAATGATATTTATTCAGTAAATTTGGTTTCGGCAAACTCTTTTACACGTCAAAAAGACACTATTTTTCACTAGATGAAACCGGTGTTTCGTACCTGACTACTCTGAGAAGTAACATCCGAAACAAACTCAGAGGTTACAGTCTGTTTTAAAGTCCAGACAATTTGTATTGATCAAATTTATGAAAACCATGCAGGTGTGTTTTGCCTTGACATGTACAGTCACGAGCAATAGTATGTATACACTAAGCAGTATTCAAAAGCGATTTTCTGGTTCCATATTGATTAAACTTTTGCCTTTTCATTAGACTTCTATTTTGAAAGCCATACTGTTACAAAATAGGCCTTATTTCAAAGTGGAAACCTGTATTTCACGAGTAATTTGCGTTTGAATTTTGTAAAGTGTTAACATGTTATTACTCGTGACTGTACTTTGTCTATCGTAAGTATTTTTTTAACAATAAAAGCAATTTTCTTTTAAATTACCAACTGCCTTACTTGTTTTTATAATAATCTCTAAAGGCCTCTCTCAAAACACATTCATCTAATAGGTCGTCCTATGTCTACATCCCAAAAAGCTCTCAATCTTCTCTCACACCCAGAACTATGTCTTACTTACATTGTAACATTAAAATGTAACAACCATCCTCTGTCTTCACGAGCCCAACGGGACAATTAATGAGTACCCCCTAAATTTAGACCCACAGGTCTATTTTATGGACACTAAAATTTTAGCTAAATGCGTCACAAATCTTTGTCGACCTCAAATTGTGTGTTTCAGGCATTTTCAGTGACCATGAAGTGTTAATTTCATTGTTGTTACATTGCCAAAATTATTATAATTGGTTTTGTGCTGGTAATAAAGCGGTCAAGATCTGCTGAATGTAAAAAATGGTCACCCTTCAACCGACCAACCTGAGCATGCACCACTTCTTTTTTTTTAGCGTGGTAAAATCATCAAGAGTCAACCTTAGCGTCAGACTCGTATCCACGGTGTCCTTCAGTAGCCCTTTATGTTCCGGGATCACGGTAATGAGATAAGTCCCGCGACCACGGCAAGCTTTGGCCCTCTAGAGGGGGGCCCCGTCATCATGCTGACACTCTTTGAGGCGTGCGTGAAACACAATGCGCCGTCGACTGGGGCATGGTCCATGGTCGGACAGCGAGTCGCCTATTGCTCGCCGCCCCCGCATGCCCACGCCTACGGTGGCTGGAGATCATCTGCTGACGTCTGACGCCGTGGGCATCTGTCGTCAACGTCTGCATTGGTTGGTCTACCAATGCAGCTTGAGCAAGCACGGCTTTACCTCAAAAAATCGACGCGTATGACTGTTATAACTCAACCACGAGCTCTTCCTTTATCACTTAGGAAGGGAGAGTAATTACAAATTCTACACTCACTTACTCAACGTTCTCTAAATAAATACATTATTAAGCACTTTAATTAAGGAGCTCTTCAAAGCTAGGAAGGAAATTAAAACTAAAATTCTGTGAAACACACTCCGGTTTTTACCTTAGAGTCTTTGCAAGGTAAAGTAGATGCGGAATTAATTCGGATAACGGAGTAAATCCTAGTGTGCCGTGCATTTCACTTAGACTTTGCGCTTTTATAAATTATTTTTTCATTATAATGTACTGCTTATACTGCTGAGTTTCAGAGTTAAATATTGTTTTCAGTTTCTTTGAATTTTCAATTTCATTAGCGTTGCTAATCATATTAGATGTAATTGTTGTCGTCTCATTGCAATTTTTATGATGAATATTTTTTGTGCAATATAGAATAACAATAATTTTGATCATACAAAGTTTTTGAATTCGTATCATAATCTTTTTTATCATTATACTAGCTCACACAGTTAAATTTTGCCCCACATTACCTCTTAAAGCGTGAGTTACTATGTGTTTTCAGCATTAAAACACACAGTAACTCACGTACAGTCACGAGCAATAACATGGAAACAATTAACAAAATTCAAATGCAATACTACTCGTAAAATACTGGTCTCCACTTTGAAATAAGACCTATTTCTTTATAGTATGGCTTCCAAAATAGAAGTCTGATGAAGAAATCAGAAGTCAATAATAATGGTAGCAGAACATCGCGTTTGAGTACTGCTTAGTGTTTACATACGATTGCTCGTGACTTTACATAATCACCCAGACCCAAACCAGCTTACTAGCAGATCATACAAAATTAATATGTTTTACGTGGAGGGATCAATCCTCCGACACGCTACGCAGCATTTGATCTATCTGCCACTGTGCCAATAGTAAAATTAGAACCATTTTCCATGAAGTATTTATTTTCCAAAGCATTTCATTTTTTACAGCTGCAAAGGCACAACATCGCATAATGAAATAGCCAGAAATTGCAAGAATTTTTCGCAGTACCCTCGTGAAATTTACCTAGGGACAATAAACAGACATTTTTCTTGACTCAAGACGACTCCGGAAGAATTACACAATTAAATAAATCATTCCTTTCTTTTCTCAGAAACTTGATGTGCAAAAGTGGAAGCTAGCTTCACTATTATTTTAACGGCAAAACAGTGAGAAAACTTGAAACATTCACAGAATTACAGTCATTTTTATTTACCGTTTCCTTACAGCCTCGGGAAGTCTTGAGTACTGTTAGTTTGTGGTTCTAGTAACTATTTAGTGAGAACTATAGGTACTAAAAATGAGAATGGTCTACGTTTTATGGGATAATGGCACATTACATGAAAATTATGTACTTTTTTGGTGGGTTAGACCTCCTTAGGCTTACGTGCTACTTGTAGTAATACTAAACAGTTGTATTTTATGGTCTGTGAATTCTTGTTTTTGTAGAGAGTTCTAGTCTTAATGTGTTGAACATTATAGACCCAAAAATACCTAAATATTTTTTTAAACAATCTAAGGAAACCACATTATTATAACGGCTTTACGTGCTTGCCGAGACACGGAGACACAGCACAGACCGACCTCGGCAAGCGCGGCTTAACCTGGAAGATCGGCCTGGGATACGGCTATAATTACTTAGCCTCGAACTCCTTAATATTTATATCATAATAGTGGAAGGTAAATATTCGATGGTAAAATATGATAGATTGGGTTAGGCGACCCGCTTGTCACCTGCAAAATGATTATGTACAATTTTTATTGATTTTAGTATTATCTAATATAGAATGCACCGTCGTGTAATCTCTAGATTTTAATTTTAAATAGTGGCTAGACATTGAAAACTTACCCTGTATAATTATGCTTTAAACCAGAAGCGAACGAAATGGTGAACGCGCGTGTCCGCGAGCTTCCTCTTTGTGGCCTGCGATTGCTGTGTTAATTGCAGATTTTTTTTATTTTTTTTTTAAATAAAGAGATAACCTTATTTATACAAATTAAACTGAGACAATATTTATTTTTGGTTTCAATTTAAAAAAAAATTAATTACTAATGATTTTGCCACTTTATAACCAAAAGGTTGCAAACCGCTGCTTTAAACTACATATCAAAAAGAAAAAAAAATACAAGGTGTGTGTTTTATTTCGCATTCAATATTACAAAAGCGGAACCCTAGTATACATAATGCCCTCGTAAGTAGACCTAAACCTGGCTCTAAAAGGCTTCTAAAGCATGCAGGACACGTCCGAAGTATGACTTGAAATGGTGCCAAAAAATCTCGTGGTCAGCATTTAGAATTTTATTCAGGCATGAAATACTTTTATATGTTGTTGGTCCATGCTTCTGTTGTGCAACGACCTGAATTGTGTTTGTTGTGTGTTTTGGTTCTAACTTTTGAATCGAAATAATAAACGGTTTGGTTTCGAATTTTGTGCCATAAATACCTATTTTAAATGTATAGGCCATAAGTGATAAATGTGCAGTATTCATAATGCCCGGGCAGTATGAATAATACCCAGCCATATCGGGCCAAGTGGCTAATTAATGTCACCCCGACTCGGACAATTTAGATCAGAACAGGAAGGTCTGAAAGACCCTGCCGTCCTCTTTGTGGTTATTTTTTTTAATTAAGATTAATTACTTGGCCCGATATGGCTGCGCATTATTCATACTTCCTAGGCATTATGAATACTGCCCGCACTTGGCCCATAACACGCACACACTTAAGCTTTTTTTGTTTTCGTGGTAAAATAATAATTATCAAATCAAAGGCCTTACCACGAGCTCTTAACAAGATCCAGTTACGGCTGTGGGAAAGAGACAGAGCTATACAAGTCGTCTAGCGCCATCTCTTTCCCTCATCCTAAACTGGATCTCGTTAAGAGCTTGTGTTAAGGCCTCAGTCCTGGATCACCCTGGATCCTTGGATGGAGTGATAGGGTCTGTCAGACTCCTACTGACTAAAATGCAAGGAGTTCGTTCAATAGCTTTTTACGTTCCAGGGTCGAAGTTACCTTGTTGCCAAGTTACCGTGACTAAATAATTACAGCCACGCAGCCCGATCATTCTGTTTAAGCCACGCTTGCCGAGGTTGGTCTGTGGATGGGTGACCATCTGTGAAAGCGAGTTTTCTTCGTGCCTCGGAAAGCACGTAAAGCCGTTGGACCCGGTTGTTATTTGTAAATCTTTGACAGTCGTTACTGTCAGCACTTAAGTCTGACAACCTGTCCAACCATGGGGTCATGGGGTATTGTATTACCCAGTTACTGGGTTGTGGCGGTTCAATAGGCACGTTGTACACAACACAACGCAAGTCTCCGAAACCTTGCGACTTCTGTA
Organism: Agrotis segetum; assembly: GCA_036375495.1. Taxonomy (NCBI): domain Eukaryota; kingdom Metazoa; phylum Arthropoda; class Insecta; order Lepidoptera; family Noctuidae; genus Agrotis; species Agrotis segetum. Next base: position 3,207,175 of record JAQSVV010000031.1, read on the forward strand.
TTCAATAACGTCTGCCTGTATACGAAGTTACGAACCTCTATGGACTTGCACTGATAGTCACTTAAACACGGATACCAAAATCGTAAGGTATCGGAGACTTACATAGGCCCTTACCTTACCTTACCTTTGTAAGTATCTAGTGATGAATGTATTAGGCTTTCCGTTTAATGAGAAGTCAGCTTTTGCTGGAAAGTATAACTTGATGTACAGCTGTATAAAAGTAACTTATAATAGTTATTAATACTGTGATTAAAATGTTTGTGCTGTAAAATATAATAATTATAAGTATAATATTATAATCCCCCACTCACAGAGTTCAAACAAAACATTGAAGAAAACACATAGCATATTGCATCTAATAAATGTATTCATCAACATTCATAAACTTAGGCACATCAAGCAGCGGTCAGTGGATAATGTGAAATGATGTCATCCGCTTGTCGCATCGATCGATGTATTGAGCGCTACAGCGTTCAATATATAAGCAACCATGCAAGTTCATGCTATCGGTGCCTTGGGTACGGATAGAAATTCAGAAAAAGGATTGAACTCAAGATCTAGTATTTAACTGTATTATGGAGATAGAGTAATTGATTATGTTAAAAAAGAACGTAAAAAATCATAAAAACCAAACCGGAACAAATATTCATATGTTCTGTGCGGGAATCGAACCCGCAAAAAACACTTTTGATGCATTCACCGTCATAAGGCCCTTGAGTTTCGATCTCGGAGATTCTTAGTATTTCGCTTTGAGATAAGCTTGATACACACTCTGTACAATATTATAAAGGCTCTACGGAGAAATCAAAAAAATTGCTATCAATTGAAACTCAAACTATTGCATCTCCGAACTATGTCTCATACATCAAGTCAAGTAATGTTAAAGATTAAACTTGCCACTTCAACCATTAAAGTGGAAATGGATAATGGAAATGATAGTGCAAAAAAGTGTTTTTTTTTTATCGTGGTAAAATCATCAAATGAGTCCTCCCACACCGGACAGGGCGGGAGGGACTGTCAGACTTGTACTGTCTAAAATCCACGGTGTCCTTCAATAGTAGTCCTTTATGTTCCGGGATCAGCCCTGTACCCTTAGCACGAATTTTCAGTATTTGAGACGTAAACTGGAACTTTGATAATTTGAAATTGACAATTTTCAAGAAAAAATTGTTCTTTCTTCGCACACCAGAGGCGCTGTTCCATTTTTTCATACAAAAACGCTGTAAATACATGAAAGGCGCTGTAAAGTAAAAGAGTGAAAATTCGTGCTAAGGGACTGTAAGGGTTGTAAGGGTTGTTTTGGACATTTTTTTAACTAGCTGTAGCCTATGCCCTGCCCGCTACAACTCGAAAATTAACCAACGGGGTCATAAAAACCGGCATAAAATCAGATCGCCTGCCTGCTACTTGTTTGTTCCATAACAATGTCCGTTTCAATTTTACTGGCTTATTATATTCAACGAGGAATCTTCCTGAGGCTAAAAATAGAATTTAAATAAACAAACAAGAAAAGAAGAATTAAGTCAGAAAAAAAACATAATTGACTGCCGTAAGCACTTCCTGAAACTCATAAGAAAAACACAATTTTTCTTTAATCAAAACTTCGTTAGCATTCAATTCGCGTGTTTTTACTGGAACTTGTTACTTAATTAAATATTTTTAATGGCATTATTAGATACATAATTTTATTTCCCTGACTGAGATTTAATTAAAGATGAGAGTGGCTGTAAGGTGTTGCAAGTTAAAGTGGCAATGGGCAGGCCACATCGCTCGTAGAACTGACGACCGAATGGGGAAGAAAAGTTCTCGAGTGGCGACTATGGACCGGAAGACGCAGCTTCCGGTCGACGTTGTCACGACACTTTTTGGAACGAAGTTCCTTATCGCGCTTTGCGAAAGGGTGCTAGAGCTCAAAGAGTGGAGTGGAGTGGAACGGAGCGGAGCTGAGCGGACCGGAGTGGAGTGGAGCGGAGCGGAGCTGAGCGGAGCGGAGCGGAGTGGAGTGGAGTGGAGTCGCGACGATTATTTTTGTTGAGTGTTTACAGTAACTTCGTTCCATCCGGGTGTCCCTTGACACCTCTCAAGTTTTTTATTTTTCTCAACATCATTTTCTGTTAACCGCACTTTTTATCCTAATGAAGACATCAACGCCTTGCCCAATCATCTTCAAGCCTAAAGACATACTATAAGTATTGAATAATAAATTATTCAGGAGTACTATGTATAATGTTTAACAATAATCTGCACGTCTATAGATCACGATGTAAGCAGGCCGATGACGCAGTAAGTTAAGATATAGCGCGGTTTTTGGAAACATACGGGTTGACATTACGTGCGGAGTCGGTCACGCGTCATGTTAGGCGTTTGGCGTGGACGGAGGAGCGCGTGGAATGCAACGCGCCGTGACTCAGGCCTTGTCCTTGGTCGGACAGCGAGCTACTTATTACTCCCCGTCCATAAGCGGCTGGAATTTGCTCCACGATTTCTGATGACCTGGGCGTCTTCAGCGGTGGCTGGGGCGAGAGGTAGAGAATGCCTTTTCGATGACCATGAACTACCATGACGATCTGTAAAGATACTTCTAAGGCTGCTTTTCCATCAGAGATGTGCTATGCTACGTTGCTGCGGATGCGTTTGATATCCATCAATCATATTCATTGGTTTACATAGCACAGTACTGGTGAAAACGGATTCAACTAAGATGTGTTTTTATATGGAAGGCTGCGAGCTATGGATGCGTGCTATGGGTCTCCTTTCTTACTATCGATACATCGGATAGCTCGAGCTGCACATCTTTCTAGCACATCTTAGTCGCACCGCCACATAGAGTAGCATTAGTGGAAACGGTCACACAGTTTCGCAGCTCAGCTTTTACATTCTCGAAGCACAGCTACATAGCACATCTCTGGTGGGAAGGCGTAATGCTTATGAAATCTACAGAAAAAACACAGCGATCCCGCTTCATATTTCCACTCCTATGTTAAATCCACACTTGATCCAGATATCTCTAATCGCCGACGGCCATCAATGTAACTAATTGGGCATATAATTTATGCGGCGGTCACTTTGACTAATGACAACGGTTTGCGCAAGCCTGCTTGAGGCCAATACTGAGATCAGCAGATTAAAGGATGTATCGGCAGAATTGCGGCATCGAGTTGTCGATGATTAGTCGGTGTTTTGATGGCACATCACTAGTGTTTGGTATGTTTGTGAGTAATGATGGATGTTGGCTGTCTATCAGTTGGATTGTCTATTGTAGTCATAGAAATTGTTATGTCTAGGGCTGTTGTATCTATTGTGAATATTATATCAATAATTTCTTATTTCAATTTCGCTAAAAGTAACAGTACAAAGTTTTTTTTAAATCATAAGTTTACTTTGAATATGATTATTTTCTCAAAAGAACTTTTAATAACAATTTTATTTGAATACAATAGAGTGACAAGGGAGAGAGAATTTTGGAAAAAAGCTTTGGCAGAATTACTAAGTAAAGGGCCATAAAATTATTCCGTATCTATTTAACTACTTATTACTATATTTTTTATCTATTTTATAATTCAAGCACAACAGCGTACCTCATTCACAAAGAGAAACCGACAACCTTTTCGGACACATCTAATTGTAAGCAAACTCAACATAAAAAACACTTGCCAGTAAAATTAGTGGGTATCTAAAAGGATTGCTCGTCTAACAGAGCATATTATACAACTTCGCTTTACTGGGAATTTTTACCCACCGTTAAAGTTGAAAGGCACCCCATACGTTTAGATATAGAAAGCTTCTAAGTTAATTACTTGTATGTTTTAAACATACTTGGTTTGAAAGTTCTAGGAAAACCTATTTAGTATGCATGCGTATGCATTTTTTTTTACGCAACGCTTTTTCTTACTTTCTCCACACAAATCGGCAATGCTAGGTTACTTCCAGGCAAGCGTGCTTCACCGTCGACCACATTTTCGCTTACCATCAGGCGAGATAGTGGTCAAACGCGCACCTATCATTAATAAAAAAGTCAAGCTACCCTTAACTCGCCGCTCGTAATGTGTGTTTAAAGTGGCCGGAAATCGCCATGCGACGTCCGACGCCTTGGGCGACTCCCAAGGCAGCGATCGTGAGGATGTCCTGTCCCTCACGTGTTCAGCCACCTCCTTTACTACATTACGGCTTTACTGAAGGAGGTGACCGCTTCTAATTTCCGTGAAGGAAACGAACATAGCATGGCCTGAACTAGAATCGGGCGCGAAATGTCTCTGCTGGTTACTAACTTGTTCCCTTAAACACCTAAAAACCAACCATTCGTTAGATAATCTCAGTGTGAACTTCATGGGGTCGCTGAAAAGTCAAAACGGAAAGCTTTGACCATTATCATCATCATCGTCAACCGGAAGACGTCCACTGCTGAACATAGGCCTCCCCCTTTGACCGCCACGCCGAACGACAATTCGCCACTTGCATCTCGGTTGCCCGCGATCCTCACGATGTCGTTGGTCCTCCTAATGGGAGGCCTGCCTACGCTACGAAGCCTTGACCGTGGAACGTAAAAGGCTATTGTAGAACACGGCGGATTTTAGTCAGTACGAGATTGTCAATTCTTTTCGCTTCACCGTGGGAGGGAGGACTCTTTGATGATTTTACCACTTGAAAATATAGCAGTGAAACTCATTTACCATAGGCACAGTTCTGCAACCTTTCACTCATTACAGACACAAAGTAACCTACCAACAACCCAGTCGACACAAAGTCCAAACATTTGACAGTCATATAGATGCAGACCACGTGCGCCTAAAGTAGTTACAGTTGTAACTTTGACGCAAGAAACCTAACTTTGGTTTAGTGCTGGTCTAACTTGTGTATGTTGTTGTAATTCTGGCTCGTTTGAGGTTCATTTGGTCTTTAATCTGTCTGGTTTAGTAGCTGTGTGTTTGTAGGTATATTTTAGTGTGTGACGAAGTTTTTTAGTGGCTTGATGTGTAGGTCAACTGTCTATAATACAGGGATGAGAGCTATAATGGAGAAATACGCTATTTAGGCATACTAAACACAAAACCAGCGTAGCGCAAGCGCCATTAGGACGTCGTTTTGCAAGCGGCCATTAGCAAATAGCGTACTGTTGTCGCTTGCGCTACGTTATTTTAGAAGAAGACTAGGCAGATGATGCCGCGGGAGGAACTGTTAGACCTGTATTGACTAAAATCCGCGGTGATCCTTCAAAAGCCCTTTACGTTCCAGGGTCACGTTTACCTGATGAATTACGGTTTATCGAAATTGTTTATTTTATAAATTATACTTATAGCTACTCCATCGCAATGCTTTTCTGATTAATTTTACTGCAGGATCCAAGACAGTTAAATTGAACGTTGGATGTTTAGATGGACGGATTTTAATTCCTCAATCACGCCAGCACAGCTGAATAAAGAAAAACGACTGGAAAAACACAATAGATCTACAATTAAAACACCGCAGTCCGCCAACAAAACCATTTCGTCTCCCAAAATAAATCCTCTCGCATCTAAACCATTGACCCCGCACTACTACCGCGGCACTAGTTTTAAAAGTCAATAAGTCAATAACTTAAAAGAAGTCTGGTGGCTTCCCGTGCGATGGAAAACTTTTCAACTAACTAAACAAGATACATTACTCTTTGTTGTTGAAAGTACAACTTCAGTACCCCTTAGTACGGCGACTTAAATAAGCAATTACTCATTTCGATCGTGTTCTTTTGTTTCGTCGTTGGAAGTTCAACTTTATTGAGTAACGTTATGGTTCTTTATGGCTTTTAAAGCCTGTTTTGTGATGTTATTGTTAGAGTTATGTCTTGAAGGTATAGTGCATTAGTAACTTAATAAGGTAGTTTATTCTTTAGAGCTGCGCAGTGGTGGCCCAGTGGTGTCGGCCTCGACTTAAGAGTTGTAAGTCGTGGGTTCGAACCGAGCCAGGCTCATTACACTGTGTAATAATTTATTTCATACCCACTGCTCTCAAATCACAAAAGGAAAACATCGTGAGGAAACCGGCATGTACTAGAACCAAACATTTGATGACATGTGACATCTACCAACCCTCACTGAGCCCGTGTGGTGGATTATGGCCCAGGGAGTGGGCCTCACAAAGAGGTCGAGGTCTGTGTCCCAGCAGTGAGAACATTATAGGCTGAAAATGATTCTTTAGACAGACTTTGAATTACGGGATGAACGTACGAGACCTCGAAAGGTGTCATCACAAGTCAGTTTTCATGTTTTTGTGACGTAGAGTTAATGAAGACTTTGACGCTAATTTATAGGAAAAAAATAGTGTCTCATTCGTACACTAAAGGCTCTAATTCATTTTCCATACAATTTACTTCGTATTTATTCGCATACGTACTCCAAGTACACTATACGGCCAAATTCATAGAGTTCATGCTAGAGCGTCTGATCGAAGTAGTTATCCTAGCTTGAAGAAAGCTTTCAGAAATTGTATAAATTGTATTTTACTTTGAACTTAAACAAGCACATTAATAAGATACCATTTTCTTTGGCTAAACTAAAGTCCGACGTGAATATCATTCACGTTTACTTCACTAGTTTTGAGTATACATATAAGTTTAAACCTGTCCGTTTTTTGTAAAAAAACCAATAAAGTCATTTATGGTTTGTCTAAAAATAAAAAATAAACCTGTCCTAATCAAATAAACCATTCCGTGACGTTCTTGGCACTAAAGACCCCAGGATACTAGCAGCGTTACCACGCTGAATGGCAATAGCCAGTCTTTGCACCAGGAACGAACCAGAGCGATGGTCCGAACCACTGGTCCTAAGTCGCTGACCAAAATAGCAATATCCATGACAATTCTTGTCAAAATTCTTCTCAAGCCCAGTAAATTCCGTATCGTTCGAAAACATTATCGAAATGAAAAACGGATTCATAGCTGTCATCCTCTTACTGTCAAACTCTCCGACTCCTAAAACTTTACAGCTTGTAAAATATCTCTAACCTCGATTTAAGCCTGCCGGGGTCGCGGGATTATTCCCTTACCGTGACCCCGGAACATAACAGGCTATGAAGGACACCGTGGATTTTAGTCAGTAGAAGTCTGACAGTCCCTCCCGCCCTGCCCGGGGTTGGAGGACTCATTTGATGATTTTACCACGCTAAAAAAAAAAAAAAAAAAAAAAAAAAAAAAAAAACCTCGATTTAAAATGAATTAAGTCCTGTCCCTACGGAGTTTGACTAATGAATCAGTAATGGCACCCGATTTGCTTAAATATTTTATAGCGAATAGACCTTAGATAGTGATGTGCGTATTCGAATTATTCGCTTGGTTAAACATTAAGGGCGACTTTCACCAAAAGTTAAACATGTTTAAAATTTTATTTAGTGTCAATTTAGTGTCAAATTCAATAGAATTTTGACACTAAATAAAATTTTAAACATGTTTAACTTTTGGTGAAAGCCCGCCTAAGGGTCTTACTTATAAACATTGATTAGACGTTACTTATCTTAAATAGCTCTTAAGTCACTTGCCATCTCTATTCTTTAACATAGAAATGACAAGGACAAGTGATATTTAATCGGTAGCTAAGCAACACAAGTTTTTACAAGTAAGGGGGTCAATTTTCCTCTGCGTATCTAAGTTGACATGCGTCGATTAAGCCTTTAAAATGGATCGCATAATAGATACAGCAGTTCGGTTGTTTTCGTAATTCATATAAGTACTTTTTTCTGCATTATTCGAATGATCATTCTAGTTCTGTGAGACGTAATGTGTTGAGAATGGGCATTTTTCTATTAGACGGCACGGCAACGGCGACGGCGCCGGCGTAGTGCCGATGCCGGTGCGGGAAGCAAAAATGTATGAACGCCGGGCCGGCGCCGGTAAGTGCAAAAGCGAGCCATACGTTTTCATACAATTTTGCTTCCCACAAGCACGGCGCCGTCGCCATTGCCGTGCTGTCTAATGGAAAAACGCCTAATAGTTTCCATTGGTTTGTGGTCAGTAAGAATTATGTTGCTATGATTTATGCGGTATAGAATCCGGAACTTAGATATTCGACGAAGAACAGCTCTTAAAATTTGCAAGTTGAAGTGGCAATGGGCAGGCCACGTTGCTCGTAGAACTGACAACCGATGGGAAGAAAAGTTCTCGAGTGGCGACCATGGGCCGGAAGATGCAGCTTAAGCCTCCCACTAGGTGGACAGACAGTGGATGCAAGTGGCGAATTGTTGTTCGGCGTGGCGGTCTGAGAGGGAGGCCTATGTTCGGCCGGCCGATTGAAAAGAATGCCTTGTGGTAATAAATCTGTCAATGTACTGATGATATGTTCGTAATGACTAGTATTTATTGCATAAGAAACGAAGTAAAACGCGATTGTGACAACGTACAACTAAAGGCATCTTTAGTTAGGAAGAAATTTGCTTAAAGATTATTACTATTTGGGGTTTCATACACTTCAATAACTCATGAAACCAGACAAAACTAACAATTTATTGATACACATCGCGCTACAGTTTTTTCCTATAAAATAATAGTAAAATTTTTGATATTTTAATCTAAATCGGGCGCGACATGGCCTACTAAGCCAATTAAATCCGACAGCTCAAACCCAGTCAAATCGAATAATTCGAATAACATAGCTATTGCTTATTCGAATGGGAAATTAGAGCGAATAGAATCGAATGCTGTTCGCTCATCTCTGACCCGGATGGATGGATTCGTCCGGTGCGGGCATACATTAATTTTGGGCAAGTATTTATTAGGACCCATTTGCTGATTATCTACATTGCTTAATTACGGAATGTCCTTTAAGCATTTCGAGTGATTGTGATTTTAAAGGTAGCTGTGGTTTTGATGGGATGTTTTTGTTTATTTTAAAGGGTCCTTCTAACTAAGGGTGCTTGTATACGGCACATGTAACCCGCGTAAGTGCTTCAACATGCTCAACTTACATGCGCCGTGTACAAGCAACCTAACTATAATGTTCCCATTGCTAGGACACAGGCCTCCTTTCTGTTAGAGGAAGTGGGCCATAATCCAACACGCGGGCCCAGTGCAGGTTGGTAGCTGTCACATGTCTTCGAATTTTTCGTTTTAGGACATGCCGGTTTCCTTACGATGTTTTCCTTCACCGTTTTGAGAGCAGTGGTGATGAAATAAATTACACAATAAATTACAACTCGTAAGTCGGGACTGATACCACTGGGCCACCACTGCTCCTAGATTATTCATGGATACGTGATAATAAAATACTCTCTCTACAGTCAGTTCAAGGACATATCCTTATCCGTCATAATCACTACCATCCCGTTCTCATCCCGAGCTAAATACTTTAACGGTACGTGATGGGAATGTTAAGGGGGAAATTTTGAGTAATATGAATGTGGATACGGCTTTATGAGTCGAGAAAGACTAAAAAAGCAATAGACGGACTTTAAAGAAGAAAAGATACGGATAGAAAGAGTTAAAAATAAAAGTGACTCATCAGATGATGGCATAATTTTCTTTATTTCTTACTATTTATTGAGCCGGGAGTTAGTCAAATAAATATTAGTCCGCAAAACTAATTATCGAAACCCATGCCGTGCGCGAGAGGTATCCGCCTAATGACCAGTACCCTTAGCACGAATTTTCGCTCTTTTACTTTACAGTATTTACAGCGTTTCTTGTATTGAAAAAATGAACAGTGCCCCTGGTGTGCGAAGAAGGAACAAATTTTTTCCTTGAAAATTTTCTGTCAAAGTTCCAGTTTACGTCTCAAATACTGAAATTTCGTGCTAAGGGTACTGTAATTATCCTTTTGTTACGTAAACCAAAATTGACAAAGATACAACGCTTCTAAAAATAACAAACGTCACTCGGTCGGTATAATTTTACAGGCTTTGTGACGTCACAAGCTCCGAATTTCAACGCATTTTATCTTTGTCAATATTGATTGATTTAAAATTTAAAAAAATACGTCTGCAGTATTTTCAATACTCTAACAGAGGAAATATATGTGTGTGTGTATTATATTATATTATATATATTATATTATATAATATTATATATTATATTATATAAGTGAATTGCAAATCTATTTAAAATGTTCAATTCATTTATGCAGTAAACCCCTATTATCAAAGCTCTGTGCAGAAGAATAAAAATATCCACCCGCGCCGTACAAAGGACTTGATGAGTAATAAGTTGCGTTTAAGCTTAATGAATTGGTAAGGTTGTGTTCCAGCTCTTAGGATGCTAATTAATATTAAATTCTTCACAGACTTTTATTCTATAGCGCACCAACTAAACGAATGCAGTCGTTTCCCTGGAAATTGAATAGAAAGAGATAAAATTAGAATAAGGAAAAAATAACCGCTGTTTTTGAAAATAAGTAAATAAAAACGTTTTTTAGTAAGACATCCAACCTTCTCCAAATCAAGCAAATCTGTAGAAAGGGTCGATCAAATAGCAAGTAATGCAACTAACTGCATTACTTTGTGTAATTTATTTCATCACCACAGTTCTCAAAACGGTACAGGAAAACATCGTGAGGAAACTGTGCTAGAACCAAAAATGTGAAAACCTGTGACATCTACCAACCCGCACTGGGGCCGCGTGGTGGATTATGACCCGCTTCCACACACACAGAGAGGAGGTCTATATCCCAGCAGTGGGAATATTATAGGTTTATGTCGATGATGTTGAATTGTCAAAATCGGTTCATAAACATGGGAGTTATAGCGGTAAATACATTTAAAAAAAACCTTCATTCGAAAATAGATTCTCTTCCTTGTTGGAACAGCCTATTTTAGATCACTAGGTCTCCTCATAAAAAAGTCACTATGATAAATTACCCCACCAGTTAATATAGCCAACTTTTTATAAAAAATAACCATTAAAATGGAAGTTAACCCGAAAATAAAGTTATTTCAACGGGCGAAGTTAAAAGTGCCGGGCGGTCGGATCCGCAGGAAATATGCAAAATATATTACATACACTAAATCAGTTTTGCAATGGGTAAAAAAGGAAGTTTTTCGTGCAACTGGAATGAGTTTCTCATTGCATATGGAGGGATTTCCTCAAAATGTGTCTGAGCGCGCTGGAGGGACATATCCTCGAGTTATTACTACAGGAGTGTTGTAGATCTAGGAAAGTAATAGATAGTACTGATATTATACTCTATATTTTTCTGTTTTGAATTTAAGTCTGCCTGTTTATTGGAGCCCGTGGTTAAATAATTACAGCCGCGCAGGTCGCGGATGGTCTGTGAATGGGTGACCATGTGTCATAGCGAGTTTCCTCCGTGCCTCAGAAAGTACATAAAGCTGTTGGTCCCGGCTGTTACGTGTAGATCTTTGAAAGTATACTCTTTACTGTTAATCAGAAGCTCTAAAGTCTTACAACCAGTCTTACTATAAGGTATCGTTTTAACCAGTTACTCGGATGTGCAGGTCCGATAGGCAGTTGCTCCATGTAAAATACTGATGTTCAGCTGCATAAAGTTTGACTGGAAGTCGACCCCATTATAGTTGGGAAAAGGCTAGACACCGGGCGGTGATGGAATCTTATCCGAAACTCTGTTAGCACTGTAAAAGCCCCTATTAACAAGATAAAATATAATTAGCACTGCCGAATTCTGAAAAATAAGAGCCAATATTTTAAAAATGCCACCTCTATGAGATTCATAGCCTTATTGGCAATCTCCACATGAAGGAAACTGCTAGAGGACATTGAATTAAATAAAATAAATTAATTTTATTCTCGGAAACATTATTAAATTTAATTCGAAGTACTTCCTGGCTGTCCTGTTTAGACTGGTGTAAGCCTCAGTGGTATTTAGACCACAATTAGAGTGGAATATAAAGTTCTAAACTTCAGTATCTCATGGGAATTTAGACTTTAAGATTAGATGGTAGAGAGCTTAGATTGATTTGATTTCAGCAATACATGGGTAACGTTATTGGTAAGCATAATAATTGAGTTATGTATTATTCAAGTACTATGGAAGTGGTTTCCAAGGACTGATTGCTTCAGGAATGTGATTTAACAATATTATTCATTAATTTGGAGAATGTGTAAGCTCGAAGGTAACGTGGTTAAAAACACTGCGAGCCAGCGCGGTGGCGGAGGCGGGTGCGGAAATATCAAACATAATGAAATCGCCAATTGTGGCTGCAAGTGAAGTGACCAAGATGGTAGCCTAGAGTGATGGCTACGAGCGAGATAGCGAGCTTAGCGTGTTGCTAGCCAACACTCACACAACACAATAATAATATAAAACATTTTTTTTTATTTAAATGAATTTCTTTTAACAATATTTATGGAAACTACTGTTTACCACCGGTTCGCAACCTCGCCGCAACAAAAATAAATGCATGATCGGCACTGTGGACATCGGTCGTGCCCGCCACCGCGCCCGCCCCAGCACCCGCCACCGCGACCGCCACCGCACCCGCCGCCGCGCCCGCCACAGGTCTAGGCCCTAGGCTTCCACTGTGAACACACACTATGACTTACGACTACTTAGGTAAGATTCCCACCAACCGGGCGGACTCGGCAGCATTTTACAATGTGGTAAAGAACATTGAAAATCTATCAACAGTAAATACAGTTCATATTTGCTTGCAAAATTATCTCCGTCGGCATTCCGCGACACGTAGCGACGTGTCCCATAAGTTGTAGCAAATATGAACGGTATTTACTTTTGATAGATTTCAATGTTCTTTACCACATTGTAAAATGCCGCCCAGTCCGGCCGGTTGGTGGGAATCTTACCTTAGTAGGTTGTGGATTCAAACCCAGCCAGGCGTCTTACTGTATGTCATTTATTTAATCGCCGCTGCTCTTTATAAGGACCTGAATTATGAATCACTAACTTCCTCTCACAAACTCAAAGCCTTTACCAAGAAGAAGAAATAAAATAAGCAAATTCTGATACGAAAAAATGAGACCCTGCGCAGTTTTTTAAGCAATTTACTTCAAAACAAATCACAATCACTTTTAAACAATTCGCCACAACATTGTAAAGTCGTCTCTTTTCAAAAATGGAACTAAATACGCAACAGTAATTACTGAAGCCTGAACTTGTCAAGGTCTCGAGTTCCTCAAGTTTTGAGCGAGCTCGGCTAATGTTCCAACAGTTACCACGCGTCAAAGTTACTCACTTTGGCTTGGAAGTACTCTCATGGTTAGGACAATGGGTCAAAGGAAGCGAAAGCGTGGATTTTTACTCCGAGAACTGTCTTCTTTTTTTTTTAAGCTGGTTTTGCTCTTGACTCTATTCTAGGTAAGACGTGGCTTATGCAAAGTTGACGAAGATTTAGAAGCTTAGACAAAAGAGGTATTTTCAGTTTAGGGTCAATCTTCAATTTTTGGACTTCCGTTTAGGATAATGACGCCCGATACTTTTACTGTTAGTGCAACCATCCATTGACAAGAAAAAAAAATATAACGGAAGTCCAAAAATTGAAGATTGGCCCTCTAACATTGTAGAGATAGAACAGTGGTGGCCCAGTGGTATCGGCCTCGACTTACGTCTTGGGTTCGAACCCCGCCAGACTCATTACTTTGCGTAATTTATTTCATCACCACAGCTCTCAAAACAGTGAAGGAAATCATCGTGAGGAAACCGGCATGTCCTAGAATCAAAAATTCGAAGACATGTGACATCTACCAACACGCACTGGGCCCGCGTGGTGGCTTATGGCCCACTCCCTCTCATATAGAGGAGGCCTGTGTACCAGCAGTGGGAACATTATAGGCTGATGATGACTCGTCTCGCCTCAGATAGAGTTCGGACCCAAAAGCTAAATCGCTGCCCGTTCCTCTTTTCCATCGAGTCCACATCCTTACTTGGACAAGGGCGCAAGGTGCCGCGAATTTTACCTAACTCAGAACTTTGTCATATTTCAACGGAAACCGTTCAAAGAGCGATTTAAGCTATTCTTGGAGTTAAACATCGGTGACATTTTAGTGACGTAGGAATTTCAAACAGTGTTCATTATTTAGTGACAACTACCTAATTAAATTAACTAGTATTTTTAGGAAGTTTCTTTTTTAGTTTATATAATTTCTTTAGAATTCTTGCTTCTTTATTTGGCTTTTAATTTTGAGGGTGTTTAAATCAAATGAATCTCTCGTCCCAGGTGGAGTGGAAGCTGTCAGACTTGTACTACTTAAAACTCATCCTATCTTTTTTCAAATATTGTTTTCTTCGTTTATTTTTTGATAAACAAATTATATAATACCTACCTAAAATAAAATGTAACTAAATGTGAAAGTTTGAATAAATCTGATTCATGGAACATGGTGAAATTAAGCTCTGCGATAGGTTAGGTATACACATAGGATATCTAACATCCCATTCTTCTTTATCGTAGTAAAATAAATCATCAAATGCTTCCTCCAACTCATACTGTCAGACTTTTACTGACTAAAATCCACTTGATCCTTCAATAGTCCTTTACGTTCCATGGTCACGGTTAACTAAGACAGTTCCGCGATCTCGGCAAGCTTTGGCCCTCTAAGGGGAGCCTAGTCAGATTGCTGACAGCTCTTTGAGACCTGTGTGGAACACGACGTGCCGTCGTCCTGGGCGTGGTCCATTATCGGACAGCGAGTCACTCAATACCAACGGTCCGCATGCATGAGGTGGGATATACCCATGGGATAATGTTCGAAGCTAGTCATTCCACAGGTTGTCATTCATAAATCACCCGAACATAAATTCGTATCGGAAATGCCATCCACCTGATTGGACACAAAGAAAGAAGATATTATGCATTCCACTTGTTTATAAAACCATGTAACATATTTTTGCCAAGTAAATAATAAACGTGCATGCTTACTTGATGTTCAGGAATGTTTCAAAGGAATACTTGAGATTGCAGGGAACTGAGGTAGACTCTTGAGAAAAACCGTTTGTGTTTTATTTATAAGAAAGATTGTGCGATGAGGGATAAACTTTATAATGAGTGTATTTAATAACTTATTGATGGTATTTCAGTTTCATTGATGACCTGCGGTGTTTTTTTTATGGTAAATTGTAAGTGACACATTGCTTTTGATTGTCACTTAGCCATTACATGTGAAACGACAAAGATGAAAATAAATAGAAAATACATAATTTACGCTTTTTATTTGGGCAGAGCTTTCCCTTACAATTATCGTTATAAACAGACACACCAAAATCACTGCTCCTCGCTTTTATATAGCTCGCCGGCTGGCGGCTATTTCACCCGCTCCGCTCAGAATTTGGCGGGGATGGCTCACGTGGTAGGGCAGTGACGTGGCGAGCTGGACAGCTGGCTGGCTGGCTGGCTTTGGCAGGCTTGCCTGGCATCGCTGGCGACATCTGGCGTTACAATCGGCCATCCTGGAACAATTGCTCCCGCAATGGGAACAACAAAACAGTGATTACAAGTCAGCTCAGAGCAAATGGCATATCGATAACATGGACTATAATTTAGCTGTCTAGGAGATCTACGAGATCTTCGTTTTCCTACTGTTGATTCACACTACTGGCGCTATCGGGTATAAAAGCAATGCTACGATATGGTCGTAATAAATCAGCGCATATTGGGCCTGTGAACTTCTTGTATCCTCTAAGACATTTACCTATATATTACAGCTATTATATATTACCTAAATCCTTAGGCAATAACACATGGGCCAGAATATAGATCATCTAACTTAGAATTAACCACGGACTGGAATTAACCTTATTGCAGCAAGGAGTTTGAGCCTGGCAACAAAGTACGTACTTACTAACTGTACCTAATCGCTTTTTTTGTAAATTGTACTATTTTTACGCCTTTTATCGCAGTTACGTTTCATTTTCTTGCTAGCTGTTCTAATTCGATTATAATATAGCCCTATTGCGTCTAGATCGCACTGACTCATAAACCAACCAGGGATGGAAACATCACATTCAGATCTACCTACACGAGCAAACATTAACTCGTATAAATTATAGCCTGGTAAATCATTAACAGTATTATTAATACTCCATATGACTTTGGTAAACTATTGTCCCAAATAAGAGAGGCCTCGCTAGGTTCCGTGGCTCTCAACGCATCGAGAATTGTGCAATTAGAGCGTTCTACCTGCCCATTACACCTAGGCCACGCAATAGCTGTTAACATTATTTAACTACACGTACAACAATAGACAAACTTGTAATTTATCTAGTAAATTGTAAAAAAAACACAATTTGTGAACCTCACCAGGTAAAACATGTACGTACAAACTAAATTATAAGAACTTGCATGCTTAATTTGTGTGTAAACGCATGTTTTGAACAAATAAAATATCTTTAACTGTTTTTCTGTTGTGAACTTCTTAAAGTATCTACTGGTAAAGGCCTTACCATGGACAGAAACTACGTGATCTGGGAAACTAAGTAAACTAGAAATGCGTTTAAACTCTAATAATCACAAAAACTGAATAAACCTTAGTTTAAACCTGGACTACCAAGTTCAGGCTTATCTGCGGAACCGCGAATTAAATTTCTCCGTATACAAAACATAGATTAAACCTTGACCTGACCTAGTGCCGTTTTTTTTTTTGAACCATTGTCTATACAATTAAATCTACAATTTTTAAATACATTTTGGCTGAAATTAACATAAAAACAACAACACAATGAAAAAGTTACTATCAGAAACTTTCACACACATTTGACAGCTACTACTGTTAGACCATGGTTTATCACAAAACCACGACTTGTAATAACGTTTGTGCAAACCGTTTTACGAGATTCAATCCTGGGTTTTTAGTTAAACCCTTTTTTTTACGCGCTTTTATTTTGTAATAAGACGGTAATTGTCTTTACAGAATTGACAATACGTGTAGGCTCAGAAACAACGAATTTAGAGAAAGAATTTGTCAAAACTAACACTTATTGGCACCCCTTTTTAATTTTGCTCAAAAGGGCTCAAATTATCGATGTCTACCATTTTCATTGGTTTAATAGGTTTAGGGATTCGATGTAATTTGCCTTCTTTTCAACCGTATTCTCTTTTATCGTACGCACAATGTAAACACGACGTCACATATTTCCTATATGTAATGGCCATCGTTTTGATGCATTTGAAATATTTTCTACGCGCGAAATTTGGCACAACTGATCGGTTATCGTAAAGCGTTTTACGAGACAGCCCATAATTATTTACAGTATCACTATCTGTGCACCCACTTTACAATAGATCAATATACGTTGCACTCTTCGAAACCAACAGTTTACTTTTAAACGGAACACATTAACGGCATCTATCGGATTCCTGCTCAAGGCGTTGATATGCTCTAAGCGCTTACCTGGTCTATAAAATAGTCAACGGCAATTTTAAAGTCTCGAATTGAAAGTCACCAGTAGGCAATGCGTGCAATAAGATCACGTCAGTCATTGTATCGCGAACTGCACTACAATCCGTAATTACACGGACATTTTTACACAACACAGATTCTAAAACTTCGTAATAACGCTGTGAAAAACACTTTTTTTTTTCGACTTGTAACGCAACTAAAATACAAGACAGAGCTCAAACTACCGCCTATCCGTATTAGTAAAAGAATACTTGCTATGGGTAACTTGCATGCATCCGTGTGAATTTCTATTGGCAAAACTAAGATTTTATACCATACCCACATCTCATTTTTTTTTTTTTTTATAGTTCCGTTAGTGGATGAGCCATTATTGCAAAATTATGGATGAACTTCGTAAAGTAGCTACATAGTCCAATGAACTGACGCACTTTGTGTATGTTACTCAGAACGGGAAATTGAGACACAGCTGCAAACTTAAATTCACCCGGTTCAATGCCATGAACATAATAATTCATCACTAAATAACACAGCTAAATAAGAAATCCTGTTTTGTAAAAATTTACATTTACCCACATGTACATAATTAAATAAAAATTCTGCGTTTGATCCCGACCATTTGACGACATTATTGGAGTTTCTTTTATTTGATAATTTACTTTGAAATTACTAAACTATCTACGAACTTGTTAATTCAGCGCATAAAAACTGAGGGAGCGCTAAATGTATCTTTAGGATGGATGCTGAGTTTATGGGTACCCTTGGACTACATTCAGACTGGTGAAGTAGGTACTTCTTACCAGATAATTTAGTTTGCTTATCGATATTATATTAAAATGGTTATCTATCGCGGACAATTAATGCATTTAAGGCTCTGTTATCGACACATAGGCAACTATCTCCGTTCTTTCTCATAACTAAACAATAAGAGTGGCATTCATCAATTCGGGTTCTTTTTATAATACCTGCTGGCTCAATGGCTCATTAATTTTGACTCTAACAATCTCTTGTTTGTGATGTGCTTATCTATTCCTAAGGCCTACGTGTACTTAATGCGCATTTGGACTAAATCTGTATATTCCAACTTCCCAGCTCCCTAGTATAGCTAGCAAAGCAGTTTTATACCGAGATAATCTATACTAATATTATATCTATACTATATACCATATTAGGTACTATTTACTATAGTAGGTACATTTTAAAGCTGAAGAGTTTGTTTGTTTGAACGCACTAATCTCAGGACCTACTGGTCCGATTTGAAAAATTCTTTCAGTGTTAGATAGCTCATTTATCGAGGGAGGCTATAGGCTATACGGTAACGGGATATTCCCACGCGAACGGGAATAAAACGGGATATGCGCGTGCAAAGTCGCGGGCAACAGCTAGTAAACTAATAAATTGATTACAATCAGATTTGCTTATCAGGCTTATCCTAGTTTTGTCAAGGTCACCAATGGCATTTTATGATTATTTATCGACACACGAGGCACTCAAATATAAAACACATTTGGCTAATGGCATTTTGCAAACATTGGCATGGCATGACCTGGTTGTTTAAGCATGATTCCTGGCAGCTCTCGGCGCAAAGTATGATGAATCCCTCCTGCCTGCGATGTCCTTGGATCCGCTATTGACGATTTTGAGGTAGCTTTCATTTCCACAGAGAAGCGTTGCTGGTAGCGAGAAGAATGCTTCTTGAAACTCGATCATTAACGGAATAAACGATGCGGCATGGTGTTCTTTCCGACGTGAGGGTAGACACTTCGTGATCCAGATCATTGTTGATGATTTTTCAACTTCTTGTGCAAGGAGACTTCAATATTTTCCTTGCGGGTGGTGTGCATCGCCTTTCTTCGTTTTTATTTTCAGAAGTCTGGCTTACCAAAGCAGAATCTTCGTCCTCCAGATAAGACGACCGTCGAAATTAATGTGTAGCAGAGCGTCGTTTTAACGTAGGTTTTTTTTATCACACTTCTGAGTTGAAACGACAAAGATGAAAATAAATAGAAAATACATAATTTACGCTTTTTATTTGGGCAGAGCTTTCCCTTACAATTATCGTTATAAACAGACACACCAAAATCACTGCTCCTCGCTTTTATATAGCTCGCCGGCTGGCGGCTATTTCACCCGCTCCGCTCAGAATTTGGCGGGGATGGCTCACGTGGTAGGGCAGTGACGTGGCGAGCTGGACAGCTGGCTGGCTGGCTGGCTTTGGCAGGCTTGCCTGGCATCGCTGGCGACATCTGGCGTTACACATGAGTTTTTCGTGATCTGCTTGTTTTAATAAGATAATTCCATAATACACAACATAACCTATTTAAAAACAAGTGATAACAAAGTTACTAGAAATTTTGCACAGTCACGAGCAATAACATGTATGCACATAACAAAATTCAAACGCAATTTACTCGTAAAATACTGGTTTTCACTTTGAAGTAGCAGAACATCACTTTTGAATACTGCTTGGTATATACAGACTATTGCTCGAGTCTGTACATAATTCTTCTTCCCATTTTTTTGTACACACGAAACTCGTGGTTTCGGTCTTAGTAACGGACGATTTCTACGTCCCTCTACATCCTACCCGGAACGAACAATGTATGATATTACGATTTGACACGAATCTACCTACAGATCGCGCCACCACTCGTGATTGCGAAGAATTCATGGTACTACATTTTTTGATGCAACTTGATGTAATTACTTAGACACTAGCACCACGACAAAGTAACTTCAGTCATGGCGTTATAATTTGTGTAATACATACGTTTATGTTTCCGCTTCTTCGTTCACGGACTGAGAAAGTTTTTGACGTGATAACGTCTTATAATTCGATGATCCTGCTGCACGCACGAAAAAAGATGATATCATGTGGCGTTACCTCACTCTGTAGCGTTCCATAGCAACGGCGTGTCAATTGTTTGTTTATAGCAACGTAAGCGCAGTATTTTCTTATGACGTCACATTGAACTTTCGTCAGTAAACCGACTTTACAGACAACCGATTTTTATTTAATTTAATGATAAGTTTGTGTTTGACCACAGAGTAGACGACTGTTAATGTGCAATTACAGTGGCAGCGGGGCGGGCAGCGGAACCCGCTGGCGGGTAACGCAAACACATACCTAGTTTTTGACTAAGGTGCACCAAGTGCGGGCGGGGGGGCGGTTTAAGCGGAAATCTATTCTATTTCGTGACCCGCCACCCGCTCCCGCTGCCCGCCCCGTGCCACTGTAATTGCACACTTAACATTCCCGTGTGATAATTTTCGAATTGTACTCGGCCGAAGCCAATAGCAACAGCTACTTTTCATTATAAACACAAAACACGAAATCCGGATTATAAGCTAGCCACATGTTGCTAATTAAAGACCGCACAGCTTTCATATTCCACCAATGTTAGTGACTTGGTCGCTCTATTGAATGCCCGGAAGTTCCGGCCGACGGAACTGACTGACGCGATACATCGCAAACACACAACGATTTGAACTTGGAACGTTGATTTGTTGGTGGTCGTTCAGAAATATTATTGAGTAGGGTTGGCTAATCTTTAATCAGTAGAGTGTCAGTCCAATGGTAATGACGGTGGGGATGCAAACGGCGAGTAATGGGCGACTTGCAGTCCGATCGTGAAACATGACCGGGTTGTCGGAGCGTCGTGTTGCACGAGCTGTAAAGAGTTGACAGCAAGAGGAGGCCCTTTCTAAGGGGACCAACGCCTGGGATCGCGGGACTGCTTTATCAGGTAATCGTGAATCTGGGAAGTAAAGGGCTATTAAAAGAACACCGTGGAGTTTTGTCAGTACGAGTCTGACAGTAGGTGGGAGGTTCCATTTGATGAATTCACCACGCCAAAAAAACCATTTTGTAGGTACTGTAACGACTATCAGTCATAAAATGTTCGCAGTACTGGTTAACAGGCTTCCTCTCTGTGTAAACGAGTGGGCCATAATCAACCATGGAGCCCGCTGTAGGTTGGTACACGCAGAGAAATGTATACGAGAACTTCTGGTTGCAACCGTGACAGCAAGACTCACTAGTTGACTTTACAACATTTCTATTAATAAATACTAAGTAAGTAGTAGAGATAACAAGGATTTAGTATTTTTACTAGAAATGTTGTAAAGTCAACTAGTGCGTCTTGCTGTCACGGTTGCAACCAGACGTTCTCGTAAAGGTAGCTAGACATTTCTCTGCGTGTAAACCATATGTCTTTGATTTTACGGATCTTAGCCACCATCGAGCCAACGCACGATCTACAGCTGGTAAGCAGGGGCCGATACCACTATTCAATAACTTGTAAAGAGAAAGAGAGGGACAATGAGAACAATTTATTGTCATGAGTTTGTTTTATCAACCTGCCAACCCTGTCATAGACAGGCGTCGCGTTATTTGCTCATTTCCGCCAGTCTGAGTGTTTGCTGTTATTTTGTTGTATGAACTTGGTTAGAATCGAATATGGAATTGCACACTTTATGTTTCTACAGATAGAACCAGTTTTTGTATTAAAATATGACGAGGTCTTGGTAGATCACAATCCAGCAATTGAAAAATAATGGACACGTATGTACATTTTTATTTTTGGAACGAAGTTCCTTATCGCGCGTTGTGAAAGGGGGCTAGACGGAAAAAATTCTTACGAAAAGTTGGCACGACACTTTTTTCTCGCGCCTGCACCCCGCGCCCCGTACCCCTCACTCAACCCCCCTTCCTCGTGACTCTTGTCGTATTGCGGCGTGCACATGTTTCTCTGTCTCTCTCTCTCTAATAGAAAGCAATCCAGATATTTTCGTTTCGTCTTTCTATTTCGTATTGAACAGTGTGGTGTTGCGACGATTATTTTTGTTAACTTCGTTCCATCCGGGTGTCCCTTGACACGTCTCTCAAGTTTTTATTTTATTTTTTTAACTGGCGGAATAACCAAATGACCATTTTATTTAATATAGTAAAATACCCTACTATTATTAATAGAAAAACCACTATCTATTTATACATACTTATGCATAACCACGTCTGCATAGAAATCTTCGTCAAGTTTTTGTTACCAAGCCGAACTAACGCATATTGGACAAGTTTCCATCTTCGAGAAGTACTGATGCATATTAGATTGCTAGTTGCTGTAACTTTATATGAATATCGTTCCAAGTTTCGGTCATCTTTGATGCATTACCATACCCTTACTATGGGGGAGACACCATCATTATTTTATGGTTACATCTTGCAAGATTATTTATTTATTGATTTAAAGGAGCACGGGCAAAAATATATGGAGCCCGGACCATTACTGAACAGCGATGAAACTTATGCCAAATCAAAGCTTTGAGGATGTTCTGAATTTCTTATAGTGGCAGCTAAGTCGAATTCGAGCGCGAACAAGGTGATTTTGAGCATCGAAATTTACTACGGAGAAAAATACGTAATTTCTTTTATCACATCATGCCAACCACTTCCATTCTATAAAACCCACCCCCTTCTCGACACATTAACACCTCCTTCAATCCAAGGTCAAAGACTCACACAGTACCTCAAGCACCAAAAGATTACATCAAGTCTCCAAGAACACTCAAACTCTCCTTATAAAGTCCCACCTTTTTACTCGAAACTTCAAACGCAACATAGCTGCAGTACAAAAGGCCGCACTTTTAACGACTTCAGCCACCATTTTTAGGGTTCAGTGTCCGGAGGGCGCAAACGGGAGTTGCGTTTGTTCTGTTCATCTATTTGGTCTGTCGGTACGTCTGTGTATCTATACGTTTATGTCTATCTGTCTAATAGCTATCTGTCTTCTTTCTATCTGCTGTTTTGTACGTCATTCCGTTTACCTGTCCATTTCCTGCCACTTTATCTGTCTATCTGTCTGTCTCTCTGTATGTCTATCCGTAATCTGTAAGTCTGTCCGTCTGTTCATGTGACCATATTTTGTACGACTGAATGTCCGACGCAATTTCTGTTCGTATATCTGTGTATCCGTTTACTTGTTCAGCTGTCTGCCGTTTATTTGTTTATGTGTGTGCTTGTGTGTGTGTGTCTATCAAACACGTTGCTATGTCTTTTAACAGTAAAAGACAAACACATACCGCCTTACCACAAAAAGATAAACACCTGTTGAACGCTTCTCTAAAAAAAGTGTAACTGCAAAACGAACCTTATATCAAGGAGAAATATCGTTTTGACGTTGTCAATTTGTTTAGACAAGTGACCAATGGGTGTTTAATTTTTATGTTGAAAGACGGTTGGTGAATTGTCGTTCGGCGTGGCGGTCTAAGGGGGAGGCGTATGTTCAGCAGTGGACGTCCTTCGTCTTATAATGATGATGATGAAGACGGTTGGAATTTACACAGAGTCTGGCCGCTACAACAGCGCATGTTTTTTTCCCCAATTTACGGAACACCCCCGCGTTTGCATCCAACTCGCTTCTAACCGCTTTTTACCGTATATAGGTCACGTCGCGAACTCCCTTAATGCGGAGAGAGGCGAGATTATTATTTTAATGCAATAAACCTTCCATTCAAATGTTAAGCAAGACTTGGAGACCTTTTGTCAGTCCACATGAATTATACTCCTTGACTTGTGAAAGCTAAATTTTTCGACAAAATGTGAAGATGGTTTTGGTTTCTTTGTAAAAGGGGCAGTTAACTTAAAATGTCACTAACGGGATATCTTCCGTGATTGTTTTTGAATTTGAGTTCCCGATATTTCGACGCTGTTGCAAGCGCCATGATCCCGTTGCTTAATACAAAGAACCCCACGGGTTTTTTTTTTCAAGGTTAAGCAACCCTTTTCAAGGTCGATTCGTGGATGGGTGAGAATTTATTTCATACCGAATTCTTTACTGTTAAAGTGTTAAGTCGTTGGTCCCAATTGTCTTTTGTAAATCTTTGACAATGATTAAGGTGTCCTTCAATAGTCCTTCACGTTCCAGGGTCATGGTTTGGACAGTTTCGTGAGTCCCGCTGGATTTGGCCCTCTACGGGAACCCCATCAGATTGCTAACAGTTCTTCGAGACATGGTTGACATGATTCATGATTGGACGGCAAGTCACCCGTCAGTCGCTGTCCACTTGCCTTTTGTAAGGGTGCTCCCACATCTATCGACGCGGAATCGGCTTTTTCCGTCGCCCTTTCTCTTTCTGTCGCTTAGAACGGCCATTTGCTAGACCGAGACAGAAAGCATAATGCGATAGCACGCGCTGGAATCTTCGAGGCGGCCGGCGGTCAATAGATGTGGGAGCACCCTAAGACTTTACCATACCTGCCATGACTCTAAAGCTATTATTAGACTATGGGCACATTTGGCTTAGCTTCAACAAACCATTTTCTCCTTTGATCTGCTAAGGAAATATCCTTTATTTAACTTTAATTAATACCTAACAGAATTTAGTACATCCTCAATTTCCGCTTTCCTAAATAAACTTATTAAGGAAACTTCCGACTAAGTTCCGAGGTCTCAAAATAGTGAACTATTTAATTAATTCCGTCTTGCTTGCTTACATTTTAATTGTAAAGAACTACTAAGGAAAACCTCCTAGAAATATCACTCATTACAAAAATCTACTTAATTATGGTAATCTAACTGAGTCTTACCGAAATTAAAGAAGAATCTGAAATAAAAAGCTGATTTACTAAATGGGTTCCGTAGTGAAATAAAGTTATTATTGCAAACATTTATTAATGAGTAAAAAAGTTCAAAAAAGACATCACTATAATATTGATAATGTCACTTGTTCACTGAGGCCTTATCATTGAGCCATCGTGGTAGAGTGTAACCCATTTCGGGGTTACATTCTACCACGCCATCCCAGTGCGGGTTTGTAGATCTAGGGGTTACCGGCTTCTTTACGATGTTCTATTTCTCCAATCAAAATTAATTTGGATAGTGAAAAGTTTTCAGAATTTCCACCCGCACCTTTTTTAACCTAATAAAGTCATCCAATGAGCCCTTCCACACTAGAGGGAGTGGAAGGGACTGTCAGACTCGTACTGACTAAAAACCACGGTGTCCTTCAATAGTTTCAAGATCATGATTACCTGGTAAGACAGTTCTGAGATTTCCACCCACACGTTCGTTCACTTCGACACTTTCCTTACGATTGGAAGCCTTACTGAACTGCATCTGCATTTGAATGCTATCTTGACTCCAAAATCCTTGAAAGAATTCCAACACTGTAGTGGTTGAACGTGACAAAATCACAAACTCTCAACCACATTTCGCTACAGAACCCCAAAAAATGCTCTTTTCATTCGCCATGAATATTTTAATGTTATCATTATTTATCTGGCTCTGAATTTAATTTGGCAAGATAACCAACATTCGTGTTGAAAACTCCATTTTATTTTGCTTCATTTTCGCTTTGAAATAATAAACCTTCGCGAAATCTAGCTGTTGCATTGCACGGTCGTTCATACTCTTTTCTTTATTTTCATTGTGCGTCTAAATAAAACTATGTTCGGATAGAATTTCAGAACATTTTGTGGGGAGGTGAATAATGAATTTCGTTTTAATTTTCATTATGCTTTTGAAGGAGTTTTGAATATTCTGTACTTTTAATTGTGTCTGTGTTTCCTAGCTCGGTTCAGTTTTAAACCTTTCGGCATATATTTGCTTTTGTCGGTCCTAAAATTATAATATCACACAGAACTTATCATTGACCTGTATTTCCTTATGACCTTTTATTTTGATAGTATTGTTAACTTTCAACATACGACACTATTACTATACTAATTGGGTTGCAAACCAAGTCGTCGTCGTAGCGTTGTCAGTTTGGCCCGGCACCACAGCGGAGAGGAGAGGAGATGTGTTTGAATAACCAATCAGATGTCCACATCTCCTCTCCTCTCCGCTTTGGTGAATACCGGGCTTTTTGCGACAAGGGACAATGTTTCACTGCTAGGCTAAACCTAGATGCATCTCTGCAACTGCGACAGCCTCCATACTCTCGTACAGATTGACAAAAAACTGTAGAAAACCGGAAGTCGCCACTGTCTTCGCGCTACCAGCACTTTGAATGTTTTTTTTTTTTCACTTATTACGTTAGTTTTTTGGCACATTAATAAATCTAACAAACCTGCGGTCTTAGTTTACATCAAATATCAAAGATTTTAAAACAGAAGCAAAAATATTAGTTCCGTTTCAATCCGTTCTGGCCAAGCCGTACATTGCGTCGACACAACGCAATTGTGGGTAAAAATGCGTTGCGAGACCGCGACGAAATACACTAATGGGGTCTCACTCTAACACGTATCATAATACCATCCATAAATATCCAGTAAACGATAAAACTCCCCTTAATAACTGTCAGTTCATCTGTATTTCCCGGTAGATTGTTTCTCCCTCTCTTTTGATATACAGTGTTCCGAGATTTCTTTTGATTTATGGTCCTCAAGGAGCGCCTTTAAGGACCTCTTTACGGAGTCAGGAACTGCTTCAATTTGAGGTCGTTTACCTCAGGAGATATATTGGTACGTGGTAAACTGCTTTGCACATAATAATTATTTTATTCCACGTATCCATTTTTGTACGTGACAAATTCTTTTCATTTGATATGATTTTGTGTACGATTCTCTAGAAGTTACAATTTTGTTGAAAATTAAAGGTAAGCTACCTTTTAAAATTGGAAAGGGTTATATATGTTATATATTTTTTAGTAGAATAAACCACATACAGAAGGTCAGCTTCCACGAAAGAACGAATCGTTTATATGTAAGCACACACATTCCATTTACACTTCACATTCCTTATCGGACTAGAGTTAAACAGTTTTAGGTCTTATTATTTGAAGAACAAGGTTCGTTTGCATTACTGCTTCACAGAAGAAAGTTTCCATGCCTCCTTGCTCTGTATGATAGTCTAGACCAAGACTGAATGCGAGAGGTCCCCCGCCGCGTGACCGTGTACAAGCACCCTAAGCGTCTATGCGTACGTGCATCTATTTCCACACATTGTGAAGTAGTCTTCTGTAATAACTTACTCAATGTTTCTGTTAGAGGATCAACGCTATTAAAGATAAATTATTTCCGTGAAATAACAATGGAATAGGACACTCTATGGGTTTTATTTTATTAATTTATTTTTATTAATACGCTGATACTGTTTCAAAAATAATGATTACTGCGAATGTGAAAGGTTTGTTTACGATGTAATTTGAGTTTTTGATGGGTTTGATAAAATAATTCCACATTTAATTTTAATGTTTCTTTTATACTCTTAAATAAAGTATAAGAAATATTCAGCTCGGTATATCAAAATAATTTGAACTTTGAATTAATTAAAACTGCTAGAAAAGTAGGTACACAAAAATTATTAATTCCAAACAAAATTATAAACTTTTTCTATAGTTTTTTTAATTTTATACGCATTAACGCAAGCGCATAGGAGGTCAAAAAAGGCAGTTTTTAGGGTTCCGTAGTCAACAAGGAACCCTTATAGTTTCGCCATGTCCGTCCGTCCGTCCGTCCGTCCGTCCGTCCGTCTGTCCGCAGTTTAGCTCAGAGACGCACAGTACTAGAGAGCTGTAATTTGGTGTAAATATACGGATTTGTTGTGCCAAAAAAGTGGTAAAATAAAATCTCGTAAAATATTTTTTTTTAGGGTACCTCCAGTACTTACACGTAAAGTGAGGATTTTTTTTCTCGCGTACCCCTTAATGTGGGGTATCATTAAATAGGCCTTTAAAAAATAATGATAGTTTCCATTAACAATTTTTTGATAAAAAAATTCGTTTGTGAAATATTAAGCTTTAAAGTGCTAAATTTTGCTCGATTCGAGTGTCCCCCCCCCCTCTACCAGCTAAACGGTTATGTTTGGGGGTGTGAAAAAATTCACAATAGTAGTACATATAACGAAGTTTAAAAGAAAATTATCATGACTAAGTAGGCTTTACAACTTTACGAGTAATAGTCGACCAACTTATAAAATGTACTTGATATCATATTTTCTTAAACAAAATGTATCGGAGACAACTGCAAATGTAAGTTTGTCAACTTTATTTTTACAGCTTTTTTTATCGTCAACTATTTTTAACTAAAATCAAAAAAGGAGGAGGTTCTAAATTCGTTGTAATCTTTTTTCTTATGTATTTTTCCCGATTTCTCAAAGACTCCTGGACCGATTTTGAAAATTCTTTTTTTTAAATTAAATTCAGCGAATCAGTTTAGTTAGTTCGCATAAGTATTTTGATGGGCAACTACGGAACCCTACACTGTGCGTGGCCCGACACGCACTTGGCCGGTTTTTTTTCTTTTAATTGGGTTCTGTCCAGCCCAGCGGCAAAGATGAAGCCTAAGATGGAGCGAGCTCACTCAGAAGGAACTGTAACGCCCATCATTTATACTCCGACCCAAGTTTCCAATGCCTTACAACTTTGGTATCCATAGAAGCTTGGCAGGACACAGATACATGTCGAAGAATTGCGTAGCCTAGGTAACGAAGGGGCTTACAAGGCGACACAAGTCTCCGATAACTTTTTAACTAGTCCTCCCGCCTACAACAGGACGGGAGAGATTGTCAGACTCGCACTGACTCCACGGTGATCCTTCAATAGCTCTGTATGTTGCAGGGCAACGTAAAAGCTCTTTGTTGTGATCCTTAATCGGACGGCAAGTCACCCTTTACTTGCCACCCGTATGCACGTTCACGGGTCGGGTGGCTGAAAATTGCTTCGCGACGTCCGTAGCCGAGCGCGTCTCCCGTGGCGGGTGGATCATGACATGCAGGCTGTCCTGTCTCTCACGCGTCCCGTCTCCTCCTTCGCTAGCGTGACTTGTTCGCAGAAGGAGGCGAGGCCAATTGAGGCTACTCCTGCCATTGGGATAGCTCAGCTGTAATCGTAGGTTACAGCTAGCCTGTGCTATTGCCCAGGGAGATGGATATCAGAAACCCCAAGAACAAAAGTTCTTCTTAAAATTTCGGGGCTTACAATTTGTAATGTAATGTTACGCGTAAGTATTATAATTATGCTTCCGAGAACTGCTCATTCTGTAATGAAAACATGAATATTAACAAATTGATGTATCACGGCTTTCCATTTTCAATTTATTCCAACAATGCAAATAAAACTTTAATATCTGTAGCACATGTTTCATTTTGTAAAGGAAGGTATCAGCACTTTATATAATTCAAGTGGGGATATAATATAAAACAGAAAAAGAGAGGATCGCGTTTCATGTTCGTTAAAATTTGTATAGCAGTCCAATTGTTAATGTTCCAGAGGATTTTGATCTTTGCTATACTGTTCTTAGGGTTATGAATTAGATTTGTTATTGTAATTATAACCTGTAGACTACAGGTTACCGATTTAAATAAATATGATTACAACTACAGGCTGTAGTTGTAATCATATTTATTTAAATCGGTAATTTGTGAGCGACTATCACTTTTTTTACTCTATCGAAAAGGTCAGATGGTATACCATGAACTTTTAACGCGCTGTAGGAAAGAGAGGGCGATAGATGACTTGTATAGATGTGTCTCTTTCCCACAGCCTAAACTGGATCGGTGCTCGTGGTAAGGCTCCAGAAGAGGAAAAAAAGTGAGAGCCAAGAAAACGACATCAAAATCTTTATTTTTGTTTCATTCATTTGAGAGATCATTAGTTATTAAAGAATCACCCAAACAAAGAGTCCATAAAGATGCTATTATCATCATCATCAGCCTATTAATGTTCCCACTGCTGGGACACAGGCCTCCTCTCTGTGAGAGGGGGTGGGCCATAATCCACCACGCGGGCCCAGTGCGGATTGGTGAATGTCACATGTCTTTGAATTTTTTGGTTCTAGGACATGCCGGTTTCCTCACGATGTTTTCCTTCACCGTTTTGAGAGCAGTGGTGATGAAATAAATTACACAAAGTAATGCGCCTGCCTGGATTCGAACCCACGACCTACAACTCGTAAGTCGGGGCCGATACCACTGCGCCACCACTGCTCGCAGCTCGATGCTATTATATTGGTGGTTTAATTAAATACTTGAAAAGAGAATCAGTATAAACTTCAGAACATCATCTGACTAACCTTTTCCCAACTATATTGGGGTAGACTTCCAGTCGAACCAGATTCAGCTGAATATCAGTATTTAACATGGAGCAACTGCCTATCGGACCTCCACAACCCAGTCAATGTATAATACGGTACCCCATGGTAAGACTGGTTGTCAGACTTTAAGAGGTTCTGACTCCTTCTAACACCACAGTAACTTCCAACGGCTTTACGTTCTGAGGCACGTAGGGAACTCCTTATAGCAGATGGTCACCCATCCACAGACCATTCTTGCAAGCACGGCTTAGCCTGGAAGATCGGCCTGTGCGGCTGTAATTATTTAGCCACGAGTATAAACTCCAGATGAAATTTGAAAGTGAGGTAGACACGCAGTTCCCGGCTTTTTTCCAACAATTTAAACTTCCTAAAAATTCCTACGTTACGTAAAAAACTATAAAACTTTAATCCCTTTTCCGAATCGCATAGGTATTAAATTCGGATAAAAAGCGAGTTTCATATCGTTCATCACAAAACCCTGATGAAAAATAATACCGAAGCACACAATAAACTATTGAAAAAAATCAGGTGTAAATGTCAATCACCGTGAAAACATTCCGGCAAAAATGCTTTGTGTTGAACAAAAAAAAAAAATTGACCTTTTTTTTTTAAAGCGCAAAAGCCAATTCGTCAAAGCTGAAAGCTCCGAAGGTATGGAAGCGACATGTATACTACCTGAAATTACGGGAGAGAACAATCAAATATTTTATACTAGCGGCTGCCCGCGATGTCGTCTGCGTGAATGCGTTGAAGAAATAAAGGTCACTACTCGTTCCCGGTAGGTGATAGCATAATAATTATTATGTAGTCTATATTTTGACCCACCCCATTTTGTAACCATGGAAGTTAGAAATGGAAGGAAGAATTCGCCGCGGCAGGTAAGATCCTTGGTGGCTCGGTTGGAAATGAGCGTCGGATGTACTGAATCCGAAGGCCGCAGGTTCGAATCCTGTCTGCGGATTGAATTTTTCTTTCCTAAGAAAATCTTCTAACCTTGGTTCATAAGGGAGTCTGACTTACCTACCATATTAAATGAAAAATGTTACTTAAAGCAAAAATAAATTTCGATTTCCAGCTAAGAAAATCTTTGAAATTCGCCACGCAATGCGTTTAATATTTGAAAATATACAGACAAACAGACAAACGTTTTATAAACTATACCATATTTTTGGCTTTGTTGTCGATTGTAGATCACACCCCAAGTATTCTTTAAAAAAGTATTCAATGGCTTTGCTACCATTTTATTATATGTATATATATGATACGCAGTAACGTAAAAGCCTTCTTGGAATCGAAAAGTGTTGCCATTTTCAATCTACATTTTTATTCTCGTGTGTTTTTTGTGAAATACTGGTATGTTTTATTGAAAATTCTGGATCCCCTCCAAAAGTTGACAAAAAATAAATATTATGAATAAAATGTAAGTAAAAGTATTTCAACTCACTATAATTATTTGTTGACCAGATTAAAAATAAACAGTTCTCACTGTGTTCCATCGGTGCGTAAAAATACAGTTTCACAACTATCACACAACGCCATCTAGTCCCAAGCTAAGGTACTAGACAACTGACAAACATACTTATTACACACGATGGACCAAAACCCTGTATATTTCTAAATACATATTTTAGATAAATTACACCCAGACACAGAACAACGGATCGTGCTCATCACACATACATTTTGTCCTGGGTGGGAATCAAACCCACGACCTCCAGCATAGGAGTCAGGGTCACTAACCACTAGGACTATCGGATAACCGTAGCTCCAGAACGTAAAGGGCTATTATAGAACACCGTGGATTTTAGTCAGTAAAAGTCTGACAGTCCCCTCATTCGATGATTATGCAAGTAAAAAAAATTCCTGCTGAGTTCCTAAAGTCGGCCTTCTTAACTCTGACACCAAAATGTGGCCAATTATTATCCTCAGACGATAATAAAAAAATACCTACATGAGTTAACGAATATATGTAGATCATCTCCCCACATTTGGACTGCTTAACTCTCCACTTCATCTTACAAAGTACCATAATCCAGATACACAAAACTTATTAAACCAACCGCCGCCATATATTTTCATCTGGTATAATAAAATTTGCATACCGAATGCAGCTCACACGGCCAACGGATTTCCACGTCACGTTTGCCTATATTTTGTTAGGAACATTGCAAATTCACTTGATTTATAATATCAGGAAAAACAAAAGTTTTGGCAACATTTGTGTTTGTTGGAAGTAATTAAATGTGCTCGTTTTAATTGTTACTGTTTCAAGTGGAATATGATTTTTAGTTTTGTTATTATGTTCGTATATAGTCACACGATTTTTCATTGTGGTAAGTTAAGTAGATACTCATTATCATCCTGTCTTTGTCCCATTTTATTTGTGGTAACTTTTATTTTACGAGTAGTACTACCATGGAGAGAAATCAAAACGTACCAAGTTAAGTTTTTAAATTAAGTTACTGAAAAAAGTTTTTATAGCCGCATGTTTAATTTTCAGTACCCTTAGCACGAATTTTCACATTTTACTTTACAGCGTCTGTCCAGTATTTACAGCGTTTCTTGTATAAAAAAATGGAACAGCACCTCTGGTGTGCGAAGAAGGAACTAATTTTTTCCTTGTAAAATTGTCAATTTGAAATCGTCAAAGTTGTAGTTTACGTCTCAAATGCTGAAAACTCGTGCTAAGGGTACTGGTCAGACTTACAATTAAAAGCGTAAATCCTGGTGTGTGTTAAGGCTTACTCCTTACTCTATGGCCATTACATTTAAAAGCACACGACATGAATATCATCCTAATATTACATCAACAAAAACAGTTTTTATTGATCATTTTTATGTTTAACTTTAATCGTGTGTCAAGAAGAAATTCAATATCGATTTTATAGCTATTTAAAAGACTTCCTGTCGTTCAAGTTGCAAGTTTTGATCTTCTCGTCCAGAGGATTTGTCCCTCCATTTGTCCTCTAACAAACATTAATAATACTTATCAATAAATCCCAAAATAACACATCATCCCTCAACTTTTCAACAAAAGTTTACTACTTCATCAAATCGTTGTGCCGACATAACTCATATCCCTTCGAACTAATAGTTTTACGTCCAAATCGAACATCCTATAGATTGATGCCGCATCATGCCAACATACATCACTGAGTATACGCCATTTGTTATAATTCTTTATACAGGGTGTTTGATAACTTAACATTTCCGATATTCCGAATTTTTCGGAATTTCTCAAGAAAATGTTCGAAAATTATTATTGGAATAGTGATTGATTGCTTTAAATTAATATGTGACAAGATAAGACCTAATATTCGTAAAGATAGAGCTCCTTTCTGATGAGCCTATGTGACAGAAGTCGTTTGTCTCCGAAGTTTCTTTAGTGAATGTAAGTGGTTTTATCTTCGTTTTACATGAATTTTGAGAAAATGGGGCATATTATACTGTATTTTTATGTTGGCAAGATTATCTAGAAGGCTAATAGGTCACAAAGTTTTAAAAAAAACGAATATTACAAAGAAAAACTAAAGTAACTCAGTCTGTATCTCCACACGTTAAAAATTTAAGGCATTCAATGAAATGGCACGTTGCAAGACCTAGATACATTATCCAGATATATTTTTCCCAGTAGAACATTTCCTTGGCATAATAGAATGAAGCCACCAACAAAACCTATAGCGAATTACAGCTACACAAAGCAAAGTGAAAAATACGTATTTATTCGAGCTTATTCGAGCTTTTTACGATGACAAGGCATTTCTGGGAAACCACAGAACCTTATAAAAAAGAATTTCAATCTCAGCGCATAATACATGAATACAATGGTTCGTCTCCCTTCAAGCAATTCAATATACACGTATTTACGATTCTGTTTACTCCACAAAGAATAACACGCTTGTGTCAATGACCTGCTTAATATTCTATTCCGTGGTAGACTACTTTAGGGATGGGAGTGCGTTTTTAAGCAATGTTTTTAGGATGATGAGATGAAACTAGTATTTTGTTCATACAGATAAATTATGTAATAGGTTTTTTAAACTAACATTTTCATTTGGATTTTTAGCAATCTTATATAAAGGAAACTGAAAATGAAACTAGTGTTTTGTTCTTGCAGATATTATGTAATCGGTTTTTTAACCTTCATACGGTCTTCAAAATTACTGACGTAGATGGTCTTCGGGTCTGATTTGACCCAGTACTACATTTCAGGAAGATATTAGTAATATTTCATGAAATAACCGTTATTAGGTTTTACATTTTTATAAATTATATGTATAATTAGGAAAAGGTTTGTAAGTCGTGGGCTCGAACCCAGTCAGGTGCATCATCGTTATCAGCCTATAAATGTTCCAACTGCTGGGACACAGGTCTCCTCTCGGAGAGAGGGAGTGGGTCATTATTCACCACGAGGGCTCATTGCGGGTTGGTCAATCGCATAACTTTTAGTAATATGAGAAGAACAATGCAACCATACAAAACAAATTGGATACTAGGTATCAAATAAAATATCTTAATGACGTTTATTTACTAGGTAGGGTCAAATTTGACCCGTAGACCGTGAACGTAAAAAAAGTTGTAGGTCGAAATATAAGAGTTATTTTGAAAAAATAACATACTTATTGTATTCAGTTCAAAACTTTGGAAAAAGTCATGAAATATCAAATCTCAAAGGAAATTAGCTATAGAGAAAACTTAGTTTCTTTCCATAAATGGGTCAAAATTGACCCGAAGACCGTATGAAGGTTAAAGTGACATTGGCATTTGGATATTTAGCCATCATAAATAAAGGAATCGGAAAATAAAAAATACGGTAAATAACTTGTTATGGTATTTATTTATAATTTAATTATGTACCTAATCGTTCTTGTGTTAGAAATTATCTTAAAAATCTGGCCTTTATGCCTAACAAACAAACCAGTCATAAATAATAGTTATTTTATTACGAATTGTGACAATTTTTTTTCTTTTACTCTTCACTATTAATTTAAATCTAACTATATTAATAAGAGGTAGCAATAATTTCAGGCTAAGGATTTCAATATTTAAATAAAATACTTTTTAAAGAGATTGAATCTACCAAAACAGTTTCCAAACACCCTGTAACCACGCCTATAGTTAATACACTATAGTGCTCGACAGGGTAGCGTCAGCAATAATGCAATCCATAAGTCTCCCGCAGTAAACAAGCGCGCCCATCAATAATACCATAAATACTTACTAGCTTTCACCGGGGAATGTGAGTATTCGCCGGTTAATGTGCAGAATGATCTATGGAAAGTTCGCGAGTATTTTTTTTCGGGTTAAATTCAGCGTTTTTTCGAGTTGAAGAGCGTAGGAGGCGATGTCCTAGGCCTGAATTTCTGTTGTACCCGCATGAAAATAACTCGAAACATGAGTAAACCCAAATAGATTTAAAAGAAACTATAGAGCGGGCATTGGTCATACAAAATTGTTGATGCCATGCGTCAGTAGCACAATCTAAGCGTTGCATAGCAACGCGACTACTAAACTGAGGGATTTTTTACCTATTGGTAAAAGTTTTGGATCACTTTCTTCGTGATTTCCCGTCTATTGCTCGTATATAGTTTAATGTCTTTGAGTAAACCCTACTCCTTATTAGTTCTAAATTCATAAGATCTGACAACACATTGGGAGACAGCATACAGGCATGGCAGGAGACAGGGCAAGACAGGATATTTCGTACTATGGTATCTACTTTCTAAGACCGTCAATGAAAAAACTAAATTGGAGTCAAAATTAAATTGCGGTTGGATAATACCGCCATGACTGAAGTCTTTTTTGTAGTTGTGAAGTTTGTTGTCACATAAAATGGCATTGGACAAAATTAAATGGCAGGTCATGAGTGGTAGCTCGGAATTTAAGGAGCTATCTGTCAAATCGTAACATTTTAGTTCGGTCTCGTTAGACCGAATCCACAGGTTTCGTACTTAGAGATTAGACTTTAGTTACGTAGATTTCTCTAGAAACTTTCAAAATAAAACAAAAGAATACCAAACGCTAAACGTTTACAGGCAAACGGTCACAATTTCAATATAAAGTCTACCCGCGAACAATGACTGACAAGTGCCGTACACGGTACAATCGCGTGCAAAAGTGACAAGCCGCGGCTAGTACAGTCGAGCACGAAATCGCTTTTGTGCCCGACGCGTAAACACACGCTGACATATTGGTAGAATGGGTAGTATTGGAACTATTGCTTCAAAGGTACCGTTTTCAACGATAAAAAATGTTATCTGGTACATTTTAGACGAGTATTTATTTTCTACGTCTTTTGTATTGGTTTTGTTGAAGGCATATATTGTGTGGCACCCACACAAAGGTTTCTATTGATAGTAATATGGAAAATTCATGGAAGTTTACTGTCTCGAGTTTTTAGAGTTCCGTATACCCACATGGGGTAGGAATCGGGCAATTAAATCTATCCTATCATATCGCACCTTCGGTGCAACAAAGTCACAAATAGCCAAAACTGCAAAATCGACCTAAGTATGCCAAATTGTTTCTAAACCATGCCTTTACTTGGGGCAACAAAGAAAGTATCTCGAAATTACACTAGACGGCAGAAGTGCCTTTGTGGTTATATTTATAAGTCCCCTGTAAAATTTAAAAATGAGCTTTTATGTCTTTGTTGCACCGAAGGTGCGATATATGTCTGCCTTTCCGTCTCACCGCCCCTCGTCCCTGATTAGAAAAGTAAAATACAAAGAGGTACAAAATTCTCCCTACAACAAACGTACAAAAATATTTTTTGGGATCATTTCGACATTTTTTTTTAATAATTGTACGGATCCCGTCCTCTGACCCATACATGACTATTTGTATTCTTTTTAACGATAAATACTAAGAAGCTTTAGGTTTCTTAGAAAAAACATCAATAGAAAGAAGTTAAGTACAAAAAGTAATAATTTCTAATTCCTTATTGGAGCTAAAGACGGATGGCAAGAAATTTATTGAGAATAGTATATTAAATGTTGCCTTCTCAATTAGGATTCAATAATTTTTGGAATTTACTATGAAAATATCAAGAAAATACTCCAATTTTAATATAGAAAATATTTATAATTATAACATTTGGTCATTATTTTGTAATTATTTGTATCAATGAGGGATATTCTTTTTTTCAAAAATAAGGTCGACATTTTCAAGCTGGCAAAGTTAGTTGCCGCAGTAGTGGTGGCGCAGCACTGTGAAAATGCTTTCTTTCTTTTGCTCAAAAATAGATTTCGAGCTTAGTGATAAAGTTGTACGACGCTAAACAATGATATTATAAAGGCATAGATGCGTTATACACGTACAAAGCGACGGAAAAAACTGTGCCGCGCCGAGCGGCAACACAGATACACACTTTTTTATTCACACATTACATTTCACTACAAGTAAAAAGGATAGCTTGATACAACGCAATAAGAAAAAAAGTGACAGCTAGATAAACAAACAGCGCCACGCGTCATCAATCCCCCCGAACGTCAGCGTCTCCTCTCGCTCGCACCCGTGCTCGCACTCTTTCTTTTACGACGCCATATTTATAGAAACGTAATGTTTTATTTGTGAAAATATTAAAGATAAATAGTATATTTACGAATGTTATGTGATTCTTTGACTTTTAGAAGTCTTGCATGTTTAATTTGTACAATATCTCATCACACACGACGGCATTTTAGGTAGTTTTGAGTCACTTTTACTTTTAATTCAGTCTGTCGTACGTGAAGTGCCGCTGGCAACGTCGCACTGAGATCAAGATGTGTGAATCAGCCTCATTTGAGCGCATACGTTATTGAGCGCGTATGACGTATCTACACCTTTTTACTTATAACATCATTGACGCTAAACGCTAAATGTCTCTCAGACAGACAGACAGGAGTGAATTTCTTGTTTATAAAAAAATAAATACCTAGAATTAATTCACACATATTAAGTTTCATTAGAAAACACCCAAAAAACAAAACCCAATCAAATAATTCCCATAATTAACTCCAATTGCCTAACATTCTCTAAAACTAACCGGCGAACACCAACAAAAACCGGATTGAACTGGTTCCATCCTGTTTGCGAAAGTGGTAATTACCGGTTCAATTTACGTGAATGCTTTACATCGGTGCGGTCAGTCAGTTGGTTTTAGAAGTATGTTTGAGAACTTAACAGGTAATTAGAAATGACTCGCTGTTTGGCTTTGAAATTTGAAGTAGAATGGTGGCCATTTTGTGTGCTTTGAAATGATGTGGCAGTTTTTAGTAGAGTTAGCTATTGATGGAATTTTGTATAAAAGTAGCTCAAAGTACCAAGTATATTTTATACTTTGTCATGATTCTGTATATATTATTGAAGAATTAAATTTGCAATTAACTTACGGCAATGTTGCGAATCGTGGACTCGCAAAAATCAAATATTTTATAGACGAAACATTGTACTACATGTAGTTGTCACATTTCTGGCTATTTATAATATCTGTGTGATTGTTTAAATATCTGTAAAAGCACTAACAATACAGCAAATCCTAGTAAGGAGCAAATTTGTAAAAGCAAAATCGGGTTACGTAATAAAACTTGACGCAGATAAATGATACACATTCAGAAACACCTTTTTTCTATCATGCCATAGCAGACACGAATAGTGGAAACACAGTCAACCTTCCCCAAAATATTTTGTCAAGCCGTCAGGGAAAAATATCCTGACGTTATGTTGGCATCACGACAACATTCATCAGCCGTCAAAAAACACGTCAAACAGGCAGTGTTTGTCACTTTATTACACTGTCGAACATTGCTAATGTCAACAGAATAAAGCTTGCCAACACTGCTGACGCGTCACCGCCACCGCAATGACGCCAACCTCCCCATGACAAATTACTACCAACATTACGGACCCAAACAAACAATGCTACCAACTGATATGTCTCTAAGAAGTTTTTATTTTATTTATATTCCAAAGCGTAACCGTATACTAACAGTCCCGAATAAATATACGAGTTGTACGCCCCGTATATCAAAGAAAACGCGGTTTTAAGCAAAATACTCATATTAATTCTACCTGAAGTTGTGGAAACTTTCCTTTCCCTGGCTTTCTTCATTAAGGAACTTCGGCAAATTGTTTGTTTGCTTCATTGTTTAAATATAATTCATTTGGATGATTAAAATTTTGTTTCACTTTATTTATTTTACGAATGTGACGTTGACTACGGTCTGGTTTGGCTGTTATTTTAATGAGTATGCTCGTTATAATGTTACATCACAATTTGCTTTGGACTCGACATTGGTTTCCCTGACAGTTGTGTTATAAGCCGTTTTGCTAGCATTTGCATGTGAATTCATTTGAACGTTTCCTGAAATTTTGTGTGAATGTTTTTATTAAAAATAGTTTTGTATACAGTGCAGGAAAATTTCGTGAGTGAGATATGCATTCATTCATTTATGTTGAGTAATGAATACTGCAGTATTATTCGTATTTTAAACAGTTTTGCCTACTGATTGCAGAATAATGAATACATAACTTTGATAATAGGTATAATTTATATCTCAGAAAAGTAACACTAGACTAGAAGATATTTAAAATGAAAACTTGTTCTAATAAGTACCTTTTTAAATATATTTTAATTTCTTTCAATACTGATTAAAAAGTAGTTCACATATTCAAACCCTGCAAGGTTTAATAACTGTGTGTACTTTATTTCATCACTATTGCTGTCAGCCACTATCCGCTGTCAAGGCAGAATTTTCCTATTTTGTTTGCTTGACAGACGAGTGGTTAAACAATCTGCTAAATAGTCTGAACAAAGCCTAAACATTTGGATTGAATAGGTCAGCCCGTTCTTGAGTTATAAAATTACAACGAAAAGTGGCACTATTTTTATATATGTATAGATAATAGTATATTCGTTTGTGTAAGTACCTATTAGCACAATTTTATAGTGCGCTCCAGTGGCACTTGTCCGCGGAAGTGACGGAACACCACATCCTTTGGCCAAAAGTTCTCCTCCATGACGAGGTGCAGCAAATATGTTGGTACATGCACCACGAACGAATAACGAATACCATAGTACTAAAATCCAAATAGTTTATGAATACGGACTTAATTCCGTTTGCAATAAATATAATGAGTGTTCAAACAGAAATAGGTCAACATCATAATGATTTCATTGCAATTACTGTTAGCGGTGCAGCAATCATTCGCACGTCAACAATTAATCAGTCATGGTTTAAATTAAATTAATTGATTGGGATTGTAATGTATTTTAGGGAAAGCCTTACACATTCGTTTTACAACGGTTTCGCCTGCCTGTAAGTCAAAATTTTTGCCACATGAACGTGGGTTCTCAAAAATCATGGAATAATAATTTCCTTGCAGTTGTTCAAAAGAATTACTGAAAAATTTCAAAGGTAGGTTCGAGACCACTTACTATCAAAACCCGCGGAAAAAAACAGGTTGAGTAAAAATGAACACCTTAATAAATAAATGTAAAGTTTTCGGAGCTTATCCGTCGCACCACAAAAAGATAAACATCTATTGAACATTTGTCTAAAAAAAAGTGTAACTGCAAAAAGACCCTTCTATCAATGCCAAATGCCGTTTTGACGTTATCAGTTTTTTTAGGCATCTGCTGCCCGGCTTGGGCGGAGCACCGACGTGTCCTCACGGCTGCGATAGGCGGAGACCTCTCGCGCCCGGCATTGGTTGCGGCCATGCTGCGGGGCGAGACGGAGTGGGAAGCGGTCAGCTCCTTCTGCGAGGCAGTAATGCTCGTAAAGGAGGAGGCAGGCCGCGAGCGAGAGAGGACAGCGTCCTCCCTCCGCCCCAGCCGCAGTGGTAGGCGCCCACGGCGACGGACGTCGCTAGATGATCTCCGGCCACCGTAGGCGCGGGCATGCGGGCAGCGAGAAAAGGGCAACTCGCTGCCCGACCAAGGACCATGCCCGGATCGACGGCGCGTTGTGTCCCACGCGCGCCTCAAAGAGCGTCAGCATAATGACGGGGCCCCCCTCTCAGAGGGCCAAAGCCTGCCGGGGTCGCGGGATTATTCCCTTACCGTGACCCCGGAACATAACAGGCTATGAAGGACACCGTGGATTTTAGTCAGTAGAAGTCTGACAGTCCCTCCCGCCCTGCCCGGGGTTGGAGGACTCATTTGATGATTTTACCACGCTAAAAAAAAAAAAAAAAAAGTGTTTAACAGATGATTAACTTTTTTGTGTTGTGAACGTTCAGTGAATTAAATAAGGTTTTTTAATTTTAGTGGTTTCCAGTTGTTATTTGATCCTGATTTCTTCTATATTAATATTATACAGGAATACATGATCAAATAATAACCATTGGGTAAATAAAGAAAAATATTGAAGGTATAATACTCGTAGAACCACAAAATTGCCTTTAGGCACCCCTCTCTATGTCCAACAATATACATTGTATCTCATAGTACATTGTAATTACACAAGGAGCCCCATAACTTCCTTCAAACAATACATAAGCCGTTCTATTCGACACTAAAGCACCCCAAGACAATATAATATATGTCAGTACACAACATATTTGTATAAGGGAATCAGCAAGGACTCACTCAAGTATTTAGAAGCGCTCTCAGCTTAGGTCTGCAGACGAAAACAACCCTTCGGTACAGTACAAACTTTCTGAATTGTCAAACAGTCATCATTGTTCTAAAATTGCGTTGAACAAGTCTTTAATTGTGAGTTTTGCTTCCACTCCATCCTTTCACGTTAAAACTGTTTGAGCCCCGCAATTTTGTTAATGAAAAATGTTTTTTGGAGTTCTAAAAGTGAGATAAGGTCCGCTTTAACTCTTAGTTTTACATATTCAGGAGATCAAGCCATTAATTAAGCATTTCAATTGTAGTTCGTCCGGACGAGACTTTCCTAAGTTCAGTTAGGGTGCGCACTTCAATTGTTTTGTGTAATAAATGCTTTGTTGAAATTATTTTATTCTAGAAGATTTGTTTTTTTTTTATTTGACTGTAGTTTCTGGTTTTATACGTGTCACCATCTTCATACATACCTGACAAACCCAAGCCCTAATTACACATTTAGAAAAAGAATATTCGGTGAAGAGGTTTTCTTTTTACGAGGTAAAACCATCAAATGAGTCTCCCACCCAGAGCAGGAAGGTAGGAACTATCAGACTTGTACTGACTAAAATCCACGGTGTCCTACAGTACCCCATTAAAGTAAGAGTCTTCAACATTATAAAGAACAATGGCAAATCTCCTTACTTTAAATTGTCTGGAATTAAATTGAAGCATCCCGTAGTAAAAAATATGTCTAAAGATTCGGCGTTAGTAGCAGAATATACAAGCGAGTCTATTTTGATTCAGAAAAGCCGGAAAACAAAGATATCAGAGTTTGAATTTTTAGGTTATGAATGAAGTGAACACGACTATACACACAAAACACGAACGAAACGGAATACGCAGAGGAATTCTGTGGCATCCAACTGTCAATCGGTCACTGTCAAAGACAAAAGTAGAGCTGTGCAATTAAAATCGATTTGATGTAAAATCGATACAACGTTAAATCGATCCTATGCTCTTTTTTTTAGATTTAAAAGTAATATTACATAAAGATCAAATCAGGTTGATTAGAGACAGAATAACTGCATTTCAATAATTATTTTAATAATTCAATCAACCCTAGAATTATCAATAACTAAATTGATCGTTCATTTAAATCGGTACAGATAATAACATTCATATTGATTGTATGTGTAACACCACTAAACATCAAAACAATTCTCGTTCCGAAGCAGTTGATATACTTTTATCATTATAAATTAACTCCGGCTTTTAAGAAATAAAGTGAATAATTGAAAAATCATAAAAAAATAATTCAATTTGTTTCGTTTTTGTAATATTTACGGTCGCTAAAATATAACCAGACAAAATTCTACCCTTCTTCTTTGAAAGTAATTTTGTTTATCGGACTTTCTCAGCCTTACTACAAAAACTTAAACACCTGTTGAACCCTTGTCTAAAAAATGTGTGATTGCAAAACGGACCTTATTTCAATGTCATAATCTGAGATTTTTTTAGACAAGTGTTCAACAGACGTTTAAAAGTTTTTGTGGTACCACGGTCTGAATCCTTTTTTGTTTAATTTGGCACCCCAGTAGAGACTAATACCTGCGAATGTATAAATTAAGATGACTGGAAAAATCTGAAACCAGAAATTATTGGACCTGATTTTTTCTTCTCATATGTAATCTAAAATTGACAACTATACAATGTTTTTCAAATTGACAACAC
The DNA here is from genome assembly GCA_036375495.1 of Agrotis segetum. NCBI lineage: Eukaryota > Metazoa > Arthropoda > Insecta > Lepidoptera > Noctuidae > Agrotis > Agrotis segetum. The sequence continues at coordinate 3,250,750 of JAQSVV010000031.1, forward strand.
GTCACTTCGTATAGTTTTTCTTAGTTCTGGCAGTGTTTTAATTATCTCTATCAATTTCGACAAGTTTCATTTTTAAATTTAGATTTGTAATTTTATTGATGCTCTCATCGTTAAGCCAATGGACACCACCATCAACATAAAACTCTCGAATCATTGAAATAGCAAAAGTAAATCCAACACTGTTACTTTGCGACCCACATTTTAAAGCCCAAGAACATTATGACGAAGATTTGAATATTTTAATGGCACCAGATTTATCTAGCTTAAAATTTAATTTAAGGGGATTTAGACCGGCTTTCGACTTACAATAACATACAGGACTTAGTGTCGACGTATTTTTCCATCGAGATACAATGTTGGAAGTGTGCTTAAGAGCTTTGTACTGACTAGGTATATTTTGAAAGCTATTTCGTTCAAAATGTTACTTTGTTTTTTTTTTTTTATTAAATTGAGTTTTAAGAAAATAAGGAGATTCTCACATGATGCCCCGGTCGTCTCTTTTCGGTCCCCGCAAAACACCTCAGATTTTTAAGTGACAAAAATAATTTAGACAAAGAATGGTGTCAACCCTACCATACTTTATACTACTAAGTAGCTAGCTACTACTTTTTTAAGCTGTATTCTTATATTGCTTAGAAAGAAAGGAAATGTACCTAATCTAGAATTTAGTTTATTATGTTGATTTTTTTCAAGAACTGTGAGTACTATTACTATTCAAAATCATCTCCTGAATTTGGAAACAAAAAATGTTATAAATTTGAAACGGAATTATTAATTAATTAATTGTTTTGAGATTCCGATATGCCGCCGGCGTAATTGCAAATATCATGATCACCGACGAATCATCCGAAATATTGAATAACGTTCTTCGTTGAAAATGATGGTGTTAGCGTTACGTCAGTTTAAAAAATATATTTTTTAAGCATTTGAAAAAATAATATATTTTCAAACTTTTAATAGTTTTGTGTTAATATAGGAAATCGATCTTAAAACTATTCCATTTACTCTAAAAACAGATTTTAATAACACTCACCAAATATTTCAACCCTTTCATGTAAATCATCCATTTAATTTATAATCTGAAATAAATGCAGTAACAATTAATTTCCACAACGGTATTTCATAGCTATGTAAAACTATTGTATTGTACTTTGGTAAAGTTTAATTAATTCATTTACGAAGTATAATAAAATAATTATTTAATTGAATGCATCCGCGGCGTTAAACAGTTGATTATGATTAAATTATTATTCCACGTGGTTTCATCTCCACTGTTAGGCTCCTGTTGATCAATGAGTGATGTAATAATTATAACCCGTTAGCCTTAATTAGCCTTTCTTTTAATACAAACTGTTAAAAATAAATGGATTTTTTCGAAATTCAAAACAGCAGTTCCTGATCTAGCGCGTTCAACCAAACAAACTTTTTCAGGTTTTAATATAGATAAGCGAGCAGTGGTGGCCCAGTAATATCGGTCCCGACTTACGAGTTGTAGGTCGTAGGTTCGAACCCCGCCAGGTGCATAACTTTGTGTAACTTATTTCATCACCACTGCTCTCAAAACGGCGAAAGAAATCATCGTGAAGAAACCGGCATGTCCTAGAACCAAAAATTCGAAGACATGTGACATCCACCAATCCGCACTGGGCCCGCGTGGTGGATTGTGGCCCACTCCCTCTTACAGAGACGAGGCCTGTGTCCAAGCAGTGAGAACATTATAGGCTGATAATGAAGCTGAAAAACCTTTTCATTTATAGAAATATCAAATTGGAGCACTTATGCATATATACTTGGAATACTTTTACGATTTTACCTTTACGATAAATATAATGAGTCCCATACATTTTATCGATATTCTTAAGTTTTGTATGGCACACCTTGTTTGTAGTATAGTTGTACACAATTATCCATCACTACGAAAGACAATTTTTAAAAGATGATATCATCGATGATGATGATGATGATGATACAATGATCAAAACTAAAAGAAATCGTAACCAAGAAATTCTAAATATGAACACGAAACCTCAACAAAAGATCGCACATAAATTGCAGTGTCCGAGATAAAGGATTTGGCACTCTCGTTGGTGTCCATACATTGAATGCCATAGAAAAAAATAGAAAGAAGATAAATATTTACCGTTGCGTCGCACCACAAAAACTTTTAAGCATCTGTTGAACACTTGTCTAAAAAAAATCAGATTATATCGTTGAAATAAGGTCCGTTTTGCAGTCACACTTTTTTAGACAAGTGTTCAACAGATTTTTAAGTTTTTGTGGTAAGGCTGTTAACATTATTTATACAGCACAGAATTCAAAAATAGAAGAGAGCTAGGAAAATTAAATTAAACTAAAAAATTAAATTCAAGTAAAATTATGATGGAAATAAAACTTATTCTTCTTTCGGCGTTATCTATTTCGGAGACGGCTCCACTCATGATTCTTCTCCAAAGATGTCGTTACTGGGTCGTCTTTGGGTCACAAAATCATTGGATAATGAAACCATAATTGTCCATAGTGAAAGACACAATTCAAAACTGTCCCGTATCGTGGGTGTATTTAAAAAGACTTATTATTCTACGAGCTAAGTAAAAAGTAACTAACCAAAAAATCGTTCACCAAAAGTTCAAAATTTGCGCTGCATTCGAAACTTTTCTCTAGAAACCTCGACCTCACAGCGAACACTCGACTACGTACTGTACCGGACTCACAATTTGTCTTGCAATACAGCCTTTACTGCACCAACTGGAATGCACGAGTTGGCTACAAAAGAAATCGTTCACTTACTCTTACCGACAACTTGTGCGATACTGAATTTTCAAACGAAATTGTGTCTATTAATTCAGCTGTTTTATTTGAAAGGAGCTGGGTTGATTTCTTTCATTCAATTTATAATTTATTTTATATATTTATAAGATTTTTTTTTCAAAATAAACCACTAATTGTTTCTCTGAAAATACAAAGTTTTGTTTTATTTAACACACTCTTACAATATTACAACAGTAATTCTTGAACTAAGATAATTACTCAATAATCTCACCTGAAAATACAAAGAAACGACATTTAAAGTTCACTATAAGTATCGCCTCCTCAATTATTTCCTTTTATTTTATCTCTTTACACCTTTTCTTATTACAATAAGTTGCACAGAATACTTTGACCATCATCCTCCATTCAAATCCAACAACTTATATAATAATTCGAATGAATGAAATGTCATTTCATTAAACACATTTGGGTGTAGGAGGAGCAGATACCCTATTAACCTTCAAGCGGGCGCGCGGTCTTTTGTAACGGGAGCGGGCGCGCGTAACCGAAAAGACCTATGCGATGTACAAGAGTAATAAACTACAAATTTTCCAATAATTATTTATTTTTATGTTCGTAGATGTATTGAGCTTATGATCAAAATAAAATTTGCCAAAAAGAGTCATTAAAATTATGAAAAATAAATTATTTTAAATCACTCAAACATTTTTTGGACCTAACCAAAAATTAGGAATACAAAACCCTTTTACAGGTTTATAAACTTGTCTGAGGTATCAGACTAGTTTATAAACATAATCAAGCGATAAAAATTACAAATTAGGAATAAAAATTATTTGATTTGGTTTACTTTTCATCAGAATCATTTTATTGTCACATTTTTGCCACTTCTTTAGTTTATCACTCCCTGTAAAACAGCTATTTCTTTCTGAAAGTGGCTCATTATTGTCATTTGAATCCAAACAGTTTGATTCCTCACCAGACCAAGTTCCTTGAAACAGTGTGATCGGAAGTTTCAGAGCCTTGGTCGCAGAGGTCTAATTCACAATCTTCTTCATCTTATAGCAGTCCCTCGAATACTGCACTTTGTGATAACCTTCCACGACTCATTTTTATAAAAAAACAACAAAATTCTAAGCATAATTCGATAAGATTGAGAAGAACCACTATGATTGCGTAACGAGCGCATGACGTCAGGCGCGTGTAGTCTTTTCGACGACTGCGCCGGGCTAAAAGAATTGCGATCTGTGGAGTGGGGAGATCACCCTGAGTGACGGTATATTCTTTATTTTACTCCCAATGACATAGCGACAGGCTACTAGAAATGAGAAATACATGTGATGAGTAATAATGATAATATGAACGAAAACGTATTAAGCGCGGTCGATTCGACTACGCGCGCCCGCTTGAAGGTTAAAAGGGAAGGTACCTTCGACCACACGGGTGTTGTGTCTGGTCAGCTACTTCAGATCTACGGTACTTTCACAGTTTTTACGTCTTTTTAACCGACTTCAAAAAAAGGAGGAGGTTATCAATTCGACTGTATTTTTTTTTTTTTTTTTTTTATGTTTGTTACCTCATAACTTGCGACTGGGTGAACCGATTTTCATAATTCTTTTTTCAATCGAAAGCTGGTGCTTCCCGTGTGGTCCCATTGTCACCATTTTAGGATCTGATGATTGGATCTTGGAGAAATCGAGGGCAACCCTCAAATTTTATTAGCTGACACATAGTTTTTCGCAAATCTTATGAAGTAATTCAAGTACTTGCGTATAGAAATGATCATCTCATGTAGCTGAGCTGATGATGGAAGGTACAACTCCTCAAGTAAGAAAATTATGTTCGTGTTCGCATATCTCCGGAACTACAAGTCCGATTTAAGTAATTCTTTTTTTGTTGTACTAGGTATCGTTCAACTTAGGGAATACTGCAAATTTCATCAAAATCGGTTCAGTAGTTTTTGAGATAGAATGAATGCAAGAGATGTTAACGATGTTATTACCGGTGCTACGGATAACGAAATTCTAGTGGACATGTAAGAAAATTATGTATTTGACAAGAATGTTGGTTGAATATTTAAACTAAAAAGAGTAAAATAAAAACTTTTTCTAAAAAAAATGTGACCGCCTTCAAAAACAACCACAAAAAAGGGTAAAATAACCTACAAAACTTTTCTTTCGGAAGTCGGTGACTTTTTTTATTAATTTCATTGTCTTTTTTGCCACCGACTTCCGAAAGAAAAGTTTTGTAGGTTATTTTACCCTTTTTTGTGGTTGTTTTTGAAGGCGGTCACATTTTTTTTAGAAAAAGTTTTTTTATTGGGACTGTAGCACTATAACTTTTTACCGTCGTACCACAAAAACTTTTAAACGTCTGTTGAACACTTGTCTAAAAAAATGACAGATTATGACGTTGAAATAAGGTCCGTTATGCAGTTACACTTTTTTTAGACAAGTGTTCAACAGATGTTTAAGTTTTTGTAGTAAGACAAATGTTTAATTTTATTCTTTTATTTGTCTATGACAATTTAAAAGTGCCCTTTTAATCTTACTACTCAACTGAATTTAGACCTTATTGATGTAACTTGACTTCTATTATGTTGTTTTCCTCTAGACAAAAAGTTTAAAATGATCGCTATTTCCAAATATCTTTAATTATTTTTTAAAATTGAACTCTATGTAAGAGTAGCATTTTGTCACCGCTCGAAATGCCTTGTCCATAATACTGCACCAACGTATTGTCCAATAACACCTGTTTGTCACACTACCATGATGTCGCACTACCGTGGTGTCGCACTATAGTCGCACAATCGTTTGTCGCACCAGCGTGATCGATCGTGTCGACCTTCAGTGTGTCGCACAAGCGTGAATTCTGACTATGGGGTGTTGCAGTACAGTTGCGTCGCAAAAAGCGTTCATCGCACTTCCGTTTGTCGCACTAGCAGTACACTCGATGTTTTTCAATGGTGTATTGATCACATGTAATGAGTTTGATTGATAAACCATACCCCCACATGATGACAACACCAAATTCGGAATAGAAAACACTGCGACAGTCCAAACAAAAGATCCCAAAGCTCATCTACAAAGTACACAAAGTCCACACGATCCCTAAATCACTAGAATTCAAAACTACGAACACAGATACTTTAGCTCCCGCTCAAATGTATTGACCTGCATCGAATACACTAAACTGAAACTTTGGAAATAAATTTATCGTACGTCCGTAGCAAGAACCGTCGGAGATTTAGACTGCGCAGTTCGACTTGAATTGTTCCAAAAGTTTCCACCAAAAATATTTGATTGCGCAAGTTTTGTAAACGCTTCTGTTAAATTAAATAAATTGATTTGGATGAAATTCTGGGATGTACGGAAACTTCCATATCTGGTGTTTGTGTTCGAGAAAATTTTAACATTGCTGAGAGATTATTTTAAGAAAATTTAGCTTAGAAACATTATGTGGAATTGGATTGAAATTCATAAGTTTTTTTACTACATGATAACTTTTAATCAAACATATTTTTTTAACAGATTTGCTAATCAAATCTTATCTATATTGCGTGAAGCACTGCCATTAAAAAGAAACTATTTATGAAACACAAGGAATTTCTCTGGTACTTATCGTGGGTGCGTAAGACCCCGTGACAGTATTTAAAAAGCCAAAAAAAAAATATGAGCTCATCCTACTACTATTATAAAGGCGAAAGTTTGTAAGTATGGATGTATGGATGTTTGTTACTCTTTCACGCAAAAACGACTGAACGGATTTGGCTAAAATTAGGTACACAGATAGTTTATAACCTGGATTAACACATAGGATAGTTTTTATCCCGATTTTATGTTCCCGTGGGATAATTTTCGAGTTGTAGCGGGTGAAACCGCTGGCAACAGCTAGTTCCAAATAATAATAACATTATTACAACTCGTGACAACCGTCTTTATGAAGCTCGTCATACAATAAATGAAATCCTACGTCTCCCACTAAAGAAAAATATGAATATTAAAAAAAACCATACATCTCATTCAAAACTCCATAATAATATCACCGGGGTCACGCATTCCAAAGAAAGTTTTATTGCCCATAAAAAATGGTCTTCTTAATATCGTGAAACGAAATCAGAGGTCCAGTTTCATTCTCGATAATACATTTTATGCGACAACCCCATTGGATGAATTTCTATCTCCTGTTTTTACGATACTGAACGAAGAATCGAATATTTTAAGGATATTTGCATTTGACGCGAGGGTGCGGCTAAAAGAAGACTTTGTACAAAACCATTGATAACTTGTGAATGTTGTGGTTATGAAGGCAAAAGTGGATTTCTTTGTTTATTTGTTTTACTTTTTACCCAAAACATCTGAACCGTGGCCCTATGATGAATTTGCATTTTTTGTGACAAATACATAGTAAACAGGACCTTTGTCATTCAGGGTGCTTGTACACGGCGCATGTAACCCGCGCAAGTGCCTCAACATGCTCAAGCTACATGCGCCGTGTACAGGCTCCCCGCGGGTAGCTTGATCAAGTAGCTTGCGCATGTTACTCGCGCGGGTAACCCGCACCTTTACTTGCGCGGGTTACATACGCCGTGTACAAGCACCCTAATTTCATGCAAAGAAAATATTACCTCGTTCATACACTAGGCGCCTTTTCAATTTTCATTTTTTCTTGCTATTGTTCTCGAAGATAACAAAAATAACAATCATGTTCTTATGTTATAAAAGGTGTCACGTGTTTTTCGAACTATGATTGATTTATTTACTATCCCCTTATTAATAAAAAAACGAGAAGTTAAGTTACGAAAAAGTTAATCCTTTATAAATGTATGGTTAGTCCGAAGACTATCCTGGTTGTAACTTTAGTCCACGTTTATTAATAAGGGGGTTATGTGGGTTATATAGACTAAATGACTGGGTGGGGTTTATATAGATTGAATATAGGATGACCATCGTATTCTTAGTTAAAAAGCGTAACTCAACCTGAAATTGGCAAATTAAAAATTAACGCGAGAAAACAAACTAGTTATACTTATGCCAAGCAATGCCCTGTACCTTTAGCACGAATTTTCACTCTTTTACTTTACAGCGTCTTTCCAGTATTTACAGCGTTACTTGTATGAAAAAATGGAACAGCGCCTCTGGTGTGCGGAGAAGGAACTATTTTCTTCCTTGAAAATTGTCAATTAAAAATTGACAATGTTCCAGTTTACTTTACGTCTCAAATACTGAAAATTCGTGCTAAGGGTGACAATATTTTAAACGCTACAGACTATAGCGTAATGGAACTAATCCACGAATCTAACTTAAAAGTACAGTTACAATTGCTGAAAAGGTGAACCCATTACTTCAGTTATTCCACTTCAGTAAGTATACAAACAAAATTATATTCAAACAATGGAGACTCTAAACGGGATAATGGTTTTAGACTATTGCTTTAATTTGAGGCTTTCAAGAATATTTCCTTGTAATTTAGCGAGGCGTGGAAGATATTTGGATGAATTAGAGTAAGTATTTCAGTAACTTTGTTTATGATGTTATTTTTGGGTGCAATGCTTGGGGATGGTCGTAAAAGCAGGTTCAGTTATGAGGAAATGTTTACTGTAACTTGTGTTCTAAGTTTCAAAACAGAGATAAAATGTATTAGTGCATATTTTGACGTTAATAGCCAACAACATTTTCATTTCCTTTTAACTTGCCTTGCCAGTAGTTTTTTAAGCTTTACCGCAAGTAGGAATTTCTCCTGTATACGTTCGTCCGTTCACAAACAATGAAACGCATATATACCGGACCCGGAACTTGTAGGTAGATAATTCAAATTTTGTTCCATTCGAAAATTGAACCCGCGATACGCAGCGCACAATCAACCGTCAGTTAGAATTACTTGCTGAAACAGCTTCTGTTGTGTTAGTAACTCTTGCTATTAAATATACAATAGTAATATACCTAATAATAATCCACAACTATAACACAACGCCGTCTAGTCCCAAGCTAAGCAGAGCTTGTGTTACGGGTTCTAGACACTGATAAACATACTTATATATTTCTAAATACATACATATTCTAGATAAAATTATACCCAGATACAGAACAAATAATGATCGTTTCTCATGACACAAACATTTGTGGTGGGTGGGAATCGAACCCACAACCACCGGCATAGCAGTGAGGGTCACTAACCACTAGACCAATAGGCGTGGTACTTTTTACACAAAATTCTCTGAAAAATAAAAGCCACACGTATCGTTCCATTAATTCTCCATCCCCACAAAGTTTAACGTCCGTGCCAGGACAATAACGCAAGATGCATTCCATGGTTATTTATACTATTATGGGCAGTGACATCCCCTCGTAACATTTGCATTTGGACGCTCTTTTGTTACCCCACCGTGGTGCCAAGTGGTTTTGGCGCTTCCCACTTAATTGTCAAGTAATTTAGCTATGAGTTATTGGTGTTCCACTGCTCCAAATGGGTATACGGTGAAAATGTATTTTGGAGCGATTTATTCTGTAAGGTCCAGTCCACATTACTCGCAACTTGTGCTTGTACCACCATTGACATGGTGGCTTATTATGACGGCTTAAAGCATGGGTCTAAGAGCCTATGCACACATCGTTTTTTAAACGCGCCGGCGCAGCGCGTTTTGGAAACGCGCTACACCGCCGCGCTGCAATATTGTGTGACTCATGGCTACACCAAATAGGGCCAATTCAGCAAATGTCGGACAACTGGTGCCCGACACTGGTTTTCAACTGAGCCTTCGAGGAGAGTGATCCTTTAACAATTAGTCTATCGTTACTCCATTATAATAACTGTATATCTTTCATTCCCTTGTTTGAATTTTACTTGGCAGTGTAGCACCATCTATCACTTCATAATAAGAACAACTTCTGTACAATTGATTAGTGACAAAGTATGTTACTGTGGACAGTGTTTTTTTTTTTGTGAATGAGGAAGACTGACCTGTCGTGATACAGTCTTCACTAGTACGGAGGTCAATGTGAACCTGAATCAAAGAGAATCTATGAGCTCATACCCGGGTTACTAAAAAATAAATACTTCATACTGTTTAAGTACACACCAACAATGTAAAAACTATAAAAAGGTTTGTTTTTTTTACGTTATAAATAAAGTGTATTATTTATAATTTTAGAATAATCCCCAAACGATCAGTATCAAGGACATTCGTTAAAGATTTCCCCTCCTTGTAATACTAGACATATCAGATGCAATCTATACGCACATACTCTCACTCCCCCGAAATAAAGTAAGTAGTATGTTGTGACATCACAAATCCTCCCCTTCGTCATAGAACAGAGAGAAGCAGAATTCCAACTTCTAACAAGTATGAAAAATATTGTTGTTCTTTTTGTACAATCATCAGTTTATATGTCCGCTTCTTGAAATTAGGTTAAATTTGTTTATCTTTTCATATAAAGGTGTAAATACTCGTAAGGCCAGTATCTGCGATACCTACTTTAAAATAACCCACTTTAGTTTCAAGCATCGCCAATTGACTTAAATATGCGTGGTGATAATCTTATGCCGGAAATTATAAAATTATATTTTGCTGAGATAATCATTAGAGTCATTAAAAGCGTGAACTCTTTATAAATTACAGCTAAAAAAAAGTTACAAAAATAGTTTAAAAAAATCTCTGATTATTTTAAAATTAAAACATTAAATTAGGACCTACGATACGATGCCGCAACCAAACTAATTAAAGTTGTACCCCTTACTTGAAATAATTATTGAATGCTATCTAATTGATGGCTTGAAAAGTTACAAAAAAAAAAAAAAAAAACTTCCTTGTGTGATCCATGTAAGCTATTATTTTGACCTTCTGCATTCCTCTTCTCCTTGTCATGTCACCTAGTAGGGCTACCATACAACTGACAAATGAGGGATTTGACGGCATTACGGTTTTGTCGGCTGTTCCTACCAGTATTTATTGTGTACGTTGTTCTTTGTGAAAAATAGCTATTGTCACACTTGTATGGTTAGAAAAATATGGGCTTTCTATGGATATGATAGTTTAGCCGTGTTTTTTACCTTTTCCTTACGAATCGTATATCTTGTGATGTATTATGTATTTCATTTTAAAACATTGCTTTTATTTTTGAACAATGCTCGTGACTGTACAAGTCTGACAAAAAAACCACGGCACTGGATTAATTCGTGGAGCGGAGAAACGTTAAGAAAACGATAAACTTTAAAGTAGGAAATTGTATATTGAATTTAAACACGATAGAGATGGCAGAGTTGGCTCAGTAGCTGAGCGATTCATTACTATGCTGCGTTTAGCGGATTTGAATAAACACGTATTTTTAGGCAGTTGTTCCGGAGCTCTAGGTTGCCGTGTTAATATGCCAGTGAAGATAAAAGCTGAAACCTTATCACGAGATTACACGTTTGCCAATTTAAAAAAAAAAACATGAGAGGTGTCAAGGGACACCCGGATGGAACGAAGTTACTGTATCATCATCATCATCATCATCAGCTCAGCTCCGCTCCACTCCGCTCCGCTCCACTCCACTCCGCTCCGCTCCGCTCCACTCCACCCCACTCTTTGAGCTCTAGCACCCTTTGCAACGCGCGATAAGGAACTTCGTCCCAAAAAGAGTCGTGACAACTTTTCGTAAGAATTTTTTCCGTCTAGCCCCTTTACACAACGCGCGATAAGGAACTTCGTTCCAAAACTACCCTGTCACGAGATTTCACGTTCGCCAATTAAAAAAAAAATATGTACCATATCACGACATTTCACTTTTTTGTGACGTAAAGTAAACTGAGACTTTGACTTTAATTTTATGGACAAGTTAGTTTCTCGTTCATACACTAGAGGCGCATTTTCAACATTTCATGCATTAAACGCAGTAAATAATGCACTACATACTTTGAGTACGCTGTAAATAAAACACAGAAATCTTGTGACGAGTATTTTTAAATTTCCGATAATACTTTACACTCAAACCAACGTCAACGTAAAACAATTTTCCACAGGAACCGTTCACATTTCCCAGCAGCAACCCTAAGCCTTTCTGATATTACATCTCCTCAGAAATCCTTCACTATATTTCCTATCGACCGACAACTGTTCAACAAATAGAATAAAACATCGCAATTTCCTTGGGACCATGCGTGGTTCCGTACCTACTACCTATTTCCTACAGTTTCGTACCTGACAACCCTAATTTTCACTTGACTTCGGCATCGTTCATTGAAAATTCAACCCTGTTACTGGAAGACAAGGTTGTGTTTCTCATTTGTTGGTTAGTATGTCGTAAGTTTGTAAGAAAACACATGCTTGCTTCTAAATAAATAAGAACAATATTGCAACTAGTGTGTCTTCGATGTATTTTTCATTTCCTCATTTCAGTCGTTGAAGAGTTCGAAGTTTTGCTTTGTAGTTAAAATGGCTACAATATTGTATTGCCTGTTTAATGAGAGAGGCAGTTCTGAGAAGCAAAAAGTAATTTACAGGACTCTTATGACTTTTCTAAAGGATTCTACGAATAATTAATGTTGTCTTTTTAACTTTGATAATATTATAGAGTATCATAAATTATTACTACTTTTCAGGATTTTCTTAATGAAAAATGGCCTTTCTTTTGTAATGTAATGTGGAGCAGTGGTGGCCTAGTGGTTTCGACCCCGACTTACGAGTTGTAGGTCGTGGGTTCGAACCCAGCCTGGCGCATAACTTTGTGTAATATATTTCATCACCACTGCTCTCAAAACGGTGAAGGAAAACATCGTGAGGCAACCGGTACATCCTAGAACCATCACATTCGAAGACATGTGACATCTACCAAGCCGCACTGGGCCTGCGTGGATGGATTAAAGCCCACTCTCTTTTACCGAGAGGAGGCCTGTGCCCCAGCAGTGGGAACATTATAGGCTGATGATGGATGGAATGGCCTTTCATTATAGAATAACGTAACATACGACGGCACTCGTGTCATCATCATCTGCCTAGCCTTTTCCCAACTATATTGGGGTTGGCTTCCAGTCGAACCAGATGCAGCTGGATATCAGTATTTTAAATGAAGCGACTGCCTGTCGGACCTCCACAACCCAGTTACTGGGCAATACGATACCCCATGGCAAGACTGGTTGTCAGACTTTACAGCTTCTGACTAACAGTAACGACCGCAAAGATCTACAAATGACAGCCGGGACCAACGGCTTTACATGCTTTCCGCTACACTAAACTCGCTATGACAGAAGGTCACCCATCCACAGACCAACCTCGGCAAGCACGGCTTAACCCGGAAAATCGGCCTGTGTGGCTGTAATTATTTAGCCACGAGCTCCTCCTTGTGTGTTATGTCATGTTGCATAAAAATGAAAGTATTTAATGTCGCATTATACGTAGTCTGTTACTTTATCTGCAAAAGAATGCAAGTAAGCTGGCACTTTGTCCACCTGAGTTTGACCGATCGTCTCATGTAATTGAATTGCGTCTTGCACAGACACGAAGATAACGTTCTAGATAAACTTTTTTACAGAGGAAAGTATTACACTAAAGTTATTTGTTCCCTTAGCACGAGTTCTCAGTATTTGAGACGTAAAGTAAACTGGAACTTAGACAATTTCAAATTGACAATTTTCAAGGAAAAAATTAGTTCCTTCTTCGCACACCAGAGGCGCTGTTCCATTTTTCCATACAAGAAACGCTGTAAACACTGCAAAGACGCTGCCTGTAAAATGAACTAGTGAAAACTCGTGTTATGGGTAATGTTGTGGCTTGGAAATGATTATTTTTTTATTTTACTTAGATCTCTAAGTATGAGTTTGGTCTTGACCTCAATCTAGTCTAGAAGCAAAAATAAGCATACCAATGGAGCGAGTGGACCATACCTCCCACTAGGTGGCCCGATGACATCGTGAGAGTCGATGCAAGTGGCGAAATGTCGTTCGGCGTGGTCTAAGGGGGAGGCCTATGTTCAGTAGTGGACGTCTTCATCATCAAAGCATCGTAATCCAAACTACCTAAGACCTAAACTTTGTTTCTCTGCCGGTAACATTACTTAGAACGTAAAAGAATAGTTGAAAATTCTTACATTCTGGCTTTACCGTTACTTCGACTAAAAGGTCGGTAAAGCTTCAGTTACACGTAGCAAAAATTTGCTGCGAATTCGAATTCAAACACGCAAATTCAAAATTTACTTGGTTTTTTTTTTTGTTGCATTTGTTCCAATGAACATGTCAACTCTACAGTGCATAGTCCGAAACGCACTTCGAGAGTTTTTTTTTCTTCCAAACTAACAACTCTCACTACTCCCTTTAATTTTTAAGTCTTTTTATTCGGTACTAGCAAACCCGGCGAACTCCGTTTCGCCATACAAACCTCACGGAGCCCGAGACCTTTCCAACTAACGCAACACCGTGGAAATCGGTCCGTGCGTTCTGGAGTTATATCGTCAGGAAGGAAAACCCGACTTATTTTGATATAGTAGACAAACTCGCTTCGTGTGATCCTAGCTTTAGATAGTGGCCAAGTTAGAGCTCGGTGTTTCAACCCCTAAAGGGTGGCCGGACACCGGCAAAAAGGCAAAGGCATGCGTTTAGTCGTCCTCTTTCATTGAATGGGGAGGGTTAAGTGGGATGATTAAAGGTTTGAAATGTACGTATTACTTACCTTATTTAGTTGTGAGGGATAGGACAAATTGAAACAAATTGTGGTGTAGTTTTTGGAGAATAACAAAACGTTTTCTTTTCTTTTTGTGAGGATGTGGCAGTTAATTTAGTGCTTATAGAAACCTGGGTCATTTTTAAGAACCTATGCATCACGTTATTTAAACGCGCCGGTGCAGCACGTTTTAGAAACGCGCGTCGACGGCGCGTTTTATCAGAGCAGTTTGTTGTCGTTTGTTTTAGGGTGCGTCTGACTTGCGTGCGTATCCCGTCTGTATCGCGTCAAACCGCGTCGCTGCACCGGCGCGTTTAAAAAACGTAGTGTGCATACCATAGGCTAATAAGTCTTGTATTGATGTTTTTCCTCCATCGATGTCAGTGATGTCGAAGAAACATTTAGAAACGAAACCAAAGCCTTATCAAATAGTGTAGTTTACTGCGTAGATAAATTGAAAATCTGTTTATAGAATGTTTTTAAAAAAATAAAATATTATAAAAAAATGTACTTTTTTTATATAATAATGTCATAATATTCCACAACTATAATTACTATACCACTAACTATACACAGGCGTTGCTAAGCATCTGTCAAGAGTATTACTTCGGAAAGTACTACTTTGGCTTACCTGAGCCAAAGTATCTGATTCGGGATAAATAAACGTTTCTTTGGGCGTTGCTTGGCATAGCACCGGCTAAGGCATAGTTCATTCGAAAGTAATACTCTATTGATTTTTCAGGAGCTTTCACAATATATTGCGGATAATTCTTATTTCATAAGCAACCGGATTCGCTTTGTTTTTTAAACACATTTTTTAAACGCGCCGGTACCGCGTTTTAGAAACGCGCTGTACCGTGCGTGTCGAAGTAGCGTTTTCATCAGAGCAGTTTGTTGTCATTTGTTCTAAGCTGCGTGCGTATCGCATCTGCATCGCGTCAAACGCGCTGCACCGGCGCGTTTAATAAACGTGGTGTGCATTGGCTCTCAAGTCGCTGACAACAGCTAATGCATCAAACTTTCGAACCGCCAAACTCCTCAGCCGATACTATCGTCTACGCAGCATCCATCCGTCACGAATACAAGTCTATCAATCTCTGTGATTTACTCCGAGACGCATCATTGAGACGTCACACTCAGCGCTGTTTACGACTGCGGTCCGAGACGGACGCGTCATCAGTCATTCGATAGATACGTTACGACGATGTTGTGTGTGTGAGTGTGTACATATTGCAGTGTGTGTACTTGCGTGTGTGAGGAAGTTGGGGCGATGTTCGTGTGTTTCTTGTGATCATAGTACTTCAATATAATCTTACTCGCTCGCACTTGCACGACGCACGTACTACGCACTATTGCTTGCTCTTTCTTTTAGCTGTCTACACGCAAATCTATTTATTTTACGGCGAAAAAAAAAGAAAATTCTAAAAAATTAATAACATGGACCTGCTTTTTAGTTAGTTCAGTTAGTATAAAAAGTTTCATGAAAAAGACAATGCCGGTTGCTCCTTAGAGCTATGACCCACCAAATAAAATTTGGCTTCCTACTATACCAAATGTAACATTCTATTTGTGCTTTATCAGTTTTATGTAAAATCATGTTTTATAAGTCTATAATCCTGCCGTTTCTGTTTAATTGGATACAATATCACATTTAGGTTAGATACCTATGTCGAGCATACGTTAACGTCACGTCCCTATTTTCACAATGCTGGTCTAGCCACAAAGCACACACAATACAATACTAACAATCTTGACGGATTACAGATGTTGGTGGAAGCTGTAAGATAATTCAAACACATTTATAATTTGTAAAAAACAAACACAATAGCCACCCAAAAATCAAATGACTTTGTCCATAATGCCAGTTGTGACATTTTGACACAAGGATAAAATACACAAACAATATACAAAATGGACTGCGCACTCATGCTCATGCCTCAAAAATGAGGAGATTTGTAGACGAACCAAAGTAACCGACATAGCCCAACGAATTAGCAAGTTGAAATGGCAGTGGGCAGGCCATAATATAGCTCGCAGAACTGATGGCCGATGGGGCCGTAAGGTTTTCGAATGGAGACCACGCACCGGCAAGCGCAGCGTAGGACGTCCACCCACTAGGTGGGCAGACGATCTTTAAATGAAGGCCACAGGATCACGCTGGATGCAGGCCGCTTACAACCGGTCCTACTAGAAGTCCAAAGGAGGCCTATGTTCAGCAGTGGACGTCTTACCGCTGATGAGATGATGATGATGATGATGAATAGGGTAGGTAACCAAAATACATGTTATTACGTTTTTAAATATTTCTTAAAAAAACATTTATAAACGTAAAAACAGTAGTCCGCCGGTGTGGGAGCGGGGTCCAAACTACCGGTGGTTAGGGCTACAGAAACAGGTACCTCCTCACAATGCGGGCCGTATTTAGGAACACTGCCTTCAAAATCAGGCCCTTGATCCAACTACCTAGAGAGAGCCTTGAAAGGTATTCGTCGAGGCCCTTTGCCATCAGGCCATTGGCTGTAACGATAAATCGGCACAATGATAGCCGAGCTCACATTCCCACTCCGACAACCGCGCGTGCTAAGTTGAGATATTTCATTTATTTATATTTCTCAGTTTTCAGTTCAGAAGGTTCTCGTCATGCGAGATGGTATCATCGATTATTATTTATCGCATTACGCGGCGCATCGATCTGTCTATCACAATAATATCAGGGACATTGGCGACAGCAAAAATAAAAAAAGAATATTGAAAAATAAACCTGAAAGCAATTTTAAAGCCGAAAAAGTAAATAAGGTTAACAAGTAAGAGTTGCCCGGGTGTCACCACTGCGAGGATCGCCCGGAGGACACGGTGGAGCGTACGGCGGTGGTACGCCCAGCTTGGGCGGAGCACCGCCGTGTCCTCACTGCGGCGATAGGCGGAGACCTCTCGCGCCCAGCATTGGTTGCGGCCATGCTGCGGGGCGAGACGCAGTGGGAGGCGGTTGCCTCCTTCTGCGAAGCAGTCATGCTCGCGAAGGAGGAGGCGGGCCGCTTGAGGGAGAGGATACCGTCCTCCCTCCGCCCGAGACGCAGTGGTAGACGCCCACGGCTACGGATGTCGCGGGACGATCTCCGGCCACCGTAGGCGCGGGCATGCGGGCGGCGA
Source organism: Agrotis segetum (assembly GCA_036375495.1). Classification (NCBI taxonomy): domain Eukaryota; kingdom Metazoa; phylum Arthropoda; class Insecta; order Lepidoptera; family Noctuidae; genus Agrotis; species Agrotis segetum. The sequence goes on from JAQSVV010000031.1 coordinate 3,268,298, forward strand.
GTAAAGGGCAACTCGCTGCCCGACCATGGACCGTGCCCGGTTCGACAGCGCGTTGTGTGTGTCCCACGCGCGCCTCAAGGAGCGTCAGCATAGTGACGGGGCCCCCCTATAGAGGGCCACAGTCCTGCCGGGGTTGCGGGACATACGTATACCGCGACTCCGGCACACAAAGGGCTACCGAAGGACACCGTGTATTTTAGTCAGTACAAGTCTGACAGTCCCTCCAGCCCTGCCCGGGATTGGAGGACTCAATCGATGATTTTGCCACGTAAAAAAAAAAAACAGGTAAGACTTATATTTTACTATTTCTATCCATACTACTTTCTGAGAATAGGAGGGAAGGGACAAGCGCCATCCAAGGTGCCCTTCTCTTTCGTCATGCTAATTATAGCAAATCAAAAAAAACCTAAACGGTGGCAATTACGGTTCATTTTTGGGTACTATGTAATTTGAAGTGCTCAGTCCAGATTTTATGATAGGGCTATGTTTTGATTAGGTATTTCCGCGTCAATGACGTTTCGTTGTACCTAATCATTCATGCTCAAATGTGAAATATTTTTAAGAGTGTATATTCATAATGTGATTTATATAAAAAAAACATTATTTTCGTTAAACACACTTATTGAAAATAATGTTTTATTAAAACTGAATATTGCATATTTAAATCCGAACAATAACACATTAAAAGGTGTCATTTGTCATTTTCTCTGCGTGTAGGTATGCATAATGCGTAACGCACATGGCCGCGATGAAAACAGGAAATGGTTTTTGGGTTTTCGAAATCCTTTTATCACTAACTTTTTAAAAGCATCCTTTGCAGAATAACAATTATGTAATCAGGGGTCTTATTTTCATTTAATATTTTTCATTAGTTTATATTTCCTGTAATGAGGGCTGAAAGGTGGGGCAGGATCTGGCATTGTCATAAGTATTTTATGATTGCCAGCGGTTTATTGTTCAATTTAGAGGTACCTTTGAGATATTTTCTATAGAGAAAATTTTATGGAATCATCTTTTCACCAAACATAAGACCTAACATTAATCCTCAACTTTACCATATACATATTTATTTCAAAATTAATGCTGCAGTATTTTCGACGTACGATTATCACAGGATTCTGTTAAGCCATTTGAGGTAGTTTGTAACTAGCTTCGTTTCTTGACTTCGCGTGCGTTTTACTTAAAATTACAGGAATGTATTTTTTTTGTGTTTTGTTTTGCTCCATTTCAAAACAGTATAGCAGTATTTCCAAAGATTAACGCGTTCAAGCAAAAAACTCTTCAGCTTTAAAATATAAATACCTACTGATTGATAGTCAACTTTGATACTAGACGTGTCACTTCATAGTTTTTACTCAAACGTCAAAATGCAACGAAATCAATGAGATACCCACTAACAAGGTGTGAAGTCAATATTTCTTTAGCTTCCAGACCACCGGAAGAGTTAATAAATGCATTAAGAGCCGACTAATTGATCGTTGCGGAATCGAACCGACGATCTTCTTGGTAACGGCCCAATGCTTCGTCATGATGCGGGGTAGGGTTGCCAAAACCAAGATTTTTTAAATGTTAATTTGTGATTTCCTTATTCAGTATAAGAATTTTGGAGCGATAAAGGACATATTTCCTCCTTCCAGTTATGGGAAGGAGGAAGTTCTCAATTCGACTGTATCTTTTTTGTTATTTTTGTAACCATACTACCTTGGTCCCGGCTGTCATTTGTAGATCTTTGACAGTAGTTACTGTTAGTCAGAAGCTCTAAAGTCTGACAACCAGTTTTACCAAGGAGTATCGTATTACCCAGTTACTGGGTTGTGGAGGTCCGACAAGCAGTCGCTCCATGTAAAATACTGATATCCAGCTGAATCTGGTTTGACTGGAAGCCGACCCCAATATAGTTGGGAAAAGGCTAGGCAGAATGATGATGACTACTAAGCACGTATCAACAGCGGATCAACAGGACGAAGATTACATTACGACGATGATGTCTGGCATTCGTGATCATACATAAAACATGTCTTATTGAGAACCTCCTCTTTTTTTTTCGTCGGTTAAAAAAATACTTAATTATCAGTCTAGCAAAACAAGAATGGGAAACATAACACACGATCCGTCAAAACATTCAATTTGCTCGCTAAACTTCTTCAAGTATGTAGTAGTACGAGGGTGTGTATTTTTCTTGGCACAATGCACTTACACGCGAGTGCTTCCTTTGTTTCTTTTTCCAATTGGGTTTTATTGACGGGAACCGTTTTATTGGGCCGGTTGCCCGATGTATTAGTGCGGACTGTAGAAGAAACGTTTTTGTTAACCGACTTCAAAAGCACGAAGACGTTCTCAATTCGACTGTATTTTTTTTATGTTTGATACCTCAAAACTGACGACTCGGTGAACCGATCTTGATGATTCGTTTTTAGTTTGATGCAGTATATTGTCATTTTTTAGTACCATGTTTAAGACTGGTCTATTGTTTTTATTTTATTTTATTTTTTATTTATTTACTCAAAACAAAGAATTTTAGTACACGTTTGAAACAGTTTTACAAAATTATAACACTTTTACAAACGTGTGGGTGAACACTGCTCTCCTAGCTAGGTTATAGAAACTTGTGTTAAGGAGAAGCAGTCCGGACCCCTAAGGAAGAATGACGTGTTATTGTTTGCTATGCTTCTGATGTTACTGCTACAATCTTTCAAGAATTGAGTATTGAAAAAGTTTCACTTTTACCGTGGTTTCATAATACTATACAATACTTTTTTTAAACTATGAAAAACTCGAACATACATATTTAAGGGAAGTGTTAGCCCTAGAACTCAACACTTCATGCATATTGAGAAGAACGTAACAACCCGATTCTCTCATCAATTGAGTGGATTGTAATTGTCGACTTTCGACCGTAGCACTTCACCTCGTCGTTCTGCAAGACTGCGAGTATTTGTATCGCTAAATTGAACCCTTATTGTTCAACTTGTTTTAAAAAAGAAAAGCATTTTACTCTTGGAAGGCATTTTTTTTTTGTTTAGGTATACGAAATTACACTATTTTTTACGTGGTGAAATCATCAAATGAGTCCTATCCCAAGGCAAGGTGGAAGGGACAGTTAGACTTGTACTCTGACTAAAATCCACGGTGTCCTTCAATAGCCATTTACGATCCGGCGCCGTCGACCCGGGCATGATGTATCCATGTCGGTCGATCGACGATCTTGTATCGTTGTACAGTCAGCAACAGGGAAATCTCACCCCCTTCGGTACCTAGTAATGTTACTACCGAAAGGGGTAAGTTTTCTCTAAAACTTACCATACAATACAAATGTTAATTAACCACTTACTATCTTGTATCGTTGTACAGTCAGCTACAGGGAAATCTCACCCCCTTTTGTAGTAATGTCACTACCAAAAGGGGTAAGTTTTCTCTATAGCTTACCATACAGTACAAAGGTTAATTAACCAGATACTATACAATATCACTACAATTAAAGCAGTGCCATTCAAGCGCTTAAAACAAAAGCAAATCCAATCCTACTCACACAAAATAATTCCCAGAAACAAAACATTGTCTCACAATATTATTTCAAGACGAAACACTCGCCACGTGACGACGTCCTTCTTATAAAATATTCAAGCGCAATTTCGAAATAAATGGAACAGGATAATTAATTCTGAACTAACCCCGTCACCGGCACCGTAGAGAAAGGACCGCGGTCGCTTATCACTGAACTAGCGCTGAATTACGTCCCTTTCAGTAATCGGATTAGATAGCTATAAAATTGTAATGAAGGGGAAAGAATTGGTGTAAAATGATTTTCGGAGGTATTTTTGTTACTGTTTTTTAGCGTGTATTTTTTATGTGATATAGGTTTGCTCATAACCACCTTAGTCTAGAAAAGATCTGCCCACTATTTCCATTTGCCATGAACTGGAATTTCCTCTTTCTAGTTCTGATGGAACCTATCCAATTCGTCACGTAATCTCCTTTGTGGCCTACGGTGACTCCGACGGTCGGGGCACTAACTTTATTATAGGATAAAATACACTGGTCCGAAGCAATGTGTTGCGGCCATCGACACGTAAAGGAAGAGGAGATGGGAAAAACCATTTTTGGTTGTGGCTCAATAAAAGCAGTAGTATAGGTCGTTTGTGCGGTTTCCCAGAGACAGCTTAATCAATTTACATACCAGATGATCGCCATATAATAAACAAACGAAAAAAAAAAACTCACACAATATGTTTAGAACAACAAAACAAGACTTCCAAAATTGCGGACACAAAAACATTTTCTTTTATTTCAATAACTTAATGGCGACCCACAATCCGAAACACAAAAGTTACACAACTCCGTCAAAACAACATTAAGAAAGAGAGTAGCTTCATATTCCTTTAGTAAATAATTCTCGACGTGCTCCATCCAGAAATATGTCCCTCACACCCAATTGATTTCCACCAACAGAACTTTCCACTTACCTTTAAAAACTTTTCACTCGAAACTCAATTCATCACCAGCTCACGTTCTCGAGACAGTGGCGACATCTATCAAAGTATAAAGAAACTAGTATTATTATTACCTCCGTAACACACAAAGAGGGAATCCGTCGAGTAATAATTCAGGCGAACTACATATCTCGCCAACCTTCGGAAATAGAATATTAAAGTGGGTTCCTCATACATCTTAGATTGGTACAGACTATTCTTCTCATGACTTGCCGTTTTGTGGACCCCTTTTGTCGTTTTTATGTTGACAAGGTTAGTGACCAGATTCAGGGGATTCGGGGGACTTTTGAAGTATATTGGGGTCTTCAATAATTCACTCCAATTCTGTATTGAAAACGGACAAAAGTTTGTAGATATGAAAGTTTTCTGTATCGATAGTGGTTTTCCATGTGTTTTGGTTTCGTTTCAAAACTTTTTTTCAATTGTCAAAAGTTCGGTCCCATAAGTACTGATCTGAAGTACTCACCTTAATGAATGGAAACACAGAACAATTCATAAAAACACTGAAAACGCTGTAGCAATTAAGCTTGAAGAAATCCCGGAAAATTAATTCAACTATCTTGGATCCCGGTATGATGCGCTGTCTTGCGGGCGACGAGTAATGGGTAGCCCGCCGTCCGTGATGATCCAGGCTTGGGTCGACAACGGGTTGTCTACGTGCGCCTCAAGAAGCTATCAGCAAATGACGGGGCCCCCATGTGGGTATATGCCTGCCAATGTCACAATACTGTCTGGAAAGCCCAAATGGCCTAGGCTGTATGTAATGGATTTTTACATCTCCACTCTACATCCGCGGTGGAAATCTGTTATTCAAAACACATCTCCTCTCGTGTCCGCTCCTCTCCGCTTTGAATACCAGGTATCCGTGACCATGGGACGTGAAAGGCAATTGAAAGAACGGGGTGGATAAGTCAGTAGTCTAAGAGTTCCTTACAACCAGAGAGGACTCATCTATGATTTTACAACCCAAAGAAATACTTAATAAAAATAATGAATAATGGGATTTTTTTCCTACTCTTTAGAACTAATAATGTCGTAAACACAAATAAACATACAGCAAAACTTACAAATAAAGCACCGCATACACTACGTCAAAAAGCAAAAAGCAAACTGCAGACCCCGAAAAGCAAAATGTTGCGCGGCTTAACATGTCAGCAACATTATCATTGTTTCATTACTTGTTGCGGTGGCGCGGTTAACGGTCGGAACGGTTGTAAATGACGTCATTATCAACTGAATTCGGTATTGGACTCGGAAGTATCTTTCGAGAAGTGAGGCATAAATGTTGGGGGAGTTTTGGTCGTACCGCATGAATAGGAACCGGAAATTGAATAGAATATTTTGAATGGAAGAACATGTTTTTGAACGGTCTATTAAACAGGCTTTGGGCAGTGAAGATTTGAAGCGGTAGATGTGTTCTCGCTGTAGTAAAGGACAAAATGTTTAAGCGGAGAATTTCTGAACGATCTGAGTGATCTCGTACAAACACGAAGGCGAGAAGGGAATTTTACTAAACCATTGTAGCTCCTGGAAATCAACATAAGTGATCTAAACCGTAACCTAAGCGCAAGCCTAACAGAAAATACGTAAGACGCAGACGGGATACGGACATTATTTTGTCTCTACATCGTCCCTTTTGTACAAAATGTATAGAAGCGTCGTGACGCAAAACATATAGAAGGGTCGGGTCGCGAGTGCAACAATTTAGCGTCTACGCCTGTCCGCGACGCGACGCGTCCTTGTCTCTATCTTTAGGAATGTGCTTAAGGATCTCGAGACACAAGGCTTTTCATTTAGGAATAAAATATATCCGGGTAATGGGAAAAATGTGGTTATATTACGACGTCATAAGACTAGTCTTGTTCCAGTGAGTGAACGAGATGGCGCTAGACGACTTGTATAGCTCTGTCACTTTCACTCGCCGGAATAAGCCTGGTTTTAAAACGTTGTAATACCCACCCTGCAAGAAAATACCTACAATCAGCAAATTATTTAAATTCTTTAGTAAATAGTGATAGTTTCGCGTTTGGCTTCTTTCTCCCATGATGGCGACGTGAATCTAATCGTTTAAATCTTCGATGGACAGACAATAACGTGACAAAATAATTCACACTCCGTATTTTCCCACGTAGGGTGCTCCGAAATCTCTTGTACAAAGCCTGTTTATTTGTTGTTATTAGTAAGGAAACAATATAATGTTGTTGTTATATTATTATGTTGTTTACAATAACTTTCACATAAACATGTTCCGTCTTACTACAAAATATTTAAACATCTGTTGAACACTTGCCTAAATAAACTGTCATCGACTAAACGGCATTTGACGTTTTATAAGGGTCGTACGTTTTTTAAACGTTCATCTAGTCGTTATAATGGTGTAGTGCGTGCTACAGAAAAACATCACAATCGGGTAACAAAGCAACGCTTTCAATACGATTTTCTCCTTTCTAGGTGGACTCTGTCACACCGATTTTAACCCTTCACAAATCTTTCTCGTCACAGCCTAAAGCTAGCTTCTCACAGTGCGTGATATCACGCACCACACGCGAGCCAGTTATACCTTTGTCAACCTGAAAAGCGTGCCGAAGCGTTTTTGTTTGTAATGTATAGAATTGTTTGAAGCCTACGCACAGACTATCAGACCGGTTTCGCTTTTTTATATGACAGTTATGCCTTTGTCAACCTGAAAAGCGTGACGAAGCGTTTTTGTTTGTGATGTATAGAATTGTTTGAAACCTACACACGCTTTTTTATATGACAGGATTCGGATCGCATTTGCTTCGCCCTGTCTGTTTGACAATAGCTTTACTCCATGATCGCGACCGCACCGCGCGCCCTGAAATCATCCGATACGCCGCGGAAACCCGAGTCGAGCCAACTCGTACTGAACGTGATATTACGCGCCGTGTGAAGCCAGCTTAAAATAATAAAGCCTTACTCCTCACAAAACATAATCAGTAAGCCCAACTTTGTGTTACATAAATAAGTGATGTGTCTCAACATCTTAAATATTAAGTGTCGTTTGCCTAGTTGTTTAAATATTCGATTACGGTACTAATCCCTGGGTACTACGGTGAGATTAAACTGTGGTTTTGTACCTTTGGTGTTTTTAGAAGCCTCTTAGAGGTAAATTAATTCTGGATATAATTTTCTCACTTCCACAGGCCTGCTGTCCGTGAGAGGTGCCAACCTGCGAGCCCAGTACGGATTTGTAGATGTCAAAAGTCTTTGATTAAATATTTGGTACAAGGATATGTCCTTCCTCGCTTGTCCTTGACGTTTTCATCACGATGTTAACCTTCTCAGTTTAGATAGAGTTATCATCTTCAGCCTATAATGTTCCCACTGCTGGGACACAGGTATCCTCTCAGTGAGAGGGAGTGGGCCATAATCCACAACGCGGGCCTAGTGCGGATTGGTGGATGTCACATGTCTTCGAATTTTTTGGTTCTAGGACATGCCGGTTTCCTCACGATTTTGTCCTTCACCGTTTTGAGAGCAGTGGTGATGAAATAAATAACACAAAGTAATGCGCCTGGCGGGGTTCGAACCCACGACCTACTCGTAAGTCGGGACCAATACCACTAGGCCACCACTGCATATATACTGATAGAGTTATAAATGACATTAAATGATTATTTATTGGATGAAAATTTGTTTTCACTGCTTTCGTAGCATCCATTTTTTGTATTCGTGATATAGATGTAAACCTCATTAATATTTTCTCAAATTACAAAAACTGTAATGAAGACCATTTCGTCTTAATTATATTAAAATAATATTATTAATTAAAGGCTTTTAACATATTATGAGCTTATAAAGCGTAGAGTTTAACAGAATTACATGATATTAATTATATTAAAATAATAACATCTAACGTAATTAAACCTAGGCTTCAATATACGTAATTAGGCATTAATTTACAACGTCAGAGATAAATTTCTACGCATTAAACTATAACCATAATGCCTGTAACTACCGGCATACAGGGTGAATTTTTCAACGGGGCGTGGATGTCTAGGAATATCCGTAACTATGATGAATATCAAAAAACGTTGAAAGAAGTCTCGAAGCCGATTTTGACATAAACTAAAACTGCATCATTGGATTTTAGGAAAATCTATAATCCTGTCCAGGAATCGAACCCGCTAATTTTGAAAAAAAAATCACACCCTGTATTATTAAATCATTCAATAGTGTTGCTGATAAGGATCAAATTCTGGGAAGTAATCATAATTATACGGAAAATTCCACGACCAGTTGAAATTTTTCAACTGGTCGTGGAATTTTGACCATGTATATAGCATGGAAGTTCCAGAGGCCTTATTTAGGAGGCCTTAGTTTTAGTTATTCTGACGTAAAGTAAACTGGAACTTTGAAATTCTCAAATCAACAAATTTCAGAAAAAAAAAAGGTTGCACTCCAGGAGTGCCGGTAGAAGTGAAAACTTTTTTGTTACTATGTTTTATTTTTAATTTGAATGACGTCTTACTCATTTTCGATCAGGGTCACGTGACCCTGACGCGAGTTTTGGTCACGTGACCCTGACGCGAGTTTTAAATTTTTTACCCATTACAGAAAAAGTGTACAACGCCGCTAAAGAAGTTTTCACTTCAAAAATTAGTTCCTTCTACGCACAACAGAGACGCTGTTCCATTTTGTCCATATAAGAAACGCTGTAAATAATGGAAAGAAGCTATAAAGTAAATTCGTGATAAGGGTACTGTACCCTTAGCACGAGTTTTCACTCTTTTGAAATTGTCAAAGTTCGAGTTTACTTTACGTCTCAAATATTGAAAACTCGTGCTTAGGGTACTGTTCGATTTCCACTTTTAAATAAAATACAGAAACCTCATAATATATTATCCTCTGATTTGACTTGACACCGGTTTCAAAATTGACATATTAGTAACAAACAGAAATAATATTTTTGCAAGGTCTTATTTACTTGGGGTGCTATGACAGGAAACCTCCACGTGCGCCCGTGGACTGGAGTTCCCTCTCGGATACGTCCAGGGGGAAGACCAGTTTTTCGGGCCGGTGCACCCTGGGATGCGGGCAAAAACTCTTCCTTGGGCACTGTGTGCCCAAGTGGTCTCTTTGCCCGTATGCAAATAGCCTGTCGTGTGGATGCTCCAACGCGTGTCCCTCTGATCAGCAGAGGGCACAGCGGCGGAGCGGGCTTGCGGACGGTGAGTGATGGGTAGCTCGCCGTCCGACAAAGGACCAAGCCCGGGTCGGTGGCGCGTCGTGTTTCGCGCCAAATGCCTGCTGGGGTCGCGGGTTTTTTCTTAACCCAGGTTACCGTGACCCCGGAACATAAAGGGCATAGGAAGGAACACGGGTGGATTTTAGTCAGTAAGAGTCTGACAGTCCCTTCCGCCCCACCCAGGGCGGGAGGACTCATTTGATGATTTTACCACCTAAAAAAAAAAAAAAAAAAAAAGGTCTTATTTACTTGTCGCGGGACACACGATTGACCGTGACCCAGGAACGTATAGGGCTATTAATGGACACCGTGGAATTTATTCAGTAGTCTGACAGTCTCTTCCTCTCTTCCCTGGGTGGAAGGATTCATTTGATTTTTTTACCACGTTAAATAAAAACTTTTAATTACTTTTACATGTCCCGTTGTCTGTAATTAAGACATGGAAGTTAAATTTGATCCACTTCCCTATTTCCGATTGAGCTGAAATTTTGTACGTATATGTATGTCGCGTGACAATGCAATATTATGATGACATGGAGCTGATCTGATGATGGAGCTGGAGATGGCAATAGAAACTTTGTAATGAAACGCCGCAAAGTTACTCGTTTGATCTTAACGAGTACTTTGTTTATCGTAAGTTTATTTTTAACAAATAAAGCTAGTTTTTAAAAAGAATGATAAAAGTTTTAAATTATTAATCTGTGCTATAATTATCAATCTATTAGGGTTTCTTAGAAATACTTGTGTAAAAATTGTACATGACGTCGTGATAGTTGGAAATAGTTTTAGTTCAAAAACAGATGAAAACAACAGCATTTTACCTTTTGTCTTCCTATCGGTCGAGGATATTCATAAACTACCAAGAATAAAGTTATACATAAATATTATCCGAAAGTTTGCGGTTTCTCATCACATACAAACATCTCACACGAAAACAAAACCACGTTACCATATCACATAAATCATCCACATTATAGCGATTCTAAATGATATTCACTAGTGATGGGCCGATTGTGACTTTAGCCGACTAGCCGACTAGTCGTCTACATAATATCGACTGTTGGTTAGTCGGCAAAGCCTATCGGGTATATTGGTGGAGTACAGAGTAGGTAGAGAATAATGTCAGTGACGTTCTTCGTAGATCCGAGTCACTTGTATTGAATACATTATGAAATGTACAATTGTACATGTATAACATCCAAACTACTGAACCAAATTGCTTAAATGACATTTATTCAGCAAATTGGTCGTTTCGTACCTGACTACTCTGAGGAGAAACATCCGAAACAAACTCAGACGTCACAGTCTGTTTGAAAGTCCAGACATTTGCAATAAAAAAAAAACTGATATTTCCGGGCAGGCCAAAAATATGAACTCTTGTTAAGCCAGCTGATTAATAAGTAAAAAATATAAAGAATAAAGAATTAGTCGACTATTCGCCGACTGCAAATAAAGCCGACTAATCGTCACATCTCTAATATTCACACATGCATATTAATGTAAGGACGGCATTAATAATTGAGAACCAAGATAAAACGTTCGCTCGAACGTACAACTTTCTCACGTTTCGAACAGTGAGGCTTTATTGCTAATGTTACGACTGCTAAGGGTTTTACAACTGATTGCTTTTGAAGATAGTATTTTTAAGGACTGATGTTTAAAGGTCTCGACAAATTGTGAACACTCCATTGTAGCTTTTGAATTTGGAATGCCATTTTTTAAATCAATATTGCGGCATTACTGTACTGTCATGTTATTACTTTATTTTGCCACCTGTGCAGCGGAGACGCCTATCTGTGCAAGTATGCCTGCGCAGGTAGACCGGAGCGTGTATATGGGAATAGACCTGTGCAGATTTTTGAAGTGAAAACTTCTTTAGCGGCGTTGTACACTTTTTCTGTAATGGGTAAAAAATTTAAAACTCGCGTCAGGGTCACGTGACCAAAACTCGCGTCAGGGTCACGTGACCCTGATCGAAAATGAGTAAGACGTCATTCAAATTAAAAATAAAACATAGTAACAAAAAAGTTTTCACTTCTACCGGCACTCCTGGAGTGCAACCTTTTTTTGAAGTGAAAACTTCTTTAGCGGCGTTGTACACTTTTTCTGTAATGGGTAAAAAATTTAAAACTCGCGTCAGGGTCACGTGACCCTGATCGAAAATGAGTAAGACGTCATTCAAATTAAAAATAAAACATAGTAACAAAAAAGTTTTCACTTCTACCGGCACTCCTGGAGTGCAACCTTTTTTTTTTTTTTTACCTGCGCAGGCGACCGGCGCAAAATCTAAAATCAATTCTTTCTCGGTGTACCTGAAAGTATTGAAGACAGCTCCGCTTCACCGGAACGCCGGATACACGATACCGTCCTGTCCCTGGCCCTACTCAGGTTACCTCTCTGGTAGATCGTAGCGTGTATGGCTTAAGGCGCTCCCACACCTCGAGCATTCGTTACATTAAAGTGCGCAATTTGTTGCTCTATTGTCTTCGAATGTTCGAATCTGTAACGTTACATTACAGCTGAATGCTCGTCGTGAGGGAGCGCTCTTTAAATTAGGTGCCCAAAGGTTGTCGACGGCTGCACTTAGGAGGATCGTCTACCGAGCGCAATAATAATAAATAATTTTATATTTTTTTCTGTAACAGGCGTCACTTTCAAACATCCCCTTATAAACTCATTCCTTACTTTATCCATACTTGTCACTGCACACATCTATCTTAACATCCTCATCTCCGCTACACGCAATCGTTTCTCATCCATCTTTTTCACAGCCCAGCATTCAAAGAGCTAAAACATAAAAAAATAACAATAACAACACTTAAAATGCATACAGCCAAAGTAACAATGCACCTATTCTTTATCTACCTCTGTAAACTCCAAGTAATATTTATAAGAATCTTCAGTTCTTGAAGAAGGATTCCCAAAGGTACGACCACGGTAAATAAATAAGTTGCAATCTTGTGCAACGAACGAACCAACTATCGATTTTAGTGTGATAGTGTATTTTCACAAAGTTATACTGCATACAAAGCTTTATTGTTTGCTCAAAAGTGTTATTTTGTGTTCAAAAGTACTGTGTCTTAGGGGCTGTGATTTAATATGCTTTTATTACTATACTAGCTGTTGCCAGCTGCTTCATCATCATCAGCCTATTAATGCTCCCACTGCTAGGACGCAGGCCTCCTCTCTGTGAGAGGAGTGTGCTATCCACGACGCGGGCCTAGTGCCGATTGGTGGATATCACATGTCTTCGAATTTTAGGTTCGAGGATTTCCGGTTTCCTCACGATGTTTTCCTTCACCGTTTCGAGAGCAGTGAAGATGAAATAAATTGCACAAAAAATTTACCAGGCTGGGTAAAGAAATGTACCAGGCTTTTGGCTAACCTTAACCTTATTCGTAGGTCGAGGGAGATACCACTGAGCCACCACAGCTCCTGACAAAGAAAAAACAGGAAAAAGTAAATTTATCTTTAAAAAGTTTAATCATGGAACTACAAGCAACCCAAATTGCAACTGCCAGTAACATCGTAAGGCGGTGTTACCAAACTTTTTATTGAATTCATCAGTAGTCTTGAAGATACGAGTATGCCGTTCACAGTTTAATTAATTTACCTTCCACAGCACGTGAGGTGAACTCCATTCTCAACTAAAACATTTTGTGGGCCGAACTTTTGCGTTTCTTGGAGAACTATTAATATGATTAAATTGGAGAAATTTCATATAACATGAAGTGAAGATATTGGCTGTGATCATGAAAGTTGAAGCGAGGAAGAATATTCATAAGTGCTAACTGCTTTAGTGAGAACTCTTTATTAATTATTCTCCACAGTTGAAGTTTGTATTAGAGAATCGTTGTATTAGCTTGCTCGTAATTATTGGATAACGCTGTGTTCTGCGTCTCATCATCTTCCAAGTCTTATCCTATTTTACTAGTGGTCGGCGCACTACGTTTTTTTCTTCCATTATGGGGATAATGGAAGAAAAAAATGTATTGCGCCGACCGATCAGACGTCACAGTATCATTTACTCCTTTTTCTTTTATATCGATCTTTATCAACCCCTTTGCCCAGCAGTGGGACAGTTCAGGCTAATTTATCAACCCAATCCTTACGTATGCAGAAACGTTTTGGTGAGTGCATCATTTTACGCGAAGTCTTTTTAACTAGCCTCCGCAATCGTCTGATCTCTCACACACACACCTTTAAAGATTATTTTCTTGAGTGTTATTTGAAGTTACAAGTTTAGTTGGTAAACCAGATACCTTTTAGCCATTTTACCCAAAACCATTAATTTTACTGATTCACAATGGATCGCGTGTAAACAGTTAAAAAAGTTTTTAAAACAGTCCTAAAGAATGACAGAACGAAAATTATTCTGAGACAAAAAGCTTAGCTAACTTTATCTTCTTGAAAAATAAAACAAAGACATCAACTAAAAACAAACTCGTTTAAATCAAATAAGTCTTCATCAAATAAAATAAAGTCTCTTAGAACATCTTCACAAAACTAAAGGCAAGTACAGACACAACAGACGAAGAATCAACAATCACAATTCAACAAACACAATTTGTGGAACTCAAACAGAACACGTTAAATTACAGTTAGAAGTGTTGATTCATTACTGATTCACCTTCGCTTATGTGCTCACGGCTTATCAATATTGATACGGAGTTATCAGCGTTTAATCGTGAGCGCTCCTGTGTGTTTGATTTAGAAGTTCATTGGGATTCTGTTGAAAGATGTTTGTAATAGAGGCGGGTCTTACTTTGATCGTGTTGTGGTTGTTAGGTAGTCAGAGCTCTGGCGTACGCAGTTACCACTTATTAAGTACTAGCTGTTGCCAGTGACTTCGCCCGCGTGTAGCATAACCAGTTCCAGCATCCATTCAAAATGTTTAAGGGACTAGCTTTTACCAGGGGATAGCAGTGAGGGGTTTGGCTACTGGATAGCCTCTAGTAAGTAAAGATAAACTTATATAAAATATGTTTGGTGTTGAGTGATAACTTCAACTAGTCAATGTATAAAATATTTCTGCTAGAGTAATAAATGTATTTTGCGTAAAGGGAACACTGTAAGAATTGTTGAAGTTGAAGAAATACATAAACTAAAATTTCCAATAATTCCGCGATAGTGGCGCCAGTGGCGGCGAAGTCGTCAAACTTTTCGCCTTCATAAAACGACGCTTTTGCATAATATGGAAGCCTCAATGATGCACCTACACAATGATGCACATGATGATGTAACTAGTCATAAGGCACTCGTAACACAAAGGAAATTATAAATAGTTCAACCGACATTATTAAATTCCACTACCCCATCATCACACGCATAAAAGTTAACTGAAGATTATTAAATACGCCTTTAACATTCACATACGCGTACTGCCGCCATTTTGTATTAGTGGCAAAATAATAATAAGACGTATAACATGACATTAGTATTTTGATTAACCGCATTTCGCCTTATATTTCACGTACAATACTTGTGCATGTTTATAAGATTGTCTGGATGTGGCCATAGGGAAATATTATAATATGAATGAATAGGATTTGGCATGTATTTTTTACAGCTTGGCCAGAACGGATTGAAACGGAACTAATCTTTAACGGTTTAAAATCTTTGATATGTGATGTAAACAAAGAACGCAGGTTTGTTAGATTTATTATTGTGCCATAAAACTAACGTAATAAGTGAAATAAATAAAAATAAAATCATTCAAAGTGCTGGTAGCGAGAGCACAGTGGCGACTTCCGGTTTTCTACTGTTTTTTGCCAAGCTGCAAATGATTTTGTACGTTAAAACATTGAGATTTCTCTTGATTAATAATCCCGAACACCAATATTGTTGGATAGATGTTATGTAAAGGAAAACAAATACAAAATATTATTTGCAACTCTCTACTCTCTACCAAATATTACTGGGTTCGAATTGATTAACTTGTCATACAGAGTCATTTTTACGTAGTCAAATAAATATACGTAAGTGCCAAAAAATCTTTGTATTCTTGTTCTTCAGTAAGCAATCTTGTCTATCATAGTAAAAAAAAAACTAGATGGTGAGAAAAATACATCGAGAACAAGAATCGCGTAGGTTTTGCTATATAAATTCATGACGTTTTCGACGATCACGAATTCTCAAGGCGGCATTTTTTCATGTTCTTACATAATTTAACTATGCTTCAGACTTTCAGTTTCAGTATAACGGAATGACACCTTTTTAAGAGAAATCAATACTTTTTCTTGAAAATAGAATATTTAATAAAATACATGCTAATTAACTTTTCTTAAAACCAAATGACCTTTGCAAAGATTGCCACCTACATGCCGCCTACTATATCCGATGGATAAGAAGAAATAATACAGATAAAAAATCCAGGTAATCATTTTCTTTGATAAATAATTATTGCGATCCACTTTCATTTGAAATTTGCTTTTTTTTGTTATTTTAATAAAAAAGCTATTTCTATGTATTATCTCACACAATCGCAGTATTTTGTTTTTGTATTTTCCTATCACTCCAGTCCAATAATAATAAAATAGTTATAAATAAAGCCAAATATACATTTTACGTGTTTCTTGTTTATCTTGTTCCCATACTCATGAAGTATCAGTGATAATGTTATGTACAGTTAAGTACCAGACTAATTATTAGGATTATTATCCTACTAATATTATAAATGCAAAAGTTTGTGAGGATCTATGTATTTGTGTGTGTGTGTGTAGGTATGTTTGTTACTCTTTCACGCAAAAACCACTGAACGGATTTGGCTAAAATTTGATACACAGATAGTTTATAACCTGGATTAACACATAGGATAGTTTTTATCCCGATTTTATGTTCCCGTGGGATAATTTTCGAGTTGTAGCGGGTGAAACCGCTGGCAACAGCTAGTAATTATTATAAATGCAAAAGTTTGTGAGGAGTGTGTGTAGGTATGTTTGTTACTCTTTCACGCAAAAACCACTGAACGGATTAGGCTAAAAATTGGTACACAGATAGTTTATAACCTGGATTAACACATAGGATATTTTTATCCCGATTTAATGTTCCCGTGGGATATCTTTCGAGTTGTAGCGGGTGCAGCCGCTGGCAACAGCTAGTAAATAATAATTACTAAAATGAATATCGATATTATCATTGAGATAGCTGTCATTTTGAACCCTGATAATATACCGGATCTGATGTGAGGTACTAGCATCTGTTCCAAACAACTACTGTTTAATACGTACTCATTTTTATAACAGCTGCTATTTTTAAAGCCCCTTCCATAACTCCCACATCTTCGTACAGTCGCGTTCATTAACATGTTGGCACGTCTAGGCTTCAAAAATATATGAACATCAAAATATTTCAAAATATTGTGACAACTACAAGCATCATTAAATTGTGATCAAGATTCAGATTCATTAATATGTGACTACTTTTTCTCAATAACATGTATACAGCCAAAGGGACATTTTTATCTGAACAACTTTAAGACCATAATTATCTGAACAGTGTAAGATTCACAATAATTATGTGAGCACACATGAATACAATAATATCTGAACAAGTAAATGTAATTAAAATTCAACCCTATTACTACGTCATAGAGATAACTAGCAATCTTAAAATTTCTTGATCAAGGAGTTTGCAAAATTATTTATGTATCACTGGCCTGTTTTTTTCCTTCAAACGCATTTTTTTTATTAAAAAGTTATAACTGACGCACACGTCATTCATATAAAATTATACAATTTGCGCTCGTTGCAATTTTATTACTTTAGTATACATCTACGAATTTGAAAAAAAAAATGTATAGAATTGACGAGCACACAAAACATAAAATTGTTTACATGTGTGAGGATGGTATTCCGAAATCAGACATTGCACTAGAATTAGGCATATCGGTAAGCAATTTTAGGTATTCGTTTATAATTATGTTTTCATCTAACCTATAATATGGTCATTAAATAAAATCGTTCTTTAACAGAGAAATACTGTAACATTATGGTGGAAAAGGTGGCAAGATGAAGGAAATCTTAGAAACCATGTGTCTTGTGGCCGACCTAGAAAAACAACCCATGATCAAGATGTGCAACTAGTTGAAAGTGTTCGAAATGCACGATTTATAAGAACGTCTTCATTTGCAGCTGAGCTGGCTGTTTCTAGTTTAACTGTACGACGAAGGCTTAATGATGTCGGAATTCGTCATCGGATTCCAGCTAAAAAAATTGTATTAACGGAAAGGCATAAAATGTTACGTTTACAATTTGCCGTCAGATATTTAAATTATGACTTTGAACACGTCGCTTTTATGGATGAGAAAGTTTTTGTTTCTTCAGCGGACGGGCGAGTCTCTTTGTATCGTGCAAACAATACACGATATGAAGAAAACAATGTTTTGCCAAATCGTCGTAGTGGACGCATTTCGATCGGGTTTTGGGGGTGGATGAATTCGGGTGGACCCATAGAGTTGTGCGAAATAGCTGGCCGAATGGGGAGTGATGCCTATTTAGATATTTTGAAAGACGTGTTTTTACCAAGTGCAAGAATTGTTTATCCTGATCATCACAGAATAACATTCATTCAGGACAACAGTTCCGTTCACAACGCCAGACGAGTACAAAATTGGATATCTGAGCAAGATGACTTGGAATTAATAAAAATTCCACCGAAAAGCCCGGATCTTAACCCCATAGAGAATCTGTGGGGATTAATGGTCCAGAATTGGGACAGTAACGAAACTCGCACGGAAGAGAATTTAAAGGCTCATGCACATGCAATCTGGAATAGTTATAGAAATAGAGATTATTGCCACAATATGGTACAGTCGATGAGAGCTCGATTACAAGCTGTAATTGATGCGAACGGGTCATACACAAAATATTAACTTAGGCCCGCCAATAGATAATGTTATGGATATTATGGATTAACTAAATGGCGACCAATTTCAAATTATAGTTAATATCTTTTGTATGGTCCTTTGTTGATTTAAGAAGACACGTTTTATACAATTAATAACTAAGATTAGTTTTAGTTCAAGATAAAAATATTGCTTTTATTTTTTATTTTAACGGAAGTTAGTCAATGTTTGTTTGCACATTACTGTACTATTTTCTTAGTTATACTTGTCAAATAAAAAGTATAGTTTGATATTCTTTTCTTTTCCATTCAATTCTCATCTATAATTTCGTTAGTCTTTTAAAGGTCAGCGAGGATCGCCCGTAGGACACGGTGGAGCATACGGTGCAGGACTGCCCCGTTAGGGCAGAGCACTGCCGTGTTCTCACGACGGCGATAGGCGGGGACCTCTCGCGCCCGGCATTGGTCGAGGCCATACTGCGGGGCGAGACGGAATGGGAATCGCAGTCGCCTCCTTCTGCGAAGCATTCATGCTCGCAGAAGGAGGCGCGCTGCGTGAGGGAGAGGACAGCATCCTCCCTCCACCCCAGCCGCAGTGGTACACGCCCACGGCGACAGAGGTCGGCAGGCGATGGCGTTGGTTGTGGCGATCGTCGATGGGTGGCGAGTAATGGGCGACTGCCCATGTACTATGCCCGGGTCGATGGCGCGTTCCACGCGCGCCTCAAAGAGTGTCAGCGTAATGACAGGGCCCCCCATTAGAGGGACAAAGCTTGCAGGGGTCGTGGATCTTTTCGGATTACCGTGACCCTGGGACGCAAAAGGCTATTGAAGGAGACCGAGGATTTAAATCAGTACGAGTCTGACAGTCCCTCATGCTTTACCCTGGGTGCGAGGACTCATTATTTTAATGATTTTAACACGAAAAAAAAAGTCCTTTAAAAGTGGTGCCAAAGTTGTTTAACTTCAGGTCGAATCATATTGCTATACTAGCTTCTGCCCGCGACTTCGTACGCGGATCTTGTTGCTTATGCCAGCGACACCGGACGGCGAGTTGCCCTTTACTCGCCGCCCGCTTGCCCGCGCCTATGGTGGCCGGAGATCGTCTTGTGACGTCCGACACCGTGGGCGTCCACCACCGCGGGGTAGCTGGGCTCTTGGAGTTCCACATTAGGTGTTCTAGATCTTCAATTTTTATACGTCAACAGAGACTGCTCATCACGCTGAACAACTCTTGCTAAGACGTCATTCCTGTATATGTTATAGTGTAACTGGGCTCTTGGAGTTCCACATCAGGTGTTCCAGATCTTCAATTTTTATATGTCCACAGAGAGTGCTCATTAGGCCGAACAACTTTGCTGAGACGTTATTCCTGTATAATGTTATAGTGTAGCCGGGCTCTTGGAGTTTCACATCAGGTGTTCCAGATCTTCAAACTAATTTTCTTAGCAGAAAATGCTCATCACGTGGAACAATTTATGCTATGGCACCATTTTTGTATCTCTTATAGTTTAGCTGGTCTGTTGCGGTTCTGCGCCAGTTGTTCAAGTTTTCAAAATAAATTATAGCCTATGTTTTGACCAGACTTAATACCTATACAACAAAAAAAGAATCATTCAAATCCGTCCAGTACTTTTTGAGTTTATCCCGGACATACATACAGACAAACAGACAAAAATTCTAAAAACTATATTTTTGGCTTCGGTATCGATTGTAGATCACACCCCAAGTATTCTTTTAAATAAATATTCAATGTACAGTTTTGACTTTCCTACTATTTTATTATATGTATAGATAGATAGATAAATGACAGATGGCTTTTTTTTCACCATTCTTAAATGACCGAGCGGCACGAAAAGATGCGGCATTGAAAAACACATTTTAAAATACCTAAAAATGATTCGCGCGGAAAACAATTGAAATACTGACATTTCTGTAACAATGTAAACTGGATCTTATTCA
The DNA here is from genome assembly GCA_036375495.1 of Agrotis segetum. Taxonomy (NCBI): domain Eukaryota; kingdom Metazoa; phylum Arthropoda; class Insecta; order Lepidoptera; family Noctuidae; genus Agrotis; species Agrotis segetum. The sequence continues at coordinate 3,288,803 of JAQSVV010000031.1, forward strand.
TTCGATCAAATGATATACTTTCCTATGCATGTACAGATAATTATGAAGCTTACCCTGCTCAGATATTATTGAAGTTAATACAGTATAGATATATATTTTTTAAAAGGTGATCAGATATTATTGCGTCAAGTAAATTATATATTATTGAACCGTTCACATGAGGACATATTTTTGATCTATAGTTGTGTAGAAGTTATTGTGCTTACCAATGCTCACAATATTTTGAATCACTGACATTGCCAACATATTATTGAACTCGACTGTACATACAAACGTAATACATACCACGTCTCGACTCATGCCTTATGAGACGAATATTAAGCACCCTAGAGATATTTACAAGGAAATAAAAATGCTGTGCCGTCATTCTATTGTGAACTGTGCAAATGTGAAAAGACGTTGTGAAAAGCTCGTGTGAAATTGTACCAGATGGTGTTTCAGTATATGTTATGACTATACTAGCTTTTTGCCCGTGATCTTACTCACTTTTTAAGGTTAGAAATTAACCTACGAGAAATTTGAGTTAGGATAAGAATAGGCTAGTTGCCCTAAAAAATGTAATTAGTCCGTCTTTTAGACTATTCAAAAATAAGGGACACGTATTTTTTTATTTGTAAATTAGACCAAATATGACAAATATTATAGCCTATTAAAGTTACGTGTGACGTCACGATGCGTGGTATTTTTCGCGCACGGTGTTGTCACAGGTAACTTAAATAGGCTATTACTCGTATCTTTGTTATTTTTTGTTTAATCGAAAAAAGAAAAAATACATGTCCAATATTTTTTTATAATCTAAAATACGGACTAAATAGAATGTAATTATTTTGACACTGGAAACTACCCTATTATCCTACGTCTTCCACACCTTGGCCGGATAGGCGTCACGGCGTCCTAACCTTCCGCCTGACGCAGGTCTACACCGGACAGGATGTTTCGTGAGGTACCTGTGTCTGATGAGGAAGGAGGAAACGTCTGGATGTCACCACTTCGGCTGGAAACCGACCCCAATATAGTTGGAAAAGGGCTCGCAAGCCCGCTCCGCCACTGTGCCCTCTGCTGATCAGAGGGACACGCGTTGAAGCGTCCACACGAACACGACAGGCTATTCCCATACGGGCACAGAGACCCCTTAGGCACACAGTGCCTTAGGAAGAATTTTTGCCCGCATCCCAGGGTGCACCGGCCCGAAAACTGGTCTTCCCCCCGGACGTATCCGAGAGGGAACTCCAGTCCTAGGGCGCACGTGGAGGTTTCCTGTCATAGCACCCCTTGGGAAAGGGCTAGTCAGATGATGACTCATTCGGAAAATATGTACATGATGATTCCGATCACATACAAGATCAAATCAAAAGATGCCCGGAGTCCACAAACTCAAACAAACCTCGTCTCATCCATCCTACTCAGAAGTCGTGTTAACACAAATTAGAATAAGGTCCTATATCAAATTAAGCTTCACTAAGTCTTGTTGGCACTCCACAAACTAGAATATCCTATTTGCATGTCTGTGCAGTTAAATCGCTTTATCTTTTGCCCCCATTTTAAGACGTAAATGGTGGAAAGACTTTACAAAATGGATGCCGCTACGATAAAATTAAACGCAGTTTTTGTACGCATTTTTTTTGGTGTTTGTATTTCCTGATAGCTAAAACCTTGAGGTTTTTAAGGGACTTTATTCATGGGGAATTGCAACTACAAGTGAAAATCAACCTAAACCAACATGCTTTCCAAAACAATTTCTTACCGTCATCTACCAAACTTCAGACTACTTTTGAAATATTCATCATCATCATCATCAGCCTATAATGTTCCCACTGCTGGGACATAGGCCTCCTCTCTGAGAGAGGGAGTGGGCCATAATCCACCACGCGAGACCAGTGCGGGTTGGTAGATGAAATGTTGTATTTAAAATGTTACGAATGTGAAATCACTTTTTACCTGATCTAAGAAACAAAATTGACGTCAAGTGATCTATACGCTGGATAGCAGAGAGTTAAAACAAAATTGGCATAAGCAAAATGAAGTCGTATTTTGACTCAACCATCAATAGTCCTGTCGAAATAATTAGTTACATCCAAAATAGTATTCTAAACCCGAAATATTTTCCAAAAATCAATATCTGTCAGTTGTAACTATCAGAAATTCAGAATATCTGTCGTAGTGAGCGTTCTGAACAATTTGTAGATGTTTGTTTTACGTCAATGTCGGGGCGCTAACCAATAAACTTTCCCTCTTTGAGCAGTTAGAACTTGTAACCGAACTGTTTGACAATTACTGTTTCGGAATTCGCAAATAAGCAATATTCGTACAGTAACTAGGGAGATTTGGTTTCAAGTTTAAGGAATTCTTGGTACCTGTAACTATTGAGAAAGATCCTGGGGTGTAGCTCTGGTAGTATTGATCAACTTACTGTAACTTTTTCTGTTTATAATCTTATATCGACATATCGATCTTTATCTCGATCTACACTCAACTCATACCCAATTTATACTCAACTTATGCTCAACTTATACTCAACTTATACTCAACTTATACTTAACTTATACTGAACTTATACTCAACTTATACTCAACTTATACTCAACTTATACTTAACTTATACTTAACTTATACTCAACTTATACACAACTTATACTCAACTTGTACTCAACTTATACTCAACTTATACTCAACTTATACTCAACTTATACTCAACTCTCTCAACATTTTACTCAACATGTTCTCAATTTATACAACAGTTTCAACTTACATACACTCGAGTCGAGTTTTATCGTTGAGATTTGACTGTGCTTCGTACACTTAAAGTGTCTACGACGTAATTATCCTAAAACGAAATAACTCATCCAGTGTCTGAACAAAGAGAGATAGAATATTATACTTTATTGTTAACTATAATTGCTACACAACTAAACATAATTTGACCTAATACAAATATACATTATGTTCCGTGCAGGGATCAAACATGCGACACCCTGTGCAGTAGTCTATGTAAATAAATTATCCACCTTGTGTTTGAAGGATCTCGCTTGTCAATGCAGTGAACGATTTATTGCCAAACTACGTCTTAAGTCAAGGGTCACCTCTACGGAACAAAAACTTTGTTCCATTTGTGGAACTGTAGTTTGTTCCTTATTTGTATTCCTGAAGGACGAGTTGAATTGTGATAGTCTGTTGTTTGTGGTATGTAGATTTGTTTGTAGATTCGTCGACTGCTATGGGATGAAAACTTTGTACAGGCTCAAGCAGGTCAACCTTCCCGTCTTTTGGATTGAATATCTGTTAAGGGAAAAGTGTATAAGGTATGTATAGCAGGGTATATGCAGGGTGTGATGGGCAAACACATACTTTAGGCAAACTTAACACAGTACGAAAGTAGCGCAAGCGCCAACAGAACGCCATTTGTTAGTGGCCGCTTGCACTCTTCCCGTATAGAAATTTGACAGTTTGAGGTAGGTTGATGAGCTGGCTGTCTGTTCATTCTGTATTTTTAGGGTTATAGAATCGCTTTATTGTTTATCTGTCAAGACGCTTTATTTATCTCATGTACGCGTGGAGGTATCAAGAATTTTTGAAGTGAAAACTTCTTTAGCGGCGTTGTACACTTTTTCTGTAATGGGTAAAAAATTTAAAACTCGCGTCAGGGTCACGTGACCCACTCGCGTCAGGGTCACGTGACCCTGATCGAAAATGAGTAAGACGTCATTCAAATTAAAAATAAAACATAGTAACAAAAAAGTTTTCACTTCTACCGGCACTCCTGGAGTGCAACCTTTTTTTTTTTGTAACTTTGCCATACACTACGAATTTCTCCTGTATCGTGAGTGCGTTTACAAACGTAAAAACTCACATGCACAAACACCCAGACCCGGAACAACTACTTGGAGGTCATACAAATATTTGTTTCGTGCCCATCAAACCCGCGATACTCTGCGTAACAGTGCAATTGCTCAGACACTGCACCAAACGTGTCGTCGAGTTAGTCGAGTAGAGTTTTAATTTAAGAGCAATATTTCATGTTTTTATTTTTTTGGATTTATTTTTGATGAGCTCGTGGCTAAATAATTACAGCCGCACAGGCCGATCTTCCGGGTTAAGCCGCGCTTGCCGGGGTTGGTCTGTGGATGGGTGACCATCTGTCATAGCGAGTTTCCTCTGTGCCTCGGAAAGCACGTGAAGCCGTTGGTCCCGGATGTCATTTGTAGATCTTTGACAGTCGTTACTGTTAGTCAGAAGCTCTAAAGTCTGAAAACCAGTCTTACCATGGAGTATCTTATTACCCAGTTACTGGGTTGTGAAGGTCCGATAGGCAGTCGCTCCACGTCAAATACTAATATTCAGCTGCATCTGGCTCGACTGGAAGCCGGAGGAAACTCGCTATGACAGATGGTCACCCATCCACAGACCAACCTCGGCAAGCGCGGCTTAACCCGGAAGATCAGCCTGTGCGGCTGTAATTATTTAGCCACGAGCTCTTGTACCTCCGCCTACATTCCATCCTCTCAAAATTTAGGTTTCATAATAGGAGTAAGATATTTAGGACTCTCAAAGATATGAAATACTTTGCCTTTAATACTTTTAAAAGACAATAATTATGTCCATTTATATGCTGTACCAGAATGAATTCTTAAAAGTAAAAGCCTACCAAGTTTTGACGGCACTGTGACCGCTACATTTTGAAAATTACTCGAAAACTTTTCACATTTACATGAATAATTACTAAGATAGCCGCACTGGTTTCTTTAGAGCCTCCTTTCGTATTATTTTTGTGACAGGTAACATTGATAGTTTGTTTTTTTTGGAGTAGAATGGGCGTCGTAATTAATTTAAGATACCTACATCTTTCATATCAATCCCACTAAAAACATATTTTTTTAAATAAATTGTCGTGCTTCGTAAACCACATTATAATGCAATTCAAGCAGCGTAACTCCTATCGGTACAGTACGGTATTTTTTTCTCTTATCGCAACCACATTCACATTTTAAACTCACGTCATTTTCCAAGATGGCAACCAAAATGCAAAATATCAACAGCATCCCGTTTATTTATGCACATTTGTTAGACACCAAATTCAAGGTGTTGATTCTGACAACTGCCTTTGGCAACCTTTCGCGGGCGGGCGCAAATCAAATCAATCGGCGCGGCAGGCAAACATTTTCCAATATTCGCCGCAGAAAATATTTCGAGAGGTGTTCGCTGTCGAACTCTTAGATTATAGAATATAAGTGCTGTAGAGTCGCTGTTTTAATAAAAATTATTGAAAATTCAGCGAGTGGATATTGTAAACTAGCTTAAACTTGTGACTCAAACCTATAACCATATATGGAGTGCTATCCAAATTCCTTAAAATTGTTCGAGCGGTTCGACGTGAAAGCGTAAGAAACAAAGTCACTTCTACATTTATAAAATACACTTATAACGTAGATGTAAGCCGAAAGCCTCCTTTCGACGGTGCATGTAATTGCATGACAGTTGCATGCAAGTTTCAATACATTGCGGTATTTGTATGATCAATTGAATTCATTGTCCATTAATAGTCCGCAATGTAATCAAACTTGCATGCAAGACGCATTCTATTTCTTGCTTTGTTTAAATGAGCTTTAAGTGTAGTATTATTTTTGTATAGCATGAGCTATACTTGGCTACGCGCTACGCTAGCTCCAAGCTACGGCGTAGCACGGCGCAGGTTCGTAGGGTAGATTACGTAGCACAGTGCTACGTCGTAGTTGGAGCTACGACGTAGCACTATACGTAGCGCAGATTCGTAGGGTAGATTACGTAGCACAGTGCTACGTCGTAGCTTGTAGCTAAGACGTAGCACTGTGGTACGTAAGCTTATCTTTGTGACCCTTATGTTTTTAATTGAGTCATTTTTATATTTTTAACAGACTTTAATGAAAATGGAGTCGCTGGCAAAATAAAAAAAAACAAAGCTATCGACTAAAATAAAGAAACCTTATTTACATTATTTTGTAAAAGTTATTGAATACGTTTTTTTTAGTTTTTGTGATAATTATCATCTAATGTTGTAACTTTTCTGTACAAGAAATAACAATTTTACTTAAAATAATAAAACTTCTTAAACAGTAAAAGTAGAATAGAATTCAAGAAAATGTTATAGTAGCTTTCAACAAACAATACATTTCTCCGTATCCACGCCACTGTTGTTCCGTGACAATCATATGTACTAGTGTCACAGTGTGGTTATTTTTATTCGTCGCCTTCGCGACTTCTGTTTATTTTGTAGCTCGGATCGCTACGGCTGATTTTGTCTTGTAGATTCTTGATACAATGTTCCTGTTTCTTTTTTCGCTATGGTTTATTTTTTGCTACATTTTAAGGGCTCCTGTACACGACACCACCGCCGCCGCCGCGCAGCTTTGATGTGTATACCTTTGCGACCGCGCCGCCATTCGCTAGTGTATTTTTCAGCGGTGGAAAACTATACAACTAGCTAGAGCTTCTGAGTAACAGAAACGACTGTCAAAGATCTATAAACGACAGCCGGAACCAAAGTTTTACGTACTTTCCAAGGCATAGACGAAACTATGAGAATTGGTTACTCATCCACAGACAAACCTCGGCAAGCGCTGCTTAACCATGAAGATCGACCTGTGTGGCTGTTATTATGTAGCCACGAGATCCTTATAAATTCAACTACAATCCCCAACACTTAAAATACTGTCAACTCAAAAACTCGACGCAAAACCTCAAACTTTTTAGACACTTCTTTTTTTTTCTTTTTTCTACCTTGTTGGGGTATTTCATCCGCGTCAGTTTTTAGCCAGTTACAAAACTTGCTAGCGGTGACTACGCACGTCTGGGCGTACCTGCACTGGTTTACAAATAGGATCCAATGTGTTGGTTGAAACATGGTGGAGCATGAAAGTAGGTTTTATCTCGTTAGTACTTTTTTGAGTGGCAGATTTGAAAGGATGTCTGGAATTTTATGTGGATTTATTGGTAGATAACGTTTTTTGAAGTTTTTTTTTAGCTGAACATAATAAAAGTATGAAAATTGTGTACATTTGCACTAAAACTTATTAAAATTAAATAAATAATTAAACTAATTATTAAATGCCAAAGGGTCACAGCTCAGCATAACATTTGAAACACACTTTAGGTTGAAATGTAACGAAACTATAAGTCCTACTAATCCTACTAATATTATAATGCGAAAGTTTGTGAGGATGTAAGTGTGTATGTAGGTATGTTTGTTACTCTTTCACGCAAAAACCACTGAACGGATTTGGCTAAAATTTGGTACATAGATAGTTTATAACCTAAATTAACACAAAGGATAGTTTTTATCCCGATTTTATGTTCCAGTGGGATAGTTTTCGAGTTGTAGCGAGTGAAGCAGGTGACAACAGCTAGTATTCTCTATTTCCAAAGGCTTCACTTTAAGAACTTTTCAGGATTTAGCATGATATAGCTTCTAATAGGCAGCAATTACTATCTCTCAGATGCAAAGAAGTTTCAACAAGATGCTCAAAAAAAACGTGAGATTCATACAGAGAAAGAATCGTCAAGCAAGGTTACAAAAACCCTCAAAGGAAAAACTAGGTTTTACTTTGTTAGCGGGAAAGGAAAATAGACCCTTACTAATGTAGTAATTAGAACAAGATTACCTTAAATGGCCATCAATCAATCATTGAAATCCTTTTCAATTCGTTCACGGTCACTGACACTCAAACTTTAAGTGAGGTTCAAAAGTTTCTAAATTCAAAATTGTCGGATAAACCCTAAAGCTTATCTTTGGGATTAGGATTATCCGGACTTTGTAGGCAGCCCGTTATCGACTTTTAAAGTTCGAACAGTTTTTTTTTTAATGTCAAACGTGATAAACTCAAAAGTTGACGGGCGGAAAAAAACAACGAACGAAGCAAAATTTATTTGAAAACGGAAAATGAACTTTAAAATTATAGCACTAGCATTCAAAAATGATTTTTTTAGTTCTGCCGCTTGTTACAATTTTCTATGACGCTGTCCAATTAGTTTCCAATACCTGCCTGTGTTTTTTTTAAAGCTTGTTGTTTGGGATTTGATATTCTAATTTAGAGGTGCGTGTTTATTTTTCAAAGGACTTTGGTACTAAAATTATTTTAATTTAGTTCTTCGTAGGGATTAAAATTCTGTGTTTTAAAATATGTTTTGGTTTCATGACACGTAGTCACGTACGATGTTCTTAGAGAGTTATTTTAAATGTTACTTTTTGAAAACGTAGGTCACGTTTCTTTTTCAAGTACAAGATAAAGTCTTAGACTAAACTTAATTTACTTACTTTCCGTTGTCCTTTTTACTTTATACTACATCTGTCAATTATTTTGTTTTCACTTTAAAAAAAAAGGATTAATAATTAAATTCTCAAAAAAAAAAACAATTTTAGCTATGCAGCTTGTTACGTTTTCCCTTGTCAACATGTTAATAAAAAATATCTGACAGACACGTTCAGACAAAATAATAGCTCAAAATAACCTCAAAATTTTAATTTGTGACGAATTCATAATATATTATTATAGTTTTAGCCAATCGCTCAGACACTGCACAAAATTTGTGCTGGGGACTATTTAATGGGGGGGACCATTAAATGGTCCCCAGCACAAAGGGCTTTGTGCTTTTTGTACCAGTTCCTTGACCGCCATTTTGATTTTTTTCAAAACTGCGTACACGAATGAAACATTGATAAATCGATAGATCAAATCAATACAAACATAAAATGTAAGCGGGAAAACCTCGTAAACCGTCACGTTTCCGAGTTATGAGCTGTCAAAAATGTAAAATTAGCGACACATTTTTTCTTTTTTTTTCAATATTTTAATGTTTGTTGATCTAAAAGGTTATTTCCACAATAAAAATAATTGAATATTAGTTTTTCACGCATTTCAAATGCTTTTACATAGGATTATTTCGTTTAACGCAATTTCAGCATTTAAAATGCGTGTAAAAACTAATATTCAATTAGTTTTGTTGCGGAAGTATCCTTTTTGATCATTAAACATCCAAATATTAAAAAAATAAGAAAAAATGTGTCACTAATTTTACATGTTTGACAGCTCATAACTCTGAAACGTGACGGTTTACGAGGTTTTGCCCCTTACATTTTATGTTTGTATTGATGTGATCTATCGATTTATCAATGTTTCATTCGTGTACGGCGTTTTGAAAAAAAAAACAAAATGGCGGATGCCATCTGGTACACGGCCCATACAAAAAAGTTCAAACCCCTTTTGTGCAACAAAGTTCACTCCAAGACCTTCTCAAAATAATTTTAAAGCAAGCTAAGGTCAGTATCAAAACGTCGTATCTCCCATACAAATGTACACAACTGATGCATCCGGTCCAATGCAACCAGGTCATTTGGAAATGGCTGCCGCTGCTGAGACAATGGTGAGGTCACTTTGCTTAATGCATTGCTGTCTTTTTGAAACTCACACCCAGCACTACTAATGGTTTAAGAAGTTTTTGATGTGCTTAAGCAAAAGGCATGTTGGCAGCATCAATACAAGGCTTTAATTAGGTCGGCAAGAGTTTTGAAAAATAATGAATACCTACGTATTTTTTTTATCGTGGTAAAATCATCAAATGAGGCCTCCCACCCCGGGCAGAGCGGGAGGGACTGTTAGACTCGTACTGACTAAAATCAACGGTGTCCTTCAATAGCCCTATGTTCCGGGGTCATGGTAACGAAATCAGTCCTGCGACCCCGGCAGGCTTTGGCCCTCTAGAGGGGAGCCCCGTTATCATACCCGCGCTCTTTTTTTCCTTTGTTGAATTAATTAAAAAAATATTTCATCTGCCTAGTCTTTTCCCAACTATATTAGGGTCGGCTTCCAGTCGAATCAGATGCAGCTAAATATCAGTATATTACATAATAGTGACTGCTGTTTGTGAGAAAGGAGGAAAGCGATGCAGAAGTTGTTACTGCTTGTTTTTTAGCAGAAGAGGAATGCTAGAAAGAAAAAGAACAAATGATTCAGTAAGCGAGCGGGGCTCGTCCACTGATCGGCATTCCGTATGACGTCATCGGTACGCATCGCATGTAAGCATTGTCGATAAGCCGTCTGTATGATGCGGATCAGTGGACGCAGTTGTATAAGTTTTAATACAAGGCAAACTAAAATCCGTTGCGTACGATACGTCCGATACGTGCGATGCGGACCTGTGGACGCTTACGTTAAACTTACAAGATTTGCTTTCAGACAGACAACGAAACAAGTGAAACTAATTAAAAGCTTGTAAAATAGCAGTGAGTTATTGCCAATTAAGTACTATTTCAAGGCTGTTTTTGTGAGGTTAATTTTACATCTAGAAAATGTAGTAGGGGCTAGACAGTGTTGGCGAATCAATTTGGAAATTAGCAGTCTTTTGTCTACACACCTTTAAGTGGAGCAGGTGAAACTATAAAGGTGACGAAATATAGTTTGGTGATGTCATAGTTCTTTCTCATATTTTGACGTGGCAACGTCTTGATAATTCGATGGCCGGCTGCACGCACGAAAAAAGACGACGTCATGCGGCGTTACCTCGCTCTGTAGTAGCAACGGCGTGTCAATTGTTTGTTTATAGCAACGTAAGTGCAGTATTTTCTTATGACGTTGTCACATTCAAATATCGCCAATAAACCGACTTTACAGACAACAGATTTTTTTAACTCCTGGGCATGAGTTACACGCATAATTAAGCGTCAACGATTTTGGAATGCGGAGAAAACGATACAAAGAACTGGTTTATACAAGTCTGTGGAGGGCAAAAGATATGATGCGGACTGTATTCACACGAAGTAAGCAAGTTAAATACGTGCGAGTCGCTTGATGCAAATAAGCCAAGGACAAGGCGTTGTCAAAGGTAGAAACGTTACTTTTGAGTCATAGATTCCTTTTTTTTTCGTGGTAAAATCATTAAATGATTTAGGAAAACCCAAGGCAGGACAAGGCAGGTCGCGGGCAACTGATGGATGCAAGTGGCGAATTGTCGTTCGGCGAAGCGGTCTAAGAGGGAGGCCTATGTTCAGTAGTGGACGTCTTCCTGCTGATGATGATGATGATGATGAAGGCAGGACGGGAAGGACAGACAGACTTGAACTGACTTAAATCCACTATGTTCTTAACGTTGTTCCGGGGCCACGGTTACCTAATAAGGGCATCCGCAGCCCCGACAGGGACATAGATTCCTAAAACAAATTCCACTTCTCATAACAAATGAACAGTGTTATAATAAATGAAGAGTTTTTGGTTCCACAAAGCGCAATCCTTAGGGAAATCAAGATTTCGCAGTATCACGTTATCAATGTAAAGGTAGATGAGGTCGTATTACGTAAGCACTCAGTGTGATCCCTTGGCTGGCTTTAGACTTAAAGACACCTTCTGAATAAATTGGGCCGCATTATTTTTGGGGAGATATTTAGAATAAAATCAACATGGGTCCCTGGAGATAGGGGACTGGTTTGTTTCTAGTCCTAAAGAAAGCCACAAGTTGCAAATAGCGATTAATAACGAGAATTCATACATGAGCTGAATAGGTTTAAAAACTTATCAAAGAACATTTTCGAAATGTCTTCAAAAAAAATATAATTGACAATCTGTGTCTATGGATAGCTGTCATTCGGTTTAAAGCACCTAACACATTTTTTTCTGTTTAAGAGTGCGATATTAAAATAGAGTTTTTCAATTCGAAAAATAAAAGATTTAAAGTTCTTCGTTTCTTACGTTTCCATTAGGCAAGTCTTGCTTCAAAACGGTGAAGGAAAACATCGCGAGGAAACCGGCATGTCCTAGAACCTAAAATTCGAAGACATGTGACATCCACCAATCCGCACTGGACCAGCGTGGTGGATTATGCCCTCCCTCCACCCCCTATCCCAGGGAGGAGCCTGTGTCCCAGCAGTGGGAACATTAATAGGCTGATTATATAAATTGGGACAAAAGAAAATCTACAAGTTAAGGTTTGTTAAAATTGCATACGATTTGCCACTGTATAAATTTCACGTTTCAATCTTGTAGAACTTTATTTATTTATTTATTTATTTATTTATTTATGTACACAGAACATATAAAAACAAGAAATAACATTAAGATAAAAGAGCACAAAGGCACTGCTTATTTCATTACGAAATCTCTTCCAGCAGACCAGCGACAGAAGAGAAATAGACAACAAAACGTAGACACAGTGTACACAAAAAAAAAAATAATAATAATAATAAGACAAACAAAATATAAACATACATAGACTATAAAATAAACATATAAAATGTATTTATACAATACATATTTTAAAATAAACCTAATACATAAATATATTAAATTACAGAGGAGAGGTAATAATCTTTGACTTGTTTTTTAAAAACGGAGATAGTTTTAGAGTCAAGTATTTTAGGTGGAAGTGAGTTCCACAAACGTACTGCATGAACGGAGAAGGAGTAGGAAAAAAAGTCAGTTTTATGGGATGGGAAATTGAGGTGATGCTTAAGATGGGATCTGCACAGAGCATCAGGAGGACGGGTAAAAGAAAAACGCTCGCGTAAGTAGGAAGGATAAGCAGGGTTATGAAGGATGTTGAAGAGGAGACATAATATTCGAGTGTTCCTGCGAAGACGAATAGGGAGCCATTTGAGATCCTTTCGGAATTGAGTAACATGGTCGTACTTTCTTAGCCCAAAAACGAAACGAATGCAAAGGTTTTGCAAGCGCTCAAGCTTATTCAAGAGCTCCTCAGTGGCATCCAGATAACAGGCATCGGCGTAATCGATGATTGGCTGAATCAGAGTTTGAGCTAGGTATACCTTAGTTTTAAAAGGCAAAAAAGTTTGCAAAGATTTAAGAGAGTGAAAAGAAAAATGCACCTTACGACTAACCTCACTCACCTGAGCCTGCCAAGAAAGATTGCTGTCAATATACACACCAAGGTTCCGAGCGGCATCAGAATATTTAATGACCGTACCCCCAAGGGAGAGCGGTGTTAATGATGAAATATCGAGTGCCGCACGAAAGTGTCTACTGCCTATGAACATGGCCTGGGACTTAGAAGGGTTGATCAGTAAGCCGAAAGACTTAGCCCATTCATTGATTCTTTCCAGGTCACGATTCATGGCATTGACAACTAAATCTGCATCGGCCAGTGGGAAATGTCGATAAAGCTGCAAATCGTCTGCGTAGAGATGGAAGTTACAGTCAATAACCTTAGTAACGGTGTTAATGAAAGTAGAGAAAAGGAGAGGAGAGAGAACGCCACCCTGAGGAACACCCGCGGTGAGATCACACCAATCAGAAAAGATCTCTTCTTGACGGATACACTGAGAGCGACCTCGAAGGTATGAGTCTAACCAGGCTAACACAGAGGAAGAAAAGTTTAAAGACTGAAGGATCCCAAGAAGTATGTCGAAATCCACTGAGTTGAACGCACAACTAAAGTCAAGTAAAACTAACAGAGTAAGAGATTTGTTGTCCATAGCCCAGCGGATATCGTCAGTGACCTTCAGGAGTGCAGTGACCGTACTATGTCCAGCACGGAAACCGGATTGGAAAGTGGAAATAAGAGCATTAGACGAAAGAAATTCGGAAATTTGGCCATGAACAATGTGTTCAAGAACTTTAGAAAGGAAAGGAAGAATGGAGATAGGTCTGAAGTGGGATAAGGAAGATGGATTATTAATTTTAGGAAGCGGTATTATATGAGCCTGTTTCCAGGCTGTAGGAAATATATTAGAGTATAAAGAAAAATTGAAAATATGGGTAAGAATGGGGAGCAATTGATAAATAATAGGTATTATCATTCTTGAACACAAATTGTCATGACCCACAGCAGAGGAAGAAATAGAGAGAAGAGATTTTTTAACAGTGTCCTCAGAGACTGGGCTGAAATTGAAAGGAGAACAATTTGGTAAAGGCAAGTTAGAGAGCTCATGCAAGGTAGAAGCTTTGACATTAGGTGGAAGTGTCACAGGTGGAAGAGAAAAGTGCCTGTTAAGAGCGGACAAGTCCACATCTTTACAGGTATTCGTAGGAGATTTGCCAAGACCAACAGATTTCAAGAATTTCCAGACATCTGAGGAATTACGGTCAATGAGAGATTCATGGAAATAGCGTCTCTTTGCATCTCGACACAGACGATTGCAGCGGTTTCGTGAAGCTTTGAAATGAGTGAGGTTATGTTCCGTAGGTCTGCGTCTGTACCTACTCATGGCTTTATGCTTATGAGCAATTGCATCCTTGATATCAGTCGTCATCCAAGGCGCAGGATTATGCTTGATTTTAATTTGCCGGCGAGGAGCATGTACGTCATATAAATTCAATATCTTGGCATTGAAGCAGTTTACCTTATCATCAATACTATCGCTTTCGAAAACAGGAGTCCAATCAATATCACCAGCGTCGCGTCTCAAAGCCTCTAGATCCATGCTGTTAAAACTTCGTAGAACGCAGAATCGTGGTTTACGTTTAGGTGGTCGGATACGATAGGAGAGATAGACAAGATCGTGGTACGAAAAGGTTGCAGTGAGCTGCCCAAACTCAGCAACATTGTGAGGCGAAGAAACAATCATTAGGTCAAGAAGAGAAGGCGTGCAATTTGGGAAGTTATGGGTCGCAGAAAGAGGTAAAATTTCAAGATTAATGGAGGATAAAAGTGAACGGAGTTTAAGGGCACGGGAATCATTTTTGATTAAACATGTATTGAAATCGCCCATAATAATAACATGCTCGTACGATGGGCAAAGATTATTAAGGATAGCCTCCAAAGAATCAAAATAGTTAACGTGAAGGTTTGGAGAGTAGAAAACAGCAAGCAATACTTTGGAATGGTTTAAGGTAATCTCAAGAAACAATGATTCAGCCGATCCAGAATACAGCGATGGAGATGAATTTACAATTTTATATGGAATATCGGCGCGTAAATAAATGCCAACACCACCACCACCCTTGCCAATTCTGTCATTTCTGACTAGAACAAAACCAGGAAGTGCGTAGTGCGTAGAAAGGAGGGAGGGCTTAAGAAATGTTTCCGATATTAGCAGTGCATCGAGATGTACGCTACTAAATGAAGCCAGAAGATCAGAATAATGGCCAGGAACACTCTGAGCATTAATGTGGGCTATATGGAGATTTTTAGGATCATTGGAAAAAAGAGAGGAAATGTTGTCATGCAAAGTATGAATGGGAGGCTCACTGTCCACACTAACAAAGCTGCAAGTTGAAGAAGAGCAAGAGAAAAAACTATCGTCTATGTCAATAGGGATATTCATAAAACTAATAAATATATATAACCAAAATACAATACAACACTAACAAAAAAAACTACAATTAAAATACGGCTGATTGTTCTAAAATACAACCACCCTAACTCACTAGTGCATTAGAATAAATTATACAAGTAACACAATAAAAAAGAAAATTAAGACACTGGAACTATGACAAATTCACAAAAACAAAATAACTGGAATGCACACAAAAAACTATTACCACCAGTAAAACGGAACGCAAATGCTTGAGAATTTATGAAGGACTTGACAGTTGACAGTGACATTGACAAATAATATAGATACCAATAACATCAAGTCATTGAAACAAAATTAAATAAATATACCGACACTAAATAATTAAAATAAAAAAAAAAATATTTAAACTACTGGACAATAATTACTGTGAAGGTGAATTAAAGGACATAAACCGTTACAAATACCGACAGTGGTTAAAAGTAAATAAAAATTAAAGCTGTGCAAAACAAAACACTTTGGCAAACAGACAATGCAATACACACATTAATTACGTCGGCGCGCCCTCCTTTGGCCTCTTGATGGTGTAGCGGAGATTTCGGCTGGGCTTTTAGGTGAAGAAAGAATTATGTCAACCTGCGCAGCATCACCGGAGTCACCACGGACCTGGGGGTACCGCGAAACCAGCGCTCGAAGTTCACTAGGAGTTTCAATCTTGTGGCGCTTACCGTCGGATGTGATGATCGCTATCTTGCCCTCTACAGACCAGCAGCTGGGCACTCCAAAATGCTTGCGTGCGTCCATGAATGTACGGTGTCTAGTGAGCGTAAGGAACTCTGAGATTGTGATGCCAGTACCTTTCAATGACTTCTTGTTCTCCCAGATTAAGTGACGGTGCTCGGAGGTATACAGTCTCACTAGGATTGGTCTGGCTTTGCCTTGTGATGCTCCCAATCTATGACAGACATGAATACTATCCTTCTTTACCTCGCTCAAACTCATTTGGCTGGTTAAAACTTTATGAACCACGTCACTCAATTTTTCATTGGGTTGTTCGGTAATCCCATGAAATAGTAAAACCTTTCTTCTCATCATAGTTTCATGTCTGTCGTAGCCAAGCGAAAGCATCTCTATCTGAGATCTAAACTGAGTGAGTGCTCGCCACACAAAACTTTTAAAATCCACAAACTCACGTGTTAGTGCTGAGATGTCCGAAGTGATATCTGGTCCTGAGGATACATTCTTGAGCCTGTTCTCATACTCAGCCATTCTTGAGTTGAACAGCTGCTCCAGATCCTCCAAACTAGCTGCCATCTTAGTGTCCATAGTAAAGTGATAGTTGATTTTGAAAAGTAGATTGCAATTGAAGAATGAAGAGTGGTATAGACTTGAAAATACTATATAGTGAGTATTGGGTGGTTATAAACAATTAAATATAATTATCTCATTAAAAATTAAATTAGAATTATTTTAAATTTATTTTAACTTAGGAGTAACCAAATTATATGTGTCAACACTGTGTCTACCCACATGTGCTTTTTTATCAATGTAACTATAACCTTGACACAAGTATTGAAGAACGCTAAACAACCAAACTAAACGTCACTGTCAGGGATCTTTGAAACATTCTCCCTCCATCCCAAGATATTAGTTACCCAACCTAAAATATAACAAAACAATGACATAACTTGCCACTCCAAAGTGAAAACGTGCCCAAAAATTCATTACTAACAGTGAGACGACAGTTTTTTGTCCAATAAGCCTGTCAATATCTGGAGCGACGTAGTGGCACATTTTTTTTCTGGAAACTTCTTTCACTAAATGTACATTATATTGGAGTCTTCTACGTTTATTGTGACAAGCCTTCAACTGAGAAAAGTAATATGTACATAGACATTGTACTACTTTTTTGACAGTGACTGCGAAGTTACCAAATGAACGAGTCGTAGAGCATGCCTAAAATCGTCTCATGATTTTAGAAGTTACTCATCATCATCATCAACAACCTATAAATTTTCCTACGGTTGGGACATAGGCCTCCTCTTTTACGACGCTGAAAAGAAAGGTTACTTTACTACTTTTTCAAGCAAAAACTTATACTTTCTTTTGTGTGAGTAAAGTCACTTCTAGGAGCAGTGGTGGCCCAGTGGTATCGGCCTCGACTTACTTACTTAGGTCGTGGGTTCGAACCCAGCCAGGCGCATTACTTTGTGTAATTTATTTCATCACCACTGCTCTCAAAACGGTGAAGGAAAACATTGAGAGGAAAGCGGCATGTCCTAGAACCAAAAATTCGAAGACACGTGACATCTACCAAACCGCACTGGGCCCGCGAGATGGATTACAGACCACTCCCTCTCACAGAAAAACCTTTGCCCCAGTAGTGGGAACTTCAAAGACTGATTGTATAAGTTTACGCTCTATGTGTTTATTTAAAAACTGACAAATAAGCTCCAGCCACTCCTAGTATTTGTATCGCATCCAGAAATAGTTCCCCGTTCCGTACGTAATAAATTAGACTTTTCACCCCTAAGAAATTGAATGCTGCGTTAGAAATAGCACCTATTCCGGAATGGGGTGAAATTGAAATGTCTGCTAAAGACCAATATGTCTAGGGGCTTACATGCAGAAGTATTACGTCTTATTTGCAAGGGAAGTATAATAAAATATTAAGTCTATCTTGGAAAATAGAACAACACAACTTACAACCAACTTCATCAGTTCACAAAAATATCATTACGTCATCATCCATCATATTAAGAAACGGTTTAAAAAAAGATGTACATTTTATATATTTAGGTACACACACTAAAGGTGCCGGTTCGGGCGCGAGACCGCGACAGGAGTGGTACACAGGAGACTGCGACCAGTACTTAACATTAGGGAATGGCAAGTGTCGCGCTCTCCTGTCGCGGTCTCACGCGTGGTATATTGTTCTAACACAGTAAAAAACTAGGTTTATAATAGTTTGAAAGTTACAGGCGCCAAAAAGTTACTTCTGAAAAAAAGAAAACCTACAAACCTAGTTTTTTACCGTGTTAGAAGCTTTCTAAAAAATCATTGAGATAGGATAACATTTAGGGGTAGGAAAACGTTTTCTCTTTTAGTATGGACGAGCGCTCGATAGACGATAGATCCTCTTAATACCCGTACGCACAATCAAATTGGCATTTTCCTCTTCATAACCGCTAAATAACTCGAACATGTCCAACCAAAGCCCAAGTAACCAGACAAGGTTACCTAAAGACATTTCAAGCAAGTAAGCAACTTCAAAATAAATATCTAAATTTAATAGAGGCGTCCCAAGTGTTTTGAAGAGTTTTTCTCTCTTATTTTGAAAGCATCTTTATTTGCTATCTATTGAACAAAATTTGGGTCTTCCAGCTTTTGAGACAGACTTCAATGACTCGATTTATTTACGTCTTAAGTGCTGTATAAATAGTTTATTGATTAATAAAGGTTCGTTTTGAATGCGTGAAGGGACAGACGTTTTATTTTTGTAATGTATACTGTTCGCTTAAAAATAGTTGAGTAATCGTCAAGGGATTGCTCTATCCTATTGAATTCCAACTGGACGCTGAGCCTTTCAAGGGGCCCGTAGTAAGTGGAAAAGGCGAAAAAATGGTCTTCCAGACCCTACCATCCATTTGAATAGCATTCGTTTGGTACTCTTCACTCGCTGATGTCATCTGAACTCCCAGTGTGATTGTGCCTTTTTTTAGCGTGGTGAAATCATCAAATTAATGAGTCCTTCCACCCAGGGCAGAGCGGGAGGGACTGTCAGACTCGTACTGACTAAAATCCACGATGTCTCCGTCATAATACTGACACGATTTGAGGCGCGCGTGGAACACGACGCGCCGTTGACCCTGGCATGGTCCATGGTCGGACAGCGAGTCGCCCAGTACTTGCCGCCTGCATGCCCGCGTCTATATGGTGGCCGGAGATCGTCTGCCGAGGTGTGATTGAAATATTCTTACACAACGAGACAATTCAGACTCTTTGCAAGAAGGTGATTGGGGATTTCTCCGTAACTGTCACGGAGTCAGTAATTGTGCCTGGTTGATGGCATTTTAAGCACACCTACATTACATAGAAGTTTAAAATATCTGCCGAAATATGCTCAAACCCTACAGGGATTACAGGCTTGATTTAACTCCTATTTATAACTAACACTTTCCGACTTGTAAAATGACTAAAGAACAAAATGGCAAACATGTAAGATCTCCAATATCGTGCCGTCTGTCGACTCAGCATGACATTTATTATTCGCGGCGGCATAAGAAGAAAGTATAATGCATATGGAACAAAGCTGTTTTTTTTTTGTTACATTAATCTTGATCATTTTTTTCGTGTTTAAAAAGCAATGGTCTTGCAAAATTATCTGGTTTCATGTTTGATCATTCGTTCAAAGTATTGGAATCTAACTAGAAATGAAAGGTGATCTAGCTTGTGTGTGTATAAGCCTCACAAGTTGATCTGCAAAGTTAATCCGCGCTTGCCGAGAAACGCGTATAGATGGGTGACCAATATCATAGCGAGCAACACTCATTTATAGGTTATTCTTTGATAATCGTTACTGTTAGTCAGAAGCTCGAAGCTGTGGACGTTTCTAGTCTATGGAAGTCAAATAGATAGTTGATCCATGTGAAATACTAAATTTCTGCAACCATTCACCGATTGCTGGTTCATCATTGAACTTTTCGCCCATAGTTCGTTTTGATATTTGTCACAATATTATGGCATCACTGCCAAACAAAAAGGTGTACAAACGTGTTTAAACGAGACTCAATATACAGGGTGGAATTTTGTAATGCCACCTGGAGAGAAAGTACTCTTAATCCTGCAGATAGAAAATTTTACTCAAAGGAAACATTCCTTTATTTTTGAATAGAAAGCAAACTGCATTCAAAGATTTTCGAAAATTCTCTTCTCCCACACCTGGGAATCGAACTGGCTAAAATCTGAAAATAACACCTACAGGTGGCATTACAAAATTCCACCCCGTATGAGAAAAAAAAAACTTGAGAGGTGTCAAGGGACACCCGGATGGAACGAAGTTACTGTATACACTCAACAAAAATAATCGTTGCGACTCCACTCCACTCCGCTCCACTCCACTCCACGCCCCTCTTTGAGCTCTAGCACCCTTTCGCAACGCGCGATAAGGAACTTCGTTCCAAAAAGTGTCGTTACAACTTTTCGTAAGAATTTTTTCCGTCTAGCCTCCTTTCACAACGCGCGATAAGGAATTTCGTTCCAAAATTGGTGAAACAACACTTTTCTGATGCTATTTTGTTATGTTGATAAAACGGAAAAGTAATAAATCGGGTATGTAGCGGTAAGAATGACTCTCTTAAAATGTCATTATTATAAATTAAGCAATAGTTTATCCCGATGCAACTGTTTTAACGCCCAAAAACAGAACAAAATAGCCTTCAAACCATAATTCTTAGCTGGAAAACGACAAAGCTCTAACAAAGCCAATGAAGGAAGTTCGACTGACAAATGGAGAACGGCTGTCTGTATTATTCTGCTGACAATTGCAGTAGGCCACTTCCTAATTATTGCTGTATCAGTCAGCCTTTTCTTTGATTTTCTTTGAGTGAGAGTAAAACGGAAATCAATTTTGCTTTGACAGCTATTTCGAGGGGGAAAACTGAAATTAGGATTTTTTTGAGTTTGATTTCGAGTCCTAAGTCGAAAATGTCTTCATTATTATAATTAGTATTAATAATAGGTTTTCCTTTCGGCTTTGCCTTAAATTTATGTTTTCAGTTCTGCGAATTTTGACTACAAACAATTTGGACTATCTACTTCCTCAAAATTTTCGTGCAAAATTAACCTTTCCTCTATTCCGAGACCGGGAAGAACTACTTGTAGATTTACAAATATTTGTGTCGTATGGACATTGAACTCGTAAAACGCAGCGCAAAAGTTGGTCGACTTTTGCGCTGCGTTGATGTTCTCCGCGTTGATGAAGTGGTTACTACTCCATCAACTTAGCAATCAAAGTATCCTTCACAAACACATGCACATTATTCCTTCAATTCTCTACTTAAACCATTCATCATTATCATCAGCCTATGATGTTCCCACTGCTGGGACACAAGCCTCCTCTCTGTGAGAAGGAATGGTCCATAATCTACCACGCCGGCCCAGTGCGGGTTGGTAGATGTCACATGTCTTCGAATTTTTGGTTCTAGGACATGTCGGTTTCCTCACGATGTTTTCTTTCATCGTTTTGAGAGCGGGGTTTGAACCCACGACCTACGACTCGTAAGTCGGAACCGATACCACTGGGCCGCCACTGCTCTTGGGCCATCACTGCTCTAAAAACCATTCAACTATTACAAATCTGAAAAAAAAACGAAAACATATTTTTACCTTTTTCATAAACGAACCCACGTTCTTACATTTAGGCCACAGGGTCTCCCTAAAGCCTCGTTCACACTGTCCGACCGAGATAAAACTACTGGAGCGAATAATGTCGCATTACAATGCATTGGGTGTCACGTTAGGATTACACGAATGTGTGTAATGGGCCGAAGATGGGGAGAGAATAGAGTGGATGTGACTGCACACTTTTTTTTTGCTAGTATTGTTTAGTTTAGTAATAGCAATCACAAGGGGGTTAGGTCGTGGTTTTGAACCGGGCGCATAAGTTGTGTAATTTATTTCATAACCACTGCTCTCAAAATGGTGAAGAAAAACATGCATCGTGAGGAAACCGGCATGCCCTCGAATCATCAAATTCAAAGACATGTGATATCTACCATAGGCTGATGAAAATAATTATTCCCGTTGGATCTCACTTTTCAATCCCATTTGAATATTTTTCCCGTTGAATCCCTCAAAAATTAAAATGTATTCCCGTTGAATCCCAAAAACTATTCCTTTGGATCCCAAATGCTTTTAAAATATCTGAATATTCAACGACAAAATTGCTTTTATTTTTAGAACTTTTTTTTTGTAAAATTCATAAATGAGTAACAGAGAATAACTTTAAAATAAAGGTAACACTTTGTCATAAAAGCTTGTTTATTGATGATGGTGAAAACACCCACTATACAAGGAAAAATCCTATTGTGGGGGCTATGCAATCATGCATTGTATTTTTTTAAAGCGAATATTTTTTCAAATAATATATTGTTGACAAAATACTTTTAACAACGGAAAATTAAACAAAACCGTTGGTCTTATCCTCTTTATTCTGTCTTCATGATTGGCCTGAGACTGAAATCTCCGTTGACCAATCACAGGGCACCGTTCTAATTGGACGAATAATATATTCGTTGTTCCCTTGTCTGTGAGTGGAATTTATCGAATATCATGGTGGAACGAGCTTGTTGTTCGACGCCATCGAAAATGTTGTGCGAAAGCTGAAATTATGAAGAGTTCATAAAAGAACATGATATGTGGGAAAATGATTCTAAGGGTCGTTGTTATAGAGTCAATTATTGTTACTTGTACTTTTTGTACGTCCACTCTAGATACTACTAGCTTTTGTCAACGGCGTCGTCCACTACTAACTTGACAATTATAAGAATCGGGGAAAAAAAACTATAAATAATGCAGGTACATCAACATCACCAGCCTATAATGTTCCCACTGCTGGAACACAGACCTCCTCTCTGTGAGAGGGAGTGGGCCATAATCCACTACGTGCCCAGTGCGGGTTGGCAGATGGTACATGTCTTCGAATTTTTGGTTCTAGGACATGCCGTCGTAAGTCGGGACTGATACCACTGGGCCACCACTGCTCTCTTATAACATTACCTGGAATTAATGAGCATAATATTACCAACATTTATAAATCATCAACACACAACATTCAATACTCATTTCCTTTCTCTACAAACTGACACCATTATCCTGCAATGTAATCAAACATTGCTGTACTAAAACACAATGCCCATATCGTAACACAAAACAAAGCGGCAATGGACATCATTCCTATAGTTCATATCGCGCATTATACAAAGGTTGTCTATTCATCTCATTTATGACTTAAACTAGATTTTGTCCACGGCTTCGCTTGTGATGTTAAATATATTTTTTTTTATCGTAGCAAAGCCATCAAAGGAGTCCTCCCACTTGACTGGTACTGACCAAAATCCTTAGCGATCCCACTATAGCCTTTCGCGTTACAGGGTCACGGTTTCCTGATGAGAAAGTCCTTGGGGATCCTCTCCAAGGTGAGAAAGTACCTCACGCCTAAACAGCTGCTTAGTTTATATAAAGCGTAAGTTCGGTCATGCATGGAGTACTGCTCTCACCTTTGGGATGGATCCGCTAAATACCAACTAGATGCACTTGAGTCAATAGATAAACGGCCCAAGAGCCTAATCGGTAACGATGCTCTGGTCGATTCAAAGCTCCATAGAGCCTTGAACATCGAAGTCGTGTTGCCAACCTATCGGTTTTGTACCGGGTACATTTCGGAGAGTGTGCGAGGGAACTGCATAACTTGATTCCGCCTGGCCCTTTCCATCATCGGACTACAAGACGTATGGCAATGCGCCATCGATAATATGCTGGACATCCCTCCGGTAAGTACAAAGCGTTTTGCCAATACCTTTATTTTGCGCACAGCAAACGAGTGGAAATCCCTGCCCCGATCTGTATTTCTCGACAGCTATAACCTTGGGGTCTTCAAGTCAAGAGTGAACAGGTTACTTCTAGGCAAGCGTGGTTCACCGTCAACCACATCTTCGCTTACCAGACGAGATAATGGTCAAGTGTGAACCTATCTTTAAATTAAAAAAAGCCGCCTCGCGACCCCGGCAGGCTACGGCCCTTCAAGGGGGACCCCGTCAGACTTCCGACAGCTATTTGAGGCGCATGAATTGTGACAAAAAGAAAATCTTAGCTTAAATAACAAACAAACTCACATACATACAAACTTCCTAGGTAATAATAGTAGTGCGATATCGCGCATTAGACAAAGGCTGTCTATTGATCTCATTTATAAGTTAAATACAGATAGCAGCCATTGTATGTGCGAGGGTATCCATTACGCTCGGTATAAACTTAACATTACGATAAACTTCGTATAGGTTACTGAGTTTGAATGGAATGACCAGCTTGTTGTAGGTTTTGGGACAGTCCTGAGCTAGATTGGATCTTTCTGCTTGAAAGACCTAATTATGTAGGTCGTGTAAAGGTAGAACTGCCCTGTTGGTCTCGTGTTTGTAATTACGACTGCTGACCGCGAAGTTCTGGGTTTGATCCCCGGATCTGGCAAAAAGTGTAGCAGTCCGCAGTTTGAATGTTGATGGTATAATACAGCCGTACCTTTTTTTAACGTGGTAAAATCATCAAATGAGTCCTCCCAGTTCAGTTTTAGTTCCCAGTTCAGTTTAGTCAGTACAAGTCTGATAGTCCCTCTCGCTCTACCTGGGATGGGAAGACTCATTTGATGATTACACCACGCTTAAAAAAAACGCATTTGCCTAGCAGAAGGCCTCACATACTCCTTTACATCCTTTAATTTTAATTGGATTGTACACCACAGTACTACCAACAGTATGTCTTTCTTTCTTCCTAATCCATCCTAAGGTTGTCTTGAAAAGATCGCTTTTAGTGATAAGACCGCCTATCGTGTCACCCTATGTTTAAGTTATTAATTTGTAATGTTATTACCTTTAAGTTGTATGGTATGCATAATAAAGAGTATTCTATCTATCTATCCTTTGCTACAAATAAAACCATACACCCCCAATCGATCAACAACAAAAATACAACCCCTATGTCTCCCAAAATGTTGCTTGAAGGATCTCCTAGCTATTATAGGGATATTGGCAATAACCCCTCTTGGATAATTGAGTGGTACTCCCTTCGATCCCATTAAGGAATCTGTCAAGATACGTAGTCGATAATCGTCTAGGAGCGCCTCTATTTCTCGATCTTACTGAGAGGCCTTGAAACGAGCGAGAAAGTATAAACATACTAGCTGTTGCCAGCGGTTTCACCCGCTACAACTCGAAAATTATCCCACGGGAACATAAAATCGGGATAAAAACTATCCTATGTGTTAATCCAGGTTATAAACTATCTGTGTACCAAATTTTAGCCAAATCCGTTCAGTGGTTTTTGCGTGAAAGAGTAACAAATATCCATACTTACAAACTTTCGCCTTTATAATAGTAGTAGGATTTTGTTCTTTGTAACTCAAAATTTTGAAGATGACGAGCAATCATTATCATATACGTAAACTATTCCCAACTATGTTCGGTTGTCTAGTCAAACCGGATCAAACTGAATCAGTATTTCAAATGCGCTACTGCTCATTATTATGAGCTCTAAATCCATAACCCAGTAACTGGGTAATGCGATACCATCATCTGCCTCGCCATTTCCCAAAAACAATGGGATTTGTATTATAAGACTGGTAGTTAGACTTTTAAGCATCTAAAGCTCCCGTAACGAGTTTCAAATAATGTAAAACAAACAGCCGAAACCAACACTTTCTGAGGAAGGGGAAAGAGTAATATGTAGATAATCCGCCATCTATAAAACAACCTCAGTAACAGCGACTAAATCTTAAAGATCAGCTCTTATAGGCCTTTATACGAGTACTGATACGAGTGCTTTCATATTGATCATTTAAAAACAAAATGCATTATTGGAATTCTAACAACTTATTACATATTATGAAAGTGGTTGATCCAACTAATTATAATATAACCCGGTTCATTGAAGAAAGTATTCTTAAATGGCGGCGCTTACCGTGTTCTCTCGCTCGCACACTAGTGCCGTCTATACTCACTCTCGCGCATAGCGTAAGCAGAAAAAAAACTTTAGAGGTGTCAAGGGACACCCGGATGGAACGAAGTTACTGTATACACTCAACAAAAATAATCGTCGCGACTCCACTCCACTCCGCTCCGCTCCGCTTCACTCCACTCCACTCTTTGAGCTCTAGCACCCTTTCGCAACGCGCGATAAGGAACTTTGTTCCAAAAAGTGTAGTGACAACTCTTCGTAAGAATTTTTTCCGTCTAGCCCCCTTTCACAACGCGTGATAAGGAACTTCGTTCCAAAAAAGTTAGTCCTTATACCTTCATGCATTTAAAGACACGAATTCACCTCTAGCAGTATTGAATACCACATTACACAGACACAGATAGGATAAAACATTTTAAAATAGTAAAACCTTGTTGCAAAATTCCTTTCCTAACAACTAGCAACTCCACGATCTTTTACACCTCGTAAAAGCGCTCGCTGCTTTCAAAGCTCCACAAACTAGAATACAAAGACGCAATAACATCTAATTACACATTGAATTTAATTACGGAATATACTAATAACAATGCATTAGGGTCTGTTTGTATAATTATATAGATGGTTACGAGTAGGTGCTCTCTGTTTTGTTTGGAAAGTTCGTGGAGTCAGGAATGCTTCTGTGTCGTATAGAAGCAGTGTGTTTATTAGTTTTAACTTTGTTGGTAAAATATAAAAGTTGGGAGAGATTTCTTTAACCTATGCAATACCACGTGTGGGCAAAAGTCTCTCCTATACCATTCTCTCTTTACTTTGAATTTTTTCGGCAAATCTCGCATACTAATTTAAAATTATGCCGGTCAATTTTTTAGTATGAGTCACCGAGGCTCGAACTTGTACGCGGTTTATGACAATAAGCTCATCAAGTCATCACGCATAAGCCCACTTGGAATTTAAATCCTTTAGCATATTTCCGAATCACGAAACCTTCGAAAGTGGGAATAAGTAAAAAAGATTCGTCACGCAGAAACAACTCGTAATTAGTCAGTAGCAGACGGGGCCCCCTTAAAGGGCCAAAGCCTGCCGGGGTCGCAGGACTGAGTCATCAGGTAACCATAACTTTAGAATGTAAAGGACTATTGAAGGATTGCCGTGGATTTTAGTCAGTACGAGTCTGGGAGGACTTATTTAATTTTGATGATTTTACCACAATAAAAAAGTCAGTCACTTACCTCTGTGTCTGGCAATGCTGACGAAAAGAGAACCACAAAACAACCAATTGGGAAACAACAACTCGCCATTCAATTTAGGGACCAAAACATTAATGAAACCATTGAACTTGTACCGAAAGTACTCGACGAGGTTCCCAAAACATTCCGCAGTAAACCAATAATCAAAAACTCCCAGAACTCAAATAAATCATTTCTGGAAACATTCGCAATAAGCCGTCGATAAATAAAAACAAACAAAAAAAGCTATTTATCGGCACAGGTCAAATAAATTAAAGAACAAAAGGGCAGCTTTTAATTTGTTTGATCCGTTCGATACAAAGTGGAAAGCCCAAAATTGCCGACGACCGCTTTCGAATACCGACAGTTTTGACACAGTAGATGGAGACAGAAGGCCGGCTTCAAACAACGATAGAAGACATACTCACACAAACATAGACACTCTTCAGCGAAACAAAAAAGCAAGCAAAGGCCTTACCACGATCTTTTAAGGGCGCATAACCAGAAAGTTGGCAACGTCGTTAATAGCTGTCAATAACTTATAAGTTTTAATTAATTTGGCAATGTTACTGTATGTAAATAAGAAATTTGGCTGTGTAGTGCACTAGAAAATTGATATAGGAATGCAAGTAAAACACTGAATTTAATGTTGTAACCGTTTCAGGTGTTTAAAAGGCATTTGGAAAGTTTCCAAATGCTTTCTTTACGTCGAAAACTATATATTCGGTGTAACGATACTAATTATTGCATTCTATATTCAAGTTTTTAGTGCACTACAGAGCCATAATTCTTATTTTGATACAACACATTTGTAAAATTAATGAAAACTTGTTAATGTTTGACAACTATTTGCGATGTTGCCAACTTTCAGAATAAGCGCTCTTAACGCGATCCAGTTTAGGCTATGGGTAAGAGATGGTGCTAGACGACTTGTATAGCTCTCTCACAATTCGCAGGAGCCGCGTATGCACAATGTAATGTGGGACGCCCAGCAGCGGTACGTCAGATCGTTGATTTGAAAAAGGTGGCAATGGATGATCGACCAAGACTGCGATGGTTGGCGCTCTTTATGGAGGCTTACGTTCTGTAGTGAACTGCAAGTAGCTGCAACTCTAAATTAGCATTTCTTTGAGATCATCACGCACACCACACATACAATAGATACTCTTCACTAGAGTGAGTGCAAGAGCACTCGTGACTTACTGTCAATTATGTCGCTGTGAATTTTTATCATTATTAGCCGGAAGACGTCCACTGCTGAACATATGCCTCCCCCTTAGACCGCCGCGCCGAACGACAATTCGCCACTTGCATCCATCGGCTGCCCGCGACCCTCACGATGTCGTCGGTCCACCTAGTGGGAGGCCTGCCTACGCTGTGTTTTCAGGAATTATTATATTATTTATCAAATTAAGGAATTATTATAAGAGTTATGTATCGCATCTAACCATCAAAGTTTTCTTGCGTCATTTATCATCTGTTATCTTGAACATTTTTATCTTTATGTCTATATCGTTAGTTATCTTACATAATTGTATGAACAGTTTATGATCGTTGTAGCTACTTATGTGTAACTTACGTTTCTATGTTAATAGGTCCATTTTCACTTGTTGAATTCAGTGGGACTTCTGTTCAAATTCGTGAGTGTCCCTGCTCAATACAGTTTTTAATTAAAACTGTAAGATGCAAACAGATGTCTGTAATTAGGAATATAACCTTTTTACGATACTCACAAAGGTTCGATTTTTAATTAGGTCTGATTGGTCAAATGGTGCGATTTCTAATAATAAAGTCATTTTGAAGAAGAGTTACATTCTTTTGAATAAAAATTTTTCATTTTGTTATTTTTCTACTTTACAGTCGAGCAATAACATGTATAAACTTTAATGCAAATTACTCGTGAAATACTGGTTTCCACTTTGAAATAAGACCTATTTCGTAACAGTATGTCTTCCAAAATAGAAGTCTAATGAGAAGGCAAACGTTTAATCAATATGGTAGCAGAAAATCGCTTTTGAATACTGCTTAGTGTATACATACTATTGCTTGTGACTATACAGCTTGCGTTCGAGATTTTGTTGTGCAGGGGGCCAATTCTCGGCTTTAGAGATGGTGTCGAACTCGACAAAAATTTCTAATGACGTCATTTTTTCGACAATTTTTAAAAGTTGCTATTCTGGGGATGTCTAATTCGACATTTGTCGAAGGCTAACGTTAGAGTTCATGTCGAGTGCTTCTGAGCAGTAGAGATGTAATGTCAATTGTAAAGATACGCCATTACTGAGTGAATTTGTTGAGTTTTGGATTGTACAACTATTTCTTTTCTTTAATTTTTAAATAAAATAGGCTTGGCATGTCATACCTACTGGAAATTCGATTTTATTAGCATTTTATTATTAGAAAGATGGACGAGTTTATTAGCATTTTATGTCGGAGTTGTTGGAAAGTGGCCAGCAATTGGCCAATACACGGCGACAACAGCGCACTTATCCCGCCATCGATATTTACGGTTTGAGCGAAACAGAAGTCATTAAAATAATTCTCCTCCATGTTAAAATTAAAAAAAAAACATTAAATGTAAAACAGCACAGCCCACTAGTGATTTATAAACACAGAGTCCATGTAAAACATAACAAAAGACGCAAATTCTGACACTGACAGACAATCAACTGTCAAACTGATTATTTTTACGTAAAACGTTTCGTTTCATACTAAAATAATTAGATTTAGTCAGCGCATGTCAGCGTTTTAAAACAAAATCATTCATTCACCTATAGTTACCTAAAACGGAACGTGCGTTTCTTCATAATGGTAACATTATTTCACTCGACTCGACATTTTCGTGACATTTATTTCTATTTTGACTGAGAATACGGATTTCTGCTCAATTCGACATTTTTTGGTAGAGATAGAGATATTTTTGATAGACATAGAGATCGACTTACAATCTCGAACTCGACAAAAATGGCGAAAATCGAGAATTGGCCTCCAGATCTCATTTTATATTAAAACCAGTTCTTCCCTATTCCATGATTATTAAATGTGTATATTAATAGAGGCGATAATTGTGTAACGTAATGCGAAACATTAGGAAGTGCCATCAATCAACATCAGTACTTAGAACAAGACCTTTTAACGGGTAGAACTTGTGACTCAGTGGTGGAGAGAATGTCTAACTTGAATTCAGAATGTTTGACGAAAATCAGGACAAAAAGAAAACGTGCGCTGACCAGTCTTACCATGGGGTATCGTATTACCCAGTTGCTGGTTGTGGAGGTCCGATAAACAGTCGCTCCATGTAAAATACTGATATTGAAAAAAGCTCTAGGTTAACGATTCATCCGGGGCAAAAAAAAAATGTGTCACAGGACGTTGTAAGCAGGATATTGTGGCCCTGGCATGCAAAATGCGACCCAAAGAGCAGGTGCTTTTTTGGTCTTTTTATTTCATATGACAGTCCCTTCCGCTACACCTAGGGTGAGAGAACTTTTGATGATTCTAATTGCAACAAAAATTAATGTACAAAATCTAATGTCTTTAAACGAACAATTCTTGTATATTTATATATAATCAGGATCTCGGAAACGGTTCCAAGGATATTCATGAACGTTACAGATTAGGGGTTTTTCGGCTCAAGGAATCGATTTATCAAGGTCCCAGGTTCGAGAAAAGCTCGGTTCCCAAGATATAGACATTTTAAAAACCGAGCAAAGCTCGGTCAACCAGATATTAATTCCAAATGTATGAAAGTAGGTAACTCTGTGATCGAGATTCAGAAGTAGAATATATTGTTGACTTTTTTATGGGGGTAATCCTTCAGAAAGCATCGGGTCTTTTGTGGATGTCGATGTCCGGTGTCCACAAAACCAATTCATAGAGTCAACACATACGAACACCTACGTACACACTCGAAGTTGGACCGAACAGAAGCCCTTATGTCACACGAAAGTGTTTACAGCTTCCGAACGTCACCACATTTATAACAATTCGTACGATGATTAATGTTTACAAAATTGATATTTAATTGCTGGTAAACATCGTGTGTCGACGGTGGCGCCGCCGCGGTATGTTGCGGCCTTAAACGACATAATTTATGACAGGATACACTTGTATTAAATGCTGTGAAGCACTTGAAGCGCTTCCAAGATCTTGAAGGATTATAGTTTGGTCTCTTATTTTGATATGGAATACCAATTAGACAAGATGTGCTGAGGAAAACATTAAGAAATGGAGGTAAATGTTAAGCCTCCTCTTCACAATCGGCCATGATGGCCGTATTTGCCGAACAGAAGGAGACGGCGCTATACTAAGAATCGAGATAGAATT
Source organism: Agrotis segetum (assembly GCA_036375495.1). Classification (NCBI taxonomy): domain Eukaryota; kingdom Metazoa; phylum Arthropoda; class Insecta; order Lepidoptera; family Noctuidae; genus Agrotis; species Agrotis segetum. Next base: position 3,320,290 of record JAQSVV010000031.1, read on the forward strand.
ATTTGCATCTTGCTTTCTGGTATAGCGTCGTCTCCTTCTGTTCGGCAAACACGGCCGATTGTGAAGAGGAGGCTTTAGAGTAGGTGGTTAAGCACCATTTAGACGGAGCAAGAAATCGTATGCGAGTTTCACTACATTGCGGCATTTGTTTCATTAACTGAATTTGTTCTACCTATAAATTCCGCAATGTAACGCAACTCGCGTTCGAGTTCTTGCATCGTCTAAATGAGGCTTTACTAACATCGCGTTAAGGCGGTCATCGCGTAATATACATACACATAAACCATTCTTATTAAATCTACCCTAAAATCCGTCACGTGGTTTTAAAGTGGCATATAATAGGGACAGACGGACAGCGCGAGCCGGGGCCACGGGACTATCTCATCAGGTAACCGTGACCCCGGAACCATAAGGGCTATAGAAAGAACACCGTGTATTTAAGTCAGTACAAGTCAAATGGTCATCCCGCCTTGCCTCGGGTAGGTGGACTCATTTGATGATTTTACGACAAAAAAACCGGCCAAGTGCGTGTCGGGCCACGCACAGTGTAGGGTTCCGTAGTTGCCCATCAAAATACTTATGCGAACTAAGTAAACTGATTCGCTGAATTTAATTTTAAAAAGAAGAATTTTCAAAATCGGTCCAGGAGTCTTTGAGAAATCAGGGAAAATACATAAGAACAAAGATTACGGCGAATTTAGAACCTCCACCTTTTTTTGAAGTTAGTTAAAAATAGTTGATGATAAAAACCTACCTATCCCCAAAAAACATATCGTAAAAACATACTTAGTAAAGCTGTAAAAATAAAGTTGACAAACTTACATTTGCAGTTGAAGAGCATGTTCTCCGATACATTTTGTTTAAGAAAACATATTATACAAGTACATTTTATAAGTTGGTCGACTATTACTCGTAAAGTTGTAAAGCCTACTTAGTCATGATAATTTTCTTTTAAACTTCGTTATATATACTACTATTGTGAATTTTTTCACACCCCCAAACATAACCGTTTAGCTGGTAGAGGGGGGGGACACTCGAATCGAGCAAAATTTAGCACTTTAAAGCTTAATATTTCACAAACGAATTTTTTTATGAAAAAACTGTTAATGGAAACAATCACTATTTTTTAAAGGCCTATTTAATGATACCCCACACTAAGGGGTACGCGAGAAAAAAAAAATCGTCACTTTACGTATAAGTACAGGAGGTACCCTAAAAAAAAATATTTTACCAGATTTTATTTTACCACTTTTTCGGCACGACAAATCCGTATATTTACACCAAATTACAGCTCTCTAGTACTGTGCGTCTCTGAGCTAAACTGCGGGCAGACGGACGGACGGACGGACGGACGGACATGGCGAAACTATAAGGGTTCCTTGTTGACTACGGAACCCTAAAAAAGGGCCCACAACCTGTTATCATTTATCGAATCCCATGTTTTGGTACATCAAAGATGCTCATACTCTAAGTTTATTACTTACTCTTATCCGTTAGGGATAGTATCACATGAACCGTTTTATCCCCTATAAATTGGGTTTTCGCTTGCTTGGGCGCTTGCATTAATTGGTTACCTTTTTTTCTGAAGTATTCTTATTCGCGTGCTTGCCAAGGGATATAGGTCCTTGATGACACACCTTTTTTTCCTTTTATTTACCTGATTATTTATCTTCTATCTTTGTAAAAATATTTTATTTCTTTGACTCGGTCAAGCTTTTACGATCTTTGTCGCTTTACTCTGTTGTAACCAGTATGTCCTTGAATAAAAATACGAAGACATGTGATATCTACCAACCTGCACAGGGACTGCGTGGTGAATTATAGCCCACTCCCTCTTACAGAGAGGTAGCCTGTATCCCAGCAGTGAGAACATTCATATTGGCTGACGATAAAACCATCAGGATTTATAATAAAATAAATATTTAAAAAAACAAAAAACCCGACTGCGTAAAAAAACTAAAAAGAAAGAAACAAGCCCAGGGTGTCGAGTCTGCTAATTATTAGTCAGAATGGCGCCACAATGGCGTTTCAATTTTCGAACCATTTTTTACTCAGCAGGAAACATGGTTCGAATAAGCACTACAATTGAAACGCCATTGTGGCGCCATTCTGACTAATAATTAGCAGACTCGACACCCAGTAGTTTAGATATCACTCATTCACACTAACAGTCGGGGCCCATTCAAATTATACCAATCAAATCTCCCCAAGGGGCCCCGACTGTGAGTGTGAATGAGTGATATCTAAACTACTGGGCTTGTTTCTTTCTTTTTAGTTTTTTTACGCAGTCGAGTTTTTTGTTTTTTTAAATATTTATTTTATTTTATTATTTTTATTTTTTGTTAGCATTTATCAGTCCAAATTAAATTGAAACATATAAGTTATATATATTTTGGTAAACCATTTTTATTTTTTTTTAATCTGATTCCCCACTTGATAGAATGTGAGAGATTTCAAAAAAATATTTTTAGTTCGGAACCCTTTGCACACGAGTTCGACTCGCACTTGGCAAGTTTTATGTACCCAGTGACACTCTCACGTTTAAGACGAGTCTAACGACACCTCTCAAGTTAAAATCCATCAAGCCGTTTAGGCTGCAGAGCAACACACAGAAACATACATACATACATACACTCGAAAAACATAACCCTCCTGGCGCAGTCGGGTAAAAAACAGTCTGATTAAAAGAAAAAAAAAATCGGTTGTCTGTAAAGTCGGTTTACTGACGATAGTTGAACGTGACAACGTCAAAGAAAATACTGCACTTACGTTGCTATAAACAAATAATTGACACGCCGTTGCATATGGAACGCTACAGAGCGAGGTAACGCCGCATGACGTCATCTTTTATCGTGTGTACAGCCGGCCATCGAGTTATAAGACGTTATCACGTCAAAATGTGTGTTATAATTGAAAATTAACCAAAACTGTACTTATAAAACTAATCCAGATCATAGCTAGCCGCTACCGCACTAAACTACAGCACCACTAAGCCAATCCCACCGCGTCCTGACAGCACAAGATTGATCCCACTCCACAATTAGGTGCAGTCCTAATTCACGAACCAAATCCAGCAAAGATTTTAAGCCAATGGCTGTACGGACCCACGTTAACGACTTGTTAGACATGTCACACTTTAAAGCTTTCGAGATTTTGGGGAGTGAAATAAGTGTCGCACGTTTTTGTCAAGGATTTGGAGTGTCGTATGAGGAAAATTATTTTTAGCTTCTTTACCGTGGACCGAATCGAAAAAGGGCTTGGGCGAGGTCATTTCCAATGTTTCGTAATATAAATAAATAACCTCACCCATGCCTCTATTCGATGATCCATACATCCCTTTCCGTTTCTCAAGACTGTTGGTTTCCGATGTGTCAGATAGTTCATATTTTCAGGATATGACGTCAATAAAAGACTAATTAAGGCGATTCTCACACTGCCCCGCATGATGCAGCGTAGCGTGTGGATGCGTGTCTCCGTTTGTATGGAAAACACGCACCGCATCCGCATGAACGCGCGTGGATGCATTTTCTGTGTGTTAGACTGTGTTAACATCCACGCGCTACGCTGCATCATGCGGGGCAGTGTGAGAATCGCCTAAATCTGATAAATTTTCACAGAGCAAACGTTAAGTGGTCGTCTTAGCAACATTTTACATGAAATGTTTTTGGTGGGATTATTATGTTCTAAGTTCTATAAGTAGCGCTGCAGAAAGAAGCGTCCCTAGTATTACTATAAAAGCTATTTGATAAAAATTTACTCAAACAAAACTTTACTGCCTGCTATATCGAAGCAAAACCAAGACCCTTAGAGCCCTATACACACCACGTTTAATAAACGCGCCGTTGACACGCGTTTGTAGCGATACAGATGCGATACGCACGTTAGTCAGATACAGCCTGTAGACCTTTGCACACCTTTATAAATTACAAACGCGCGGCAACAACGCGTGCGTATCAATACAGACGCGCCGGTGCCGCTCGTTTGACACGATACAAACGACAATAAACTGCTTTGTTTGAGAAAAACGTGCCGTCGACGCGCGTTTCAGAAACGCACGTAGACGGCGCGTTTAAGAACGTGGTGTACAATCGACAAACTTGAATCATGACCCATAAGCTTAATTTCTTACAGACTTTCAAATGCAATTAGGTCCACATTCGCGTAAAGATAATATCCATGGTAACGACTTTGACCTTTGTCAGTTTGACGGATTCAAACGATTTATTGTCAAAATGGGTCATGATTCAACTTTGTCGATTGTACATAGGCCCTTACTTGAACTGAATCTAAAATTAGAGTTGGATCAAATTGAAAATAAAATAATAACATGCGAAAATGACCCTTATAAACAATACAATTTCACAAACAAAAATAAAGAACTTCCAACTGAAAAGTCACCAATTACATGCTTCACAACTCGACCTAAAATCGCTTTAAGCGCTGAACCTCAAGTGGTGACTGACGGTATAAATACTCGTCGCTTAAGACGGTACGCTTACCGCTTTATGATTGACACTAATTGCAGCGCTGAGTTAACGATGGATTTGCTGGAGTAGGAGTGATGGAAATAAGAGTGGTTTGGAATGAAAACGTGGAACATGTCTGTGTGTTTGTTTACTTTTTTGAACCAGATGCAGCTGGATATCAGTATTTTACATGGAGCGACTGCTTATAGGACTTCCCATGGTAAGACTGGTTGTCAGACTTTAGAGCTTCTGACTAATAGTAACGACTGTCAAAGATCTACAAATAACAGCCGGGACCAACGGCTTAACGTGCTTTCCGAGGCACGGAGGAAACCCGCTATGACAGATGGTCACCCATCCTCAGACCAACCTCGGCAAGCACGGCTTAACCCGGAAGATCGGCCTGTGCGGCTGTAATTATTTAGCCACGAGCTCCTCTCTCGTAACTATTAAATGGATGGACTAATTTGGATTTTGTACGTTTTTGAAATCGTCTTAATGCTGGAAGTATTACTAGTTTATATGATGGAGCGAGGGTCGCGGGATTTCATCAGCTAACCGTGACCCTGAGACGTAAAGGACTATTGAAGGATCACCGTGGATTTTAGTAAGTAAGAGTCTGACAGTCCCTCCGTCTTGCCCTGGACGGGAGGACTCATTTGATGATGTTACCACGAAAAAAAAAGAAAAATGATGGAGCGACTACCTGCGAAAGGCAACCGGCTATGACTGGATCAGGAAAGCACAAAATCGGGCTTAATTGCACACATTGGGAGAGGCCTATGTCCAGCACTGGACGAGTACAGAATGATAAAATGATGGGTTGTAGAATGAGAAAAGATCCGGATGTTGTGTTCCACATTGAATAGTTCTTTTCTTTTCTCTTGTAAATCCAGAGATTGGTAGGAATCAAAGTAAAAAGTATTAAAAGATGATGACAAAATTATTAACATCTATACATATTTAAAAAAAAAACTTGGGAAAATTAACTTACTGATTAAAATCAAATTAATTTTGTTTCATAGAAGCATGTTTTCAACTACCATTCTTTAAAAAAAAAAACAAAATAGTACATCCATCTGTTACCCACATTAAAAATAAAACCATTGAATATTACCAACAAAAACGGTAAAAACAAAAAATACGACATAATCGAAAAAGAACAGATTTCCTATATAGCAACAGAATATTAACAGTGGAATAATAGAATAGCATTAATAAAACGGGTATTTTACACAGTGTTACCGGAGCGGAGAAAGGAAGAAAAAGCTGATTGAATTCCAAATTGCAGTCTGAAGTCGCCATTATTCCGTCGCTGAGGCAGATCAATCGTGGTTTAATAATAAATTGTCTGTGGGACATTGTTTTAATAAATTTTAGATGTTTCGTAACTATCGTAACCTAACGTATTTTAGTGATTTGTGTTTTTTTTTAGTAAGTAACCCTAAGGTAAAGTATTCCCGCCTGAGCAACATTTTTCAGAGCATGTATTTATTCCTAATTGAGCAACATGATAATATATTGAAATATTGTCATTTTGCTCAATAAGGAATGAAATAATTATGTTTGGTTTTTAACATTTTTTTTTTACATTTGATATGTGGAAAGAGCTTTGTTCAGCTGTCGAATGATGGAGATTATTCATTGTTTCAGATTATAACTAAAATTATAATATGAGTTACAGGTAACAAAACCTTCCAAAAACAACAAAAACATTCAAAATAGACAAACCATGTAATAAAATATGAAACAAAGTTAAACTGTTAACAAAGTATGGACACAGGAGCCCTAATAAATATAACTGACAGTAAGTCAACTACGAAAAATTATTCAAAAACGGCTAACAGATGTAAAGCGTTTACATAATGCTAAGAGTGATTCGTTTCACGATGTATGCGTATAAGGGACCAGTGTATAAGACAACACACCCTTAAGTAAAGTGTTTTGAGCAAGAAAATGTAACAAACCAACATACTTTCGCATATCCTACTATCCTACTACTATTATAAAGGCGAAAGTTTGTAAGTATGGATGTATGGATGTTTGTTACTCTTTCACGCAAAAACCACTGAACGGATTTGGCTAAAATTTGGTACACACATAGTTTATAATCTGGATTAACACATAGGATAGTTTTTATCCCGATTTTATGTTCCCGTGGGATAACTTTCGAGTAGTAGCGGGTGAAGCCGCTGGCAACAGCTAGTAATATTATAAATGCGAGAGTTTGTGAGGATGATGTATGTGTATGTAGGTATGTTTGTTACTCTTTCACGCAAAAACCACTGAACGGCTTTGGCTAAAATTTGGTACACGGATAGTTTATAACCTGGATTAACACATAGGAGTTTTTATCCGGATTTTATGTTCTGATTCTGATGGGATAATTTTCGAGTTGTAGCAGGTGAAGCCGCTGGCAATAGCTAGTTTATGATTGTAAGAATTAAGATACTTAAAGAACAACTTTTTGTGATCAACTATCTCTGATGAATCAAAGTGTTCAATAAGGTAGTTACTGCATCAATAAATTGAAAATGTGTTTAGACCTTGAAAAATATCGAGTTTTAATAGAAGTCTTGAAATACGGAAGTGGGGCCTTGTGACGTCATAATGCCTGTAAAATTCATCAATTTTGGTTTACGTATTACAAGAAACAATACGGCTCAATAATACGTTTTGAAAATAAATGTATCTTTCGGAAAATTTGTTTTTAGTAGTTTGGCCAGACGATCGGACAGCGACAACCTTAGTAATATGGCCCATCGGTCTCTCTTTTGCGGACAGACCTACATAAGAGTTAGTTTACTGTGCATTTTTGTACAGTGACAAGGATAAGCCGTACTATAAATAATAACGGTATTTTAACTGTAGTTGTGTTATTGCGGCTTTATCGCGTCCGGTTGATAAGAGAGTGTCGCTTCCTCCGTCCACTGTGATCTGCTGTGGGCGATATCAGTGTTATCTCCAACTTTGTTGTATGAATGCAGAATTGCAGATATTCAATCATTTTTGTGGAGTAAGATGACGTCGAGCAGTGGTGGTAGTATCGATCCCGACTTAGTAACTAAATTAGTAACTTAAGATAGTTTATTCTTTAGAGCTGCGCAGTGGTGGCCCATTGGTATCGGGAGCTGTAAGTCTTGTGTTCGAACCCCACCAGACGCATTACTTTGTGTAATTTATTTCATCACCACTGCTCTCAAGACGGTGAAGGAAAACATCGTGAGGAAATCGGCATATGTCCTAGAACCAAAATTTCGAAGGCATGTGACATCCACCAACCCGCATTGGGCCCGCGTTGTGTATTATGGCCCACTCCCTCTCACTGAGAGGATGCCTGTGTCCCAGCAGTGGGGACATTATTGGCCGATGATGATAAGATGATATCGCTTTTTTATCATGGTAAAGTCATCAAATGAGTCCTCCCACCCAGAGCAGAGTGGGAGGGACTGTCAAACTTGTACTGACTAAAATCCACGATGTCCTTCAATAGCCCTTTACGTTCCGGGGTCACGGTAATTCGTTAGTCCCGCGACCAATTCGCGCCGTAGTCTTTTCTTTTTTAATGTGGTAAAATCATCAAATGAGTCCTCCCACCCTGGGTGGGGCGGAAAGGACTGTCAGACTCTTACTGACTAAAATCCACTCGTGTTCCTTCCTATGCCCTTGACGTTCTGGGGCCACGGTATACTGGGTTAAGAGAAAACTCGCGACCCCAGCAGGCATTTGGCGCGAAACAGGACGCGCCACTGACCCGGGCTTGGTCCTTCGGACGGCGAGCTACCCATCACTCACCGTCCGCAAGCCCGCTCCGCCGCTGTGCCCTCTGCTAATCAGAGGGACACGCGTTGGAGCGTCCACACGACAGGCTATTCGCATACGGGCAAAGAGACCACTTAGGCACACAGTGCTTAAGAATAGTAGATTGTATGACAAGGGAGCAAAATGATATTTTTACGGCGAGGGCGCTTTTTTGAATCCAGAGCGAAGTGAGGGATTCTACTGTAGAATCCCGAGCGTAGCGAGGGATTCTTTAGTAGAATCCTGAACGTAGCGAGGGATTCAAAGTACGTCGCCCGAGCCAAAAATATATTTTGCGCCCGAGTGATACACTCTACTTTTCATCACCCACTATGAGAAAATAAAAAGCGCCTCATATTTTATTGTAGTATTATTATTGGAACGAAGTTCATTATCGCGCGTTGTGAAAGGGGCCTGGACGGAAAAAAATCTTAAAAGTTGTCACGAGTTCACGACACTTTTTCCGACTGCGCGACGCAAAAGGAGGGTAATGTGTTTATTACCATGGAATGGAATGGAATGGAGTGGAGTGGATCGGATCGGATCGGATCGGATCAGATCGGATCGGATCGGATCGGAGTGGAGTCGCGACGATTATTTTTGTTGAGTGTATACAGTAACTTCGTTCCATCCGGGTGTCCCTTGACACCTCTCAAGTTTTTTTTTAATAAAACAAAGAGTAACAACTAAATTGAAATTAAATAGTATCTAATATAACTAGGTACTAAAAACTTATATTTACATTTGAGACATTTTCGCAATTATGAAAATTACTAGCTGTTGCCAGCGGCTTCACCCGCTACTACTCGAAAGTTATCCCACGGGAACATAAAATCGGGATAAAAACTCCTATCCTATGTGTTAATCCAGATTATAAACTATGTGTGTACCAAATTTTAGCCAAATCCGTTCAGTGGTTTTTGCGTGAAAGAGTAACAAACATCCATACATTCATACTTACAAACTTTCGCCTTTATAATAGTAGTAGGATAAAGATTCCATTGAGAACAAGGCGAAAACATGTGAACGCATCGTGGAAAACAAAATACATCCATGCCACTGTCCGAAAAAAAAACAATCTACAATTTTTATTCAGCCAGCGACGCGGCTTGACTATGGGCCGTCATTCCAGCCAGTCTTTATTCAAACACTATTTGCGTTCGATTTCTTTGGTGCCGAGCACTAAGATGTTCCAAATTCAAAAAGTGCGCGGCAATGTTCTTTTAGGCGCACTTATAAAGAGGATTAAAAACTCATTTCTGCCCGCTAAAAATTCCCTATAGAAAACACCAGTTTTGGGCGCACTTAAAGGCGAACCAAGTCGTCCTTTTCGAATAGGTGGGATGAAAAGAGTTTTTGCCCGCATCCCAGGGTGCACCGGCCCGAAAAACTGGTCTTCCCCCCGGACGTATCCGAGAAGGAACTCCAGTCCATGGGCGCACGTGGAGGTTTCCTGTCATAGCACCCCCTCGCCGTAGTCTAGCGAAAAACTGCAAAGAACTTTATTTTTTATTCATAGGTACTTTTTAGAAAATTAACATTCAACTGTGGCGCCCATAGTAGATTCTGCCATGGCAAGACCATGGCTGAGATTTTGAGTGACGGAAAACCTATCTTCTAATGCATTGATTGACGTTTGCATGACGAAAATTGTAGGTGATTCATGATTGATGGTTTTGCCATGGCAAAACCTACCGTCTAATGGGCGCCTAACTCCAACTACAACTCTTTCATAAAACGAATTTAAGCAGAAACTATTTTTAAAGTTTTTATCAGTTCACATTCAGGAAACGATGGATAAAATGACAACATTCATTTATAATACTAGTTGTTCCCCGTGGCGTCACCCGCAGCTCGAATCATATAGCGGGATGTTTGAATAGCCTATAGCATTCCTCAAAAGTGATTTTGTATCCGTGATGTCAGGTCTGTCCACGACGGACCTGCGAAAGGCTGTAGGCAGAGGGTATATGAGGAACTTAAAACCGGACTCAGTGGCGTACATTAGGAGAGGCTTTTGTCCAGCAGTGGACGTTTGCAGGCTAATGATGATGCCACGCAACTGAAATCCCATTAGTTCTGCCGTAAGACTCTTCAGTAGAACTACTGGAAACAAACGGGATGGCTTTATTCCAGTTGTCTAACTTCGTCATTTTGTGAACAGCTGAATCTTAAAGCCCGTGTTTTGTTCTATCTCCTGCTAGATATGTAGAGAAGTGGTAATCACGTATTATTCTAATCATTCGCTATTATTTTCTGATTATTTTCCTTGCCGGATCCAAGACAGTAAATTTCACTCACGGAACTTCGGTGAGCTTTATTGTCTCAGCGCTTCTCTGGTGGTTGCTACTGTTGATTCTGGTTTTCAGGAGTTGCAAGGTGCGATCACAGTTTTTGCTGGATATAAGCCTTCTAGGCTAGGCATCTATCCGTAACGTAATTGGATCAGAGTCATAATCGTAAAGGATAAATGTCTCAAGAGGTCCGCAATAATTGTCTATACTCTGGCAATGCCGAAGACGATGCTTTTTTCCATTAATTTGAAAAATAATAAACTAACCCATAACCCGTTTGACAAATTAACTATTTTACTTTTTGTATTGAGATAGAGTGATTTATTCGTAAAGTCTCGGACATGGCTGTAACAAAAAAAAACATAATATTATACAGAGATTAACATATTCAAACAAACGAACAAAATCAACTCTTCAGCTTTATTATAATACTATAGATAAATATGGCAATTAAAACAGTTGTGCTTCCGTCAGTACATCGCAAACATTAATACCCGATGGTGCTTGAACTAATTTTAAGCGTAACATTTTATTGTATTTTAATCAGATTGTTTGTTTCGGGATATTTTTATTAAGTGACAATGTTAAGAACTTTCATATTTATTGTGATTTGTTTACTAGCGAAATATGTGGGGGCTATCAATCAAACTTATGTGTTTACGCCGAAAAGTGAGTCTGCATTTTCAGCGATTAAAAAAAGGATTTGTCTTTTATTTTATATTTTTAGTAGTTCTACAATAAGTTTCAATTAATCAAGTTTTTATTTTAAACAGTTACAGTCTTACTGTAAAAACTTAAACATCTGTTGAACGCTTGTCTAAAAAAAGTGTGACTGTAAAACGGACCTTATTTCAAAGTCATAATCTGTCATTTTTTTTAGACAAGTGTTCAAGAGACGTTTAAAAGTTTTTGTGGTAAGACGGTTAGTATTTAAATACTGCACGTGCTGTTTTATTGTTTGTGACCTACAATAAATTCCAACAAAAATATGGTTTAAATGGACGTTTTTCAAATAATATTAAAAATCAAATAATATCAAATAACTGTTTTCATTTGTACGGTCATAGTATTCCCATACGCACTGGCCGTACTTGGTGGATTAAGGAGTACTGTATCAGAAAAAAAAAACTATAATATTCGTATAAGTTCAAAAGTGGTTGGGCTACAAACTAGATTTTTTTTTCTTCCCAGTGGCTTTAAAATGCAAGGAACACATCTGCACGGATGGGTACAGCTACAAAACCTTCTACAGTGTAGACAGTGATAACCTAAAAGCGGTTCGAAAGGATTCAGACACCATGTTTGAGATGCATCTTGGTATACAAGCCACTAGCAATGGACATATCTTGTTATCACCGGTTATGAGGCCCGGGTTCAATGATCCTGTTTATGAAATTGGTAAGATTCTCTATAACTTATCAGTCTACTATTTTTTTAGTTACATATCATTTAAATGGGTCCTAAAGAAGGTAGCTGGCAGTGGCTGGGTGAAAAAAACAGGAGATCGTGCGCTGTGGCGCTCCCTGGGAGAGGCCTATGTTCAGCAGTGGACTGCAATAGGATAAATGATGAAATGTGTTCTTAAGATCTGGATGATGTGGAAGGAACTGTCAGATTATTTACTGAGCCCTTTGACTGCTTTTTGCGTTCCATGATACAAGGAATTTCATAAAAGCCTATGCAACCAAGATTTTCTGAATTATCCGATAAAGCTGTCAGGATGTGACGTAGAACCAGGTTAATGTACCGTTTGTTTTACACTCAAATATAATGCACAAGTTCTAAACTTCATTTACTCAATTTAGAATCGAATAAACCTCTTTGAATATTCCCACGAACTTATGAGACCTTCCCTGACTATTCAAAATGCAGCAACAACTGCTTTAACATTTAACCTCTCTATTCCTTGAAACAAGCGCTAATCACCATCTGTCGTCCACAACATTAAGACGGGTACTGACCAGCGTTACAAAGTGTAATATAACTTGTTGCACACCGAGCATTCGTGCAGTCAGTACGGGGAAAACAAGGCTCTCGCAACGATCAACAAACAGCTCATTGTTCGTCAACATCCCGTAACACCGGTCAGTACCAACCTTTAAGGTTAACTAAATAACCAGTAACCTCATTTCTCAGTGGTTGGCGGCGGCGGCAACCAGTTCACGGAGTTGCGACGTAACTTGAAGAGAAACGCCCGGAGCTCAGTGAAAACACCCAAGATATTATCCAGTTTTGAACTCCGAGGATTCTATATTAAGATTTCACAAGGTAAAGGAAATTGTTGGTCACTTGAAATGGTCTGAGTTGTGTTTTAGACAGCTACACAAAGATCGTTCCTAGTGGTACGATCTTTGCTAAGTGAAGTAAAGCAATTTATTTTATTCAAATGCTTTTAACTAAAACATAGATCGGAATAGGTAGAGCTATTAAGGTTCATTGACCGCAAACATTGATGTTAATATGGATATTCTACGGGGTCGAGATTTGTAAAGTTGCTGCATTATGAAAACAAAAGAAAACAATAGCGGAGTGTAACTCTCTTTCTGCGCCACTAGAATTCAACAGTAACTTGACGTCTTACTCCAAATCCCGGGACACGAGGAATATCCAACTAAGTATTTAATTTAAAAAACAAAAAAAAAGCCAGTAACAGACACTTGAAAGAAACAAAAAACTATCATTCTAATTGTCACGGCCGCGGCATTCCCAAACCACGAAAAAGAAAAAAAAAAAGAAAAGAAAAAAAGTCTTTTCAATCCTGTGGTCGTGACTGTATCGGTCCGTATTCAACCTGACGTGTAGTGCTTCACGATAATAGCTTAATAGCGCCACCTGTCGCTTTGAGCATGAACTACCAGCACACGTGACAGGAATGCAACACCTTCAAACGTTCGCGTCGTATTAACAGGCTATTGAGTACCTGTGAAAACTATAAAACCGATATATTGGTGTTTTCACGCGAATATAACCCTTAAACTCGACTTTATGGTCATTTCAGACGAAATTTTCGTGTCAACTAAAAAAAAGTAGTAATATAAATGAGTTTATTTTCTTTAATACTTCAGTTATTAGGGTATAATGTAAATGCTGGTTAGGGTCTTTTAAAAAGTTCTAGGCACGTCTTATATTTTATTTTATGAGTTTTTGATCGAGTTTAATTTTCAATTTTGACCGTCTACGTCTAAATGCTACGGCACTTGAGGAGAGCTAATTTTGACGTACCTAATTTTAGACTATTAAAATATAAACACACGGCTACTTTGTTGTTTTTTGCTTGGACTTGGCTTGACACACTACCGCGTAACTATGTTGATGATATGTTTGTAATCAATCTAGCTAGGTCTCATTACATATGAGACCTAGCTAGATATATTATAGAGATATAGGAATATTGTTTTTTACCTCATTTTTTGGTAAGGTACCTAGCTAGGTGACCAATTTGTGAATTAGTTTTCTAACCATGAAACTAAATTGGCACGTTAATTATTATATTGGACAATCGTTCCCCGTGTATGACAATCAGAATCTTTTCAAAGTTAAACCGAAAAGGTTTCTTCTGGGTAAAATCACTCTATCATAGACTAGAATTATGAGCCCATTCAAAAAAGAATCTAAAAAATATCAGCATGGGATACCCATTAACAACCATACTACAAAATCTGATAGCATGAATCTGTAGCAACCCGAATGATTTTTGTGCAAAATAAATTGCGTGTAACGTGATACTAGCAGTTTTTAACAAGCTCACGTCGATTTTTGTAATCCCTCTTCTGTATTCGTCCGAAAAATATTTCAGTCCCTGTATAAACGCATCATTTGGTATGAAAAAAATAATAGAAGCCTCGTCTCGAGTAACAAGTTGTAGATTCGAACCTAGTCAACCTGATTACTTTGTGTTATTCATTTCATCGTCACTGTTCTCAAAATGGTGAAAGAAAAACATTGTGAGAGAACGGGCATGTCCAAGAACAAAGAATTCGAATACATTATAACATTTTTAATTTATGCATAACAACAAAAATAAACATACAAAATCAAACCTAGTTGTTAATTGTCTGTGATATAAAATGACTAGCTGTTGCCAGCGGCTTCACCCGCTACAAGTCGAAAACTATCCCACGTAAAACATAAAATCGGGATAAAAAGAGTTAATCCAGGTTATAAACTATCTGTGTACCAAATTTTAGCCAAATCCATTCAGTGGTTTTTGCGTGAAAGAGTAACAAACATACTCGTATCTACATACACATACAGATACATACATCCTCACAAACTTTCGCATTTATAATATTATTGGATTAGTAGGATATATTTTAAAGATAAAATGAAAAAAAATACCTTAGATTGTTAGAGCTTTAAAAATCTTCTCTTCGTAACTTTTCTAACTAAAAGAAAACATGTTTGCAATCCCTGCACGTTGTAAACCCTATTTATAAAAACAGAACACACTCTAGGTTACTTGAAATACTTCAGAAAAATCCCTTCAAGCAACTTGTTGTATAAGTTAATTAAATTGTGCATCTTGTATGAATAAGAAGATTGGCTGTAGAATTTTAAATAATAATGAAATAACGAACTATAGAAATAATAATTTCATTTTATATGACACGAGAAAAAATTTACTAGTTTGTTCGTTGCATCATTATATCAACCGTAGGACGTCCACTGCTGAACATGGGAGAGGTCGTTTTTTAGAGAGGTTCTTTAACTACCAGATCGATTTTATTATCATACTACAATTTTCTAGCGGCTTCACCTGCTCAACCCTCCCCTCTCTTTTAGCAGGACCAAAGCAGCTTTCTACTGGTGAAAGAATTTTTAAAATCGGTCCAGTAGTTTCGAAGCCAATTCAATGCAAACAATCAAATCTTTCCTCTTTAAATATTAGTGTAGACTAGCACTTCGCCCGCTACTTTGTACTTGAAGTTAGTAGGTCGAAAACTGAGGCTTGGATTTGAAGGAAAAAACACATATTTATGTGTATGTATATGTAGGTATGTTTGTTACTCTTTCACGCAAAAAGCACTGAACGGATTTAGCTAAAATTTGGTACACAGATAGCTTATAACCTGGATTAACACATAGGATAGTTTTTATCTCAATTTTATGTTCCCGTGGTATAATTTTCGAGTTGTGGCGGGTGAAACCGCTGGCAACACCTAATATTTAGTAGTTATAATATAAAAAAAATGAAATAGCACCACTAGTGTACGAAAGAAAAACTTATTTTATCCATCAAATTACAAATTACGTTACAAAAACGGGACTACTTGTACTAGGTCCTCAGAAACGAAGTCGAACGAATCTACTAACCTTCTTCCAATATTAAATTACAGATGGTCTAATAGAATTTGGCAAGGAGGGCGAAGTACTACCTTTGCTGACTTACATAGACGTTATCCCACTTGAAATTAAATACTTCAGTTTTGCGGCGTGGACTGGAGTTGAAGCGAAATTTTTGTACGACTGTCCAATACCAGACGGCAATGGGACTGAATGTAAGTGTTATGTGTTCATTTCTTTTTATAGCTAGTTTGGTAAGTTTTCTGAAGATTTGGTAGTGGTAAAATTTTTAGAAATGTTAAAATTTGGAGGCTATGCAAGATCGACATTATGTACAGTCACGATCAATATCATGTATACACTCAACAAAATTCTCGATCAAAATACTCGTGAAATACTGGTTTCCACTTTGAAATAAGACCTATTTCGTAATAGTATGGCTTCCAAAATAGAAATTTAATCAATATGATAGCAGAAAATCACTTTTGAATACAGCTTAGTGTATACATACTATTGCTCGTGACTGCACGGACGCATCAACCATCAACCTACAACAAAATGTCTTTCTTTAATGCCTTTGTCAAACTGGAAAGCGTGCGGAAGCGTTTTTGTTTGTAATGTAAGGAATTGTTTGAAGCCTGTCACATAGAATATCGACCGCTTTCGCTTTTCATATGACAGGATTTGGATCGCATTTGTTTCGCCCTGTCTGTTTGACAATAGCTTAAAAGATTTTCAATTTTTATCACAATAGAGGAAGGTTCATGTTTGATTGGTAAAGACAGATTCGGGTTGTTTAAAATTAAGCTGCAGTCTGTACGTGATTGTGTAATTGGTGTAAAATTATCACGAAAAAAGAGACCCCAACGTAGAGTGGTGTCTCTTATTTTATCGTGTTAATATCATCAAAAATGAGTCCGAGTCCAGGGTGGGACGGGAGAGACTATCAGACTTGTACCGACTAAAATCCACGGTGTCCTTCAATAGCCCTTTACGTTCCAGGGTCACGGTAATTTGAAAAGTCTCGCGACCACTACCTACAACCTTGGGGTCTTTAAGTGAAGGGTGAATAGATTACTTCTATGTCAGCATGTTTCACTATCGAACACATCATTACTTACTTAGCATCAGTATCCTTAGCACGAATTTTCACTCTTTTACTTTAGGGCGCGTCGTTAGATGTGGGAGCAACATCTAACGACGCGGATTCGGATTTTTCCCTCGCCCTTTCTCTTTCTGTCGCTTAGAACTGCCATTTGCTAGACCGAGACAGAAAGCATAATGCGATCGCATGCGACGGAATCTTCAAGGCGGCCGCATGCTATCGCATTGTCTCGCTCTAGCAAATGGCATTTCTAAGCGACAAAAAGAGAAAGGGCGACGGAAAAATCCGAATCCGCGTGTGCGAAGAAGGAACTAATTCTTTCCTTAAAAAACCGGCCAAGTGCGTGTCGGGCCACGCACAGTGTAGGGTTCCGTAGTTGCCCATCAAAACACTTATGCGAACTAACTAAACTGATTCGCTGAGGTCTTTGAGAAATCGGGGAAAATACAAAAAAAAAAAAACTACGAATTTAGAACCTCCTCCTTCTTTTGAAGTCAGTTAAAAATAGTTGACGATAAAAACCTACCTATCCCCAAAAAACATACCGTAAAACATACCTATTAAAGCTGTAAAAATAAAGTTGACAAACTTACATTTGCAGTTGAAGAGCATGTTCTCCGATACATTTTTATAAGTTGGTCGACTATTACTCGTAAAGTTGTAAAGCCTACTTAGTCATGATAATTTTCTTTTGAACTTCGTTATATATACTACTATTGTGAATTTTTTCACACCCCCAAACATAACCGTTTAGCTGGTAGAGGGGGGGGACACTCGAATCGAGCAAAATTTAGCACTTTAAAGCTTAATATTTCACAAACGAATTTTTTTATCAAAAAACTGTTAATGGAAACTATCATTATTTTTTAAAGGCCTATTTAATGATACCCCACACTAAGGGATACGCGAGGGAAAAAAAATCCTCACTTTACGTGTAAGTACAGGAGGTACCCTAAAAAAAAATAATTTACGAGATTTTATTTTACCACTTTTTCGGCACAACAAATCCGTATATTTACACCAAATTACAGCTCTCTAGTACTGTGCGTCTCTGAGCTAAACTGCGGACAGACGGACGGACGGACGGACGGACGGACGGACGGACGGACATGGCGAAACTATAAGGGTTCCTTGTTGACTACGGAACCCTAAAAATTGACAATTTCAAATTGTCAAAGTTCCAGTTTACTTTACGTCTCAAATACTGAAAACTCGTGCTAAGGGTACGTGAGATAGGGGTCTAATGCTGGTCTATCGCAAAATAAAAAGATTGCTAAAGAAATTCAGCATCGGTTTGTTTTGGAGGTTACTAAAAGATTACTTGACTGCAATAACTTGAAATTGCCGTTTTGTATTAGTGTTTAGGGACCACTTAAACAAACACAGCCTTACTACAAAAACTTAAACAATTGTTGAACACTTGTCTAAAAAAAGTGTGACTGCATAATTGACCTTATAATATGACAAGGTTTTAATCTGAGTTTTTTTTAGACAAGTGACTTTTAAAAGGTTTTGTGGTGCGACAGACAGTCTTAGATATGAATCAAATCAAATGTAAGCTAAACTTTACAACATAAACAAAAAATTGAATATGAAGTTGGACTCTGTGGAGTTTTTCTAGTAAATTTTAAAACTAAAAAGAAGATAAAATACTCGTACAATAAAAGAGATTCAAGACAGAAGGGATATTAAAGAAGATGAGTATCATATTTCTCTGCCACAATAAGTATCGCTGAAAGCAATTTAATTTCATTGCAGATTGTTGAGATTGGTTTGCATAAACACCGCACTACGACGGATGAGACTTTCTTCTATATTTTTATTAAAACTTGCTTAGTAGAAAGGCTATGAGAGTGGGAAATTAGCTTCAAGCGAAGGAGGCGGAATACGTGAGGAAAAGACATCCTCCACCTCACGGCCCAGCCACCCCAAGGGTTCTCTATTGTGTGACCTAACTTTTTTATCCATAATATAATGTGCCATAATTTCTTTTGATCTAATCATCATTTGTCCGAATGATTACATACTTATCCGAACTTATTTCATCACTAGTGTTTGCCCGCGGCTTCGCTTGCGTTATTTTAGAATTTGAGAAACAATACGGATCGTGTGGCGCCATCTGGAATATGAACGTAATTGTTTTCTCGGCAACAGCTCTCTTCTGTTATTCGGGATGTAAGATACCTTATATCCCTGTCTATACTCCTGACAACGTATATGATAAATTTTGGGACGATCGATTCAGTAGGTAGTAATGCGTGAAAAGGTAAAAAACAAACATACCTACTTGCATTTTTATTATTAGTTTAGATCAATAATGTTATATCTAGGTACATAGTTTGCATAGGAAACGTACTTATTCGAGCGACATTAATTTCAAAGAACCGTGTTTATTTTAAACATTAGACTATCATTTTTGGGTCGATTTACAGTATCGCTGCAAATTGAACGTACGATAGCATTGCTCTTCTCCCTTTAGCATACCGCGTGATACCTAAAAAATAACTAATTATCTAACTCGATGAGTACAACTTGTCGTCGTTTAAAACAGAATCAATGCACTGGTTTGAGCACCAATTCAAAACATAAATAAACAAAAATTATAGAAACCCTGATTTTTTTTGAAGTGAAAACTTCTTTAGCGGCGTTGTACACTTTTTCTGTAATGGGTAAAAAATTTAAAACTCGCGTCAGGGTCACGTGACCAAAACTCGCGTCAGGGTCACGTGACCCTGATCGAAAATGAGTAAGACGTCATTCAAATTAAAAATAAAACATAGTAACAAAAAAGTTTTCACTTCTACCGGCACTCCTGGAGTGCAACCTTTTTCTAATCTTTAAAATTCCACACCTCGAAACAATTACAATTTAAAAAAAAATATCCCACTTACTACCTACAATTTAAATCAGTGTAGATTTGTATCCTAGAGAACTATTGAAAAAAATTGTAATAATTAAAAATCGCGAATAATAGTGAAACAAAAGTATGCACTTTTTTTTAATTATTTGAAACTCTCAGGACAAATAAAAAAAAACTCAAATATGTGAAAAGTAAAAACTGCGAGATTTGATCCAGAGACCCCTTGCACGAAAGTCAAGCAGGTTACCGATCGGACTGGCTATTACGCTGACAGTCATTTTCAAATAGCGGTTCTTAAACAAATGTTAACAATGACTGAAAATCAACATATTATTATTATAAAATTGCTAATCCCCCAAGGGGAATAGCGTAATTATACATATCCTATTAATTGAAGAGCAGTTTAAGGAATATTTGAGGAAAAATTGACTAAATAATATCCAGTGGTTTAGCTTCCAACTATCAACAAACATCTAAAAACAACAAAATTCAAAATTACTTATCTCCCAGGAAAAATAGCATACTACTAATACATAGCCTATTAACAGAAGCATATTATTAGGAATATTTGAGGAAAATTTGATCGACAACTTTACAGTAGTTTATGTGTTAAATCAAATCAAAAAAACATAAAAAATTTCGAAAAAAAATAAAAGTTGGTCTGGCATCAGAATCGATCCCTTATCTCGAAAAAAATACAAAAAGAAAAATATATTCAATGTACAGGAATGACATCTCTACGATTTTATTATATTTATATGTTATATGTAAAGATAAAGAATATCAACATGCCATAACATTGAAATTCGTAAATACTGTATGTCCTAAATTCGTTTTTCATAAGTTTATCTATCAATAGTATACAAAATACATAAAACCGATTGCCATAAAATACATAAGTCCTAAAGTTTGTTTTGTATCAGTAACAAAACAAACTTTAGGACTTATGTATTATACTTATAATTGTTATACCACGGTTATAAAGATGCAATTTGATTGACTTGGCCTTGTCATGGCCGTCGTGTTTTGTTTTTCATCTACACATAGATAACAACGTATTTTATGTATTTTGTTATAATGATAAGGTTGATTTTCACTTGTAGTTGGAATTGCGTAGCATCGTGCCATGAGTAAAATCCCTAATTAAAAATGAATGTCCTTGCCACTAAGATAATATCGATGTTGTATCGATGCAATTAGACCATTAGACTGAGACATTAGGTCGTAGTGATAAGGATCTGTTCCACTTGTAGTTGAAATCGATCGAATTGCATCGCATCGCATTAACAGCAAGCTCGCTAAAGCTATTGTCAAACAGACAGGCGAACCGAATGCGATCCGAAGCGTTTGTATTTGTAATGTATGGAATTGTTTGAATCCAGTCACATAGAAAAGCGAAAGCGATCCGATAGTCTATGTGACAGGCTTCAAACAATTCCATAGAACACAACAAAAAACTTGAGAGGTGTCAAGGGACACCCGGTTGGAACGCAGTTAGATACTGTATACACTCAACAAAAATAATCGTCGCGACTCCACTCCACTCTTTGAGCTCTAGCACCCTTTCGCAACGCGCGATAAGGAACTTCGTTCCAAAAAGTGTGGTGACAACTTTTCGTAAGAATTTTTTCCGTCCAGCCCCATTTCACAACGCGCGATAAGGAACTTCGTTGCAATAAAAACGCTTCGGATCGCATACTTCGCCTGTTTTTTTAACAATAGCTTTAGCGATACATATAATATAGCATGATTTTAATTATTCACAGCTACACCAGATTCCCAAGAGATCGAAGGGCCAATCTCACCATCTGACCAACTGAAGAGGTCCCGTTTGTTATATCGGTTGCCATGGATACCACCGAAACCGACCATGGATGTGAGACTGGGTATCAAGATCACCAATGTCAAGTATGATGCCTTCGAATCGAAGCTAATAACTGCAATGTCGGTTGTTACTGTACGTAGTTGAAATTTTTGTATTTTTTATAAAGTTCTGTACCCTTAGCACGAATTTTCACTCTTTTACTTTACAGTATGTACAGCGTTTCTTGTATGAAAAAATGAAACAGCGCCTCTGGTGCGCGAAGACGAAACAAATTTTTTTCTTGAAAAATGTCAACTTGAAATTGTCAAAGTTCCAGTTTACTGTACGTCTCAAATACTGAAAATTCGTGCTAAGAGTACTGTTTGTTTTAACGCTTTTCCAAACAGGCATCTCGATGTGGTGGCGGCGCGCTTTTGTGGTGTGTCCTTAGCGTGCTTACTTTTTTTTATCGTCGTAATATCATCAAATGAGTCCTCCCTCAACCTAAGGCGAGATGCAAAGGACTTAATATTTTTATTATGCATGCGTAGCGAAGTTTCAAAGATTTTATTTGGAAAGAAAAATTCGAACCGCGGGCAGGATTCGAACCTGTCACCTTCGAATTCAGTACATCTGACGCTCATTTCCAGTCGAGCCGCGTCAACTGCCAACTGTCCGCGGTTCGAATTTTTCTTTCCAAAGAAAATCTTTGATGCAAAGGACTGTTAGATTAACACTGACTCAAATTCACGGCGATCCTTCGATAGCCCTTTACTTTCCAAGGTCACGGTTATCTGATGAGACAGTCCCTTGTACTTACACCCCGCTAGCATCACGCCAATCGGGTCTTTCTGGTTGGAAAAGCCTTTAATGATGTTTTTTATTCTTCTCTGTAACTTTGCGATTTAAATAATTTAAAGTTATTGTCAAACAGACAGGCGAAGCGAATGCGATCCGAAGTGTTTTCATTTGTAATTTATGGCATTGTTTGAATCCAGTCACATAGAAAATCGAAAGCGATCCGATAGTCTATGTGACTGGCTTCAAACAATTCCATACACTAGAAACAAAAACGTCCTACTTCGCGTTTGCCACGCTTGTCTGTTTGACAATAGCTTTAAGGCTTTCTTGCGAAAATTTCAAAATTTTATTTTAGAATCAAAAACCCGAAGGTTCATTCGCTTTCAGTCTATAAAAGTTCATCAAGTTAAAAATAATAATGTTCAATTCCAGAGTTGGACTGATGACAGCATGGCGTGGTATCCACTCAAATTCAACGGAACAGTCAGTCTGAAGTTCAGGCAGGGTCAGATTTGGAGACCAAAGTTCTACGTTTTCAAGTAAGATACATTTCCCTAAACGTCACACGTCAGTAGAAACGAGGATTTGTACATCCGACTTTTTTTTGCACACGAAACTATACATTAATCTACAGTAGAGTACAGTAGAGTATTGTCTGAAGAAAAAGAAAACCTTTAAATCTAGATTTTTTACTCTGTCAGAAGCATTCTAAAAAATCATTGAGATAGGATAACATTTAAGGGCAGGGAAACGTTGTCTCTTTTAGTATGGACGAGCGCTCGGTAGACGATTGTCTTAAGCAAAGAGATTTAAAAGAACCTATAGAGCGGGCATTGGGAAAATTGTCATACAAATATATACGAGCAATAGACGTGATGTCCCGTCTATTGCTCGTATATATTTTAATGTATTTGGTCTTAAGTGTTTAAAAATGGAGTAAGTAATTCCATAATTTTGCTCGCACGTGTACAATATCTACAAATCCATCTATCAGGAACCTAAAAATAAAAGGCATTAACAATAAAATTCCCGAAAAAATGGACCTCATCAAAAAATCATTAGGAAATTCTTCAATATCTTCAGACTTAAATACCTGTCTTATCTCCCAGCTCCGTTCCAAAGTTAATTAACGCCTATATTCCTTATCCGTTTGAAGTTTCTTATATTTGATTAACACATCGGTATGCCCGAGATAGCTTGGAGCTCAAAGCTATCGCTAGTTCATGAATACGCTATGAATAAATAATTCTTTAACGTACTACTTTGATACTTTGGATCGCTAACTTTAGAATTACCGTCTTGACTTCGATAAGTTGGGTAAATAAATAAGGCTTTGCGGTTTTCGATTCAGTAATAATTAAGTTAGATTTTACAATAGACGTAGCCCTATAGCCATTTATATTATGCAAGTTAGTTAATAAAGCTTTAACGTTGTCACATTCTAGAAGTTATTAGTACCCATATTTTTTTGGGTGTGTTTATAAACATTATTACCATAGGTCGGAATTAGGTACAGTTATTATTCATGCTCTTAGTTTGTAAGTACTACTTACACTGATTTCATACTGTCGAAGAATTAAGTGGATGTGCCACAACTCCCAGAATTACTTTTAAAAAAGCAGAAAAATCCCGAGACTGTTTTTTTTTATTTTTATTTTACTTTTATACAATTTATTTGTCGTTTGTACAATGTATCTATCTCTGATGTTTTTATTGGAACGAAGTTCCTTATCGCGCGTTATGAAAGGGGGCTAGACGGAAAAAATTCTTACAAAAAGTTGTCACGACACTTTTTGGAACGGAGTTCCTTATCGCGCGTTGCGAAAGAGCTCAAACAGTGGAGTGGAGTCGCGACGATTATTTTTGTTGAGTGTATACAGTAACTTCGTTCCATCCGGGTGTCCCTTGACACCTCTCAAGTTTTTATTAGATTGGTACTACCGGTAGTACAACGGATTGTACCACGGGCAATAAACGAACGCTAGGTCCTCTAATCTCATGCGAGCTCCTCTTCAATAAAATAACCACTCTGTTAATTCGTCCTCCCTTTAACACAGCTACAACAGAATACCACTTTACAATGTTACCACACTATAAATTATTCCGTCTCATTATTCTAGTTCGGACAATTCCGCAGTATTTGACGCAAGGAACTCGGATCTAATATCAATGGTGTACAGCGGGGAAGCAACTTTCCATTTCCAGACCAAGGTTTACACTTGGTGCGTTGATTCCCCACCGGGTTTGAGCAAGTAAGTTTGCGATTCAAGCTTGTTACACTGATAAACTTTCGGGAAAGAAATAATACGAAATGCTCTGTTTCATTTCAGTCATTAACCGACTTCAAAAAAAGGAGGAGGTTCTCAATTCGTGAATCTTTTTTTTTATGTATTTGCCCCGATTTCTTGAAGACGCCTGGACCGATTTGGATTTATTTTTTTTGTTTGAAAGGGTATTCTTTAAATTCAAATAATTGTACTATCCTAAACGAATTTTGTTCTGAACTCAGATGGCCCCGTGATGAGTACACCTGTTCCATAGTAATCCAACCATGGGAAGCTCATGAGAAAATCAATGTGGAGATCATAGAACCTACGGACAGCAAAATGCATATCGTAAGTAGTGAACATCCGAAGCGTTTTTATTTGTAATGTATGGAATTGTTTGAATCCAGTCACATAGAAAAGCGAAAGCGATCCGATAGTCTATGTGACTGGCTTCAAACAATTCCATACATTACAAACAGAAGCGCCTCGCTTTGCGTTCGCCACGCCTGTTTGACAGTAGCTTAAGTTATACTGGCAAGAATATTCTTCTTCGTTTTATACTTTTTTGTGATCTCATATTTTTGTTTGATATCACTGTACTGACATAATTTTTATTTACTGATGAGTAGATCTTGCCCATTATGGAAAAACATGAGCACTCTTTTCATTTCCAATTTTCCATAACCGCATTCTTATACCTAACTCATTACACTGCAAATAGTAGATATTTTCTCTTTGCTCGAACCACCAAACTGATAAAAAACCTAACGTTCGTTGAAGTTTGAGCTTGATCGTTTAACAGCATTTTTACCTACAGCACATCTTAAAGCTGGGTAGGTACTGACCAAAGCGAGCAAAGAGTCGCTTTGTCTTTGTAAGCACATTGTTTCCCCGTACTGGCTGCTCAAAGACTCGCTGTGTAAGGGCGGCCACATTATGTCAGTTTTCCTGATCAGGAATCTTGATCCAATTTTCTAAATCTGTATGGTTAGTTTTCGAATGTGAACAACACACAGATTTGTATGACTTCACTGCGTTCGGATGGAAAACGGATCAGCAATCCTGATCAGGAAAATTGATGTATGTGATTGTGCACACGTAAAGATATACCCCGTCACACTGGTCAGCACCCGCTGCTATGTTATAAACCTATACCAATCTCTTTTGACAGTTTTCAGACATAGACGACGTAATAGACAACGAATGGGAGGTAGAAACAAAGCAGCATATTATAAAGCCCACAATCTGGAACCAGGTCTACATCAGCGATGATAATCAAACCCATCAGAGTGACCGGCTGATCATCAGCGTGAAGCTCAACAGGAGAGCCACTGCTTATAATATCGTTTTCTATACCCCATTAACAGGTATTACAGTTTTTAATTAAAGACTCAACAAAATTGGGTTGAATGTGTTCCCGAACGCATACAATCTGAATCTCTTCAACGTTAAAGTGAAAAGGATTTTTCTGGGTATGCTTGCTCCATCGTAGGTTTTGTCTCTGTCGCCCCGCACCAAACTCATTTCAAATAAAAAAAACTAAAAAGTGTTGGCCCTAAGATACTGCCATGGCGTACACCAACAGTATTATTATGAATGTGTGTTGTGTATGTTAGTAATCAAATCTTGCAAGCCATATTTGACGCACTTAACGATTGTCTATTGAGCTGATAATACACGCATATAATTATGTATACACCGCGTGACAGTGCAATGTCATGATGGAGCTGAAAGGTAGCCATAGGAACTCTGAAATGAAACGACGCAACCCCATCGAGATTAGACTCGTTTGATCCGTCTTGACGAGTATTTTGTTTTAGGTAATAATTCTTTTTACACGACTGTTATTAACAAATCATAAAAACTTGTAATTTTTTTTTAATTACCTTCACTGGTTTTTTACATTTACACAAAACAAATCTTTCTCTCTTTAAAATTGTTTGAGTTGGTGCTATCTTTGTCACACTTTTAGAGCAATACACTTAGCAAATAGGCAAGTTATTCCTTCTCTCACTCACTCCATTGGCTTTATGTAAAATAAAATACGTTCTATTATTTTTTTTCAGTACTTTTGGTGTTTGTGCTAATGTCATTCTGGAGTGAGCCCCTTACCATGAGCAGGATTTGGTTCTTTGCTGGTTGCACCATCGTGATCTGTATGGGACTCTGTTACATTGACTACTTGGTACCTTCGCATACCTTACCGTCTATCTGTAAGTATTTAATTTTATTGGTTTTCTTCATCAGAGGCCTTACTATAAGATTTTAGTTATTTACCTACAGCGTACTTGTTACTTACGGCGTGTATTGTATGGAAATGTTAAAGCGCCTCTCATGTACTAGGAACTATTTGTTCCATCTTAACTTCACGTTTTCGTTACATTACGACACAAAAATCATAATAATTATGGCCTCTGACCACGCCTGGTGCACTCCGGGGTGTAGACACGTCAACGGGGCCCCCGCGTGTGCTTGTAGTATGGAACTGCATAACACGCGGGCGCACCGTGGACGGGTTTCACAGTCGGCTTTCCGTAAATATTTTTACTTTATTCTCACGAGCAAATATTTTACATTTGCTCGTTTTTGGGAAGTGACACTTCTGTACGTAGTACTTTTAAGTATTCTGTGCTTTGACTTATTTTTTTTTTATCGTGGCAAATTCATCAAATGATTCCTCCTACCCAAGGAGGGGCGGGGTGCTGTTAGACATGAACAGACTAAAATCCAAGGTAATCCTGCAATAGCCCTTTACGTTCCGGGGTACCTGAGGAGAAAATCCCGCGAAACTGGCAGGAGTCCCTTACTCCGCAAATTGAAACATTTATACATAGGTGAAGAATATAGAGAAGACGTTATAATTTTGTTATAATCAGCATTATATTTATCAAAATATCTATTTTATTTCCAGTGGTACTCTACACTACTGTTCTGATGGGGGTGTTGCTTGCAATGATGATCCAAGCCTTTTTGATGACGGCTGCAGTGGACAAATTCCGGAACACAGCGACAATGCAGAAAATTATGACAGCATACATTTTCCGGACAATATTCTGCCTGCCTGCTTATTTGGTAAAACATAATTATTATTTTTATATTACGTATTTTATCAAATCATCAATCTCCCAAAACCTCTAATCAATCATCAAAAACCTCTACCCTTCTACCCCTTCTAGACTCGTTACGGACTAAAATCCAATTCCTGTGTTCCTTCAATAACGACCCCGCCAGGCTTTGGCCCTAAACCTGCGTCTGGCGACTGTCAACCATCATCATCAGCCTATAGGGTTCCCACGGCTGGGACACAGGCCTCCTCTCTATGGGAGGGAATATGAATATGATGGAGGTCAACCATATTAATATTAAACATTTCCTATATCCCAACAATTTGCTCAGAAAGAAAAGCCCTTTGTAGCAACGCGCAACGGTGGGAAAATTACAAGCTAATTATTACTGTTAAGTAGTAGTTTTCATACATTGCCAAATTATAAATGACTAGCTGTTGCCAGCGGCTTCACCCGCTACAACTCGAAAATTATCCCACGGGAACATAAAATCGGGATAAAAGCTATCCTATGTGTTAATCCAGGTTATAAACTATCTGTGTACAAAATTTTAGCCAAATCCGTTCAGTGGTTTTTGCGTGAAAGAGTAACAAACATCCATACATCCATACTTACAAACTTTCGCTTTTATAATAGTAGTAGGATTTGAGGTGAACTGACAGAGTGTACCCTAATTACGTCTTTAGCATCAAAATGGAGCATAAACGGTCGTATCTTTTGATTGCATTGATTTAGAAATTTGATTTTTATGTTTAATGCTCCAAAGAATTTCAGATCTGAGCATTTGATATTGATACCTCCTGCGTTCCTGAGAAAAATTGTCTTAACAACCCGACTACAGAGTTATCGGAATGGTTAGAATCACGGCGTCTTTATCTACCACCTGACGCAGGTCGTCACCGGACACGGAAATTTCGGGAAGCACCTACGTCAGATGGAATTAAGAAATCCTGGGTGTCACCTCTGCGAGGATCGCCCGGAGGACACGGTGGAGCATACGGTGCAGGACTGCCACACTTGAGCAGAGCACCGCCGTGTCCTCAAAAAACCAAAAAAAAATTACTCATACCATTTCTTCCTTATTCCAGGCATCACCAGACAGGAACGGTGGCTACTCTCTTCAGGAAGACGACGACGAACAAGCTTCTCCAATAACAAGAGATGTTGAAGAGATGGAGAGTGAGAAGAATCAAAGAACGATAGGAGACAAGAAAGAGTTAGCAGAAGTTATAGACAGAATTCTGTTTGTGACGTACTCTATTACTTTTGCTGTTATGTTGGCTTCTCATTTCTGATTTTGCTGGAGAATTCTATAAATAAAGATTATTCATATGACAGTGGTGATTTTTAATTTTTATAAATACTTATATTAGATAATTCAAGTATAAAGAGGCGTCATAAAAAATTGTCTCGAAATAATATTCTACATTATGTATGAAATCAATACTAATAGGGTTAAGGGTCAACCGTCCACATGTTAAGTTTCGAAGAGGACAATTTAACACCTAATAAAAAAGATAAGGTGCAACTGATACTCGGGCCCAGTTCCTGAATTAACGAGTTGCCCCCTAACCGAGCATAGGTTGGCCACCCTATTTTTTAACTTCAAGATGAATACACGAAATATTAACCGTCGTACCGCAAAAGTTAAACATCTGTTAAACACTTGTCTAAAACAGGTATAACTGCAAAACGACTCTTATATCAACGCCAACAAGAGCCATTTTACAGTTGTGAGTTTTTTAGACCAGTGTTCAACAGATATTTAAATTTTTTGTAGCAAGACGGAAAACGTTTACCCCAAAATAAGGTATAAACTAATTTCAATAAGATTTATGGTACGCTAACCAATCTGCATACAAAACAAAAAAAAACAGCTATTTACGATATAGCTTTCAACGTCACAAAATTGCACAAAAAATTGTGTAAAACTCTTTGTACCCTCATCCAATCCCGAATGTGAAGTGAAAAGCCCAATTTCCATAGTTTAAGGAATCAATGGAATTTTTCAACGCTGATGATTGCCAAGCGTTGGCATGCAAATTTTCTTTTGGAGCAATTTATTGTTGTGAAGTAGAATTTACTTCATTATTCATACGTGCCTTTGATTGAATATTACGCGAGGTTTAAATTGAATAATATTGATACTGATACATATTCCTCAAATCCATCCAAAGGTTGTCTTGAAAAAATCGGTTTTAGCGATAAGACCGCCCATTGTGTCACCCTATGTATAATGCCTCATTTACATTCAGCCCCTGCCGCTGCCCCTCGCGCTGCCGGCAATAATAATTCCCTAAATACTGCTGCAGCAGGATCGAGAGGAGTGTGTGTTTACATTCTGCCCTACCACTCACTTCGCTTTCAAGTTTCGGCAATGGCAGACGTCGAAATAATTACGTCGATATGTACTTAATTATGTTCGATAATTAAAAAGATATCGAATACAAAAAAAGAATGTTCGTTGTAGACGATGGTGGATGATATCTATCCATCGAAATACAACTTTATGTTATAGCTGTTCATGTTTATCCTTAACATCCCAATTTTTTTTCCGTTTCCTGTTGTTCTAAGAATTTTATTGTAATCTTGTTGCTCCATTCGGACGGCATTTTCGATGATCTAAACGAGCGTCTTTCTCCTCCAGGCGCTCGGCGAGTACTGAGCGTCGGAGCAAAATGTAAACACGCACTGCCACTCGCGCTGCCGGTCCTTTGAAGTCCGCATAAAAACCGCTCTTTTGGGGAGCGCTGGGCAGCGCGAGTGGCATTAAGCAGTGGCATGAGAAGTATACGTTTACATACTCGTCCTGCCCACTTCCCTGCTCACTACAGCTGAATGTAAATGAGGCATAAGATACTCTGTACCAATAATTTGTATGGTGTGCTATTAAGTGTATTCTATTCTATTCTAGCCTACTTCATCTCACCGCTGGAAACTGCAAAGGCCTCTTCCCATGACCTCCAGTATTCGCGATTCAGGGCCAAAGTGGGCCACTGATCCTTGGTTTTATTCAGCTCTTCCCGCCATCTTCTACGAGGTCTAACCTTGATAAATCGATTCCTTTAGCCGAAAAACCCCTAATATGTAACTTTCATGAAAATCCTTGGAGCAGTTTCCGAGATCCTGATTATATTTATATAAATAAATATACAACAATTGCTCGTTTAAAGATATTAGATAATCACTACCGTGCCCCCACCAAGCGGAGCCAAGCGAAGCGCAAGGGCACTACCTACCTTTTCTCGAAGTGTTTCGACGTTTTTTTTAACCCTCGTTAGTTTTAACTATTTCTCGGAAAACAAAACAACGGCTAAAAGTATATGTACTACTAATGCTTTTGATGAAAGAAGTAAAGGGGTCATTTCACGCAGGCATTTCCTTTACTAATTTCGGTGGGATGGCAATTTCGGTGACTGTCTTATTTTCAAAACAACTACAGTTGTTTATTTCATACTAAGAATACTAATGTGTTCCAGAATAAAACAAGTTTATTTTTTCATCCAAAAACCTACAAATAAAAAAATACACCGAAATTAGTAACAATTGAGCCTGCGTGAAATTACCCAAAGAAAGGTTCTTGCAATAATTATGCAACAATAATTATAAATTCCGATACGTGGATACGATATGTAAGTCTATGTCGTCCAAATGTGTAAATATTTCGTCATAGACTTATCTTATAATAATAGTAGATACTGTTACATTGTTTTTTTGTGTTCCTAGCTCAGGTTGCTATTTCGCGGCTGCGTTTCTAATAAACAAAGTGTCAAGTACCTGCATTCAAGGGTCAACCATTCCTATGTATCGTTGGTTTCATTTCCAAACAATAAATCACTTTTCTAAATTCTTTTAAACCGTTTCACAATATTATTTTGACCAAAACATAGGTTGTTTACTAATGACATGACATTTATTACGTCAGACGTCAATTCTGACAGTTCGAGGCGCCCTCTGGCGCGCTCCGATTTAACAACCGTAAAAATAATCGATATTTTAATCGGATGATCACAAATCTTTAAATAATCTGAATAAACACATTCTGTAATAATTATCAGTTAAAGAAAATAAATAAGTAAAGGAAATTAATAATAAACTAAATATCCATAAACGGAAATGATTTAATTTTTTCTATATGGACTTTATTCGAGAACCTTCGACCGAATCGATACATTTTTTAATCTGTGGACTTTTGCGTGGATTGTCTCTGGGAAATGTCAACTTTAATGTTGTCAGGTGGAGTTCTCCTCTTTCCCCGACAATGTTGTAGGAATGGTTTCCCTGGTGGAAACTGTTTTGGTGATCAATTATTGAGAGAGATGAATAGTGAAGAGCGGAATAGTTGGATCTAGTCTCGTGTGATTCATTGCCGACTGTGGCAAGTGTCGTTCCACAGTATTCAAGGTGAATTTCTGGTGTGAGGTGTTTGTGGTCGTTGCCGGGATATTGGTTTCTCCGCCGAATCCGGGAGTTCGACATGGGGTGGGCACCCGACCCTGAACCGACTTCCGGCCGGCGATTTGCGTTGACTTTGCTGGGATGACGAGCGTCACTTGCCGCCAGCCTCGCTGAGGAGTTACACATAGTTTTTGGTGCGCAGTCGTAAAGGGTAAGTCGGTATCCTTAGTGGAGTGTGCGTGGTCTGTGCGTCCACCCGAAGGGTGTGTGTGTGAGGGAATAACGTCGTGCTAATCTTAACGATTATTTCAGGATTCTTAACAGCGCCTGTCGTCGCGGTTCTGCCCGGTGGAACGTGCAGCAGCCCGCAGCCCACGCCGCCTTCCCCGGCAATAACCGTGAGTAATAAACCAGCTATTTCCCAATCGTAGGCCGTAGGCAATCTCTCAGGGTTGACCTAGGTGTTAAAGTATTGCCCAGGAAAACGGCATAAGTCCTTGGCGTAGTGGACGGACGCCACGCGTATTTCATTTTGAACAAAGGCCATGAGCCGGCCGAGGTTCTGTCTGATAGGTTACACAGCTCGATCACATCGAGGATAACGAATAAGTTACACTTTTATTATTTGGTCTCCGTTTGTCAATTGCAGTGAGGTGAGGCCCCTCGAGTAATTCGATCCGCCGCCGAGATCTTAGCCCGTCTCATTAGAAGCCGGCTAGAACTGGGACGTGGACCCCGTTCCTCGACATCGCTGGGAGCCTAGCCGAGGCTGCTGTACGGCTGGCAGACACCGCCTAGCGTGAGCGCAGGCGTGACGGTTTTTTTTTCTTTATATTTATTTTTGTTGTCACCGCACCTTGGAACACCGGTGTGATTTTGGTACCCGGTGTTGATGTCGGTACTACACCGAACGTTAGGTTGAGAATCTTGAGCTCTTTCTGCATTCCTCCGGAAGTGACAATAGATTCGAGGATATCTTCAGCTCCAGGATTCGGGACTCTCCAAGTCCCTGGCGCCCATTAATTAAATTATTATAATTGTTTTTAACTGGAAGGTTCCGGTAGTTACCTAGTTCTGCTTTAGTAAATATTCTTATAATTTAACCTTGTTGACGGAACAGTACTCGGTTAATCTCCAACTCCCCACGACCTCAGCTCTTCTATATATCCATAAGTTACAACTGGCTAGCTTTAATTAATTGGAAAGGGTAAAGAATCTCACCACAGTATTTTTATATGAATTTTATTCCCGGACTGTTGTCAAGGTTAAGGATTGTTATTATTCTATTAAGAATGTTAAGGTAATTAATTTATTAAAATTCAATTTAGAGGTAATCAATTAATTAATCAAATAATTCTATTATACGGGAGATTGTTACTCGCAGTAATAAACCGGTTTATGTTATGTTGTGGTTTTATTTTAGTCCGACCCTCAAAGGTTAGGGACAAAATATTTTATGTAACAATACCCCTCAAAAATAGCATTTAGTCGACTCATCTCTAAAACAAAAACTAAAAAAAACTTTTTGGAAAAAAAGGGAACCGACTTCAAAACCAAACATTAAAAAACTATAAAATAACTTTTCTTTCAGAGTCGGTGGCTTTGTTTTTTATTTCATTGACAGATGGCCACCGACTTCCGAAAGAAAAGTTATTTTATAGTTTTTTAATGTTTGGTTTTGAAGTCGGTTCCCTTTATTTCAAAAAGTTTTTTATTTTTCCCTTTTTAGTTGAGATATTCAACAAAAATCTTCATAAAATCGACGTCTTTGAAAATCTACAATCCTAGTAAGTAACAAAAACGGATATATGCGAACAACTTCACGAGATATCCATTATTGTTATATATTTAAACCTTCCCTAGAATGTAACAAACAGTTTTCTGAAAACCGCAACAAAATCGGTTCATCCATCAAGCATGCAAACATCTCTGAAAATCTATGATTCAAGTAAATAATAAAAACGGGACCACGCGGGCAACGTCACGGGATATCTATTAGTGTTATATACTAAAACCTTCTCCAGAATGTAAAGAACACTTTCCTGAAAACCGCATCAAAATCCGTTCAGCCAAACGCGAAATAATCGCGGACAAACATACATACATACATACAGGTCGAACTGAGAACCTACTTTTTTTTTTGAAATCGGTTAAAAACCTGAGCCTTCTGCATTAACATGCTCATAGAAATAAAGTACAAAATATTTACAAGTTTTATAAAATGACTCATAATATTCCTCCCATAAATCTTTCACAATAAAACATTCAGTGTTTTGAAATGCTCATGTACAGACGTCCTTAAACAAACATTGTTCTTGTTTTGTTTGCAAATACAAAAAAGGCTTGCTGTAGCATTTGCGATTTTCATTCGTTTATACTTTGTTTGCTGTTCATAATCGAGAAAGATAAACAGTTAATAAAATAAAGAGATTCCGGAATAAATAACTTGTTATTGTTTCGAATTTTTTAGTTCTTTTTAGAATTTTATTATTTTATTTTCTCACAGTCGTTCGAATCGGAAGAAATTTTTAAACTGAGGCAGTAGTGTGGGGGTCGTGGAATTTAATTTCATCACCACTGCTCTTAAAACTGTGAAGGAAAACATCGTGAGGAAACCGGCATGTCCTAGAACCAAAAATTCGAAGACATTTCACATCCACCAATCCGCACCGGGCCCGCGTGATGGATTATGGCCCACTCCCTCTCACAGAGAGGAGGCCTGTGTCCCAGCAGTGGGAACATTATAGGCTGATGATGATGATGATGGGGTCGTGGGACTATCGGGTAACCGTGGCCACGAAACGTAAATGGCTATTCAGGACACCGTGGATTTTAGTCAGTACAAGCCTAACAATCTCTCCCGTCCTACCCTGGGTGGGATGCCGCATTCTATGATTTACAAGGCTAAAAAAAATGGCCCGCTTATGGAACAGGCCCGCAATGTCGACGGCCCGTAGTGTTCCACAAGCCCCATTAAGAGCTATCAGCAAAATGACGATTCCCCCACAGGGCCCTACGCCTGTAGTGGGACCGTCTGCTGTGAACATAACCGTAACCCTGGAACGCAAAGGGAAACTGAAGGAACAAGGTAGCAGTCAGACTCCGACAGTCCCTACCACTATTTTATACCCAAAAAAGGCAGTATTTACTTATGTTATTCTCGTAGTATCAAATCATACTTTCTACCATATTATTTTTTAATTCTCTTATAACCTACGATTGTACAGATACACCCGCATAATGGCAAACAATTGTGAGAGATATCATAATTGATTATTTTCGAAACTGTACGCAGCACTATAGAGGTGTAACTGAAAACCATGTTTGAACAAGCATAAATAATTAATAGGATAGTTTATTGTATAAATAAATTGAAAATGATTTCTGTATAATGTTATAAAGTTGTGTAATGTTTCTAAAACCTATCATCTGCCTAGCCTTTTCCCAAATATATTGGAGTCGGCTTCCAGTCAAACCAGATACAGCTGGTTATCAGTATTTTACATGGAGCAACTGCCTATCGAACCTCCACAACCCAGTCACTGGGTAATACGATACCCCATGGTAAGACTGGTTTTCAGACTTCCGAGCTTCTGACTGTGATTAACGACTGTCAAAGAACTACAAATGACAGCCGGGACCAACGGCTTTACTATACATATAAACTCGCTATGATACATGATCACCCATCCACAGACCAACCTCGGCAAGCGCGGCTTAACCGGGAATATCGGCCTGTGCGGCTGTAATTATTTAACCACGAGCTCTTCTCTGTGGTTTCTAAACCGTATATTTCAAAAATATACTACGCTTAAAAATGCAGTGTAATTATAGCGATTGCACTAAAATCGAACCCAACCGTACCATCACGTTTCAAATAATTCCGGAAAACCGTTTGTAACCTATTTTATTCCAGCAATATATCCTTTGTATATTTACATCACATAGCTGACATGACAGCAAGAGTTATGTTCTAAACAAAAGTCGTATCAAAATTCTAAACAAAATAAAAATTTACGGTTCAAATATATTTGAAAACTGATCGTTAGTGCGTTCGATGCTCCAAAAGTATTCAATATTCTATATGGTAAGAGGATATACTATGATTTTACAACCAAAAAAATATATTTAGTATTGCTCATGCATTTTAGATGTGAGAAATATTTAAACGCGAAGTTTTGGACTCTGAATTGAAAAGAGAAAATTAAAAGATTGATCATTAATTTGAAAATAAACTTATTCCGCCTAACTACAAAAACTTAAACATCTATTAAACACTTGTCTAAAAAAAGTGCGACTGCAAAACGGACCTTATTTCAACGTCATAATCTGATATTTTTTTAGACAAGTGTTCAATAGACGTTTAAAAGTTTTTGTGGCACCACGGATTTTGTTTAAGACAGTTTTTGCATTGCTAGACCCAGGGACACAAAATCGCCAACAATGTAATAAAAAAAA
Organism: Agrotis segetum; assembly: GCA_036375495.1. Taxonomy (NCBI): domain Eukaryota; kingdom Metazoa; phylum Arthropoda; class Insecta; order Lepidoptera; family Noctuidae; genus Agrotis; species Agrotis segetum. The sequence goes on from JAQSVV010000031.1 coordinate 3,356,892, forward strand.
ATCCTTTCAATTTTCAATCGACAATACCTAGTAATTGAGTTTGTTAGCATCGATTCAAGTGTAGCGAGCATGAATGTCTAACTACACAGTACAGATCAATGCATATTATTACTGATGTTTTAAACTGTGGCCTAACAATAAGCCATGATTTTGATTATTGCATTGTTGCTGTAAAAAGGTATTTTAATAAAATAATACCGACTTGTTATGTAGTGGTTGATAACATACGGTATTGCGCCCAAAATGTGACAGGTATGGCACCCAATATGGGACCAGTTTGGCGCCTAATGGGCCTACCACACGCACAAGCTTCACCACAGTTTTGCCTGTGCAAGCCCGGCTTGCGCGTACTTGCCTGTGTATGTGGTTTTTCGATCAGTATTCAGTGCGGACACAGATATAGATATACCTAGATAACGCAAAAGCAACTACTTCGAATGCCAAAAAACCAAAAATCTTAAGTGGCCATTTTCGCGCTCGTCTAAAGCGGTCTACCGTTAGTTAGGCGTTTAATATTAAAATGGTTAATTGTGCTATAGGACTGTAAGCGACTAAATAGTTTTTGTGACGTCATAACAGGTAGTCAAAAAATGGAACGCTTGGTTTCCATACATATCATGATACTTGCGTTATCTAGGCAAATCTATATCTGTGTTTGCCGACCGTATACTGTTTTTCATGCGAGAACCTTGCGCAGGCCGAACTGTGGCGAAGCTTGTGCTTGTAGTGGTAGGACCATTATGGGGCCCAACGTGGGAACGACATGGCGCCCTACATGGGACCGATACGGCGACCAACTAGGACAAATATGGCACCCAATTTGAGACCAGTTTGGCACCCAATGTGGGAGCGGTTTTAAGACTAATATTGGATAAATATAGCGCCCAACCTGGGACCACTATGACGCTCAATATGGAACTGGTATGGCGCACAATGTAGGACAAGTATGGCGTCTAACATTCAATTGGTGTGACGCCCATTGTAGGATCAGTATGGCGTCCAACGTGTGACCAAAATGGTACCAATATGGCGCCCAACATGGGACCAATATGGCGCCCAACCTGGGACCAATATGGCGCCCAATCAGGGACCAACATGGCGCCCAACCTGGTAACACTATGGCGCTCAATATAACACTAGTATGGCGCACAATGTAGGACAAGTATGGCGTCTAACATTCAATTGGTGTGACGCCCAATATGGGATCAGTATGGCGTCCAACGTGTGACCAAAAGGGCACCCAACATGGGACCAATATGGCGCCCAACCTGGGACCAGTATGGCTCTCAATATGGCACTAGTATGGTGCACAATGTAGGACAAGTATGGCGTCTAACATTCAATTGGTGTGACGCCCATTATGGGATCAGTATGGCGTCCAACGTGTGACCAAAATGGCACCTAACATGGGACCAATATGGCGCTCAACCTGGGACCAGTATGGCGCTCAATATAACACTTGTATGGCGCACATTGTAGGACAAGTATGGCGTCTAACATTCAATTGGTGTGACGCCAAATGTGGGATCAATATGGCGTCCAACGTGTGACCAAAATGGCACCCAACATGCGACCAATATGGCACCTAACGCTAGACCGATATAGCACTCAACATGGAACTGGTATGACGCCCAATGTGTGCCCAGTATGGCATCTAATATGGGCCTATTACTGTTCTTAGAATGGGATTACTAGGGCATTCTACGTGAGACTAAGTGTGGAGTATGACAGTCTCAAACCTTGCATAAACCTCATCGGTTTTATCTTTTTACCTGAACTCTAAAGTGCCAAATCAAAATCTCCCAGTATTCCTTATTTAATTGATACATTACACGATTTACCAGTAATCATCAATCTGATAAGACTGATTAGTACTTATACTGATAATGTAATCAGCTACACGCTGTTATGAGTTCTGAATTATGTTTTAATTGAAATAATAACAATGATTATAATCTATCAAAAAAATATAACATAAAACAAAATCGTTTTCTTGGTATGGTATACTTTTCTACGCAAACACAAACTGTAAAATGTGTCCATTGTACATATGTAGAAAATACGCCACAAAAACTACGATACAACTATGGCAGAATTGTTAAAAAACGTTGCAAAACACTTGAAAGTCAATATCGGGACAAAGAACTTTGAAACCCACACGGAATCCATTTAGCCACAGCTAGCAGTGGTCGTAGAGATAGGAAATACATGGACATAGTTCCACATAGGCCGAAAAAGCACATGTGTGGATACATTTTTTCGACTTTTATTTGAGCGGCTAGCCGTCGGCCTGCCTAAATTATTACTGCAATGTTTTTCGAAATAAAACTAGACCATGCCCAGCATAAAAGCCTTCTATGGTTTTAAAAATTCAATTTTCTCTCACAAGTTTTCGGCCCGTTAGGATTTTTTGGTAATCAATTTCACGCAGAAATGCTTGTAAACAATCATGTTTGGGCAGGCTTGAAATTGTAATGCCCTTCAAGCAAGCAAACTAATGAGAATTTAAAAATGTAGTTCGCTTGGACGTTTTTTTTCTCGCTGCAGGAGGAATACGAGGCGTGCCTTTTGTTTATTGCGCTTTAACTTGGCATTTTGTTTCTTTTTTTATCATGTTTAAGAAAATGTGTCCTTTGTATACAAGATTTGTTTAATTTTAAGAGTGTTCGTTCATGCCTATAATTGAGAGTGTTTATAATAAAGTTTCTTCTAGAAAGAATTTTCTTTTTATGTGCGTTGAACTGGCAAATCAAGTGTATGACCTCGACGCAGTTCTTAATATGCTGTTCGTATAATTCTATTTGCCTATATTGTCTGTTTTATAAGGTTCAACACATACTGGTAGACTATGGCCTGCATTTAGGATAGTCCAGAGTAGGAACGTTCTCGTGAAATATAATCACGGGTGAAGCCATCGGGATAGTTTGTTATTCAATATGTCCATAAGCGAAAATGTGTGACCCTATCATGATTATCGAGCTATTGGAATAGTTAGTGATCATTATTACATTATTGTACTCTTTACTAACAATTCAAAAACAGATTGATTTATTTGTATTTTTCGAATTGATCGTATTCGTTTATACGAGTACTAGGATCTTTGTTTGACTAGGATCTTTGGCCAACAGGGGGAAATCCGCATCCATAACAGATTATTTTCCTTCCCATACAATGAATTGATCCTTACATGAAACTAAGACAAACAGAATCAAAATAACAACTGGCAATTGTTTTGTTCATAAATTCAAAAAAAAAACTTAATTTGGCCATCTTCCGCGGGCCTGATTTTTTTCTTCCAGTACAATGAAATTACCCATAAACGACGAACGGCATTAAAAACAATTTGGCCAATTTCACTCAATTTTGTGATTAACTCGCACTTGACCAAAAAAAGGAAACCTCTAAAATTGACAATCATCAAAAAAAGAGGTACTTAAAGGTTCTTATGTTTTTCCCGTATATCTTCTCTTGTTTAAATATAATTATGTGTTTGTTAAGTGAATTAACTGTAGTAATATGAATAAAGATTTTGCAACATTGAGATAAAATATGTAGATAATATTATGTAATCATGTTCTATAACATATTTATTCCTCTTCAATTGACACTTGAATGAGTAATATTGTTTTGATTGATGTATTGTGTTTATAAAGGAAGTAGATAACGTCAAATTATTTCAAGTGAGAACACTGTTCCTAACGGGAAATGTTATATAATAATTACTAGCTCTGCCCGCGACTTCGATCGCGTGGATGTCGGAACATAACAATGTATTTTTATAAAATTGACAAAGTTTCATACAAACTTTCATCCCCTATTTTATCCCCTTGGGGGTAAAATAGGCTAGTTGCCCTAAAAAATGTGATTAGTCCGTCTTTTAGATTATTTAAAAATAAGGGACACGTTTTTTTTTATTTTTAAATTAGACCATAAATGACAAAGATATAAGCCAATTAAAGTTACGTGTGACGTCACGATGCGTGGCATTTTTCGCGCACGGTGAGGTCACAGGTAACTTAAATAGGCTATTATCTTTGTTATTATTTTTTTAATCGAAAAAAGAAAAAATACGTGTCCAATATTTTTTTATAATCTAAAATACGGACTAAATAGAATGTAATTATTTTGACCCTGGAAACTACCCTATTGATCAAAATCCTTTCTTAGTGGATACTGTCATAACATCTACCTGCATGCCTAATTTGCGTCGAGAGATAACTATGTCAGTCAGTCACCTTTGAGTTATTTATAATATTAAGATTTCATACAATAAGCATTATTTTTAAAATATAATAAATTGTAGATTATTCCATTAACATAAAATATAAACATATTTTATTTCCAGGTATATTTTACAAGTAAAATCTTCTCACTATTTTATTTAAAATCCATACACAACCATAGACGGATAATTACAACCCAACACAGTTTCATCCCATAACAAATTAGCAGGACATTTGAACTCCTTAGCTGTCAAACCAGCGCCATCTATTATGCAATATACAAATCTCGAAGAGTCTCCAGGCATTACTTTATAACCTTCTTCTTTACAAATATCATTTAGAATAACGTTAGGAGACTCCGTTTTTCTAGAAATAACTTTTAAATCAATATTGTTATCTTCTTCAATCTTATTCGTGTCTCCTTCATCTTTTTGAGCGTTTTGTCCAGTGATAGGATCCCAAGCATCATTGATGTCATATGCCACTATGTGTATCAGGTCTAGATATCTGCAAAAGCGTAAGGGTTAAATTTATATTTGAGATAGAAAGTGAGGACTGATGTGGGAGAATCAACGACGATATAATACTAGACTCCTAATAACAGGCGACCGATGTCTGCCAACACATTAGGCAAAAAAGTCTAATATTCGTCTCATTTCGACCAATCCTGTGAGCCGTAAACATACGTTGAGACAGAACAGACCTTGAGTTAGCCAATCACAACGCAGTACCCCGTCCCCCTCGCTGCCGTAGTACCTCAGCGAGTTGGCAGAATAATTTTTGTTCCTTAGATCGTGCATGTGGAGTCTAGTATTATATCGTCGTTGGGGAGAATTTAGTGGGGACCTGTGGTGGGGACATTCCAAGTTCGGAAACAAAACCTGATTACGTCGCGTCGATTTGCATGGGCGACTGACTAGAACTGATAATCATCTTTTCAACATAAAGGCTCTGCCGTTATGAAACGTGCGGTTGTCTGTGGTAGATAGAAAAAAAAAGAGTTTTGCGATGACGAAGTTGTATGATGAGTAAATCAGTCGAATTTTTTCATTATACCGTATCGACAATCGGTCGAATAGCGTCATGAGCTTACACTTATAATAATCTAACTGGATACAGTATTTCATTAAGGGCTGGTTTTATAACAGTCAGATAACTTTTATCTGAGGAATAAAAATAGCGGTTTGAAATATTGCTTAGCTGTCAAACCGCCATTTTTATTCTTCAGATAAAAGTTATCTGACTATTGAAAAATCAGCCCTAAGAGTATAGTAGTATTTGACCACAATAAATCAGTTCCTTCTAGAGAAGCATCGACTGAAGATTTCTGTGCAGCAACCGCTAAATTCTGAATAGGTACTTACTTTGAAATACCCTGAACATCATAAAACTCTGACGCCGAAGCTTTGATCCCCGACACTGCAGCCGTTAGCATTGATCCTTTCTTATCAAACGCTGCTCTCAATTCTTTCAACAGAATAGCTAAGTTTTCAACGTCTACTTCTCCATGGACTGTGTCGCTCTGGTTAGGGTACACCCAGTCTATGTCTAAACCGTCGAAGCCGTATTTTGTTATCATATTTATCGCGCTGTCTATGAAGTTCTGTCTTAGTGATGGATCTGCTGCTATCTGAAATATATTGATTGGTATTTAAATTAACTTAAGAGACAGTAGGTACCCTTAGCACGAATTTTCACTCTTTTACTTTACAGTATTTACAGCGTTTCTTGTATGAAAAAAAGGAACAGCACCTCTAGTATGCGAAGAAGGGAACTAATTTTTTCCTTGAAAATTGTCAATTTGGAATTGTCAAAGTTTCAGTTTACTTTACGTCTCAAAAACTGAAAACTCGTGCTAAGGGTACAGGTCTTACAGAACTACAGACCGCCAATTATTACATTTGAATCATTAACAGCATGCACTGCATTTAATTGTATTGTATGGAAAAATTAAAGAGTGCCTTTAATGTACGAATGTGATTTTTTTTTTTAAATTTTTATGTAAATACTGAAAGGAACCTACTTTACGTCACAAAAACTGCAAAAGTTGTGATAGGACCTGAGGCCTTATCATGAGTTTTCAGTTATTCTGACGTAAAGTAAACTGGAACTTTGACATTTTCAAATTGACATCTTTCAAGGACAAAATTAGGCCCTTCTTCACACACCAGAGGCGCTATTCCATTTCCCATACAAGAAACGCTGTAAATACTGTAAAAACGCTGTAAAGTAAAATAGTGAAAACTCGTGACAAGGGTACTGTAGCTGGTAACAAAATTACAGCAGTATTAACTTATGAAATAAAACTTACGGTTGAGAACTTGGCATATCCTTGATTCCAACCACCGACAGCCAGAAGTGTTTTAAAATTCTTATTTCGATATTTCAAATCGTTGACTTTTCGATAGTGATCTAAAACAAAATATGTTAAAAATCTCTACGCAAAGCCTTGCATTAATGGTTGGGATGAAACTAATACATCTTTCTAAATGTGCTGATTGACTTGAGCGTTTACTTGTAAGAGAACAACGAGTTTTGACCGTTTTTAATTTTACCGAACTGAACAACGAACAAAATCTAAGCATAGCACTTCAGTCGATGGTCCTCAAAAATATCATGAAGATGTCAGACTTTTGACAGTCGGCTCACCAAAAAGCTCCACAGGACGTACGTTTTAATGCTCACTACAGCTTGACATAAAACTGTAGAAAACCGGAAGTCGCCACCGTCTTCGCGCTACCAGCACTTTGAATGTTTTTTTTTTTCACTTAGTACGTTAGTTTTATGGCACAATATTAAATCTAACAAACCTGCGGTCTTTGTTTACATCAAATATCAAATAGGTATTTTAAAACGTTGTCAGAAACAAAAAGATTAGTTCCGTTTCAATCCGTTCTGGCCAAGCTGTACTTCTTTTTTTGAAAAGTAACTTTTCGCAATAATGCACATTACAAATGACTGTTCAAATTTATTATAGTAGTTTATGTAACTGGTACATAATGAGGGGTATTATACACGAGTGTGAGTTTATAAAACGAGCGAAGCGAGTTTTATAATAGTATCACACGAGTGGTATAATACCTAGTTATGTACAGTTTCATACACTACTTTATCTACTCTCATTGAACACGAACATATCAAATAAAAGATAAAAATTAATAAACACTAATAATCATCCACCATGTCATCCACCGAAACACAAACGTCAAAATCCCAACATTCCCTTAGAAAGCGCGCGCAGCCACAGATAAAAAAGTAAAAAAATGTATCTATGATCAGTAATCTGTATCATAATGAAAAAAAATTAAATTATAACATTGTTTTGTTAGACAAACAGTGTTATAATTTAATTTTTTAATTTCATTACGATACTCTATGGTATAAAGTATGTCATTATAAACTCGTTTTGAGTTTTGTATTTCGAAGTTTACGATATGAGAGTAGATAAACACCTTTATTTATCTAAGCTACTAGTTTTATAATAATTTATTTTAATCTCACCTCCTCCATTATTGTCAGGCAGATCTAAATAGGGGTCCATAAAGACATTGCCCTCAGTATCCAGTCCAGCAAAGGCGTAGATCAGATGTGTGCACAAATGGGAATTGATGTCAGTAACGTCGAACTTTCCCTGGCCGCTTCTGTAAGTGGCCCACGATCCGTAGTAACATACTACTGCTTCTGTAAAGTAAGGAGAAATTGAAAGTTGGACGGTGAATTCTTTCGCATTTCCCAAAGTATGACAAGATGGGCAACACCTAATAATTTCGCAATTTTTTTTTTAAATCTTCGTCCTCCGGAACTTTTATATATAGTTATGTTTAATGCGCTAATCGAATCAATAATAAGAGGCCCAGAAGAGAGATATTGGTGTTAAAACTTCGGAAAGTCGGTGATTTTTATTCGTTTCAATGGCTTTTTTTACACCGTATTCTATTTTTTTTTTTATAACCTATTTTCGATTCTTTTGAGTTTATTTAGTGCTTTTTATGGAAAGCTGCTTTTTTTACAGTATTTTTTTATACTCACTCTCACTCGCCACTGTGTGGCTTAAAGCCAACACTGTAAACAAACACAGATTAATCAACATTTTGTCTATAATTCCTGGAAAAGATAATTGACCAAAATACTTCCTTTATAAATAGTTTTTATCACAAATATCTAAATAAAACATTTGATAGCACTTGTCTATCTATTATTGTCATTGTTGGTTACTTGTTATTTTTATCTTAAATCATAGTTAACTATTAAAGTATACTGTGAATTGACTTTAAAAAACACTTTAACACGTCACAATAAGTAGTCTAACATTTTTAACAAGCTTTTATTTACTTTCACTTGTTCCTTTATCTGTAATCAAATCTTGAAAGTTAAATTTGATCTATGTACTTCCTGGTTTCCGATTGAGCTGAAATTTTGCACAACATTATGTATATCGCGTAACAACTTTCTCAAGGAATGAAGATTCTTTGAAGGTATTTCACCTCTTCTGTTGTCTCAACCTATTTGCTTTTTGTTTTATTTATTTTTTTAAATTTCAAAAATAGAATTTTGTATTCCTTGCGTCACCTTAAATTTTTCATGTTATTGCCTTCTGGACCACAGCATGCGCTGATTCTCCGTCTCCGTTTCTCGAAATATTGTGTTTTGATTTTTAATGCAACAGAGTATGTATAAAACCTTTTAAAAAAAAAATCAAACCGACGAAACATCGAACTAAAAAGCAAGAAATAAATTTTGAGGCGGCGCCAAACAAACAAACATACAAATTAACTTTTTGAAGAGCAGAATAGCTCGTTGTATAGCTTGTCGTGTTTGAATAGCTCGTCGTAGTTATTCGTTAATTGTTTCTTTGGCGCCGCCTCAAAATTTATTTTTTGCTTTTCAGTTCGATGTTTCGTCGGTTTGTTTTTTTTTTAAAAGGCTTTATTTTTAAGGTTCCGTAGTCAACAAGGAACCCTTATAGTTTCGCCATGTCTGTCCGTCCGTCCGTCCGTCCGTCCGTCCGTCTGTCCGCAGTTTAGCTCAGAGACGCACAGTACTAGAGAGCTGTAATTTGGTGTAAATATACAGATTTGTTGTGCCGAATAATTGGTAAAATAAAATCTAGTAAAATATTTTTTTTTAGGGTACCTTCAGTACTTACACGTAAAGTGAGGATTTTTTTTTCTCGCGTACCCCTTACTGTGGGGTATCATTAAATAGGCCTTTAAAAAATAATGGTAGTTTCCATTAACAATTTTTTGATAAAAAAATTCGTTTGTGAAATATTAAGCTTTAAAGTGCTAAATTTAGCTCGATTTGAGTGTCCCCCCCCCTCTACCAGCTAAACGGTTATGTTTGGGGGTGTGAAAAAATTCACAATAGTAGTATATATAACGAAGTTTAAAAGAAAATTATCATGACTAAGTAGGCTTTACAACTTTACGAGTAATCGTCGACCAACTTATAAAATGTACTTGATATCATATTTTCTTAAACAAAATGTATCGGAGACAACTGCAAATGTAAGTTTGTCAACTTTATTTTTACAGCTTTTTTATGTATGTTTTTTGGGGATAGGTAGGTTTTTATCGTCAACAATTTTTAACTAAATTCAAAAAAGGAGGAGGTTCTAAATTCGTCGTAATCTTTTTTTTAACGTATTTTCCCCGATTTCTCAAAGACTCCTGGACCGATTTTGAAAATTCTTCTTTTTTAAATTAAATTCAGCGAATCAGTTTGCCTAAGTATTTTGATGGGCAACTACGGAACCCTACACTGTGCGTGGCCCGACACGCACTTGGCCGGTTTTTTTATTTACTTTTAAGTTTCCTATCTCGTGTCAATTTCTGTAACTAAAAAAAATATAAGTTTTTAGGGTTCCGTAGTCAACAAGGAACCCTTATAGTTTCGCCATGTCCGTCCGTCCGTCCGTCTGTCCGCAGTTTAGCTCAGAGACGCACAGTACTAGAGAGCTGTAATTTGGTGTAAATATACGGATTTGTTGTGCCGAAAAAGTGCTAAAATAAAATCTCGTAAAATATTTTTTTTTAGGGTACCTCCAGTACTTACACGTAAAGTGCGGATTTTTTTTTTTCTCGCGCACCCCTTAGTGTGGGGTATCGTTAAATAGGCCTTTCAAAAATAATGATAGTTTACATTTACAATTTTTTGATAAAAAAATTCGTTTGTGAAATATTAAGCTTTAAAGTGCTAAATTTTGCTCGAGTCGAGTGTCCCCCCCCTCTACCAGCTAAACGGTTATGTTTGGGGGTGTGAAAAAATTCACAATAGTAGTATGTATAACGAAGTTTAAAAGAAAATTATCATGACTAAGTAGGCTTTACAACTTTACGAGTAATAGTCGACCAACTTATAAAATGTACTTAAAATCATATTTTCTTAAACAAAATGTATCGGAGACAACTGCAAATGTAAGTTTGTCAACTTTATTTTTACAGCTTTTCTATGTATGTTTTTTGGGGATAGGTAGGTTTTTATTGTCACCTATTTTTAACTAAATTCAAAAAAAGGAGGAGGTTCTAAATTCGTCGTAATCTTTTTTCTTATGTATTTTCCCCGATTTTTCAAAGACTCCTGGACCGATTTTGAAAATTCTTCTTTTTAAAATTAAATTCAGCGAATCAGTTTAGTTAGTTCGCATAAGTATTTTGATGGACAACTACGGAACCCTACACTGTGCGTGGCCCGACACGCACTTGGCCGGTTTTTTTTTTTTTTGTTAACTATTGACGACCCCTTTACCTGCTTTCTGTCTTCATTCTCAAACTCTCAACGTACGTCTAAAGTTTTCATCAAGACTAGTGAAATAAGCCCAAACACGATAAAGGTGCTGTTAACTGTTGAGGACCTCTTGCCCCTGCTATCCGTCACCATCCTCAGACCCTCGATGGCAATGATACCTCAGCTAAGTCTAAAGTTCTCATCAAGCTGAGTGAATTAATGAACCCAAACACGATAGAGCTGTTGTTAACTGTTAAGGAACTCTTGGGACTGACTTCACAAAATAACAGGGATCTGGAGTTGATAAGATGATTAGTATATTGTGCAATTCACTCATGATGACGGTGTTTTGGTTAGTATTAAAGTGCAATGTTTCTGATGCAATATAAAATATAGTTACAGTACGTCTCTCCAATTAATTAGTACTTTAAGTAATCTGTGGAAAACGTAGTGGTTAGCATATCCTACTACTATTATAAAGGCGAAAGTTTGTAAGTATGGATGTATGGATGTTTGTTACTCTTTCACGCAAAAACCACTAAACCGATTCGGCTAAAATTTGGTACACAGATAGTTTATAACCTGGATTAACACATAGGATAGTTTTTATCCCGATTTTATGTTCCTGTGGGATAGTTTTCGAGTTGTAGCGGGTGAAGCCGCTGGCAACAGCTAGTTTATAATAGTTTATTTTTAAGCCTGGTTATAGGTCTGTTGGTAATATTTTATTGTTTGTTTTTCCTTAATTAATATAAATAAATAATATGATAATGTATATTATTATTTACTGGTGAGTAACAGTCTTTCAGTTTTTTTAGCTGGTAGCTGGAATTCTGAAGCTTAAATCTTTACCACAAGATTTCTGTTTTTAGGGTTCCGTAGTCAACAAGGAACCCTTATAGTTTCGCCATGTCCGTCCGTCCGTCCGTCCGTCCGTCCGTCCGTCCGTCCGTCCGTCTGTCCGCAGTTTAGCTCAGAGACGCACAGTACTAGAGAGCTGTAATTTGGTATAAATATACGGATTTGTTGTGCCGAAAAAGTGGTAAAATAAAATCTCGAAAAATATTTTTTTTTAGGGTACCTCCAGTACTTAAACGTAAAGTGAGGATTTTTTTTTTCTCGCATACCCCTTTGTGTGGGGTATCATTAAATAGGCCTTTAAAAAATAATGATAGTTTCCATTAACAATTTTTTGATAAAAAAATTCGTTTGTGAAATATTAAGCTTTAAAGTGCTAAATTTTGCTCGATTCGAGTGTCCCCCCCCTCTACCAGCTAAACGGTTACGTTTGGGAGTGTGAAAAAATTCACAATAGTAGTTTATATAACGAAGTTTAAAAGAAAATTATCATGACTAAGTAGGCTTTACAACTTTACGAGTAATAGTCGACCAACTTATAAAATGTACTTGATATCATATTTTCTTAAACAAAATGTATCGGAGACAGCTGCAAATGTAAGTTTGTCAACTTTATTTTTACAGCTTTTATAGGTATGTTTTTTGGGGATAGGTAGGTTTTTATCGTCAACTATTTTTAACTAAATTCAAAAAAAGGAGGAGGTTCCAAATTCGTTGTAATCTTTTTTATTATGTATTTTCCCCGATTTCTCAAAGACTCCTGGACCGATTTTGAAAATTCTTCTTTTTAAAATTAAATTCAGCGAATCAGTTTAGTTAGTTCGCATAAGTATTTTGATGGGCAACTACGGAACCCTACACTGTGCGTGGCCCGACACGCACTTGGCCGGTTTTTTATTTACAACGTAGGTACCTACTTGAAGTATTTACTGATTTTTTTGTATGGAAAAATGAAAAAGCGCCTTTAGTGTACGAACGAGGAACTATTTTTTTTTCATTCAAATTAAAAACGTAGGTACACTGCGTAAACGGTTGAAGTTACGAAAAATATGTAGGGCATGTAGGTATTACAATTTTTTTTCTTCATTATAAGTTCAAAGAACGTACCGTCTAAGCAGAAACGGATCCACGTAGGCAACGTCACGGGATATCTATTAGTGTTATAAAGGAACTAAAACCTTCTCCAGAATGAAAAAAACACCCGCCAAAATCCGTTCAGCCAAACGCGATATATTCGCGGACAAACTTACAAACATACAGGTCGAACTGAGAACCTCCTTTTATTTGAAGTCGGTTAAAAAAACTCATCAACAGCATTATGTCTTTCTTAAGGGTTAACTCATTATAAAATTTTCGGTGGAAACCCCGAATAGATTTTAAAACGATGCATTACTTGCCAAGTTTTTTTTTATAATTATGACTTCAATGCTAATCCAAATAAATACGTCACTATGGCGGCCCCCAGACCTATAACAATACTTTTTATCGTACATTAAGATTGAAAGGCGCTCTGAATCTAAAATACGAACTGCACAATGTTTTCATGTTGTATGGGAGAATAGTATTGATCCCGATATTGCGCAATATTGACCCTACACGATGCAATGAAAAAATATGGTGCAATAAAAATTAAATTCGCTCAAACGCTCGGTCAATCATTGCGCATCTTCAATGTTTACTCTAAACGGTCAATAATATTGCACAATTTGTAATATTGCGCAATATAATTGACCGCTTAATCTAATCTAATCTAATATCTTTAAACGAGCATTTCTTGTATATTTTAATAATCAGGATCTCGGAAACGGCTCCAAGGATTTTCATGAAAGTTACAGATTAGGGGTTTTTCGTCCCAGGTTCGAGAAAAGCTCGGTTCCCAATATATGGACATTTTAAAAACCGAGCAAAGCTCGGTCAACCGGATATTAAGCATTTAATCTTGAACAAAATTGCCTTTTAAATTATTTAAAACCGTTGGCAGGAGCTAGTTATTTATGAGTATTTATGGCAACCCACACTTTGTGTATGCTTGAAATCGAACACATTCGGGTATTTCCGTAAACAATAAACACGTGTTTACGGTTTAGGTATTCGCTCAGAACCAAGCAGGGGAATCACCGCGAAATATTCTCTTGTATATTCTTCTGTCAATCTATTTTTAGGATTCCGTAGCCAAAGGGTAATAACGTGTATTACTTTGATTTCGCTGTCTATCTGTCCATCTGTCTGTCACCATCCTGTATCTTATGAACCGTGATAGTTAGATAGTAGAAATGTTCAAAGATGATTTATTTCAACAAGTAAACAAATAATATTTAGTTAAGTAAGTATTCACTTTAAAATAAACTAGTTTCTGCCTGCGGTTTCATCCGAGTTTGTAGGCGTCTGGCCCTATGGAGCCTGTAGGAGGTATATAATGGCTTGAATTTTATTTTCATTTTATTTTAATTTTGTAATTTTTTTTAATTTAACATTAATTTTGTTTTGTTAAATTAATGTAGTGGTTATGTTGATGACGATGCTTGGAAAAAGCTATACTAGCGCCATTAGTTCCCCAGTTGGGGTGCTATGACAGGAAACCTCAACGTGCACCCGTGGACTGGAGTTCCTTCTCGGATACGTCCAGGGGGAAGACCAGTTTTTCGGGCCGGTGCACCCTGGGATGCGGGCAAAAACTCTTCTTTAGCCACTGTGTGCCTAAGGCATCTCTTTGCCCGTATGCGAATAGCCTGTCGTGTGGAGTTGTGGACGCTCCACGAATTAGATTTAAAAAAAAAAACATTATTTTAAAACTAATTTGATTTCCTCAAACCGGTTATTGTGAGTTAACCTTAATAGATAAATATAATGCTGTCACGGACTTTTTTATTAAACTTGTCATGATGCCATCGTAGTGACTTTTTTCGTATTTAAACCTTTTACGCAGCGCACACCACGGAATCTCTCACTCTCTCTCTCTATTTTTCCCGATTTTGCGAATTTTTTCACTGCTGCTCAACTCTTATTGGTCATAACGTGATATTACGTAGCCAACAGCCTTCCTCGATTAATGAACTAACCAACACATTTTTTTTTTCTATTCGAACTATTAGTTCTTGAGATAAGCGAGTTCAACCAAACAAAGAAACACATTATTTTCTTCTGTTGTATAATTCGCATAAATAATGTGAATAAAATAAAACAATTATTTAAGGGGGGCTCCCATGGTAGCGGGACTTATCTCATTACCGTGACTCCGGAACATAAAGGGCTATTGAAGGACACCGTGGATTTTAGTCAGTATGAGTCTGACAGTCCCTCCCGCCCTGCTCAAGGTTGTCGTTATTTTATATAATTGTATGGAACCATTCGCATGCAAATCTGACTCGTACTTGTTTCATAATGTATTTATATCGCCACCCACACATTGTTGCTTGATAACAAAACACATTCGGGGATTCCCGTAAACATATTATACGTTTACGTACTCGTGTGGAACTGAGTAGGAAAATTGCCGCTATATTGCTATTCCCTTATCTTTTACTAGCTGTGTCCCGCGGTTTCACCCGCATTATGAGGCGTTCCCGGAGGACTAACGAACTACTGTGACCCCGGAACGTAATAGGCTATTGAAGTACACCGTAGATTTTAGCCTAGTTTAGTATCTATTTACTGGATTTCTTGTATGGAAAAATAGAACAGCGCCTGTTGTGTTCGTAGAAGGAACTAGTTTTTTCCTTGAAAGTCAATTGAAAATGTCAACTTCCAGTTTACTTTACGTCAGAATAACTGAAAAATCATGTTAAGGGCTCTGCCCAGCCCTGGGTGAGAGGACTCATTTGATGATTTTACCAGGCTAAAAAGGCGTATGGAGACACAGGTTCCTTTCGGTGGACGTGGAGCACCACACGTCCATCGTCAACTCGGGCCTTGCCCTTGGTCGGGCGTGCTACACATTAATTATAGTGGGTACTCAACTCAGCATAAAATCTCCTTTGTTTGCCTTATTATAAAAGTGACGTGCTTCACTGAGTGCAGGCCACTTGTAGCAGTAATCCATCAAGTGTTAATGTTTATGTACTCGTATTACGTCATAAGCCGGAAGACATCCACTGCTGAACATAGGCCTCCCCTTAGACCGTCACGTCGAACGACAATTAGCCACTTGCATCCATCGGTTGCCCACGACCCTCACGATGTCGTCGGTCTACCTTGTGGTAGGCCTGCCTACGCTACGTCTTCCTGTCCGTAGTCGCCACTCGAGAACTTTTCTTCCCCATAGGTTATCATTTCTATAATACGTGCGAGGTGGCTGTGTTATAAATATTTCCACTGAAAACAGACTGGGTTTGACTCAGTAAGAGCCTTACTCTGGAGCTCTGCGTGGAAGAATTTAACAATTTTCAGTCCCCAGATTAAAAACAAAATATTTTTAATTATTATATCTCATAGAGGGAGCAGTGGTGGCCCCGACTTACAAGTACAATGAAGTTCACAAGTTGTTGGGCGCGCGAACTTAGCTAGGCGAATTACTGATTTTATAAATAGACTGTACACGTAGCGCCATCTATTATCATAACAACGTTATTGTTGTCTATCTCCATTTTTCGGAACGAAAGGTAACAAACAAACAGACTCACTCTACTTTATAGTTGCTATGGGTTAATGCCTAAAAATAAACTTATTATTATCCTTTATTCATTATTTTTAAATTTATGTTTTGCATTTTTCAATATTATTATGAAAAAAAATATATTAAAAACCTTTAAAAATATAAAAAATTGTAGGCCCATCAACAACTTATTATTATATTATAATACCTACTCAAAATTATAATAATACAACTATGAAGCTAGGAATGACTAGTTAAGATTAGGATATTTATCATTGAGTGACGCAATCGTTGGATGTGCAGGCGCAAGATGCGAATTGTATAAAGAGTCGCCTGACGCTCCACATATGCACTCCAGAACTGACCGGCAACGGAATCACACGCGCACACATTCACTGATAACTCTTGACTTGACTCTGTGTAAACTACGAGTAACTCCAGACTAAAAACAATGGCGAATAAAAGTGAGTTTTTTCATATTTTTTATTTATTATGTTTGTTCATAGCCTCAATTTAGGGTGACCAGTACCCTTAGCACGAGTTTTCACTATTTTACTTTACAGCGTCTTTCCAGTACCCTTAGCACGAATCTTTAGTACTTGAGACGTAAAGTAAACTGGAACTCTGACAATTTCAAATTGAAAATTTTCAAGGAAAAATTTAGTTCCTTCTTCGCACACCAGAGGCGCTGTTCCATTTTTTCATACAAGAAACGCTGTAAATACTGGAAAGACGCTGTAAAGTAAAAAATTGGAAACTCGTGCTAAGGTTACTGATAAGACAATCTCGCGAAGGGGAATTACCTACCGTAAAGAAAAGCAAAGTTTATAATTATGTATTTGCATAGGTTATCGACTATCGTATTGATAATTTCACATTGCTCTTTATAGATAAGATTAAAACTGTGTATAATTAATATTTAGTATTGTTTGTTATTTCATTCATTAGCAATTTTATGTCAGGTGTGGCAAACACGAAGCAAGGCGTTTTTGTTTGTAATTTATGGAATTGTTTGAAGCCAGTCACAAAGACTATCGATCTATCTGGAGTTACATAGTGTGTTGTGTATGTGAACTTTTTAGCTGGCTACCGCAGTATACAGACACAACCAGTACATGGCGGCACCGCTGAGTAATACTACCGTCTGTAGAATCGCTCAGCCGAAACCGCAGGTTATAGATAGCCTGGTTTGTCGATGCCTGGGCTGGACCGGTAGAATCCTCGCGTTCAGGGGCCCTACTCCGACAGTGAAAAAGAAAGAACTATACAAACCGTCTAGCTCCATTCCGTGCCCCTAATGGAACTACTCTCGCTTTAAAACGTCATGTTAGGCTACCCGGGGAGGGTATTACAACGTCTTAAAACCAGGCTTGTTCCAGTGAGTGAACGAGATGGCGCTAGACGACTTGAATAGCTCTGTCACTTTCACTCGCCGGAACAATACTGTTTTTAAGACGATGTAATCCCCCCTGATCAGAATTTATGTCGCAGAAACAGCTTATCCACAACATCATTACTCACAAAAGCTGCCTCTTTCTAATATAAGTACTGACCAATTTCCCCTCATTTTACAGAAGCAGTAGTATGTTACTACGGATCGTGGGCCACTTACAGAAACGGCCCAGGAAAGTTCGACGTTACTGACATCAATCCTAAACTGTGCACTCATCTGATCTACGCGTTTGCTGGACTCGATAATGAGGGAAAAATCGTCCCTCGAGACGCTTATTTAGATCTACCTGACAATTATGGACGAGGTGAGTTGTGAAATGTATAATTTTATTAATAACCAGCAAACCCAGCGAACTCCCTTTCGTCATCAGTCTTTGCTATAAACCTCACGGAGCCCGAGACCTTTCTAACGAATGCAAAACCGTGGAAATCGGTTCGTGCGTTCTGGAGTTATATCGTCAGGAAGGAAAACCCGACTTATTTTTATATAGTAGATCAAGGTCTTTAACCAATATACAGGCCACAGAGCTGATAACCGATGGGGAAGAAAAAAAAAGAAAAAAAGAAAAAGTTTTATTGGACTCACACAGGACAGAACAACAACATAAAATTAAAAACAAAGAAGTAAAAGAAACTTAAATTACAATTAAATTAAAATAAAATGAAACAACCAATTTTGGTCCTGTACGAGGCCAAAAGTTCTCGAGTGGCGACCACAGACCGGAAGACGCAGTGTACGCAGGCCTCCCACATATTATGATGATATATTATGATAGATGCAAGGTGGCTAATTGTCGTTCTGCGTGGCAGTCTAAGGGGGAGGCCTATGTTCAGCAGTGGACGTCTTCCAGCTGATGATAATGTGTGCCTTTTTTATTGTGATAAAATCCCTAAATGGAGCGGAAGAGACGAACAGACTCGTACTGACTAAAAACCACGATGTTTCTTCAATAACTCTTCATGTTCCATGGATGGTCATAGATATCTGTGACAGTCACGGCACCCTGGCCGGCATTTGGCCCACTATGGGGCCGCGTCTTAAATCTGGCGAGGGTCATGCTGTCGGACGTACATTATGACGTAGCGTTCACTGTTATGTTTACATTTCGATAAAAATAATTGTACAAAATAATCTTCCACCTCTGTTCGTAGGTATAATATCATGATCCTTAAGAGGAAACAGCAAGGGCTGGAGGATTGAAAAATAGGTATTTGTAAAATCTATTGCTGTCGCACAGTGCCCACAACAGAGTTACAGAGCGCGAAGGAGACAACTGCAGCTTGGACCGAAAATACCTTAAAAATGGCACAAAATCAACGATTCGTAGTCCCCTGATTACTCCTCCAAAACTTAACCGATTTCACTACTTTTTCCTTTAAAAAATAAAGAAAGGCATTGGCCGTGTTCCTATGTTTTCCTTTTTTTATATAATCTCGTCAAATTTGTTTACTGATTATTTGAACACAGCGGAAAATCTGGCCATTTTTTTAGGATTTTGAATGTTCATATCTCTTTTCATAATTAATTTATGGGAAAAAAGAAAACATAGAGACATGCCAATAGTGGTCATAGATTTTTTGTAAAAAAATTATTGCTCTACTGGCATTATCCAGGGAGAAAACAGGGGACTACGTTTGTATGGAAAAACGGCCGTGCTGTTTCCTCTTAAGTTGGGAAATAAATTTTGATGACTGTTTTCATTAGGCTTTGCTCAGTAGCAGCCCTAGAGAGGTTTGAAATTGGCGGTATGATAGTTCCGTTTCCGGGAAAGTAAAGACCCTAATTGTTTTGTGGTCGATTTGCTTTAGACTACAAAGGCAAGACTTCCCGTTTTTGTGACGTAAAGAAAACGGGAACATTTACGTTAAAAATCGGTTGTCTGTAAAGTCGGTTTATTGACGATAGTTGAACGTGACAAAGTCTTAACTTCTTACTGCACTTACGTTCG
The DNA here is from genome assembly GCA_036375495.1 of Agrotis segetum. Classification (NCBI taxonomy): domain Eukaryota; kingdom Metazoa; phylum Arthropoda; class Insecta; order Lepidoptera; family Noctuidae; genus Agrotis; species Agrotis segetum. Next base: position 3,376,691 of record JAQSVV010000031.1, read on the forward strand.
ACGAAGACGTCATCTTTTTTCGTGCGTGCAGCCGGCCATCGAATTATAAGACGTTATCACTTCAAAAATAGTTTAAAATTTTTAATCCTGTGCCAAGGCCTCAGAGCCGATCCATAGCCAAATGCCACATTAGTAAATCGTTGAGAATTTACATAATACAAAATAGCCAATACCTTTCTACAAAATAAGTACCTATTCAAAAAAGTCGAGAAGATTTTTAAGCTAATTATAATTATTTGAATTTTTCAGATAATTATAGAAAATTCAACGATTTGAAAAAACAAAATAAGAATTTGAAAACACTTCTGGCGGTCGGCGGGTGGAATGAAGGATCTGCCAAGTTCTCAACCGTAAGTTTACTTTTCCCAAGTTTTTAAAGTATATGTGTATTTTATAAGTAAGTAAGTATAAGTTCATATTCTATATTAAATCTGTGACCCTTGATGTCTTCTTTCGTCCCCTAGGCGGAAAGTTGTCCCTTGCTTATCAGGGCTTCATTACCCCCTAAAACGTTCCGCAAAATGCTTTATAAGCTCTACGGTCACATTAGTTGATACCGCAGTAGATTTAATAATATTTTTCAACAACAGGATTATCTTATTTTAATATGATAGCTTATTTCATAACGTTTCCAACGACATACGTTTCATTTAAGGTTTCGATAAAAAACTTTAGAGATATAGGCGTTTTAAGGCTGCTTATTCTGAAAGTTGGCAACGTCGCAAAAAGCTGTCAAATTTTACAAGTTTTAATAAATTTGGCAATTTTTCTGTATGAAAACAAGAAATATCGCTCTGTTGTGCACTAAAAAAATTGTATAGGAATGCAATTAAAACACTGAATTTGATGTTGTAACCGTTTCAGGAGTATAAAAGGCATTTGGAAAGCTTCCAAATGCTTTTTTACATCTAAAACTATATATTCGGTGTTATGATAATATTCATTATTGCATTCCTTTATCAATTTTTTAGTGCACTATCGAGCCATATTTCTTATTTTCATTCAGTAACAATGCTAAATTAATTAAAACTTGTTAATATTTGACAACCATTTGCGACGTTGCCAACTTTCGGAATATACGCTCTTAATTTCACGTCCCGTTATCACATTACGTCACCCAGATAGCCTTCGACGATAATCTGACGTCTGAGTGTGTTCACTGTTCGTTATCAAGCAGGACTTAAATTATGATAAGCATGCATGATTGCAGCTGGTTTTCTGAAGTATCTGTAAACCTTCATGGGAAAGAGATATTTTCAACTCGGAGGAGCTCGTGGCTAAATAATTACAGCCGCACAAGCCGATCTTCCGAGCTAAGCCGCGCTTGCCGAGGTTAGTCTGTGGATGGGTAACCATCTGTCATAGCGAGTATCTTCCATGCCTCGGAAGGCACGTAAAGCCGTAGGTCGCGGCTGTCATTTGTAGATCGTTGACATAAGCTCATAAGTCTGACAACCAGTCTTACCATGGGGTTTCGTTACCCAGTTTCTAGGTTGTGGAAAGATAGGCAGTCGCTCCATGTAAAAAATACTGATATTCAGCTGCATCTACTATCACCCTATTATAGTTGGAAAAGGCGAGAGAGATGATGAAAGAGATAAAATACCAACAAATCTATTTCAGATGGCAGCTAGTTTATCACTGAGACAGAACTTCATAAGCAGTGCCATTAACATTCTGGTTAAGTATGGTTTCGATGGCTTAGACCTGGACTGGGAGTACCCGAACCAGAGAGACACGGTCCATGGAGCAGCAGACGTTGCTAACTTTATTACTCTTCTGAGAGAATTGAGACCAGCGTTTGATAGGGGAAGATTCTTGCTTACGGCTGCTGTAGCCGCTGGCAAGTCTTCGGCATCACGTTCTTATGATATCAGGGGGATGTCGAAGTAAGTACAATTCTCTATTTTTATGGCTTTGTCTGTTTGTCTGTCTGTCGTGGACGCATCATGTATGAGTATGAATATTGTGCGTTATCAGCAATTTTACTTTATTAATACAATCGTTTTCCATCAAACTTCTTTAAAGTGTAGCATTCCGATCACTTGCATAGAAAAATGCCAAAAACCTCTTTTTAAAACTTGTATATTATACTTAGGTACTCGTATTGATCCAAGAATAATTACGAGTATGTAAAATAACGTGATCATCTACGCTACAAACTGGGTTTTTTTTTGTGATATTATGGCAACAGAATTAATTAAAACAGGAAATGTCACCAAAATCATAACAAACAAAAATGGTAACAGGAAATGTCAAAGCAACTTTTCCAAAAAAACAAAACTTGTTTGTAGTGCCATATGTACATGTTTATCCTGTTCATGTTCTAATACATCCGATTATTATGGAAGTCAATCTCAATATAATTGGAAAACGCTAAGCAGATGATAACGTAAGGTCGAATGAGTACACAAATTAAACAGGTGTTTGTTTGCAGGTATCTAGACCTGGTAAATTTGATGACATATGACATGAACGGTGGTTGGGATCCTGTCACTGGACACAATGCTCCTCTTCACAAAGGAGAAGGAGATCAGCATAAGAGTGCAGATGACGTGAACACTGTTGAACAATCTTTGAAGTATTGGATCGGTGCAGGTAAGACAAGTAAAATAAAGCTCTAAAGTGCCAGGCTAGTATGTCTTGGAAATACCGCCATGATCTGGAAACGGTTAAATAGTAATAGTTACACGTACTTCAGATAAGATAACACGCGCTTCTGATATTACTTTATTTTTAGAGCTTGCGGAGTCTCCGTGCTCCACCCAGTTGGAGACTATCAATTTCGATGTTGGGTTCCATGCTCTGACATACAAAAATTGCTTTAGTTTGAGCACGGGCCAAGCCGAAATTGATAGTCTCCGTGCTCCACACAGTTAGAGAAAATAGTTGGAGCACGGGTCCGCCTTTATTTTAAGCAAAATTAAATGGTAAATCCTAAAGTGGCAACTTTGACCCAAAGTATACTTTCATATTCATTTATTTAAACAGAAATTCTTGTTCAATTAGTGACCCATTTACAAAGAATTTCTTTGCAATTAAACCTTCTCATTTAACTGAAAACGTCATCTCACTCTCATTAAATATCCATTTTCTTCATTCAGGGTGCCCACCAGAGAAAATCACCCTTGGCGTTCCGTTCTACGGCAGGACTTTCAAATTGAGGAGTGCTTCTCAGACCGGTGTGAGAGCTCCGTCATCGGGGAATGGCATGTCAGGACAATATACTTCTGAAAGTGGCTTTTTGGGATATAACGAGGTAAGTAAAAGTTTCTTTAAAAATATTTAAATATACTTACTTGCGATAGACGAAGACGATTGGCGAAAACGCTTGATGCAGGTCGCTTCCAACCAGTATTATGTGGAGATCTAAAGGGGAGGCCTATGTTCAGCAGTGGACGTCCTATGGCTGAGTTGATGATGATATTTGCGATTGACCGATCCTCGCATATTTTGTTCCTTTCTTCATCATTAGACCTTTGCAAGTTTCTCTTACAAAAATCACACAGCTGTGACAAAATCAGTGCCTAAAGAATACTAACAAACCGGTAATATTCCTGGACATAAATCCTAAGGTTTTAAACAAGTCTCTCTCAAGTTAAATCATCAAATGAGTTCTCCCACCCAGGGCAGGACGAGAGGAACTGTCAGACTTTTACTGACTAAAATCCACTGTGCCCTTCTATAACCCTTTACGTTTAAGATTATCCGATGCCCTTAAAGGAGGCCCCATCAAATTTCTAACAGCTCTTTATTTAAGGCGCGCGTGGGACACTACGCGCCGTTGACCCTCACTCGGATATTATCGGACAGCAAGTCGCCCATAACTCGCCGTCTGCATGCCCGATTCATGTTAGATTATAGTACTATAGATACTATATTTATTATTGATCATGCTACGCTTGAATCATAAGTGTAAAACTAACACCACGTAACACAGACAACTTTAAAAACTTCACCATTACAACCACGATTCCATACAAAGCAAAAATTTTAAAAACTCTCATGAAAAAACTTTTCTTTCACTGTACCGGGTCAAAGTACCTTCTACATGTGTGGTTGCACAAGAAAACAATAAGCAAGTATATTCGCAGCTTCTAGAACTACAGTATGATGCGGTACTGCCATTAAACTAGTAAGAAAGCGAGGCGAACCATCCAGGGGCGTCTTTAACCTGTTGAGGCCCTGGGCACTTACACACACAGGACACTGGGGCCCCGACAAGGGGCCTGACAAGGCGACTCAAGTTTCCAATACCTTACGACTTCGGTATTCAGGCGGCTATCGCAATACAAACGCATAGAGGTTTGAACACAGGCACGCGTCAATGAATACCAAAATCGTAAGGTATCGGAGACTTGCGTCGCCTAGTGTACGAAGGGGTTAACGATGAGTATTTTTAATGATGATGATTCGACGGAGCTCCGCTGTAGTTGTCTTTCGTATGCTCGTATATATTATGGTCTACGTATCCAATCATTTTTTCGAAGATCCGCGTATATTGCGGGCCCGTTCAGAGCACACCATCGATGAAATTGTAACTGATCAATGCAAGTGGTCGGGCTTGGGTAGTAGTATTTTTAACGCATAATCTTGGACATCACGAACATCGCTGAAGGTAATACAAACATAGTGATGTTTAACCTGGTCTTATTGATATCAATATAACTCTAAAGCCTAGAGTTTCCTGACTCCGAGTCACCTTAAATGATACTCATAACAGAGGATGGCATAGCTTATAAGAAAAAAAAAAGAAAGTTTTTTTACAATGCGTAACTTTTTGCTGTGATTATAACAGTGACTCGGGGCTCCAAGAATAGGGGCCTAGGGCACTTGCCTAGAGCGCCCATTGGAACAGACGGCCCTGTACACACCCCACTCACATCAAACTTATTCCTTTATAAGAACAACTGACACCCGAGTTTTGAAAACTTTGTCCGACTCAAAACTGCAGATGGCATAGATTAAATTTTAGTGTAGCGTTTCACAAGAACGATTTGAACTACCTTTGTTGAGCAATCAAGATTATTCAGTGGTGTCGATTTTACTTGGATTATTTTTGTCTTAACTTGCCAGAGCCCTTTCTTCTTTACGTTATTTCTAATATGAATTAAGGTCTTTCGACTAATATCGGGTGCTCTGGTTGATTGAGAGATGTAATCTGTGGCGTGGCCGCGTGGTTGAGGGATATTGAAGGCATGATGGCCATCACAGTCATAGGTATTGTAATAGAACTTTACTTATAACTATTACTGCGATTACTTTTGGAAATAACGTCCGCCGAGTACGTGGCAGTAGGCCTTTTTTATCTTATTTCACTGTCAAAACTGACGTTCTAACTTCTAAACTAATGATCACCTCACCAGAGCTCGGAGTTCGTTAAAAAGGTTATAGCAACGATGTGCGCCGACAAATATATCTGGAAGTCATTCTGTAAGAAGGTATACATATATCAGTCTCAGTTAGATATCCGACCTATTTATAGAAAGACTAACTGTTTACGCCAGCAAATTCGCCCAAGTGTAAATATTATCACGAGTACAATTTATTGGGATTCCAAGTATTGTTCCAGACTGTAACATATCTCCTAGCCAAAATATATCAAGAACCATCAGAACGGGTGTTCTGTTCTGATGTGATAGTGTTACAAACAACCATCCATATTATCCAACTCGTCAAAACATCTGCATATTTAGAATATTTAGTTAGACAATCAGGTACAATCGACAAAGTGGAATTATGGCCTACCCTAAGCTCATTTTTTTCCTACAGACATTCAAATACAATTAGGTCCACATTTGCATCAACATACATATCCATGGTTAAAGACTTTGATTTTTGTCGAACGATTTATTGTCAAAATGGTTCATGATTCGACTTTGTCGATTGTACATTTGCAACATTTTTATCTAATTTTCTATCGTGTAGAAGTCAATTACATAAGATATTTTTCGCTTTGCCTACATTTTCATCACCATCATCATCTACCTAGCCTTATCTAAACTACCTTACCTGTGTTGAAGCCGACTACATTTGCTCCCAAACTCTTCCAGCCAAGAAAATAATACTTAAAAGTATTACGCTCATTTCCAACCGAGCCACCGAGGATCTTACCTGCCGCGGCGAATTCTTCCTTCCATTTCTAACGTCTCATGGTGACGTTTAACGCCATCGATTGTAGAGTATTCCAACTACTACAGCTACTACTTCTCGGTTGGAAATGAGCGTCGGATGTACTGAATCCGAAGGCCGCAGGTTCCAATCCTGCCCGCGGATCGTTTTTTTCTTTCCTAAGAAAATCTTTGAAATTCGCTACGCATGCGTGAATGCGTTTAATATTTATAAAATACTAGCTTTTGCCAGCGGCTTCACCCGCTGCAACTCGAGACTATAATTTGAGATTTAAACTATCCTATCTCTCAAGTTGGATCGAACTGCACATGGTGTGCGAATTTCATTATAATCGGTTAAGTGGTTTAGGAGTCCATTGAGGACAAACATTGTGACACGAGATTTATATATATTAAGATTTAGATGCATGTGTTTAGTAATCCCTAATCCACCAACTCTTACTGATTTCAGATCGTCTCCAAGTTTCAAACGGAGTCCTGGTCCAAGCGATTCGACCCCCTCGCCAAAGTACCGTATGCCGTGAAGGGACAAGACTGGCTTTCTTACGATGACGCCCAATCGATTACTGCCAAAATTGAATACGCAAAACGGTTGAACGTCAACAAGGTTATGGTATGGGAAATCGAGACGGATGACTTTCGTGGGTCGAGTGGAGGTGGAAACTTTCCTTTGCTTAAAGCTATTAATAATGCATTAGGGTTCTGAAAAGTGAGAAGTTAGTTTTTTTATAGTTTTACTAGTGTATGTGTGTAGAATAGAATATAATAGAAAAACATTTATTGGACACAAATAGAAATAATAAAAAAATACATAAAGAATTTTGTTGAGCATGTCCACACCACACCAAAAGGGTTACCAACTTAGCATTTGCTGGGCGAAAGACACCCAGTGTTGGTTTTCAGTTGACACACGGATGTACTGTGAAGGTTTCGTAGATAATATTATATAATAAACGTTATTAATATGAATTTAAACTTTATTTCAACATGATAAAGCATTTTTTGATACTATTTGAGCTATTTAACCTATTGTTTTGGTGTTAAAACTTTATTTTTTAACACAATTGGCTGTAAATGTAAAAACTACATACTAAACACTAAAATGGCTGCCATTGAGGAGCGGTTGGTTTTCGACGCCACGTGTGTTTTAATTTTATAGACAGAATTGAGCAAGCCTCTTAAAGTTTGTGCAGATGGAAACTGGACACATTGTATTTATAATTATATTGTTGTGCAACTAAATATTTTCTCCTCCATAATGTTGTCACACAAATAATAAAGTTTATTTGAAAATTCGCCAGAGGTAATATATCGCTGCTTAAATTCAAAACGGCCACAATCCGAAATTTTGTGAAATCGATTTTATAGCAAAAATCGTATCTATTCAGCCTATATTATTATATTCCAAAAAGACACCCAGTATTTTCGCATTAGAAATGAGCAAATCGCACAACCGCCCTTTTTCGATTATGTCACTTTGGTGGTTAACTTCAGATCAAAGCAGCCATATTCCGGGTTACGACCCTGCAGTCAGCGGGAGCGCAAGTTTGTTATGTGAAAAAGGGCCACATTTCAAAATACGACCGTATTGTTTCAAAATTGTATGCAAGTTTATCATAATCTTGTAAGGAAAAGTGCCGTATTTTGTTATACGTCCATTTTGAGTTTGAATAAAACGTGTTTTAATATTATTATTTTAAGGAAAAGTGGAGTATTTTGGAATGCTTCTGTTTTGCATATACAATTATGGTGATTACGCCAGTATTTATTTAAACTAATCTACAAATAATATTTAAATTTAAAACTTAACACAATAATTACAACCTAAACCAGGCCTATCTCCCTCCCAGTATAAAAATATATCTCAGCGCGATGGATCCACCCGAGTAGGCGATCGAGAAAGGACGAGCCGAGCAATATTTATGTCATAGTGAGTGACGCACGTACTCACAGTCTTCATAATATTAATACTAGTTAGTTTTTTTGTTGACACGAACACTATTAACTCTTTGTTTGTAATAAGAAGAGATGTTTCCTTCGCTATAGGTTATCAGTTCTATGAGCAATGTGGCTTACCCATTATACCCATTGTTACTTCAACTTACAAGTACGAGCTATTTCGATGACTCTGATCATTTGCCGAATATCTTTGTTCCGGATTTTATTCTGTAAAAAACTCCGAGCCTAGCTCTTTCCATTGCTCGTTAAGACTTTTCAGAGTTGAGGAGGAGTTGAGTTGAGTTTGTCTTCACTGGCAAGACACGCTTTTTAAACACCCTTGTCTTGAGACACTGAGATACTCGACGAGAAGATATCACGTAGCTTCCCAAACGCTGCCCATCAGCGTTTGGGAATTCATCAGCGATTCTTCGGGCGACCTCTTTGTCGAAGTTGGACCTACTTATCCGAACAATCTGTCCAAGGTAAGTAGGTATAATGGCCTACATTTTCAAGAGACATGGACATTTGACATGCATTTTGTCTTGTCCATTTTAATTTTAAGGTTTCGGAGAAGGCAGTTTCGGAGAAGCAATGGCTATGTTTCACCCCTTTCTGCAATTGGATTGATTTGAAGTAGGTTCGACATGGTGCCGTTTCTAAATAAAGACTCCAACTCTACGATATAACGATAGTCGAAATGACATCGTTGGACGGCAATACTGCCCAGGTATCGATTAAATCAAAGGCCTATAGTCCACAAACGTTAGACTCCGATTATTAGTCTTCTTAATCTGGTGGAGGTTATGTATTTGGTGTATGAACTATGATACTAAAACCTTTTTATAAACCGGCTTGTTCGGGGGCTGGATGTCACCCAACCTGCGTTCGAGACGGTTCGTATTGACTCTCGAGAACAGCTTGTTGTATGCATGGGACAGAAGTGAGATTGTTCTTTAATTCTTTAACAATGTGTATCGCCCTTTTTAGGGTTCCGTAGCGAAACGGCAAAAACGGAAACCTTATAGATTCGTCATGTCCGTCTTTATGTCACAGCCACTTTTTTACGAAAGTACGAGTATAAGAGCTATCCTGTTGAAACTTGGTAGGTAGATTTATAATGTTAACCGCATTATGATTTTCATACAAAAATAAAAATAAAACTAATTTTGGGGGTTCCCCCCATAGTTACAGTTGAAACTCAATTATTTTTTTTTCACCAATCCCATACGTGTGGGTGTCTGTGGATAGGTCTTTAAAAATGATATTGAGGTTACTAACATCATTTTTGTCTAAACTGAACAGTTTGCGCGAGAGACACTTCCAAAGTGGAAATATGGCTGTTTTATTTATAAAAGTCCTATACATTAAAAACATCTTTTTTATAATCAAAAGGGAATTATGTGATTTTTTTTATTGACTGGGTGATCTTACAGAAAATATCAAATTACAAACAAATAGAGGATTGAAATATCCATCCAATGATATTTATCACATAGAAATACAACGTTGATTAATAAAAATATTAAACAAAAACCGAAATTAAAACTTTGATGGGCTCTCCTGTAAAAAAGTGATTTTTCGGATTGCGGCCGTTTTGAATTTAAGCAGCGATATTTGAGCGAATGCGTTCCGACGTATAAAATTGTCATCTTCATACGATGCTCGAAGTGTTCACGAAATGCCTTGTCTTAAGCGCCATTTAGACGGAGCAAGAACTCGTATGCGATTTTCACTACATTGCGGCATTTGTTTCATTAACTGAATTTGTTCTACCTATAAATTCCGCAATGTAACGCAACTCGCGTTCGAGTTCTTGCATCGTCTAAATGAGGCTTTAGTCATTCCTGACCTAGACTAAGGTTAAGAACAAACCCATCTCACATAAAAAAAACGCTCTGAAAAGGTGAGACTTTACCTACTACTACTACAAGAGAATACGTATAATATTTTTATTTATTTAAAGTGACTTCCCTGTTGGACACAATTTAGCCTAGTAGCAAATAGGTACGAGGCCTTTTCTTTAACGTGATAAAATCATCAAATGAGGACTCATTTGATGATTTTATCACGTTTGTACTAACTTTGGTTTACACACGCGTGTTCTGAGCGTTCTATCTGCCTATTTCTTTGATCTGAGCTAGCCAGAAATAACTCGCCAAAAGCCATAGTGAGCTACAAATACCCAGTAATGTTTTCCCCTCGTCTTTCCATGTCAGACATGAATATATTTTAGGAAAATTATGTAGCTCATTCGTGGAAGGTAATACGAACAGAGTACAGAGTCAGGGCTGCGTTTAGAAGCGGCAGCGTTTAAAAAACCAGCCAAGTGCGAGTCGGACAGGCACAGGAAGGGTTCCGTACCATTAATGTAAAAAGGAGCTCTTCAAAATTTTATTTGATTGTGTTTTTAGTATTAGTTATTATAGCGGCACCAGAAGCACATCATCTGTGAAAATTTCAATTGTCTAACTATCACGGTTCATGAGATATAGGCCGGTGACAGACATAGACAGTCAGACAGCTTTCAGCATCTTAGTAAAGGGCTACACAAACAGCAGCTATAATGTAAAGATGTACATTATAGCACGATGCATCTCAATACATCTTTCCATAGAGATTCAAATGTGTAAAAATATACATTATAGATGTCGTGTGTGGTCTCCTGCCGATTTCTATGGAAAAATGTAGTGAGATGTATCGTGTAATGTACACCATTACATTATAGCTGCTGTGTGCGAAGCCCTTTATATGGTCTTAGCCCATGAGGCGCGGAACCATGAAAATGGAGGCACCAACCTCTTAAAACCAGATTTGTTCCAGTGAGTGAACGAGATGGCGCTAGACGACTTGTATAGCTCTGTCACTTTCACTCGCCGGAACAAGCCTGGTTTGAAGACGTTATAATACACCCCGAGGGCAAATAATTATAGTAACCATAGTAAATAGGGTAGTTTACTGCATTAATATAACAATGAAAGTTTATTCCGTCAGTGTATTGAAAAATAACGCGTTTGTAGTGTATTGTAAAATAACTGAAAATGACACGTTTGGTTTGTTTAAAAATTATTTGTTATCATTGCCACTTCTATTAATGACAGCAAAACTGCTTCCTTACTCTATGGTATCACCCATCGGCTTGGTTACCTACCTACATGCAAGATTTTTGTCACAGACAATTTTTTACAATCCCTTATATGTGGAAGAATATGCGTGTGGCGACGATATTAAATAGCCCTTATTATTGCAGCTATAGAGCATAATTTATAATGTCTGAATTTATTCGATTTTTTGAGAGTCATGGAGAGCTTATTGTTCGAACAATGGGAACATTAAAGCTGCTTTTGACTAGAGTTTTTCAGACTGAGTTTGCCAATGGATTCTCAGAATATCTGAACTTAATACAAGCTTTAAGTTACATTAGGTGAATCTATACTTTGTATTAAAAAGGCTGAAGAGTTTCTTTGTTTGATTGGAAGAACTAATCTAAGGGAGTAAGTACTGGTTCAAAATGAAAAAAACACGACGTTTTGCACTCCGGGAGTGCCGGCAGAAGTGAAAACTTGAAAATTAACGTTATGCATTTATTTCCATATTTTAAACACTTTATATTTCTAGACGAATTTTACGAATACACAGCAGTGTGGCCACTACATAGACGGTCAAGCCATCAGATGTCACCCATGGACGCGCGTGACACGCTGTAACATAGTGACACACGAACATTCGCGCAAACGCAAACGCCCTGCGCCGCCTTAAATGAAACAGGTCTCGTGTTCGTCTTAGGGTGCTTGTACACGGCGAATGTAATCCGCGCAAGTAGAGGCGCGGGTTACCCGCGCGAGTAACATGCGCAAGCTACTTGATCGAGTTACCCGCGGGGTGCTTGTACACACGGCGCATATATATAGCTTGAGCATGTTGAGGCACTTGTGCGGGTTACATATGCGCCGTGTACAAGCACCCTTAGGTCACTGTGTCCTGACGCGCGTTTAAAATTTTTACCCTTTACAAAAATAAGTGCATAACGCCGCTAAAGAAGTTTTCACTTTCACACACAAAAGTGTACAACGCCGCAGAAGTTTTCACTTAAAAAATATTTTTGTTGGATGGTCCATTTATTGAAAAAATGCTATAGTTGATAAAAGCTATCATGTTACGACCAGTAGGATTCAGGCAACGGGGAAGATCTTGTAATGTATATTTTGGCATTACATTTAGGGCGACTTTTACCAAACAATTAGACATGTTTAAAATTTTATTTAAGCACAATATTCTGTTTAACTACACAAGTTGTATTGCACCAAAAGTTAAACATGATTGTCGATCTGTCAAATTTAAACAGCCAAAAATAGCTGTTTACCCTTATTTTAATTTAAAAAGGTAATAAATGTATCCTGATTATGAGTAAGAAGTGTCCTTAAAACTGGTTAAGTCGTTTCTGAAAACAAAGTCTTACAAGTTTGTATGAAATTGTATTCGGCGTACACTTTCTTTAATCACTTGGCGTGTCACACAACAAAGGAGAGTGTCCTCTGTAACTAAACTCCTCAGAACTCACTCACTGACTCATAAGTTGTCACAAACTTGGGAACACAGAACACCCCTACTAAGAAACATTTTGTAAAAGTTTCACTGCATGAGGATATTATAAAATAATTTAAATAATATATAAGGTAGGTAAATCATGCATATAAGCCAGGCTATAACATCCTTACATACCTACTTTCGCAGTTATAATGAATTAGTTACCCATAGAACTTTTTATCAACAAAATGCGTCAACGTCACTTTAAAGTAAGCCAAAAACACATTTTTGGTACAGCCATTTTTTACCGTGACGAGACGGGACGGACTGTCAGACGTGTACCGACTAAAATCCACGGTGATCCATCAATAGCCCTTTATGTTCAAGGGCCACGGTTTCCTGATAGTTTCGTGACGGGCTTTGGCTCTCTAAAAGGAGCCTCATTGGTATAGCAATAATACAGTGATAATACTTCGTATGGATGCAAGTGGCGAATTGTCGTTCGGCGTGGCGGTCTAAGGGGGAGGCCTATGTTCAGCAGTGGACGTCTTCCGGCTGATGATGATGAATACTTCATATTATACGATGAAGACGTAACAATTGGAAGCATCCCTTACACAAATCCTTTAACCTTTTGATTATGGACTTCCCAAAACATGAAAAGAAACCGTTTTACGGACTTCAATAATACCTAACTGCGAAACGAGGTCTGAAGCCAAATATAGCTTCATCTGCAATTACTAATTCCGTGCTAACTTTTTAGTAAGTCATAAAACTTTTAATATGATACATGAATACATCATAAGATTTTCTAGTAAAACCTAAGGGCTTCACACACAGCAGCTATAATGTAAAGATGTACATTATACCACGATACATCTCACTATATCTTTCCATAACCCTTTCTGGGCAACGCCCAGGACACATCCCTGGGGTGCTCAAATTACCTATAATCTTATAAGCAGACTGTTATGCCTATGTAGGTCCCTGGAGCTTTACCACGAGCTCTTAACGCGATCCAGTTTAGGCTGTGGGAAAGAGACAGAGCTAAAGCAAGTGGTCTAGCGCCATCTCTTTCCCACAGTCTAAATTAGATCGCGTTATGAGTTCATGGGAGGCCACTTGTTTTGTAATTTATTCTATCAATTGAACCAATCGAAACAGTAGTAGGGCCTTTTACCCGCGGATCACGGAATTCTAAAACTTCACTCACACAAGTCGCGAACTCTTACAAATGCTTGTTTTATTGCCATCGCTTTTTTACTGGTGGCAACACCGTCTAAAAAGTTGCCAGAAGACAAATTTGTGGGACGTGATGCCTTTCCTTTATATCATACAGTTCGGAACAAATAAGAATGCAGTGTGACACGCATTTATAATGTTCCATTGTTATTATAAATGGCAGAATTTATTATACGAAGGATATTTTGAAATGTCAGAAATCTGGGAATTAATGACGTAGAAAAAGTTATGTTTTACGGGAAAAAGTTGAGGCTGACGTACTGCGAGTAAGACGTTGCTCGCCGTCTGATTAAGGACCAAGTAAGTAAGTATTCTTTATTTGCATAAAATGTGGTATACAAAAGGTGTTAAATCATATTTTAGGGCAGGACACATTCTGCCATAACCATGGCATGCAAATTTATAACAAAGATTATGAACGAAATAGTTTAAAACTATAACATAAATGTGTAGTAAACAAGTTACAGAGAAAAAAATATCTATCTCTAAAACTCTAATACAGAAACATAGACACGTACTCGTACATTTAAACTACGAAACAAACAAAACAATATTATTAACAAAACAATATTATATACGAGGGGGGTGTAATGCCTTAGTTTGTAGGTAACTGTTTATCATGATCATAAGATAAGTTTTTAAAATTGGTGGCAACATGATTAAACTCTGTATGCCCTTTGTTTCAGAACTTCGAGGTCTGGGTTTCCAACAGTCAACAATCAACTACTAGTAGATCAAATATTTATTTCGTACGTCATTCGAGTCGATAAACCCGCGGCACTCAGCGTAGCAGTCTTTCATTGAGCCAATGCGCCAACCAAATAATTGCTCATAATAATTATATTGAAATGTTTCCCAATATACAAACCATTACATCAACCACGAACCAGCATGAACGAAGCATCTATTAATTTCAACTGGTTCGAAAATAATTACTTCACCGCAAACTATTGAAGTACTCAATATGACGTTTAAACATAATCGTCATCAGGAATACACAGTGGGTAATGATTTATGTTCATTAGTGACATGGAATTTCACGAGGAGTTCTTGCTGAATGATAATAGCCCCAAGGTTGGTCTGTCGATGGGTGACCATCTGTCATAGCGAATTTACTCCGTGCCTCGGAAAGCATGTAAAGCTGTTGGTCCCGGCTGTCATTTGTAGATCTTTGACAGTCGTTAATCAGAAGCTCGAAGTGGACGAAGGGCCTATCTAAAGTCTAACAACCAGTCTTACCATGGGGTATCGTTACCCAGTTACTGGGTTGTGGAGGTCAAATAGACAGTCTTTTATGTAAAATACTGATATTCAGCTGCATCTGGTTCGACTGGAAGCCGACCTCAGTTAATTGAACAAACTCCGAACATAGCTCTTTCCATTGCTCGTTGAGTGACTCTTAGGCCGGTATTACAGAACGTCACTCAATACTCAAGTATTACTTAAAACTGATTCAAGGCATTTGATTGGTTGAAATCTAGATTTCAATAGAGATCAGTGCTCGAGTTTCGTTCTGTAATACGGGTACGGGTACTCTAAAAGGCCAGCAGTCAAAGACTACGTTTCAGAGATGCCGATTAAACGTACAAGAAGATTTCCGCCAATATTTCCTCACGGAACATTACCGATAGATCGTTTATATGAGTAGGATAGTAAGTACTCTCAGTTAGGTCCTGAGAGTAAGAAGTTATCAACGTCTTCCGCATGGTCGGTCATGAGGCATCGCTCGCTAAACCCTGTGTGTCCAATCGCCGACAATTTGTTACATTATTCTGCTTGAATTCTTTTTTACATTTCTACTCGATGATACTTTTGTTGGAGATATAGAATATTCATTGTATGTTTAGGTAAGTATTTAACTGCGTTTTTGAGAGATTTGTTTTTAGTTTTATCCCATGTGATTTTTTTACTGGTTAGCCTACTTTATCCCATTTCTGGGCAAAGGCTTGCCTCGGCCCCGTGACCTCCAGCTTTCGACATTTTTTATAGATACTGTGCAATATCATTGGTAGTAGGATTTAGGGAACATTTATTTTATTTATTTCTAGGTTTTCCAACAGCTTCTGTGTACAGTAATGCTAAGGTATTTTTAATTATAAAACTATTACTAGGACTTACACAGTTCACCAGTAGTACACACGGCTACACATCAAAGCTATACAAAACCAGTATAAGCTGTTCGTTATATGCGCGGGATGATCATACAAAGCAAGACCACGATAACCTGGTTTTGTATAGGTAGCTTAATGTGTAGCCGTGTCATTATTATTATTAAAAAATCTCTCTTATTGGGACCCTAAGGTTACTAATACCTATGTTTAATAAAATAAATAACCAGAATCTTGATAATTATTATGGTCTGACAATACATATTTCTACCAAAGCAAAGCTTTGACTTCTGTAGTTGTCGTTCGTGTGCTCGCATGTGGGATAATACTTATATAAAACTAGGTAACCAATCTTCTTGGTGATGAAAAAAATTTTAGCACACCATCAACATTGTAGAACGTATAATATCACGAACGAACACAGAAGGTTGTAAAAATTAAAAAAGGAATCTTATAAAGATCATTTTTGCTGTACTAAAGATGATTCACGCTTCACCTATCACTTGCTATCTATATAAAGAAGACTTCTGCAAGACTTCTTCTTGTATGTAGTGATATAATGTCATTACATATCACAAAAGCCCAGAAGCCATGCTTGTTAAAAAAAACCCAATGTCATTACATGACAGTGATGACAGTCATGAAAATGTCACAATGACAATCCACCCTTTATTTTCGCGTTCCATGCCACAAGACAGTAAGAGCATTAGAACGAGCAAACCAATTTAAAACTGACAGGAGTAAAAGAGATAACCTATGACTAATCGTTTCATAATAGTTGGGAATGGAACGTGATAACTATAACGTTATTGATGCCGTTTTGCAGTTGTAGATTAATTTGTAATATTTTATTTATTTATTATTGAAAATTGCTCGACATGGCTTCCACATCTAAAGACGTTCCTGCAGTCATCATTGAAGCGAACCCCCCAGATGATTTGGAACCTGGTGCATGTTACGACAGCATCCTAAATCCCACAGATTCGTTCGAGGAGTTTGCCTCTGAGATGAGTTCGAGTCTTCAAGATCGCAATATTTCATTGGCAACAGTAAATAGTACTATTAGTGCGATTCAAAGTGAAATTGGTGAGAATTCTGCACAGTTAAAAGCTACGAAATCGAGCGATGATATACAGAACAAAGATGTAAGTTCTATTTTTTTAAATCTACTTAATTGTCATTTGCTTTTCAGCCACTGAGCCAAGTGGTAAACATTTTTTTTTTTAATTTTAGGAATCAATATCAGCATCTACAAGCAACTCAAACCTGATAGAACAGAATGGTGATGACATAGACAATGAAAAGGATGATTACCTTCAAACACCAGAACTTGTGAACAAAGAAAAACATGTATTTATACTCAGCTCTGCTGGTAAACCTATTTATTCTAGGCAAGTATTTCTAGCCACTCTATTATTTCTTTTAGTAAGTTAAGTCTAATTTTAACTAACTTGTCTCATGTTTTGTTACAAAGTTCATTTTGATGATTCTCAATAATATTTATTCTAAAATCGGCGTTCCGCTGATTACCCAAAAAAAATACATTATTACATGGGCGTAGCGAGGGGGAGGCAGGGGGGGGCAGCTGCCCCCCCCTAGCAGGCGGGCGGGCTGGCGAACTGAGCGAATTTTATTTCACCTCTTTATAGAAATTTACTGAGCTAAGCTATGTCATACTCATAATTATGGTAATATTGTTATCTTTCGCCTCGCTAGCACAGTTTAGTGTTATTCTATAGTTTAGTTGAGTTTAGTAGCTCGGTAGACAGACGTTCGTTCCTGCCGCGCCGCACCATCGCCGGCCGCACGCGCCGCGCCGTCGAGCCGGAGCGGGGTGCGGGTACGGGGTGAACTATTCTGTTTCTGGTTAAAATTCGTTTTTTTATTGTTACACTTGCTGACCCGGCGGACGTCGTCCTGCCCAGTAATCAATCTTACACCTACCCTAACTAAACTAAACCTACCCTACACCTACGCTACCCCTATCTATGTATGTGTTATTCTGAGTCTTCAGCTACCTACATACCAAATTTCATCGTAATGTGTTCAGTAGCTTTTGCTTGAAAGAGGTAACAAACATGCATCCGTCCACACACACTCACAAACTTTCACCTTTATACCTAATGTATGAAAACATAAATTCAGTTTCTCTATGATTTTCTCAACCTGCCCCCCCCTGTACAAAATCCTGGCTACGCCCTTGCATTATTATTTAAAAATAATTTCAGGTATGGCAATGAAGATAAATTAGCAGGTCTATGTGGTGTTATCCAAGCTCTAGTGAGTGTGGTAGAGGAACAAAACCAGGATATATTGAGATCTATCACCACTAAGGATTGTAAGGCCGTGTTCTTGGTGAAGGGACCTTTAATACTGGTTGCGGTGTCCAAGTCAAATGAGAGTGAAACACAACTTGTTTTACAATTAACGTAAGTTGGCACTGATTTTTAGCAACAAAAACGATAAAAGACACTTAAAGAAAATAAAAATCTTTCTCTCTGTCATCACCAAAGTATTGGCGGAGATAAAAAACATCAAATCTCGGGGAGTAGGGCCTGTAGAGCTGCGTTGTAATGTGTTTTATCTTAACCAATAATGATTGATTTATAGAACAAAAAATACATATGTATAATAGGAACTACCTCTGTGGCCCGCCGTGATATGATTTTGCCAATTTACGGTCCATGCCTATCAAAAATATTACATAGATGACGATAATTATTATTCACTAAGTATTAGATATTTTATTATTACTTGTTCTTTCTAATTGCCTTTAGATTTGTGGTTTGCATGGTATGATAAAAGTTATTTGATTCCAATGTCAATAATCATAGCATAAATTGGGCTAATCAACCTACCTCAATCTCAAAATTTTTCTAATCAACTATAAACCTTTTATTTTTGTGGTAAGGTTGAGAATCGAGTAGCATGATGTGCTGTCACTGTTAAAAATAAACCTCAAATTATATTTTTATCTTAAGTATTACATTTGTAAATAAATGTTATCTCAACTTGCAGGTATGCATTTAATCAAATAGTTTCAGTTCTAACACTGACGCAACTGAACAGAATATTTGAACAGAGAAGAAATTATGACTTACGGAGGCTATTGTCAGGGGCTGAGAGACTTATTGATCACTTACTTATATTTATGGAGAAAGATCCTGCATTCTTATTAGGTAAGCTGAAAGAAAAACTACAATAAATGATGCAGAGTTTTCTTAAATATTACCAAAGCAAAAATTAATATCAATAAGTGCAGCAATTCTCTTGTGGCTCAGAGGCTATACGTTTGCTCCATTCGGCAATATTTTGTTAAAAAAAAAGCTGTTGAATAGTAAGGCTGAGCGCAGACTTGAGTCACAACTGTTTTAAGACAGTCTTGTCTCACATAGACAAGTCTGTCTTAAAACATAAACAAAACTGTTTTGTCTACGACACGCCGCTCACCTGAAACAAAACTGTTCAGTGTCAGCACAAACTACATAGAGATACTACGCATGTCAGACTTGTCGCTGTGCAGTTCTTGTGTCTAGTAGACAATATTGTCTATGAGACGTTTTTGTAAAGCAATAGTCTGTCTTAAAACTGTTTTGACTCAAGTCTGCGGTTAGCCTAAGTCAGTTCGCGCCTCAGCACAATGGGAGGTTTCACGCAAAGCTCGACTCAGATGACGCTACCAGCGCATGATGTTTTCCACTGTATGATTTACTTGACATATACTACTTTTTACAAGAATTTCTGTGTAAACAAAGACAATCGCCTAGCGTTTTGTCATATGCGAATCTCGTATGATATAATAATCGTTGACGAGATTTTAGTTCTTGCCTTGCTTGTATGTAAACATTTTGATACGATTATGTTATGGCGATAATGCTTGCGATAGTAGCGTAGACATTCGCGAACCGAAATAATATAATATAATATTCCACAACTATCACACAACGCGATCTAGTCCCAAGCTAAGCAGAGCTTGTGTTATGGGTACTAGACAACTGATAAACATACTTGTATATTTCTAAATACATACATATTATAGATAAATTACACCCAGACACAGAACAAATGATCGTGCTCATCACACAAACATTTGTCCTGGGTGGGAATCGAACCCACGACCCCCGGCATAGCAGTCAGGGTCACTAACCACTAGATTCCCACCCACCAACCGGCCGGAATCGGTGGCATTTTACAATGCGGTAAAGACAATGATATTATAAATAAAACTAGTATTTGCGCGTTGCGCGAGCTGCAAGCAGCTCGCGGGGTCGTGTTTTGAAAAGTATTTCTTACTTAGAATTTTTTGCAGTCGCCATTTTAGATTTTGATTTTGACCTTACTATCGGCTTTAGCATCCTCGAAAACTATTAAAACGACTCCCACGATGAACAATTCAAAAATAATCGCAGCCGCCATCTTGGATTCTCATTTTGACCTCACTATCGGCTTTAGCATTCTCATAAACCATGAAAACGATTCCCATGATGAACAATTCGAAAATTATAGCAGCCACCATTTTGGATTTTGATTTGGACTTCACTATCGGCTTAAGCACCCTCGAAAACCCTGAAAACAACTCCCATGATGAACAATTCGAAAAATATCGCAGCCGCCATCTTGGATTTTCATTAAGACTTCACTACCCGTTTTAGCACCCTCGAAAACCCTGAAAACGACATCCATGATGAACATTTTGAAAATGATCGCAGCCGATATCTTGGATTTTGATTCTTACTTCACTATCAACTTAAGCATCCTCAAAAACCATGAAAACGACTGCCATGATGAACATTTCGAAAATTATCGCAGCTGCCATCTTCGATTTTGATTTTGACCTCACTATCGGCTTAAGCATTCCCGAAAACCATGAAAACGACTGCCATGATGAGCAATTCGAAAATTATTGCAGCTGCCATCTTGGATTCTCATTTTCACCTCACTATCGGCTTAAGGATCCTCGAAAACCATGAAAACGACATCCATGATGATATCTTCGAATTTTTTGGTGTCGCCATCTTGGATTTTGATTTTGACCTCACCATCAGCTTTAGCATCCTCGAAAACCATGACAATGACTCCCATGATGAACAATTCGAAAATGATCGCAGCCGCCATCTTGGATTTTGATTTTACCTTCACTATCATCTTTATTACCCTCGAAAACCATGAAAACGACATCCATGATGATATCTTTGAATTTTTTGCTGTCGCCATCTTTGATTTTGATTTTGACCTCACTTTAGCATCCTCGAAAATCATGAAAACGACTCCCATGATGAACAATTCGAAAATGATCGCAGTCGCCATCTTGGATTTTGATTTTGACTTCACTATCAGCTTTATTACCCTCGAAAACCATGAAAACGACATCCATGATGATATCTTTGAATTTTTTGCTGTCGCCATATTGGATTTTGATTTTGACCCCACCATCGGCTTTAGCATACCCGAAAACCATGAAAACGACATCCATGATGAAAAATTCGAAAATTGTCGCAGCCGCCATCTTGGATTTGGATTTTGACCTCACTATCGGCTTTAGCATCCTCGAAAACCATGAAAACGACTCCCATGATGAACAATTCGAAAATGATCGCAGTCGCCATCTTGGATTTTGATTTTGACTTCACTATCAGCTTTTTACCCTCGAAAACCATGAAAACGACATCCATGATGATATCTTTGAATATTTTGCTGTCGCCATCTTGGATTTTGATTTTGACCTCACCATCGGCTTTAGCATCCTCGAAAACCATGAAAACGACTCCCATGATGAACAATTCGAAAATTATCGCAGCCGCCATCTTGGATTTTGGTTTTGACTTCACTATCATCTTATTACCCTCGAAAACCATGAAAACGACATCCATGATGATATCTTTGAATTTTTTGCTGTCGCCATCTTTGATTTTGATTTTGACCTCACTATCGGCTTTAGCATCCTCGAAAACCATGAAAAGGACTCCCATGATAAACAATTCGAAAATGATCGCAGTCGCCATCTTAGATTTTGATTTTACTTCACTATCAGCTTTATTACCCTCGAAAACCATGAAAACGACATCCATGATGATATCTTTGAATTTTTTGCTGTCGCCATCTTGGATTTTGATTTTGACCCCACCATCGGCTTTAGCATACCCGAAAACCATGAAAACGACATCCATGATGAAAAATTCGAAAATTGTCGCAGCCGCCATCTTGGATTTGGATTTTGACCTCACTATCGGCTTTAGCATCCTCGAAAACCATGAAAACGACTCCCATGATGAACAATTCGAAAATGATCGCAGTCGCCATCTTGGATTTTGATTTTGACTTCACTATCAGCTTTTTACCCTCGAAAACCATGAAAACGACATCCATGATGATATCTTTGAATTTTTTGCTGTCGCCATCTTGGATTTTGATTTTGACCTCACCATCGGCTTTAGCATCCTCGAAAACCATGAAAACGACTCCCATGATGAACAATGAAAATTATCGCAGCCGCCATCTTGGATTTTGATTTAAACTTCAATATCATCTTTATTACCCTCGAAAACCATGAAAACGACATCCATGATGATATCTTCGAATTTTTTGGTGTCGCCATCTTGGATTTTGATTTTGACCTCACCATCAGCTTTAGCATCCTCGAAAACCATGACAATGACTCCCAGGATGAACATTTCGAAAATTATCGCAGCCGCCATCTTGGATTTTGATTTTAACCACGCTATCGTCTAAAGCATCCTCGAAAACCATGAAAACGACTCCCATGATGAACATTTTGAAAATGATTGCATCCGCCATCTTAGATTTTGATTTTGATCCCACCATCGGCTTTAGCATCCTCGAAAACCATGAAAACGACTCCCATGATAAAATTGATGAACAGTTCGAAAATTATAGCAGTCGCCATCTTGGATTCTCATTTTGATTTTGAAAAATGATTTTGACATACTCTGGGCCCCAAGAGAAAATAAAGGAAATAGATCCACTTAAAGGGGGGAAAAAGGGGTGAAGAAGGGAGATTTTGAAAAAAATGTTTTTTCCTTTTCCGATCCTCCTTTAGACGAATCCGTAAAAAAACACCAAACACACCTCCTAGTTTCTGAGATACGATAGGGAAGGGGGAGGGGGGAGGCCAAAAAGCGGAGGCTTGGTACTTTTGCCCTACTTATGAGAGTTATTTGTAAGTTTGCTTGTCGTCACCCGCGAGTTACGCTTCACCCGCTCAACCTTCCTTACGCTACGGAGGTCAGGACCTACCTACCACCGGAAAGCTATCGTGACCTCATTCCTACGCTTCCCTTTGCCGCTACATAGTTTTTCCGATATACGATGGGGGGATGGGTGAAGAGGCGGAAATGGGGGAGTTTAGAAAAATCATTTTGACCAATTCCGGGTACCTACCTTGATGTGAATCTGAAAAAAAAATGTTCCAAGTCTCTTCTGAGATCCGCCTTAAGGGGGGGAAAGGGTCAAGAGGGGCAACTTTGATAAAATGGGTTTTTCTTTTCCGAGCCTTCTCTATAAGAATCCGTAAAAAAATAAAACACGGGTTTCTTACTTTCTGTGATACGATTGGGAGGGGGGGGAGACGCCAAAAAGGGGAAGCTTGGTACTTTTGCCCTACTCATGAGAGTTACTTGTAAGTTTGCTTGTCGTCACCCCTGAGTTACGCTTCACCCACTCAACCTTCGTTACGCTACGGAGGTCGCCGGCTCGCTTCGCTCGCCACCTCCCGCCTTCGCTCCACTCGGTCTCGCAGGTTCGCTCCACTCAGAACCTACCTACCACCGGAAAGGTATCGTGACCTTTTCCCTACGCTACCTAGTTTCCGAGATACGATGGAGGGAGGGGTGAAGGGGGGGAATAGGGTGAATTTTGAAAAATGATTTTGACATACTCTGGGCCCCTTGATACGAATCTGAAAAAAAAAATGTTCCAAATCTCTTCTGAGATCCGCCTGAAGGGGGGAGAAGGGAGCCAAGGGAGGGGGGGACTTTGAGAAATGGTTTTTACTTTTCCGAGCCTCCTCTATACGAATCCATAAAAAAACAAAACACGGGTCTCATAGTTTCTGAGATACGATTGGGAGGGGGGGGGGGAGCAAAAAAGGGAGGCTTGGTACTTTTGCTCTATTAGTGTGAGTTACTTGTAAGTTTGCTTGTCGTCACCCGCGAGTTACGCTTCACCCGCTCAACCTTCATTACGCTAAGGAGCTCGCCGGCTCGCTTCGCTCGCCACCTCCCCCCTTCGCTCCACTCGGTCTAGCAGGTTCGCTCCACTCAGGACCTACCTACCACCGGAAAGCTATCGTGACCACATCCCTACGCTTCGCTTTACCGCTATGGGGTGAGGGGTGAAGAGGGGGAGAGGGTGAGTTTCGAAAAATGAATACTCTGGACCTCTTGACACGAGTCTGAAAAAAAATATTCCAAGTCTTTTTTGAGATCCGCCTAAAGGGGGGGGGGGGGGGGGCAAGGGGGAACTTTGAAAATGATTTTTACTATTTCGAGCCTCCTCTATACGAATCCGTAAACAAACAAAACACGGGTCTCTTAGTTTCCGAGATACGACGGGGGGAGGGGTGAAGGGGGGGAGAGGGGAGAGTTTTGAAAAATGATTTTGACCAACTATGGGGCCCTTGACATGAATCTAAAAAAAAACTGTTGCAAGTCTGTTAACTTCCGAGATCCTCCTAAAGGGGGGAGAAGGGGAAAAGGGGAGGGGGGACTCTAAAAAATGATTTTTACGTTTCCGAGCCCCCTCTATACGAATCCGTAAAAAAACAAAACACGGGTCTCTTAGTTTCCGAGATACGATGGGGAGGAGGGAGAGGGGGGGCGAAAAGGGGAGGTTTCGGATTTTTCCCATACTCACGAGAGTGACTTGTATACGAATCTGTCAAAATATACCCACCTCCCCCTTCACCATCTGGGAGAACAATTCTGTCAGTCAGTGAGTGGTAATCGAGCTTTATATAGTATAACTAGTATTTGCGCGTTGCGCGAGCTGCAAGCAGCTCGCGGGGTTTTGTTTTGAGAAGTATTCCTTACTTAGAATTTTTTGCAGACGCCATTTTAGATTTTGATTTTGACTTACTATCGGCTTTAGAAAATTTCGAAAAATAGCAGCCGCCATCTTCGATTTTGATTTTGACCTCGTATCAGCTTTATATCATCATCAGCCTATTGCCGTTCATTGCTGGACGTAAGCCTCCCCCAAACAGTGCCAACCATCCCGGTCCTGGACAGCCCGCATCCATCCACTGCCAGCCACCTTCCTTAAATCATCGACCTATCTTGCAGCAAGGCGTCCTACACTACGTTTGCCCATTCGCGGTCTCCACTCAAGCACATGTTTGCTCCATCTGCCGTCTGTCCGTCTCAAGACGTGCCCGGCCCACTTCCACTTCAGCATGCTGATTCTAAGTGCAATTTTTCGGTTACTTTGGTTCTCTGGCGAATGACTTCATTAGGAATTCTATCCACCAGAGAAACCCCGAGCATTGCTCGCTCCATTGCACGCTGAGCAACTTAAATTTTTGTGGACCAGGCCGATGGTAAGTGTCCACGTTTCGGCTCCGTAAGTCATTACGGGTCCGAGAGTCCACGGTTTACAACCAGTGTGTCCTACACTGGTTGTAAACCCTGGTTTTAAGGGATTGTGGGATCGATGATTCAAAGATATGACGCAGCTTCCCGAATTCCACCCCACCCAAGTGTTTTCTTCTAGCTACCTCTTTCTCAAAGTTGTGCCTGCCCAGTTGTACACTTTGGCTTAGATGAATGTATTCTTGCACAACCTCGAGGGCAGCATTATTCACGATTACAGGTCTCGGGGTGACATGACCATTAAACATGACTTTGGTTTTGTCCAGCCAGATTCATTCCGAGACCCACACGCCTTGAAGAATCGCTCAAGCTATTCAGCATTTCTTCCAGCTCCTGCAGAGGCTCTGCTATGATAACAATGTCATCCGCAAATCGGAGGTGTGAGATTTACTGACCATTGATATTAACACCTCGTCCTTTTCAATCAAGCGTCCTCCAACTTGTTTGTAAGCAGTTTCGGTGAGATGACGTCTCCTTGTCTTACCCTCGACGCAGTTGGATTGGTTTTGTGCTCTGTTCTCGTACTTGGACGGTCATTGTTGCGGCCTTATACAGACATCTCATCACCTCAACGTAGCGACAGTCGATGAGGCATCTCTGCACGGACTCCAGAACGGCCCAGGTTTCGACAGTATCGAAAGCCTTCTCGTAGTCCGCATACGCTAGGCACAGAGGCTGTTTATACTCCTAGGTGTTTTGAATCACTTGCCTAAGGGTGTGTATGTGGTCTATGGTGCGGTAGCCTTTTTGAAACCCGGCCTGCTCCGGTGGCTGAAAGTCATCGAACTTTTGGGTAAGACGATTTAAAATAACCCTCGAGAACAGCTTATAGATAATGCTCAGAAGTGAGATGGGGTGGTAGTTTTAAAGGAGCGCTTTATGCCACTTTTTGAAGAATAATACTACCACTCTCCCATGCCATGCCTCCGGATACCTTCTCGGATACGTCCGGGAGGAAGACCAGTTTTTCGGGCCGGTGCACCCCGGGATGCGTGCAAAAACTCTTTCTTAAGCACTGTGTGCCTAAGTGGTCTCTTTGCCCGTATGCGAATAGCCTGTCGTGTGGACGCTACAACGCGTGTCCCTCTGATTAGCAGAGGGCACAGCGGCGGAGCGGGCTTGCGGACTGTGAGTGATAGGTAGCTCGCCGTCCGAAGGACCAAGCCCGGGTCGGTGGCGCGTCGTGTTTCGCGCCAAATGCTTGCTGGGGTCGCGGGTTTTTTCTTAACCAAAACGTCAAGGGCCTAAGAAGGAACACGGGTGGATTTTAGTCAGTAAGAGTCTGACAGTCCCTTCTGCCCCACCCAGGGCAGGAGAACCAATTAGATGATTTTACCACCTTAAAAAAAAAAAATGCCATGCCTCCGGTGTTATGCCAGTGTGGATGACGGAATTGAAGAGCTTTACAAGCTATGTCAAGATAGGTATTCCTCCTGCCTTGAACAGCTCTATGGTTATTCCTTCATCCCCTGGAGCTCTGTTGTGGTGAAGCTGCCTGAGAGCCATTTCAACCTCACCCATGTCAATGTCGGGAAGCTCGTATGTGAGATGGCGTGTCAGTTTGGCCCGTTGGTCATCCGCGCCGTGGGCCTGAGGTGGGCAAGTTTTTTGAGCATATCGAGTCTCCGTAGAAATTTTCGACTTCAGCGAAATTCTCTGGCTTTGAGGTGACGGTAGTGTCTTGTGACGTTCTGAGCTTTTGTCAGGCGACAGCGGGAGACTTTTTTTTTTTTTTTTTGGGCTTGGCAAATACCTTCGTGCCTTTATTCCGAGCTAAAGCTTGCTCTATAATTCGAGTATTTGCACTCCGAGTATCGCGTCTGGACTGCTTTTTGACCTCCCTGTTAAGTAACTGACTCTCAGCCTGTGTGGCATTTGTGACTTCTCATCGTTTCCTCATCAGTGCCAGAGTCTCGCTGGTAAGCACCCACTTACGTCCATTCCTGATCGGTCGAAAATGTTTACAGCCCACCTCGTGGATGACACGCAGCAGGCCTTTGGTGACGTCGTTTATGTCCTCCGTGGTTTCCAACATATCGGCTTTAGCATCCTCGAAAACCATGAAAACGACATCCATGATGAAAACTTTGAATTATTTGCAGACGTCAACTTGGATTTTGATTTGACTTCACTATCGGCTCTAGCATCCTCGAAAACCATGAAAACGACTCCCATGATGAACAATTCAAAAAATATCTCAGCCGCCATCTTGGATTTTGATTTTAACTTTACTATCGGCTTTAGCATCCTCGAAAACCATGATAACAACATCAATAATGAAAACTTTGAATTTTTTTGCAGACGTCATCTTGGATTTTCATTTTGACCTCACTATCGGCTTTAGCATCCTCGAAAACCATGAAAACGACTCCCATGATGAACATTTCGAAAATTATCGCAGCCGCCATCTTGGATTTTGATTTTGACCACGCTATCGGCTTAAGCATCCTCGAATACCATGAAAACAACATCCATAATGAAAACTTTGAATTTTTTTGCAGACGTCATCTTGGATTTTCATTTTGACCTCACTATCGGCTTTAGCATCTTCGAAAACCATGAAAACGACTCCCATGATGAACATTTCGAAAATGATCGCAGCCGCCATCTTGGATTTTGATTTTGACCTCACCATCGGCTTTAGCATCCTCGAAAACCATGAAAACGACATCCATGATGAAAACTTTGAATTTTTTTGCAGACGTCAACTTGGATTTTGATTTGACTTCACTATCGGCTCTAGCATCCTCGAAAACCATGAAAACGACTCCCATGATGAACAATTCGAAAACGATCGCAGCCGCCATCTTGGATTTTGATTTTGACTTCACTATTATCTTTATTACCCTCGAAAACCATGAAAACGACATCCATGATGATATCTTTGAATTTTTTGCTGTCGCCATCTTTGATTTTGATTTTGATCTCACTATCGGCTTTAGCATCCTCGAAAACCATGGAAACGACTCCCATGATGAACATTTCGAAAATTATCGCAGCCGCCATCTTGGATTCTCATTTTGATTTTGAAAAATGATTTTGACATTCTCTGGGCCCCAAGAGAAAATAAAGGAAATAGATCCACTTAAAGGGGGGAGAAAGGGGTGAAGAGGGGAGATTTTGAAAAAAATGTTTTTTCCTTTTCCGATCCTCCTCTATACGAATCCGTAAAAAAACACCAAACACACCTCCTAGTTTCTGAGATACGATAGGGAAGGGGGGGGGGGCCAAAAAGCGGAGGCTTGGTACTTTTGCCCTACTTAAGAGAGTTATTTGTAAGTTTGCTGGTCGTCACCCGCGAGTTACGCTTCACCCGCTCAACCTTCGTTACGCTACGGAGGTCGCCGGCTCGCTTTGCTCGCCACCTCTCCCCTTCTGAGATTCGATTGGGAGGGGGGGGAGACGCCAAAAAGGGGAAGCTTGGTACTTTTGCCCTACTCATGAGAGTTACTTGTAAGTTTGCTTGTCGTCACCCCTGAGTTACGCTTCACCCACTCAACCTTCGTTACGCTACGGAGGTCGCCGGCTCGCTTCGCTCGCCACCTCCCCCCTTCGCTCCTCTCGGTCTCGCAGGTTCGCTCCACTCAGGACCTACCTACCACCGGAAAGCTATCGTGACCACATCCCTACGCTTCGCTTTACCGCTACATCATTTTTCCGAGTTACGATGGGTGGAGGGGTGAAGGGGGGAGAGGGGGGAGTTTAGAAAAATGATTTTGTCACACTCTGAGCCCTTTGATATGAATCTGAAAAAAAAATTGTTCCAAGTCTCTTCTGAGATCCGCCTAAAGGGGGGAAACGGGGTCAAGAGGGGGGGACTTTAAAAATGGATTTTACTTTTCCGAGCCTCCTCTATACCAATCCATAAAAAAACAAAACACGGGTCTCATAGTTTCTGAGATACGATTGGGAGGGGGGGGGGGGAGCAGAAAGGGGAGGCTTGGTACTTTTGCCCTACTAATGAGAGTTACTTGTAAGTTTGCTTGTCGTCACCGCTGAGTTTCGCTTCACCCACTCAACCTTCATTACGCTACGGAGGTCGCCGGCTCGCTTCGCTCGCCACCTCCCCCCTTCGCTCCACTCGGTCTCGCAGGTTCGCTCCACTCAGGACCTACCTACCACCGGAAAGCTATCGTGACCACATCCCTACGCTTCGCTTTACCGCTATGGGGTGAGGGGTGAAGAGGGGGAGAGGGGTGAGTTTCGAAAAATGATTTTGACATACTCTGGCCCTCTTGACACGAGTCTGAAAAAAAAATATTCCAAGTCTTTTTTGAAATCCGCCTAAAGGGGGGGGGGGAGGGCGGCAAGGGGGATCTTTGAAAATGATTTTTACTATTTCGAGCCTCCTCTATACGAATCCGTAAACAAACAAAACACGGGTCTCTTAGTTTCCGAGATACGACGGGGGGAGGGGTGAAGGGGGGGAGAGGGGAGAGTTTTGAAAAATGATTTTGACCAACTATGGGGCCCTTGACATGAATCTGAAAAAAAAACTG
Organism: Agrotis segetum; assembly: GCA_036375495.1. Classification (NCBI taxonomy): domain Eukaryota; kingdom Metazoa; phylum Arthropoda; class Insecta; order Lepidoptera; family Noctuidae; genus Agrotis; species Agrotis segetum. The sequence continues at coordinate 3,406,741 of JAQSVV010000031.1, forward strand.
TTGCAAGTCTGTTAACTTCCGAGATCCTAATGGGGGGAGATGGGGAAAAGGGGAGGGGGGATTCTAAAAAATGATTTTTACGTTTCCGAGCCCCCTCTATACGAATCCGTAAAAAAACAAAACACGGGTCTCTTAGTTTCCGAGATACGATGGGGAGGGGGGAGAGGGGGGTCGAAAAGGGGAAGTTTGGGATTTTTCCCATACTCACGGGAGTTACTTGTTTACGAATCTGTCAAAATATACCCACCTTCCCCTTCACCATCTGGGAGAACAATTATGTCAATCAGTGAGTGAGTGAGTGAGTGAGTGGTAATCGAGCTTTATATAATATAACTAGCTGTTGCCAGCGGCTTCACCCGCTGCAACTCGAGGCTATAATTTGAGATTTAAACTATCCTATCTCTCAAGTTGGATCGAACTGCACATGGTGTGTGAATTTTATTATAATCGGTTAAATGGTTTAGGAGTCCATTGAGGACAAACATTGTGACACGAGATTTATATATATTAAGATATAAAGAGGTAGATATCGCACTAGCACGCACAAAATTTTGAGGAGAATGTAACACAATTGTTGCACCCTTGATTTAGTCGGATTACAACAGCGAGCGAGGTAACGTGAGTGCGCGGCGTAACAAAAACGCCAAGTTGTGTCTTCAGAAAGTGCAAAAACTATGGTGCCAAGAAAAATAAGAGTTGTGGAGTGACATACCATAAGCAAGTCTATTAAAAATATATCAATTTTGTATTTTTTTTACGAGTTATTCCTCATTTTCAAATAAATTTCGTATTATTGACGTAATGGTTCGAAAAGGATAGATAATAGGATGGCAATCTGCTGCGTGACAGAGACAAATAGCATCCGTCATAAGTCGGGTTATAGTTATAGTCTCTAGTGTAGTGTGGACTGTACTTCAACAAGCGCAACACACTAAAACTAGCTATCTCTTTCTATCTTATACGTTCCGTATTATCTATCGCTGTCGTAGTTTTAAATTACTGTACATACATTTAAGTTAGTTCTTATAATAACAACGCAACGAAATCTGACCGCCATTTAGTATGAACATGGCGTATCTTTCTTTATAATATCATTGGGTAAAGAACATTGAAATCTATCAACAGTAAATACAGTTCATGTTTGCTTGCAAAGTTATCTCCGTCGGCATTCCGCGACACGCAGCGACGTGTCCTTTATGTTGCTTGCAAATATGAACTGTATTTACCTACTATTGATAGATTTCAATGTTCTTTACCGCATTGTAAAATGCCGCCGATTCCGGCCGGTTGGTGGGAATCTCACCAAACTCCTCCCCATCTAAATAAGCCTTTACGTCACGCGCTTGTAGCGCCACTGACGGTTGAAACTCGCAGTGAAACTCCCTATTCCAATTAAACCCAGGTGCTTTGCCTCTCTGCGCAATAACCGCTCCTTCAGCATTTCAAGATAATGGTTGACCCGACCACACTTTATTACACCCAGTGATGTCTAGACGCCATTTTCTTTATCATTTGTTTCCCTATGCTCGGAGGACTTGGTGGAGCATACGGTGCAAGACTACCTCGCTTGGGCAGAGCACCGCCGCGCCGTGTCCTCTCGGCGGCGATAGGCGGAGCCATGGGGAAGACTACTTCTTACTGAGGACTCTAATCAGTTTGCGCCTGTGGATTCCTGATGCGGATGACGGGAACTTAGAGCTTTACCGTCTCTTTTACTAGCATTTTAACTTTCTCGAAGGAGACATCGCAGCCTCCTTCGGCGTGGTTTAGTATCACACTCAAAAATAAAATCTGCTTATCAACGACGATATAATACTAGACTCCGCATACACGATCTAAAGAACAAAAACTATTCTGCCAACTTGCTGAGGTACTACGTAAGCGAGGGGGACGGGGTACTGCGTTGTGATTGGCTAACTCAAGTTCTGTGCTGTCTCAACGTATGTTTACGGCTCACAGGATTGGTCGAAATGAGACGAATATAAGTCTTTTTTGCCTAATGTGTTGGCATACATCGGTCGCCTGTTAGAAGTCTAGTACTATATCGTCGTTGCTGCTTATTTTTCAGGCGCTGTCCGCTGTCTCCCTCTACCAGAAAAAGCAAGAGAGAATATTACAAGTGCTATTCAATCGACCTGCAACAAAATTCGAGACTTAGTCTTTGCTATAATGTTGGCTGGAAACCAGCTGATCACATTAGTTCGAATGAAGAAATATACTTTACATCCTTCGGATATACATTTACTTTTTAACTTGGTTCGGAGTTCCGAGTCTTTTAAGACTGCTGAGAGTTGGACGCCGATTTGCTTGCCCAAGTTTGATTCTACGTAAGTTACTTTTATTAATTACAAAAAAAATTAGTTTAGCTTACGTTTTGTGGTATTTTTTGCCCGCTTTAGATACTGAAGAGATCACATGCGCATAATAGAAAAACGCATGCTCATTTGCACAATATGTTGAAAAATATTGAAGAAATGCGTTTTTTTTTGAGTAGTAAAATCATCAAATCCGCTTTGGGGTTTAACAGAAAGGTAAATTGTACACTCTTACTGAACAAAAATTCATTCTGCTCCTCTGGTGAGGCTTTGCTCAAGGCCAGTATGCCTTCTTAGACAGCCCCTTGACACATCAATATGCTGACAGCTTCTTGAAACTGCTGAGAATAATAATAACCATCATCATCTGCCTAGCCTTTTCCCAACTATATTGAGGTCGGCTTCCAGTCGAACCAGATGCAGCTGAATATTAGTATATTACATGTAGCGACTACCTATCGGACCTCCACAACCCAGTAACTGGGTAATACGATACCCCATGGTAAGACTTCGACTGGTTGTCAGACTTTTAGAGCGTCTGACTAACATTTAGTAACGACTGTCAAAGATCTAAAAATGACAGCCAGGACCTACGGCTTTACGTGCCTTCCGAGGCACGGAGGTATATTAATAACCATATCATTTTTTAATTACAGAGGCTTTCTCCACGGCCACGTCTCCTACATTTCCGAAGACTGTCAAGCCTGCCTCCTCCTACTCACAGTCCAGCGCGACGCCTTCTTTCCTCTCTCTCAAGCGAAACACACCATTGCCGAAAAACTGCGCCGATCCAACTGTTTAGTAGCCATCAACGATGCTCTACACAGAAACGAAGAACTTCCAACAACGAATCCATTAAAACATATAGGGATACCCGAAATCCGACACTTTATGTATAAATGTAAATCTACGGCCCAACTTTTTTCTTCAGATCCTATTAGTCTGGATAAGTTACAGGATTACAGGATAAGGCATAAAGAAGGAGGCGATATCACTGTCAAGAAGGTGGAAAAATTATCGGATATTGATTATGTGAGGAATTACAGGAGTTTTTGCAGTTCTATACATTGTACCTCGACGCCCGCTAAGCTAATTTTTAGGTCGAATTCTACTGATACTATTTTGGCTTGGGTAAGTGATGCTTGATTTTTCTTTTTGCAATAACTAAAAACAAAAATTAAAAATATTCAATACCTCCTAATTAAAAAATATGTATATTAGATTGCTGAATGCATAATATATATAATAGTGTGTATGTGTAAGAATGGGTTCCAAATAAATTTTTATCTAATGGCTAGTAGTCATCGTCAAGTTTGTCAAATTTTCGAGCTTTTGCTATGCGAGTAGCCAGACCATAAAATTTTCTCTCTTTTTTTTTTAATGTTCCCCCACACTATGAATTTCTTCCTGTATGGTAGGTGCACTAATATCCATAAATAACAAGTGGAACCAATTGACAAAAGGATTTTCCTATCTTTTTTTTTTTTTTTTTTTAATATTTATTTGCAAACATGCGATCGGTTCATGAACCATAAGCAGTTGTTTTCAAAGAGTGTTTGGCATGTTAGGCTTGCCCTCCCATTGTTAGGCTGCCTTTGTATATTGCTTTACTCAGTGTATATTATCCCAAGTGTGCAGTCTTTTAAGACGTCTTGTTGGCAGCGATTTACTTAGAGCCTGAGCAAGTCGGTTTTCATGATTTATTATCCTCTCTCTGTAGGCTTTTGTCATAATACTGATTTCCTCTTTGATGGTGTGAACTTTCAGATAATCATGGATTTCGTCCATTCTTGTATACCATGGGGCATTCACTATGGCTTTAAGCACGCCATTTTGAAACCGCTGGAGTATTTCAGTGTTTGAGGTTTTAGCTGATCCCCACAGCTGTATGCCGTAAGTCCAGACTGGTTTTATAACTGTTTTGTAAATCAATACTTTGTTGTTAACGGAGAGCCGAGATTTTCTTCCCAATAACCACTCCAGTGTTCTCCATCTGTGATTGAGTTCATCGCGCTTCATTTGGATGTGAGTCTTCCACGTCTGTTTGCGATCGAGGTAGAATCCGAGGTACTTTACTACAGTATTGTGTGGTAGCTGCTCATTACCCAGTTTCACAGCAGGGCAGTCTCCCTGTTTAAGGGTAAATGTGATGTGGTTGGATTTAGCTGCACTAGCTTTGATGCGCCAGCTCTTCATCCAGGTATAAAGCTTATCCACGTGCGACTGTAGCTTACTGGAAGCTATTTCTGGGTTGGCGTCAGATGTCAGCACTGCAGTATCATCGGCAAAAGTGGCTGTCATTACAGTTTCCGATTCAGGGACATCTGCTGTGTATATCAGATACAGGAGGGGCCCCAGGACCGAGCCTTGTGGGACTCCAGCTCTTATGTCGTAAAAGTCTGAGACGGCATCATTAATTTTAACAAAGAATATACGATTTTCCAGGTAAGATTTCAATATCAGGAATAGGTTGTGTGGTAATGTTTTTTTCAGTTTATACAGCAGCCCAGGGTGCCAAACCTTATCAAAAGCTTGCTGTACGTCGAGAAACACCCCTGAGCAGTATTTTTTGCTTTCGAGAGTATTTCTAATATGTTCACACACTCTATGGACTTGTTCTACTGTCGCATGTCGTCTTCGAAATCCGAACTGATGCTCTGGGATAGTAGCGTTTTCGTTTAAGTATTTACTAAGCCGTTTTGAGATTATCTTTTCACAGACCTTTGACAGTACAGGAAGCAGGCTTATTGGTCTGTATGAAGACGTAAGGTGCGGTGGCTTTCCCGGTTTAGGGATCATAGTTATTTGAGAAACTTTCCAGATGTTGGGGTAGTACGAGGTTCTTAGAATAGCGTTAAATAGGGAGGTGATGAACATTATTCCTTTTTTCGGCAAGTTTCGTAATATTTCTGCAGTCAGAAGGTCAAAACCTGGAGCTTTTTTGAGTTCCAAATCAAGGATGGTGCGACGCACTTCTGCAGGCGTGCAGCATTGGAGAGGGGGGCTTAGTTGGAGGTCACTTTCAAGATATGAGCTCACTTCGCGGTCAGTCATTTCAGCTCCTAGGTCCTCATTTGGGGTGAAGACGCTGCTAAGAAACTCCCCGTACGCTTCTGCTCTCTCTTCATCCGTTTTAGCCCATTCACCATTTACTTTTTTGAGCGGGTGCTGTGCTAGTTGCGGTTTTCTATTAGATTTTACAATTTTCCACAGTGAGTACTCATTTTTAGCAGGAGCTGATGGCGTTAAGTTTTCGAGATGTTGTTGCATTGTTTCATTCTCCATCTCAACTAGATTTTTTTTAAGTTCAGCTGCTGCTTTGTTGAACGCTCTTTTGTCAGCAGGGTGTCGACTACAGTGCCAAACCCTTCTAAGTCGTCTTTTTTCTAGGACTTGGCATTTGATTTCCTGCGGCAAGTTGCGATGGGTTTTAATTTCGGTAGTTTTTTTGTCAGATGGAGTACAAATCCATGCCGCTTTCTGTATTGATTTAGTTATGTAGGAAGTAGCACTTTCAATGTCTTCGTCGGTTTTAAGAGGAATCTTCAGGTCTAGATTGTCATTGAGGTATTGCTGAAAGGCTTCCCAGTCTGTATGGTTGTTATATAAGTATTGATTTCTTGACCGATTTATTACATATGTGCTCATTGTAACAATGACTGGCGAGTGATCTGAAGAGCTGTCGTGGCAGATAGAAACATCCAAGAAGTAGGATGGCACCCCTTTGTAGACGAAGAAATCTAAAAGGTCAGGCAGTCTATTTGGGTCTGCGGGCCAATATGTTGGTTGACATGTTGTGAGGATATTTATACGGTGTTTGTCGATGCTATTCTTAAGGTTGCGGCCTCTAGTCAGTGTCAGCCTTGATCCCCATTGAGAATTTTTTGCGTTCCAGTCTCCACCAACAATAAATCTGTTGCCTAGAGTTTTGAAAAAGTCGTTGAAATCCTCCTCACTGGTTTCGTGGCCTCTTCTCTTTTTTGGCGGACAATAAATCGATGATATTAGAATAGAGCCTTGGCTATCATGCACCATGATTGTAGTAGCTTGTATTTTTGAAGTTCTGTATTCGGGGATTAGTTGATGCTTAATGCAGCTTCTTACTATGACTGCAGTGCCAGCGTGCGCTGTGTTGTCTGGGTTATTTGTAACGTATGTACAGTATCCGTCTAGGTTGAATGATTTTTCATCTGTAAGGTGTGTTTCGGATATAAGCACTATATCAAGGTTGTGTATTGTAAAAAGTATTTTAAGTTCTTGTTTTCTGTCCAGAAGACCATTTATGTTCCAGCTTGCTATCCTTAGAGCCATTTTAACGAACAAGTTTATGAACGATTGTTGTCAAGAGGGACATAAGCGTACCCATTTGGTCAATTAGACGGTCCAGCTTTTCCGCTTGCTTTGAAATAATTTTTTCTAGGATAGTCGAGTCTCCTGTTATGGCTTGTGCATATGTTTTGGCTGATTCAGTGTTGGTAGATGGTTTTTCCGACAGGGTTGGTATGTTTCCGATAGTTGGAAAGTCTTTTTCTTCAACTTGTATCAATGGTCTTGTTTGCACTCTTGAACTAGACTTCCTTTTCTGAATTTCTTGAAATACTTTGCATCCCTTGTAGCTGGCCGCATGGTCCCCAAGGCACAGTGCACATTTTGCTGGTTCATCTTTGGTCTTAGGGCATTCTAGCGTGTTATGATTTTCTGCGCACTTAACGCATCTATATGGACGCATGCAATAATTTTTCGTATGCCCATACTGCTGACACCTCTTGCATTGAGGGATGGTTTTCTTACGTTTTGGGTCTTCAATATTGACAGATGTGTGGTAGATGTATTTCAGGTTTTTTATTTCACTGTTGTTGGGGCCTGGCTCAATATTAACGAACCAGGTTGACATTGGTGCTTTTGTTTGCCCATGTCTGGCGTTTATAATTTCACCTTTCACTATATTGCCAGTACTTTCTATTGCCTCTTTTATAGCTTCCATGGGTGTCGAAGGATGAAGGTTCTTGATGACGATGCGGTATGGTCGTTCGTCTTTTGGAGTGAAAGTGTGCCCTATCAATTTCTTCTCTCGAACTAGTACCATAAGTTTTTTGTAGGCATCAATGCTATCAGCTGTCACACGAAGTTGATTCTTGGTTACTATTTTGAAGGAAAAGTGAGTTATGTTTAGAACCTCTTCAATCAAATCTTTGAGCTTAGTAACGTCTTTAATGCCATAAAGCATAAGTGGTGGAGGCTTGTTAGCTCTTACTTTTGGTACTGTTTCTTGATTTTCATCTACTTTAAGTTCCGAGTATCTATTTTGAGTTGGAATTTTTTCCGGAGATGGAGTGGGGCTTAACCTCATTCTTTTGCGGCTATTTTGCATAGCCCAACCAGTCTGAGCAGTGTGTGCACTTAGGGATTTCTTTTTGTACTGTCGTAGTATGGGTATAGATTGCCACTCATTCTCATCATCCGAAGTTTGGTTCAGAGGGTTTAAGTTGACTTTCACTGCCTTACGATGTCTATCTTGATGATGGTTGGACGAATCTTTGATTTGGTTATTGTTTGTATTTTGTTCACCAGTAGCATTATTTTTACCGAGAGCCTGGTCAGCCACTCTCGTTATTTTATTTCGCTCGAGGGGGTTTATGATTTTGGTTTGGCAACACTGATCGATGTGTCATCTGTCATACTGACATCATAATAAATAATCAAAAAGTTGGAGGTAGAAGAATAAATATTTTGGAAATGTGAAGTGTCTTCCGCGGTTTTTACGCACTATTTTCGGTCTAAAACCAGTGATTTCCGCAAAAATAACACTATCACTTGTTCCACAGGTGTTTATCTTCACTTTTATAGTATTTTAGTTCACAATATCACTGATAAGTCACTAAAACTGCAAAAATTTTCAAGAGCACTTTTGCTTCCTACCAGAGTTTGACAGCTACTCATTTTCCTATCTAATTATTGCTTTTTCATTCAAAATGAGAAATTGATCGGGCCCATTAGTATTTACAAAAGTCTTGGAATAAACATTGTTCAATAACTCGGGCTGAGTTACTCCACGAGAGGTTTTGTGCTATTAACTTTACACGTTGTATAACCAATTCACAATATCTTTTAAATAGGATATATATATACACAATGAGATGTTTTCCTTCATCATTTTTTGTCGTCTGGTATGCAATAACCAATTCTGCCATATTTTATATCCTCCTATTTTTTTCTAAAAATCAAATCAAAAAAAATCAAGTCAACTTTTTCAGGTAACAAATGGATTCGAACTCTACGTAACATTCGATCCCCTAATGGAAAAAGACCAAGCTATCAAAGCAGTAGACCGTCTCCTCAAATGGATCAAGAAAGAAGAACAAAGGATTTTCATCATGCATGCACCAACCTTCTAGCCGAAGTTCAGTGTGCCTTCCATCAGTGGCATGATTAAAAACTCTTTGAGTCGCAACTCTAGTGCCGAGGAGTGTCTATGATTATTCGTAAAATGTAAATAAAATTGTTAGGGAGCTTCCGCATGACGCAATGGGGTGGCAACAGGGGAACTAATGGCGCTTGTTCCAACTATCGTCATTGGTTCAAATCAGTTCAAATCTTAAAGGTACTTCAAAATAGTACTACGTCATTGGTCGGGTTGAACCATATCTGGCAGCACGGAATCGCCTTTTTCCGTTGCCCTTTCTCTTTCTGTCGCTTAGAACTGCCATTTGCTAGACCGAAACAGAAAGCATAATGCGATAGCATGCGGCGGAATCCGCGAGGCGGCCGCGTGCTATCGCAGTGTCTCAGTCTAGCAGTCTAGCAGTTTTAAGCGACAGAATGATAAAAGGCGCCGGAAAAAGCCGATGCCCCGTCGATAGATGTGGGAGCACCCTAAGAACTAAGCTATGGTGGCGCCATCTACAATAAGCTTTGACTTGCCTTCCCCATTCGTGCGATTTGCAATTTCTACTAACTTAAAATGAAAATCGTCTTTGCTACTACGAGATAATGATGCAATTCGATTGACTTGTCGTCGTCGTGTCGAGCGTGATATGTTTTTCATCTGCCGGTAGACAAGTGCACGTCTTATGTCGTAGTGATAAGGTCGATTATCAATTGTAGTCGGTCGAATTGCATCGTTTCGCGTCATAGGGAAGCTTCCTTCGTGTATGGTTTTATTGCTGCGTTTGTAAATTGATATTAGAGATGTAGAAAATGGCCTTTTTGCCACGCTGAGGCTTGTAAAATAAAAATAAAAAACATGCGGGCAAGACGATATGTGTCCATGTTTTGCGATGCATGTCTATAATAATATGCGCATTTGAGCATCTAACAATATAATATTTTTGTTAAGTTAAAGGTTCTTTAATGCGCTACATTGTCTTGCTACGACGTCAAAAATAATTTTAAAAAATCTCATTAAAATTTATTATCTCCCAAAAGTGCCACGTTTCAAATGTTGCGTGTTTTTTTTGGCATTCATACTAGTTACAACTTTATACTGTAAAGCATAAAGTTGAAAATCTATTAAAGACTACGGAGCTTTTTCATTCATCACTTGGGTCTAAATGAAATAAAAGATTGGAATATTTTATGTGGCATAGAAAACAAATCCGAAACCGCTCGAAATTATGTAGTAGGTACTAATTCTGTGTAATATTTTAACGAATAAAACAAGTGAAAATCGCCAAGGAACACATTTAAAATTATGTGCACGGCTCTCATTCACACATAAAAAGTGGCTTTCTTAAAAACGTTACGTTTTTTTTTGCACACGGAATCTGAACATTTTTTAAAAAGAGACATTATATCAATAATTTAACTATCCTCCATTCCAATCAAGCTATGTAATAATATCTACCTATTGTAATAACAAGAACAATAAAATAACCTTATTTATGAAAATATTAGTGTTATCAAATTGTAGAAATAGTTATCGAATCCTAACTATAAACTATACAAGATCAAATTAGATTTACTGGCGAAACTTCACGCATGTGAGAGATGATGGGGCAAAATCTACACCTCATATTAAGGTATATTTCATTACAAGTGCGGAAAGGCTGTCATTGCAAAGAGTTCCGATAAATGCGTACCCGAGCCGAGGCGCAGTCGAAGGCGAGGGTTGACAGTCGGAACAAGTTGCAATGACGGTTCCGCAAGTAAGTGTACTGCAGGGACCGAAAACCTTAATAAATTACGGTACAGGTATTAAATAATTTCGGTTATTTTTCAGATTTAGGTTACCGCTATCTGGGTAACCAGACCGAAGAAAAATGTAACCTCTATTCAGGTTACCGTTTTAATACCGGTTAACTAAAGATAACGACTCTTTGTCACACACACACATGCGATGCGCGCCCTGTGACTATTGCCGACGGCACGTTTGAAGTGTGCAAGATAGGGGTAATTTTTATTTCGGTAACCGGTATTAAAACTGGTTATGTATTCACTTTTAAAAGGTAATCTTTAAAATGACCTGTAAAAGAAAAAAAGGTTGTTACCGAAAAAATACCGGTATTGTTGATACCGGTTTCGGTCCCTGAGTGTACTGAACGACTATTTTAATACAGTTGCGAAAGTTAGGATGTTTCATATCATATCAATAAAAAAACATCTACTGAAGGAAGACTAAGCTGTATGGGCATAGTTCCCTTTGCCTACCAAAATGGGTGAAGAAAAAAAACTCTGCATATATTCTACGGTTGGCGCCATTTTTCAGAAATTTTCTATTGTTAAATTGCTTAATTTCTTCACAACTTTATTAAAAATAGTCGTGGAGTACACGTGCGGAACCGTCATTGCAACTAGTTCCGACTGTAAATAGTAGACATCATTAATTTGTCGGAACTCTTTACAATGGCAGCCTTTCCACACTTGTAATGAAATTACCATCTAGGCAGAATGAGTGAGGGAGAGTGCATCTTTCTTCTTCATACCCCAGCCGTCACATGAGACAACCAGACGCCTCCAGCATTGGACATCGCGGCGTGATTAGCGAGTGATGGGTAGCTCGCCGTCTGATCAAGGACCAGAGCCTGTAGCAAAACGGCAAGCGACAATCTTTAACGTTCAGCAGTCAATAATACATTTTCAACTGTATACCCCATTGCATATAGTTGACAATCTAGTAAAGACTGCTGAGCGAGAGCGAACGAAACAAACGAAAACGATCTGTAATATTTGATAGATTTCCAACTTTATGCAATGGGTTGTAAAGTTGAAAATGTATTAGCGACTGCTGAACGTTAGCGAATGTCGCTTGCCGTTTGGCTTTAAGGCCTGGTATTCAACGCGCCCGTCATTTGGCTGTCAGCAAACAGACGAAGTACCTACATTATCATCGAGACTTTTTAGTACGTTCATTGTGATATTTATTTTATAAAATCCTGATGTCTGTGAAATACCGCTGAATAATATTATTTAACCTTGTATCGCCTGTAGATTTATAAAATAAAAAAGTTATTGAGTATAAATGAAATAGGAAAAATTGTTAATACTTATGAATTTACGTGAATGCATTTAAGTCCTAACAAAGGTTTTAGAATATTAGATAGAAGATGTTCAAAAAAAATGGTATTCTGTAAATAATTATGTAGATAGTCGAAATATTATAATATTTAAATATTATGCTCATGTATTTAGAAATTAAAGCGATCTTCCTAATAACTTAAATACTTATTTGTGGCGCTAATTCTGTGAAAGAAATAAAATAAAATAAAAAATGTAACCAACAACCACGAAAAAGGGTAAAATCATGAAGGTATAGCTTTTCTTTCGTAAGTCGGTGTCTTTGCTTTTTACCCGACTGCGCGACGCAAAGGAGGGTAATGTGTTTATCAGTCTATGTATGTATGTATGTATGTATGTTTGTTTCTATGTGGCGTTCCAGAGACCAAATGCGTAGGCCGATTTTGATGATTTTTACGTCAATCGATTCGTCTTAACCTTGCGAGTGTCACTAAAGACATGACAGTAATCAAAATTCACCACAGCGACAACCAGACGCCATATTGTCAAAATGAAAAAAAAAAAAAAGGTTGCACTCCAGGAGTGCCGGTAGAAGTGAAAACTTTTTTGTTACTATGTTTTATTTTTAATTTGAATGACGTCTTACTCATTTTCGATCAGGGTCACGTGACCCTGACGCGAGTTTTAAATTTTTTACCCATTACAGAAAAAGTGTACAACGCCGCTAAAGAAGTTTTCACTTCAAAAATGTTGATGAACTATGTCATGTGGGGTATCGTTGAATAGGTATTTTAAAATCATTGTTAGGTTATTCATTTAATTTTTATTGACTCTTGCCACCGACTTCCGAAAGAAAAGTAGTACTTAATTTTACCCTTTATCGGAGTTGTTTTTAAAGTAGGTAGGTTACATTATTTTTTTTAAATCTATTTTATTTTACCCTTTTTAGTTTAAAATATTCAACCCAAAATCTTGTCAAATAACTACATAATTTTCTTACATATGCACAAAGAGATATAAAAGAGAATGTCTTTGCATTACGCACTAGAATATCATTATCCGTAGCACCGGTTATAATATCGCAAAATAAAAAGCTATTGAACCAACCAAAATTTTTTTTTGGCCAAATGGCAAAAAAATGATGTACGAGTTCAAAATCCATGGGCCACATAATCCATGGGGTATTAGTATTTTGCATGGAGTATTTAATGAAGAATTACTCATTTTCCTTCACTATCATTATCATTCTTATAATGAATTAGATCACAAAGATTATTCTAATGGTGACCTCCAAAATAAAACAATCAGATAAAAACTACACTCATTTATTCTTATCAGTATCTCCCTCTATCTCTTCTCCTATCAACATCATGTCTATCTCTTTCCCCTCTGTCTCCTCTCCTATCTTTCTCCCGTTCCCTCTCTCTTATTTCTCTAGACCTATCTTTATCTCTTTCCTTCTCACGTTCCTTTTCCCTTTCTCGTTCCCGTTCCCTCTCTCTTCTGCGGTCACGATCTCTGCTTCGTGAGCGTTCTCTTTTGCGGTCTTTTTCGCGTCTGTTATCTCGTTCCCTTGACCTGAAAGAAATTAAATGTATTTTAATGACAACTTTTTTTAGGTCTCTTTTTTATCACATAAATAATTTAATAAGATCATAATTACTGGTCAGTCCTCTATAAATTTTTTGTTCAAATTCAAAGCATTTTAGCTGAAAAGATGATGATCAGGAAACAAATTAAATTCCCTTGAAAGTTAAAGTATGAAATCTATACTTCTATACTAATATTATAAAAAGGTAAAATTTGTTTGTAAGTTTGTATGTAGGGGGTAATCTCCGGAAGTAATGAACCGATTTTAAAAATTTTTTCACTGGCCGAAAGCTAGATTATTCGTGAGTGCTATCCTACTACTATTATAAAGGCGAAAGTTTGTAAGTATGGATGTATGGATGTTTGTTACTCTTTCACGCAAAAACCACTGAACGGATTTGGCTAAAATTTGGTACACAGATAGTTTATAACCTGGATTAACACATAGGATAGCTTTTATCCCGATTTAATGTTCCCGTGGGATAATTTTCGAGTTGTAGCGGGTGAAGCCGCTGGCAACAGCTAGTAGGCTATAAATTATAAAGATATCATACATAATTTTACCGCCCAACGAAGTGGGCACGGGTCAGCTAGTCTTAAATATAATGGGTGGCAAAATCATCAGCCTATAGAGCCTTTTTTCAACTATGTTGTATCAGTATTTTACATATATGGAGTCTATCTAAGGTTACAATCTTAAACCAGGACAAGATGCGTGAAAACCCCAGATTTTAGAGTCCAGAGCACGGATGAGTCAGTGTGCACCATGGCAACTATGTCAGGAGGGGTGGGGGGTTACGGTGAAGTGTGCATGTGTCACGGGTGGCCCAAGACTATAATTTTAATTCCAGACTACAAAACCGACCCCCCGGATGCCCTCTAAACTAGGACAAATCCAGGGAAACCTGGACGGATGGCCACCCTGAGCCTATCTGATCTCCACATCACAATAACCTGGTAATATAAACACCCTTGTGTCCTGTGTTATACTGAAAATGAGTAATTTGTGATTATATTATGTAGGTAAGACCTACAAATAGATTACAAACATGTTAACCAATCAGTCATTTATGATGTAATAATAATTGTGTTGTTTACAAACTAACCTGTCCCTTCTCCTCTCTCTATCTCCCCTCCGTTCCTTCTCCCTCTTGATCTCCTTCACCTCAGTATCAACATTTTCATCATCAGACGGCATATCCTCGTCCAAATCGTCGTCCAGGGCTGATACTTTGGGTTCTAGCTCATTATTCTCCTCCAGAAAATGACGCTTCTGTATTCTTGGTAAAATGACGTCACAGAGACGCTCTTCACGCAGTAGCTCGTCTATAAACTCATCTACGTGAACTATCTCAAATTGGCCTTCTCTGTTCTGTCTTCTCAACTTCCTATTATCATTGTACAGCGGTTCCAAATACTTGTAACAATCAACAGAGGTTCCTGTAAGCCTCATGTAAAATGCACCTAAAGCACGAACATATTTGAACTCTTCATTCTTTATAAATTCCACTACAATGTCCTTTTCAGGCTGGATTTGCAGCATTTTTAAAACTAAACACAAAAACGGCGTCGGATAAATGAAACCTCCATGCACGCCGCCGACGTATCTTAATTCCATAGCCTTGTCGACTAGTAACTCTGCAGTTAAAGCGAAACATTCCTCTTTCCAATATTTGGAGTCATATATACGTGATCTGATGATTTTTTCTATCAAATATTGAGGATTTGTGCCTCGTATTGACTTCGCGTCCTTTACCGTGCGGTTCGCCATTTTTGTTGTGACAGAACTGACAGAATGTTTTTGACAGCACAGCATGGTAGGAGGTTTTTTTTGTAATATTTCTGGCATGGCTTCAAGGCCCTTTAGGTCAATGAAAAAGGAAGCAATATTCCAAATAACACTGCATGCGGTGCTGCATTATTCATTCACTTCGTGAATGAATAATATAATACCATCCGGGTGTCCCTTGACACCTCTCAAGTTTTTTCATTTTTTAATCAAGAGTGCTGGGCTTAAATTAAAAAAATTGTAAGGCAGAAATAGGCGTTCATTGAAGCCACTAGTCTGTTTATTTTCCATTATAGAAAACTTTACTAACATTCCTCGTCCAGTCGTATAAAAAACAGCCAAACCACCCATCTGTTTTCAAAGATTTTGAAAGACGACCATAAAATATTTCGTTGCACTATTTCAGCATTTTGTAGTTTTTAGGGTTCCGTAGCCAAATGGCAAAAAACGGAACCCCTATAGGTTCGTCTGAAAGTCTGTCTGTCCGTCCGTATGTCACAGCCACTTTTTTTCGAAAGTATAAGCGCTATCCTGTTGAAACTTGGTAAGTAAATGAAACATGTGAACCGCATAGGATTTTCAAGCAAAAATTAAAAAATGATTGTTATGGGGATGGCAACTCAAAGCTAATCGTAGATGGCGCTGCGATAGTTGGTCCCCACGTCTACCTTGTACAAAAAAACAAACAAGATTATTTGTTATAAAAATTGAGTATAAATACAAAACAAATATGGAAAATTATTCGTCCATGCAAGTACTATATACTAAAAGAAGAATTAAGACGCCGCGGCGCATCTACAAGAGGAAAAAAGTGATCTAATTGAGTGGTTATACATTTGATTTTACCGTAATAAATCCACAATTACTTGTAGTTGAGGTTTCAATTTTTTAGTTTAGGTATGTTTTACCTGTCCTCTCCTTTATCAAGAATATAATGCTAGTTTTGACTTTCTATTTTGATAAAATATCATAATGTTTTAAGTCAGTAATTTTAACCTTTTTTTCTATTTAGATTCGAGAAATATCACAATATATTTAATTTCTTAACACCACAACTATTACAAAACTCGTTCCAGGTGATAATTCTTCGATTTTCGAGCGATGCAATACTGGTACATAACCTCCAAAAGAAAAGTAGATATTATTTTGAAAAGTGTATTCCATCATTTTTACAGCTTATTACACAACATCTAGTCATTTAACATCAATAAATCGTTTTTTTTTTCTGAAAATTCCTTTGATTTTACAGTTCTTTGGGGACCAAACTGTCATTTTCACTTTGACACTTGCCTTCCCCATTGAGGTTACTAATTTTTTTTTCATTTTCCCTTTTGGGAAGGCAGAGGGATCAAGCCCATGCAGCCTGTTCATAAGTATTTTTTTTAACTGAACAGTTTGTGCCAGAGACACTTCTATAGTGGTATAATGTGTCCCTGCCCCTCTCCCCCCCTATAACTACGGAACCTCGCACTTGGCCGGTTTCTTATTTATGGATATCTCCTTTGTCGTGGGTGCATTTACAAACTTATGAACTCACAATCACATGTATACAAACACACAGACTAAGTAATCTGTGACCCAGCCCTGGAACAACTATTTTTATGTGCGGGAATCGAAACAGTGTATACTCTCTACTTAGTCTGTGATCGAAACCACGACACGCTGAGCGGCTGAGCAGCAGCAGTCCAGTCACTCAGTTAAGTCATCTCTAGAATTTAATATTCTGTGGTAAACTGTGACAGCGGGACCACAACATCAAACTGTCAAAGAACCCGCTTTAAATTTTTAAAACGGTTTACATTTCAGTTTTACTTTTATTTTAAGAATTTTGCGGGATTTCGTAACTAGCTGGCTCTTTAACAGTTAAAATCAGTGATCTCGCAACGATGACACAGAAAACGAAAAAGAGAAGGGCAGAGGACGAGGCAATGGATGTAGAGGACGCTCCAAGTGACGGGCCTTCGACTTCGCATCAGGATCAAGAAAATCTAGACCTTAACGGTGACATAGATCACATATCTGATGATGAAGAAGGCGGAATTCGTGTTGGTGACATCTATATACCGCCTGCTCCTAAACCGGCCTTGACTTTCGATACTAATGGTCCAAGACTCATCATAACACACATTGTCAATGAAAACTTCAAGAGTTACGCGGGAGTACAAGCCTTGGGGCCGTTTCATAAGGTAAATAATTATGTTACTGCATACAATTTAAACTTGGTTAATAGTAATGCCACAAAGAAGTAGTACTTACACTTTTGAATAGTAGACTTTGAAGTTTACTATTTGTACAACCCAGTTTATAGTATGCTTGAATTTTATCTGTTATTTTCTGTTATCTCATTATGTTACTCTTTCATGCATAAAAAAAGATTTCATATTACTGAATATGTGGCTATGAGTAGAATAGCCAAGAAAAAGTGGCTTGATTGTCTAAGAAATTAGTGATGGATGTTCGTGACAAAACGAATAGCCAGTGATCTATATTGGACAAATTGGAGCACATGGAAATCATATTGAGCAGCCATATACCATGAATTTTAGTTGCTAGAAGTCTGACAATCCCTCCCTGGGTGAGAGGACTCATTTGATGATTTTACCATGATTAAAAAAAAGATAGAATACAAATAAAAAAAAGAAGAAATTGTTGTCCTAGGTTTTATTTAGCTGTGTTAAAATGAGTGTTACAATTTAATAAGATTATTTGACTTAGCTTAACTATATTTAAGTACAACTTTTTCAGAGCTTCACTGCAATCATCGGTCCTAACGGTAGTGGAAAGAGTAATGTAATAGACTCTATGCTCTTTGTGTTTGGTTACCGAGCCACCAAGATCCGATCAAAGAAGATATCCGTACTTATACACTCGTCCAGCAAGTACCCAAATGTCAAAAGCTGCTGCGTTGCCGTTCACTTCTGTAAGATTATTGATGGTGTAAGTTAAATTTTACTTCAGTTTTTGTGTAATTCAGTCTTAATTGTCACTGCATGAAATTGTATTATTTTATTTTAATTTTCCAAAAGTTTTTGTGATGTTTTACATTTTAATTATTTTATTTTTATTTTCCAAAAGTTTTTGTGATGTTTTACATTATGGTGAATTTTAATCAATGTAGGTTTACAAAACAAAACATTTTTTGACAATATGACTGACAAAGCAATAAGATTTTGTGATTGACGAGCCTATATTTCTTTGCAGGAAGGAGATGACTTCACAGTGGTTCCGGACAGTGAAATTATAGTATCTAGAACAGCGTTCAGAGACAGCTCCTCATTCTACACCCTGAATGGAAGGCGGGTGCAGTTCAAAGAAGTGGCCAAGATGCTGCGGTCAAACGGCATTGATTTAGATTATAATCGGTTCTTGATTTTGCAGGTATGTTTGATATTTTATATTTTTATATTCTGAACAGGCTGCTCCCCACTGTTAAACCTGTTGATTGGCTGATTTTTTACAGGGTGAAGTAGAACAAATTGCTATGATGAAACCGAAAGCTGTGAATGAACACGAGGCAGGCATGCTGGAATATTTAGAAGACATTATTGGCACTTCTAGATACAAGGTATGAATTATTACTATGTGTTATTCAAACATCTGAGTTCTAGTAATTTACTGGGACTACTTCATAGTTACTGTCTTGTTTTTTCAGTCTGTTGTCCTACTTATCTATTTTGTCTGATAACCTAAATTGAAATAAGAGAAGGAGAAAGAGAGAGTTAGGTGTGTGAGAGAGCGAAAGAAAGCGTGTTAGTGTGGTGTTAGTGTTTCACCAGTAAAAACACATCATCTGTGAGTTTAAAAAATAATAAGAATGATTTTATAGATGGTATGGGAAAATTTGTTTAAAGTCATTGAATTGTCATTCTGTTCTTAGAAAATCCAAACTTTTTGGACAAAATGTGATTTGAGTTTTGTGCAAAACAAATTTGCTATTAATTAAGCACCTTTTGGCGGAAACTTTACTATCAACCTTATCTTTTGATCACAGGAACCAATAGAAAAACTAGCTTTAAAAGTGGAAGAATACAGTGAAATGCGCAAAGAGAAACTTAACCGAGTCCGGTTGGTTGAACAAGAGAAGATCAAGCTTGAAGCTCCAATGAGAGAAGCCGTTGATCTGATGAACTTGACCAATACCACGCTGAGAACCAGAAATATGTTGCTACAGAAGTATATGTAAGTAAAAGTAATTTACAGACATTTTTATAACTTTTGTAGTGTTTAATAATATTCCTTTGATTGTCTATGACAATTCAAAAGTGCCTGTAACTGGCCTACTTGAAATAAATGTTTTGATTTTGATTGATTTTGATAATAATTTTCCTGCTATAATAACTGTCATTTAACGAGAGTTAAAAACTGTTGGAAAAGGGTTTGAAGATTTGTTGTTATTGATGTTAGCTATCGATTTATAAAGGTTTAATGGCTGGCCGCATTTTGAAAAAAAAAACAAAATGGCGGTTGGTAGGCATGCTACGCTCCATAGTAAAATCTTCAAACCCCTTTCTTTCCTTCTCTTTTTGTCTCATTGTGGAGTAAAGGATGTGATTTATGATGACTTACAGACAGTCATGATAATATCAATAAATAAATTGTATGGGTGTGAAATGTAGTGGAAAATCCAATCTGGAAATCTCTCAATCTCTTACAAGCCTAGGTTAGTTGATGGGTACAGTTAGCCGGTATAATATCTGAGCAGCACTAAAAGACAAATGGGGAATGCTAAGTAGCATAGGCTGAGACAGCTGTCAAAATGCTTCACTCTCTTCTGAACTCAGCATGGTTACAGCTGATAATTTAGTCAGCATAGGCTAAATGCTGTTCAGCACCATACCCGATGTAAAGATAATCTGGCCTTTGTTTACGGCACGGTTAGCGCAGTGGCTGACCGAATAGGCAGATTGTTAATTGTTATATTGGACATTATAATAATATTATATATATTGATATTGATATTGATATTTGATATTGATGATGATGATATATTATATCATCATCATCAACAGCCTATAATGTTCCCACTGCTGAGATCCTGAGACACAGGCCTCCTCTCTGTGAGAGGGAGTGGGTCATAATCCACCACGCGCGCCCAGTGCGGTTTGGTAGATGTCACATGTCTTCGAATTTTTGGTTCTAGGACAATCAGGGTTTCATCACGATGTTTTCCTTCACCGCTTTGAGAGCAGTGGTGATGAAATATATTACACAAAGTAATGCGCCTGGCGGGGTTCGAAGTCGTACCCACGGGCACCACTGCTCTTATAATACATAACTGTCTTTTTTTCCAGTCATGAAACAAACAAAATAATAGAAACAAAACAGGCAGACCTCGCAGACCTTAAAGTGAATCTAGCAGCCATTGATGACAAATTGAAGAAAGCTGAGGAAGAGTTGAAACAGAAAAATGATATTTTCAGAGAGGGTACAAAGTAAGTTGTCTGACCCTATAGCCAAATGGCAAGCGACATTCGCTAACGTTCAACAGTCGCTAAGACATTTTCAACTTTATACCCCATTACATAAAGTTGAAAATCTACCAAAGATTACAGATCGTTTTCGTTTGTTTCGTTCGCTATCGCTCAGCAGTCTTTACTAGATTTTCAACTTTATGCGTTGGGACGTTAACGATTGTCGCTTGCAGTTTGGCTACAGGCTCTGAACTATAACATTGCTTCGCTACTATTGATCGTAGCGTGATGTTTTATAGCCTATAGATAGACTCCCTCGATAAATTTACTATCCAATACAAAAAGATGTTTTCAATGGGGAAGGCTGGTCAAAGCTAATTGTAGATGGCGCGAACATAGTTAAGTCCTAATCTGACCAATGAGTTAGTACTATTTTGAAGTACCTATAAGATTTGAACCAATGACGATGCTAGGAACTAGCTATACTAGCGCCATTCGTTTCCCAGTTGCCATCCCCATTCATACCAGCATTTCCTGAGATTAGCGCGTTTACGTTTAACCAAACTAATTCTTCGTTCAGTAGCTTTTTTTTCCAACTTTCTTTTTTGAGTATAATGTTAAAAATCTATGAAAGTAGCGTTTTTGTTCATTATGCTTGCTATTGCTTAGTCTTCTTGAATAGATTTTCAACTTACTAATACAGTACCCGGCACGTAAGTTGGCAAGATTATGGTGTAGTGAGGGTAAGTTTGCGCATCGCATTTAGCGGCACGCGAGTGTAAGCGAGAGCGCGTATACTGTGTGCGAGGGACAAACACGAGTGACGCACCAATCACGTGCTCGGATCGTCACTACCTCATACCCCGCGACCCTCATGACCACCAAAGAGATCCACAAAATGACTTCGCATCTAACGACTCTTGCCAACTTACGTGCCGGCCACTGTACTGGGCGCACAATCACACATGCATCCATAAAAAATAATCTGATGTTATGTTGTTCTTCCTTTCTAGAAAATACGACGTTCTCCGTCAAAAAAAAGAAGAAATAGCAGAAAAACTACAAGGATGTAAGAGAAAGACTGTGACTACACAAGCGGACCTCACACAGAGTAATAAGAAGAAGAAGAATCTAGACGCTCTCCTTGAACAGGAAAGGGCGAAGCTTATTGACTTGGAGCTGGTGAGGACTTGGTTAAGCCGAGAGAGAAAAAAAAAAAAAAAAAAACATTGGCCCGTTGGTCTAGTGGTTAGTGACCCTGACTGCTATGCCGGAGGTCGTGGGTTCGATTCCCACCCAGAACAAATGTTCGTGTGATGAGCACGATCATTTGTTCTGTGTCTGGGTGTAATTTATCTATAATATGTATGTATTTAGAAATATATAAGTATGTTTATCAGTTGTCTAGTATCCATAACACAAGCTCTGCTTAGCTTGGGACTAG
The DNA here is from genome assembly GCA_036375495.1 of Agrotis segetum. Classification (NCBI taxonomy): domain Eukaryota; kingdom Metazoa; phylum Arthropoda; class Insecta; order Lepidoptera; family Noctuidae; genus Agrotis; species Agrotis segetum. The sequence continues at coordinate 3,428,743 of JAQSVV010000031.1, forward strand.
TTGGCGTTGTGTGATAGTTGTGGAATATTATTATTATTTATTCTGAAAGTTGGCAACATCGCAAAAAGCTGTCAAATATTTACAAGTTTTAATTAATTTGACAAATTTTCTATATGAAAACAAGAAATATCGCTCTGTAGTACACTAAAAAATGATATAGAAATGCAATTAAAACACTGAATTTGTTTTTGTAACCGTTTCGGGTGTATAATAGGCATTTGAAGAGCTTCCAAATGCTTTTTTTACATCTAAAACTATATATTCGGTGTTATGATATTAATTATTGCATTCCCTTATCAATTTTTTAGTGCACTACAGAGCCATATTTCTTATTTTCATACAGTAACAATGCTAAATTAATTAAAACTTGTTAATATTTGACAACCATTTGCGGCGTTGCTAATTTTCGGAATATACGCTCTTAAATTGATTTTATTGAATGTTTATTACTATCTCGCCTGATGGTAAGCGAAGATGTGGTCGACGGTGAAGCACGCTTGCCTAGAAGTTACCGTTAACAATATTGGGACCTATGACATTTAAAATTACCAGAGATAGCTCCAACTGAGGCTATTGTCTCTTTCTAATTGGGTGACCAAACATTTTGTTACATGGGAAGTTCGTTTTCCGTTGCGAAGGTTTGGATGGGTAGATGTAGGTATACATCTTATATCATCGTTACTCAATCAGTACAAAATGGATAAACAAACCTGGACAAAATTCAATACAGAGATGGGTTTTATCTTGATGGGTTTTTTATTTAACATTTAGCACAGTATTACGATCCTGTGGGATAATTTATGCCATAAACGCTAAGTCGTTGAAAACAGGTGTTAATATTTTTTGCAGATACCCGAGAAAAATCAGAGGGAGATAGAAGAGTGTGAGAGCCTCCTTGTCAGACATACAGAACAAAAGGCAACGGCAGAAGAAGAACTACAGACAACTGTTGCTAGCGTCAGGTAAGTTGTTGTTAATCTGAAGCGAAACTAGACCTTATCTCCTGAAACTAAGTTTTAAAATTCAATACCCCACTACTAAAGCAATGGTACAATAAAAACTAAACCATACAACTTAATGTTAAAGTTCAAAATCCTTTCAACAGAACACAAACAAGGCCTAAAAAAACAAAAGACTGCTAACAAGCCAACCTCATAAGTCCAAAAGAGATTGTCAAAGAAACGAAAAATGAGCTATAGTTGCAATCAAAATTTGACCTTATGTACTTAAACTAAGTTTCAAAATCCACTACAATAACACCATCACTCTCAGTCCGATTGCAAACTGAACCATACAATTGTAACATTAAAGTTCAAAATCCTCTCAACAGAACAAAAACAAGGCCTAAAAAAACAAAAGACTGCTTACAAGCCAACCTCATAAGTACAAAGAAGATTGTCAAAGAAAAATGAGCTATAGTTGCAATCAAAATTTGACCGTATCTACTTAAAATAAGTTTCAAAATCCACTATAATAACACCATCGCATCGCTCTCATAAGTACTATTGCAAACTGAACCATAAAATTGTAACATTAAAGTTCAAAACCCTCTCAACAGAACACAAACACAAGGCCTACAAGAAACCAAAGATCGTCTGCAAGCCAAACTCATGGGTCTAAAGAAGATTGTCGACGAAGCTAACAACCGTTGTAAACTGGCCGAGTCTGAACTCAAGTTGTATCTAAGTACTGAACAGAAGGAGGTGGAAAAGTTAGAGGTGTTGAAGGAGGCTTATAATACCGCTAAGGAGGCGCTGGAGGAGAAGAGACCGTGAGTATTTTTTTAAATCTATATTCTGCTGGATATTGATTTGTGACGTGATATTTTCAGATGAAAACTGATAGTGTTAAAGTTTTACATGGGAGCGTTAGCTTTAAGGTTTGAAGTAGTAAAATGTGATTCTAATTCATAAAAAAACTGAGATTATGTACCGAATTTTTACTTTATTTCCCAAATGCCTTTCTGAATGATGGTGGTATGTCTGATATAATTTATGGCATGGTAGACGAAATGGCTAAGGCCTAGTTCAGACACGGCGGGAACCGCGCGATTTCGGAATCGCATGGAAATCGCGTGAGTCTTATTTGTATGAGTTATTAAGTAATCGTTCAGACACAACGTTCCCGCCTTGTCTGTACTAGGCCTAAGAGACTTTATTATACCCATGGCGCGATGCGATTCGATTCGACCTATTGCAACTACAAGTGAAAATCAACCTTCCTACTAAGAAATAATGATGCAATTCGACTGACTTGATGTCGTCGTGTCTGTACGGGATTGGTCCAGGTATAGTTTCGGGAATAAAGAAAAAAACGACGTTGCTTGATGGGATCGTGCAATGTATTGATAATTTACATATGTGAAGGAAATCGGTCTATAAAACGATTTATTATTATTATTAAATCGATTAGCTATCGATACACGCCACCTCAACTAAACACTTGTAGCTATCATAACTACGGTAGGCGCTTGCGGGAACAGTGTCGATCGTGTTTTGTTTTTCATTTACCCATAGATAACAACGCGTTTTATGTCTTAAGTCGTAGTGGTGAGGTTGATTTTCACTTTTAGTACGAATCCCTAAGAGATTGACTGCTGTGCCGCTATTGCAAATTTTTATGACCTACAAAATAGTTTTTCCGGGTCTGGGTGTTTGTTTATGTCAGTTTTTATGTTCGTAAACATACAGTAGAAGTCCTAGTGTGGGGCAAAGATACAACTATAGTTCAACAACAAAACTTGACTAAATTACAAATACAAAACAGTTCAGTTAATTTTGAGGCAGCAATGGTCTCACCCACTCTTTACTTAAAGTTTGTTATTACATCCACCATTTTTAACTACATTCGGTAACGCCTAAAAATATTATTATAGCTAATCAATATATTTGTAACTCATTACGTTTAGAAAAATGTAAGGCGCAGGCGAAACAATATCAGCAATTAACACAACAAAACCACTTCCATGTTACAATTTAACCACTTAACCGCCAACGTCGGATATATCCGACAAATATTTTCGGGCCCATTACACCAGAGTCGGATATATCCGACAGAATATTCACGATTTTGATCTTGTTCTTTGTTCTTTGTTCTTTTGTTTGATATGATTGCATCTATTCTATAACTCTGTTTATGTAGATAGACAGTTAACCACTTCCCTGTCCGATGAATCACATGTGACTCACGACTATTGTTTAGGTATTGTGTCTGCTGCGCGGACAGTGAAAGTGTTAAAATACTGAGAGGAACTTGTATTTCACCGATTCGTAGCCTGGCGCTGGGGTCACGACAATTGTTCATTGAACACGATTACAGTATAATTTTCACAGGAGACAGGCCTATAATGTCGTAAAAGTAATGGATTTCGTAGTAAAGGCGTTAGAATGGACAAGTTTATTCAGTTTAGATTTGTATAGTATCAGAAACAGAAACATTATGAAAAATTGTTGAACACTAATTGTCTAAAAAAACTGTCAACTGCAAAACGGTGTTTGACGTTGATAAGGGTCGTGCAATGGGGAAGGCAAGTCAAAGCTAATTGTAGATGGCGTCACCATAGTTCTAATCTGACCAATGACGTAGTACTATTTTGAAGTACCTTTAAGATGTGAACTGATTTGAACCAATGACGATGCTTGGTACAAGCTATACTAGCGCCATTAATTCCCCAGTTGCCCTCCCCATTTATTCATGGTGTCAAGTTTACTATTAAAATATGTTTTTTTTTTAAGTTTACAAGAAGAATTGTCCAGAACTATACCAGAAAACGAAGCTAAACTGAATGAAATTAACAACAAACTGCAGAGATTGAAGAAAGAGGAAGGGAAGATTATAAGTGAAGTTAGACCATTGAGGTATGTTATTATATTATAATATTTTGACGTGATAACGTCTTAGGCCGTGCGTTAGACGTGCTAACAGCGCGGGCGCCCGCGTGTCGTGCTGTTTTCATGTAAACTCACCGACGGGCGACCCGCTGCACGCAGCGCTGGTCTATGAGATTGCATGAAACAGCGAGGCTGCACGCACGAAAAAAGATGACGTCATGTGGCGTTACCTCGCTCTGTAGCGTTCCATAGCAACGGCGTTTTAATCGTTTTTTATAGCAACGCAAGTGCAGTATTTTCTTATGACGTTGTCACGTTCAACTATCGTCAGTTAACCGACTTTACAGACAACCGATTTTTGTCTACTGAGCGACAGTTGCCAAACGAAGAACATTCCCACTGCTGGGCCCAAATCCCTTCTTTTTCAGAAGAGTAGTGAACATGTTATAATTGAAGTTAATACGTTTCAGAGCACAACTAGAAGAATCTCGGCAGGCTATGAGCGCTAACACGTCTCGTAATCGAGTCATTGATGCTTTGATGAACGAGAAACGGAACGGAAAGCTACCGGGAATATTTGGACGATTGGTAAGTACTGTACCCTTAGCACGAATTTACACTCTTTTACTTTACAGTATTTACAGCGTTTCTTGTATGAAAAAATGGAACAGCGCCTCTAGTGCGCGAAGACGGAACTAATTTTTCCCTTGGAAAATGTCAACTTGAAATTGTCAAAGTTCCAGTTTACTTTACGTATCAAATACTGAAAATTCGTGCTAAGGGTACTGATATTGTAATGTATTAGTTCATTTACGGTTCTTGTTCTATTTTCTTCTACTTCAATATTAGAAGAATGGAGCCCTGAGACAGTAAGGGTCAGCTCAGACCGAGACGTGATGCTGCGCGCACATTACAATAAAGCTACTCAAAATCTAACTCTATTTCCTACACGAAAAGATACACCGTTGGCAACGCAGCGCGGCGCCGCGCTACGTTTTAATAGCGATTCTAAATCTGACTTTGTAGTAATAATACAAAAAAAGATACACATTTCAAGTACTTGGTGTGAACTGACCGTTAGGCGTCAGGCCGAGGATATAACTTTCTCGTGACTTAGCACGAGAAAAAAGAAACTTCTCTTCTTCTTTTCTCAAGAATCACGAGAGAAGTGGAAGGAATGAGAAGTATGCCTTTGCTCAGAAGTGGGACGTGTTTCTTGCCTTTTTGCCGCGATTTCGATCGACCCCAACATTAAGAATTGTCAAGCTTCTTAATTTTGAAAGAAATGAAAGATTTTATGTACAGAAATGAATGTCCCTTCAACCCGTAAAAGAGCACTTATACCAAGAAAACGATAAAAAGTTCAAATGACAATAGATGGCGCTATACATATACACAATCCAATATTGATGGTTAAATTCTGAATTAACGCCATCGAAGACGCAGGCATACTCGTAAGCTAGATAATCACAATGAAAACCAACAATTAGACTTTTTCCAGGGTGATTTAGGAGGCATAGACGCAAAATACGACGTAGCCATATCGACCTGCTGCGGCGCCTTAGACAACATTGTAGTGGACACAGTAGAAACTGCACAAGCTTGCGTCGAACATTTGAAGCGACACGATATCGGACGAGCGACTTTCATAGCGCTCGACAAGCAGGAACATTTGAGGGAGACGTATGAGCGACGACAAAGCTTGTAAGTTGTAATCTGAATGATTTAGTGTGACATTTGAAAATGTGGTATGACATAAGACAATATAGTGTGACATTAAATCATATAGGTAGTAAGGCTGACCGCAAACTTGAGTCAAAACAGTTTTAAGACAGACTATTGCTTTACAAAAACCATGAAGATGCGCACACTTAAAACAAAACGTCTCATAGACAATATTGTCTAATAGACACAAGAACTGCACAGCGACAAGTCTAACACTGAACAGTTTTGTTTCATGTGAGCGGCGTGTCGTAGACAAAACAGTTTTGTTTATGTTTTAAGACAGACTTGTCTATGTGAGACAAGACTGTCTTAAAACAGTTGTGACTCAAGTCTGCACTCAGCCTAAGACAATATAGTGTGACATTAGACAATGCGACACCACATCGGACGAGTGATCTTTATAGCGCTTGACAAGCAGGAACATTTAAGGTATTGTGGCATTAGATTATTTAGTGTAGTATTAGACAATTTGGTGTTAGTGTTACATTAGACAATGTAGTGGGACATTATAGACAATATAGTGGGATATTCTATAGTATAGTTTGACTTTAGACATCAATATGTGAGATTAGACAATACAGTGGGATATTTTAGACAATGTGGTGGGACATAAAACAATGTAGTTGGAAATTATAAAATTATATAGTGTGGCATTAGATAATATAGTGGAACACTTGAAGCGTTACGACATCGGACGCGCGACGTTCGTAGTGCTGGACAAACAGTAGCATTTGCGGGAAACGTATGAGCGACAGCATAGCTTGTTGTAACCTGAATGATTTAGAGTGAAATCTGACCATGTGGTGTGACATCTTTCTTTACATATAATAAAATCGTAGAGCTGTCATTCCTGTACATTGAATATTTTTTTCTTTTTGTATTTTTTTCAAGATAAGGGATCGATTCTGATGCCAGATCAAGTTTTATTTTTTTTCGAAATTTTTTATGATTTTTTCTTTTGATCTATCTCCGAAACTACTGTAAAGTTGTCGATCAAATTTTCCTCTAATATTCCTAATAATATGCTTCTGTTAATAAGCTATGTATTATTACGCTATTTTCCCTGGGAGATAAGCAATTTTGAATTTTGTTGTTTTTAGATGTTTGTTTTTAGTTGGAAGCTAAACCACGGGATATTATTTATTCAATTTTTTATCAAATATTCCTTAAACTGCTCTTCTATTAATAGGATATGTATCATTACGCTATTCCCCTTGGGGGATTAACAATGTTATAATATGTTGATTTTCAGTCATTGTTGACATTTGTATAAGAACCGCTATTTGAAACCTACTGTCAGCGAAGCTGCCAGTCTGTTTGGTTACCTGCTTGACTTACGTGCAATGGGTCTCAGGATCAAATCTTGTATTTTTCTTTCACTTTTTGTGGTTCATTTTTTGTTTTTATTTGTCTTGTGAGAGTTTTAAATAATTAAAAATAATTTTATGCGTACTTTTATTTCAAAATTATTTGCAATTTAATTTTTTCTAATCTTTTTCAGTAGTTTTCTAGCATAAATCTCCGCTGATTTAAATTGATTGAAACAATAAATTACGGTTTTAATAATATCCAACTTACCTTCCTATAAGTTGGATATTATTTAAACCGTAATTTATTGTTTTGAGGAGTAGGAATTTTAAACATTAGAAAACAATCAGTCTTTTTTTCTCTTTTCTTTTTTGTAGTAAAATCATCAAATCACCAACCCCGGGCAGGGCGGCAGGGACTGTCGGACTGTACTGACTCAAATCCACGGCGTCCTTCAATAGCCCTTTATGTTCCGGGGTCACGATAATGAGATAAGTCCCGCGACCCCGGCAGGCTTTGGCCCTCTAAAGGTGGCCCCGTCATTATGCTGACGCTCTTTGATGCGCGCGTGGAACACAACGCGACGTCGACCCGGCCATGGTCCATGGTCGGACAGCGAGTTGCCCTCTACTCGCCGCCCGCTTGGCCGCAAAAAAACTCAATCAGTCTTTCTATTATTTTGTGTTAATCTATATTTTTAATTGGTGCTCAAACCCGTGCATAGATTATGTTTTCAATTACGACAAGTTTAACTCATCGAGTCAAATAATAAGCTATTTTTTAGGTATCACGCGGTACTCGTATGCTAATGCGATAGTATGTTTGTTTTTTAAGTTTTCACGAAAACTACCTACATAATGAGTCGATCGTCCCAAAATTTTGTATTATACGTTGTCAGGAGTATAGACACGGATACTTATAGGGTTATATCTTTCATCCCGTTTAACAGAAGAGAGCTGTCGCCGAGAACACAATTACGTTCATATTCCAGATAGCGCCGCTTATACGATCCGTATTGTTTTTCAAATTCTAAATTAACGCAAGCAAAGCCGCGGGCAACCACTAGTTAGACAATATAATCTAACATTAGGCAATAAAGTGTCACAATAGACAATAATTATGATGTGACATAAGACAATAATATCCGGTTTACCGACCTTCGCTCGGTTTTTAAAATGTCTATATCTTGGAAATCGAGCTTTTCTCGAACCTGGGACCTTGATAAATCGATTCCTTGAGCCGAAAAACCCCTAATCTGTAACTTTCATGAAAATTCTTGGAGCCGTTTCCGAGATCCTATTATATATAAATATACAAGAATTGCTCGTTTAAAGATATTAGATAGTGTGACGTTAGACAATAGTGTGACATTTGACAGTATAGGACCTTGGACAACTTTTTGGTTTCTATAAATTGATAGGTAGTGACTTCATGACTTCATAATTTTTCCATTGTTTTAGCCCAGAAAACGCTCCCCGCCTCTTCGATCTAGTAAATGTGAAAGACCAGCGCGTGTTACCAGCGTTCTACTACGCGTTGCGAGACACCCTGGTCGCTAACGACTTGGAGCAAGCGTCGCGTATAGCGTACGGGCACACGCGATACAGAGTTGTGACGCTGAAAGGAGATGTTATTGAGATTGCTGGTGAGTTTTGACTTATGATACTCTAGTACAATAATTTCGCTTTAATCATGTTCGTTAAGATTGTAAGCATATTCCACAACTATCACACAACGCCATCTAGTCCCAAGCTAAGCAGAGTTTGTGTTATGGGTACTAGACAACTGATAAACATACTTACATATTTCTAAATACATACATATTATAGATAAATTACACCCAGACACAGAACAAATGATCGTGCTCATCACACTAACATTTGTCCTGGGTGGGAATCAAACCCACGACCTTCGACATAGCAGTCAGGGTCACTAACCACTAGACCAACAGGCCAGTTATAATAATAAAAGTTAGGAAGTTTGATTTCGGGCTGCTCGCGTGCTACTACGTGTAGTGTGAAAATGCTCGTATATCAATATTTGAACAAAATGCTCCGTCGACCCGGGCATGGTCCATGGTCGGACAGCGAGTCGTCCATTCCTCGCCGCCTGATGCGGACGTAGCCTAACTGGGTTGTGGAGGACAGATAGGCAATCGTTCTATGAAAATACTGCAAACCGCTCCGAGGGACCTCGATTAGACAGTGTGCGTCGCGCTCTCAACGCGGACAGACGTATGCCATGTCATTGTCGATCACTGCGTGCGCGTCGTTCACTCTATACAAACAGGCGGCACGCGGTGTATGCACAGTCAGTGTCCGTCGCGCTCCCAGCGCGAGCAGACGTGTTCTGAGGGCTCAGGCGCAAAACGTCTCTTTCGCAAAATGTCACCTGGTCGTAAAACGTCTCTTTCGCAAAATGTCGCACCTGGGAATTATGATGTTAAGAGGGCTTTCACACGGTTCGTTGATTTTGTGCGACTTTTGGAACCTGATTCTGGTTATGACATTGCCACAAATAAAAAAAGTACATATACTCGAGAAAGTTTGATTCTTTCTGCGTGGAGTGCTTTAAACACATTTTTAGATTTGTTTACATACATATGTAAAAACCTTGTCTCTGTAAAGGATGTTTCATAAAATTCTACTTTTTGTCATACTTTGGTACCGAATTACATAGAAGGTATAGTAGTAAAATAATATTTGAAAATGTCCTTGGTACATCTGAAAGATTATAATTGGACTGCATTAATCACTTTTTTATTTTTCATTCAGAAATAAACCAAAAATAATTTTTCAAAACAGGAAGAATTTGACATTTTTTCGTCCGAAATTATATTTTTTATCTATCAAGATTTACTGAATATTCAATCAAAAAGTATTGAATAACTAAGGTTACTATGTTAGCTTACATTAAAAAAATAATTAGCTCATTTAAAAGTAAAATAATAGTATTAAACAATTATAATATGCAATGACAAAATTCAATATAAAACCAAGAACGGTTTCTTCTTTGATTTAGACGGCGCGGGGCGCCTTCTGAGGGAGGACGTATCGCTCGCAACCATTTTGACATTAGTTGCGTAATTATTAAAATTTAAAATACACGCCACCATTCATGACCTTTAAACGCGGCGCCAGTGTCTTTGTCATGACATCAAATTCCATGTGAAAAATGTAGTACCTCGAATTTTCCGCAGGTCATGAGTGGTGGCCAGTAATTTTCCCAGTCGCCAAGAATACAGTTTAACCTACCTTTCTTGATACAAGCTAATATTTTGAATTAATTTGATTGAATTTTCCGACTATATTCGAATGTGGATATAATTGTAAAAAAAAATAATGTAAATAATACAAAAAAAAAAACAATTTAAATAATTCTGATACCTTTTTTTCTGAATTGGTAATTATATGTAATTTCAGACTTGCTAACTTCCCAAACATTCCAGTTCGTTTGGATAATATAGCTCGCTGCGGGACCCACCATACCACCGGTCATGCCCCTGGTGGTATGGCTTTTTATTACGTGGTAAAATCATCAGATCAGCCCTTCCACCCAGGGAAGGACAGGAGGGACATACAAACTTGTAATGACTAAAATCTACGGTGTCCTTCAATAACCCATTGCGATCCGAGGCTATGGATACCCGATAAGACAATTCCGCGACGCCCGGCAGGATTTGGCTCTCTAACGTGCGCCCCGAAAATCCGTGAAAAATTGATCTGATCGTTTTGAGGTAGCGGTTTACCAGAGAAAAGTTTTGTTTTAAACTTTTTGTATTCGTTTTTGATGTCGGTACTTTTTTCAAAAAGTTTTTTTTTTCATCAATGTATTTTTATTAGGTTTGATCGAAGAGAGTTGAAGTCTTGTATCAGGTTCGGCATCCAGTCAATTGCGGTATTCCGTTTTGGCAGCTGCATTGTATTATTTTTTTTTTTGGTAAAATCATCAAATGTGTCCTCCCGAGCGGGACGGGATTTATTACCAGACTCTAGTACTGACTAATATCCATGGTGATCCTTAAATAGCCCTTTACGTTCCAGGGCCACCGTTACCTGATAAGACAGTCCAGTAACCAAGGCATGCTCCTACTCTCAAATAGAAATCGCTTCTCGGCGTCGTACGTCACGCGGCTGTTCTCCCTCACGTGTTCCACCTCCTACTTCGCTAGCATGACTGCTTTGCATAAGGATTCGAGGTGACTACTTCCTATTCCGTCTTGCCCCGCAGATCGTGGCCTCGATCAATGCCGGGTGCTATTAAATTGACTCAAGTGCATCGAGTTGGGATTTGGCAAACCTGTACCACTTCATGTACCTAACTTTTTTGCAGCCAACTCAATAAGAGGACTAATATTGTGGGTCGATGTCAACGGCACCCCAAAAAGGTCAAGATAGCCTGTCATTTTTACGGTTACACCTCAGAAAGATAGAACCGAGTCGGATTGGCTCCTTTTTGCGGAAAAATTCACGTCTTAGCAGCATTGAAGCTCAAGCACTCAACCGGCCATGGCTCTTTTGCCTGATATTATTTTGTGAATTTTATTCATGAATAAAATTCACAAAAAACAGATACTACTCAGGAACCCCGAAGACTTTCAACTTGAACTGCACAATCGCTTCCAGTGCCTAACCGAATGTGAAACTGTGGACGAGATTAATAATGGGTTGGTGGAAACTGTCCAAGCTGTGGGGTCCAAGTTTTTTAAGACCCCGCGCCGCAATAAGCCTCAAAAGCTCTCGAACGGAAAAATCCGGTTGATGCAGGACCGGACCGAGATGAGGCTGCAATCTTCAGCTGATATGTCGGAATATGGCAAACTCAATAGACGAATCTCTAAATGAATGCAACGTGACCTGCGCTCCTTTAGTGCGGCATGGATCAAAGAGGCAATCGAGCGGAACCGGGGCTCAAAAGTGTTCGCAAAGAATTCGTCTATTGGGCAGAGCCAAATGACAAAGCTGAAGATTAACGACGGCAGCATCATTTCGACTAAACCAGAGAACCTAAGGGAGCTTGAGAGGTTTTACGGACAGTTATATACATCAATACGACAACCCACATCTTGAGACGCAAGAGCTAAACTGACTTGACACTACACTGAGGATATCCCAGACACCAGCCTGTACGAGATTAGAATGGCTCAACAGCTCAAGAATAACAAGTCGCCGGGTGAGGACGGAATCTCAACAGAACTTCTGAGAGCGGGTGGAAAACCGGTACTACTCTAGTCCTCCAGAAGTTATTTAATTCCGTCATACTCAAAGGTTCTACGCCAGAAGCATGGCACAGGAGTGTGGTTGTTCTTTTCTTCAAAAAAGGTGACAACACCTTGTTGAAGAACTACAGGCCAATCTCACTTCTGAGCCATGTATACAAGCTGTTCTGAAGAGTCATTACGAACCGTCTCGAACGCAGGTTTGATGACTTCCAGCCTCCCGAACAAGCCGGTTTCCGAAAAGGTTTTAGTACTATAAACCACATACACACGCTCTGCCAGATTATACAGAAGACAGAGGACTATAATCGGCCATTGTGTTTAGCGTTTGTGGACTATGAAAAAGCCTTCGATTCAATCGAAACCTGGGCAGTATTGCAGTCCCTCCAACGATGTCACGACTATAGGTATATCGAAGTGTCGAAGTGTTTGTATAGAAACGCCACCATGTCCATCCGATTTCAGCAGGCGTAGCATGGCGCCGTAGAAAGGGGTTTTGTCGACGGAAGAATAGACAAAATAACAGAACGTAGAAATATTTTTATCGTTTTAAGCATGGTAATGTGAAAAATATAGAAAATAAACGTCCTTTTCTTCAATAGTGTTCAAATGGTGTCACATTTGTGCAAAAAAAACAGTCGATTTGTGTAGAAATAACGATGAAATAACGCCATGCTACGCGTGCAGGAAGAGAGCACGAAACCAATCCAATAAAAGGCGTGAGACAGGGAGACGTTATTTCTCCGAAACTGTTCACGAACGCGTTGGAGGACATTTTCAAGCTCTTGGAATGGAACGGATTCGGCATCAACATCAATGGTGAATACATCACTCACCTTCATTTTGCCGATGATATAGTCATCATGGCAGAATCGTTGGAGCACCTCAATGCTATGCTCAGCGACCTCAGTATCGTTTCCCAACGGGATGGCCTTAAAATGAACATGGACAGGACGAAAGACATGTCGAATGTCCATGTGGCACCCTTACCGGTTGTTGTTGGGAGCGATACTCTCGAAGTTGTAGACCATTATACTTACCTTGGACAGATTGTTCAGTTAGGTAGGTCCAACTTCGAGAAAGAGGTCGCCCGAAGAATCCAACTCGGATGGGCAGCGTTTGGGAAGCTACGTGATATTTTCTCATCGAGAATCCCACAGTGTCTCAAGACAAGGGTGTTTGACCAGTGTATGTTGCCAGTGATGATATATGGCTCCGAAACGTGGTCATTGACTGCTGGCCTTTTAGAGAGATTAAGAGTCACTCAACGAGCAATGGAAAGAGCTATGCTCGGAGTATCTTTGCGGGATAAAATCCGGAACATGGATATTCGGCAAAGAACCAGAGTCACCGACATAGCTCATAAAATTTGCAAGTTGAACTGGTAATGGGCAGGCCACAGCGCTCGTAGAACTGACAACCGATGGGGAAGAAAAGTTCTCGAGTGGCGACCACGGACCGGAAAACGCAGCGTAGGCAGGCCTCCCACCAGGTGGACCGACGACATATTGAGGGTCGAGGGCAGCCGATGGATGCAAGTGGCGAATTGTCGTTCGGCGTGGCGGTATACGGGGGAGGCCTATGTTCAGCAGTGGACGTCCTCCGGCTAATGATGATGATGATGATGAGATACTACTCAGAATAGAACATACAAAAAAATAAGTTAGCATTCCAATAAATCGTAAAAAAAAGCGAAATTGAATGAAAAGTGAGAAATTACAGGAATGTGTCAAGTTTCATATAAAATAATGAAATCGAAAAAATAATGTTCTTTTTTCTCTTAAACCCTGTGTTATTTTACTAAAGGTGAAATGTTATCTATTAAATAACGAACATGTTCTATACCGTTTCAATAGAAATTAGGTAAAAAGCCTAAGTGACCAATTGTAGCATCGTAATTCGAGCATAAACGAATCTATGCACTGGTAGTCGCGATTGATCGAAGATGAACTCAGGTACTACTTGCTGTGCGAATGGAATAATGTGGAGTTGAACCACCTTTTCTACGCAATTTTGAGCAGTTACGTAACTTCGTTAGGAAGTAAAAGCTCAGTTTTGCGAGATAGAGATTATAATTCAGAGCTCACCGAAACATTCTGTTTCAAGAGTTAAATGATCTGAAACCCTGTTGTTTAGATCTTCTCTACACTCTAATAGATGTGTCCTTATTAAAAAAATAACCCAGCTGTAACCCAGTATAAGAAGCACTGAAGCCCAGTCAAAACAGTTCAATAAATATTCTCCTTTGTAAATGTTTAACGAGTTGCACCGTCCGCTCACAGTTAACTGCAGGGGAACCAAGAATCTTCTCGAATATTTTTAATCTTCATAGTGTCGATTCGAAATTGTCTTGTCAATTCTATGGGAGCTTGTTGCTGGTCGCAATGGACTTTGTATGATCTGCGTAGTAGATTATCGTTCTCTTTGCGCGGTTTAACGTCTTCTCTGGCCTTGCTCACTTTCTTCCTGGATCACGGCGTTTGGTGATATTACCCGTCTCTTAATTGACACTAGTTTCAAATATTTTGAACCACTGGTTGGAAATATTCGAGCATTAAACCGACCATTTCTGGTTATATCTCCTTATCTATGTCACCTTAATCACCCCAATGGCTGGTTTTGCGTCCATAATTATGTCTCTAGATGGCATAAATGACTGTTTGATGTAAAAGTCAAAGAAAAAGTTTGAAAAATTTTAAACACCAAATCGTAAATTCTAAATAATTTCAAAAATCTAATTAAAAAGTTATGAATTCCAATTAGTCACTAGAAACAAAATCAACACCTGAAAGATGTCATAACAAGATAATTTACTCGTATAATACGAGTAAATTATCTTGTTAAGAATGAAATTGAATAATCTCTATAATGCACACTTTGTAAATTACAAACATATCCAATTCGTGACACAATGTGCGGTTTAAAGTGTTATTTATTGAGTGGCACTTATTTTATTTTGATAGGTATATATTTATCATATTATCCATTCGTTTATGAAAATAAGTAGTGTCTAGAAGACCGGGATCTTACTTTGTTTATTCGAAACAAAAGTGGCAAAAGCTCATTATTGTTTGCTTCCTGGTATACGAGGCATAGCTGTTTCGTTAGTGTTTTGTTTTTATGCGGGGGGCATCACGATGTCAAATTGACAGGAATTGTGTTCTTTCAGTATGTCATAGCGCCCTTAAAAACTTAAGTATGTATTCCAAAAAAACAATATCAATTGGTATCAAACATTTTACACTCATTCAAAATTTAGATCAAAAGAATCAAAAAAAAATATTCTTAAGTCCTAAGTGCGACATTTTGCGAAAGAGACATTCTGCGAAAGAGACATTTTACGAAAGAGACATTCTGCGAAAGAAACGTTTTACGACCAGGTGACATTTTGCGAAAGAGACGTTTTGCGCCTGAGCCGTTCTGAGCCTGTAGCCAAACGGCAAACGACAATCGTTAACGTTCAGCAGTGGCTAATACATTTTCAACTTTATACTCCATCGCATAAAGTTGAAAATCTAGTAAAGACTGCTGAGCGATAGTGAACGAAACAAACGAAAACGATCTGTAATCTTTGATAGATTGTCAACTTTATGCAATGGGGTATAAAGTCCAAAAATGTATTAGCGACTGCTGAACGTTAGCGATTGTCGCTTGCCGTTTGGCTACAGGCTCTGTAATGTTGTATGATATAATGTGTGTGTGAATGACACGCGCAGCAATCAACAATAACATATTATTATGACATACGTCTGTCCGCGTCGAGAGCGCGGCGCTCACTGGCTGATTGAAGATAATGAACCATAGAAGAAGTTGAAATATGTAATAGCGGCAGCAACTCGGCCTTAATAAATTAAATAAATTTATTGATGCTTTACTATTTTAAAAAGAAAAAAGTTGTTTTTTATGAATCTCATTTTAAAATTTAATATCTGGTTGACCGAGCGTCGCTCGGTTTTTAAAATGTCTATATCTTGAGAACCGAGCTTTTCTCGAACCTGGGACCTTGATAAATCGATTCCTTGAGCCGAAAAAACTCTAATCTATAACTTTGATGAAAAGACCCGTTTCCTAGATCCTGATTATATATAAATATACAAGAATTGCTTGTTTAATTATATTAGATATTTTATACAATACATAGAATGATACCCTATCTATCCTCCACAATTCAGTTAGTGGTGGATAATATGATAACACTTCAAAAGACAGGTAGTCAGACTAAAGAGCTTCGGAAAAAAAAACTTTTTGTTGTGCCCTACAGGGTCCATAATGTACCTAGGTATAAGCATTATGGAGCAGTGGTGGCCCAGTGGTATCGATCCCGACTTACGAGTTGTAGGTCGTGGGTTCGAACCCCGCCAGGCGCATTGCTTTGTGTTTTTTTTTTCATCACCACTGCTCTCAAAACGCTGAAGGAAAACATCGTGAGGAAACTGGCATGTCCTAGAACCAAAAATTCGAAGAAATGTGACTGGGCCCGCGTGGTGGATTATGGCCCCTCACAGAAAAGAGGCCTGTGTCCCAGCAGTGGGAACAAAATAGGCTGATGATGATGATGATGATAAGCATTATTATTTTATGATCTGTATAATTGACATACGGCGATTGCGATTCGGGCGATTTTCAAATTTTTAAAAAATAATGAAACGACTTGACGTCTTCGTGGCGAGCGTGTTTTGTTTTTCATCTACCCGTAGACAACCGCCCGTTTTATGTCTATATATCGTACCTAGTGGTAAAGATTTTCTTTATTTTCATTTGTAGTTAAAATCGGTCGAATTGCGTCGCATCGCGTCATCGGCAGGGACATCTGAGGGACGAACTCCAACTACAAATGAAAATCAACCTAACCTCTAAAGAAATAAAGATGCAATTCGATTGACTTGACTGACGTGTTGTTATGGCAATCGTGTTTGATTTTCATCTATTCATAGATAACAAGGTGTTTTATGTCTTATGTCATAGCGGTAAGGTTGATTTTCACTTGAAGTTGGAATTCGTTCGAAACAGTAAAGTCCCTTACTCTAGCAAGGAAACTGGGTATCTTATTAGTGGTCACCCATCCGCAGCTAGCGCGGCTTTAACCATGAAGTTCGGCCCGTAAGGGTGCTCCCACATCTAACGACGCGGATTCGGATTTTTCCGTCGCCCTTTCTCTTTCTGTCGCTTAGAAATGCCATTTGCTAGACCGAGACAATGCGATAGCACGCGGCCGCCTTGAAGATTCCGTCGCATGCGATCGCATTATGCTTTCTGTCTCGGTCTTGCAAATGGCAGTTCTAAGCGACAGAAAGAGAAAGGGCGACGGAAATATCCGAATCCGCGTCGTTAGATGTGGGAGCACACTAATAATAATAATTGTCTTCCAGGTACCATGTCCGGTGGTGGTAAGACAACAATGCGCGGCAGAATGTCCAGCTCAGTGCAACAAGACACCAGTGAACAAGACCCTAGAGTGATGAAGGCTAATGAAGAGAAATTAGTGAGAATGGAACTAAGGTATGTTATCTTAAGGTCTATTTTCAGATACATGAATATTTTTGTTGATAGTTCTAGGTAGAGTTCTGGTCATAGAGAATGGACGATGGAGCAATACCTGCTAGTCTAAAACTGCCAATGCTGCTGACGAAATTGCGATATAATACGTAAAATGGAATATTCTATTCTATTGCCCAGGAAATAGAGTAGATAATTCTGTGCCTCTAGTGAAAAAGGGTATAAGTCCGATTAAATGAAATCGGACTTATACCCTTTTTCACTAGGGGCACAGAATTGATAAGAAACAATTTGCAATATTGCAAAAGAGACCTATTTTGAAATCGCATGGCTTCCTAAAAAGAAGATTACTGAAAACGCAAAACGTTAAACAATAATTTTGATGAGTGTTTTACTTAAAATTGCTTCTGACGTTACACGCGTATGGATGTGTGCTATGGATGTGTGCTATGGATGTGTGCTATGGATGCGTGCTATTGATGTGTCGTATGGATTTGTGCTAAGGATGTGTGCTATTGGTGTGTGCTATGGATGCGTGCTATTGATGTGTTCTATGGATGCGTACTATGGATGCCTACTATGGGTCGTCTTCCCTACTATCGATACATCGCATAGCTCGAGCTGCGTACCTTCCTCGCGCAGTTTGCGGCGGCGATATTAATTGCACATTTTACTCGCACCGCTATTTAGCTTAGCATCAATGGAAACGGTCACATGGTATCGTAGCTCAGCTTTTACATCCTCATAGCATAGCACATCTCTGGTGAAAAGGCTTATGGTCGTCGGCTGTTTGAATTCAGGAGCGCAGTATGGTGTTTCTTAGGGTCGATTTATACTAGCGCAGAGTCGAAGCGAATCGAAGCGTATTTCTAAAACTGAACATAACAATTTCCACCTTAACTCCACAGCGTAACGCACATATTAGTCAATCAGATATCGTAACGCACATATTATAAATCTTAGAAGTAATGTGTGCGTTACGCTGTGGAGTTAAGGTTGAAATTGTAATGTTCAGTTTTAGAAATACGCTTCGATGCGCTTCGACTCTGCGCTAGTATAAATCGACCCTTAGTCGGTCAAATCAATGTTTCACCGTAAAATTCTTTACAGGTTAACAGAAATACGTAACGAGCAAACTGAATTGGAGGAGTCACTGGGTGCGCTGCAGCGGAGTGTACGCGATGGAAAAATTACTCTCAATAAACTTAGTATCGAACTCAAGAGTTTGACCGAACAAGTTCCAGTCATGAAGGTAGGTTATCTTTTTGTCGACGTTGTAATAAAACCTAATAAGTCGACAAATCCTGCTCTGTAACTTTAAGAGTTAACTGAATAACTATAAAGTTCAATATAACAAATCCTTTTTGTCGACTTATTGAGTTTTCCCTCTTTGCGTGTCGCGGTTACGATCTCCGTGAACTACTAGTAGTTGATCCGGGTCTGGCTATTTGTGTATGTGAGATTCAATTATTGTGAACTGTGCAATCACGATGTAGAAGAAATTATTGGACCACTATTTAAAAAAAAACTTACTTAGTTTTTAATTGCCATATAATCTGCTGAACTAGCACGTGGCTACTGAGTTTTAATAACAAAAAGTTTTGTTTGTTTTTTAAAAACGATCGCAAAAAAAAACCGTTCTACAAGACACCGATAACATGATCTGCAATGAATACATTTATATGGCGCGCGAGTATGCAACGAGTCATGCTAATAGTGACGTAAGGTAATAATTAGATAAGCGCGCCGCTACAAATAGCCGCGGCCTTGACTTGTCGGGGGCGTTGCATTGTAAATCGGTAAATGCGTATTGATGAGAATTCCTTTGCTACATTATTAATCAATTATGAAGTATGTAATATTTTAACGTATCGACTTTATGTGTACACACACTTTTATTTAGGAAAATCATTCGCCATAATGGCGAAAGATTTTGCAAAATTAGTTGAACACGATTCATAAACATAAACCTTCGTAATGAGTACAAAATTGAACAGCGTGCCAAGTATAAGAGCATTGCAGCTTACTTTATACTACCTGATGTGAACAACTGGGAAGAGCACAGTGTTCACGACATACCGGCGCTAAACAAGTTTTGCGAGCCTCAATGTGATAAATAAAACAAAAACAGATACTATTCCACGTTGCGATTGCAGGTGTGTTTGGCAATATACCATGACTCGGATGCATGAGCTGCGTCGGCGTCGCCCGATGCTAAAACTGTCCCATCCTATGAGGATCTTAAAACACGAATCATTTCCGTTTCATTTTCTGTTCTATCTGGTATCCCGTGGTCCCGCGTCCGTTCTACATTGAGGAAGTCGACGAGTTGTTAGATACGCGAATTCATTTGTTTAGAGTACGAGCGATCCTAATCAATTGACACTGTCGAGCCAACAGTACATATGAGACGCTCGGCTTTGTCAAATCTTTATTAGACGCCTTCACTGCTCAAAAACATGGTCTGACAGTTGTTAGGTAAAATTGGAATTGAAATAGAACCAGGAAATAGACGGAAATGCCTGCTTCCACAACGGACATAGGGTACTTCGATTATAATGCGTCGTATTATAGTAAGGAGAAAATTAAAAAATGGATTGTATACGAACTTTTGTCGTTGCCATTTTCCGTCGCTTAATGATAGTTAGAAATGGCTACTTTAACAAGAGAAATAGAATATTTCGATTATCATGCCCCGATATTATAATAAGAGGCAAACTAAAAATGGAATTTTTGAGAACCGCTGTGGCGGCTATCCACCGAGTCGGAAATTGCTACTTTAACAAGAGAAAATAGCATATTTCGATTATCATGCCCCGATATTATAATAAGAGGCAAACTAAAAATGGAATTGCTACTTTAACAAGAGAAATAGCATATTTCGATTATCATGCCCCGATATTATAATAAAAGGAAAACTAAAAATGGAATTTTTAAGAACCGCTGTGGCGGCTATCCGCCGTATGTTGGTCCGTGAACGAGCTGATACTAAGGACAACGATATCGCTTACGTCCTTAAGATTTACAAGGGGTTGCACTCGAGTGTTGGTTTGAACTCTGAATTAGTCTCTACTACAACTGTACCGGTGCAAAATTTAAGATGTCGGAGACCTTATTCCATGCTGTCACATTCTCGGCATTCGTGATGGCCGGGCTTGAAGTTTGTCGCCGAATATATTCGGCGACACGTATACGTGAACAACTGAACGCACTTTTGCTCAGAATGCTACAGTACCTGAACAGATTTTTTTTTTTAAACCAAATAAATCTCATAATTGAAACACAGTGAAGATAAACTCTTCATCAACTTGTGTTACAATCATGTTTTTTTGAGTGTCAATCCTTTTTGTCCTATAATTATATTCATTGCAGTAATGACTGATCAGCAGAACTCATTATGCTCGTGATCTGCTTATGTAACAGCATCGCTAACGGTGCTTGTATAGACTGCACA
The DNA here is from genome assembly GCA_036375495.1 of Agrotis segetum. Taxonomy (NCBI): domain Eukaryota; kingdom Metazoa; phylum Arthropoda; class Insecta; order Lepidoptera; family Noctuidae; genus Agrotis; species Agrotis segetum. The sequence continues at coordinate 3,449,774 of JAQSVV010000031.1, forward strand.
TGTTCCCCTAAAAGTAGTGATTTCAAAGGTTCCGGTGGGTCTTCGAACAAAAGCAAATTTATTTTACCTCCAGAACAAATATTTATGTATAGTCAACATTATAATAATCCTCTTTCATGTCAGAGTACAGTAGAGATTGATTCCTGTTTTATTTTACGAGTATTGTAATTCAATGCGACCGGGGCACTCTCTTCTGCCTCCTATTCGGCTTATTCAAGTATGAATAGACGTATCGTTAAGTGGAGGAGCTCGTGGCTAAATAATTACAGCCGCACAGGCTGATCTGACGTAAAGCCGTTGGTCCCGGCTGTCATTTGTAGATCTGTTACTGTTAGTCAGAAGCTCTAAAGTCTGACAACCAGTCTTACCATGGGGTATTATCGTATTACCCAGTTACTGGGTTGTGGAGGTCCGACAGGCAGTCGCTCCATGTAAAATACTGATATCCAGCTGAATCTGGTTTGACTGGAAGCCGACCCCAATACAGTTGGGAAAAGGCTAAGCAGATGATGATAGACGTATCGTTCAACGTAAACGTAGGATTTGGTATTTTTTTTTTATATAATTAGCGCTCGGGAGTGAATTGAAATCACAACTATAATCAACTTCCAACACCTACTGGGCTTTCGTATTATGATTTACAAATTGATCCTACAGTTATTAGCTAATATTGCGATTGAAATTAACTGGATAATAGACAGAAATGGCTACCTTAACAAGAGAAATAGAATATTACGATTATCATGCCCCGATATTATAATAAGGGGAAAAATAAAAATGGATTTTGTACGAACTGCTGTTGCGACTATCTACCGTCTCTTGATGGACAGTATTTTTGTCCGTGAACGAGCTGAAACTGAGGTCGACGAGTTCGCTTACGTCGTTGAGATGTACAGTCGACGCTCAAAATTGGTTGGCCGCACTTACAAGGCAATAGCTTAACATCTAGTTTGACTTATGACCTTCTACTTTCGAGAGACACATGTATCATCAACTACTGATTGCATAGGATTCATAATTTCAACATTGTAAAGCGTGTCCAGTTGACTTAGTGGTTAAGCGTTAAGACAACAAAATTACTGTGATCAAAAAGACGCGAGTTCAAACCTCACGAAATGATAATCTTTTTGTAGGTTTTACTCAATTGTTCGTCTACTCAATTAAATAACCAATAACTAAGTTGTTTATTTAAATATTGTGATGACATCAAAGAAACAAAACCGGCCAAGTGCGTGTCGGGCCACGCACAGTATAGGGTTCCGTAGTTGCCCATCAAAATACTTATGCGAACTAACTAAACTGATTCGCTGAATTTAATTTTAAAAAGAAGAATTTTCAAAATCGGTCCAGGAGTCTTTGAGAAATCGGGGAAAATACATAAGAAAAAAGATTACAACGAATTTAGAACCTCCTCCTTTTTTGAATTTAGTTAAAAATAGTTGACGATAAAAACCTACCTATCCCCAAAAAACATACCTATAAAAGCTGTAAAAATAAAAATGACAAACTTACATTTGCAGTTGTCTCCGATACTTTTTGTTTAAGAAAATATGATATCAAGTACATTTTATAAGTTGGTCGACTATTACTCGTAAAGTTGTAAAGCCTACTTAGTCACGATAATTTTCTTTTAAACTTCGTTATATGTACTACTATTGTGAATTTTTTCACACCCCCAAACATAACCGTTTAGCTGGTAGAGGGGGGGGACACTCGAATCGAGCAAAATTTAGCACTTTAAAGCTTAATATTTCACAAACGAATTTTTTTATCAAAAAATTGTTAATGGAAACTATAATTATTTTTTAAAGGCCTATTTAATGATACCCCACACTAAGGGGTACGCGAGAAAAAAAAATCCTCACTTTACGTGTAAGTACTGGAGGTACCCTAAAAAAAAATATTTTACAAGATTTTATTTTACCACTTTTTCGGCACAACAAATCCGTATATTTATACCAAATTACAGCTCTCTAGTACTGTGCGTCTCTGAGCTAAACTGCGGACAGACGGACGGACGGACGGACGGACGGACGGACGGACGGACGGACGGACGGACGGACGGACATGGCGAAACTATAAGGGTTCCTTGTTGACTACGGAACCCTAAAAACTGCAAACGTCTTTACTAAGATTCGAACTCAGATCCATCTATTGATCGTGAATCCACTTAGCCCAACAGAAAGTTATCAGCATATGTTAGATCAATGAGAATGAATGCAAAAGAATGTTAAGAACCGGTTTCCACTTTTGTAAAACACGGTTGTAGCACAAATTGTGCGCCTGATTTTTTCGTTTTCAATTTCTTACTAAAGGCTCTGATAATGATGATAGTTTAATAAAGGGTTTAGAATTAAAAAAAAAATGCGTGATAATTATGATATAACAATAATTATATTTTTGTTGTTTAATGATAATATAATAATATTTAAGTATTACAAATTCGTAGATATTTTTTTTTATTATTTTAACAAAATTATGAAATGATTCAATGGACTTTCGAAGCTATTAAACAATAAATAAGAAAATTCAACAAATCGAAATAAAATTAAAAAAAATTAAACAAGTGCATGTCGGGCCACGCACAGTGTAGGGTTCCGTAGTTGCCCATCAAAATACTTATGCGAACTAACTAAACTGATTCGCTGAATTTAATTTTAAAAAGAACAATTTTCAAAATCGGACCAGGAGTCTTTGAGAACTCAGGGAAAATACATAAGAAAAAAGATTACGACGAATTTAAAACCTCCTCCTTTTTTGAAGTTAGTTAAAAATAGTTGACGATAAAAACCTACGTATCCCCAAAAAACATACCGTAAAAATATACATAATAAAGCTGTAAAAATAAAGTTGACAAACTTACATTTGCAGTTGAAGAGCATGTTCTCCGATACATTTTGTCGACTATTACTCGTAAAGTTGTAAAGCCTACTTAGTCATGATAATTTTCTTTTAACATTCGTTATATATACTACTGTTGTGAATTTTTTCACACCCCCAAACATAACCGTTTAGCTGGTAGAGGGGGGGGACACTCGAGTCGAGCAAAATTTAGCACTTTAAAGCTTAATATTTCACAAACTAATTTTTTTATCAAAAAATTGTTAATGAAAACTCCCAATATTTTTTAAAGACCTATTTAATGATACCCCACACTAAGGGGTACGTGAGAAAAAAAAAATCGTCACTTTACGTGTAAGTACAGGAGGTACCCTAAAAAAAAATATTTTACGAGATTTTATTTTACCACTTTTTCGGCACAACAAATTCGTATATTTACACCAAATTACAGCTCTCTAGTACTGTACGTCTCTGAGCTATACTGCGGACAGACGGACGGACGGACGGACGGACGGACGGACATGGCGAAACTATAAGGGTTCCTTGTTGACTACGGAACCCTAAAAATGACTGTACTAACCCTTACTAATGTTTTATTATATTTTAACAACTAAATAAATACAGCGTATTTTTTATACATATAGTGCGGACATTTTATTTTAATTATTATCTTTTAAGAAAATGAATAAAATCGTATAATTACTTTACCAAAAGAAATATTTAAGTTATCATTATTAAAGTTGATTATTTTGAAACAGTAACATGACGCCGCGACCCTGAAATTTAATAGACTATTTGCCCTTTGCGATCCAGGGCAGTAAGAGCGAGCGAAGTGAGCTGGGGACTTGGGTCACCCTGACTCGCACAGGTTAGGTTAGGTAAGACCTTAGAACGCAAAAAGCTCATTTTCCTTTGCTTTGCCGGGCGGCGATGCCCTTTTACGGTGTCAATATAAGTGTTTTAGCACCGTGACCCTGGAACGCAAAGAGCCAGTCGATCTTTGCGTTCCCAGGTCGCGGTGCCAAAAAAGGTCTTGCTTTGATCACATCAAGTTTCTTCGGCTTCACCAAGTGCGATTTAGCAAAAATAAAGTTAACTACGCACTTCATAAAAAATACCCTGTATAGGATAGCGAGGTTACTATTAGCTTAAAATATCTGTTTCATTACGAAAAGAGGATTGAAGCTCAATAACCTCGAATCTTAATCCTAAAATAAAATTTAAGTGTTAATAAAACTATGTTAACGTTTCCAGTCTATTTACAATAAATAAATAAAAAAACATAATAATATAAAATATTCTTGAGAAAATCTTAAACGTTTTTTTTCCTGTAAAACGTAAACGGTTTTTAGCTGATGTTCGATGATATAAACCTTCAGTGTTGAGTGCACGGTGAACGGTTATTAATTTAAGTTACTCATTGAAGGAAACCTTATCCTTCGTTTTCGTTTACCATATTTTGACGTCCATGCATATCCTTTACAACAATCCGTATCCATAACAAGTGTTCCACTTCGCTCTCTTCAAGCTTTGTTTTTTTCTTCTCATATCCCACAGACTCACAGTATTTCAACACTAGAACAAAACAAGTAATATCTTTATGGAAGCTGTACAGCTGTTGATTTATTTTAAGAAAAATCTATACACATACTAAGTATCAATCAGATTTTTTTACTTTTAAACAAACCGATTTTAACACTTTTTAATACGGAATCTTATAATAATAAGAACATTAACATGTGAAATAATTAAAATTTAAATGTTAATACTCACACTTAGTCCGGTTTCATTTGACATTTGTGTTATGTTTCATTCACATTTATGTAGGGCTATAATATTCGCCCCCAATCTTTATATGTAAAAATTCCATTGTTTATATTTCACTGCAAATCGGTAATTATAACAAGTGTAATCGGACATTCAAACACTCGTCACACACAATAACCAGGAATCAACAAGTCAACGTTCTAATAAAGGTGATTCGAAACGAACTAACATATTTGTGTCTACCCTACAAATAATTTACTTTTGTTTTCTGAGATCTACCGACAAAACTTTATTAATGAGAACATAACAAACTATACACACAACACTAATGACGATCGAACTAATATTAGTAATTATAAAAAAAAAAACGAATTTTAACTAACAAAACCCTTTTAAAAGTGTATTAAAAATAACAAAAAGTATAAAGTAACGATTAAAAATTAAGAAAATGAAATTATGAATGGTAAAAAAAAAAACACTAAGTAGGTGATTTGAACTCACGCCACAGCTCGTCAGTTAACGCACTGAGCGGTATAGTTTACCACTGTGCCAACATTACTTGTAGGAAACTGGTTGAAATTATGAAGTATACCATAAGTTGATTTGATTTGTATAGTATTAAAACAACTTATAACAAAAGGACGTAAGTCACAGCGAAGCGTCAGGCTATTGCGTTGAGAAATTGACACAGGATTTTCGAATTCGACTGTACAAGTGGATGCACTCGAGTGTTGGTTTGAACTCTGAATTAGTCTCTACTACAACTGTACCGATGCAACATTTAAGATGTCGGAGACCTTTTTCTATGCTATCACATTCTCGGCATTCGTGATGGCCGGGCTTGAAGTTTGTCGCCGAATATGTGAACAACTGAACACACTTTTGCTCACAATGCTACAGTACCTGAATAACTGTTTTGACTTTTAAAACCAAAAAAATCGCACAATTACAACACATTGATGAAATATTCTTCATCAACTTGTATTACAATTATGTTTTTTATTTTGAGTGTTCAGTCCGTTTTGTCCTGTAATTAGATTAATTGCAGGAATGACTGATCAACAGTTCTGAATATGTTCATGTGTAATAGCAAACGTAAACGACTGAAACATACTCTCTGTTCAGAAAGCAACGGATTTGACGCCAATTGTGCACTTCGCACATTGTGTACTTGACACAAATTGTGCACATTGCAAATTGTAAAATTCGTAAAACCACGGTGGTAAAACGTTCACTTCTCTAATTAAGCACTCCTGAAAATGAACGTGAATATTATCAAAATCTTCTTCTTCTTTATAAATAAAAATGAATTGTTGTTCGTTAGTCTGATTAAAACTCGAGAACGGCTGGGCCGATTGAGCTGATTTTGGTTTTGAATTACTTTGGAAAGTCCAGGGAAGGTTTAAAAGGTTTTTTTTATCGTTTCTCAGGCGGTACGGAGTTCGCCGGGTCAGGTAGTGCAAAATAAAAACCGTTTGCTTACAATAATGTTTTTGTTCATTTTGCTCGAGTTTACAATGAAAACAGTAGTTTCATGTAAACAATAATCAAGTTTAGGAAATTTTTGATTATCTGTTGTCAGTACATGTCAGCTATACACATAATATGAACACTCCAGTCATTTATTGCAGTATGTAGGGCACTGCGAGACTCAAATATTTTGTATTTAATATTTCTAGAGCTCAACGTCTTTCAACACAAAAGTTGCTATTCCACGTCCAGATTGCAGGCGTGTTTGACTACACAAGAGATAATTTACTTCCGTTGCACTTTCCGTTCTGTTCGGCCGTCATGTATAGCGCCGTCTCCTTCTGTTCGGCAAACACGGCCATCATGGCCGATTGTGAAGAGGAGGCTTAACGCTTAGCGTACAGTATTTGCAGAGAGTGCAGACCCGAAATCTACTGCACGACCGTTCAACATTGAGGATGTCGAGTTGTTACATACGAACGAATTCATTTGATTGACATTGCCGAGCCAACACTACTTGATGATCAACACAGAGATGATCGGCTTTGTCAAACCTTTGTCAGACACCTTAGCTGCTTAAAACCTGGTCTTACCGTTGCGTTATTAGGTTAAAATTGGTATTGAAATTAACTAAGAAATAAACAGAAATGCCTGCTTCCACAATGTACATAGGGTACATTTTATAGACAGACGGAATTTGCTGCTTTCACAAGGGAAATGAATATTTCGATTGATAGTTTGAACTTCAAATTAGTCTCGACTAGAGATGAGATTTATCCACTTTACGCTTTAGCAGCGTAAGTATATGAATAACCCTACCTAATTTTGACCTATGCGTAACAGTCAGGTTTTTTAACATAGATTCTTTGATTGTATCTATATCAATTTTGCCTAAACACTGCTGGATAGAAAAGCGATTCTGCTATTTTAAGACGACGGTGGTCGATGTCGGACGATTCGTTAACGTTTTTATTAACAGTGGAGTTGTTATTTTAGCGAAAATATTTTAAGCTTGGTAATGCATTAATTGATCAAACGACGTATGAAATGAGTTCCATCTCCAATTGGAGTAGAGGTCTGATAACAATAAGTATTGGATGACTTCTAAGCAAGATCGCAAAAAAAATCCGTTCTATAAGACACCGATACCATCAACTTCAGTGAATACCTTCATGTGGCGCGCGAATACGCAATGACGAGTCATGATATAAGTGACGTCATAATTAGATAAGCGTGCCGCGGGCAACGTCCGCGACCAATATAGCCGCGGCCTTGACTGACTTGTTGGGGGCATTGCATAGATAACCGAGAAATGCGTCTGGATGATATTCCATTACATGATTGATTATAATTAATTACGCGAGTATGTTATATTTAAACCTTAATAAAACAGAATTAATTTAGAATGTTAAGTAAATAAGAACATTTCTAATGCTGCCACTTGAGTCGATACATGCAAAATATTTCGGACTTAAACATCACAAATCGCGCAAGCGCCTATTGCAATGATAGGCTTACAGGACGATCCAATCGAACAGCGTGCTAGATACATAATATAAATATGAAAGCATAGCAGATTACATTCACTTTCTGATTTATACATATACTATAGGAAGTGCAAAGAAAATGTCTATGAAAGACACACTTTGCACTTCCATCGGAGAAGCTCATTTAGTGTCTCTAGAGGATTTCAGAGCTCAACGTCAAAAAACATAAAGGTTGCTGTTCCACGTCTAGTTTGCATTCGTGTTTGACTAAACCGAGTCATAATCGTATTATGTAAGGAGGATTTTAAAACACGAATTTTGTCCATTTCCGTTGCATTTTCTGTTCTCTCTGATATCGCTCAGCGTACACTATTTGCACGCGAAAGCACAGACTCAAAACTAACTGCACGACAATTCTATATTGAAGGTGTCGAGTTGTTAAATACGAATTCATTTGTCTAGACTAGAGTACCAGCTATCCAGATCACTTGACACTGTCGAGGAATCACTACTTAGATATGATCGGCTTTGTCAATCTTGGTATTAAAATTAACTAGAAAATAGACGGAAATGCCTGCTTCCACAATGGACATAGGGTACTTCGATTATAATGCGTCGTATTATAGTAAGGAGAAAAATAAAAAACCGGCCAAGTGCGTGTCGGGCCACGCACAGTGTAGAGTTCCGTAGTTGCCCATCAAAATACTTATGCGTACTAACTAAACTGATTCGCTGAATGTAATTTTAAAAAGAAGAATTTTCAAAATCGGTCCAGGAGTCTTTGAGAAATCAGGGAAAATACATAAGAAAAACCGGCCAAGTGCGTGTCGGGCCACGCACAGTGTAGGGTTCCGTAGTTGCCCATCAAAATACTTATGCGAACTAACGAAACTGATTCGCTGAATTTAATTTTAAAAAGAAGAATTTTCAAAATCGGTCCAGGAGTCTTTGAGAAATCGGGGAAAATACATAAGAAAAAAGATTACAACGAATTTAGAACCTCCTCCTTTTTTTGAATTTAGTTAAAAATAGTTGACGATAAAAACCTACCTATCCCCAAAAAACATACCTATAAAAGCTGTAAAAATAAAGTTGACAAACTTACATTTGCAGTTGACTCCGATACATTTTGTTTCAGAAAATATGATATCAAGTACATTTTATAAGTTGGTCGACTTTTACTCGTAAAGTTGTAAAGCCTACTTAGTCATGATAATTTTCTTTTAAACTTCGTTATATATACTACTATTGTGAATTTTTTCACACCCCCAAACATAACCGTTTAGCTGGTAGAGGGGGGGGACACTCGAATCGAGCAAAATTTAGCACTTTAAAGCTTAATATTTCACAAACGAATTTTTTTATCAAAAAATTGTTAATGGAAACCATCATTAATTTTTAAAGACCTATTTAATGATACCCCACACTAAGGGGTACGCGAGAAAAAAAAATCCTCACTTTACGTGTAAGTACTGGAGGTACCCTAAAAAAAAATATTTTACGAGATTTTATTTTACCACTTTTTTGGCACAACAAATCCGTATATTTACACCAAATTACAGCTCTCTAGTACTGTGCGTCTCTGAGCTAAACTGCGGACAGACGGACGGACGGACGGACGGACGGACGGACGGACGGACGGACGGACGGACGGACATGGCGAAACTATAAGGGTTCCTTGTTGACTACGGAACCCTAAAAAAGATTACGACGAATTTAGAACCTCCTCCTTTTTTTGAAGTTAGTTAAATAGTTGACGATAAAAACCTACCTATCCCCAAAAAATCATACCATAAAAACATACCTATTAAAGCTGTAAAAATAAAGTTGACAAACTTACATTTGCAGTTGATTTATTGTTTCTCCGATACATTTTGTTTAAGAAAAAATTTAATCAAGTACATTTTATAAGTTGGTCGACTATTACTCGTAAAGTTGTAAAGCCTACTTAGTCATGATAATTTTCTTTTAAACTTCGTTATATATACTACTATTGTGAATTTTTTCACACCCCCAAATATAACCGTTTAGCTGGTAGAGGGGGGGGGACACTCGAATCGAGCAAAATTTAGCACTTTAAAGCTAAATATTTCACAAACGAATTTTTTCATCAAAAAATTGTTAATGGAAACTATCATTATTTTTTAAAGGCCTATTTAATGATACCCCACACTAAGGGGTACGCGAGAAAAAAAAAATCCTCACTTCACGTGTAAGTACAGGAGGTACCCTAAAAAAAAATATTTTACGAGATTTTATTTTACCACTTTTTCGGCACAACAAATCCGTATATTCCCACCAAATTACAGCTCTCTAGTACTGTGCGTCTCTGAGCTAAACTGCGGACAGACGGACGGACGGACGGACGGACGGACGGACGGACGGACGGACATGGCGAAACTATAAGGGTTCCTTGTTGACTACGGAACCCTAAAAATGGATTTTATAAGAACTTCAGTCGTTGCCACTTTCCGTCGCTTAATGATAGTCAGAAATTGCTACTTTAACAACAGAAGTAGAATACTTCGATTAAAATGCCACGATATTATAAAAGGGGAAAACTAAAAATGGAATTTTTAAGAACCGCTGTGGCGGCCATCCACCGAGTCGGAAATTGCTACTTTAATAAGAGAAATAGTATACTTCGATTATCATGCCCCGGTATTATAATAAGAAGAAAACTAAAAATGGAATTTTTAAGAACCGCTGTGGCGGCTATCCGCCGTATGTTGGTCCGTGAACGAGCTGATACTAAGGACTACGAGATCACTTACGTCCTTAAGATTTACAAGTGGATGCACTCGAGTGTTGGTTTGAACTCTGAATTAGTCTCTACTACAACTGTATCGGTGCAACATTTAAGATATCGGAGACCTTATTCCATGCTATCACACTCTCGGCATTCGTGATGGCCGGGCTTGAAGTTTGTCGCCGAATATATTCGGCGACACGTATACGTGAACAACTGAACACACTTTTGCTCAGAATGCTACAGTACCTGAACTGAAATCTTTTTTTTTAAACCAAATAAATCTCATAATTGTAACACAGTGAAGATAAACTCTTCATCAACTTGTGTTACAATTATGTTTTTTTTAGTGTTCAATCCTTTTTGTCCTATAATTATATTCATTGCAGTAATGACTGAACAGCAGAATTCATTATGCTCGTGATCTGCTTATGTAATAGCATCGGTAACGGTGATAGTGTCTCTTTCACGTCAGAGCACAGTATAGATTGATTCCTGATTTCAATGCGACCGGGGCGCTCTCGTCTGTCTCAAAATCGGCTTATTTAAGTATGTACAAACGTATCGATCAACGTTAACGCAGGATTTGATATATTTTTTGGCAACAGTTATTAGCTAACATTAATTTTGATTTTTTTTTAATTATTTAAAAATTTTATAGAACTCTAAGTTGACTAGGTACTATAACAAAAGCATTCGAGCGTAACGCCTTCTCATTTACTATGAGCAAATAGTAAACGAGCAGTCTAATTAGTATTAGTTAATCAAAAGGTCTTTTCAATGTACAATTTTGCATGTCATTCCTTCTTACACCTTTTTTATGCCTTCTTAAAACTTGCTTTACCTCGGTTACTGGTGATCAGTCGTCACCGAGGCAATACAAGTTTTAATTAAAGAACGTCATTTTGGAGTTTCCTTGAAGATTCCCACATAGTATCCCCGACAAAAAGAGAAAAGAATAAAAAAAATCGATAGAAAAGTTCAAGTGGACAGAACTTGAACCTGCGATGTAGTTTACTAGGTGCTTTACCATCTAAGCCATCGCAGTCAAGTCCTACAGTGTGTCAAGGTGATGTTTTGCGCCATCTATTGTTGAAATGTGACAACTTCAACATGTTGATATTACTGTGAAGAAAATTTTTTTAACAGACGATTTTGCGTCACTGGGACACTGCCATACCTATGTGTTAATTTTTTCACATAGAAATTAGCGCCATCTAGTACCATATCCGCGTAAGCTTCGATGAGTTTAGTAAAAAGTGATATGAAAGTGATAAAAACTTTTTGAAAAAAAAAAGGGAACCGACTTCAAAACCAAACACAAAAAAAACCTTTTTATTTATTTATCATTGAAAAAAACTTTCCTTCGGAAGTCGGTGGCTTCGTTTTGTTTTATTTCATTGACATATGGCCACCGACTTCCGAAAGAAAAGTTATTTTATAGTTTTTTTGTGTTTGGTTTTGAAACGGTTCCCTTTTTTTCAAAAAGTTTTTTATTTTTGCCTTTTTTAGTTGAGATACCAAAATCTACAATCCTATTAAGCAAAACGGATCTATGTGAGCAATTTCACGAGATATCCATTAGTGTTATATATTAAAACCTTCTCCAGAATGTAATAAACACTTTCCTGAAAACTGTATCAAAATCCGTTCAGCCAAACGCGAGATAATCGCGGACAAACATGCAATTATCCTTGAAAATCCACAATCCAAGTAAGCAAAAACGGATCCACGCGGGCAACGTCACGGGATATCTATTAGTGTTATATACTAAAACCTTCTCCAGAATGTAGTGAATTCTTTCCCGAAAACTGCGTCAAAATCCGTTCAGCCAAACGCGGGATAATCACGGACAAACATACATACATACATGTCGAATTGAGAACCTACTTTTTTTTTGAAGTCGGTTAAAAAATTCTAAACAGGAATTTTTTAAACAGGAGTTTAATTTATTTTTACAACTTTTCTCTAAATTCTCGCTCTTCAAAGAATGGTAAAAGAAAGCATACAGCTTGAATTTGGGGTAAGCACCATCTATGTCACATTTTACAAAACTCATTCAAGTTTACGCGGACATGGTATAGATGGTGCTAGTATCTTCGTGAAGTTGTGACATTTCAACAATATAGATGGCGCTAATTATCACCCTCAGATTTAAAAAGGACTTGAGAAATTGGAGCTAGCATGTCGTAGCAGCGGTGGCTAAGTTGGTTAAAGTCCGGTTTATTGAATCGGAAAGTCCCAGGTTCAAATCCTGTCCGCACTCAGAATTTTCTTTCATTAGAAAATGCGTATATTAATTAATAATAGTTTGGTTAGATTATCAGTAAAAATACAACTAGGTTTAATACGAAATGCTATCGCGACTGTCTACCTTAGTTTGATAAACAGTACGTTACTACGTGAGCGCGCTCAGACCGATCTCAACGAGATTACTTACGTCATTGAAATATACAAGTGGATGCATTCAAGTACTAGTTCGAACTCAACTGAATTAGCCTCTACTTCAACCGTACCGATTACACAATATGTAAGTAAGCCTTATAGGCTGCTATCACATTCGCCTCATTCGTGATAACCGTGCTTGAAATTCTTGACCGAAGCGATATGGCAAAGCCCGAACGTAATCTACTCTGGCTGCAGGAGCGCACCCTCACACAAGCAGAGAGATGGTGGACCTCGACACCAGGCTGCAGGCAATCCAAGGAAGCCCTGCCATCCCTAGATGGCAGGCTAACCAGACGTCTCCTACGCCTGGACAGGACCGGCATGCGCCTGCTGACAGGGACCATAACGGGACACTGCTCACTAAACAAACATTTCCACACAATAGGCATAACGGACAGTCCCCTGTGCAGGGCTTGCATGGAGACTGAAGAAACCGTTGCACATGTACTCTTCGAGTGCACAGGTGTCACCCAGATCAGGACAGAGACCCTCGGGACACCCAGGACTTACACAGATATTCTCCACAGACCAAAAAACCTGATCAACTTCTGGAGGGAGGTGGGCTGGTTGGAATAAGCCACCAAGGCCACTATGGCCCACGCACAATGGTCCACTTAAAGGACTAAGTGCGGAAACCATAACCCCTAACATAGAACATAGAACGTAATCTACTCGGAAAATGTTACAAATATGTTTCTTTCTTTTTTTTTCGATTCTTTTTGATCGTTCGTCGCTTAGAGACTGACTATTGAGGTTTATTTTTGATGGCCTCTTGCAGTGCAACAACTCTAGAAGGTAAAGGCACTGCTTAACCGGGCAATCGCGATAGGAGGAAACACCACGGGCTGGAAAATTGAAAAATAGGTATTTGTAAAATCTATTGCTGTCGCGCAATGCCCACAACAGAGATACAGAGCGCGATAGAGACAACTGCAGCTTGGACCGAAAATACCTTATTAAATGGCACAAAATCAACGATTCGTAGTCCCCTGATTACTCCTCCAAAACTTAACCGATTTCACTACCTTTTTCTTTAAAAAATAAAGAAAGGCATTGGCCGTGTTCCTATGTTTTTTTTTTTTTTTTATATATAATTTCGCCAAATTTGTTTTCTGGATATTTGAACACAGCGAAAAATCTGGATTTTTTTTTGGGATTGTAAATGTTCATATCTCTTTTAATAATTAATTTATGGAAAAAAGGAAAACATAGAGACATGCCAATAGTGGTCACAGATTTTTTGTAAAAAAATTATTGCTCTATTGGCATTATCCAGGGAGAAAACAGGGGACTATGTTTGTATGGAAAAACGGCTGTGGTGTTTCCTCTTAAGACCAAAGATTAATATATGGCCAGGGCTATATCAAGGCCTCAGCCAGGGCTTGCAAAGAAAAGCGTTCTTTAAATGAACGACACTAAGAGCACTCCCTGTTGGATTCTGGCCTCGGCTTAATGACGCAGAGCTAAGTGAGGGTCAGGCTGGGTCTGATTATTATTGAGGGAATTTAAAGCTACCTGCTCTTGCTCAACGGCGCGGGCTGGCTCGTCGAAAGGATCAGCGCGGTATTTATTACATACTAGCTGTGCCCGCGAATTCGTTCGCGTCTATGTCGGAACTTAACAATGTATTTTTTATAAAATTTACAAAGTTTTATACAAAGTTTCATCCCCTATTTTATTTCCTTAGGAGTAGAATTTATCAACTTAGCGGATGCCTACGTCATAACATATACCTGCACGCCAAATTTCAGCCCGTTCTTTCCAGTGGTTTGGGCTGTACGTTGAAAGATCACTATGTCAGTCAGTCATCATGAGTTAATATACAACGTGTAACGTTAATAGCGCAAAACCTCTCGTGGGCTAACTCAGCCCATGTTACTGAACAATGTTTGTTCCAAGACTTTCTTTGTGTTATTAACGTTACACGTTGTATATTAAGATTTATTTATTTTACAAGTAACTTATGATTCGAAAGTTTATTTATATCGCGAGCGGTCGTAGATATAAGGACATATAGGCCTCCACGTGGTGCTATAGCGTCCAATCTCCCGCTTTTTTCATCCAGTCACTGCCAGCTACCTTCTTCAGGTCATCGGTCCATCTTGCCGTGGAGCGTCCCACCCTATGTTTACTTACACGCGGTCTCCATTTGAACACCTTCCAACCTTTTGTCGTTTCTGCGGCAGACATGACCAACCACAGACAGTTTTGGCTTCAATTTTCTCTTTTAATGTTTTCTAACCGACTTCAAAAAAGGACGAAGTTCTCAATTCGTCGGAATCTTTTTTTTTTATGGCCTGGACCGATTTGGAAAAAAAATCTTTTGTTTGAATGGTATACTTTCCAAATGGTCCCATGATCATCAGGTCAGGATCTGATGATGGCAGTCCAGGAAAATCGAGGGCAACGTTCAAATTTTATACTCATATAGTACCATTCTCATATATTTTCTAAAGCTGTTCAAGTATTTGCATCTGATAATCATCATCTCAGGTGGACGAGCTGATGATGGAAGGTACAACTCCTTAATAGTAAGGAGTAGGCGTTTTTTTGTTGTACTTGGTATCATTATGTTTTTTTTTTACAGAATCAAATAAAACAACAAGAAGCGAAGGTGGCATCCAGCAAGGTGGACCCCGAACAGAAAGCAAACTTGGAAGCGGCTCTCGGAGCGGCTCAAGGAAAACTGGATAAAGCCAAAAAGGATGCTGGCGAAGTAAGTTCTTAGACCTTTTTAAAAAAAATTACCTAATGAGTCCTCCGGCCCAGGCCGGGACAGGAGAGACTGTCAGACTTGTACTGACTAAAATCCACGGTGTTCCTTCAATAGCCCTTTATGTACCAGGGTCACGGTTACCGAGTCAGACAGTCCCGCGACCCCGCAAAGTAACGCCTGATTACATAATTGAACTTAAAAAAAATGTTTAAAATTATGTTTGCAGGTCGAAGGAGAGGTACAAGCAGTGGATGCACAGATAGCGGCAGTGGCCGGCGGAAAAGTGAAGGATTTGCAAAAAGTTGTCAACGACCTTATAAAGAAAATAGACAAAGTCAACTCTGAGATAACTAAGCTTAAGGTTGCTATTAACACTAGCAAGAGGTACGTTTTATTTTAATAATCTTCGTATTGCTGAAGACTTTGTTGTTTTCTTTTCTTTTTGTGGCTTAACTGGACTTTTCTGTGACGCCTTAAATGTATCTAAGGCCTCCAGGGGAATGATATTATTCTTGTACGAAGTTGACGTTTTAATAATTATATAGGGTGACTTCAGGTTTGTTCCCATAGTAAAAGTTGTTGCTTATCATGAGCAAAATCACGTGTTTAAGTATCGTACACTAATTTACCAGTCAACCTTTATGTTTTTCCAAAAAAAAAAACTCATCCGACTTAAAAAAAAATGGTTTTAAGTTCGACCTGTATGTTTGTCCGCAAATATCTCACGTTTGGCTGAACCGATATTGATACGGTTTTCATTTAATAAGTATTTTAGAAGTCGGTGACTTATCAAAAATCACAAAAAAGTTTAAAATAACTTTTCTTTCGGAAGTCGGTGACTTTGTTAAACGTTATTTGATTTACTCAATTTAGGGAGTACAGACGTGGTATTATGTTGTGTGATTGCGTAAATAATGCATAAAATTTTGAAAACAGCAATATCAGTTGATTTGCTTTCATTTATACGAGTTCTTTCGATTTCTCCAAGATTCTATCGGCAGTTCTTGACTTGATGATCAAGGGACCATCTTGGAACTATACAACGTGTAACGTTAATAGCTCAAAACCTCCCGTGGTGTAACTCAGCCCATGTTACTGAACAATGTTTGTTCTAAAACTTTTGGAAATACGCAAAAAAACAAGATTTTTCATACCGATTGGCGATCAATTTCTCATTTTTATGAAAAAGCAACTTATTTTTTGCGAATTTCCTAAAGTCTTAGAACAAACATTGTTCAGTAACATGGGCTGAGTTAGCCCACGAGAGGTTTTGCGCTATTAACGTTACACGTTGTATACACTTTCAAACAAAAAAAGATCTTTCAAAATCGGTCCATGCGTCCTCAAAATCTAGTAACAATAAGTCGAATTGAGAACCTCCTCTGTTAGTAAGTATGGAGTTTCTTGCCCATTCTTCTTCATACATCCTACCTTAGCGAATGGGTGTAGATTCAATCCCATCCCATCCCATTTCCTTAATTTTAAAAATCGACGTTTAAAAGTGCCTCTTGGATGGCCTAATTGAAATAAATGATTTGACTTTGACTTTGTTTCGGCTGCGCCTTACCGTTTTTAAATGCAATTAGTTCTTTTTCCTTTGATTTGCTATTATAATTTATCAGGCGTTATCTTATATCTGTTGAAGGGAAACTAATGAAAAAAAATGTTATTGCTTTGTTTCTCTTTCTCATATACGATCGATCGAAAATTTTCATCATCTGCCTGTCTTTTTCCCAACTATATTGGGGTCGGCCTCCAGTCGAACCAGATCTATGCAGCTGAATATGAGTATATTACATGGAGCGACTGCCTATCGGACTTCCACAACCCAGTAACTGAGTTAAAGAACATTGTAGCGTCAATTTCAATTAGCAATAGATGTAGGAATTCGTGTATTTTTGTCGTTTTACTAAAGAAAAGAAACCTTATCGTTGTGTTTGAATAGACATCCGCAGTTTTTTTTTAAGTCGTTTACTATAAATGTATATTTTTATACAGAAACGCGAAAAAATCGAAAGATAAAATTCACCAGATGGAAGGAGATTTGAAAGAGACGGAGAAAAATTTGGAAACTTTGAATAACCAGAAGAAAGAACTTGTTCTCGAAAGCTCTAAGTTACAGAAGGAATTGGAAGAGGTGAGTAGCTCATGTTATAATTAAATATCTGGTTGACCGAGCTCGGTTTTTAAAATGTCTATATCTTGGGAACCGAGCTTTTCTCGAACCTTGGACCTTGATAAATCGATTCCATGAGCCGAAAAACCCCTAATCTGTAACTTTCATGAAAATCCTTGGAGCCGTTTTCGAGATCCTGATTTATATATAAATAAATATACAAGAATTGCTCTTTTAAAGATATTAGATAGATAGATTCGATAAAAAAATTTCTTTACCCCATTACTGGGCTAAGGTTTTTCCTTTCTGCTTCCAAGCCTCTCTATTCTCGCTAGCATGCGGACGGCGACTAATAGGTGACTCGGCGTCCGATTATGGACCATTCCTGGGTCGACGGCGCGTCGTATTTCACGCGCGCCTCAAAAAGCTGTTTGCAATATGATGGGGCCCTCTTTAAAAGACCAATACTATCGCAACTACCGGGTAGCCGTGGCCCCGGAACGTAAATGGCTATTGAAGGACACCGTGGATTTTAGTCAGTACAAGTCTGACAGTCCCTCCCGTTCTAAACTAAGTGAAAGGAGACATTAAATTTTGATCACTTTACTACGTTAAAAAGCCTCTCGATTCTGGACAATTTTTGGCTATGTTTGTCTAGCAAACATGATATGACCACAGGATAATGTTCATCTATAGAAAAAAAACTCATGTCATTTTTTTTAATACCTACCCTTAATAATATACTAAGATTTGCAATTAAATGATGCCCTCATTATCATTGTGTTTTTATTAGTAATAGATTCACGTCAAACTTTATAAAAAAAAAAAAAAAAAACTCTCAATGATCATCATCTTCCTGCCCGGGCCCCTATACCATTTTACTTGGTGTCAACGTCACCCGATTTTCTTCTTCCATTATCCCCTGTCAAACGACAATGCATCATTACTCCTTTAACATTCGTTTAATGGGGTTGGCAACTGGGGAACTAATGGCGCTAGTATAGCTTGTTCCAAGCATCGTCATTGGTTCAAATCAGTTCAAATCTTAAAGGTACTTCAAAATAGTACTACGTCATTGGTCGGATTAGGACTAAGCTATGATGGCGCCATCTACATTAGCTTTGACTTGCCTTCCCCATTCTCTAATTAAATTACTAATTTGATTTCAGATAGATGAACAAATAAACGAAGGGACTGAAGAGTTTTCGGAGTTAAAACAAGAAATTCAAAAACTTCAGAGCAAAGAGAACAAAATAAAGGCTGAACGCTTAGAATCCAATAATGCTGTTATGAAGATGGAAAAGTCAATACAAGAGTGTCGGGGGAAAACTCCTTTGTGGGAGAAAGAGGTAAACTTATTTATTTTGTTTCTCTTTCTTTCATATTCTTGTGTTTAGCCGAAAAGACTCTAAATGCAAAATCAGCAATGTGATAGATGTGCATTAATGTGCGCTCCTGCGTAGTGTAGTACGTGTCAAATTTAACAGATTAGTCATATAAAACTATTTTCTGTTTAGAAAAACAAACTTTCATTGTAAAAAAATTACTTAGGTCAGACAAATTACTCGTCAAGACGAACCAAACGGGTCTAAACTCGATCGGCTTTATTACAAAACGTGGTTTAACTTAGACCAAGCTTTAAATCAAAAAATATTTTTTGATTTTCGAACTTTATTTCTACTGTCGTACAGTTATTAATACAAAAACCGAGTTTAGATCCCGGTCTAAGTTGTCAATGTGCATTTTAGAATTTTATAGCAGTTGGAATAAGTTCGAAATTCAAATATTGATTTTTGTTTTAAACCTGGGTTTATAGTTAGAACTCGTTTTGTAATAAGACGGGATGGGTTTGCGGCGCTTCATTACAGAGTTCCTATGGCCACCTTCTAGCTCCATTTCATCATAATATTGCATTGTCACGCGATATACATATACGTGCATTTCAGCTCAATCGGAAATCGGTAGTAGATCAAAAACTTGCAAGTTTTGATTATTAATAGACAACTGGACAGGTGAAAATAAAATAAAAGTTTTATTTTTTTCCATCAAAGTAATTGGCACATAATATGGCGCCCAATAATATGGTCACTCTTCTTCAGGCAAATCTTAACAATTTATATTTTTATCGCCAATCTATCGTGTTTCATACAGCCATAAAAAAACTTAGGAACCCATTGAGTTCAACTACTAAAAACGTTTTGTAAGAAATGAAACTCCATGCTGTTACTTTTTGTATTAGTTTGTTTAGTGTTTTACTTTTCTTTTTAACGTTTTTTTCTTGTACTGTGAGCACTTGTTGCGTGTGCCAATAAACGTTTTTCTTTCTTTGTTTTTCTATTCAAACATAAAATTAACATTGTCAACTTCGCAGCTCAAATCATTAAAACTGGAAGACCCAGGAATCGAAGGCATCCCTGGCATAGAGCCAGTGCCTCCATTAGCTCAGCACACCACTGAGGAGTTGGAAGAGGCAGAGGTCGAGGAGTTGAGGAACAGGCTCACTGCGCAGAAGAACAGGATCGGAGATAAGAAGCCTAATATACAAGCAATACAGGTAACATCTTTTTTTTTTAGCGTGGTAAAATCATCAAATGAGTCCTCCCACCCCGGGCAGGGCGGGAGGGACTGTCAGACTTCTACTGACTAAAATCCACCGTGTCCTTCAATAGCCCTTTCTGTTCCGGGGTCACGGTAAGGAAATAATCCCGCGACCCCGGCAGGCACAGGTATCATCTTGGAAGATACGAGTATACTAAGGGAGCTTGGGTCGATGACGCGTGTTCCACGCGTGCCTCAAATAGTGTCAGCATAATGACGGGGGCTTCTTTTAGAATGCCAAAGCCTGCTGGAGTCGCGAGACTCACGATTTGCCGTGACCCCGGAACGTAAAGGGCTATTGAAGGACACCGTGGATTTTTTTTCATGGACAAACTCGTTAATGGGCCTACCACACGCACAAGCTTTATAGTTTTATCTGCGCAAGAATAAACAGTACACGGTCGGCAACCACAGTTACAGATATACCTAGATAACTCAAGTATCACGACCAATATGAAAACCAAGCGTGCCATTTTCTGACTACCTTTTATGACGTCACATAAACTATTTAGTCATGGGAAAACAAAGTCAATGAAATACGCCCCCGCTTACGGTGTCCCCCTCGTCCCATATTAAAACTGACGTCCAACTAACGATAGACCAGCGTTCCCCAACCTTTTTCGGTCACGGACCCCCAGGAAATCAAGCACAGTTGTCACGTACCCTCTTAATAAAAAATCAGATTCCACTTGTAATCTGTTTCTGTATTTTGTTTTTTTTTTTTAATATACTCACGCACTTATCACATCATTCATTCAACCTCCCTCACCGCACGTTGGCGCTTGTTGGCTGTGCTAACTAAGCGAATCGATTACAAGACATTAGCATTTAGGTATGGTGCAGAAATGACACCGCGGACCCCCATACATAGACTCGCGGACCCCCAGGGGTCCGCGGATCACAGGTTGGGAAACACTGCGATAGACCGATTTAGACGAGCGCGAAAATGGCCACTTACGATTTTTGGTCGTAAAATAGCACGGATTTTCGGCACGCGAAGTAATCGCTCTTGCGTTATTATCTGTGTCGGTAAGAGTGAACGCCAGCAATCGCATAGGCAGAACTATGGTGAATCTTATGCGTGTGGTAGACCCATAACAGTCGTTTTCTTGCCCTGTAGTGCTATTTTCTAGACTCAACGCCTCATTAGCACGGAAACTATGGTTTGTCTTTAGTCAATTTTAAACTTAATGTTCTAGTGTATAAAGTTGAAAATCCATTTAAGACACCGATCTGCGTTGTCGTTAATACTGTTTGTCTTAAATGAATTTTCAACTCTATGCTCAAGAGCAAGGGTGTCAAACTTGGTTAAATATTTTTTTATAACTTCGCAAATGACAAAAATAAGACTCGATCGTTCATCGTCGACGGTCGGAACACTGCATTAAGCCGGAAACACATTATACAACACGCCACGCGACGCAACGTGTCGACACCCGATGTGCAGTGAGCGCGTGTCGTCGCGTCGGGTTTCATAGTGTGATTCTGGTCATGAAAACAATACATTTGATTTGACCCAACACGCATCACGTTTCGTGGGGTGGCGTCGGGTGTTAATAATGTGTTTCCGGCTTTAAGATGAAGTAGTAACATCATGTGCACATTGTTTCTTTCAGGAATACAAAGCTAAAGAAGAGTTATACCTAAAGAGAGCAGCAGAACTTGACGAGATAACTACTAGAAGAAATGAAATGAGAGCTCTGTACGATCAACTGAAGAAGAAAAGAACTACAGATTTCTTAAGTGGTATGTTTTATTACATAAATAACAAATAAAATCGGTTGTCTGTAAGTCTGTTTACTGACGATAGTTGAACGTGACAACGTCATAAGAAAATACTGCACTTCCATTGCTATAAACAAACAATTGACACGCCGTTCCTATGGAAGGCTACAGAACGAGGTAACGCCGCATGACGTCACCTTTTTTGTGCGTGCAGCCGGTCATCGAATTGTAAGACGTTATCACGTCAATAAAACCATTTTGAGTAGCTAAGAAGGTAGCTTCAAACACGAATTGGATTTTTGTTTTCTATTTAGTGATGGTTTTATGTATACTGTCTGTTGCGGCTTCACCCCTCTACAACTCGAAAATTATCACACGGGAACATAGATGGGGGTAAAAACTATATTATGTTAATCTACTACTATTATAAAGGCGAAAGTTTGTAAGTATGGATGTATGGATGTTTGTTACTCTTTCACGCAAAAACCACTGAACGGATTTGGCTAAAATTTGGTACACAGATAGTTTATAACCTGGATTAACACATAGGATAGCTTTTATCCCGATTTTATGTTCCCGTGGGATAATTTTCGAGTTGTAGCGGGTGAAGCCGCTGGCAACAGCTAGTCTAGGTTATAAACTACATGTGTACCAAATATACTTCAAATCCGTTCTGTAGTTATTGCGTGAAAGACTAAATATCCAACCGTTCTCGCAAAATTTCACATTTAAAATAAGTTAGTAGGATATTTTTTGCGTGTAGTTGACATAAGGAAGGGCGAGAACGGATACAGATGTACGAACTAACGTCAAAATCGAATTCCAGACAGCTTATACCGCCACAACTGAAGTCATTTTGAGGCGGCGCTAGTGTCTATATTATCATTACATCAAATTGCATTCCAAAAAGTTAGTAACACAAATCATACCGCAGGTATTAAGTGGTCGCGCGCTGACTAGGAACTATCTGTCAAATGGGGATGGCAACTGGGAAACGAAAGGCGCTACCATAGCTAGTTCCCAGCATCGTCATTGGTTCAAATCTTACAGGTACTTCAAAATAGTACTACCTCATTGGTCGGTTTAGGACCTAGCTATGGTGGCGCCATCTACAATTAGCTTTGACTGGCTTTCCCCATTGTAATAACCTTCATTCTTAGTTCGGGTTCGTTGTTAAAACGTCTGTGACTATGGCCGTAAACACGGGTTTCATGCAAAATTAGACCTCCAGGGCTGCGTTTAAATCCTTTATCCAGTTTAAATTTATACTGACTAAATGTCAAACACCCCGTTTGTCTTGTCAAGTACACCGAGAGGTGAAAAATGATACCAATTAAAATTTAATCTGCCCCGTTTACGGTCGTCCGCTGGTCTATGTTTTTACTGAAAGGAATAAATTTTTGCGACCTTTTTACCACGCAAAATTTTATCCTGCTGTCAGATTGACATTAAGTTTTGTTGTTTTGCTCGATTCTTGCCGTAAAAACGAATAATATTTTTATTTTAGAAAGTGAATATTATTTTTGTATTATGGATTTATAATGCACCGGCAAATTGATTATTTGTTCAATAAACTGACCTGTCAATTGAATTTGACAGCTGACATTGACAAAAAGATATGACTCCGTTCAGCGAACCCTCGCTAGTTTAATTTTTTTCCGGCGAAACGTCCCTGGAAGATTTAAACGCACCCTTGTCAACTGTCGTCGGATGTACCTCATGCTTATTACCAAAACTGTAAGCGAGAATTTTGAGTCTATAAATATTAAAAATATACCTTACTGCTATTGTTTTACAGGCTTCAACACAATAACGGGGAAGTTAAAAGAAATGTATCAAATGATCACTTTGGGAGGCGACGCAGAGTTGGAATTAGTTGACTCTCTGGATCCTTTCACTGAGGGTATCATTTTCAGGTAATTTTGTGTTCTTATGGTTCACCGTACCCACAGGTAATTATCGGGACCCTATCAATATGGCTCCGCCAACGACGATATAATACTAGAAGACTCCTAATAACAGGCGACCGATGTCTGTCAACACATTAGGCAAAAAAGTCTTATATTCGTCTCATTTCGACCAATCCTGTGAGCCGTAAACATACGTTGAGACAGAACAGACCTTGAGTTAGCCAATCACAACGCAGTACCCCGTCCCCCTCGCTTACGTAGTACCTCAGCAAGTTGACAGAATAGTTTTTATTCCTTAGTTCGTGCATGCGGAGTCTAGTATTATATCGTCGTTGGGTTCCGCTATCCGTCTGTCTGTCAGCGGTCTGTATCTCATTACGATAGGTAGACGGTTGAAATTTACAACATTTTATTTTTGCTGTCTAACTTGTTGATCGGTCGCAGACGCTACTCCAGAACAAGAGGTGTGAGGTTCAATTCTGTTTTAGAAATTTTTCAGCAGTTTGAAATCAACATTTTATGCCCCATGGTTTGGTGGTACATGGTAATATACGCCTCTGCCTAATCCTATGAGATATAAAGGCGCCAAAATGTTAATGTCGAAAAGTACACATTTTACCGAACGAGACCCGACGCAACACTGCGCGCACATTTTAATAAGACATAATTATAATACTGTCTAGAAAGACTATGGCAATTTTAAGCAGTTAATGCAGTCTATAGCTTGGTCAGAACGGATTGAAACGGAACTTATATTTTTGTTTCTGACAGCTTTTTAAAATCTTTGATATTTGATGTTAACAAAGAACGCAGGTTTGTTAGATTTATTATTGTGCCATAAAACTAACGTAACAAGTGAAAAAAAAAATAGCGAGAGCACTGTGGCGACTTCCGGTTTTCTACTGTTTTTTGCCAAGCTGTATAAGTCTATCGAAGTCTAGAACTGCCAATAAAAAGCAATATCTCTTTTTTTTTTTTTTCAGCGTGCGACCTCCTAACAAATCATGGAAGAACATATCAAATCTGTCCGGCGGCGAGAAAACGCTGTCATCTCTAGCGTTAGTGTTCGCGTTACATTACTACAAGCCAACGCCACTGTACGTTATGGACGAGATCGACGCAGCTTTGGACTTCAAGAATGTGTCCATTGTCGCTAACTATATTAAGGTGAGTTACTTCAAGCCGAATTTTCACTAGGGGACAAATTGTGGGGTGCTATGACAGGAAACCTCCACGTGCGCCCGTGGACTGGAGTTCCCTCTCGGATACGTCCGGGGGGAAAACCAGTTTTTCGGGCCGGTGCACCCTGGGATGCGGGGAAAAACTCTTCCTTAGGCACTGTGTGCCTAAGTGGTCTCTTTAGTCAGTAAGAGTCTGACAGTCCCTTCCGCCCCACCCAGGGCGGGAGGACTCATTTGATGATTTTACCACCTAAAAAAAAGGGGACAAATTGTTCCGCGACTCTGTCGCTCGGTAAAGATTTCGTGTGTCGCGCGCGATGTCCCACGACGTCACGCAATTTGTCGTAAAGGCGCGTTTCCATTATACAAGTGATTTGTATACTAGTTGCAAGTTGCATGCAAATTGTATAGTGGAAACAACAACTTGCCAACAAGTTGCAATTTGTATGCAATTCGGTTTAAACATGTACTCACAATAATCAAGTCGGCACATTTGCACGCAAGATTACTTTGTTTATGACTTATACTTTGTAAAAATAACTGCTAAATGGGATACGGAGAAAACAATAATGTTTATTGAGGAATATCATAGACATGATTGTCTTTGGGAGCCAAAAAACAATATTTCTCAACTAGAACTAACTTGTATACCACTAAAATCTTGTATGCAAGCTGTAAGTTGAACAAAATCGTGTTTCCAATTCAAATCACTTGCACACATGTCTGACGTCATACATGTATGCAAACACTTGCATAATGGAAACGCGCGTTAAGATGACTAGTAGAAACTGGCCAATGTAAACATGGGAAATATCAAAACACAAAGTTGCAGAGACATACCACGTGAATGTTGGGCGATGTCTCCTAGGGAAAATGCGTCTTAAATCTTCTACCCTATATTGTGTGAGTACTATCTGCTGGAAAAACATCATTCACTAGATTACAATATACGTCTTTAATTGACTTGAATGAATACCCAGGCGGTTGAGAGTATGTTATGCTCACTCAAATGTCTCGCTGATGGTGGCGCGTGTGTCGGATCATTTGGTTCCCTTCAATAAGGTTGAGCTGAATGGTGCTGATGCCATCCGTCATGTTCGTGAACGGAGTTACTTACCCATTCTTCTCCATAGAGAGATCTACTCATTGGAATGGGCACCTGCCTTGTGACTGGGACTTCGGCATCTCGGACCAGTCAATAAATTATTTTAAAATTTTAAATTAAGCTTTTTTTTTTAGGAACGCACCAAAAACGCACAGTTCATAATAATCTCTCTCCGGTACAACATGTTTGAAGTTTGCAACCGCCTCGTCGGCATTTACAAGACCGAAGATTGCACCAAGTCCGTCACCGTTGAGAACAAACTCCCTGATCCCCCAGCAACTGAAATTGCTGTTTAAAATAATGTAGATAAGATTTATTTTAGTAATGAAGTGTGACGTCATACTGAAATATGAAACAGATCGACAATTTTCGTTTTATATTCGCCAACGTCCATACTACGTTGAATACACCGGTTCTCGTCCGATCACCGAAGTTAAGCAACATCGGGCGCGGTCAGTACTTGGATGGGTGACCGCCTGGGAACACCGCGTGACGTTGGCTTTTTGCTTTTATTTATTTTTTAGAATTAAATTTCTTTAAATTTAATTCGAAACTTTATGCAATTTTGTTTAAATTAAAAAAGTAAATCGATGAAGTTTATGCGTCAGCTATTCATAATTGATTTTCTATTTCAAGCCAAGTTCAGTTTTGTTCAGTTCGAAGTCGGGGGCATATTTTTTTTTTTAATTCATGGACTTTTCGTCACCGACTTCTGAAAGAAAAGTTATTCATATTGTTTTGTGTTTGTTTTTGATAAAATTGTACCCTTTTTAATTCAGATTATCAACCCATATTCTTATCATAATTATACATAATTTTCGCGTTGAACTACACTTCTCATCAAAAAAATCGAAACACCTCGCAGTTTATGATTTGATAAGGATTATCAGAAAAATGTGTATATTTAGGAATAAATGTAAAATGTCATTTAATAGTGAGTAGTATGAGGTTTTTAAATCCTAATGTTAATGTTCTAAATTCAAATTAAGTCTTCATAGGTTTCGTATTTTGTATAATGAGTAATTTTTACCCTGTATGGAATATGAAGGAAATGGGTAAAACAACACGCGTAAATGAAAAAAAAATGTAAGAAACGTTTATTTAATAACTTGTATTCCCTCCGCGAGCTCTTATTACTGCTTCCATACGGTTCTTCATCGATCGGATGAGAGTCACGATCACATGTTGTGGTATATTATCCCATTCCTCTTGGATTGCATTTTGCAGCTGGCTAAGTGTTTCTGGGGCTGGATCTCTTGCTCGAATTCGTCTCTTTAATTCATCCCATAGATGTTCAATGGGATTCATGTCCGGGCTTCTTGCTGGCCATACCATAATGGAGATACCGACTTCGGTAAGATAATCTCGTACGACGCCCGCGGTGTGAGCTCTAGCATTGTCGTGCATGAATATGAAGTCGTTGCCAGTAAAATGTGCATAGGGCATCACATGAGGTTCAAGACACTGTTCGATGTACCGATGAGAGTTTAGTGCAGGCAGCCGTGGCCCAGACACAAAGGCAAGTTCTGTCTTACCGTCGGCGCTGATTCCTCCCCAAACCGTCCACGAACCGCCACCATAGCTGACCTTTTCTTCAATGCAGCATTGTGCAAAGCGTTCTCCATCTCTTCTGTAGACCTTGTTCATTCCGTCGTTACCATACAGCATAATTTTACACTCATCAGAAAACAGTACTTTGCTCCACTGAAGGTATGACCAAGTTAGGTGCTCGCGTGCAAAGTTAAGGCGCGCTCTTCGATGGTCTGCAGTTAATTTCGGCTCATTCGCTGGCTTATGCGGTGCCAATCCGCGTTCCTTCAACCTTCTTCTTATTGTAGAGTCACTTACAGCTACTCTTCGTACAACGCGAAGCTGCTGCTGCAGTTGAAAAGCGTTAAGGCGTCGATTTCGTAAAGAAGTTGTTACAATAAATCGATCATCTCGCTCAGAAGTGACCCGATTCCTGCCAGATCCTGAACGGCGCGTGAACGAACCAGTCTCCCGATAGCGTTTGTAGACTCTATGAACAGATGATAAGCTTAGATGCAATCTTGCAGCCACAACACGCTGACTAAGTCCAGAATCCAGCAATGCCACCACTTGGGCGGCTTCTGCGGGCGAAGTATCCATATGTTTTAGAAAAAAAGTTTTTTCAGACGTCCCAAAGTCACAGTAAATGAAATAAGAAACAGAAAGTTTAAAGACAAGCGCTAATTTTTAGTTTTTAAACGAGAAACGTACTCCAACCCTAAATACACATTTGTCTCAAAACAGTGATTAATTTCATTTATAGGATAAACAAATGAAATTATTTCGAATTTTGATTTTTTTCTTCTTACTGTAATGACCAAACTGCCAGCTACACAGTAATGTTTTTTTTTCATGGAATTAATTCTCTTTTGTAAAAAATTAGGACAAAAACAATAAAAACGAAAGTGTTTCGATTTTTTTGATGAGAAGTGTATTTTCTTTAATCCTTGTCGACGTTACTGACATCTTCCAATTTCATAAAACAAAACTACTGAACCAAAATTAATGAAATTTTATGGGACATCGCAACGAACTGTCGAACCAAAAAAAAAAATACATGACTGGGACCAGAAACTTTAGAATTTAGATTAATCAGTGCACCTAAAATAAAATAAAAAATAACCGGCGCAGGTTCGCCGTCTCACGCGCTTAGCCATAATCATATTTCAATGACGTTTATTCACTATAGCATGTAAATACCAAGACTAGACCAAAATAAAACAAAACAATAAACTAATGTATTTTTATTTAATTCTCAATATACATAAACATTATACATTAATATAGATTATACAACTCTCTTAGAGAAACGAACAGTGCTTGGAGTGCGATTGTTTTGGCGTGTCGTAGCACCGTCGAGCGTACATACTGTCGCTTTAGCAGACAGCTCAGCTTTGACGCCATAGTCCTGTCACAGTTTAGGCGGTTTTTAAACTCCATAAACGTGAACTAAAGTTGCAGCAGGAGGCCTTACCACGAAGGCTGTGGGAAAGAGACAGAGCTATACAAGTCGTCTAGCGACATCTCTTTCTCGCAGCCTAAAGACTAGCGCCTTAAGACTTCGTGGTAGGCCAGGATAATCTTCAGACTAACTATAGATTTTTTAAGGAATAACTTTGGCGTAACTTAAAGCCGGAAACACATTATTTAACATGCCACGCGACGCAACGTGTCGACACCCGATGTGCAGTGAGCGCATGTCGTCGCGTCGGGTGTTCATAGTGTGATTCTGGTCATAGAAAACAATACATTTGATTTGAATCAACACGCATCACGTTTCATCGGGTGGCGTCGGGTGTTAATAATGTGTTTCCGGCTTTAGTTCGTTTAAGCATCTATCGACGCGGAATCGGCTTTTTCCATTGCCCTTTCTCTTTCTGTCGCTTAGAAGTGCCATTTGCTAGAGCGAGACAGAAAGCATAATGCGATAGCCCGCGGCGGAATTTTCGAGGCGGCCACGTGCTATCGCATTGTCTCGGTCTAGCAAATGGCAGTTCCAAGTGACAGAAAAAGAAAGGGCGACGGAAAAAGCCGATTCCGCGTCGATAGATGTAGGAGCACCCTAAGGGTGTAGAATTGTTGATGCCGTATTCCGTAGGTAAACTTAGAAATAATCGAAGAATGAAGTCGCTTTTTAACCGACTTCAAAAAAGGAGGAGGTTCTCAATTCGTCGGAATCTTTTTTTTTTTTTTTTTATGTATGTTCCCCGATTTCTCGAAGACGCCTGAACCGATTTGGAATTTTTTTCTTTTGTTTGAAAGGGTATACTTTCCAATTGGTCCCATGATCACCAGGTCAGGATCTGATGATGGGATCCTAGGGAAATTGAGGGCAACCTCCAAATTTTATAGGCACATAGTACCATTTTCATATATTTTCTAAAGCTGTTCAAGTATCTGCATCTGATAATCATCATCTCAGGTGGATGACCTGATGATGGAAGGTACAACTCCTTAATAGTAAGGAGTAGGCATAGATTGATTTATATCTCCGGAACTACAAGTCCGATTTAAGTAATTCTTTTTTTGTTGTACTAGGTATCATTTATCTAAGAGAATACTGCAAGTTTCATCAAAATCGGTTCAGTAATTTTTGAGATATGGAATTTTATTAGCTTAATGTGTACATGAGTGATGTAAGTACTGGTGCGAAGGATTACAAAATTCTAGTGCACATGTAAGAGAATAATGTTCTTAACAAGAATTTGGGTTGAATATTTAAACTAAAAAGAGTAAAATAAAAACTTTTTCAAAAAAAATATAACCGCCTTCAAAAACAACCACAGAAAAGTGTAAAATAATCTACAAAATAACTTTTCTTTCGGAAGTCGGTGGCTAAAAAGACAATGAAAAGAAAAAATACAAAGGCACCGACTTCCGAAAGAAAAGTTATTTTGTAGATTATTTTACACTTTTTTGTGGTTGTTTTTGAAGGCGGTTAAATTTTTTTTGAAAAAGTTTTTTCAAGGAGACATGTTGCCATATTTGTACATGGGCATGTCCCTGCGACATTGTGGGACAATGACGTCCGACATTTTTCTTGTTCACACTAATTAAAGGCTCTTTCAAGGACGAGTCGATGAAATTAAATAAAATAAGCTGTATGTGAGATATTAAAGAAATTCTTTTTTTTTTACTTGAAAGGCCCATTTATGCCATGAAAATAATATGTTATGCCATCGTTTAAAGTCGCGGCTTCAAACGGTGGCACGGATCCGAGAGTCCCAATTTTAGATTTACTGCATATCCGGCTGAATCTCAGCGATGGCCTGCGTTATATTGACTTTCAGGGCATCAGTTGAATGCGGATTCTTGACGAAGATCTGCGACTTGAAAAACCTTACAAGAAAAAGTCAAGTCTACCAAATGCTGGAGAGTCGACTTTTAAGCGCCATCGCGTTTGCCGTAAAATGGACGTATCGCGCGCAACGTTTGCACTAACGAACTCATTTTGATAATATAGGTTTATCATTGGACATGTAAGTTGCTAGGGGTGATTTGGCATCAGTACCATACCATGAGTTATCTTTACGATACTCGATCATCGATATCGACCGCGTTTGGTGCTCTCATTAGCCCGCTCCAAGGTTGTATGAACTCTCAACCAATGAGAGCGCCAAACGCGGTCGATGCGTATGATCGAGTTTCGTAATGACAACTCATGGAATACCAACGCATTTGACAGATGCCGCCAAAACAACATGGCCGCTACAAACTGTCAACATCGACCCGCCCTATTTGAAAGACCTTTTTTAACTTTGCTTACCAAAAACTGATGTTTCTCGATTCTGCCATTGTTTTAACCTTATTTTACTCTCTTCTAAGAAAATATTTTGTTTTAATTTCTTACATTTATATTAATGCTGTTGCAAAGATGGAAGGAATGGGTGTGAGGAAATGCTCTATAAGTATTTTAAGGCCATAAAGAAGAAATTTTGACAGTCAAATGTACTATGGAAGCCATTTATAAGCATTGGCCACTGTTTCTTTGGCCTCAACCATGTCTTAGCTCTAAAAAGCGATTTTAGTGCAATATAATTTTAAAGACATTAAAAGTTATGTGATTATCGATCTTGAATGATAGCAGCAAGGTTGAAATTCGATTCTATCGATTATATTGAAGATGAATTTAATAAGGTGAAGGCTATAAATATCTAAACATATTCTATAATTTACAATACGTTTATTAAATAGTTTCATTACATACATACATTAATATGTAACTTTCAGTTCGGATATCACATAATTTAACATTTTCAGGCATTTTTTAAGAATATGTCTGGATAGTGTGACATCTATTTATACGCTGACTTTATTAAACAAGGAAAGGTAAACTTTCGGCTCAATGCTGAAAGTTGAAATTCTACTGACACGGTCAATGTCAATATAAATTTCATTATTCAAGCAATACTTTCCATAAATCCACCTATAAGCTTGATAATAAGTCCGATATTTCCATAAAGGAGATGTTTCATTCTGGGCCCACTCTATGTACACCACATCAATAAATAGGAAAAAAATAGGGGAATTTCATAAAAATACTGAAAAAATCTTTTGAAGACGGGTTTAGCTGTTAAAAAATAATAATTTGGAACGTTTTTTAGCACGATAACCCTATTTTAGGGCGGCCATGACAGTACTATTTGACGTTTACTATCATGACGTTTGACAGTTCTATGGAGTGACGTTTGAAGAATTTGAATATTTTCTTGAGTTAATTAATATTTTTCGGAGTTTGTAATGATTGTATTTATTTTGTACAACTCAGTATACTACCCTGGTAGTATACTGAGCTTTAATTGGCCTGTGATTTTACAGTTCGTACACGTCAATCAAGTGTCATTGTCAAAATAAACATACTACTGTCAGATCCACCATGTTTGATTTTTTTTGTCGAGTGTTGTTATCCTTGACAAAGTTATTATAAAAGCGCAATTAAACGAAGTGAAATTAAAGAAAATTAACAATTAAAAACAGTCTATGTATTGAGAAGCTATTTTAACAAATGGTGTACACACGGCAACACATCAAGTTAGACACCCTACATACCCATAACTACGCTACCAACAAAACAGAGAATTGTAGGAAAGGGACTGGGCATCGTGTCATCGGCCAATCATAGTATTTGTTGCTTTACGTCTATGCACACAGGTGCACTTTTTTGGCACACATATCCAGAGCCGCCCCGCCACCGACGCACGCGCCGCCGCCAGCCAGTCCGTTCGCTAAATCGCTCGGGTTTTACACGTCACTGTCGTTCGGTCTATTATTTTATTATCTTGTCGTTATTTCTAATAACATCTTTTGAATTTGTGATCCATATTATGGCACCACAATTAACTCCACAACAGCGGCAGCTAATAGTGGTATTGCGAGATGGCGGTTACACTATAAGTATACATATATATAATTATGTAAATATATACTCGTTATTTGCGAATCATATTTTGATCAAGTTACAATTTGTCACTGATATGCAAATTACAAAAAAACAAGAAAATTTGAATTTCACGGGCTGCTACTACGGGGCCACCTTATGTTGATTGAGCTCAATGACTGTTTTTTTCTAGTCTTATATATAATTTTTTGACTTTTTTACATCTTATATTACTCAAGTGCAGGGTTGTATAAAGTTTTATTTTCAGTTTTATAAACAAACAGTTCAAATTGTTTTGAACATTTTGTGTTTTTTTTTTAGTTTTGGACATTATTACATATTAATTCGACGTCTAAACTTATAATATAAGTTATAAGTTTCATATTTTCTAGACTAAGTATTTTCAAATTAACTGATCGAAATTATTGGAAATAAACATCGAAAGTTTTTTAAGTATTATTTCATTAAAAATATTACGTAGCATGAGTAGCAATAACATAAACTTAGACTTCTGAATATATATATTATAATATATATATATTTTTTCATTTAAATCCATTCATCAGTCATGAAAAGTAGTTCAACACTTTATTTTCAAACTGTTTTAAAACAACTTGTTTTAATCATGCCAATCCTGCTCAAGTGTGAGGATATTAATTTCTCAACAAAACATAACAAGTTTAATTTGACATCCGCACTATGCTTTGTGATTTGAAGTTTTTTGATATTACATGGTTATTATTTTATAATTATTGATAAAACATGACACTTATCAAAAACAAAGTGTGGAAACCACTACACTTCAACACAATTAAACATTTTTTTTCATTAAATTCTAAAAAAATATATTTTTTTCAATTTTGATGTCCTTAAATGTTACTCCGTTTTTTATACTGTTTTTTTTTTAATTCTTTAACTGTAAATGCCGGTTTCAGACTGGTGTAACGCGTAATGTAATTCACCGTGTAATTTAACGTAAATTCTTACTGTTGACGGCACACGAGCGTTATATGCGCACCTAAATCGCTCATTTTCATTCGATTCATGGCCTTATTGATTTTCATAAAAACCAATGCAGTTTGAGTTTTCGTCAAAATCGGCCTCGAAATAATTTGCAGTATTTTTCGATATTCCCCATACTTACAGATTAACCAACCACGCCCGGTTGGAAAATTCACTCTGTATAATGGTATTTTTATGACCTCCAGCGGCTAGCGCGAAACCAGAAAATAAAAAAAAATATCCTAAACAGTGCAATACACCTCGTTTTTAGATGTTACCCCTCAAATAACATAAATGGTTTTAGTAATTAAGTTTTATTTGCCATAAATATTTTGTGATTTATTTAAATAAAGATTCGATTTTTATAACGGTGTTTTAATAATAAAACCTTTGCTTTCTACCACTGATTTATTTTCAAATGTCAAAATTGAAATAATCCTGTGGGATCTGTAGTTTTTTTGGTGTGAAAGTGAATCATAAACTAGGCCCACGTTCGCACAGACGATTTTCTCGCACTTAATTTTCAACGCTCTGTTTAGCGCGGAGAGTCGAAAATAAAACAGTGTGTTTTGGACGCACTGGGATGCATACCTACTAAATCTGGTGTTACGTTGTGAACAACGTCAGTTTAAAGGCAAAGAAAATTAAAATATTTTCAAGGCTTTCGACTAGTCTGTTCGGATCGGTCTGCGCACGTCTATACATTGATTGCCTTAATATAATTATCATATTAACAGGGCAAAGGGTAAAATGTTTGATAAATATAATGATTATATATTATTTTTAGAGGAGATCGGTAGCCCGCGAATTTTTTTTTGGTAATTTGAAAGTCATTGTTTAAGTTGAAATTTTGATTCACGTCTTTAACAATTTCCAATAAGCCACAGAAACCTCCCGAAACATCCATGTCCGGTGAGCACCTGCGTCAGACGAAAGGTGAGGATGCTGTAGCTCCTCTCCGTCACTCCTCAAAGAGGGGTTTTACTACCGCAATTGCGGCGTGCTTGGACCTTGGTTGCGACCCCTCTAGATATACCGCCATGTGATCGCGCCGGAGCTACCTACTCGCAGTGCCTCGACTTGTCGAGAAAGCGGAGATGCTAGAATAATCATTGGTAAAGCTCGCTAAGTAAAAACTATTACAATTAATGAAAATTTGAATTACGCGGGTCTCAATCTACGCATTCACCTCAAAAATTAAGAAATAAGTGTTTCAGTGATTTTATAAAATCAGTTACTACTGGGCTACAAATTGTCTTACTGACTAACATAAGTAATATACTTATAATTATGATAATAATAAATGTATCAGTGAACATTCAGAAGCGCAGCGCAAACCGAAAAACAAATCGCATAAATTAATACGAGCTTAACTTGTTAACAAAATAATAAAAGATAAGTATCTATAAGCATAGTAAAGTAATGTAAGAATGAAATATTTGAAACCAACAGAGAGGCGCGGGCGGCGCGCGTCACGTGGCATTCGTAATGTGCGTAAGTGAGACGAAATAACAAAAACATGTCGCACCCTCTCGCACGATTCGCAGCGTTCAACTTCTAGTAGTCCAAAGTCCAAACAGTATAGCTTGATGTGTCTCCGTGTGTACATAGAGTGGGCCCAGGCTCCATACATTTTTGGACCATCTCTTTTACATCAAAAGTCAGCGTATACAACTAAACAATACTAGTGGTATGCAGTGCAAACCACTAACATTCCGTGGTCGCACATCTAGAACCAACTTTAGCCAACTAAGCTACAATGCTTGGTCTATGGGCTACAATAGAGTCTGCGCCACAACTGAAGTCCTTTTTACGCGGCGCTAGTGTCTATATCCTTGCCTCAGATCAAAGAAATAGGCAGATAGAGCGCTCAGAACCAACGAGTGGTTCCACCAAAGTTAATACATAATGAAAATCGAATACAAAGTCGCGACAGTACCAAGCTATGTGTCGTATCAAGCTGCGCGTCGTTGTTGTTGTTTGCCAATCATTGTAAAAGTTGTTCTCAAAAACAAAGAAAACATTTTGGAATGTAATTCAATTTGATTTTGTATTAACTTTGGTGGACCCACTCGCGTGTTCTAAGCGTTCTATCTGCCTAATTCTTTGATCTGAGATCCTTGCATTAAAAAAACACAAATTTCCGCAGCAGTGCACCAGTGGTGGTGCGGACTCTAGTTCCACGGCTTAAGGACACAGAGTTATTAACAAATAAGTCGAGCTACACGATAACTGACACATGCTTGCACTGACTGGACAGGTCCACTCAAATCTGTGTGGTTCTTTCTTTAAAAGACCATCTCAGACATTAACCTACTGGTCATAATAATTATAACTTGAGAAGAGACAGTGACCTCTGAGTTTGTTTCGGCTGTTTCTTCTCAGAGTAGTCAGGTACGAAACACCGGCTACATCTAGTTTGTAAAAAGACGATGTGTAAAAGTGTTATTACCCTACTTGCAAAAATAAATATCATTTCATTCATCATGATCGTGTCATTTCATTTCAATGAATTGTAAATGATGCGAAATCGGCTTGAGACGGTAAGAAAGAGTTAACAAGAGAAAGAGAGCGTAATTTTGCATCCCTTTTTAATTAATTAATTAGGATAATATAATTATCTCGATACAGCGTCCGTCGAAAAGCGACAAATTTTAATGTGGTCGAATGCATGATTCTGCGTCGAGTTAAAAAGGGTACGAAGTAAAGGTCAAAATAGAAAAATGCTCCTCTTTACAGTAATTCATTTTACGATTCATTTGTTAATTTCTCTATGTTCTCCTTTGCCATAGAACTACAAAAGTTCTAAACATCAATTTAACAGTCATTATATGGGAAGTACTTAGTAAAATAAATAGTTATTTGCATACAAAGGCTCAAGTACAAAATGGCCCATGGTAAGAAAAAATAATTGGTAAGAAAAATGACTCCATTTTTTACTCATTTTCAAAATACACACACACAGTCACTTTCGACATTAGGGTGTCAAATCACTTAAAAATTATTTTTTCTTACCATAAATAAAGATATTTCTCTAAATTCAATTACTAGAAGAAATATTTTCCAAATTACAAGACCCGCTTGTCAAAGTTTTACTTTCAGGCACACAAAAAATAGTTAATTCTATAACAACTAAGTACGCGATTGTGTACTCTATTACCTTACACATAAGGACCATTTTGCACAAGAACCGTAAAATACATCATGAATAATATACCTTACACTTCTTGGACCAAAACCATGACTTCTGGCTTCAAAAACACGTCCTTATTCGGGCTATTAAGAATTTGTTCGGCCACAGACGCGTGCCAAGCGAAAGTGAGTATTGTGGCCGGTACAAGTCGAAGGTCAATAAGGGTCTTATTGGCGTCTTCGTCGTGGATTAGTTTGTGGCCTGTTGGCGTGTTTAGAACAAATGGGAGATCGTGTTCGAGGTTCTCTCGAACGAATTCGTGAATTTCATTGTAGCGTTCGTACACTGAGAACGTTCCCTGAAAAAGAAAAGAAAAATTAAGTTTTAGATCTTTATTTCACCTAAAACTCAGAATCAAGTGTCAAACACCAGAAAAGCGCCGACACAATGAAGCTCAACTAATTCCCAGAGAATGCAATATTTTTGGATCTTGCAACGAAATTAATCAGAAAAGAATAGTGGAGCAGTAAGGGACTTTACTCATGGCACGACGCGATATCGAATGGGGTTGACAGCGCAAAGATAATGTAGATGGCGCCACCATAGCTTAGTCCTAATCCGACCAATGACTTAGTACTATTTTGAAGTACTTAAGATTTGAACCAATGACGATGCTTAGAACAAGCTATACTAGCGCCATTAGTTCCCCAGTTGCCATCCCCATTGCATCGAATGACGATATCGGTCAGTTATCACACAAGTGTTCAGCCGAAGAAAACTTTTGCTGGCTAGTTTATTAATAAAGTGTTACCTGCAGTAAAATGCCATCTGGGAAGCGTACCCTTATGATAGCAAACTTGTATTTGCGCATTTCTCTCAGTTCATCCTTCTCTCTCATAGCTTTAGTTCGCAGCATTTGACTCTTTTCTATAGCCTCTTGTCTGATGGATAAAATTGGTATCAATTAAAAAATCAAGTAGATATTTTATTAAAGTACCTAGTAGATATTTTATATTTAACTAGCTGACCCGGCGAACTCCGTACCGCCTGAGAAACGATTAAAAAAAACCTTTTAAACCTTCCCTGGACTTTCCAAAATAATTCAAAACCAAAATCAGCTCAATCGGCCCAGCCGTTCTCGAGTTTTAATCAGACTGACGAACAACAATTCATTTTTATTTATATAGACTAGCTGACTTCGCGAACTTCGTATCGCCACAGAATTAATACTACTAAAACGACTACATCATTTGTTAATAAAAATGTGATGAATGAAGAACCGCTCGACCGATTTTGTGCAAACCTTACTTAAACCACCTACTAAATAGTAATAATAATAATCATCAAATGAGTCCTCCCACCCTAGGCAAGACCCGAGCGACTGTCAGACTTGTACTGACTAAAATCCACGGTGTCCTTCAATGGCCCTTTACGTTTCGGGACCACGGTTATCTGATAAGACCGTCCCGCGACCCCGGTAGGGTTTAGCCTTCTGGGGCCGTGTAAATCTCACCTCAATTGTTGTTCCCTCTTAATTTCCTCGGGAGACATCGCGTAGAACGAAGGTGGAAGCTGTACTTTATGAGCTGCTTGTGAAGGTAGCAGCACTTGCAGGTTCCTGTCTAGTTCCAGCTGTATCGGCTCCGCAGTCCTCAGGCCTTCTATAAGACTCTGGA
This sequence comes from Agrotis segetum, assembly GCA_036375495.1. Taxonomy (NCBI): domain Eukaryota; kingdom Metazoa; phylum Arthropoda; class Insecta; order Lepidoptera; family Noctuidae; genus Agrotis; species Agrotis segetum. The sequence continues at coordinate 3,488,605 of JAQSVV010000031.1, forward strand.
AATATAGAAAAAAAGGTTTTCACACCATCATCATCAGCCTATTAATGTTCCCACTGCTGGGACACAGGCCTCCTCTCTGTGAGAGGGGGTGGGCCATAATCCACCACGCGGACCCAATGCGGATTGGTGGATGTCACATGTCTTCGAATTTTTGGTTCTAGGACATGCCGGTTTCCTCACGATGTTTTCCTTCACCGTTTTGAGAGCAGTGGTGATGAAATAAATTACACAAAGTAATGCGCCTGCCGGGATTCGAACCCACGACCTACAACTCGTAAGTCGAGACCGTTACCACTGGGCCACCACTGCAAAAAATCAAGTCGAAATTCACACCACTTGCTTGTAAATGTCAAATTATTATGTCATGCAAACAAGTAATAAAGCAGGTCATTGTTGCCCCCCGTTCAGAGTACTCTCTTCGGGAGTAAAGCTGAATTGTCTTTTTTTTGTGGTAAAGTCATCAAATGAGTCCTCCCAGTCCGGGCAGGGCGGGAGACTGTCAGACTCGTACTGACTAAAATCCACGGTGTCTTTCAATAGCCCTTTATGTTCCGGGATCACGGTAATGAGATAAGTCCAGCAACCAAGTTGCAGCGTATTTATGAATGTTTTAAGTCAGGTTCCACAAAGTTTCTTGAGTACTCTACTGAAGATTGGTCTGGAAGTTTCTATAAAACTTTACCCTGATCTAGATGAGATGGTACTGAAATGTTCTAGAAGGTATGGAACTGTGTAGAAGTCTATGGATATTTCCAGGAAATTCGACCATCTTCTAGAAACATCTAGTGGGTCCGGCCAGGGTAAAAATAGGGCGCCGATTGGCGACCTGAGTCAGACGGTTTTGACAACGATCGAGGCGACTCGAAGTGAACTCGAAGCGATATCTAAGTGACTTTTACGTGTGATTAAGTGTGTGTGAATAAGTGTTGAATTAAGCGTTTGTTTTAATTAGTGATTCGTGTGTCAATAAAGTTAATTTGGTTTTAATTGGTGTTAAAATATTTTGTAACCTACACAGCTCGTTACAATAATTTATGGCAAAAAAAGTCTTTGATCAGAAAAAAAGTTTTTTTATTTTATTATGAAACTCGTTCCCGACTACGGAACCGGTCGCTTTATGCATTTCAACTCAACCATAGCAATTTAATATTCTTAAATATCATCCATCATTATTTGTGCCGGATTTTTCTTTCATTCATCATTATCCTACTACTATTATAAAGGCGAATGTTTGTAAGTATGGATGTATGGATGTTTGTTACTCTTTCACGTAAAAACCACTGAACGGATTTGGTTGAAATTTGGTACACAGATAGTTCATAACCTGGATTAACACATAGGATAGTTTTTATCCCGATTTTATGTTCCCGTGGGATAATTTTCGAGTTGTAGCGGGTGAAGCCGCTGGCAACAGCTAGTTAGGTCAATAAAACTGATCTTACCACCAAACTTTCAATAGAAGGCACTTTCTCTTCGTGAAACACTAGATAATCTTCCTCCACTCCGTCCGTGTTCATCACCTTTTCCTGAACGAAGCCGGCCGCTAGCAACAATTCCATCGAGCCCTCTATTGGTACAACACGTTCCTGAAATGCTCTGAAAAGAAATGGCTTATATTTTACTTATCATCATCATCATCATCATCAGCCTATTAATGTTCCCACTGCTGGGACACAGGCCTCCTCTCTGTGAGAGGGGGTGGGCCATAATCCACCACGCGGGCCCAGTGCGGATTGGTGGATGTCACATGTCTTCGAATTTTTGGTTCTAGGACATGCCGGTTTCCTCACGATGTTTTCCTTCACCGTTTTGAGAGCAGTGGTGATGAAATAAATTACACAAAGTAATGCGCCTGCCGGGATTCGAACCCACGACCTACAACTCGTAAGTCGGGGCCGATACCACTGGGCCACCACTGCTTATATTTTACTTACCACCAGATATAGTAACACTTATCAGACAAAAATAGTAAATGATCACCAAGATGAAACCCGCATTTTAATGTAAAATTATAACCAGTTTTAACATTTCGCTATCCTATTTAATCAAAATGACTCCAAATAAATCATAGTCAACCCAAAAGTAGTAAATGATCACCAAAATATGTTCATTAAAATATGTCATAACGAGGTGTAATAAAAAAAAATCTACCTAAGCAGGGTCGACGAAGGCCCGCTTCGCGGGGCTTCTATTTCTGCGTACAAGGTTTAAAGGTACCTAACCAAACCGGGGTGTCCCTGAAATCTTGCTAAAGCAAGTTTTAGATTTGGTGCACATTCAGTATAGATTTGGTGATAATTATTTACAATATTTGGTGTTCGAATACAATTTGAAGTGTAGTTGCTAAGGGAATCAAAGCATTTTATGGTGGTCATTATATTTAATCCCAAAAGAAATGCATTACATAACTAACATTTTCTCGAATGAGAAGGCAATGGTGTTAAGGCCAAATAACCAGAAAGTTGGCAACGGCGCTAATAGCTGTCAAATATTTACAAGTTTCAATTAATTTGGCGATTTTACTGTACGGAAATAAGAAATTATGGCTCTGTAGTGCTCTAGAAAACTTATTAAAACACTGCACTTAATGTTGTAACCGTTTCAGGTGTATAAAAGCCATTTGGAATGTTACAAAATGGTTTTTTTGTAAAAAAATTCGGTGTTACAATATTAATTTTTGCGATCCCTGATCAATTTTTTAGTGCATTACAGAGCCATATTTTTTATTTTCAAAATCACTGTACACCCTAATAATACGGTGTATTGCGATTTTTTAAATCTGAATGTGGTCAGCAACTTTCGATGCTGACTGTACAATATTACTCTCGGCAACTAACTATTAACTTAATAGGCAGTCTCATTGCCCTAGTTTTCGAGACCACATACTTAACAAAGCAATTAAATGTAAGCTGCTAAGATGGATTGGAGTTTACATACCTATTGCTCATCCTAATTTTCTGGAACTTTTCTTCTTCGGGATGTGTAATGATGTTCTCTAAATACTTGCACAGTGTCTCCACACACGTGTCAACCTGGAAATCATCAAAACAGACTAGAATTAAAATTATCACAAAACCATGTTACACTTCACGTAAATAAAGGAGCTCTAAGGTATTCCAGGTATTTCGTGATAGCTCCAATCTCGGGGTCGGTTAAGCCGAAAGTGAATATATTATGTTATTTCTAGGCAAGCGTGCGTAACTCGCTGCCCGACCAGGGTTGCCACCTTTAGGGGGAAAAAAATCGGGACGATCGCATCCATAATTCGGAGCTTGGAAAAAAAATACCCATCAGATGAGACAGTCAAAGGAAAATTAAACTTTATTTTGTGTTTTTATTTGTATTTATTTTTTCCATGTGTAAGTATTTCTTGTTGTTACGAGCCGCTTTTACAAAATTTATATCATTTTCGTATTTATGAAGTCTGAACAATACACATATTGTGCATATTCAAAGAAATTAGCAATTCTGCTTTTATCAAATCTACCGAGCAACGATTTCTGATATTAGACCATTTTAAGGTCATTAGTAAAAATACGCGTTTAACATAGTACGCATTTGAAGGAGGTATGCTCAAAGTACGAGATATACCTAACACTAAATAATGTGTTCAACTTCTGCTCCTTTGCGACTTTATATACTTGGACTAATACCTAGTCCAAAATCGATTAATGTCAAAAATCGGGACAAAATCGATAGGCCGTCGGGACGCGGGACAATGTCTTCGAAAACGGGACTGTCCCGGCAAAATCGGGACGGGCGGCAACTCTGTGCCCGACCATGGACCATACCCGGGTCGACAGCGCGTTGTGTCCCACGCGCGCCTCAAAGACCGTCCGCATTATGACGGGGCCCCCTCAGATGGTAAGAGCCTGCCAGGGTCGCGGGATTATTTCCTTACGGTGACCCCGAAACATAAAGGGCTATTGAAGGACACCGTGGATTTTAGTCAGTAGAAGTCTGACAGTCCTTCCCGCCCTGCCCGGGGTGGGAGGACCCATTTGATGATTTAACCACGATAAAAAAAAAGGCAAACGTGCGTAACATTTGATCACATCGTTGCTTACTGTCAGGCGGAATTGAGGATAACCGCGAGCCTACCGTTAAATAAAAATAAATTTTTAATGAGATCATAACAGATGAAGAGAACATTGCTGCTAACATAATTTTCACCAACTTTTACTGTACAGATATTTTCCTTCCCATACAACGAAATGATCCTCACATAACACTAAATCAAATAACATCATAAAAAAAGTGATCATTTTTTCGTTCAAACAATTCAATTTGTATGAAAAAATATTTTGTATAGCTTGACCAACTTTTTTCCTTGTAATACAATGAAATGATCCTTACATGAAACAGACTCGAACGGCACTAATAAAATATTGGCCAATTTCACTCATTTCTGTGGAAAACTCACACTTGACCAAAAAATAAAATACCAAAATTGTCAATACCAAAAAAGAGCTAAAGGTTACTAAGATAGTTTTCCCGTATCTCTTATGGATTCGGATTTCTCCCTTTTGGCCAATTTTAAAGAAACACCCTGTATACTGATATTCAGCTGCATCTGGTTCGATTGGAAGCCGACCCCAATATAGTTGGGAAAAGGCTAGGCAGATGATGATAATATTTGCTTTAGAAACATTATGAAAGTCGATACTAATAAGTCCAACATACCTTTTCCCTATTATTATTACAAGACTGTATGATGAGGCAGGCCGTGAGTCCTCTCTCTTCTTCTAACTGTTCATACAGGAATGTTTTGATATTTTTCTTCCATTCATCCCTTGAGAGGATGTCGTTACTTATCAGCGGACATCTGTAAGTGATATGAAATTATAATTACTTACCTTTAGTAACAGATTAGTATGAAAATATCAGCAGCTCTATGACCACTTTTTTTTTAACGTTTTAAAATCATCAAATGAGTCCTCCCACCCCGGGCAGGGCGGAAGGGACTGTCAGACTTCTACTGACTAAAATCCACGGTGTCCTTCAATAGCCCTTTCTGTTCCGGGGTCACGGTAAGGAAATAATCCCGCCAGGAAATGGCCCTTTGAGAGGGGGGCCCCGTCATTATGCTGCCGCTCTTTGAGGCGCGCGTGGGACACAACGCGCCGTCGACCCGGACATGGTCCATGGTCGGGCAGCAAGTTGCCCTTTACCCGCTGCCCGCATGCCCGCGCCAGCTCTATGACCACTTAGCAATATTCCTGATGATTGACTTCGTGAATGAATAGTAGAAGAATAGCCAATGGTGTTGCGGAGTAAACCATTATGAATATTACTGAAAGTGGCGTTTGTAGACCCGCTAGCCAGTAATTCCTAAGATTAGCATATCCTAAAATACCTAAAATACAATTCAGCTTTATAATATTAAGTCTAGATTTCTTTGAAGAGGTGTATACATATAGTTGGTTGGTTTCGGGCCATGGTGTTATGGTGAAATAAAGCCTGTTCCCACTTTTCCGAACAGTCTTTTTTCTCGGTTAGTCTAAAGGTAAGCGTCCACAGGTCGGCATCGTACGTATCGGACGCATCGCATCAAACGGATTTCGGTTTGTATCGGCAGCGATCGGATTGCCGACGCGAGTATCAGCGATCGGATTGCCGACGCGAGTATCAGCAATCGGATTTCCGATGCCACCTTCATTTGGATTTTTTTAGTGATCGTACGTTCGGAAAGTATTTGTGAGAAAGGGAGCAAAGCGATGCAGAAGTTGTTATTGCTTGCTTTTTTAGCAGAAGAGGAATACAAGAAAGAATTAAAAAGAACAAATGATTCAGTAAGCGTGCGTCATCGGTACGCATCGCATGTAGGCATTGCCGATGAGCCGTCCGTACGATGTGGGATAAAACGTTGGATGAGTAAAAATTAAAAAAATAATCTTTTTTGTCTCATTCGTCTTAAATACCAGCACAATATAAGAACATCATCGTCACTGTCCATCGCGTACGAAATACAAACGTAAACTGGGGGCGAGTCGAACCATCGACACCGCGACCTGCCGACCTCTGGCTTCCAGGTAAAAACACTGATCAATAAGTGGGAATGATAGAGCCACGGGAGAATTCTTACTTGAAATAAACGCCGCTGGCAACAAAGTTCGCAGGCAGGTCTTCAGGCTCTCGGGACAGTTGCTCGGACGGAGTCGGCTTGGATACGGACGACGCCGAAGCCGCCGCTGCTTCAGCTCTCTCGTTTTCTAGTTCTTTCTTTACTTGGGCCTGAGGAATTTAATAATTTTTAACCGATTTCGAAAAAAGGAGGAGGTTTTCAATGCGGTCGGTATTTTTTTTATGGATGTACAGACGCCAGCACATCAAGCTACCACAATCTGTTAAATTTCTTTAACAGAATCTCAACCTTATCACAAGAGTAGAAGGTTAATGTTTGATTGCTAAAATCTGACAGATTCGAGTAGGTTGACCTGCTGGCGTCTGTACATCGAATAACTTTTTTTTCGGAAGTCGGTGGCAAAAAAGACAACGAAATAAAAAAACAAAGCCACCGACTTCCGAAAGAAAAGTTATTTTGTAGGTTATTTTACCCTTTTTGTGGTTGTTTTACTTTCCATACAAGCATGTTGGGCGAGTTCAGATTAATATGGTATGTCAAAAAACTTAAAATTTGCTGTAATTTGTTTTAATTTATAATTTTTTGGAAAAGTTATAAAGTTATTCTGATTGTTTACTGTGGGCGATTACACTGTTAGCTACAAGCCTGTCAGTTCTACAAATCTTCACTCTGTTACATTATTATGAAAAAAAAAACTCCATCTTTCAAAAATACCAACCTGTATAGCAGCCAACGACGTATTAAAAGATGGATTCTCCCTCTTCTGAGTCAACCTTGCCAAAGCTGCCTCTGCCGCCACCTTACTCTCCTCCGAAAGCCCAGACCTTTTTACAGGAGCCTCCTTCCTTGAATTTTGAGAACCATTGCTACTCAATGTAGACTCACTCAATTTGTGGCCCGGGCCTGCCATTTTGAATTTGGCATCGACCTTCTTCTTTTGAAAGAACTTTTTTATTTTGTCAGCCATTTTGTTTAGATTCTTGGCGTGTGTTCTTTAGGCAGTTTTAGCTTAGAGACACTTTCTTTGAGTTGTTCTATTGTGGCTGAGGTCGCTGTGGAAAAAAATTACTAATTTAAAACTATTCTTGTGTTCCTGAATGCAGTTTGATATTAAAATATTAGTCAAGAGGAACAGTATCAGGTTGTCAAACACAGTATAATGATTGTCTCTGCGTTACAGTTTTTTTTTTTAAGTTTTTAACCTCTCGAGCCTCCGAGGAAAATATTTTTCCACTAAATACTGATCGATTTTAAGACTTATTTTTCCAAAAAAAAAGGATTAATATCGGTCTGTGTTTTGGTGGCACAAAAACGTGCCATTGGGGATCGGGCGGTTTTATTGAGCTTTGTATTTATCTGCTACATAAATTTTCATGTCACAAATAGTGTACTCTAAATGATGCTGGAAACCCCACTTAATTTTTTTAAACTTCATTATAATGTCCTGAGCAAAGGCTTCCACTTTTTCATTCTAAAACTCTTTATTTTGAGCAAATACTTAAATACAGCTTGACAAAAAACTGTAGAAAACTGGAAGTCGCCACTGTCTTCGCGCTACCAGCACTTTGAATGATTTTATTTTAATTTTCTTCACTTATTACGTTTGTTTTATGGCACAATAATAAATCTAACAAACCTGCGGTCTTTGATTACATCAAATATCAAAGATTTTATAACATTGTCAGAAACAAAAAGATTAGTTCCATTTTAAAACCGTTCTGGCCAAGCTGTAATTTGACTAACAAAAATAATTGTATTTAGATTCTATTTTATCCTACTAATATTTAAGTGAGGCATTGTGAGGATGTATGTATGTGTATGTAAGTTTGTTTGTTACTCTTTCACGCAATAACCACTGAACGGATTTAGCTAAAATTTGTTACACAGATAGTTTATAACCTGGATTAACACATAAGATAGTTTTTATGTTTCCGTGGGATAAATTTCGAGTTGTAGCAGGTGAAGTCGCTGGCAACAGCTAGTGAATTCATAAACCAATGGCTCTGGTACTTTGATAGGTAGGTATTATTATTGTGATATTTTAGATCATGTGATTGGATGACTAATTTTGTTTTTACACTAAAGAATTGGTGATAAACAATCTGATATCAACAATTTCTTATGAACAGCAAAAATGTTACATAAAATGGACAGATACCCCAATCATACCAAATCTTGGATATAAACAAAGTGTGGAAATAAAAGCACTGACTGCAATAGATTTTTTTAAGTATACATGTCTGTCATCATCATCGGCCTATAATGTTCCCGCTGCTGGGACACAGACCTCTCTGTGAGAGAGTGGATCCACCACACGGGCCCGGTGCAGGTTGGTATGTCTGTATATTAAAGATATTGAACTTCTTAAATTTATATTATGAAGGGTAAAAGCTAGTCTATAATTATTTAATTTTCAATACAAATTAATTTAAAACTCTTTTAAAAAGGCCACCTTAAGACCCAGTGTATTAGAGTACTATGCATTAAATACCAGCAAATAAATTAGTTTAAAGAATAGAATAGAATAGAATAGAAACCATTTATTCGATAATGGACACACACAGACATATAAATAATAAAAATTCAAAAAACAGTGAGAATTTTGCTGAGCATGTCCACACCAAAAGGGTAACCAACTCAGCATATGCTGGGCGAAAGACACCCAGCGCTGGTTTTCAGTTGGCACCATGCAGTGACACACGGACGAGGGTAGGCAGAGAAAAAATAAATAAATAAAAGTGTCAAATAACATAATCAGTAAAAGTGTTAAATAACATAAACAAATAGAAATGTGTGTAGGGAAAAATGTATGTGCTTAAATAAAATTTATATTAAAATTTATTATAACATTAAAAACATTAAAGTTTTCTTTATGAGGAGTTTAATAATACCTATCCACAACACTGAAAAGACACAGTTTGATATCAAATAAGCAATGCAAATATGAACTTTAGAAAGCCATGATGTATGTATATTCAAATAAAAAGAAAGGAGAACACATAAAATGTTATCAGTAACTCATGAATATGGCCACAGGATAAGAATGACAACAGAAATACTCATCGAGCTCATAAAACAGCTGTTATTTTGACACAATTGTGTTTTACAAAGAAAATAGGGTACCAATCGATACCTAAACCTTTCTAGGTTACATGAGTAGTAGAGTTTATTACGTTTAACAAAAACAAGTAATAAAAATGACTCACCTGGTTTCATAAACCGCTCAGAGATGCGTTTCCCGTACACTCTCCACGAAATAAAAATCAATAACAATGTAAACAATAAAATCAAGGAAAATGTCTTCAACAACAGAAATTGGAACTCGTTGAAGTAGAAAACCTCCGCTAGCTCGTCGTAGAAGGATAACTCGGTGAAAACAATAGATTTCGGAAAACTTTCAATCGGTAACGATGAAACGCACGAATCGAAGAAATCCTTTGCGAAAGACAAAGTATCCCCGATTTGAAGATACAAAGCCTCGTAAAGGGTGGAATTGAAAACAGTGTTGTCGAATAACGACATTACACATGAAATTTTAATGTTTAAACACAAATAATTTGAAAAATAAAATAGATCATACTGAAATCTACGAACCGCATGTCACTTTTATTTGACAGTTGTCGATTGCAGACGATTGTTTTTAAAATTTGTTTGGCATGGCTTCTGGGACTTTGCGCTATCAGTTGTGTTCGCAGTTTTAGAAATACAGAACGTACATTCAAACTATTAAAGTTATGACTTATGAAGTTTCTTAGCTTGTTTTGTGCTAGCATGATTACTAGCACTCAAACCAATAGTGTCCAATTAAATATGACGCCCCCCCCTGTCTAGAGAGCCAAAGCCTGCCGGGGTCGCGGGACTTATCTCATTACCGTGACCCCGGAACATAAAGGGCTATTGAAGGACACTGTGGATTTTAGTCAGTACAAGTCTGACAGTCTGCCCGAGGACCCATTTGATGATTTTACCGAGCAAAAATAGTGTCCAAAATACCTAGGTATATAACAGAGGAAAGATAGCCTTGTGGATGGTATTAATTCTAGTTTTTAGTATTCTACATTATCTATAACACTAATACACTTCACACAGGGGGTAATCTTCACTTTACAACCATTCATTACATGAACACTTTACAATTAAATCTTAAGTATTTTTATCATTATCTACAAAACGTGATACTTTATGGAAAAGACCTTGGTTTTAATTATAATTAAAATTAAACGAGGATGGTTATTGCATGCTTCAAAGGCATGATGGGCCGTGCATGTCTCTATTAGAAAAATATTTATCATTCATTATTGACGCGCACGCTGTGGCTTGTGGCTACTGAAATTAGTTCTAGCACGCAAGGCGCGGCTATGGTAAGAGTTTATTAAAGTTTTTTAGGGAGTCATTTAGAAATTTTGTATCATAACATTGATCTGATTTATTATTAGTAAGCTCAATATAGCCCAACGAGCTAAGGAGAGGGCTATGCTCATATCTCTGTGTGATCGAATCAGAAATGAGGAGATTCGTAGACGAACTAAAGTTGCAGACATAACCCAGCGAATTAGCAAGTTGAAGCGGCAGCGAGCAGGCCACCTAAGCAGAATGGGGATGGCAACTGGGGAACTAATGGTGCTAGCATCGCTAGTTCCCAGCATCGTCATTGTTCAAATCTTATAGGTACCTACTTCAAAATAGTACTACTTCATTGGTCGGATTAGGACCTAGCTATGGTGGCGCCATCTACAATTAGCTTTGACCGGCCTTCCCCTTTGATGGCCGATGGAGCCGTAAGGTTCTCGAATGGAGATCACGTACCGGAAAGCGTAGCGTGGAACGTCCAGTGCAAGGTGGGTAGATCTAATGAAAATCACATAGGATCTTGCTGGATGCAAGTCGCTTTCAACCAGTCCTGTTGGAAATCTATGGGCGAGGTTTATGTTGAGCCGTGGACGTCCTAACGGCTGTTATGATGATGATGGTAGTTGAACTTCTAATTCTTTTCAAAGTATTTTTTTTCCAAAGTGGACAACAACAGCAAATTGATATGAAAGGGTGTCGAAGATGGGCCGCGCCGCCGAGGCCAGTAACGCGAATCCACCGTGTAAAGTAACGCGAATTCTAGGGGTGGACGGCACTTCATCATGTGAGGGCTCATGCGGGCTGGTACGGGCTGGCGCAGGACAAGAACTCTTGGAAAAACTTGTCAGAGCCCAGCTGTGAGTAAAAACAGTAAGTACTATTTTAGCAAGGAAAATGTTGGATATCTCTCCGTTTCGAATAATTCCATCTTTGCAGGTACAGATGCCAGCGTCAGCACAGAGAAGGTTCATGTTTGATTGAATGTGACAGATTGTGGCTAGTTATGTCGCTGGCGTGTATACTTTTTTTTTTTTAGCGTGGTAAAATCATCAAATGAGTCCTCCAACCCCGGGCAGGGCGGGAGGGACTGTCAGACTTCTACTGACTAAAATCCACGGTGTCCTTCATAGCCTGTATATGTTCCGGGGTTACGGTAAGGGAATAACCCGCGACCCCGGCAGGCTTTGGCCCTCTGGCGTGTGTACTTAACGTTTTATGTTCGGACACGCCTATGAAGATAAAGTTACTCAGGATGATATTACAACTTGATTGAGAAGAATAATTAATAGGACACCAGCACACAGCTACGTTATCATAAAACACGCATGGTTAATCACGCTTTCAGTAAATGACTGTATTAAATTACTTTTATATTACGGTATAAAATGGATGCCATAATATCAGTAACAGACGATCGAGGGACGGTAGAACTTGGTAGGTAGTCCGTAAGAAGTCTAGATACCTTTTTTATCGTGATGTCGTCAAATGAATCTTAAAGCTGGGTACTCACTTAGGCGCTGGACAAATAGATACAAGTAGCGACTGGCGGGCGGCGGCGTGGTGCGGGTGCGACGCCACTTCTTTGATATTTCATACAAAATTTCAAACTGGCAGGCTCGCGCCACGCCCGCACCCCGTCCACGCCGGACCATCTCAGTGTGTCTTGCGCCTCACCACTTCTATACATTTTGTATGAAGTATCAAAGAAGTGGCGTCGCCCGCACCAAGCCCGCGCCCCGCCACATCCAGTCGCCACTTCTATTTGTCCCGCGCTTTAGCAGTGTTGCATGTAACGTATCAGATATTGTATCAACCTCAAATGAGTACAGCTCGTCCGAGCACACTGCGAGCCGCTTTTGTGTTACTCTAGCTTACAGCGAGCGGTTTTTAGCGGGCTCCTGCCTTAAGGCACTTTAGGCCAGTCCCTAGGGGCCCTTATGACCAGGGGCTCAGAGCTCGCGATTAAAAAAAGAAAAAAAAAGGTGTTTGTGTGGTTTCATGAAACCACTGTAAATGTGAAACTTTTGCTCTCATACGGTAAAAGCCCCCATTATTGACACTATAAGAGTGACGGCCCTGTATATTGCGGCGAAAGTCTTTCCACTTGCATACCTTTGCAATGTGATGACTGAAACTGTTGTTGATGATGGTGGTACCTACCTTCATTCTATTTCGTGATGTTGACATAAAAAAATCCAAATTGTGTTGTTGTGGTATGAAAAAGGGAGGGCCCGAAACGAGCTGTGCCTAGGGGCCCCAAGGTGGTTTATCCGGCCCTGAGCTTAACAGGGCGGGACAGGATGGGCTGTCAGACTCGTACTGGCGAAAATCCACGGTAATCCTTCAATAGGTTAATTCCTTTACGTTTCATGGTCACAGTTACTTGTTAGGCCAGTCCCGTGACCCCGGCAGGCTTTGGTCTTCTAAGAGAGGCCTTCAGTTTGCTGATAACTCTTTGAGGCGCGTATCATGGAACACGACGCACCGTCTCAACCCGAGCATGGTCAAGCTCGGACGGCAAGTCACTTGATCCTGGTCTTTGGCTGTAATCAAAGGAAGTGTAAAAAATTAAAAAAATCTCCCGTTTTCCCAACATTTCCCTTCACTGCTCTGCTCCTATTGACTGTAGCGTGATGAAAAGTATACTATAACCACCTCAGGGGGGGTATTACAACGTCTTAAAACCAGGCTTATTTCGTCGAGTGAAAGTGACAGACCTATACAAGTCGTCTAGCGCCATCTGGTTCTCTCACTGGAACAAGAATACCCCCCCTGGAAGTATGAAAAATAATTGAACCAAGTTTCGTTAAAATCCGTCGAATAGTTTTTGTTTCTACAGTTATACAGACAGATGAGACAGACAGACAAAAATTTTACTGATTTCATTTTTGGCATCAGTATCGATCCCTGACCACCCCCTAATAGTTATTTTGGAAATATAATTATACGTATTTCATGTACATAATTGACCTCTCTAGAGATTTATTATAAGTAGGTATAGAATAGAAGATAAAGCACTCAGAAGATAGTAGCAAAAGGTTTTCGATTGAGACGGATTTTCTGATTATTATTATGTCTATTGCATAATAATCGTGTATTTTCTTAAGCATTTTTATCTTTGAGGAAAACTCTATCAAAACTACAGTTTGGGATGTAAATTGTGAAACCAGGTGGCCTACCATAAACTCTTAACGCGATCCAGTTTGGGTTGTGGGAAAGAGATGGCGCTAGACGACTTGAATAGCTCTGTCTCTTTCCTACAGCCTAAACTGGATAGCGTTAAGAGCTCGTGGTAAGGCTCCTGCTGGCGTCTGTACCTACACTAGAGAGCAAAAAAATGGAATCAATGGGGATGGCAACTGGGAAACGAATGGCGCTAGTATAACTAGTTCCAAGTATCGTCATTGGTTTAAATCTTATAGGTAGGTACTTCAAAATAGTACTACCTCATTGCAATGGTCGGATTAGGACTTAACTAGTGTGCGTCAGAATGGCTGGTTGCCTGTGGCGTTGGTCAATGAGAGTTGATTTGAAAATTGCTACGTAATTGCTTATATTTGCTACATTTAATAAATCATTGCTACATTTATGATATATACTTAGATATAATTTTTTTTTTTGACCAGCCATCCTGACGTCAGGATGGCTGGTCACCTCCTTGTTTAAAGTCAAGCGGGTAGAGTTTCCCGAAATGTATTGCGTCAATAATTTCTTCATATTTACTTCATTTATCTCATTTATTTGTATCTTTAAAAATATGCTAAATAAAGGATGTAGCAGTAATTTAAATTATCCCAAGGAAAAGTTCCCTAAAAAATAATGAAGGCAAATAGTTGCAGTGCGTCTTCACTCAACGGTATTGCTACTTTAGGCGGCAGGCGTTCTAAATAAAATTGTTAAATGGCATGTTATGTATGAGTAGGTTAGTGGACAATAAGCATATTAGAAGGATATCGTAAATAAAAAAAAATACGAAGAGTAAAAAGAAGCTAATCCACATTGTATATATAATTATATATGCGTAAAAATAATGTTAAAATACTCGAAGTTGTTGACTCATATATCTACTTAGGACAAGTAGTCCAGTTAGGTAGGTCCAACTTCGAGAAAGAGGTCAACCACCAAATCCACCTCGGTTGGGCAGCGTTCGGGAAACTACGCAATGTCTTTCCATCCGACTTACCCCAGTGCCTCAAGACAAAAGTCTTCCACCAATGTGTGTTACCAGTGATGAGTTACGGCACCGAAACGTGGTCTTTCACTATCGGTCTCATCTCAAAGCTCAAAGCCGCTCAACGAGCTATGGAGAGCGCTATGCTCGGTGTTTCTCTACGTGATCACATACGAGTCACTGATATAGTCCACCGGATTAGCAAGCTGAAGTGGCAATGGGCAGGCCATATTGCTCGCAGAGCAGATTGCCGATGCGGTCGAAAAGTGCTAGAGTGTAGACCACGGACTAGCAAGCGCAGCGTAGGACGTCCACCAACAAGGTGGCAGATGGCAAGTCAGCCTTATAAAAGTCGCTGGAATACGCTGGATGCAGGTCGCTTCCAACCGGTATATGTGGAGATTATATGTGGAGAGGAAAACATCGTGAGAAAACCTGCATAGGTATCCTAGATCCAAAAATTTGAAGTGGACATCTACCAATCCACACAAGGCCCGCGTGGTAGATAACGGCCCACTCCATCTCACGGAGAGGAGGCTTGTGTACCAGCAGTGGGAACATTAATAGGCTGATGATGATAAAATTGAGGCAACAACACAGATGCCTCAATTCAACTAATATTATAAATATGAATGAAAGTTTGTGAGGATGTATGTGTGTATGTAGGTAATATATGTTTGTTAGTCTTTCACGCAAAAACCACAGAACGGATTTGGCTAAATTTGGGTACACAGATAGTTTACAACCTGGATTAACACATATGATAGTTTTTTCCCGATTTTATGTTCCCGTGGGATAATTTTCGATTTGTAAGTAGCGGGTGAAGCCGTCGGCAATAGCTTTTTTTTTTTAGGTGGTAAAATCATCAAATGAGTCCTCCCGCCCTGCGTGGGGCGGAAGGGACTGTCAGACTCTTACTGACTAAAATCGACCCGTGTTCATTCCTATGCCCTTTACGTTCCGGGGCCACGGTATCCTGGGTTAAGTAAAAACCCGCTACCCCAGCAGGCATTTGGCGCGAAACACACGATACGCCACCGACCCGGGCTTGGTCCTTGGTCGGACGGCGAGCTACCCATTACTCACCGTCCGCAAGCCCGCTCCGCCGCTGTGCCCTCTGCTAATCAGAGGGACACGCGTTGGAGCGTCTACACGACAGGCTTTTCGCATACGGGCAAAGAGACCACTTAGGTACACAGTGCCTAAGGAAGAGTTTTTGCCCGCATCCTAGGGTAGGTACACCGGCCCGAAAAACTGGTCTTCCCCCCGGACGTATCCGAGAAGGAACTCCAGTCCACGGGCGCACGTGGAGGTTTCCTGTCATAGAACCCCGCAGCTGGCAATAGCTAGTAGGAAAATAAATCCGTATCAGACCTGAAGTAGTTTCCTCAAGTGTTATGCACACTTTAAGTGTCATGATCATGATCAACATTTATCGACGTTGTATGACAAGATTCATCCTATCTTATCTCAAACAAACTTGATATAATCTTGATACTTGCTTTCAGTTTTCCCTGTGTTTCCATTCTATTGTGTTAGGTAGTGAGTTTTGTTTTGTGACATAATTAGAAGTGAGTTTATTGTGCGTTCCGAGATTTAAGGTGAGTCGAATTTCGTTGATAATTATTTTTGGTTTTGGTCAAAACTTTTTAGCATTCTGCAAGAACAACTTATTGTTTTAACATAAGATATTATGTTGTTCTTCTTGTAATGTGTAAATAATTACATTATTATTACACTCGAGACACGTCGGTACCTTAGTAAAACTATAGACAGTTTTTCAGTTTTTATTACGGTGAATGTTGCTACAAATTTAATTTAACATCATCGTTTGATTCAGGATAACTATAGGGATGCTCCAACCAGCCCGCGAAATTCAAATTTTTTTACGTTTTTTGCAATTTGCAGGCCAGTGACATGTTGTAACTTTATAAATATTTGTGTTGCGCAAATAACAAGTATAATTTTAAATATAAAAATTGTCAAAAAATTCGCTCCATCAGCTCTCACATAGAAAAGGTGCATCGTAGTTAGATTTCGGAGATTTTAACATGATGCACCTTTTCTATGTGAGAGCTGATGGAGCGAGTTTTTTGATATTTTTATTTGCAAAAAACGTAAAAAAATTTGAATTTCGCGGGCTACATCGAAGCAATCACCTTAAGGGTATATTTTACAAGGGACGAAAGCGTTTTTAATACAGATTTTGGTTAAGACTTAAAGATTCTTTCGCGAACTCTTAACACTTTGTCATTTTTCAATAGTTTTAATTCATAATTATGGTTTACGTCTTGCTCTCTATATCTTGCATTCTTTGGCCTATCACTGAATTTAAGTACAACTCCTATGAGAAGAAAACAGAGATCTCAACAAAAAGACTGTTATTTTAAGTATTTTTAATCTGGTAATACTTAGCCTATCCCAATTTTCTACTTTACATTCAGCCCACGTAATTCAAACGCAAAAATCGCGCACCAAAACCACCAATTACCTAAATTATCCCTTCACACCCCGTCAAAAGGAGAACGCATAATTAACGACCTCATAAAACAGCGTCACCCTTCAAATTATCCCTATGATACAGCCATTTTAGTGTTGCCAGCCATAAAATAGCACTTTGAATGTCTTTAACAGCTTTCCCGGGTTCCCACAATAAAATTTCAGTTGGTAAACTGTTCTTAATGAGAATTATTTTCGTTCTGATTGTTTTGATGTTGGGAGGAAATGGTCCGGGTGATAGATCAATATTGTGATTTGTGTCCAAAGCTTTGAGTGATTTAGAGAAATTAATTGGGTTGTTAAGGTGATGTTATGACTTTTGATTAGAGTGGAACCTTTCTTGACGTAATGCTGTGCTACTCAATAGTGGCGTAGCGAGACTGAAACTAGGATGGGCTAAAACGCATGCGCGAGGCCCTTTCTTTTATCAGCCTTTATTGTTCCCACTGCTGGGACACAGACAGGCTGTCTGTGACAAGAAGGTATCTGGGCCCCAAGCAGGTTGATAATATCGCGTCTTTGATTTTTAGTTTGACGAGTTTCACACGTTATTTTAAGAACCGTGATGATGAAATAAATTAAATAAAGTAATGCACCTTGCTATGCTTCTACCTACAACTCGTAAATCGGGGCATATAAGTACCACTAGTCTACGAATTTCCCTAAAAATATCCGAAACTATTTTCAATGCTCAGCATCAAAATCCAGTCTTCATTTTTTAAGGCGCAAAGATCCGGCACTATCGTGAAATAGTCATAAACAGTTTGCATATTATGGCTCAGTATAAAAACCTGGGGGGTGATCGTGATAACGTATTAATACACCCCTTAGGGGAAGAAATGGAGGGTAGATACTGGCTTAATGGTAAAGATAGCATAGTGGTAATGTTGTGTGACTTTACGAGGTATTGGGGCCGAATTTTTAGTGCAAAGAGAGGCATATAGGCATATTTAAGGGTAGAAAATGACGCTTTGTTAATCTAGTTAGTTGGCTAGAGATAGAAAAAATGATAGCTCAGCGTCCGGTCCTAGATTTTAACGGAAAAAGCGACAAGTGGTAAAAAAAAAGTAGCATAACCGCAATGTGTTTAAAATGGTAATAGTTTCGCCCAGAGCATGTGCTAAGCAAATAATTGAATGCGAGAAATCAATTGATTGCGCAGTTTCACGACAGATATTACCTAATACGCAGACAAACCGTAAGAATTATTTAGTTTATGTGGAGCATCATTAACAGCTTATGACTGTAACTTAAAGTAAGTATGGAAAAAAAAACTACGACTAAAAAGTGTCTCCTGCTACGCCACAACACCCTTTCCTCCATTTGGCACATCTAATATATCCCAGTCACCTTTATAAGATTATCGGTCGAAGAGTTGTACAATGACACTATACATGAGAAGCGACGTACAGAACAACTTAGCAATATACGCATTCACGGATGCATAATGATTAAGAGAATCGGCAGTGTCAATCGCATTGCGTACGAGTTCAAATGACGGAATGACCGACAAATGACTATCATATTGCATCGTGCAGTCACCGTTCATTTGTGTTTAAATGTAGAATGAAAACGTGCAGTTTTTAGGATAGGAATAGGATAAAATGCTCGGACACGAATTTAAATTCAAATTGTGGCAAAAGTATACATAATAAAACTACAAGTATTTTATAACAATGAACATTAACTATTTCTTACGTAATCTAAATAAGTTGTTTCATAAATGTTGCTTCTCATTAAAAAAATAAAGATTTTTTTTTTCATTCAATCGGGAGTGAGGACAACCCAGAGCGATCAGGATTAAGGGTGATTTTTTTAAAAATATTTTAAATAAACTTATTCATAATATTAGCCTTGTACCAGGTTGATTAGACACTGAACTGTTTGAGGAGTGGCTGGAGAGAAGTCATGGCGTCCTGACCTACCGCTTGACGCAGGTCCTCACCGGACACGGAAGTTTCGGGAGGTACCTGTGTCTGATGCGAAAGGAGGAGACGCCTGGGTGTCACCACTGCGAAGATCGCCTGGAGGACACGGTGGAGCATACGGTGCAAGACTGCCCAGCTTGGGCGGAGCACCGACGTGTCCTCACGGCTGCGATAGGCGGAGACCTCTCGCGCCCGGCATTGGCTGCGGCCATGCTGCGGGGCGAGACGGAGTGGGAAGCGGTCAGCTCCTTCTGCGAGGCAGTAATGCTCGTAAAGGAGGAGGCAGGCCGCGAGCGAGAGAGGACAGCGTCCTCCCTCCGCCCCAGCCGCAGTGGTAGGCACCCACGGTGACGGACGTCGCTCGATGATCTCCGGCCACCGTAGGCAGCGAGTAAAGGGCAACTCGCTGCTCGACCAAGGACCATGCCCGGGTCGACGGCGCGTTGTGTCCCATGCGCGCCTCAAAGAGCGTCAGCATAATGACGGGGCCCCCCTCTCAGAGGGCCAAAGCCTGCCGGGGTCGCGGGATTATTCCCTTACCGTAACCTCGGAACTTAACAGGCTATGAAGGACATTTTTTTTTTTTTAGCGTGGTAAAATCATCAAATGAGTCCTCCAACCCCGGGCAGGGCGGGAGGGACTGTCAGACTTCTACTGACTAAAATCCACGGTGTCCTTCATAGCCTGTTAAGTTCCGGGGTTACGGTAAGGGAATAATCCCGCGACCCCGGGCCCTGCCCGGGGTTGGAGGACTCATTTGATGATTTTACCACGCTAAAAAAAAAAAGACACTGAACTGGATATAAAAAATATATTTTGAAAACGTTTTTCAATTTTAAAATGGGTTTATTGAGCCCGACACGAAAGAGATCGACCCATATTCATTATTGTTATATTTAGAAAATGTACTAAAACCTTCCCCAGAAGGTAACAAACCCTTTTCTGAAAACTGCATTAAAATCGGCAAACATACATACATACATACTACATACAGGTCGAACTGAGGACCTACTTTTTTTTTAAATCGGTTAATATACCCCTAATATTTTTTCCACGATGAATGCATCATGCAGAATTTCTAACCAAGAATGAAGCGCACAAACAGATTCACATGCAAATCAGTGTAAAAATACTCTGATTGTGACTGACAAGCATCCAATGTTCCTGTTAGGCTCCTGTCCCAACGCTAACAAGGAAGGGACTTTCTTTGCTGAAGGAACATGAGTACTAAATGATAAAATTCCCATTTCGATTGAAGAGGAATGCTGTGTCGATACTTTGAACCGACTTAGGCACGAATTGTAGGTCGTTCGAAACCCGCCAGGCGCATTACTTAGTGCTATTTATTTCATCACCTCTGCTCTCAAAACGGTGAAGGAAAACATCGTGACAACCGGCATGTCCTAAAATCAAAAGTCCGATGACATGTGACATCTTCCAACCCGCACTGTCCCCGCGTGGTGGATTATGGCTCTCTCACAGAGTTGAGGCCTGGATGATGTGTCGATACAAGCTCGTGGCTAAATAGTACCTATCAGCTGCGTGGGTCGAACTTCACGGTAAAGCTGAGTTCTCTAGCATGACTGCTTCACAGAAAGAGGAGACCGCTTCCCTCTCCGTCTCGCCCTGCAGCATGACCTTGACCAAAGCCGGGCGCGAGAGGTCGCCGCCTATCGCCATCGTGAGGGCACGGCGGTGCTCTGCTCAAGCGAGGCAGTCCTACAACATTTCGATCGATAGGTGTACAAAAAGTTGCTTTCTACTCGCTTCCCTCTAATCGCCAGAGCTGAGACTGGCCCCTTACAAAGCGTCCGCTAGCGACATTGAGACGATGACGTCATTAACTCATAACCCTTGCTACAATCAATAGTGACGTCATTCGTTGCGCATGTGTTAGTTAGGTGTCTGACTTCGAGATTCTTTAGTTTAATTTAAGGCCCAGTTTCCAATAGAACGGATACGATCACAGCGGTGACAAAACGCCCAAGATTCGTCCAACGCGTGAAGCAAGAGTTTTTTTGGTATTACATCTTTACTATCACTTCAGTGAAAGTGATCTCGTGAAATGCAACGGGGCTGTGTAAAGGGAAATGGAATAGGGTTGGTCAATTCAAATGAGGCGCGCAATTGACCAACGAGCGCGCGCGGTAGCAAAAGAAGATGGCAGCAAATCTTATAACTCAAATCGGTTTGCTCATAGCCTCCAATACATAGACCAGAGGTAAAGATGAGACTTAAAGTTGCTGGTTCGCGCGCGAGTCCGCGACAGGAGACCGAGACAGGAGACTGAGTCAGGAGACCATGACAGGAGACCGAGACACTCTCTTCTGCATAGGCGGTGGTTCGCGCCGCGAGAAGGAGATCGAGGCAGAAGACCGCGATACTTTGTCATTGCCTAATGTTAAGTAGTGTCGCGATCTCCACTCTCGGTCCCTTAGCACGAGTTTTCAGTATTTGAGACGTAAATTAAACTGGAACTTTGACAATTTTCAAGGAAAAAATTTGTTCCTTCTTCCCACACCAGAGGCGCTGTTCCATTTTTTCGTACAAGAAACGCTGTATATACGGGAAAGACGCTGTAAAGTAAAAGAGTGAAACTCGTGCTAAGGGTACTGTCTCGGTCTCCTGTCGCAGTCTCGTGCACGAACCGACTTTAAGATAGAGGTTCACATAAAGTGGACTCCTACAGGATGGTGGCCTTGTGAGGTTTACCATCTACCAGAGTGAACTTCAATTAGTGTAAGCAGTCGATTCTCGACCCCGGCCTAAGTTAAAAAAGGGTCTTTTGGTTGGACGTGTTGGTCTGTTTAGGGATAACGAATACTTATCAAATGTTTTGACATTAAAGAAATCGACTCTGTCATACATAATATACCTACAAATCCATGAAACAGCTAGATCATCAATTCAATTATATCATCGTCATCATCATCAGTCATCAGCCTTCTCTCTGTGAGAGGGAGTGGGCCATGATCACGACATGGGCCTTTAGATGGGTCAACATTTTGGTTCTAGGATATGCCGGTTTACTCACGATGTTTTCCTTCACCGTTTTGAAAGCAGTGGTGGTGAAATAAATTATTGTGTAATTTACTGAGTGCACTTGACTGAGTTGGATGGAACCCAAAACCTACAATTCGTAAGTCGGGGCTGATATGACTGGGCCACCACACTGTTCTCATAATATGAGTATCGTTAAAGTCATATAGTACCATCTATCTATTTATTACAACTTCTTCCATACCGAGTTTCATATAGATTATTTTTGTGTTTATTCCACCCTCAATTTTAAGTCGTACCTTTTCTGCCAGCTGTACATTTCGTAATTATTCGTCTTTGTTTGCGGTGTTTAATTGTCTGTTTATTCTCGCCTTTTCTGTTGACGGTACACATCTGGGATGCTGACAGTACGTACTAAGGCGTACCTCGTAGGCGGCGCTCAGTCTAAGTACAATAAAATTATTGAAACAAGGCGCTTTTGTAAAATATTATATAGAGTTATTGTTACCATTTTCGGTTGAAGCTATATTTTCTTATCCAGAACTTTGTATTTTTAGTCAAGTATGAAATAAAACGTGAACGAGGTGAAATATTTGATAAAGCTCAAGGCTAAAGTTTTTTGTCCGTGAATGTATTCACTTAAATTTGACTCTGTTCATCTTCAAACATTTTGGATGTTTTTTTTCAGTCTCCGCATCCTACTACAGTAATCTTCGTTCCACTTTTCACTCTGCTCCTACTCGGGACCAGCCTTTTTTATATTAGTTCATGTCGTTTTTCCGGCCTGAACCTTTCATTGCCATATGAAAATACCCGTTGGTAAGATTCCCACCAACCGGCCGGTGGCATTTTATAATGCGGTAAAGAACATTGAAATCTATCAACAGTAAATACAGTTCATGTTTGCTTGCAAAGTCATATCTGTCGGCTGTGTTGCTTGCAAATATGAACTGTATTTACTGTGGATAGATTTCAATGTTCTTTACCGCATTGTAAAATGCCGCCGATTCCGGCCGGTTGATGGGAATCTTACCGTTGAGTCTTGTGTTTTCCATTTAGTAATAATTCTGCCAATCGTCTTTAAAAAGAGCGTTTCAAATTGTTGTATCATATTTACTTCATCATTTCATTAGATATTTGTGATAACGTTGCCGGGGGGTTTTGATAAGATGCTTATCATATTAGCCACGTGTTTATTGAAAGTAATATACATACATAGTATTTGAGATACTATCACTCGGCAACTGTCAGACTGTACCACAGTTATAGTCATATCTCTAAGGATAAGATTGGATTAAATATGAAATTTTCTTTCTCTCTGTGTTTAGGCTTTATTGAGCGCTTTCACATTAGACGTTAACGGTAAAGACCCCGATATCGGCGGTATTGGTAGTTTCACACATTTCTAGGGAGAGAAAGCGATTGAGAGCGATATGTACCTATGTGGGATTGTGGGATCATAGAGTCAAACAGCTTGGTATCAACACTAAACTTGTCTTAATGAATTTATTTTTAAAAACAAACCTAAAATACGACACGTCTTCGTCTTTAAATCAAAATCCGCCATCTTTCTATTTATTCTTCGCTCTCCTTCTCTGCTCGTATATCCATCCCTTTCGTACACTCTTACGTTCCATTTCCCACATTTTGTATCGTGTCAGTCGCAATGTGAATGCGCCCTTTCTATAGCTTGCAAGATTTATAACTGCAAAGAAGGCAGATGAAACTAATATTAGACCAATGTTTAGCTTCATTGCGGTAAGAACCTTTAATCCCATTTAGAGATCTATAGGACAACAGACTGCATGTCATCTGGCTAAATGTGGAGATTTTCGAATGAGATAACCGAATGATGAAAGATGGTGAAATACTATTTGCTGAAGATTTAATCAGATATACGGCTGCACATAGAGAGATAGATGCAGTAAACGCAATCATTCTAACCCGACCAGACACAGATAAAGCCGGTGAAGTAAGGTTTTCGCTTGATAATGTAAATGATTTTCGTTCTAAAACAGAAATGGATTTATCTGGAAAATAGCCGTAGTAACGGACATAATCTCCAAAATAAGCAAATTGAAGAGGCAGGGGGTCGAAATACCGATGAGGATGCACCCAGCAAGATGGAACGACAACCTTAAGAAGGAGGCTGAGACAGGCTTGTTATGGAAAGCGAAGAAAATGTTGCACAGCCTGAGAGAGCTATAAATATCAGCAGCAGCAGTGGAATACGATAGGCTGAGTAGAAAATCTGGATGCAGAAGTAGGGCACAAAAGAAGGCTGTCTAATCTTCACTGGACCAACTTTATGATCGACAGCCAACAATCGGTAGTTTGATTACTGTCACTCTTCAGGTTGTAGATACGACTGTCAAAGAACCTCACAACACACTTCCTATTGATAACTATGAGAAAAACTAGTTTTTATCTAAAATATTCAAACGTAGTTCCTTCACAGGCTTACGCAATATTTGGGAGTCTGTACAACTTTGAATGCTGGATAAGATATTGTCTATTATCTCGAGATAATATTTCTCGTATAGTTTACATTAGGTAATGATAGTGAATGTGATGTAAATTGTGACACAGTAATGTTTTGTACTGTTACCATTCTGTCAGGTAATGATCAAAGACTTTTGAACCCAGATTATGCATTGTTGTATTGAATTATGTATTAGTCATTTTTATCTCAAACATGATTTTCGTGTTACTACTAAATATAGGATCAACGTATCTCAATATTTTGATGAGTGATAGTTCAAATATCTACGGATTGACTAAAATGATCATCCCATGCCATGACTTTTGTGGTTATAAAACATCTTCTTGCCCAATCTTTTTCTTCTTGGACTCGGCGCAACACAACTTCTTCTTCCATTCTTCCCTGTTACACCATAATTTTTTCCTTTTTGTTCTTCTACCTGATGCCCGTTTTCAAAAAAATAATCCTGAATCATTTCCAATTAAAAGAAACCAAAGTTCTGAAAATGAACGAACGCTTGAAACCCCCTTGATTTGGATAGGTTTTTTGGAAGCTTCTGGTGTGATGTTTACAGTCTTCGGGGCTTCCAAGTATTATAGGTGATACAAATGAATACTTACTCCAAAAATTTTAAAACCCCTTTGATTTAGTTTTTTGGAAGCCCCATATGATGCTTACATTCTTCGGGGTTTCCAAGGATTGTGAGGTTTTGGGCACATGCCTAGTACCTAATAGAAGAGATGGCCCCGATCGAGGTACCGAAATAGAGCAATAGGCTAACTGTATCACATGGAACGAAATGATATAATATCCGCAGTCGTTGAACTATGACTACAATAGGAACATTTGTCATAGAGTCCAGTTTGACAAGCGTGATATAAAGATGTATTGCAGAAGGCATGCGTTTGGCAAGTGCCGTAAATGTGGATGACGCGAAAGGTATTGGAGGATCATAGAATAGGATGCTTTGAAGATTCGGTATAATCTCTATAGCAACTGAACGCACGTGGTAGAGTAGATTTTTGGCTTTCTGGTAGAAATAACTAATGATTAGGGTATTTCTTTAAAGATCGATCAAAAGAGTACGATCGAAGTGGGGTTGGGTCAATAACTGTCACTTTCTGAAGTGTATTTCTATCAGAATTCATGTTCGAAGCCACGACTAAGATTTGTTTTATACAGTTTGGTCGATATTTTGAGTTTTAATAGTCTGTTCATTTATTTAATCGAACCTTTAGTCGATAGGCTTTTTTAACATAACAACGCGGGACGGGAGGGACTCTCAGACTTGTACTGACTGAAATCCAGGTACCTAATCCTTCAATAGCCCTTTACGTTTCAGGGTCAAGGCTACCTGATGAGACAGTCCCGCGACCCCGGATCGATAGACTTACAAGATAAGCAGCCAACGCAAAACATTACCGCTTAAAATTTTCACACAAAAGATTTAATTTATTTCAAGTACGTTTCATCCCCTCAATGTCATTATCATTGCGTCACACATGTACCCGAGTGTCATACGAGAACGAGATATACAGAATCCTATACTATATACACTGGTCTTAAATTATTAAACTGAATATTTGTCGACTCAGACGTCTGTGCCTCTCAGTCGTACACGAATACCGCGTGGGCACAGATGCTCTACTATATGCTACGCAACAATCACACCATTAAAGACTAATTTTCCAATAGAAATAAATAATGCACAGCAGAGGAACGGTCAAAATAGCTTCCACTTAACTATTTCCGTACGGTAGTCGTCGCCATTTTTGTTAAATGACGCGTGTTCGGTACTATTTTTGAATTTTGCCGCGAAAGTTCAATCTAATGGCTTCATCGATTGGCGCGGGTCGCGAGTCATTCAGCCAGTGATTTTTTTTTTCAAAAAAGTTTTTATTCCGTGCACTTATTTCAATAGTTTGTTCGAACAGTTTCAAGATCGTCACAGTGGATCCATTTGTGAAGAGAAAAATGAAAATTTTCAAAAAGAAGTTGCGTTTTTCTATAGCTTCGAGTAACGTTTAGACTTTTTTGAAATTTAATGGACTAGTTTCAAGTTAATTTAGTGATTTCACATATCAACAGCAACGAAATTAAGTTCCTGGTCTTAAATCGCAGGTAAGTTTAAATTAAATGTCTGTTATTGATAACTCTGTAAACGTGGCTGTACTATGATTTTCTATGCCTCTTCGTTAGTGATTATATGAAAATTTCTTATGATTCTATTGTTTTTTTTTTATATTTACATTGATTTGCCTAGCGTTCAGGTTTTCTAAATTGTAGTCTGCAATGCCTTCAAATTACTTGAGCCTGTTTTAGAAAAGGCTACCTACTCCTTGACACGTTTGCAATTCAAACTACTTTATAGCTTAATCAAATATGATAAATAGGTTTTTTTTATATCAATTTATGGATAAAGGCATCTCCCATTATCTTTCCCAGATTCGACCTCCACACTGGAACACACATAGCGCGTGTCTATATCATCTTTCCACCTCGTTTCGGTGGTATCCATATTGTGTATGACCCTGGTATGCTGTGGCCCTCTAAGGAGGCCCCTCCTTAGAGGGCCACAGCCTGCCAGGGTCGCGGGACTGTCTTATTAGGTAACCGTGACCCTGAAGCGTTAAAGGCTTTTGAAGGATTACCGTGGATTTTAGTCAGTACGAGACTGACCGTTCCTCCTGTCATGCCTTGCGAGCTTGCGACGATGATTTTGCCACGAAACGTGTTACAATTTTACTTATTCAGTATCTTCTTTAAAAATATTTTTATTGCATTTTTGGGTATATTCGAGGTATGTTTTTTGAGTAGTTTGAATTTTAAAAACCAGAGCTCCTTGAATCGAATATAAAACATTCTTTTTTCACTTTAACATTTGTCCAGGAGTGTTGTTTATTTTTAAAACATTCCCAAGTATTTCCGACCATAAAGGGAGAAGCCGCAGCAAAAGCAAGTCATTAATAATTTTATGAATAGCTGATTTAGGCTCTACCGCGGTTTAATATAGAATGCGAGAAAGCAAATTGTATGGGTATACTGCCTCTCTTTCTTTTCAGGAATTTAGGGAAGATAACTTTTGAAAAACATTTATTTACATTTTACCATTTAGAGATACGATAATGTTAGCTATTGCCAGCAGTTTGGTCCTCAAAAGTTATCCCATTGGAAAATAAAATCGAAATAAAAACTATCCTATGTGTTCATCACCAGCCTACAATATTCTCACTGTTGGGACACAGGCCTCGTCTCTGTTAGAGGGAGTGGACCATAATCCACCACGCGGGCCCAGTGCGGGTTGGCAGATGTCAGTCTTCGAATTTTTGGTTCTAGGACATGCCGGTTCCCTCACGATGTTTTCCTTCACCGTTTTGAGAGCAGTGTTGATGAAATAAATTATACAATGTTGCGCCTGACTGGGTTCAAATCCACCACCTACAATTCGTAAGTCGGGACTGATACAACTGGGCCACCACTGCTCGACATGGTCTGCCTTTCATCTAAGCCCGATCAGTAGTTTTTCGTGAAAGAGTTATCACACACATAAGAATCAGCTGGGCACCCCGCACCGTTACTGTTGACCAGCGATGTGGACGAATTCTTTGACACCTTTTGAATGCTTTTCTTTATTTTTTGTACATTATTTACTAGTTAATTTTTGTTTATACTTTAGATTATAATTATGTTAAAAACATTAAATAAATACTATGTATACATAAATAAATCCTTATCAACTTTTGCATAAAATAATAGAATTTCAATATTATTATAGCTCTTATGAGATCTGATAAGACTCTTATCAATTGTTATATACATTGGTATGTATTAGGAGACTTGTTATCACCGTTTGAAATTCTGTAGAACAATAAAAGTTGTTGTCGGAAAAAAACAGACTTGTAACACAGTTTGTTTTCCGTAATTAAATCGTTTTATACCTTTGTGTAATTTCTCACTAAATATAAGTCCATTCAAATCCAGTTAAATGGATGTTTTTATGTATAAAGTGTATTCATCATCATCAGCCTATAAATGTTCCCACTGCTGGGACGCAGGCCTCCTCTCTGTGAGAGGGAGTGAGCCATAATCCACCACGCGGACCAGTGCGGGTTGGTGGATGTCACATGTCTTCGAATTTATGGTTCTAGGACATGACGGTTTCCTCACGATGTTTTCCTTCACCGTTTTGAGAACAGTGGTGATGAAATAAATTACACAAAGTAATGCACCTGGCTGGCGTTAAAACTTCAAACCCACGTCCTACAATTCGTAAGTCGAGTTCGAATTTGCATGCATTTCTGTAAAAAAATTAAATAATTTTCTTTCTTTCAAGTCGGGGCCGATACCACTCAGCCACCACTGCTCTTTGTATAAAGTGTATTATTTCAATGTATTCTGTGTTCAAGCCAAAACTATACAGAGTCATTCTTTTGGTGAACAGGGGGAAATTAAAATCCATTTGAAATAATGGTCAGTGGACGTCTTACAGGTGATATGATGATATTTTTGAAGTGAAAACTTCTTTAGCGGCGTTGTACACTTTTTCTGTAATGGGTAAAAAATTTAAAACTCGCGTCAGGGTCACGTGACCCTGATCGAAAATGAGTAAGACGTCATTCAAATTAAAAATAAAACATAGTAACAAAAAAGTTTTCACTTCTACCGGCACTCCTGGAGTGCAACCTTTTTTTTTTTTGCATTCATTAGTTAGAAGTTAGATTGTTTTAGGATTTATCTAACGGTTTGTTTTAGTTACAAATGTCGGTGTCAGGTCATTTAGAATAGTCGTAACCTCATTTTAGTCGCGGATGCGTCTAACGGATGTGAGGGTCTTACTAGACTGCGTATTATGCTTTATTAGATGCCAGTAAAAGTCACAATCACACATAATAATATACCTAGTAACATAAACCAACGTTGGCCCCGGGTTCAAACGGGTGCAATTTGCTAATGGGGCATTCCCATGGGTCCATTTGCCTTGCGATTTACATGCAGCGAAAAGAACGTCAAAATGACAATTCAACTAGTTTTTCTACCAGTTGCAGTTGCGACTGCGACCAGGAAAATCGACACAAAATACGAATACATCGTGTGAATGAGTGACGAAGAAAATGGAGAAGTGAAGAAAAATATGAATTTTGATTCACATAACAGACTTGTGTCACAGTCAGACAAAGTCACTGACAATGTTTCATCAATTCAAAGTGGCTAAATGCTCACCAAATCTAATACTCATTTTGCAAGATTTCAGGGACACCCCGAAGTTTCGTTTTGTTAGGTTCCTTTGAACCTTATAAACAGAAATAGAAGCCCCGCCTCACGGGGCTTCATCGACCTTACCTAGGTTTTTTTCCCATTATTACTACAGAAAATAGGTTATTTGTACAATACAATAAAATATTTTATTATGATACACAATTTGGTCAGCATTGATC
Source organism: Agrotis segetum (assembly GCA_036375495.1). Taxonomy (NCBI): domain Eukaryota; kingdom Metazoa; phylum Arthropoda; class Insecta; order Lepidoptera; family Noctuidae; genus Agrotis; species Agrotis segetum. Next base: position 3,518,555 of record JAQSVV010000031.1, read on the forward strand.
CAGTCTGGCAGGTACTCGTACGCGTAATTCGATTTTTTTGGTTATAAATAGGTAGGTACTTTTCTGATAGGTGTTTAAACACAAGCCGTTTTAAAAAAAGAGTACTTTCATAATATCATCTACATAATTTATGCGCTTTTTTCCCATGGCAGTAAAAACTGCAGAACGGATGCCACGTGCTACGTTCCTGAACTTGCTCTTTTTGCTTTATGCACGTTCATTCATCTTGCCACACACGCGGCGGCAAGTGCACACGACCTGACCCTTTTCAAGGACAATCTTACAGTTTTATGACCTTTGACCTTCAATTTTGCGTAATTAAATCAATAGCCCTTGGGAACAGGAATTGTTTTGTGGAAATGGCCGATTTGGCGCAACAAGAGTTGGCACTCGATCTTTTATTTTCATTAAAAAAAATACATGTAGCACTCGGAGACTGCCGTGGTAAAGCTGTTGCATAGCATTTTTTATCAACTTATGAATTATAATTGTTAATTTATTAGTTACTCTACTAATTAGGCTATAAACCTCGGAGTAATCGATGTACATACATAATAAATAAAAATAAATGAGAACCTCTTCCTTTCTGGAAGTCGGTTAAAAATTTCGTGAGGAACATTGTGTCCTTGAATGAAGAATAAAACGACCACATGTGACATTCACTAGTCCCCACTGGACCCGCTTGATGGATCGCGGATTTAGGACTCACTTTATTTCACAGAGAGCCTGTATCCTTGCAGCCTTGGAATAAGTGACTGACAGTATTTTTTATTTGGTAAGCCTTTTAACTAGGACTAAGGTTATTTTGTTGTTTTTGCCTAAAACATAGTCTACTTTGTTAGTCAAAAAGTGACTGCATATGCTTTCTTTGAAATAAAAGCATCATCAAGTTATCCGTGGCCCCGAAACGAACAAATAGGCAATCGAAGGAACAGTAATGTCTGTGGTGCACTGCTGTAATAAAAAAAATATATAATGAAGATATAAGTGGGTCTTTTATAAACAGGATTCTCAGGTCTCACTTCCGAACTGAGTAAAAATTTTCAATAGGTTATGGGCCCAGCATGACTCTGTTGCTTTGTTATAATTTTATAGGTAGGTTTTATTGTGAAAACCTCCTTTTGTAGCTGGCCGTTTAGAATCAATAAGAAAAAGTAAATTGTCTAATAAGAAGGATGTTTTTATGATTACCGAAGTCTCCGAATTGAACAGTTTGAACAGTTGGGACTGGTCATCTCTTAGCTGCCACTGTCTATTTTAATTATTAATAACTTTATTTTGAATTGTCTTTTTATTTTACTATGGACACTATTATCTTGCCACATCGTTCTCACATAGTGTACCATCCGATGGTGAATGATGTAACAAAGATTTTTTAATAATTTTGGCGATTGAAAAAGAGTGTCCATGGAGTTTCTTGCTCATTCTTCTCCATAGAGATCTACGCTTTGGAATGAGCACCTACGGTACTTTCACAGTTTTTATGTCTTGTGACTGGGACTGTAGCACCATAACTATTTTTGTACTTGTATTATTTTGTCTTTTGACAATTCATAAGTGCCTGTAATTGGCCTAGTTGAAATAAACGATTTGATTTGAAACGACGTTAAGTAGACGAGGTATTTTCGTTAGGTTTTTTCGTTAGAGAATTTCTTGATTCGGTCGCCGCGCTCAGGGCCCGCGATAAAAGCTATGCAATAGCTTAAAAACAAAAAAGGGTCTCACTAGCATCTTTGAGGAAAGGCGCACAAATATCAATAATGTAATATTAGTTTGGATGCCCGATGACCTTTAAAGAGAGATTAGCCCGACTATATCTGTATACCATCTGACATAAGTACGTATATCTATAAATCGAATAGTAATCGTTCGATCTACGACTACGACCCTACAGGGTGTCGTAAACCTCTCGAACGAATGGTTGTTAGAGTTAGCTATTCCAATAAACATCACTTTTGGTGCCATTGGCTTTGGCGAGTTTTCAATCCTATGGATTTATCGTTTTAGGAGTTAGTGAAATTTGTGGTGGCTGTTTTTAGGGCTGATTCTAGAGTGCCAGATAGTTTAGTATGCGACCTAAACACAATGATAATACGAACGGTTTTTGAATCGCAGTAAAAATCTTTATACTAATATTGTAAAGTTGTAGTGTTTGTTTTTACTCCAACATTTTAGGTATAGGATATCTTGCATAAAGCGCCTAATAGAAATATAAAATAACATTCGCTCACGTTTCCAATTTTGCTATTATAAAATTATCAGGCGTTAAAACAACAAACTTTTATTGAACTAGCATCCTGGACTTACCTGAGCGGTGGTGGCCCAGTGGTATTGACCGCGACTTACGAGTTATAGGTACTGAGTTTGAATCCAGCCAGGCGATTGGCATTGTGTAAAATATTTTTCATAACCACTGCTCTCAAAACTGTTAAGGAAAACATCGTGAGGAAAACAGCATGTGCTAGAACTAGAAATTCAAGACATATGACATCTACAAACCCGCACTGGGCCAGCGTGGTGGATAATGGCCCACTCCCTCTCACAGAGAGGAGGCTTGTGTTCCAGCAGTGGGAACATTAGGATGCTGATGATAACGATAACGAGTTTTCGACTTCAACCGCACGGATTTGTTGAATATGTATTTCTCTAACTTCAAAATACATCAGAATATATTATTTTGTTTGTATTAATATGATTTCCTTATTTTAAAAGTTACAGGGGGAGGGGGACATTTTACCACTTTGGAAGCGTCTCTTGGGCAAAGCGTTCATTTTAGATTAAAATGATTATACTTTCAAAGAAAAGTGGCTGTGACTTACGTACGGACAAACAGATAGACATGACGAATCGAATCTACTATTCCGTTTTTTGCCATTTATCTACGGAATCCTAAAAAGGAATTTAAAGGGGGTGACACACCTGGTAGCAACTACTTAGTATGACTATAAATATTGTTCATACAACATTACCAGCATTTAGTTATAAGAGCAATAACGCACTATACATTATTATTTTGGCACCGATTGCAGATTAGAATTAACTCGGGAACAATATATCATCAAGTTTACCTGATAATTAGCTGTAATGCGATCGGGATTATGCTAATTACGTTAAGATTTGATCTCATGTAATTACAATGGACAGTAATTACGTAATGGAAGCGGTATTTGCTTCTGATTACCATAATTATTCTATAACTTCATGCCTTGTTTCCCTGAAGGGTAAGGTGAAATATAGGTTGAGCATTTCCATGACTTTTTATAAGATATCGTGAGAGTCGTTGGCAACCGATGGATGCAAGTGGTGAATTTATTGTCGTTCGGCGTGGCGGTCTAAAGGGGAGGCCCATGTTCAGCAGTGGACGTCTTCCGGCTGATGATGATGATGATGAAATAGTTTGGCATGCAATTACATTACCAAGAAATGTTTGACGCGTATTTTTTCTATTGTTACTTATATCGAAATTGACGATTTTAAAATTGTCAATACGTCAAAATTTAGTACAAGCTATAACTGATTTTATTGAGTTCTGACGTTACTTAATGTTCCCACTGCTGGAACACAAGTCTCCGAACAGTAGTCTCCTCTCTATGAGAGGGAGTGGGCTATAATTCACCACGCGAACCCAGTGCGGATTGGTAGATGTCACATTTCTTCGAATTTTTGGTTCTAAGACATGCCGGTTTCCTCACCGGGCCGATACCACTGGGCCACCAATGCTCCTAAGACCCAACGTACCCTAAAAACATACATCAAATGAGTCCTCCCACCAGGGCAGGGCGGGTCCCTCCCGCCAGACTCGTACTGACTAAAATCCACGGTATCCTTCAATAGCAAGGGCTATGTTCCGGGGTCACGGTAATGAGATAAGTCAAATTTTATTGGTCCAAGAATGACTCATATACATATGTATGTACACATATATCATCTTATGGAATAAAGCTATATAATAGTTAACAATCAAGTACTCGCGTGATATACATCCCGAAGATCACGTGAGGCTTTTTATTGGTATCGTTGGTATCGTGAGTTTAGATGGTATGCTAATAGGTTATAATTATTGGAACATCAGATCTTGGAATTAACAATTCTCGCGATTTCTATTGGTATCCTATTCTATTGGTATTGGTATCCTGTATTGCATGTTGTTCAAACTTTTAACGAGTTATTTTTAAAGAAAATAATCGCATATAAACAGAGAGACAAGAACTAAATTATATCTGAAACCTTGGAATTATATTCATTCTTCTCCGTTGTAAAGACTGAGTTGTTGTCTTCCCAAAGTAATACGAAATACCTAGTGGTCAAATATTTTAATAATTTTTTTTTTAAAGTTGAGTAAAGTAAACGAAAACTTTGACGTTAATATCATGGAAAAAATTAGTTCCTCATTCGACAGGCGGTTTTACAATTGCCAAACTAAAAAAACCATAAGTACTTCAAATAAATCACTATCATCATCATCAGCCTATAAATATTCCCACTGCTGGGACACAGGCCTCCTCTCTTTGAGAGGGAGTGGGCCATAATCCACCACGCGGGCCCAATGCGGTTTGGTGGATGTCACATGTCTTCGAATTTTTGGTTCTAGGACATGCCGGTTTCCACACAATGTTTTCCTTCACCGTTTTGAGAGCAGTGGTGATGAAATAAATTACATAAAGTAATGTGCCTGGCTGGGTTCGAACCCACGACCTACAACTCGTAAGTCGGGGCCGATACCACTCGGCCACCACTGCTCTATAAATCAAATACATACTTTAATAAATAATCCTGTGGTAAATTCTTCGGTTAAGTAAAAGCTAATCACAATGTTGTGAGAATCGGATATTTTAATGACACCTCGCATTATGTGCGAACCATTTCTATCCTTATTCCAAGTACAGCTTGACATAAAAATGTAGAAAACCGGAAGTCGCCACTGTCTTCGCGCTACCAGCACTTTGAATGATTTTATTTTATTTTATTTCACTTATTACGTTAGTTTTATGGCACAATAATAAATCTAACAAACCTGCGGTCTTTGTTTACATCAATTAACAAAGATTTTTAAACTGAGTCAGAAATAAAAAATTTAGTTCCGTTTCAATTCGTTCTGCCCAAGCTGTAACTCGTATATCGGGATTGCTAGAAGCAGTTCGAAGCAGATATATAACTTGGAAATTCAAAGTACAAGGAAAAAATATGCGATGAAGCATACACCTTTGATTAGGTTCCTTATTATAACTGAGATCTTGTTAATGACTACACTTGATTATTCATCATCAAATCATTGTAGTTTGCGGTTAGATTAGATAATTGTGTAATCAAAATTTTTTGTTGAGCAAAAATGCAGAAGAATATATAAATATTTTCAAACATTTTTATAATATTACTAGCTGTTGCCCGGCTTCTCCCGCTACAACTCGAAAATTATCCCGCGGGAAGATAAAATTGGGATAAAAACTATCCTATGTGTTTATCCAGGTTATAAACTATCTGTGTACAAAATTTTAGCCAAATCCGTTAAGTGGTTTTTGCGTGAAAGAGTAACAAACATACCTACATACACATACATACATCCTCACAAAACTTTCGCATTTATAATATTAGTAGGATGACAGGACTGTGTTAATAATATTTCAATAGAACCTAAAGCTGATGCAAAACTCTCGTCTTCATCACCATCATCATCATTATATCAGTCGTAGCAGCCCCCCTTAAAGGCCCAGGTCTAAACATAAAGGGATATTGAAAGACACCGAAGATTTTAGTCAGTACAAGGTACACTATTAGGTATACTCTGTGGTACAAGTCTGGCAGTCCTTCCTGCCTTGCCTTGAGTGGGAGGACTCATTTGAAGATATTACCACGCTCAAAAAAAGGACGTCCACTGCTGAACGTAGGCCTCCCCTATAATACAGACATAAGACTCATTTGATAATATATTACCAAGATTTAAAAAAAAAACAATAATCTAAAAATATTTTTTAATCTAAAAAGTTTTTTTTATTCTTGATAATAATTATCATCAAATGATTTGGTGATGTTTAAAAAAATTGCTAGACTAACATTAAACTAATTACGATTTGTCAAAGTTCAGCTTTCATTCACAATGTCCAGTACAGTTGAACTACAGTACCAATAAAGTGGAACAAACAAAAAAGTTGTAGTATTTACATACAAACAAGTGACAAGCGGACGTAGCGGACTGTTTGCTGAATTTACACGAAGTGTCAATGAAAACAAAACACAACAAAATGGAGGATGGACGTTCTGTTTCCGCGGGTATATGAGTGTGGTTGAGTTTGGAATTTTGTTTTACTTTACTACTAGCTTATGCCCGCAACTTCACTCGCCCCCACTATTTTTATGTTTGTGTGAAAAGAAAGTTCTTCCAATGACTGTTTTTCTTTGCACATGACGACGGCGACGGAGAGTAATGGGTAACTCGCCGTCTGAGCCTGGACCACGTCCGGATCGACGGCGCTTTGTGTTCCACGTGCGTCTCAAAGAACTGTCAGCTATCTGACGGCGCCCCCCAGGGATAAAGCCTGCCGGGGTCGCGGGGTTTTGAAGGATCACCTTTGATAGTAGTCAGTACAAGTCTAACAGTCCCTCCCGCTCCGGCCTGGATAGGAGGACTCATTTGATGATTTACGATAAAAAAATGACTATTTTGCCTTTCTTATTCAATTATTTTCGACCTATTCAACTTCAAAGATGAAACTTCAATAATTTCATTGCAAACCAAGAAATCTTCGGCAAACAATCTGAAACTCCTGAACAATTACACAAGTAATTTCCTCCACTCAAAACTTAACTTTACCTTCGTTTCAAAACTTACGTAGAGCAACTCTCTTTACCCATGAAGCTCTCACCATTTTGTTTTCGTTTAATTCTGGGAATTTAAATGACTTCTTCCGCGCTGGGTGAAAGGTGATGTCCGACTTTTAACTCTTTGTCCCTTCGCACCTTCCTTCCTTCTCCGACCTTACGAGAAGATGTATACCCTACCCCCCAAAATTAAATTTGATTCCGATTTGACATTGTTGTAATTTGCATTGTGCGATGGAACTGCTTAACTTGATTCCGCCTGGCCCTTTTCATCTTTGGACTACAAGACGTACGGCAATGCGCCATCGATATATGGTGGACATCCCTCCGGTACGTACAAAGCGTTTTGTACGCACAGCTAAGGAGTAGAATTCCCGGCATCTGTATTTCCCGACAACTATAACCTTGGGGTCTTCAATTCAAGAGTGAAGAGGTTACTTCTAGGCAAGCGTGCTTGACCGTCGCCCTCATCTTCGCTTATCATTAAGCGAGATAGTAGTCAAACGCGAACTTATCTTTAAAGAAAAACAAAAAGTCATGGTAGGTACGTCTCTTGGTCTAAAAGACGTGCATGGAAACCAACTCGCTGTCAACCCAGGTTGATCAATATCGGACGCTGATCTACTCATTGCTTGACACCCGTCAAGGAAGTCCGCACTTAAAGCACAGCTTAAAGTGTCATATAATCATCCTGGGGCTCACATCCCGGGCTTGAGTATTGCCTCCTCCACACGCAAGTCACCTCCTCCTTCGCTAGTTACTCTCACCTGGGTTCACAAACGTGTCTTCCTGTTAGCTAGACGGCAATCTACACGAGATCGTCTGGCCACAATGAGGCAATTGCTTGGCACTTTGATTGGAACACAATGCCACGAGGTGAGCAGTTAGATATGTTTTTTCTATCGGTGTATTGGATTAGGTATCTGAATGTCAATGACAGTTTATTGTGGTCTTGAACTCTGGTTTTATGGACGCGTGGTTTATGTCTCGGTTTATGGTGACCACAACATTGTTTTTAACGATAGTTTCGAGTTTGACCATTATCTCGACCGAAGGTGAGTCATGATTGTGGTCGACGGTGAGCTTGCCTAGAACAGGTCTATACAGATATAGTGTCTAACAATAACAAAACTACATAATAGTGACCTGTAAAGAGAAGTTGAAACATATTTTTTTCCTACTCCTCCACTATTCTTTTCTGGTTAATTTCATTGCAGGTTTCAAGACAGGTAAATTCATTCTCCGGGACACGTCAAGCTTCACTGCCTCGGAGCTTTTCTGGTGGTTGCCACTGTTGATTCTGGCTTACAGGAGTTGTAGTGGTTTGGAAATAGTGCGGTGGGTTTGTCCCAAAAAAGAAAAACATTGTGACCTGTATACTCTTGAATTAAAGATCCCAAGGTTGTTGCTATTGCGGTAGCGGTTGAATTTTCGATAGTTTTACATCCGAAATGGCAAACTTTAGTCTTGCATGTCATATTAAAATTCTATTGAAAACGTAGACTTACATAATGACCTACAGTCATTCAACTTTTTTCTGTAAAAACACAAATTGTGATGACGAAAAAATAAAGTTCTGCAAAATCCTTTCTGTAACTTATGTATGTGAATTATCACCCACCATAAGCTTATTTTCCTACAGACATTCTAATACTATTAGGTCGACATTCGCGTAAACATACACATCCATGGTAACGACTTTGATCCATGTCAATTTGACGGATTCAAACGATTTACTGTCAAAATCGATCATGATTCCACTTTGTCGATAGTACATACAAAGTCCTGAATCGAATTAGTTAGTTGGCTTCTTAGTACGGTAGTCTAATGAGCGTGTAAGATTTTCAGCTTTTCAGAGATACGCTCTTTTGACACGCGTTAAGGGTTAGTTTGTTCATTTATTATTTCAATTTGAATTCCATAAATTTTGAATTTGATGTTCATGGTTGTCAAAATAAAAATTAAAAACCGGCCAAGTGCGTGTCGGGCCACTCACAGTGTAGGGTTCCGTAGTTGCCCATCAAAATACTTATGCGAACTAACTAAACTGATTCGCTGAATTTAATTTTAAAAAGAAGAATTTTCAAAATCGGTCCAGGAGTCTTTGCGAAATCGGGGAAAATACATAAGAAAAAAGATTACAACGAATTTAGAACCTCCTCCTTTTTTTGAATTTAGTTAAAAATAGTTGACGATAAAAACCTACCTATCCCCAAAAACATACCTATAAAAGCTGTAAAAATAAAGTTGTCAAACTTACATTTGCAGTTGTCTCCGATACATTTTGTTTAAGAAAATATGATATCAAGTACATTTTATAAGTTGGTCGACTATTACTCGTAAAGTTGTAAAGCCTACTTAGTCATGATAATTTTCTTTTAAACTTCGTCATATATACTACTATTGTGAATTTTTTCACACCCCCAAACATAACCGTTTAGCTGGTAGAGGGGAGGGACACTCGAATCGAGCCAAATTTAGCACTTTAAAGCTTAATATTTCACAAACGAATTTTTTTATCAAAAAATTGTTAATGGAAACTATCATTATTTTTTAAAGGCCTATTTAATGATACCCCACACTAAGGGGTACGCGAGAAAAAAAAAAAACCTCACTTTACGTGTAAGTACTGGAGGTACCCTAAAAAAAATATTTTACGAGATTTTATTTTACCACTTTTTCGGCACAACAAATCCGTATATTTACACCAAATTACAGCTCTCTAGTACTGTGCGTCTCTGAGCTAAACTGCGGACAGACGGACGGACGGACGGACGGACATGGCGAAACTATAAGGGTTCCTTGTTGACTACGGAACCCTAAAAAGATACACGAGTTTCTTTGTACTCGCAAGAACGGTAGGAATTCGCCAAGGAATATGAAGGAGTTCGCGGGACTTTTCGAATTATCGTGATCAAGGGGCCATGGATTTTAGTCAGTACGAGTCTGACAGTTCCTCCCGCCCTGCTCTGGGTGGGAGGATTCATTTGATGAATTTACTACGATAAAAAAAACAGGGATATAAAAGAACAGGATGCTTTTAAGTCAGAAAGAATCTGGCAGTACTTTTCGCCCCACCCAGAATTCATTTCACGCGTTCATACATTTTTGCTTCCCTGCACCGGCACTACGGCTACGCCGGCCGGCGCATGTGCCGGTGCCGTGCCGTCTAATGGAAAAACGCCCAATAATTGTAACTTACGAATGAGTATTTTTTGTTAAGAAATAGTTGGTATTAGTGGCCAAAAAAAACAGCTAAGTATTTATTTATCTTCAGAACAGTGACCAAAGACCACAAAAATAAAACTTTTATTTTTAAAATAAACTTTCCCTTAAACATCTCAACCTACTTCAAATATTTAAGTCTAACTACGGTAGATACAGTTTACTTGTCCACGCGTTTCCTCACTGGAACAATGCTCTGGTCGAAGTCGTGAGGCAGATATTGACATCCTCTGTCGTGAAGCTCAACTTGTGATCAAAAAGGTCAGTGATTTTCTGTGTAGTCTACATAACATAAAATTAAACTTTTTTTTTTTTTAGCCTACTCTGTCCCACTCCTGAGCAAAAGCCTCCCCCCATTCCTTCCACTTCTCTCGATGGTGTGCCTCCTCACGCCAGTTTCTCCTAGGCCTGCCGCGACCCCGCCTAGCTGTCTCAGGGCTCCATTCCTGTGATATAAATTAAACTTAAATAAACGTAAATTCTAATAATGTCAGCTTAAACACTCATAGCCGTACGGAATTTCATTCTAAAGAGTCCCTAATTTTTTAAATAACTGAACCGATTTTAATGAAACTGCAAACGCATACACAGGATACAGAAGTCAACATTTCGAAAAACATAAAATACAGCTAAATTAGATTCCAATATAATACAAAAAGCTCTTGAAACAAATCGTGACTGGTCTTCAAAAAAATCCTTCGTATATTTAAAATCATAATCTTCGAAATAAATACTTTAAATCTGCAATCAAGTATACAATACCTTATTTAGCAAGCGTATAAAAAGTTAATGATCACTGAATGATGACTATTTAGTAACGATCACCGCTAGATTTAAAGACATGAGAATGACCGATCATAATACTTAGGTATAATTTTTAGGGTTCCTTACCTTTTTTTTTTTGTAGCTTGGTAAAACCCCGGGCAGGGCGGGAGGGACTGTCAGACTTGTACTGACTAAATCCATAGTGTTCTTCAACAGCCCTTTATGTTCCGGGGTCACGGTAAGGAAATAAGTCCCACGACCCCGGCAAACTTTGACCCTCTGAGAGGGGGCCCCGTCATTTTCCTGACGCTCTTTGAGGCGCGCGTGGAACACGACGCGCCGTCGACCCGGGCAGGGTTTCTTAACTTTAAAAAAACGAAACTTTTAAAGGATCACTTTGTTTGTCCGTTTATTAAGACCCATTTTTTTTCACGCAAAATACGCGCATATGACGTGGAGTTGCGGATATCAGCCCGTTATACAATACAATACAATACAAGAACCATTTTTAACAGGGATGCGAGTAGGTAGGCTGGTTATCAAACTCGTCTTGCAGACCTGATATACTCGTACCTTGTAGCGGAGAAAAATTGAAATTTCAAAGTCAATGCAATTAAAAGAAAATACCTTTTATCTCTTGCAAAGTAATCAAAACCTATTGAATACTTCCCGTTGACCTAAATTCATTAAATTATTCAAGATGTGAGAAATTACATTACAAGTAAAGGAAAAAGTCAGATTATAAATAATTTATAGTTGTAAAACTGAAAAATAACATCACAGAACCCTCGGCGCGCGATCCGACTTGCACTTGGCGTTTTTTTAAGAGTTTGTTTGTTGTGATGGAGTGTGTTTTTGCGAGAATATTGTATGCTATCGATTTTTGCAAAACTATATTAAAATATCCATAGTATTATAATTATGATGGTACTACTGAAGTACTGATATTCTCATCACTTTGTTAGGTTCATCAGTTTTTTTATAATTTTTCTTGCAATTCATTTAGTTACTCCATGTTTGATTGGAATTTTTTGTTCAGTGTTCGTTATAAACATTGCTAATGGCTGTGTTTTTAGCTATTTCATTTACGGTTTTATATCCTGTTTCATTGAACAATAAGAATTAACTATTCTTTTGGCTAACTACTACATCTGTGGGAACATCTCTTCACAATTTTGACTGAACGTAATCTAAGGTTATCTTTTCAATATTACCTAAGCTTGCAATGTAAAAAAGATTTTTTAAGTTAACCTAGCCTGTTACTTTTTTGGGTTGATAAATCATTGAATGACTTTACTCGCCCTGACATCAGCGGAGAATAAATTCAGGCTTTAATAAACAAATACTGCGTTATTACAAAAACTTTAAACATCTGTTGAACAGTTTTCTAAAAAAAGTGTGACTACAAAACGGACCTTATTTCAACGTCATAATCTGACATGTTTTTAGACAAGTGTTCAACAGAAGTTTAACATTTTTTATGGTACCACGGATAAAAGTTAAAAAAGAAACAAACAATCTTTCCACACCTGTCATTCTGGTTTTTCGTGACGAATAGGAAAATTGTATTAGTCTTAAGAGAGAGAAACGGTTCTTTACATACGTAGGTAATATTTTTTTAATTGTAATTTATCCACATACATGACAAAGAAGAAAAACCTCAGGTAAATGATTCCATAATCATTTCTCGGAATTAAAACGATGGTATTTCACAATACCTATGTGTTGTTCGAACTTGTTGTTCTAAAGGGTAAACAACTGAATCGTGGATTAAAGTGAGGATTTAATTATTTTAGAGCTAAAAAGACGATATAATGCGTTTTTACCTAAAACTTAACTTGACTGAGAATTGATTCAAAACGTTAACGATTTAGGTGGCTTCTTATATTTGGACCTAATGCTGAGATGATGATGATGAATGAGTGGTTCAGTGGTTTGGGCGTCATAAGGTAACAAACAAACGAACTTATTATCGCATTTGTAAGTTAATTAGAGGAGGATACCGTCATCTTATATTGCGTAGGTGCAACAAATTATTTGCTGGGGACTACCCTGCATTGGTAAATTACGTAATGACGATTGAGATACTAATTATATTATACATAATTATACTAGCTATAGCCAGTGGCTTCGTCCGTTGCAACCTGAAAATCATGGACATCCCTCCGGTGCGTACAAAGCGTTTTGCCAATACCTTTATTGTACGCACAGCTAAGGAGTGGAATGCCCGGCATCTGTATTTCCCGACAGCTATAACCTTGGGGTCTTCAAGTCAAGAGCGAACAGGTCACTTCTAGGCAAGCGTGCTTCATCGTCGACCACGTCTTCGCTTACCATCAGGCGAGATAGTGGTCAAACGCGAACCTATTTATAATAATAAAAATATATATATATCATGCAGTGATATAATTGGGATAAAAATCTTATCTGTTAATCGAGGTTATAAACTATCTGTGTACCAGATATCATCCAAATCTGTTCAGTAGTTTTTGCATGAAAATATAAAAAAACACATAACCTAACATACATACTGACGAATTAGAATTTATAATAATTATGGTAAGATTAGTAAGAAAGTAAGTAAGATTAAGGAAGAAAAAACTTACATCGTCATCTTATACTGCGAAGGTGTAAGAAATTCTTTGTTGGGGACTACCCCACGTTGGTAAATTACGTTATGACGATTGTTTGAGCATAAGTAATAAATATATATTATGCCATTCGTCAGCTCATCTAAGTGTAAATTACTTACCGCAGTAATAACATTGATTTTCCTGATGACTTATTAATTTTACGTACTTAGGTTTTATGTTGATCTGTGTATTTCATCTTAGTACATTCGACAAAGTTGAATTATGACCCACTATAAGCTCATTTTCCTACAGACTTTCAAATACAATTAGGTCCACATTCGCGTAAATATACATATACAGGTAACGACTTTGATCTTTGTCAATTTGAGGGATTCAAACGATTTTTTGTCAAAATGGGTGATGACTGATGATTCAACTTTGTCGATTTTACAATGATTCAGAATAAACATAGACAGAGATAAATATTAGGGAAAAACATTAAATGTTTGTCTATAAATCATCAAACCATGTAAATAGGTACGCTTCAGGAAAAATCCTTTTTAAAATACTTGTAGGTACTTATTATGTTCTTGATGCTTTTTATTTCAAACTAAATGAACAGTACCCTCAGCACGAATTTTCACTCTTTTACTTTACAGCGTCTTTCCAGTGTTTACAGCGTTTTTGTATGAAAAAATGGAACAGCGCCTCTGGTGTGCGAAGAGGGAAATATTTTTTTCTTTGAAAATTGTCAATTTGAAATTGTCAAAGTTCCAGTTTACTTTACGTCTCAAGTACTGAAAACTCGTGCTAAGGGTACTGTTTTTGGTTTTGAATCATATCCTCCTATCTTACTTTATCTATCCTACTAATCTATACCTACATCTATACATCTACTTCTACTATACATCTATACATATAAATAAATTGGAGTGTCTGTTTGTAATATTGAAATAACCGTTTTTTACTACATGCATACGAATTATATACGGTACATACACTAAAATAACATTTTTTACAAAGACATTAAACTATATTTTTTACAATTTTTGTCTGACTTTCTGTCTGCTTGTAGGTAATGGCTAATCTCTGAAATGGCTGGGCCAATTTTGATTTATATTGGCAGGAAGCTGATGTAATAAGGAGTAATTTAGGCTTTTACATTAGAAAAATCCTTTGTTTAAAAAAATACATTGTTGAGTTCGAAAGTTTGTGCGGATTTATGTATGTGTGTATGTAGGTATGTTTGTTACTCCTTCACGCCAAAACCACTGAACTGATTTGGCTTTATATTGGTACACAGACTTGACCTGAGTTAACACATAGTATAGTTTTTATCCCAATTCTATATTTCCGTGAAATGGTTTTCGAGTTGTAGCGGGCGAATTCTCTGGCAACAGCTGGTGTTACAATAAACAGCGGCTAGGCAGCGGCCCGACCGGCGCTCGGCGGCGAGAAAACGAGTAACTATCGGCGATTTTTCTCTTTCAAGAAACGCATAATGAATGTACATTCCGTCATTCCGTGTAAACTGTTGCTCTCTGACTGTTCACACTGCCGGCGACAACTCGCTTTATTAGTTTTGTCGATGAGCGACGAGCTTTCAAAAATAAACTCTCTCAGCGATGCTCGCTCGGCTTGCTTGATCATTTTTTTACAGAGACTGAGCGACCGCGAGCGAGGGGCGCGAGAAATCGCCCACCGGCAACAAAACTATCGAAACTAAACTCGCTTCCCGCTGATCGTCGATATTTTATAATTTCTTGTTCTACTCGTTACTCGTTTATCGTCAGCGGTCGGACCACTGCTTATACTTATACTGCTTAGAGCTTTAAAAGAATAACTTACTATTATACTCAAGTTAAAATATTTACATGTAGTAAAGTGATACGTACTGTAATAAATACTTCAAGAATGTGACCTCTTTCGTAAAGCAAGTAGGTAAAAACATGTTCTTAATTAAATCCGGCGAGACGGCGGGATTTCGTAACTGATACTGTTCTGTTAGTGTTACAGTTTGAGCACTTTGAGACTATAATAGTTAGGTATAAGGAGAATGTGTTTAAGATTAAAGGGACGTTAGTAAATTTGCTACTTTATCCATAAATAGCAAACCACCCCGTCTCCACATGGGTTCAATTTCTACTATATTATTGTGCGTGTAAATACATAAATAAACTTTCCTCTTGAATCACTCTATCTGATAAAAAAAACGCATCAAAAATCCGTTGCGTAGTTTTAAAGATTTATGCATACAAACAGACAACGAGAAATTACTTGTTTTATACTATGTAATGAATAATGAATTTAAATCCTTTCTATAAAATCTACGTTTAAGTTCTTGTATTATTCTTGAAATTGATCTAGTAACATTAGGTATTATAAATGGTA
Source organism: Agrotis segetum (assembly GCA_036375495.1). NCBI lineage: Eukaryota > Metazoa > Arthropoda > Insecta > Lepidoptera > Noctuidae > Agrotis > Agrotis segetum. The sequence goes on from JAQSVV010000031.1 coordinate 3,534,325, forward strand.
CTCACTATGTCAAAACTAATGTTTGGTTGACGATTGTCTATGTACTTCTTAACAAAAAAATATTTATACATTTAATTTTCTCATTTTATCATTTTTGTATATAAAAACTGAAAATGTTTAATGTATATGTCACCGGAAGATATCAAGATCCGCATGTTTATATATTTACTAGGAAATTTATAAACTAACCTAACCTAACCTACCGTAAATTTCTAAGCTGACGAGTTAGATTATAAACTTACGGTTGTTACAATTTAACGCTGACATAATACATAAAGACATTTTCAATTTATTTATTTTCTACCGACTTAAAAAAAGGAAGTTTCTATAGCGACAGTAACATTAACTCGTCTGTTAATAAGCGAAGATGTGGTCGATGGTGTAGGACGACTTAGAAGTAAGCTATTCGCTCTTGACATAAAGACCCCAAGGTTGTAACTATTAAAAAATACAGAATCTAAATAAGTAAGACTTTCATTACCAGTCGAATTCACAAAAACCGAAAAGAAACTCCTTTGTAAACACTACGACAACTATCTCTAATATAGTGGTCCGATAAAATCTGCTGATTCATGTAGTCAAGGTCAGATCTATAAATCATTTCATCACAAAATAACAATTTATGACAAACAAGCTGTTGCCAATTGCTTTGCCTGCGTATTATTCTAAAACTATCCCACACTAAACTAATAACGAGATAAATTTTATCCTTCCAGAATGTACAATCGACAAAGTTGAATCATGATCCATTTTGACAACAAATCGTTTGAATCCTTCAAATTGGCACAGATCAAAGTCGTTATCACGGATTTGTATATTTACGCGAATGTGGACCTAATTGTATTTGTCTGTAAGAAAATAAGCTTATGATGGGTCATGGTTCAACTTTGTCGATTGTACCCTAAGTCTAAAAAAAATGTCACCAATTATCTCTCAAGGTGACATCGGTTGTACTGAATCCGAAGGTCGCAAGTTCGAATCCTGAACGCGGTTCGAATATTTCTTTCCAAAAGAAATTATTAAAATTTTTGTTCAATACGTAACTTACAAACGTAAGCAAACGTAACGAGTTTTCTAAATTCAATATTCGGAAATCTTTCTTACGTTCATCTTTGTATTGTAATAGACATAGCCTTTTGTTTCAGTAGACTGTAAATATTCTAAAAATACTCAATATGTTTCTTTAAACATTGTAGTAACATTCACGGAATTTATGAGAAAAACTATTCTATTATTTGTATTAGAGCGTGGGTCGTTTAGGTAGAATTTCAAAAAATCGTGTGTTTAGGACTGTGTGCATTTTTGAGGAAAATCTAAGCGTTTGGTTTCATTCATAATTTGGCGTATTAGTCACAAGTCTTAACTTTTATCTAACTAATCTAAGATGGTATTAAAAATGGAAAAGTTTGTATGTATGTTTTTGCTCAATCACCTCAGAAAGTGCTGAACGGATCTGCTCTGAGTTAAGCTCAAAGATAGATTATAGTCTGGAATATAACATACGAGTGTACTGTTTATCCCGGTACCATTCTCCTGGGATAATTTGCGAGTTGTACACTGGTGTAGCCGCTGGTTTATATCTGTGAAGTTTTTTTTTTAATAAATATTTAATAACTTTTTCGTTTAATAATAAAACTTTTTTTCAAAAAATAACCGCCTTTAAAACAACCACAAAAAAGGGTAAAAAACCTACAAAATAACTTTCCTTTCGGAAGTCGTTGGTTTTGTTTTTTTATTTCGTTGTCTTTTTTGCCACCGACTATAATATTTCGGGGAAATTTTGAAATCCCTACCTCCGACCGAATTGAGAACCTACTCCTTTTTTTGAAGTCGGTTGAAAAAGCTGTATAAGAGTGAATAGGTTACTTCTAAGCAAGCGTGTTTCACCGTCGACCACTTTGCTTTAGGACGAGATGGTTTTCAAACGCGAGCATAATAATAAATATTATCTTCTTTATCTTTACATATAATAAAATCGTAGAGATGTCATTCCTGTACATTGAATATTTTTTTCTTTTTGTATTTTTTTCGAGATAAGGGATCGATTCTGATGCCAAATCAACTTTTATTTTTTTTCGAAATTTTTTATGTTTTTTTGATTTGATCTATCTCCGAAACTACTGTAAAGTTGTCGATCAAATTTTCCTCAAATATTCCTAATAATATGCTTCTGTTTATATGCTATGTATTATTACGCTATTTTTCCTGGGTGATAAGCAATTTTGAATTTTGTTGTTTTTAGATGTTTGTTGATTGTTGGAAGCTAAACCACTGGATATTATTTAGTCAATTTTTCCTCAAATATTCCTTAAACTGCTGTTCTATTAATAGGATATGTATAATTACGCTATTCCCCTTGGGGGATTAGCAATTTTATAATATGTTGATTTTCAGTCATTGTTGACATTTGTACAAGAACCGCTATTTGAAAACCACTGTCAACGTACTAGCCAGTCTGGTCGGTAACCTGCTTGACTTTCGTGCAAGGGGTCTCTGGATCAAATCTCGCAGTTTTTTTTTTCTCTTTTTGAGTTTTTTTTATTTGTCCTGAGAGTTTTAAATAATTAAAAAAAAATTGCATACTTTTATTTCAATATTATTCGCGATTTAAAATAATTACTATTTTTTTTGAATACTTCTCTAGGATATAAATCTACACCGATTTAAATTGTAGGTAGTAAGTTGGATATTTTTTTCAATTGTAATTGTTTCGAGGTGTGCAATTTTAAAGATTAGAAAAAAAATCAGGGTTTCTATAATTTGTGTTTATTTATGTTTTGAATTGGTGCTCAAACCAGTGCATAGATTCTGTTTTAAACGACGACAAGTTGTACTCATCGAGTCAGATAAATTAGTTATTTTTTAGGTATCACGCGGTATGCTAAAGGGAGAAGAGCAATGCTATCGTATGTACGTTCAATTTGCAGCGATACTGTAAATCGACCCAAAAATGATAGTCTAATCTATCTATATATATAAAATTCAAAACTGACTGACTGATCTGACAACGCACAGCCCAAATCGCTGGGCCTAGAAACTTGAAATTTGGCATAAGCCCTCCTTATACCTCGTAGGTGAGCACTAAGAACGGATTTTGCGAAATTCGGTCCTTATGGGGTTGTTTTTGTGGTTGACAGTTTGTATGAAACTTCGCTACTACAGGTGCTAGGAATTCCAAATTTTGCATGGGGTGTCTTTTTAGAACGTAGATGCTCACTATGACGGGATTTTGCGAAATTCGACCCCTAAGGGGTTTGTTTTTGGGGTTGATAGTTTGTATGAAACTTTTTTAGTACTAGTGCTAGGCGTTTCAAATCTTGCATGGTGGTACTTTTTAAGATGTAAATACTAACCAAGGTGGGAATTTTGAGAAGTTTGACCCCTAACCCCTGTTTTTGGGGTTGATAGTATTGAGATTCAAATTTTTACTTATGGGTTCTTTTTTGAACGTAAGTAATACCTAAGACGGGATTTAGTGAAATTAGATCCCTAAGAGGTTGTTTTTGGGGTTGAAAGTTTGTATGAAACTCTGTTACTACAAGTGCGAGGAGCCTCAAATTTTGCACCGGGTTCTTTTATAGGACTTAGATGCACACCATGGCGGGATTTTGTAAAATTCGACCCCTGAGGGGTTTGTTTTTGGGGTCGATAGTTTGTATGAAACTTTGTTACTACAAGTGCTAGGCGTCTCAACTCTTGCATGCCGGTTTTTTTTAAGACGTAAATGCTCAACAAGGTAGAAAATTTGTAAAAGTCGACCCTAAGGGGTTGTTTTTGGGGTTGGTAGTTTTTATGAAACTCTGTTACTACAAGTGCGAGGATCCTCAAATTTTGCACCGGGTTCCTTTATAGGACCTAGATGCACACCATGGTGGGATGTTGCGAAATTCGACCCCAAAGGGGTTTGTTTTTGTGTTCGATAGTTTGTATGAAACTTTGTTACCACAAGTGCAAATCGTCTCGAATATAGCGAGGGGTTCTTTTTAAGACCTTAATGTTCACTAAGACAGTTTCGTGAAATCCGACCCCTAAGGGGCTTTTTCGGGGTTAATAGGTTGGAGACTCAAATTTTGCATAGAGATTCTTTTTTGGACGTAGTTGAGGGTGTTTTGTGAAAATAGACCGATTGACTGATTGATATTTTGTATGAAACATCGTTTCTACAAATGAATGCTAGGAGTATTAAATTTTTACAAGGTTGTTCTTTTATGACGATTTACGTCGTAAAAGAACAACCTTGTACACCAAGGCACTGTTTTCTGAAATTCTACCACTAAGGGGCCGGTTGACAGTTTGTATGAAACTTTGCGTCTACAAATGCTAGGAGTTTCAGCATGGGGGTTGTTTTAGGACCTAAGTTCTCACTATGACGGAATTTTACCAAATTCGCCTTTGGAGTTTGTAATGAGAGGACTGAACATTGCAGGGGGATTCTATTTGGGAAACAGGTTCTCACTAAGAGAGGATGATACGCAATTCGACCCCAAAAAGTTTGTATTGGGGTTGATAGTTAGGGGTCTTAAATTTTGTATTGGGATTATTTTTAGGACCTAAGACGGAATATTGCGTGGGTTGATAGAATTTTTGTTAAATATTGATTGAGATTTTCCAACAGTATCCTATATAGAGGGTGGCCGGAACTAAAAATTCACAAAGTTCGAAAATCACGCGGACGAAGTCGCGGGCGTAGTGCTAGTCCAAACTAATATTATAAAGATGAAGAGTTTTTTTCATTGAAAGCGCTAATAACGCGCGAATAACTTGTTCTAATTGATTAAATATTTCTGTGTTGCATTGTCCATTTATCGTGGAATGCTATAAGCTGTATAACATTACGTTACGGCTAATATACGCTAAGCAGTGGGGGTGAAATAGCTAAGCAAAGCTAGTCATAAATATAAAATAAACACGTGCCAATCCATATCAGCTTGACCGTAATAGGAGGTTCCCAAGTTTCAACGAAATTAAAATGCTTTAACAGTTCAAACTTAGCATAAGAATGCGCGAATTACGTAAATTAATGGCCAATTGGAAATGTTTTCTATCGTTTTTGGAGTGTTTAGCATCATCCGACATTTCAATTGGTACGTAGTTAGGTATGTAGATTAGATTAAATGCTATTAAAAGGAAAGTTTTAATTATTATGCGAAAATGGAAAAAGAAAACTCGTGGCTAAATAATTACAGCCGCACAGGCCGATCTGCCGGGTTAAGCCGCGCTAGCCGAGGTTGGTCTGTGGATGGGTGACCATCTGTCATTTACCGTGACCCTGGAACGTAAAGGACTATCGAAGGATACCATGGATTTTAGTTAATACGAGTGTTACAGTTCCTCCCGCCATGCCCTGGGTGAGAGGACTCATTTGATGATTTTACCAAGTTGCAAGTTGTTTATTTAGTAGTCAAACTCCCATACAAATTATTACCATTTGGTATTATGAGGATTGCAATAGCTTACTTAAATATTGATCAAAACGCGCCCTAAACCGTGATGAATCCTAAGGCTTTCCATGAGAGTCTAGTTTCACTCACGTCTTCACGTATCTCTAAAACTTGTATGTGTTTCAAACTTGACAGACTCATGCACTTGCTACTATGTGCCTAAGACCAGTTTACACACTATCGTAAAAGGTAAAGATAAGTAGACATGTTATAGATGCAAGCTATGCTTGGCGCCAAAAAATCGCCTCTCACGCGGCAAGGTCGTGTTTACGCGCGGTTCAAGCGGAGATGCACTGGTTAGGGTTGTCAGTATTGATTTTACTATTTATTTTTGGTTTATTATCTCATGCAAAAACAATAATATTGATTTTTAAAATTAGATATCGGTCTGCAATGAATGGGTGATGACTATACTGCATGATACTGGGATCATCTCGAATTTGCATCTCAGTTCTATTTTTAACCCACTTTTTTTTTCTCGACATTTTCGTGGTTTCTCCGATTTGCACCTTTTCGTTCGATACAGTATTCAAAAAATAGGCATAGTTGGGAACTGACTGGACACGTCATGACTGTGACGAGGCAGAGGTCTTATTACGAGTTTTCATGTTTTTTACCTACTCTGTTCCACTCTTGAGCAAAGGCCTCCCCACATTCCTTCCACTTCTCTCGATGGTGTGTCTCTTCAGGCCAATTATGTTAATAAGATGGATAAAATTAGTTCTTCATTCTTACACTAGAGGCAATTTCGCATTTTTCACACAATTTACTTCGTAATACTTCAAGTAAGCTGTACGGCATAATACATCAAAAATCTGAATAAGGCTTGCGATTCTTTGATTTGGACTTCTACATATAAAAGTGTAACAAATCCAACGCCATCATTAAAAAAATTGACAGCCACTGTCAATGACTGTGCGTGCATCGATATAGAAAGCTAGATAACATTTAAATGAATTAAACATACAAGATCAAGATCCCTTGTTTGGTGTGAACAACACGGCCATCACCTGTAACGTGAACAAAAATAGATGTAACTACCTATTGTATAATGATGTTAATGATGACCTTATATTTCACATAAGTGCATGGCCTTAATTGGTTTTCCTTAGGAACTGTGTAAGGAGCATGGGATGTTAGAGTCTTAAAATTAAATGGTGGATGGAATTTATACCTTAATTTGTAATATAGAAAGGCACAAAAAAAAATAAAGTGTGTCTTTTTTGTTTTATGAAGTAAACCACGACAAAGATTCGACGCTTAAATTGCTAATACGCCATAATCTAGCAAACTTTCTTTACTGATTTCTGACGTCACGAGCCCCGATTTAAGTTTTGATGCGTTTAATCTTTGTAAATATTCCCTGTTTTTTTTAGCGACGTAATATTATCATGAGTCCACCCACACAGGGCAGGGCGGGAAGGACTGTCAGATTCGTACTGACTAAAATCCATGGTGTCCTTCAATAAGCCCCTACGTTCCGCGGTCATGATAGTTCGTAGGTCCCGCAACCCACTGATTAAGCATAAGAAAAAATACCCGTCGTGATGTTTTCAATATACCTCATCGCAATAGTTGTAAAAAATGTAAGTACTTAATGTCATATCAACATTTTTTCAACTCCTACACAATTCGCATAAAATTCATTCATAAACTATGAAGCGCCCGCATTTACGACACAATACAAACCTTAACCTTTACAATACGTCATCTAAATACGTCACCCATACATCTCTCAACTAGATGATACATTAATGATACACTATGAAAAGGCTATGCGTAAACACGTTTATAGGGCAGCCCCATTTATAACTCTTCATTTCACTGTCAAAATTAAATCTTTATTCTAGTTAAATGACGGCTATTTTTGCCCAAAAAATATCAATGTAAAACTATACTATTTTTGCTTAGTTAGAGTATTTGCTAGCACGATTTTGCCAACAATATCGCTCGCGTGATAGTCAAGAATTATAGCTTATGTGTTATTCCAAAATAATATGTACGAGTATGTCTGTGTTTTTTAATTATTTTTAAATTTATTTTATCCAGTATCAGCCGATTGTGCCTGATTGAGTAACAAAAACCTTAAAAAAAGTTTTGCTTTTAACAAAGTTTGATTAGACTAATAAAACAAGATTAGGTTGGCAATACTAACGTCTATATTTTTGTTCTAAGTTATCAGTCAAATATCAGTTTAGCCAACTTAATGCTTAAGAAAAAAAAAAGAAAAAAGAGCTATGTAAAGAATAGTAGTGAGTGCCAACCCTATCGTCAACAGGTGATATAGAACAGCTCAATGGTCATTTACCGACTACCAACCATATGTAGCGTTCGCGAACGCGGTTTGAAATTCAAAGTGTAAAGAGTGGCAGTTGCGAAATAAAAATAAATAAACATTTTTGTTTTTTTTTTTTATTAAATTGAAGTGACATTACTTTTTTAATTTGGATTATGTTTGTGACAGTGTGTGCGTGATATTTCATTCAGTTTTTTTCGAGATTTTCGTAAGTTATTTTATTTTGTTTTGGTGTTTGGCTTTTTATTTATAAGTTTATTTAATTTTGTGAAAAAGGTTTATATTACTTAAAAAAAAATGTTGTAGATCCTACTATTTACTTTTTAGGGGGCAATGGCAGAACCATTTTATACTCGTTATTTTTAAAATTTAGTTTAATTTAGTAAAATAAATACTTAATGCTCATTAATAATCGCCGGTCAACTGAGTAAATAAAAGATATTATTTAATGTTTAAGGTAAATATCGGAATCGATTTTAGTTAAGTGAATATTTATTTATCAACTTGACAAAATATTTAAAACTTGTTGAAGTCGAGTAATTAATTAATTAACACACAATAATACAAATATAAAACAAAAAGAAAAAAAACTACTAGCTGACTTATAAAATAAAACGTTATAGTTATGTACAAACAAATAAAACAAAACAACATCACAATGCATACAAAAACGTAATTACTCTCACTTTTTTAATCTACATAATACATCTTATTAACTGCCCAGTATACTTTGACATTTCATACAAACGCTACTGTCAAACAAAACTGTCAATCTAACGTCAAATTTCATACATTTGACATTAGTTCCCTAATTTGCCGCATACCAAACTAAACTGGTCTTTCGAGCCGTATACTTATTCTAAACAGTTTACTATATTGCTCAATACACGTTGCCTTGACCGGGTATGAACCAGGTTAGTTTGCAACGAAATCATAACCAGTATAATGTTTAGTAAGCTCAAGAAAATAAATAGGTTATTAAAGAACCTACGCAAAATGGAACATCCTTTTGATTCATCGCTCTTTATAAAGATTGTCTGCTCTTTATTAGAGTTGATTGAGATTTGCGAATTTTATGCGATGTACGAGTCTTTACCTACTGGTTGTAATAAAGGAAGGCCTTTTTTCTCTGGTATTTGAAATATTTTATACCATTACCTTCTGTCGCGGGACTGTCTCATTAGGTAACCGTGGCCCTCGAACATTAGGGCTATTGTTATTATTATATTCCATCTACTGAATCTTATCCTTACTTTATCTTATTATTTTATCCTAACCGAATCTTATCCTTATCTATGCTGGCTGAAATAAGGAGTGAAAATAATAAAAAAAGTTTTGAAAATAAATTAAAAAGAATTATTATTTGGAAAGTGCTACCGTTATTCAATAATTAGTTTTAGGTAAGAAATGTAACAAATTTTTAAAGAGTGTTTGCTGAGATTCACCGACCTCACAGTCAAACCATGAATCAACTTATGAGAATACAAATAAATAAATAAAAATAATAAATTATCTACATTGGGACTTATAGAATCATAAATATCGTCTCCTCTCTCGTGTCACGTTCCGAAAAATATAAACACGATTTCAATACCGTTTTATCACCTGATCTATCATAATTGCATTATTTATATCACGCAAAGGTACTTATGGTAATGAGACATTACTATTAATTTTATGATTTGTAATATAAATAATAACATAGTAACTAAGTCATTACCTATTTGAATAAAATAAAATACATGATGTATTGTATAATTTTTTTCATTTCTCATACTCGGAAAGTAGTGTTTGTTTGATCAGAGCAGCGGGTCGAAAACGATGCTTCCCTCCCTTGGGCGGGAAAGACTCATAGTAATTGCTTCCCTCCCTAGGGCGGGAATGAATTTTAAAAATAGAACTAAAATTAGTTGTTAATCGGCTATAATTTTTTTTTAATAATTAAGAAAAATATCGATTAAAAAAAATGCTGCGGTCTTGTGAGTGTATACGGCCAATGTGAATTAAAAAAAAAACATATTATAGTGGGATGGCCCGCGGCGGTGACGCGGGCGGTGTGTTCCATATTTGAAATTTAAATTAAAAAAGACTATTAAATAGGTACTGCTCGTGTTATTACTATCAATAAATATAGAAAAACTACCTACTATTTTTTACTTTCCTTATATTTGAAATGAAAAGTAGAGTGTTTAACACGGGTGAAAGTCATCAATTCCCACTCGGACTATAGCCGCCCTCGCTTCGCTCGTGCGTCTAAATACCTCGTATGGGAATTGATTCCTTTCCACCCTTGTATAACAATCTACTATTTTAATTGCTATTATAATATTCTCGTTTCTTAAGCGATCCTAAGATAAAATACTTTTTGGTTATTAACAGTTCAAATGTATCATCAGTTTAAATTACGGTCATCATCAACCGATAATGTTCCCACTGCTGGAACACAGGCCTCCTCTCTGTGAGAGGGAAGGGGCCATATTTCACAACGCGGGTCTAGTGCGGGTTGGTAATTTTCGGTACTAAGAAAAAATTACGGTATTAGGATCTAAATTACCAGGCGATTATTAAAGTGTAGGATCTCACATACATTGGAATTCCTTCATACATTCGGTTTCAAAATAAAACAATTCAAGAACACACTTATAGCTACATTTTTAGTTTTAGTAATGTAAAATAATAATGGAAAGTTAAATTCCTATTTAAGTTTGAGTTTACATTAAATAATTCTATGCTAATTCGAGAAAATAATTTTCTCGTTTGGTCATTTGGAGGTCAAAGGCTTGATTATAAGATTTAATGTAACTTATTGTTACCTATTGTAAATGTTACCTATTGTATAAAAAATGTTTTAATTGCATTATAGTATGTCTGTCATTTTTAGTTCAAATCTATCGTGTAATTAAATTACAGTACTAAGATTTACATTACCAGGCGAACATAAAATTATAGGATCACACACAGCTCCTAGATCCGTTTACAAATTAGAATGCCATAGCAACCTACATTCGATTGTCGTGACACCAATGCATAGTATCCTGGTATCAATACGTCGTGTTTTCCCAGGATCCGCTTTGGTCCATTAGTATGTAGCATTATAATGTTCTTTACGTGAGAATTGTATCGGTATGTTAATGATGATGTGATATCATACATCATCGAATTATAGACTTCATTGCGGTGGTCGGAAAATTGATGCGGATCTAAAACTCCGTCGTATTTTGACCTTGCAGTGTTTTTTCTTAAAGAATTAAAAAGGTATTGGTGTAATATAGCAGCTACGTTAGAGTTTTCATAAGTACGTTGAAGTATTGTGCTGTATAACGGGCTGGTATCCGCAACTCCAAGTCATATGTGCGTATTTTCCGGATACGTTGAAGTAAGCTTCCAGCCTAATAAGATGCCAGTATTTGACATAGAGCAACAACTTTTAGACTGACTTTGGGGCTTTGTTGTGCATTGTTTGTTAGCCGATACACAAATGAGAGCTAGAAAATAGACTAGTAGTTTCCGTCTATATCACCTATCCCAGGACCTACAAATGCTTGTTGTAAGAAGCGACCTACCCGTCAGGTCGGAGGCATCTCTAGAGTCCGACTGGCTGACGACTCCGACTCTACGTCGTCGGATGTGGTTTTGGTGTTCGTTTGGCTGGGATGGAGTTCTTGAAGGATCATTTTAAAGCTGAGGGACCCGCAATGTAAATATACATATTACACTGATACTGATGTCCCTCTAACTGTCAGAACAAAGCACGAACATTCTAACCTTCTTCACAACTTTAAAACGAGTGTGAGAAAAAGTTGCTACTCGTAGGTCGGCAACGTGCAAGCGATATGTCTGGTGTTGCAGGCTACACTGATGGCTTTTTATCAGGCGGGCCATATGCTTGTCACCTTTTTTTCTCTAACCCTAGTCTTTTCAAGGGCTCTTATCCTGCAACACCTGTAACTAACCCTCACGGGATGCATCTTGGTAGTCTCGCTATCTTTTTCTGGGGCGGCCTCGAAGGCGCCGTCCATCTCTAGACTCTGTGAGATAGAGGTAGTGTACCCAGAAGCAAACGTGCATGCGGCTGACCTAGTCTTCTAAATCCAACACTTCAGTTTTGCAGCCTTCTTGCCAACAGCCAGAAAGACCTCTACAACTTAATTGCTTATCCTTGAAAATTACACCTTATGGCCGTTACTTTAAAGCCACGATTCGCTCATCAATGTTCTCTTCTAACAATAGTATATTCCATCGCATAGTAACACTAGAATTCTAAGTAACAAAGACTGAACTGAAGAGTAAAATCGTTAACCATAGTTCTGAATTATGCATGAATTTATCATCGAAATGCGGGCTTTATCTAGTGGAAAGATTTATTCGTATATACGGTAATAGGTTTGGGCTGCGGCTTCTCCTAAGATATTATATTAATGTCATCGGGAATTATCGCGTAGTTGGAACGTACTGCCTCTGATCAGCAACTCGCAAGCGATACTTCTGATGTTGCAGGCTAGCTATTTTAAATCCTTTAACACACGTCTCGGTTACCATTACATATGGATTTACTTTTATAACAACTATTTGGATTTGGAAGATATTGGTAGCTATGTCAGCGAAACTCGTGGCTATAATATAATTAGAGCCGCACAGACCGATCTTCCGGGTTGAACCGCGCTTGCCGAGGTTGGTGTGTGGATGGGTTACTAATCGTACTAACGTTCTATCACAGCGAGTTTCCTCCGTGCCTTGAAAAGCACGTAAGTACTCTGTGAAGCCGTCCTGGCTGTCATTTCTAGATCTTTGACAGTCGTTACTGCCAGAAGCTCATAAGTCTGACAACCAGTTTTACCATGGAGTATTGTATTGCTCAGTTGCTGGATTGTGGAGGTCCGATAGGCAGTCGCTTCATGTAAGCCGTAGTTGGGAATAATATACATAGTACGTATAGTTGGGAAAAGGCTAGGCAGATGATGATAGTTGCTAAGTCAGCCAAGCTTAATGACGGGGCTCCCTCTCAGAGGGCCAAAACCTGCCGAGGTCGCGGGACTTATTTCCTTACCGTGACCGCGGAACATAAAGGACTATTGAAGAATACCGTGGATTTTAGTCAGTGCAAGTCTGACGGTGGGTGGGAGGACTCATTTGATGATTTTCCACGCTAATAAAAAAGTCAGCCAAGCTTTAAAATAAAATCAAGTGCTTATCAACCACCACCAGACTTGCGTGTTATATAGTTACTTTAAACCAATCTATTACGAACATTATAGGTGAGATAATCGAGTATTTTTCATGCTAAACGTCAATTATATGGTTGGAGTAAAAAACTTATAGAATCGTTTTACAGTGAGTGGTTTAGTGCTATAATTGGTAGGTTTTTTTTAATTGCTTTAGAGCTTCTTTGGGTTTCAAAGTCAAGGTAGGTTATTTTATAAATGTGCTTTGCTCAGGAACTATTGGTTTGAATTGTTGGATGGTAAATTTTTTGGGGAAGGCTAAAAGCTATATAATATCACGATAAGACTGAATAGAGCTGGGCAGCAGGTCAAGTCTTTATTCACTATAATGAAAAGTTTTAAAATTTCTTTAAGGAAAAACGGTTTACCGTTTATCCCGGTAATACGTTACCGTGAGATCATTTTCGAATTACACGTAGGTGACACCGCTGGCAACAGCTAGCGATTAATTTGTAACTGATTAAAAAATAAGTAGGATCTTAGTTCGACCTGTATGTTTGTATGTTTGTCCGCGATTATCTCGCGTTTGGCTGAACAGATTTTGATGCGGTTTTCTGAAAAGTGTTCGTTATATTTTGAGTAGGTTTAAGTATATAAAAATAATGGGTACTCCGTGACATCGCCCGCATTGATCCGTTTTTGTTGCTAACTTGGATTGTAAAACAAAGCCACCGACTTCTGAAAGAAAATATTTTTACGATATTTTGTGTTTGTTTTTGAAGTCTGTATCTTTTTAAATGGTATAATTGTTTTCCAAGCTCCATAAGACAAGCAATCATTACTTTATTCCTAACAAAATAAACACGCCGGCCATTTTATTTAACTGTGCTCTCTAAAAAGCGGAAAAATAGAAATACTGGACATTTGTAAAAAAACGTATTTTTTTTCCTTGTATTTTGCATTTCCCTTGGCGAAGAAAAGACCCGGTAAGAGCATCTTAATTGAAGATAAAACGAATTTTTGAACCGGTCTAAATGTACGCAGTGTGCATTTTTAGTAGTTAGAAGACTTTTTATGAATGCGGCAAAATGTGGTCTTGATGGTCGAAATTTTTCGGTCCTTTGTTTCAAAATGTTAACTATGTTTTTATTTGGGAAGCTGCTAAACGAGTTTTAAACAGGTTTCTGAGTTTATATGTGTCTTATATCTTATTATTAAATTAAGTCTGCGAACTTGTACTAAGATAAAAAAAAAACTTATTTTACTTATATGCCTTTAATCTTATTCACCCCACACAAGCCCTCACTCTGAGGAAGTGGCGTAATCAAAGACTATAATACTTATATTATTCTCTAATCGTAATCGACCACACAGGGCTTACTGCGGGTTTTTATGACAATTTTCACGTGGATTTTCTCCTGCCTGTATCATGACTGCTTTTACAAATATTTAAACACAACAAACAGGAAAAAATATAATATAGTCAAACAAATATTTGCTTTTCAGGCGAACCCACAACAACGATCTGTTAGCCACTTTGCCAACCGTGTCAAGTCAATTGTACTAAACCTTAGTAAAAATAAATCAGTAAATCAGCCCTTAGCAAGTAAGGGCTGAATTTTCATCAATAGTCAGATAACTTTTACCTGAGGAATAAAAATGGCGGTTTGACAGCTTATCTATAGAAAATATGTCAAACCGCATTTTTTTATTCCTCAAATAAAATTTTATCTGACTATGAAAAAATCAGCCCTAAGTACAATACTAGTAAATGATACAGTAAAAACTCGAAGTAACAATAATTGCTTTACTTTAATAAAATAACTATAATTAAGTTGTCATTGTCTATATCACATAGACCCATTGTATTATCACGCGAAAATTCAAAGAGTTTTTTGTTTAATTTTTTTTCTTTTTTCTGCCAACATGATCAGTGGTTTATCTTACTCGCGATCTTGAGATAAAAGAAAAAAAAAACAAAATTGCGATATAATTGGAGTAATCAAAGCGTGAAAAGTAAACTTTGATCTCACACCTCATAATTTTATTTATTTTTAATGATTTTTCCGCCTTTTTTATGACGGCCATTTTTTTTAATCCGTGAGATTACAAGGAGCAGTTTTTCCAATTATGAATACTTATCTGGGTAAAGCTCTGTAATGTGTACAAAACGCTTTAGTAAAGGGAAATGCCCACGGTCCATAGTGCCCCAGGCCCAGAATGGACATCAAATATTAGTCTAAAAATGCAGTGTTTTAGAATCTTAATAATATAGGATATCTGAAAAGAACATTTTAAGTGAGGCCACTATTTTAGAAATGTTAAAAAAAACAAATGTTTTGGGGTTAATTTTCTATGTGCAAAAGTGTGGGACTGAGAAATACAAGAAGTTTTCTTTTTTTAATACTGGTTTATTGATAATGATAGTAGGGGAGAGTTTCTAATATACTTTTGTCTAATTATTATAGGCAGTAGGGTATAAAAAACAATCAATCAATCAATCCATTTAATAATTACATTTCTAATGAGACTTCTCTATCTATCTGTATCTGTTCTTAATAAGTGACTTCTTATCCGTCTAACCAGAACGTCCACAATTAGTGCAGCTGCCTTGACGTACATATCCTTCCAAGTGTTGTTGCAGAACAAGGCTTAAGTTACTACCAACCAGCGGTTGTGGCAAACATTATTGTCTTTTGATACCTGAAATATTATTATCCGTTAATAATTGGATGATGGCGTAGGCAATACCAAAATCATTTAATGATTAGTATATTTACCTGCCGTGGTACAACCAACTGCTATAAGTTAGATTTTTTTTCAGGTTTCATCGTACCTATGATTTTGAAATTCGGTTAGGTTAAAACCACAATTCACACAATGTTCTTCAGTCATTGTAGAAAACGTTATAAATCGGTATGCAAAATCCGAAACAAGTCCTTATAACAAAGCCAGGTCGCAATAAAAGAAATTGAAGAAAAATCAAAACACATTCACATTGAGCGCAACATGACAGTGTCAGTCAGTGATAATGACAGAATTAAAAATGAGTGTTGTCACTATCACAAAAAAATAAAAACATTGAACCGATGTATCGATTCCTTTTTAAATGACTGATTTTTGATTATTATTTGAATTCTTTTTTTACGAGCATAGTCATTGGTTTGTATATTCATGTTTTATTTTAGTTCGTTTTTATTACAATACAAGAAAAGCCAAATGGGTATGCCGGTGAGGTTATTGTATTTTTGTATAATCGATTCTAATCGATTAATTAATGAAAATACTTGAAATGTGATTAGATGCTGGCAATATTTTACCAGCGTTGAAATCAAGAAAACTTCCGTTTTTTTCAATTGATTTACTTTTTTTAACGAATTATTGTAGATTTTAGTGGCGGTTCTTTGGAGACACACAAATACATATTTTTTTATGACTAAATTAATGCATGTAGTGTTTTTTCTCTAGTTTACTGTTCACTGTGGGCCTGATTTGGGCAATGTCTTTTATAATGTTCCGAGGATTTGGTGAGGTATTTTTTACCTGGCAACATGCTCCCTAATCCACATTTAACGATGTTTATATTTAAACAGTTTAAATGTTTTATAGAAGCCTTTTAGAGAGACTAAGAGTCACTCAACGAGCTATGGAAACAGCTATCAAAGTTTCTTTGCGGGATAAAATCCGGAACAAGGATCCGGAACCAGAATCACCGACATAGCTAAATAGATTTGCAAGTTGAAGTGGCAATGGGCAGGCCACATCGCTTGTAGAACTGATAACGGATGAGGAAGAAAAGTTTTCGAGTGGCGACTACGGAATGGAAGATGTAGCGTAGGCAGGCCTCCCACTAGGTGGACCGACGACATCGTGAGAGTCGCGGGCAACCGATGGATGCAAGTGGCGAATTTTCGTTCGGCGTGGCGGTCTAAGGAGAGGCCTATGTTCAGCAGTGGACGTCTTCCAGCTGACGTTGATGATGAGTATGATGATTAAATGTTTTGTGACTTTTTGTAGCACAATTACGCATAGTTATAATTCAAAGTACTATATTCTTATTACTTGTCTGATGCATTAAGCACTTCACATTTTATAATGACCAAGGTGTACAGGTATAATCCCCTTGCCATTTTATCAAATGTTAATTTTAAAATGTTATTTTGTGAGTGAGCCAAAGACTAGTCTTAAAGTTCAAAATAATTAAAGAGACTTTTGATTTTAGTTAGCGATTGTCTCTCGTTTATGCGCTATATATGTGGTCGACGGTGTAGCACCCTCGCTTAGAAGTTAGCCCCTTCTTACATAACGCGATGCAAGTCTCCGATACCTTACGACTTTTTTATTCAGGCTACTATCGCAATACAAATCCATAGGGGATCGTACACAAGCACGCGTCAATTGATCAAAACGAAAGTTGTAAGGTTTCGGAGACTTGCGTCGCCTTGTGTACACAGGGGCTAACTACCGTCCACGTCTGGACGTAAGCCTTTGCTAAAGCCTGATTTAGACGATGCAAGAACTCACACGCGAGTTGCGTTCCATTGCGGACTTTATAGCTACAACGAATCTAGTTGATCAAACAAATACCGCAATGTAGTGAAACTCGCATGCGAGTTCTTGCGCCGTCTAAGGCCCGGTATCCACCAAAGTGGAGAGGAGAGGAGATGTGTTTGAATAACCAATCAGATGTCCACTGCAGCTAAGGGGGGAGGAGATGTGGACTGCTGATTGGTTATTCAAACAAATCTCCTCTCCTCTCCGCTTTGGTGGATATCGGGCCTAAAAGAGCGCTAGTTCTTCCGTTCCTGCGCAGTATGTATTCATCCTCTACCAACATTCCTGAAATCATTGATTCAAATTTCGGCAGTCATTTATAAAATTACAAACCCAATCGGTCACCAAAGTTATTTGCATAATATTTATGTTATTGCAAAAAAAAAAAAACAGTTTTAAAACTGGTTTCTTCTCAATAATTAATTTATTCATAAACTCATCAACCGGTGTTCCCAAGATCTTCAAAATACCCATACCTATTAGTACAGTCATCACGTCTAGGCAACAATACCGCAAAAAAAAACTTAGCCTTCAACTTGATTAATTATAAGTATAACCGTTAGTCGTCAGCAGACTGTGTAGTGCAAAGCTGCGTATTTTTTTTTCTATTTTTTTTTTTACGTTATATTATTAGTGATGGGCTGACTTTGACTTACGATACTCGACCGAGAGTAGTTGGTTTGGCCGACTAGTCAGCTATGGGGCTATCGATACAATCCTACTAATATTATAAATATGAAAGTTTGTGAGGATGTATGTATGTGTATGTAGGTATGTTTGTTACTCTTTCAAGCAAAAACCACTGAACGAAGTTGGCTAAAATTTGGTACACAGATTTATCCCGATTTTATGTTCTCGTGGGATAATTTTCGAGTTTTAGCGGGTGAAGCCGCTGTCAACAGCTAGTGCTTTATTCATTTTCTTTTAATTAATTGTAAGATTTGTCAAATGTTTTAGTTTCACAATATTGTCTAGTAGCTACTCCCTGTGTTTTTTTACTTGCTCCTCGGATTCTATTGGTTTTAGCCAATAGGATTCCTCGATAAATGGGCTATCTAACGCAAAACAATATTTACCTCACACGCTCGGAATGAGCAATCTCCTTCCCTTTCCTACACGGCTGCCACTGTTGAGGCACTGCACTGATAGTGAAAAGTTGAGTGTTGCGCTCGGCAGCAAAGTTACTCAGCGTCTCGTACCTATGAAAACTTCGTTACGCTCAGGTTTCTATTATATGAACCGCTCGCTTCGCTCGTGATTCAATTCTTTGAATCCTTCGCTTGTTCAGTATTCAATTCAAATATTTGCGCCTAAAAACAACTTTGTTGCCTTGCATAACAAATAACTATTTTCAATTCGAGCTTCTAATTCCTGAGATAATCGCGTTCAACCAAACCTCTTCCGCTTTATAATATTACTACAGATTATAGCCAACTAGTAGGCACGTCACTAGTATACACATGTGTGTCCGGCCCACTGGGCACAGTTAGGTTCGGTCTTGGGTGAAGGAGCTGCATACTGAGTGATAGATGCATCTTGTTACATCGTTAATGTTGCTTCACTAGCTTTTTAGAAATCAACGGTATTATTAATTAATCGAGTTTTACTTGGTTAATTAATTTCAATAAAATTATTTATTTATCATTGAATAAACGTTTTTTATTTTTTTGTTGGATCGGCTGTAACGGCCTCGGCGTTATGAGATGCAAATCGTGAGTTATGAAACATAAACTGGTTTTAATTTTTGGGGGGCAGGGTTTTCATCAAATAATGGGGGTGGCAACTGGGGAATTAATGGCGCTAGTATAGCTTGTTCCAAGCATCGTCATTGGTTCAAATCAGTTCAAATCCTAAAGATACTTCAAAATAGTACTACGTCATTGGTTGGATTAGGACTAAGCTATGGTAGCGCCATCTACAATTAGCTTTGACTTGCCTTCCCCATTTTTCCCACTCGTCACTATCACTAGGGTAATACGCCCCAGTTGACAGAACAACCCGACAATCTAGCACTTATACCCTTCGTACACAACGCGGCTCAGTTCTCCGATACCTTTAGACTTTGATACCCAGGCGACCATCGCAATACAAATCATTAGAGGTTCGTTCGTATATAGGCACGCGTTAATGGCAATACCGAAGTGGTAAGGGCCTCAAACTTACTGCTTGGAACCATATGCGAGGGTGGCCGCTGTTGGCGCACAACGTGGCTTTCGGCCTCGGCCATTTTAGAATGATGGGGCGTTTTGTCAACTAGGGCGTATTTCGTTGCTGGACCCAAGACAGATAAATTCATTCTCCGGGACACTTCGAGCTTCATTGCCTTTGCCTCGGCGCTTTTCTGGTGGTTGTCACTGTTGATTCTGGCTTTCAGGAGTTGCAGTGGTTTGGGAATAGTGTGGTGGGTTTGTCCCATTAAATAATTGGGCGTATTACCCAGTTTTACCATATTTATAGACTATCAGACACGTTCCAACTAAAATGGTATTTCTTCAATTAACCTTTGTATGCCAGTGCCGCTCATTCCCGTAACCTGCCTCGATTTTATTCTAAGCATTTTTCATCTTGGCGTCCTGTCCTACCGCTTGACGCAGGTCCTCACCGGACACGGAAGTTTCGGGAGGTGTGTGTTTGATGCGAAAGGAGGAGACGCCTGGGTGTCACCACTGCGAAGATCGCCCGGAGGACACGGTGGAGCATACGGTGCAAGACTGCCCAGCTTGGGCGGAGCACCGACGTGTCCTCACGGCTGCGATAGGCGGAGACCTCTCGCGCCCGGCATTGGTTGCGGAGCGAGACGGAGTGGGAAGCGGTCAGCTCCTTCTGCGAGGCAGTAATGCTCGTTAAGGAGGAGGCGGGCCGCGAGCGAGAGAGGACAGCGTCCTTCCTCCGCCCCAGCCGCAGTGGTAGACGCCCACGGCGACGGACGTCGCTTGATGATCTACGGCCATCGTAGGCGCGGGCATGCGGGCAGCGAATAAAGGGCAACTCGCTGCCCGACCAAGGACCATGCCCGGGTCGACGGCGCGTTGTGTCCCACGCGCGCCTCAAAGAGCGTCAGCATAATGACGGGGCCCCCCTCTCAGCTTCAGCAAAAAAAAAGCATTTTTCATCTTCTATTATTAATGCATACTAATTCCAAGTTTTGTTTTTAGTTTACAATGTTAAAACTGCTGTTTGAGTATTTAATTTTATCTTAACTGCGTCTGGCTATAAAAAGAGTAATTATGTTTAGTTTTATGTAAAAACAATAGCAAAATAGTTTGACTTGACTTTCTGTACTTTGTTGATGAAGAGCAAATGTCAAGATAATAACTTGAACAGTCGGTAGCCAGCATTATTTGACCCACTTTAACATTATTCCGTCTGTATAAGATGGGTCATATAAATTATAGACGCCGATTATAAGTACTTGCGGTTCCGTCCGCGTAATGTTCGTCTCTTTAATTTAGATCACTAGTTAATTGTCTCATCGTAACTATGCCATCATAATCAACCGTAAGACGTCTACTGCTGAACATAGGCCTCCCCTTAGACCGCCACGCCGAATGAAAATTCGCCACTTGCATCCATCGGTTGCCCGCGACTCTCACGATGTCGTCAGTCCATCCAGTGGGAGGTCTGCCTACGCTGCGTCTTCTGGTCAGTGGTCACCACTCGAAAACTTTTCTTCCCGGTACGTGCGGTACGTGCTTTCCGAGGCACGGAGGAAACTCGCTATGACAGATGTTTACCCATACACAGACCAACCTCGGCAAGCACGGCTTAACCCAGAAGACCGGCCTGTGCGGCTGTAACTAGCCACGAGCTCTTCAACAAAATCAAAGAACAACAAAATCAAAGCATTTATTCCAAGTATGTCCACAGCTCGGAGACCTCTCGCGCCCAGCATTGGTCGCGGCCACGCTGCGGGGCGAGACGGAGTGGGAAGCGGTCTGCTCCTTCTGCGAGGCAATAATGCTCGTGAAGGAGGAGGCGGGCCGCGAGCGAGAGAGGACAGCGTCCTCCCTCCGCCCCATCCGCAGTGGTAGACGCCCACGGCGACGGACGTCGCTTGATGATCTCCGGCTACCGTAGGCGCGGGCATCGGGCAGCGAGTAACGGGCAACTCGCTGCCCGACCAAGGACCATGCCCGGATCGACGGCGCGTTGTGTCCCACGCGCGCCTCAAAGAGCGTCAGCATAATGACGGGGCTCTCTCCCTCTCTCAGAGGGCCAAAGCCTGCCGGGGTCGCGGTCGCGGGATTATTCCCTTACCGCGACCCCGGAACATAACAGGCTATTGAAGGACACCGTGGATTTTAGTCAGTAGAAGTCTGACAGTCCCTCCCGGCCTGCCCGGGGTTGGAGGACTCATTTGATGATTTTACCAAGCTAAAAAAAAAAAAAAAGTATGTCCGCAGCGATGGAGAAGAACGGGCAAGAAACTCCATCGACACTCTTTTAGATCGCCAGAATTATTACAGAATCTTTGTTACATCATTCTTTTTTAACTGGTACAGTCGCCAGCAGGTCAACCCACCCGAATCTGTGAAAAAAAATTTTTCAATGTAGGCCTTCTTAAATAAAACAAATACAATTTGATTTGACATAAATTTTCTTCTATATAATTGGTTCGTGATTCCTTATTTTAGATTTAGGACCAAGGTCATTGTTTTGTTTGGCTTCTTTTGGTGATTGTCTTTTGTCTAGACAGTTAAAAATAGTAGGGTTTGACGACAAACAAGTTTCTTTGTATTTCTTGTGGAATTTTCCTTGATAAGCTAAAGATTCATAATATTTACCATGATTTTAGCAAATTTGTCCCAACTTATTCGTATTTTATCGGTTGTAAGCTAGACTTTGTCATTTTTGTCTAGTTTCTATTTAGAAAATTTTAAAGGAGTAGTCAAATAAGTACCTGTTGAAAGAAAAAGGTTGAAAAAGTAAACTTTCATAACAACATTGCCCTATTAGAAATTTAGTCGTGTTTGCTTTTACAAACATTAAATTCATATTTTTTATAAACTTTTCCTCACACTAGGAATGTCTCCTGTGTAGTGGTTGCGTTCATAAACATAGAAAATCACAGCCTCCAGACCCGGAACAACTACTTGTAAATCAACCAAATATTTTGAACCATGTGAGACCTGATCGCGTGTATGAAACACGCGATCAGAAGCACAGTATTTTGATCCCTAACTCACTGCACTAAATTTCAAAATGGAAGCCCTAACAAGGATTCAATTTCTAACTGCCTTCTTCCATCGGGAAGTATAAGGAAGAGGTCCTTAGGTCCTACAGTCTCATCCGGTAGGTATCTCACGGTAATAAAATACATAGCACCAAATGGTACCAATATACTGCTCAACCTTGACCTCTTGTCGGTTCCATTGAAGCGTTCTGTCATCTTCGGCGTCTGTTCCACTAACAGCGATAAGCGAGTAGAGCTTAGCTAGTTTCCGGACAAAATGTTATTTTTATTTAAAAATGTAATATAAAGTTCGGACAACTGTTTCGATGGCCTAAGGTTGAGTGCGCGAATGTGATAGCCATTAATAGCATCATCTGCAGCATCAGCCATAATTATGCTGCTATGAATTCATTAGTTCTAAGCGAACAGTTTTCTTTAGGCGTGTTTATTCATTATCTCTTGACTTTGCAACGTACTTGAAGAGAGTCTTGCCAGTTAGTGTGAACACCCAGCAACAAAATAATACATGTAGCTCTTTTAATGTCATCGAGCCTTCATAATTACGTTGGATGCTTTTGCAGCTAATAGCTAATCGCTTCCTCGTTTGCGGTGAGACGCTAGCCTTAGGAATTGAAACTTAAGTGTTAAACAAATAGGTAAAGTAATGCATTTGCTTCTTGTGTTTGCAAAATGTCTGTGATTGCTAGCACTAAATAGACCTTCAGTTCTATTAACAAGTATTTGTTTAGTAAAAAATCTATTGATTTTGTTCTTCGATTTATCAATGCTGATGCCAAAATTTATTGGTCCTCCACAAATAAAATGGTCTTTTGACATTGTATGTCTCTTTATCATCATGATCATCATCAGCCTTTAATGTTCCTACTGCTGGGACACAGGCCTCCTCTCTGTGAGAGGGAGTGGGTCATAATCCAACACGCGGGCCCATTGCGAATTGGCAGATGTCAAATGTCTTCGGATTTTTGGTTCTAGGACATGCCGGTTTCCCCACGACGTTTTCCTTCACCGTTTTGAGAGCAGAGGTGATGAAATAATTTATACAAAGTAAAGCGGGGTTCGAACCCACGATCTACAACTTGTAAGTCGGGACCGATACCACTGGTCCACCTTCGTCTTTGTCATAATGAACTAATATGTATAGTTTGCACGTTAGGGTTTCAAAAAACCAGTATAAGTGTGTCTTATACGTTGAATTTTAGTATGCTAGGCCAAATCAAGGTCGGTGTTGATAGCTACGACGATCAGCAAGAAGAGGCATAAGCATTTAACTGGTTAATATGGGCCTCTTCATAGACAATCTTATCGCAGTGACCTTCTTAAGTATGTGGCAAAATATTGCGTGAGGTTGATCTTATTTCTTTAGTAGTAAGGTCAGAATGTTTAATGGGAGGATTTTACACTGTCTAAGTATTTGGCAGTAGTGGCTCAGTAGTATCGGCCCTGACTTACGAGTTATACGTGGTAGGTTCGAACCCAGGCAGGCGCATTACTTTGTGTTATTTATTTAATCACCACTGCTCTCAAAACGGTGAAAGAAAACATTGTGAGGAAACCGGCATCTCAGAACCAAAAATTCGAAGACATGTAACATCTACCAACCCGCACTGGGTCCACGTGGTGGATTATGGCTCACTCCCTCTCACAGAGAGGAGGCCTGTACCAGTGGAACATTTATAGGCTGATGATGATGATAATGATGATGAAGTATTTGTTAAAAAAAGTGTTTAAAAAAAAACTTTTCCAAGAAAATAATTAATTAAGTAATGCAAAATTGTATTTCTAAAACTCATGTTCATTAGTTTAACAACAATTATTGTTTGTCATCATAAACCTTCAGATAAACAAACAGATCAATTACTGACGTATTGGAAGGCCTATCATTTTAAAATACCGTGCTGTGACTATAGAATCACAATCAATTTATACTGACAAAGGTTTAAGCATCGGTCTTTCCACGTCTTCAACGTGACAAATCAAAAGTCGACCTTTATCCAATTATAGATTTAACGAAGGCCTTCGACACGTTCATTCACAATTATTCCAAGACAATGTTCGACACGCACCATCGCTCTTCCCTTTTACCAATGTCTATGACAAGGCTCTTGTAGCCTCGTACGAAGTTTTTCCTTAACCATCACTTACGAAAAGATAACGTAATAGAAAAGATAGCCAAGAAACTGTTGAAATAAATTCTGGTGTCATGCAAGGAATTACTTTAAGACACCTTTTGATTATTTTGAAGGTTTCATTTGTTCTCGGAATTTGCTAGTTCCCTTGAGCTAATTAATAGTTCTAAGATAATGGGTTGTTGTAATGTCTGTATCCGGCGTTATTTATGCAAAGATGGGATCTGAAAACTTGAGGTTATTAATGCTATGTCTGGCATTGAATGACGCAAAAGTAAGAAGTTCGATTAG
Source organism: Agrotis segetum (assembly GCA_036375495.1). Classification (NCBI taxonomy): domain Eukaryota; kingdom Metazoa; phylum Arthropoda; class Insecta; order Lepidoptera; family Noctuidae; genus Agrotis; species Agrotis segetum. Next base: position 3,559,389 of record JAQSVV010000031.1, read on the forward strand.
GATTTACATTGTATTTATAGAAATATCTACTGAGCATTTGACCAACTGATCTTTGAGACCTGGTAACTATTTAATTTCTATATAATTATTACTCGTATTGCCTGCCATAGATTGACGAGTTAAATTGGGGCTAACTGCTTAACATGGACCAAGATACGGCATAGTCATTATTTGAATGGATCTCATCCAAGGACCGATCGCAAGAAGTGATAAGTAACTTTAAGGATCGAACAGTGTGGGTGTTATAACTTAGCCACAATTCCACCAAAATCGAAACATCCTCAAAAAACTATAGTAAAGTTAATGTTTTTTTAAGAAAACCTCAGTGCTAAAGCTACACACCAATAAAAACTTCATCTAGAGAAATAATTGAAACAAAAGAAAAATGGGCACTAATTTCACAGACGTGTCTAATTTTATGTATGCACAAGCACTAATGAATCGAATCATTTACATATTTAAGCACCATGTTATGTTCATTATTGTTAAGTGTGTCGAAAGTAAATACAACAAAAAAATACTGATAAGCCGTTATCTCGAACACGGTGTTTTAAAGGAAATCACTGTGTGTGCATAATTTAAATAGCCTGAACAAATTTTGCAGGACTGTTTGGTTATATCATGTTTCCTGATTAGCATGCTACTAATCTATTCTGGTTTCACTGCTGAGGCAAAAGCCTTCTCTTTACAAAAAGTAAGAGTCCCAATCCACTACGTGATTATTAGCATGATTTGTGGATAATGTTTGTTTCATACTTGCTTTTCTATCGCAGACTTTTGGCACTAATTGCATGGTCAGAAGTCTCATTCTTATATCAATCTTGGCCAGTGATACTTGAACTTCGATTCAATGAAACTGAATTCGCATGGCAAAAGACTGGAACTCACTACCTGCGTCTGTGTTCTCGTACGGATACAATCCGAATCTCTTCAAAGTTAGAGTGAATAGTCGTCTTTTAGGTTAGCTCACTCTATCTTAGTCTTTGTCTCTTCTTCTTCTGAGCTAGACTAGAGTCAAGAGTGTTTTATATTATTCCTTATTTTAAACCGACTTAAAAAAAGTAGGTTCTTTACAACCATATTCTTAAACACTGTTTTAGGTTATCACGGTTTGTTTCACAATTTAAAATGTCACTTACGGGATATTGTATTGTTGTGATGTTGTAAATAAACGACGATTAAATACTTTTAAGTGTTTTATTACTTATTAAGGTTCTTAGCTTATCCCTGAAAACCAAATGCGTGTTCTCTCTGCTTGTGACAAGTGACAGCTCCTGTCATATTCGCGGGAGCTGGTATCTTCCGTGATTATTTATTATTTTGAGTTCCCGATATTTCAACGCTGTTGCAATCGCCATGATCGCGGGATCACCTATGGGATGACGTGGGATGACAACAGGAGTCATCCCGCGATCATGGCGCATGTGACAGTGACATTTTAAACCATATTTTTATTACGTAAATATTTTCTAGTGCAGACCATAATAAACTAACGAGTATTGTTAATAGGTTAACGAGCATACTAAACAGATATAATTAACGACTGTACAAGATTATGTGACCATAAACCAAGTAGAAGTATCTAAAAGAATATTTCCAACAATACATGAATGCTCTTTTATAGACCACGTAAAGTTATTGAGTACTAAAGTGCTTGTTATACGTGACCGAATCTCTCAAAGATGCCTGCTATTGCTTTTAGTGATTGTGTTGAGAGGACGATTTAGAAGTTTTACAAAGATAGAATAGGAATGTTTGCAAGTTTTCAGTTATCAATTTTTCGTTGTATTTGTTTGTTATTTGGGCTTTAAAGAAGGGTGGCAATTTGAACGTGCCAATAGTCTGGCATGTTTGGCATGTTTCTAATTTTGGCGTCTCATCCTCAAAAATTATGAACTATCCTACAGCCTGCAGTCGTGGGACTATCGGGTAATCGATGCCTCGAAACTTAAAAGGGCTATTGAATGACGCCGTGGATTTTAGTCAGTACAAGTCTGACTGTATCTTCCGTCCTGCTCTAGGTGGGAGGACTCATTTGATGATTTTATCACGTAAAAAGAAACCCTACGGGGTCTCGTGTTGTTTTCGTCTTTATAAGGGCACATACACTATAATCTAACTACTATTATAAAGGCGAAAGTTTGTAAGTATGGATGTATGGATGTTTGTTACTCTTACAAGCAAAAACCACTGAACGGATTTGGCTAATATTTGGTACACAGATAGTTTATAACCTGGATTAACACATAGGATAGTTTTTATCCCGATTTTATGTTCCCGTGGGATAATTTTCGAGTTGTAGCGGGTGAAACCGCTGGCAACAGCTAGTACACTATAATATCTATAGTCTTGGAACAAAGATTGTTCAGTTACATGGGCTGAGTTACCCCACGACAGGTTTTGAGCTATTAACGTTACACATGGTAATATTAAATCCTATCGATTGCTGACTTTCGATATGAGAAATTCTAGTGCCAAGTTGTATACTTCTAGACCTAACGGTTTTATCTGTGCGTTGTCTACCAATGCATAAATTTAAACTATAATACTAAGTTGATATTTATGTTAACCAGTCATTAATCAAAGAGATTCTTATATACGAATGACATGATTTTAAATATCCACAAGATGTATAATTTTATAATCCTAGTCAGTTTACCGGTGCAATGGAAGATACGGGATATTAACCAACTGATGTATTAGGTATAATGATTTGTTTTTCAATTCCATCGTCATTTATCCTACTAATATTATTAATGCGAAAGTTTGTGAGGATGTTTGTGTGTGTATGTAGGTATGTTTGTTACTCTTTCACGCAAAAACCACTGAACGGATTTGGCTATTTGGTATACAGATAATTTGTAATCTGGATTAACACATAGGATAGTTTTTACCCCGATTTTATGTTCCCGTGGGATAATTTTCGAGTTGTAGCGGGTGAAGCCGCTGGCAACAGCTAGTCTTATATACGAATGACATGTTTTTAAATATCCACAAATAGATGTCTTAATTTATGATCCTTGTCACTTTACCGGTGCAATGGAAGATACGGGATTTTAACCAACTGATTTATTATAGTGATTTGTTTTTCAATTCCATCGTCATGTTATCGCAACAATTGTTGTGAAGTTTTTGATTTTATTAATTTTCTCTAAGATATTAGTTAGTCCCCGGGTCGACGACGCGTTGTGTTCCACGCGTGCCTCAAACAGTGTCAGCATAATGACGGGCCGCCCTGTAGAGTGCCAAAACCTGCCGGTGTCGCGGGACTTACCGTATTACCGTGACCCTGGAACGCAAAGGGCTATTACACATTAGGACACCGTGGATTTTAGTCAGTATGAGTCTGACGCTCCCGCTATGCCCTGGGTGGGAGGAACCGTTTGATGATTTTACTGAGATAAAAAAAATGATATTTGTTACTTCCCCTAAGTGATTCACCTGCAGTTTAATTAATTTACTTTACTTTATCATGTAAGATTGCAATGTTATTTTGTTATGATGTTTTCCTTCACAAATGTTAGTGACATTAAAAATGATTGATAAAGACACATTAGTATTACACGGGTTTGAATACACAACCTCGTGCATATATAAGTGCTTAGCATCTAGACAGTAAATCTTGGTCTAAAATAAAACGCGTATAATTTGAAATCTCTTCACGTACATCGTTAAAGCGAGTAGGCTTTTATTGAAGTTACGTCTGCCGCGCATCAGTTCAATGTCAAATTGAATCACTTTCTATTGTATAACAGGCTAGTGTACTTTATCGTGCTACAGAAGCTGTGCATATCCAGTAAACATGACCTCAATATGTTTGATCTTCCAGTACAATGCACGATCAACTTATGCTAGTTGTACTTAGCTTCGTTGGTCACCGTGTATACATAGTAGTATGCAAATCGAAGGTCCACTGGAAATGATTATCAGTTATGTGGATGTAGGTTATGTTTTTTTTTTTGGAACGAAGTTCCATATCGCGCGTTGTGAAAGAGGGCTGGACGAAAAGTTGGCACGACACTTTTTTGCCTCGCCCCGCACCTCGTGCCTGCACCCCGCGCCCCGTACCCCTCACTCAACCCCCGTTCCTCGTGACTCTTGTCGTATTGCGGCGTGCACATGTTTCTTTGTCTCTCTCTCTCTAATAGAAAGCAAGCCAGATATTTTCGTTTCGTCTTTCTATTTCGCATTGAACAGTGTGGTGTTGCGACGATTATTTTTGTTAACTTCGTTCCATCCGGGTGTCCCTTGACACCTCACAAGTTTTTATTCTAACGTTTTTATACACTCACTTTTCATGTTTGTTTGTTTGTCGTTCCGGTTGGATTTTTGCAACTCAATTTTGAGGCACTTCCCGATAAGCTAGCAGGCTGAAATTTTGCATACGCTCTGAGTTCTGATGACAATACATATGACTAGCTAAGAAACGTCATAACGAATCCAATATGGCGGACTTCCAAAATGGCGGACAGGCTATTTGGAATGCACTCTTATGATAATTATGGGTATCAAATGAAAAGGTTTGCTGTCAGAAATACGAAAAAAACAGTCACGTGTTTTAAATCCAACATGGCGGACATCCAAGATGGCGGATTGGTTATTTGAAATGCACACCCTCTTTTCTGTATTCATTGGGTATGTTGTAACGAAAGGGTTTGCTGAATGGGCTACGAAAAAATAATCAAATAATTAATAGATTAAAAAAAATAAAAAACACATTTATAAATTTCCAAAAATTTGCTACCCATATGTTCGCGTTTGACCATTATCTCGCCTGATGGTAAGCGAAGATGTGGTCGTCGGTGAAGCACGCTTGCCTAGAAGTAACCTGTTCACTCTTGACTTGAAAACCTCAAGCTTTTAATGATTTAAACTTGTTTTGCAATTTAAATTACTAGAATTTCTTAAAGAACAGTGGCAATGCTCCATACACTCTAGCAATTTCTAATGTCAAGTCTTATTGAAGTGAAAACTTCTTTAGCGGCGTTGTACACTTTTTCTGTAATGGGTAAAAAATTTAAAACTCGCGTCAGGGTCACGTGACCAAAACTCGCGTCAGGGTCACGTGACCCTGATCGAAAATGAGTAAGACGTCATTCAAATTAAAAATAAAACATAGTAACAAAAAAGTTTTCACTTCTACCGGCACTCCTGGAGTGCAACCTTTTTTTTTTTTTTTAATTACTTCTCTTGCTCTAATTAATAAAATTAATTACCTACACTTAGTACAATTCGGTATTTTGGTTTGGTTATTTTGTCACTGCAAAACATTCGATATTTCTGATTTTGTTTTGTTCGTGATTTGATTTCGGACGACTCGCTGCACTGTCCAACTATGGACTATGCCCGGGTCGACTACACGCGCCTAAAATAGTGTCAGCATGATGACGGGGCCCCCTTTAGAGGGCCAAAGCTTGCCGGGATTGCGGGACTTATCAAATTATCGTGACCCTGGAAATTAAATGGCTATTGAAGGACACCATTGGATTTGAGCCAGTACGAGTCTGACAGTCCCGTCTTGCCCTGGTGGAAGGACTCGTTTGATGATTTTACCATGAAAAAAAAAGTGAATTTCTTGCACTTTTTGTATTTTTCTTTTTTTCACTTTTTGTATTATTCTGTTTCTCTTTTTTTTAATAGTAATCTTTAATCTCGCATCTACTGTTGCAACAAATAGAGAAATGTCAATATACATATACGTACCTTCTGCTCAATATTCTTCGTTAGTATTCTCAAAACAGTAATCGTTGTAAACGTCATTGACATACATAGCGTTTGATGTAATATCGATGGTGTACGCGTGCGCGTATTCTGGCAGGCCGGTGACGATTCTATTACAATGACGTTGGTATACAGGTAGGATTTTTTTTGTTAGCAATTCTGTGGTTTTTAATAGATTTGAAACTAGGTACTAAAGTGCGCAAAACGTCCAGGCTACATATTTATCTAATGTTTGACTAAAAAAAAAACAATTTCAATAGTAATCTAAATTATTCAAAGAATATAAGATTGTAATAAAAGCTTTTTTATTTTAATTGCTAAATTTACGTTTTCTGGAAAATAATAAAAAATCGTGGTACTTACTTAAAAACATAGTTTCTCGATACAAATTAAAATTAATAAGTGTCCTAGAAACATCTAAAAAGATACGAAAACATAAATCTTAAATGTTGTTTAAGTCATTGAGACATGCATGTACATGGAAGTTGTTATTGTCGGAATGTTTGTCTTTTTGTGAGAAGAATGCATGAAAGTATGTATGGTAAAAATTGTTAAAATGTGTATAATGAAATAATTATGATTAAATAGTATAATTGGCTTCGGCCGTTCTATTTAATGTAATAAATAAATAAATAAATAAATAAAATGCATTAGTAATTTATTTTAATTTAAATATTAATGCATGTCTCAATGCAATACTGATAAACATTATAATTATTATGATACTAGCTTGTGTCCGCGCCTTCGTACGCGCATAACGTTTTTATATCGTTCTTGTGGAAATTTCGGGATATTAACTATCCCATGTCCAATCCCGGCTTTCAAACTATCTTAGTACTAAATTTCATCCAAATCGGTTCAGTGGTTTAAGTGTGTAAAAAGGGACAGACAGACAGAGTTACTTTCGCATTTATAATATTATAGTAGGGATTATCTTAAACTACATAGCTATTACTGCGTATTTATTAGTCTGCGTATAACTCGTAAATTATCTCAAAGGAATGGAGATAAATAACTATCTAAGACTTTTCTTGGATCCAAATTTTCATGAAAATTCGTTCAGCTTTTCTGACATGAACAATATGAACATCCATCCATCCATGCATAATAGTTACATAATTTTGTATGCATTTTTATGATATTTCTTTGCCGTCGTCGATGATGTAAGATTACACTAGTTTATAAGGTTTTTTACCCAAAGATGAAACTGATATGTATCGGTAGAGTTATAAACCCTTACTTAAAAACTGAAGTTGAAAAAAAAAATAGGACGTCAAATTTTGGAAATATTCATTATTTTTATTATCTATCATTATAATACAGTTATCTCAAAACAATTAAAAATGGCTCGTTTTAGGGTAGTTCTTCGAAATTTGATTCTTTGACTGATTCATATGGTCAAATTTTAATTTCACTTTCAGCTCAGTAACACATGTTCATATGAAAATAGATATTCCAAATAACATTTATTTGTTTGAGGGACTTCTTTTTACAAAGTAGTTTTTAAAATATCGACGTTTAAAATTTTGTGCCCAGATGAATCAGATTTTTTAACAGATGTAAATAAAAATGGGCTTTGTAATAAGAAAATAATCATAATATTATAACAACAATATTATTTTTTTATAAAACAATTAATTTATTAACAGTGATCATATTATCAAGGAAAAAATCTGGTCAATTCAACAATAAAATTCTTGTTTTTAAACTAACAATTACAGAAATAAATACTTACAGAAAAGCGAGAATTTTGTTATAAATAGGTACTAGATAGTTATTTAATGATACGTTATAATATTCTCTCTGTTTACTTTTGTTTTTCTCTCTATTTTTTCAAATTAATTCTTTCATTTCTAATTTCCACGCAGCATACTTGCCTGGAACTTTTCTTATTATCCATCTTAGAAGGATGAAAAATTCGTACGTTCTGTGAGTCTCTTTTTCTCATAGTATATTTTGTTCCATCTTTTCTACTATTGATAGTGGCATTGTTGTAAACAGCAATATAAAATGAAATAGATAGAGTTTGACTTATTAATGAATAAAAACCGAAGAATAATGTCAAAATTATGTCACACACACTCTACTGACATGAAAAAGTAAAATAACGTAACAAAAGTGCTGCTTTCTGGCTGGAAAAGAGGAAAACTAATTTATTTTCAGATTCATATGGGTTTTTGAACATATAAATCAGGCACAGATGAATCATGATTTTGCCTAAAATCATGCTTAACTCATCATTCATACAGACTTCAGTATTATCATTTTTCTACACGAATCTGTAACCCAAAAGCATCACACGAAACTCAGATTAAAGTCTTAAAACAGCAAAATAAAATTAATAAATTAGGCATTGTAATCAGCAAGGTACCTAAACCAAGCACAGATGAATCAGACATTTACCTGTGTTTCACTAGGTTCTAAGCCAACCAGCCTCATGTCCGCCTTCTAGCACGTCCGTTGTACGACAGGTTTCCCCCCACGTGGGATCCCAGACTCTCATAATTTTTCCTCGACCAAGTACAGTCAAGCAAAGCTTACTCCACATGAATCAGTATTATACGCCGGACACTTCTTATTTACTTTATTAAAATTACACTAACGTAGTTATATCTAATATATATTTTTTTTGTAAGAGGTCAATTAATTACCTTTCGATATAACTATAATTTATATTGGTGAATCAAAAGGAAAATGCGACATCGACCATTTTGTTCCGGAAAATGGGAAACGGACGCCCTATATGAATCAGGAGAACAGACTTCAAATTTTTTTATTTTGTATCTAGATAGCTACTATTAAAAAAATAGAATTTGTCCCAGGTAGTTCTAAAGCTAAATTGTACAGAAAAAAATATTACATGCCGTTTTGTTAGTTGGTTACAGAAATATACCCACAGACATCGAAAATTTTGTCTCTGAAGAACTACCCTTTACTCCTTTCTTTCATACTGATTAGTATCAATATCTCTTATTAAGGACCAGCAGAACCCGATAACTAGCAATTTTATCCCAAAATCCTTTGTATCTTTCCTCAAAAACCTTTAAATCTCAGTGAAACGTTCACCATGCTCATCACTCACGCTTCCCAGGTTCTCAGGGACACAATCCAGATAAGAATGTAAAAAACTGATTTTTTTTTGGTAATTCCTCAATAATTTAGAAATAATTTCTGCATAATTCTTAAATTTATTGATTCCCTGGAAATTTTTCACTACCCCTTCAAAGGAATACTGAGCATCTTTTTCAACATTGGTTAAGTAACCATCAACATTTTTATTCCTTGATATCTTACTTATTTGTGGTTTGTAAGTGATGTAATATCAGGATATTGTCCCTATGTGCTTTCAGTTTTTGTTGTTTCAGTGAAGCAGAAGTAACAGTCAGTAGTATGACTTGCGGGTTCTCTCCATATCATTAGTATGCAGATTCGCAAATGGTTTTTTTTTTATGCAGCTCCGTTTAGTAAAATACTTCTGCAATTTCCCCACACTACACTAAGAACCCATTTTTATCAAGGTTTCTTACCGAGATTTGCAAGCAATGGAAATACGCTTGTGTTACGGCTTCAGTGAGAGGTCTCTTAATTTTTGGAAAAATATATTGGCCACAAACATAGCAAAAGTTATTTGGGTTTAATTTACACTATCTTGGTGACATTTTAAAACAAATAAAAATGCTCAAATAATACATAAACGCAATTAAAACAAACTAAACTGCGGCACCGCGAACAAGTTAACTTAAAAAGTTTAAATGTGGGTATTTCAAAAATTTGACGTGATAAAAATATGACACATTATTTTTTGTAGTAATGGGATGGGTAGAAAACATATCCAATATAAATTATCTTTGGGTAAAAGAAAACTTTTTTTTTTGTAAACTAGTGTTATTATTTAGCCAAGGACTCAAGTATTTAGCGGACAAAAGGACTTTTGATACGTGACCTTCACAAAACTAATAGGTAACATACCAAATATTAGGTATTTTTATATTAATAACTAAAATACTTGTTTTTCTTTCTTATTTTTTGTTTTGTCTCTCTTATAAAATTCGTTCAATAATTTATTTAGCTTTGTTTGGTAGTTTTTATTTATACATTTTTCGCTTATTGTGTACTTACTTAGACGATGTTCAATATTGCCGCTAGGTAAAATAGATTCTAGTCCACGTGTAAGCAAAATAATTAGGTATTAGACAAGAATTTGGGTTGAATATTTGAACTAATAAGGGGAAAAAAAACTTTTTTTAACTTCTATAACTCATAGTAGACTGGCCAGTTATGAGATAACAAACACTTAAAAAAATACATTCTAATTGAATTCTGTTAAAAAAAAGACATGCTGTGCCGATTCTCACTAAAACGACAGGAGACTATAATCCATGTACTACAAGAGACATTTATTCACTCCTGTCCATCCTTATTTATGGCCCCTTAGTCACCATTTACGATGTACACAGGAAGTATGTAGTTACTCAGCTATCTCGCTACACATACCTTCTATATTTTAATTAATCGTTTTTTAAATCGTACTATAATCTGCCTAGGATTTTTCCATCTGTTAGCACTACATTATTTTTTATGAAGCACTAGCAAACACGGCGAACTCCGTTTCGCCACGAGTCTTTGCTATAAACCTCAAGGAGCCCGAGACCTTTCCAACGAATGCAAAACCGTGGAAATCGATTCGTGCGTTCTGGAGTTAGCGTCAGGAAGGAAAACCCGACTTATTTTTATATAGTAGATTAGCTAGCCATACATCTTCATACATATTTCCTTCCCTAATAATGCTAATGGAAAAACGCCCATTGCCTATTTAAGCTGTCTGCAATCCAGTACTGCGTTATGGGGAAAATTCGGTATGTAATAAATGGTCACCCATCCAACAACCGGCTTAGCCGAGCATAGATTGACCCTGCAGCTGTTATTATACCGTTTTTTCAAAAAAAAAAAAGAAAATTACGTTTTATTTGCACTAAAAGTCGTTTAACAATTCAGAATACGTGACAAAGCTGTACCTTCAGTGAAAAGAGGTACAAGTCAAAAAACCTAGTTTTGAGAAAAATCGATTTAAAGTTTTGCATTTTTTAAATGGCTATAACTTTTTTATCAATCGGTTTATTTCTGAACTTTTAACTGTTTTCGGTTGGAAATTGTTAGTATCACGTCGGATATGATTTGGTTGTATTAAAAAGTAATTACAATCTGAGATAATTACAAAAAATTGACTTGCATCATTAGCCACATTTTTATTTCTAAGTGTAAAATGATATAATTCAAATGGTATCATTTGACACATTATAAAACTCATCAATATGGAATGATACAAGAATTTTTAAAACATCTTTTTTGGTAGTAATTCAGCTATAAATAGTAAAAACACTAGAACTAATTTTGTGTAGAAAACGTTGAGGTTTTATTGTTAGTATGTTGTAACGCCAGATGTCGCCAGCGATGCCAGGCAAGCCTGCCAGCGCCAGCCAGCCAGCCAGCCAGTCCAGCTCGCCACGTCACTGCCCTACCACGTGAGCCATCCCCGCCAAATTCTGAGCGGAGCGGGTGAAATAGCCGCCAGCCGGCGAGCTATATAAAAGCGAGGAACAGTGATTTTGGTGTGTCTGTTTATAACGATAATTGTAAGGGAAAGCTCTGCCCAAATAAAAAGCGTAAATTAAGTATTTTCTATTTATTTTCATCTTTGTCGTTTCAACTCAGAAGTGTGATAAAAAAACCTACATTAAAACGACGCTCTGCTACACATTAATCTCGACGGTCGTCTTATCTGGAGGACGAAGATTCTACTTTGGTAAGCCAGGCTTCTGAAAATAAAAACGAAGAAAGGCGATGCAAACCACCCGCAAAGAAAATATTGAAGTCTCCTTGCACAAGAAGTTGAAAAATCATCAACAATGATCTGGATCACGAAGTGTCTACCCTCACGTCGGAAAGAACACCATGCCGCATCGTTTATTCCATTAATGATCGAGTTTCAAGAAGCATTCTTCTCGCTACCAGCAACGCTTCTCTGTGGAAATGAAAGCTACCCCAAAGTCGTCAATAGCGGATCCAAGGACATCGCAGGCAGGAGGGATTCGTCATACTTCGCGCCGAGAGCTACCAGGAATCATGCTTAAACAACCAGGTCAGTCATGCCATGCCAATGTTTGCAAAATGTCATTAGCCAAATGTGTTTTATATTTGAGTGCCTCGTGTGTCGATAAATAATCAAAAAATGCCATTGGTGACCTTGACAAAACTAGGATAAGCCTGATAAGCAAATCTGATTGTAATCAATTTATTAGTTTACTAGCTGTTGCCCGCGACATTGCACGCGCATATCCCGTTTTATTCCCGTTACCGTATAGCCTATAGCCTCCCTCGATAAATGAGCTATCTAACACTGAAAGAATTTTTCAAATCGGACCAGTAGGTCCTGAGATTAATGCGTTCAAACAAACAAACTCTTCAGCTTTATAATGTACCTACTATAGTAAATAGTAATATGGTATATATTATAGATATAATATAAGTATAGATTATCTCGGTATAAAACTGCTTTGCTAGCTATACTAGGGAGCTGGGAAGTTGGAATATACAGATTTAGTCCAAATGCGCATTAAGTACACGTAGGCCTTAGGAATAGATAAGCATTGGCACAGGAGATTGTTAGAGTCAAAATTAATGAGCCATTGAGCCAGCAGGTATTATAAAAAGAACCCGAATTGATGTATGCCTCTCCTATTGTTTAGTTATGAGAAAGAACGGAGATAGTTGCCTATGTGCCGATAACAGAGCCTTAAATGCATTAATTGTCCGCGATAGATAACCATTTTAATATAATATCAATAAGCAAACTAAATTATCTGGTAAGAAGTACCTACTTCACCAGTCTGAATGTAGTCCAAGGGTACCCATAAACTCAGCATCCATCCTAAAGATACATTTAGCGCTCCCTCAGTTTTTATGCGCTGAATTAACAAGTTCGTAGATAGTTTAGTAATTTCAAAGTAAATTATCAAATAAAAGTAACTCCAATAATGTCGTCAAATGGTCGGGGTCAAACGCAGAATTTTTATTTAATTATGTACATGTGGGTAAATGTTAATGTTTACAAAACAGGATTTCTTATTTAGCTGAGTTATTTAGTGATGAATTATTATGTTCATGGCATTGAACCGGGTGAATTTAAGTTTGCAGCTGTGTCTCAATTTCCCGTTCTAAGTAACATACACAAAGTGCGTCAGATCATTGGACTATGTAGCTACTTTAGGAAGTTCATCCATAATTTTGCAATAATGGCTCGTTCACTAACGGAACTATAAAAAAAAAAATGAGATGTGGGTATGGTATAAAATCTTAGTTTTGCCAATAGAAATTCACACGGATGCATGCAAGTTACCCATAGCAAGTATTCTTTTACTAATACGGATAGGCGGTAGTTTGAGCTCTGTCTTGTATTTTAGTTGCGGTACAAGTCAAAAAACAGTGTTTTTCACAGCGTTATTACGAAGTTTTAGAATCTGTGTTGTGTAAAAATGTCCGTGTAATTACGGATTGTAGTGCAGTTCGCGATACAATGACTAACGTGATCTTATTGCACGCATTGCCTACTGGTGACTTTCAATTCGAGACTTTAAAATTGCTGTTGACTATTTATAGACCAGGTAAGCGCTTAGAGCATATCAACGCCTTGAGCAGGAATCCGATAGATGCCGTTAATGTGTTCCTTTTAAAAGTAAACTGTTGGTTTCGAAGAGTGCAACGTATATTGATCTATTGTAAAGTGGGTGCACAGATAGTGATACTGTAAATAATTATGGGCTGTCTCGTAAAACGCTTTACGATAACCGATCAGTTGTGCCAAATTTCGCGAGTAGAAAATATTTCAAATGCATCAAAACGATGGCAATTACATAAAGGAAATATGTGACGTCGTGTTTACATTGTGCGTACGATAAAAGAGAACACGGTTGAAAAGAAGGCAAATTACATCGAATCCCTAAACCTATTAAACCAATGAAAATGGTAGACATCGATAATTTGAGCCCTTTTGAGCAAAATTAAAAAGGGGTGCCAATAAGTGTTAGTTTTGACAAATTCTTTCTCTAAATTCGTTGTTTCTGAGCCTACACGTATTGTCAATTCTGTAAAGACAATTACCGTCTTATTACAAAATAAAAGCGCGTAAAAAAAGGGTTTAACTAAAAACCCAGGATTGAATCTCGTAAAACGGTTTGCACAAACGTTATTACATGTCGTGGTTTTGTGATAAACCATGGTCTAACAGTAGTAGCTGTCAAATGTGTGTGAAAGTTTCTGATAGTAACTTTTTCATTGTGTTGTTGTTTTATGTTAATTTCAGCCTAAATGTATTTAAAAATTGTAGATTTAATTGTTTAGACAATGGTTCAAAAAAAAACGGCACTAGGTCAGGTCAAGGTTTAATCTATGTTTTGTATACGGAGAAATTTAAACCGCGGTTCCGCAGATAAGCCTGAACTTGGTAGTCCAGGTTTAAACTAAGGTTTATTCAGTTTTTGTGATTATTAGAGTTTAAACGCATTTCTAGTTTACTTAGTTTCCCAGATCACGTAGTTTCTGTCCATGGTAAGGCCTTTACCAGTAGATACTTTAAGAAGTTCGCAACAGAAAAACAGTTAAAGATAAAGATATTTTATTTGTTCAAAACATGCGTTTACACACAAATTAAGCATGCAAGTTCTTATAATTTAGTTTGTCCGTACATGTTTTACCTGGTGAGGTTCACAAATTTTGCTTTTTTACAATTTACAGGTTTGTCTATTGTTGTACGTGTGTGGTTAAATATATGTTAACAGCTAAGTATATGGGCAGGTAGAACGCTCTAATTGCACAATTCTCGATGCGTTGAGAGCCACGGAACCTAGCGAGGCCTCTCTTATTTGGGACAATAGTTTACCAAAGTCATATGGAGTATTAATAATACTATTAATGATTTAGCAGGCTATAATTTATACGAGTAAATGTTTGCTCGTGTAGGTAGATCTGAATGTGATGTTTCCATCCCTGGTTGGTTTATGAGACAGTGCGATCTAGACGCAATAGGGCTATATTATAATCGAATTTGAACAGCTAGCAAGAAAATGAAACGTAACTGCGATATAAAGCGTAAAAATAGTACAATTTACAAAAAAGCGATTAGGTACAGTTAGTAAGTACGTACTTTGTTGCCAGGCTCAAACTCCTTGCTGCAATAAGGTTAATTCCAGTCCGTGGTTAATTCTAAGTTAGATGATCTATATTCTGGCCCATGTGTTATTGCCTAAGGATTTAGGTGATATATAATAGCTGTAATATATAGGTAAATGTCTTAGAGGATACAAGAAGTTCACAGGCCCAATATGCGCTGATTTATTACGACCATATCGTAGCATTGCTTTTATACCCGATAGCGCCAGTAGTGTGAACCAACAGTAGGAAAACGAAGATCTCGTAGATCTCCTATACAGCTAAATTATAGTCCATGTTATCGATATGCCATTTGCTCTGAGCTGACTTGTAATCACTGTTTTGTTGTTCCCATTGCGGGAGCAATTGTTCCAGGATGGCCGATTGTAACGCCAGATGTCGCCAGCGATGCCAGGCAAGCCTGCCAGCGCCAGCCAGCCAGCCAGCCAGTCCAGCTCGCCACGTCACTGCCCTACCACGTGAGCCATCCCCGCCAAATTCTGAGCGGAGCGGGTGAAATAGCCGCCAGCCGGCGAGCTATATAAAAGCGAGGAACAGTGATTTTGGTGTGTCTGTTTATAACGATAATTGTAAGGGAAAGCTCTGCCCAAATAAAAAGCGTAAATTAAGTATTTTCTATTTATTTTCATCTTTGTCGTTTCAATGTCTTTATTATGTGCAATGATAAAATCATCACTTGTATTAATTTACACTTATTAAATACAAATAAAGTAGTGGTGTATAAAGATGTAACTTTAATTGTACCATAAGTAGAATTCTATTTCTATAGTAGGGCATTAGTCACATATACTTATTCAATCAGGTTCTAGTTTAATTTAAAAATGAGTGAATCTGTGAATGTATGTGTAAATGAATGATAAATTTTATTTTTTATATATATTATAATGAACAGTATCTTAATGAAATCAATAACAGTCTCAATGAAATTAATCTATTTATTATTACTTTCTTTACAAGACTCCTTTATCAAATGGACCCACCCACTGCCCAATTTAAGTATAGTCAAGGAGTAGAACACAATCTTTTAGTTTTATGATCACAACAATCACAGTTCTTTATAATAAACCGTGTTAAATAGCACTTTATTATATTTAAGCCAACCGTTGATACTTTCAAACAATAGATTTCTTTCAAATTTTAATTAGTCGCAAAAAATAATTAAATTAAATTATGTGGTGAAGTGAACCCGCAGGACCAGGAGCGCACGATCCCAGTTTACGGAAGACTTATAAAGTCATAACAAAAACGACGAGTCGGGTCTAGAAAAAACACTAGGCTACAAAGATCTTTGCATTTCAAAAATTATGCTCTTTATAATTATTTAGCTTTTATTATTTATTTTGACACCCTAAGTACGAAAATATCATGTGTAATTTCGATTTCCTCTTATATTCGGCTTCTGTAACATCTCTACAAGCAGTCCTGCAATAAGTCATAGACATTGAGAACTTCAAGTTGCTCTGAAATCATTTTCCATGTTAACGATGTAGTGATGGAAACGCTCCCGTGATATTCATTGTTAAAACTGCATATAAAGAGTCCAAAGGGCAACGTAAACAGTGGATTTCTAAGAACAAGATGGAGGATATTTTTTTTATATATACTTTTTTTTTAGCGTGGTAAAATCATCAAATGAGTCCTCCCACACAGGGCAGGGCGGGAGGGACTGTCAGACTTCTACTGACTAAAATTCACGGTGTCCTTCAATAGCCTGTTATGTTCCGGGGTCACGGTAAGAGAATAATCCCGCGACCAAGATGGAGGATATAGGATATTATTATAGAATTACAATTTCACAAGCTGAGTTGAGCTTGTGAAATTTTAATTCTATAATAATATGCGATAAGTTTACCATAGTTTTCACTCATTTTCCAGGAAAGTATTATTACGAATTATATAATATATAATCGTTTAATTCAGCTTGTGTTACTGTTTGTTGTTGTAGGAATTTGCCATACGACGATAATAGTGTTTTTTTTTTAATTTCTGCCTTCTTTTTTTAGAAACACCATGAAATTTTCTAAACATTATGAGTTGTCAAGCAAAAATAATAATCAGTTATTCAAATGAGTCCTGGAACCCAGGACAGGGCGGGAAGGAATGTCAGACTCGTACAAAAGAAATGACGTATTTTTACCAGTTATCCAGCACATGTAGTACCTACATGAATCTCAGCACAAATGCGGTTCCTAGCCTTTATTATGGTTTTATGTTTACGTTAGAGTCGTAAGAAGCAGGCTTTACAAATGAAAAAAAAAACTAAACAAGTGCCTTTAATATTGTGTCCAATGAGGGCAGAATTAATAATTTGGGAAATGACAAATATCTTAAAAAACTAAATCTTATTAATGGTTTTTACTTATCAATTCGTATTTAGATTTAAATTAAGGTACCTACATTAAATTGATTGAAAATAATTAGATTACGCAGATTTTTTCATTGCGCAAATCGAGATTCGAGTGGTGTATTGCTTATTCTTATATTTAGAATTATTCAATGACCTACTTGTTATTCTTGCGAATCATATTTTGGTCAAGTTAAACCTAGCACCTACTTGAAATACGAAAAAACACAAGAGCTTCTACACAATCACCTAATTCTTCTAAAAGTAACGTATAACTTGAAATATATTTTAGTGTTACTAATAGGTATTCTTTTAAAACTCAATCAAATTGCTTGACTAACTCTCTGCAGCGGAAATTTGGCAAATAGGGCAAATCGTCTTGCGCTTAAACAGATGTGTAGAAATGTTCTACATAAACATTCATTATTTTTTATATACAGACATTTGCACTTTGATTATTACATTTTTTTCGAGTCGCAGGATGATTCGCCATTCCCATCGCGCTATACATATTTTTACCTTTGAGACTTACGGTTCAAAAGTTATGACCATATTTTGTGTCCATATTGGCAACAAATGCTTAGATAAAATTCAATTATAGTGTCTGATCATAAAATTAATTGGAATATCCGAATGATGACTTAATTTAGTACGTAATTTTACTGGCCGTCTGGCGTATGAGCGCAATTACCACTGCCGATCTCACTTGCTCATTGCGACGACGGCCGTTACAGAAAGAGATAGAAGAGGTATGACGAAACATGACATGTATTGCTTTTCACAACGATCACTAGATTGATCGCTTCCTAAAAATCCCATACTCATACGGTTTAAATTCATTTATATTATTATGAACCAAACGTATTATTCAGAATACTTAAGTGTCATTTGATACATGTTCAGTTGTATCATTTGACACGTTGGTGGTATGTAGTGCTGCTTATTCTCAAGCGATATAATTTGATTTATATTATTTTTCACAATTGATAATTCTATAATAATTTTTGTGTCTCTTAATATAAATCAAATTGTATCATCAAGCACAAAGTTCATGTTACTAATATTAAATGTGTCAAGTGTTTTAAATCGAGATAACCCAATTTACACGTAATTATTATAATTTTAAGCTTTAGTTCAATTTAATATAACTAAAGAAATTTCATTATACACAAAAAAGAACCATCCAAATCCTCCACAAACGCGACTTGTATCATTGCACACGAAACTTATTTCTCGTTTTATGGTAGATAGAGAAACGCCGATTAGATAGAAAAATAGGAAAAAAATCAAACTTCAAGATTCTTTAAAGATTTATAAACTGCTACAACTCTAGTTGTATCACTTTTCACTGAAAGTACAGGTCTGGTCAACGGACACAATAAAAATAATATATCATTTTGTTTTGCATACTGTTAAGTTTTAATGACGGATGAATCTATGTAATGACTCTGCTTTGTTATTGCTTATTATTTATTAGCTGTCAGCCGTGACGTTTTGGACTGTCATTTGGGTGAAGGTTCTATAGGACTGTCATGTGCATAGGCTTATAATTTAACCGGAAGGCTCTATCAGTGATACGAAAAGAACTGACAGGTCGTGACAGAGTTGGTATTATGCCCGGTTTACATTATTCCAGTCCAGCGATCCAGTCCAGTACTGGATTGCTTACTGGAAAAATGTAAACCGGCACTGGAATGAACTGAATCCTTCCAGTGCCGGTTTACATTTTTCCAGTAAGCAATCCAGTACTGGACTGGATCGCTGGACTGGAATAATGTAAACCGGGCATTATAGTCCGCGACATGATGTATCCTTTTGGAGAGGCGCTAGTGTCTATGGGCGGTTTTATGAAGAAGCACGCTGTCAGTGTAGACAAGTCGGTGCCGATTTATACAGGTAAACTAAGCTCATGTCCTGTACCGACAGCCTGCTTCTGTATAAAAGCGTCCTATGTCATTATAATTATGTAGCAGGTACGCACCATGAATTTTCCGCAGGACTTGAATCGTAACAAGCACTTTTTGAAAATAATAAGTAAGCTGTTGCCAGCGGCTTCACCCGTTACAACTCGAAAATTATCCCACCGGAATATGAAATCGGGATAAGAACTATTTCACAGGTTTTTGCGTGAAAGAGTAACAAACATACCTACATACAAATACACATAAACACATCCTCACAAAACAGGTAGTAACAAAGTAGGATAGTAGGATTAATAGGATTAAGTATATTGTTGCTAGTGTAGATAAGTTTTGAAATTTTCAACATGGTTATGTCTGACCAAAGACATTAAACTATATACAAGCAATAGACGGGACATCACGAAGAAAGTCTTGATCCAAAACTTTTTACCAATAGGTAAAAAATCCCTCAGTTTAGTAGTCGCGTCTGGGTGGCACTTTGTTTTGATATAAATATTTTTGATACCAGATCACACCGTCTTGTTTTCTCTGAAGGGATAATTTTAATATTGCATTAGCGCTTGCGTCTGTGAATTGTAAAACGACTTTTTTTATCCTAAAAAAAAATCATCAAAATAATGATTCCTCCCACCCAAGGCAGAGCGGGAGGGACTGTCAGACTCGTACTGACTAAAATCCACCGTGTCCTTCAATAGCCCTTTACGTTCCGGGGTTACGGTAATTCGTTAATACCGCGACTCCGGGAGTCCCGCGACCCTGGGTGTTAGCAGGACTTGAATAAGTACCTTCTGGGTAAGTATTCCAGATGATGTACCAAGTAAGCTAACGGAGTTATATTAGTCGAATCTTCCATTCAAACGTCTTTTGGTGAGGAAGCGCCATCTACGCAAGTAGCTGCGTTGTAGCAGGTTATAGTTTGGCTTGCATTCGAATTTTCCAATACGCAAAAAAAAAATCTGTTGTCTGTAAAGTCTAAAGTAAGTAAACTACTTTAGACTTTACAGACAACTGATTTTTTTCGATTTTTGACGATAGTTGAACGTGCCAACGTCTTAAGAAAATACTGCACTTACGTTGCTATAAACAAACAATTGACACGCCACCTTTGCTGTGGAACGCTACAGAGCAAGGTAACGCCGCATGACGTCATCTTTTTTCGTGCGTGCAGCCGGCCATCGAATTATAAGACGTTATCACGCCAAAACTGTTCTCATTCATATTCTTGTTATTATTATTAGAGTTCCTTACGTCTGAAAATACAATGGTTTGACTGTAAATAACGGATCCCTTATAAGACTACTCGTATGTCCGTCTGTTCATCCTTCACAGTGAATTTCCTCCTTGTGTTTCTGTGTTTTTTTTTGAAACTCCAACTGTCAGAATTTTATATGCATTTTATGCAAATGTTCATTCACGGATACAAAAGTTAGAAGTCATAAAACACATTATTTGTTCAACAAAACTAAACCAGTTCAGAGTGTATGTTACAAATGACATAACGCATTATGCAAACTAATTGTGGTCGACGGCCATTTTTATTTAATGTATGCTCCCATAAACATTTGCTTAGCAGATTATGTCAAAATGTAACACATTTTTTTTGGCACTTATGCAAGGTGATATGAATACTTAAGATTTTATTGTTAATTTATGAGATGTAAAGATTTAATTGGATGTTCGTATGTAATTAATGTTTTTGTCATAAAATTCATTACAAAAATAAAAATAAAATGTTTATGAAACAATAATTGATATAAATGAAACAGGGTTAATAATTTAATTAACAATTTCATACAAGAGATGTGTAACAATTTTGGTGTGCAATAAATTATATTATATTCTATTCTACACTGTGAAAAAAACTTACCTTTTATCAAATCACGTGCTTTTCTCCCAAAACTGTATAATAAATTCAAAAAAGTAAATTAAAAGCCATTTCTGTTATGATTTATTGGAATAAAAAACGTCTTTTACGAAAAAAAAACAGGATTAGGTTTTTGGCTTTTTTACGTCAATAACTAGTTTTTTTTAAGTTGCGAAACTTGTTTAGGAAATTACCGTTTTACATAAATAAGCCATTCATTTCTTTTATACTTATTTGTAAATTAGATGATTTCAAGTAGGTAAGTATTAAAAAAACGTGTTTTAAACTTTTATATAAAAAATTAAAACGTGATCTTATGAACAATTAATTTAAAAAATAATGTCTTATACCTCTTTTAGCATTGTGATTTCATAACAAAGCTGGTTTTTTACTGTTTAATATATAATACAGGTAATCTTGGTCTTTTTGACGCGCTTAGGACAAAAAAGAAAAATAAGTAGGACAGCATACTTCAACTTTTCCTTTCATACAATAAACGCAGTAAATGCGTTTATTGTATGTTATTGTTGTTTATTGTAAGTTGAAAAGGCACCTCTTGTACAAACAGTAATAAATTTTTCAAATTAACGTCAAAGTAAACGTGATAAGTCATGCTAGGGTTTCTGAAAGATAAATAGTAAAATAGTGACGTAGAATTTGGGAGTTCATCACACAGATTATGTACCTAATAAAATTAACTGTGAGCCCCACTTCAGGGGATAGGTCAGTAAAAATACGGTTTTTATTTTTTACTTTTCTTCGGACATATTTGGACTACAGATCTTACAACTTGGAATATAGTTATTGACTATATGATCTAAATTCTCACATAGTTCAAAACACGATTCAATTAAATTTTCTCGATACAAAAAAAATGCAAAGTTCGGTCTATCTAATTTATTTTTTGGACTTTATGGAATAACTACTATGAGTTTTTGAAAGGATGTTGTTTTAAATTGTATAAAATACTAGTATCTAAATTCTGTAAAGACATTTTTTCAATTAATAAAAATTTTAATTCATAAAAAGACGTCAATATGTTTGGGCACATACGCCGTTTTATTCTGAGCACACATTCACTATCGTCCTCTCATCTTTTGCCTTTTAAAAGTAGTGTCATCACTTTCGTTCCATGATGAATCAGTCAGCCAGCGTGGCTCTTACAGGCTAGACCTGCGACACTTTTTTTCAGATCGCGGCTGTCAGATTTTCGTAATAATAAAATTGGAATGGATAAAAAGATCGAGAAAATAAAAACGAATGATACATAGGCTTATAGATTATTGAAAACTATGTTCCGCTGTGTTACATGAGACGTGATTAAACGGACACGACTGTAAATAAGTCACGTAAACTTTCTATTTTAAATAACACATTATTTTGATGAATAAATAAAGAATAAAATAAACCAAACTCACTGAAAATCATCGCAGGAAATTCCTGACGACCCCTACTGAGCAAACAAGGGAAATGTTAGAATACGTATGATTCTATACCTACATTACGAATTGTTCCTATCAATATAATAAATTACTCACAGTGATATTATATCAATGTTATCGTGATATCGTACTATTGTTGTCGGATGGTTCCTCTGTGTCCATCCTCCTCCCATCTAATCTTTATGCATCTAAATACCATTTCACATAAACTAATGATAAATGCACTGAGTTGCAGTCAACATTTTGAGATAATATGTAACTGAAAACAACTTCTAATCGTATCAAATTGCGATATAGGATAAGAAGCACTTCACTTTTATTATTATTTATTTAGTTTCGTCACAGATTTATAACAATTTTTAAGAAACAGGATTAAAATAAATTAAATGAAAACTACTGTTGTCATTTTGAATACTTCAAAATTACTTGTCAACTGCAAATAAGGCATAGTACCCATCACCCTGTTAAATATCGTCTATGATGAGAAAAATCGGTGGTCATTGCTGTCTCACCGCGTGTTCGGTACAAGTTGCTTCTCGCTCTATTTATTGCTTTGGTGTAAAAAAAGATCAGTACTGGGTTCATGCTTTTGGAGTGGCTGGAGAGAAGTCATGGAGTCCTGACGTACCGCTTGATGCAGGTCCTCACCGGACACGGAAGTTTCGGGTGGTACCTTTGTCTGATGCGAAAGGAGGAAACGCCTGGGTGTCACCACTGCGAAGATCGCCCGGAGGACACGGTGGAGCATACGGTGCAAGACTGTCCAGCTTGGGCAGAGCACCGACGTGTCCTCACGGTTGCGATAGGCGGAGACCTCTCGCGCACAGCATTGGGCGGACCTGCTGCGGGGCGAGACGGAGTGGGAAGCGGTCGCGAAGGAGGAGGCGGGCCGCGAGCGAGAGAGGACAGTGTCCTCCCTCCGCCCCACCCGCGGTGGTGAAGCCCACGGCGACGGACGTCGCTAGACGATCTCCGGCCACCGTAGGCGCGTAGAATGTAGATTTAATTATACAGAGGTTACTGACATTAAATTTTTCTAGTGTCCGTCATTACATCAAAATGCATCAAAAATTAGTACCAACACCAGATGGTGGAGGACAGGGTGTCAAGCACCCTTAGCTTTCCACTCTCGAACATATTAAGATATCACACAACCAGCGTTAATAAAAGGAGCGTGTGTTTGGGGCTTTTTTTAGCGTGCTAAAATAATTTACCAGCCCTACCCAGGGCAGGGCGGGAGGGACTGTCAGACTCGGAATACTTACTAAAATTTACGATGTCTTTCAATAGCCCTTTACGTTCTGGGATCATGGTATTCGTTAGCCCGCGACCCAGGTAGGCCCTCTATAAGAGAGCCCCGTCATTGCCATTGTGCTGGCACTCTTTCAGGCGCGCGTGGAACACAAAGCACATGCCCTTGCCCGTGCGCGCGTGTGTTTGGGGCTTAACGATAATGAGTTTTGTCACTTTCGTAAGGTATGCCAATTATCATTCATTTTCTACCAAATAGGTAGTAGTTATTTTCGTTATCTCGGGACGTCAAAATCTGTGTCAAAGTGCTAAAAAATAAATTTAAGACTTTGAATGATAAAAATATTTACAAAATATTTATCCACGTCAATAAGTATTTCTATCATTTTGTTTTAGTAAATGTTTCGATATCTTTATATCAAAATATTTCTACTAGAGTAATACATGTATTTTGGGTAAAGGGAACACTTTATGAAATGTCGAAGTTGACGAAATGAAATTCATAAAACTTTGGATTGCGTTAATTTCGCGATACCTACTGGCGCCTACTGGTGGCGGTGCGTGGCAACTTTTCCGACTCATCAAACGACGCTTTCGCTTGACCATACGCCGTTCACTCGCATAACTAGCAAAAATAAGTAGAAAAGGCATTACTTATTACCAGAAGTGTCTTTTCATGCTATGATTTGTTAAATATTTTGTAAATAAATAAGACTTTTCTACTAAAATGAGTTTTTTTCAACTTAGTGTATGCTAAAAAACGTCTTTTCTGTTTAGTAATATTCCAGTCATATCGCAAATGCGTCCTTTTTAACAGGGTTCCCTATATCTTATGGAAAATATATAAATACAGGGCTATGGCATTTTTGTTGCTGATTCAGAATATAAATGTCACTCAATTTTGACAATAAGTGTAGATAAGTCTTTTTTCCATATGACGGCAGCAATGTACTCATACCTTCTTATTTTGTAATGATATCATGACCAGTATAAAAAGCTTTTAAAAAAAGAAAACGGATATACTAACGGACTAGAAAAACCTCAGGTTAGGTATCTTTTTATCTCCGTAGGGGAATCCTTGAGATAAACAAGCTTTTTTTGAGACTAAATGCTTGACTATCGATCCCATAGATAGGGCTTTCTTATCTATTCATCTATACATGTCTGTCTGTAAAATTGTGTGAGTGTCTGTTTGTAAAATTGAAATAACCAGTTTTTATTAATCAAATTGTCCTTTTTAACAATTTCCAGGGTAAATCTGGTTATTACATTCTGCACGGCATCAGTTTCATACTGTTTCAATACAGCTTGTAATCCATTATTCCACAACACCGTATCTCATAAACCGCGTGATAGACAGTTGAAATTTTCACAGAGTGACGATGTATTTTTGTTACCGCAATTACAACTATTAAACAGAATAATTAGGTCTGACGTGCCTGTAGGTCTAGTGGTTAGTGACCCTGACTGCTATACCGGGGGTCGTGGGTTCGATTCCCACCCAGGACAAGTGGTTGTGTGATGAGCACGATCATTTGTTCTGTGTCTGGGTGTAATTTATCTATAATATGTATGTATTTAGAAATATATAAGTATGTTTATCAGTTGTCTAGTACCTATAACACAGCTAATGCTTAGCTTGGGACTAGATGGCATTGTGTGATAGTTGTGGAATATTATTATTATTATATCGCAAAACAAATCCATACAGGTTCGTAGACAGGCAGGCGTCATCAGATACCAAAGGTTTCGGAGACTTGCGTCGTTTTTTTATATCATGGTCAAATCATTAAATGAGTCCTCCCGGGGCAGGGCAGGAGGGACTGTCAGACTCGTACTGACTAAAATCCACGGTGTCCTTCAATAGTTATTTACGTTGCAGGGTCACGGTCATCATCATCAGCCTATAATGTTCCCACTGCTAGGACACAGGCCTCCCGTCTGTGAGAGGAAGTGGGCCATAATCCACCACGCGGGCCCAGTGCGGATTGGTGGATGTCACATGTCTTCGTATTTTTGGTTCTAAGACATGCCGGTTTCCTCACGATGTTTTCTTCACCGTTTTGAGAGCAGTGGTGATGAAATAAATTACACAAAGTAGTGCGCTTGGCGGTGTTTGAACCCATGACCTACAACTTGTAAATCGGGACCGATACCACTGGGCCACCACTGCTCCTACACTAACTACTCCTGCACTACTGCTTAGCGTACTGTTATACCCCTGCTATATTAGGCCCTTAAGGCTAGATCAGCACCCCTACCTAAGCACCATGCTTAGGTCATCATTATGCAGTTTGCCCTACGCGTTCCTAGGTAGCGCGCCTCAGTCTACTCTCGACCTCGGTCTCAAGCGGTTGCCTAAGGATCTTTTATCCTTCAATTGTGGTTAATTAATAAACCTTTATTTCTAAATCAAAAAGCCTTTTTTTTAAAAAGACATTTCTCTGAGGCCGTATAACATTTTGGTGGCAGCGGTGGGATCCGAAAATCTCCAGTGCCCGGCAACCGCTACGTAGACTCCGGATCCCTAACCAGAAAACCTAACTTTTATGTGATAAGTGCATATCGAAATCCAGTGCTAAAAGTGCATATCGAAATCCAGTGCTAAAAGTGCATGTCGAAATCCAGTGCTAAAAGTGCATAATTCAAAATCCAGTGCTCAAGTGAAGTGCTACAATCGATCTTCTGAAAGGGAAGTGTCGCATCCCTCATCGCGAGTACTTACCTTTTTCTCCGTCATCGTCGTCGTCACGAAAAGTGCTGATACCTGTGGGAAGACTCCCACAGACCCTCTTCGCTTCAAGGTCATCCGAGATTCAAATCGAATCTCATTTCGTCGCCTCCCGGTGCGCAGCTGCACCGCCTTATCAATCGGAATGTTCCTGTTCGCCGTTATCGTCGCCGCCTACGCGTCATTCCTGTGAGTCTTTGGTCATTGTTTAGTCTAAGTTTTAAATACCAGTGATTCTCAACCTCTTAATCTTAAATTGTTATTTTGTATCTAGGTGTTTATGAGAACTTATGATATACTGTGTCTTCCGTCGTTTTAAAACTAGTTCTGGAACATTTTATTATGAAAAAAGCACCCAAGTCAGAAGACAGTAAAACACCACTTACTTTAAATATTCCAGAAGCTGAAAAACTAGTAAGTGATAGCGAAATCGTGAAGTCACCCATCACTTCTCCTCGTGTAACTAGGCAAACCAAAGCCTTCCTCACAATGTCAGAAATCGACTTAAATATATTATTCAAATTCATAAAACCTTATGACGGTAAACGGGAAACCCTTAATTCATTCCTAGTGAACTGCGACAATGCCTATGACCTTGCTTCTGAATCTCAGAAGCTAATCCTTTTTAAATTCATTCTCAGCCAATTAAATGGCAAAGCAGAAACTGCCTGCTCAATTAAAGATTTTTCTTCATGGGAGCAACTTAAAGACTTCCTAAAAACGCAATTTAGTGAACGCAAACACTATTCCCATCTCCTGACTGATCTTCAAGAAAGCAAACAAGATCAGTCAGAAAACGTAAGCCAATACGCATTACGCGTTGAAACCTACCTCTCACAACTTCTTACTGAAATATCCTTTTCTAACAACAAAGCCAAAGAGCTGCCTGGCCGCACAGCCGCCATGGAGGACCTCGCCCTCCATCATTTCCTCATGGGATTGCATCCCAGAATTTCTAACATTGTGAGATGTAGGGGACCTAAAACCCTAAATGAAGCTATTAATTTAGCCGTATCTGAAGAACGGATACAACAAACGTTATATAAACGTCCACAACTGGAACACAAAACCAGTAAGTCAACTAATGTCAAACAAAATCCAAACAATTCTCAGAAACCACAAAGTGTTTCTCAAACTTCTTCTAGCGTCGTGTGCCGCTACTGTAAAACTCCAGGCCACGATATATCCAATTGCAAGAAACGGGAATTCAACAATCGAAAAACCCAAAACGCAACCAAACCACCTACTCAGGTGAATCAACACCTTGAAACAAACAAGTGATGAATCAGGCCTCTTAGAAGACGATGATTCCGATACTTTAAACGAGTAAAAGTCTCGAATCGGTGTCGCGCGAGACAGTATCCAGAAGCCGATACCTGTCATCCTCCTAAATCTTCAAAATCCAGGGACCACACGGGTAACCAGCCCCAAATAAGCGCCCAATCTTCGCCCAATCTTCTATTTCCATGACTAATCGACAGGGTAACCAGCCCCAAACTGACAGTCAATCTTCTATTTCCATGACTAATCGACAGGGTAACCAGCCCCAAACTGACAGTCAATCTTCTATTTCCATGACTAACCGACAGGGTAACCAGCCCCAAACTGACAGTCAATCTTCTATTTCCACGACTAATCGACAGGGTAACCAGCCCCAAACTGACAGTCAATCTTCTATTTCCACGACTAATCGACAGGGTAACCAGCCCCAAACCGACAGTCAACCTACTATATCTACTAAATCCAACAAGATTTATGAAATTAATCTTGACACTACTAAAAGGTTATTACCTCATATTCTGGTCGAATCCCAGATATCCCATGTCCCACTGTCTCTCCTAGTAGACTCAGGTTCTGCTATATGCCTGTTAAAAGAGTCCAGTATCAATAAAACCCAGAGACTCGTCAAAGAACCAATTAAACTAAAAGGCATTGACCCTGGTGATGAACCAACACCAACCGAAGGTCACTTCCAACTCAAACTAAAACTAGGCGGAAAACATTCAGCCACGTTCAAATTTCACGTTGTAAAAAGCATCAACTTACCTTATGACGGTATAATAGGTACCGATTTTCTAACGGCCTTTGGCTGCAAAATCGATTACATCCAGGATACCCTCAAAATAGGGAACCTGAACCTCAAACTACATTTTTCCGATCCCTGCTATTTAATTCCTCCCCGAACGGAAACAGTCATCGAATGTTCAGTTCGGAATACCAACCTGACGGAAGGTATCATAATCGATCAGCGTCTCTCTGAAGACTTGTTGATAGCCAATTGCATTGTCAAAGTCAAAGGCAACAACCGCGTTAATTTGACCGTTGCCAACATCTCTGAAGTGCCCATAACTGTCAAATCCAATCTAAATCTCGATATTATGCCTCTACCCTCTATTGCATTCCAAACCTTTGACAACTCCCAAAAAACTACAACCTCAAGAACCAATGAGGTTATCAAATCATTGAGAATAGATCATCTCAACCAAGAGGAATCCGAAACTCTCCTCGAACTCTGCGCTCAATACTCCGACATCTTCCATTTACCTGATGATCAGCTCACGCATACTGATGCAATTGAACACAAAATTAAAACCACATCAGATAGCCCTATTCACGTGAAAACGTACAGATTCCCCGAGTGTCACAAAACGGAAGTCGACACTCAAATCGAAAAAATGCTGAAACAAGGCATAATAAAATCTTCTATGTCCCCTTGGTCCTCACCAATTTGGGTAGTACCAAAAAAACTTGATGCATCCGGTCAAAGAAAATGGCGCGTCGTAATCGATTATCGCAAACTCAACGACGTGACCATCGGTGAAACCTACCCTATCCCGCAAATAGCGGAAATTCTTGACCAACTAGGGCATAGTAAATATTTCTCTACTCTAGATCTTACATCCGGGTTTCACCAAATTCCTATTTCCCCTGAAGATGCACCTAAAACAGCCTTTTCCGTGCCCCAGGGACATTACCAATTTAACCGAATGCCATTCGGACTTAAAAATGCCCCATCAACGTTTCAAAAATTAATGAATAATTGCCTCGCTGGCCTTCAAGGCACCAGATGTTTCGTCTACTTAGACGACATTGTTATCTATTCATATGACTTACAGTCCCATATTAATAACCTAAAAGCTGTATTTGAAAGGCTCCGCCAATTCAATTTAAAATTACAGCCAGACAAGTGTGAATTTCTCCGGAAGGAAGTCACTTATTTAGGTCACATCATAAGCGAAGATGGTGTCAGACCAAATCCCGAGAAAATTAAAGCTGTAAAAGATTTTCCAATTCCAAAATCACCTAAGGATATTAAATCTTTCTTAGGGTTAGTATCATACTATAGAAGATTTATACCCAACCTTGCTAAACTAGCAAAACCTCTTACATCCTTATTAAAAAAGGATACTTCATTCAATTGGCAAAATGAACAACAGCTTGCCTTTGAATCCTTAAAAAATAAACTAATCTCTGCTCCAATCCTTGCATATCCCGACTTCACCCAACCTTTCCTCTTAACCTGTGACGCATCTAATTACGCTATCTCTGCCATTTTATCCCAAGGTGTTATCGGACAAGACCGTCCTGTTGCGTATGCTTCACGCACTCTTAATAAGGCAGAGTGCAATTACAGCGTCATAGATAAAGAATGCCTAGCCATAATATTTGGCACTAAAATATTCAGACCCTACTTATACGGCCATCAATTCACAATTTTAACAGATCACAAGCCATTACAATGGCTGTTTAATTGCAAAGATCCGGGATCTAGACTCATCCGCTGGCGTTTACAGCTAGAGGAATTTGAATACAAAATTCAATATAAAAAGGGCAAAATCAACGCTAATGCCGACGCCTTGTCTCGATTCCCTGTCAATCCTGTCAATCCCGAAAATGCCCAAGAATCAAACCCTAATCCAGAATCGGATCCCTCTCATAATATTGATAGTGATCTAATGGACTTACTAATATCCCCACCGTCCTTTAACTCTGACGAGTTCGGTCTAGATAACGTTGGAAACGACCTATCCGACTTACCTGAGTTGCAAGAACTCGCAACCGATGAAACACCAACTCTCGATGATCAACCTGAAACCTCTCCACAACCATCGACGAGTGCATGTCCAAACTTACCTGCTGATAATTATAATACATTCCTGAAAGCAATAGTAGATAAAAATAAATCATACAACACAGAAATCATAGAACACAATGAAAGCCTCCTAAAATCTTCGTCTAAGATCATCCTCATACCTACTGCAATCGATTTAGACGAATCAAACCCTTATGTACAAGAAATATTAGACAATTTTGAAAATAGCGAAGATATAATTAACACTGAAAAAGAATTATATTATTACCAAAAGCTCACGCTAAACAATAAAATATTCTATTTCTTATTCATAAAGGTTCATCATTTTGATGAATCATCATATCCTGAAATTTTCGAAACACTGAAACATGTTAAAAACGAGATAATTACAAGCGGAGATATAAATGAAATTGCTATATCCGATTTGAAAAACCCATTTGAAAAACACTCTTTCATTAAAATTTATAATATCCTTACTTACCTTTTCCATGATACTAATATCAAAATTCATATATACCATAATAGTATTATGTATCCTACTCCCACTGAAATCAAGAAAATTCTACACGATAATCATGATATCCCAATAGCGGGTCACTTGGGATCCACACGCATGTATAATAGGATCAAGGAATCCTATTACTGGAAGGGCATGCGTAGTGACATAGAATCCTACGTAAAACAGTGTAAATCATGCCAAGAAAATAAGGCTCTGAGAAAAATAAACCGCAGCCCGATGCAAATTACTAGTTCTTCCACCAAACCATTCGAAAGAATCTCTTTAGACATCGTAGGCCCACTGCCTGAAGCAGGACCTGCTAAACTGAAATATATACTTACAATCCAAGATGACTTAACTAAATTCTCATCCGCCTATCCTATCCGCAGTACTACAGCTGAGGAAACCTCAGAATGCTTACTCCACTACATATCTATTTTTGGTATCCCTAAAATGATTCTTACCGACCAAGGCACCAACTTTACAGCAGACCTATTTAAAAAGACCTGTGAATTTCTTAAGATAAAAAATCTTTGGTCGTCGCCATACCACCCTCAAACACAAGGCGCCTTGGAAAGAAGTCACTCTACTCTTAAAGAGTATTTAAAATCCTATATTAATGACGAACAAACAAACTGGCCCCGTTACATCTATACAGCTATGCTCGCCTATAATACCAGCATCCACACTACTACGCATTACTCACCCTATGAACTCATGTTTGGAACTAAACCATTCATTCCCAACTCTGTTTACGACGGAAACCTTGGTGCAACTTACCCGGATTATGTCCGTATGCTCCAAGGTCGACTGAAATGTTCACGAGAAAAAGCATTAGACTTTATAAAAAGATCTAAAGAGACCTCTAAAACTTATTATGACACTCATACTCGCCCTATCCAGTATAAGGTTGGCGACTATGTATACCTCAAAAACCATTTGAGACTACGCAAGGCTCTCTCTCCTATTTGGAAGGGGCCCTATAAGATGGGTTAAAATTAATGGTAGAAATACACTTACCTTACTTATTAACCGACGTCACGTCACCCATCACTTTGATGAAGTGAAACCAGCTGATGTCGAAACAAACCTGTAAAAGGAATAAAATAAGTTTTAGTTAGTTTAGATACACACTAGGATACTACATAAATAGGATAACTTACCTTAGTTGATAACATCATTACAAAACGATGAGAAACGGATGACTTCACTGATGAAAGAAAATATTTTAATTACCACTTCCGTAATAAAATGTTTCAATAATACTTTGAATAAAATAAAAACTAATGAATTAAATCTAAATGAAGCTATCGACAACCTCTCTGTAAATATAAAAAATATTTCTGTAATTACCAATGGACTTCATATATTAACTAAAGTCAATAGGATTCTGAATGTATTGGAAACATCAATACTTACCTTGTCATTCCAATTGGAAGATATAATTAATGCCATTTTATTTAGTAGTCAAAACATATTGCACCCGTCTATTATGACGCCCACACAATTACATAGAGAGCTTGCCGATAACTACAGACATTTGCCAAGCGACCTTGAGCTGCCTGTAACCTTAGATATTAAGTCCGTACACTTAATCTTAAGTATTTCTAAGTTGTCATGTCATTATATTAATAATAAGTTAATATTTGTACTACAAGTGCCACTGGTCAACATCAAAGAATATATATTGTTTCACAACATTGCTCTCCCAACTCCGCACAGTACCAAGGCACCGAATTCGTTTAGCTTAATTATACCTAATACTAAATACATAGCAATGACCAAAGACAAATCTCAATACTGCGTTTTAAATGATCTAGAACAATGTAAAATAATCGGACCCGGTAACTATATCTGTGACGTAGAAAATGTTTATTCTACTGAAGCAAAACTTACCTGTGAAAGTGAACTTTTAACAAAAGTGATAAGCCAGAAACCATTACAATGTGAAATGAAAAATATATTTGGCAAATTAGATATTTGGAAACCATTAGTAAACAATAGATGGATCTATATACAATCAGAGCCAAACAAAATCTCAATTGACTGTGTAAATTCTAACCTGTATGAAACAACTATACTAGGAACAGGAATACTTAACATTCCTAAAGGCTGTATTGGTTACTACAGAAGTACCACACTTATACCTAAGTTCAATGTTTTAAATATTACCTCACCAATTAACCATGTACCAGACTTTAATCTAATCAATGACACTTGTTGTAATATCGTAAATTTAAGTAATGTACTAGATAATGTGTCCCCTGTTTATCTAAGTGATATAGATCTGGATGATCTTAATAAAGAAAATAATAATAAACTGCAATCTCTCCTCAACGACGTTAAAGTCCTCGAGCACTCTCAAGACCATCATATTATTAAATATGGAACACATTACTCTATCCTCATAATCATTGTCGTAGTTATAGTCATATTATATGTAACTTACTTATTCTTTAAGAAAATTTGTAAATCTGGCAGCAACCGACATTTCCAATTTAAGTTCAATGTCAATAAGACACCGGACCCTCCTGCTTCAGAAATTATGACCATGACTGACAGACAAGATCCAGAACAGGATATATCTATCCCCATTGCTCCACTTAGAACTAGAGTTTAACGAGACTTTTATAAATTCAACCCCAAGTCTCTTCTTAAAGGGGGAGGTGTTATACCCCTGCTATATTAGGCCCTTAAGGCTAGATCAGCACCCCTACCTAAGCACCATGCTTAGGTCATCATTATGCAGTTTGCCCTACGCGTTCCTAGGTAGCGCGCCTCAGTCTACTCTCGACCTCGGTCTCAAGCGGTTGCCTAAGGATCTTTTATCCTTCAATTGTGGTTAATTAATAAACCTTTATTTCTAAATCAAAAAGCCTTTTTTTTAAAAAGACATTTCTCTGAGGCCGTATAACAGTACGAAGGGTCTCAAATTCAACCATTCTTTCACACTGTCCGTAAAGAGCCAATCTTGCAATCCCAAAATTGCTTTTATAATGACCGAAAGCAAACATTCTTTGGATAGCGCGGAGTTTTTCCTCCTTTGATTCGGAATGTGAAACACCTTGGAATCTACGCGGACAGGACAACATTTTATGGGGTTTTTGAACTGTGATGGTGACATTTTTCACTTAAATCCCGTATCTTGTCTTACCAATTTTGGAGAAAGTCATTAAACACTTTTTTTGTTTAAAGAGAGCGAGTTTTTTCTTACGGGACCGGAAGGTTTTAAATTGTGTGAAGTACTAGCGCTCAGCCCGCGACTTGCTCTGTGTGAATTTCGTACTTTTTTTGAATGTTTACTCCTGGACGTATTTATGGGATATGTTTGGAAAATCTAAATTAATATGGAACAAAAATTTGAGAGATTTAGCACTTCAGTAGTTGCGAAGTTTCGTGCATGCCTAAAAACAACCCCTAGGGGACGAATTTCGTAAAATCCCGTCTTAGCACCTAAGTCATAAAAATAACAACTTAGTTTCTAAGATTTCGTGGTGTTTGAGTGAGGAACAAAGTGTTAACTATTTATACATAATGCATAATATACCCACAAAGTAACACAGGAAAATAATATAGGCTTACTCTCCAAACTCCGAAAAAAAAGCTGTTCACGCGAAAAGCAACAATAAAATTCATATTTATGACTATAGAGTCGCCACCATAATACGATCCAAGTTGATTATCAAATTCTAAATTAACGCAAACGAAGCCAAGTTCAACAGCTAGTTTCCTTATAATCTTTCCAAAACAAACATAAAACATACATCTTACGTATTACCTCCAAGGTTTTCTTTCTTTCCCTCTATAATCCCCTGAGCTTAGTCACGACATACAATAACGAATGTACGTGTATTTTTGTTCCAGATCCCGCAAGATGTATAGCTGGTGCTATGGTCAGGTCGTCTCGGCGATTTTCTTACTTGTTCTTATAAGTAAGTGAAAAGTTTATATATTACTTTTACCTTTACCTATATGTCGGGGAATATCACATGCATGATTGGCTTTTATCTCACGTGATGTTTTTTAGAGCAGCAGGCGTAGCATGGCGCCGTAGAAAGGGGTTTTGTCGACGGAAGAATAGACAAAATGACAGAACGTAGAAATATTTTTAGCGTTTTAAGCCAGGGTGATGTAAAAAATAGGGAAAATAAACGTTCTTTTCTTCAATAGTGTATGAATGTTGTCATAATTGTTCTAAAAACAGTTAAATTGTGTAGAAAATAACGATGAAATAACTTTGTCTTTTCTTGGTAAAATAGAGATAGAATCGCCATGCTACGCGTGCAGGCTGTTTACCGATTTGCTTTTAAACTTTCTTGTATTAAAAAAAAAGTGCATCCTTCCTTGGCGCAGTTCTGGATAAGCATTTGAATATTAGATTTTTGGTGATTAAATCATGAAATAAGTCCTCCATATGGAGATCGCTGACAACTCGAGCTTCGCGTGAAACACGACGCGCCGTTGACCCGAGCATGGCCGGACGGCGAGCTACACATTACTCGCCGTCCGCATACCCGCGACATTTCAATCCCTCGCGCGGTCATTTCACACCAAACTAAACGAAAACGATTCTTATAGCTGATAGAAATTTACTCCCCCTTATAAATAAAAAAATAAACGTGGACTAAAGTTACACCAAGGTTAATCCTTAAAAATTGTATGGTTAATCCGAGGATTATCCTGGTTGTAACTTTAGCCCACGTTTATTAATGAGGGGACTAGGTTTTAAAAGAAAACACAAGGTCGTAACAGTTCAAAATGGTCTTAAATATTACAAATCACAGCTAAAGATGATTACAATCTAATCTAATGTACTAATCATTAAAATATTGCGGGTAGTAAAAGTACAAATGGTAAAAGAGTTAGGTTTGCGGGCAAACTACTAATGCGATTGTTAGAGCTTTGGTAACGGTTTGATTATTTATCCCTCTTGGAAGTCTTGTTTGCGTACAGTTAGTCTTGTATTTTTTTCTAATTCTATTTTAGCTTATTGACGCCTTTTGCCTCGCATCAGCTAAATTAGCTGCCCAAAGCATAGAATATGAACTATTTAAATCAAAGATAATGAACAAACTATAAAAATATGTCAACTGGCTAGCACTTCTAAAGAGCTGTGTCACAGATAGACAGACATAAACAGACTTTGTAGACATAATCCATTGATTTCTTCTGACAATATTTGAGCACAAACCGATACAAAGCATGTTTTAAAAGTGTGTATATCTATTTGTTTAGCCAACAGTACAATGACAGTCAATATTTCACAATAACGTTAACGTAATGCGAAGTGGCCAAGTAAACTGATGCAAGAACGTGATAATCTTCATCTAAACAGACAACCTTGTTGCCACAGAATAGAGTTCATATTAAAGAGGTCATTGTATATTTTTAAAGTATCTATTATTTTTGCCTTGATTTGGTAATTATTAAAGTGTGAGACGGACTAATCTCTGTTATCGATATAAAAGCATTAAGTTCTTGAGTTATTTCAAAATTGATTTCTAGACTTTTTATTTCCAAATATTCTGCATTTATTTGATAAATATTTATTATTAACCTATTTTTTCTAGTCTGTAATCTTAGGGCTACTGAAAGCACCAATCGTTGTAATTCATTAATTTACGATAAGGCATAAGGCATAATAAGTTCAGCAGTGGAAGTCTTTCGACTGATAATGAAATGATCATGCAATTTTACCCTATCCATGTGTTTAGTTTACCGAATTACCGTGACCACTGAAGAACACCATGGTTTTAGTCAATACGAGTCTGACAGTCCCTCCCGCTTTATGCTGGGTGGGAGGACTCATTTAATGAATTTACCACGCTTAAAAAAAAACCATGAGTTTAGTCTCACTCCCTCTCAGAGAGAAGAGGCCTGTGTCCCATCAGTGGGAACATTATAGGCGGATGATGATGTGTTTAGTGACTTTCTTCTTAATTTCTTCCCATATTAAGTAAATAAAACATCACAATCTCGACTGTAGGTATGTCTTTTTAACAAAAAGAAAGAAAATCCCTGTTTATGTATTAAAATCTACCATTACTTGCCAATAAAAGACTAATAAACAGACAGAACATTATCTAAAGAATTCTACAAATCAACATAGGAAACTTTACAAATGTAACAAACAAAATTGTTCATTTCCAACTTTAATAAACATTTTAGTCCTGAAAACAGTACCTCTATTCCAAATTATTATAACTCCCAACGGAGTTTATGTAAAATAGTGTGAATAATTATCATATTCATTAAAACTCGCGCCTAATGAGCAGGTGTGTGAAAACAGCAGATTAAATATTACATTATTTTATACAACTGTTATGAATTATTGAAATCAAATAATGTTCGAACGCTTTTTGCTTAATTGACATTCGATTGTACGGTGATTTATTTTCGAATGGGTGGTATTTTAATTTTGCAGTCAAGATTATTTTGATTCGATGTCTTATTTACACGTTTCAAAACTTATTTTCTTACTCAACGGCTTTGCATGTATCTCGAAAATTAATTTGAAAAGTAAAATGAAAGTTCCCACGGGAACGCAATACCGAGATGAAAATGATGTCCGTCTAAATACAAAAAAGTTAAAAGATCTTTAATTTTTGATTTTCAAACAAGCAAATTCGTACAGCTGTTTTTGTGTGAAAGAGTATTATAATATTGTTAACGATAACCGTCTTACATCAATATGATAAACATCATTCTGTTGAACGCTAATCTAAAAAAGTATTTAAAAAGGAAATCGACCCTTATTTAATTTTCACCGTGAATGTTTGTGAGGATGTATGTATGTGTATGTAGGTATGTTTGTTACTCTTTCACGCAAAGACTACTGAACGGATTTGGCCAAAATTTGGTGCACAGGTAGTTTATAACCTGGATTAACACATAAGATAGTTTTTATCCGGATTTTATGTTCCCGTGGGATAATTTTCGAGTTGTAGCAGGTGAAGCCACTGGCAATAGCTAGTACTCTATAAACAACGAATTCACGGTCCCGACCGTAATTCTCAACTTCCCTATGGTCACTGAAAAACTCAATATAACTTTTTAATTAATATTTTTGTTATAAAGTACCTCTACAAACATAACATATGCAAAATCCTTATTTGTTGGGACTAGCGCGTTAAGCTCGGTACAGACCAGCGAAGTTTAGCTCAATATTAACACTGCTGTATTTTTTTGCTCAATATTTTTTGTTGAAATTGTAATTTATTGCAGATTTCGCTTCTGAGTTATATTGCGAAGTATTTTCGATAGATTGGATTTTTTCCAATGTCTAGACTTCGTGATTAAAGGAGCCAGAAGCTTTTATAAAGTTTTTCTTTGTAAATGTTAGACATTTATAATAATAATGGTTAATAATTTGGTCATTGGAAAATTTGCAGGAATTTCACTCGCGCTTTGTGAATTGACAATTATATTTCATTGTAGGCTATTCGCACGAAGGTAATTTATTGGTGTGCGAATTGACACCTCCAAAAAATATTGTAGTTCCGCCTTCGAGAGTTCGAGAGAGCGACCGCGGAGCATGAAGTTTCGGGTTTGATACCCAGGTAGGGTAAAGTGTGATTGGGTTTTTCCAGCAGGAATTTCTCACTAGTAGTAGCCACGGAGACACGAAAATGTGAATTGTGGCCATATTATAATAATAATTAATGTTACCCCGTATTATAATAATAATTATGAAACTTGAACATAATTGGCGGAATGCGTGGGTACTATTAGGATTTAGAATAATTATGGTTAATTTCATAAATAGAAACAAAAATGTTTTATAGCTACTTTACCTAGTAGAAAAATGCTTTAAAAACCTTTTTATTAAAACAGCTTACTCAAATTCAGAACTGAACGCGAAAAAAACATTGTTGACCCGTTAAATAAAGCGGAAACAAAACGGTCCCCAATTTGAGAACAACTTACCTGAAAAAATTCTTTAACAGAAAAAGTAAAAAATATAAATACAGTATCGGCCTCTTAAATTATTATCGAAATCCCCTCGAAGCTGGGGTTAAGCATCGACCCCACTTGTGTTGAGAATTCTCCATTCAAACGCTTCGATAAGTGCTCAGCGAAAAATTAGCTTAAAACGTCTTTGTAGGCTAGGCTTAAGATTTTTTGGTCGAATGATTTTCGCCGGATTGGTTGTTATTTTTTGTTCCGCTTTCCAATATTTTTTGTACTGAATTTTCTTCAATGTTATTTTTCTGGAGTACATCAATTTTCATTATTGTATTGAAATAGGCTTATTAGGGTGCTTGTACACGGCGCATGTAAGCCGCGTTACCCGCGGGTTACCCGCGCAAGTAACGTGCGCAAGCTACTTGATCATGATACCCGCGGGGTGCTTGTACACGGCGCATGTATCTTGAGCATGTTGAGGCACTTGCACGGGTTACATGCGCCGTGTACAAGCACCCTTAGCTTACATTTCGCCTCAAGTACTGTAGTTTCAAGTATAGAAACACAGAACAGGCTAAATTGACTTCTATTACAACTCTAACTACATCTCAAATTCACTTAGACGCATGCTATCGAATTTGCACGTCTTCGATTAGGTAGCACCTCTGAAATAGTGTCGAATTCAATCTAGGAGCGTACAGAATCTCTGTAGATTACAGTACTGTATTCACAGCGATTGATTTGCGAAATTGTACGTATCTGGGCTAAGATTAAGGTATTCAAGCCTGCAAAATGGGACTGTCATGTTGGTAGCATCGTAGTAAAGACAATAGTTTCAGAAAATAATGTTTTTAATGAAATAACATCGATAAAGCCGGGTCCA
This sequence comes from Agrotis segetum, assembly GCA_036375495.1. Classification (NCBI taxonomy): domain Eukaryota; kingdom Metazoa; phylum Arthropoda; class Insecta; order Lepidoptera; family Noctuidae; genus Agrotis; species Agrotis segetum. Next base: position 3,599,269 of record JAQSVV010000031.1, read on the forward strand.
TCCTGGTGTAATGTAACGCGAATGCAACGTGTAATGTAACGCGAATTTTAGGTGTGAACGGCGCCGCGAGCATTACATGTAACGCTCACGGCTGATCCATCGGCTGTCGGTTTTTGCGCGAACACAAAGGCGCAGTATTCGCGTTCTCAATCCGCTTTGAGTTCGTGTGCCGTTCACACTGTTGACGCATATTACACGTAATCGTAAGATTTGCGTTAGACCAGTCTGGACCCGGCTGTAAGGGGTTGTTTTCCCAATTATATTAAGTATCTTTTAGTAACGTGGCAAAATCATCAAATGAGTCTTCCCGCTCAGGACAGAACGGGAGGCTGTCAGACTTGCACTGACTAAAATCCACGGTGTCCTAGCTCTTTACGTCCCAAAGCCACGGTTACCTAAAAAGACAGTCCCGCGGCACTGGCCCTTTAGAAACCCTGAATATCTTCTTGATACCATTTCCTGTTTTTGTACTGAAAACACAATCATGGGCTAAGCCAATAACTGGACACGTGAGCTATCCCGTGTAGTGTTTGGAACGCCGCGGGACTCTCGCCTCTCAATAGATTGCGGAATCTATATACCAGGATTAAGAAGTTTTGATACTTTTAAGTTTTAATTGTTTGAAACACTTGAGTTGTATTTGAATTAAATGTAATTACAATTTTCTTTTGCTTAGATTAAATTCTGAGTCAGCGTTTCAAATATTGATTGGGCCCTGAAAAATAGGACGATGTATAAATAAATCACTCTTGAAGCAAAAAAGTCCTAATATTTGTTTAGGTACAGAACCAAATCTAATTGGCAGATGGATAATAAATGTTTTCAACGTAATAGTTTATGGAAATTACAACAGAAGTTTAGTCATTATCCGTTTTATGTGGTGAAGTACAGATAACCATGTTTTCTACCTGTGCAAAGACACTAAATATGTTCACGACGTATTGTTTGAACAATACTTTTAAATATGTAATAAATAACTTTACTGCAAATTAGTCGCTGATGTAAATGAAATGCACTCGAAATGTCACGTAAGCTTGACGTTGGTATTGTTGTAATTATCATTAGGTTGACTCATCTTCCTATATAACTTTTAGTTTGTGAGAGTAAAATTCTTACGAAATTATTATTAAGGATATCACGTTGGCCATGGGACTTATGGAATTACCGTGACCCTGGAACCTAAAGGGCTATTGAAGGACACCGTGGATTTTAGTCAGTACGAGTCTGAAACTCCCTCCCACCCTGCCTTTGGTGGGAGGACTCATTAGATGATTTTACCACGTAAAGAAAAAGGAGATCACGTTGGAGGATTGAAAATCAGCGAGGGACTTTTTTTATGGGTGGAGCAGACGTTAATGTCAGTAAGTAATATTAACTAAAACCATTCCATTTTTAAACAAAATATTTGGAACGTTATTTCTATCATAAATTGAAGAAGGTGCTAAACGTCTACACAATTCTGACAAACATTTGGTTTGTTTTTACTAAATAAATACTATGCTTGATGCACACATTTCATACATTAAATTAAATGAGCAAACATCTACTACACAAATATACATAAATCCTCCAAGATTTTCAATAACAAAAATCAACAAATAGAATTTTGTTGTGATTTAAAACTAATCAAATAATTGACTCATTCGATATGACCTTTCATTGCGATAGAACAAATTACGCGGCATACCGTAATTATGACGAAATAATAAAAGTATCCTTCACATTTATGATTTAACTATGAGATGAGGTCGAAATTAATTCACGTGCTTTGGCATAAGTAATTAAGTTCAGAACTATACTATATTTTTAGTGCTTCGTGCCGGCACGAAGTGGGCACGTGCCCAAAGACGGCCATCGCGGTCCTAGACATATAGGGCTCTTAGGTCTACTACAGGGCCGTATCTCTTAAGCTGTAATTGGAAGACACCTGACTGTTTTGTCATTTTGTTATTACTGTAATTAACAATATAATATCTTTAAACGAGCAATTCTTGTATATTTATGTATAATCAGGATCTCGGAAACGGCTCCAAGGTTTCATGAAAGTTACAGATTAGGGGTTTTTCGGTTCAAGGAATCGATTTATCAAGGTCCCAGGTTCGAGAAAAGCTCGGCTCCCAAGATATAGACATTATAAAAACTGAGCGAAGCTCGGTCAACCAGATATTAATAATGAAGCTAGAAATGAAAGCGATTAATGTGCGATTTGTTCTTTGTCAGTTTATATCTTTCATTCGATATCTTCCGCTCTGAACGGAAATAAATGAAAAGTAGAGCAAGACTCAAAATAGGAAAAGAAACCATAAATAGGCCATCACGAAGCTTTTTTAAAGCAATTTGAAAAAAAAAATCATTTAATCTGATTTTCCATTAATTTTATTCTAAGTATCAAGAATGTTTGTTCGTAGTATCGAATCTGAGATGAATGGAGCGATTAACTGGAGAGTCGGTACAACCTTGATTGGTGGGGGACGATAGTGGCGCGACTGTCGTGCGATTGAGTGGCGACTAAACGCAGTAAATAGTGGCTCTTGTTGTTGGTTACGTATGACTGTATGACTTTGTGTGGTACGCTTTTGTTTGGGAAAGTAAATTATCCCACGGGTCAATACTGGGATAAATTATATTATTTTGTGTGTTAATAGACCGTAATCATTAGACCGTTCTGAGCCATTCATCCAACACATTAGCAATAATAATTGTAGTTAGTTATATAGACTTGCAATTGCAGGTCGTCGGTTCGAACCCCGCCAGGCGCATTACTTTGTGTAATTTATTTCATAACCACTGCTCTCAACACGGTGAAGGAAAACGTCGTGAGGAAACCGGCATGTCCTAGAACCAAAAATTCGAAGACATTTTGTGACATCTACCAACCCGCACTGGGCCCGCGTGGTCGATTATGGCCCACTCCCTCTCACAGAGAGGAGGCCTGTGTCCCAGCAGTGGGAACATTATAGGCTGATGATGAATGATCGTAGTTCGAGTCAATCTTTAAGGTCATAATAATGATCGCATGAGTCCATACATCTATTACATACTTACCCTTGCTTCGGAAAGTAGTATCATGTTGAATTTTTGGTCTTCATAGTAACTTGTGGATCTTTGATATTCGTTACAGTTAGTTATATAGGATGACTGGTAATTAGTGTACGATACTTAAACACGCGATTGTGCACATGATAACCAACAACTTTTACAATGGGAACAAACCTGAAAACTCGAAACAAAAATCAGCTGTTCAGTACATTTATGTTTGCTTAATGTACTGAACAGCTGATATTTTTTTTACGATTTCGGCTTTGCTCCCATAATAAAAATTGTTTGTTATCATGAGCTCAATCACGTATTTAAGTATCGTACACTAATTACCAGTCACCCCATATACCCAAAAGCCTGGCAACCAGTCTTACCTAGAAGACTGTGACCCCCAACTATAAAGTTGGGTCTGTAGAGTCTAATGACTACTCGGACTTCAGATCCTCATGATGATGAAAAGATTGATACCTAATTCATAAATAGGTATTTAGAAGTTTTCCATACGACTTAATTTTAAGAAAAATCTTCGTGAAATGTAATGCGGTGACTGTAGAAGCAAATTAAGAATTAATTGAAATACTGGTAGAACTCTCATTCGCTTTTTTAGGAAGCCGGTAAAAAAGAAATGTTTTCCTATTATTTTTTTAGCACAAAACTCCTACAAGAAAAACTGTTTTTCGGTAATTTTGTAACCTAAAAACGAGTATTTACGTTTTTTTTTTTGGGGTAGAGTAAATATTATAATGTATTAAATTGTATACGATTGTATACTTTATAATACCTGAGACACCTAGTTTACAACATTGAGTACATATTGAATAGGAAGCGAGTATTGTCAATTAAAATCGAACTATTTAATTTACGTTTACGTCACACACTCGTTCTGCTTCAATTTATTTTATTAGTTATAGCTACATAAATAAAAACGACAATAAAATTTTATTGTCATAACATTTTCTAACATATAGTTTTTATATATTTAAATCCTTGTTATGCACGTGATCTTTAAACATCCGTTTATCCGTGCGTCACAGTAAAAGTAAATATCAAACAATAACATTAAATAATAAAATATTGACTCAATATGAATAATAAGTAAAAACTAAAGAATTCCCCGTGCCGTACATGGGTTGTCGTGCCTTATAAGGTAGGGTGGCAACGCACGTTTGTCGTAAATTACGTCATTTAAGAACTGGCTTTTTTGATGAGCTTGAAGCTTTTATTATGATTCTTGATTAGTTATGGAATTAAGCGTTTGTTTGCGGAAATCAGTGCCTTATGTAGAATGTGCATCCAAAACTAGTCTTTTTACTCGACTGCGCCAGGTGGGTTATGTTTTTCGAGTGTATGTATGTATGTTTCTGTGTGTTGCTCTGCAGCCTAAACGACTTGATGGATTTTAACTTGAGAGGTGTCGTTAGATTCGTCTTAAACGTGAGAGTGTCACTGGGTACATAAAAATTGACTATGATATAAACTTTTGCCTCAGGTGTTACAAAATTATAGATAGTCATATACAATTTAATTTTAAATTGTATTATACTCTACCCTCAAGAAAAAACCTAAAAACTAGTTTTTCCAAAATTACTGAATTCAGTCGGTTTTTTTTTTATTTCAGAATGTTAATTTTAATTGCATAATATTTACCGTTAACATTTTAACAATGACATTTTGGTAGTAAAACGTAAGATGTCAAGTTTAGTAATTGTATCATTGTTTAGTTAGTCATAATCATTATGACTGTTGATTGCCTAGTCTTATTTATTGCTATTGCCAGCGGCTTCACCCGCTACAAGTCGAAAATTATCCCACGGGAACATAAAATCGGGATAAAAACTATCCTATGTGTAAATCCAGGTTATAAAATATATGTGTACCAAATTTTAGCCAAATCCTTTCAGTGGTTTTTGCGTGAAAGAGTAACAAACATACCTACATAGGTACATACATCCTCACAAACATTCGCATTTATAATAATAGTAGGATAGGATTAGCAGGATTGTCTTGTAGTCTCTTGTAGGCTTCTAAGTGAGTCTTAGGTTTTGGTTTGATTCCCAATTAAAGCAAAGTTTAATTGGCGTTTCCAACGAAGTTTGAGGAGGAAAAAAGTGGCTTTGTTTACCTCAATGTCTAATAATAGAACGTCTAAACACAGAGTTCAATCTCATTAGTCAAATATAATTAAAAAGCCTCCGGTTCTCTTACCGAGAATTTTTTTTGCCCTTCAAATTCCAACCTTCTTGCGTCAATAGAGAAAACTCTTTGATTATTCTTGTTTAAAGGAAAATTAAGTACATTTATACCTGAAAAGGGATCAAACTCTCTAAAGGTTTGAATATAATGTCGAGCGTGAAAAGTACTGAGGCCTTACCACGAGCTCTTAACGCGATCCAGTTTAGGCTGTGGGAAAGAAACAGAGCTATACAAGTCGTCTAGCGCCATCTCTTTCCCACAGCCTAAGGTAAGGCCTCTGGCCGGGAAAAGTATCTCCACTAATTACTAACTTAATTTAGTGTCGCCTTAAGTAGAATAGTGGCTCTTATCAGGTTACCGTGGTTTCGGAACGTAAAGGGCTATTGAAGGACACATCGTGGATTTTAGTCAGTACAATACTGACAGTTCCTCCCGTCCTGCCCTAGGAGGGAGGAGTCTTGATGCATTTACCATGCCAAAAAAAGGGGAATAGTGGTAAGTGGGACTGCTGAGATAGGGGTCCTGGGTTTGATACCTGGTATAGACAAAGTCATGAGACTATTCTATCAGGATTTTCTTATTAATAACCACGGAGTCTTACACATGCACAACATTTATGATTAAACTTCGAAATGGAGAGCGCCTACTTAAAATGTGATAGTAATTTGCAAATAAGCAACTTGCTTCAACATATCTAAATAACTGCCTAGCCTTTTCCCAGCTATATTGGAGTCGACTTCTAGTCGAACCAGATTCAGCTGAATGTCAGTATTTACATGGAGCGACTGCCTATCGTACCTCCACAACCCAGTAACTGGGCAATACGCCGTGGCAAGAATGGTTGTCAGACTTTTAGAGCTTCTGACTAACAGTAACGACTGTCAAAGATCTACAAATGACAGTCGGGACCAACGGCTTTACGTGCTTGCCAAGATACGGAGAAAACGCTATAACAGAAGGTCATCCATCCACAGACCAACTTTGCAAGCGCGGCTTAACCCGGAAGATCGGCCTGTGCGGCTGTACACTTTAAGTACACACTTTAACAATAATTTAAATACTGCAGATATACTCGTAGTTTAACAGGGGTTCTTAAAAAAAATCAAAAAATATACTTTTGCCTTAAGCCAACTGACACAGGTCGCGGGACTTATCTCATTACCGTGACCCCGTAACATAAAGGGTTATTGAAGGACACCGTAGATTTTAGTCAGTACCAGTCTGACAGACCCTTCGCCCTGCCCAGGGTGGGAGGACTCATTTGGTGATTTTACCACGTAAAATCTTTTTTACGTGGTAAAATCATCAAATGAGTCCAATAGAACCAAAAGCCAACTGACACAATCCAATCATAACAGAGTTCAGAAACGAAGCCACACATAATACAAGTGTAAGTAAAGTTGAGCGTTTCAAACCAAACCCAAGTCACAAGTACCGATCAACAAACTCAAGTTGTTTAGCCGACTTTTAAAACTTAATCAACAGTTCAGAGGAAATTGTTTAATTAAAATCTTTGAAGTATTTTTTCATTTCTGGACTTTTACCTTCAATGGAAGTTTTCAGTATTCTGTGATATTGTTTGAAAACATATAAAAAAAAAGATATACACATAGTCTCCAGTCTTTTGGGCACAATGCCAGCTGACAGCGTTGAGGATGAATTTTTCGATGATCTATAATAGTTAAGTTTTATTTTAATTTAGTATTTTTATATTTCTATAGTTAAATTAATATTTATGTACACATATTTAAAATAACCCACATCGTAAAGATATAGTAATCTCAAAATCAAAATCAAATCGTTTATTTCAAGTGAGCCTGTTACAAGCACTTATGAATTGTCAAAAGACAAAAAAAATATATTTAAAAACAGTTCTGGTGCTACAGTCCAAGCATTCTTCTACAAGAGATTCTAAGCAGTGGTGGGCCAGTGGTATCAGCTCCGATTTACGAGTTGAAAATTGTGGTTTCGAACCCAGCACGGAGCACTGTTTTGTGGAATTAATTTCATCATAACTGCTCTCAAAACGGTGAAGGAAAACATCGTAAGGAAACCGGCATGTCCTGGAACCAAAAATAACAAGAGATGTGACATAATCTATCAACTGGTACTGGGACCTGGAGTATGGTTCACTGTCTCATAGGAAGCCTGCAGCAGTGGGCACAATTATCATCATCATCATTTCAGCTTATTGCAGTCCACTGCTAACATAGGCCTCTCCCAGAGAGCGCCACAGCGCACGATCTCCAGCTTTTTTCATCCAGCCACTGCCAGCTACCTTCTAGAAGGCATCGGTCCATCTTGCCGGGGGCGTCCCACCCTACGCTTACCTATACAATAGAGTATTCTAAAGATTAAAAACCGGCCAAGTGCGTGTCGGGCCACGCACAGTGTAGGGTTCCGTAGTTGCCCATCAAAATACTTATGCGTACTAACTAAACTGATACGCTGAATGTAATTTTAAAAAGAAGAATTTTCAAAATCGGTCCAGGAGTCTTTGAGAAATCAGGGAAAATACATAAGAAAAAAGATTACGACGAATTTAGAACCTCCTCTTTTTTTTGAAGTTAGTTAAATAGTTGACGATAAAAACCTACCTATCCCCAAAAAAACATACCGTAAAAACATACATAGTAAAGCTGTAAAAATAAAGTTGACAAACTTACATTTGCAGTTGATTTATTGTTTCTCCGATACATTTTGTTTAAGAAAAAATTTAATCAAGTACATTTTATAAGTTGGTCGACTATTACTCGTAAAGTTGTAAAGTCTACTTAGTCATGATAATTTTCTTTTAAACTTCTTTATATATACTACCATTGTGAATTTTTTCACATCCCCAAACATAACCGTTTAGCTGGTAGAGGGGGGGGGGGACACTCGAATCGAGCAAAATTTAGCACTTTAAAGCTTAATATTCCACAAACGAATTTTTTCATCAAAAAATTGTTACTGGAAACTATCATTATTTTTTAAAGGCCTATTTAATGATACCCCACACTAAGGTATACGCGAGAAAAAAAAAATCCTCACTTCACGTGTAAGTACAGGAGGTACCCTAAAAAAAAATATTTTACGAGATTTTATTTTACCACTTTTTCGGCACAACAAATCCGTATATTTACACCAAATTACAGCTCTCTAGTACTGTGCGTCTCTGAGCTAAACTGCGGACAGACGGACGGACGGACGGACGGACGGACATGGCGAAACTATAAGGGTTCCTTGTTGACTACGGAACCCTAAAAAAGGAATGTTTGAGTTTACTGAAAAGTACCGTATTTACATCCCCTGCTCCTAACAACAATAATGCAGCTCATATTTTATTTTCGACATTGCAAACACAGTAGAAAAGTGTCAAAATAGATAAATTATGAATATTGCCTTCATACGTTTAATTTCCTAAATGTCTGGCGTGTCAATAAATAAAGTTGTTTACATCGTACCTAATAAATAAAGATTCGATATAGATTCGAAATTCGTTTAATAAAAAAGTGTATTATGATAATTAGGTATTTATTATTCATCTGTTGAAATTAAGGAATGTGAATATAATGAAAGACTCATCTTTTGCATTCAAATCTTTTTTTTATCTGCAAGTAAAAGTAAGGGTCGATACGCATTGCTTGTAAATAGTCCATTGTGGTTCAGTCGAATTGTCATTTAGATGGTCAATTTAGCCGTGTGGCGAAATCGATCAAAAATCGACCCTTGTCACTCTCTCATTATTTTTGCTTGTCACAATAAACTTAAAAGATTTTATGCTATATGTGTGAGGCTTACAAAGAAAGACAGAAGAATTTATTATTTCGGTTCTAGTTAAAGTGTTTCATCAACAATCTTGTAATCGAAGTTAGGTAAAGGGAGATTATTTGAGAGACAGTCAACTCAGTGATAGACTCATAAAAGTCTCTCAAAACGTTGCCTATGTATGCATGCAGTAATGCGAAATGATGCAACTAGTTCACCACTAAAGTGGACAAGATGTAGTGACACCATTTCGCATTGCAGCATGCATAGGTAAAGTTTTGAGAGACCTGTAGGACTCTATCACTGAGTTGCCTGTTTCGCCAAATAATCTAGCTTCACGCTACAACAAATTTCGTCACTGGTAAACCTTTATTCGAAAATAGGCTTCAAACAAATTGAAATTAATAAGCTTGACCCTAAAGGCATCGATGAGAAACCATTTACACCAAGACAAGGGACCTCCACACTAGAAAATTATCTCTCCTTTGTTGGGTTCAAACATAATCGGTTGTTAAAAACCTGTTAAATGTTTAATGGACTAACCTACAGCTTTAACACAAAATAGACAAGTCCAGAAGTTCGGTTTAAAACAATGAGCGACAACGAACGCGTGCATAGACACTCCTCATGTCTATAAGTAATTATTTGGTTTGAGATCGTCACGCACGCAAATGCATGCTTCAGTTACAGTGAGCAAACTCGTGACTATCTTGTATGTCTTGTCTAGAATCTAGACGCACATATAAATATAGACACACTTCATGTAGAGTGAATGCAAAAACCCGCGCGACAGTCTTATGTTTTGAAATATTCACGCACACATACACACCACAATTCACTTACAGAGAGTGCAAGCGCATTGTAACCTTATCACGAGTTTTCACTTACTTTACAGCGTCTTTCAAGTATTTACAGCGTTTCTTGAATGAAAAATGGAACAGCACCTCTGTATCCGTAGCAGGAGCTTTCACTCTTTTACTTTACAGGGTCTTTCCAATGTTTACAGCATTTCTTGTATGAAAAATGGATCAGCGCCTCTGGCGTGCGAAGAAAGAAAATTGTCAATTTGAATTTGAAATTGTCAAAGTTCCAGTTTACGTCTCAAATACTGAAAATTCGTGCTAAGGGTACAGGTGTGCGAAGAAGGGACTAATTTTTTCCTTTGTCAATTTGACAACGTCATAGTTCCAGTTTACTTTACGTCAGAATAACTGAAAACCCATGATAAAGCCTCAGAGGCCACACCAGAGCCGCTGTTCTATAATTCCATACAAGAAACGCTGTAAATACTGAAAAGACGCTGTAAAGTAAAATAGTGAACACTCGTGATACATGAGCGATGACTTGACCTACACTTATACATGCATTGATTACTACTGTAATCAATGCATTATAATGCATGCTTGTTTTAAGAGTGAAAATTCGTGCTAAGGGTACTTTACAGTATTTACAGCGTTAATTTATGAAAAAATGGAACAGCGCCTCTGGTGTGCGAAGAAGGAACTAATTTTTTCCTTGAAAATTGTCGATTTGAAATTGTCAAAGTTCCAGTTTACTTTACGTCTCAAATACTGAAAATTCATGCTAAGACTGCAGGCCTGTGTTCAGCAGTGGACGTCTTCTTGTTGATGAAGATCATGAAGCGCATTTGCAACTGTCATTTGTTTTAAATATCGATTTATACATAGAGTTTCGTTGTTGTACGTACGCGTCTAAGGGTGCTTGTACACGGCGCATGCTACTCGCGCAAGTAATGATGTGGGTTTGCGGTTTATCCGCGCGAGTTACATGCGCCAGCTAATGGGGAAGGCCAGCCAAAGCTAATTGTAGATGGTGCCACCATAGCTTGTACCTAATCCGACCAATGACGTAGTACTATTTTGAAGTACCTTTTAAGATTTGAACTGATTTGAACCAATGACGATGCTTGGAACAACCTATGCTAGCGCCATTAGTTCCCCAGTTGCCAACCCCATTGATCAAGTTACCCGCGGGGTGCTTGTACACGGCGCATGTAGCTTGAGCATGATGAGGCACTTGCGCGGTTTACATGCGCCGTGTTCAAGCATCCTTAGTGTAGTGTGCGTGCGTCTCATTTTCACCCCTTTTAATAAGTAGGCCTTCTGTGTCTACATTTTATAGTGTAAGTCACCCAGTTGATGACCAGATTTACAATTCAAATGTTCTTGTTAATGATCGGTGATCGGGTTTGGGCCTCGGTCTATGTAACTGACAAGTGATTTTAGGGATCATTGTTTTTAATAAAGCTGTTTGAATAAGACAATTTGTTAATTAATTTGTTGAGCACGGTGTCGTACCTTGCTGAATTTTGGAATATTGTTGTAGTGTAGAAAGAATGAAAACATAATGCTTTCTCAAATTTTCGGTTGATCAATATTGCAAAGAGACAACGATGAATTTTATTATTAAAGAGACAATTTATCGACTAAGAAAATCATAGTTAGATCAGAATTTTTCGGAGCACGATGGACCAATTTTTTATTTATTTTAGTCAATTAATTAAGTTGAACATGCATTTACAAAATAAAATAAAAACTTGAAAAAGATGTTAGGCTGGTGGCTGCCGTGACAAAGATTGTTTCCTTTTTGTATTTTCCCTAGTCCAGTACTAATCACACACTTTTATTGTTACAGACATAAACGGAATCAACACACAAACGGAAACAGAACAATCATTTGAAACAACAACGTTTGACTACAACACACAAAATACAGACGAAGTGACAAACAGCAGACATCAGCTCAATGAGTCCTACATCTTCTTCGTCGACAACGATGAACAAAACGCAACAACTTCAGAAGACTTCCATCACAACGCTCCAGAAAGCGCTTCCAGAGTGCTAGTAGCAACAAAACCAAACAGCACTAACATATTGAAAATTGAACCTAAAACTCCTCCAGCTAAGCATCCAATTAGAATGATACAGGATGAAAAAGAAACAGTCATAAGCAAGAATGTCAAGGATGCTAAAATAAGGGCTCATGTGAGATATGATGAAGTGACTGGAGAATTGATGAATGGTGATCATCCGTGTCACAGAGAATGTAGGGAAGGTGAAGAACCAATGATATGCTACTATCATTTCGTGCTAGAATGGTATCAGACGATGAGCAAGGCTTGTTACGACTGTCCATACAACGTGACGGATTGTTCCAGACCCGATTGTATTCCTGCTGACGGCATGAATCGTCCTTTGAATGTTGTTAATAGGAAAATGCCTGGACCGGCTGTGGAGGTGAGTTACAAAAAACAAATTAATTAAAGTTAAGTAAAATGAGTCACAGCACGCCGATTTGATGTACTATGGGGCCGTAAGGTTCTCAAATGGAGGCAATGCAAGCGCAGCGTAGACCATCATCTGCCTAGCCTTTTCCCAACTATATTGGGCTCGGCTTCCAGTCGAACCAAAGCAGCTGGATATCAGTATTTTACTAGCGCAGAGTAGGACGTTCATCCCATAATTGGACAGGAGACCTGACGAAGTCTTCTGGATCGCACTGGATGCAAGACGCTTCATACGGGTTCTATTGAAAATGTAAAGGGGAGGCTTATGTTCAGCAGTCAGCAGTGGATATCCTACGACTGTTAGAAATTGATGATATCCTTTTTTACAAACTTTCATTTAACATCGGATTAGTTAGTTAGGATGTAAATTTGGGTTCAATCATGGAAACTAAATTAGAAACACTTCCTGACGTTTGATAGAGCACAAATTAATTGCATGTACGTTCCTTTTAAAGGCACTTTAAGGCCTCTTGTACACAGTACGTTTTTCGGACGTGAATTCTACGGTTAATTTGCCGTGTGTAGGCACGGTCGTCAGTGTTGTATGGAACACAATGGGAGCTTGTAGATGCGACCGTGCCTATACACGGCGTATTAAGAGGATCGTCTATTGAGCACTAGTCCATACTAAAAGAGAAAACGTTTTCCTACCCCTGAATGTTATCCTAACTCAATGATTTTTTAGAATGCTTCTTACACAGTAAAAAACTAGGTTTATAGGTTTTCTTTTTTTCAAAAGTAACTCTTAGGCGGCTGTAACTTTCAAACTACGAGTATTATAAATTTTGAAAAAAAAAGAAAACCTATAAACCTAGTTTTTTACTGTGTAAGAAGCATTCTAAAAAATCATTTAGATAGGATAACATATAAGGGTAGGAAAACGTTTTCTCTTTTAGTATGGACGACCGCTCGGTAGACGATCCTCTTAACCGTAGATTTTCACGACCGAAAATACGTGTGTACAAGAGGCCTAACCCAGTATTTTAAAATACATCCTTACTGTTTTACAGTCTCGTAGACGGCTAAAATGAGGGTTTTAACCTTCATACGGTCTTCGGGTCAATTTTGACCCATTTATGGAAAGAAACTAAGTTTTCTCTATAGCTAATTTCCTTTGAGATTTGATATTTCATGACTTTTTCCAAAGTTTTGAACTGAATAAAAAAAAAGTATATTATTTTTTCAAAATAACTCTTATATTTCGACCTACAACTTTTTTTACGTTCACGGTCTACGGGTCAAATTTGACCCTACCTAGTAAATAAACGTCATTAAGATATTTTATTTGATACCTAGTATCCAATTTGTTTTGTATGGTTGCATTGTTCTTCTCATATTACTAAAAGTAATGCGATTGACCAACCCTCAATGAGCCCTCGTGGTGAATTATGGCCCACTCCCTCTCTCCGAGAGGAGACCTGTGTCCCAGCAGTTGGAACATTTATAGGCTGATAACGATGATGCACCTGACTGGGTTCGAGCCCACGACTTACAAACCTTTTCCTAATTATATAATTTATAAAAATGTAAAACCTAATAACGGTTATTTCATGAAATATTACTAATATCTTCCTGAAATGTAGTACTGGGTCAAATCAGACCCGAAGACCATCTACGTCAGTAATTTTGAAGACCGTATGAAGGTTAAATATAAATTATTACATTTTAATCAGCATAAGCTTAATAAATAATTTACCTACTTACAATAATTGGGTAAAGTTATGACGTGGGTTGATTCGTTTCAGCCGAGCTTAAGGTACCTAGGTACTAATATTTTTCGTGAAAATTGTGTGTGGAGTAAAAACTGTGCTCACATTTTTCATTCAGGGAAAAATTGTTAGACGAACTTTAGACTGGAACCCACAATATTGTGACAATTAACGCTGTAGTTTTAATTTTGGGTGAAATTGCGAACAAGTTTTAATTGGGGTTCGTAGAATAAAAGTATGGCAACACCATTGTTAGTCAGCATTGTGGAAATGTTGAAAGGATTTTTTGTTTTTAGAGCTGAAACCAATTTTATAACAGAGAATATTATGGCGGTTATCATAATTATTATAACATCTTAACTAGGATCAAAAGGATCTTAAATAGCATTAGCTCATAATAAAATCCATTGATGGTTAACTCAAGTGAGGAGCTCGTGGCTAAATAATTACAGCCGCACAGGCCGATCTTCCGGGTTAAGCCGTGTGAAGTTAGTCTGTGGATGGGTGGCCATCTGTCATAGCGAGTTTCCTCCATGCCATGTAAAGCCGTTGGTCCCGGCTGTCATTTGTAAATCTTTGACAGCTTTGCTGTTGGTCTAGTGGTTAGTGACCCTGACTGCTATGCCGGAGGTCGTGGGTTCGATTCCCACCCAGGACAAATGTTTGTGTGATGAGCACGATCATTTGTTCTGTATCTGGGTGTAATTTATCTAAAATATGTATGTATTTAGAAATATATAAGTATGTTTATCAGTTGTCTAGTACCCATAACACAAGCTCTGCTTAGCTTGGGACTAGATGGCGTTGTGTGATAGTTGTGGAATATTATAGTGGAATATAGTGTTAGTCAGAAGCTTTAAAGTCTGACAACCAGTCTTACCATGGGGTATCGTATTGCCCAGTTACTGGGTTGTGAAGGTCCGACAGGCAGTCGCTCTATGTAAAATACTGATATTCAGCTGCATCTGGTTCGATTGGAAAACGACCCCAATATAGTTGGGAAAAGGCTAGCCAGATGATGCTTAACTCAAGTATGCTACGCAACCGCGCGGACCAACGGATCATCCGCGCAACGCTGCGGTGGAACGCAGCCATTCAACTCCTTTGAGTTTGACCGCGCGGAGGAGCGTGTCATTATTAGAAATAGAACAAAAATAAAATTAAGATAATCAAGAGTAATTCATATTTGATTATAGAATTTTTAATTAAAATTACTTTTGATCTAAAACTAATTCGTGGGAATTTACTAATGAGAATTTCATAATATATTATAATATTCCTAGAATATTTTTGGTCTTTTATACTTATTCCAATATTCAATATCATTTTCAGATTTTTATCAATATTGATGAAAATATTTTCATAAGTTCATTAAGTATAAGCGAACCCGCAAACTTTTATTAATTCAGTCTAATAAAATTGCTGGAATTATTATTCATGATATGGTAGGTGTACCACGAGTAAAGCCAGGTGAACACGCAGGTATGCTATACTTGGGTAAATAGGAGAAAATTTGGGTTGATACAGTTTTTTCAAGAGGTAGGATGTTTCTGAGCAGACCATTCGTACCATTCGTTCAGGTACAACAGGCTAGTTGCCTTAAAAAATGTAATTAGTCCGTCTTTTAGATTATTCAAAAATAAGGGAAACGTATTTTTTTTATTTTTGTAAATTAGACCAAAAATGACAAAGATATAGCCTATTAAACTTACGTGTGACGTCACGATGCGTGGCATTTTTCGCGCAGGGTGACGTCATAGGTAACATAAATAGGCTGTTATCTTTGTTATTTTTTGTTTAATCGAAAAAAGAAAAAATACGTGTTCAATATTTTTTTTATAATCTAAAATACGGACTAAATAGAATGTAATTATTTTGACCCTGGAAACTACCCTATTTGGAAATAAAATGTAGCTTTTTGATTCTTCATTCTTGTTTCAGAGATTACTTTTCACCAAACATTACCTCTTCACAAAATTAGTACCTACAGATTTAAAAATTACAAAGATAGGTATAAATTACCAACATTGCTAACAAGTCCATTTTCAAAACCATGAAGTTTAAAACCAACCTTAACATTCCACACATAAGGACCATTTTCAAACAGATCGCCATTGTTTTCCAGGTGTGCCAACATGATCGTGTGATAGTAGACGTGGAAAATGACCTGATGACGGAGGGTACTACCGTCCATTGGCATGGACAGCATCAGAAGGGAACACCTTATATGGACGGAACTCCTTATGTGACCCAGTGCCCCATATTACCTGAGACCACATTCAGGTAAAGCATTTTGAACCATAAAAACATTCTCTTAGCAATAATTTTTAATTTGGTTGCAAACAGGATTACAACTTTATGAACTTCTGATTCAATACATTAGGCTACTCTAACCAACCAAGTTACAGCATACACACAATACAAATTTTTCATTATTTTTAAGCTATTGCATAGCTTTTATCGCGGGCTTTGAGCGTGGCGACCGAATCAAGAAATTCCGAAACGAAAATAAACCTAACGCCTCCACTCCGGCCAGCACTGATAATCATAATTATTTATCAAATGTCGTTATAACATCATAGTTTTTTATTTCTTCTATTTTTACTACCTACTCTGTCTTTAGAAATTTATTTGTATAGTTCAGTTTTAAGTTTGTGCCAATAAACACATTTTTTTTTCTTTTCTTTCTTTCAGTCTGTAATGTCAACGTGAATGAGTAATAAATATATTAAATAAATAATTAGAATGTCAGAAGTTGATTAAAATGCTATACAATAGCTTTACCGCGACACCGAGTGCCACACGTTTTTCTTTTTTTAAGCAATGCTCAACTCTAGTATTTTTTCCTGTATCTTGGGTGCATTTACAAACATTTGGACTCACAAACACAAACACCCAGGCCGGAACAGCTACTTTCAGCTCATACAAATATTTGTTCGAATTCGTGATTAGTTGCACAGCAATTGATCGTTAAGTCACTGCGCCAACCGTATCGAAAGACAAAGAAAGTTTTGACTTTTGGGTCATCTATTGCAGTCGTTGCCAGAGCATTTCATAAAAATCTTTTTTTAATCTCAAATATTCGACCTTTGTAGTTACTCAGCTAGTCTATGAGGGCTCTTCTTTATAATCCTAAAAATATTAATATTCCTTAGGTTTTACTTATATTTAAAGCACTATAATAAAGCCTATAATCCTCTTTTTCTTCGATTGCGAAGAGATCAAAGAAAAATCCCTTTAGATCTTTCTTTAATTGCAATACTTCTACATTTCAAATCATATGATTTTACGATGGATTTTGGGATGATAATATCTTTCAGTATTTGAGAAGCTGAGGTCAAATTGCAGTCGCTTTTAATATAAAATTCAGTTGAAAATGTGGTATTTTACTGGAAAAGCAATTTTCTTGATCGGTGAAGCATGCTGACAAAACCTTTTAATATTAATAAATTCCGAGTAAAATGAAAGCGAAAGGGACTGTCAGACTTGTACAGTTACTGACTTAAATCTTCCGTGATCCTCCAACTGCCGTTACGTTCCTGGGTCACGGTAGCCTGTTTAGATAGTCCCGTGACCCTGGCAGGCGTTTGGTCTTTTGGGGGCCTCGTTAGTTTGCTGGCAGCTCTTTGATGTGCACGTGTAACGGACGGGCCTTTGACCCGGGCATGGTTCCTGATCGGACGGCGAGATACCCATTACTCGCTGTCTGAAAAAATTCCCACTGCTGGGACACAGGTCTCCCAGGGCCCGCATGGTAAGTAGATTATGGCCCTCTCACTCTCTTAGAGAAGAGAGGGAGTTAGCCATAATGTACCACGCGGGCCCTGTGCTGGTTGGTAGATGATGGACATGTCTTCGAATTTATGATAGGTACTAGGATATTTTCCCTACGATGTTTTCCTTCATCGTTTTGAGAGCAGTGGTGATAAAATTAATTACCTACACAAAGTAAATGCGCCTGGCTGGGTTTGAATCCATGACCTACTCGTAAGTCGAGGCCGATAGCACTGGGCCACCATGACTACTCTCCGCATCCATGAATCTAGACAATAGAGTCTCTGCCTGCGTCTGTGTTTCCGAACACATACCTACAACCCTAATCTCTTCAAAGTTAGAGTGAACAGACTTCTTCTGGGTAAGCTCGCTCCACCGTCGACCTTGTCTTAGTCATTCCTGACCTAGACTAAGGTCAAGAGCAAACCCAAAATACATTAAAAAAAAATTGTACGAATTTCATTTCATAATAACCTTCGTCTTTCTAGATACCAGTTCAATGCCACCCACGCTGGCACCCACTTCTGGCACTCCCATTCTGGCATGCAGCGAGCTGATGGCGCTGCCGGAGTCTTTGTCGTAAGGAAACCCAGGTCACAGGATGCTCATGGCAGATTGTACGATTATGATAGGTAAGTTGTAATAATTGACTGGCCTGTTGGTCTATCTATAATATGTATGTATTTAGAAATATATAAGTATGTTTATCAGTTGTCTAGTACCCATAACACAAGCTCTGCTTAACTTGGGACTAGATGACGTTGTGTGATAGTTGTAGAATATAAAAAAAAAAATATATAAATATATATAAAAGTTGTAATAATGGGAGGTTTTAAACAAAGTTCCGCTCAGATGGCGCTACCAGCTTATGATGTTATCAACAAAATTTTAATGCTGCCTATTTTGATACTTGATCATTGAAAATTGACATACACTTCAGTACGTCTCATACAAATGAGAAATTGATCGGGCCCATCAGTATGAAAAATAATTTTATTTTTTTTGTAAATTTCCAGAAGTCTTAGAACAAACATTGTTCAGTAACATTGACTGAGTTACCCCATGAGAGGTTTTGCGCATTTACGTGTACGTAACGTGTAACGTTACACGTTGTATGGATTATAATAATAATTCGAATACAATAATTGCCGTAAATACTTCAAGCACGTTGTAAATGAAATACTGAAATCTTGTGTTAAGAACTCTAGTACTTGTTCACGTATACTCGCGGGCGCGGTGGCGGGCGCGGTCACGAAATATCAAACATGGCGTAATATTCAAGTGTTCACGTACGAAACGCACGTGCGGTGTAAGTAGCGGGCAAGCTAGCGACTGGCGCGCGCGCGCCGCTCGCGTCAATATCAAACGCGTGAGATGTTTGTGTGTGTTCACGTCGAACTAGCGGCGGAGCGTGCGATTCACTCGCGACGTCATGTAAGTTCAAACAGTTTGAACTTATCGCTAGAATCTAAATCTCAGCCACCCGCGCAAATGCCTGGCGGCCAATGTGAACACGAACCCGCCACGTCTTCGCGACCGCACCCGCCACCGCGCCCGCGCGTTTCAACGTGAACAAGTACTAAGCTACAATTAGGACATCGGACATAGTAATAAAAATCTTCAGCCACCATTTAGTTTTATCACGTTTACACTGAATATAATTTGCAAACATAACCCTATTTCTGTCTTTTAGATAGTTAACGCTACATGGAAAATATCCTTAAATGGTTTTGCTAACTGATTAACCTATTTAAAATCCCTGCAACATCTAAAGGGGTTCCGTAATAAAATCAAGTATCAACTAGTTTAACGGAAAGGTCCATCTTCTGCCGAGCAAATCGCATTAGATACTACACAGAAAACGAAAAACGTGTCAGAAGCGATACTTCTTTATTAACTTAACCTACTACGAAAAAAGGAGGAGGTTCAGTTTTTTTAAATTTTATTATTTCTCGGTGACGCCTGGACCGATTTGGAAAATTCTTCTTTCATTTAAAAGAATATACTTTAAAGAATGTTCAAGGGTAATGTGGTAAAGTTCTGATGACAGAATCATGGAGAAATCGAAGAAAACGTTCAATAGATTACAACAAACTTTTAGATATAAATTAACAGTTTTCTAAAAAAAAACACAAAAAAATGTAAAATAACTTGTTTTTGTATAATTATGTCTTGCTCTGTAGTCTGTAATAGATTTGCGACTTTATATCCTAAAGAATAAAAGTGTCTTGTCTAGGGGGTCTGGTGTTGTTTCTTTTGACAAGCGATACGTGTGTCGAGTACTGTCGCCGCAGAATTCAAATTCACCGTCGCGGGCACCGTGATATCCAAAATTACTTTTACTAGTGAAGCTGTGAAGTTCATCGTGTATAAGACAAAATATTGGTTTAGTGAGTACTTTCTTTGCTATCTCAAAAACATTTGCGTTGTAGTTTTTAGAATCTCTTCAATACCGTCATCTAGCATTCCCAGAAATAATTAGGGTCGGTTCTATCCAATCCGGACGAAGCTGAATACAGAGATTGACTGCCTGTCTATCAGACTTACATAAATCCGGAATTCCCGACTTCGTAACTAGTACTGAGAAATCCCGTTTCGTTTCTGCATATTTTCTTATTCTATGTTAGTTACCTGACTAGCTTCGTTCTGGGGTTTCGTTTGAGTCAATATTAGAAGTACACACAGAGAAAGGTGTGGACACACAAGCGTCTAGTGAATGCTCTGTAAAAGTCAAAGTGTTGCTCTTATTTTGTTTGGCGATTTAGTTTGTCAATACTGTTTCAGTGGATTAGAAGGAGAATTACGTTATTTAGGGAATGCTTTATGTTATTTTTTATTTTGACGGTAAAGGTGTTCATTTCGAGTACATCATCTGCTTAGCCTTTTCCCAACTACATTGGGGTCAGTTTCCAGTAGAAACAGATGCAGCTGAATATCAGTATTTTACATGGAGCGACTGCCTACCAGACCTTTACAACCCAATAACTGGGCAATACGATAATGGTAAAACTGGTTGTCACACTTACGAGCTCCTTATGCATTTGCTGATAACACCGTTAACACCGAAGAAAAGGGTTGTACTGGTGGTTAAAGATAATTATGAAGATGAAGATAATTATGATTTTTGTTTCATATTAACTTCTGAACGCCATAGCAGTCTTAGGGCTGATTTTTCAATAGCCAGATAACCTCTAACTGTGGAATTAAAATAACGGTATGACAATTATTTTCTATAGATAAGCTGTCAAACCGCCGTTTTTATTCCTCAGTTAGAGGTTATCTGGCTATTGAAAAATCAGCCCTTAGACAATATATTTATCGTCTAGATTCAAATGCTTCTCATATTCTTCTCTTACAGATCAGAACACGTGATGCTAGTAACAGATTGGATCCACGACCTAGCTATGGGTATGTTCACCGACCACCATCACTCGAAGGGTGATAACAAGCCTCCTACGCTGCTCATCAACGGAGTTGGAAGGTTCAAGATCTTCAATGAGACTGCCAAGCCTTTGTATATGCCGGCTGCTAGGTTTAATGTTGAGCAGGTAAGAGTATTCTTCTATTAATATAAACGAGAAGGTAAATTTTTTGTTACCTTTCACATCTAAACTATCGAACAGATCACCCTAAAATTTTGCATAGTTGTTAGGTGTTTTAAGATGGACATATAACATGTCATTCCGATAAGTACTGTTTCCCAGAAAAATAACTATTACGATAATGAATACAAAATTTGAGAAGTAATAATGTTAGCTTCTTTACAATCCTAATAATTATTATAAATGCGAAAGTCTGTAAGGATGTATGTATGTGTATTTAGGTATGTTTGTTACTCTTTGACGCAAAAACTACTGAACGAATTTGGCTGTTTGGTGCACAGATAGTTTATAGCCTGCATTAACTCATAGGATGGTTTTTATCCCGATTTTATGTTCCCGTGGGATAATTTTTGAGTTATTACGAGTCATTATTTATAACTTTCAGACAACCTTTTGACTACATTATTCTCTTATTGAAATAAAAAAATATGGTATACTTTTTTTGTATTGTCCATTTCATACTGAGTAGATTTTGTGTATTCTTGGTAAAATAAAATAAGTAATGCAACTCGTGCATGAATATCATTAAAACTTGAAACCTGAACCGCTTCAACACCCAAATCTCTATCACTTAAACTAAAACGCCCAAGTTCCCTTCAAAGAAGCTCCAAACGATCTAACATACAACTAAAACTCAACCTTATTTCCAGGGCTACAGATACCGTTTCCGTGTAATCAACGCTGAGTTCCTGAACTGTCCCATTGAACTGTCTGTCGATGGTCATAACATTACGGTGATTGCTTCAGACGGCTACGACTTGGAGCCTATTACAAGTAAGTGATCATTGTAATAGTTACTGTAATGCTTGGATGGTAAGACTGGATTTGCATACGAAATTCAGTGAATGGGAATTGATTTTATGGACTGCAGTAGTAATATCCATGAAATAAGAATTGGAATACTGGGAAGCTTCTGAAAATAGCTGATGCAGAAATGAGGTTGTGACCATGTAGGTTTTACTGCAGGTACTTTTGTTAGAAAAATGTCAATGCTGGCCATTAATGGGGAAGGCAAGTCAAAGCTAATTGTAGATGGCGCCACCATAGTTTAGACCTAATCCGACCAATGTCGTAGTACTATTTTGAAGTACCTTTAAGATTTGAACTGATTTGAACCAATGACGTTGCTTGGAACAAGCTATACTAGCGCCATTAGTTCCCCAGTTGCCAGCCCCATTCAGTCAAAAGTTTTAGAAACCTTGGATATCCAAATGAAGAAATAAGGTTATGACCATCTAAATACTGTAAATTTGGTTGAAAAAAAAATGTTCGTGGTTTATAACACAATCCATGGTGAGATGTGTATAAGATTACGGACTTTCTGAGAGCAAAAATACAGGAGAAAGCAGATTGAAGTGAAAATAGTTCTATCATTAGATTCTCACAAATATCATTTCCAATTGACAACGATATTAATAATTTCCTTGTGGAAAAGTACAATTGCGAGCAGGATTTGAACCTGCAGCCTTTTGATGCAGTACAGCAGAGGCCGTACCACTACCTCTTATCGAGATCCAGTTTAGGCTGTGGGAAAGAGACAGAGCTATAGAAGTCGTCTAGCGCCATCTCTTTCCCACAGCCTAAACTGGATCGCATTAAGAGCTCGTGGTAAGGCCTCAGATTTGAGATCCTCTACCAAATAGGCCATCGCAGTCGTGCAAAATTTTATTCAATCCTTAACGTTATAATAATCACGAATTACCGCAGGCGTAGGCGGTACCTATAAAATCTCAAAAGGATATTTTAACAAAATATTTTATAGGTACACTCTCAAAAGATTACCTACCTCATTACCTACTTACAACAAAATCTCAAATTCGTGTAGCTCATTAGCGATCTTCAACAAATAACGAATTACTTCTTGGCTTTCAAAGAAAAAAAAAAATACATCAAACAAACAAAATTCCCTAAAGTCAAAACTGAAACATACACATAAAAGCAAAAAACATTAAAGACGTACCGGGTCCATATCAAACATAATGAATTGAAACGTCCATTAGAAGCACAAAAAAATAACCTTTAGGATTCGGTCTTTGATATTTTTCATTTTTGTGTTCATTTACATTTAAATCTGAGGTTTCCTTTGTCGCTTGGCCCGGGGTCGTCTCTGCTATTTTTTCCTCATTACCCGCCTATCTTTCCATTCTTGGTGTTGCCGTGTTATGGGCATTAACAGAAGGTTCACGATATACGGTTTTAGTCGTACAGAATCTCTATCCTTACAGATCAAAAAATGACTACAGAGTCTGTAGTCATTTTTTGATCTGTAAGGATAAGTCGGACTTGCGTCTTTAGCAGATGATCTGCCTGCATTAATTTTTTTCCAGCTCATCACTTACCACCGTGTATAGTCCTACATCTTACTTTGAAAGAAAATGTTAGGCATCTCCCTTTGTCTACGCTTTTATAAAAATATAAATAGAATGTTGGAATCAGCTGTGAACGCACACACGGGTGAACGAACTCAAACAGAAATTAATTTAAAATGCTGGAAAATAATTTAGAAAATGCTGGAAAAAAACGGAATATTTATATTTATTTTTTGATACCGAAGTACACGCACGAAATTCCCGCAGTTAATTTTTTGACACCATGCCCCTGTATTGATATCTACAGCAGTAAGTACTATAGTAAATTAGCCTTCTGTGCTTTCACTTCCTCACGCCTCATCACCGTACCTCCAATAGCCTCAGGCTTTGTTCGAGCCAGTGTGGTAGTATTACTGCTTTTTAATCGTTTGTGCAAATTTGTCGGATTTTCAACGTTTTGCTTTTGATGGCAGCAGCTTAGATTCGGTTCGGAGAAGATTTTGGTGGGTGGAACATTGGAATGCCTGTGGATATCATTCTTTTTTTGTAAAGATTAGAAAATGTTTCAATTAAGTATTGTAATTTGTAAAGTATTTGATTGAACATGGAAATAGAAATCTTTCTTTTACCGAGTTTTCTGATAGCGTGCGTCACTAGCCTTAATAATGGCGACAACCATTTGGCCGATACGAGCTTGCAAAATCTCTCCTTTTTTCAATCTTCTTGGAAGTCAGTCTTTCCTAGACTGAACTACCAACTATGGAATGCTTCGAAAGACACTACACTTTTTTTTCTTTGTTGTGGTAAAATTAATCATCAAATGAGTCCTCCCAACCCGGGCAGGGCGGGAGGGACTGTCAGACTCGTACTGACTGAAATCCACGATGTCCTTCACTAGCCCTCTACGTTTCGGGGTCACGGTAATGAGATAAGTCCCGCGACCAAAATATACTACAATACCTACTATAGGTATTTTTGTCCAGTGCACTTTTGGGGACAAAATAATCTAACTAGATTATTTTGTCTATGGCTATGAAACTTCATAGTCATAGCATTTAAGATGCATCTATGAAGAGTTTAATAAGCATTAGCTTTAAATTTGAAGGCAAAATAAAATGAAACACTAAACACATTTCCTTCACGTGCTTAATTAAGTATTCACATGCTCATAGCGAGCAAAATTCCGAGAGATAGGATAATTTGCGCTAGCATTAGTGCAGTTGCAACGGATGCAGCGCTATCACATCGTTTGCAAACATACTACGAACTTGCTTCCTCTAGGATTCTCACATACTAGAGATTGTTGGACAAAATATTCAATTGGTAGGTGATACTAGTTAACACAATTTGCGCCCATATCATCATCATCAGCCTATAATGTTCCCACTGCTGGGAGCCAGGCTTCCTCTCTGTGAAAGGGATTGGGCCATAATCCACCACGCGGGCCCAGTGCGGGTTGGTACATGTCTTCGAATTCCTGGATCTGGGACATGCCGGTTTCCTCACGATGTTTTCCTTCACCGTTTTGAGAGCAGTGGTGATGAAATAAATTAGGTACATAAAGTAATGCGCCTGACGGGGTTCGGACCTACGACCTACAACGAGTAAGTCCGAGGACCGAATCTACTGGGCCACCACTGCTCACCACTGCGCCCACATGGTCAAAGAATACTGTTGGTCAAAGATTGGTTGCAAAGTTGGTTTTAATATTACCAATATAATAATGCAGATTGAATTCTCCTCGGTTTCTTCTAGGGATTGCTGGCCAAACATTGGATGAAATATTGGCCTGGTTTGCGATGACGCAATGCGCATTGGGAGAGATGCAAAAGATATTGGGACGATAATAAGAGTCTGATAAAATGTTAAACATAATATTGATGGTAACATAAGCCTTGGATGACTGTCTTGTACTTTGAAATTAATATTAGTTTACGAGTGAGAGTTCTGCCGTTAACTTTCCACTTTTTTTGGTTAGCACGTTGAAACAGAATCAGATGCAAGTATCTGAAATTCCTGGAAAAATATTGTTTTAAAAAATCTTTTGTGATACCAAATATCGTTATGCCACTAACATTACAACAGCATCAACGACAATAATTTCATCCAAAGCCAAAAATATATTCCAATAATCCATTCATAACACAATCAAACATTTAAAATAATACAATCAACAAACAACGCAATTGCTAATAGGAAAACAGCGAATCGAAAACTGGAAACTGAAAATTCAAGTTGGTATAAGGGTGGCACGAACCAAATTGTCGGGAAAACAGAACTGTAAAAATGCATACATCTAGTTAACAAAGCAGAAGTGGCAAAAAAATGTAAAAGAGTTTAATTGAAACTCTTGCCGTCTCGTTATTAAATGCAAAATAGATTCATTCGTTGACTTTCCTGCTGGTAAACTCGTGTGACAGGGTTGTTGGTTTTATGTGACAGTTTTTGTAGTTTAAAAAGATTTTGTGTAACACAAAATTTGAAAACGTGTATGTGAACTCCATTGCCTTTAATAACACCTTCTTTCAGTCCATTGTGAATAAGTTCATCAATTTATAATTTAGGTCGTCCAATACAAATTCGATGTGTGTTTAAATACTTTGTATTAACATCGCTAATTCGCTCGACATTATCAAACCTTTTATTATTACTTAAGTTTAATCTGCCATTTAGTTCAGGGTTCAAATTAATCCCAATATCGTTTTCCATATTACCCGAACCACTAAAGATATTTTCACCCAATATCCGAACTTCAAGCTGCTGCAATATCTATTACATTCCCCATTTGCATTTAGCGAGGCTCAACCCTATTCTCATTTAAGAACGGTCCATTTTTGCTTTATTAGATTGTTATCACACCTAGTCCCGGATTTTCCGATCAAACATTCATTGATTATTCACTACCAAAGTCTCGTTTGCTTAGCTTTTACTTCAAACTTACATCAAGGTTTTCTTCATCCTCTATTTTATCCCGAATGAGAATTTAATGATGGCTTAGAAACAAGATTTATCGAGGTTTAAAGTTTAACGGGTCTGGGTTCGCAATGATTGTAGTGTTTTACGTCTGGTAGTGAAATTTTAATTGAATACAAGATAACATGTTAGTGTCTCTTGTACAATCATTATTTTAAGTAATTGAAACACTGGCACAGAATTTCTTAACGACTTCAATCAAAAGATGGGAATCTGTAACAGTACTAAACAACAGCTTTTCTGAAGTGATCTTAGTGCACTCAGCTTGAACTACCGGATAAAATAGTCTCTTTTATGCTGTCGGAGAACCCTGTCTTCTGCCTTTCAAATCTAAGTGATGACGTAACTCTAACAATGTAATACTACTTTAACAATCTAGTAGCTTTGGTAAATGCAATCTGGCAAAATTTGTTGGAGTTGCAAGATTCTACGAAAGATTTTGCTCACTCTGCGTCTTAGTATGATAGCAACTCATCGTCTATGTATACAAGTGTAACGCCATTTTTCCTAATTTTCTCACATATACGGATAAATTCTCTGTAATATTTCAAATGTTTCCCTCATTCGAGCCACGTTACGTCCACAGAACAATACAAAACTATAATTTGTTTGCGTACCACGAAAAATTTTGTGTATAAAGTTGGTGAGGATTTTTAAAATAACGATTGTTGTGGATGGCGCATATAACTAGAACGGTTGGTGTTATGCGACGAATTTCATGATGCGCTCTTTATTTTATTATTATTGCACTCGGAAATATGTGGGGATGTGTGTTTGTTAGAATAAATTGTTGTAGAATTTTTCGTGTGCATGGTCCTACAGTTTTTGTTGTGTATGTATATGTAATGGCATTGTGTTCTGTTGTCAACGACTGGAAAGTTTTGGGATAATTTGGGTTTTTGATGTCAAGTAATGAGCGAAATATCTTGATAACAATTTTGAGTAGGAATGTTGATTTAGTATAACGAAGCTTATGTAGAAAGACCCAAGAAATGATGAACGGACTGCGTGTAAGTTCATGTCGCCAGAAAGTGGATAACTACCGAGATGACGAATAAAGAGAAAATAGAAAGAAAGAAAAAATGATGATACCTCAAAATTGTGTTCATTCTCAAATTGTTTTGAATGTTTAGTAATGAAACTGTGGCAAGTGGGTGGTAATAGTATGCATCAACATGATTAGTGGAACTATTTTAGAATTTATCAACACACACCGGGATTCCAATTTCAGGTTCATTTGATACTATGAGCTTCGTCTTTTAATAGCCAGCGAGTCCATTCGCGATTTATGTGATTATGGAAATGTTTATACGAGCTGATTTAACAGTCTATTTTAGAAAGCTAAAGTCTATTTTAAAATAGCTATTTTCAAACTAAATCTAGCTTCGAGGAAAATAATGCCTGTTCATTCATGCCATATTTTGATAAGTCACATGATCTCCTACTGTAAGTAAGCTGTCTTTTCCTAAAGCCAAAAAGGTAAGTCATGTGACACCTAAATTAAACCATATTTTGACTGCTCCGTGAAATGTGATCAACCATATCTCACTCGGGAGGCAGTATGTGGCCCAATACGATTGCTAGATTTGAATCTCTTATGGGTTGACTGCCATCAGGATGTCCTGTCATTGCCTTTTTTAAGTTAAATCAGTATAAAACTATTCGAATCTGTACAGACACACACAAAATCTAAAACGGTGTTTAAAAGAAACGATCGGCTCGTCGCTCAGCACTGTACATTTAAAAACAACGTTCCATCGATTTCATTCGATATATTTAAAAGTACTTTCTTCCTCTCATTTGTTATTTAACAACCAACAAACTTCAACAACATATTCATCATTACCCACTATACAAAACCGCCTCATATTTCCTCCTTCCGTATCACCTACCCCTAAATTATTCTCCTCGTAATTACGTTCCCGAGTGTTAACCCCAACAGCTCCCATTAGAACAGTTCCCACATCATTGAAAAACATATTACCCAAAATAACATTACCGGACTAACCATTAGTGAAATTTTTACGTCCATATTCCCCGGACGCACCTGTCCTTGGGTCAAGTTGTCTAGGTCAGAAGGTAGCGAGCCAATCCCAAAGGTACCCGGACAGGGTAACGAAAGTAATCAGGGGTCAAACGCGAAAAGGTTTTAATATTTTTTGGTCGTGTCCGTCTGTTGTTTTTGGGGTTATGTAAGATTTTTGTTTTAAGAGGATGGTTGGGTTGGACGTGTGCGATTATTTTGTTGTTTTATGAAAAAAAAAAAATGTTTGAAGAAGAAGACTTAGAAGTTTAGTTTTATAGATACACTTCAGCCCGCGACTTTTTGCGTGATTTTTTAGCCCCCGATCTTCTGTTTTGTAGTCATTTTTTATCGTGGCACCATCATCAAATGAGTCTTCTCACCCAGGGCGGGACGAGAAGGGCTGTCAGACTTGTACTAGCTAAAATCCACGATGATCCTTAGCTCTTCACGTTACAGGTTCGCTGTTATCTGATGAGATAGTCCCGTGATCCCATAAATTTTAATGTATAGTATAGAATTCATGATAAAATGTATCTTCCTACCAGAAAAAGGATTTTAGAATTAAATCATTCGTTCTGAAGATTGTTTTCTACGAGTCCAAACAAAGCTATACCTGTTTATAATATAAAAAGATTCTCCCTAGAATATAAAATTTTCCATATTCCTGTGAAAATATGAACACTTCCAACGGTATCTAACCTCATTTTCACTGCTAAAAAGCTAACACAAACAGTTTACCTCAAAACAAAAATCTGAGCAAGCAACAACCTAAATAAGCCGTAGCAGCGAATCTATCAAACATTTTTACTTTGCTTGCCAATTTTGTTCTACGAAAACGGGGGTTTCATCCACCGAACGTATCCACCAAGCGTCTATGTAACAGATCTGGCTCTTTGATCCTTCGTGCACATTTGAATATGTAAATTTCAAAAGGGGATGAGCACGAAAGCTGCCCAACTAAACGGCAACGGCGCTGTAGAATTTAATGTTGATTTTAATTCTAATATTGGTTCAGGATATTCGGGTACTACACAGTAAGTGTTGTCGGAGCAAATATAGGATTTTAATTTCCTTTCCAATTGTTTGCCTATGAAGTTTGCTCAGTTTTTAGTGGATTCAGTAAGTAATGGGTGTGTGAAGCTAAATTAATTTTGTGGAATAGGTACATTTGTATGCAAATGTAGTAATGTAGGGGATTTAGATGTGGGGCCGGAATGCATTATTAGCTTATCGTAGAATGCAAGATTGGTATTATAGAAGACGAATAGTCTAAAAGGGGGTCTTTTAGAAAATTGGTAGAAGTATTCATCTTAATACATTAAAATTTTACGTGGACATCTTCTGGCTGATGATGATTCCTGAATGACGGACGATTGATTATAAAATTGATATCAGTGGCTTTCTGAAATTTTTTAGGCTTCAACAGCTGTGGTCAGGGCGGGTTTTTTGCTCTGTACCTTTTCAGACCATACTTATTGAAATTAGGTCGCAGTAGATTAATTAGAGCCAGATTATTAAGTGGATTATGAATTCTCGTAAATATAGGTAACCGCAAACGCTGTTAATACAAGGACAGTTCGCCTGCATTTGATAATTACGCTCTGACCAAATCGAATTCAGTTTACAAACAAATTAATTAGGAATCCTTTATAGTGAACTATTGCTGCTAGGTACAGTAATATTAGTTAGGATACCAGTAATCATTATTTAGTAAAATTAAGTAAGCTTTTGTAACTGAGTGATGGAAATAAAACTGGTCATCTACATAATTGTGATTAAATGCCTAAAGGCCAATCGTTACAATATGTAATAGGCTTGTGAATGTGTTAACTCTGTAGTAGTGATAATTTGGAGGTCTATACTGAACAATATTATTAATTTTAAACAAATAGTTTAAAGATACCTACTTAATCAAGACAGGCTATCCAAAGAAGCATCGTATTGTAATGGTGATTGCAAATCTGCTCTGAGTTAAGGCTATACAGGATTGGACACATTACTGACTTAACCCTATGTCGTTTTGCCATCTAGCCTAACTGGCACTAGGTTTTTTTATTATTTATTTTATTTCTCGATTGTTAGTAAATAGTTCCATATCCTACTAATAATAGAAGTGCGAAAGTTTGTGAGAATGTATAAGTAGGTATGTTTGTTACTCTTTCACGCAAAAACGACAAAACGAATTTGGCCAAAAATTTGGTACACAGATAGTTTGGTACCTGGATTAACACATAGGATAGTTTTTATCCCGATTTTATGTTCCTGTGGGATAATTTTCGAGTTGCAGGTGAAGCCGTTGCTGACAACAGCTAGTCAATTATATTCATCACCGACTGCTGTACAATCGTTTGTTAATCTTATTTTGGGTGTTAATACTCTTTTTCCTACGAGTATGTGTTCATTTTCAAGAAATGCACAGAAATCTATTGAGATCTTTTTAAATTTCTTTTTATTTATAGTTAATAATCTTATTTATTCATAGATCGTCATTACGGTCCAACATCTTTCACTAAGAGGAGGTATATGTCTCATCAGTGAAAAACATAATCATTTCCGGGCTGATCTAATATATAAAATTCTCGTGTCACCGCTCTGAAACGGCTTGACCGACTTCTATTAAATTTTATAATTTTGCAAATTCAGGAGGTCTGAGAATTGGCTACTATATATTTTTCACAACCTTATGTGATAAGGGTTATTACCCTTAATTTTTTTACTAGAAATAACTTGTATGGCAAAACAACGTTTGTGGGTTTTTGTACAACCATCTTTTAAAAATCAAGCTCCTTTAAAACCTTAATTGGCAGACAGTCCATTTGTATTTGTACCACAAAACCCCAAAGCCAGGAGTAAACAGACTGACTAGATTGAATAAATTCGAACCACATTTAGTTTGAATTCCCTTGCTCAACGTACATAGTAACATCTACATATGCATCCACTTTCCCGTTCCGTCCGGCGTTCCAACTTTTTCCAATCTCGATAGATAGGAAATTTTAAAATGCTTATTGGAAAATTCAACTTATCTGGACATTAGTAAATGTGGATTGGGTGCAAGAAATGTGAGTTTTAAATGAGATTTTGTCTATCAAGTAGCGATTGGCCGAGTTGTTCTTGTGGAAGATATTTTTGTTTGGTCTGCAGTTTAAATTGGAAATGTGCTTTTGATTTGGCTTTTTATTTATTTCATATTACAATTTAGAGAACATTTTAAGCGCTCATGCACACGAGACGGTTTTGCGCCGGAGCTAAGCTAAGTCAAACCGGGTCTACGGGCGGTCGTCAGCCGTGTATGAAACTCTATGAAGCTAACCATACGACGCCGGCGGCGGCGCTAGAGCCGGCTTAAAAAACCGTGCCGTGTTAAAACCGTCTCGCGTGAATGACCGTTAATACTTTTTGGGTTTTTCGCTGAACAAAATGTCTAGAGCAGATTAGTAGTAAACCACGTAGCTTATCTCCATAGTTTCACCCCTGTAGCTTGGCTCCTTTAGGTCGTATTATAATATTAGAAGTTAATAGCTTTCCTGAATAAATATGCTATCCGACACAAAAATATTTTTTCAATTTGAACCAGTATTTACTTTCTGAAGTTAGCGTGTTTAACCAAACAAGCAAACATAAAAACTCTTCTGCTCTACATAACATTACACATTATTATCTCTCTAAGAGTATTACTCCCAATGATTCAACAATGCGCTTGCTCTTCACAAACTCAAAACAAGAAAATAAAATTCATAATAAAATTTTCTTCACCTCTCTACACAGAAAAACAAAACAACATCTTGAAACTCAACCAACATAGGGTACACTTGAGATACAACAATTGTCTCTGGAGTTTATACACTCATAGTTTCAACTTTTCTTCACAAGAGCATTAGATTTTTATCTGTACTAGCTTATCACAAAGAAAAACAATCAAATCACCGCTAAAAGAAAGTCGTATCAACAAAGAACATGTTATCTACAAAAGATTATCTCGGCACTAGTGGTGTGGGACCTTTCGCCGAAACCGAATTCGAAGACGTGACGATATGGTTATTTTTCGGCTAAAAAGGATTTTGTTTGTTATGGGTTTACACGTTAGCGGCTTATCCAATTGATGTACACATATAGCAGGTTTGTTTTCGTATGTTCACGTGTGTTTTTATTTTTTCTTTATATCTTGTGATAGTGTTACATCTTCGGTGAATATTTTATATATTTGGTAATTAAAATTATAATCAGTCTTGTGTTATAAAGTACGTATCATTCCGTGACAAAATGCAATTAATTGCGGGTTCAATCCCGCACGGAAAAAAATGTGTTTAATCTTCAAGTAGTTGTATCAGGTCTGGGAGTTTGTGTATGAGTTTCAAAGTTTTGTAAACGCACCCACGATACAGAAAAATCACTAGTGGTGGGTATCATTTAAAAACAAAATGGTGGCCGAATAATAAAGTTTCGGCTTTCGGCCTCTTAACAACAGAATCCAACACTATTGCTTCACAAACTAAATGAAGAGCTCTTCGTATAGAATTTATTTTCTCAACACAAATACTGAGAATAGCATTAAGAATTAATTAGTTTTAAGTCTTTATTTAGACGGAACAATTACTGTCTGTGGTGACGTATTAGACTATTCTGGTGAAATAATTACGCTGTTAATGTAAATGGCACTTTAGTATGGTAGATTTTGCGTTTAGAAGAGGAAATCTGATTTGTTTACAAATGTCTGAGTAATTATATTGATGAGAAAGAGATTTGCTGTCAACTAATATTTACTCCCTCGAAAAAAATATAAAATATTTGGCTTTGAACTATTCTGTACAAAATAATCATAATTTAATATACAACATTGTATCATAATTAACGCACATCCTGAATAAATAAATTAAGCTTAAACGCTGGTTATAGTAGTTATCTATACCGGAGCCAAGAATTCTGAATTCACACAAAAACAAAACAACTTCTTATTGGGGTTCCTTACGGAAAGCCAACAGGAGATTTTAAGATTGCTGCCTGTCCGCTGAACTATAAACTGTTTCTTTTCAAAACCATATTCAGTATAAAAACCGGCCAAGTGCGTGTCGGGCCACGCACAGTGTAGGGTTCCGTAGTTGCCCATCAAAATACTTATGCGAACTAACTAAACTGATTCGCTGAATTTAATTTTAAAAAGAACAATTTTAAAAATCGGTCCAGGTGTCTTTGAGAAATCAGGGAAAATACATAAGAAAAAAGATTACGACGAATTTAAAACCTCCTCCTTTTTTGAAGTTAGTTAAAAATAGTTGACGATAAAAACCTACCTATCCCCAAAAAACATACCGTAAAAACATACCTATTAAAGCTGTAAAAATAAAGTTGACAAACTTACATTTGCGGTTGAAGAGCATGTTCTCCGATACATTTTGTTTAAGAAAACATATTATTTAAGTACATTTTATAAGTTGGTCGACTATTACTCGTAAAGTTGTAAAGCCTACTTAGTCATGATAATTTTCTTTTAAACTTCGTTATATATACTACTATTGTGAATTTTTCCACACCCCCAAACATAACCGTTTAGCTGGTAGAGGGGGGGGGGGACACTCGAATCGAGCAAAATTTAGCACTTTAAAGCTTAATATTTCACAAACGAATTTCTTTATCAAAAAACTGTTAATGGAAACTATAATTATTTTTTAAAGGCCTATTTAATGATACCCCACACTAAGGGGTACGCGAGAAAAAAAAAATCCTCACTTTACGTGTAAGTACAGGAGGTACCCTAAAAAAAAATATTTTACGAGATTTTATTTTACCACTTTTTCGGCACACTAAATCCGTATATTCACACCAAATTACAGCTCTCTAGTACTGTGCGTCTCTGAGCTAAACTGCGGACAGACGGACGGACGGACGGACGGACATGGCGAAACTATAAGGGTTCCTTGTTGAGTACGGAACCCTAAAAAAACATAAAATCATTTCTATTAGAATCCGCCTTTATTAGAAATGTGTTTCTTTCACAATTTTGTTTTAACTTTCACGGTTAAGTTAGTTTGTTGGGATCATACTCATGTCGACAGAAACGCAACTCGCCAGATTCGTAACGTAATTCGTTTTGTTTATGTGACTAGCATTCATTGCATCTACCTCTGTCCTTCCATACTCCTTGCAGTTTAATTTTGTTTTGACGTAAAGTTCAAAGGAAATGCACTTATACAAGTAATAATTATTCCTCAAACATGGCGGAATTTCCACCAACTTCTAGAAAAAAGTTTAATCGGAAATTATTGTGAACGGATTTTGAACTACGGTCTGTAACTTTCACTGGCTGGAATGGAGTTATTATTTTTAATAGTTTTTCCACCAGTTTTTTTTTCATCTTATTTCTTTGGTAGGAGTTGAGTTTCAGATTGTTTTAAACTTCAGTTTAATGCTTTGAGGTTTCTCTTCAATCCGGACGATTAAATACGTCCTGTTCTTTACCATATTTTTTTTAGTAGATGAATTGATATTGAGCGTGTTTTTAATGATTTGATTCGATTAATGAATGAATTCTTACCCGGGTCTCGTTAAACCGGGCAGGAGTTTTAAAACAAAAAAATGCAGTCCATTTCACTTGATGGTATTGTAGTTTTATAGCACAATTAGTTCTTTAAGAAATTATTGGGAAGATTGCAAACAAACAAAACCTTAAAAAATTAACCGACTTCAAAAACAACTACACAAAAGTATCTAATATTTTTTCTTTAGAAAGTCGATGACTTTGTTTTTTATTTCATTGACTTTTTATTATCGACCGCATTGAGAACCATCTCCTTTTTGATGTCAGTTAAAAATGAAATAAACCTTTTCTCTTCGCTAAAATCCTTCAAATTGCAACATTTTATCTCTATTTTTGCTTCCGCTAAAGCGAGAATCGTGTTTCTTAGACGCTTTTGCAAAATCTCTAGGTATTTCAAGTTCATATTTCCAAAACAAACATCCAAACTACTATAAATATTGTCCCCAACTCAATTCTTAATCAAACCACACAATAATAAAGCGAATGTCAACATCCATCTTTATAAAATGTTCAACTAAACTCTAAAAGCTTTGACATCCGCGTGTATTTCATTTCCTCATACGTTCCCCAGAGTAAATTGAATTGTGGTAACGTCATGATCTCGTAGAGCACTGCGGACAAGTAACAAAACTGAACAGAAGTATCTACCCACCACGCGGGTGGGTAATGGTCGAATGCCTCTATCAAAGAGGACTCAGCGGTAGATGAAATAAGGGCTGAATATTGTAATAAACAAGCGAAATATATTTAAAAAAAACTTGAGAGTTTTTAAGGGACACCCGGATGGAACGAAGTTACTGTATACACCCAACAAAAATGAAATATGTATACAAATAAATAAAAAGAGCCCCCTTTCGAAACGCGCGATAAGGAACTTCGTTTCAGAAAAAACAAAGAAAGAGGGAATTTGGCCTACGCAAATATAGATGTGTACCAGGAGGGATGGCACTCATGTGAATAAAAGAGTGATGAGTACCAATGTTGATGGATGGAGAGGAAGAAAAAGGTCAAAGAAAAGATGGATGGATTATCTAAGGAATGATAATGAATGTTTGTTCCGGGTCTGGGTATTTCTGTATGTGAGTTTCTATGTTTGTAAATACACCCACGACACAGGAGAAACTAGTGTCGGGCAATGTTTAAAAAAAAAACGAAATACCACAGACCCAACTGCACTCAACTGACACAAACGCATTTATCTATGTGTGAGTGCGTTTTCACTCGTTGTACGAATCCGACCTTCTGTATCCACTACTATAAACACAAACTTTGTATTGAGTTGTTTAGGAAAAGGAGGTTCCGTTGTTAAACGGGAAGTAAATATACGAACAGCTAATCCCGTAATGGAGGGAGCAACCATTAATGCAATGAAAGGAATGAGAACTAAAATTCTGGGAACTGATGAAATAATTTGCTTAAGAAATCTGGCTTATACAAATGTACTTGTAAATGTAGTTTGTGTGTGGAACTTTACGAAGGTTTCCGTTTTATTTGTGTTATTTTTAAAGTTGAAAGGTCTTGTGTATAAAATACCTACTCAGAACTGGCGTGCTTGTATGTCTCGAAGTAAAAATGATGGGATCATTCTCATGTCGACAGAAACGCAACTTGTCAGATTTGGAACTCGTCATCTCTCAGGATGGACTTCTTCTCAACTTGTCAGAAACGTAACTCGACACAAACGCACTTTGTCAGAAATGTAACTCGTCAGATTCGCAACTCGTCAGATCTTTTTTTTTTAAGATAATGTTTATTTATATTATGACGCTCATCGGCAAAATCCTATTTATTAATTTTATTGTTTGTCGAGCTGCGTCTTTGAAAATCTGAAGAGTTGCGTTTTTGACGAGATGCAGTTCTGACGAGTGGCGATTCTGTCTACATAGGTATGATCCAGTAGCGGGACTAACGAGCTACCGTGATCCCGGAACGTAATGGGCTATTGAAGGACAGCGTGGATTTTAGTCAGTACAAGTCTGACAGTCGCTCCCCTCCTACCTTGGGTAGGAGGACCCATTTGATGATTATACAACGAAAAAAAAAAAGACCGACAGAGCTATCAAAGTTTTTAACCCTTTAATACGAGCGAAAAATTCGTAAAATAAATTCCTCTGGCTATTGTTTAGTTTGGCAATTCAATAGGTTTTAATTAAAAATTTCGTATGTTCCGAGTTTGTTTGTCCTGATCAATGGATTTTTGGAATACGTATTTGTAAGCTACGGGTGTGAAGCTCAATTTCATTACATTTACAGTTTTAGAATGTGATATTTATTTTTAGGATTATGTGTGTGTGAGCTATATCACCCTCTGGTATCAGAGTTTTTAAGCTGATTTCCCTAAACCTCTGATATTGGACTGATAATATTTTTTTTTGACGTGACGACGCCTTATCATTTCAATGGTCGGCTGCACGTCCGAAAAAAGATGACGCCATGCGGCGTTACCTCGCTCTGTAGCGTTCCATAGCAATGTGCGTGTCAATTTTTAGGGTTCCGTAGTCAACAAGGAACCCTTATAGTTTCGCCATGTCCGTCCGTCCGTCCGTCCGTCCGTCCGTCTGTCCGCAGTTTAGCTCAGAGACGCACAGTACTAGAGAGCTGTAATTTGGTGTAAATATACGGATTTGTTGTGCCGAAAAAGTGGTAAAATAAAATCTCGTAAAATATTTTTTTTTAGGGTACCTCCAGTACTTACACGTAAAGTGAGGATATTTTTTTTCTCGCGTACCCCTTAGTGTGGGGTATCATTAAATAGGCCTTTAAAAAATAGTGATAGTTTCCATTAACAATTTTTTGATAAAAAAATTCGTTTGTGAAATATTAATCTTTAAAGTGCTAAATTTTGCTCGATTCGAGTGTCCCCCCCCTCTACCAGCTAAACGGTTATGTTTGGGGGTGTGAAAAAATTCGCAATAGTAGTATATATAACGAAGTTTAAAAGAAAATTATCATGACTAAGTAGGCTTTACAACTTTACGAGTAATAGTCGACCAACTTATAAAATGTACTTGATATCATATTTTCTTAAACAAAATGTATCGGAGACAACTGCAAATGTAAGTTTGTCAACTTTATTTTTACAGCTTTTATAGGTATATTTTTTGGGGATAGGTAGGTTTTTATCGTCAGCTATTTTTAACTAAATTCAAAAAAGGAGGAGGTTCTAAATTCGTTGTAATCTTTTTTCTTATGTATTTTCCCCGATTTCTCAAAGACTCCTGG
Source organism: Agrotis segetum (assembly GCA_036375495.1). Taxonomy (NCBI): domain Eukaryota; kingdom Metazoa; phylum Arthropoda; class Insecta; order Lepidoptera; family Noctuidae; genus Agrotis; species Agrotis segetum. Next base: position 3,637,708 of record JAQSVV010000031.1, read on the forward strand.
ACCGATTTTGAAAATTCTTCTTTTTAAAATTAAATTCAGCGAATCAGTTTAGTTAGTTCGCATAAGTATTTTGATGGGCAACTACGGAACCCTACACTGTGCGTGGCCCGACACGCACTTGGCCGGTTTTTTTGTTTATAGAAACGTAAGTGCAATATTTTCTTGATGACGTTGTCAGGTTCAACTATCGTCAGTAAACCGATTTTTTTACATGGGATTTTGTCTGATAAAAAAAAAATTAATACAATACAAATCAGATACAAATCTGCTTTATGACTTTTATGTTAACTTATGTCAGTGACATCCAAAAACAACTTAAAAAGTTCTCTTCTTAAAAGGGAGCTCACTTCTCCAATACTTTTAACCTTTAATCAAACTTTTATTTTTTTAGATTCTTTTGCTGTTTAATTGTCAATCCAAGTATCGTAATTTCGAGTTATATTTTATCCGTATGTATATAATTAGAGTTGTATTTGACTGTTTCATCAAAATAAATAGTCTCCCGAAATTACTTTTTATGCTACTGCTTGTTTTTTTATGCTGTACGTATTAAACAGATTTTACCTTTAAAAAGAAAATTATTGAAGATATTAAATAAATAAAAAAAAAATATTTATTTAATATCTTCAATAATTGTGTTATTTGTATTTCTATTTAAGGGTTTATAAAGAACTTTCTGCTACAACTTCGAATCAAACAGTGAACACTGTTTGATTTCGGTTGGCCTCACCACGTGAACGTCAAATCTCATTTGCAAACAGGAAAAACGGAATAGAATCAGAGTATAGGATTATATTTTACAAAAGAATCGTGTGTAGGTATTTTTGTATTCCCCGATCAGGAAATCGCATGTGTTCACTCTATAAGTGAAAATAAGTTTGTGTCCTTTGTCGGGATTTGGAGACAGTAATCAAAAGTTCAATTTTCACAGATAGAAGGTGAAAAGTCCCAAAAAAAATCGATTGTCTTTAAAGTAGGTTTACTGACGATAGTTGAACGTGACAACGTCACAAGAATATATATAAACGCTAATAATAAGTTGCTATAAACAAACAATTGACACGCCGTTGCTATGGAACGCTACAGAGCGAGGTAACGCCTCATGACGTCGTTATCACGTCTAAATAAAATAATAAGTTTAAAGGTAGAAATGTCAAGATTCTGTATCTGACATGCTTTTATATATTTAAAAAAAAAATACAATAAATAACGCACATCGTATATCTCAGTGTATAGATTTTTTTAACTGTGATTTAACAACCAATCATCTGAAAAATTACCAAATAATAAACTAGGATTATAAGTCCAAAAAAACTGCCTGAAAAACGTGGCAAATAAAGATGCTTATACTAGCAAATAAAAATACGAAGAATAAATAAAATTGTACCTAACAATACTATCCAAGAATATCTTTCCCTCGTCTCTCGCATCTAAAAGGGAGCAAAACATAAGACGATTGTACAAAGCCTTCCCTATTATATCAGATTTGAGATAAGCACGGCATTCAATTGGAACCCAGGACAATCCTGCTTAATTCCGAGCATTGTGGCCACCTGTAATCCTGGATGGTTCTTGGACAGATATAACGGACTGGCCAGTGGCTCCCAAACTGTTTCAAGAGAAGAGACGCTGGGAGAATACGTCCTAGAACACTCAAATACACTGACCAGTACTCTTAGCACGAATTTTCAGTAAACTGGAACTTTGACAATTTCAAATTGACAATTTTCAAGGAAAAAATTAGTTCCTTCTTTGCACACCAGAGGCGTTGGTCCAATTTTTCATACAAGAAACGCTGTAAATACTGTTAAGTAAAAGAGTGAAAATTTGTGCTAATATAATCGCTTCGCCCGTTCGGGCTCTATAATGCTACGAATAGACAGACAGTTATGTCTAACATATAACAGCGCTTTTATTCCGTCGGGGGACAAATAAATTACATCGAAAAAAGTTACTGTCTTAGTAAATATTTAAGGTCGTGTTGTGAAAAGTGGAATTTAACAGTTTTAATTTTCTTTCTTGAGAAAAAATGTAACGCATTTTTTTGTACAATATGAATCCAAAGACAAAATTGATTTCTTTATGTTTAGAAAATGAAACATACATAACTTTCATGAAAATGAAATTCAGTGCCCATGCAATTCTCATAATTTCGTGGTCCATAAATTTTAACCAAGTGGTCCATTGGTTGAGAACCAATGGACCAGACACTGGACAGAGGAAAAGCGTGGCTATTGCGGTGGCTCTGTTGCTTTGTCTAGTTCAATTACTGCAGGGTACTGTGACGGGAGGAAACGGATGGTCTTATTGTAAATGGCTGGAAAATTATGGTTTTGCAGCGTGTTCGTTTGGAAATACTGAGATTTGGTATTACTGGGAACAGGAAATTAAGCCAGTTTAATGTTGAATAATGGGAATCTGGTGAAAATTTTAGGCAGTTTTGGGTTATTGGCACCTACGTATATACGTAAATGTAAATAAAATAAAACACCATACATTGTCGGGAGCTTCGTTCTACTAAGCCGTCTTCTCGTATCACACATTTTTTTTTTTTTTTATTAAACTTTTTGCACAAAGTAGTACAACGGCGGACTTAATGCCGTAGGCAAGCATTCTCTAACAGTCTACCTTAGGGTGATGCAGAGATAAAACATAGTAGGTGCAACAAAAAAAGAACCATTCATTAGTGATATTACATACCTATGTAATATAATATAATACAATTCTCGTGTTACTTAATTAATGTTATTATTAAAAAACTTAATTTTTGTTACAGCCACATCACTGGTGACGTACGCGGGAGAGCGATTCGACTTCATTCTGGAGGCCAATAATGAAATAGACAACTATTGGATCAGGTATCGAGGCTTGATGGATTGTGACGAAATGTAAGTATTGAGAAAAAAACGTTCTAAAAATACATTAAGAATGTCTACAATTACATAAAACAATCACCAATAATAATTATTTTCGTATACCAAAATGGATAAATGTTCATCAAATCTAAAAGATTTCAGAGACACCCCGAAGTTCGGTTTGGTTAGGTTCCTTTAGTTAGACCCCGCAAATAGAAAAAGAAGCTTCGTCCACCCTGCTCAGGTTGGTGTTTTTAAATTTTGCAGAAAATAGGTTAATTTCTACAATACTTTATGATACACAATTTGGTGAGCATGTATTAATTCTGGCAGATATTTAGATTATTTTGTTTTTAAATAGGTACTTTTTCTGCTGGGCCTTTCTTAAACACGAGCCTTTCTTTTTCACGCACAGATTCACAAAGGCAAAGCAAGTTGGTGTCCTGCACTACGAAGGAGCGATGGATTTGGAACCTCCCGGCGACCCCACATGGGAAGAGCTGCATAATGAAGGATTGGTGAGTGCATAAAATATTTATGTTCATAAATATTATGTTCATATATATTTATGTTCATATACACCGTGACTTTTTAGTCGTCTTACAAAAGCAGCCCAGATCATGTATCCAATGTCTAGAACACGTTTATAATAAAAAAATAGGTATTTAAAAATTTTAAAATTTTAAAAATAAAATTTAAATTCGTTATTATGACGCCAGGCGTAGTTCGAAACACCCTTGTTTCATAGAAAATGGAGATGGAAAGATCTGCCCGACTATTGCACTAGGTAGGTATACTCTACAGCTTGATATGTAAACATTTTAACAGGGTGTTTCATATTTCTAATGTATTAAAAAATATATTATTAACGATTAAAAAAGAAAAAAAACTTGCCTAGAGGTATTTTAGGTCGGATACATTAAGTGGACCCTTTTTGTAAGACGACTAAAAAGTCACGGTGTATATTTATGTTCATAAATATTTTGTGGTATCTACTTGATCGAAAGTGGCGCCTGTTACAGAAAAAATGAAAGGGAATCGTCTATCTTGGTTTGGACATGTGATAAGGAGGGATGACAATCATGTGACTAAGAGAGTGATGAGTATGAATGTTGATGGATGTTGATGGATGGATGGAGAGAAAATTAATAATGGAAAATTTAAATGTTTTTAAAAGGTCCAGGATGTGAATAAAGATAAGGAGAAAGTAGTATGTCACAATCGCAGCAAGTAGCGTTCAATGATTTCTGCCTATCCCCATAGAGGACAGACATAAGTTTTAAATTTTGTAAAGTGCTTTTCATAATATTCCTACTATGCTACAATAACAACGTCATCATCATCATCATCAGCCTATAATGTTCCCACTGCTGGGACACAGGCCTCCTCTCTGTGAGAGGGAGTGGGCCATAATCCTCTACGCGGGCCCAGTGCGGGTTGGTAGCTGTCACATGTCTTCGAATTTTTGGTTCTAGGACATGCCGGTTTCCTCAAGATGTTTTCCTTTACCGTTTTTGAGGGCAGTGGTGATGAAATAAATTAGGTACACAAAGTAATGCGCCTGGCGGGGTTCGAACCAACGTAATAACAACGTCTACACCCGAAAAAAAAGGCACACAAACAACATTATTTCAAGTTACCTTCCATTCAACACTTAAACTGCCACCCCATGCAAATATTTAAATAATAAATTCGGTAAAAAGCGCCTTAGCATTGCATATTCAACACAACTACCGCCCAAGGTCACATTTTAACCCTATAAAAGTATATTGGTCACAGTTTCTATACGTCGATGTATAAAGCACCCTTGTGTGTCATAAAACTGTTGGATAGTGTAGGCTTCCCTTTATCTTGATATGACAGTTTCCCTTTTGTCATAGATCAACGATTACTAGAAGCGAGCTTTGTCGCGATATGTCTCCATATCGATTCTAAATCTATGCTTATATTTTAAAGCTTCAATTTTGAAAGTACAAAGGTATAGTTTGCCTTAACCATTTTTGTGGATAAAAAATCGGATCATTACATCCCGTTTCTTCTCAGTCAGGTATTTATTTCTGTATTTAACCGTATAGTTCGGTAGCGCCCCCGAAAGGGGCGCGACAAGTAAACCTACGCTGGCTCAATAGTGGGTCCAAAAGGGGCAGACGTTGTAGTCATACGACATCCTCATTATAAATTAAAAAAATATAATATTCTCTGCGTAAAATCCTATGAGTGCGCATTAATTAAGAATGTTAAATAAAAATCTGATTTATTCACGAAATTAAAACTTCTACATTTAGCGCCTATTTTCATAATTTACCGTAACAAAATCCAAAAGTGTAAATACGATCTTCGCCATTTTGATAGCAGTGCTGGGTGGGGCTAAAAATCATAAAAAACATGGTTTTCGGACATCCAACGAATCATTATAGGAGGAATGAATAACTCGTCATTTAGTATTGTAACGGATTCATACGTATTTCAACATAAATTAGCAGTGGTAATGAAAAATTTGATATCTGAACTCGAACTTTCGCGCCACTTTTGTTTGTTTACATTTTTATTTTGCACTTGGATCACACACGCGAGCTTTAACTCCATAATAATAAAGATAAATATCATGCCAAATATTATAAATAACGTAAAAAAGACCAGATCTTGGCGTCATTCTCTAATACAGGGCCAATAACACGTATTTTTCATTACCACTACTCAATTTGTATTCGTAATCGACAACCATGTTATTTTTTTTAATCGTAATGATGTGTGAAAGCGAGTATTCTAATCGATTCCATAATTGATTTTTTTGTCAACTCGAGTGAAAAAAATAAGGAAATTAGGAAATCGATTAACAAAAATTAAAATAAATTTGTTTTATGCTTAGAATACAATTATTATCTATTATAATATAGTTTAAAGCTTATAAAATAATATTACGTACATTGTCATTCCCAAAAAACAATAATAGACAAAGGAACAATGTCAGATAATAAATGTTTGAATGCGCGGCAATTATTTAATTCAAAAATTTTGAATTAGGAATGCACTCGCTGTGGTACTCGATAATCAAAATTATGTAATAACTTTTAATTTATTAGCTAATTTTTATTGTACATTTTATTTTGTACAATCATATAATTTTTGAATATAGAATGCCTTGGATTTTGATAGGCTTATTATAAATGAGTTTGTTTCCTACCAAATAAAAGTTTTTTTTTTATCGTGGTAAAATCATCAAATGAGTCCTTCCACCCCGGGCAGGGCGGGAGGGACTGTCAGACTTGTACTGACTAAAATCCACGGTGTCCTTCAATAACCCTTTATGTTCCGGGGTCATGTAATAACTCCCGCGACCCCGGTAGGCTTTGGCCCTCTAAGTTCTCATTATGCTGACGCTCTTTGAGGCGCACGTGGAACACGACGCGCTGTCGACCCAGGCATGGTCCATGGTCGGACGGCGAGTTGCCCTTTACTCGCTGTCCGCATGCCCGTGCCTACGGTGGCCGGAGATCGTCTGCCGACTTCCGACGCTGCGGGCGCCTACCACTATGGTTGGGGCGGAGGGAGGACGCTGTCCTCTCCCTCTCGCGGCTCCAAACAAAAGATAGCCAAATTAATTATTTTATTGTACTTTGTTTCGTGAGATTGGTTTGGTCATGTAAGTATTACACGTCAGAAATCGAGCTTTTGAAATAAAAAAAGAAAATGCTAGGTATTAATTTTTTTTACACTATTCGATGTCGCTTAGGATCAAATTCGGTGAAGTAATGATAACTTGGTAAAATATGAACTAATATACAAACAATAATTTAGTCATTGTACAGCAGAATAAAATCAAAATTCGCGCAAACTCACTTAAAGTTCGAATTTCAAAAAAATCTTTAATGTATTTACACCACGAAGTGATAATAAAAATTTGAAATAAGAACACTATGTTGTGAACATGGAGGTATTCCTCGTAGCGCTCCTGTTTTGAAGCGCGCCTATCTAAGCGCTACTGTTTCATTCCTCTTACCGCTCCCAAAAGGAGCGCTAAGAGGAACGATTAAAAATATTAAAATTTATTTCCTCGTAGCGCTCCCATGATAAACCTTCGGATAGAGATGGGACTATACTAACTGATATTATCGATAATAACTAGATAATAAGTAGAACACATTGTTATAATATACAACTAGCGGCCCGTCCCGGCTCCGCACAGGTTTGGTTTTTATTTTGTTTGTTTTATTGTAATTTAGTCCAGGGTTTTTCAACCTGTGGGTCGCTAAGCCTCTTCAGGGGAGTCGCGAAGCTTCTCTAGAGGAGTGGTTAAAAGTTGAGAACCTTACATTTATCAAGCTCTATTTCAATTTAATATGCTAAAGTTTTTCCGCCTCGCTACGCTCGCCCATTAATGAAGGGTATGCTTGTGAAGGTAAAAAGAAGTCAACTTTTTTAGGTCACATTTCAATGAAAACTTGTCTTATGTTGGTGTAGAAATAGTAGATTTACTGTCACATGCCGCGCTCACTCTTCAAGTCTTTAATTTTTTTATCTCGCTTTTAGATTAAAACTTGTTTTGTCGTACTACGGAAACGTTTAACTTTTAGAGTACTCTGCGTTCAATCTTCTTTGTAGATTTGGCTTTTCATAGTCCAGAAATCTATAAATTTTCGAGCTCGCTGCGCTCGCTATTGAAAATATGTTTTAAGTTTCCATGACCGAATGACCTCGATTTTTATACATAATTCATTTTTCAATAATGCTTTTGTGGAAACTACTATTGAAAAATGAACTACGCAGCGAGCGTACTCCTACCGTTTACGAACTTAAAAACTTATATTTGTAGTACAAAATTAGTGTATACTCCTGTTGAGTTTTTCTTCTAGAAGGCGGTGTGGAAATATCGGTGTACAGTTATTCGCACTAGACAGTTTGTTTAATTCATATTTGGGGCGTCAAGCTGTACAGGCCCAGGGCGCCGACAATTTTAAATTACGCCACTGCTTGTAGATCATAAAAATATTTGCAGGAGTCGTACCAGCAACACGCAGCGCAGCAGTGCAATCGCTCAGCCACTTTGCTAACCGTGCCGTCAAAATTGAATGCTTGAAAAAAGCAACGGGTAGGGGGTCGCGAAATATTTCTTCATACTAAGGGGGTCGTGCCATGGAAAAGGTTGAAAAACCCTTTTAGTCCACGAAATAGATGAATATAATCTGCCGACATATGTTTATTATTTTTTTATTGTTTAGAAAGCTTATGATTTCTTTCCATTATGTTTCCCATTATTACCCTCCCTGCACACCTCAATGTTTTGTCGGAAGTTTTTCGTAGAATTATGGCAATGAGTTGTCTATCGTTTACGTCAATGGTAGAATTTTAAATGACTTTCTTTGTCCTAGGCGGGGCGAGAGAGTGTCAGACTCTTACTGACTAAAACCACCTATTGACTAAAATCACCCGCTCTGTCTGAGCCGGGACCCAGTAACGTATTGCGCTCATACACATAAGAGTGCCGAAAGCAAAATGATATTATTCTCTCAATTTCGTAATTTGGTTAAGCAACTTCGATGTCGATGATGCACACATGAGTTTAAAAAAAAATCGATATAATTCATTACGTTTACTTCATGCTTTTCCCTATTCCCTACAGGAGCGCTACGAGGAATACCTCCTAAAGCCTGCTGGCGTTGTGAGACTATCTCACCAGGTACATGACTGTGGAACGTAAAATTGAGAGAATAATATCATTTTGCTTTCGGCACTCTTATGTGTATGAGCGCAATACGTTACTGGGTCCCGGCTCAGACAGAGCGGGTGATTTTAGTCAGTAGGTGGTTTTAGTCAGTAAGAGTCTGACACTCTCTCGCCCCGCCTAGGACAAAGAAAGTCATTTAAAATTCTACCATTGACGTAAACGATAGACAACTCATTGCCATAATTCTACGAAAAACTTCCGACAAAACATTGAGGTGTGCAGGGAGGGTAATAATGGGAAACATAATGGAAAGAAATCATAAGCTTTCTAAACAATAAAAAAATAATAAACATATGTCGGCAGATTATATTCATCTATTTCGTGGACTAAAAGGGTTTTTCAACCTTTTCCATGGCACGACCCCCTTAGTATGAAGAAATATTTCGCGACCCCCTACCCGTTGCTTTTTTCAAGCATTCAATTTTGACGGCACGGTTAGCAAAGTGGCTGAGCGATTGCACTGCTGCGCTGCGTGTTGCTGGTACGACTCCTGCAAATATTTTTATGATCTACAAGCAGTGGCGTAATTTAAAATTGTCGGCGCCCTGGGCCTGTACAGCTTGACGCCCCAAATATGAATTAAACAAACTGTCTAGTGCGAATAACTGTACACCGATATTTCCACACCGCCTTCTAGAAGAAAAACTCAACAGGAGTATACACTAATTTTGTACTACAAATATAAGTTTTTAAGTTCGTAAACGGTAGGAGTACGCTCGCTGCGTAGTTCATTTTTCAATAGTAGTTTCCACAAAAGCATTATTGAAAAATGAATTATGTATAAAAATCGAGGTCATTCGGTCATGGAAACTTAAAACATATTTTCAATAGCGAGCGCAGCGAGCTCGAAAATTTATAGATTTCTGGACTATGAAAAGCCAAATCTACAAAGAAGATTGAACGCAGAGTACTCTAAAAGTTAAACGTTTCCGTAGTACGACAAAACAAGTTTTAATCTAAAAGCGAGATAAAAAAATTAAAGACTTGAAGAGTGAGCGCGGCATGTGACATTTTCATTGAAATGTGACCTAAAAAAGTTGACTTCTTTTTACCTTCACAAGCATACCCTTCATTAATGGGCGAGCGTAGCGAGGCGGAAAAACTTTAGCATATTAAATTGAAATAGAGCTTGATAAATGTAAGGTTCTCAACTTTTAACCACTCCTCTAGAGAAGCTTCGCGACTCCCCTGAAGAGGCTTAGCGACCCACAGGTTGAAAAACCCTGGACTAAAGGATTTACAATAAAACAAACAAAATAAAAACCAAACCCGTGCGGAGCCGGGACGGGCCGCTAGTTGTATATTATAACAATGTGTTCTACTTATTATCTAGTTATTATCGATAATATCAGTTAGTATAGTCCCATCTCTATCCGAAGGTTAATCATGGGAGCGCTACGAGGAAATAAATTTTAATATTTTTAATCGTTCCTCTTAGCGCTCCTTTTGGGAGCGGTAAGAGGAATGAAACAGTAGCGCTTAGATAGGCGCGCTTCAAAACAGGAGCGCTACGAGGAATACCTCGAACATGTAGCGAAACGTTATTTATTGGAAAAAATCCTTATACCTCAAGTTTGTCACATGTTTCTACTTACTTCACAGAATATTGATAGTTTGATTGCTGAATTTATATTTCAAAAATTTAATTTTTATGTTGTTATTTAATTTTTATCAAATCGGCCTCGAGACTTCCATAAGGATTTTTCGCTATTCCTCAAATTTAGCCAAACACGCCCCGTTGGAAATTCTAATTGTTTGTTACTGCAAGGAATCATTTAGAAGTACATACTCCCATCTCTCAGCATTAGATCCGAACCCGGTGTTTGTCTTTTCACGTTTTTTAGATCCGTTTTAAAAAGATAAATTGAAATTAATTAACGAAAACACAAAATGGGTATAAGTAAAACCATATGATTGAATTTAAGTTTAGAAGACACATAGGTATGTTTAGCCTCCAATGAAACACCGATAAATAAATTATTGCGTAAACGAAATAATACTTGAACATTTGAAATATATTATTATAAAATGATTCAGATTTAGATTCATAGACTTATTGCATGGACTGAGCTTTCTATAGTCAAAAAGCAGATAAATCAGTCCATGCTCTATGTCTTGTTTTACTTTTTTTTCATGTTCGATTATGTTGCGAGTATCGATTAGGCTGAATGAAGGTTTTTAATCGTTTTGTGAATATTGGGTTTACGGTCAGCACTAAAAAGAGTCATGTTGCAACATAGTTTTTGCAAATTTTTATCCAGACTTTGATCGTTATTATTTATGAAATTATGTATGAACACTGGCAAATCTAGTAATGTATATAGTAAGTTATTTTATTTATTTCACTGTTTAACCATTATTATCATGTGATAAGCTTCTTTATGTACATATTTTTCAGCACATCTAAATTACCTAGTTTTTGGAACGATGTAGAATTTTGTATGTTACACACATTTTACAACAGAATGAGGCAGTTTTATTACCCTCAACATGTTCTTAGAGATATTGTTCACAAACTTATCGCATGAAATAGCTGTAGTAACATATTTTTGATCAAAAATTGGATGCTGAAAGTTGACAAAAAATATTGTGTAATAGCTCAAATTTCGAATCACCTGGTCGACTCAGCTGATGTGTCATGTGTCAAAATATTGTCGTGCAGAGTGGTTAAAGATGGGAGGTTTCACGCAAAACTCGGCTCAGATGGCGCTACCAGCGCATGGTGTCATTTACTGTATGATTAATTTGACATACACTACACAACAGATAATATAACTACACACTCGAAGCTACACTTGAATGTTGTTTACGTTATGCGATTGTAGCGCCACTAACGGCTAAAACTCGCAGTGAAACCTATTGAAAAAGTATTTGACAAGTTTTCATCGTGCTTCAAGCACTTTTATACAAATGCACGAAGCTCTTAGGCTAAAGGAACTTGGGACCTATTTGAGCACTAAACCACACTAGCTTTAGGGAAACGCCCTAAAATTTGGCCGAAGTTTAGACCGTTTTCTTTTTTTTTTTAAATTCAATGAACATTGACAAAGTTAAAGCGCTTCGAAATTCGAAGAAAAGTGTGGGTGACATCATAACCCCTGTAAAATTAAACCGACCAAGTGATGTTTTATGATTCTTCGAAGCGTTGTATTTGCTTCGTTATTGGTTTTCGTAGCAAACGAAAAAATAGGTGCACATATTTTTTTATATCACATTTTTAGGGTTCCGTAGTCAACAAGGAACCCTTATAGTTTCGCCATGTCCGTCCGTCCGTCCGTCCGTCTGTTCGTCCGTCCGTCCGTCCGTCCGTCTGTCCGCAGTTTAGCTCAGAAACGCACAGTACTAGAGAGCTGTAATTTGGTGTAAATATACGGATTTGTTGTGCCGAAAAAGTGGTAAAATAAAATCTCGTAAAATATTTTTTTTTAGGGTACCTACCTCCTGTATTTACACGTAAAGTGAGGTTTTTTTTTTCGCGTACCCCTTAATGTGGGGTATCATTAAATAGGCCTTTAAAAATAATGATAGTTTCCATTAACAGTTTTTTTATAAAAAAATTCGTTTATGAAATATTAAGCTTTAAAGTGCTAAATTTTGCTCGATTCGAGTGTCCCCCCCCCCTCTACCAGCTAAACGGTTATGTTTGGGGGTGTGAAAAAATTCACAATAGTAGTATATATAACGGAGTTTAAAAGAAAATTATCATGGCTAAGTAGGCTTTACAACTTTACGAGTAATAGTCGACCAACTTATAAAATGTACTTGGATAATATGTTTTCTTAAACAAAATGTATCGGAGAACATGCTCTTCAACTGCAAATGTAAGTTTGTCAACTTTATTTTTACAGCTTTAATAGGTATTTTTTTTACGGTATGTTTTTTGGGGATCGGTGGAGCATACGGTGCAGGACTGCCCAGCTTGGGCGGCGCACCGACGTGTCCTCACGGCTGCGATAGGCGGAGACCTCTCGCGCTCGGCATTGGTTTCGGCCATGCTGCGGGGCGAGACGGAGTGGGAAGCGGTCGCCTCCTTCTGCGAAGCAGTAATGCTCGCGAAGGAGGAGGCGCGCCGCGAGCGAGAGAGGACAGAGTCCTCCCTCCGCCCCAACCGCGGTGTAGGACGCCCACGGCGACGGACGTCGCGCGACGATCTCCGGCCACCGTAGGCGCGGGCATGCGGGCAGCGAGTAAAGGGCAACTCGCTGCCCGACCAAGGACCATGCCCGGGTCGACGGCGCGTTGTGTCCCACGCGCGCCTCAAAGAGCGTCAGCATAATGACGGGGCCCCCCTCTCAGAGGGCCAAAGCCTGCCGGGGTCGCGGGATTATTCCCTAACCGTAACCCCGGAACATAACAGGCTATGAAGGACACCGTGGATTTTAGTCAGTAGAAGTCTGACAGTCCCTCCCGCCCTGCCCGGGGTTGGAGGACTCATTTGATGATTTTACCACGCTAAAAAAAAAAAAAAAAAAAAAAAAAATGTTTTTTGGGGATAGGTAGGTTTTTATCGTCAACTATTTTTAACTAATTTCAAAAAAAGGAGGTGGTTTTAAATTCGTCGTAATCTTTTTTCTTATGTATTATCCCTGATTTCTCAAAGACTCCTGGACCGATTTTGAAAAATCTTCTTTTTAAAATTTAATTCAGCGAATCAGTTTAGTTAGTTCGCATAAGTATTTTGATGGGCAACTACGGAACCCTACACTGTGCGTGGCCCGACACGCACTTGGCCGGTTTTTTAGTAAAAATTTTATTATGAATTGCGATAAAATTTGTAAAATGATATCCTTTTCAAAGTCACAACAATAAGTTGATACCTAATTATTTCAGTAGTATTTTCGCATAACAATATTCAGATTCCCTTCTATAACATTTTCTTATTCTACGTCTATGGTTATCAAAGATACGCATAATAAAGTGATATTTATAGCCTTTTGTTTTGCGGTTCGGCCAGTTGTTGTAGAGGGGACGGAAGCCTTCATGGCAAATGATGGCATTATGAAAATACGTAATTTAGTACAACTACCCATGGTGTTGGGTTTGATGCTTTGGGCTTCCATAATAGCAGTACCGGTTGGTTTTACTACCAAAAAACATCGATAGAATATAGTACAAGATTATGAAGTGGGTGATTATTTTGACTTATTGATCTTTGACAGTCGTTTTGAGTTGTCAGAAACTCGAAATCTTAATAAAGTTTGATGTTATCTAATAATCGGACTGTGGAGTTCAACACTTTCATATGGTTTTCTTAACTTTGATTTCACTTAATGGAAAACGACTTTCTGGTCTACGGTGAAATGAGAACATGGCTGACGCCTGACAAATTATAAATTTTGCCCTTATCACAGTCAAATTCAAATAAAAAATCTAATCAATCCAGCAAAAACGTCACAGAAACATTAATTATGCCCAATCTGATCCTTGAGTTAGGGCACGTTTTAATCGAATGAACCGGCGCGGCGACGTTAATAAATTCCCTCATTTTAAAACTTCACAACGATATAGTTGGCAAAGATCTGACCCTAAATTACGTGCCCAGTTAACAAGATCTGAGGACCTTCTCATTCATTAACCCCTTTTGAAAGGCCTAAGTTTTTGCCCACTTTTATAACAAAGTTTTTACAAAGAAATGGGACCAGCCGATTCTGTTCAGAAACTTGGTAATTTACTACGGTAACTTGTCACGTTAGTTCTTAGTGGTTTCAGAACTGACTAGAAGTTGAAGAGGTTTTGAATATATTAAATTAGTTTTTTGCACGCGGTTTTGGTTGCACTTATTTATTTTAGAATTGGTCAATTCAGCGTCACGAAGCGCTCTCTATCATTATAAGACCATTATTTTTGTTTTCTTCGAGAACGTTACTTTTTTTGGGGCGAAAGGTCCGTTTATAATTGAAGTTAGGTTATTGATGAGTTCTTTCGATTTCTCCAAGATCCCTTCATCAGATCCTGGCCAGATTACCATGGAAACATCTGAACAAACTCTCAAAAAAATCTAAGTGTTATCGACAAATCGGAGAACTTACATAAAAAATAATTCCGATGAATAGAGAATCTCCTGCTTTTTTCGGATTCGGTTAAAAATGACCCAAATTGTCACGCAAACAAAGTAACTTTCGTATTATTTTAATAATAAAATGTAGAATGTATGTACTTACACTAAACCTTTGTGATAGTGAGTTGGCATTTGAAACTGTTGAGGTTCGTACCATAGAGGTATAATTTTTAGTTGTGGACATAAAAACAGCGTTTTGGCCCGTCACGACCTAGCCGCTTATAGCGAGGCGGCGAGCGATAAGAGAGAGAAAACGCCCGTGAGGAATTCGCGTTACATAGTAACTAATACGCGCCGCCCTTCGCTCCTCTCATCGCTTAGATCGAGTGTCGTGAACTCAATTATATTTTATCTACAATTTGAGATTTTCATCATCGCTAGCCTTCTCCATAATATCTACAAATGAAAGCCAGGATCAACGGCTTAGTGTGCATAATATTTCAAGACTAAGGCTTTTCTTTCTTTTATCTCTTTATTCTTGTAAAATTATGTGCCCCGCATGATTGCTATCAAAACCACAAAGATTTTTTGTTTGTTGGCTATTCTAGTACTATCGTAATTGTAATTTAATTTTATAAACGTGTTAAAGAGTAAGTTTGTGTCCAGAAATTTTGTTTAAACGTTGTCTGAATAGAGTACAGTTTCCTAGGGCAACAATAATTATGATCACTTGATCATAGATGGCGTCCGAATTAGTTTTTAAATTCAAAATTAACGCAAGCGAAGCATCGGACAAAAGTTAGTAGCAAATAAATTCACAAGTTTTGGCTGATCATTTTCTTAACTGGCAAATTCTTAACTTTTTGCGACCCATGTCACCCGATTTTCTAAGCAGGTTACCTTCTCTCGAGAACGTAAAGGGCAATTGTAGGAACAAGGTGGATTTTGAATCAATAAGAGTCTTCTATTTGTGGGATGTGTCCAAATGTGTCCACATTATGCGATTGTCAAACAGACAGGCGAAGCGAATGCGATCCAAAGCGTTTTACGTAATTATTTGTAATGTATGGAATTGTTTGAATCGAGTCACATAGAAAAGCGAAAGCGATCCGATAGTCTATGTGACTGGCTTCAAACAATTCCATACATTACAAACAAAAACACCCCGCTTCGCGTTCGCCATGCTTGTCGGTTTGACAATTGAAAATGTTTTGGTAATTGTCACTTGACCACTGCTTTAGAGGCCCGAAAATTTACAGAAATAGAATGCAGTTCAAGACGGAATCTGATACCGATTGTAAGACGAATATTCCAAACGTCTTGCGATTCCAGCTTCCAAATCTTAGATATTCTCTGACTTGCTCTAACTTATAATAGTAGAGATAGCAAAACGAAGCCTGGAATTGAATATGATATTGATATTTTATTATTGATACTATCGTCCAAGGAATCATACATTCTTCACAAATTTTAATTGAAGGCCCATTTTTTAGGTTGAAAAATTATTCAAAGTCCTCCAGCTTCCCTTAACGTTTCAGGGTTTAGACAGTCCAGTCTGCTGCATCATCATTAGCTAATTAATGTTCCCACTGCTGGGACGCAGGTCTCGTTTGAGAGCAGTGGTGATGAAATAAATTACACAAAGTAACGCACCTGGCTGGGTTCGAACCCACGAGATACGACTTGTAAGTCGGAGCCGATACCACTGGGCCACCACTGGTGCATTTATACTTTTGTAATAATAATTGAAGTACTAATTTTTTAGCCGTGTTTTCTATGGAGTTTTTACGAAACCGTAAAAGCCATTCGTCTGTTTCCCTTTAGATCTACTTTGTTAACCGACTTCAAAAAAAAGGAGGAGGTTCTCAATTCGCCGGAATCCTTTTTTTTTATGTATGTTCCCCGATTTCTCGAAGACGCCTGGACCGATTTGGAAAATTTTTCTTTTGTTTGAAAGGGTATACTTTCCAATTGGCCCTATGATCATCAGGTCAGGATCTGATGACGGGATCCCAGGGAAATCGAGGGCAACCTTCAAATTTTATAGGCACATAGTACCATTTAATTATGTCTCTATATCCCCATATCCATTGTTCCTAAACTTCACAATGAAAATCATACTGCCACACACAATTCTATAACTAATACTCGTATCATAGTAATTAAAGACCACGTTCTCATGCCAGCAAGCCTCGTTTAAACGGAGAAGCAAGTGTGCTCATTAGTACCGTGTGCATATCCGTGATATTTTGAAATTCCGGCCACATTCTCGTTTGCACGGCACTGATACCGGCTGTCAACCGTAACGGTTTGCTGAAGCTTCAGATTTTCGGAGATTGTTGAATACACGACGTTCTGAAATCTTTTTGTCTTGTGACATTTTTGGGACATTAAGGATCAATCAATAGATCATTGTATTCATTTTTACTGCGACATTATTCTGTTTTTGTTAGTTTAAACAAAATAAATTCACTAAAAAAGTAATAATTTCGTCAATAATCAATCTATTGATTAATAATAAAGAGTTGTCTTCAAAAAAAAAGATGGCCTTTCAATAACTTGTCATTTCAATAATTTAGTAATGATACATAATGTAAATGAAATAAATATTCAGCAAATCTAGACACGCGGGAGCGTGTCAAGCCAAGTTCTCAAATATTACATGAAAAGTGTATTTTTAATTTAATTTTATTTTATTTTATTTTAAATCTTAACAACTGCCCCTTTTAAGCAAATAAGCCTGTGTTAAGAGACTAATTTACTAAAAGGCTTTTTCTTATCAATTATATTCTTGTTATATTCATTCTATTTATATTGTATTCTTGTTTTACAACTAATTAAGGTATTCTCAAACACACCACCACCAAACCAAACTAATCATTCGCTATTTCTTTGTGTTTCAACAGGGCAGAAAAAAAATTAAAGTAAGAAGAATTATTTTTACTATAACAGCACAAGATTTTTTCTGCCCATCTTTTAATTCCATCCTTTCACTTCTAACATACATTGCCTAAGAAAACTGCTGACGTAAGTTCCGAAATTCGCCTACTAGGCAACATCCGATATCCGAATATTCCGAATCAATCCCTCAGCCTCATGTCGTAAGAACTACGGCAGGAAAAACTATAAGATAAGTCCTTATCGTCACAACGACGGTATTAGGCAGGTCACAAAATCAAATCGCCTGCAGAAGCGGTAAAATTATCCCTTTGGCATAACGAGCCAGTAGTGAGCTGGCGGTATGCCAAACGCTATCAGTTGAGCTTTTGCATGCACCGATTAGAATAATGTACTGGCTTGAAGTAAAATGTTCTGGGGCTGGAGTTACTATCTTAGAATGGGGCTGGAAGATCGATTGGTTGGTAATGGGTTTCGACATTATTGAAATATATTTTTATGAAAGAAGCTTGGATTTTAATACTCCCTGTTTGTGAATGTGAGAACATTGTAGGTTGTGTGTATATAAATTTCCTCTTTTGTAGTGCCAATTTTCGTATCTAAGTATTCAAAAATTTTAACAATCAGTACAATAAACTGGAACTTTGACAATTTCAAATTGGCAATATTTTCAATTCATTGTCGCCAGGCGGATTAATTTGTGTAATTTATTTTATCACCAATGCTCTCAAAACGGCGAAGGAATATAATATAAGAATAACAAGTTTTAATTATCTGGTTATATTTCTTTGAAACAGTAAGCACCTTCGTATAATCTTACTGCTAACCTAATTATTGTACGAAAAGTCATATAGACAATCTTAGTAAGAAGAGCAATTCGAATCCAGCCAGGCGCATTACTGTGTAATTTATTTTATCACCACTGCTTTCAAAACGGTGAAGGAAAACATCGTGAGGAAACCGGCATGTCCTAGAACCAAAAATTCAAAGGCATGTGACATCTACCAACCCGCACTGGGCTCGCGTGGTGGATTATGGCCCATTCCCTCTCACAGAGGCCTGTGTCCCAGCAGTGGGAACATTATAGGCTGATGATGATGATGATGAACTAAATCGTTTGCAAACTTGTACCACTTAAGCACTATGTTACCTATTAAACTTAGGGAGATCGTTTTCAAGCTCTACGTTAACTTGTATCGATGTCGGGTTAAGATAAGCAGCTTAGCGGGTGTTACTTAATGCATAGATTGGATATTACAAGAGATTTTGATAGCACTTACTACGTATACCTAATGTTTGAGTAAACAATAATCTATGGTTGTACGCAAGGGGGTCACAGGGCTTTTTAAAATAGTTACCGTGATCCTGGAATGTAATGGGTAATTGAAAGAACAGGATGAAATTTAGTCGGTACGGGTCTGACAGTTCGCCGATTGTTACTCGTTTTCTCGCCGCCCAGTCAGACCACTGCCTAAAGTTGCTTCGCGAATGCTTCGCAAGGCTGTGTGGACGCACCAATAACCAGGGCAGGTTATAACCCTTAGGCTCCGAATCTAACCAGATATATTGATATTTCATTTGTCCCAGTATTCAATCCACAATTCTTCACTAACCAATTTGTTCTTCCACAGCAACTGAACGCATTGAACAAGGGAGAAGAAGATGAAGACACTATAAGTGTGGCTGAGATGAGGTCACTTGCGGGTCACGACGATAGTCTGAAGGAGGTCGCTGATTACCAGTTCTACATAGCATATGACTTCTACGCTAAGAACAACTCGCACTTCCATAGGTCACCTTACTACGGATATTACCAGGGTGAGTTTTGGTACTTTTTTGACCTTCGACCCATACTAGAATATTTTTTGTACAGGCTACTTTCTATCAACGACATCATTATACTAGTCTCTGCGGAATATAGGCCGGCCTATAGATATAGGACTAATAGTATCCAGGCGACAATTGCAACACAAAACCATACAGGCTCGTACACAGCTAACGCGTCAATGGATACCAAAGTTGTAAGGTTTCAGAAACTTGCGTCGTATTGTGTACGAAGGGTTTTAGTATCCAGTAATAATCATGAAATAACAAACATTTTGTCATAACAGCATGCAGCCCCAGTAAGTATACGAAATATCAAACTGTAGTTCTAAAACAAGACCATCAGATTACAGCAGAGAAATATCTTTTGAAAAATATTTTTCTCTAAAAATCCAAGCGAATTTCTCTGTAGCCGTATCGAGAGATACTTAAAATAGAATCAATCATGTTGGAAGGTGCTTAACACTTTGATGTATTAGCCTCTTAGTCTATAAGATCGATAGTTGATTGTACTAAATAAATAATAAATCTACTTAGGATAAAACTTTCGCAGACTGGCATAAAACACTTTTAATTGCTACTTCATTTAAAAATGAACCTTAGCGAACGCTATAAGGATAGGATTGCTGTAATTATGAAATGAGAAAGTCCCAATTAAAGGAATAATGATTCTTTTTTAATTTTGCGATTCATCAAATAAATAGGTGTTTTTAATTAAAGCATTCATTGAACGAAGTCCGAGGCTAATTACGTTATTTTGTGCACGAATGAAGGAAAGAAAATTGAAGAGTAATTTTTAATTTAGTTTTTGATTGGGTACTTGAGGAGAAATGATAAGATGAAAAGACAAAAAATAATAAACGAAGTATTAACATTTTTTTTCACTGATAGATTTATTAAGTCTATTCAACAGCATCCAATGAATAAAAAGTTCAAGTATTTTACAAAATTGTTTTTTGTCCACAGTCCCAGAAAAGAAAAATCGTCTATACACACCGCAGCTGAACCACATCAGTATGAAACTACCGTCAAGTCCTCTCCTCACCGCTAGACCTTCAATGGACAACTTCTGCAACGCTTCCAGCATCGACGAATCCTGTACCGAGGGCTACTGCGAGTGCTCCCATGTCTTAGCCGTCAAACTCAACTCCGTCGTTGAAGTAATCATCGTTGATGAAGGAGTCACCTTTGACGCCAACCATCCTTTCCACCTCCACGGTCATAGCTTCAGAGTTGTCGGTCTCAGAAGACTTGCTAAAGACACCACGATAGACGAAATCAAGGCGTACGACAAGGCAGGTCTACTGAAGAGAAATTTAAAGAATGCTCCGATTAAGGACACAGTTACTGTTCCTGATGGTGGATATACAGTTATTAGATTTAAGGCAGACAACCCTGGATACTGGCTCTTCCATTGCCACATTGAGTTCCATGTAGAAATTGGTATGGCTTTAGTTTTCAAAGTTGGTGAACACAAAGATATGGCGCCAATACCGAGAGATTTCCCCTCTTGTGGTAGTTACTTGCCTGACAACATGTTAGAACATGCCACTACAGAAAAGGCAAAGAGTGAAGGTGATGTCATCAATATATCTCATTGGTGGCCTGTGGTCTTTGTAAACAACAGCACATCAGCAAGTTCTGCTTTATACGCTTCAGGATTGGCAATTGTTTGTAGTATATTTATGCTAGCATTGCATTCAAAATCATAGTTCACATTTCAGACTTTTATTCCTAGATCATTAATGTCAATAGTCCAACTGCAATTTCCTAAGAATATTGTATGTTGTAATTTGTACTTACTTGATTTTTTATTTATTTCTTTTAAATTGTTAGTTTTTAAAATATTTTCTTTGACATGAAAACGAAATAGCTGTTTGTGATTTGTGTAACGATTTTTAAAAAGAAGTAATTTAAATGACTTTAACATGTTTTTCAAATCTTGCTAATCGTGAAGTGTATAGTTTTAGCGGCAATGTTAGTAATTAGTGGATTAGCTACATTTTCTATGCCATCGTAACTGTCTTGCCTTGTTTATAACGAATCCAAAATGTATGACAAGAAAACAATAGGGTAAAATGATAGGTTCCTACTTTCCAACGAATTTGGTTTAGGACTTTCTTAGTATAATTACTATGCTCCTACTTGGCCAAAACCTTTACGTTTAAGCGATAATGGGGCTTGCGACGACCACTTGAAAGACGAAAGATGCGTTGTAAGTCACGTGACGTTGAGGTCTTATAATTTTGCCAATACAAAATCTTCCTGTATAAAATTAGATGTTCCTTTCAATGTAAAGTTGACTGTGTTATATTTGCTATAAGCTGTTTCTGTATATTGAATAGTACTTACTTGTGTTTCATCATCATTATAATCGTCTGATTCAACGCGAATACCAGTGATGTGAACTATTTCACAGTTATTTTACAACTGATTTTGATCTTTATTTATGTAGCCATAAGGTTATTGATGATTTGCTGTCACTAACAAGTGCGTCAAAATTACAGTGATCTGTACCTATTCTAATGAAAATATGGTCTATGTTGGTTTGCTAAATTGTGGCGCTTAAAATACAGTGACCTTTACTCTCATAGCCGTAAAGTTGAGTTTAAAAGATGGAAAATAACTGTGAAAAGTCTGGTAAGGGGTCTCTTGGAACTCAAAAAACGATGGCAGTGTTAGTTCCAATTTTGAACACGCGCCAAAATATCCTTGTATACAGCAATACTTTAACTTACAACAGGAGATTATTATTTAAGTCTGTGATTGGTTTAAAACGAATCGACCAAAAAAGTAGTATTGAACATTTTGAAAAAATGTTTTTAATATTTTGTTAGACGTTGTTGATGATATGTGATATTATTTAGTTTAATGATGTTAATGTAATTTTAGTTTTTAAGTATTTTATAATAATGGAAAAATAAGTACACTTACCGACAGCATCTATATTGTTGTTTTATTTTAAACAAAACTTATCTTCATTACAGTTTGTTATTTCATTCATTCAAACCGTTCTGCACGCGTAGCATGACACCGTAGAATCGTTATTTTCGACGACTGAATGGATTAAATGGCTGAATGTAGATAGATTTCTATCGTCCTACTAAGTAGCGATGTTTATAAGATAGGAAATTGATGTTTCTATTCTTTACTCGTCTGCGGGTCTTGCTGGGTTCGGCCAATAAAGTGTCGAATTGTTGAGATAATATATTATAACTTAGTTTTCCAACTAACCACAAAACGAAGTTCACTAAGCAATTCGATTTTTTTTCTTTCAGTAATTGATAGATTATTATTCATCAGAATATCACTTAGGTGCTAAAAGCTAATAAAATGAACTTTCATAATTGTATTCATTTTTGAACAGAAACTCACACATTAACTTTTCATTCATCAATCAAAACTTTATAAACATGAGCAAAGTTAACAAGCATCTATTTTAAATAAAGTTGCAAACTAAATAGTAAAAATCCAAAAGTAATGCAACTCATCGCTCCACGCATTTCAAGGGAATACGAAAAAAATACTCATCTTCTAGTTTATTCTAAAAACTAGGAACTTACTCTTTAGACGATTTATTTTAGAACCATAGATATAATACATATTATAATGACTCGGCGTACACGCACGTGTCATGGATACCATGGATACAAAATTCGTAAGGTATCGGAGACTTGCTTCACCTTGCGTACGAAGGAGCGTGCATGCAGATCATGACAAGTAAAGAGCAATAGGCCGAGACTCCACCAAAGCTGTATCGAGCTGTGCTGGGTCGAGACGTGTATTGAACAACCAATAGAATTGCGTTATTGACACAGCTCCACTCCGCAACGCAATTCTATTGGTTGTTCAAAACACGTCTCGACTCGCACAGCTTTGGTGGAGTCTCGGCCATAGACCTACACTTCTCCCTAATTCTCTAGAGAGACTATAAATATCAAACAGAATAAAATGACAACGATCATCTAGCTATGAATAAATAATTTGATAGCGGTTTTGATCCATCCGTTAAGCATACCTATTATCCCACCACAAAACTCAATATCCCAAAATCGTCGATAACTTCATGAAATTAGTAGGCGAGCTAATAAAGCGATATTTAATTATTTAATATCTAATTAGCGACTAGCCGAATGATTAAGTCAGCCTCAATGCGGGCACACCAGATTACCAGATTGAAACGGATGTCCGGCGTCGGGACACAGAGTAGGTCGGTACAGAAGCCACGCTCTATACGCTTTTTTTTATCGTGTTAAAATCATCAAATGAGTCCTCCAACCCCCACTGTCAGACTTGTACTGACTAAAATCCACGGTGTCCTTCAATAACCCATTATGTTCCGGGGTCACGGTGATGGAATAAGTCCCGCGACCCCGGCAGGCTTTGGACCTCTGAGAGGGGGCCCCGTCATTATGCTGACGGTCTTTGAGGCGCGCGTGGGACACAACGCGCCGTCGACCCGGGCATGGTCTATGGTCGGGCAGCGAGTTGCCCTCTACCCGCGGCCCGCATGCCCACGCTCTGTACGCTTGGATCGATGTTGGAATCGCACCTAGACTTACGCTTTTGACGTAACTTTCACGTGGTATTAACTATGCCATTATTCGAGTATTTAGTACTACGCTCCTAAAATTGTTATTGTTAGAGTTATCAGTAGTAGTTATCAAAATTATAATGTATGTTACTTACTTCATGTATGAAGTGACTGCCTATCGAAGACTGTTTGAACTTACGTGAAGGATGTCTACGTGTGCGTGAGTTTTCACTCGTTCTACTTAGTGAGCCTTCTGTAGCTATCTACTCAGTGAGGTGAATTTGAAATGATGCCTGTGCACGGATTAATCTTGTGCGCAAATAATCTCATGTATTTCAGTTAATATACGCTTTTATGTTTATTATATTTATGTTAGCTGGGTTTTCTGTTTGTTTTTTCTTGAAGGGATTAATGTTGGCACGTTATTCGGATTCAGATTAAAATGTGAAATGTGGAATAAGGTTGAAAATAGATACAATGAACATTGAACACAAGCGTGTGTCATTGTAACAAAAGAAACGTAATAAGTCAACTTTGCCAATATTGATCTACTACCTATTATACGCTCGTGGCTAACTAATTATAGCCGCACAGGCCGATCTTCCGGGTTAAGCCGCGCTTGCTGACTTTGTTCTGTGGTTGGGTGACCATCTGTCATAGCGAGTTTTCTCCGTGTCTCGGAAAGCACGTAAAGCCGTTGGTTTCGGCTGTCATTTTTTGATCTTTTCTGTCGTTGCTGTCATTCAGAAGCTCATAAGTCTGACAACCATGGGGTATCGTATTTCCCCGTTGCTGGGTTGTGGTAGTCCAATAGGCAGTCTCTCCATGTAAAATACTGATATTCAGCTGCATCTGGTTCGACTGGAAGCCGATCCCAATATATCTAGTTGGGAAAAGGACAGGCAGATGATGACTGTACTACACTTATATGCTAGTTAGAGCAACCTACACGTTTGTATTATAACTATCATAGCGTTCTGTTACTTGTACAGTCACGAGCAATAGTATGTGTATACTAAGCAGTATTTAAAAGCGATTTTCTGCTACCATATTGATTAAACTTTTGCCTTTTCATTACACTTCTATTTTGGAAGTTGGAAATGTAACGAAATAGGTCTTATTTCATAGAGGAAACCAGTATTTCACGATTTGAATTTTGTAAAGTGTATACATGTTATTGCTCGTGACTGTACCTACTTCCTAGGGAAAAAAAGGCGAGAACGTATAAATGTATGTTTTAAATTAACTAACACAGTATAAACCTTTTCAATTCGCTAAAAAGGAGTGCGTGCGAAAACAGATCACAGAAGAATCAGAGTATCTCTAGGGAACTTTCCCAATTAAGATAACAGGGTAGGGCCTAAATCAAGTCGTGGAAAGAAAGGTTGGTCCAATAAATATGGGAGAAAGATGGGTGGTCTCGCTCCTTTGGGTGGATGCGAGAAAAATGGGCCTATGTTGTCTGCTATCTGGAATCTTTGCTTGCGTATATTACGGCGGGGGATGTTGTTACACCGAACCTTATATTTGCTTTTAAGAGAAACAATTTTTGAGGGTGATGTTCAGACCTTTTTAATTTTTACACAACCACAGCATGCCGCGAATCCTAAAATATCTACTTGTAAGTGAAGCAAAAAAAAATTACAATAAATCTATCTACTATATAAAAATAAGTCGGGTTTTCCTTCCTGACGCTATAACTCGAGAACGCACGAACCGATTTCCACGGTTTTCATCATCATCATCAGCCTATTAATGTTCCCACTGCTGGGACTCAGGCCTCCTCTCTGTGAGAGGGGGTGGGCCATAATCCACCACGCGGGCCCAGTGCGGATTGGTGGATGTCACATGTCTTCGAATTTTTGGTTCTAGGACATGCCGGTTTCCTCACGATGTTTTCCTTCACCGTTTTTGAGAGCAGTGGTGATGAAATAAATTACACAAAGTAATGCGCCTGCCGGGATTCGAACCCACGACCTACAACTCGTAAGTCGGGGCCGATACCACTGGGCCACCACTGCTCACGGTTTTGCATTCGTTGAAAAGGTCTCGGGCTTCGTGAGGTTTATAGCAAAGAAAATTCAAGAAATTCACAAAGGCAAAGTTCGAAAATCACGCGGACGTAGTTGCGGGCGTAGTGCTAGTTACCTTATAAAAAAGATTAAAAAACGATGAATGAGAAAATGTTCAACTCTAATACTAATTTTTATTATCTCTACTTTATTAAATAATAAAATATTATACAGTTTAGTAGGTATGTAGTTCATCAGACTGGACACAATAATGCTAAAAAATAAAGGTCGCAGGACTTATCACATTACCGTGACCCTGGAACGTACAGGGCTATTGAAGGGCACCGTGTATTTTAGTCAGTACAAGTCTGACTGTCCTCGCCCTACTCTGTGTGGGAGGACTCATTTGATGATTTAACCACGATAAAAAAAAATGGTACAGATTTGATACCAGTCATGATTATTATGGAAACTGCTTTTAAAAAAATCTTCAAAATTAAATAACAAAGGTACACTTCGGTGTGATAACCGTTTTCGTCCCACGTTTTCTTTAGGCTCGGTAAATAGATATTAAGCTTTGATAGAATTGAAAGATATTGATCATTTGCCACCATAAGAGGCAGAGTGAGTGAGTGTGCGTAATTATTTATGTACGTAGTTATTAATAGGGTAAAGGGAGATTGAGACTTTTAAGACTTAGGGGTGCGTTTAAATAAGCCGGTGATATTTCGCTGGATAAAAATTGAACTAGCGAGGGTTCGCTGAACGGAGTCATAAGTTTCTGTAAATGATAGCTGTCAAATTCAATTGACAGCTCATTTTATTAGACAAATAATCAATTTGCCGGTGTAATATTAATTAAATCCTTAATCCACAAATAATATTCACTCTCTAAAATATTAGTTTTAAAACAACAAAACTTAATGTCAATCTGACAGCAGGATAAAATAAAATTTTGCGAGGTAAAAGGGTCACAAAAATTATTCCATTCAGTAAAAACTTATACCAGCGGACGACCGTAAACGGGGCAGATTAAATTTTAGTTAGTTTCATTTTTCACCTCTCGGTGTGCTTGAACGGAGTGTTTGACATTTCATCATCATCATCATCATATCAGCCGTAAGACGTCCACTGCTGAACATAGGCCTCCCCTTTGGACTTCCAGTAGGACCGGTTGTAAGCGGCCTGCATCCAGCGTGATCCTGTGGCCTTCATAAGATCGTCTGCCCACCTAGTGGGTGGACGTCCTACGCTGCATTTTTATTTGACATTTAGTCAGTATAAATTTAAACTGGATAATTGATTTAAACGCAGCCCAGTGATAGAGTCTTAAAAGTCTCTCAAAACGTTACCTATGCATGCTGTAATGCGAAATGATATGTCACTACATCTTGTCCACTTTAGTAGTGAACTAGTTGCATCATTTCGCATTACTGCATACATACCCAACTAGCAAAGAGATCCTATGAGCAATTACTCTTACGACTATAGATCGAAAGACAGCCGTATGAAAGATCCCATAATTCAAAAAGCCGTTTAAAAGCAGCTCTCTCGACTTTTTAGCCTTCAGCGCTTTTTAGCTCTATGAGCAACAAACCATAAGTCCTATGAAAGCTCTTTGAAAGCAACTGAATCGCTAATTTGTCGTAAGAGTAGCTTTCAGGATGCTATCTTTCGACATGTTTTTCTTACAGCATATTTATCGAGAAAACGCTGTTCATTCGACCAAATAGCACCTCAGTTACTATACCGACACTTAATGTCCTAAGATAGCTTCTCACTCGGCTTTCATGCCGCTAAATTTTTGAAGTTGAGAAAACGCTTTCAAATGATCAATTCAGCGCCAAAAGGTGCTCAAAACATAATTTGAAAGCTTTCTTACAACATATACGCCATTTTGTTAAGACATCTGTGATATTAATCTAATGAAAAAGTCAGTCATATTATAATATAAATCACGAAAATATTTTGTTTATATCTAATTTTCTTTCAAATTCCTGTTTGATATTATGGATTTAACTTTTTACGCTAAGGAACCCCAAACTAACTGCAATGGCGGTCCTAGAAGTCGAAAGATGGAATCCGCATTTCCATCTCTCAGCTAAAAAGCCGAGTGAACGCTTTTTGATGATAAGTGAATTGCTAATAATGGCGAATTGAATAAATTATTAAATTAATATTATTTTTAATTCATAATTTACTAAGAATTGTTACGGCCCATGAAAATATTAACTAAAATGTAAGGAATATAGACGAAAAATTTTACCCCGCACATGAAAGTAACACCTTTGAGCTAACTTTAGGTCACGAATTTTAAGACTAAATTGTATGGCACAAATAATAATGAAAAATTTAATAATTACATTGAATTATAAATTTTCTTTTCACAAACACCCATGCACAGATCGCGAGTCGATCGAGATGTCGTAAGAATGCCAGTTGGATGCATTCACTCGATGAAAGAGTCGAGAGATTGCAACCGCACTGCTATCTTACGATAAATTTGTCGAATGAAAGCGCTTCTTCCGATTAATATGATACTAAATAGCTTTCGAGTTGCGATTTTTTCTACATTCTTTCGACAATTTGGCAATTCAAAGATGATCTTACGATGTTCACAGCACTAAATAGCTGAGAGAAGTGCGCCCAAATCGCGTCGAGAGAACGTGGTCGGATCCATCTCTCGACTTTTTCTCTCGATCAATAGCCGAATGAGAAACGTGCTGCTGGCATTCTTACGACATCTTTTGCTAGTTGGGTAGGTAGCGTTTTGAGAGACTTTTAAGACTCTATCAGTGAGTTGTCTGTCCCACCAAATAATCTTCCTTTACCTTAAATGTTGTTGTTACGTTCATAGATCAGTGTATAGAGGAGAAATGCTACGTTTAATTGTGGTTAAAATATTTAAGAAAAAGAAATTTTATAAAGAGGTTCCTAGGAACTCCTCAAGTAATATCTCAAAATTTAATCTCTTAGGCGCAAAATACACAAAAGCTATGAAAGATTCGGATGCGACGCGGATGTGGATCGGATTTGTTGTCGCTTCAAATTTTATTCGTACAAAATGTATGAAAGAGATGCGTCTTAAATTACACAGAAAGGACGCGGCGCGGATTTATCACTTGAGAATCCGCGCCACCTCGCTTGTAAATTGGAGCACAGCAAACGCATCTTCGTCTTCGGAAGAGGACATGTTTTGCAACAAAGTCAGCCTGTACAATAACGATCTTAAGCAGATCTTTGCCTTTTATATTTAATTTACGTCGCATCGGTGCCGTATCCGTCTCTCATCCGCATCTTTCATCGCTTCTGTGTATTTTGCACCTTATATCTCTTGCAATTAAGTTGATGATTTGATTGCATTTTCTCTACTATCGTAATAACCAGGCCACACTAACAGAATTTCCCGTTGATTTTCGCGATAATAGTATTCAAATGGTTATTATTGCGATAATTAATAGAATTTCTCGCGCATGCGGCCACAGGATCAGCCATAGAACCGAAAAGGCATAGAAACTCCATTGATACCTACATTTTTTTTCTATGAAGCAATGTTTGTGAGCTTTTCAGTGAAGCTCAACTGAGCAAAAATTCCTCTCACCAACTAATAATTTCTTTACCAAACTTCAACAATTATAGTAAAACATTTATTTAGAAAAATAATGCTTACTTAGCAAGTTTACAAGTTGTTCTAACAAAAACAGATTGCCACGAAAAGGGAGTTAACTTTCGTACTAGAAATATTTACTTGTAATGTAGGGAGAGCTTTGAGAGAAATATTTATGAAGTGGAATACATTAAAGAAGTGGTTATTGAGCCTTTCTACGTCTGAGGGTTTGGTTTTTTTGATGGTAAACACAAATTTAACTAGGTTCCCGCCCGGCTTTGTACACGTTCTTCGACATACACGGAGGATTTTCTAAAAACAAATCTTCCTCTGATAATAATAGCATAACAAAAAATAACTATTTCATTATCCAATTTGGTGCATTCGCTTGAAAGTTAAGCGCGGAGGGTTGTTGTAAATTCGCAACAAAAATATTCCCCTTAAAAAAAGTTTTGATCCTGTTTTTCTAGTACTTTCTGTTCAGATTCCACATTGCGTCCTCGTTTTCGATAGTTTTGTGCTTTATTTTATAATTTAATTGTCATAGAGTGTCAGTAATATGGCGGAGCTTATACAAAGTCTACATACACAGGTATAATGCTGAAAATCATTACACGAGCGAGGTATACAACAACTTTATAAAGACAAAAATAAAGGCCTGTTCTTACACCACTCATTTAATCTTCAAAGATCTTTTTATCTTTAAAAAGAAAGAATTTATCTTTAATAAAGCAAGTGTAATTAATGTTTACAAAATAAAAGACATCGCAACGGCACAATTATGTCTCATAAACTCTTAGTTGAACCAGAAGATCCGTTTTCTTTAAAAAATAAAATTAAAAAGAAAGTAACAACAAATTCTCGCCATAAAGCTTACCACGATGACTCATAGAGTAAATAATAGATATAGAAGCGACACAATATTTATGATCTTTTGACGCATTATTAGCCTTTAATTTGGTCCACTGCTGGTAATGGGGAACACGAGGGCTAGTGTATGTGTTGAATGGGTTTTAAGCGTTGAAATAATGATGCAGCATTTATAAAATTAAAATAAGATAACTTTGACTTTGACAGCGACTCAATAGTCGGTTTAGGCTTATTACACGTCTACACGTATCCCAAAACTTAAATAATTATTCTACCTCTTCTAATATCTACCTTGCACAACCGAAAATAAAGTCCTCCAATGATCAAACGTGTGACATGCACTGCCGCAAACGAAACAAACGTGCAAACGAAACGTGACAGCAAACATTTATTATTTAACGAATTCTAAATGACTCGAAACCATAGGCTTTTGTGGGGAGATTCTGTCAATGAAACTGATCACGATTAACTGCATTCAGATCTATAGCGCACATCGTTTTTTTATTTATGTTTTTGAAATCACTGCTCCATAGGACTATGTTATTAATACACACATGTAATGATTATCTTCTACAAAAGGAACATTCGACATCTAAGGAGTAGGTAAAGATTAAGGAATATAAGTATAATATAAAATTATGTCATAACTAGCTGTTGCCAGCGGCTTCACCCGCTACAACTCGAAAATTATCCCAAGGGAACATAAAATCGGGATAAAAGCTATCCTATGTGTTAATCCAGGTTATAAACTATCTGTGTACCAAATTTTAGCCAAATCCGTTAAGTGGTTTTTGCGTGAAAGAGTAACAAACATCCATACTTACAAACTTTCGCCTTTATAATAGTAGTAGGATTATTGTTAGGCAGTCTCTAATTACTCACAGAACACAAGTCTGATCGCAGGACTTACCCTTTTCAATAGAATATCAAAAAACTTTAGATGAAGTTCCTCTCACCGTTTCTCATAAAACAGTTAGAAACTAAAGAATGTTGTTATGAATCATGAATCTTCTTCGATTTTTACGAACGTATACTCCTTTCATATTGTCCACTATCGCCAGGGTCAAAAACTGCAGTTTTTTCTTTAATGCATTTTCTTAAGATGAAAATTGATTATTTCTAAACTCTACGACTTAGAGATTGGCATACACGCACGTACGTTGCAAGCACTCGGCCTTTGCGAAGTTTATCAATAAGAGGAATATCGCTTCTGCGATATAAAATAAATTTAATCTCTGATTGAGCTCAGCTTGTAGCAATAAATAAGATGGTAATTAATTGCCGTCGTTAGCAGACAGGATATTGAAAATAAAATATAATGAACGAAATTAAAACGGGTGACACTCAGCCGTAAAATGAGACGGTAGAAAAAAGTGTTTTGGGGAGTCGGATTAAGGGCTTGTTTACTTTACGGGGAAAATATAATTTTCGTTTTGAAAATTAAATAAAATATCGTCAATTTTGGAAAGCAGCAATTTTGTTTAGCTTGTGGTGGGTAAGTGGAAACTGGTGGCCTGAAACGTCTGAGTGGTTACGCTCTGTCAACGAGATGGCGATGGCGACGATTTGTATAGCTCTGTCTTTTTCCCACAGCCTAAAGACTTCATGGTACGGCAACAAGCACGAATTTCTCTGTCCTCAGTGTTATGACCTACTTTTTGGTAGCGGGCGTCGCGTCGTCCGCGTGTTATTCAAAAATTATACCACGTTGCAAATAATATCGCCTATCGGCTTGGACGTTTGACCTTTCTTTAAACTGGTGGAACGTTCTGCTAGTACCTGTCGTTTGACAGATGGGACGTTTGAGTAGCTATTTCAAGGAATGCACTACAAATCACCCCGCTACGTTTTTTACAACTTAACCAAATCGATTGTGATGAAATTAGGCAGAGAGCTAGCGTAGGTAGTACTCAGAAAAGGGAAAAGCGAAAAAGGGTACTATCCGGACCCGAAATAAAATGTTGGTTGCTTTCACTAGAACGGATAAAAGAAAAATTGAAGCTAAACTATTTAGGTTCATACATTATCTATTTTGGGAAAAGTTAGAAAATACGATACCCTTTTCACGATGAACGAAAATTCTTACTAATCCTACTATTACGAGTATTATAAATGCGAAAGTTTGTGAGGATGTATGTATGTGTATGTAGGTATGTTTGTTACTCTTTCACGCAAAAACCACTGAACAGATTTGGCTAAAATTTGGTACACAGATAGTATATAACCTGGATTAACACATAGGATAGTTTTTATCTCGATGTTATGTTCTCGTGGGATAATTTTCCAGTTTTAGCGGGTGAAGCAGCTGGCAACAGCTAGTATTAAATAAATGGGAAAATTTGTGAGGATTCATGGATGTTTATAACTGTTTCATGAAAAAAGTATTGAACGGATTTGAAAGTTTGGTACACTAATTACTGGATTAAGTCATAGGACAGTTTTTATCCCAGTTTTCTGTTCTGAAGTGGCAATGGGCTAGTCATATTTGCTGCAGAACCGACGAAAGGTGTTCTCAAAAGGAGACACCCATGTGATGATACCCATTTGTGACACACTTTTTTCTTTAGTGGCTTGATAAGTTTTTCAATTAAAAGCATAAACCATTCTTCTATTCGATTTTTGTCCTGGCATAAAAGGGTCCAATTTTTTTTTTTCTGAAATACTTCTTTACATTTTTTTTCTTTTTATTTTCCATTACGCACAGCCAAGGCTAAGTTCCAGAATTCATAATATCCATACAACAAAGGGATGACTTTATAAGAAAAGGGCCGACATAACGCACAATGGAGTGCAAGCCTCCTTTGTATTTCACCGACTGAATTTTCCGAGGAATGGCCCGAATCTATGGTATTTTTTGGTCGCATTCCGGAGTCATTTTAGCGTTAGGCTGTGTGAAGAGTCAAAATTGCCTGTGAAAAAACTGATAAATTGGCTCAAAAAGTTATCCTATTTTAATTAGGGTCAGCGCGACACGGTTTGTGCTTCCATTCTCCCCTATCAGACGTCACAGTATCATTTACTTTAAACAGTCCCTCCATATTTTCTTAGGCCTCCTCGTTCTCTCCGTCTATCAATATTCATATCTATAACTTTCTCAATTACATGAATGTCATTCTTCCTTAACAAATCAATAAAAATACATTACCCTCTTTTGCGTCGCGTTGTCGGGTAAAAATAAATTATCACGTCTTGGCAGAGGCACTGCCGTGCCCCCAGATCATCATCATATTCCTGCCCTATCCAATTCAATGACATGGTTGGCGCAGTGGCTGAATGATTGACTGCTGCGCTGTGTCTCGCGGGTTTTATTCCCGCACGAAGCAAATTTTTGTATTACCTAAAAGTAGTTGTTTCGGAGCTACAGGTGGATTTTAAATATATTATTATGTAAACGTACCCACAATACATGAGTAATGCAAAGTGTTTAAAGAAAAACTATTTCTTTGGGGGTAGAACAACATGTTTGTTCTATATTTCTCTATTACTTACGATCCCAATATGATTTGCCGAAAAGGCTAGGTTTTCCCAAACTATATTGGGGTTGGCTTTCAGTCTAAGAGTTTGCAGATGATTTTAGAAGCATTTTTCTCTTATTGTTTACTTGGACGATGTAATAACAGTACCCTTTTTTTTTTTTTTTAGCCTGGTAAAATCATCAAATGAGTCCTCCAACCCCGGGCAGGGCGGGAGGGACCGTCAGACTTCTACTGACTAAAATCCACGGTGTCCTTCATAGCCTGTTAAGTTCCGGGGTTACGGTAAGGGAATAATCCCGCGACCCCGAATAACTGTACCCTTAGCACGAATTTTCAGTATTTAAGACGTAAAGTAAACTGGAAAATTGATAATTTCAAATTGAAAATTTTAAGGAAAAAATTAGTTCCTGCTTCGCACACCAGAGGCGCTGTTCCATTTTTCCATACAAGAAACGCTGTAAATACTGTAAAGTAAAAGAGTGAAAATTCGTGCTAAGGGTACTGGTACTACGGATAACAAAAATTGTACATGATATTGTAAGAAAATTATACACGAGTACATGACAAGACTTTTTTACCTACTAAACAATACTACTTGATCGGCCAGACTTGTTTTCAGACTTTCGACTTCGGACTTCTTTGGGGATCGGCTTCTAATTTAACGCGATGTGGCTGACGACTTCCTGTCCTACCTCCACAACCCAGTTACTGGGTAATTATACGTTACCCCTTGGGGTGCTAAGACAGGAAACCTCCACGTGCGCCCGTGGAGTGGAGTTCCCTCTCGGATACGTCCGGGGGGAAGACCAGTTTTTCGGGCCGGTGCACCCTGGGATGCGGGCAAAAACTCTTCCTTAGGTACCGTGTGCCTAAGGGGTTTCTTTGCCCGTATGCGAATAGCCTGCCAGCTGAGGGCACAGCGGCGGAGCGGGCTTGCGGACGGTGAGTAGCTCGCATAAGACTAGTTGTTAAGCTACCCAAATAAACAGTGTTCTACATAATAATTATGTATAGTTTACAGCTTCAATCCACCCGTTGGTGCGGTGTTGTTTATGTAAGGTACTACAGAATACCGTGTCGAGGCCAGCGTCGATCGAACGCCACTGCATATATTCATGATCATCGCTTATAGACTTTGATCGGTGGTATGACTTGCGATACTGTGTTTTGAAAACAGAGGTGAAAGCCTCATTAAGATGTTGCAAGAGTAAATTGTATGCAATAGCATATCAGTTTGAATAAATTGCGGACAATTAATGGTTTTATTGAATTCAGTTAACAAAACATACTAGCGGTTTCACCTGCTGAACTAGTGTAGCAGTGGTGGCCCAGTGGTGTGAGCCCCGACTTACGAGTTGTACGAGAAGGTCGTGGGTTCGAAGCCAGGCGCATGACTTTGTGTAATTTTTTCCTGACGACTGCTCTCAAAACGGTGAAGGAAAAAAAAAGGATTAAAGTAAGAAAAACGAGGCTCGAGAATCCCCTTTCCCAAGGCATTTTTTTATTTATTGAAAAGCAGCACACATTAATTTACAAATGGGTCGCAACAGTATGAACTCGACACTTTTATAATTATTTGTATCCCTAAAACACTACTGCAAATTACACGATTTAGAATCGTGCAATAGTCAAGAATGTTTCAAACAGAAAAGAAGTTACTAACTTTATGACTAAACTTTTTTTATTTTATTTACAACGCAAAGATATTGTAGATGGCGCCACCATAGAGTAGTCCTAATCCAACCAATGACGTAGTACTATTTTGAAGTACCTTTAAGGGTCAACTCAGACTGAGACGTGACGTTGCGCGCACATTTCAATAGAGTTATTCAAAATATTATAACTCTACTTTCTACACGAAAAGATACACGCAGCGCGGCGCAGCGCGGCGCAGCGCGACGTAGCGCGGCGGCGCCGCGCTGCGTTTTAATAGCGATTCAAGATCTGACTTTGTTTAATATAAGAAAAGATACAAATTTGGTATCGTTCCGTCACGTCGCTTCGCGTCGCGTCTCGGTGTGAATTGACCGTAAGATTTGAACTGATTTGAACCAATGACGATGCTTGGAACAAGCTATACTAGATATAATATACAAACTTTAGTAAAACGAGCATTTAAACATAACATAGTACAACAATTACTTAAAGGTAAACACCTCATGAAACCAGTATCGCTAACCAAGGCGCCATTAGCTAACAATAACTACGAAACTTAATGTGTGACTTATTATTATAAAGGCGTATCCTTGACAAACAATTTATAATGATTAAAAACATTGAAAAATAATTGCTGTGATTTAACAATTCTTTCCTGAACATTAAAAAAAAAATATATAGACTGTTAAAAATAAAACCATAACAACTAACGTTTTAAATATGGTCCGCCACACAGCCATACAACGAAACATAAATTTAATTATTTCAAACATGATTTTAATTAAAATTTTCCTTGCCAAGCACTATACGTAGTTATGAACTGCTTCCGTATGCGGTACATTTATATTGTACTAGCTGTTGCCAGCGGCTTCACCCGCTACAACTCGAAAATTATTCCACGGGAACATAAAATCGGGATAAAAACTATCCCATGTGTTTATCCAGGTTATCTGTGTACCAAATTTTAGACAAATCCGTTCCAGATGGTTTTTGCGTGAAAGAGTAACAAACATACCTACATACATCTGTAGTGAGGATTACTCTGTATTGGTTGACGGCAAAGCTACTGAAATTTTATTTTTGAAGGATCACCTTTTTTTTTTAAGTGGTAAAATCATCAAATGAGTCCTCCCGCCCTGGGTGCGGCGGAAGGGACTGTCAGACTCTTACTGACTAAAATCCACCCGTGTTCCTTCCTATGCCCTTTACGTTCCGGGGCCACGGTAACCTGGGTTAAGAAAAACCCGCGACCCCAGCAGGCATTTGGCGCGGAACACGACGCGCCACCAACCCGGGCTTGGTCCTTGGTCGAACGGCGAGCTACCCATCACTCACCGTCCGCAAGCCCGCTCCGCCGCTGTGCCCTCTGCTGATCAGAGGGACACGCGTTGGAGCATCCACACGACAGGCTATTCGCATACGGGCAAAGAGACCACTTAGGTACACAGTGCCTAAGGAAGAGTTTTTGCCCGCAACCCAGGGTGCACCGGCCTGAAAAACTGGCCTTCCCCCCGGACGTATCCGAGAGGGAACTCCAGTACACGGGCGCACGTGGAGGTTTCCTGTCATAGCACCCCTGAAGGATCACCTTGGGTTTATTATAATTATGCTTTTTTCTCACGACATGGCCCTTCCACTATCTAAGCTACCAATTCTTTAACCAGTGTAACTGTAAAAATATTCAGCTTGTAGTATTTTATTTTTTTATTTGTGACCACGTGACTCCTTTGCGCAATGCACACCCGCATTGCTTGAATATTTGATCCTGACGACCAACATCCAACACTAGCGTAAAGTCCTATCTCCACTCCATCTAAAGCTTGTCTTCGCTTCACAATTCTGCGAAAAATTCTTCAAGAAAACAGTGATTTGAAAAAGAAGAAATGTTTTACTGGTTGTTGTTTCAAGATTTTTGGTGTGTTTGTGGTTGTTGATGTTGAGTAAAGTCGAGTGCCAAAAACTTTAGGTATGTTTAAATACCATCAAAAAGTTTGAAAATTGGTATCATTTTTGCTTTTTTGTGGTGTTTATATCATCGACATAAGAGTGTATTTTGAACTTTAATAGGCGCATTACTTTGTGTGATTTATTATTATTATTACCACTGCTCTCTAAACGGTCAAAGAAACCATCGTGAAATAAACGGCATTTGGTAAAAACAAATCAAATAAACCTATGACGATATGCGACATCTACTACTTACACACTGGCCCCGAGTGGTGGATTACAGCCCACTGTGAGAGGAGAAGAACTATCACAAGTATATTCTTCCTGCAATTTCTTAGCTATTCGTACAAACATATCTTAGTAAAACACATCTGTCAGACCCCACATCTTTATGCAAAGCGCGGCAGACCCCGCTTTGACGGAATATTCTACAAGTGTGTGACTGTATAAATAAAGTTTGGAGTTTGCATTTGAAATATAAAAATGTCTTGCAAAGTTGTAGAAGGTGGAAGTGTGTTAAATTATATGGAGACACTTCAATTTTTAAAGTTCCGTGAGTCCGTGTGAAATAATTGAACCCTCAGATCAAAGAAATAGGCAGATAGAGCACTTAGAACACGCGAGTGGGTCTACCAAAGTTAATATAAAATCAAAATCGAATACAAAGTCGCGACAGTTCCAAGCCACGCGTCGTACCAAGCTGTGCGCCGTTGTTGTTTTTTGCCAAAATATCTCGATGTCTTTAACCATCGTAAAA
This sequence comes from Agrotis segetum, assembly GCA_036375495.1. Lineage (NCBI taxonomy): Eukaryota > Metazoa > Arthropoda > Insecta > Lepidoptera > Noctuidae > Agrotis > Agrotis segetum. The sequence continues at coordinate 3,675,867 of JAQSVV010000031.1, forward strand.
GTTGTTCTCAAAAACAAAGAAAACATTATGGGATGTAATTACATTTGATTTTGTATTAACTTTGGTGGAGACACTCGCGTGTTCTGAGCGTTCTATTTGCCTATTTCTTTGATCTGAGATTGAACCCTTATAGTACCATTATGGCATACGGTGCCGAAATGTGAACACTGACAATTAGGCTGGTCCACGAATTCAAGGTGGATCAGTGCGATGGAACGAGCTATGCTTGGGCAGAGGACAGGATGATGTGAACAGCTTGGGTAGAGCCTATGTCCAGAGTGCCTACTTTCTAAGTCCGTCAACAAAACACAGGAAAGGATACAGAATATACACATACAAACGTAACCAACGTCAAAATCAAATCTTTTCAGTTTTAATTAATAAAATTCTTGGTTTTGAGCATCCATTAGGTATTATTTTCAAAGCGAGTCTTGTTAAAATAAACATTAATTAGCTCTCTATTCACAAAAATTGTTTTGAAAGCATTGGATTTCTTTTCCGAGAAACCGCTGGTATTTTGGCTTAGAAAAAACAGTATCTTTCTCTAAAATAATCTAGGAGTTTTTTTTTCTGAAAGTGTACTAAGACCAGTTTAAAAGGAGGTGTTAATTTTTCGGCCCAACCATGTACCGAGGTACAAATTATTATTAAAATCCCTTCCAATAATTAGTATTTTTAGCAGTATTTAAAATCCTTCAATACTAGATAGAAAAAGAAATAAAAGTATATGAAAAAACACTACTTCGCAACGGAACTGCGTTCAAAGAAACGTTTATGACAGCTTCAATCTGTTTCATCTGTCAAAATCACGTCAAAATATGACATCGATGTTTCATTATTTGACAGCTTTTTGACAGTAATGAATATCAACTACAATAGAAAAAAACTATCGAACTAGGTCGGGAACCCTGGCTTTTGGCCGGCAGATAACCAAACGCAAAAAATAATACGAAATGTGAAACAAATGAATTTTTTAAAGTTCTTATTCCCATGATTATTCACAAAATATGTGTACTAGTAAATTATAACTTATTTGAAATACATAAATAAATTCTGTAAAGTACATTTTTGGGTTTTCACACGTTTATAAATGAAGTAACGAAACGCATCATGTCGGAGACGTATGACATTGCTAGATTGAAAATCAATTCTTGGGTTGCAAGTTTTAACATTTTGGATCGACAATTTCATATGGTACAAATGCCCAAATAAATACAACATATTTTTTTTCAAAATCTACGATTTTTTTCCTATAATTTCGTATTTTTGTCCTTGAGGTACACGGCTTGGCCTTAAATGTAGGGAACAAATTAACACCTCCTTTATTAATCTTGTCGTTTGGATCACATTACATTAGAACACAGAAGAAAATTAAAACCCAAAAAAAAAGTAAAACCCACATACTAAAAAAAATTAAACTAATATTATAAAGCAGAAGAGTTTGTTTGTTTGGTTGAACGCGGAAAAAAACTGTTCTACACTTCGACCTACAAAAATATTTTCTAAGCAATCCAGAACTAAAACCACCCGAAGTTCTACAGACTAACAAAACAGTTGGAAAGCTAGAAACTTCCTCTCAAACCGTACGAGGTCTGAATTTCAGCGTAACTTCATGAATTCTTCACAAACGCTCGCGAAACGGTCAAAGCATATTTTTCTATTGTTGGCGGCACAAGGTACTGTGTGTTTCCGTTGTCAGTCCGTTAGTCGGTTAAAATTCCGACGTTTGAGGTAAAAATGAATGCAATGCAACCCTATATTCTGTGTTTTTTTATATGTTAAAGAAATGCTTGAAAAGACTTGCACTGCTGTGCTTTGAACTGATACGGTTTGTCTCTAAAACTAAAATGGCATTTACGGGATGTCTTCCTTGATTAATTTTTGCCGCATTTGCAAATGCCATGATCTGCGTTGACCCTCGTTCAACAGCGTTTAAATATCGGGAACTAATATTATATTTAATCATGGAAAATATCCCGTGACATTTTTTTTAAGTTTAAAATTCTAAAAAAAATTGCCTACTGCATTCAACACCAGTGCAGTGGGATACTATTTTTTGTGTGCACTGGTTCTTTTGCAAGTGCGATGAATGCAAGTGGCGAATTGTCGTTCGGCGTGGCGGTCAGGGGGCCAATTCTCGATTTTCGCCATTTTTCTCGAGTTCGAGATTGTAAGTCTATCTCTATGTCTATTAAAAATATCTCTATCTCTACCAAAAAATGTCGAATTGAGCAGAAATCCGTATTCTCAGTCAAAATAGAAATAAATGTCACGAAAATGTCAAGTTGAGTGAAGATAATGTTACCATTATGAAGAATCGCACATTCCGTTTTAGGTAACTATAATGGTGAACGCACATCTAGCCGCACCGCAGTCTCCGCAGTCCCCGTATTACAAATTCTTTGTATGAAGTTCTATGAAACCTCTCACACTTATAGCTTGGCCAGAACGGGTTGAAACGGAACTAAAATTTTTATTTCTGACAGCGTTTTAAAATCTTTGATATTTGATGTAAATAAAGACCGTAGGTTTGTTAGATTTATTATTGTGCCATAAAATTAACGTAATAAGTGAAAGAAAATAAAATGAAATCATTCAAAGTGCTGGTAGCGCGAAGACAGTGGCGACTTCCGGTTTTCTACATTTTTATGTGAAGCTGTACCCGCATCGCAGTAGCCGCAGAATCGGTAAGAAAACAGACTGCGGAGACTGCGGTGCGGCTAGGTGTGCGTTCACCATAAGTGAATGAATGATTTTGTTTTAGAAAGTTGAGTAAATGTAATGGTTGATGAAACGAAATGGATGAAACGAAACGTTTTGTGTAAAAATAAGTTAATTGTCTGTCAGTGTCAGAATTTGCGTCTTTTGTTATGTTTGTAACATGGACTCAGTGTATACTCTCTACTTAGTCTGTGCATGGACTCTGTGTTTTTAAATCATGAGTGGGCTGTGCTGTTTTACATTTCATGATTTTTATTTTAACATGGAGACGAATTATTTCAATGACTTCTGTTTCGCTCAAATCGTAAATATTGACGGCGGGATAAGTGCGCTGTTGTCGCCGTGTATTGGCCAGTTGCTCGCCACTTTCCAACAACTCCGAGACAAAAATTCTATTGTTAATGTGATAAAAATGCTAATACACTCGTCTTCCAGTGGTTTCTAGTCCTATCGTGGGTACACAAATTACAGAGTTTATCATTTGCGCGTAGGTCGTCGTTTCAAGAAAACACAATGCAAAAATCAAGTGTTTATATCGAATTTCAAGTAGGTATGACATGCCAAGCCGTATTTTATTTAAAAACTAAAGAAAAGAAAACAGTGTATCATCCAAAATTCAACGAATTCACTCAGAAATGACGTATCTCTACAATCGACATTACATCTCTACTGCTCAGAAGCACTCGACATGAATTCTAACGTTAGCCTTCGAGAAATGTCAAATTCGACATCCCCATAATAGCAACTTCTAAAATTTGTCGAAAAAATGACGTCATTAGAATTTTTTGTCGAGTTCGACACCATCTCTAAAGCCGAGAATTGGCCCTCGAAATGACGTATCTCTACAATCGACATTACATCTCTACTGCTCAGAAGCACTCGACATGAATTCTAACGTTAGCCTTCGAGAAATGTCGAATTCGACATCCCCAGAACAGCAACTTCTAAAATTTGTCGAAAAAATGACGTCATTAGAATTTTTTGTCGATTTCGACACCATCTCTAAAGCCGAGAATTGGCCCCCTGAGGTCTGGGGAGGCCTATGTTCAGCAGTGGACGTCTTCCAGCTGATGATGATTGCTTATTCTGTACTTATTTTAAATATAAAATGTTTTACGTAAGTATTAAGGAATAAAAAAATATAGAAAATAATTTTGTCAATCAGCGAATATAATAACCAATTATAATGACGTGTGTCAAAAACAAATAAAAATACGGTTATGATTGCTGTTGTTTTCCCCTATTCGTGTTCTTTCTGTGTTTTGCTATTTACCTAAATTAATAAAACCTTTTTTGAAATAGTATAGCCTATATCATTTTGTGATCAGCTGTAAAAAAGAATGTTCAACCAAATACGGTATAATTTAACTAACAATCGTTAGGAAAAACAAAAATATACACAGAAACACACATAGCAGATATAAATGCTAATGACGACATGGCTGGTGCCACAGTTGCTTACTCTCTATGCGTCGTGGTTTTTATTCCTGCACAAAATGAACAACTTTTGGTCTGGTCTGCCTTTAGTTGTTCTAGTTGCATAAGTTCCTAATTTTTTTTTTTGCCAAAATCTTGCAAATTGCTCCGCGATTGGACGCATTTTAAAATAATCAGCTCTTACATTTACATCTGGAGCGTTGTTGTTTTGAACAACTTAGACTAATATTAAATAGAGGAACGGTTTGTATGTTTGTAATGAATAAACTCAAAAATACTGTGCTGCTTTCCAAAATTGCTTCACCCTTAGCAAGTAACCCCGAGTCCCTGAGTAACATAGGCTATATTCATATGCGAAGCCGGGGCAAGTCGTTAGTTATTAATAATTAAAAAAGAAATGGCAATGCTCATCTTTGCCTTGATTAAAGTGTCCAGAAAAATAAAAAAAAGGTTGCACTCCAGGAGTGCCGGTAGAAGTGAAAACTTTTTTGTTACTATGTTTTATTTTTAATTTGAATGACGTCTTACTCATTTTCGATCAGGGTCACGTGACCCTGACGCGAGTTTTGGTCACGTGACCCTGACGCGAGTTTTAAATTTTTTACCCATTACAGAAAAAGTGTACAACGCCGCTAAAGAAGTTTTCACTTCAAAAAGGTTGCACTCCAGGAGTGCCGGTAGAAGTGAAAACTTTTTTGTTACTATGTTTTATTTTTAATTTGAATGACGTCTTACTCATTTTCGATCAGGGTCACGTGACCCTGACGCGAGTTTTGGTCACGTGACCCTGACGCGAGTTTTAAATTTTTTACCCATTACAGAAAAAGTGTACAACGCCGCTAAAGAAGTTTTCACTTCAAAAAAAACGTTAAAAAGGTATTGAATGATAATGATCCGCGTTTTGAGCGTTCTTGAGGCAAAATTCCGTAAAAATGTTGAGCATAGTTCTTCCTAAAAAAACAGACACTTTTTTTTTGAGCAACATATATTTAATTTCTAATAATTCTACCTGTGCAAAGCTGTAGCGGCTAGTTACTTAATAATTAAGTATATTTAAGTAAAACTTTACTCCCAAAATTAATTTAAGAAAATCACCTCACCAGCGCTTTCCTAATTTAACAATAATTTCCTACTTCCGCTTCTCTTAATTTTATTAAAACATAATTAGGAACATTTAGGTGCTTTTGAATATAATTTTCTAAAGTACACATTAATATTATTAGAACATGTAATAATGAATGAGGAAGTCGGGGAACTTTGGATCGATGACACTTTCTTATGCAAATTGGATATTTGATTACCTTCGCGTTTACCTAATTATGATAAATGGGTGAAATTGTGTTTAAGGACATGATTGGGTTGTAACTTGTCAGGCCTGTTGGTTCAGTGGTTAGTGACCCTGACTGTTATGCCGGAGGTCGTGGGTTCGATTCCAACCCAGGACAAATGTTTGTGTGATGAGCACGATCATTTGTTCTGTGTCTGGGCGTAATTTATCAATAATATTTATGTAGTTAGAAATATATAAGTATGTTTATCAGTTGTCTAGTACCAATAACACAAGCTCTGCTTAGCTTGGGAATAGATGGCGTTGTGTGATAGTTGTGGATTTTTATTTTTATGATTAATTTAGAAATCCTTTTAATACAACCCCTGAATAACCTTAAGTATGTGGTATATTATTACCCATTGCAGTGCTAACTAGTAGTGGCCCAGGGGTATCGGCTCAGACTTATGAACAATAAGATCGTCAGTTCGAACCCAGACACGCATAACATTATTTTGTATTATTTATTTCATCATTATTGCTCTCAAAACGGTGTTGGAAAATGTTGTGAAGAAACCGTCACATTCTGAAACCAAAAATTTGATGACATGTGACATCTACCAACCCCCTGAGACGCCCAAAGCCTGCTGGGGTCGCGGGTTTGTCTTTTCAGGCAATTGTGACCCTGGAACGTAAATGTCTATTGAAGGATTACCGCGGATTTTAGTCAACACAAATCTGACAGTCGCTCTCGTCTGGGAGTTCTCATATTTTGATGATTTTGATAAAAAATGCTCTATGCAATTTGCAATCCGCAAATTCTTCCGCCCACGATTCATAGCCATTCTAAAAGAACAAAAAGAAACTGCATTTCATCCCTTGATGTCCGTATACTTCAAAAGGTCTCCTGAAAGGTCAACATACTTGTACATAATATCATTTTGTAAAATGTCTCTTCACATTGCAGGTTGGTGACCTGCGTGAGGTCGATGACTAGCTGTAGGGACAAGGTATATTTTTACAAAATATGTCAGAGTCACCGCACACTACGCAACAACTGTGAGCTACTAAAGTTGCTACCGAGATTTTGAAGTAGCCAAATGACCAGCTACTGTATATGAAAAATTTCACTGTTAATATATAATGCATCATAGATATAAGCACGAGATACGACATCAGCTTCGTTCCAAATACTTCAAATAAGTTTTCAAAATTCCTAAAAGACAAAGGAGGGTAAATAAAAATGCGTGACTCGTAAAAGTCTGAATAGTTTTTACTGTATTCCGTCGGCGCTCGTGAGCCTAAGTTCCCTCTGATTGAGCTCTCTCCATCTTTGTTTCTGAGCTAGACTGAGGCGAAGAACAAACCCATTGAAAAATAATAATTATAAAACAATAGTGAAGTTCTTTTCATTCTTTACCTTTAAAGAATGAATAGAACTTCACTATTGTTTTATAATTATTATTTTTGAAATGTAATATTTCCCTTTGATGTCTTTATGATCCTTATCATAAAGTCATCAAAGGGAAATATTACATTTATGTAGAAATTGCGGTGAAAGAAATTACTGGCGGAAACTACTGGCCACTCTTCGTAGCCAAGTTTGCGCCAACTCTAAAATATACGTATTAATATTATAATAGTGTAGGGACGTGTTACCATTTTAATATAAAGAAAAAATGATTAATGTGTAAATTTCCTCTACGTTCGGGGACCAAATTGGTTATGATAAAAATTTTAATATTACCTATTTTATATAATGTAAAATTGCTTTATTAGTCCGCTATGATAATTTTTGGGTCGTTCAAATGATAAAAACTGTTGTAGAAATATGTAGACATTTTGTTTTATTAATTTTAATTTAGGTGACAAGCTCAATTTTTAATGAAAGTTGTGGTTTATGAGTATACTATTTTAAAATAAACATAATTACTTTCTTTGCTAAGACATGTCACATAACTTTTTATGATTTTTTTAAGCATTCGTCTACAAATAAGACGTGGTGACGACTATCAATACAGACTTTTACGTAAAAATGTGTTTATCGTAAATATAATTATCGCTGTCTGAGAGCCAAGCAAACAAACGCAAAAGAAATGTATCGTAACGAGCGATCTGGAAATTGACAATACGTACTCGTTTCGTACAGAATAATATATTGTAAAAAGCTCTTTCGATATTTTTATTTAATTGTGCCGAAATTCTAGACATTATTGGAACAAAGTTTCTTATCGCGCGTTGCGAAAGGGGGCTAGACGGAAAAAATTAAGACGAAAAGTTGTAACGACACATTTTTCTATTGTAAGCCGTGCGGCGTGCTTATGTTTCTCTGTCTGTCTCTCTCTCTCTTATAAAAAGCAAGCCAGATATTTTTGTTAACTTCGTTTCATACGGGTGTCCTTTTCTATCGAATCTTGACACCTCTCAAGGTTTATTCTATCGAATCTACTACGCTTTTCAGGGTTCCGTAGCCAAATGGCAAAAACGGAACCCTTATACATAGATTCGTCATGAACCGCATTAGGAATTTTACATAAAAATAAAACAAAAACCAAATTTGGGGGTACCCCCAGTACTTAGAAGTCATGTGACATCTGACAACCCGCACTGGGCCCGCGTGGTGGATTATGGCCCACTCCCTCTCACAGAGAGGAGGACTGTGTCCCAGCAGTGGGGACATTATAGGCTGATGATGATGAAGTAAGTTATTGTAATGTAAGTTATTTTAATATTTACTTCGTGTTGCGTCGCGTGGCGTCGTATTAATTGTCGCTTACCCAGAATTCCGCCTTATTTATTGCCGCGACATTATATTTCAACCTCACTGGTTTCATAATGAACCTCAAATAATTCGACAGATGCCTTCTGATTTCTATTTCAGTACATTCGAAGTATCATATATCGAAGTATATATCAGTATTTTCGATAAATGTATCAATTCTAAGCCCCAATTTAATTAAATCACTCATCAAACTTCCAAATATCAAAATAGAACATTTAATTATAGATGTAGAAGGGTTTTAAGGTGTTTCGAAATACAAATATCCATTGATATTGTAATTATTGACAGTAACGTACGTACGTGCTTATCGCCTTAACAGCTAAAACGATTTTAGCAAATTTATCGACCATGGACCATGCCCGGGTCGACGGTGTGTTGTGTTCCACACGCGCCTCAAAGAGCGTCAGCATTAAGAGCCAAAGCCTGCCGGGGTCTTATCTCATTACCGTGACCCCGGATCATAAAGGGCTATTGAAGGACACCGTGGATTTTAGTCAGTGCGAGTCTGACAGTCCCTCTCGCCCTGCCCGAGGTGGGAGGACTCATTTGATGATTTTACCATGCCAAAAAAAAGAGCAATAAATAATGTATAAAATAATTCAGGCCCTGTAAAGTAGTACTGTAACTCAAATTGTCGGTAAAAATAGTTATTAGAAAGTCCATAACCTAAGGAAAAAGCTAGCATTCAAAGAATTAACATTACGTATGGGTATTTGAAACACAAAGATATTGGGTACATAAAATCGACAATCATCGCTCGAATAAATTTCGAGATAACACCGGTTGCCAACGGGTTGGCCTGAAAATGGACGTTCCACTCTTCTAATGTCCAACCTTTTGTAATAGTTGTTGAGTTATAAGCGGTAGCGGATCATTGCCAAAATTGTATGGAAAAAAGTACTCAATTATAAGAGAACATTGTCTGATTCTAATGGCTTTATCCTTTTCCTTAAAATTCAGTGGGAAAGGAAACATGCGTAAAATATTCCATACGTATGTCCCCAAGTTACATACTTGCGAACCGAGGCCCTCGAAGGACGCTCGAGTTTCCACCTTTTTTTTTGAGATTACTCATAATGTTACCGCAAACTTTGATTATAAAATAAGTTCCTTGATCGTTTACAAGAGGCGCTTTTTTATACTTTGCGTCTGCGTTGGCCGTCTTCAGACTTCAAGTATACGTAAAAATCGTGCCTTTGGTTTGGTTATTAACTTACCAACACAACCTAATTAGGAGTATGTGGCTAAATAATTACAGCCGCACAGGCCGATCTTCGGAGTTAAGCCGCGCTTGCCTTGGTTAGTCTGCGGATGGGTAACCAACTGTCATAGCGAGTTTCTTCCATGCCTCGGAAAGTCGGCTGTTGTTTATAGATCTTTGACAGTCGTTTCGAAGAAGCTCTAAAGTCTGACAACCAGTCTTATCATGGAGTATTGTATTACCCAGTTTCTGGGTTGTGGAGGTCCGATAGGCAGTCGCTCCATGTAAAATACTGATATTCAGAGGCATCTGTTCGACTGAAAGCCGACCCCAACATAGTTGGGAAAGGGCTAGGATAGATGATGATTTTATATTACCTTCACATCTAAAATGTCCCCTTATCCCGCACATCGCTTCTACCTTGTGCCATCAGCTAGACAATCCAGCAAGTCATGTGGCGCGACCCTTGTGGTGGCTTTTACTTAGAACCTTTACACATTAGGAGGACGACTGACTGACGGTGCTGATAGTAGACATTATGTCTTCGGTGGGAGACAAATAGGTGCGTCCACACAGAGCAAGCTGCCTCGCGAGGCAGATTCTTAGCGCGGCGAATGCCTCGCGAGGCAGATTTGGGGATGCGCGCGAATGTTTCATAATTATATATCCCGGGCCTCCGACCAATGGTACAAGAAGGAATAGTGGGTTTTTAGTTGGTTTGAGTCCGACATATCCCTCCGCCTACCTTAGTCGGAGGGTAACCGTGAGGAAAAAAAAAAAAAAAGGTTGCACTCCAGGAGTGCCGGTAGAAGTGAAAACTTTTTTGTTACTATGTTTTATTTTTAATTTGAATGACGTCTTACTCATTTTCGATCAGGGTCACGTGACCCTGACGCGAGTTTTGGTCACGTGACCCTGACGCGAGTTTTAAATTTTTTACCCATTACAGAAAAAGTGTACAACGCCGCTAAAGAAGTTTTCACTTCAAAAAAAGGTTGCACTCCAGGAGTGCCGGTAGAAGTGAAAACTTTTTTGTTACTATGTTTTATTTTTAATTTGAATGACGTCTTACTCATTTTCGATCAGGGTCACGTGACCCTGACGCGAGTTTTGGTCACGTGACCCTGACGCGAGTTTTAAATTTTTTACCCATTACAGAAAAAGTGTACAACGCCGCTAAAGAAGTTTTCACTTCAAAAAAAAAGGTTGCACTCCAGGAGTGCCGGTAGAAGTGAAATCTTTTTTTTTACTATGTTTTATTTTTAATTTGAATGACGTCTTACTCATTTTCGATCAGGGTCACGTGACCCTGACGCGAGTTTTGGTCACGTGACCCTGACGCGAGTTTTAAATTTTTTACCCATTACAGAAAAAGTGTACAACGCCGCTAAAGAAGTTTTCACTTCAAAAAAAGATTCTTTGCGCGGCGAATGCCTCGCGAGGCTGCTCACTCCGTATGGGCGCACCTAATGTGATTCGATACCATAGGTAATTGTCCACAATGCTTCAATGCATTCTAATTATGCGTTTTGCTGTAAAGCATGGTACAAATGGAGATCTAGTTCATGCTTGAGACATTGCCTCCCTTTAGATCGTTAATAACAAAATTGTAACACGAGAATTTTCTACCGGGATAAAAGTATCAATCCTGGTCATCCTAATTCTATTTGATGGCTTTAAAAAATATCAATCGAACAAATACACAAAATGTTATATCTTACTAATAAAAATGATTAATTTTTGGCTTTGGCTAAAAGTACTATTACTGTCCGAATTCACTTGTACAACATTTATAGCTCAAAGAATTTATGATTTATACAAATAAAATGCTGTTTTATTAAATATTTTCTGCGCTAAACGCAATTAGTCTGTGGTACAAGCATTAATCATGTCACACAGTATGAGAGAATGAAATTATTAAAAAAATATATTGAGTTTTCAGGTTGGGTAAGCTTTGAAAATATCACATAAAGCGTCAATGAGATATTTTATAGAACGAGAGGAGTTCATGGCTAAATAATTACAGCCGCACAGGCCGCGCTTGCCGGGGTTGGTCTGTGGATGGGTGACCATCTGTGGTAGCGAGTTTCCACCATGCTTCGGAAAGCACGCAAAGCCGTTGGTCCCGGCTGTCATTTTATAGATCTTTGACAGTCGTTATTATTAGTCAGAAGCTTTAAAAGTCTGACAACCATTCTTGCCACGGCGTATCGTATTACCCGGTTACTGGGTTGTGGAGGTCCGATAGGCAGTCGTTCCATGTAAGATAATGATATTCAGCTGCATGTGATGCAACTGGAAGCCGACCCCAATACAGTTGGGAAAAGGCTAGGCAGATGAAGATAATATTTTCTAAAAGTTTATATGCTGCATTTAAGGAAAACACGTGAGCAAATCGGCATTTACTTGAGCTAATATTTTAAGACATGATACATCTGATAACTCGCATTTGGCCCACGAGGTGGAATACAGCCCACTCCCTCTCACAGAAAAGATGTCTCGTGTTCCAACAATGGAAATATTATATCCAGATTATGAATTTCATCTTTTGGTCGAGCAATTTTGCGCTGTATAAGACTTAGATTGTTAAGACACCAAAGGATTTCAAGAAAATTATGCGACGAGAGATCCGTTTCATCGCTCCACCCCATCCGAAAGATATCGTGAGAGGATCGCCTTTTCCTAGAAATTATCGCCTCACTACTCCACGTAGGACAATTGGATTGGACCCAGACAGTGCTATAAAGTAACCCTTTAACGTATATTTGTGCCAATGTGTACCCTTTTAAAATTCTCTACGGAACTCATCCAATTTTACACGTATTAACTCAGGACGGATTTCTTTGTTTGTCTGACCTTTGAAAGACATTTAGGGATTGATGTTTTAAAAAAAGCCGAGTTTGAGAATCTTATTAGGTCCAGCACCCACTATCGGCTTGGCTGAGGATTTTAGGTGATAAAAGCATTATACATTAACTTCATCGCAATAAAGTAAAAATTGCCGATGCAGTAAGCCTCAAGCATACCGAAGTTTGTTACTATAATCATATATCATGGAAATTTCTACCTTAATGGAATTAAGTTTAATGTCTATAACGGTTTTCAACACCTAAATTCCTCAGCTGTGCCGATGTCGATAGTGGGCAGCGGAGTCTTAGTTATAGGGTTCCGTTTGACCCTTTGCATACGGGTGTCTAAAACGATATGGTGTTTACAAACTGTGTATGCCAAATGATGTTGCCTCACGAGCTACGACTAATAAAAAAAATCATAATGTCCAATTGGATAAAATTCAAAATTTAAAAAATCCAACGAAACGTCACTACAAGAGATGAGCCCACAAATTAATATGTCTTCTAAAAATAGAAGAAAAAGTAAACCTTATTAATTACATTCTCCTTTCTATCGTTATTTTTAATTTGCTAACATGCTACAAACGACCCGTGACATCAAAGGCCCGACGATGCAAGATACCGCCATTTTGCAATATGGCGGAGTCACTGTCTCACTTAAAGTAATTGAAAAATTCTTCACACCTACATCGTATTTAGTTATTTATTTTGTGACTAGATTTTCTTCGGACATTTGAAGGGGACATGTGGACAATGAACGCCGTCATGTAAACGTGGGCGTTATGTCTCGCGGATGACTTACGGATTCGGAGCGGACGATCCGCGAGTGTGTCGTAGACTTTATTTCTTTTCTAATTTGTGATATGGTAAACCTATTTCTTGTAATTTGTTAAAGCGCTTATCTACAAACAGTTGACTCCTAGTATGATGGAATTTTTAAAGGACACATTGTAAGGTCACTTATCACTAATTCCGTAAAAGCAAGCGAGACAATCACAGTTTTGATTTAAAAAAGTTGAAAAGTCTTTGAACACCTGTCACTTTTTTTGCAGTTACATTGTTTATAGACAAGTGTTTAACAGTTGTTTAACTTTTTGTAATAAGGGTATCATTGTTTATATGCTTTTTTAATGCGTTTTACGATGCTTTTTAACAATAATTAAAACAAAAATACTACCTTCCTCCTTTAAAAATTGTATGATCATTGTATCACTTATTATTGGCCAATGTCTGTGAAGTTATTCACGTTAGTAGAGGACACACAGAGACAAAGCCGATGACAGATCATGGATAGTACGTGTCAGTTTCATACTGTGTCATCCGTCGTTCGTTCGCTCGTTGTAAACCGAGGCGCTGTACGAGTGCCTGACGGTACCGTCAAACAAATACGTCGATTTTTTTAAAGGAAAATACCGACAAGGATTTTTTATTGGTTTTAAAATAAATTTAAAATAAGAAGTTTTTGCTAGCGTCTCGGTTAGTGTGATCAGTAGCCTTAGCACGAGTTTTCAGCATTTAAAACGTAAACTGGAACTTTGACAATTTCAAATTGACAACATTCAAGGAAAAAATTAGTTCCTTCTTCGCACACCAGAGGCGCTGTTCCATTTTTCCATACAAGAAACGCTGTAAATACTGGAAAGACGCTGTAAAGCAAAAGAGTGAAAATTCGTGCTAAGGGTACTGATCTCTGCGAAGATCGCCCGGAGGACACGGTGGAGCATACGGTGCAAGACTGCCCAGCTTGGGCGGAGCACCGACGTGTCCTCACGGCTGCGATAGGCGGAGACCTCTCGCGCCCGGCATTGGTTGCGGCCATGCTGCGGGGCGAGACGGAGTGGGAAGCGGTCAGCTCCTTCTGCGAGGCAGTAATGCTCGTAAAGGAGGAGGCAGGCCGCGAGCGAGAGAGGACAGCGTCCTCCCTCCGCCCCAGCCGCAGTGGTAGGCGCCCACGGCGACGCATGTCGCAAGATGATCTCCGGCCACCGTAGGCGCGGGCATGCGGGCAGCGAGTAAAGGGCAACTCGCTGCCCGACCAAGGACCATGCCCGGGTCGACGGCGCGTTGTGTCCCACGCGCGCCTCAAAGAGCGTCAGCATAATGACGGGGCCCCCCTCTCAGAGGGCCAAAGCCTGCCGGGGTCGCGGGATTATTCCCTTACCGTGACCCCGGAACATAACAGGCTATGAAGGACACCGTGCATCAGTAGAAGTCTGACAGTCCCTCCCGCCCTGCCCGGGGTTGGAGGACTCATTTGATGATTTTACCACGCTAAAAAAAAAAAAAAAAAAGGGTACTGATCTGAATGATTTACGGTTTTTAAGACAACCCCGAAAAATGCTGATCATCTGGTCACCCTAGTCCCGAGACAAGTTACCTATCGTCCAAAATTAAAATAAAAGTTTATGCACCATAATAATATAACTTAAATTTCTCGTCCACCTTAAATAATTCGCTATTTTTATGATTCCGTCATTGCGAAACTTTTTAATTTCGTAAAAGCTAGACATTAAATAATTATTTAGAAGTACTTTTGTTATGTAAATAGTTCTGAGAGTGTTGTATTTAAAATTTTACTTAAAATTACACGGTTTTTTTATGGAAGTACGAATATTTGTAATAATTACGCCATTTGTGCCTGAAAGCAAAATACTCTTATTAAAAAGTTATGGTCCCAAGTTTATAGTTCAATCCTATTTAATAGTTTTCAAAGAAAATAAAACCGAAGTTTTTTGATTATCCTTTTTATTGCTGAAGGCGATTGCAGACCTGTTAATTGAACTCGAATCTATAAAAATGTAAGTTGGTCAAGTGGATTTAATCATAGAAAATGCTATTTTAGTCGCCCACAGCATCGGACGTCGCGAGGCAATTTCTGGCCACTGAATGCGCGGTGGCGACTTGCGGTTCTATCATGGCATGCCCAGGGGGGGGCGGGTATTACAACGTCTTAAAACTAGGCTTATTCCGGCGAGAGAAAGTGATAGAGATATACAAGTCGTCTAGCGCCTTAACGTTCACTCACTGGAACAGGCCTGCTTTTAGGACGTTGTTATATCCCCCCAGGTCGTCGGCGCGCTGTAGTACATTACTGAAACTATGGAAAATAGCTTTTTCCATAGTTCCAGCGGTGTACTACAACGCGCCGTCGTATTCAAAAAATATTTGATAGTCATTTTTAATCTAGTGCAGAGATCCTAAATTATATATTTTGGTTCTAAAAGACTAGGTAATGAAATTGCCCATTAATTAGGTCGTACGCTTTGATATCTGATGTTAAATTACTATTAATAAATAATTTATGTACTCAGATTTTACTGAGGAAATTAGATTTTAAACTAAGTAGTTTTCTGATGGCTACGTTTTAATAGTAATAATCAAATGAAGGACACTTGATTTAATTAAGGGCGCTTTCAATTTAGACGGTTGGTGCCGGACTGCTGCCGCACGGTTATTACGACCATGAGCCGTCCTGCTGCCGGACGACAGCAGTACGACGTAAATCGTCTTATTTGAAGAGATACGCGGCTGCAGTCCGATCGAATTTTAGTTGAAAACGTCTAAGGAACACGATGTGTTCACAGCACTAGCGAACAACGACTGAGACAGGTTATTGCCGTTCCGCCAACGGACGTGCGCCAGTCCCGGCACCAATCGTCTAAATTGAAAGCGCCCTATAACTGTTCATTTACTGCCATTTTGGTCTGCGTGAAATTCTACATTTTAAATACAAATTATCATCTCTATAATCGTGTTGGGGTCGACTTCCAGTCAAACATAAGTATGGAGCGACTGCCTATCTGATCTCCAATTCATTGAGCTCTAGTTTTTTGTTGACCAGCGGTATCGAGGTGTTCAGTTGTCCATCTCTCAGCTCGAAGGCCTTAGCGCTCATAAATACGACGAGCTGCCGGGGCGCGGTGGCGGGGCGGTGACGGAGCGGTGGCGGTGCGGCTGCGGCATCGTATACATGAGCCCTTAGTCTTTATGCACTGTGAATTAGATGACAACATCAACAATATCGAAAATCACAAATATTAAAAAGAAAATCTTTTGCTATTCCATTGCTTGTTACATTTTGTAACAAAAAATACATGGCCGGGCAATTTCACCGTTATAACCATCGGCTCTCTCAAGGGGAGCGAGACTAACAGATTTTAATCTTAATATTGCTCTTAGGCGACAATTTTAATAACAAACTTGGAAGTACTCGTAAAATTGTAGGTCCCGAAAGATTTTTATTACAGTTATATTTTTATTGAGCATTGGATATTTGAGTAAGTTATTATTATTAGTTTCCTTTTTTATAATCATCAAATGAGTTCTCCTTCCCAAAGCGGGCGATAGGAACTGTCAGACTCGTACTAACTAAAATCCATGGTGTTCTTTCAATAGCCCTTTACTTTCCGGAGTCACCGGTTTCCTGGTAAGACAGTCCCGCGACCCCGGCAGGCTTTGGCCCTCTAGAGGTGTGCCCCTTCCTCATGCTGACACCCTTTGGGGTGCGCGTGGATATGGAACACAATGCGCCCCCGCTGTAGACCCAGACATGGTCCATGGTCGGACAGCGAGTCGCCCATTACTGGCTACCAGCATGCCCGCGCCTACGATGGCCGGAGATCGTCTGCCGACGTCCGTCCCGTGGTCGTCTACCACTACGATTGGGGTGGAGGAAGGAAGGTGTCCTCTCCCTCACGCGGCCCGCCTCCTCCTTCGCGAGCACAACTGCTTCGCGACCGCTTCCCACTCCCATTCGCCCCGTAGCAGGGTCTCACCAATACCGTGCGCGAGAGGTCTCCGCCTATCGCCGAAGTGAGGACACGGCGGTGCTCTGCCCAAGTAGGGCAGTCCTGCACCGTCTGCTCTACCGTGTCCTCCGGGTGATCCTCGCAGTGGTGACAACCAGGCGTTTCTTCCCTCCTTATCTGACACAGGTACCTACCGAAGGACAAGAGTCTTAGGATAAAGAAATCACAATCTTCTCTTAAATAAAATCAATATTTATTATGATTGAGGTTGAATAAGTAAGATTGTACTCGTACCTAATTAGCATTTAAATTAGGAGCTATTAAGTACTCAAGAGAAAGATGAAGGTAGCGAGAGTTAAATTGTTCAAAGATTTGATTTCCATTATGAGGAACTTTGAAAGAATAATTTATTGCCGTTCCATTTTTAATAAGGCCCATGATTCTTAATATTCTTGAACCAATAATGGTTGATGCTTAGAATGACGAATCACGGGATAAAAGAATAGAGATAATAATACGAAATTATACGAAACTGAAACCTTTTTGGCCTCTTTGGAGCCAAAAATCATAATTATATTGTGTGACAAAGATGTCTAGTAGGTCTACGAAGGAAAAAAAAACTACTACAGACGATGTTTTCCACATTAGGCACCGCTCAATATTTTTTACAGCTGTCATTGTACCATCGTTCAGAAAAAGATTTGTTGTTTAGGCGAAACAAAGAACTCGATAAGCAAAAAAAGAGTATATTATTAATTTAATCAAATAATTGAAACAAATAGAAAATTGTTGCTCTACGTTGATTGTTTCTTTCAAAATGAAACAATAACTATACGAGCAAAAATACATATAACCTTTTAATAATAAACTCAAAGGAAATGTTAATAGGGTACCCCACTTTATATTCAGTGATTCAGTACTACTAAAACATCAAACTAAAACTTACAGCGGTACCCAAAGTTTTGTATAAACATAGGAAAGTCGCTCAACTGTCCCTTAGTTTTAGACAAACAAGAGCAATTAATACGCGGGACATAATATGTACAAATTGACGAGGGAACGGCTAAGTAACTGAGATTAGGGAGTAGGCGTAAGTTGGATGCGGGTTGTTTGCGGAGGAGATAGGACGTGGAGTGTTAGCGGGATTATTTTCTTAGCTAAACTAAAATGTAATTGGAAGGAGGCACAGTGTTGTGAAGGATGGAAGGAGTGGATGCTAGTAGTGGAGCGCAGGCTAGGAAAAAAAAAGTTACTAAAAACTAAAATTTCGTTATAAAATTAATAAATTTAAAAATCTAAAAACCCATGTTTTTAATTTTTTTTTAAATTAAGAAAATGCTGAAGGCTGAGAGAGGGGCCACTCAAAACGTGATTCAGCCTGCTAGTTTATCGGGAAGTGCCTCAAAATTGTGTTGTAAAATTCCAACCGGAACGACAAACAGACAAGAAAAGTGAGTGTATAAAAAAGTGGGGAAAAAGCACATTTAGGATTTGATTATAACACTCCTTCTGGCTAGTCATCATCATCATCAGCCTAATGTTCATACTGCTGGGACACAGGCCTCCTCTCTCTGTGAGAGGGAGTGGGCAATAATCCGCCACGCGGGCCCAGTGTGGGTTGGTAGATGTCACAATCATGTCTTCGCATTTGATGATTCTGGGACGTGCCGGTTTCCTCATGCTGTTTGCCTTCACTGTTTTGAGAGCAGTGGTGACGAACCCACGACTTCAACTCGTAAGTCGGGGCCGATAGCACTCGGCCACCACTGCTCTCTGGCTGGTGCAGTCGGGTTAAAACAAAAAGTTCATTTTATCTACAACCTAAATTATAAGTCAATCCTACCAAACTATCAACAAGATAAGTAGGTAAAAATACAACAGAAATGTGTAAGACAGGTACAAGTTTTTGTTACAACAATGACACCTTTTAGTCTTATCACTCCATTTCATTATCCCTCCGTGACGCGCCTCTTGTCCCACAATTTGTTCTCAACCCACAGACTTCGCGATGTTAATATATTGTCACTAGTTTCGAGCACAATTTGCCTAAATTTGCGACGTGGATAGATTAAACGGTCGTTAATAAAATTGTTGTGGAATTAAGTTTTAATTATCTGTGGATTTAAGTCGTTTCCGTGTTAAAGGGAATTAAGGTGTTTGTTTGTCTTATTTGTCTAATGCTTATATTGTGCCTAGTCTATAGTTCATCGTCCTACTAGGTTTTAAAACATGGTTTTAGAGTCTAGGTCAGAAGGTGACACAGGCAAAGTCTATAATGGAGTGAGCTTACCCAGAAGAAGCCTATTTGCTCTAACAGTAAAAAGTTTTGTGTATTAAGGTTAACGCAGTCTACGACTAGACTGGAGGCCAGTCTTAATCTGTGCCATAACCTAATCTAACCCTAGCCTTTTAAGGCAGGTTTTACAATGATCCCGTATGAACGATGAATGATGTGACAAAGGATTTGTAATATTTTGGCGATCTAAAAAGAGTGTACATGGAGTTTCTTGCCCGTTCTTCTTTCGAGATCTACTTCTTGGAATGGGCATCTACGGTACTTTGACAGT
Organism: Agrotis segetum; assembly: GCA_036375495.1. Classification (NCBI taxonomy): domain Eukaryota; kingdom Metazoa; phylum Arthropoda; class Insecta; order Lepidoptera; family Noctuidae; genus Agrotis; species Agrotis segetum. The sequence goes on from JAQSVV010000031.1 coordinate 3,695,442, forward strand.
TTTTATGTCTTGTGACTGGGACTGTAGCACCACTTTTTAGTGTTTAATTTTTTACGTCTTTGATAATTGAAAAGTGCCTGTAACTGGTCTACTTGAATTAAATGCTTTTGATTTGATGTTACGGAGTTTTCTTCGAAATAATTTAGTTCCCAAAATGTCCCTCGCTGCTTCTAATAGTCCAGACCAGTTTCCTAAAATTTTCGTTTACTAGAACGTCTATTTCACAAAAGGTTGATTTCCCATAATTACCACTTCCAGAAACGTCTTTCAGCCCCAAACTCCTCTGACCACTGCCCCATCACAAATAATGACACTCCACGATATAAAAAAACAAATGATGATCAATAAAAGCCATTTTGCTGAACTTTTTATTAGTCGTTACAATACGAATGTCACATAAATTTTTCTTTGAATACCGCACTGCGGAAGTTGAGCCTGTCTTCGCAATTCTGGAAGAATTAAAAGCGGTTGAAACTAACTGTTTGTTAAAACCACATTTTAAGTTAGTGCTGTGGTTCTGTTTAACTGACTGCGAAAAGGTTCTGAATTAAATGTTTTATTTTTACTTCGCATGTGTTACCGCATTTAAAAGTTAAATTAAAGAAATCTTTTTTAGTTTGAGAAACTATAAATGTGTAAATGTTTGGTTAAAGTTGTAAAGGGGTACTCTAAGGATCTTCGTACACAAGGCGACTCAAGATTCCGATACCTTACGACTTCGGTATCCGAGCGGCTATCGCAATACAAACACATAGAGGTTCGAACACAAGCACGCGTCAATGAATACCAAAATCGTAAGGTATCGGAAACTTGCGTCGCCTAGTGTACGAAGGGGCTAAGGCCTACTGTCCACATAGTCGTTTTTCGTAGGATGCATGTAACCTACAAATGAAGATAGGCGTATTTTGCATACTTATTTGTTATGTCCACGCTGCTTCATATCATGCAATAGTCAGTCACGCTACAAAAAGTCTCAGTTTTCTTTCAGCTAGCATCGAGAAAGGACGTCTTTTGTTGTTAAAATGCATGACGATCGCAACACGAGCGGCTGACGTGACGTTACCGCTTCGTGGACACAGATTTCATTGTTTCTACGCAAGATGCAAGCATTCGTCTTGCAATCGTCAATTGACGAAAGCGTGCGTATGACGTTGACGGTTACTTCAAGGCAAGCGCGCTTTCCCGTCGACCACATCACGGCTAACCATAAGGCGAGATAATGGCTAAACACTAGCTTATCTAAAAACAACTCCTTGAAATAGTCAATAGTAATCAGTCTATAGACGTCCCACAGCTGGGACCTATGCCTCCTCTCTAAGAGAGGATATGGGCTGTTATAATCGACCACATTACTCAGTGTGGTTTGTAATATGGTGACAATGTCAAAAATTTTTAAATTCTAAGACATGCCTGTTTCCTCACAATATTTTTTTTCACCGTTTTAAGAGCAGTGGTGATAATGCGCCTGGCTAAGTTTGAACTTATGACCTACAATCTAGGTGACGTTATAGTATAATTTCTTGATATTTTTACGAAATTCTTACTGGCATGCTTAAGCCATTGAAAATATAAGAACTGGTAGTAGTTATAAGCAAAATAGTGATTCTAAAACCAAATCAAATTATCAGATTTTTCAGCTTTGAAATAAAATTCTACATAATACTTCATTACCTACCTCAACTATCTTTACTTAAAACCAAAAGTCAATCCTACTACTATTATAAAGGCAAAAGTTTGTAAGGATGTTTGTTACTCTTTCACGCAAAAACCACTGAACGGATTTGGCTAAAATTTGATACACAGATAGTTTATAACCTGGATTAACACATAGGATAGCTTTTATCCCGATTTTATGTTCCCGTGGGATAATTTTCGAGTTGTAGCGGGTGAAGCCGCTGGCAATAGCTAGTACCGAATAAATATTACGCCGTTAAAATTTTAATTAAAATAAAAGTCCATTTCACCCCCAAAAATACCCCGCACTACAGATGTCTGATTAATTTCACCCCGTCTGGGAGAAATTAATAAAATTTCAACGCTTTTGTTTGAGCTGACAACCCCAAAGAATTGCTTTTATTATCTGATGCTCAAGCGACGCCAGAAGTAATTACACTAGTATTGTTGCTTTTAAGGCTGCTAAAATATATAAGAGACTTAAATTAAAAATACCTACATTGTGGTTTCTTTGTTTGAGGAGTGAAGTTGTTGTTAGTTTATTAAGTTTGTTTCTAGGTAGGTCTCGGTTGGATTATATTGTAAGTGAAATGAAATTGGAATGCTTTTTAGGTCTTTTTTTTTTTTTTTTTTTTTTTTTTTTTTTTTTTTTTTTTTTTTTTTTTTAGCGTGGTAAAATCATCAAATGAGTCCTCCAACCCCGGGCAGGGCGGGAGGGACTGTCAGACTTCTACTGACTAAAATCCACGGTGTCCTTCATAGCCTGTTACGTTCCGGGGTTACGGTTAGGGAATAATCCCGCGACCCCGGCAGGCTTTGGCCCTCTGAGAGGGGGGCCCCGTCATTATGCTGACGCTCTTTGAGGCGCGCGTGGGACACAACGCGCCGTCGACCCGGGCATGGTCCTTGGTCGGGCAGCGAGTTGCCCTTTACTCGCTGCCCGCATGCCCGCGCCTACGGTGGCCGGAGATCATCTTGCGACGTCCGTCGCCGTGGGCGCCTACCACTGCGGTTGGGGCGGAGGGAGGACGCTGTCCTCTCTCGCTCGCGGCCTGCCTCCTCCTTGACGAGCATTACTGCCTCGCAGAAGGAGCTGACCGCTTCCCACTCCGTCTCGCCCCGCAGCATGGCCGCAACCAATGCCGGGCGCGAGAGGTCTCCGCCTATCGCAGCCGTGAGGACATGTCGGTGCTCCGCCCAAGCTGGGCAGTCTTGCACCGTATGCTCCACCGTGTCCTCCGGGCGATCTTCGCAGTGGTGGCACCCAGGCGTCTCCTCCTTTCGCATCAGCCACAGGTACCTCCCGAAACTTCCGTGTCCGGTGAGGACCTGCGTCAAGCGGTAGGTCAGGACGCCATGACTTCTCTCCAGCCACTCCTCAAAGAGGGGTCTTACCGCCGCAATTGCGGCGTGCCCGGCCTTCGGTCGCGACAGTCGTTCCTTCCATACTGCCCTGAGATCGCGCCGGAGGTCTTCGCGCCGCGCCTCGACTTCGCGAGGCAGCGGGGTCACGCCCCGGCGCTGCGCCTCCACGCGCCACTCATAGACGCGCTGGAGGGCAGTCGCCTCCAGATCCCAAGGCAGCAATCCGGCTAGCAGGTTGGCCGATTCGCTTGCAATCGTGCGGTATCCCCGGATCATTCGGATAGCCATGACCCTCTGGCATGCGACCAGCTTCTGTGGTCGCGTCCGGATGCTCAGGGCCCACACAGGGGCCCCGTAGAGGGCCATGGACCGCACGACGCCAGCGTACAGCCTACGGCAGGAAGCGTTTGGCCCGCTGAGATTGGGCAGCAGTCGCCTGAGGGCGGCTGCTGTACGGTTCAGCTTTGGGGCCAAACTCAGGAAATGCTCCCTGAAGTTCCACCGGCTGTCGAGGACGAGTCCCAGGTACTTCATCGTCCCCTGTACGCCGATTGGAACTCCTTCCACCGTAATGCTGTAACTCGACGGTGGCGCGTTACGGCGGCCATGAAAACACATGGCCTCCGTCTTGTGCAGCGCCACCTCGAGTCCCAACCGCCGGATCCTCCGAACGACTGTCGCGACCGCTTCCGTCGCCACGTCGGCCGCCGCCTGGTGCGACTCTCCCTGTGCAAGGACGAGCGTGTCGTCAGCGTAACAAATTACGCTGACGCCGTCAGGGAGGTCGCTGCGCAGCACCCAGTCGTAACCGATGTTCCACAAGGGCGGTCCCAGGACCGAACCCTGTGGAACACCGCACGACATCTCTCGCCGGTTCCACTCTCCCCGGTGACCGGGGTAGATGACGGCTCTGTCCGTCAGGTAGTCCTCGACTATTCGGCGGAGGTAGGTCGGCACCCGGTGATATCGGAGTGCCTCCCTGATGCAACTCCAGGGCAGGGTGTTGAAGGCATTGGTGATGTCCAGAGACACCGCCAAGACGACCCTGCCCCGGGCCACTGCATCCCCCGTCGTGAGGGCTCTCACGCGCATGATTGCGTCCACGGTCGAGCGCCCCCTGCGGAAGCCGAACTGGCTCTCCGACAGGTTCGGACCCACCCGATTCAGGTGCCCGGCGAGGCGGTCTGCAATAACTCTCTCAAAGAGCTTGCCCACCTCGTCGAGCAGCACGATGGGCCGGAATGCGGACGGAGAGTCCGCAGGGCGCCCGGACTTCTGGATCAGGACCAGTTTCCCCGTCTTCCAACGAAGCGGGAACCGGCCCCTCTCCAGGCACGCGCTTAAGAGCCCCCCCAGTCGAGGCCCGAGAGTCCCGAAGGCCAGGACCCAGGCTTTTCCTGGCAGGCCGTCGGGTCCTGGGGCGGTATTTTTGGCTTTGAGCCGTTGTACCGCCACTCTCAGGTCTACCTCGGTCACCTCTGGAGCGTCGTAGACGTCGTCGTCGCTGTGATCCGCGTTTGCGTCAGCTTCCTCCTCAGATTCCGTCGGAGACGGAGCCATGGGCGGGGGAGCATACTCCTCCCCTCGCGAAGGGAACAGGGCGCTCACCACGTCCTCCACGAACTGAGGCCGGAGACTCTGCGTCAACGGGGGAGCCCAGGGGCGGAGCTTTTCTCGCACCCACTTGTAGGGGCGGCCCCATGGGTCCCCGTCCAGAGTCCCCAGCATCTCCTCGCGGGCCAATTCCTTGGCCCGCCAGATCGCGTCGCGGAGGGCGGTCTTCGCTGCCCTGTAGCCCTCATGCAGCTCCGCCTCTACAGTCGCCGCATCCGGAGGTCGGGTGCGGCGCCTGCGGAATCTGGTGTACCGGCGGCGCGCAGCAACGCACGCTTCGCGCAGCGCTGCCAACTCGCTTGACCACCAGTACAGCTGACGCCGGGCGCGTCCTTGCCGGACCCGGGGCATGGCCACGTCACAGATTTCCGACATGGCCTCCCGGAACCACTCAGCCTCGTCGTCTACGTCGGCAGGCCTGTCCGGTGGTGACACCCAGGCCTGCACGATCGAGGCTTCCAGGAATAGCTCCCGGTCCAGCTGCTTCAGCGCCCATCGCGGACCACTTAGGTTCCGTCCACTTGAGACCGGCGCGTCTGAGGTCTGGGTGGAGACGTCGAACCGGATATACCGGTGGTCGGAATAGGTCTCCACCTCCTCCACAACACGCCAGTCGGTGACGCGCGGCGACAGGGCGGCGCTGGCAAACGTTACGTCTACCACCGACTCGCCCGTCCACCGCACGCACGTGGGGACGGAACCCCGGTTCTCGATCACCAGGCCATGCGCACGGGCCCAGCGCTCGAGCCTCCTGCCCCGATAACAGTCCGTGCTCCGGGAACCCCAAGCCGGACTTTTGGCGTTGAAGTCCCCCAGGACGAGCGCGGGGAGGGAACCGAGGGCGACGACGACGTCTCCCAGCTCCTCTAGGGAGTCTTGGAACTCGGCGATAGATCGGTTCGGGGAGAAGTAAACGCCTACCACGGCGATCTCCCCGAACCGGGCTGCGACAATCCCGTGCCCTCTCTCGACGCGATCGAGGGGCGGGGTACCAGCGGCGGCCGACGAAATTAGGGTCACCGAGCCGTCCAGGTCCGCTACCCAGTCATTCCTGGGCAGGACAAAATACGGCTCGGCGACCACGGCGACGTTGATCAACCACTGCGCCATGCTCTGGAGCAAAAGATCCTGAGCAGCGGCGCAGTGGTTGATGTTCGCCTGGAGGAAGCGCAATGGAGACATTAATCTGAATCCATTGCGTCCTCCTCCAGGGCCCTCCTCGAGGGCGTGGCCACGGCGGCGGCGGCGGCGGCGGCGGGAGCGGCGGCAGCGGCGGCGGGAGTGGCGGTGACGGCGGCGGCAGAGGGCTTACCTCTGCCCCTGGACTTGGTGGGTGGGGCGCAGGCCCTGCCCCCAGCCCGGCGATCGGCCGGCTTGCCAGCCGCCGCACATGCGAAGCAGTGCGGCGGGGCAGAGCACGAGCCGGCCTTGTGACCGGGCTGGCCGCAGCGGAAGCACCTGTCGCTGCGGTCTACCTCCGAGGTGCACACGCACGCCGCGTGGTTGCCCACTTGGCAGCGGAAGCACCTCATCGGTCTGGGCTCCAGGACCTTTACCTGGGCAGCCACCCAACCAACCAGGAGCCTTCGGCCCTCTTCTAGCTTCTTGGCCGCCGACACGGGGCAGCTAACCGTAACGGTCTGCAACCCCGCGAAGCCAGGACGGAGGGCGCCCACCCTCACCTGATCGGGAGGGCACCCCCCAGTCCTGGCCACGGCAGCCACTACATCCTCCGCCGTCACAGAGTCGTCCAGACCCAATATGCGCACGTCTGCGCGCTTGGTGGGCCTGGACACTCGGGCCTCCTCCGCGTTTAAGGACGCTCTGAGCCTTTCGGCTAGAGCGTCAGCGGTAGGGCCACTGGCTGCACCCGGGAGCTCCAGCATCCGAGCCCCCGTTGCGGTGACCCGCAGTCGGAGGCCCCCGGCGATGCCGAGCTCCGCGAGGTTCACCGCCTCCCGCGCCTTGGCTAGCACGTCACGGTATGACACGCCCCTCTTAGCCGCGTCCGGCTGCAGTGTAATCACTACAGCCGCGGTCTTAGGGGCGCGTAATCGCGCCGCAACGTCGCGCTCTTTGCGCCGCCGCCGTCTCTCCCTTCGCCTCGAGGACCTGGCCTTGTTGGCAGCCTTCCTCTTCTCCCCGGCCACTTGCCAGTCGGCGCTGGCCGGGGGAGTCTTCGGAGGAGGCTGGGCTGGGTTGGCCTGGGCCTGGGCGCCCTTCTTTTTAGTAGCCGACCGTGCCGGCCCCGCAGGTGTCGGGGTCGAGGTCGGCTTGGACGGACCCGGCGTCGCCTGGCTAGGCTTTGCCGAGGCCGTCTTGGAAGGGGCCGTCTTTGAAGGGGCCGTTTTCGCCGTGGCCGTCTTTGCCGTGGCCGTCTTCGCCGGGGGTGCCTTGGTTGGGGGCGGCTTCGACGCGGCCACCGCCGCGTACGAGGACGCCGCCAGCGGGGGTCGCAGCACGCGGCTCTCCAATACGGAGAACCGCTGGTTGAATGCCGCCAGCTCCTGCCGCACCAGAGTCAGCACTGCGTTCTCTGATGCGGGCCGGCCTTTCTCTTTGGCACTCCCCCCACTCCCCGCCTTGGCACTCCCTGTCGGAGCCTCTCGACGGCCTGCCGCCCGAAGGCCAGCCAGGTCTGACCTGAGGGCGGCGTTCTCCCTTTGGAGCTCCGTCATGGCGGCAGTCAAGCGGGTGACCTCCGACCGCAGTTCGGACATATCGTCCCTTGCAGCCGGAGCCCCGCCGTGTATCCGCGTGGCCGCCATGATTAAGGCCGTGGCTTCGCCGATCGCACCCTCCTTACTACTGCGTTTTCGCTTCAGGGCGACGGTGCGAATGGCGGCTTCCACAGCCTCTGCCAGTTTGGCCTCATTCGAGGCCAAACCCGTGTTGGGCTCTCCAGAGGGGGGCCCCCTTCCCGAGGACTTGCCTCGGCCCTTACCCCGCACGCTCGTGGGGATCTTACGGGCCGAGACAAGACCCTCCTCCGACGACGAGATTTCTTCCCTGGGGCGCTTCAGGAACTCGGACCTCCTGTTTGCGCCCCCCTCGTCGCTCTTCGCTGCGCTTCCGGAGACTATGCTCCGGAAGCTCACGGCGTCTGATGCCGAGTCGGAATCCGACTCAAGCACCATCACCCCCTTCCTCCCCTTCCTCGGAGCGGCACTCTGTGCCCGCTCGTTGTTCGGTGCCGGTGAGTCGGACGTACTGGACAAGTCCAGTGACTCCTCCTCACGGGCACGTGAGCCTCCCTGGCTCGATGCGGCGACTGCCGGAGCAAAAACGGGATAAAAGTGATTATTGTCCCCCCCAGAATACGAAGGGACAGACCGGCCGGAGCCGGTGCGGGATTCTCCAGCTGAGCTGGTACCCGCCTGGGGTAGTGATTCTTTTAAGCACTTTTCCATATTGTTTTTTCACTTTTTTAAAGAGGTGAGTTCCTCTGTCCCTACTACCCATTTTCCCTCCCCGGTTCACTTCACGGTTACGTCTAAGGATTAGACGCGTACTGGAAGTGAACCTTTCCCCCCCCTTTCCCCGGTGTATCCCTCTTGGTTTTGGTTTCTCCCTCTGAGCGCAGATGCCCAGAGATCATTGAAACCACAAGCCCCACCACGACGACAACGTGGAGATACGACGGTGGGGGGAGATACGACGGTGGGGATGCTTTTTAGGTCTTAGTATGTGCGTAGTTTCGTAGCCAAATGGAAAAAAAAAAGGAACCCTCATAGATTCGTCATGTCTGTCTGTCCATCCGTATGTTACAGCCCCTTTTTTTGAAAGTATAAGGCCTGAAACTGCGTTAAACGGGCATTCGCGACGGTTGCCCGTCGCGGGTCCACGCGCGTGGTCCCGCGCGTGGTTGCGGGGCGCGCGTCCCCGCGACGTATGCCCGCGCGGGTCCCCGCGATGGAGCAGTATTGTAGGCATCCGCTTAACGCAGTGTCGGCCCTAAGAGCTATCCTGTTGAAACTTGGTGTATAAGTAGATGTATTATGTGAACCGCATTAGGATTTTCACACAAAAATAAAAATAAAAACCAATTTTGGATGTTTCCCATACTTAGTATTGAAACTCAAACTTTTTATCCCGATTATATGTTCCCGTGGGATAATTTTCTAGTTGTAGCGGGTGAAGCCGCTGGCAACAGCTAGTCTGTTATATTTTTGTAAATAATATTTTTTTATCCGTAATATCTATTCAATTTTCTTAGTTTAAAGACTTTTAATCAGCTAGGTAAAGACCCAACTACGTCTAAAATTATTGTACCAAAAGCCATTCACTCAAAAGGTAATCTTCTAAAAAGGTAATCTTCTAAAAAAGTAAAAGATAAGACAAGTAAACGTTTAAAATAAATGTTTCATTGCCATTTAATCACACGATAAAAATCATTTGCTGAAGGAAAAAAGACTAGAATTTCCCTTGAATATAATAGCACCATTTTTCACAGGAGGAAAGAAAATTATTGGTAATGAGACTCTCAAAGTATTTCTAAAGGCTTCTTTATAATACTTTTCGTTGTTAATTGTACGATTTGTTGATTAAACGCTTCAGACGTGAAAAAAATGTTTTGTCCGTCGTCTGATCGTTGGAAAATGAGGATAAATACTTGTTTGTTTGGATTTTTAGGATTCCGTTGCGTTCGTTCAAATTAATGAATTGAAAAAGGTGTCCGATTATGTCGAGGTTTTTAATAACGTATTCAAATAAAAGTAATTCATAATTGAATTGAAAGCAAGCAATTCAGGATAATTATAGATTCATCGCTGAAGTTCTACACAAATAATGTATGCGTAAAAATGTGCCACAGACTTTTATCTGACGAATTTTGTTTGTATTTTTTTATAATGGTACGGTTCCACTATTATAGTCTTCTGTTCGTTTATTAATCTGCACTCAAGTATATCTCAATTTCATTCAAGTATATAAGTAAGATTTGAATAAAATTCACTGCCTAATCTCCACCTATTCAAATAACACTAAAAACGACGAAACACTTCGAGAAAATGTAGCTAGTGCCCCTGCGCTTCGTTTGGCTCGCCTTGGCGGGGGCACTGCCCCTAGATCACAATTATATACTATTCCCCTAGTGCTTTAATACCTTGCTCCTTACTGCAGTATTCAAATTGGACAAAAACAGCTGTAAGATTTACTGCTACCCTTATCTTAGAGATGTTTCTTGCTGGCTCGGCTTCTATATTATTTTGCAATAGTTGGTGTGCAAGTCTATTAAAAGCAATGATATTATACTTATAATATCTTTGATTACAAATAGGTTATTACTCAACATTATCAGCCTATAATGTTCCACCTGTTGGGACACAGGCTTTCCCTCTGACATAGGGAGTGGGGCATAATCAACCACGCAAGCCCAGTAGGTACGGGCAATAATAACTAAAAGAATCTTAATGATTATCTTATGTGTAATTTTATATTTTTTTGTTATTATAATAACTTAGCTTTTAAAAAAACAATTTGCATGCTGAATAGTAGTAAACAGAATATGTGGATTTTTTTAGAATTAACACCTCAATGTATCGTGAAATATTTTTTACGCAAATAAAGATATTCTATTCTTTTATTCATTATTCTATTGAGCTCCTTGAGTTATGAGTCGAGCTTCACGATAACTGACAAATGTTTGCACTGACTGGACAGGTCCACTCAAATGTATGGCTCTTTTTTCAAAAGACCATCTCGGACACAAACCTGCAGGGTCCTCGCATGACTTAACCAATTTAATGTCTGGACTTTAAAAGAGACGATGACCTCTGAGTTTGTTTCTGATGTTTCTTCTCAGAGTAGTCAGGTACGAAACACCGGCCTCATCTAGCTATAAAAAAAGTGTTCTGACTTATAAAAGTGTTTCTGAAAACCTATTTGCAAAATAAAGATCATTCATTCAGTGCTTGTTGGTAGATGTCACGTGTCTTCGACTTTTTGGTTCTAGGACATGCCCGTCAACTTGCTGCCCGACCAAGGACCATGCCCGGGTCGACTGACACACTGACTGACTGTGCTGACGCTCCTTGAGGCGCGCGTGGGACACAACGCGCGCCTCAAGGAGCGTCAGCATAGTGACGGGGCCCCCCTATAGAGGGCCACAGTCCTGCCGGGGTTGCGGGACATACGTATACCGCGACTCCGGCACACAAAGGGCTACCGAAGGACACCGTGGATTTTAGTCAGTACAAGTCTGACAGTCCCTCCCGCCCTGGCCGGGGTTGGAGGACTCATTTGATGATTTTGCCACGTAAAAAAAAAAAAAAAAGGACATGCCCGTTTCCTCACGATGTTTTCCTTTTTGACAGCCGTTTTCATGAATAATTTACACAAAGTAATACGCGTTCGATCCTACGAAAAATGAAACAATAAGAAGCAGCGAAGGACTGGTGTTTTATTGAGCTGTGCCTTTAATTAAAGTAAAGTAAAAACTGTGGAAAATTCAAACAAACGTTTACAAAAAAATATGAGAAGGGAAACTTGTGAATAATATCCGGATTTGTACGTAATATAGAATTAATTGTGAAAAGCAACGCGACGCATTTATCATTGGTAAGTTAGCGGATTAACATCCACGAAGTTTTTACTTGAGCTCCTAGGGATGTAACATTATAATGTTGTTTGCGGATACATTGCTGCAAATCTTGTCATCACGGACTTAATACGTAGGTACGTGATAATAGACTGGCAACATTATTGAGCAGTGGTGGCTCAGTGGTATCGATCCCGACTAACGATACGTGGGTTCAAACCCCGCCAGGCGCATTACTTTGTGTAACTTATTTCATCACCACTGCTCTCAAAACGGTGAAGTAAAACATTGTGAGGAAACCGGCATGTCTTAGAACCAAAAATTCGAAGACATGTGACATCGACCTACCCGCACTGGGCCCGCGTGCTGGATTATGGCCCACTTTCTCTAACAGAGAGGAGGCCTGTGTCCCAGCAGTGGGAACATTATAAGCTGATGATGATGAACATTAGTAAATTGCTAGATCTGTTTAGGAATCTTATTATAACTTTATGTATTAATTAATTTTAGTAAAAACTACAAAATATAATACCTTTGTCTCACTCACTCATACTGAAAATCGTATTTATCATTTAATCGTTATGTGTGAGATATCTAACCCTTGCACGATCTCAATACAGATTAGTTTTTAATTCATTATGTAAAAAAAACGTGATTTTGCAACTAAAATGTGTGCTTAATAAATCAAAATTTTGTAGTTTTGGCGTAAAAGAGTAACAAATTCATCCATCTTCATCATCAAGCAGCGAAGGACGGGTGTTTTATTGAGCTGTGCCTTTAATTAAAGTAAAGTAAAAACTGTGGAAAATTCAAACAAACGTTTACAAAAAAATATGAGAAGGGAAACTTGTGAATAATATCCGGATTTGTACGTAATATAGAATTAGTTGTGAAAAGCAACGCGACGCATTTATCATTGGTAAGTTAGCGGATTAACATCCACGAAGTTTTTACTTAAGCTCCTAGGGATGTAACATTATAATGTTGTTTGCGGATACATTGTTGCGGATCTTGTCATCACGGACTTAATACGTAGGTACGTGATAATAGACTGGCAACATTATTGAGTAGTGGTGGCTCAGTGGTATCGATCCCGACTAACGATACGTGGGTTCAAACCCCGCCAGGCGCATTACTTTGTGTAACTTATTTCATCACCACTGCTCTCAAAACGGTGAAGGAAAACATTGTGAGGAAACCGGCATGTCTTAGAACCAAAAATTCGAAGACATGTGACATCGACCTACCCGCACTGGGCCCGCGTGCTGGATTATGGCCCACTTTCTCTAACAGAGAGGAGGCCTGTGTCCCAGCAGTGGGAACATTATAAGCTGATGATGATGAACATTAGTAAATTGCTAGATCTGTTTAGGAATCTTATTATAACTCACTCACTCACTCACTCATACTGAAAATCGTATTTATCATTTAATCGTTATGTGTGAGATATCTAACTCTTGCACGATCTCAATACAGATTAGTTTTTAATTCATTATATAAAAAAAAACGTGATTTTGCAACTAAAATGTGTGCTTAATAAATCAAAATTTTGTAGTTTTGGCGTAAAAGAGTAACAAAACATCCATTCATCCATCTTCACAAATACACGACTGCCTGATATTTTGTCTGAAAAAAAGATTCAGGACTGAAAAATAAAGCCACCACAGCTGTTTAGTCTCGTTAGCAAACTTTCAAAGGTTGCCCGATATTTTGTAGTTGTTTTAAAACTCATTAACTGATTTACAAGATAGGTACTTCAAAAACCTTTGACATTTAGAAGCTTTAAAGGTTTTCAATGATCTTAACTAATTTATTATTTTTGGTCATCATTTTTTTTTTTTTCAAAACTGTTTATACGCGTAGCTTCTGAGGATAGATGGATGTATGGTTTGATATTTGTCAACTGAATGTATTTGAAAAACTGATGGGATACGATGAAAATGACGTATCCAGGGTAAGTGATATTTTTATACTTGTCTTTTCCTTACACTAGGTTTTTTTCATGCATTTAAAAACATAGAAACTCCCATATACTTATAGAAACAAAGTGATATTTAGTCAGTCATATCTGCCACTCTCGAATCTCGAATTTTTTAAACACAAATCGTTTAATCTGTATTATAAAATTACAGATTTTTTTCCAATCAGCAATAATTAATTATCCAACCACAAATATCCGAATGCTCGCTACAATATCCAAACCGTGTTTAGTGTTTAGTGCTATAGTTTAGTGTTTTTTTATTTTTTATATATTTTCTTAATGTTTATCTTGTGTGTACTTATAGCATGTGCCAATAAACGTTTTTTCTTTCTTTCTTTCTAGCAGTCTGACCACCCCCTTAGATGGCCAAAGCCTGAAGGGGTCGCAGGACTGTCTTACCAGGTAACTGACCCTAGATCACAAAGGGCTATTGGAGGATCACCGTGGATTTTAGTCAGTACAAGTCTGACAATCCTCCTGTCCCGACCTGGGTAGGACGACTCGTTTGATTATTTTGGATTTATAAATTGCGCGGGCATGCGAGCGGCTAGTAAAGGGCCACTCGCTAACCGACCATCGACCATGTCGGGGTCGACGGCGCGTTGTGTTCCACCCGTGCCTCAAAGAGCATCAGCATAATGACGGGGCCCCCCTCTAGAGGGCGAAAGCCTGCCGGGATCGCTGGACTTATCTCATTACCGTGACCCCGGAACATAAAGGGCTATTGAAGGACACCGTGGATTTTAGTCAGTGGGAGGACTCATTTAATGATTTTACCACGCTAAAAAAAAGGGTATTTATAATTCGCATTTTGGCCACGCTCGAGGCATAAATGCGCATTGTAATTTTATAATTACCTAGTGCCACAACCACGATAAAACTTCCACTATCCTCTACCAAACAAGACGTAACTTTAAATAAACAAACTGTAAGTGAATTCAGGCATCCATTACCGACACGCCATTCACCAACTGCCCGATTCGACTCTCCCGACCGGCAACGGCTTGCGGCCTTCTGGCGAAGATCCAGATATTTTTTTTTACCCAAAAAACATCGTCAAACCGTCCCGGCACACTTTCGGCAACTTCGCGACCAGTTTGCAAGCCCTATTCTAGAAAGAAATATTAATCTTGGAGGGAGTTTTAGATCTTATTATAAAAGTCTGGAGATTTCTTTTTTTGTTTTAGGCAAATATTAAAGAAAATTGGTGCTTAAATAAGTTAGTGAGTTGAGTTGTTGAATTTGTGTAGAATATTAATTTAATGCCTAGATGTAATCTATACATATATATAAAAGAACAGGGGTTTTTCTTTTGACACGACTACAGCCGAAACCGCTAAACGCAGAAACTTGAATTTTGGACAGCATTTGCAGTCTACCATGTAGATTGGCAATAAGACGGGATTTTGCGAAAATCCTCCTCTAAGGGGGTGAAAAGGGGTGAAAACTTTTGTATGAAAAATCTTATTCCTTGGGTTTATAAACTTGAAACTTACCACGAATAAGAACATTAGTAAATAAATAAGATTAGCACCACAATTTTTTTAAAACTACCCTCCATTGGTAATCTAGACGATGTTAAAGTTTGTATGGGAAAATCATAACGCGTGAGCCAATGAATTTGAAAATCAGTATTTATATACTAGATAAGAATTAATGAAACACGTGTTTTTGGATTTTTCGAAAATCACCCCCCAAGTTGGTGAAAAAGGGTATTCAAGTTTTAAAGAGAGGATATTAAACCACTAAACGTAGAACTCTGAATTTTTGATGGTAGTGTCAATTTATTATGTAGGTGAGCATTAAGAAAGGATTTTGCGAAAATCTACCTCTAAGGGGGTGAAAAGGGGTGAAAACCTACGAATGTAAAATCTTATTCCATGGGTTTATAAGCTTGAAACTCGGTACGAATATGAGTACAAGTAAATAAAAAAGATAGTCATTATTCGTTTTTTATAACTACCCCCCATTTTTGGGTTTTTCGAAAATCACCCCCTAAATTTTGAAAAGGGTTGATTAAGTTTTAAGGGAAGTATTTACTGCTAGCTTCGATAAATTCTAAACTGGGCATAAATTATCTCTCAATCGAATAAAGGATACGTATTTATTAAGTATATTTAACAAACCAACCCCTATCGTATTTTTGTTTATATTGAATAGGCCCCGAAACTACTAGAGATTTTCCAAAAGTATCCTATAAGGAAGGTAAGCGGGAATTAAAGTCACTGAGTTCGAAGTTAGAAACACGCGCAGACGAAGTCGCGGGCAAAGTGCTAGTTGAAGCATAAAAGATTTGGAATAAAAAAGAAATAAGCAATATAGCGAATCAGAATGAGCAAGATGTAATTGCCCACTTTATGCGATGAATAATTATTTTGAAATCGATGTTGTGTAATAGTTCATAAATATTATTCTTATTTTTGATTTTGATAGTGTGATATTATTTTATCTGCCCAAAGCTTTGATGGCTTACTTGGTGGCTATTTTTGGCTGTACAATTATTTGGCCGCTTAAGTGAAACAATACGTCCGCCATTGTAACTATAGTATAAGCAATATTCTAAAATAGTTTTATTTTGGTGTATAATGAAGTATATTCTATCTATCTACCGACTATTGGAAAGAGACAATCGGGTAGTTTGGGTTTCTCGGATCGTTATCTCTCTCGCTCGAAGCACGAACTAACCATAAAGAACTGTGATAGCAATAGTGCGCAAAAGAAGACGGTAAAACGATAATTGACTTCATTATTTAACGAAATAAAAATAATGAAGCACGAGCGAAGCAATGCCACGGGTTCAACTACTAAAGGTTTACTTACAAAATTAAAACTCAATATAATAACAAACTTTAAAATACACAGTCATTAAACTTTAATCTAAATTTTCCATAGCGCCTCATTTCTGAATTTAACACGTACACAAAATCAGAATATAACGTATTAATGCTTAAAGCTCTTTGAGTTTATATTAAGCACGTTTATAATCGAAAATGAGCTCCAAGTAACTTTCATTTAAAGTAAATCTGTTGGCACTAAAGTAACTTCGGTCTCTATTTACATTTTAGGCGTAACATCAAGTTGAAAATCTAAATATATTTTTTCTATTATAAAAATCTCGGTAACATAAAAATACATCTTCATTTTTCGTCACGAAACTATTTTATCTATGCTAAGTTACTCCACAAATTCAATAACAACGAAATCTTGAGGGGTTTGGATGCAAAAATAGGTTTGTAAAATAGAACACGGCATCATTTTAGTCTGGTTTCATAATACTTCACTTTACATCAACAGGGCCCAGTGTAGTCCCTCGGGGTACGCCGTCTGTTTCCAACGCTTCAACAGCAAATCAATTGACCTAATTACTTCCACTCGTCCTCAAATCTAAATATAAATTTAATTACAATACGAAAATGACGCGTTCCGTCCTCAAATTGCTAGAATAAAAATTGAAAACGTCTTTTTCTTCCACACTCAAATCTATCTTTCAATAAAAGATTCCTTCTCTGCCATTATTCAAATGAAAAGAAAAATTATTCAGATAAGAACAATTCAGTATTTAAAATTGGAAAAGGTCCGATGTGAACATGGTACCCGGATATAACAAGGCTGGGGGCTATAGAAATTATCTGTTCGGTAATGTAAAAAGAAAAGTTTGTGGAATTGAAGGAACTTTCGGCGATATTATGGTCTCTTTTGACCTTTATGATGAATCTCTGGGAAGATTATGAAAGGAAATAATTTGATATTGATTGTGAGACGGAAGACGCAGTATAGGCAGGCCTCCCACTAGGTGGACCGACGACATCGTGAGGGTCGCGGGCAACCGATGGATGCAAGTTGAATTGTCGTTCGGCGTGGCGGTCTAAGGGAGAGGCTTATGGTCAGCAGTGGACGTCTTCCGGCTGATAATGATGATGATGTGAGACAATAATTGGCTTGAAAGAGGGCCAAATTATCCGAAAAATCAACTCGTGGTTTTATTATGACAGGTCTCTTCTCTGTGAGAGGACTATATTCCACAACGTGGCCCAACTGCGGATTGGTAGATGTTACAAGCCTTCGAAATTTTTGGACTGTTCTAGCACGTGTTCCTTCACAAAAGTTTTGAGAGCAGGTGGTGGCGAAACACGATGTAGGTATGGGTTCGAACCACGACGTACCTACAACTCGTAACTCGTGGTTGTTAAGACAGGAAACCTCCACGTGCGCCCTTGTACTGGAGTTCCTTCTCGGATACCTCTGGAGGGAAGACAGTTTTTCGGGACAGTGCACCCTGGGATGTGGGCAAAAACTCTTCCTTAGGCACCGTGTGCCTAAGGGGTCTCTTTGCCCGTATGCGAATAGCCTGTCGTGTGGACGCTCCAACGTGTGTCCCTCTGATCAGCAGAGGGCACAGCCGCGAAGGGGGCTTGCGGGCAGTGAGTAATGGGTAGTTCGCCGTCCGACCAAGGACCAAGCCCGGGTCGGTGGCGCGTCGTGTTTCGCGCCAAATGCCTGCTTGGGTCGCGGGTTACCGTGGCCCCGAAGCATAAAGGGCATAGGAAGGAACACGGGTGGATTTTAGTCCGTAAGAGTCTGACAGTCCCTTCCAGGGTGGGAGGACTCATTTGATGATTTTACCACCTAAAAAAAAAAAAAAAATGAAAGTGGTGCCACCAGTCCTTAATGTTCAGTTTTAATCCAGAATGTATATCCAGAATACGCTCGTTGAATATGTTTTAAGTATTTATCAGTAAATTTTGAAGGCGCCGCTCTTCTTGCTTGTTTTATATTTAAACTTCTTCCTTCCATAGTGATAAAGTTGCAAACTGAATTTTGATGGGACGCAAACATACCTATTTTTATCTTGTTGTTCATAAAAGTTTTCCCTTCAAGCGATGTGCCCGTTTATTTTTCGTTGATGGGGTTTTGAAAAACTTGACAATTTGGAGGGACTCATAGGGGATCCCGGAATGAATCTTCAAGACGTTGTACAAACGTCACGTATTTTTGTAACATTACTTATACATATTTGCCAATGCAATCATGAACTTACATTTATTTTTGTTATTTGGTTGCAAAAGTGTTTAAAATGATTTAACTGTACCCTTAGCACGAATTTTCAGTATTTGAGACGTAAAGTAAACTGGAACTTCGACAATTTTAAACTGACAATTTTCAAGGGAAAAATTAGTTCCTTCTTCGCACACCAGAGGCGCTGTTCCATTTTTTCATGCAAGAAACGCTGTAAATACTGTAAAGTAAAAGAGTGAAAATTCGTACTAAGGGTACTGAAGTATAACAGTCATCATCATCAGCCGAAAGACGTCCACTGCTGAACATAGGCTTCCCCCTTAGACCGCCACGCCGAACGACAATTCACCACTTGCATCCAACGGTAAAACAGTCTATGATAATTCTTATGGAAATCTCACCAAGACTTTGCCCAAGAATTGGAAATTATAACCAAACGGCCGCATGGTTAGCGAAGTGGCTGAGCGATTGAACTGCTGTGCAGCGTGTCAGAGTGTTTGCGTGTGTAATTTTCTATGTTTTTAACCGTACCCACAACACAGGAAAAATAATAATTAGGCCCTAAACACACGGTGAAACGCAACTGCAACGAAACTGCAACTTCTAGTTACTTAAGAGTTTCATTTGAGTTTCTGCCATAGACTCTTATGAGTGAGCGCACATGACGCAACCGATGAAACCATCGCTTACTAGTTCGAAGCAACGCTTAAAAAATGCGTGCGATCGCGACGATTTGAGAAATGGCATTAAGAGCCTATACTACCTCAAATGGCTTAGCAGAAACCTGTGATACGTCGAAAACACTGCAGCATTCATTTTGAAATAAATATATGGTAAAGTTGAGGATTAATGTTAGGTCTTATGTTTGGCGAAAACATGATTCCATGAAATTTTCTCGATAGAAAAAATTCCCAAAGTTACCTCTAAATTGAACAATAAAACGCTGGCAATCAGATAATACTTAAAATTAGATCATGAAACTTTTTATACTAACTGAACTAACTATAAAGCAGGTCTTATGTTATTTACTTTTTTGAATTTCCTTTTTGTTCGCCGTAAAATAAATAGATTTGCGTGTAGACAGCTAAAAGAAAGAGCAAGCAATAGTGCGTGGCACGTACAAGTGCGAGCGAGTAAGATTATGCTGAGGTACTATAGACCCTTAACTGACGAAAGCCTTTCTGAGCCTGTAGCCAAACGGCAAGCAACAAGCGTTAACGTTCAGCAGTCGCTAATACATTTTCAACTTTATACCCCATTGCATAAAGTTGAAAATCTAGTAAAGACTGCTGAGCGATACGAAACAAACGAAAACGATCCGTAATCTTTGATAGATTTTCAATTTTATGCAATCCTACTACTATTATAAAGGCGAAAGTTTGTAAGTATGGATGTATGGATGTTTGTTACTCTTTCACGCAAAAACCACTAAACCGATTCGGCTAAAATTTGGTACACACATAGTTTATAACCTGGATTAACACATAGGATAGTTTTTATCCCGATTTTATGTTCCCGAGGGATAGTTTTCGAGTTGTAGCGGGTGAAGCCGCTGGCAACAGCTAGTGGGTTATAATGTTGAAAATGTATTAGCGACTGCTGAACGTTAGCGATTGTCGCTTGCCGTTTGGCTTTAGGGCCTGGTCTGTTGCACCTTTAAACATGAACAACAGCTGTATGGATTCTAGAATTGTGTAAGGATTTTCAAACGTAAAACAATCGGGCTTGCATTCCTTCATTTATGATACGTTCATAAAACAATGGAATCTTTGAGAAAGATTCTCAACATCAAGCTATCAAAACTGAATTGAAACATAAAACTATACAATAACCATGCAACGTGCATCATAAAGTTGTATAAAGTATATAAGGAATATGAGATAAGTGAATATGAACTCTAAAGTTATTCATTTACATTGTAGTTTTAATAACTTTAACCAGCTTTGTGCTGACAGGAATGCGAGTTTGTTGCGTGGATACTCTTGATAATAGTTCATAACTTAGTCTTTGAAGGCTTATGGTACTTTTGGAAAATTTTATCGTAAGCTTCAGAGAGAGCGTCTATGAGTGGCGCGTGGAGGCGCAGCGCCGGGGCGTGACCCCGCTGCCTCGCGAAGTCGAGGCGCGGCGCGAAGACCTCCGGCGCGATCTCAGGGCAGTATGGAAGGAACGACTGTCGCGACCGACGGCCGGGCACGCCGCAATTGCGGCGGTAAGACCCCTCTTTGAGGAGTGGCTGGAGAGAAGTCATGGCGTCCTGACCTACCGCTTGACGCAGGTCCTCACCGGACACGGAAGTTTCGGGAGGTACCTGTGTCTGATGCGAAAGGAGGAGACGCCTGGGTGCCACCACTGCGAAGATCGCCCGGAGGACACGGTGGAGCATACGGTGCAAGACTGCCCGGCTTGGGCGGAGCACCGACGTGTCCTCACGGCTGCGATAGGCGGAGACCTCTCGCGCCCGGCATTGGTTGCGGCCATGCTGCGGGGCGAGACGGAGTGGGAAGCGGTCAGCTCCTTCTGCGAGGCAGTAATGCTCGTAAAGGAGGAGGCAGGCCGCGAGCGAGAGAGGACAGCGTCCTCCCTCCGCCCCAGCCGCAGTGGTAGGCGCCCACGGCGACGGATGTCGCTAGATGATCTCCGGCCACCGTAGGCGCGGGCATGCGGGAAGCGAGTAAAGGGCAACTCGCTGCCCGACCAAGGACCATGCCCGGGTCGACGGCGCGTTGTGTCCCACGCGCGCCTCAAAGAGCGTCAGCATAATGACGGGGCCCCCCCTCTCAGAGAGCCAAAGCCTGCCGGGGTCGCGGGATTATTCCCTTACCGTAACCCCGGAACTTAACAGGCTATGAAGGACACCGTGGATTTTAGTCAGTAGAAGTCTGACAGTCCCTCCCGCCCTGCCCGGGGTTGGAGGACTCATTTGATGATTTTACCACGCTAAAAAAAAAAAAAAAAAAAGCTTCAGAGAGAACTTGCCCCTCAATCACTCTATTTTATCAAATGAGTCCTCCCACCCCTTGGCATGGCAGGAGGAGCTGTCAGACTCGTACTGACAAAAATCCATTCCGATCCAATCCGGTGTCTTTCAATAGCCCTTTATGTTTCGGGGTCACGGTAATGAGATAAGTCCCGCGACCCCGGTAGACTCTGGCCCTCTTACGCTCTGACGCTCTTTGAGGCGCGCGTGGAACACGACGCGCCGTTAACCCGGTCATGGTCCATGGTCGGACAGCGAGTCGCCCGTTACTCGCCGCCCGCAAGCCCGCGCATCTGATGGCTGGAGATCGTCTGCTGACGTCGGATGGCTTGGGCGTCTACCACTGCGGATGGGGTGCACATACTTATTATATTACTTAGAAAAACTAAATGCGGAAATAGTGACGTGCTATAATAGTCATGTAGTAAGTTTTAGGGTCACTTCACACCGAGATACTTTTAAAGAAACCTGTTGTCGGTACAAACAGGTAGTTGCAACTCAGTACTGGTTGCTGCAGGTAAAACCTATATAAACTGGAGATTCTGACTAGAGTAACCATTATAACTTCTAAATCATCGGACAACGATTTCCGATTTTCACAACACAACGTGACGTTCAATAAATGTATACGTATCTCTTACTAAACTAAATGTGAGCACACCACAATCATAAGCAATGGTTAGCATTAGGGTGATGATGATGATGATTAACTAATTCCTCGAGGATTTATTTTGAATTATAATAAATAGTCCAATCCAGCACTCAAATAACACGAAGCACATTCTTACAGATTTTACAGTATTATAAAAATATTTTATTGGACAAAATTAAACTGAAAGCCCCTTTTATATATAAAATGTACATCGTTAACAGCCTGTGAAATTATTCAGAGACGCAATCAATCTTTTATGTAACATTGAAGTCAGGAAAATATCGGGGCATCGACGTCGGGGCTCTTCGTCATATTTTCTTCAAATATGTATATGGACATGCAAGCATTAATTTGAACCAACATCTTTCATTTTTGGGTTTGTATTGAACCTCAATCAAGTGCAAAAGCAAATATTAGGCCTTGGATAGAGACACGAACTAAAAATTTTATAAACTCGATTTTTTTCAAACAACTCCTTCAGTCGAATTGTTCAGCTTAATTGGGCAGTGGTGGCCCTGTGGTATAGCCACGACTTACAAGTTGTAGGTCGTGGGTTCAAACCTAAAACTACAACCCATTTATACAAAGTAATGCGCCTTGCTAGGTTCAGACAGCCACGCGGATGACTTTGTATAATTTATTTCATCACCACTGCTCTCAAAACGGTGAAGGAAAACATCGTGAGGGAACCGGCATGTCCTATAATCAAAACTGCGAAGACATAATTATTGTGACATCTATCAATCCGCACTGGGCCCACGTGGTTGATTCCACGACCCATTCCCTCACACAGAGACGAAGACTGTGTCCCAGCAGTGGAAACCTTTATAGGCTTATGATGAGTTTAGGTTAAGAAGATTTATTTACTTTCTTTTTAAACGACTCAAGTACAGGTGAACACTAAACGTGTTGTCCAAACTACTTCCCCGTAAGTCCCCAAAAATTCACCAAACGCCTGTACCACACTTTTATTATAAATCGAGCCGTTCATAGTTACCGATCGATCAGGTTACGAAGATGTTCGCAACTCAATGGATTGAGATAAATGCAATCCACTTCATTCTGGATGTTGGGCTGCGAAAATAGCAATAAAATGGACAAAAGCGAACAATATACGTCATAGAAGATAGATTTTGGCTATAAAGGAGGTTGCTTTATCACTGACTGGAGTTTGTTTATGAAGTCGGGTCAATATGGCCGATCATTGACTACGTACATAAATGCGGGTTTTAGTAAATTAAGTCCAATTTGCGATGATGGGCTTAAATGCAGTGAGAAACTATATTAAAAAGCTAACTTTAGATAATTAGGGTTCCGTAGCCAAATAGCAAAAAACGGAACCCTTATACGAGTAGATTCGTCTGTATGTCTCATGTCCGTTTGTATGACACAGCCACTTTTTGACGAAAGTATAAGAGCTATCCTGTTGAAACTGGTTAAGTAAAAACCAATTTTCTTCTTCTTTTCTGTATCTATATAAGTAAAAGGCAAACTGAATGATTACTAATCAAGCCACAGCCCAGACCGCTTGGCCTAGAGACTCCAAATTTGGAACATAGGTTCCTTATAAAGCGTAGAGGAGCACTAAGAAAGGATTTTTGGAAATTCGGCCTTTAAGGGGGTAAAAAAGGGGGGGGAAGTTTGTATGAAACTCGGTCATTTCTGAAGCTATATCGATGAAAATTGGAATGTAGCTATTTGGTAGCAAATAAAAGATGACGTGTTTCAGGATTTTTGGAAAATCGCCCTTTAAGGGGGTAAAAAAGGGGGGGAAAGGTTGTATAAAATTCCGTACATTTTAGTATCTGGTTGGTTATTCGGTTGAAAGTTAGGCACGATTTGTTAATGGGGGTAAGGGGAGGGCGTGGGGGGTGGGTAAAGTGGGGGGTGAAGGGGGGGGGGGGTGAAATCAGTTAATTTTATTACTTGGTTGGCTATTCGGTTGCACACTAAGCATGATTTTTTGTTAAAGGTGGGTAATGGGAGGGCTAAGGGGGGGAGGTAAAGTGGAAGAGAGTAACAGGGTAGGGGGGGTTGTAAAATCAGTTAATTTTAGTATTTCTTTAGAGCTATATCTATGAAAATTGGCATTTAGCTATTTGACTACAAACGAAAGCTGACGTGTTTTAGGATTTTTGGAAATCACCCTGTAAGGGGTAAAAAAGGGGGAAAGTTTGCATGAATTCCGTACATTTTAGTATTTGGTTGGTTATTCGGTTGCAAATTAAGCACGATTTGTTATAGGAAGGGGGTAAAAGGAGGGTGTGCAGGTGGGGGGTAAAAGTGAGGGGGGGGCGGAGCAAGATCAGTTAATTTTAGTATTTGGTTGGCTATTAGCTTGCAAATTAAGCACTATTTGTTAAAGGGTGGTACCGGGGGCCTTGGGGGTGGAAAGGGGTGGAAGTTAAGGAGTGGGGTAAAATAGTTTTAAAATTTTAGGTTTATTTAAGTGGGGTAATTTGTAGGTTTTTAAAATTGTATTTGCTGCCATATTGTTATATCATCAATCGGCGAAGACGGGAGCCGTACGGTCGGCGGCGGGGCGGGGGGAATAGGTAGACATCGGAAAACTTTCTGGATTGCATCCGTAGATTAGCTCTTCGAAGGTGCTGCACGGAGGTGTACTATTTAAAGAATATTCGATCGAGTTGCATCAGAACAGAAGTTGACTTAAAATGCAGAAAATCGTAAGTATTTCTACAATCATAAAGGCGCAGGTGAGGCTTCGCTCGCTACCTGGCCTCTTCCTTTATAACTTGGCTTATTATGATTATTATAATACTTACTTCATTCATCGTTATTTCTTTTGCAGGCTGAAAATACTTTTCTCATTCATATAAAAGGCAAAAATTGTCCTTATTGTGGCAAGTACGTCATAAGAGTGAACTGTAAGTGATAGTTCAGAAAATAATTTTCAATGAGTAATTTATATTCTTTGTTATGAACTTATGACATTTTATCTACTGTTTTTGTATATATGTATGTCCTGTGTACAACAAACTTAAAATATATAAATACTCTCCATTATTATTGTATTAATCAAAGAAACAATACCAAATAAAATCTATTTACTTAATTACATATATTCAAAACAAAACTTAGCAAAACTTATTGCCAACATGCACTACAAAGGTCACAAATATAAACATAAAAAACTATTGAAGTATGTAGGTATTTATTTAAATGTATTATTATAATTATGTTAAGGGTTTGTTCTTCTCATAAAACTGAACAACCTTCCCAAAGGAACGAAAGACGAAATACGACAAAAAATGATTGATTTCCCATACAAAAGGAAATATCAGCTGGTGCATAATTTTATGTATGGGAGATAAAAAAACCGTACTTCTAACTATGTTCCTTACGGAAAGTTGTTCAGTTTCATGAGTTGAACACACACTTTAAATGTTTCGGAAGAATATTTTTACAGGATAATAAGATCATTATCAAGTGCAAATAGGGGGTAGTGTAATGTGTAGTCATTATTTATAACCGACTTCTAAAAAATGGGAGGTTCTCAATTCGACCGCACATAATGATTTTTTTATGTATGTCCTAACGAAATGGGTAACTTATTTCTGGCAGTAAGAAGATACATAATGCCTTCATCTGGCTATAATGTTATGGAAATAAGAATTTGATAATGGAATGGAAGACCAGATAAATCGAGGTTGAAAGTTGGAGACGATTAGTTTTAGTTAAAATGTTACTTATGAAATATTTAGTACTTATACGGGATGTTACAAAAAGGGGGTATCTATCCGAAAGGATGGGAATGTACTCATGAAACTGAACAACTTTCCTCAAGGAACAAAGGTCGAATTACGAAAAAAAAAAAATTGGGCCTCCGATAAAATTTTTTTTTTCATATTGCGACTTATATTCTTTGGGGAAACTCTTTTTGTAACACCCTGTATAAGTTTGATTCGATTGAATCGACAGTCCGAAAGAACCCAGCTTACCCACTACTGTCAGCATCAACATCAATAGTGTTGACACTGACAGTCGTGGTATCTGTTGCTGGAGTTCTTTCCGACGACTGATTAATGCTGCTAAGTGTTGATTCAATGTAATCTAACTCCTCTAAATTAAGGTCGCCCCCGAAGAGGTCCGGCGATTTTGGACACGGCGACGGCCACGGCGAGGGTAGCTCCGAGTGGGCTTTCTTCATTTTGGCGAGGAGGGACAGCATCTTAGCCCGTTTCAGCCGCCGGAACCGTGCTGTCTGCACCCCGCAGATTTCACAAAAACACCACCCGGAGTCAATTGCCGCGTCGCAATTCTGGCACCTTTCCCCTCTCCGGGCCCAATATGCTTTGCAGAACGGGCAAGTAGTTAAAATCATTAAAAAAGTGAATAGTGCTATTGTCAATAAATAGTTACTAATTGCAATAAATTATAATCTTCAGTTATCTTACAGTTCACTCTGACGCACTTGCAACAATAAGGACATTTTTTGCCTTTTTTATGAATGAGAAAAGTATTATCAGCCTGCAAAAGAAATAACGATGAATGAAGTAAGTATTACAATAATCTTATTTAAAGCCAAGTTATAAAGGAAGAGGCCAGGTAGCGAGCAAAGCCTCACCTGTGCCTTTATGATTGTAGAAATACTTACGATTTTCTGCATTTTAAGTCAACTTCTGTTCTGAGGCAACTCGATCGAATATTCTTTAATTAGTACACCTCCGTGCAGCACCTTCGAAGAACTAATCCACGGATGCAATCCAGAAAGTTCGATGTCTACCTATTCCCCCCGCCCCGCCGCCGACCGTACGGCTCCCGTCTTCGCCAATTGATGATATAACAATATGGCAGCAAATACAATTTTAAAAACCTAGAAATTACCCCACCTAAATAAACCTAAAATTTTAAAACTATTTTAACCGACTTCTTAACTTCCACCCCTTTCCACCCCCACGGCCCCCGTTACCACCCTTTAACAAATAGTGATTAATTTGCAACCTAATAGCCTACCAAATACTAAAATTAACTGATCTTGCTCCGCCCCCCCCCACTTTTACCCCCCACCCGCACGCCCTCCTTTTACCCCCTTCCTATAACAAATCGTGCTGAATTTGCAACCGAATAGCCAACCAAATACTAAAATGTACGGAATTCATACAAACTTTCCCCCCTTTTTTTACCCCCTTAAGGGGGGGGGGATACTAATATTAACTAATTTTACCCCCCCCCCCCTGTTACTACACTACACTACACCTACTTTATACCTACACCACACTTAACCTTCCCTGAACTTCCACGATTTTTTAAGATTAAAATCAGCCAAATCAGTTCAGCCTTTTGCAAGTTAAGGCGTGACTATCCGTAGCTATACATTTTTATACCTCACTTGCTGAGCCTGGGGAACACCCAAATACTCCGAAATATTTTATTTCGAATTTCGATATTCCGATTTTCAAAACTCCGAATATTATAATACCTAAAAATTACAATATCTATTATTAAGAATCTCGAAATTTATTTGATCGAAAGTCGTAAATGTCCCGATTTCTTCTTTTTCCGATTTTCACATATTATTATTATTATTCTCTTTATTTATTTATACACTTATTAATTAAATTTTTAAATATTTTTATAAAAAACAAACTAAAAACATTTAAAAATATAAAAAATAGCAGTCCACCAGCATCGGGAACAGGGTCCGGGCTGCCGGTGGTCAGGGCTCTTGAGAGAGGAACCTCCTAACAATACGCGCCGTGTCCAAGAGTACTGCCTTCTGAATCAATCGCTTGATCCAGCTACCCAGCGAGAGCCTCCTCAGGTGTTGTTCGAGGCTCTTGGCAATTAAGCCATTGGCAGATACGACTATCGGCACAATAACTGCCGTATTCACGTCCCACATGTCAACAACCTCGCGAGCCAGATCAAGATACTTGAATTGTTTATCCTTTTCTGCCTTCACGAGGTTCTCGTCATGCGGGACCGTTATATCAACAATTATTGCGCGACCCTCCGATCGATCTATCACCACAATGTCAGGCTTATTGGCAACAATAGTCCTATCAGTGATGATAGGTCGATCCCAATACAACGAGATATTGCCATTTTCGAGAACTGGGTCGGGCGCATACTTATAGTACGGCACCTCCGATTCCACAAGATTGTACTTCAAAGCAAGTTGCTGATGGATAATCCTGGCAACGAGGTTGTGTCTATGCAAATACTCGCCGTTAGCCAGACGAGAACACCCAGAAATAATGTGTCGAATCGATTCTCCCGGTCGGTGGCATGCCCGACATATGTCAACCGTACCATCCTTCACAATGTATTTCCGGTAGTTATTCGTCATCATAACTTCGTCCATAATTGCACAGACAAAACCTTCGGTCTCCCCGAACAGGTCACCGAAGCGCAACCAGGATACGGACGCTAAAAAGTCTACATCGGGACTATGTAATGCCCGGTAATAGCGTCCGTGAAGCTCCTTGCTCTGCCATACCTCCTTACGATCATTAGTGTCTAATACTTTAGGTTTGCGCCAGTTCTCGTTAGCCAAGGAGAGCGGAGTAAGACCCTTGTCCACTGTGACCACATCTCGGTGCATCCCCACGTCGGCTTCTAGGAAATATTCCCTGAGACTGCATACCTCACGGTTGTGCAGGGTCTTAGCATTTAAAAAGCCACGACCCCCGCACTTCCGTGGGATATACAGTCTCATCACTGACGACCGCGGGTGATGCATCCGATTTGCAGTCAGCAGTGAACGGACTCTCCTATCCAGGGCGTCAAGTTCTGTCTGAGTCCATTTGAGTATGCCGAAAGAATACATCAATACCGGCATGACCCAACCGTTGAAAGCGCGCACCTTATTACCACCTGACAAAAGACTGTTAAGTACTTTATTCAGGCGGCCAAAGAAGCGCTCCTTCAACGATTGCTTCATGTCAGCATTATTGATGCCTAATGCTTCCGACATACCCAAATATTTGTAGGTCTCTGTTGAAGAGAGGGATCTAAGGTGTATGGAATCCGAGAGTTGAGTTCCCTCTGATTCCATAATCTCCCCTCGCTTCACATGCATGACTGCACATTTGTCCACACCAAATTCCATCCCGATGGCGCTACTGAAAGTTTCTGTTACCTTCAGTAACTTCATCAGTTGCAAGTTGTTGGGGGCAAAGAGTTTCAGATCATCCATGTAAAGAAGGTGAGATATGACCTGACCACCTCTCTTCAACCGATATCCTAGCCCCGAACCCTCCAGTAATGTACTGAGTGGGTTCAAGGCCACAGGTCAATTATTATTATTATTATTCCACAAAGTCAGTGACAGAAACGAATTGGTGCAAAACCGGCTCCACGTAATTTTGTCTACCGTACTCCCAGAGTGTTATTTAATTTTAAGCCTGTGTAGGCACGGAATGGCGAGGCGTATCCTCTTAAGTTTTACTGTTTGCCTTCGGGATTTTTATTGTTATTAGAAGAACTTAGGATCCAAGAGCTAGCGAAGCGTGCTCGGGACTTGGGGCACCCCGACTCGGACAGGTTAGGTTCATCCCCTTCGTGTTAGGTTACTTTAAACCTTGCTCACAGAACGTCGACCTACCTTGGTAGGTGGTAGTCAACAAACTGACCAAGGATGCAAGCGCGAGCGAAGCGAGCTCGGGACTTGGGGCACCCCGACTCGGACAGGTAAGACCCCACCCTCCCCTTCGTCTTAGGTTACTTTAAACCTTGCTCACAGAAATAGGAGCCCTTCGAAACGGGGCTCCGTTGAACCACATTGGTGGTACTTTAACTCAGGATGCAATAGCGAGCAAGAATGTGGGGCACCCCGACTCGGACTTTTCGACCCGACGGTCCCGAATCGGAATTTTAATATTCGGTATTCGTGTTTTTGATGTTTCGGAAAATAATTATATTAAGTCGGAATTTTTAATATTCGGTCTACTGAAATTCGGTATTTTGAAAATAGTAATTATAAACGTTAGGGTGCTTGCAAACGGCGCGCGAGCTGCGCCTTTACGGCGCATTCGCCAGATGTGGACGCACCCTTAGGAATTTCGGAATTATTAAATTAGGAATTTTGATCCATCGGAGTTGTTATACGAGTATTAGGAATTTTGAACCATTCGGAATTATGAAAATCGGTATATTGAAATTCGTATTTATGAATTTCGGAATAAAGTTATTCGTATTATCGTAGTGTACCCGCTGAGCCTGCCCTACACCTACCTCCCTACCCCTACCCTACATCTACCCTACCTACCCCATGTGTTATTCTGGATCTTCAGCTACCTAAACACCAAATTTCATCGTAGTCTGTTCAGTAGTTTTTGGGTGAAAGAGTAAAAAACATCCATCCATTCACACTCATAAACTTTCGCCTATAAAATATTAGTAGGATATAGATTTAGTATGGAGATTCATTTATCTCCAAACTTAACGCGAGCAAAGCCGCGGGTTAAAGCTAGTTTTTTATATAATCTCGTAGTTGTGTTATTTTTAATGAAGAATTTAACTATTTATAAATATATTATAAGTACCTATCTTTACATACAAAATTTAAAAAACTAATTATCATCATAACAGAATCATGGGCGTTTTGGTACTCGATCCAATAGCAATCATTGTGGTGTCATTGGATAGATCTTTTAATCAGGAAAAATATTTACTATGACGACTTGTCCCAAATCCTTGTCCGAAAACCACGGGAAGCCCCCAAAGTTAGTTGATAATCATAATTGGAAATACAATTTTGCGTACCCATCATGGTTGAAACAATGAAAAATGACAATGTAAAATACATTATTTAAAACGAGAAATACCTATATTATAGTAGGCATACACCATCCTGCCTATGTGAACGATAGATGTGACGCTTGCAATTGTTTCAAATCGGCAGTTGGTCCATAGTCACCATACACCATAATGCCTATCGTAAAGATTGATTTGACACAACGTCAAATCTGCATCAGTGATGCCTACTCATAACGCAACAGTGGCTAATTCTACATATATAAATAAGTGGAATTCTGAAGCAATAGTTCAGTTTTGGGTTGAAGTAAAAAAAATGAAATTCTTCCGGTGGAATAATAAAAAAATTGGAATCGACTTCGTTTTTGATACCGAGTACGCCCACGAAATGCCTGCGGTTCATTTTTTAACACCTTTACCCTTAGCACGAATTATTTTATAAACGCAACCAAGTACTTTCAATGTGTTGAATCTGTGCAAAACTGAATTTAAAACAGGATTTCTACTAACAGAAAACCACCAACTTTATGTATGCCAAGAAGCAAGCTACTACAGTTATCAGCTTGGACTTGCTATAGTTATAAGGTAGGAATGACCAAAGATTATTAACCATACCTACTACTACTATAATAAGTTTATGCAGGATGTGATGATACATACGTACATCAACTATTAAATGCAAAACCATCACTAACAAATTCATATAATGTAATCAACAATTTGATTACGTTTATTGGTTTAAACTGTCTCACAACCCATTTCTACCCCTTAATAGGTACTGGTAGATTAAAAACATACCTATATAGTGTGCACTTTTGTCCGAATCTGTCACACTAATATAAATTAACTGAACTACAATATTCACAAGCAAGGGCCATCACTGAGCCAGCATCTTCGCTGTATCATTTTAGTTACAAGTTTTTTACACTAGAAAAATGGGTTAATTTAATGGTAATTTCTTCATGTTTACAGATTATTTTATCTTTGGACAGTAACTCTACTGAGAGCAAGGATTGCCTATTCTCAATTTCGCTGCTGCTCTGTGAATCATGCAAGAAAAACACACTGAATTATATGATAAAATATGTGGTAGTTTACCTAATATTATAGGTATATATAGTGTTTCAACCTTTTATTATTAAAATAAATACTTAGGGAAATATTAATAGTTATATTTTATTTAGAAATCATATGATTCGTCGTCTCATCGTTCTCCTGCCCTTATTCTAATTCATCAAATCTTCTATTTTTCTCTACTCATTAAGTCTTTCCCCCTGTGGGTAGTTGACAGGATAGGTGGAAAAAATTTTGCTCTCATTTTAAATATTTATTTAAATTAAAAAAACGTATTATTTTTATCATTTAATGTACAATTATACATGCTAGAATAATATACCCACCGGTGTAGTGTTATATCCAATATATCACAGAAGAACCAAAACAACTATCTCCAGACAAACAATTCACTTTGAAGTCTAGTCATGGAAGCACTGAAGGTCTCGTTGTCTGAGATGATGACAATATTCCAGACCAGGATGTCAAACTTTGAGGCGGAATTGCAGAAGAATCCCCCAGCCACCGGTAGCACAGACAGTCTATTAGCGGATTTCACTTCGTTCCGAAAGTTTATAATTGACGCAGTAGGCTGTCTTCAACAACAGCTGGAGGCTTTGGAGCAGGGACTCGACAACCTCGAGATGCGTGGACGGCGGAAGATGTTATTGCTTCATGGTGTCACTGAGCAGGCCAAGGAAGACACATCAAATGTAGTGGCAGAGGTTATGCGGTGTCATCTGAAGTTGGACGACTTCACAGCTGCTGACATCAGGCGGTGTCATCGTATGGGTAGACAAGCAGGTAGTAAGCCCAGGCCCATTCTCTGCAAGCTGCGGGAAGCCAGTGTGAGGGATAGTGTCTGGTTTTCTAAGACCAAGTTAAAGGGCACTGGTATTACATTGTCAGAGTTCCTGACGAGAACGAGGCATCAGCTCTTCATGTCTGCGCGCGAGAAGCTCGGTGAGAACAAATGCTGGACAAAGCAGGGCATCATTTATGTTCTTGGCGCCGACGGGTCGCGAATTCGAATAAATTCACTGCATGACCTTAATAACATGGAGCAGGTGAGTAGCAAAGCTATGTCACCCATCGCTTCGTTATTGTCGTCGTCATCAACGCCATCACCAGCGGCGAAAAAGCCTCGACGTGCTGCTTTAAGGAAAAAGTAATCCCACACACGATGTTTTTTTTTCTATCTGACTTTTTAAATAATGTGGTATCACCGTCCGGGTGGAAGTGTTGTGTTTTAGTTATACCCTCTGGTTGTCGTCCATTGCACTTTAATTTCTCTACCTTTGATTTTTTTTTTTATTTGCAAACACGACTAGCCACATCTTTCACTATTTCTATTTTTCTTCATATCTGTCAGCTGTCAACTTTGACACAATCTGTCACCCTGTTTCACTAAATAATTTTTCGTTTAGAAATAAGTTACAGTGTGCCCAGGATTTTATCTTGTACTTGATTATTTTTTTCTCATTACATTTCTTTACTTCATTTTTCTAAAGTATTTAATTATGTCAACAATATTCTTATTTTACTATTTTTTGTTTTACCCGGACGGACATTTTTTAAAAAAAGATGCTACATTTAGATTGTTTTGTGTTTTTCTGTACTCAAGTCTTTACTATTTTAGTGTAATGACACGCAACTGGCGGGTGGATATAAATAACTGTACTTTATATATATATATATTTGTTTTTATTCATTAGTTTATTTACATAATATTGTTTTGCTCACATACATATTTTTTTTTTTTATATTAGGATTTGATGTCTGACAGAGATGACGACAGCGACAAAAGTTTCGTGTCGGCTTGTAGCGACAGTTTTATCAGTTGTCCATCCCTTGCTGACTCGATTGAATCTCACTTTTCTGATGTACCTAAGAATTTTAATGTAGTCCATATAAATGCCCAAAGTATTCCAGCACATTACACTGACATGTTGGCGAACTTAGACTGTAAGAACATCCATGCTATCCTTGTCTCAGAGTCTTGGCTGAAGCCATGTCTCCCTTCAACTTCCTATTCCTTGCCAGGTTTTCAGCTGATAAGAAATGATCGCGTAAGTGGCGGTGGTGGCGGTGTTGCCATATATCTGCGTCCACACATTCCCTTCACAATCCTTGATATGTCTGCACAACCACCGCCGCAGAACGCGGGTGAGCATCTCTTGTTGGAAGTCAACCTGAACAGCGTAAAAGTCCTTTTAGGTGTTTATTATTGCCCTTCGTCCCGAATTAATTTCTTCTCCTCCTTCGAAAAAGTTCTCGAAGACCTCACACCTTCTTACAGTCATACAATCATCTTGGGGGATTTCAATACCTGTCTATTGAAAGTTGATAACCGTTCTTCTTCTCTTCGATCAGTTGTTGAATCGTCGAATCTTTCAATTCTCCCCTTAAGTGCCACACACCACTTTCCAAACTGTAATCCTTCACTTCTAGATCTTATTATTGTTTCCTCCCCTCAACACGTCAGCAAGCATGGTCAATGCTCAGCTGACATGTTTTCTTACCATGATCTATTATTCCTCTCCTACAAAATTCGCCCACCAAAGGCAAAACCTAAGATTCTCCTGCAGCGCAATTTTGGTGGCATGAATGTAGATGAGCTCCGAAGAGATGCTAGCAACATTGACTGGGCTCCCTTATTTGATGTTGAATCGGTGGACGATAAAGTCAACCTGCTGACGGATAACCTCGTGCAGCTGTATAATGTACACGCTCCCATTCGCGCAGTTAAAATAAAACATCATCCGGCGCCTTGGCTGACAGACGAAATCCGAAAGCTCATTCACAGAAAGGCTGTTGCAAAAACGAAATATAAGTGTCGTCCCACACCGTTGAACCGCGAACGTCTGGTTGCTGCACGGAATCACTGCAATAAGATGTGTAGAGATGCTCAGCGACGCCATATCCACACTTCAGTTGAAAATGGAGATCCAGCTAAAGTCTGGAAATTTCTGAAATCCATGGGAGTTGGAAAATCACGCCAAGATTCCATTCCAGAAAACTTAGATATTGATCTATTGAATCAACATTTCTCATCTTCGTCTCATTGCAACGGGACCATGAAGGCGGCTACTATCAATTGTCTTTCAAACCTTCCAACTCCGGATCATCCTTCATTTACTTTTAGTCAATTCACTGATTGTGATGTTAGGAAGAGCGTAGTTTCGATAACATCCAATGCTGTTGGTGGTGACTGTGTCAGTCGGAACATGATACTCCCTATTCTCGACGAAATCCTTCCCATCCTTTGCCATATCCTCAACCATTCTATTTCCCTTGGTGTCTTTCCATCAATGTGGAAAGAGGCCAAAATCACTCCCTTACCGAAAAAACCAAATCCTACTTCGTTCTCCGAATACCGTCCTATATCCATCTTGCCTTTCCTTTCCAAAGTCCTAGAACGCCTTGTCCACAATCAGCTTAGTACTTTTCTATGTAAGAATAGTCTGCTGAATCCTTTCCAATCTGGCTTCCGTCCTGGTCACAGCACTACCACAGCTCTAATTAATGTTACTGATGACATCAGATTAGGCATGGAGAAAGGCTATCTGACGGTGCTGTGCTTACTGGACTTCAGTAATGCATTTAACACTGTTGATTTCGATATCCTGCTTGCACTGCTTCGCTCAATTAACATATCTCCAACAGTGATTGACTGGTTTCGTAGTTACCTGTACGGCCGTCGGCAACGTATATGCATCGAGGAGGCGTGCTCTTCTTGGTGTTATACTTCTGCCGGTGTACCTCAGGGTGGCGTTTTATCTCCCTTACTCTTCGCAATTTTTATAAATTCAATTTCTAAGAAACTTCTTTCTTCCTACCACCTTTATGCAGATGATTTGCAAATTTATAAGCAGGCTTCCTATTCAGATCTGGCTGATGCAATCAGTGTTATTAACGAGGATTTGGCTTCAATTAGCGAGTGGAGTGAGGCGCATGGATTGGTGGTTAACCCATTGAAGACCCAGGTCATTGTTGTTGGCAGCTCAAGGATGATCTCCAAGATAAACTGGTCTCAGCTACCGCAGGTTAAATTCAACGGAACTATTATTCCTCTAAGTGAAAAGGTGAAAAACCTTGGGGTTTGGATCGACCAACAACTTTCTTGGGGTCCCCAGCTGCAGGACGTAAGTCGTAAAATGTTTGCGTCTGCTAAGACCCTGAGACGATTGCGGAACTTTCTTCCGACTGCCACTAAAACTGCGCTTGCACAGTCCCTCCTACTTCCCATCCTTGACTACGCTGATGTCAGTTATCTTGATCTCACTGAGGCACAACTAGATAAACTTGAGCGACTTCAAAATTTTTGCATTCGATTTATATTTGGCCTGCGCAAATATGATCATATTTCTGAATTTCGTGTAAAACTCAAGTGGCTTCCTATACGTCTTCGCCGGAATTCTCATATCTTGTTTCAACTTTACAGTATTCTGTTCAATCCTGCTACCCCCACTTATCTTAAAGAACGTTTCAAGTTCCTTCATGACACACATAATAGATATCTTAGGTCGTCAGAAAACTTAAGGCTAGAGATGCCAATGCATTCCTCTAGTTTTTACGACAAATCATTTACAGTCGAAGCAGTACGGCTATGGAATGGCTTACCTCTGCCAATAAGGCGCGCTCAGACCTTGTCCACGTTTAAAAATCTGGTAAAAAAGCTCTATTTATCTCCTTAGACGTGTGGCTAAAATGCATCTTTGTTTTGTGTTTATTGTTTTATATGTATGTCTTATATATACTCGTATATAGGTTTTTTAAATTTTATTTTTTTTATAATATTTTATTTATGTATGTATTTTTATATGCAAATGGTACACCAAAGACTACCTACAGTACTGTTTCTCCTTTCTCTTCAAATCCATCCAAAGGTTGTCTTGAAAAGATCGCTTTTAGCGATAAGACCGCCCATTGTGTCACCCTATGTGTAAGATATTCTTTATATTTGTAATTTGTTTGGTGTGCATAATAAAGAGTATTCTATCTATCTATCTAAGTCAGTACTCACCTTTTTACTAACATCATGCAAAAATAATTATATTTTATATATTTGCTCTGGCAGAGCTGCTTAGCTTTGCTTGAAATGCTTTAATAAAAATCATATCAAAATGAAAGTCGTTGGTTTTACTTTACTTACTTTACTTTTACCTATATTATTAACATTCTGTAAGTTATAACAGCATAGGAAAAATACAATTATTGTAATTTAAACACAATCACTAAATAACTATTACTAACAACAATAAGGAATATGATATTTCACTTCACTGAGATGTAAATCCATTGTACATTTTTTGTTAATCGAAGTACCTAAATCCATGATAAAGAATTACACATTGATCCAATGGCTCTCAACTTTCTGTATCAAATTGTTTGCATGAAATAATTAGGAAACATTTTGATCATACTCGTACAATACCTAGCGGTTTCACACTAGGTATATCACTGTGTCAGCTGGTTTTATCTTCCACCTTATTCATGTCTGAAGAATGGCAGGTTCTGAGATTATTTTGTGCTGATCCTCTTAGCATGTCGATGGCAATCTAAATTGAGTCGGGTCAGAATTGGACCACGCGTTTTCCATATAATTTTTCCAGAGCAAAGTCGTCGATGATGATGATGATCTCCCTTAGGTAGGTAGGTATTTTAAACGCTTCTCGATTTTACTGAAACGAACCACAAAATTTAATTTATTGAATTTCCTAACGTATTTTTGTTTGATGTTTGTTACTTAGATACACATCGATTGTTTTATTTGAATATTCGTTGTCATAGTAACCATATTGTCAGCCTCTGATTTCAGTTTTGCCCGTATTTTAATATTACTAAAAAGGTATTAAAATTAAAAATAAAATGATTTTACAATTTTATCCTAACTTATTCGTGTAGTATAAATGCACTTGTTGAAGTGAAAACTTCTTTAGCGGCGTTGTACACTTTTTCTGTAATGGGTAAAAAATTTAAAACTCGCGTCAGGGTCACGTGACCCTGATCGAAAATGAGTAAGACGTCATTCAAATTAAAAATAAAACATAGTAACAAAAAAGTTTTCACTTCTACCGGCACTCCTGGAGTGCAACCTTTTTTCGTTATGCTTTCACGCCTAAACCGCTGAACTATTTTGATGATATTGGTTCGTAGACCCATCTGAAAAAAAAGTCATAATGACTACTCATTGATCGTAGTAATAGTGCCTGCAGGCAGTTGCTGGTTTTTTTAATCCTACCTAGACTTTTTAAGACGCCATTCGCGCGAAATTTTTTTTTTCTGCTGGCGTTAAAAAACCGCCGATATAGAACAAATGCATTCCCTTGTATAATAATAATAATATTCCACAACTATCACACAACGCCATTTAGTCCCAAGCTAAGCAGGGCTTGTGTTATGGGTACTAGACAACTGAAAACATACTTATATATTTTTAAATACATACTTACTATAGATAAATTACACCCAGACACAGAACAAATGATCATGCTCATCACACAAAGATTTGTCCTGGGTGGAAATCGAACCCACGACCCCCGGCATAGCAGTCAGGGTCACTAACTACTAGACCAACAGGCCAGTCAAAATCTGTTCACACGTCAGCGCTTTTAAAGTGCCAGCAAAAGAAAACGCTCGTTTGAGTCGGGGCTTACCCGTAAGTATAATAAATACTTAGTTTTAACTTACCTACCTGTTCCGACACCTTTTTTTAACCTACTTCAAAAAAAGGAGGAGGTTCTCAGTTCGGAATATTTTTTTATTTTTATGTATGTTCCCCGATTTCTCGAAGACGCCTGGACTGATTTGGAAAAAAATTCTCAGGTCAGATTCTGGTGATAGGATCCCAGGGAAAGCGAGGGTAACCTTCAAATTTTATAGGCAGATAGTACCAATTATATATATTTTCTAAAGCTGTTCGAGTATTTGCATCTGATAATCATCATTTCAGGTGGATGAGCTGATGATGGAAGGTACAACTCCTTAACAGTAAGGAGTAAGCATCGATTGATTTAGTTTGTGTTCGCATATCTCCGGAATTTGAGTCCGATTTAAGTAATGCTTTTTTTGGTGTGCGAGGTATCAATTAACTTAGGGAACACTGCAAGTTTCATCAGAATCGGTAGAAATCAGTCAGTAATTTTTGAGATATGGAATTTTATTAGCTTATTGTGTACATGAGCGATGTAATTACCGGTGCGAAGGATTACAAAATTCTAGTGCACATGTAAGAGAATGATGTTCTTGACAAGAATTCGGGTTGAATAATTATTTAAACTAAAAAGAGTTAAAAAAATTTTTTTTTCAAAAAACTGTAACCGCCTTCAAAAACAACCACAATCTACAAAATTACTTTTCATTCGGAAGTCGGTGGCTAAAAGACAATGAAAAGAAAAAAAAAAACAAAGGCACCGACAACCGAAAGAAAAGTTATTTTGTAGATTATTTTACAATTTTTTGTGGTTGTTTTAGAAGGCGGTTACATTTTTCTTGAAAAAGTTTATTTTATTATCCCCTTTTCAATATACGATTATTTTGACATTGAACAATTTTGCCTTTTTTTTTAATTGAAGTCGAAAATAAAAATTATAATAATGCAGAGAAGTGCTGCTTTTTATTATTTAGCTATTAGCCTCCTAAAGGGTTACACGAGCACAAAGCATGAAGGTTGGTTTTTGGGTAGTTAATTTCATAAAGACCTTCATATTTATTTATTTTACAATTTTTTCGCTTAAATATTGACCAACATTTGAAAGGACCCCCCTACCCTAAATAAAGGGAAAATATTTATAAAGTGGGAACACTGTCTTAAATTGCGTACGCATCACAGACTAGATAGGTACGCATGCTAGACGTGGTGCGTTCGAAAACGTTTGTATAGTAAATTAAATGTAAAATGAAATGCGGAGAATATTTGTTTTTTTTTTAGTCAAATCTATTATATATTATTAACGTTTTTGTACAATTATTTTCTTATTTAGTCACTGAATTTGGATTAGTACTGGTTATTTTTAAATAAAAATAAATATTTGTCAAAAAGTCGAGTTTCAGAACGATCCCATATGCAGGACTCTGGGCTGCGTTTATATCCTTTATCCAGTTTAAATTTATACTGCATAGATGTCAAACACCCCGTTTAAGTACACCGCGAGGTGAAAAATGAAGCTAACTAAAATTTAATCTGCCCCGTTTACGGTCATTCGCTGGGATAAGTTTTTACTAAATGGAATTTACTGATAAAATATTGCGACCTTTTTACCTCGCAATATTTTATCCTGCTGTCAGACTGACATTACGTTTTGTTGTTTTGCTCGATACCCGCAGTAAAAACGAATATTATTTTTATTTTAGAGAGTAAATATTATTTTTGGATTATGGATTTGCATTAAACCGGCAAATTGATTATTTGTTCAATAAACTGAGCTGTCAATTGAATTTGACAACTAACATTGACAGAAACTTATGACTCCGTTCAGCGAACCTTCGCTAGTTTAATTTTTTCCGGCGAAATACCGCCGGAAGATTTAAACGCACCCCAGCCCTGGCCACCACTCCTTGACCTTTAGACATGGCGCTGGTGTCTATTTCATTACATCAAATGCATTAAAAAATTAGTACCTAGAAATTTCCGAAAGTCATGAGTGGTGGGTCGGATTTAGTGACTTCTCAGTGATGTCGGCTGACAATAATCCCTGTATTTGTTACAGAGATTTTGCAGTATTTTACTCTACAGAGTCTGCCATTAAGTTTACAGCAAAGTCCCAGTTTACTTAAGAGTGAAAATTCATGTTCAGGGTATCTTGTATATTTAAATATATTTTGCCACCGGAAGAATTTCATTTCTTTTTTTATTTCCACCCGAAACTGAACTATTTCTTCAGAATGCCACTTATTTATATGTAGAATGAGCCACTGTTGCATTATCTTGTCTTTTGACTCGGGACACTACTTGACTAATTTTGAAAGTCTCAATGTCATGATGAATTGAAATGGTGTTAGAAAAGTAGCTAAAAAGTTTAGCCACAAGTTACACTTTTTAGCTTTTTTTCTAGCACCTTTATAAAATTAGCTAACTATCTATGAAGTTGCTAAGATGGCATCACTGCTGCCGATTTTACGTTGTGTCAAAAACGATTTGATGACCTATCAAAATTGGCATGTCATGCCATCAAATTGGCATTCCACCCCCATACACGTTCAATTCTATTTGAGCAAATTGGCATTTTATGCCGAATTGACAAATAGGCATGTACGTGTATGGCTACCATTATGTAACTATTCCTGCATATTATAAATATCGTGATAAATGATAGTAGTAGTGTCGTTACGTATCGTTCTGTGTGTGAGACGACGTTCGGCAGCTGTTTACTCTATACTAGCAGTTACCCGCGGCTTCGGAGGCATGACATTCGTGGCTTCATTTTTTTTATGTCAATAGGTTTTTAGTTCCATTTTTTTACGGTCATGATATCATTCGCTAGGCTATGCACTCCGCTACGGCGCGTTGAGCTCCTCGCATGCCTCAAAGAGTGTCAGCATAATGACGGGGCCCCCCTTTAGAGGGCCAAAGCCTCCCGGGGTCGTGGGACTAACGAATTACCGGGACCCCGGTACGTAAAACGCTACTGAAGGACACCGTGGATTTTAGTCAGTACAAGTCTGACAGTTCCCCCGGCTGGGTGGGAGGACTCATTTGCTGATTTTAACACGATAAAAAAGGCTATGCACTCCGCTGACAAAATATTCAAAATAGTCAGTCCAATTCGTTCTTTTCCATTGAGTGTTACAATAGCTATATTATATTGTATAATCGATATTTTGGGACCATCCGCTGCCACAAAGACCAATTAGAAAATCATGAGCGACATAATGAATGATGGAGAAGAAAAAAAAGAAAAAGGAACCGACTTCAAAAACAAACACGAAAAAGCGTTAAGTGTTTTTTTCTTTCTACTTCCGAAAGAAAAGTTATTTTACGCCTTTTCGTGTTTACCCTTGTGTAGTACCCTTTTTAGTTCAGTTACTATATTCATCAAAAATCTTCGTTTAACGGCGTCTTTGAAAATCTACAATCCAACTAACATAACCTACCTACGGGATAGGGATATCTATTATTATTAAATACTAAAACCTTCTCCGGAATGTAACGAACACTTTTCTGATAACCACATCAAAATCGGTTCAGCCAAACATGAGATGATAGTGCACAAACATACATCAAACATACAGGTCGATCTGAGAACCAACTTGTTTTTTTGAAGACGGTTAAATGTTTAAAAGAAAATAACTTTTCTTACTTTTTTTCTTTTTTATTTATGCCTGATTGTTTATCATTCATTCTTGAGTGTTTATTCATTTTTAACGGAATTCAAAAAAAAGTAACCTCTCATTTCGACCTGCATGTTTGTTGTATGTTTTTCCGCGATTATCACGCGTTTAGCTGAACCAATTTCGATGCGGTTTTCAGAAAAGTGTTTGCTACATTCTGGGCAAGGTTTTAGTGTTTAACACTAACAGATATCACGTGATTAATTAGTAATTGCCCGTATGGATGTTTTTTAAAAAACTTAAAAAAGTAGGTTTTCAATTCGACCTGTAAGTACGAGTATGTTTGTATGTTTGTCCGCGGCTATCTCGCGTTTACAGAACCGAT
Organism: Agrotis segetum; assembly: GCA_036375495.1. NCBI lineage: Eukaryota > Metazoa > Arthropoda > Insecta > Lepidoptera > Noctuidae > Agrotis > Agrotis segetum. The sequence goes on from JAQSVV010000031.1 coordinate 3,737,693, forward strand.
TTTAATTCGGTTGGTTTTCGGTTTATTCAGAAGAATGTTCGTTATATTAGGAGAGAGAGAAGGTTTCAGTATATAACACTAATGGATATCCCGTGACGTTGCTCGCATGGATACGTGTTTTCTTACTTGGATTGTAGATTTTCAAAGACACCGATTATACAAAGATTCTTGTTGAATATCTGAACAATAACAAGTAAAATAAATAAAAAATAGGTATCTGAAAAAGGAAACGACTTCAAAGTCAAACACGGGAAAGCGTTAAATAACTTTTCTTTCAGAAGTCGGTGGCAAAAGTCGATAAAATGAAAAAAAGTCTAAAGTTCCGACAGAAAAGTTATTTTACACTTTTCTGTGTATGGTTTTGAAAACGGTTCCTTTTTTTCAAAAAGTTTTACTACCTATTAATCAACACACATGATTCTATGGAAGACAACGATATAATATCACCATTATCTTTACAAAATCAAACAAAAACGAAAAAGAAAAAAAATATATATTAAATACTTAACATAAAACAACTCTGTTCCGACAGCAAATGGGGACAAGCGACTCGGTTATCATTAATCCTTTTAAAAAAACCTTTCCTATGATATATTCACTATGGCTGTTGGGTCGAGTACCAGGCTTCATATATTTTTGCCCATTCTTCATTCTCAAGGATGGTATTTAAAAGTAGGACTTCAATTTATTCCCATTTCATTTACCTAATTTTGCCTGTGTTCCACCAAATATACTGAATGTGCACCAAAATATTTTCATTAAAATATGTCATAACGAGGTGTAATAAAAAAAAAAACCGGCCAAGTGCGTGTCGGGCCACGCACAGTGTAGGGTTCCGTAGTTGCCCATCAAAATACTTATGAGAACTAACGAAAATGATTCGCTGAATTTAATTATAAAAAGAAGAATTTTCAAAATCGGTCCAGGAGTCTTTGAGAAATCAGGGAAAATACATAAGAGAAAAGATTACGACGAATTTAAAACCTCCTCCTTTTTTTGAAGTTAGTTAAAAATAGTTGACGATAAAAACCTACCTATCCCCAAAAACATACCGTAAAACATACCTATTAAAGCTGTAAAAATAAAGTTGACAAACTTACATTTGCAGTTGAAGAGCATGTTCTCCGATACATTTCAAGTACATTTTATAAGTTGGTCGACTATTACTCGAAAAGTTGTAAAGCCTACTTAGTCATGATAATTTTCTTTTAAACTTCGTTATATATACTACTATTGTGAATTTTTTCACACCCCCAAACATAACCGTTTAGCTGGTAGAGGGGGGGGACACTCGAATCGAGCAAAATTTAGCACTTTAAAGCTTAATATTTCACAAACGAATTTTTTTATCAAAAAACTGTTAATGGAAACTATCATTATTTTTTAAAGGCCTATTTAATGATACCCCACACTAAGGGGTACGCGAGAAAAAAAAAATCCTCACTTTACGTGTAAGTACTGGAGGTACCCTAAAAAAAAATATTTTTCGAGATTTTATTTTACCACTTTTTTGGCACAACAAATCCGCATATTTACACCAAATTACAGCTCTCTAGTACTGTGCGTCTCTGAGCTAAACTGCGGACAGACGGACGGACGGACGGACGGACGGACGGACGGACGGACGGACGGACGGACGGACGGACGGACATGGCGAAACTATAAGGGTTCCTTGTTGACTACGGAACCCTAAAAAACTACCTAAGCAGGGTCGACGAAGCCCCGCTCCACGGGGCTTCTATTTCTGTGTACAAGGTTTAAAGGAACCTAACCAAATCGAACTTTGGGGTGTCCCTGAAATCTTGCTAAAGCGAGTTTTAGATTTGGTGCACATTCAGTACATTTGGTATACAAAAAGAATTATTGACGCGCATTTAAAATTTATCCTTTTTTTAATCGCTAACACGTCTGCTGCAAACGTTTAAGGTTTCTTTCAGTTTTGACCGGTCTGAGATATTACCCTCGATACGAAGTGAATAAATTTTGAACTATCTAAAGAAGATTTGATCTACTGGGCAATATTTCAAACTAAATCCATGCTGCATTTGATAAATATATCGTTTATGCTAAAATGAAAAATTAACAAAATAGTGTACAATTGTTTTAGAACATTAAAAGGCTTTTAAAACTATTCGTTAAATGTCAAAGTGTGAATTCTAAGAGAATACTTAAGACCCACATATATTTTTAAGAAATTATATTTTTTCTAGAGACTGAATTCTTTTTTACAAAAGAATAGAATTTTACCAAAAAATATGATTTCTTCGGTCGCAGTTTTATAATTCAGTAGACATTTTCGTCATTAAAAATTTCAGTAAAGCGATCAGAATATTAATAATAGTCAGTGCCCTGTAAAGTCTGACAACCATTCTTACCACGAGGTATCGTATTTTTCTTACTATTAACTTGGTTTTGAGGTCAGATAAGCAGTCGCTACAAGTCAAATAATAATTTATAGTATTCAGCCACATTCAGTTAGAATAGAAGTATAGAATCTATGCGCTAAACAAGGCGATCAGTATATACGTACGTAGCCTGAACTTCTCCGTACACAACACGACGCAAGTCTCCGATACTTTACGACTTTGGTATACAGGCGACAATCGCAATAAAAGTCCATCAAATCAAATCAAATCAAATCGTTTATTTCAACTAGGCCAATTACAGGCACTTATGAATTGTCAAAAGACATAAAATGAAACAAGTATAAAAATAGTTATGGTGCTACGGTCCCAGACACAAGACATAAAAACTGTGAAAGTACGGTAGATGCACGTTCCAAGAAGTAGATCTCTATGGAGAAGAACGTGCAAGAAACTCCATGGACACTCTTTTTAGATCGCCAGAATTATTACAGAACCTTTGTTACATCATTCATTTTGAGGTGGTACACTATGTGAGAACGATGTAGCAAGTTTTTAATTAAAGTGTCCATAGTAACAATGAAACAAAGACAATTCAAAAAACAAAGTGATGAATAATTGTTAAAATAAACCGTGGCAGCTAAGAGATGACCAGTCCCAACTGACAGCGCCCGTTCACGAACATGACACATGCATCAGCAGATACTAATAAACATTTATCTCAATAATTAAAATTTCTTACACAGGCACGCGCCACTGTACACCAAAGTCGTTTGGTATCGGATACTTGCACGTTGTGTAGAAAAGGTACCGACTTCAAAAAAAGGAGGTTATTAGCTCAATCTGTCAGTCTTTGTAACTCAATCTGTCAACCTTTGTAGGTCATGTGACATTTATTTGACATATGATAGACACCCACAACTCTTTTAATACAAAAAAAAATCTCATATTCTAAATAACGTAAAGCCTAAACTCAAACCTTTGACGGCCCGTATTTCCCAAACGGCAAACTTTTCGATTAAACCATTAAAACACGGCTTACAAAATGTATGAAACGGCAAATGTGAATGACCTTTTTCAGTTCAGTTCCAATTTAAATTCCCAGGATCACTCGTGAAAGAGCAAAAGCATTTATCATTCGTGTTTTCAAAGAAAAGAAATATCTGGGGACTTAGATTTAAGGCTGATAGCTATGCTATATTAGAGTTTTCTAACGTGAGCAAGTTAAGATTGATAATTATTATGAAACTTTACCTTTTCGTTTGTAGACTGATTTTTCTGAACGTAAAGGAATCTGTAGCAACAAAAATGTTAATCATGTGTTAAAAAACGATGTTCTTGTTAAAAAGAATTATTCCCGTTGGATCCCACTTTTGGATCCCATTTTTTAGATAGTCCCGATGAATCCCATTTTTAATTTCCGTTTAATCCCACTTTTTGACAACATGATTGTCTACATTATCAGAAGAAAACTGTTACCGTTATTTTACTGATATACGAGTATTCTGAGAAACTAATTTAAAAAAATTTACAAAAAAAAAGTTTCACAAGATCCGGCCACCATAGGCTTTCCATAAGACCGATGGACCACCAGTGTGTGTAGAAAGATGGCAGAGACACATTCTGAGATTTTTTTTCAGTCTTTACTTAAGGGGCAGGTCTTGTAAAATTCACGCGCGCCGAATTATTTGCGTAACTTTCTTTGTGATTTTTGAACAAAATAGTGCAATAGCTTGAAATATTATTGTTGCACATAAATAACCATAATATAAGTAACAGCTAGTTATTTTTTTAAAGTTGATTTAAGTAGATTATATTAGGTAAATCAAGCGTTCAAAACAGCTCTTTCCTGCCCGACGTCATTTCGAGTTACGTTGGTGCACTCAATCTGAGACAATGAAGAATTCATTTAAAAATCTGATCAGCGCATAATGACCGCAATATCCTCGTCTTCAAACTGCGCTGATTAGTTTTTTATATTTATCTTTCATTTTCTAAATTAAGATGGCAGAACATCATCAAAATTCTCGGATTTCATCTCTTAATAAATGGTTTTTTTTTCATAGGAACTATGCATCGTAGGTATGTAATATTACATTATCTTGATGTCAACAGATCAATAAAGCAAATTCAAAAAAAAAATTGTACCTAAAGCGCTTTTTTTCAACAATAAAAAATATCTCAAATAACCTCTCAAAAAGTGTTTATAAACGAGAATTGCAAGAGAAATTCCTTAGTGGCCGGTGGACGGCCGGAGCGATCGGACGTGAGGTCCACGACGAATTTTTGTTGGTCCCTCTCGCTCGCACCTTCTCTCGCTCTAACGGTGATGACGCGCAGTTACGCATCTCAGGTTGCTCTACTTTATTATGTTAAAATATATTTTTTAACCGACGGAAAAAAAGGAGGAGGTTCTCAATTCGACATGTATATATTTTTTATTTTTTTTTTATTTATGACCATTCTTTACTTTCTCTAAGGTGGTCCAATATCAAAAAATCTTTTTTTTTGTTGGACAGAGTTTATCTGAAAGTTGGTCCCATTTAAATATCAAAATTAAACTCGGCCTATAGGGGTAGAAAAAGAGGAATTAATTGTCAAATTTCCTACAGAATTTTCAGTTGTGAACCGATTATTGTTAAAAGATATGGAGAAGTAACTAAACAAGTTGGAGCGAATTCCGACCTTATTGACATTTAAAATTTAGTTTGTTTATTCTCACTTTCACGATCGCTAACATTGCTCCTTCATTAAAATCCGGTGTTTGCATAAATGTCAGTAAGGTCGAAAATAGTTTGAATATGTTTTTTAAATTGCTTAACGATAGCAAGTTAAAAAACAGCTTCAAGCGATTTTCGCCCTTATTGACATTTAAAATTTAGTTTGTTTTTTCTCACTTTCACGTTCTCTAACATTGCTCCTTCATTAAATTCCGGTTTTTGTATAAATGTCAATAAGGTCGAAAATCGTTTGAACCTGTTTTTAAATTGCTTAACGATAGCAAGTTAAAAAACAGCTTCAAGCGATTTTCGACCTTATTGACATTTATGCAAAAACCGGATTTTAATGAAGGAGCAATGTTAGAGAACGTGAAAGTGGGAAAAAACAAACTAAATTTTAAATGTCAATAAGGGCGAAAATCGCTTGAAGCTGTTTTTTTTAACTTGCTATCGTTAAGCAATTTAAAAAACATGTTCAAAGTATTTTCGACCTTACTGACATTTATGCAAACACCGGATTTTAATGGAGCAATGTTAGCGATCGTGAAAGTGAGAAAAAACAAACTAAATTTTAAATGTCAATAAGGTCGAAAATCGCTTGAAGCTGTTTTTTAACTTGCTATCGTTAAGCAATTTAAAAAACAGGTTCAAATGATTTTCGACCTTCTTGACATTTAAAATTTACTTTGTTTTTTCTCACATTCACGTTCGCTAACATTGCTCCTTCATTAAAATCCAGCAAGTAACAAAACCGTTGGTTTCTCTGTCTCCCGGTGGTAATGGACTGTGCCTATGACAAGGAGTGCAGTCCTTGGATGGGACTGTCAGATTTGTACTGACTAAAATCCACGGTGTCCTTCAAATAGCCCTTTATGTTCCGGGGTCACGGTAATGAGTACCAGGACGCCAGCAGGCTTTAGCCCTCTAGAGGGGGACCCCGTCATCATGCTGACGCTATTTGAGGCGCTCGTAGAACACAACGCGCTGTCGACCCGGGCATGGCCCATGCCTTTTTTTTCATGATAAAATCATCAAATGAGTCCTCCCCAGGCCAAGCGGGAGATACTGTCACACTTGTACTGACTTAAATTCACGGCGTTATTTAATAGCCTTTTACGTTCTGGGTTAACCACTGCGGCTGGGATGTAAGGTTTACGCTGTCCTCTCTCTCACGCGTCCCGCATCTTCCTTTGCCAACATGACTGCTGCACTGACCTTTTTTTAGGTTTAATTAGTTAAACACGATTGTGTTTAACAAATTAAACCTAACAGAATTTAACCTATGAGAGTATTTAAATAGTATTAAAACACTTGTGTGATACTCGTATTATTACAAACCAAGCAGGGTTGGCATAATTAAAACAAGTTGTTTTAAAACAGCTGTTTAAAACAGTTTGAAATTAAACAGTGTTTTTTATTACCCGTTTCAACTACTTTTTAAGGCAGATGAATGCATATTAAAATGAAAATAAATTAATATTCAGGAGTCTAAATAGTTTGACATAAAACCTTTCGAGTTTAATGCCATTGTTATGTCATATTTTTAACTTTTATTGACACTATAATAAATGAAATAATGCTTAAAATTTTTAGATCACATGTTATTCCATTGATCTTTTTTCGTAAAAAAATCATTTCAAAGGGTAAATTTGAAAAAATATAGTCTAGAAATGAAACATAACTGATTTATACGTTTAGACATCAACAAACAAGGTGGAATTAATTTTAAAAAATAACCAGAAACTAAAAAAAAAAAACTTATTTAAAACATTTTGAACTGTTTGTTTTATTAATTTGAAAAAAAACTGTTTTCATTTCCAACCCTGAAACCAAGTCATATTAAAACTCCTTATTAAGCAAAAATTTCTATAACTCCTTTTAAATAATCCTTAGTTGAGCAATGTTCTTACCGTATCAAAATTGTTTTATAATAATTCAGTGGGCAGGATGTATGCGGGGGATTGCGGGAAGGGAGCCCGAAATTTGACGTACGATCGACTGGCCGAACGCGATTCAATTTTGTGCAAAAGAAGACGGAAGCCTTAAAAACTGATAGAATGTCACTAACCAGCAAAAGTACTAGGCTAGCATAAGATCAAGGTGGTATGTTTTGCGCTCTGGCGCCACGTGACACGCAGCGCGGGGGTGAGGTAACTCTAAATGGCCTGCCAAAGTACTAGGCTAGCATAAGCTCAAGGTGGTACGTTTTGCAACGGGATCAGCGAAGTTCATTTGAAAAGCGCTGTGATGCCACGTGACAGGGGGGGGGGGATCACTCTAAATGCCTGCTGCGCTCTAAGATAACGAGAGACGGTGCGCTGAGGTAGCTTTAGAACAAATCTTCCCCTTTTTTAGCTAGATTATTTTTCACAGAAACGAGATATAAAAAACCTGCAATTTGATAAGTAATCGATATAATGTTATATTTTTTGTGATAGTATACTCTCGCCCCAGCCACCGCTGATGACGCCCGAGGGCGTCGGAAATCGCGAGTCATATTCCAGCCGCTTCTGGACGGGGAGTCCGGGAGCCGTCCGATAAAGGACAGGTCCAAGTCATGGGGCGTCGTGTTTCACGCTTTCCTCAAGAGAACAGATGGAGACTGGACCATAGGGCCATACGCCTGCACTTGACGCGGGCGAATCCGCAAGCAGTGTGGGATCCAAGGGGAAAATATTCAAGTGGGATTCAAAAGTGGGATCCAACGGGAATAATTAGTTAAAAAAAACACTATAGACAAAGTAGATAGGTACTTATCAAGACAAATCAGACTAGTCTAAACTCGATGGGATTGCATTGCAGAGTTCTCATGGCCACCTTCCAGCTCCATCATCAGATCAGCTTCATTTCATCATAACATTGTATTATCATGCGATATACATAAAAGTGCAAACTTTCAGCAGCTCAATTGGAAACCGGGAAGTGAACCAAATATAACTTGCAAAATTTGATTACAGACAACGGAACAGGTCAAAGTAAATAAAATCTTGTTAAAGGAAGAGTAATTTTCTATTCTGTGATAACGGGTTTAAATGTGACTCGTCTTAAAATCTTTTTCGTTGGTTCGTGGCGAAGGAATTTAATTAATTTACTATAGACAGAAATCTTAATCGTTATGTCTAGACATCTTTTTTCCTCTTATCTCAGTTTATTAAAATCCCTCAGAGATTTCCATCGGCCTCTAACATGGTTTTGGACTTATATTACTTTGGTCCATGGCCAGATTTCCTCACGATATTGTGTTCATACCAACTTCAGTGATGTCCAATTTAGAGTACATTTATATGCATTGAAAAAGATATTTTGGTACTACTCCGGATTCTCACAATCTCAAACATGATCAGCGAGTTGTTAACTTTTGGGCCAGCTCGACTTGGAGTCGCGGGACTTTCTCCTAACCGTGACCCTGGAACGTAAAGGGTTATTTAAGTCACACTGTGGATTTTAGTCAGTACAAGTCTGATAGTCCCTCTCGCTCCACCCTGGGTATTATTAAATGAGTCCTCATTCGATGATTTTACCACGCAAAAAATCTGTTGGTTTTCTGACGATAGTTGAACGTTAGGGTGTCCCGTCGATGTATGAAAAAATTTTTTTTTCAAGCTACACAATCGCAAGAGGTATCAAAATTTGCGTAATTTTATATAGATTACGAATATGCTAAAAAAACTATAATTAAGTATTATCTTTAGGGCTCTACCGGAGCTTGAAGTTTTGTAAATTTTCATTTTTACAGACAGAAACCGTATGGTTAACAGAATATAAAAATCAGTTAAAAAGGGTATTTTATTATTTATATCAGTAACAAAAAGCATTAGAAAAATAAAATTAAGCTTCTAATATTATTCAAAACGTGAAATTCAAACTTATTTTAATGTCAAAATTTAGCACTTCCATTCAAATCCGTTCTCAGTAATTATCTCTAAAAGTTTCGTCAGTTAGACTTTATGAAGCCTATGTTACGGTTTAACACATCTTCCCACAGCTTCTGTGTGACAGAAAAAGTCCATTATTTGCAAGCCCTTACTTTTACCCTGATTTAATGGTCCTCGTTATAAATACGTTTAAAAACAAGTGTTGCTGTCATCTAAAAGTTGTGCCACACACTCGTTTCGGTGTAATCTCTATTTTTTACTAACGGTTTAAATATCCTGTGTTTACAGCTACTTTTAACTCCTCAAGCTTGTAGTATTCTTCGAAAAACCAGCTCCTGAATGTGATCTCTGTCATCATAAAGCGTGCTGGCAAGAAGGTTTTCTGAAAAGCATTTCTTGTAGTGATAGAATTCACAACAGAGCTCAGATTTTCAAGTAAAATTCGAGGATTTGACGTATTATATTCTTGAAATATCAAGAATATGTTTAGCTCCGTCCTTATAAGACTTCTTTAGTTTGAAAAGTACCGAAACCGAACAATGTAGTTGACAAGCAGTTGCAAATTTTGTGATGGCTTATTAGTATTAAAGTAAAGCTGTAAGTTGCGATAGGAATCGAAGATTTAATCGAAATAGTATTGATCTTTTCAGAAATAATCGAAAATACATCTAAATTGGATGGATCCTTTCTATTTTAATTTAACTTTAGGTCATTCTTACAAAATAAACCATATTTAATGACGTTCCATAAAGTTGGTAGCTGTCGTTCGTCAAGTTCTTTTTAGGCCTCAATAAATCACAAGCAGTTTCATCCGCCTCCAAACTCATTATTTAAGAACGATTAAACACAATAACAACTGTAATTAGATACGAAGAAAACATTCGCAGGTCAAGTGCAGAAAATCATGGCGCTATGTAGAAACTGAAGGGTGTTTGCATGTCAAAAACTATAAAACCTTACGTTTCTAAGGGTGCAAATAGGATTTTTGTGTATGTATGACACCTAATTAATATAAAAAAATGATTTTTAAACTATTATGTACTTCAATAGCCAAAATTAGGGACAACTAAATATCACAATAAAAATGTCAATTTTTCGTAACTTTGCAGACCGGTAGAGCCCTAAAGATAACATTTGATATTTTTTTAATTATTTTTCCAGTAATCTACAATAAATTACGCAACTTTTGAGACGTCTTGCGTTGTGAAATTCTAAAAAAAAAATTTTCGGGACACCCTATTGAACGTGACAACGTTATATTAAGAAAATACTACACTTACGTTGCTATAAACGAACAGTTGACACGCCGTATGGGCTACAGAGCGAGGTAACGCCACAATATGTCGTCATCTTTTTTCATGCGTGCAGCCGGGCATCAAATCATAAGACGTTATCACGTCAAAAGTTAGAAAAACGTACCGTACCTTAATAAATATCTTGCCCAAGAGAAAGTAGAAAATAATTAATTAATTGAAACACACCACTAAATTACTCCCAGACAAAGTAACATTATAATAACGACAACAAGCAGAAAACGAGGGATGTATTAATTTATAACACGAAACATGTCTATTATAAATGTTTTATAAGGGTTAAAATTAATTAAAATTTTAGCGTCTGCCTTTAATTTTGTACGTACTGGTAAATTTAAGCATTCACTAGTAAGCATTCTTGAGACTGTTACATTACAGAAAAAAAAAGAGATCGTTTTAGCGAGCATTCTAACGAACGTTTTGTCGAGGTTTTTGCTGAGCCGACTGTCAAATCTGACTTCTTAATGAAGAATTTTTTGACGACCAGCGACTAGAGCATTCGCAAGAAAGATCGTAAAAATGTTTGTAGCGATGTTTGTATATACCTACGAGTAGAGATATGAAAGAAATGTATACGAGAACTAGCACTTTGCCCGCGACTTCGTCTGCGCGTGTTTTTAAATTCGAACTCAGTGAATTTACTTAACGCTCACCCTCCTTATAAAGTCCCTATCTTGTACTTTTGGAAAATCTCTTGTAGTTTCAGGGCCTATTCAATACAAATAAACAAAAATACGCTAGGGGTTGATTTTTTAAATATAATAAATACTTATCCTTTATTCGATTGAGAGATAATTTATGCCCAGTTTAGAATTTATCGAAGCAAGCAGTAAATCCTTCCCTTAAAACTTAATCAACCCTTTTTCATTTAGGGGGTGATTTTCGAAAAACCCAAAAACGGAGGGTAGTTATAAAAAAGGAATAATGACTGTCTTTTTTATTTACTTATACTCATATTCGTACCGAGTTTCAAGTTTATAAACCCAAGAAATAAGATTTTACATACAAAGGTTTTCACCCCTTTTCACCCTCTTAGAGGTAGATTTTCGCAAAATCCTTTCATAATGCTCATCTACATTATAAATTGTAACTACCTTCCAAAATTCAGATTGCTAAGTTTAGTTGTTTAATATCCTCCCTTTAAAACTTGAATACCCCTTTTCACCAACTTGGGGGACGATTTTCGAAAAGTCCAAAAACACGTGTTTGATTAATTCTTATCTAGTATATAAATACAGATTTTCAAATTCATCAGCTCACGCGTTATGATTTTCCCATACAAACTTTAACAACCCCTAGAATACCAATGGAGGGTAGTTTTAAAAAAATAGTGGAGCTAATCTTATTTATTGACTAATCTTCTTATTCGTGGTAAGTTTCAAGTTTATAAACCCAAGGAATAACATTTTTCATACAAAAGTTTTCACCCCTTTTCACCCCCTTAGAGGAGGATTTTCGCAAAATCCCGTCTTATTGCCAATCTACATGGTAGACTGCAAGTGCTGTCCAAAATTCAAGTTTCTGCGTTAAGCGGTTTCGGCTGTAGTCGAGTCAAAAGAAAAACCCCTGTTCTTTTATATATATAGATTACTTCTGGTTGCAACCGTGACAGCAAGACTCACTAGTTGACTTTACGACATTTTTAGTAATAAATACTTAGTCTTTGTTATATCTACTACTTACTTAGTATTTATTACTAGAAATGTTGTAAAGTCAACTAGTGAGTCTTGCTGTCACGGTTGCAACCAGAAGTTTTCGTATAGTCAGACATTTCTCTGCGTGTTCAGTTTGAAAAAATTAAAAACGAATGGCGAAAGCTCGATGTTCTGTTACAAGTGAATGCTTAAGTCTATCAGCACCTTAAAGCTACGTATTAAATACCGCAGTGAGTTGAAACACAGCACAATAATTAATTGTCGAGGATTGAATTACATTGTATTTTTGCAGCAAAATTGTAATTGTTGTGTAAAAAATTAGGTACGGATATTTTATCCTGAATAGTCTTTTAATATATATTTTTTTGTGTTTTTATTTTGAATGGTATTGACGCAGTTTCGATTCTGTTGATATTTTGTAATTGAGTTTTAGTATGAATACAAATAATGTACCAAAGCGTATAAGGTTTCGGCTGCTATATTTTGTGAAGGTCTTTATGTACCTTTGAATTTTCGGTACTAAGTAAATAGGTTTCCAAAGAATTATTTATCAGAGTTTAGTATTTAAAATGTCTCATATTTATATTTAGTTGAGATGTCGTAGATAGAAATTAAAATAAATGTGATCAATATTATTGCTCTCAATATTATTAGAATTTGAGTTTTTATGACTGTGTTCATGTAAAGAAGAGAGAAATAAAAAAATAATAAAACTTATTTCAATTTATTCTGTCACGTAGCTTATCAAATTATGCGAAGTGTATCAACCTGAGGCGGGACGCGTAAGGGAGAGGACGGCGCCCACAGACGTCGCTAGACAATTTCCGACCACCGCACCGTAGGCACGGTCATGCGGGCGGCGAGTAATGGGCGACTCGCTGTCCGACAATGGACCATGCCCGGGTCGACGGCTGCGGCGTGTTAGGTTCCACCCACGTTTCAAAGAATGTCAGCATAATTAGGGGACCCTCTTTAGAGGGCCAAGCCTGCCAGGGTCGCAGAACTTACGTATTACTGTGACCCCGGAACGAAAAGGGCTATTGAAGGACACCGTATATTTTAGACAGCACGAGTCTGAAAGTCTCTCTTCATTAGCTCAACCTGGGTTTGAGCTAATGAAATAAACCTACGAAACAAAAGTAAGAACTGTTACTACTGGGCTACTCATACAGCTAACGCTATTGGATGACCCAAATAAATCAGTGGTAGCACTCCCACTACTTCAACCCCATTTCATCAAAACAATGGATTTTCTTATCTAAATCGGATCATCAAATTAAATTCAATTGAAAAGTCAACTTTATTAATTTTCTTCGTCGTGATTGCATTTTAATTTACCAGTTATCTACGGTCGTTATCCATATTGTCACGTAAAGTGATTGGTGCGGAATGTCTTTTAAATTTTAATGAACATTGGACATAACTATGAACGGAATTCTGACGATTTGTTTGCGTAAGTTTGTTGTTTAAATAGTAATACTTAATAATTTGCAGTGATCTCAAATAATAAGCAAGGATTTAAGAGTTCTAGGTCGTGAGTGTGAACTCAGCCAGGCGCATTACTTTGTGTAAATATTTCATCACCAGTCCTCTCAAAACGGTGAAGAAAAACATCGTGAGCAAACAGCATGTACTCGAATCAATTTCAAGACATTTTACATCAGTGTGAACAGAAGACACTATGAATTTAAATCACTACAGTTTGACAGTCCTTCCCGCCCTGGGTTAGGACTCATTTGATGATTACAATTATGCTACGATGAAAAAAAAAGTGAAGTGGGTACCAAGCATTCAAATTTAAAAAAAACGTCAATACAAAAGGCAGACTGGATCTGTGATTTCGTGGCTTAATAATTACAGCCGCACAAACTGATCTTCCGGGTTAATCCGCGCTAGCTGAGGTTGGTCTGTAAATGGGTGACCATCTGTCATAGCGAGTTTCCTCGGTCTCGGCTGCCATTTGTACATCTTTGACAGTCGTCACTGTTAGTCAGAAGCTCATAAATCTGACAACCAGTTTTACCATGGGGTATTATTACCCAAGTACCGGGTTGTGATGGTCCGAAAGGCAGTCGCTCCATGTAAAATACTGATATTCAGCTGCATCTGGTTCGACTGGAAGCCGACCCCAATATAGTTGGGAAAAGACTAGGCAGATGATGATGGGCAGACTGGATGTGGAAATGTGTGTATTTGTATCCAGCAGTGGACTACGATAGACCAAGTTGCTAGTTAATAAAACTCTTTTGCAGAAGCTGCCTTTATCTTGGTGACGTGCTCCGTGTCAAAGAAGAATTTGAACACCTCCCTCGAAGGATTGGAATCCTTTGAGACAGCACTACGTGCAAACAATCGGTACGAGTATTTTTGGAACGAAGTTCCTTACCATGCGTTGCGAAAGGGGGTTAGACGGAAAAAATTAAGACGAAAAGTTGTAACGACACTTTTTGCTGAGGTTGCATCCCGCTCCCCATACCCCTCACCCAACCCCCGTTCCACGTGACTCTTGTCGCATTGCAGCGTGCGCATGATTCGCTTTCTCTCTATCTCTTTTTTAGAAAGCAAGCCATATATTTTCATTCCGTCTTTCTATTTCGCATTGAACAGTATGGTGTCGCGACGGTTATTTTTGTCGAGTGTATACAGTAACTTCGTTCCATCCATGTGGCCCTTGACACCTCTCAAGTTTTTTTTGTACACGTATCTGTTTTAGGTCGTCTCGTCATCAAATGAGTACGCCCTGCGTGGAGTGGAAGGCACTTTCAGTCTCATACCGACTAAAATCCATATAGTTCCTTCAATTGTCTTTTCCGGGGATCACAGTTACCTGTATAAAAAAATAACTGAATCAGAAGGTCGATTCTTAGCTAAATTCTGTTCTAAACTTGAAAAAACTTTGTTTTTTTTTTAACCTCGCAATCGAAATTATAATTATATTGGTACCTATTAATCAATTGGATTTATAATTTGCATCTCTTTTGACAGCGGACTTTACAGGCTTTGATATCATGTTTTGAGGGTTCCAGAGCTTTTGAAAGAAACGCATCATTAAAAAATAAAAGATAGAGGTATTTAT
Organism: Agrotis segetum; assembly: GCA_036375495.1. NCBI lineage: Eukaryota > Metazoa > Arthropoda > Insecta > Lepidoptera > Noctuidae > Agrotis > Agrotis segetum. The sequence goes on from JAQSVV010000031.1 coordinate 3,752,695, forward strand.
GATGATGATGATGATGATGATGGGACTCCTTTTTCCGCACTTAGACTCCCATTCTGTCCGTTATGCGTGGGGATTTTGGCTAACAGAGCCAGCCTAGCTCCGCCCAGAAGCACAGAAGCCTCCTGGGAGCTTCACAGGCTTCGCGGAGCGACCTCACTGTTCCGAGGATTTCTTCACGTTGAGAGGCCACGGCCACGCATTCCAGGATAACGTGGGCGGCTGATTCTTCGGCAAGGCATCCCCTGCAAAGGGGACTGTCTGTGGCACCTATGTCAAAAAGATGTTTATTGAGTGTGTTATGGCCCGTAATTGTTCCTATAATTGTTCTATGGTTATTCCTGCTCATGTTGAGGAGTTTTTTGGTTAATCGCGGGTGTACCCGCGTAAGTAAGATGTATGCGTAAGTAATGTAAGATAGAGGTATAGAAGAAGTACCTAAATATTTATTATGCTGTAAAAAACACTGCTGTATGGCCAATAACTAGAAAGAAAACAGGCAAGAGCGTTGGTATTGAGAAAAAGCCACTTGCATTTCCTTTAAAGTTCTCCAATTGCGTTTTGTCTTCATAAGCCCTCTTGGGACTTTATCAGTTTCTTAAACCCACATTAACGTTTTACTAGCCACTCGTTCCAGTACTCATTATTAATTTGAAAGTAGTTGTGCCTTTTAGAGTCTATAAAAGTGTTCGCAGTTGGAATATAGCCAACTGGTTTGGTCTATAGTAAGAAGCCTCTATTTTTTTAATGTAAAAAACTTCTGCATTTGTTCTGGATTCTTCTATCTCAGATCTAAAGGCCTGTGTCCCAGGTACCTATGGGATAATATTACTTGTACTGTGCTATCCTCTTATTCATACAAAACTAGTCTCCAAGACCGAACATTGAGTCAAAGTCAACCTAGATAATATATGTAAATTGTTTCTTTCAATATACACATATATTTATGTACAATAACAATTTTTATGTGCGTATTATATTCAATCTATCTAGGGCAGGGGTTCTTTTTCAGGCATGCAGATGGCGATAATGGGTGACTTGCGGTCCGATTATGAACTATGCCCGGGTCGACGGCGCATCGTGTTCAGCAATCTGACGGGGCCTGATGACCCATACTGACAGTCCACAGTGTTCTTTCAATTGCCATTTACTTTTTAGGACCACGGTTGGAAAGTTTTTCGACCCTGGCAGGCATTAGGCCCTCCATGTAGGCTCCATCAGATTACTGACAGCTCTTTAAGACGCGCGTGGAACAAAAGCGCGCTGCCAAACCGGGCATGGTCCATGATGGGACGGCGAGTCAAACATTACTCGCCGTCCGCATGTCCATTTCTTATCTATAATATGTATGTATTTAGAAATATTTAAGTATGTATATCAGTTGTCTAGTACCCATAACACAAGCTCTGCTTAGCTTGGGACTAGATGGCGTTGTGTGATAGTTGTGGAAGATTTATTTATTTGTTATATTTATTATATTAATATGAAAAATAAAGTTGCAAGTTTAATCCAATATACAAATTCAAGCACTTATGACCAATAAATTATTGGTTCTCGTTACCAAAAGAAAAGAAAAAACGGGTACATATTTGAATATCGAAGATTAAAATATCTACGCTTAAAATATCGATGTTCAAAATATCGAAAATGAAAATATCGAATGACCATAAAATCGAAAATTAAAACATCGAAAGTTTAAAATATCGAATGATTAAATGATCTACGTCCAATACATCTAAAATCTAAATATCTACAAAAGTTACATCGAAAGATCAAAATATCGAAATACAGATTATCGAATGTCCTAACAAGGTAACTCGACGGAGCCCCGCTTCGCGGGGCTCCTATTTCTGTTTGCAAGGTTGAAAGTAACCTAACATGAAGAGGATGGCGGGGTCTTTCAGACCCCGCCATCCTCTTCGAACCTAACCTGTCCGAGTCGGGGTGCCCCAAGTTTCGAGCTCGCTTCGTTCGCTCTTGCATCCGAAGTCCGTCTAGCTACCTTGTTGGGTAGTAATTTGACTAAGGACGCAAGAGCGAGCGAAGCGAGCTCGGGACTTGGGGCACCCCGACTGGGACAGGTTAGGTTCGAAGAGGTCATGTTAGGTTACTTTAAACCTTGCAAACAGAAATAGGAGCCCCGCGAAGCGGGGCTTCGTCGACATACTTTGGTAGGTGGTTATCAGCAATTTGACTAAGGATGCAAAAGCGAGTCCGACTTTTTATCCGGGACCTAGGGCACCACGACTTGGACAGGTCAGGTACGAAGAGGATGGCGGGTCCTGAAAGACCCCGCCATCGCCAAGATATTTCAACTAGTAGGTATTTTTAACGTAGATATTATGAACTGCGATGTATTAAACGTTGATATTTTGAATTTCGACATAACGTCTTTCGATATTTTGAATCATTCGACATTTAAATCAGTCGACATTTTAATCTTCGACGTTTTAAGCGTAGATGTAACATTTTTCGATATTTTGTTACAATCGATATTTTAATTTTCGATATTCTGAACATCGATTTTTTAAGCGTAGATATTTTAATCTTCGATATTCAAATATGTACCCGAAAAAACACAGCAATCAAGATTAAATCTAATATACCCCTCGACTTTTTTAATTCTGAATGAAATCTCAAGCGGAATAGGTTAGGTACTTACCTACTGTATCCAACTTTTGCTAAAGAAAATTCGTCGGAAAAAAGTTTACGTTAAAGGCTCCCTCTTAATTTGAGTGACTCAATCAGGAATTATTGAGAGGGCAGCTGTTTTTAACTTGAGATTCGCTTACGCCGGCCATTTTTTTTGTGTATGTATGAGCCTTGTTTGTACTGGGAGAGTACAAACTGTAGAGATGCGAAAGTATTTAATGATCCGACTAATAATCTAATTATATAAAACTCAACGGTGACTGACTGACATAGTGATCTATCAACGAACAGCCCAAACCACTGGATGTATCGGGCTGAAATTTGGCATGCAGGTAGATGTTATCACGTAGGCATCCGCTAAGAAAGGATTTTGATCAATTCTACCCCAAGGGGATAAAATAGGGGACGAGAGTTTGTATGAAACTTTGACAATTTGATAAAAAATACATTGCTAAGTTCCGACATCCACGCGAACGAAGTCGCGGGCACAGCTAGTATTATTATAAAACGTAAAGGTTTGTTTGGATGTTTGTTACTCTTTCATGAAAAACTACTGAACGGATTTGGATTAAATTCGGTCCACAGATAGTTTATAACTTGGATTAACACTTGTGATGGTTTTTATCCTGATTTTATGTTTCTGTGGGGTAATTTGGAGGTGTAGCGTGTGAAGCCTCAGGCAACAGCTAGCAGACGTTTTTTTTTTAATGTTAACATAATTGTGGACGTATTACCAGCAGGTGTAAGACCGCTTTGAAAAATATTTCTAAAGTTCAGCCGTTCAGAGAATGCGTTCTTGACAGGTCGCGATTTTGAACTGACGACGTAACTTTGTAATGGCGTTGCAGTTACGATAAAAATATTTTTGCTGGTTATTTACCGTTTTAACAATTGATGAGCATTAAAACATCATTATTAAATCAATAAACCTTGAATGTTATAATTTTATGACAAACACATGTACTAACTGATAGGTGTCAGGAACGCACTCTCTGAACGGCCGAACTTTAACGATTCATGTTTTTTTTTTTAATATTCAAAAAAATGTATAGTCTGAACCACAGCTTATTAATATAGCATTTTGGCGATGTATCAAACAGCTGGTCTTTTGTCCCAACTTGCTTAGAGCGCTACTCCGACTTCCATTTAGTAAGTTTTTTTTTTTAATATTGTAAAAAAACTAATTATGAATCTTTGCAGAGACCGTGATGATATTCAACCCAAGAATGTGCAGGACGAACCCCCGGGACAATATTGTCTATGCTCAAAGATCTACGATCCGATATGTGCGTCAAACAATGAGTCTTATTTCAATTTATGTTATTTAGAATGCAAAGTGCCCAAGGGAGACAATGTTACCGTAGTTCACCAAGGTAACTGTATTCCGTATTGATTAAAAGTAAAAAATATTTGATTTGAAAATAAATAAAAATGTGTTGGTTGTGTTTTGTTTCACTTATTTTTAATCGTATTATCATCTGCCTATCCTTTCTCTGGGGTCGGTTTCCAGTCGAACTAGATGCAGCTGAATATCAGTATTCCACATGGAGCGACTGCCGTTTTTAAAAGATCAGTATGAAAAACCCAGCTATAGTCCGGTCATTTTAGCTTAAATTAGGTAAGAATCTCCGAATTCGAGATACCCAGCTGTACTAAACAAGCTACAAGAGGAGATTTACGTAAACAAAGTCTTTAAAAGCAGCTGCAACAGAGGCTTACCACGAGGGAGTAAACACGATGAATAATATCATAATACAGACCGTAATCCGTCATAAGTTCTCACAGCAAATACAAAACTCATATCCATAAAAGCGTTGAATATAATTTTTCATTCACGTTTATATTAAAATCTCGCAAGTTTTCATGCAATTAAACTCTGAAAAGTTAAAAAGTGCATTATGCAGTTTTTGAGGAAGAAAGAATACCTTTATTTTATTCGCTTTACGACTTCATTAGGGTCAGTGCTATAGTAGTTTCATTTTCTTTAATTAGGAGTTATTCTCTTTCCCTACACGAGGGAATCGTAAAAGTGACTTAGGACTTTTGTCGAGTTAGAGCTAAATTCCTATGACCCACTGCTGTTGCATTATTTACTTTGTGCAATAAAGAATACTGATATAAACTTAATGTTAATTTAAAACGTATTTTTATAATGGTTAAAATACTACACACATCATCATCTGCCTAGCCTTTTCTCAACTATTTATACAACCAGATTCAGCTGGATATCAGTATTTTACATAGAGCGACTGCCTGTCGGACCTCCACAACCCAGTAACTGGGTAATACGATACCCCATGGTAAGACTGGTTGTCAGACTTTAGAGCTTCTGACTAACAGTAACGACTGTCAAAGATCTGCAAATGACAGCCGGGACCAACGGCTTTACGTGCTTTCCGAGGCACGGAGGAAACTCGCTATGATAGATGGTCACCCATCCACAGACCAACCTCATCAAGCGCGGCTTAACCTGGAAGATCGGTCTGTGCGGCTGTGATTATTTAGCCACGAGCTCCTCACCGCCGTTTAAATACTACACACACAGATACAATATACACTGGCGACTTCTTCTTCAAAACATTCCTACACCCAACAAACAAAGTGGCTGATCGAGTACCATCTAAAGAACTTAATTTCCTATCACTTCGAGTCACGGAAACAATCAGACGCTCTCGATAAAGATAACCTGATTTTACGTGATTCGATAATAATCGATTTTATATTAAGAATCGATTCGAAGTTTCGAATCGATTTGATGATAGGAATCGATTTTGGAAGATACTCTTGATGAAGACATTATTATGATTGTAAGGCAAAATGTTGGATGTTTTTTTTTCTATTTGATTACCTACCTCCGTGTTGATGAATTGGGTGTTGGCACGCAATGGGTCGTAATAATATTATGTAATTTTTTGGCCAAAATTGAGAGTATAGTATAATAATATAGATATAGATAGATTGGTTATATAATAGCATATTATCCAATTGGTGTTTGGCTATGTGCTGTTTCTGAAAGAATTAAAATTTATCATTTTGGATAACAGTGTATTTTTCCTACGTTTATAATTCCATTCTCAATTTTGAATAACTAGCTGTTTCCAACGTCTTCACCCGCTACAACTCGAAAATTATCCCATGGGAACATAAAATCGGGATAAAAACTATCCTATTTGTCAATCCAGGTTATAAACTATCTGTGTACCAAATTTTAGCCAAATCCGTTCAATGGTATTTGCGTGAAAGAGTAACAAACACACTTACATACAAATACATACATCCTCACAAATTAACTAACTTAACAGCACAATTGGCGCAGTGGAAAGCGATCGACTGATGTGTGTCTCGCGGGTGAAGCCATGTATTCACTGAGCAACAGTGTTTCGGATACATAGTTTCTGAAACATCACGTAAAGTATTCTCCGCCGCAAGTGGGGAGCACCGAAACATATATAAACACGTAGTGTTTACAGAAACAAAATTATATGTTTCTGAAACGAAATGATTTGTTTCAGAAACACGTAGATTTTGTTTCTGAAACAGAGTTTATAAACAATTGTTGCTCAGTGAATACGTGGCTTGACAGTAACAAAATAATATTAGTTCGATCTGTAATTAATTGTTCTGGGTCTGAGTGTGGTGTATCTAAGTTTCTATATTTGTAAATGCACCCAGGAAACAGGAGAAATATTTATATATTTAATTATTTCCTATTAAATTTAAATAATTGTTGCGAGTTAAGAGCGTCTTCACAAAAGCCTTTTCCCTAGCCAAAATTTATTACTGTAGAATTGTAGATTACATTCTAAAGGAATAAAGTAACAATGTTGCAGTCGTATTAAGGGGCTGACGTTCCAAGTCGTTTTCTTTGAGTTGGATTAAAAGACAAAAGACGGTCATTACTGCAACTCCACGGTCCTTCGTTTTAAATTAGTTGACGTTGTTAAGGCGAAAGCGTTAGAGTAAAACTATATTTTTAAGTGTTTTTTTTGTCGTGATCACGTCTTACAATTCGATGGCCGGCTGCACACACGAAAAAAGATGACGTCGTGCGGTGTTACCTCGCTCTGTAGCGTTCCATAGCAACGGCGTGTCAATAGTTTGCTTATAGAAACGTAAGTGCAGTATTTTCTTATGACGTTGTCACGTTCAACTATAGTCAGTAAATCGACTTCACAAACAACCGATTTTTTTAGACTCTTACTGACTAAATCCACGGTGTCCTTCAATAGCTCTTTACGTTCTGGGGTCACAGTATTCGTTAGTCCCGCGACCCCAGCAGGTTTTACCTTGCTGACACTCTTTGAGGTGCGCGGGCAACACAATGCACTGTCGACCCGGGTATGGTCCATGGTTGGGCAGCGAGTCGCACAAGCCTATTAGATAAGCTTGGCAGATAAAATTCAGTCACCACTCAAAATTGGGCCTTCTAAAAAAAAATATTTTTTACTCACATATTATGTAAGTCAAATCTTATCTCAAAATTGGTCTCTGGAGTGTAACAAAGGACTAAAAAAAGTCGCGCTGTGAAAAAGTAATGGTAAAACATATTTGTTGCAGTTGTCAATATAAAAACTATGGATACACAATTTTATACAGTGCGATAAATTGCGAAGAGGTTAAAAAAAAATAGAAAATATTTTGTTGGCTACTCCAATGCATTCCCCTTAAACAGTTTTGTTGAAGAAATAGTGACTTGATAAATTTACTTTAAGACAATTTACATCAAAGAGAATGATGACTGCTAATGTTATAAATATAGAGTTTTAAGGTGACGGTTCGCGTCCGCGACAGAGACAAGAGACCGCAATCGGAGACCGAGACCGGAGACCGCGACCGGATACCGCGACCGGAGACAGCGACGATGGTTACTTAACATTAGGGTAATAGAGCGGGAGCCCATAACAGATGTCCGTGACCAATTTCGTCTCAAGCGATAATTAGCAGACCACACTACATAAAAAATTCGAAGACATGTGACATCTACCAACCTGCACTGGGCCCGTGTGGTGGATGATGGCCTACTCCCTCTCGCAGATAGGAGGCCTGTGTCCCAGCAGTGGGAACATTATCTAGGCTGATGATGATGATGATGATAGAATAGACTCAAAGAATTAGCAAGAATCTCTTTCTCGTTAGAGCTTTATGCTATAAATTAAAAGAAAAGTAGAGATGTTAAAACTTTTTTTATGAAAGCTTTCTTAAGATCTTGAAAAAGCACAGTTGTGTTTATTAAGTGTATAATTGGACTAGCCATTAATAATCTTCTGTATATTTTTTAAACTAAGTGCCAGAGAAAACGACATTGAAATAAATTTTTCATTCAAGATGATAGTTGACTATAAACTTGTATAATATTTACTTTGGGACATACAGCTGGATAGGTTCTTGTATCGAATCGTAGGTATAAATAAATAATACTGCAATAATTTTGTCTATTATGTGGACTTTCCAAAAAGGTATAAAAATCAATTTAAACCTGAGTAATTCGTGGCATTTTTTTTTTATCGTGGTAAAATCATCAAGTGAGTCCTCCCACTCAGGGCAGGGTGTGAATAACTGTCAGACTTGTACTGACTAAAATCCACGGTGTCCTTCATTAGCTCTTTAAGTACCGAGGTCACGATTATGAGAAATAAGTCCCGCAACCAAGTAATTTGTAGCTTGCCACGTGTTTGAATCGATACTGGTAAAGAGAAATCATTCATGTTTTTAGTTCTTGGATGTTGATGGATGGAGAGGAAAAGGAAGGCCAAAGAAAATATGGATGGATTGTATACGAAATGATATAAATGAAGTAGGAGTAAGTAGATGATACTATGACGTCTGATAAAAAGGGATAAGGGCAGGAAGATGATGATGATGAGATTATATAAAAAACATAAAGTAAAATAGTGTAGCTCGCCAAACGCTAAAACAGTGTGTCGCCTTACCAAGAAAATTCAGTTAAATTCCAAGCTCGGAGCTAACTACATTAAATTAAAGACAGACGGACTTTGAATGAGGATTTTATTCAGCCAATCAAAGCTGTAATTTATAAAATAAATAATACAATATTTAAATAGTGAGAGCAAATGAATTGATTCACTTGATTTTGTAATCACGAATGACCGATTCCATATTTGTTTTCACAATTACCTAGTAATAATAGAAATTGAGATTATTATTACGATTGTTTTTGAGAGCATTGGTAGCTCAGTGGTGTTGGGCCCGAGTTGTAGGTCAGGGTTAAACACTACCCAAGAGCTGCATTACTTTGTGTAATTTATTTCATCACCCCCTGCTATCAAACGGTGAAGAAAATCATACATGGAAATTAAAAGAACTTTAATAATGATCGTAATTAACATTTTAATGACTTTAATCTTTTTATTACTTTGTAATCATTTCTTGTTTTTGTAGTTTCTATTCAGAACATGATATTTACAAAATCACCATGCAAACACTTCGTAAGTAAAAGGTGTTTTTTTCATAAAATTAAAAAACTGCTTGATACTTATTATAATGTTCCCACGGGGCACAGGCCTCCTCTCTGAGTTGGGAGCACGTGGTGAACCACCACTCAGACAGACCCAATGCGGATTGATGAAGATGTCACAGACATGTCTTCCGATTTTTCGAAGTTTTTTCTGTTGAAATGGTGATGGAAGTGGTGATGAAATAAATTACCCAAAGTAAGGAATCTGACCGTTTTGAGAGCAGTGATGGCCCAGCGATATCGGCCCCGACTTAAGAGTTGCAGGACATGGGTTCGAATCACTTTGTGTAATTTATTTCGTCACACGGCATATCCTAGAGCCAAAAATTCGAAGACAATCACGTGACATCCACCAACCCGCACTGGGCCTGCGTGATGGATTATGGCCCACTCTTACTCTTGGAAAGGAGGCCTGTGCCCCAGCAGTGGGAAAATTTACAGGCTGATAATGAAGGAATCTGACTGAAGTTGACTACACCTTAATTATTTTATTCCAGTTTTTGTTCTATTCTTCGTAGCGTCAATGCCAAATATTTGCTTGCCGTTCATTGAAACTCCACCTCCGGAATTAGATTGGAGTACAAAGTCCTACAGAGTCCTGTTTCCACCAATAAGACAAAGTATGCCATGTGAACAATGTCCCTATGTATACTTCCCGGTATGCAGTGACAAGAATATAACATATTTGAATTTGTGTTTTTTCAATTGTGAGAATTTTACTGACTCGAAAATTGTTCAGCGAGGAGTTTGTATATTTTTTTGAATGTTATTTTCGTTTCATTTAAGACCTATATCATTTATCTAATGAACACTTTCAGATTCTGATCACTTTCAAATGCGAAACTATATTTTTCATTTCTCATACTCTGAAAATATGTCATTACAAGCCTGAGGAGCGGACTGAAAGTTATACTTTGCAGCCCTAGGAAAAAATGCTTTCAACTGATAGCCATCATCCCGATGTTAATGTTTTCCTTCACCGTTTTGAGAGCAGTGATGATGAAACATTATACAAAATAATGCTTCTAGCTGGGTTTGTAACCACGGCACATAAATTGTGTTTTTTAACACTGGATCACCTCTGGAATACATGGAGAAACTGATTAAGTGAGAGTTGGATTTGGATAAGAGACACTTTGGAGCAGATGGCGAGTAACGGGTGACTCGCCGTCCGATCAAGGACTGTGCGGTCATAGTGTAAAGAGGGGAAGTAGGTTATCTTCATACAAACATACCGCGCGCGGCTTGTATGTGTGCGCCATAGTGTTTATGCGTCGCCGCACGCTCACTTAACATAATCTCGAGCGGATTCGAGTAGCGCCAGTCAGGTGATCCTACTTCCCCACTTTATACTATGGTGCGGTCGACGGCGCGTCGTATTCCACGAGCGCCTCAAAAAGTTGTGAGTAATCTAAAAAACTTGACGGGGTCGCGAGACTATCTCATTAGGTAGCCGAGACGTTGGAACGTAAAGGGCGTTAAGATCACCGTGGCTTTTTAGTCAGTACAAGTCTGACAATCCCTCTTTTCCCGCGCCCTGGGTGGGGCTTTATGGTAAGCGTCCACAGGTCCGCATCGTACGTATCGGACGCATCGCATCAAATGGATTTCTGTGTCGGCAGCGATCGGATTGTCGACGCGAGTATCAGCAATCGGATTGCCGATGCCACCTTCATCGCTTCCACTGATCGGCATTCCGCATAACGTCATCGAGCCGTCCGTACGATGCGGATCAGTGGACGCAGTTGTATGAGTTTTCATGCAAGGCAAACTAAAATCCGTTACGTACTATACGTCCGATACCAACCTGTGGACGCACACCATTAGACTATTTTATCGTGGTAAAATCATCAAATGATTTGATGATTTTGCGATTCACATGGCTTGAGTCGAGAAGAGATGTAGATTTGGAGAGACGTGATTGGTGAATTTCTCTCCGCTATACCGCAACCTAGACTCATCGAAACAACTTATTCTACTAAGTACCAATAATACTTTGTTGAGTCTGACAGCCGATGGATGCAAGTGGCGAATTGTCGTTCGGCGTGGCGGTCTAAGGGAGAGGCCTATGTTCAGCAGTAGACGTCTTCCGGCTGATGATGATGATGATGATGATTAGTCTGACAGTTCCTCCTGTTTCGCCTTGAATTCAGGACTCCTTTGATGATTTTGCCACGATCAAAAAGCCTATTTCTCACGGGAGTTTAAGTCATATGATTTTAACAAGATTTTAACATTGATAGTCATAATCTGCATTAACTAGGGAAAAAGTAGTTTTGCATATAAGAAAGAATATTTCAACGCAGCACAAGGTAAACCCAAGGGATGGAATATGCTCGTCCAATCACAGCAAAGCACTATGCTATGCAAATATTTATGAAAAAACTAAAAATTGTAAAGTAAAACAAAACTTCCAACCAACGGTTTGTTCAGGTATGAAGCCTGAGAGATTTGTGAGTTGAAAATTCGCGGAACTGACTTTTAAATAAACGCAGAATGTAACGTTCTACGACAATTTTTTTTTCTTTTTGTAACGGTTTTGCTCTTGGTCTATTCTTTTGAATTAAAAAAAATATCGTGTGGCAATCGGGAACTGTCACGGTAAATATTGCATAGCAATTAAAAAAAAGAAGAATAAATTATCACCAACCGCGAATATTTTAAAGAGAATAATCATTTATTTCAAATGTTTGTGTAATCAAATGAAAAAAAAAAAAAAGGTTGCACTCCAGGAGTGCCGGTAGAAGTGAAAACTTTTTTGTTACTATGTTTTATTTTTAATTTGAATGACGTCTTACTCATTTTCGATCAGGGTCACGTGACCCTGACGCGAGTTTTGGTCACGTGACCCTGACGCGAGTTTTAAATTTTTTACTCATTACAGAAAAAGTGTACAACGCCGCTAAAGAAGTTTTCACTTCAAAAAAACCTAAATCAAGATAATATAAGTGGGTCTTTTATGTAGAGGATTCTCGGGTTTCGCAGGCAACCCGCACCTTTACTTGCGCGAGTTGCATGCGCCGTGTACAAGCATCCCGCGGGCAACTTGACCAAGTAGCTTGCGCATGTTACTCGCGCGAATAACCCGCTCTTTTACTTGCGCGGGTTACATGCGCCGTGTACAAGCACCCTAACTAAAACAATCAATCAAGATGCAGATCCAAAATAAAACACAAATAATATTTAATAAAATATACAAACTCCATCCATAACAATTTTGGAATCAGTAAAATTGTTACAATTAAAAAAACATATGTTCATATATGTTAAATTCTGGTCACTGCACACAGGAAAGTAAACAGGTGGACACTCTTTACATGGTTTATGCTCCGATATTGATGGAAAAAGAACTTTGTATGGTTTTAAAGGCCTCTCAGTTTTCTCTTTCCAAGTTTCGTATTCCGCAAAACAAAAAAACAGGATGCAATCTGAAAAAAAAAAGGTTGCACTCCAGGAGTGCCGGTAGAAGTGAAAACTTTTTTGTTACTATGTTTTATTTTTAATTTGAATGACGTCTTACTCATTTTCGATCAGGGTCACGTGACCCTGACGCGAGTTTTGGTCACGTGACCCTGACGCGAGTTTTAAATTTTTTACCCATTACAGAAAAAGTGTACAACGCCGCTAAAGAAGTTTTCACTTCAAAAATATATACGTGTCGAATTGAGAACCTCCTCCTTTTTTTTCGTCGCTTAACAATGGTCACTCTATCAAAAGTGAAGTGTGCAATGTGTAATGTATTTAATTATGTTTTCTAATAGCATATAGTAGTCAGTATGCTCCTTTAGAACAGACAACTAAAAAAGGTAAAACAATTCTAACTTCAAATGCAACTATACACTAGTGTAAAATAACTTTTCTTTCAGCAGGCGGTGGCATAAAACTCATCGATGTTTATCAGCTTAAACCTTAGGGTATTAAGTTATTTCATGATTTTAACACGCTAAAAAAAGGGTTTTGACATTTGGAGTGTATAGGTTTCATCTTATCCTTTCCTGCTGGCCTTTTAGAGAGACTATAATTATAAGAGTCACTCAACGAGCAATGGAAAGAGCTATGCTCGGAGTTTCTTTGCAGGATAAAATCCGGAACATGGATAGGCAGGCCACATCGCTCGTAGAACTGACAACCGATGGGGAACTAAAGTTCTCGAGTGACGACCACGGACCGGAAGACGCAGCGTAGGCAGCCCACTAGGTGGACCGACGACATCGTGGGAATCTCAGGCAACCGATGGATGCAAGTGGCGAATTGTCGTTCGGCGTGGCGGTCTAAGGTGGAGGCCTATGTTCGGCAGTGGACGTCTTCCGGCTGATGATGATGATGATGAGGTTTCTTCTAGCCAAACGTGCTTCATTGTCGACCACATCATTGCATAGCATCAAGGGAGATAGCGTGCAAACTTAAAGCAATCGTTAAAAAAATGTATAGTTTTGAAAACACTTACAAATTAGTCGCATGTTTGTTTTTGTAATGAGTTGTATTTGGTATGCTTACGATAACAACTGATTAGAAAGTTATAAAATGTTGTTTGAGTTAATTAGTAGGGTATCGAGTAATTAGTGTAAGAGGAAAATGCCGAAGGTTTTTTTTCCAAACTCACGCATAATATAATTTCTAACTAAGTATTGACCCTTTTTTCACGTGGTAAAGTCATCTGAGTCCCCGGGCAGGTCGGGAGTGACTGCCAGACTCGTATTGACTAAAATCCACGGTGTCCTTCAATAGCCCTTAAGCAAATGTTTTTTACAGAGCAATAGGTATTAACTTCTTGTAGTAAGTATATCCCTCTGTCTTCCTTTCCGATAAGTTATTTCATAAACACTAGAGCCCTCAACAAAACCCTCAAAAGTGCTTGTAAAATTCGTGAAAGCAATGATGTGGTCGACGAAGAAGCAGGCTGGCCTAGAAGTAACCTTTACATTCTCGACATTAGCAGTTTTACTACAAAAAAGTTTAACATGACAGTCATGCTAGACAATTAGGGTCAATTTATACTAGCGCAGAGTCGAAGCGCATCGAAGCGTATTTCTAAAACTGAACATAACAATTTCAACATTAACTCCACAGCGTAACGCACACATTACTTCTAAGATTTTCACGATTCACGATCAGCGTCCAGACGCGCGAATTCTGAAGAATGCGCGCGACTTTTTAAAATCTTAGAAGTAATATGTGCGTTACGCTGTGGAGTTAAGGTTGAAATTGTTAAGTTCAGTTTTAGAAATTCGCTTCGATGCGCTTCGACTCTGCGCTAGTATAAATCGACCCTTAGTGTTAATGTGTTAAACACTTGTCTAAGAAAACTGACAACGTCAAAACGCCATTTTACATATTAGATAGTTATAAGGTTATATTACTTACACTTTTTTGAGACAAGTTGTGTTCAACAGATTTTTAACGTTTTGCGATAACACGGTCCGGAAGACATTAAAAACAATGATGGATTCCATGCCAAAATGGACAGAAGCAATCCTTAAGTCATAAGCCCAATATACACACATCAAAAAAAGTTTGCGATCACTTTGAAAAATCAGAAATCAAACCAAAATCAGCCGTAAGACGTCCACTACTGAACATAGGCCTTCCCTATAAATTTCCAATAGGACCGGTTGGAAGCGGCCTGCATCCAGCGTGATCCTGTGGTCTTCATAAGATCGTCTGCCTACATTGTCGGCCTCACGGCCCCATCGGCCATCAGTTCTGCATGCTATGCGCGGGCATGCGGGCATCGAGTAAAGGGCAACTCGCTGCCCGACCAAGGACCATGCCCGGGTCGACGGCGCGTTGTGTCCCACGCGCGCCTCAAAGAGCGTCAGCATAATGACGGGGCCCCCCTCTCAGAGGGCCAAAGCCTGCCAGGGTCGCGGGATTATTTCCTTACCGTGACCCCGGAACATAACAGGCTATGAAGGACACCGTGGATTTTAGTCAGTAGAAGTCTGACAGTCCCTCCCGCCCTGCCCGGGGTTGGAGGATTCATTTGATGATTTTACCACGCTAAAAAAAAAAAAGCACTTCGTCCGTGCGTATTTAAATATAGCCTATGTTACTTGCAAATAATGTAGCTATCTAATGGAGAAAGAATTTTTAAAATCCGTCCAGTAGTTTTTTAGTTTATTCATTATAAAAAAAAAAAAACTTTAATTTTTATAATTAAAAACAGGTATTTTAGCCATTCTTTATTTAGGAATAAGAATACCGATATAATAGCGCAAAGCCACCAAACAATTAAAAAAATATACAAACTCCTCGATATAATTTTGTAGCATTCTCCGTTTTATTTGTATCGCAATTGTAAAAGCAGTCATTCATATAAGTGATATTTGTGCTGGCGCAAATAGGTAGGTACACTGGAGGACATTCGTTACAATCATCAAACACATCCAAGTTTTTCAAAACACGAGGCCACGTCCGGAAAGTAGTTGTTGTAGTCGGTGTTGTTGAAGTTGAAAACTTAGTTGTTGTAAGACGACGCCACCTACCCCTCCATGGCTGTCCAAATGGTAGCAGAATTAAACCAAGAAGAGCAACTGAAAAAAAAAAGAAAATAAAAAACTATCCGCCTTCAAAAATCATCAAACAAGGGTATATTATTTTATTGTGTTTCATAATAATATAAATATTTACTTACGAAGACGTATTTTCATATTTAAAGTAAAATACTAGCGTTCTAATAGGTATTCAACTGCCATATCATTATTAATAACTACTTAACGTTTTAACCGACTTCATTGATTTTTAATTAGCAGTTAAATTGCTATAATTATAAGCTAATTAACTGGAAAAATCTATTTAAACTGGCAGTAAGATTATCAAAATACATTTGACACGTACTTTTTCATTACCAAAATTTATGAAAATACGACCTTTTAAAAATTGGTAAACCGCTCATAAGCAAGTACAGTTATTGCTTATTTCTGACGTCACTCCTCCCAACTCTCAAGTTTCAATAAATATGAATTGTTTTATTTTACGTGATAACGTCTTATAATTTCATGGCTGGCACGCACGGAAAAAGGTGACGTCATGTGGCGTTACCTCGCTCTGTAGCGTTCCATAGCTACGGCGTGTTAATTGTTTGTTTATAACAACGTAAGTGCAGTATTGTCTTGTGACGTTGTCACGTTCAACTATCGTCAGTAAACCGACTTTAGAGACAACTGATTTTTTTTTAACTTTTGTTAATATTCCAATGTAATGACTCATAATAGGTAGTCATAATGTTATAAATATCGGAGACAATATACAAGCTAACTTAATTTATTTTAATTCTAAATTAACAAACCTAATAATAATTAAAATAACTGACAGAGCATCAAAACCATTCATACACATCGATGACAACGGGATAAGTGCCCAGGACGCTGGCAGCATTGCCACGCTAGATGGCAATGCTAATTCTTTGGCCAAGAAAGGCCAGCCCTCTAGTCACGCGAAGAGTCGACTATTCGTTTAGCAAGTTCCTTAAAAACTTGGTGAGCTCTTGGACCCCATGAACCTAGTATTTCAACCCCAAACGGCTCAAATACATGGCTGCTGGTTAAGCCATTGTATTTACGCCGTTTGAGGTTTTCAGCTCCTGCAGCAGGCTCACCAGCACAGCACTTCCGTATCGGGGAGATGGGATGGCGCAAGGGTGTCGACATAATATGTTGCATCAAAGGTTTACCCAACTTTCATGGCATTATGGTCTCTTCCCATCGTCGCGTGGCAAGCCACTGGGTTCTAAAACGGCTGGCGCCCCGGCGGTGACAAGAGCACGACGGATAATGTCATTTAAGCTGGCGTGCCGTGCTAACCCGCACTCTTACTGTGCCCGAGGCAGTCGACTGCTTCGCCACATTTACAGCGATGCGCAGGTAAAATGTGAAATGCAAATGAAACTACGAGTATGATAATTATCAATTTTATTTGTAAAATCAGTACTCAAAAGGTTCAAAATAGCTCATACAAAGTCCTGCATAGACGACTTTTAATTCCCTTTGAGTGTTCCACGCTTGTAATCTGCTATTAAGACAATTCATTTTACATACACTTGTAAAAGAACGGTTGTTTGAGGCACACACTGGAATGTAAACTCGTGGACAATTACATAGATAGATTTTTTCAATCAAAGGCAGTGAATCGTGTGTTTTTTCCAGGTTATAATGTTGTATGAGATACGAGTTGTTATCTTCTGATTCCTTGTTACCTTCCACCTTGCAATAATCTTGAAGAATCCCCAAATGAATTACTGCAACTATACAAAAAAAAAACAACAATAAATTTTTTCACCGATTTTATTTTAATAAAATGCGCACAGGCATTGGACGATTTATTCCCGTTGAATCCCACTTTTGGATCCCAGTTTTTAGGTATTCCCGATGAATCCCATTTTTGATTCCCGTTGAATCCCACGTTATGACAACTTGTGAACATATCGGAAGAAAAGTGTTACCTTTATTTTAAAGTTATCTCTGTTACTAATTTATGAATTTTACAAATAAAAAAGTTCTGTAACAAAAGCAATTTTGTCATTGAAAGTACTCGCATTCAGATTTTTTAAAGCATGTGGGATCCAACGGGAATAGTTTTTGGGATTCAACGGGAATAAAACGTTTTTCTTTTGTTATGGGATTCAATGGGAGTACATTTTTTTTTTGTGGGATCCAACGGGAAAAATATTCAAGTGGGATCCAACGGGCGTAATTCCATTGGACTGGTCAGACCCAAAATAAATATCTACAACGTGTAACGTTAAATGCGCAAAAATCTTGCGGTGTAAAAAAAAAATGGTTTTTCATACAAAATGAGAAATCGATCGGGCCCACCAGTATGAAAAACCATTTTTTTTTGCGAATTTCTAAAAATCTTAGAACAAACATTGTTCAGTAACATGGGCTGAGTTACCCCACGAAAGGTTTTGCATATTTAACGTTAAACGTTGTATAGGCCACACAAATTTTTCTAACTTGTGGTGATCAAACATTTAACACACAGCGCAGCAGCCAATCGGTCAATCACTGTGCTGAACGTAAAGGGCTATTGAAGGACATCGTGGATTTTAGTCAGTACAAGTCTGTCAGTCCCTCCTGCCCTGCCCTGTGTGGGAGGACATAGTATTTTTTTTAACGTGGTAAAATTATTATAGGGAAATAATTTTACCAGGTTAAAAAAAATACTATGTTGTACAGACGCTAGCCAATCAACCTACCTCATTTAGTCAAATATCTTTAATGGATTTTCATCCTTATCTCAATAGTGGAAGGTTAATGTTTGAATGGTATTCGACAGATTGGGGTAAGTTGACCTGTTGGGAACTGTACATGTACGAATTGACGGATAGGCAGCATTTGTAATACAGAGTGCATAAACAAGTAACAAACGATAAACGAAAACCGTCTTGTAGTCTCTATTAGATTTTCAACTTAATGCAATCTTTACATATAATAAAATCGTAGAGATGTCATTCCTGTACATTGAATATTTTTTTCTTTTTGTATTTTTTTCGAGATAAGGGATCGATTCTGATGCCAAATCAACTTTTATTTTTTTTCGAAATTTTTTATGTTTTTTTGATTTGATCTATCTCCGAAACTACTGTAAAGTTGTCGATCAAATTTTCCTCAAATATTCCTAATACTATGCTTCTGTTTATATGCTATGTATTATTACGCTATTTTTCCTGGGTGATAAGCAATTTTGAATTTTGTTGTTTTTAGATGTTTGTTGATTGTTGGAAGCTAAACCACTGGATATTATTTAGTCAATTTTTCCTCAAATATTCCTTAAACTGCTGTTCTATTAATAGGATATGTATAATTACGCTATTCCCCTTGGGGGATTAGCAATTTTATAATATGTTGATTTTCAGTCATTGTTGACATTTGTACAAGAACCGCTATTTGAAAACCACTGTCAACGTACTAGCCAGTCCGGTCGGTAACCTGCTTGACTTTCGTGCAAGGGGTCTCTGGATCAAATCTCGCAGTTTTTTTTCTCTTTTTGAGTTTTTTTTATTTGTCCTGAGAGTTTTAAATAATTAAAAAAAAATGTGCATACTTTTATTTCAATATTATTCGCGATTTAAAATAATTACTATTTTTTTTGAATACTTCTCTAGGATATAAATCTACACCGATTTAAATTGTAGGTAGTAAGTTGGATATTTTTTTTAATTGTAATTGTTTCGAGGTGTGGAATTTTAAAGATTAGAAAAAAAATCAGGGTTTCTATAATTTGTGTTTATTTATGTTTTGAATTGGTGCTCAAACCAGTGCATAGACATAGATTCTGTTTTAAACGACGACAAGTTGTACTCATCGAGTCAGATAAATTAGTTATTTTTTAGGTATCACGCGGTATGCTAAAGGGAGAAGAGCAATGCTATCGTATGTACGTTCAATTTGCAGCGATACTGTAAATCGACCCAAAAATGATAGTCTAATGTTTAAATAAACACGGTTCTTTGAAATTAATATCGCTCAAATAAGGACGTTTCCTATGCAAACTATGTACCTAGATATAACATTATTGATCTAAACTAATAATAAAAATGCAATTATGTTTGTTTTTTACCTTTTCACGCATTACTACCTACTGAATCGATCGTCCCAAAATTTAGCATATACGTTGTTAGGAGTATAGACACGGATATAAGGTATCTTACATCCCGAATAACAGAAGCTGTTTCCGAGAAAACAATTAAGTTCATATTCCAGATGGCGCCACATGATCCGTATTGTTTCTCAAATTCTAAAATAACGCAAGCGAAGCCGCGGGCAAACACTAGTAGAAAATAAAGTTGAAAATGTATTATAAACTACAGGGCATCATCATCTAGGGCACTAGTTCCGTTTACAATCGTTTGGTACGGAATAACTGTTCCGAAGCTTCCGCATGATGCGATGCGATGCAATTCGACCAATTCCAATTGCAAATGAAAATCATCTTTACCACTACGCACTACGACATAATATTATTATGACATAAAACGTGCGGTTGTCCACGGGTAGATGAAAAACAAAACATGATCGCCACGACGACGTCAAATCAATCGAATTGCATCATTATATCAGTATACATAAGTAACAAGGATGATTTTCATTTTTAGTTGGTAGAAATTGCAAAAGGCACGAATCGTGTCATGGATAAGCTTCCTAAGGCGCGGGCCACATAGAAAAGACGTAAGACGCAGACGGGACGGAGACTTTATATGTCTCTTCGGCGTCTCTTTCATACGAAATGTGTAGAAGCGTCATGACGTAAAACAAACAGAAGAGACGGGCGCGGACGCGACTCTCATACATTTTCGCATGTCCGCGATGCGTCCTCGTCTTATGTCTTTTCTATGTCGATGCCTCCAAGCAATAACCCGGCAATCGAAAAAACTAAATTTTACAGGAGAAAAGATTTACTGATTTTGTCATATATCTTTTCAACAAGTGGGACTGTTGAAGTCATTGATGTACTAAATGAAAGCTAATTTTTTGCAAAGTCTATCTGTACTAATATTATGAAAATCCTTTTATTCAAAACTTAGTAATTTATAAAATATTTTGTCTAAACTCCCAACAATAAACACGTTTGTCATGATTTCTTTGCAAATATCATTTGGAAAAATCTGGAAAAAAATGTTTAGGTGTATTCCAGTCCATAGATGCCGAATTTGACATAATAGCATAAACCCCATAATAGTACATTACCGAGTTCTTGTTTGGGGGCATCGATGTGTACTTCAAATAAACGGTACTTACGGCATGGTATGACAATTTTTATCAAATACCACTTCATTGTCATATATTATTCTCGTTGCCATCAATCTGGAAATAGTAATGAAACATTATCCGTTTCTATTAAATCTTAAGCACGTAATAAACTTATACATTAATCGTGATTTAATTAGATTTTTACTTTGTAAATGACTTTTACTTAATTCATTACCACTAAAAGTTACAATGTATAATTTTTTTACTTACAAAGCCGTTATTAAACTAAGCATGTATGGGTACTTTTCCATAAAAATGTGTTACATTTCTTGAATAGAGTTTCAACTTTATACCTATTCTAGAAGATGTTGAAAATCTTTTGAAGACTACACTTTTCGTTTATTGTTTGGCACTTGTCTGTGTCAGCTAGCGCTATCACGGAACGAGTTTTATTGATGCGCGTTTAAAAAACGTGGTGTGCATAGGCTCTGAGACTTTTTTTTTAACGTGGTAAAATCATTAAATGTGTCCTTCTACCCCGGGCAGCGTGGGAAGGACTGTCAGACTAGCACTGACTAAAATCCACGGTATCCTTCAATAGCCCTTTATGTTCCGGGGTCACGGTGAAGGAATAAGTCCCGCGACCCCGGCAGGCTTTGGCCCTCTGAGAGGGGGCCCCGTCACTATGCCGACGCTCTTTGAGGCGCGCGTGTCCATGGTCGGGCAGCGAGCCCTTTACACGCTGCTAGAGATCGTCTTGCGACGTCAGGCTCTTAGACTGAAATATGATTAGACGATAAAAAAAAAATTGCTTGCCTTGTATGCACTCGAGGCTATTTATACTAAAAGGCAAGAAACTATAGAAACCAGATATGTTTAGTTTACTGACGATTTCCTTTCTGTTAACTGATTCAGCAAATTGAGTGATGTTCATTGTTTGTACCAAATCTTCTAGCTCAGTGGTTCTCAAAATTTGGAGACCTTAGCGGAAAATATATATTTGATATATTCATTCGTGTGCTTAATAGAGCGTGCTAATTTCATATGGGTATTGGAACTCTTAGACCCTTCGTACATTATGCGACGCCAGTCTCCGATGCCTTAGTAGTGCCTATTCACAAGACCGCTTTTTTATGAAAAACGCCCGAAATAGAACAAATGCATTCCCATGTATCTGTTCACACGTCAGCGCTTTTATAGCGTGGCACTTTTTTCGTAATTTTAAGTATGGGGAGTGACGTATAACTTCAATTCACTTCTTGTTAAAACTCGGCGCTTTTTTAACGCCCAGAAAAAAAGCGCTCGCTGGTCTTACAATTTTGCTATCCAGGATCTAACCTACGGAGCCGAAACGTGGAACATGTCTGTCAAGCTGGCCCACCGACTTCATGTCACGCAGCGTGCTATGGAAAGGTCTATGCTTGGGGTCTCATTAAGGGATAACGGCATAAGACCAAAGTTACAGATATTGTCCAAATCTGTAGCAAGCTGAAGTGGCAATGGGCTGGTCATGTTTGCCGCAGAACCGACGATAGGTGGAGTAGGAAGGTTCTCGAATGGAGACCGCGTGTAGGGAAGCGTAGGGTGGGACACCCCCCGGCAAGATGGACCGATGACTTGAAGAAGGTGGCTGGCAGTGGCTGGATGTAAAAAGCGGGAGATCGTGCACTGTGGCGCTCCCTGGGAGAGGCCTATGTCCAGCAGTGGACTGTAATAGGCTGAAATGATGATGATGATGATGATGATCCAGGCGACTATCCCAATACAACACCATAAACGTTCCTATTCGTACACAGGCACGCAAGCACCAAAAGTCGTAAGGTATCGGGGACTTGCGTCGCGCTATATAACTATCGGCTGAGAGTTATTGGCCTGGCATCCTTATTACTTGTCTCGGCCATCAAAAGTTTTTTTTTAATATTACTTTTTTAAGCTTTTACTTGAGCAGTGGTGGCCGAGTGGTATCGGCCTCGGCTTAGGAGCTGTACGACGTGGGTTCGAACCCAGCCAGGCGCATTACTTTGTGTGATTTATTTCATAACCACTGTTCTCAAAACGGTAAGGAAAGCGGCATGTCGTAGAGCCAAAATTCGAAGACATGTGACATCCATCTGCACACATCCTGTGTCCCAGCAGTGGGAACATTTAATAGGCTGACGATTATAAGCTACTAGCTGTTACCAGCGGCTTCACCCGCTACAACTCGAAAATTATCCCACGGGAACATAAAATCGGGATAAAAGCTATCCTATGTGTTAATCCAGGTTATAAACTATCTGTGTACCAAATTTTAGCCAAATCCGTTCAGTGGTTTTTGCGTGAAAGAGTAACAAACATCCATACATCCATACTTACAAACTTTCGCCTTTATAATAGTAGTAGGATTACTGATAGGAGGGAAGATAAAAAAAAAAAGAAATCTTGTTATTCACAAGTAATTATAATTATCTTTATTTTAATTAAATAATCACAAACCAAAATTATTTCTATACTAGATTCTACATGAAAATACTGACTAAAAACTACGCAATCTTCGAAAACTATTGAATATGGAATAAGGAAATTCATTTTTTATCCGTCTATGAAGTGGTTAGTCTGGGAAGACTTTGCAAGGCCCGGTTCTAGTCATGTTTACTTTCTCCTTCTTCTCCCTATTTTTACAATGAAGTTTACATTCGTTTATGTAAGTTTTGTTATCTGTGCCACAAACTGGGAAGTACACGTAAGGGCAATTATTGCATTTTTTATCACCAAATGCAATCTTATCTAATAAGGGTGGGTCGTAAGGATATTTGTTGAACCACTCTCTGAAATGCTCTCCTACAATTTCACGAAACTGAGCTACAGTTGTGTAAATAAGTCCAAGAACTGAAAAAAATACAATTGTTACTATACCTTTAATTTTATTTCTGATTAATCTTTACTTATTAAACTGAAACTATTAATTATTATTAATCGTCTCAAACTTTTTCAGCCAACAGGACTCCATTTGTTCGTGGCCGCTTGCAAATGACGTCTTGATGGCGCTTGCGCTTCGTTAGTGTTGTGTTGTGTGTAAATTCTCATAAACGGGAGCAAAGCTGTGGTCTAAATTTTTTATAATAAGGATTTACTTACGCAGAATAACAGAAAGTTGCCAAAAGAGGACTGTCATTTTAGTGTTTTATAAAACCCAAGATCAAAGTGGTCTGCTGTTAAATTCTTAAGTAATTACAAATGTTATTACACGTAACGCTAATGACATTCATTAATAGGCAATTTGTTTTATGAGAATTTAGCTTAATTTGAAAAAAGAAAGTTAATTTGCTGTAAGTAATGAAAAATAGGAGTAGTGGTGGTGGTTAGAACTGCTATTTATCAGCGATCAAAACTTGTTTCAGAGCAGTGGTGGCCCAGTGGTATCGGCCCCGACTTACGAGTTGTAGGTCGTGGGTTTGAATCCCGGCAGGCGCATTACTTTGTGTAATTTATTTCATCACCACTGCTCTCAAAACGGTGAAGGAAAACATCGTGAGGAAACCGGCATGTCCTAGAACCAAAAATTCGAAGACATGTGACATCCACCAATCCGCACTGGGCCCGCGTGGTGGATTATGGCCCACCCCCTCTCACAGAGAGGAGGCCTGTGTACCAGCAGTGGGAACATTAATAGGCTGATGATGCAAAACTAAGTTTGAAATGGATACTAATCCGCGGTGTTCGTAGTAGGTAATTTATTGTCAACTAACTAAAATTGTATTGAGCATCATTATAAATATGATAGAAAAGTAGGCTACTGCGTGCGCAGTCTGGAAGTATGTGCGTCAACCGTACACCAGTCTTAACCATGGGGTATCGTATAACCCAGTCAGTATTTAGAGCTTCTGACTAACAGTAACGATTGTTAAAGATCTACAAATGACAGCCGGGACCAACGGCTTGACTTGCTTTCCGAGGCACGGAGGAAACTCGCTATGACAGATGGTCACGCATCCACAGACCAGCCTCGGAAAGCGTGGCTTAACCCGCGGATGATCGTTCTGTGTGGCTGTAATTATTCAGCCACGAACTCCTCGTACTTGTGGTAATCTACAATTGATCTATCTGATTTTCTAGGGGCAGATAAAAAACATCTTTATCTCTAAGCGTAGCAAATACTAAAAAGAAAAAAAGGCGTTTTCCCGTACGTTATCTATATATATAAAAGCAAAAGGTCACTCACTCATAGGACACGAAAGCTCGGAAACTACCAGTGCTAAGGGTTCAAAATTTTGCACAGGGGTTCTTTTTAGGACGTAGGTACCCGCTAAGAACGGATTTTGCGATATTACGCCCCTAAGGGGTTGTTTATGGGGTTGACAGTTTGTATGAAACTTTTTTGCTACATGTACTAGGAGTTTCCAATTTTGCATGCGGATTCTTTTAAGGACGTAGGTGCTACTTTGGAAAAGGGTTTTTCGAAATTCGACCCCTAAGGGGTTGTTTTTGGTGTTGAAATTTTGTTTGAAACTTCGTTAATACACGTGCTAGGAGTCTCAAATTTTTCATGGGGGTTGTTTTTAGGACTTAGATGCTCACTATCACGGGGTGATTCGAAATTCGAACCCTAAGGGGTTGTTTTTGATATTGATAGATACAGGTTTCAAATTCTGTGTGGGGATGCTTTTAAGGACGTAGGTGCTCACTAAGACGGGATTTAGCGAAATTTCACCCCTAAGGGGTTGTTTTTGGGGTTTATAGGTAGCATTCAACTTTGTTACTACAAGAGTGCTAGAGGTCTCAAATTTTGCATGGGGTTTATATTTAGAACTTAGATGATTACTATGACGGGGTGATTCGAAATTTGAACCCTAAGGGGTTGTTTTTGCTGTTGATAGATACAGGTTTCAAATTTTGCATGGGGATTCTTTTAAGGACGTAGGTGCTCACTTAGATGGGATTTTGCGAAATTTCACCCCTAAAAGGTTGTTTTTGGGGTTGATATGTTGCATGTAACTTTGTTATTACTACAAGTGCTAGAAGTCTCAAATTTTGCACGGGTCTTATTTTAGGACTTAGGTGCTTACTATGATGGGGTGATTCGAACCCTAAGGGGTTGTTATTGGTGTTGATAGTTTGTATGAAACTTACTTCGAGTTTTAGGAGTTTGAAACTTTGCAAGGGGGTTCCTTTTTTGAAGACGGGATTTTGCGAAATTCGACGGGGTTTAGCTTAAGGGGTTGTTTTAGGGTAGATAGATAGGAGTAACAAATGTTGTGTATGGATTCTTTGTAGAACGTTGGTGCTGCCTATGACGGGATTTTTCGAAATTTACTGTCTCAATGTAGATATCTCACTATGACGAGATTCCCCAATATTCAACCCTAAAGGGATTGATAGTTAGCAGTCTCTCAAGCATGATTATGGCACACTCAACAAAGTATGTTTCGTTTTAGAACGTAGCTGCTCACGGAGACGGGATATTCCGAATTTCGACCACTAAGGGGTTGGTTTTGTGGTTGATACATAATTTGCACGAAACTTTGTTAAGTACTAGGAATTTCTTAATCAGCAAAGGGGTTCTTTTGAGGGATATAGGTACTTACTAAGATGGGATTTTTCAAAATTCGACTACCTACTAAGGGGTTGATTTTGGGATTGATAGTTTGTATGAAACTTCGTTTCTATAAGTGCTATGGCATTAAGGTTATTTTTAGATCGCAAAAGCTCACTAAGACGTGATTTTGCGATATTCAACCCCTATTGATTCATAAAAGACCTCTATACATTGTTTTGGGATCGCAGTCAGGAGACTCATGTGGTTCTTTTAGGACATAGGTGCTACCTCAGATGGGATTTTGAGAAATTAGATCCCCGAGAGATTGTTTTTAGGGTCGATAGATTGTTTGATTAGATTTTCCAAAGTTTTCATATCAAAAGGGTGTCCGGGAGTAAAAATTCACAGAGGCAAAGTTCGAAAACTGCGCGGACGAAGTCGCGGGCGAAGTGCTAGTACCTACATAATTATGTATAAGAGTTCTTAAAAAGGATTGGTTTTCATACTGGCTTAAGATTTAATGGAATTTCTTTTCGAGGTTCCTTTTCACTCGCGTTTTCAGAAAACAGAAATGAAATGTGTTTGGCTCTCTTAACAAATTGAATACACATAAAAAACGACATAGCATATTTTTATAGATTCTGATGTCTTGTAGAAAATAATTTAAACTTTTTTATGACGTGGTAAAATCATCAAATGAGTCCCCCCGGAATCCAGGGAGGGACTGTCAGACTCGTACTAACTAAAACCCACGGTGTCCTTCAATAGCCCTTTACGGTCCAGGGTCACGATAATTGAAGAAGTCCCCCGGCAGGCTTTGGCCCTCTAAAGGAGGGCTCCGTCTTTATACTGACACAGTTTGAGACGCGCGTGGAACACAACACGTCGTCGACCCGGGCATGGTCCATGGTCGGGAAGCGACTCACCCATTACTCGTCGCCCAAAATTAGGAACCCTAGGATCAATTCTTAAAATATTACGTATGGACATAGATTAGTGCCAAGAACCTACAGTCTTAAGAGTTTAGAAATAAAGTGGCTGTGACATACGGGCAGAAAGTAAACCGTTTGGTTTTTCGTAGTGGCTGACTAAAAGGCTAGGGAAAAAAAAATAGCAAGGCTCTTTCCATATCCGTTTAATTAAAAAGAAATACAACGAATACTTAAAACAATAAATCATAAACCATTTTGATTGAAACTCGGTACAGAAAAAAACACAGAATCCAATTCCTCATCAGGCGTTATTTCAAAATCGGAAGTCGTATTTTTCCACATCGACGGAATCATCATATCGAGAGAAATACTATCCGATCTTCTATATATAATACAGGGGCCCAGTCGTCGTAACTTGGTCCTGTTCATACAATTTAAGACACATGGATTGAAATAGGTTACTTTATCTTCCCCACAACTAGCGTAAAATGACCGGGGACAGGTACAATTCGTTAGCTCTTCCATGTTTTGTAGATCTATGCCTTTGGGCAGTTCAAAGGGGTCAACAAGACTGAACAAGTTTTTTACGTAATGGTAATCATGTAGTCGCAACCTGCCCTCTGCTTGTACATCGTAGTGGTAAACTGTTGTGATAGAAAAAGTATTAGTCTAGTGAATTATTTTGCAAAAAGAAAAATTTACCTGATAAGTATTGCAATAGTGTCAGAATGGTACATCATGGTGTCTATCATTGATTTCATAATCCTTTATTTTGATAACGGTAATCTAATAATAATGGCTTCATTATTACTTTCCAATGGTAAGCCACTAACACTCCAAAGTCAAAATCAAAAGTCATTCATTCAGATTAGGCTGATTTATCAGCACTTTTTTGAAGGTCAATTTTTACATAAGACAGTCCCCCAAAGCGCCCCCCACTTCGACACTTCCTATTGTTTTGGCTGGGAAGAAGAAGTGGCGGAACAAACTCCCCAGCAACACATCTGTCTGTACGGTTAGAAGAACCAAGATTTATACAATTTAATAGAACTCCATTGAAAGAAAAATGGAACGTGGAATGGTAGTTTCGTAAATATTTTTGATTGCTAATAAATAATTTGTAAATATACAGATAAATGAAATCTGGGATTAATAAATGTTTAAAAATTAATAAAAGTGTCAAAATAAAATCGGACTGAAAAGTCTCACTCACTTATAAAACCAAAAAGAATCCCACAAAACAGTACAGCCTTCAGTAAATGTAATATTTCTTTGTAAAATACTGTAGTCGTGTTTTGTATCATCTTGTTCGTGGTATCTATGTATTAAATGAAATGCATTACGAATCTAAGTAAATTGCGTTTCAAATGAATAACCACGGTTAGTACTTTGGGAGTTTCTACTATCATGCTTTGAAATAAAAAAAAATTGTCGTCATCGTCAACTGCCTAGCCTTTTTTCCTATGTTGGATTCAGCTTTTAAACGAACTGGATGTAGCTGAATATCAGTATTTTACATGGAGGCAGCTATCAGTACCCTTAGCACGATTTTTCACACTTTTACTTTACAGCGTAGGGAAAAAATTAGTTCCTTCTTCGCACACCAACTCGTGCTAAGGGTATAACCCCCACATCCCAGTAACTGGGTGATACCTTTGGTGTTAACACAATTTCTATCGCGAGCGTAGCGAGCCCATTAATAACTCAGAGTAAAAATAAGCTAGCTAGCAATTCCAAACTTTTTGTTGGTAGAAATGAAAACCTATTTCATTAAATAGGAGCCCGTGTCGCCAAACTGTTTCTCACACTAGTTACACTTCATTACTCTTTCGTTGTAGAAACTGGGCTAGAGTAAGTACGTTGGTTTTTCTTGCGTAGGTACTGCATGGTGTGGATAAGCCTATAAAACATAGATTTATCAATCTTTCTTTCATACAAATGTGAAAAGTGAGGATGGGTATGAGCTGGAAATTAGCGCAAAACCTACTAAATCTAGTTGAATGAAAGGTATAATGCTGATAGTTTTAAACCTGGTTTAACCTTCCCGTAGGATCATTTTCGATTTGTAGCGGGCGGAGCCGCTAGCGCTAGCTAGTCCTACTAATATTGTAAATGCGAAAGTTTGTGAGGATGTATGTATGTGTATGTGTATGTAGGTATGTTTGTTAATCTTTCACGCAAAAACCACATAACGGATTTGGCTAAAATTTGGTACACAGATAGTTTATAACCTGGATTAACATATAGGATAGTTTTTATCTCGATTTTAAGTTCTCTTGGAATAATATTTGAGTTGTAGTGGTTGAAGCCGCTGGCAACAGCTAGTAATTTATAAGCCCACAAGATGTAAAACAAACGACGTTTGCATGATATGTCACATTAAATAAATGTCACTCGATTGGGTTAACGTTCTACATACATTTGAAACACCAATGTATTCTACGTACAGAAGCTTAGTATCAATAGGTCATGCCGATCCTGACAGATGGTAATACCGACTGTGATGTATAGATATTGCTCGAAGCAATCGACGTAGATAGGTACGTAGGTATTATAGATAATGCCTTAAACAAGTTAAATCACTTTGTTTTGGAGGTGTAGAAAGACAGCCACGACACAAAAATCACTCGCATGTTTCCATTTTATAAGATTTTTTTTGACAGCCATATTTAAAAAGAATTGGTAAACGAACCTCGAATGATTTGTCTTTCTGGGTAACTACTCGAGATGCTTAACCAACTAACCTATCACAACCCCACAAACGAAGTCGAGTCTTTCATTCCACAGTCAAAAGCGAATAATGTTTGACCTATGCTCCTTCAAGTCACCGACCCATCATACTGACACGACACACATTATTCCAGACCATTGAATACCAATGAACGAGAAAATATACAGACGTGAGAAAAGCCAGAAAACTGATTTTGCATTAAAACTTTTAATGCCTTCAATAGGCACTTACTCACAGTAAGACTGGGCAGAAAACGCTTTGACAAAAACTTGGAACAATTAATAAAAGGGAGGAATAAAATGGAAGTGCAAGGGGAGCGTATAAAAAAGTTTTCTCGCCCGATGTTCATAACTCATTCTAAACTGAGCACACACTAGTACCCTTGAGAGAACTGAGCAGACCTTCGGGGGAAAGTGTTGTGTGGTGTAAAGCATAAACGAGTGATGGATGAAAGTAGTCAGTTGTTACCCATAAGACAAGCTCTGCTTAGCTTGGGATAAGATGGCGTTGTGTGATAGTTGTGGAATATTATTATAAAGTGTGTCTTTTTACAAGCTTTTATTCACTTTCACCTGTCACGTTTTCTGTGATCAAATCTTGCAAGTTAAATTTGATTCACTTCCCGGTTTCCGATTGGGCTGAAATTTTGCATGTATATGTGTATCGCATGACAATGCAATATTATGTTAAAATGGAGCTGATCTGATGATAGAGCTGGAAGGTGGCCATAGGAACTCTGTAACGAAACGCCGCAAAACCATCGAGTTAAGACTCTTTTGATTCATCTTGACGAGTACTTTGTGTATCGTATTTTTTATCAATTCAAGCTTGTTTATAAAAAAAACCACAGTGTTTTAAATGTCTAGCTTAATTATTGAGTCTTCCTCACCCAGGCCAGAGTGGGAGGGACTATCAGACTCGTACTATCTAAAATCCACGGTGCCATTCAATAGCCCTTTACGTTCTGGGGTCACAGTAAACCGGAGGGCTTCGCCCGTACTTGCACTGTGTCCTCTAGGCGCTCCCCGCAGTGGTGACAACCAGGCGTTTCTTCCCTCTTTATCTGACACAGGTACATACCGAAACTTCTGTGTCCGGTAAGGACCTGCGTCATGCGGTAGGTCAGGACGCCGTGACGCCTATACGGCCACTCAAAGAGGGATCTTACAGCCGCGATTGCGGCGTGTCCGATGTTTGGAGCCCTACCGCTGCTTATCCTACCAAAGGAACCACAGCTGACGTACACAAATCTTTATGACACCACCCTCTGACATGGACTACTAATTTTCGCTTGAGAGAAAATTGGCACAGTAATCCGTTATTGGCTCCCGTGCTATAGGTATTTCTCTTGACGTCATTATCCTTAATGACGTCAAGACAAAAGTTATTTTATTTTTTTAAATTTATGGAACAAGAACCACAAATAATAAATCCTTCAATATGTTTCTTGTTTAATTTTTTTTTTTAACAATAACACGGATCAGAAAATAGAATCGTGGAAGCGGCTTGTTTCGGATAAGCCTACATAATACGCGTGTAATCGGATCCACAAGACCAACCTCAATGGATTGAACAATTAAGTTAGAATCAAAACGCTTTGTTTCGAATTTATTCACTTTTTTAGGTTGTGTGTAATGTATTTGTTTGTGTTTGTAGTCCAGTATAGAAAGGTCATTGTTGTTGCTAACGGCTAATGAATCAATACGTGTGTATTTTCAATTTGTATCAATTCTCAGAAGTTTCCTAGAACATACTGATAGGTACTGCTACTTTACATCATCCCACTGCTAGGCAAAGGGCTCTCCCCATGATTTTCAGTTTTCACGACTTTGTAAAACCATGTAAAGATGGGAAATATTTTACCATATCTGCCATTCCGCTCACCTCTTCTCCTTTACGCCGTTCCGTTTTGTGGTCTCGCACACACCATAACTGGGTCACCTGCGATATTTATGTATAAATCACGAGACAGTTCCTGTTCTCGTGTCAACATTATCAAATGAAATAATAAACGTGGACGTTAGATGAGTTTTATTAAGGTTCAAAGTGTTTTTGGCATTCTTGATTGACTGCATGAAATGTAGTTTCTGTTATAAATAAGACAGTGTTTACGAAAATTATTGAGAATGTTGTTTTTTTTTGCCTTATAGGCGGTCCCTTGAAAGATATTAGATTAATAGAGTTTAATACTAAAAAAATACACTGTGTATTTCAACAACAGACATACATACATATTATACAACCAAAGCGCCATTTATACGGAGCAAGAACTCGTATGCGAGTTTCACTACATTGTGGCATTCGTTTCATTAACTGAATTTGTTCTACCTATAAATTCCGCAATGTAACGCAACTCGCGTTCGAGTTCTTGCATCGTCTAAATGAGGCTTAAGAATCTGAGGAAAAAATGAAAACATAAAAAAATTTTTTTTTTTCAAAGCGTTAACTAATCCGTGATAATAAATTAATCTCTTCTAGTAAAATAATTTGTTATTTGGAGTATTTATCAAGATGATAACGCTTTATAGAAGCCAAGACTCGATTTTAATCATAAAACTTCAGTTGAAGGTAATTTAAATTATGCTGTCTGTATTTAAAAGTCTTATTTTTCTAGAATTTCTTAAGATAAAATTCATTCTAGCAGAGAAATAAGATCTAATTAAAGAATTTTCATCGGACACAGCGAAACTTGATTACAATCGCACACGAGATGGATTTTGTGTAAAATTGCAGCGCCATCTTGGAGAGATATAAAATTCAGTGTTCATTGGATTCGAACGAGATAACGTTCTAAAATATTTGATGGATTTTTAGTTATAATTTATTATTTTTGTGGTTTATGTTGATAAATGTGGTCTGTCATTAATTGCAAATTGATAGAAAAAATTAAGTATAAATTAAATAACTTATCTTTCGTCACTGGCAAGCAAAAAATTCAAGGAAGTTAGAAACGAAGTCATCCTATCATGATAATGTTGGTAATTTTTGACAAAATGTACTAATATTGTAAACGTGAAAGTTTGTTTCAATGGATGTTTGTTACTCTTTCACGCAAAAAGCACTGAACTGGTTTGAATAAAATTTGGTACACAAATAGTTTATAACCTGGATTAACTAGTTTTTATCTTCCCCTTTGATAATATTACTGTTGTAGCGGGTAATATTGCTTGCCTCAGCTAGTACCTAATTTATAAAAATACAGTATAATGATAATAATATTCCACAACTATCACACAACGCCATCTAGTCCCAAGCTAAGCAGAGCTTGTGTTATGGGTACTAGACAACTGATAAACATACTTATATATCTCTAAATACATACATATTTTAGATAAATGACACCCAGACACAAAACAAAAGATCGTGCTCATCACACAAACATTAAATTTGTCCTGGGTGGGAATCGAGCCCCCGACCTCCGGCATAGGCGACATCAGTATGTCAGGCCTGTTGGTCTAACGGTTAGTGACCCTGACTGACCTGAAAGTTTCTACTAGTCTCCAATATACTGATATTGGAGACTAGTAGAAACTTTCAGGTTAAAAATCCAAGTAGCTACTTGATGTTTAAGTTACGCATTAATTAATTGACCCTTTATCACAGCTATCAGGGCACAGATCAACTCAGGTCAAATCACACCAAAAACCATCTCAGTCTTCAACTAAAGTGTTTGTCCAATAGATTAATCACTCAACTAAAGACAATCTACAAGTTTTAATGTATGAAAATCCTCTTATATTAATTTCCGTCTTATCCCTTATCTCTAAGTAATCTCATACTGGTTCATTCTAACACGACATTCGTTCCCATCAACCACTGGTCTCTTCGAAACTTGGGACATTAATCTTAGCGGAGTCGATTCAAATTTATCTTTGTTTTACCAAGTTTCGAAAATAAATTTAGTCTCCCCCTCTATTGAAAATGCGAGTTACTTCCAATTTAGAAGGGGGTAGACGGGCGACTGGTGCAATTTAAGTTTTTTTTTTTCCGAAGAAGTTCGAAGGAGGTTTTATTGTTTTAAACTTTGGAGTTTGCTAACCATTTGGGGATGTAATTCTCTGCTATCGGGTTAAAAGGAGAAATAAATAGTCGGGATCTATTAAAAGTCTAGATCAGCAAAAAACTTATGTGCTTTCTAGACTTGTATTTTTTTAGTAATCTTTATTTAATTTTAGCCTTCATAATTTTATTTTGGAGAGCAGTGGCGGCCGAGTGGTATCGGCCCCGACTTACAGTTGTAGGTCGTGGGTTCGAACCCAGCCAGGCGCATTGCTTAGTGTGATTTATTTCATCACCACTGCTCTCAAAACGGTGAAGGAAAACATCGTGAGGAAACGGCATGTCCTAGAACCAAAAATTCGAAGACATGTGACATCCGCCAACCCGCACTGGGCCCGCGTGGTGGATTATGGCCCACTCCCTCTCACAGAGAGGAGGCCTGTGTCCCAGCAGTGGGAACATTTATAGGCTGATGATGATGATGATGATTTTGTTTTAAGTTGTGAAATGGAGGTTTCATTTTAAAGTTCACATTTCAAAATGTAGTTTTCTTCCAGACAAAGACATGAAACTATATACGAGCAGTAGACGGGACATCACGTAGAAATTTGTGATCCAAAATTTTTTACCAATAGGTAAAAAGTCCCTCAGTCTAGTAGTCGCGTTGTTATGCAACGCGCAACGGTTCTTTTAAATCTCTTTGCTTCCAGAGTTGTTTTTTTTTTTAATTTTTTAATATTATACACAGAGATTTTGTTTAAATTCGAAAAAGAGGTTTCATATTTAAACCTCAATAAAAAATTCTTGATACAGTACAGCACAATATCTGCACTTATTCCTGAAATATTTCTTTATAAGTCACGATGAGTAAGTACAAAATACTTACTCATACTTTTTCTTGTGAATACTTCATGTTCGCATAACCGAACACGTGTCCTTCATTAAGCATTACACGAAACACAGTGATTATTTTCGCTTATGTATCAGTCATGACATAAATGCTGAACTCAGAGCCTTTTGACATAATTATGAGTACTCTTTATTGTATGTGACGTATTTTATTTGTACATAGTACAGTTTATTAAATAAAAGTCAACATCATACTACCTTTGGCGGTTTTACACACACTAAATGTCAAGTGATTCTTAAATAGATTTTCAACCTTAAAACATTGGACGTTTTTCGATTGGTAAAATTTGACAGATTGACAGCAGGCTTTGGCCCCCCTCTAGAGGGCCAAAGCCTGCCGGGGTCGCGGAACTCATAACCGTGACCCCGGAACATAAAGGGACACCGTGGATTTCAGTATAGTATAGTCAGTATTTTAGTCTGACAGTCCCTCCTGCACTGCCCGGGGTGGAAAGACACATTTAATGATTTTGGCACGCTAAAAAAATACTAATAATTTATTATTGAACGTTTTTTTGTTTTTTTTAATGTACATTTTCACCTCTTCTATATACATTTTTGAAAAATAAAACTTGAGAGGTGTCAAAGGACACCCGGATGGAACGAAGTTACTGTATACACGTAACAAAAATAACCGTTGCGACTCCACTCCACTCCGCTCCGCTCCGCTCTGCTAAGCTCCGCTCCGCTCCGCTCTGCTAAGCTCCGCTCCGCTCCGCTCCACTCCACTCTTTGAGCTCTAGCACCCTTTTGCAACGCACGTTATGGAACTTCGTTTCAAAAAGTGTCGTGACAGCTTTTCGTAAGATTTTTTTCCGTCTAGCCCCCTTTCACAACGCGCGATAAGGAACTTCGTTCCAATAATAAAGAATAATTAATAACCATTTACAGTCAGTTAATAATAATAAACCATTT
This sequence comes from Agrotis segetum, assembly GCA_036375495.1. Lineage (NCBI taxonomy): Eukaryota > Metazoa > Arthropoda > Insecta > Lepidoptera > Noctuidae > Agrotis > Agrotis segetum. The sequence continues at coordinate 3,788,510 of JAQSVV010000031.1, forward strand.
ACAGTCTCCCGTCTACTTTCCCCTCCATATACCGCCGTCCTAACTTAAAAATTGACAAGTTCGTGAAATATGATATCCAAGATTTCCGTCTGTCGTTAATGCTTTCATTATAAATGACTTTTTCTTCAGTTTTATACGATTAATTTCTTCAATATTCTGTCATAATACTAAGTGGCAAGTTCGGAATTGATGATTTTAAATTAGAAAGAGATTCAAGTACCTGTGTTTTTATGAGAGGAAAGCTGGAATACATTAATACGAAATTAAAATTTTGTTATTTTTATCCACATTATAGCAGTATTTTTTTGTATAATGCTATTAATATTATGAATGTTAAATGTGTTTACTAGAAACCTAAAAACACTGTTACATGTTTGTTGTTTTTATGTTCCGTTTACGTTAAAACTGCTGCATTGTATTCTTTGGGTTTTAATACACAAATAGGTAAACCTTAGAGAGGGTTACGTACGTGCTATACAGAAGAAGAAAGGGGTGATGCCCACGCCTGGGCACGAGTAGCCGCGTGTTGCTATTTTGTAAGTATCTTCAGCATCTTCATCAGTCTATAATGTTCCCACTGCTAGGACACAGGCCTCGTCTCTGTTAGAGGGAGTGGGCCATAATCCACCACGCGGGCCCAGTGCGGGTAAGTATGATTTTTAGCAATTGTCAAATTAATTGAATATTGCTTATTAGCTCTTCCCCGTGGCTTCACTACCGTTTTTCTCAGTATTTATTATCATGAAAACGTTTAAAAATGTCTGTGAAATACAATACTATTTTGTTAGAATTTTCTGTAGTTCCAAAGTGTTTACACGCTTGGATGTTTCTCTATCTTCAATTTTGAATTTGTTCTGCTGAAAAGATTTTGTTACAAAATTAATAAGAACCATTTATAGAAAATTAACTTCAAAATAATAAAAAACCTACATTTTGAATATGTAAGAAATTTACACACACATTGTTCTAACTTATAACACGGTTTTAATCTGGGACTTAAACCTCTGATACAGAAAAAAAAACTTTAACAGCCTTACTACAAAAACTTAAACATCTGTTAAACACTTGTCCAAAAAAAGTGAAGACCTTATTTCAACGTCATAATCTGACATTTTTTTAAACAAGTGTTCAATAGACGTTTAAAAGTTTTTGTGCTACCACGGTAATATTCCAATAGAATAATATCCTATTTAGTTTGATGCCGTAAAAGTTTTTACTACTAGCAACTTGGTCTGCAACATTTGCTCTGTTTTTCGAATCATTGGAATCCTATTTAAAAGTTGTCGCATTTAAAAGAGAAGACGGAACTTTCTAGAATATAAGTTTAAGTTTGTGGGCGTACTCTTACTTTAAGTTATTAAGTACTTAGGTCCTGATTTTACCGAGTTAAAAGTTTATTTAAGCCTTAAATTCATGTTTTAGTTCCAATTTTACTTTATTTAATGATACACGCCTGGACACATCTATTGGCCCACCTTAGAGTTTAGGTTTCGATGGCCCCTACCGAAACATGATTGCTAGATTGAACAAAAACTGTTGATGCAGTTTTAAACCTGATACATTTTACCATCTTTTTCGATCGTATTGTTTTAAATTTGAATTCAGAATACCATACGACATGGAGCTACGCCTAACAAGTCGGATATGCGCCTTGTTAAAGGCAATTGATTTTTGAATAAAAAACATGTTTTATCAAATAAAGGTTTAATTTAATGACGTGTGTTGCCTCCATGGGCATCTACCACAGCTCTCATACGATTAGGCATAGAGTTTATCAACCGCTCTATGAAATTTTGAGGGATCATCTCCCATTCCTCTTCTATGGCAGTTTTCAACTCCTGCATTGTCTGGGCAACTGGCTGACGAGCCCTATCACGTCTTTTTAGCTCGTCCCATATGTGCTCAATGGGGTTCATGTCTGGGCTTCCGGCTGGCCAGTCCATAAGTGCGATGTTCACATCCCGAAGATATTCCCTGACGATGCCGGCCGCATGGGCTCGTGCATTATCATGCATAAAAAGGAAATTTGGGCCCACATAGTCCGCGTATGGTATCACGTGAGGTTCTAAGCACTCACGACTGTACCTTTCAGCATTTAATGTTGGCAGCCGTGGTCCTGTAACAACCTCAAGTTGAGTTTTGCCGCTCGCGGATATACCGCCCCAGACAGTCCATGAGCCACCGCCATAAGCAACCCTCTCTTCGAAGCAGCATTGTGCAAAACGCTCTCCCTTACGTCGGTAGACCTTCCTCCTTCCATCATTGCCATGTAACACAATATTAGACTCATCAGAAAAGAGTACACAGCAGGATCCAATCTTGCTGTGTCCAATTTAAATGACTGCGTGCGAATTGTAGGCGCGCTGTTCGGTGGGCTCGCGTTAGTTTGGGCCCATTAGCTGGCTTGTGTGGTACCATATCGCGTTCTTTTAACCTTCTCCAAACAGTTCGAGCGCTCACAGATACTCCGTGGAAGTCGCGAAGTTGGTTTTGTATCTCAATGGAGGTAAGGTGACGATTTCTCAAGCTGGTCGTCACGATGAATCGATCCTGCCTTTCAGTTGTGACCCGAGATCGTGGCCTTCCTTGGCGACGAAGCCAAAGCCGCCAGTCTCTAGGTACCTCCGATAAACATTTCGGACCGCAGATCGACTTAAATTAAGTTGAGCATTCACGTTTCTTTGTCTGTGTCCGGCCTGAATAAGTGCCACAGCTTGGGCGGCGACTTCAGGTGAAGTATCCATAGATTATTGATAGAACCTCACCTTAATGTTAAGAATAAGTAATGTTTGTTGCAAAACCAAAGGTATCAATCACTTTTTCGAGAATTAAATTAAAAAAATCCAAATTAATTAAAAACCCAAGTAAACCAATAAAACCAAGTTTTCTTAGTATTCGATTGTTTGATATCAACAAACAGGCTCCAAATTGTCTTTTGTTTCTGTAAATTCTGTGTTCGAAATTCAAAAAAAGGCTATTGAATGAAATTGTGCATGTGCCAGGTTCAAAACTGCATAAAAACTTTTTGCTCGACCTAATATAAAATTTTAGCTAGGACCAAAATAAATTGAAAATACAAGGTGGGCCAATAGATGTGTCCAGAAGTGTATTAGGTACTAATCTAAAATATATAGTACATGTATACGAGTCCATCGAATTTCTTGCCCGTTCTTCTCCATATAGATCTACTCCTTGGAATGTATACATCTTTTTTTTTTTAGCTTGGCAAAATAATCAAAGGTGTCCTCTCACCCCGGACAGGGCGGGAGGAGCTGTCAGACTCGTACTGACTAAAACCACGGTGTCTTTCACCAACCCTTTGTGTTCCGAGGTCACGGTAAGTGATAGAAATAAGTGCCGCGACCCCGGCAGACTTTGGTTCCTGAGAGGGGGCCCCGTCATTTTTGCTGACGCTCTTTGAGGCGCGGCTGGAACATGACCACCGTCGACTCGGGCAATGGAATGGGCATCTACGTTACTTTCACAGTTATTATGTCTTGTGACTGGGACTGTAACACCATATTTTTTGTAGTGTTTAATTACATTTTTATTTGTCTTTGGCAATTCAAAAGTGCCTGTAACTGGCCTACTTGAAATAAATGCTTTGATTTTGAAACTTTGATACACACCCTATTGCATTTCACAGCTGGAGGGCTCTGCCTTTAGAACGTAGAGGGGGTGAAAAGACTGAGCTACATCACCTAGGTATCGGAACGAATACAAAACATTACAAAATTAAAAGGCCTTTTTATCTCTCTTCTCGTGCACCAAAACCAAGACTAAAATAAAAAATTATACTTTTGTAAATATATCTAAATCTCCATTTATGTTTATCACAATCTCGCTTTTACTTCTACTGGAAATCAAAGAAGTATTAAGACGCTACAGAAACGACGCTCAGACGCTTCGCTATAGGTTTTAACACAAGCGAACCTTTCTCCCCTAGAAAATGAGAAAGCTTTATCAACAAGGAAGCCGCGGGCGCAACCGGTAAATTATAAATGTATGTCCAAATTGGATGGCGGTCCGGTCTTTCGTCTAGGAGTTTATAATGCAATAAAATTTCAGTGAAACTTTAGTAATCATATGCACTTTAGTACGGTAGTTTCATAAATGTTTGTTAACTTTGTTTGTTCGGTTCAAATTTTATTTAAAAAAAAAAACTATATTATACAAATGCTTTTTTTTTTAAGGTGGTAAAATTATCAAATGAGTCGTCCCGCCCTGGTGGGGTGGAAGGGACTGTCAGACTCTTACTGACTAAAATCCACCCGTGTCCCTTCGGATGCCCTTTACGTTCCGGGGCCACGGTATCCTGGGTTAAGAAAAAACCCGCGACCCCAGCAGGAATTTGGCACGAAACACGACGCGCCACCGACCCGGGCTTGGTCCCTAGTCCGACCATCACTCACCGACCGCAAGCCCGCTCCGCCGCTGTGCCCTCTGCTGATCAGAGGGTCACGCGTTGGAGCGTCCACACGACAGGCTATTCGCATACGGGCAAAGAGACCACTTAGGCACACAAAACGACTATATGGATGGTCTGTTTATTGCACAGATAGCTTATAATCGGGATTAAGCCCCTTCGTATACAAAATGACGCAAGTTACCGATACCTTACGACTTTGACATCCATTGACGTATGCCTTTGTACGAACCTCTATAGATTTGTATGGCGATAGTCACTTGGATATCAATGCAAGCATGCGCCAAGTAAGGGGGGACTCGCTGACAATGAAGGACCATGCCCGAGACGACGGTGCCTCCTGTTCGAGTGCGAGCTGTTAGCAGAACTAACGAGAAACCGTGACCCCGGAACGTAAAAGGGCTATTGGAGGACACTGCGGATTTCAGTCAGTACAAGTCTGACAGTCCCTCCTGCCCAGCTTTGGAATGCTCATTTGATTAGGTGGGGGGGGAATACTGGTAAGCTGATAGACGTTAAAAATAAACTATTCAACAGGCTTTGCTAATTTGTCACAGACAGATAAAACCTTGAATACAGTTTTCTCGGATAGCAAAGTTGATGATTCAACTTTTTACGAGTAAAAAGCTTTATTAACAGACACAAAACAATAATGTCTAGAAATTAGAGCACTTTACTAAACCAGATTTAAATTACTCAAATTGGAATAATAAAAGACCAGACTTGAAATGAGAAATTAAGAGCCTATACTACCTCAAATGGCTTAGCAGAAACCTGTGATACGTCGAAAATACTACAGCATTCATCATCATCATCTGCCTAGCCTTTTCCCAACTATGTTGGGGTCGGCTTCCAGTCAAACCAGATTCAGCTGGATATCAGTATTTTACATGGAGCGACTGCCTGTCGGACCACCACAACCCAGTAACTGGGTAATACGATACCCCTTGGTACGACTGGTTGTCAGACTTTAGAGCTTCTGACTAACAGTAACGACTGTCAAAGATCTACAAATGACAGCCGGGACCAACGGCTTTACGTGCTTTCCGAGGCACGGAGGAAACTCGCTATGATAGATGGTCACCCATCCACAGACCAACCTCGTCAAGCGCGGCTTAACCCGGAAGATCGGCCTGTGCGGCTGTGATTATTTAGCCACGAGCTACAGCATTAATTTTGAAATAAATATATGGTAAAGTTGAGGATTAATGTTAGGTCTTATGTTTGGCGAAAACATGATTCCATAAAATTTTCTCGATAGAAAAAAATCCCAAAGTTACCTCTAAATTGAACAATAAAACGCTGTCAATCAGATAATACTTAAAATTAGATCATGAAACTTTTTATACTAACTGAACTAACTATAAAGCAGGTCTTATGTTATTTACTTTTTTGAATTTCCTTTTTTTTCGCCGTAAAATAAATAGATTTGCGTGTAGACAGCTAAAAGAAAGAGCAAGCAATAGTGCGTGGTACGTGCAAGTGCGAGCGAGTAAGATTATGCTGAGGTACTATGGACCCTTAAGGAACTCTCATTTTGTTTTAAATCACGGTAATGTTTTATATTAGGTAGGTATTAAAGAAATAGACTTGACCTTTAAAAAAAATACTGTTTTTATATTTTTCTGTCTAGCTTAAAGCGTAATCAGCTTATATTATTCCCACTGCCATCCAGTAACTAAAAGACCCGTATGCCACGGTTGGTGGTTTTTCACTTTTTAATGTTATACAACTTTCGATGCTCTATCTTTTGGTCTAAGAAACATTTTTCTATGATTAATAGTTTTGGTGATACAGAACATTGCCGAGAGAAAAACGTAAGAAAAAACGTTTTGCCGATAGTTTAAAGCACTATATTTCGATGTGTTTATATACCGTAAATAATTAAGCTGTTAGTCATAATAATCCTTCACATTATTAACTGGCCCAAAATATGTGAGCGGACTCTTAATAATATAATATCTTAGCGTCTAAATCAAAATTGAATACTTTGACAAGTATCACAATACTCAATCAAACGGTAAATGAATTTCAATAGGAAATTGATTTATAACAGCCTCTAATCTAATTCCGTGTGTTAGGAGAGCTATGAAGGGTTGATGCGGCATTAAATTCGAGATTCTGTTAAGGGTTTATATTGTTATGTGGTTTTTGACTTGGAGGTTTGAAAGTAAGAGACGTGGAAGGACTGTTTGAGCACTTAGTGTGTTTTCACAAGTTTTTTTTTAGTTTCAGCTATCGCGTTGTCTGTTCAAATCTAGCAAGTTAAATTTGATCCACTTCCCGATTTCCGATTGAGCTGATATTTTGCACGTATATGAATATTGTGTGACAATGCAATATTATGATGACATGAAGCTGATCTGATGAAAGAGCTGGAAGATGGTCATAGGAACTCTGTAATGAAACGCCGCAAACCCACCGAGTTTAGACTTGTTTGATTCGTCTTGACAAGAAAATACATTTTTTTTAATAACTCACTCGTTTTTCAAGAAATTTCTCACTGTAAATTAAAAACCAGTCCAAACATTACCTTATCTTCAACCATACCAACAAGCCTTGCGTAATTTCAGCGTTATAGTTAGCGCCTCCAGGGTTTTCATTTAGCAAATTATCGACGCTTCAATAGTGTTGCTCCGCTTGTAGTTCTACGAGGTGTTCGTGTTGTGTTTAGGATTGGATCAGGTGGGTTCATTTCTCGGTTGGCGCAGTTATTGAGCGATCGACTGTTGCGCTGTGCGTCGTGGGTACTATTCCCCCACGGAACTAATATTTGTATGATGCACAAGTAGGGTAAAAGTGTATAAGACGGGGCCGCGAGGTATAATTTGGTCAAACGCTCTTTAGGCATACTTAGGACATCATTAACGTAGCGCAAGGGCCACAGGGCGTCATTTACGAACGGGCATTAACAAACGGGCATTAATAAAAATTGTTGGCGCTTGCGCTACGTTAGTATTGTGTTACGTTTGCCTTAAGTGTGTGATTTATCATCATACCTCGTGTGCCCGTCTTATACACTGTTCCCCGTGTTGTTAAGTATCGCATTTGAAATATTTGAATAGAAAAAGCGGACAACGTCACGAGATATCCATTTTTCTTGTATATTTAAACCTTTTCCAGAATTTAAAGACCACTTTTCTGAAAACCGAATCAAAATCGGTTAAGTTAAACCCACAATAATTGCAAACTAACACACATACGGGTCAAACTGAGAACATCCTTTTTTTAGTTGTTTAAAAATCGTTCCTTAAAAACATCAAACTTTCGCAAACATCAATTTTTTACGATAGTAAGTAACAGGTAACATTTGTACGTATTTCTACATGTCAATCAATGTTGTAAGATTAGATCGATCAATTCCTGTTCCAAGAAATTAGGATAGTCTATTTATATATCACAGCTATCACACAATCATTCAAAAGCAAATCTAATAAAATTAAATAGGTACCTTTTGCTAAAGTTCACTGAACCCGAATAAAATGTATTCCAATTTAATGTCTGTTTCTTCAAAATGTTCAACCGACCATGCTTCGATTAATACGTTGGAATAGCGTTGAATATTATCAGGCAAACAGATAATGTCATAGAATAAGAATTTATAGAAGCGAAGGTCTCCTTTCGCTAGTTCTAAATGCCTCTTTTCAAGGTTTTCACTAACTTAGTCATAAAGTTACTGCATTGAGTTGACCGCGGCGTAAGACCGTCAGATGACGTCAGATCTCCGGCCACCGTAGGCGCGGGCATGCGGGCAGCGAGTAAAGAGCAACTCGCTGCCCGACCATGGACCATGCCCGGGTCGACGGCGCGTTGTGTACCACGCGCGCCTCAAAGAGCGTCATCAAAATGACGGGGTCTCAGAGGGCCAAAGCCTGCCGGGGTCGCGGGATTATTTCCTTACCGTGACCCCGGAACATAACAGGCTACTGAAGGACACTGTGGATTTTAGTCAGTACAAGTCTGACAGTCCCTCCCGCCCTGCCCGGGGCATTCATTTGATGATTTTACCACGCTAAAAAAAATCTTAGTCATAAAGGAACGCGAAGCTTATTGTAGCAGTACGTAGCGATTCGTAGATGTGCATAGCATCTTGTAGCTGCACGTAGCACATCGTAGCACTCCGTGGCGATCCGTAACTGTGCGTAGCATATCGTAGCCGTGCGTAGCAAAATATTGTAGGCACGCGTAGCATTGTCGTAGCCGAGCGTAGCGTAATATCTTAGCAGTGGGTATCATCTATTAGCATTGCGTCGAGTCACGAACATAAAAATCATGAAATAATTGCAAAGTTACACACATGAGAGCGTCAGCATAATGATGGGGCCCCCTCTCAGAGGGCCAAAGCCTGCCGGGGTGGCGGGATTATTTCCTTACCGTGACCCCGGGACATAACAGGCTACTGAAGGACACCGTGGATTTTAGTCAGTACAAGTCTGACAGTCCCTCCCGCCCTGCCCGGTGCATTCATTTCATGGTTTTACCACGCTAAAAAAAACTTAGTCATGAAGAAACGCGAAGCTTATTGTAGCAGTGCGTAGCGATTCGTAGAAGTGCGTAGCATCTCGTAGCCACATGTAGCACTACGTAGCACTCCGTGGCCATCCGTAACTGTGCGACCTGTGCGTAGCATCTCGTAGCCACTTTGTAGCACTACGTGGCGATCCGTAACTGTGCGTAGCATTATCGTAACCTTGCGTAGCAAAATATTGTAGGCACGCGTAGCATTATGTCGTAGACGCGCGTAGCGTAATATAGTAGCACCGTATATCATGTCTTAGCGTAGCGTTGCGTCACGACGGCAGAATATAAAAATCATGAAATAATTGCCAAGTTACACACATTAAATTTGTATCGGCAGCAACTTTGCTTACGAATTTACTGTGCAGACGATTTTCTTACTCTATGACAACGTCTAAAAGTGCGTCTTCTCCGATTAATTTGCTGGCAACCCACGATTTGTCTGCGTCACTCAGAGATTGACGATGTTCTGCAACAGTACTGATTCTGTTGTACATACATTTATTATGTACGAGTTTAACTTGTTCTCGGCTTGATTTAGGTGATTTTGATGTTCACAACAAAGTTGACTTGTTCTTCTGTGATATGTTTATGAAGATAATATAAATTGTTGTTGAAGTTTTTTAGAAGTAATAAGATTTTGTCTTTTAAATATAGTTCGAAATGTATTTTTTTTTAAAAACGCATGTAAGCAATTTTCTTATAAATAAATGGAAGTCTCTCGATATCAAAATAGCAAATTAATTAATCGCATTTTCATTATTTTACTGTTCTAGGATGTTTATTGGCAAATATACGAAATTGGTTGGTTGGTTTTAAATACCTCGCACCCCCGCCCTCTATTGATAGTGTTTGTACCTTTTCCAATGATCTACGAAAACTACATTCAAACCTCACTTTGTATTTAGTCTCCGGTTTGATTCTATACTTTTTTTCAGTGAATACGACGACGAATGTTATTTGTTCTTTGCACTGATATTTCATTGTTATTGTCATTCAAATCATTTATATAAAACAGCCTTATCAAATCTTCTCCAAAACAATACCCTTCAACCTTTCAATTGGTATGCTAGAGACCCCCAACAATAACGACAGCAACCGGATTGCCTCTACAGCACAAATGCATTTAGCAGCGCCATTCGAACGTGCAAACTGGGTGCAAACTGCGCGAGAACCGGCCAACGCAGCTCTGTGCCAGGCTAATCCGATGATTCTGTCATAAATGTTCGGATTGTGTGGAAGTTTGCACTAGAAAATATAAAATAAATATAAAAGCAAGGAGGTTTTAAAGTACCGTCAAACACCCTGTATAGGGACACAGGGGTGATTGGAAGAAAAGAAAGAAAAAAGAAAAGATTTATTGACACGTAGACAGGACAGAACAACAGTTTTTAAACATACATACAATAAAGACGTAAAAAAAAGGAAACAAAGAAAGAAAAAAAAAAACACAAAGCATAAACTAAAAAAACACAAGGCATAAACTAAATTAAACACAAAAAATAAAAAAAATAAACTAAACGAAAAGAAAAACAGAACAGGGATATAACAGGGATTTTAATATTGCATTAATTGGATGGGTTACCAACAACTACTAAATTTTATTCATTGAATAAAATTCTTCATTATTTCGAGACCTTGTTGGCAACATATCATTACTATTGAAAAAGATGAGTGATGTGGACTGTAAACGAAATATTAATGAATTTTAATCCTTTAATTTCTGGAAGAAAATCTTATAATATGTTTGACAACCAATTCGTGGAGCTCGTGGCTAAATAATCACAGCCGCACAGGCCGATCTTCCGGGTTAAGCCGCGCTTGCCGAGGTTGGTCTGTGGATGGGTGACCATCTATCATAGCGAGTTTCCTCCGTGCCTCGGAAAGCACGTAAAGCCGTTGGTCCCGGCTGTCATTTGTAGATCTTTGACAGTCGTTACTGTTTAGTCAGAAGCTCTAAAGTCTGACAACCAGTCATACCATGGGGTATCGTATTACCCAGTTACTGGGTTGTGGAGGTCCGACAGGCAGTCGCTCCATGTAAAATACTGATATCCAGCTGAATCTGGTTTGACTGGAAGCCGACCCCAATATAGTTGGGAAAAAGGCAGATGATGATGATGTTTGACAACCAAACCAACCAACGACGTCTAATTCAGAAGTAACACTTTTAAATTGGAATACGAGTACTTACATAACTAAAGAAAAATAAATATTAAAACCAAGGAGTCCGTAACAACTATAATATCCCTAAAATCCCTTTCAAAGTTTTGTCCCGACCACCACTGCATCCCTATTCACCCCGTTTGACCCGGTACTTTATTGTAGTGGAATCATCAAATTAGTCCCCCCACAGATTGGAGGGACTGTCAGACTCGCACTGTCTAAAATCCATGGTGATTCTTTAGTAGACCTTTACGTTTTTATAGTCCCGTGACTCGGACAGGCTTTGGCCGTCTCTAAGATTGCTGACAGTTCTTTGAGGATCGCCATCGACCCGGGCATGGCCCATGATCGGACGGTGAGTTACCCATTACTCACCGTAAGTAGTAGTTGAATGATTATACTCCGGAATGAGTCTTGAATTTGCAAGTAGCAGCTGGTTCCAAAAGATTGTTGAAGCTTAACGAAACTGATGTGGTGGTAAAACCAGCCAGTAATAATATTAAATGCTCAAAATGCAAGTTTAAAATCTAATTTCTCAATTTAATATCGTTAAAATCTCTTCGCCCCTAAACTTTTCAAAATTGCGGTTTCGTCTAAAATCCAATTAATTGGTTTCCCGCCAGTCTCAATCCGTCTATATTAATATTGTAACTGGGAAAGTTACTTATTATTCTGTCTGTTACATTCACTACTGAACATTCTGACCAAAAAGAATTCTAATAAAATATGACCGCGCGGTGAAGTCAATATTTTATGCAAGTGTTGGATTGTCTTACGGATGTTGATGATGATTTTAGTTGCATCCGGTACGTCTGGAAACTTTCCTCAAATAGTTGGGTAAGGAAAAGTCAATTTTTAACATGTTAAAAACTGATAACTTCATCACACCTACGCGCTTTTAATTAACTTCAAACAAAGACAAATCAGTGTGCTTAGTGCGAGTTTTTTTACGTTGACGCGATAGTAACGTTTAACCGTTTAACGTAAAAAAACTCGCACTAAGCACACAGGTGGCCTACCATGAACTCTTAACGCGATCCAGTTTAGGTTGTGGGATAAAGAAGGCGCTAGACTTAAATAGCTCTGTCTCTTTCCCACAGCTTAGACGAGATCGCGTTAAGAGCTCGTAATAAGGCCTTAGTTTTGAAACTACATTTAGTTTGCTGAAGAATGTCATAATATTCGTCGCCATGGTTGTCGGGTGAGTGGTTTGAGATTGGCAGGAAATTCACACCTGCTTTTCTATATCAAATATCTTTCAACCCAGATGCTTCTAAAATCAACCGAAAAAATCTCTTAAACATGAAAAAGTAACAAAGACAATCACATTTAATTTTTATTAAATTATTTTTTCTTATCTTTGCGACCCAAAATATCTCAGTCCTTAAACATTTTTCCGTTACGAAAAATCTATTGTTCGTTTCCCCTTCGAATTTCAAAAGGCAAAATGGCGAATAAAATTTTACGTTCTGTTGGTCGGCTCGTTGCCCCGACGACTTAAATTCGTTGCAAAATAGGCTTGAGCGGTAATAAGTATGCGCGCGGACGAATCTCCAAAGTTTTTAGCAAATATTCTTGTTTCTGAGAAATGTTTTGGGTGTTTTTATTTTCCTGCTTATTCATAGATAGCGGAAGCTGTAGATTTTCGATTTATTTTTTGCAGAAGTAAACTGAATTTGCCATAGTTATTAAGTGAATAATCATTTAGTAAATAAGATAAGTATACCTTTTTCTGTCTGTAGAAAGACACCTAAATGATGTGTTATCTTAATATTTAGTTATCAGTTAAACTATATTAATAAACGAACAGTTAAAAAATCACGGATTTAGAAACTGAGGAACTAAAATGTCAATATTTATACTACATACATCTAATTTAATTAGATCTGGAAGCCCAGCCATATTTCCCCAAAACTTTTACACTACGCAAACTTTCCTGAAACTTGTTTAATTTTGAAACTACGCACACAGCAAGCTTCCGCGTGATAAACCGACGAAAATATTATTAAAAACTTTTTACACAAGAGTAATATTACAAGAGTTAAATATTGACGGAACGACGTGGTGGCAGAACCAAGTATTAATGAGCAGCGCTAGTGCGAACATCTGACACTCACAAACAAGTTAGAACAGAAGGTTTTATAAACAAATATAAATTTTATTTCAACGAGATTAAAGATCCCTGTAATATTAACGGACTTGTCTGCGATAGGAATCCAACATGGACCTCTGTCAAAGTCAAGCTGTGGATTAAATCCCGTTTACTAACTTGGGTTTTTTTCATATCTATTATTCTATCGCCGCCGTGAGGACACGTCGGTGCTCTGCCTAAGCGGGGCAGTCTTGCACCGTATGCTCTACTGTGTCCTCCGGGCGATCATCGCAGTGGTGGCACCCGGGCGTTTCCTCCTTCCCCATCAGGCACAGGAACCTCCCGAAATGTCCGGTGAGGACCTGCGTCAAGCGGTAGGTCAGGACGCCGTGACGTCTCTCCAGCCACTCCTCAAAGAGGGGCCTTACCGCCGCAATAGCGGCGCGCCCGGCCTTCGGTCGCGACAGTCGTCCCCTCCATACTGGCATGAGATCGCGGAGGAAATCTTCCCGCCGAGCCTCGACTTCTCGAGGCAGCGGGGTCACGCCCCGGCGCTGCGCCTCCACGCGCTGGAGGGCAGTCGTCTCCAAACCTCTCACTGTACGTAAAGAGTGTCTATGTGTGCTAGCATTTTCGCTTGTTGTATGGAGCTAACCTTCTGAACTATTTATTCTGTTACAAACATGGATAAAATTCACTTGTTCCATATTTGTTTTAATTGGATTGCTGCAGTTTATTAATTACCGTATATTATATGATGATCCTTTTTGTGCAATTAGTGTTTACAATTATTATAGTACATCAATGAATTAAACAGACAAAACATCATCATCATCAGCCTAGATAATGTTTCCACTGCCGGGCACAGACTTTCACTCTAAGAAAGAGAGAGCCGTAATCCATCACGTGGGCCAAGATTTAGCTGCTAGATGCCATAGGTCTTCGAAGTTTTAGATATAAGACATACCGGTTTCCTTACGATCGATGTTTTCATTGAACATTTTGGGAACAGTGGTGATGAACTAGGTACACAAACTAAAGAGCCTGACTGGGATCGAAAAAAATGGGGGCCGATACCATTGGGCAACCACTGAAACAAAATAAAAACTCTTTTGTTAAAACTATTTCCGACTTCCCAAAGATAATTTAGATACGACCGGAATCAAAGAGCCCATCACTCTTTCTTGTCTCAACTGAATAATTCACGATCTACAATAAGACAACATGGGTTTGGACTTGTGCCCCCCGGGAAATGACGTCATTATCCCTATCAATCCGATTAAGCTTTGGGGCCCACTAGGCAATTTTACTTTTGGCGAGCAAAAGCGGTAGTATAGAAATGAAAATGTTATGATTCCTCTCTTTGGCGTTTTGTCCACTTAGGGGGCCTTGGGATTTGTGTATTTGTTTCATTATTTTGTGAGTATAAAAAAAAATGTAGGCTAATTTGTTTGTTTGCTTAACGTGACTTCTGAAAATATCAGTGGATTGTCTCATCTCCTCATTCAGGGTGTGAGCACTTATTTAATGATTTTCACGTCCCAAAAAAGGTCATACTAAATCGATAAAAGTGCTAAACAAAACTACACATTTTTATTCAATTTTAAAATAAACAATAAGTCGTCTTTACTTAAGTCTTACCTACCGTATCGTTCGTTTGGCTTATCTAATCTTACGATCCAATGCAATACGATAAGTCATCTTGACACACAGTCTAAAGCTGGCTAGACAATGATTTACAGGTAACGTCTAAGTGTTTGCAATCTAAACTATTGTAATGTGTGAGAGCCGTTACTATTATGTACACAAGTTATGTAATTGTAGCTGGTTGATATAGGACTATTACAAGACAAGGGATCCATAATTCTGTGATGATAACTCAAGATATACGATTTTGTCGGACATCGTGGGACGATTGGCTTGAAATTTGCCAAATGAGAAGTAGCCCAAATGAGAAGTAGCCCAAATGAGAAGTAGCCCAGATGAAAAGTAGCCCATATGAGAAGTAGCCCAAATGAGAAGTAGTCTATTATGAAGTCGGTTGCCCAAATGAGAAGTAGCCCAACTAAGAAGTAGCCCAAATGAGAATTAGCCCATATGAGAAGTAGCCCAAATGAGAAGTAGCCCAAATGAGAAGTAGCCCAAATGAGAAGTAGCCCAAATGAGAAGTAGCCCAAATGAGAAGTAGCCCAAATGAGAATTAGCCCAAATGAGATGTAGCCCAGATGAGAAGTAGCCATAATGAGAAGTCGGTTACCCAAATGAGAATTAGCCCTAATGCGCCTAAACCCATAGTTTATAATCTAAATTAACACAGTATAGTTTTTTTCCCGATCTTATTGAGATAATTTTGGAGTTGTAGCAGTCGAAACTGCTGGTAGCACCTAGTAGTTAATTAAGCTTTCCAAACATCAAACGAAGACCCAATCAAAATACTTAGCAACAATAATTTTAATTACCTTAAACACCAACAATATAAGCGGTTAAGCGGTGGCGGGTAATGCATTCGGGGTCATGCGTCGAGCGTGATAACTCATTTTGTTACCGACCTCGTTTTAATACCTGAGTTCGTTTTGGAAAGAAGATATTATTACGGTCCTATTAACGGTATTTTGTCGGGTAATAATGCAGCTATTACGAACAAGATAAAATTACATAGGCCATACGTTAACTGAATACATTTTTAAAAGACTTCAAAAAAAGTAGGAGGTTCTCAAGACTGTATTTTCTTTCAAATGTCTACAATCCGCATCTTTCAAAGTTAGAGTGACACGCTTCTTATGGATGGATGAGCAATTGGAATATACATATAAATTAACAAAACAAAATAAAGTCAACAAAACATAATAAAGACCATCAAAATACAAACACTTTCAAAGAATAGTCTGTTGTTCATATTGCGTGCATAAACAAACTTAATCGGCCAAAGAATCTCGCTGAATTATTCGAAGCAGTCCCACTATATCTTCCCACAATTTATCTTTTGCAAAGAAAAGTTGCAAAGATGCGAACAACGTTTTAACTTTCCTATATTTTTCTTCCGAGCCACTTTGGAAGGTTTTCCTTGCGTCAGCTTTTCTTGAAATTAAATTCGTTGAAGGCTCTGAAACAATTGTAATTTGTCTCGGGATATTTGGAGGAAGTGCGTTTTTTTTGTTTTGTTTTGTTTATTGTCAACGTCATCATTAAGTATATTGGAGGCGTTTTTGTTTTTAACCGACTTTAAAAAGGAGGAGACTATGCGTCTTTTTTTTTTAAATGATCGCAACTCAAGTAAGAATTTTCAAACGTTTTATTTTATGTTCCTTCTAACTTGTAAACATTTGACAAATAATGTCTCTAATAAAACCCAAACAGCAATTTGCACAGTTTGAGACTTAAACAGTAAATAATAAAGTTTAGTTTAAAACTTCGCCCATATGTTATTATGATTGTGAGGATAAACAAAATATTTTGTTCTTGTCAAATTGGTTTTGTATCGACATTCTCTCTGAATTATATTTGTAAAGTTTGTAGCACCTCATTAAAGCTGAGGCTATAGTAGGCAGCGATGCGACAGGAATAGCGAAACTATTAGTACGGTAAATACGAAAGCATTATTTTTGTTTTGATCGCCCATGTATAGCAATTCACGTCGCGGAATTCTGTTGCCTCAGCCTAAGCCAGCACACTAGGCAACGCGGCGACGCAAGTCTTTGCGCCCTTGCGCCACTTCGTCTCAAGTCTCGCGCGACTCAAGTCTCCGATACCGTACGCCCCTTCGTACACAAGGCGACGCAAGTCTCCGATGCTTTACGCGCCTTCATACACAAGGCGAAGCAAGTCTCCGATACCTTACGCCCCTTTGTACACAAGGCGACGCAAGTCTCCGATACCTTACGCCCCTTTGTACACAAGGCGACGCAAGTCTCCGATACCTTACGCCCCTTTGTACACAAGGCGACGCAAGTCTCCGATACCTTACGCCCCTTTGTACACAAGGCGACGCAAGTCTCCGATACCTTACGCCCCTTTGTACACAAGGCGACGCAAGTCTCCGATACCTTACGCCCCTTTGTACACAAGGCGACGCAAGTCTCCGATACCTTACGCCCCTTTGTACACAAGGCGACGCAAGTCTCCGATACTTTACGCCCCTTTGTACACAAGGCGACGCAAGTCTCCGATACCTTACGCCCCTTTGTACACAAGGCGACGCAAGTCTCCGATACCTTACGCCCCTTCGTACACAAGGCGACGCAAGTCTCCGATACCTTACGCCCCTTCGTACACAAGGCGACGCAAGTCTCCGATACCTTACGCCCCTTCGTACACAAGGCGACGCAAGTCTCCGATACCTTACGCCCCTTTGTACACAAGGCAACGCAAGTCTCCGATACTTTACGCCCCTTCGTACACAAGGCGATGCAAGTCTCCAATACTTTACGCCCCTTCGTACACAAGGCGACGCAAGTCTCTGATACCTTACGACTACGGTATCCAGGCGACTATCGCAATACAAACTCATGGAGTTTCGTGTACAGACACGCATCAATGGATACCAATGTCGTAAGGTATCGGAGACTTGCGTCGCCTAGTGTACGAAGGGGCTACAACTTTGCTCTCCATTGACGCGTGCGTGGCTGTGTACTAATCTTTATGGATTGGTATTGAGATATGGGATACGGTCGCCTCCTTCTGCGAAGCAGGTATGCTAGCAAAGGAGGAGGTGGGACACGTGATGGAGATCCAGCCGCCTTGTGAAATGCCCACGGCAACAGATGTTGCGGGGCGATTGCCAGCCACTGTGACCATGCCAGTGTCAACGCCGCGTAGTGTTTTGGGCACCCTTAGAGGGCCAAAGCCTGCCGGGGTCGCGGGACTTTAGAGTAACCGTGGCCCTAGAACGTAAAGGGCTATTGAAGGACACCATGGATTTTAGTCAGTACAAATCTGACAGACCCTTCTGTCCTGCCCTGGTTGGGACGACTCATTTGATGATTTTACCGGGTAAAAGAAAACGAATCTTTAAATGAGGCACTTTTCTTACTTATAACCGTAGGCTTAGTAGTAAAAAATTATAAGAATCTTTCATACCAAATTATCAAGAGACGAAAAAATCTATGATGATTCCTCTTATGAATTAAATGAATAAACCATTCCGATTTTCCTAAAAATAACTCAAAGACTCGGTAACAGAACAATATCTATTATGAAACTTTATTCTCTTTATTTAGAAACGAAATTACGAAAAAATATCCTTTGTCAGTTTCTACTTTCTACACTTTTTAGAAGAATACGTGGGGATTGCCAAAAAATCACAAAAGAAACGGGAAAGCTTCGTAAAAATGTTTAAAAGGTTGAAAAAATAACGTTTAATCTCATTCTTTTATGGGGTAAATAAAGTCTTACGTACAATACATGGTGTTACTAATTGCCCTCTATTTTTAAGAGCTTTTGAACAATGGTTTAGAATGGAATGGAAAATTAAGATGGTGTCTTGGTTTATTTTATTTGTTTTAGTTATAACTCCTCTCTGAATAGGACCGAATAGGACTGAATAGGTCTTCAAAGTACGAGCTGAGGTTGTTGTCAAAATTAGGTTACTCATAGGTTAAAAAAAAGTGATATTTTTTTTACCAATACAATCTCTGGACTTTAAAAGAGACGGTGACCTCTGAGTTTGTTTAGACTATTTCTTCTTAGGGAAGTCAGGGCCCCAATTCTGCTAATTTAGTAATGACACAATTGAATATCAATTGGATCTCAGTAGCAGTTTTAACTACATTTGGTATTCTGATACTTATTTAAGACCAATGGTTTTCCAGTGACATTCCATTGAACTGCTATCAGAATATTTGTTAGTCTGCTCTTCAATCGCGTTACAATAATTGTAAATCGATTGTGGACTTTATCGGTATTCTATTCTCTAACGGCAATACTTATAACTGTTCAACTGAGAGTCAATTACAATTACACTACGATTCCATTACGACTCTATTGGGCTAATACAAGTTTTTGTAGAATACCAAATTTCTTCTAATCGTAATGGAGTCGTGATTGAGTCTCAATTGAATATCAGAGTTAAATAAAATTAGCAGACTTGAGGCCCAGATAAGGAACATCCGCTTTAACTATTTCTTAATTAAATGAAGAGAAGTTTTTTTTGCACATACTTGCATCAATTCAATAAAAAAATTAAATTGAAAATTAATTGATTGTCTTTAAATAACATGAAAATTATTCAGGTACAAATGAATACAAAAAGTTAAAGTAGTTGGTGTTACAAACATTATAACAGACAAGACGATTTGATGAACAAACAGTTTTCGAAGTTGAAACGAAACAGAAATTCTTAAAGGAAATGAAATTAGATGAATGAACACTGTAATGTTTTTCGTGAACAAAAGTTTACTTTGGCTTTATTATTTTTATTCTTTTGTAATTCAATCACAAAGGTGATTGATCTCTCCTTTTGCTTTGTTAAACTTAGACTGTAAAATATTGATCGATTCTACTGTTGATATTTTTGTAAAATCCACAATAAATTCAATGAAAACAACGTTTATTAGGAGTTTAGCTTGTGCCAAACTTAAAAAAAACAGGACCAATTATTGCAGGCTATACAAATAAATCTATTTGCGGGAGTCAAAGTCGCGACACGCATATCAGCATTCGATGTCTCAGTCACTGCGCCAAACACATCGCCAAAATAAACCGCAAGTAATTTGATAAATTAGGAAATTCAGCATAAAACTGAAAAATTTTAATAGGTAGGTACTATGAAACGGATCATTAATTTTAATTGGCACTTACCTAGCCTACATTTATAGAGGTTCATACCACTAATTAGCTAAGCTAATTTGTGAATTCAACCAAACATACATCCATTATGACTTATTGACTGGCCTGTTGGTCTAGTGGTTAGTGACCCTGACTGCTATGCCGGAGGTCGTGGGTTCGATTCCCACCCAGGACAAATGTTTGTGTGATGAGCACGATCATTTGTTCTATGTTTGGGAATAATCTATCTATATTTTATGTATGTATTTAGAAATATATAAGTATGTTTATCAGTTGTCTAGTACCCATAACACAAGCTCTGCTTAGCTTGGGACTAGATGGCGTTGTGTGATAGAACAGTTGTGGAATATTATTATTATTTTTGACTAATGAATTGTACGATTAATTTCGTTCAACTCTTCCATGCCAATACACAAACATTATACCTATCTCTTCCATATCACTGATTACGAATTCATTCCCAAGAGTTTCCAACTCAAAATTCTTCTTTGAAATCTTCCCAAAAGTTTCCCAAACAATTCTATTTACATTCATATTTTATTTCACTGCTGTCATTACACGTTTCAAATCCCTTCCTTTCTCACGAAAAGTTTTAATTGTTTTGTACTTGAAAAAAAATAATAAAAAAAAACAGAAAGGATCCCTCGATTTTACGATGAAACACAACCTTCGGGCAAAGACAGGCTGAGTCGCAGAAGGTAAACTCCTTAAAATGTTCGAAAACTTGACTTAAACGGCCACATAGATATCTATTATTTTTAGGTACAGTGAGTGCAAATTATCATGATCGCCTGCCTAGCCTTTTCCCAACTAGGTTGAGGTTGGGTTTCAGTCGAAACAAATGTATATTAGTATTTTACTTGGAGCGACTGTCTATTTGATCTCCACAACTCAGTAACTGCATAACACATACCATGATAGCGCTCATACACACGAGACGGTAGACGACCCGGCGTCAAACCGGGTCTACGGGCGGTCGCAGTCGTGAATGAAACTCTATGAATAATATAATAATAATAATAATAATATTCCCACAACTATCACACAACGCCATCTAGTCCCAAGCTAAGCAGAGCTTGTGTTATGGGTACTAGACAACTGATAAACATACTTATATATATATTTTTTTTAAATACATACATATTATAGATAAATTACACCCAGACACAGAACAAATGATCGTGCTCAACACACAAACATTTGTCCTGGGTGGGAATCGAACCCACGACCCCCGGCATAGCAGTCAGGGTCACTAACCACTAGACCAACGGGCCAGTCGAATCTAACTACACGACGCCGTCGCCGGCGGTAGAGCCGGCTCAAAAAACCGTGCCGTGTTAAAACCGTTTCGTGTGCACGAGCGCTAAAGACTGGTTCTCAGACTTTAGATATAGGTATTATCAAAGTTTTCATAACCGTTATTTTTTGTAAATGTTCAACCTACTGTGTTCTCCATGCCTCAGGTTTTTTATCATTTTATGTACACTTCCACCGTGAAACATTCCTTTTTATCCTCTTTGTTGCAATTTTGAAGTCTTTAGCATCAACAGTGTCTATTTGCACACCTCTAAAAATATTTTTCATTCCATCATTAGCGCGAATGGAGAGGGAATTCATGGTGGCTGTTGTTTAATGATAATATCGCATAGTCACATAGATAGTAAGCGATGATAGAGCATGCAATAGAACTTCATTGATTGCACCTGGCCTTGTCTATTATCTGACTACAAGGCGTACGACAATGCGCTATGGTGACTGCTTTTTTTTAATTTGACAAACCCACCACACTATTTCCAAACCACTGCAACTACTGAAAGCCAGAATCAACAGTGGCAACCACCAGAAAAGCGCCGAGACAATGAATCTCGACGTGTCCTGGAGAATGAATTTACCTGTCTTGGATCCTGAAACGAAATTAATCAGAAAAGAATAGTGGAGGAGTAGGAAAAATATGTTTTCACTTCCCTCCATGCAAGCAGGAGACAGAACAGAACAAGGCCAAGCGGTGGTAACTGCTTCCCATTTCTTCGGTGCGCAGGAGTTCTAGTTTCATTTGGGTTAGCCCACTCTTTATTTGGCCACTTCTTTGCTTCAAGCCTAGACCGAAGCCAAGATCAAACCCATTCCCAAGCAGGGGACGCTTCACACACGGATACCGCGACTCCGGTACACAGAAGGCTACTGATTACTGAAAGATACCGTGGATTTTAGTCAGTACAAGTCTGACAATCCCGCCCGACCCCGGGTAGGAGAACTCATTTGATGATTTTACCACGAAAAAAAAGATCAAACTCATTTGAAATAACTATAAATATTGTACTCTGCTTTACTTTTCAGGGATCCAGTAATCCCTGAAAAGTCCATCCGTGATGTTTTGTTTATTTTCACAACATAATTGAGAATATCCATTGTTTTTGTTTTTTTTTTTCCAAAAACATTTTCAATAATATTTTGTCCATCAATATTTCTGTACAAACATGACCTTTGTCCAATTTTGTTTACATTTTCAAACAAAGTCTATTTTTATAAGGTTTCAAGAATAAAAGGAGATGAAAACTGTTGTCTGGTAATTTTCCCACATTTTAATAGGTACCTACACGTATTTTTCGAGGTTAAGAGGTTTCTTGCATGAGTGAAAATTGGGATAATTTCAAGGTTATTATTTGTTGTTTTATGATATCACAATGGCCGCGTCTTCTACCACGCGGATTAGGGTCAATCTCCGAGAGGCTCAAAATTAATGTCCTCGGCAATTTCTCGAGAACGTGTGTATATATATTTTTTTTAAGTGCTAGTCTTAAAAGCTAAATAATCAACAAAAATGGCGCTTTAAATCATCATCGTAAAAAGTCAATAAAAAAAAAGATATTAAAAAAAAACCACACAAAATTGCCATTTTTTCATGTGTCGCCACGGCACACGCGGGCTATATTTTGATGATAAAAAAAAATGTTGACTTTATTTAGCTATTTTATGTTGATGGCCGTAATTATACATAATCAATCTACATATTCTTGAAAACATGGCAATACTAGCTAAGTAAATAAAGAGAAAACTCAGGGTCAAAAAATGTGCGTCATTGTCCTGCGCTATGTTTGTTTTCAATATTAAGTAGATTAAGAGACAGGAGGGAGGGAAACTGGTGGCTGTGCGAACAGACCTCCCTGCACCACAGCCGGGCGACAAGCTTTGCTGAAGATACAGGCGCTCGTTTTTAGCAGATATGACTTTGAAATTCGTTCTCCTCAAAATGTTCACTTCAAACGTCATTTACATTTTCATTTATTAATCCGTCAAATATTTTTTTTAATATATTCATTTAGCAAAAAAGTATGAAGGTTTTGTGTACTTACACAATTATGAAACGTTTTTTGAAATAGCATGTGCGCAAAACAGGTTTAACCAAGTTTTTTTCCGATTTATCATTTTTCTCAACATCATTGTCCTGGATTTGTACTGCCAGGATAATGACGCACATTGAGAAGAATGACATTATGGACATAAGCTAATGACTCACGTTGAGAAGAATGACGTTTTTATTTTCTTTATTAATTTTAACACTTATTTTGGACATAAATATTACCTTTAAATTATAATTTAATTATTTTGGTGGTTTTTCTTTGCTCCCGCATTGAGACCCTCAGAGAAAAAGAGGTTCAGATCCCCTGTTAAGAAGTTACAAATTATGTATCCTTTAGTACTTTGCTAAGATGATAACTTTATGAAAAGCTGCTTGTTTCTGTACCTATTATATATACGTATGTGTATGTCTGCATCTAATTTATCACAATATCTATGTATGCTTTTGGCTACTAAGTATTCCTGTTGCTCCTATTACTACCGGTATGACTTCTGTAGGTGTTTTCCATAATCGTGTTATTTTTGTTTTTAGTAAGTGGTATTTACTCAATTTGTCTAACTCTTTAGGAACTATGTGATAATCTGATGGTATTGTTAGGTGTATTTATCTAAATACTGTATTAACTAAACTAATAAGAATTAAAATAACCTGTTTTAAGCTTTCACGGTTTGTCTCTAAATTTAAAATGTCACATAAGGGATATCTTCCGTGATTATAATTATGTTTGTTTTAGTTCACGATATTTAGACACTGTCCCAAGCGCCATGATTGCGGGTTTAAATCAAAATCTGTCTACCCTCTTTCTTTGAAAAAAGAGGGTAGACAGATTTGTCTGCTCCTAATAATTTATTTTCATCCACCCGCAATCTCCAGTTAACCCCCGATCATGGCGCTTGCAACAGCGTCGAAATATCGGGAACTCAAACAAACATATAATCACGGAAGATATATCGTAAGTGACATTTTAAAATAAACTAACAAAGAGCATCAAAAAATTTATCGATATCACTGTCAACGGGATAAGTGCCCAGAACGCTGGCAGCATTGCCTTCATTGCGACGTTGGATGGCAATGCTAATTCTTTGACCAAGAAATAGGCCAGCCCTCTGGTCACACGCGAAGAATCGACTATACGTTTTGCAAGTTCTTTAAAAACTCCAAACGGCTCAAATACATAGCTGCCAGTCAAGCCATTGTATTTATGCTGTTTGAGGTTTTCAGCACTTGCAGCATCCGCACCAGCATAGCACGCCGTACCAAAACGAAGGGATGGCGCAAGGGTTTCAACACATGTTGCCCAGCTTCCATAGCATTATAGTCATACCATTTAGTCTCTTCCTATGGTCGCGTGCCAAGCCAGTGGGATTTAAAACGGCTGGCATCTTGGCGATGACAAGAGCACGACGTATAATGTCATTTAAGCTGGCGTGCCGTGCTAACCGACCCGCACTCTTGCTGCCCGATACAGTCGACTGCTTCGCCACATTGACAGCGATGTGGAGCCCCGTAAGCAGCGCCCAAACGCAGGCATGTAGCGATCCGGAGTAGTGTCATTCAGCATGGTACCTATGTTGAATGACGATAGTGCCTGAAGCCATAGACCCGATTCCCATTCGCCCACAGCCAGCAGGCCAGCACGCTCTACAGAATTGGCTGACGTATTAACAAGATTGTACCGTACCAACCTAGAGAGCGGCTCATCCCACTGCTTGTGGAAAGACGGGTTCACGGGCCCATCTGAATCCGGGCAAATAATTTTCCAGGCGTTCAAGCAAGACACTTAAAATCAGCCAGAGAAAGATTTAAAATCTTTCTAATTAATGTTTCAGTGCTGTGGACAGGGGACAGGAACTAAACTCACACTAAAAATTTTGCGGAAATGTCTATTAAATAATTCGGATACATAAATTATATCAGGACTATTTTGTGCTACTGTGATGTCTGTCTAGACTGAAATGTCTCACATTAATTCTGCAGACTCATTTTTTATTTATTTGTGGTTAATGTTTCTTAAATGCCTGCTAGTTTTTCACACCCAGAGATGATGTGTTGTGTGGTCTCATCTTTCGTTAGATATAACCTGCTCTCTCGAACTGCTTATAGGTGGCAAATATTGAAAACTAACAAAAATGATACCGGTTGCTTTTTTAGCCAGTTAAAAAGATATTATATATCTATGTTTACTTTTTCTAGTACTGCTTTATAATACGGCCCATATTACAAACGAGTAGAGTAGAACCGGTACCGCGTAAGTATTGATAGCTTTTACCTGATTCCTAGCATTTAATTGTGTGTTCGCTATTGATTTTATCCTGCCAAAGTATTCTTTCTTTAGTTGGTCTCTTATTCTGTTATGACCTATTTTGCCCGCCTCATTTATATCTATGTAAATATTTGTACGTCTCGTCTTTTTTCTAATGTTCAAATTTCAATTTTTAAATTTTTGCTCTTCGCTAACTCTACCGGTTGTCACATAACTGTAGAACATTGCACTTTCTTAATGCAAACTGCATTCCTGTCTCTAGTAAATATTTCTTTTCTATCGAGTCAAATTTTTAAACGACTTTTATAATTTGCATAAACTTTAAATCGACCTTATATAGGAAGTGGTTCACTGTTACGGTTACGGTTGAAATTGTGTTTATTTCTAAACAAAACAGAAGTGGTGATAATGAATCTCCTTGGAATATTCCTCCGTGTATAACTATGGGATCAGTGGTTACACTAGCGTCTACGAGCCTTCATGATAACATTCCATGTAGGCATGACAAGACCATCTCTAGAAAGCCCATGATAGCACCCGGGCACTTGTATAACCTCAACACCTGAAGAAGCCATTCGTGTCAGATGCTATCAAAGGCCTTCAGAAAGTCTACTCATCCCATAGTTAAGTTTTTCTGACACTGATGTGCGTCTTCTAGTATTGCTTTGTTAATCATGAGATGATCTTTACAGACCCTGGCGCGTCGCCTGCATCCTCTCTGTTCTGGATAAATAATGTCGTCAATTACAGTGTTTGTACAGTTCGTTAGGTAGCATGGAAGTAAACAGTTTATATACATAGTCGGCAAAAATGCAACGGGGCGCCAGTTTTGTGGTCCATGAGTGTTTTCATTTTTGGGAATCAAAATGATTTGTCCTGTCGTAAACCAATTTTCTATTGGGACTGTTTTTTGCTTGTTAGACTTTGTTAGATTTTGAAAACCGTGAGATTATAGTTTTGTTAGAGTCGTAGTTGTTATCATTGCCGCATGATCTTAAAAACCGTTAGTTTACCAATAGTTTTTAAGATCATACGGCGGAATCTTTTAATATTTTGAAATTAAAATTTTGATAGATACTTATAATTTACATAATCTATCTAACCTGATACTTTTAACCAAATAAAAATATAATTTAGATACTTAATTATCTTCATTGTTTATAAGTACAAAACTAAATTCATAAGCATTGTCATTGTCCTCAACATACCGTCATTTTCCTAGGCTTGAAAATCATTTTTCTCACATGACATCATTATCCTCAACAACAGTTAAAAAAAAAAATTGATTATCTCTTTAAATTCTTGTTTCTCTGCTGTGACACTAATATGAAACTTGTTAACTGAACATGCCCGTTATTACCGCTAAAAAAGATGAGCGATGCACGCAGGTTTTCAAGAATCCACAAAATTCAAACAAAAATAATCCGTTCCAGGAGATTTACCCATTAAACAAAAATACATACCTAGCTAAATTACTTACTGAAATGTAGGTTCATATTGGTGAAAAAAAAATCGTATCTGGAGATTGTAGTTAATACATTACAAACGAAACATCAAATCTTTCTTTTAGCGAAATAAATATTATCAATGTAGAAAATAAATCGCTAAATGGAAGAATAGTTATTGTTGTGTAGTTATAATTGACACCTACTTCACTCCACCAGTGCGCCTATTAATTCACATCTCCGCCGAATTGCGAGCTGCGATTTATTTCATAGTCCCCAAAACCGTTTTTTTTTTTAGCGTGGTTAATCATCAAATGATTCCTCCGGCCCCGGGCAGGGCGGGATGGACTGTCAGACTTGTACTGACTAAAGTCCACGGTGTCCTTCGGTAGCCCTTTGTGTGCCGGAGTCGCGGTATACGTATGTCCCGCAACCCCGGCAGGACTGTGGCCCTCTATAGGGGGGCCCCGTCACTAATTTTAAGTACATAGTTTCGTATGTTTATGCTGTTTTCTGTTCAGTACCCTTAGCACGAATTTACTCTTGTACTTTACAGCATTTCTTGTATGGAAAAATGGAACAGCGCCTCTGGTGTGCGAAGCAAGAACTAATTTTTTCCTTAAAAATTGTCAATTTGAAATTATCAAAGTTCCAGTTTACTTTACGTCTCAAATACTGAAAATTCGTCCTAAGGGTAAGATATTGTTCTACTACGGCTTAGAGGGAAACTCGCCTCTGGCCCGCGGCCCAGTTTACACGGAGTAGGAACAGTAGTGGTTAACTCGGCCGAATGCGTTCACATTCTATGTTGAGACTAGGGCGCTAAGGATTGCGATCGCAGCCTTCATAGGGCAAGGTGCCTAATGTAACGCGGGTGAAACTGCGGGCAGAAGCTAGTCCTTTATATAGTGATGATATGACTGTTAACAGTGTTTTCATCGCGGAGGAAACGCGCCGACAAAACACGGCTCGATACAAAATGTTCTAGAGATGGACTGATTCCTGTTGTATGGCATGACGCATTTAACGCGCGTCAATCTCGCCGCAAACCATCGCAATAATAATATCAGAAACACGATGCACTGCGACGCTTCAGTGTGAACAGACGTAGGCGTTTCCATACAAAATGGACTTAGTCGGCTTTATTACAAAACGCGGTTTAACTTAGACCAAGCTTTAAATCATAAATGTTTTTTTGAATTTCGAACTTTATTCCTACTGTCGTAAAGTTATTAATACAAAAACCGAGTTTAGATCCCGGTCTAAGTTGTCAATGTGCATTTTAGAATTTTATAGCAGTTGGAATAAAGTTCGAAATTCAAAAATTGACTTTTGATTTAAAGCCTGGTCTAAGTTAAACCACGTTTTGTAATAAAGCCGAGTAAGTTTTTTCTACAATCGCCACGCGCGTATTATAGCTTGTGTCTGCAGAAGGCTTAAGGATTGAATCTGAAAAAGGAAACCGAAAAAGTTCAATAAACAAAACAACAGGTGCGTCCGTGTTGATCTTTCACCCACGATGCGGGAATCAAAGGCAAAGAAAACAAAACAAAAGACCAACAAAATAACAATTTATACCATCCACCCACACGTGCAAACAATGGTACAATCGCCAACTCATCGAGCTAGTAAAACTGTCTTTGTTGGAACGAAGTTCCTTATCGCGCGTTGTGAAAGGGCTAGACGGAAAAAATTCTTACGAAAAGTTGTCACGACACTTTTTTGCCTCGCCCCGCACCTCGCGCCTGCACCCCGCGCCCCGTACCCCTCACTCAACCCCCGTTCCTCGTGACTCTTGTCGTATTGCGGCGTGCACATTTTTCTCTGTCTCTCTCTCTCTCTTTAACAGAAAGCAAGCCAGATGTTTTCGTCTTTCTATTTCGCATTGAACAGTGTGGTGTTGCGACGATTAGTTTTGTTAATTTCGTTCCATCCGGGTGTCCCTTGACACCTCTCAAGTTTTAAAATATTTTTAACTGTATGACAAGACAAAAAAAAGAGAAGCCTGCGATATAAGTGCAGAACGCTGGCATCGTTGCCGCATGTGATGGTTATGTGTTGTTGTTGTTGATGTTCAGTCTATAGTGTTCCCACTGCTGAGACACAGGCCTGCTCTCTGTGAGAGGGCGTGGGCCATAATCCACCACGCGGGCCCAGAGCGGGTTGGTAGTTGTCACATGTGTTCGAATTTTTTGGTTCTAGGACATGCCGGTTTCTTCACGATGTTTTCCTTCACCGTTTTGAGAGCAGTGTACAACTCGTAAGTCGGGACCGATCCCACTGGGCCACCAGACTCCTCTCCATGGCTTGTCTAGCAACTTTGTATTTAAGCCATTTGGAGTCGAAACACTAGGACGATGGGAGCCGGTAGCCCACTAACTTTTTATAGAAATGCTGAGCGTAGTTGGCCTCTGACCGGAGAATTGGCCTATTTCTTGTACAAGAAGGTTTATTTTAGATTGGGAAAGTATAACAGATGGTAGTAAGGTGTTGTCCTGACGTCTGTACTTACACTGCTTTGTGGGAAGCTTATTTTGTATCGGCAATGAAGTTGTTGCAAAGAAAGAATTTCTAAGAATGTTTAGATACTTAAAATATTGTGCAAAGAGAGATAAATAAAGATTTTAAAACTTTTATTTTGACGCTAGCACGAATGATTGGCGTGAACGGAGTTTCCCGTATTAAATTTGGTTTGTTCCGCGTTGAACCCCTAAGATTTTCTACCCTCTCCCGCGTTCGACCCTTAAACGTTTCCAGATTCAACCCTTGAGGGTTGAACGTGGAACTTAGTACATTGGTAATCTTTTCTTTGTCCAGTCAATGTAATGAATTTACGAGTATTTACATCTTTGAGAAATATTGATTGTATTTCGCAATACACTTGAACCAAAATGGGAAGAATACTTTGTATGTTTCATTTATCTAGTTTACGTTAACGTCACGTACTCATGCTAGTATCGAGGGATTATAAATAACTTTGCAATAGCCTTTTAATATTGGGTCTCATGGCCCGGTTAAGCAGCTCAAAACCTCTTCTAGGCTGACCTGCGAGATGACACTCAAAAAACTAACTTTTAATATTGGAATCTCAATCAACTTGATTGTTGGTTGACCTTAATAAATGAAGTGCAATCGAGTTTAAATAAGTTATTCAATATTTTGTTTCATAATAAACCTGACTGAGATTTTTCTCTTTTCTTCATCAAAAGCTAATAGAGTCAGTCAGTGTATAGTATATTGCATTAAAAGTGCGGAATGGCTGCCATTGCAAAGAATTCCGACAAATGTCTCCCCGAGCCGAGGCGCAGGCGATGGCGAGGAAGGGCCCAAATCCCGAACGCTGTGCGTCCCTGCAATACGCCACTTTTTGAGCAACTGCATTAAAAAATTCATTATCTAATAGTTAGCCACCTGTAATAATTCAAGTTACGTTAACATAGAGACTGATTAGAACTAAAATTCGAAAGGGCAAAGTCCAGAACGTGTCAATTTTTATTGAAAACTTTACACAAAGTTCTCGACTTTCACACGCTACCCACACACGAAACTAAAATGAAAATAAGCAGTTTATCTCGTCCATATTATTTAGAGTGCACTTTACAGCGAGTGGAGACAAAATGGCAACTAAAGAATCTTCAATATATTTTATAACAAAGTGGAGATAAGAGGACCGATGGACACGTACCAACACTGTGAACCCATTATTTTTAACCTTCAGTTCTTATGCACACATTGTAAGGTAGCTTGTAAACTGGAGTGGAAAAGAGTAGAGCGAGCAAAATATTGAGCCCTGGGGGGGTATTACAAGGTCATAAAACCAGGCTTATTCCGGCGAGTGAAAGTGACAGAGCTATAGTCGTCTAGCGCCATCTCGTTCACTCACTGGAACAAGCCTGGTTTAAGACGTTGTAATACCCCCGTGTATTCATCATCATCATCATCCACAGCCCGTCTTCACCCACTGCTAGGATAGGCCTCTCTCTGTTTGCGCCAAGCTCCACGATCTTGCGCCAACCTCATCTAGAACACTCCCACAAGGGCAACAATGTCGTCCCCCGTGTATTAGAAAAGTTAAATCTACATTATTATTGAAGGTGGACGAGCAATGAAAAAAGCTATGCTCGGAATTTCGGGATAAAATCTGGAACATAGATATTCGGCGAAGAACCAGAGTCACCGACATAATTATGTAGCTCATAAAATTTGCAAGTTGAAATGGCAATGGGCAGGCCACATCGTTCGTAGAACTGACAACCGATGGGGAAGAAAAGTTCTCGAACTGGTAGAACTCGGACCGGAAGACGCAACGTAGGCAGGCTTCTCAATATGTGGACCGACGACATCGTAAGGGTCACGGGCAACCGATGGATGCAATTAGTGGTGAATTGTCGTTCGGCGTGGCGGTGTAAGGGGGAGGCCTATGTTCAGCAGTGGACGTCTTCCGGTTGATGATGATGTTATGATTGAAGGTGGAAAAACTTCATTAAAAATGTTGAAATATCTATTCATCTTTCTCTTTCTCCCTTGGAGAGGCGAGGTAAGGTGAGGTGGGTCATTATATTCTACCCCGGGCGTCGATGCCTATGTCTATCTGTTTCTGAGCTTTCCCACTTTTAGTGACAGGCTTCCCCAGGGCCGCTCTTTTCTTTGCCTCGAATAAAATGGTATTTCTACAAATAGTTTCTCTAGATTACTATTGAACACGGTCTTTCACCAAGCGTTGCTACAGCAACCACCATTTCAAAACTTCGCAATGGTAACTGCGTTAGTATCATATCGGTTCCTAATCTCACATTAATTTTGGTTATGCTTTGGACTATGCAGGGTTATTTATCGTTTCCATCTCCTTTCCCCGTTGAAAAAGACACTTCACTACTTTGCAAGGGTTGTTGTAAGTTCGCCACAAAAATGATTCCAATCGAAAAAAAGTTTTGTGCCTGTTCTCCTAGTATATTCTGTTCAGATTCCACATTGTGTCCTCGTTTACGCTAGTTTTGTGCCGGATTTTATAGTTTAAATTTATTAATTGATAATTTTATAATTTAAATAATAATTTTTAATTCTTCTGCTATCCCTGTGCGGAAAAAATGGATCGAATGTGCAATAATCAAAATTAAAAAAAAACATAAACCTTTGTCTATTTTACATACTTTTTTCGTGGGGAGTTATTTTTGTGGCGAATTTACTACAACCCCTTTGCAATATCGCTTCGCATTCGCTCGTTCCGCTCCAATGCACAAGCAGCCTAAAGGGACGATGTTTGCGAATAATTTTATGTCTTCACTAGCATTTGCTCCGCTTAGGTGAACATGAATTTTATGACTCATAATGTTAAAATATGCTACCCGTGTGCGGATGGGACTTCTACTTAATGTGACATCATTGTCCCTAGTTCTATATATACTTCCATTTATACACCACTTTCTCCTAATATTTTCGAGTATTTCACACAGCATGAAAGAAAATCGAACAATAAAGGGACTTTAACCTGCGGTTTTCTGAAAAGGTACTCCAGAAGCTCAATCATCTCAGTATCTAATATCTTTAAACGAGCAATTCTTGTATATTTATTTATAAATAATCAGGATCTCGGAAACGGCTCCAATGATTTTCATGAAAGTTACAGATTAGGGGTTGAATCGATTTATTAAGGTCCCAGGTTCGGGAAAAGCTCGGTTCCCAAGATGTAGACATTTTAAAAACCGAGCGAAGCTCGGTCAACCAGATATTGCAGTTAAAGTGGCAACTGGGGCGGGCATCTGGTAGCGGGTAGCACAAACACAATAGTTTTTGACTTAAGATGCACCAAGTGCGGTCGGGGCGAATAAAATTCACTGAGTTCGAAGTTAGAAACACGCGCAGACGAAGTCGCGGGCAAAATGCTAGTCGATCTAAATTCGCGGGCAAAGTGCTAGTCGATTTATAAGACGTTATCACGTCTAAAATCAGAAAATAACCTTGGGTCTTCCAGTCAAGAGTGAACAGGTTACTTCTAAGCAAGCGTGCTTCATCGTCCACCACATCTTCGCTTACCAACAGGCGAGATAGGGGTCAGACGCGAACCTATAATAAAATTTAAAAAAGGGGCAGTCAAAAACAAGGTTTACTTATTTATTTTAGAGCTGATTTTTCAATAGTCAGATAACTTTTATCTGAGGAATAAAATGGCGGTTTGACAGCTTATCTATCCGTTATTATTATTCCTCAGTTATAAGTTATTTGACTTTGTAAAAATCAGCCCCTAATACGTAGTACGCATAAATGAGATAAGCTTAGTACAGTCCAGTACAGAAACCCTATTAGTACCCAAGACTACTTTACAATGCACTAATGTTACTTTAATAAGTGTCGTTAGAACGGTCTAATGCCTGGGTTTAACATTTATTATTCAAGGTATTGTTTATGTAATCGTGTTTACCGTTGCGTTGTTTTTGTTTAAAAATAAATGTTCGTTCTTGGTCAATACCTAGAAATCTATTGTCAACTATCTGTTGCCAAACGTAAAAGAAAAGCGCTTTTCACAGTAGGTAAACATAAAATCGGGATAAAAATATCCTACATGTAAATCCAGGTTCTAAGTCATGTTTATAAGCTGTTTTCAAGGATTATCACGAACCGTCTCGAACACATACTTGATGGCAAATGGCCGATGGGGTCGAAAAGTACTAAAGTGGAGACCACGGACTAGCAAGCGCAGCGTAGGATGTCCACCAACAAGGTGGACAGACGACCTTATAAAGTCGCCGGAAGACGTTGGATGCAGGTTGGACGCTTCCAACCAGTATATGTGGAGATCGAAAGGGGAGGCCCCATGCTCAGCAGTGGACGTCCTACGGCTGAGATGACGATAACGGTACAGGACGTGTCTGAGTGGCACTGGCAGCTAATAAAGTAGGTAGTACTAATAAATCAACAGCATAAACAAAATGTGCAGTTAACAAAAGCTTTGATAAGGGTATCTATGTGACAAAACCGAATGATGAACTTTATCAAAGCCCAAAGTAAAGTACCGTCCATCACTTTTTTAGATCCGAAAAATCCGCTATAGTTACGCGATGCCCGGCTTTTCCGTGAAAATAAAAAAAAAATCATGCCATAGCAATTGGTTAGGCTTGAAAAACCTAGCCTTATTTTTATTGCAGCTCAAAAATTTTTCTGCGAAAATTCCCATGGTAACATTGGTGGGTTATCACAACTATGAAATGTTTTTAATGTTAACGAGTACTTTGTTTTTACCCGACTGCGCGACGCAAAGGAGGGTAATGTGTTATTCTTCACTAACTCTCTTTACAATCCATGTCCACATTTTAAGAATGTGAGTGTTCTTCATTAAACCCGGTCTAGCACTTCCAGTGCAACTTTAACTTTAAATCGATTCCTTGAGCCCCTAATATGTAACTTTCATGAAAATCCTTGGAGCCGTTTCCGAGATCCTGATTATACATAACTATACAAGAAATGCTCGTTTAAAGATATTAGATTAATGAATAAAGGAAACTAATATCTACTCCATAATACGGAAGGAACTATTTACAATCGCAACCACATAATTCAGTACAACCCCAAGCGTAGACGCGCTGAGCTTAATTCCCAAATTGCCATCACATGATATACGAGTGCCCAAAGTTCCTAACTTGAGTCCTTGTGTTGGACATCCGGGCTCGAACTCCATCCATTAGCTGTAATTGGACGAAACCCTTTATAATGACTTTTGAAAAAATAATTCAAGTGAGTTCGCCGAACTTCGTACTTTTGGGCGCTAGCTCCAGTAATTTTATGCCGTCATCATCAGTAAGTTGAGCCTTGCCAACTATGTTGGGAATCAGCTTACGACTTTCTGTTTTTTGGTAAATTAATAATGAACCTGGGCGAACGTTGAATTCAGTTCCCTATTTTGTTTTTAGGAGTTACGTGCAACCAGTTTTTGTATTGTGGTCAGGCTTTAAAGTAGATTTGAATGAAAACCCCAGAAAAGGTTGCACTGAGCATGTAAACTAAAGTGAAAAAAAAAACGTGAGAAAATACTTACGTATGAAAAAGTATACAAAAATGTAGAAAGAGCATGTAAAGGTGCTTAAACATTCGCGTGAAATGTAACATTATACACCGTGCCTTTTTATTCGTCTTACAAAAGGGGTCCACTTAATGTATCCGACCTAAAATACCTCTAGGCAAGTTTTTTTTAATCGTTATTAATAATTTGATGAATTTGTTTAATAATATTTTTTACTTTTAATAAATAGGTACATTAGAAATATGAAACATCCTGTTAGAATGTTTACTTAAGAAGCTGTAGAGTATATACCTACCCAGCGCAATAGTCGGGCAGATCATTCCATCTCCATTTTATATGTGACAAGGTTGTTTCTAACTACGCCTTGCGTCATAATAAGGTTTTAAAATTTATTTTTTAAAGTTTTCAAATCTCTTATAATAAACGTGTTCTAGTCATTGGATACATGAACTGCAATGGGCTGCTTTTGTAAGACGATTTAAAAGTCACGGTGTAGATTCGACTCTGAGCATTACATTACAATAGTGCCTCCCTGACTGACGAGCATTCACGTACATTTGTATAGATTTGATACAAGATGCGCAATTGTGATGCTCGATTATCTTCCTTCACTGATGAAATGTTGAATCTGTAACGTTACATTACAAGTGAATGCTTGCAGTGAGGGAGCGCCTTAAGGAACACAGCAGATGGCATACCGTAGTTTATTCCTTTTCCCGTAGGAAATTAAACAACTTTCACAAAAAAAATAACCCGACGATACATCGAACTGAAAAGCACTTATTTTTTTAGGTGTCACCGGAATTTAAAATGGGACCAACTTTGACGTATACTTTTTGCGATAAAAAAAAAAGAATTTTTCAAATCGGACTACGCTACGAAAAGTTATGCATGGTCATCCAAAAAACAATACACTGTCGAATTGAGAACCACTACCTTTAATTTTCGTGGGTAAAATATGAATTTGTCTATTTTACAGAATCATAAATATAGCAGGTTTTTGAATGCCCGTGAAATCTGATGAACAAAGACAACAAACTTCGCCCAATCTTTTCTTTATAAACTGCCAATTAAAAGCACGACCCACCGGTATATTAATTGAACTACGAAAAGTGTTTCTTTATAACCTTTATTGCTACGACATAAAGGCGTTTTCAATAACCACAGAAGTGCACGTCATTGCACCGTCGATACAATCGAAACAGGATGACTACACCATACAAAGCATCAAAGAACAATGTTGTATACAATACCGATAGCGGTACCAAAAGAATGACTGATATGGTCGGTAGAACAGCCAGTTCGATTCCACGTAAAACCATTTATTCAAAGCCCGTCAGTAATTTGACTGCGTAAAGCCGAAAGATTTGGAGCACGTAACCGATCCAGGCCAGTTTATTACGGTTTATATCGTTACTACGTATGCTTATTACTATAAACACCACTTTATCGTGTTCAGAAGTTATGGTTTTCGATAAGATCGGAGTAAAAGTTCTTGTTTTGTTAGAGGTGAAGTTGAGGACCACTTGGATATTTGAGGGGCTACTGAAGTCTAAGGAGTTTGTTAGAAGTTTGGAGGGTTCTGAATTTGTTCTTGGGATAAAATAAGCAACATTCCGTTATAAGAAAAGGTTGTAGCATTGTAATTTGCAATTTCAGAACTTATGTCTTAAACTGAGTAAAGCCAGAATAAAATACATTACAATTGAACATGACATCCACTTACATCTTGTGGTGTTGATTAAGAATAGACGATTAATTTTAAGGTTTTCTAAGAAAATTAAAATTTGTGAGAGCAGATTCATCAGAGAGTTAATACTGTTATTCTTAAAAAACTTATCAATTAATCTAAAACATCAGGTTATACAGATTGATGCAGCCTCCAATTGGCTCTCATTGAGTTTCAATAGTACTAGAGTGGAAGCAGTCTCGCTGATAATAAAATTGTATAATCATCATCTTCCTTCCCTTTTCTGAGTTATCTTTGGCTTGGTTTTCATTCCACCTGCACCGGATGCAGATGAATATCAGTATTTTTCAGGGAGCGACTGTCTTTCTGACCTCTATAACGCATAAACTGGTTCATACGATACCTTGTTGGTAAGACTGCGCATCCGAAAATTATCTCATCCTAGGATGAAACGTTGCCCTTAAAAAATGAAAAGATTCGCCTTATCTGCAATTTCAGATGAGTCTTCTACCTGTTTCATTTTCCTATACAAGAAACGCTGTAAATACTGGAAAGACGCTGTAAAGTAAAATAGTGAAAACTCGTGCTAATACACGTCAAGTGGCATTTGAACAGAAAGTACTAGGAGAACAGGATCATGTAGAAGGTGTGATTATAAATGTAGTGAGTCGACTTTTGAAGTACTAAGATCTATTAATGACAGCCGATCAATACGCTATTCATTATTGTCTAAGTTAATTACTAATTTAGGTTAGAAAATTAAGGCCACAGCGGGTAGTATTACAACATCTACCCTATTTAATTGTTCCAGTTATTTCTTGATTATCACAAATTGCTATTCATCCTTGGCTTTCCAAAATACTATTAATTTGTCAAGCCTTTGTAAAACAATTTAATTTGGATGGTTGATACAATTATAACGAAATTGTCTACCTCGCTGTTCCAGTCAGATGAAATTCTAGGGTTTTCACTTTGACGCCTACATTTATTACCTTGAGCGGATTAAGCCGTTTTGTATTCATATTTTGTATCACCGGCGTTCGTACAATATAATTTGCGGATAATTAGATTGGAGGGAATGGAAGGAGATGTCCTAGAATAATATAATTATAATTAAACTAAATAAAACATTTGTGATGTGAGCAAGACAAAATAAAAGATAGATAACTATTGCATGAGGGATAATAATTATATTAAAGGAAGATAATTATTGAATGATAGTTTAGTGGATAAAAAGGGTAATTGGAGAAAAAAACGTGGATGTCCCGCAGTATAGTCCCGATAGTATGACCGCAGAATACTTTATAATAGGGGAACAGTGTTTAAGACGTGAGCTATGCTGGGAAATCACACACTTAATCCAACTTAACACAATGCTAACGTAGCGCGAGCGCCAACAGGACGCCATTATTTTGTTAATGGCCGCTTGCAACCATCGCGTTTTGTCAACTGCGGCGTAATACATCGTTTTAGGCCGAGACGCCACCAAAGCTGTGAGAGTCGAGATGTGTTTTGAACAACCAATAGAATTGCATTGCCGGAGTCATGCCGGAGTGGAGCTGTGTCAATAACGCAATTCTATTGGTTGTTCAAAACACGTCTCCACTCGCACAGCTTTGGTGGAGTATCGGCCTTATACTACGGATTGTTTCTTAAACTTAGTGTTAACCAATGAAAGCGTCAAACGCAGTCGATGCGTATGATCGATTATCGTAATGACAACTCATGGTACAGACTGTACGATACATTGTTGTAAGTAGATAATATCAAATCTTTGTCTACAGTAATTCGTAAAAGTTTATCTTTGCTATTAGAAAAAGTGTCAAATCAGTTCAATTCAAAAGTCATTCTTTAACCGTCTTAGGGAAACTTCAGTCACCCTTCTAAACTAACCCTTCTACGACAATGGCATCATTAGGTTCGACAGACACATCGTCACAGTGTGAACATAACTTACGATGACAGGATAGGCCCGAAACTACGAAGTCATAAACCCAATTTGACAAGTTCGACAATCCTGAACGAACTTGTTCCGAGTTTCCTTGAGGAAGGGGAGGTGGTAGTAAATTATAGGCGAGGAAGTGCAATATAATTAGAATGAGTAATTGTGAAAATTATCCTTCTTAAAAGAAAAGGTAGAATTCAAAAAAAAAAAAAAAAATGGAAAATGTTTCTGAGACTGTCTTAAGAGGATACTGCGGTTTGATTCTGCGATCATCATCATTCATCATTCAGTGATTCATTCATTATTGAATCAGTAAAATGTTTTAAGGTCATTAGTGTGGGCTGCAGCTGAAAATCATCCGGTGGTAACACAAAGTTTACCACCTGACGTTATTTTTTTTATTTAGTTTTATTTCTTCTATTTTTACTACCTACTCTCTTTATTTGTTTTAAGTTTTTTTGCCAATAAACGCAATTTTCTTTCATTCTTTCAATAAATTATTAGGTTAAACTGTAAAAAAAGCTTTTAGACAATCAATAAGTAAAATCTATACTAATATTATAAAGCTGAACTGTTTGTTTGGTTGAACGCACTAATCTCAGGTACTACTATTCTACCTTCGAAAAAAATGTTTTTGTGAAAAATAGTCCATTTATCAAGGAAAGCTTATGGCTAAGTAACACAACGCTACGACGAACAAGAGCCAAGCAGCGGGTGGAAACCGCAGGAGCTAGCTAGTATTTCAAAAAGCCTATAAAATGCTCCCACTGCTGGAACACAGGCCTCCTCTCTATGAGAGGTAGTTGGCCATAATCCACATCGCGGGCCTCTTATTACACGTCTTGGAATTTTTGGTTCTAGGACATGTCGGTTACTTCACGATGTTTTCCTACCCCGGCAGGGTTTGGTCCTTTACTCACCGCCCGCATGGGCGCCAACGGTGGCCGGAGATCGTCTGCCGACGTACCCGTGGGCGTCTGCGTGGTACTACCACTGCTACACGCTATCGTCTCCTTCACGTGGCCCGCCTCCTCCTTCGCAAGCATGACTGCTTCGCAGAAGGAGGTTTATTTTACATTCACGGACTCCGGATTTAGAGTGAGTGTTCTATTAGGTACAATTCTGCCTAAAATTTCGGGGACGGATAACAGAATGATGTTAACAGTATATAAAGGTGCTTTTATATCTCTAAAATGAATACCTACACGCTCACCTGTGTCTGAATTCCGAATTTTCAAGCAATTTCAATTCAAGGCCTATGTTTGATTGTCTACCTTAATTGCAATGTATTGTTGAACAGAATGTAATCTTCGAACATTGTATGTTCAAAGCCGTTGGGAATAAAACGACGATTAAATACGGAGCAGCTTTCAGAATCTTATCGTCGAAATTGTCGGAGATAGTTTGTCCTTAATGGTTGTAATAATTATGATTGATCGCGTTCAGCTGGAACTTACATATCTTGTAAACTATTATTATATGGATGTTGTCTTGAACACAGCTACATTACTATACATTTTGTCCGCGTCTTTGTACGTTTGGAGTTTTGAATTTAGAATGATTACTTTCGAACTACGCACAAGTCGAAATGAGACGTTAGAAGTGGAAGGAATAATTCGCCGCGGCAGGTAAGATCCTCGGTGGCTCAGTTGGAAATGAGCGTCGGATGTACTGAATCCGAAGGCCGCAGGTTCGAATCCTGCCCGCGGATTGGACTTTTCTTTCCTGAGAAAATCGTCACAAAAAATCCTAAGAAATAATACATCATCATCATCCTGCCTAGCGTTTACCCACTATATTGGGGTCGGCTTCCAGTCAAACCGGATGCAGCTGAATATCAGTATTTTACATGGGGCGACTGCCTATCGAACCTCCACAACCCAGTAATCGGGTAAAACGACACCCCATGGTAAGACTGGTTGTCAGACTTTAGAGCTTCTCACTAATAGTAACGACTGTCAAAGATCTACAAATGACAGGTGGGACCAATGGTTTTACGTGCTTTCTAAAGCACGGAGGATAGGTACTCTCTATGACAGATGGTCACCCATTCACAGACCGACCTCGGCAAGCGCGGCTTAACCCGGAAGATCGGCCTGTGTGGTTGTAATTATTTAGCCACGAGCTCCTCCTAAGAAATAATTCATAAAGAGTCGTAAATGATGCTATTCAATGTAAAAAACACACCTTTCACTAAATCGTTTATCAAGCATGATGAGCGTCAGCATTGGCCGTTGTACCGATCGTTAGATTTCCATAATCTGATGAAAAATTACAGGCAAAGAGATTACAGGTGACAGTAACGCAGTTATGCAAAGCCTTCCGACCAACAATGGACCAAGAAGATTGATTGCTGTGGACAAAACGGGTAAGCCAGTGCACAATCTCGTTAATTTCACACTTCACTTTCTCGGGTGAGGTAGTTAGAGATACAATACGAATCAGGCATTATGGCAATTAAATGTTATAAAAAAATCTAATTCTAACTCCGCGATAAAAATCCAGGCTTAGTGCAGGATGCATGGAATGTTTTTCCGTTTTTCTTACACGTGTGCATATGCATGGTTCCTATGCTGCATGTGCATATGCATGAGGCCGGGAGGGTGAAATGGCAACCTGCACCAAGCCTGGATTTTTGTCGCGGAATTAGAACTAGATATTTTATATCACATTTAATTCTACGTTGTTGTTACTGAAGATCGAAAAACAAAGTTTAAAACATAAACAGTGAATTTCTAATTAATTTTCTAAACCTACTCGCCAAAGAAGACCAAAATATTTCCGAAACAATGGTTCACTTTACACTGCCACCCATAATACTGTTTTGTCTCGCACCTGTTGCGAGCATGCACCAATTTTGTGACGAAAATGATAGATAGTGTGAACGCAAGCCGATATATTCTCTCCAACAAATACCTCGTTGATATACAGACCTATGTAGTGTCACTTTTAGAACTGCGTTTCCGAAACAGTTTTGGATAATAAATCTGGACTCAGGACTGTTGTATTGTTGATTTGTGAGTGTGTTTGTATGAGATAAACGTTTCGGGGGCTAGGCATTTGTTTTTTGGTCGCAAGGTTGAATGATTTAGCGGTATTTCAGTTAGTGGAGTACGCTGTGTTGGGAAAAAATGGCTCCGAGAGTGCGCGTATTTTGTGTTATGAAAGTGACAATACTTCAAAAATGCTTCTCAGCTAATAGCTAGGGTTGAGATTTAGATGACCGTTCCATAGTATTTTCTTCTTCCTGCCCTTATCCCATTCTACTTGGGGTCGGCGCAACTCTCTCCTATCACACGTCACAGTATCATTTACTCCTTTTTCGATCATATCATTCCTTAGAGAATCCATGCATCTTTTCTTTGGCCTTCCTCTTCCTCTCCATCCGTCCACATTCATACTCAATCAATCTCTTCGTCACATGGGTGT
Source organism: Agrotis segetum (assembly GCA_036375495.1). Taxonomy (NCBI): domain Eukaryota; kingdom Metazoa; phylum Arthropoda; class Insecta; order Lepidoptera; family Noctuidae; genus Agrotis; species Agrotis segetum. The sequence goes on from JAQSVV010000031.1 coordinate 3,830,642, forward strand.
CATCCCTCCTCATCTCATGTCCATACGAGGATAGGGGATTATTTTTATCGTGGTGAAATCATCAAATAAGTCCTCCCCACCCAGGGCGGGGCGGGAGGGATTGTCAGACTCGTACTGACTAAAATCCACGGTGTTCCTTAAATAGCACTTTACCTTTTAGGATCATTGTGACCCTGTTAAGAAAGTTCCGCGAGCCAGTACTTTGTCCTAGTACTGTTCATGTGACTGTCGTTCAACTGTCAAACTACAAATGCAATACGGAAGGTAACATTGACTATACTGAACTCCGTTAAATTTCTAAAAATAGATTTCTATCTACGAGTATCAGCATTAGTTTGGTTCTTAAAATCAATAATTAAACTTTCAACATAATAAACTAAAATTATGTTATATTATTCAATGAATGTTAAATAGTCATTTAAAAAGAACGAAGGGGATGAACCAAGTACTTAAATGATCATTTAGAAAATAAATTACTACAGATTTCTTTACAGCTTTATTTTAAGATCAAGCGGAATAAATGACATCCAATCTAGATAAAACCATTTAGCAAAGGCATTACAGTTAAGACCATTAATTAGCGATAAAACTCAAATAAATATTACCATAAATTCCTTTTATAACCTCCCCTCGTAATATTCGATAATATCATTTTAATGTCTCCTAACGATCGTATAAAAATGTAAATATCGGGAAACCGTGAGTGATTTTTCTTGTATTGTGATTTGGATTTAAAAGATTTCGAATGTTCCTTTGATTACGAAGTAATTGGGTTACTGTGAACCTTTTTGTGAACTTATGAGTTGGGGTTTGGCGTGAATTTAATAACAGCGATTTATCAATTTACAAATCCTTGGATTACCTACTCTTTATAAATATGTTTTATAGAGAATTTTTGATATCACTCACAACGTCACCGTTCGCTTCTTGAAATTCAAATCCTGGAAGATGCCAGTTGTTGGACTGGAAAGGATGGTATAACCACAAGAGGGGATCCACATTTCACTGATTGAGCTTCACACTGGCATCCCACAGCCCAACTTCACACTTTTCCTTTTCATAGACCTCTCTTTATTGCCAGGGTCATCCAAGATTTGCACATGATGGCAATAATATTCTCGTAAGCAATTTTAGTAAGATAGCTTGCTATATTTGCTTAGCTATACAACCTTAACCTAAACCTAGACAAATTACTTTCAAAATATTGCATCTAAGGTTTTTGGTTGCTCTTTGATATCTTTTTGCAGTTTCCATCATTGGTATTGCTGGTATAAAATTAAGAATGGAATGTCACTTACAGCCGTATCTATAGTCAAGTGAAAGTAATCAATTTTTTTTTAAGCAAAAGACCTGTATTTTAAAAAAGTGGGTACCGTAAAAGAAACCAAAGGTATATTCTATATTCTTACAGTTCAAACTTCAAGCAATTATTAAACTACTTTCTAAAAATCGTCTCATAATTATGACATTTACTAAAGTAAAACCTTTTACTTGTTTATAGATACGGGGGTTATTAGTCTACCTATGCAATCTAATTAATCAAAATCGTTGATCAGTATGTTTCCAGGCGCATTGTCAAAATACTGGAACATTGCTCTGATTGCCGTTTCCTAAAACCTCTTGAGTTTAAAAATCTAGTTAATCATAATCTCAAAGCGAGTTCATCAAAACCTTGTCTTAAGGCAATTGCCTAACCTTTTCGCCAAAACCCACTAAATTCTGACCTCACCGGAACGTTTTTTCCCGACACTCCCTTTCATTAGTAAGGGTTTCCTTATCAAAGACGGGTATAATTTTAGTTATTTATTACAACGCCCGACTCACCGATCTGACTTTGATAATGTCGCTTAAGTTATTAAGTGCTTTCCCTCTAATAACTACGTAATATAAACGATTAGGGTTGTGTGTAATTTACGCAATAAAGATTAACATCTATGGTTTTCTACGTGTGGTAAAAAGTGCGTGGAATAGTGGGCGGGGAGAGTAATCAAAATAAATTGGAGTAGCGGTCATAGAATGGTTTGTGAAATATAGAGGCGCTCCCGGCCGCGTCAGCACAGTCACCTGTTTTAGAACATTCCACAATTCCATTTTGAGTTTTGAGCATTCCTACCATTATCCTGTAATGTAAAGCCTCGTTTTTAGGGTTCCGTAGTCAACAAGGAACCCTTTTAGTTTCGCCATGTCCGTCCGTCCGTCCGTCCGTCCGTCTGTCCGCAGTTTAGCTCAGAGAGAGAACTGTAATTTAGTGTAAATATACGGATTTGTTGTGCCGAAAAAGTGGTAAAATAAAATCTCGTAAAATATTTTTTTTAGGGTACCTCCTTTACACGTAAAGTAGGGATGTTTTTTTTTTTCTCTCGTACCCCTTAGTGTGGGGTACCTATCAATAAATAGGTCTTTCAAAAATATTGATAGTTTCCACTAACAATTTTTTGATAAAAAAATTCATTTGTGAAATATTAAGCATTAAAGTGCTAAATTTTGCTCGACTCGAGTGTCCCCCCCCTCTACCAGCTAAACGGTTATGTTTGGGAGTGTGAAAAAATTCACAATAGTAGTGTACATAACGAAGTTTAAAAGAAAATTGTCATGACTAAGTAGACTTTACAACTTTAAGAGTACCTAACAGTTGACCAACTTATAAAATGTACTTGGATAACATATTTTCTTAAACAAAATGTATCGGAGAACAAGTTGAACAGTAAAAACATACCTATTAAAGGTATGTTTTTACGGTATGTTTTTTGGGGATAGGTAGGTTTTTATCGTCAACTATTTTTAACTAACTTCAAAAAAAGGAGGAGGTTCTAAATTCGTCGTAATCTTTTTTCTTATGTATTTTCACTGATTTCTCAAAGACTCCTGGACCGATTTTGAAAATCCTTCTTTTTAAAATTAAATTCAGCGAATCAGTTTAGTTAGGTCGCTTAAGTATATTGATCGGCAACTACGGAACCCTACAATGTGCGTGGCCCGACACGCACTTGGCCGGTTTTACTATGAATACGAATGGGCGTTTTTCCATTAGACGGCACGACACCGGCACGGCACCGGCACGGCCCCGGCATGGCCGTGCACCGGCACCGGCGCCGGGGCTTCGTTTTTCCACTGCACCGGTTCCTAACCGGCGCCGGTTCCTCAGCATGGTTTTATTTCTTACTAGCTGTGCCCGCGACTTCGTTCGCGCGGATGTCGGAATTTAACAATGTATTTTTTAGTGCGAAGCGACTAATTCTCGCCACGTTTTTCAATATATTTGAATAACAATTCAAGAATATTTGATGTGTTTGATCGCCCTCTGTTGTTCAAAGGCATTTACTATGAATACGAATGGGCGTTTTTCCATTAGACGGCACGACACCGGCACGGCACCGGCACGGCCCCGGCATGGCCGTGCACCGGCACCGGCGCCGGGGCTTCGTTTTTCCACTGCACCGGTTCCTAACCGGCGCCGGTTCCTCAGCATGGTTTTATTTCTTACTAGCTGTGCCCGCGACTTCGTTCGCGCGGATGTCGGAATTTAACAATGTATTTTTTAGTGCGAAGCGACTAATTCTCGCCACGTTTTTCAATATATTTGAATAACAATTCAAGAATATTTGATGTGTTTGATCGCCCTCTGTTGTTCAAAGGCAGTACCATTCAATTGCTACTGGATTATGGTAGCCATACACCATACTGCCTATTTGTCAAATCGGCAGAATGCTGCCAATTTGATCAAATAGAATTGACCGTGTATGGGCGTGGAATGCCAATTTGATGGCATGTCATGCCAATTTTGATAGGTCATCAAATCGTTTTGACACAACGTCAAATCGGCAGCAGTGATGCCATCTTAGCAACTTCATCGCTAGTTAGCTAATTTTATAAAGGTGCTAGAAAAAAAGCTAAAAAGTGCAACTTGTGGCTAAACTTTTTAGCTCCTTTTCTACAGGGACGGTTAGGCCACGTTCACACGGCGATTATTTTCGCGTATACCGTACACGAGATTTTAAAAACTGAGGTTTTAGCACATGGATCACATATTGTACACTCGTAAAAAAAAGTGTTATTCATTTTATTTTAAACCAAAATACTATTGAAAACTTGAGAGGTGTCAAGGGACCACGAAAGCAAGGTAAAAAAAGGTTCATGCAATTTTCGACATCATTGACATTTATGCAAACACCTGGTTTTAATGAAGGAGCAATGTTAACAAATGAGAATGTGAGAAAAAGAAACTAAATTTTTCATGTCGATAAGGTCGAAAATCCCTTGCACCACTTTTTTTAACTTGCTATCGTTAAGCAAGTGTTTTCCGACCTTCAAGCGATTTTCGACCTTATTGACAATGATGCAAACACCGGATTTTAATGAAGGAGCAATGTTAACGAATGAGAATGTGAGAAAAACAAACTAAATTTTTAATGTCGATAAGGTCGAAAATCCCTTGCACCACTTTTTTTATCTAATTTCGATAGTCTCATGATGAAATGAAAAGGTGCTAGAAATTGTAGCTGTCGTCACCGAATAATAGCCAGATCTAGTTGCTGAGTTGGCATCACTGCTGCAGATTTGAAGTTGTGTCAAATCAATCGTTCGATAGGCAGTATGGTGTATGGGGTATATGGACGAACTGCCGATTTGAATCAATTGCAAGCGTCAAATCTATCGTTCATATAGGCAGGATGGTGTATGGCTACTATTAGAGTAATGAATGAAAAATGAATTGATAAAATAAAAAAATATTATGTTGATATAAATAATAAATAAAAATGTTATGTTTCATTTATGTAATTCATTGAATGACACACAAAAACATTTATTTCTCCTAAAAAATAATATACCATGATCATTAGACTTTCAGAAGTAAAGAGGCTAAATTAACCTTATTACGAGCCACAAACCGAGTCTCACGCCCTCCACCCCGCGTCCTCCTACACGCCTGCGCACTCACACACGCACACGGCTACAATTCATACACATTATGCACATTTGCCGGCCGGCACCGACTGGGAAGCTTGCTACCCCGGCGACGGCGACGGCGCCGGCAGGACTCAACGCCGGGCCGACGCCGGCGCCGGTAAGTGGAAAAGCGATCCATACATTTTCATATATTCTTGCTTCCCCGGCACCGGCGCCGGTGCCGGCGCCGGCTAATTGCAAAACGCCAGGCCAGCACCGACTAGGAAGCTTATTACCCCGGCGCCGGCGACGGCGCCGGCAGGACTCATCGCCGGGCCGGCGCCGGCGCCGGTAAGTGGAAAGGCGAGCCATACATTTTCATATATTCTTGCTTCCCCGGCACCGGCGCCGGTGCCGTGCCGTCTAATGGAAAAACGCCCATTCTCAACAAAGCAAGATTCAATTCTAAGCATTACGTTTCAAATAGACGCTCCTTGTAAGTCAGTCTTTGCCTGTAAAGATATACCGCCAGCATTCTCATGTAATGAAATGGTAATGTTAATTATTTTCAATTGATACGCAGATAGCTTATAAGGGTTGTTGTAAGTTCGACACAAAAATAATTCCCCACGAAAAAAAAGGGTTGCTCCTGTTGTGTGTTCGACACAAAAATAATTCCCCACGAAAAAAAAGTTTTGCTCCTATTCTCCTAGTACTTTCTGGATGAGATTCCGCATTTTGTCCTCGTCGTCAGCTATCATACAACAACTCGTTTATAATCTCGATTAACTCGTATAACAGTTTTTATCCCGATTTTATCTCCCCGTGGTTTTTTTTTTTAATTAATTTGTAGACATAAAGTATTTCATGTTCTCGAGTGGCAACCACGGAGTAGAAGACGCAGCGTAGGTAGGCCTCCCACTAGGTGGACCGACAACATCGTGAAGGTCGCGGGCAACCGATGGATGCAAGTGGCGAATAGGCATTCGGTGTGGCGGTCTTAAGGGGGAGGCCTGTGTTCAGCAGTGGACGTCTTTTGTCTGATGATGATGATATTTCAGTCAGAAACCTGCAAGGAATGACAGGGTCAAGACTAATAAGCCATTTATATGATAATTCTTCTTTCGAAGTGGATATTGAAGATTAGACGTACTATTTTATTTATTAAACACGGTAGAAAAAAATCTGATTTGACACAATACCTGATTAAATGCTCTCTTATTAGCATACGTATAAGGTTTATTTTTGTTTAGCAAGTGCTAGGTCGCTTACTATGTAACATTTTTTTAATGATTCGGTATGAGGTCCCGAGCTGTTATGTATTGCTCGAATAACTTTCTGCTCAGTTTAATATTCTTGAAAATATCACCAGCGTATATCAATATTTATTACTTAGGGTTTTTGGTGATTTAAAGTACTGGTTTAGTTGTAGTATGAATAGTTTGAATTTTATCAGCTATCTCTTTTTTTTCATGTGGCATTGCAAACACAGAAACACATTTTATTATACAATCGACAAAGTTGAATTATGACCCACCATAAGCTTATTTTCTTACAGACATTCTTACACAATGGGGATGGCAACTCAAAGCTAATTGTAGATGGCGCTGCGATAGTTGATCTACCTTGTACAAAAAACAAACAAGATTTATTACACTTGCCTTCCCCATTAGGTCCACATTTGCGTGCACATAGTCATCTCCATGGTAACAACTTTTATCTTTGTTATTTTGACTGATTCAAAACTATTTATTGTCATAATGGGTCATGATTCATATTTGTCGTCTGTACATAAATACCCAGACCCGGAACTTATGCAGGGATCGAGATACCTTCTTGTATCCCGGGGTCGCGGGACTGTCGCATCAGGTCATCGTGACCATCGAACGTAAAGGGCTATTGAAGGACCATGGATTTTAGTCATTACGAGTTTGACAGACTCCCGTCCCAGGTTGAGAGGACTCATGGTGATTTAACCACAATCAATAAAAAAATACGTGTGGCACTCGGGGACTACCGCGGTAAAGCTATTACGTAGAATTTTTATCAACTTATGCATTTTTAGGGTTCCGTAGTCAACAAGGAACCCTTATAGTTTCGCCATGTCCGTCCGTCCGTCCGTCCGTCCGTCCGTCCGTCCGTCCGTCTGTCCGCAGTTTAGCTCAGAGACGCACAGTACTAGAGAGCTGTAATTTGGTGTAAATATACGGATTTGTTGTGCCGAAAAAGTGGTAAAATAAAATCTCGTAAAATATTTTTTTTTAGGGTACCTCCAGTACTTACACGTAAAGTGAGGATTTTTTTTTTCTCGCGTACCCCTTAGTGTGGGGTATCATTAAATAGGCCTTTATAAAATAATGTGAGTTTCCATTATCAATTTTTTGATAAAATAAATCGTTTGTGAACTATTAAGCTTTAAAGTGCTAAATTTTGCTCGATTCGAGTGTCCCCCCCCTCTACCAGCTAAACGGTCATGTTTGGGGGTGTGAAAAAATTCACAATAGTAGTATATATAACGAAGTTTAAAAGAAAATTATCACGACTAAGTAGGCTTTACAACTTTACGAGTAATAGTCGACCAACTTATAAAATGTACTTCATATCATATTTTCTTAAACGAAATGTATCGGAGGCAACTGCAAATGTAAGTTTGTCAACTTTATTTTTACAGCTTATAAAGGTATGTTTTTTGGGGATAGGTAGGTTTTTATCGTCAATTATTTTTAACTAAATTCAAAAAAAGGAGGAGGTTCTAAATTCGTTGTAATCTTTTTCTTATGTATTTTCCCCGATTTCTCAAAGACTCCTGGACGGATTTTGAAAATTCTTCCTTTTAAAATTAAATTCAGCGAATCAGTTTAGTTAGTTCGCATAAGTATTTTGATGGGCAACTACGGAACCCTACACTGTGCGTGGCCCGACACGCACTTGGCCGGTTTTTTATTTTTTTAAGCTATGTGCAGCCGCGTCCATCAATAGAAACGTCAATAAAAGCAAACACCGTGTCGAAGTCTGTCGAATTAAAACGACGTTAGAATAAGCGAGGTGTTAGGTTTATTTCGTTAGGTTATTTTCGTTACGGAATTTCTTGATTCGGTCGCCGCGCTCAGAGCTCGTGAAAAAAGCTTTGCTTAAAACTTCTTACATAGTTTAATATCATCAATCAATCTACAACGGATTACTAGACTAACTTAAACTACAAAATATTTGACTTTACAATAACTTACATTCAAACAACAACCCTGGAATATAACGAAACGGTCCTCCCAATCGCCTAGGGAAACAAAAGAAGAACGGCAGATCCCTGCCTATCAATCTAGGGATAACCTAAGCGTATTAAGGCTGATTCTTATTTATTTCATGTACCTTTTACGTATCAAATACGCACATGAAAGTGTAACCATTTTTGCCTTTTATATCGTCGTAAAGCGTAGATTTTGGTGGTCGATTTGTTCAGCCCGTTGGGAATTGCCGATGTATTGAGGTTTATGAGTTTTTGATGTGGTTTTGTGGGCTATCTTTTATGTTGGTTGTTGTTTTAAAGCGTGGAGGTGAAAGGGTTATTAGTTTATCTATTGTAATTAATAGTTAAAAGAAATTGGTGTAATTAGCCGTTGATTTCTAAAGTAAAGATGTCCAAAAACAATACACTACAAAGTTGAAGGAGCAATTAGCGTGCTCGATTGTGCTTCGCCTTATTGTCGGTTTTTAGACAAACACGTAGGGTTATGCAATGTTTTCGAGGAGAGGGATCGTTATAAAACTTTAGCTTTTAGACCAGACTCCGCAATACCAAACCAAAAATTCTTAAGAAAAGGTCCAAAAATCAACACAAATTAAATCTCTACGGCCAAACAAACAAACAGATATAAATAAAGCCTTTCTAGACAAGTTGCATTTAAAGTTTCAAGCCAGTGCCTTTATTGGAGACAGTCACGTGCTTCCAGCTCGCGACGTGGACTGAAATCACGACGTAATAAACTAATATTGCTGGCGAATTGTTCTTCTTCTATTTTAATGGAGTTTTCAATTCTGATGGTGTTTTATGTTGGACTTTGAAAAGTGCATGTTTTAGTTTTATGAGGTCGCGTTCAGTTTTGTAAATGTTTGTTGGAATTTGAACTTACAGATAGATTTGGGACCACATGGTTGTGGCAAAAGTTGTTGAAGGAATCCGGGATTCCAATTGCAAATGCATAATGCTATTATTCGTTGTTCACTCTATTATGTATTTCACTCAGCTATTATTCGGTGACCGATAGCTACAAATTTATAAAATTGTAGCTATCGTCACCGAATAATAGCCAAATGCATCACTGCTGCCGATTTGACGTTGTGTCAAATCGATTTGATGACCTATCAAATTGACATGTCATGCCATCAAATGCAACAAAACAATTGCAAGCGTCAAATCGATCGTCGATAGGCAGGATGGTGTATGGCTACTATAACGAATACTGTGACCCCCGAACGTAAAGTGTTATTGAAGGACACCGTGTATTTTAGTAAGTCTGACAGTTCTTGGTGGGAGGACTCATTTGATGAATTTACAACGCTAAAAAGACAGGCTAGATTTGTGCAAACAGAATTCAATTCTCCGCTGGATAAGGATAATGTCCGATAGTCAAGGAAAAATCGCACTGCTCCACTTTAATGGAAGATTTCTTCTTTCTCTCTAGACTTCTTCTTCATTGATATATTTGAAACTATGAGTAAATCAACGAAATCAAAAAGAATGTTGTAAATTATTACAACAATTACGCCGTCCGTCCGTAACAAGTTGCCGATGTTTAGCATGAATTATCATGCTAAACATCGGCAACTATATTTTTACACACTCTGTTTATCGTACATCTAAACGTTCAGTCCAAATCATAAGTATTATCCTACTAATATTATAAATGCGAAAGTTTGTGAGGATGTATGTATGTGTGTGTAAATAGGTATGTTTGTTACTCCTTCAAGCAAAAACCACTGAACGGATTTGCCTAAAATTTGGTACACAGATAGTTTACAACCTGGATTAACACATAGGATAGTTTTTATCTCGAATTTATGTTCCCGTGGGATGATTTTTGAATTGTAGCGGGTGAAGCCGCTGGCAATAGCTAGTTTTCTATATGAATAAATTATGGTATTAAGGTTTTTTTGGTTTACACTAGGAATTTCTCCGTGGGTACATTTACAAACATACATACACAAACACTCAGACCTGGAACAACTAAAAACTCAGCCAACCGTGTCGATTTTAGACCTCCTGGTAATATTAACCTTATAAACTCCACACTAAACATGATTATCCACTTTACGTTTCCAAAAACCCTAGAGAAAAAGACTAGGTATAAAACTTCAAATAGGTAATAAGTTTACCTTTTGCCTCTAAAACCTACTGACCGAAAGTACCTGAAACTAGGTGAACACAGAATCGGCTTTATAGCGGCTTAAATTTTTAAGGTAAGAAACGGGTCAGGTTTTAAAATTGAATGAGTGTACCGTTATCCGACCTCGGTCTGGGTATCGCATCAAAAAGATAGTTTTATACTTTTATGGATACATGGGTTTGCTAGTGAAATATTTTATGTTTAGAGGGAAAAGTGATGCTTTAAGGAAAATGGTGGACATTACCTTGTTTGGAAGTTAATATCCTACTAATATTATAAATGCGAAAGTTTGTGAGGATGTATGTATGTGTTTGATGTTTGTTAATCTTTCACGCAAAAACCACTGACCGGATTTGTCTACAATTTGGTACACAGATAGTTTATAACCTGGATTAACACATAGAATAGTTTTTATCCCAATTTTATATTCCCGTCGGATAATTATCGAGTTGTAGCGGGTGAAGACGCTGGCAACAGCTAGTATTATTATAAATGCGAAAGACTGTGAGGATGTATTTACTCGTATGTGTATGATATTTGTTAATCTTTCACGCAAAAACCACTGAACGGATTTGACTGAAATTTGGTACACAGATAGTTTATAACCTGAATTAACTTATTTTTTCCCGATTTTATGTTCCCGTGGGATAATTATCGAGTTGTAGCGGGTGAAGACGCTGGCAACAGCCAGTAAAATAATTATACAAGAATACAAAATTCCATTCATGTGAAGCACTAATCAAAACATTATATATCGTGGAAAGACAAACAATAACGCTCAACGCTTAAAGGAACACCATACAAATATACAATAGAGGATTAATGGAATATATTACAACACCAACGTCGTATAGAATGGTTTTAGTTAAACCATAACTCACACATACGTGTGTGCTTTTGAAGGCATGAGCCACGACTAACGTGATCGAATAATAGACCTAATTTGAAGAGGAAAATCAGTTGTTCTACTAAATGTAAATATTCGAAATCAAATCGTTAGATCATCATCATCAGCCTACAATATTCCCACTGCTGGGACACAGGCCTTTCCTCGCCGAGTAAGTCACGTGGGCAAAAGCCAATGCGCAAGCCGCCAGCATGTTTTTTTTTCTTCAACCAGCGGCTCGGTTGCTTTGGTGTGTAGACAGCATAAGAGGGTGTGTGCCATAATCCACTACTCAGTCCCAGTGCTGTTTGGTAGATGTCACATACATGTCTTAGAATTTTTGATTCTAGAACATGCCACAGCCAGTTTCATTACCATGTTTGCTTTCGTCGTTTTGAGAGCAATGGTGATGAAATAAATTACGACCTACAACGCATAAGTTGGGATCGATACAACTGGGTATCGGTACAATTGTCAGATATATCAGTACCCTATTAACCCTTATTATCACGAGTTTTTACTATTTTAATTCACAGCGTATTTCAAAAAATTGAACAACGCTTCTGGTGTGCGAAGATGGGACTAATTCTTTCCTTGATATTTGTCAATTTAGAAATGTGAAAGATCCTTTTAATTTACTTTTTTTTTATATACTTTATATCAAAATAACTTGAATTTTAGACTTTTAATAATTACTCTGAAGCTCTGCATATAGGTAGAGTACATACTTCATAACGTCACTACGATTATGACAAACTTCTTTCACGTTCATACCGATCGCTGGTAATATGACCTGACGGTCATACATTTACGCCGCTTGTTTTTTGTACTATGCACCTGATCTTTCTGAAAAACTTCAGTAAAGCAGTGGACGCGTCTTCCAGCATTTTCAACTAGGACACGAATGTCACGATTATCTTCTTTCTTAACTTGCCCTTTTTGTAGAACTCTTCCGAATCTATTTACGTTTGAAGTTTCAATTTCATGCATGACAACCCATTTGACTTCAAGATAAGTTCTTTGGTCACAAATTCACAAACATAAACCACATGCTCAACCACGAAACAAAAAAAAAAAAACACTTTCCCAAAAGATTTAAATGTATGTACCTTCCGGATAACAACACACGTCCCATTTTTAGGGTTCCGTAGTCAACAAGGAACCCTTATAGTTTCGCCATGTCCGTCCGTCCGTCCGTCCGTCCGTCCGTCCGTCCGTCTGTCCGCAGTTTAGCTCAGAGACGCACAGTACTAGAGAGCTGTAATTTGGTGTAAATATACGGATTTGTTGTGCCGAAACGTGGTAAAATAAAATCTCGTAAAATATTTTTTTTTAGGGTACCTCCAGTACTTACACGTAAAGTGAGGATTTTTTTTTTCTCGCGTACCCTTTAGTGTGGGGTATCATTAAATAGGCCTTTAAAATATAATGATAGTTTCCATTAACAATTTTCTGATAAAAAAATTCGTTTGTGAAATATTAAGCTTTAAAGTGCCAAATTTTGCTCGATTCGAGTGTCCCCCCCCTCTACCAGCTAAACGGTTATGTTTGGGGGTGTGAAAAAATTCACAATAATAGTATATATAACGAAGTTTAAAAGAAAATTATCATGACTAAGTAGGCTTTACAACTTTACGAGTAATAGTCGACCAACTTATAAAATGTACTTGATATCATATTTTCTTAAACAAAATGTATCGGAGACAACTGAAAATGTAAGTTTGTCAACTTTATTTTTACAGCTTTTATAGATATGTTTTTTTGGGATAGGTAGGTTTTTATCGTCAACTATTTTTAACTAAATTCAAAAAAACCGGCCAAGTGCGTGTCGGGCCACGCACAGTGTAGGGTTCCGTAGTTGCCCATCAAAATACTTATGCGAACTAACTAAACTGATTCGCTGAATGTAATTTTAAAAAGAAGAATTTTCAAAATCGGTCCAGGAGTCTTTGAGAAATCAGGGAAAATACATAAGAAAAAAGATTACGACGAATTTAGAACCTCCTCCTTTTTTTGAAGTTAGTTAAATAGTTGACGATAAAAACCTACCTATCCCCAAAAAAACATACCGTAAAAACATACCTGTTAACGCTGTAAAAATAAAGTTGACAAACTTACATTTGCAGTTGATTTATTGTTTCTCCGATACATTTTGTTTAAGAAAACATTTTACCCAAGTACATTTTATAAGTTGGTCGACTATTACTCGTAAAGTTGTAAAGCCTACTTAGTCATGATAATTTTCTTTTAAACTTCGTTAGTACTATGGTGAATTTTTTCACACCCCCAAACATAACCGTTTAGCTGGTAGAGGGGGGGGACACTCGAATCGAGCAAAATTTAGCACTTTAAAGCTTAATATTTCACAAACGAATTTTTTTATCAAAAAATTGTTAATGGAAACTATCATTATTTTTTAAAAGCCTATTTAATGATACCCCAGACTAAGGGGTACGCGAGAAAAAAAAAATCCTCACTTTACGTGTAAGGACAAGAGGTACCCTAAAAAAAATATTTTACGAGATTTTATTTTACCACTTTTTCGGCACAACAAATCTGTATATTCACACCAAATTACAGCTCTCTAGTACTGTGCGTCTCTGAGCTAAACTGCGGACAGACGGACGGACGGACGGACATGGAGAAACTATAAGGGTTCCTTGTTGACTACGGAACCCTAAAAAGGAGGAGGTTCTAAATTCGTTGTAATCTTTTTTCTTATGTATTTTCCCCGATTTCTCAAAGACTCCTGGACCGATTTTGAAAATTCTTCTTTTTAAAATTAAATTCAGCGAATCAGCTTAGATAATTCGCATAAGTATTTTGATGGGCAATTACGGAACCCTACACTGTGCGTGGCCCGACACACACTTGGCCGGTTTTTTTCTTTTACAATAAAACTCCTTATTTCGTATTCCATTCGATTCAAACATGCAAAATCTTCCACTTCATTTAGTAAACGTTGAATCTTCGCCATTAAGACATTCAAGAAACAATTTGGCAGACTTCGGTTCAGTTTCGATTTACAACCTTATTTTTACCAACCACATGATATAAACCCCACCTTATGATAAAGGGATAAAGTCTAAAGTGGTGTCAACGAAGTGCATTTGATAGGAGAGGGAATTCAAAACGGGGCCAATGAGAATGTTCGTCGATTCAGTTCGTTTGAATGTTTACATGTGAGAGTTCGAGCGACTTGTAACGCTATTATGCTCTAATTACTGAACTAGTCTTTTAACTAACTATTTTAGAAAGGAAATTGGGACTAATTAGGTAACCAAACTCGATGTAGGTTGGAAATTTCTGAACGAAACATTTTCAACAGAAAGGTATATCATGTTATTGAAAACGCTTTTTTAAAACATACAACATGGAACATAAGTTTAGCTGGTACATTATAATAATTCTGACGAAAATCTAAATAATGAAATAATGCTTACTATGAGAGCTTAGTAGACATTTTTATCGTGGATAAATCAATATCGTGGATCATATTAATGAGTCCTACCACCCAGGGTAGAGTGGGAGGGACTGTCAGACTCGTACTGACTAAAATCCACGGTGTCCTTCCTTTAATAGCCGTTTACGTTCCAGGATCACCGTAATTGAATAAGTCCCGCGACCCCGGCAGGCTTAGGCCCTCTTAAGTCCACATCATTATGCTGAAACTCTTTGAGGAGCGTTGGAACACAACGCGCCATCGTAGACTGGATAAACATTTGAAGATGCAAATGGCAATAAAATTGTATATTGTATATTGGAATTGTACTTATTTTTGAATTTTGAAAGTCGTTGAAGGTATTCGAAACGCTTATTAATAATAGAAGGCTTCCTGGCCGTCGACCACCGTGGCTAATCACAACGGAGATAGTGCAGAAGTTTGTGCCAGGCACAGGTGCACTCTCTGTTCCTTTACTCCATAGCTACGGAACCACAATTCGACACGACCGGAGAGGAATTAGGCGCACAACCAACAGCTTTACGTGTTTTTCGAGTTACGCGAGTATCATACCTACATCTTCTAATAAAACCCAATGCTACCTTTTTTGCTCGACCCGGGTATCGAAGCCAGGACCCTACGCTCAATAGTCTCGTTTGTGATCACGAGATATTAAACACTTAAAAATATTTCACGATATATGGTTTCATTGAATTTTATAAATACTTAGTGTTATTCATTTTTATAAATTCATTGTTAGTCATTATTATAAAAATGCGAAAGTTTGTGAGGATGTGTACGTGAGTGTACATAGGTTTGTTTACTCTTTCACGCAAAAATCACTGAACAGATTTGGCTAAAATTTGGTATACAGGTAGTTTATAACCTGAATTAACACATGGGATAGTTTCTATCCCGATTTTATGTTCCCGTGGGATAATTTTCGAGGTGAAACGGGTAAAGCAGCTGACAACAGCTAGTCCTGCATATAAAATGAGTTACACCATTATCTCCCTTCAAATTTTCGCTTAAAACTTCTCCCTGCCGTCGAAATACGCTCAAATATAACCTACGTGTTTCCAACGTGAAATTATTCTCATCGCAAAACATCAAAATAGCAGTATTTGGACTCAAATTACAAGCATGCTATGCCTGAACAGAATTTTGCTTCTGACTGACATACAGATCGCTCTAATGGAAAACGGATACTTATTTGTTGATGGATATTAGACGGAATGGAATTAGTGGCTTCTGGATGAACGACTTTGATGTAGTAACGTTGAAAGATTTGCAATTAAACAGCTTTGGTAAAGCTTTTAGCCGTACCTTTAAATCTAGTACGGAATAATGCCAATCATGTTGACCCGGGCACGCCGCAATTCGGGCACGCCGCAATTGCGGCGGTAAGACCCCTCTTTGAGGAGTGGCTGGAGAGAAGTCATGGCGTCCTGACCTACCGCTTGACGCAGGTCCTCACCGGACACGGAAGTTTCGGGAGGTACCTGTGTCTGATGCGAAAGGAGGAGACGCCTGGGTGCCACCACTGCGAAGATCGCCCGGAGGACACGGTGGAGCATACGGTGCAAGACTGCCCAGCTTGGGCGGAGCACCGACGTGTCCTCACGGCTGCGATAGGCGGAGACCTCTCGCGCCCGGCATTGGTTGCGGCCATGCTGCGGGGCGAGACGGAGTGGGAAGCGGTCAGCTCCTTCTGCGAGGCAGTAATGCTCGTCAAGGAGGAGGCAGGCCGCGAGCGAGAGAGGACAGCGTCCTCCCTCCGCCCAAGCCGCAGTGGTAGGCGCCCACGGCGACGGACGTCGCAAGATGATCTCCGGCCACCGTAGGCGCGGGCATGCGGGCAGCGAGTAAAGGGCAACTCGCTGCCCGACCAAGGACCATGCCCGGGTCGACGGCGCGTTGTGTCCCACGCGCGCCTCAAAGAGCGTCAGCATAATGACGGGGCCCCCCTCTCAGAGGGCCAAAGCCTGCCGGGGTCGCGGGATTATTCCCTAACCGTAACCCCGGAACTTAACAGGCTATGAAGGACACCGTGGATTTTAGTCAGTAGAAGTCTGACAGTCCCTCCCGCCCTGCCCGGGGTTGGAGGACTCATTTGATGATTTTACCACGCTAAAAAAAAAAAAAAAAAACATGTTGACCAGACAGTTTCTCTGGTAGATAGTAGTCGTATATGAAACAATAAAAGTCATTCATATAGTGCGTAGCAATAGCATGCTGAATTGGAAATGGGGCGGCCAAGTCTGTAGACGGACTCACGGACAGAATGCAGTGTGGAACGACGCCCCGCGGCACGTTGGATTGATGATTTGAAGAAGATGGCTGGCTGCGGATGGTTGCGGATTTCCCAATACCAAAATGCTGTGTTAGGGGACTATTCGCCTCTATGGTTCTTGTCTCTAAGTACGAAACCCGTCAACTCGCTGTCCGACCATAGACCATGCCCGGGTCGACGGCGCGTTGTGTTCCACGCACGCCTCAAAGAGCGTCAGCAAGATGACGGGGACCACCTTTGGAGAGCCAAGGCCTGCAGGGGTCGCGGGTCTTATCTGAATACCGTGACCCTGGAATATAAAGGGCTATTGTAGGATACCGTGGTACAAGTACATTACAAGCCTGATAGTATATCCCGCCCTGCCCGAGGTGGGAGGACTTATTTGATGAATTTACCAAGCTAACAAAAAAAGTGCGATACCCGTGGTTGCGGCCTTAGTGACAGACGTTATGAAAACGAGCGCAAACTAAGAATGAATGATTTACGATTTGACAGATAGCAGCCTTTTTCTATCCATTAACGCCTGTTTCACGAACTGTAACTTACGACCTTCTGATTCGATACATAAAACCTGTTCTACACTATTCGCGCAGTGCATACGCAAGTTGCCTCGACGAAGTACTTGCCGAAGTTGATCAAAGTGCCGATGTATGTGACTACACAGTCGTGCAACTTAGCAAGGAGCTCATTGTGCCCTTTGACTCGATCGCAAAAACCGACAACAAATGGAAGTCGCCCGAAGCGAGCCGAAGTTGCACGAAGCGAAGCGAAGTGCCCTTCTACACTATCGTATTCGACCAACTTCGCGAGTAGTGTGAGCACGCTTTAGACGCTCTAAAAAAATGTCCATAAAAAAAATCATGAGGGAACCGGAATGTCCTAGAGCCAATAATTCAAAGACATGTGTCATGGCGTTGTAGATTATTACCCCACTCCCTCTCACAGAGAGGAGGCCTGTGACTCAGCAGTAAGTGACCATTGTAGGCTGATGATGATGAAGAAAGACAAGAAACTATTGAAGAAATTTTAGAAAGCAACAGACTACTAACTCACGAGAACACCATGAAAACTGGCAACGACACCGCCATACAACGTTCCATCATATTTTGGCTTCCTCCCAACAGTGCCCCGGAACAAATCCGTTGTTCATCGTAGTAAACAGTGTGTATACAATCGTGATATCACTGCGGTTGTAACAGCTGTTACACAGACGTGTCCTGGATTATTCCACTTTGTTCTACCAAGTTATGCCTGCATTTTGGAAAGTATGAGTTTACTTGCATATTTTTGTAATGACAAAATGGTAGGTACGTCTGCAAGTAATTCAAGATATTTTTTAAAAATAAAGTCGTCTTCAAAAAAAAAAAAACTTAATTTGAGATGCGTTTGCTTTTGACTGTATTTCTAGGTACCCTTAGTAGCGCGGAATCGGGGCGTATCCCTGATGCCTCGAAAAGTCGAGACGAGGCGGGAAGAGCTCCGGCGCGATCTCAGGGCAGTCTGGAGAGAACGACTATCGCAACCGAGGTACGGGCTAGCCGCAGTCGCGGCTGTAAGACCCCTCTTTGAGGAGTGGCTGGATAGGTCCCACGGCGTCCTCACCTACCGCATGACACAGGTCCTCACCGGACATGGCAGCTTCGGGAGGTACCTGTGCATGATAAAAAAAAAAGGAGGAAACGCCCGGGTGTCACCACTGCGAGGATCGCCCGGAGGACACAGTGGAGCATACGGTGCAGGAATGCCCAGCTTGGGCGGAGCACCGCCGTGTCCTCACCGCGGCGATAGGCGGAGACCTCTCGCGCCCGGCATTGGTTGCGGCCATGCTGCGGGGCGAGACGGAGTGGGAGGCGGTCGCCTCCTTCTGCGAAGCAGTCATGCTCGCGAAGGAGGAGGCGGGCCGCTTGAGGCAGAGGATACCGTCCTCTCTCCGCCCGAGACGCAGTGGTAGACGCCCACGGCGACGGATGTCGCGGGACGATCTCCGGCCACCGTAGGCGCGGGCATGCGGGCGGCGAGTAAAGGGCAACTCGCTGCCCGACCAAGGACCATGCCCGGGTCGACGGCGCGTTGTGTCCCACGCGCGCCTCAAGGAGCGTCAGCATAGTGACGGGGCCCCCCTATAGAGGGCCACAGTCCTGCCGGGGTTGCGGGACATACGTATACCGCGACTCCGGCACACAAAGGGCTACCGAAGGACACCGTGGATTTTAGTCAGTACAAGTCTGACAGTCCCTCCCGCCCTGCCCGGGGTTGGAGGACTCATTTGATGATTTTAACACGTAAAAAAAAAAAAAAAGGTACCCTTAGCATAAGTTTTCAGTATTTGAGACGTAAAGTAAACTGGAACTTTGACAATCTTAAATTGACAATCTTCAAGGGAAAAATTAGTTCCTTCTTCGCACACCAGATGCCTACGATTATTTATTATTCCACACAATAATCAAAGTGCCCACGGGTACCAGCTACGTAGGTACGGGCATGCAGATAGCGGATGTTCCACGTGCACCTCAAAGAGCTGTCAGCAAACTGATGGGATTAGAATGCCAAAGCCTGCTAGGGTCACGGGACTGTCTCATCAGGTAAACGTGACCCTGGTACATAAAGAGCTAATGAAGGATCATCGTGGATTTTCATCAATACAAGTCTGACAGTCCCTCCCAGGTGGTCGCCACTGTTGATTCTGGCTTCAGGAGTTGCAGTGGTTGGGAATCTCCCGTCCTGCCCTGCGTCCTGCTCTCTTACGATAAAGAAAGACTATAATCAAAATCTGTGCCATCTAGATCATTTAACGTGATTGACTAACATCCATTAATCCAAATTGTCGCGTTTGTCACCTACTTCTTTTAGCGTAGTATAATCATCAAATGGTGGACTACCCACCCAGAGCAGGGCAGTAGGGACTGTCAGACTTGTACTGACTTAGATCCATGGTTGTTGTTTAGTCCCGCGACCCCAGCCCAGGCTTTGGCCCTATAAGGAGGGCCCCGTCATAATGCTGACAATTTGTGAGGCGCGCGTGGAACACAACGCGCCGTCGACCCGGGCATGGTCCATGGTCGGACAGCGAGTCGGTCAGTTTATTCGCTACGACGTAAAATTAGTGAATGCCAAGCTCCATGAGCTTGACTCATCACCGCAAAGTTGCCTGTCGGTCTTCTACAGACTGTACTTCGGAGAGTGAGCCCAAGAACTCCACGACCTCATCCCACCAGCCCCCTTCTATCATCGCACATCTAGACACATACGGCAAATTACCATCCTTACTTAATTACCATTGCTACACCACCATTTCGCACACCGTGCGGACAGCGAAGAAGTGGAACTCTCTACCTGCTTCTGTGTTTCCGAACGATACAACCGTAATCTCTTCAAAGTTAAAGTGAACAGCCCCCCTAGACAAGTCGCAAACGATAATCGTTAACACTCGGTTCTCCCCAATAGATTTTCAACCTTATTCCTTCGAGTCTTTAGTTGAAAATCTATTTAGGATTTCTAAGCGTTAGCGACTGGAACGAACGACAACGCCATGAAATCTTCAATAGATATTCAACTAAAGACTCGAAGGAATAAGGTTGAAAATCTATTGGGGAGAACCGAGCGTTAACGATTATCGTTTGCGTCTTGTCTAGGGGGGCTGGCTTCTTTTGGGTAAGCTCGCTCCATCGTCGATCTTGTCTTAGTCATTCCTGACCTAGACTAAGGTCAAGAGTAAACCCTTCTCGGATAAAAAAATCCGACTAATATTTTCTTTTTTTTACTGTGGGTAACATTTAAAAGGCCAGAGTAGAACATATTCCTGTCGTGACCTACTGCCGTTAAACATTGATACTCATATTGCAAAATTTTACACAAATCTTACCTGTTCGATGGTGGATTGCAATAAGGGCGAAATTGCTTTATTTGTTTTACGAGTTTGTGTTTGTTTCTTTTGAAGTGTTATATTAGATAGGTACCTTTGTTGTTTTGTGTTGTTATGGGTTGTCAGAAACTATTACTGTCATGGTATGGTTGGGGCAGAGGCTATGTGATTGACTGCTGCTGCATGTTTTGGGATCGATTCCTGCATGGAACAATAATATTGATGTAGTTGGATCTGACTACTCGTGGATCGCATACACGACACATGAGAAATTTTAATACCAGCTTTATTTAAATACAAAGTTTTTAGGGTTCCGTAGTCAACAAGGAACCCTTATAGTTTCGCCATGTCCGTCCGTCCGTCTGTCCGCAGTTTAGCTCAGAGACGCACAGTACTAGAGAGCTATATTTGGTGTGAATATACGGATTTTTTGTGCCGAAGAAGTGGTAAAATAAAATCTCGTAAAATATTTTTTTTTAGGGTACC
The DNA here is from genome assembly GCA_036375495.1 of Agrotis segetum. Taxonomy (NCBI): domain Eukaryota; kingdom Metazoa; phylum Arthropoda; class Insecta; order Lepidoptera; family Noctuidae; genus Agrotis; species Agrotis segetum. The sequence continues at coordinate 3,851,879 of JAQSVV010000031.1, forward strand.
TCCTGTACTTACACGTGAAGTGAGGATTTTTTTTTTCTCGCGTACCCCTTAGTGTGGGGTATCATTAAATAGGCCTTTAAAAAATAATGATAGTTTGCATCAACAGTTTTTTGATTAAAAAATTCGTTTGTGAAATTTTAGAAAGACTAAACTTGCTTAAACAATTGGATTTATATTCATTTAATTTGGAGCAAAGCACCGAGAAGCACAAAATTGACACAAAAGATCTGCAAACTAAACTAGACTATCTACAAGACAAGCTCACTTCAATGACTAATAAGTACAATACCTCTGAACATCTTATGAGGGAATATGTGTTGGCAATGAATGATCTGGTGAATTCTCAAAATAACAACTGTCAGTACTGTCAAGCAACTTCCAATGTACATACACCGGATCATTCCTTGACATCATGTAATACCACCTTACCGCAGCCATGTGTTGAGTTACATGCACCGGTGAATAGTTCCAAAGTAAAATGCAAACAAAGTTATAAGGATGTAGTCATTTTTTGTGATGAGATTGGAAAAGATCTAGGTCCTTTAATAACAGATGAATTTCCAGGAAATAAAATAATAAACCACTGTATGCCTGGCTGTTCTTTAAATGATATTATGAAAAAAATTATTCAGTTTCATTTTAATCAGGACACTACTTTAATTATATTAATAGGGAATAGAGGTAACTTAAATAAAGGGGAGTTGCTTCATTACTATAGAACATTAAATAACTTAAATTTAAGAAAGATTGTTTTGTTTACTTTCCCCTACAGTAATAGTTTGCCACAGGAGGAAAATAACTTTAGATTTAATATTAATATGACATTGTACAATTTGACATGTAATAATGATATATTTCAGTTAATTGACATTAATAATTATGTAGGTAAAAACTTTTATTTGACAGAAGATAGATATTTTGTAGAAAAGTACTATCTTACAAATTATTGTAAAAGACAGATAGCTGTGTCTTTGGCTTATTTTTTTTCTATCACAGCTCAGAACTTATGTAAACGAGATGCTTTTATTGATCAATGCAACATTAAACTAAATAATTCTTACAATAATTTGATAACTTTGACTGAACCTGATCATCATTTAAATTACACCTTGAGACAATAGAGGCAACCTCTTGCAATTATTTAAGGAAGCCGGATAATAAATCAGACCAAAGTTGTAAAAATCTTAACAGTATCAACCTGGTGCATCAAAATATTCAAGGACTTTTAAATAAAGAATTAGAAGTAGAGCTTTTCCTGAATTATAATAGTATAGATATTCTTTGCATAACGGAGCATTGGCTCAAAAGTCATCAGTACATTTTTAACTTTAGCAATCACCAGGTTGGTAGCGCATTCAGCAGAGTGAATGCTATACATGGCGGCGCATTAATCTTAGTAAACAATAATCTCAAATTTAAAGACCGCAAAGATATTGTAAGCCTGTCTGTTGAGCGGACGATTGAAATAGCCTGTATAGAATTGGAGCAGTTTGTCATATTAAGTGTGTATAGACCCCCTTCAGGGTTGTATGACTGTTTTGAGAAGGTTATGGATGAAGTGTTGCATAAAATTTGTAATTCTAAAAAGTCAGTTATTGTATGTGGGGACTTTAATATTAATTTACTAGAAAATTCTGGGTCAACTACTAAAATTATTAGCCTGTTCCGGTCATACAATCTTGAAAACATATTTTTGGAGCCAACTAGGATAACCCCCACCAGTGCCACTTGCTTAGATAACATATATACCGATGTTGTACCAACTCACAAGGCAATTATAAACCTGTTAGATTCGGATCACTGCGGGCAACTTGTCACAATTTCAAATGTAAACAAAAAAGTTACTAAAAAGGATATAATTGTTAACCCTAAAACCAAAAGTCGTTTAGAAAGCTTTAAAAATAAACTTTTATCTAAATTACCAATTTTGTCAAGCAATAATGATCCCAACAAAAACTATAATGACTTTTTTAATACATATTGTAAACTTTTTGACACTACATTTGTGCCCAAGACAATCTCGGTTAAAAGTAATGCTTCTTTTAATGACTGGGCTACACTTGGTATTAATAAGAGTAGAAAGAGATTGTATGAGCTATATGAGGAGCGTACTTATATTAATACTGAAGAATTTAATCTCTATGTTAAAAATTATTCCAAATTATTTAAAAAGGTTTGTAGTATGGCAAAGTCAAATTACTTGAGTTTAAAAATTAAAAATAGTACCAATGTAATTAAAACGACATGGAACATTATTAATAGTGAAACGGGAAAGACTTGCAACAGAGATAGTGACTACAGCCTTGCTATTGGAGATACTATTTTAAAGTCAGATGATAAAGTTGCCACAGCCTTTGAGAGTTTCTTTGCTGACATTCCTGTGTCTACTACTAAGTCACTAAACTCGTCACCTGCTGCTGCTGAGTCTTTGCTAAAAGAAAACGTTCCTTTTTGTGATTCCGAATTTAATTTTCAATATGTAACTAGTGAAGATATAGTTAAAACTTTTCATACATTAAATGTTAAGAAGACCACCGATCTGTGGGGTCATTCAGTGGACGTTACTAAGTCCATTATAAATATTGTAGCACCATCTTTAGCCTTAATTTTTAATGATTGTATTGATCGTGGAGAGTTCCCTGATCTAATGAAATATAGTAAAATAATACCATTGTTTAAATCGGGTAGTACATCAGACCCCACTAACTATAGACCCATTTCTGTACTACCAACCTTTAGTAAAATCTTTGAAAAACTTATATTAAATCAATTGCAAACATTTTTCAATAAACATAAATTACTGCATAATAAACAGTTCGGATTTACAAGGGGTCGTTCAACTACCGATGCTGGTGTTGAACTGTTAGGACATATTTATAATTCATGGGAGGACAAATGTGATGCTTTGGGCATTTTTTGTGATTTGTCCAAGGCATTTGATTGCGTTCTTCATGAAACATTAATCAGGAAACTCCGCCACTACGGAATCCGGAACGCCTCTCTGGATCTTCTTACTTCATATTTGAGTGAAAGGATCCAGAGAGTGGATGTCAACGGTAAAAGATCTCTCGGATCTGTAATAAAAATGGGGGTACCCCAGGGTTCAATTCTTGGCCCTTTTTTGTTTCTTATCTATATAAATGATTTACCCAGCCTCATAAAGGATAATCATGATATAGTGCTGTTTGCAGACGACACTTCTCTTTTATTTAAACTTAAACGCCAACAGCTAGTTAATGATGAAGTAAATAGATCCCTTGCAAAAGTAGTAAATTGGTTTAACTGTAATAATCTTCTACTAAATGAAAAAAAAACCAAATGCATTAAATTCACGTTACCACATGTTAGACAAGTGGAAACCCGTGTACAAATCAAGGATCAGGAATTGAGACCGGAAGATACCACGGTATTCTTAGGCATAACTTTGGATGCTAAACTTCAGTGGGGCCCTCATATAGATAAATTGTCCAAAAAGCTCAGCTCTGCGGCATTCGCCGTTAGAAAAATTCGTGAATTAACAGACTTAGAGACAGCCCGTTTAGTTTACTTTGGTTATTTCCACAGTGTTATGTCGTACGGTATTCTGTTATGGGGCAGTGCCGCGGATATTCAAACAATTTTCATCTTGCAAAAAAGGGCTATTCGGTCCATCTATAAATTAAGTCCCAGATACTCCCTCAGAGAAAAGTTTAAAGAGATTAATATAATGACTGTGCCAGCTCAGTATATCTATGAAAACCTCTTGTACGCACATAAACATATTAATCTTTTTAAAAAATATAGTGAATTCCACAATATAAATACGAGGAATAAGGACAAATTCATGGTTCCAGCTACCCGGCTCAAAAAAATAGGGGGCACATTTCGATGTCAATGCATACGTTTTTATAATAAGATTCCTAGTCCCATTCAAGCACTAAGCATAAATAAATTCAAATTGTTTATAAAACGGAAATTGCTTCAGAAAGCCTATTATCATGTAAACCACTATCTTGAAGACAAAAAGGCTTGGGATTAAGCTGCTCCAATTGAATTTACTCACTGAATGTTTTGTTGTATAGTATTCTCATTTTTTTTTTTTTATTTTTTTTTTTTTTATTATAATTTTTTTTTTTATGAATTGTATTTTTTTTTTTTTTTTTTTTTTTTTTTTTTTTTTTTTTATTATTATCATTATTATTTGTATCTTTTGTTTTTCATATTTTTACCGCTTTGTCTGTTTTTGTTATTTATTCCTTTCTTTTTATACAAACTGACATTTATTTTTATGTTTATACAATTTGACGTGGGTTACTTTGTGACTTTAATTTTTTGTTGTTTTTTACATTTTACCATTTGACATTAATTACTCTGTAATTGTATTCTATTTTTATTATTATTATTTTTTTTTACAATTTGACATGTTTCTAATTTTTTATTTGTGTACTTTTTATCATTGTGAATGCGAGGACGAATGTGGGGAAGTTTTGCTTTTTTTATAATAATTTTACTGTCTGACAATTTGAGTACTTTAAGCGGCCTACCCAAATGTCCTTTCTTTGGTATTGTTCGTCGTGTCGTTGAGCTCCTTGTGTTCTGAGTCGAGCTACACGATTACCGACAAATGCTTGCACTGACTGGACAGGTCCACTCAAATCTGTGTTGCTCTTTCCTCAAAAGACCATCTCAGACACCCGCATGGTCCTCGTATGACCCGAACAAAACAATGTCTGGACTTTAAAAGAGACTGTGACCTCTGAGTTTGTTTCGGCTGTTTCTTCTCAGAGTAGTCAGGTACGAAACACCGGCCCCATCTAGCTTTAAAAATATTGATGACGTGTAAAAGTGTTTTTTATAACCAACTTGCAAAATAAATATCATTTATCATTTATCATTATCATTTAAGCTTTAAAGTGCTAAATTTTGCTCGATTCGAGTGTCCCCCCACTCTACCACCTAAACGGTTATGTTTGGGGGTGTGAAAAAATTCACAATAGTAGTATATATAACGAAGTTTAAAAGAAAATTATCATGACTAAGAAGGCTTTACAACTTTACGAGTAATAGTCGACCAACTTATAAAATGTACTTGATTAAATTTTTTCTTAAACAAAATGTATCGGAGAAACAATAAATCAACTGCAAATGTAAGTTTGTCAACTTTATTTTTACAGCTTTAATAGGTATGTTTTTACGGTATGTTTTTTGGGGATAGGTAGGTTTTTATCGTCAACTATTTTTAACTAACTTCAAAAAAAGGAGGAGGTTTTCGTCGTAATCTTTTTTCTTATGTATTTTCCCTGATTTCTCAAAGATTCCTGGACCGATTTTGAAAATTCTTCTTTATAAAATTAAATTCAGCGAATCAGTTTAGTTAGTTCGCATAATTATTTTGATGGGCAACTACGGAACCCTACACTTTGCGTGGCCCGACACGCACTTGGCCGGTTTTTTTATTATCTCATTAGTGTGCCCACAATATTTGCATACAACAATATAAAATCTCAATTTTACAATGTACACTTATTTGCTTTGACAACATGGCAGTAAAAAATAATTAGTTTAGTAATTTTATACTAGACTTTACTGTTTTAACCTCAGTAAACAATGAAATGAAGGGACTAACTAGAATGTACGATGTAGATAAGTCAGAAGGTCAGGTTTGTTCAACAAATGAATAGGTACATCATAATCAGACGGAAGAAGGTACTCCAAAGGGCAACCCACTTCTTCATCCATCGGTTACCCGTGACTGTCATGATTTCGTCTGTATACCTAGTGGGGGGTACTGTTTCATCATATCACCGTTAAGACGTCCACTGCTGAACACAGGCCTCCCCTTAAGACTTCCAGTAGACCGGTTGTAAGTGGCCTGGATCCAGCGTGATTCTGTGGCCCTCAGGAGATCGTCTGCCCACCTAGTAGATGGACGTCCTACGTTGCGCTTGGCGGTGCGTGGTCTCCATTCGAGAACCTTACGGCCCCATTGGCCATCAGTTTTGCGTGCTATATGGCCGGCTCACTGCCATTTCAACTTGCTAATTCGTTGGGCTATGTCGGTAACTTTGGTTCGTCAACGAATTTTCTCATTTCTGAGTCGATCGCGCAGCACTCCGAGCATATAGCCCTCTCCATAGCTCGTTGGACTATACTGAGCTTACTAATGAGGCCTTAGATCTTAGGCCCAACCTTTTTCAATTTGTTTGTAAATGATTTGATTAACTATAATTATGCTGAAACACAATGACATTGAACTTGTTCTTTTTGCTGACGACACTAATGCTATTTTAGCCGCCAAAGACTTAGATACTCTAAAGAGGAAGGTAAATAACGCTCTGGCTCTTTTTCATACTTGGCTTACCAATAACAACCTTAAATTGAATGCCAGTAAAACAAGTGCCATTTTATTCAGAACGACGTCGAAAAATAAAGACACCATGGAGATTATACTTAATGATAACAAAATAATATTGGTGGACACTGTGAAGTTTCTTGGTATTCACATTGATGACAACCTTAACTGGAAAAAGGAGCTGACAGCCATGGAAAGTTCAATTAGCTCGGCTTGCTATGCCCTGATAAGTCTCAGAGATGTGATAACTATTGAACAATTAAAAGTAGTGTATTATTCGCTTGTAGAATCGAAGCTTAGGTACAGCATCGTTTTATGGGGTGGTAGTTACGCCTACAATGTAAATACTGCTTTTGTCATACAAAAAAGGGCTATAAGAACCATGGTGAAAATCCCACAGTGGGTGTCTTGTAAGGAGTATTTTAAGGAACTTCAGATTTTAACGGTCCCTTGCTTATATATCCTAGTACTACTCACTGAGCAAATGAAACAGCTACGTAATTGTGAAACAATTGAGGAAAGAAATAAGCGGGAGGCAACAAGGCGAAGGGACTTGCAATATAGGATCCAGCCACATCTGAACGTAGTCAGCCACGCTGCAGTATATCAGTCAATTAAACTTTTTAATAAACTTCCCTTATATTTAAAGTCTATTTATAATTTGAACCAGTTTAAGCATCGACTTAAGTCATATCTCATAGAAAAATGCTATTACACACTGGATGAGTTTCTTTGTGACACTTGCACTTTTGTGACAACGGCGTGTCAATTGTTTGTTTATAGCTACGTAAGTGCAGTATGACGTTGTCACGTTCAACTATCGTCAGTAAACCGACTTTACAGACAACCGTTTTTTTTGGCATGGCATTGGCCGTTTTTTTTTGGCATGGCATGGCATTGGCATTGATTTTTTTTTACCCAACAGACGAAACATATATCTAGTCAGACGATCATCTCTTTCCATGGAGAACTAAACGAAGAATTTTATTCTCTGTTCCTCATATGCCTCCAATTCTCGACTCTACATTAATGCTCATGTACAGGGCTTTACCTTCTGTGTCTATCGATTATGTGTAAAATGAGGTACGGCACACCGTATTTATATAACTAACAATAAAACGAAGTGCATATATTATTATTGCCGCAATGAAAAGGTTTTATTATAATCATAATGAACAAACAAGGGTTAATTAAAAGCTCTGTTCAAAGAAGTGTTCAATACTCATATTTACTCGTACTTGTGATACCAGTGGGGATAGTGAATTTATTCAGTACTAGCTGTTGCCAGCGACTTCACCCGCTACAACTCGAAAATTATCCCACGGGAACATAAAATCGAGATAAAAACTATCCTATGTGTTAATCCAGGTTATAAACTATCTGTGTACCAAATTATAGCCAAATCCGTTCAGTGGTTTTTGCGTAAAAGAGTAACAAACATACTTACATACACATGCACAAACATACATCCTCACAAACTTTCGCTTTTATAATATTAGTAGGACTAGAGCTACTAGCCGCGACGTCGTCTGCGTAAACGCGATGAAAAAATAAAGGTTCACTGCTCGCTAATCGTAAGTGATAGCGTAATAATATGTAGCCTATATTTGACCTGACTTCTTTATTTAATTCGTGCTAAGTAAATCCATGCAGTACCTACTTTTTGAGTTTATCTCGGACGTATATACAGACAAAAGTTCAAAAAAAACGACATGTTGGCTTCGGTATTGATTGGTAGATCAAAACCCAAGTATTCTTTAAAAAAAACAATGTTAAGTTTTCAGTTATAATGATGTATAGATATTAGTAAGAGAGTCTCGGAAAGCACGTAAAGCTGTTGGTCCCGCCTGTCATTTTGTAGATCTTTGACGATACCTATATTCCCTTTACGTCGAGTCCCGTTACGTCGAGTCTGGAAGTCTATTGTTCTCCAAAGTGCCTTTGTGTCGAGTTTGGTGAAGAAGTACAGTCAGGGATGTAAATTAAAAGCCAATGGCATCAAAACATTGTTTTATTATATTTTTCTATTACTTTTTTCGTATATCACAGGATCACAGGAGCAAGTCGACGGAGCCCCGATACGCGGGGCTCGCGGGGCTCCTACTTCTGCGTGGTTTAAAAAAAAAAAAAAAGGTTGCACTCCAGGAGTGCCGGTAGAAGTGAAAACTTTTTTGTTACTATGTTTTATTTTTAATTTGAATGACGTCTTACTCATTTTCGATCAGGGTCACGTGACCCTGACGCGAGTTTTGGTCACGTGACCCTGACGCGAGTTTTAAATTTTTTACCCATTACAGAAAAAGTGTACAACGCCGCTAAAGAAGTTTTCACTTCAAAAATAACCACTCTTCTAACCTAAATTGTCCGAGTCGGGGTGCCAGCAAGTCCCAAGGTTCGACAACCGCACTTCGGGCTTTAACCATAACATTACATCTACATTTCATTGGACTGTAATTTTAAAAAATGCTAAGATTAACTCGACATAAAGGGAATAGAAGCGGGACGAGGCTTATAGAAGCGAGGCAAGGTTTTCGACTCGACGTAACGGGACTCGACGTAAAGCGAACATACCTCTTTGACAGTCACTACTGTTAGTCAAAAGCTCTAAAGTCTGACAACCAGTCTTATCATGGGGTATTGTATTACCCAGTTACTGGGTTCTGGAGGTCCGATAGGCAGTCGTTCTATGTAAAATACTGATATTCAGCGGCATCTGGTTCGACTGCAAGCCAACCCCAACATAGTGGAGAAAAGGTTATGCAGATGATGATTTATACGAGTATTCTCTCTATATGGGGTGACTGGTAATTAGTGTACGATACTTAAACACGTCGTGAATGTGCTCATGATAGCAAACAATTTTTACTATAGAAGCGAAGCCGAAATCGTGAAAAAAATATCAGCTGTTCAGTACATTAGGCAAACATAAATGTACTGAACAGCTGACTTTTTTTTCAAGTTTTAGGTTTTTTCCCATAGTAAAAGTTGTTGGTTATCATGAGCACAATTACGTGTTTAAGTATCGTACACTAATTACCAGTCACCCTATAATTATCCGATGGCAGATACAATATATAATATGTTTCCCGAATTGAATTGTTTCAAAAATATCAATTTCAGTACAGACCTGTACCCTCTGATGTATTGTGTATCGAACGTCCAAGCGTATTGTACCTGCATTTGTGTTTCAGGTCAATTGTAGTTGCGTCGCATTATGCGGAATCACGGAATGTGAAGGCAGCTTTATGAGGTTGCGGGCATAAGCAACGGCGAGTGGCGGGTGTTACTTTTGAAAGTCCTCATCATCTTCCTGCCCTTATCCCATTTTACTTGGGGTCGGCGCAACACGTTTTTTTCTTCCATTCTCCCCTATCACACGTCATAGTATCATCTACTCCTTTTTCTTTCATAATTATCATTCCTTAGACAATCCATCCATCTCTTCTTTGGCCTTCCTCTTCCTTTCCATCCATCAACATTCATACTCATCACTCTCTTAGTCACATGATTGTAAGTTATAAAGAATTAAAATGGAGATTGAAACCCGAAGAGGCTGGCAAGAATTCAGTGTAAAGCTGTTTTTTTTATAATAAATTGAGACTCTTTAAGCATATAACTGAATTTATTCATGTTCATGGCTTGCACTTTGACAGATTATATCAGACAATTGCGACAAACTCCCCCAAAGATCGAGAATCATCCGTCATCTTGGGCAGTCCGCATCCATCCGCTGCCAGCCACACTTTTCAAATCACCGAACCATCTTGCCGCAGTGTTCCACCACACTACGTTTTCCACTCGAGCATAGCCTGCTCCATCGACCGTCTGCCCATAACACCTATAAGGTGTAAGGAAATTACGAGCAAGTTGTGGCCAAAGTTATAATACTCTCCGCTCATCACTCAACTCTCAACCTTATTGAGTTCAAAATACGAAACAATCTCGTTGAGTCGCATTGTGTCCGTGCTGATGATTTCGAATGTCCCGCTTTGTGACGCCGGCTACCAAAATTGCGTATTACTACAGCTCACTGCGTTATTGGATGTTGAATGCTTGATAACAAATGCGTACAGTTATTATTGTGGTTTACTTGGGTTTGGTCAAAGGCTTTGCAGTTTCTGATGTCTATTTTAGTTATATACCTTAATTATGTCTCGAAATGAATAAAGCTGTATATTGTACCAAGGGGTTGGGTGACATTCTAAAGATCGCGAGTACAAGTGGTTCATAGAGAATTTATGTCTGTGGCTGTCGAAAGTGGCTTGTGGCGGCGGCGACCGCACACGAGGCACTTGCGACAACCTATATTGTTCCCACTGCTGGGACACAGGCCTCCTCTCTGTGAGAGGGGGCCTCCTCTCATCTGATTGGATATAATACTATTTGGGCGGGAGGACGTAATTGTCAAATATGTCCTCCCGCCCAGTGTGGTGTGGAAGGGACTGTCAGACTCATATTGAATAAAATCCACGTCATTCCTTCAATAGCCCTTTACGTTCCAGTGTCACGGTTACATGCTCTAACAGTTCCACGACCCTAAGATATACCCCCGAGAAATGTTCCAGTCCCAAATTATTTCCGCGTCCCGAAAATTCCCGTGATTCTTTACTAAGCTACTCTTGTTGTGATAAGATAGTAAAAAAAAAACTCAATTTCAAATCTTAGCGGTAAAATACAATTTCCATTTTAAAATTACCGGTTCCAATAACTGCTAAACGTAAATAAAGGAATTCAATCACAAAAAAGCACATTACAGCGCTCGCATTCAAAAAGACTTCAGCGCTATAATTACAAATTACTTTCAGCTGTTCATACACTAGTAGTCAAGTCAATATTAGTTTTCCGGGAAAACTTTGGCTACGATTACTGATATGATATTAGTTCCGACAGGGTTGGGTTAAGTAGCCTACACTGTAGTATAAAGAAGTTATTTTTTTTATCCTGGTGATATCATCAAATGAGTCCTCCCACCAAGGCAAGAGATACTGTCAGACTTGTACTGCTTAAAATCCACTGTGATTTTACTAGAGCCTTGTTCATTTCAGCTTTTTGCAAAAAAAATTGCTCGCAATAACTGAACTCTTAATAGCAGTTCTTAGCTCAATCTGTTTCCACTCGTAAAAATTTAAAAGTGACGTGCATCGCAATAACGTCATTCAAAACATCAGTTATCTCCCATAATTTAAATCCAATTATCCAACAGCTAGACGTTATCATCTGGCGTTTCTTTAATCCTGTAAAAAATGCTAGAAGCCTTCACCAGACTGAGAGCTCTAAAATACATTATAAGGTGACTGGTAATTAGTGTACGATACTTAAACACGTGATTGTGTTCATGATAACCAACAACTTTTACTATGGGAACAAATCTGAAAACTCGAAAAAAAAATAGCTGTTTAGTACATTTGTGTTTGCTTAATGCACTGATGAGCTGATATTGTTTTCACGATTTCGGCTTAATTATCAGTCACCCCATATAAACATCAACCACGATAGTTACTAAAATCATCTTTCCAACCACAAAAATCTTCCACATGACTAGGCCACTCTGCATATCGGAATTGGAAAATTTCCACCACACATCCCTAGAACCCGTGCTTCGTGCCTATTCAAATGGAATTTTCTAGGTCCGTTCACATATTCCATACATTCGTAAACACGATCGTGTAGTGAAAATGATTAGTGTAATTGGTGAAAATGGAGGTTGGCTCGCTTTGTGCCGTGTAATTGGGATTTGATGTCCGTAATAAGTAATAATTAGTAATTTCGTTTGTTGGTCGACTGAATTGTTATGAGCTGATTCCTGCGTGTGGTAGTTTATATTTCATGCAATTTGTGATTCGCAAGAATTTAGTGGCAATAATGATGTTAAATTAGCGAGGTTTTTGTGCTTTTGTCATAATCATGCCCTTGCTTTTCTATCCACTATTGAGAGTTGAAATTGTTTTTTGCCATGCCTTTTTTGGTATTTCTTTTTTGGTATGTTTTGTCAAATGTTTGGAATTAAGTACACATTTTTTTGGATTGTTTTAAATGAGCTCTCTAACAGTCTGGTATCATAAAATAATATTAAGGGCTGATTTTTCAGATAGCCTCCTCTGAGGAATAAAAAACTTTTTCAAAAAAAATGTAACCGCCTTCAAAAACAACCACAAAAAAGTGTACAATAATCTACAAAATAACTTTTCTTTCGGAAGTCGGTGCCTTTGTTTTTTTTCTTTTCATTGTCTTTTTAGCCACCGACTTCCGAAAAAAAAGTTATTTTGTAGATTATTTTACACTTTTTTGTGGTTGTTTTTGAAGGCGGTTACATTTTTTTTGAAAAAGTTTTTATTTTACTCTTTTTAGTTTAAATATTCAACCCGAATTCTTGTCAAGAACATTATTCTCTTACATGTGCACTATAATTTTGTAATCCTTCGCACCAGTACTTACATCACTCATGTACACATTAAGCTAATAAAATTCCATATCTCAAAAATTACTAAACCGATTTTGATGAAACTTGCAGTATTCTCTAAGTTAAATGATACCTAGTACAACAAAAAAAGAATTACTTAAATCGGACTTGTAGTTCCGGAGATATGCGAACACAAAGTAAATCAATCGATGCCTACTCCTTACTGTTAAGGAGTTGTACCTTCCATCATCAGGTCATCCACCTGAGATGATGATTATCAGATGCAAATACTTGAACAGCTTTAGAAAATATATGAAAATGGTACTATGTGCCTATAAAATTTGAAGGTTGCCCTCGATTTCCCTAGGATCCCATCATCAGATCCTGACCTGGTGATCATGGGACCAATTGGAAAGTATACCCTTTCAAACAAAAGAAAAAAATTCCAAATCGGTCCAGGCGTCTTCGAGAAATCGGGGAACATACATAAAAAAAAAAAAAAAAAAAAAAAGATTCCGACGAATTGAGAACCTCCTCCTTTTTTTTGAAGTCGGTTAAAAATGGCAGTTTGACAGCTTATCTATAGAAAATATGTCAAACCGTTATTTTAATTCCTCAGTTAGAGGTTAACTGGCTATTGAAAAATCAGCCCTTAATAACATAATTAAGCATTCATCTAAAAGTGAAATTGTTTTGTTTGTTTTAAAGACGGAACAGCGAGATTTTTTTTAATTACTTTACAATTTCTTAAATTAAATTTGGTTTCTGAGATATTACCGAAAAGATAAATATTATAACAAGGTTGCGCTGAATGCGAACTACTACGTTGACTGTGCATCTTAAGGCTGCGCTACAAGCGAAATCTTCAATTTTGGATTGGATTTTTAGAGTACTAAATCGTGTTTAATTCGGAACAAAAGTATATGTTGGGAAACTTCATTATATTTGCGAGGGCAGAGTCAAACAGAAAACATAAAAAGACAATTTTTTCTCGATAGAAAATGATCACAAAGTTGCCTCTGATTTTCACATTTTTTTGATTTCATTCTATTTTGGTTCGTCCTACAGAAATATAAATTAGATCAATATGAACACAATTACGTAGCCGAGGGCAGTGTCTGGCACTTTTTTGAAATATTGTTTATAATAAAAGTTATCATTGTTCTTAGCATTCGGCGCTTACGACGTTTTTAAACCGTGTAGAATGCTATTTTCCATTTCGCGGCACACTAGAATCTGCGTCACGAGTGAAGGTCTGCGGAAAATTCGTGGTACTACATTTTTTTAATACAATTTGATGTAATGACATAGACACTACCGCCGCGTCAAAACGACTTTTGTCGCGGCGCGGGTTCTAGCTTCAGGCATCATTTTGTTTCACCTGCCAGTCGGCGCCGCTCTATTGAGACGGGAGGACTATGACAGTTTGCACCGCGCCCGGCGGCTATTAAAATAATAATATTTTTGTTGATATAATCAGAGAAACAACACATAATACAACAAAAATACGAGAGCTAAAATATTTTAAGACTGAAATAATTTCAAATAGCCGAAGACCATTTTTTTGAAATTTCTTCTGCCACATGCGCGCTAAATAAGCAGTATGTCAATTGTTCTGCTGGTCGAGTATTTTTTATTACTGTATAATGAGGTCGGCTTAAAATAAATGATGATTTGTTTTTGTATAGATTTATTCATGTTACATACTTATAAATACAAACACATTTATTTCAAACATCGCCATGCTAAGTCTAGTACGACACAAATATTTTAACATTATAATATTATTATGGTTTAGGAGCAGAATGCTTATCATCAGCCGGAAGATGTCCACTGCTGAACATAGGCCTCCCCCTTAGACCGCCACGCCGAACGACAATTCGCCACTTGCATTCATCGGCTGCCCGCGACCCTCACGATGTCGTCGTTTCACCTAGTGGGAGGCCTGCCTACGCTGCGTCTTCCGGTCCGTGGTCGCTACTCGAGACCTTTTCTTCCCCGTCGGTTATCAGTTCTACGAGCAATGTGGCCTGCCCATTGTCACTTCAATTTGCAAATTTTATGAGCTACGTCGGTGACTCTAGTTCTTCGCCGAATATCCATGTTTCGGATTTTATTCCGCAAAGAAACTCCAAGCAAAGCTCTTTCCATTGCTCGTTGAGTGACTCTTAAGCCGGATTTACATTACAATAGTAGTGTCATGCATGATAAAACTAGTTTCGTGAAACTTGTTTCAGCACATGTGAAAGTACTTTCGTTTAAATTTTAGTGACGTGAAATTACCAGTATCGCGGAAATACTGGCCCTGTCAAGATCAAAGCTGTATTTCATTTATGATGCAAAGCGTCGCTGTAGAAATGATAAGATATAAATTAAATTTAAAATTTGTCTCGGAAAAAAAGACGTTGATAAATCCACAAACGTCTTTAGTTCCCTTGTGTAGTCCCATTATGGAATTAGTCGAGGCGAAAACTTGAAAAAAAGCATCCGGGTACAACACAGTTAATATCTGAATTAGCAGATGATCCTAAAAGCTATGCAAATTACTTTCGTATGGGTAAAAATCATTTTAATTTCAAATACCACACGTCCTCTCAGCGCAGGTGCTGTCGCGACACTACTTTCGCGTCGTATTTACATGATGAAAGTAGTTGCATGAAACTAGTTTCACAAAAAATATGCGCATAGCACGAAAGTAATTCAGTGTCACGAAAGTAATGCATGCATTGTAAAACTGAACGTTTACACGTGAAATTACTGGTGAAAGTAGTGTCATGAAAGTACTTTCATGCAACTAGTTTCGTAATGTAAATCAGGCTTTAATCTCTCTTAAAGGCCAGCAGTCAAAGACCAGAATGCTCAATTCCCATAAAATGGCAACAAGGCCGCGCAAATATAGTGGCAACGTGGCAAGTTAGTCTAGTGGTTAGTGACCCTGACTGCTATGCCGGAGGTCGTGGGTTCGATTCCCACCCAGGACAAATGTTTGTGTGATGAGCACGATCATTTGTTCTGTGTCTGGGTGTAATTTATATACAATATGTATGTATTTAGAAATATATAAGTATGTTTATCAGTTGTCTAGTACCCATAACACAAGCTCTGCTTAGCTTGGGACTAGATGGCGTTGTGTGATAGTTGTGGAATATATTATAGTATATTATAGTAAGTTCTTATGTTGGTAGATTCTCGTATAAGCCTAATTCTCAAAATAGCAAACTCTCTCGAAATAGCGATACAACTAAAAGCGGGGTTTCCATTAGGTTGCCCGACAACATCGTGAGAGTCGCGGGCAACAAATGCATCCAAGTGGCGGTTGTCTTTCAGCGTCGCTGTATAGTGGGGAGGCTTTTGTTCAGCTATGTATACGTCTTTCTGATGTAATTCTAAACGATCATAAACAATCTAAGCCCAATGTTCCATAAACGTGATACATTGAATGGAATGTTTATTATACATATTTATATTTATTGAACACTTCTACACCATTCGCAACTTGAAATTGAAAATAATGTAATACATATTTACAATACAAAAACAACCACAAAAAAGGGTAAAATAACCTACAAAACTTTTCTTTGGGAAGTCGGTGACTTTTTTTTATTAATTTCATAGTCTTTTTTGCCACCGACTTCCGAAAGAAAAGTTTTGCAAGATATTTTACCGTTTTTTGTGATTGTTTTTGAAAACGGTTACATTTTTTTTTTTAAGTTTTTATTTTTTTAGTTTAAATATTCAACTACAATTCTTGTAAAATATGTATATCATTTTTGTGCACTAGAATTTTGTAATCCGTAACACCGGTAATAACATCGTTAACATCTCTTTCATTCATTCCCTATCTCGAAAACTACTGAACCGATTTTGTTGAAACTTGGAGTATTCCCTAAGCTGAACGATACCAAGTAAAACTAAAAAAGGATTACTTAAATCGGACTTGTACTTCCGGAGATATGCGAACACAAACATAATTTACTAAATCAGTCGATGCCAAGTCCTTACTAGAGGAGTTGTACCTTCCATCATCAGCTCAGCTACATGAGATGATGATCACCATACGCAAATACCTAAATTACTTCATAAAATTTGCGGAAAACGATGTGTAGGCCTACAAAATTTGAGGGTTGCCCTCGATTTCTCCAGTATCCAATCATCATATCCTGACATGGTGACAATGGGACCACTTCAGAAGTATCTCCTTTCGAACAAAAAAAGAATTTTGAAAATCGGTCCACAATATTGGCGGAGTAATCGCGTAACAAACACACAAAAAAAAAACATACCGTCGAATTGATAACCTACTTCTTTTTGAAGTCAGTTAAATTAACTAGAAATAATTTCCACTAAATTAAAATACTGTAAGCAGGCAGCCCTACCGCGTCCGTGTGTACCCCGCTTGTGAAGCCGAGTCGTACAGTCGCGTTCATTAACATGTTGGCACGTCTAGGCTTCAAAAATATATGAACATCAAAATATTTCAAAATATTGTGACAACTACAAGCATCATTAAATTGTGATCAAGATTCAGATTCATTAATATGTGACTACTTTTTCTCAATAACATGTATACAGCCAAAGGGACATTTTTATCTGAACAACTTTAAGACCATAATTATCTGAACAGTGTAAGATTCACAATAATTATGTGAGCACACATGAATACAATAATATCTGAACAAGTAAATGTAATTAAAATTCAACCCTATTACTACGTCATAGAGATAACTAGCAATCTTAAAATTTCTTGATCAAGGAGTTTGCAAAATTATTTATGTATCACTGGCCTGTTTTTTTCCTTCAAACGCATTTTTTTTATTAAAAAGTTATAACTGACGCACACGTCATTCATATAAAATTATACAATTTGCGCTCGTTGCAATTTTATTACTTTAGTATACATCTACGAATTTGAAAAAAAAAATGTATAGAATTGACGAGCACACAAAACATAAAATTGTTTACATGTGTGAGGATGGTATTCCGAAATCAGACATTGCACTAGAATTAGGCATATCGGTAAGCAATTTTAGGTATTCGTTTATAATTATGTTTTCATCTAACCTATAATATGGTCATTAAATAAAATCGTTCTTTACTCAAAAATGCATGTAATGTGGTCATTATTTTGACAACCTTGTTTGAGCAAAGTCGCCTTTGCCGGAGTGTTTCAAGGAGTGGCCAGTAATGTTTTTGCTGGCCGCTCTACAGGTCGGCAATACATTGCCGGCCGCTATTTTGACGTTTCAACGTTTTAAAAAAACAAATGCAAAAAGATTTTATTTAAAACACAGCTGTTTGTATATAAAGAGGTAGGCACAAAAAGATTGTATTCCATATTTAAAAAAAAAATACAAAGAAGTAACAAAAGCGCGGTTCAGCGAAATTTTAATTTTTATTTAGTGACTTTTTTTTTGCTTTAAGTAAGTGAAGAAAATATACCTAACAGTCAAACACCGCATTAAAATTATCGCAAATTATTAGTAAGTAATATGAAACCCGGAAACCCGGTGTTGAATTTTAGTAACTGTACTTTTCATATTGTTATTTTAATTAATTTTCTAGTTAATACCTATATGTATTTTATTTAAATCACTTGCTGGTTTTATTTAGGTTAGGTACTTGCATTTTTGAGTAAAGCACTATACAAGCCTTGGCCCATTATGACTCTTCGCTGGTCACGCTATGATTGCCTCGAGCTAGCCTAGCTACGCTCTAGGCCTTCCAGCTTGGCCATCATGCAGCCCTTGCTGTCCTCACTGTAAAGGCCTCGGCCTCCGGCCTCGGCCTTTATCTCAGCTCGTCCATCAAGTGGTGCATGCTGACCGCGCTGTGTCGGCCTGGAGCTGCGCTAGGCTGCGCTGTCGGCCATCATCAGCGCGACCAGCAAAGTAGCCATTATAGGCCGCGGCAGTAATGTACTATTAACAGAGAAATACTGTAACATTATGGTGGAAAAGGTGGCAAGATGAAGGAAATCTTAGAAACCATGTGTCTTGTGGCCGACCTAGAAAAACAACCCATGATCAAGATGTGCAACTAGTTGAAAGTGTTCGAAATGCACGATTTATAAGAACGTCTTCATTTGCAGCTGAGCTGGCTGTTTCTAGTTTAACTGTACGACGAAGGCTTAATGATGTCGGAATTCGTCATCGGATTCCAGCTAAAAAAATTGTATTAACGGAAAGGCATAAAATGTTACGTTTACAATTTGCCGTCAGATATTTAAATTATGACTTTGAACACGTCGCTTTTATGGATGAGAAAGTTTTTGTTTCTTCAGCGGACGGGCGAGTCTCTTTGTATCGTGCAAACAATACACGATATGAAGAAAACAATGTTTTGCCAAATCGTCGTAGTGGACGCATTTCGATCGGGTTTTGGGGGTGGATGAATTCGGGTGGACCCATAGAGTTGTGCGAAATAGCTGGCCGAATGGGGAGTGATGCCTATTTAGATATTTTGAAAGACGTGTTTTTACCAAGTGCAAGAATTGTTTATCCTGATCATCACAGAATAACATTCATTCAGGACAACAGTTCCGTTCACAACGCCAGACGAGTACAAAATTGGATATCTGAGCAAGATGACTTGGAATTAATAAAAATTCCACCGAAAAGCCCGGATCTTAACCCCATAGAGAATCTGTGGGGATTAATGGTCCAGAATTGGGACAGTAACGAAACTCGCACGGAAGAGAATTTAAAGGCTCATGCACATGCAATCTGGAATAGTTATAGAAATAGAGATTATTGCCACAATATGGTACAGTCGATGAGAGCTCGATTACAAGCTGTAATTGATGCGAACGGGTCATACACAAAATATTAACTTAGGCCCGCCAATAGATAATGTTATGGATATTATGGATTAACTAAATGGCGACCAATTTCAAATTATAGTTAATATCTTTTGTATGGTCCTTTGTTGATTTAAGAAGACACGTTTTATACAATTAATAACTAAGATTAGTTTTAGTTCAAGATAAAAATATTGCTTTTATTTTTTATTTTAACGGAAGTTAGTCAATGTTTGTTTGCACATTACTGTACTATTTTCTTAGTTATACTTGTCAAATAAAAAGTATAGTTTGATATTCTTTTCTTTTCCATTCAATTCTCATCTATAATTTCGTTAGTCTTTTAAAGGTCAGCGAGGATCGCCCGTAGGACACGGTGGAGCATACGGTGCAGGACTGCCCCGTTAGGGCAGAGCACTGCCGTGTTCTCACGACGGCGATAGGCGGGGACCTCTCGCGCCCGGCATTGGTCGAGGCCATACTGCGGGGCGAGACGGAATGGGAATCGCAGTCGCCTCCTTCTGCGAAGCATTCATGCTCGCAGAAGGAGGCGCGCTGCGTGAGGGAGAGGACAGCATCCTCCCTCCACCCCAGCCGCAGTGGTACACGCCCACGGCGACAGAGGTCGGCAGGCGATGGCGTTGGTTGTGGCGATCGTCGATGGGTGGCGAGTAATGGGCGACTGCCCATGTACTATGCCCGGGTCGATGGCGCGTTCCACGCGCGCCTCAAAGAGTGTCAGCGTAATGACAGGGCCCCCCATTAGAGGGACAAAGCTTGCAGGGGTCGTGGATCTTTTCGGATTACCGTGACCCTGGGACGCAAAAGGCTATTGAAGGAGACCGAGGATTTAAATCAGTACGAGTCTGACAGTCCCTCATGCTTTACCCTGGGTGCGAGGACTCATTATTTTAATGATTTTAACACGAAAAAAAAAGTCCTTTAAAAGTGGTGCCAAAGTTGTTTAACTTCAGGTCGAATCATATTGCTATACTAGCTTCTGCCCGCGACTTCGTACGCGGATCTTGTTGCTTATGCCAGCGACACCGGACGGCGAGTTGCCCTTTACTCGCCGCCCGCTTGCCCGCGCCTATGGTGGCCGGAGATCGTCTTGTGACGTCCGACACCGTGGGCGTCCACCACCGCGGGGTAGCTGGGCTCTTGGAGTTCCACATTAGGTGTTCTAGATCTTCAATTTTTATACGTCAACAGAGACTGCTCATCACGCTGAACAACTCTTGCTAAGACGTCATTCCTGTATATGTTATAGTGTAACTGGGCTCTTGGAGTTCCACATCAGGTGTTCCAGATCTTCAATTTTTATATGTCCACAGAGAGTGCTCATTAGGCCGAACAACTTTGCTGAGACGTTATTCCTGTATAATGTTATAGTGTAGCCGGGCTCTTGGAGTTTCACATCAGGTGTTCCAGATCTTCAAACTAATTTTCTTAGCAGAAAATGCTCATCACGTGGAACAATTTATGCTATGGCACCATTTTTGTATCTCTTATAGTTTAGCTGGTCTGTTGCGGTTCTGCGCCAGTTGTTCAAGTTTTCAAAATAAATTATAGCCTATGTTTTGACCAGACTTAATACCTATACAACAAAAAAAGAATCATTCAAATCCGTCCAGTACTTTTTGAGTTTATCCCGGACATACATACAGACAAACAGACAAAAATTCTAAAAACTATATTTTTGGCTTCGGTATCGATTGTAGATCACACCCCAAGTATTCTTTTAAATAAATATTCAATGTACAGTTTTGACTTTCCTACTATTTTATTATATGTATAGATAGATAGATAAATGACAGATGGCTTTTTTTTCACCATTCTTAAATGACCGAGCGGCACGAAAAGATGCGGCATTGAAAAACACATTTTAAAATACCTAAAAATGATTCGCGCGGAAAACAATTGAAATACTGACATTTCTGTAACAATGTAAACTGGATCTTATTCATTCGATCAAATGATATACTTTCCTATGCATGTACAGATAATTATGAAGCTTACCCTGCTCAGATATTATTGAAGTTAATACAGTATAGATATATATTTTTTAAAAGGTGATCAGATATTATTGCGTCAAGTAAATTATATATTATTGAACCGTTCACATGAGGACATATTTTTGATCTATAGTTGTGTAGAAGTTATTGTGCTTACCAATGCTCACAATATTTTGAATCACTGACATTGCCAACATATTATTGAACTCGACTGTACCTACTGTCATAATGTTAGACTGTGGCACTGTAGTTGTTTTGTTTTTTCAAAGAAGTTTTGCAGTGCGCGTCGTCACAGCGCCCGTGGTTGTTATTGGTACTAGAGCAGAGGCATGTGAGACGCGAGGGTGAAATCTGATTTTTTCCTGGCATAATACCCACTCTTAAGAGAAAGACCACGGCAATTTTTCCATACAAACGTAGTCCCCTGTTTTCTCCCTGGATAATGCCAGTAGAGCAATATTTTTTTTCCAAAAAATCTATGACCACTATTGGCATGTCTCTATGTTTTCTTTTTTTCCATAAATTAATTATTAAAAGATTATTAAGAAACATTCAAAATCCTAAAAAAATGTTTTGGAGGAGTGATCAGGGGACTACGAATCATTGATTTTGTGCCATTTAATAAGGTATTTTCGGTCCAAGCTGCTGTTGTCTCTATTGCGCTCTGTAACTCTGTTGTGGGCACTGCGCGACAGCAATAGATTTTAAAAATACCTATTTTTCAATTCTCCAGCCATTGGTGTTTCCTCTTAAAGCCAACGTGGTAAGTCGCATTTCATTTGACAAGAAACCGATGGCATTCCGAATTCACACTTCACTGGCTACATCCTCGAAGTTCTTTTATACAGTGCAGTGGCCACTGAGATTTGTAAGCCACAAGCTATCAGACGGATGCAACAACTGACAGCCGTGACTTTCTGAGAAAAATAAAAGTGTTGGTAAGAAATATTCTTCGTGTAAGACGTTCGTTGATAAAAATAAAATATTGCTCGGATGCTTTTATTGGAGTGGCATCTGGCTGCACGTGTAGCATGGCGCTATAACAAATGATCATGCTCATCACACAAACATTTTGTCCTGGGTGGGAATCGATCCCACGACCCGAAACACGTAACAGATTTTTTTTTTGTGTTTTTTTATTGTGGTAAAGTCATCAAAATTATATCCTCCTATCGCGTAGGATTCTATCTCCCTCCTGCTTATTGTCAGACTTGTACTGACTAAATAAAATCCATGGTGATAATTCAATAGCCCGTTACCTGACCTGTTCCCGCGACCCCAGCAGGGAAATTCTTAGTGTGGGCCAAAGTTTTTTTTTTAAATAAAAAGAAAAAAAATGTCATGATGAAAGTCACAGGAAAACCGCTAGTCCATTTATATCAGGCCCATTCATCCGTGATCTATAATCAAATCATTTATAGGAGGAACTCAACCTTCACATTCTGAAGGATGAATTTAAATGGGGGATGAATATCAAAGCTATAGGCTCATGGGAATCAGTGTCTTTCGAGTGCACACGCTTACGGGGTTCAGTGGGAATGTCTTTAAAGGTAAAAGGTATATTGTGTACGCTTGGAAGGACGTGAGGATGTAATAAGAGAAAATTGTTAAGTGACTGTGTTAATTGAGGGTATTGAAGGAGGTGGAGGTAAAATATCGGTTTTATTGTGAATTCTACATTTTCACGTTTTGTGACGCTTTACCATTTTCCTACAGTTCACCATCATCATCATCATCATCATCATCATCAGCCTATAATGTTCCCACTGCTGGTTCACAGGCCTCCTCTCTGTGTGAGGGAGTGGGCGATAATCCACCACGCAGGCCCAGTGCGGGTTGGTAGATGTCACATGTTTTCGAATTTTTGGTTCTAGAACATGCTGGTTTCCTCACGATGTTTTCCTTCACCGTTTTGAGAGCAGTGGTGATGAAATAAATTACACGAAGTAATGCCCCTGGCGGGGTTCAAACCCACGACCTACAACTCGTAAGTCGGGACCAATACCACTGGGCCCCCACTTCTCTCACACAGTTCCTACATGGTTACCAACAACAGAGAAAAAATTCGGTTGTCTGTAAAGTCGGTTTACTGACGATAGTTGAACGTGACAACGTCATAAGAAAATACTGCACTTACGTTGATATAAACAAACAATTGACACGCCGTTGCTATGGAACGCTACAAAGCGAGGCGCAAAACGCTGCATGACGTCATCTTTTTTCGTGCGTGCAGCCAGCCATCGAAAATATCAAAGAACAAGGTGCCGCGTGAAAATATGGACAGCTGTGATAATTTATATATGGCAATCGCAACGCTGTACTCTATGATGAGCTTATCAAGGTACGAGTAAGCCAGCCTTGAGATCGATTGGTCTATTTGACAAATAAAACGAGGCTGTTTTCATTAAAATGTACGAAGATCTATCAACTTGTCGCCTAATGAGTAGTTTTTATTTACGGATGTTACAACAGAGAGCGCTAGTGCCACTGTACAAAGCTTAGCGAACATAAAACTTTATACGTATTTCAGCATTGCATGATTGTACGAGTATTAGGCTGTATTAGGAAATAGAACTGCTGATCTTTGATCGAACGGCAAGCTAACCAGTACTCACCGTCCGCAAACACCTACAAAATTACCTCTACCTCAGTCGTAATAACACTATTCTCAAAACTACACCAAGGAATATACCAACAATTTCGCACACCACATTTTCAGGGGACATGTAAAGCCTTTTATTCCGGCTGACATCACTTTACATTGCTCGTTCTGCTGATAACTGAAGGATTATTTCGTTTTGGGCAAACGAAATGTTCAACATCATGACAATTAACAGTGTAAGATAGGGAGCCTCGTAATTTTGTTGTACTTGTAGAAAATTTGGGACAAAATGTACGCGGTTTGAAGCATCAATTTCATTTGCGAAATACTTGTGAGTAGGTTGTTCTGAATGTTATATGGTATGGTTTGGTGTTACGGATTTTTTTGTGGCCGTAAATATTGTCAATAGAGGAGCTGCTGTATTTTTTATGAATGATTTGTTTCTGGAATTGGCATAAGGAAAGATAGTACCTAAAGTGGGAAACGAAGACATAATGAGTTAAAAATAATCGGTTGTTTGTAAAGTCAGTTTACTGACGATAGTTGAACGAAACAACGTCATAAGAAAATAGTTACTGCACTTACGTTGCCATAAACAAACAGTTGACACGCCGTTGCTATGGAACGCTACAGAGCGAGGTAACGCCGCATGATGTCATCTTTTTTCAAATTCTAAGAAGAATTAAAAGATCACGTCAATAACAAGTTTAAAAAATTTCACAATCTTCAATAGAAGAGAGATAAGACAAAAAATTTAAAAGAGGGTAATTTGAAACTTACATTGTTTGAACGTTAGTTCTGTGACTAGAATACATTTACTATTTAGTAGTACTACCAAAATCGGGTATCACTATCGATACAAAAATAAAAATAACTTTCTAACGGATCTAGCTGATTCTTAAAGTAAGAAAAGGCAAAAATAGTTCCACTTCCAATAAAACTATTGACATGATCCATTTTCTAAATTTATTTTTAACGTTTGAAGTTAAGTACTACCTGGATAAAAAGTTGTGTATGTGTTATTCCAGGATACAAAGTATTTTCACCTTGATCGTGATACGCAAATGGTAACTAAATCAACAAGCTTTAGTCAGTAAATTTTTTCGTCCGCTCTACCCCGGGAGACTCATTAGATGAATTTCCAACCTTACCTATGTATGTACCAAAGATCAAAATCAACAAAATAGATTTTGATATGGACATACGTAGTTACGTGAAAGATTACAAGACATCCATCCATTTATTAAAGTATACAATCTGCATAAACTTCTTCTTCTCGCACAAACCTCTAGAGGGCCAAAGCCTGACGGGGTCGAGAGACTTATCCCATTACCGTGACCCCCGAACATAAAGGGCTACTGAAGGACACCGTGGATTTTGGTCAGTACTAGTCTGACAGTAAGGGGTGGGAGGACACATTTGATGATTTTACCACGCTAAAAAAAAAATGCGATTTTCCCCATAGTATTTTCAATTGCCTGCCCTTCAAAGCCATCAATTTTCAAAGTGTTAACAGATTACGGGTTACTGTGCCGTTAATGTGTCCTTCCCTTAAGACCCAGTTGACGATGGGCTCCAAAGAAACTAGGTCGGCAGTTTAAAACTTCCGCAGCCGTGTCTTAACACTTTAAGAGCCTTAACAGACGTGCTTCGTTTAGCTGTAGCGTTTTATTTAGTTGCTGGTAGATTGATAAAGACATGCAGATGAGTTCCTCTTTCAGAGGCCGTGGGAACGACAGTTTAGGCTGTGGGAAAGAGACAGAGCTATACAAGTCATCTAGCGCCATCCCTTCCCCACAGCCTAAACTGGATCGCGTTACAGCCGCACAGGCCGATCTTCCGTTAAGCCGTGCTTGCCGAGGGGTGACCATCTGCCATAGCGAGTTTCCTCCGTGCCTCGGAAAGCACGTAAAGCACGTTAGTCCCGGCTGTCATTTGTAGATCTTTGACAGACGTTACTGTTAGTCAGAAGCTTTAAAGTCTGACAACCAGTCTTACCATGGTGTATCGTATTGCCCCGTTGCTGGGTTGTGGAGGTCCGACAGGCAGTCGCTCCATGTAAAATACTGATACCTAGCTGCATCTGGTTCGATTGGAAGCCGACCCCAATATAGTTGGGAAAAGGCTAGGCAGATGATGATAAGTTACTTATTTAATGTCTCAATATCTGGTTGACCGAGTTTCGCTCGGTTTTTAAAATGTCTATATCTTGGGAACCGAGCTTTTCTCGAACCTGGGACCGTTGATAAATCGATTCCTTGAGCCGAAAAACCCCTAATCTGTAACTTTCATGAAAATCCTTGGAGCCGTTTCCGAGATCCTGATTATATATAAATAAAATATACAAGAATTGCTCGTTTAAAGATATTAGATAACTCTTACTTCCTATTCATTATTGCGGTATCGTTCAGAGGGACGTGAACGATCGCCTCAGTACCTTTCCACTATTCAGTTGGTTTCCAGTCCCGCATACTTTTGCTTCAGCAGTCAACTATTTGGTCGCTATTTTGTAAATGCTGTGCTCCACACATCCGGATGCCTATCGCAGCGATCAGCATCAATGGAACGAGCGGAAAATGTGAAACTTTGGAACTTTGGCCAAACGCAGTAACATTCCTTCGGAAATAGTACGCCTTTACCTTTTTAAGAAGTCTGTTAGAAAATAGTGAGTCGACTTTTTGTCGCCTTGGTTGCTTTAATAGTATAAAATAAATAAGTAACAAATAACATAAAAGAATATTTTACGAAAATAAGGATTAAAAAAGAGTACTTTAGAGTGCAATGCGGAAAATTTTAATTTTAGTAGACTGTGTCGTCAAAACGAATCAATCGGGTATAAAGTCGGTGCGTCTGCGGCGTTTCATTACAGAGTCCCTATGTCCACCTTCTAGCTTCATCATCAGATCAGCTTCATGTCATCATAATATTGCATTGTCACGTGATATACATACACGTACAAAATTTCAGCTCAATCGGAAATAGGGAAGTGGATCAAAAACTTGCTAGATTTGAACACAGACAACGGGATAGGTGAAACTAAATAAAGGCTTGTAAAACAGCTGACTGCGCCTAGTACAAACAAATAAAACATGCAGCGCTTTGAAATGAAAGAGTAGTGCTGCACGTATAGCTCTTTTTCTTTTCACCAGCAAGGTAAGTCAAATTACAAAATCGTAGATGTAAGGAGTGGCGTCTGTAGAGGCTCTAAGAAAAGACAAGTTCGTTTGATAATACCCCCGAATGGGAGTAATTAAGTTGTTTGAGAATTATTACGAGTTGAATTTTGAGTGGAAAGACTTATAGATGCTGAGTTCAGGTGCTTGTCGCCTGCCGATAAATTTACTTGAGGCTAAAAATAGACTTTCAGTTCATCAAAATGTAGATAATTTGAAGCTCGTTTGTCTCTTGAGAAATTGAAGTGGAAGAAGTGATGATAGCCGTTTGCCTAGTAGCGGGAAAACGTGGACTGATGTAAATAACACTCCGTAACGTTATAAAAGAAAGAAAATAAAAATAAGAAAACGTTTATTATTCCGTTTTTCCCAACTACATAATTATAGAACGTGTAACATCAAATACGCAAAACCTTCTGTGCGGTCACTCAGCCCATGTTACTGAACAATTTTTGTTCTAAGACTTTTGAAAATTCGCAAAATAAAATTTAGATTTTCATGCAAAATGAGACATTGATCGGGCCCATCTGTATAAAAAATCGCTTGCGAATGCGAATTTCCAAAAGTCTTCGAACTAAAATTGTTTAGTAACATGGGCTGAGTCAGGAGAGGTTTTGAGCATTTCGGTCAGCTTCTTGCGATGTTATAGGAAATGTATGAAAATTAAGAATTGTCAACAATTCCTAGATGAATACCAACAATTCCAATTCTTTAGGAAATAAATAAAAGAGTGTTTCAGGTATTTCTGGGGTCGCGGGAATGTCTCACCTAACAACCTAACAACCGTGGCCCAGGTACGTAAAGGGATATTGAAGGATCACCGTGTATTTTGGTCAGTCTAGTCAGTGCCGGATTAAGCCGGTGCGGGGCCCGTAGCAAATGTAACCATGGGGCCCTAGAGTCACATTTGCTTTTTTTGCTCTAGAGGGGGGGGCGTCATCATGCTGACACTCTTTGAAGCGTGGAACACAACACGCCGTCGACCCCTGTTCCATGGTCGGACAGCGAGTCGCCCATTACTCGCCAGTCGCCACCCACGTGCCCGCGCCTACGGGTACGCCGGAGATCGTCTGCTGACGTCCGTCACTGCAGCTCGGGTGAAGGGAGGATGCCGTCCTCTTCTTCATGCGCCCCGCTTCCTACTTCGCGAGCATGACTGCTTCGCAGAAGGAGGCTACCGCTTCAATCCGTTTCGCCCCGAAACATGGCCGCGACCAATGCCGGGCGCGAGAGGTCTCCGCCTATTGCCGCCGTGAGGACACGGCGGCGCTTTCCAAGCGGGGCAGTCCTGCACTGTATGCTCCACCGTGTCCTCTGGGCGAACCTCGCAGTGGTGACACCCACGCGTATCCTCCCCCTTATCAGACAGAGGTACCTGCCGAAACTTCATGCGGTAGGTAAGGACGCCGTGACGCCTATCCAATCACTCCTCAAAAAGGGGTCTTACAGCCGCGATTGTGGCAAGGCCGACCTAGGTTGCGACAGTCGTTCCCTCCGTACTGCCCTTGATCTCTTCCTGGCGTGCCTTCACTGTTCGAAGCAGCGGGGTTACACCCCGGCGTCTCTACGCGCCACTCATAGACGCGATGGAGGGCAGTCGCCTTCAGATCCCAGGGCAGCAATCCGGCAAGTAGGTTGGCCCATTCGCTGGCGATCGTGCGATCCGGATCATCCGGATAGCAATGACCCCCTGGCATGCGACCAACTTTAGTGGTCGCGTCCGGATGCTAATCAGGGCCCACACGGGGGCCCCGTAGAGGGCCATGGACTGCACGACGTTGGCGTATTAGCCTCTTAGCATGAGGCGTTTGGCCCACTGAGATTGGGCAGAAGTAGCCTGTGGGCGGCCGCTGGAAGCTTTGGGGCAAAACTCTCAATACGAAATGCTTCAATGTGGATTGCATTGCTTCAATATAGCCATGTAATGCTTTATACAGAGCGTATCCTGTATTAATGTCTTGAGGAGACGACTGTAACTAGGCGTTAGTGACAGTGTGGCCAAGGCTCATTTTAAAAATAGCCAAGGTGTTATACATATTTGTGATTTTTTTTTGGGCACAGGTGCGGGGCCCCCCAAGGCGCGGGGCCCGTAGCAATTGCTGCCCCCTGCTATATGGCTAATCCGGCACTGAGTCTAGTCTTACAGTCCCGCCCACTCTGGGCGGAAGGCCTCATTTCATGATTTTACCACGATAAAACAATATGCAGGTAAGTTATAAAGGAACCTAACCAAACCGAACCTTGGGGTGCCCTAGAGTTGTTGTTGACTGCGGCCAAATTATGACGTCTTAAAACCAGGGTTGTTACAGTGAGTGAAAGAGAAAGAGCTATAGGATAGTTTTTATTAAAAGCGTAACGACTGTCAATCACAGTCAAGATTAAAGATTATAGTCGGAACTTTTGGTCTTGGCTAAATATATGCTTTGCGAGTCATGACAGAAACTAATTATGATGAATGATAATCCATCCTCAGAATAATTTCGACTGGCCT
Source organism: Agrotis segetum (assembly GCA_036375495.1). Classification (NCBI taxonomy): domain Eukaryota; kingdom Metazoa; phylum Arthropoda; class Insecta; order Lepidoptera; family Noctuidae; genus Agrotis; species Agrotis segetum. The sequence continues at coordinate 3,881,687 of JAQSVV010000031.1, forward strand.
GTTGGTCTAGTGGTTAGTGACCCTGACTGCTATACCGGGAGGTCGTGGGTTCGATTCCCACTCAGGACAAATGTTTGTGTGATGAGCACGATCATTTGTTCTGTGTCTGGGTGTAATTTATCTATAATATGTATGTATTTAGAAATATATAAGTATGTTTATCAGTTGTCTAGTACCCATAACACAAGCTCTGCTTAGCTTGGGACTAGATGGCGTTGTGTGATAGTTGTGAAATATGAAAAAAAAAAAAAAAATAACCCCGGCAAACGCGGTTTAACTATGTACGGCTCTACGGCTGTTATTACTTCACCCCAACCTCTTCATAAATAAATGCATGATAGATATAGTCATCCAAAGTTCAAACAAATTGACTCCATTTCAGTACTGCACAAAATATAACAGTTTCAAAAATATTGCAATAAATGCAATCGTTTGACCAAAAACCCGTAACCATACTCGTAATATTTAATTTGTACGGCAATCTAAAACCTTCACAAGCTCTCGTTCGTTATTATTATGAGCCGTGAAATGGAATACAAAACGCCCAATGGACCATTATTTTGAGAGTATGGTGTCAAAACTGAGTTTTTTTTAGTACCAACAAAAAACAATCAGGGAAAACCATAAAGCTGTACCAACTTTAAGGGTTATAAAGTTATTGATTTATGATTAGACTAGCTCATCGCCCGCGACTTCGTCCTTTAAGCCGAGACTCCACCAAATCTGAGACGTGTGCTGTGTGATGGTTGATGATTTTTAAACACAGCTCGCCGCTCGCAGTACACGTCTCACAGCACGTCGCACACATCTCACAGCTCACGTCTAACCGCACGCCGCTCGCTGCACACAGCACGCTGCTCACATCTCACGTCTCGCCATACAAAATATGACACAGCCAGCACAACGGTCTCCAATGAAGCTGTGCGGGGTGGAGCTGTGTCAATAACGCAATTCTATTGGTTGTTCAAAACACGTCTCGTCTCCGCACAGCTCGACACAGCTTTGGTGGAGTCTCGGCCTTAGGGGATGAGTTTCCTTATATCCGTTCTTAGTGCACACTTAGATACATCATTAAATTTGAGGAGCGTTTGTGCTAAATTCCAATAAATAATTAAGACTCAGTTGTTTTAGCCGTGTGTTGGCCAATCAGTTATTTTTTTCAGTATTGTATTAAAATGTTTGTATTAAATTCGAGATGTCTCGAAAATGTAGTGGTTGTAATGTGGAAATATCGAACTTACTATTCATGGAGTGTTGCAATAAAAATTGCAAAAAAAGCTACGGTCTAGATTGTCTTGGAATAACTATGGATCAAGTCAATGAAGAAGAAAAACACCAGTGGGTATGTCCCGAGTGTCGTTCTTCGACGCATAAAGCTCTGCGCAACGAGAATACACCTGCTCGAAGAGTGTCAGGGCTGGGGGACACCTTACCTACCAGCAACAATGTCAATACACAGCGCGGCAGTCGTCCGAAAATAGCTGAAGGAACGGTGACGAAAACTGCTCAGGAGCCTAGTATGTTGGAAGAACTGAGATCGTTCCGCTTAGAAGTTTTATCACTCTTAGAAATCCAAGGAAACAACATTAAAAGGATTGAAGAAGTATGCTTTAGCACAAAGAAAGAACTGCAGGAACTTCGCGAGGCAAACATGAAGGTATTTAAAGATAAAGTTGGTACACTGGACAAATTACACAGTGAGTTAAATACGATAAAAGCACGCAATCAACAGTTAGAAGAACAGGTTGATATATATCAATCTAGTCAAACATCAATAACGCGACCATTGTCCACGGAAAAAAGCGGTGATACTGAGAATGCGAAGTCTCTAACTACTGACAAAATAACAAATCCAGTTGTGGCCACTAAAAAGGCGTTGATACCTAAAGCGGTGAAATATAGTAAAGTATTGGAGGCAAATGAGCAAACAGTATCTGCTACATCTATGGATTTAGAAATCAGTACAGGAAGCAGGGATGGAACTGTTCGGGGAGCTTCAGAATGGACCACAGTACAAAGAAAAAAATCTAAGCTGTTATCCAAAAATGTGAACAAAGGTCAAAATACCAGTATCCTGGATCTGCAAGCCTTGGAGCGAAAGAAACATCTTCATGTATGGAGGTTGCATCCAGATACTTCCATCGAAAAGTTAACAGCGCATGTAAAGAACGTCTGCGGCAGCGGTGAAAATGTGAAAGTCGAGAAAATCAAGCATAAAACGGAAAGGGATTATGCGTCTTTCATTATCGGAGTCACGGAGGGAGATTATGAAAAATTGTGCAAACCGGAAGTATGGCCCGTGAACACCGAGTTTGCCGAATGGATTTGGTTTCGGAAATACACAAATAAAGGAAACAAGGGAAAATAAAACGATGAATATTTACTATCAAAATGCAAGAGGCCTGCGTACAAAAGTAAACATGTTCTGTAAAAATATAGAAACAACAGAGGCAGATTTATTTGCAATTACTGAAACGGGTTGCAATGATTCTATACATAACGCGGAGCTGGTACCAAAAAACTATAGTATTTTGCGATGTGATCGTGCGGATGGGCGTAAACAAGGCGGCGCGCTTCTCGGGGCCGCACACTGGCTCGAGCTGCGCCGAGTTATGCTACCTGAGAGTGACGTAGTAATAGATAAATGTACCTTCGAAATGGTTTGTGCAACAGTACATAAAGGTAACAAGTATTTGTTTTTGTGTTGCGTTCTTTACATACCTCCTAATAGTAATGAGAATGAATATATGTTATTGTTTGGGTTATTAGAAAAATTGTGTGTTAAATATAAAGAGGTTGTTATATTAGGAGATTTCAATTTATATTCTTGTAATGTAAACATACATAATTATTACGAGTATTTTATATCTTTTTGTGAACTTACGCAGAAAAATAGGGTACCAAATTGTAATAATAGGCAATTGGATTTGGTGCTATGTTCATTGAGTATAGGTGAGAGTGTGTGTGTCAGTGAGGCTCAGGAGGCCTTAGTGCCAATAGATGCGTACCACCCGCCGCTAAACATTACTGTACCGCAGATAAGCAAACGCTCAGCTGTTGGCGGTTTCACTTTTAATGATATACCTGTAAATATGCAAGAGAGCGATTCCTGGCCACGGTGGAATTTTTATAAAGCGGATTACAGTAAGTTGTACAATAATATAATGAATCATGACTGGTCGCCTATGTACAGCATGTGCGAGCCAGAGGAGTGTTTGAATTATTTCTATGATATAATGAATGGTATTATTGATGATTGTGTTCCCAGGAAAATGCGACGCAGCCGTGTAAATTCTAGGTACCATTACCCCGAGTGGTACACGGCAGATATTATTCGCGACATAAAATTAAAAGCATTGCTTCATAAGAAGTACAAAATTAGCGGATTAACGAGTGATTACGAAATGTTTTCTCAGTGTAGGGCTAGGGTTAAAATACTCATAGGTTTGGCACACGAAAAATACATTGACAATTTGCAATACAATCTCACAAAGGATCCTAAATCCTTCTGGGATTATGTGAGAAGCAAAAAGGGTACAGTTAACCGCAAAAAAATTACAAAAAATGGCAAAATTTTATCGGAAACCGAATGTGTTCACGAGTTTGCAAATTTTTTCAAGTCCGTATACAGTCCCCGGAAAGCAAAACTAGACGTGGATGCCGCCGTGTCTGAGAGTAGCGCAAGTAGTTTCCGAGTACATATAGGGACCATTGATAGGAGTCAGGTAATGGAGGCGCTAACTAAACTGAAACCTAAGCGTTCGGCGGGACCTGATGGCATCCCACCATTTGTTATTAGAGACTGCAGGCGTTTTTTGGCGAAACCACTATCACACGTCTATAATATATGTTTTGATCAGGCATACTTTCCGGAACGTTGGAAAATAACACGCGTAATACCAGTACCTAAAGGTGAGGCAGGAAATGAAGTTAGTGGGTTTAGGCCGGTGGCGGTGCTGTCGGTACCAGCGAAAGTGTTTGAGTCAGTAATCCATGCTAGTGTCTTAAACCAGGTTTCAGTAACTTTGTCAGATTCACAGCACGGGTTTAGGCCGGCTCGTAGTACGACTACAAACCTGCTGAATTTTATGACATATGTGGTTCCTAGCGTTGATTTGGGAGTGCAGGTCGATGCTGCATACTTTGACTTCAAAAAAGCTTTTGATTTGGTGGACAATGACGTTTTGTTGACGAAGCTTGCAGCATTCGGATGCACTCCTAAATTGCTGAAGTTCTTCGCTGATCATATGAGTAACAGAAAGCAGTATGTGGAATATGCCGGGTACAAATCTGAATCTTATTTTACGAGGTCAGGAGTAAGTCAGGGCAGTAATTTAGGGCCTCTTCAATTTATACTGGTGGTAAATGACTTACCCGAGGTCGTCAGGAATGCCAAGTGCCTGTTGTTTGCTGACGATCTAAAACTACTACTTGCTGTGAAAGATCAAAACGACTTTGAGCGCTTGCAGGAAGACATAGACAGGGTAGTCGAGTGGGGAAAGAAGAATAAGTTGGTATTCAATACGTCAAAGTGTTCAGTAATAACTTTTAGTAGGATGAAAATACCCAAGAAGTATGATTACAGAGTGGACAACACGTTATTGAATAGAGTGGAAACGGTGCGCGATTTAGGAGTTCGCCTGGACTCGGACCTAGCATTTCGTAATCACATCGTTAATGTTTGTAAAAAAGCCTATAGGAGCCTAGGTTTTGTCCTGAGAAGAGCAGAGGGCTTTACAAACATCACTGCGCTTACTTCTTTGTACAATGCTTTGGTAAGAAGTCAGCTCGAATGTAACGCAATCATATGGGCTCCGCATGAAGCTAAATATAGTCTCATGCTGGAGCGTATACAAAATAAATTTACCAGGTTTCTGTATTTAAGGTTGTATGGAGTATATCCATTTTATCCAGTGTCGTATCCAACTTTGTTTGTTATAGGCATGGTGGGATACAATAAATTGGAAACAAGGAGGGGCATAGCTCTTGCTACTTATGTTTTTAAATTATTGCGTGGCAAGACTTCAAACCCAGGTATATTGAAAGAAATAAACCTGTGTGTGCCCGACAACTATGTATTGAGAAGGCGGAGACCACGTCTATTGGCGGTCCCCAGTGGTAGGACCAATCTACTGAGTAAAGCCCCAATGACGCGTACCTTACGAGTACTTAATGACGTAGCAGAAAATATTGATATTTTTGCTTGTTCTCTGAGTGAGTTCACAAAAACTGCAATGTACATTTTATGTAATAGGTATAGTAACTAAAACTGTAATTTTTGAGGCCACACTATTGAATTAGGCAAATCCTGTAATGACAGTGATGATGTGTGTTAATAAATAAATAAATAAAAATAATACGATAATAATTTATAGATGTAAAGAGGCATTGATATGACCGCACAATTTAAAAGTGATTTATCAAAATAAGACTTTTTTATCAAAAAAGTGAGTGTATAAAAACGTGGGAAGAATACATAACTTTTACAATTTCAATAGGTTTTTTGGTAAATCTACTTGTGGAGGTTTTTCATGATTATTGTAACCCACAGCTTATACAACGTGTAACGTTAAATACGCAAAACCTCTCTTGGGGTAACTCAGCCCATGTCACTGAACAATGTTTTTGTAATAAGACTTTTGGAAAATTCGCAAAAAAATGGTTTTTCATACAAAATGAGAAATTGATCGGACCCATCAGTATGAAAAAAAATTTTTTTTTGTGAATTTCCAAAAGTTTTGTTAAAGAGCACAATAAATCAATGAAGAAAATAAGGACAAATTAGCAAAAATACAACTCGTCTGCTTCAACCCGCCACTCGAAGCAATAAATATAAAAATATATATTCAAGTTACGTTACCCTGATTACACGAAAAAAAAACTTTTTTACGCACATAAACACCCACCTAGTAACAATGAAAATGAAATATTCATAACCCAGCGAAGATTAACGGTTCCCAATTTGAACTGAAATTCGGTTACCTAAATTCAGAGCTTTCAAAAGAATAGTGATCCAGCCTAATGTCTGTATTGAAACTAAATTGCTGTTTTCACGTTTTTGAAGGTATAATGATAATTTCTTTGGTGCCTGGTGTCGTGACTATAAAATGCCTTTTGTGAATGTTTCTAGATGTTAGATTTTACTGGAAATGTTCAAGATTACTTTTTATAGTGCTGTGCGACAAAATTTTCAGTGAAGAAATGATGGCGGTATAATTGTGACGTCATGCAATTTTTTCTCTCACTTGTACATACTGCACTTGCTCATAGAATATTTTAACTATTTTACTTTAATTTTTTTTTCTTCGCTAATATTTTTATTTACGTATGATTATGCATAACATAATGCATAATCATACGTAAATAAAGTTACCAAGATAATATTTATTAACTGACGCATTAACTCAATTTGCATCTATAGATGCAGTAAACATACATAGCGTATACACACATACATAATTTTGGGGTCAGATTCCAGAATTACAGGAATAAGCCAAGTATTCATTAGCTATTACGGTTTACCTAACAGAAGTAAAAATACGGGTCAAGCCCTTTTAGAAAATATAACTGCCACACTTAGATTTTGCAATCAAATACTCCTTTCATTTGAAAATAGCAGTGAAAGCCGTTTTTAAGAAGTTTTAGTTTTTAGCTCAAGTAAATCATGAGGAGAATAAACGAATCAGCAATCTTTTATAGATAAAGATAAGAACTGCCATTAATTTGACTAGATTACCTATCGTAAGCTACTGAGTTATGAGACCCATTGATATCACTGCAGTCATTCGTCTTTTGAATTTTTAACATAGATTAGATTATAGAAAGTCTTTCGAAGATCTGATGCAATTTAGATTTATTTAAAAAAAATCTTAAGAAACTTTCGGGTATTCGGACGAAGAGTAAGCCCCTTCGTTCATAAGGCGACTCAAGTCTCCAATACCTTACGACTTTGGTATCCATTGAATCGGTCCTGTGTACGAAACTCTATTTTAACGGCTTTGTATTGCGATAGTCGCTTGGATACCGTTGTATGGATTCGGAGACTTGCGTCGCCTCTTGTACGAAGGGGCTAATAAATGGGTTACTCTCGATGTTCAGAAAAGTGATAAAAGGTTCTGGCAGATCAAGAAGGAGACAAATATCCTGGATGCTTTCCTAAAGAACAGACGGACAGATGTATATTTTATAACTTGATACCTTACCCCTCGACTTTCATACACATACAAGACACATTTGCCTACAACTTATAAATATTTCGCAAAACAAAAATAATATTTTATTGAGCGCTCTCTTATCCGAAGCACGTAAATCAATCGTGTTGACACATCCAGCTACCAATTTTCACCTGAACTTTCTTCGGGCGGTGTTCCATGAAAAATATATTAACAACAATAGGCGCTGCCCCGTTCCGTACGCTGATTTATTGCGATAATACAAAACGCTATTTATTATGAGTTTCCTATAAAATTGAACCGGATATTATTCTAGTATTTTTGTTTGGCAGTAATGTAAAATATTCGCAGCATGTCACGGTATAAAAGGCATTGTCGTTAGGCGTTTTGAAAAGCGAGGTACAGGCTTTTGTATTGATATTAAATTGTGCCGAATTCTTTGATGAATGACGCTAAATGGGACATGGTAATGGTTTTATGATGGTGATATTTAAATCATATTTTCCGGCATGAAAGCCTGATTTATTAATAACTAGCGGTCCGCACTGGGTTTGCACGCATTCGAACGTTCTACCTTATGGGTAGATTTACTGATTTTTTTTTATAAAAGCGAATAATGAAAACTTAAATGTAAGGAATTAGGAAATTAGATTTAAGCGACTTTGTTGTATAGTAGTGATTAAACCGAGTTTTTTTTAAATTAGTATATCCAAAAAAACTGCTTGCAAAATTTCTCGAAGCACGAAAGAAACTCAGTTATGACTAAGTAGTAAACAAAATTATACTGTTCCACTTTAGGTAACACAAAAGAATATAACAACCCTCCCGAACTAAATAGGCTACTCAAAAACTTTATACAAAAACTACCTTCCTTACCGAACACACAACAAACTTTTCCAAACCTTTTTTCGCGAAAGAGACACGCGACGATGACGTCATTCCTTCCACTAGTTCCCAAAGTTATAAATTATAAACACGTAGTATGTTTGCGAAGTTTTTCAAAGAAGATTTCGGCAAAGTTTCGATTGAGAAGCCCCAAGGTCATTAGAAAGTTATGGGAGATTTGATTATCAGTTTATTTTGGTTGGCATTTTGGTTTTGTATGTAATTTTGTTTTGATTCTAAATATTTTCAGTTTTTCGAAAGAAATGGAGGCTTATTAGCCTGTGTTGAACTATTGCTCAACAGGGCAATTAAGGCCTTCCTTCCTTAGTTTTGTTTTTATACCAATTTAATCTTTCCGTGGGATATTATTTTCGAGTAGTAGCGGGCAAAGCCGCTGGCAACAGCTAGTATTTATATAGGGTGACTGGTAATTAGTGTACGATACTCAAACACGTGATTGTGCTCATGATAATCAACAACTTTTACTATGGGAACAAACCTGAAAACTCGAAAAAAAAAAATTTGCTGTTCAGTACATTTATGTTTGCTTAATGTACTGAACAGCTGATATTTTTTTCACGATTTCGGCTTTGCTCCCATTACAAAAAATGTTTGTTATCATGAGCACAATCACAATGTTTAAGTATCGTACACTAATTACCAGTCACCCTATAGATATCGCCATACTTTTATTACTGACCCGGACAATTTTATTGACATACTCGTATTTCCAGTAATTGAAATTTTGCCTATTGATCAAAAGACGCAAATTGGATTTTCTGTTGAGAGATTTCTGTTCTGGATTTCGAATTATCATTAAATGAGTTACTACATTGATGGATGGGAATGGAACAGTGAACACGGCTAAACCTTCGTTCTAAATAAAGGTGAATAATTTTTAACTAATACTTAGATTACATAAAGTGTTTTTGGGTTTATCCATCTTGTTTTTCAGTCCTTATAGGATCACTTTGATATCTGTCTAATTATTTTTAGGTCTACAATCCCATAGAAATGAGAAAAAACTACGAGTGGCACTCGGGGACTGCCGCGGTGAAGCTATTTTGCATTCCCTTTTTTTTTTAACTTATACATTCTATTTTTTCTTTTTTTAGGCTCTGGTCAGCCACCACAATCAAGTAAAACGTCAAGAAAAATAAATACCGTGCCGAAGTTTACCGTACTGAAACGACGTTAGACGATGCGGGGAGTTAGGTTTTTTCCGTTATGGAATTTCTGCGAGCGAATCAAGAAAAAATACTATTTATTATCTATGCAAACAAAAGGTACTTTTGTATAGAAGCCGTTTTACTACATATTATTTTGCTCACCATTTAATCAAAACCTATAGGTTACTTTCCATGTGAGTTTTAAATTAAATTTGTAAACGCACACACGATGAAAAGGAATTAATAATGCGGATACAAGATTAAATAAATCGAAGAACTTCTTCCACATTTCTAATAGATACCCATATCATCTATAAGGTCACAGAAAACCATTTACTAAAATCCCGATGCCGGTAAAATATGTTATCTCCAGTTTATCACAAAAACCAAATTCACAACCTACTTTATAAACATAGCGTACTATCCACTATTTTTTACGCAACCCAACCTTTCATCTAACATAGTGCCGCAACCTTACAATTGGACAAAAAATTTCGTTCCGAAACCCCTCCCACACCGCTAGTTAGCAAAACTCGGAGCATTAATCTCCGTTCAACTCAGATTTTCTAAAGTTAGGGGCAATTTTCAGCGGAAAATCGGAAACAATTTGGAATAACAACAAACCTCATAATTCTGGCCCCTCACCTTTGCTTCCATTGTCCAAAATCGGGATTCCGAGTTTACAATTTCGTGTTTACATTACATTTACAATTGACTTGTAATTGTTTTTAGAAATTCAATTTAATTAATTTATTGCTTTTGTTTAGTAGCAGGTATTGTTTCGAGGAATGATAGTAACTACTTCCCGCAAATTATGTAAATTGTTGAAGGTAGGGTACGGTATTTGCATTTAATAAATGCTTACAATTGTATTCACCGGCGAGAGACTACGGAGTCTGTAATCAAACAACTGAAAAAGTTATGTAAAACAATAACTGTGTATTGAGTAATTAATTTTCTTGTTATTGGGTTTTTCCATCAGGAATTTTTCAGAAGTAGTAATAAAACTGGATTCCAGTTCATTACAATAGCTTTGCCCTTAGTAGAGACTATGTATACCTTTTTAGGGGCTGGTTCATCATCATGACTCCTGCCTTAAGTAGATAAGTTAATTCTTAAGTATTTTAAGGGAACTCAATTGAATTTTTGTTATTTGAGAAATAAGAACAATTTATTCAGAGCGCGAATTTTGTAAGAACTAAAGTAAATCATTGTGGATTAATAGAAAAAGCATTATTTTTGAGTTATTATAGGCTCACTTAGCAAGATATTTTTAACCGACTTAAAAACGAGGAGGTTTCCCTACTCGATTCTCGTTCTTTACCTACTCGATTTCTCAAAAACTTAAAAATAATGCTTCTTCAATTACCACAACGATTAATTTTAGTTCGTAATAAAATCGCGATCTAAATAAATTGTTCTAATTATTCAAGTACTTAACAAAGATTCAATCGATTCGTTTCAAAGACTCAATAATTTACTTACCTACTTTAGGCTAATTGAAGTTTTAAGATCAATCACTTATCAACACTGAAAGGACTAAGTCTATTTTTAGGGTTCCGTAACTAAATGGTTATGTCTGTGTGTCTGCCCATCCGCCTTTGACAAAATGCAATAAAGTTGCAGTAAAAGTACATGATGACTTTTTGGTGTCGCTATAGCAAAAAATACAAAAAAAGAAGAAAATAGTTATTTAGGGGGCTCCGATACAACAAACGTGAGTTTTTTGCTCGATATTGATAACGGCAACAGGTAGCTGTTTGAAATATTCACCAATTTAGTTATGTAAAGTGTTCGCTTTAAAAGAAAATAATTTGCAAAAAAAGCAAATGTAATTTTTTTGACGTTTCGTGCGCGAATCCGACTCCCACTTTGCCGGTTTAATAAAAAATTGAAACACAAAGGACCAAGAAAATGGCAACTAAATTAATGATCGTACACGCACTTAAGAAATGGTAGGTAAGTCAAAACTAAAATGTGAATATTTTTTAAAAGAATACTTGGGGTGTGATCTACAATCGATAGCGAAGTCAAAAAAAAAATAGTATTTTTGAATTTTTGTCTCTTTGTATGTTCGGGATAAACTCAAAAAGTACAGCATGGATTTAATTAAAACTTAGCACGAATATTATTAAGAAGTCGGGTCAATACATAGGCTATATAATTATCACGCTATCACCTACGGGGAACGAGCAGTGCACCTTTAATTCTTCAACGCGTTCACGTAGACGACGTCGCGGGCAGCAGCTAGTGATTTCTTAAGATCAAAAGTTGGATAAGAAAAGCCGATCAGTCGAATGGCTGTTCGGCAAAGTTTTTTCATTAGCTACTTGCTTGGCGAAGTCGAGATACTGTATGATTCATAGTTATTGGTTTCTGTTGTAATCTATACTTATAATCGTAAAAGTCAATGATGAGACGGCGTTTTCCATCTCCTTTCTTACTAATTCATGTACTAGACTAAATTTTAGTACAAAGTTCAGTACTTTTTAGTCTAAAACTTTACGACAAAAGTTTTTACAGTTTATGTAGATTGTAGGCGATAACAATTATGAGTTCAGTTAGTACTTTATGTAGTACTTTAGTGAGACGATTTATTTTCTTTAGGAAAGTGTCTGTGCCCCTAGATAGATTGACTTTTTTTAATGATAGGTTCGCGTTTGGCTACTCTCTCGTCTGATAGTAAGCAAAGATGTGGTTGACGGTGAAGCACGCTTGCCTAGAAGTAACTTATTCACTCTTGACTTGAAGATCAACAAGACCAATGGTAGTAAAAAAGTCTGATAAAAGATTAATAAGGAAGAAAAATTAAAATCAGATTATTACAGCAGAGCAAAGACGCACGCGGGCCATCGACTAATGAAAACGGTTCCCCGAATGCGGGCCCTGTGGCATGCGTTCCAGAAATCTCTCGCCACCTAATGCGGGTCCTAACAACTAATGAAATTGTGCCATTTTGTTTACTACATGTTAAATAGCACAGTAATCCATAACTATAAATTTACGATTCGTATATTTTTTTAGAAATTTAATATTCTGTTTTCCTCGTTCTACCATTGTTACCATTTTTAACGGAGCACTTAGAGCAACATCCGCCTTGGATTGCTGCCATAAAAAGACCTACCATACATTTACAACTCACGAGTATGTAAATTCTTTGTCGTGAACTTATTACAGGTCTAATGATTTAGGCCCGTATTACAGAACGAAACTCAAGCACTGATCTCTATTTAAATCTAGATTTCAACCAATCAAATCCCATGAATCTAGTTTTAAGTAATACTTGAGTATTTAGTGACGTTCTGTAATACGGGAATGATTTTTTGTTGGTGGTAAAATCATTAAGTGAATTCTCAGCCCAGGGTCCCCCTCCCCCGAACGGATTTAGAGGGTATTTGACTGAAACATCTCAATCCATCTAGTCTATCAAAACTATTTGATTTGACTTATTTTTCGAAACTCTAGATAACGGACGGAACTGAATTATCTATTTATTAATGCTGTCAACAAGTCTAATTGCCAGGTTTTACTTGTGGTCTTAATCCGACGGCAAGCTACCGACTCCTCGCCGCCATTTTGTGACGTGCATAGGAGCTGCTAAAAATAAAAACAAAAGATAACAGAATATATTCATCTCCCGAACGAAGATTACAAGATTCTAATGAGAAATACCGATAATAAATTCCCTAACCAGGGAAACTCTACGGTTTTATCATGAGGGGGTTGAACGTTCAAATATGTCGGCGTATCGACATTATAGGGGCGAAAGGGTTGTACCAACCTAACCCTCATTTGTTAACACGAACTTACAGACACGGCCTATCTCAACCTACTTTTTACGAACATCTGTTTTAAGTACCCTAAATAATCCTTTTTATAACGTGGTAATATCAACAAGTGAGTCCTCCCACCCATGGCAGGGTGAGAAGGACTGTCAGACTCACCCTGCAGCATGGCCTCGACCAATGCCGGACGCGAGAGGTCTCCGCCTATCGCCGTCGTGAGGACACGGTGGTGCTCTGCCCAAGCGGGGCAGTCCTGCACCGTATGCTCCACCGTGTCCACCGGGTGATCCTCACAGTGGTGATACCCAGGCGTTTCCTCCTTTCTCATCAGACACAGTTACCTCTCGAAACTTCCGTGTCCGGTGAGGACCTGCGTCATGCGGTAGGTCAGGACGCCGTGACGCCTATCCAGACACTCCTCAAAGAGGGGTCTTACCGTCACGATTGCGGTGCACCGCTGATGATTTTACCATGGAAGAGAAAAAAACATACGTTGATTCTTAGCAAAAGTTGAACATAATAAAAAACTACAGAATTGACATACAACATAATACAGAATTGACATTTCCCTTACCGAAAAGCATCATAAAAGCCAACAACGAAAAACAACCGAAGCCATTTTTCACAGAGATCCTATCAACATTGTCCAAACTGTCGACATTAATATCGGGATAGTGCATTAGACGAAGGGGTTATGTCATCACCCATACTATGACCCACATACCCGTCTACAACTTAAGTGGACAAACAAACTAACTTGTTCGGCACTCTGGGCACTTGCTTGTAATATCCCATCTAAATCAATTTGGTTTTCAATTTCCTTACGTAGTGAGCGTCGAGAACTTTCCTAAACGTTGTGCGAAGTCAGTCACTTTCAAAATCACAACACCGGATTTGACAGATGTGTAAATCAATGGGCGTCTCGCCGTCCAATCATGCACCATCCCCAGGTGGACGGGGCGTCATGTTCCACGTGCACTTCAAAGAGCTGTCAATTATGACAGGGCCTCCTTAGAGAGCCAAAGCCTACCGGGGTTGTGGGACTGATTTATTAGGTAACCGTAGCCCTGGAACGTAAAGGGCTATTGTAGGACACAGTGAATTTTAGTCAGTACTAGTTTGGCAGTTCCTCCCGTTCGCGAATTTCGAAAACCTATACTATTTCAGTCACGAGTCGGACTCTACTCGATTAGCTTTTGTTTGTGCATATTTCTCAACAAAACCTATACTATTTCAGTCACGAGTCGGACTCTACTCGATTAGCTTTTGTTTGTGCATATTTCTCAACAAAACCTATACTATTTCAGTCACGAGTCGGACTCTACTCGATTAGCTTTTGTTTGTGCATATTTCTCAACAAAACCTAATCTATCTCAGTAAAAAACTTGACTCAAATAGATTAGCTTTTGGTTTTGATATTTTCGAAGAAAATGCACGGACAAAATCTAGTACCATTTTAGTCATGCACGAGTCAAACTCTAAAAAAAGACGATGTTTTGTTTATGCATGTCGCAGTGAAATGAGGAAATCAGGGATTTCACGAAATCCAATTATCAAGAAAAGTATCTAGTGATAATTATGACAAAAATACTAATATAAAGTCAGAGATCATGATGTAATTTCACTAAACTAAGTAAAATGTTGAAAACGTCGACGGAGCACCGCTCCGCGGTGCTCCTACTTCCGGGTGGTTTAAAAAAAAATAACCACGAAGGGGATGGCGGTGTCTTTCAGACCCCGCCATCCCCTTCTAACCTAACCTGTCCGAGTCGGGGTGCCCACAGTCGTATTTGCGATATTCAAGTACTACAAAATTTAAGAAAAGTTAAATTCCGAGGTAAATTTACTCATATAGATACTTTACTCGGCAAGGTTTTGCTCGTACGTAATGTTTAAAAATAACACGCCGAAAGTCTAGCTATTCGAGTGACATGAATTATATAGAACTAGGTTTTGTACGTGCATTTTCTTTGAAAATATCAAAACAAAAGCTAATCTATTTGAGTCAAGTTTTTTACTGAGATAGATTAGGTTTTGTTGAGAAATATGCACAAACAAAAGCTAATCGAGTAGAGTCCGACTCGTGACTGAAATAGTATAGGCTTTGGAAATAGGCCTCCCGTTCTGCCCTGGGTGGTTTAACCACGTACATAAGGGTCTGGTCGTTTGTGTATGTGCGTGTAAAGATTTGTAAATAACACATAGTACAAGAGCATTTACAAACTTTTTGTTGGTAACCTTTTTCTTATCTGTTCAACATAACCTTTATTTGAGATAAACCATAAATCTGAGTATACTTTTACCCTTTATTCAATCTCAAAAACATCCTCCAACCACACACTTTTCTAAAAATATCACACCTGCTGTTGGCATCGAAAGAAAATCTGAATAAAATATTTTCTTTTCACCGCTTATGAATATGTCAACCCCATCAAGACAATGTGGGAAGTTGTTATTGTTTACCTCCTTCAATCCTTCACTTAGTTTTTCACAGAAAAAGGGACTGTTTGTGAATTTCAATTATAGTTGCCTACAGTGATATGATAAACAAGCTCGAAGAAGCAATTTATTTTCTGAGGTTTAGGTTTTTTAAACGCTGTGGGCAGAAACATCATTAACAGTATTCATTTAAACTAGATTTAGTTTACAAGAGTATTCTACATCTCCCGGGATTTCATGAAATCCCTGAATTCCTCATTACACTGCGATAAATTCATGTCCAATCCGTATAAATAATGAAATGAATTCATGTATATTTACAAAATCGAATTGACACACTGTTGATAAAAATAAATGAAATACTATTGCAGATACTACGAAAAAAAAAAACAAAAACCTGTCGATGTCGAACCCGGTAAAACAATCAAGAAAATAAAATTACGCGTAACAGCTAGGTCATCGGGCGCCGCAAATTCTGTGCCCTCAGGCCCCGGCGAACTCAAGAAATTGTCCAGCAGCCTCCGCGCCAAGACCCACCGACCTCTATATATCAGTGCATTTCTTTCCTAACCGAACGGTAACCGTCGTTACTTTATCTTCAAGAGGAAATACAAAAGTCCTTCTGAATAATAAAGAAGGGAATAAAAAGTTTTCGCCTTCGGTTCGTATCCGAGGACTTGCGAATGAATATGTAATCGTACTGGTTCATGATTAGTGTTTGAAGAGGTTTTATTGGTAATAGATTGGGTACGTTTCTGGGTAAAATTCATGGTGCTACTAAGAAATAAAAGAAAGAAATAACATTTATTGGTACAAACGCAGGGCATAGCACAATAATGAGAGATAAATTAAAATGAACAAATGATAAACAATAATATAAAAATAACTTATAACTATTTACTAGTTTTTCCAATGATTTCGTTAGCGTGAAACTTCTAAAATTATGATAACGGATTGAAATACTGGGATAAAAGTATTCGTGGATTTTTCCAAATATTTTCTAAATCTGGCAGCTGCATCCAAATCTGTTTAGCCATTTCAATTTTTCAGTTTTTTTCAAATTTTCAATTTTGCGCTCGTCTAAATCGGTCTGTCGTTAGTTGGACGTCAGTTTTAATATTAAAATGGTTAATTGTGCTGTGGGACGGAGGAGCACCGTAAGCGGGGGCGTATTTCAATTGATTTTCCCATGTAAAAATTGATTTTCTGGCACCATAACAGGTAGTAAAAAAATACCGACAGAATTGAGAACCTCCTCCTTTTTTTGGAATCGGTTAATAATAGAATCTGCGTAGTTTGAAAGCAATAATTTGTTTGTAGGTACTTGATATGGCAAGCAATAAATGACAGCAATTTGAATATTGATCAAAAAAGAAAAGGTAATGCCATAAAAATCGCGCTTATTAAGTTTATAATGTGCAACATGAACATTTAAAATTCTTTTCACGAAAAACTTACTATCGAATGTTTTATCCATGTGGGCGATTCGTTACATTAATGTTTAGCAGAAGAAAAATCAGAAAACAAAATGTTTTATCGCAGAATTTATTACCGTTTTTATGTCGTAACGGATTTCCCTTAACCCCCGAGGTGCTCATCTATTATTAGTAGAGATTATGGAAAAGAAATATGAAGCCGTCACGTCTTTCAAAGCATAATAAGTAAAAATCTGCTCGCAAAGTTCTACCATCAGTTATTGATGGTCTAAGTTTCGTCAAACTTCGTCCATTATACTCACAGAGTGCTTGACAAGACCTCCTGATCGTTATTAAACAGAACCACCATAACTTGGAACTTGTCCCCCCCTCTGGACCAAAGACAAGTCCTAATAAAGAAGACAGATGCGATCACAGTTGGGGTTCTTCGGAAATTGGTTCCATCACCCCCTCAAGTGTAAAATCTATTAAACTAGGAGTGAGCATTTGGTTTGAATGACTTTTTTTTCAGTGTGTTGTCATTGTAAATGAATTATGGACCGTGACTGAAGAATTAAAATTATGTTTTTAAAGACCATTTATTTCAAGATTTTTCTTCTGTTTTTTAGTACCTTAACTTCTGTTAGCGCGAGGTTTAGTATTTTATTTTATTCTCATTTAAATACAAATAACCTCCTTCTTTTTTTGAAGTCGGTTAATTAAAACAGGTTCATACATTCTCTTTGTCCAGTATTTTCTTGAACACTAAATACGGAAGACCTAGAAACAAACTAAAAATAAGAGGCTGAGACTGTATAAAATAAGAGTAAGCTTGTACTTTATTCACAGCGTATCTGAAGTATTTACTATGTTTAATGTATAGAAAATTGAAAAAAAAAACGCCACTAGTGTAAGAACGAAGAACTATTTTTTTCCATCAAATTAATGTCAATGTGACTTTACCCATGGCGCGACGCGATTGCAGAAGTGAAAATGAACCTTACCACTACAACATAATTATGACTTATTAAACCTTGTTATCTACGAGTAAATGAAAAACAAAACACGATCGCCACGACGACGACGTCAAGTCAAACATATTGCATCATTATTTCTTAGTAGCAAGGTTGATTTTCACTTGTAGTTGGAATCAGTCGAATCGCGTCGCATCGCGCCATTGGGAAAGTCACTTAGTTTACTATTTTACGTCACAAAGACGTGAAAAGTCATACTAAGTCCACGAGTTTTTTATGCTTCGCGCTTTTTCATTTCTTTTGGTATTTATTTTTTGTAGGTACCTCTCAGTACGAAGAAATGTGATTTGTTGGCATATTATCCTGGTTTGACATATTATTATGTCATATGTCAGACCTAGATCAACATAGGGGCATCCTATGAGGGCTATCATATTTTTTTCTTGAATTTGAGTGTTTGACTCGAATTTTGATGAGCGATTATAAAGAACTAGCTGTTGCCAGCGGCTTCACCCGCTACAACTCGAAAATTATCCCACGGTTACATAAAATCGGGATGAAAACTATCCTATGTGTTAATCCAGGTTATAAACTATCTGTGTACCAAATTTTAGCCAAATCCCTTCAGTGGTTTTTGCGTGAAAGAGTAACAAACATACCTACATACACATACACACACCCTCACAAACTTTCGCATTTATAGTATTAGTAGGATAGAACGATTAAATACGATATGTGTACAGACTGGTGTAACGCGTAATGTAATCCACCGTGTAATGTAATGCGAATTCTACGTGGGGCACTATACGAGCATTACATGTTACGCGTTACACCAGTCTGGACCCAGCTTTAGTAATATGGTTCCATTTTCCCTTTACATACGTATCCCTAAAACTCCCAAACATATTCACACAACATTTATAAAACAAGAAAGTAAAAGTGTGTCTTGAAAATTAAATAAGTAACGAAGGGTATAAAACACCTTTTCCTCTGTTACCTGGCTAATCTAATCGTGTAGGGACTGATTAATTCAGGTATACCTTCCCATATATAACACGTAGTCGGAGGTTTAGCGTTCAAGGTAAATTCGCTCTTATGGACCCAAATGGATCTATTGTTTCGTTCTATAAGTAGTAAGTGAATGTGGGTTTAGGTACCTAACTGGAGGCATGGATTGTATTCCCTGGGTTCGTTCTATAAGTAGACTTGAAACGAATGTTACAGTGGATATTTTTGTTATTTGTATAAATGGAGCCTTGTTTTTTTGGTGTCTCTTTTCTTTTTTTATACCTACACAATACTCTTTTTTAGATATCCTACTAATATTATAAACGTTAAAGTTTGTTTAGGAGGGTCCGATGGATGTATGTTTGTTAGTCTTTCACGCAAAAACCACTGAATGACACAACACAAATGCATACAAACAAACGTGCAAGTTTAATAAAAGCATGTTAAAAATACTGCGTTTCTTTTCCTCGTCTTTTTATTACAACATTTTATTGTAACAACGCAGTTTTTACGACCGGCTACTACGCTAATAAACACATGTTTAGGTTATATTACGCGAACCTCGTATGTAGCTGAGACCCTTTTATTTAGCTAAGGAGCATATTGTTGGTAGTATATTATGAAATAATGTACTGTACTGTAATGTACTGTGTAATGTAATGTACTGTACCGTGAGTAAAAAAAGTAAAACATGATAAGGAAATACCTTAATGCTCCTACAGACTGTTAGTGACATTGTGTGAGAATATGTTTTTTTTTTTCAAATTTTGCCTCAAACACGGTTGTGGGTGCGTTTGGAAACAGAAAACTCGCAAACACAAACACTCAGACCCGAAAAAACTACTTGTAGGAGATATTAGAAATATTATAATTTGTGAAATATTATAGGAGCAAATATTTGTTGGACTTTGACTGCTGGCCTTTTAAAGTGACTAAGAGTCACTCAACGAGCAATGGAAAGAGCTATGCTTGGAGTTTCTTTGCAGGATAAAATCCGGAACATGGATATTCGGCGAAGAACCAGAGTCACCCACATAGTTCATAAAATTTGCAAGTTGAAGTGACAATGGGCAGGCCACATCGTAGAACTGACAACCGATAGGGAAGAAAAGTTCTCGAGTGGCGACCACGGACCGGAAAACGCAGCGTAGGCAGGCCTCCCACTAGGTGGACCGACAACATCGTGAGGGTCGCGGGCAGCCGATGGATGCAAGTGGCGAATTGTCGTTCGGCGTGGCGGTCTAAAGGGGAGGCCTATGTTCAGCAGTGGACGTCTTCCGGCTGATGATGATGATAATGATGAAATATTTGTTTGATCTACAAGTAGTTTTTCCGGGACTGGGCTTGTGTGTATGTGAGTTTCTAAGTTTATAAACGCACCAAAGAAACAGGAGAAATTCCCGGTGTGGGGCAACAATAAATCATATATTATAATCTTGAATTTATAAGTAGCTAAATTAATTAATTGTACTTTGGAAAGTGCAGAATCCTCACAAAACTTTGGAAACGTTTTTACTGAACCATTTTAAACTGCACATAAATGTTCTGTGGGATGTGTTTAACCAAATATACATTGTCATTGTTAAGCTTAACAAGCAGTAAAAGGTTTACACAGTCATACAATAAGCGTTATCCAGTAGTTGACATTTTAAAACAAATAAAATAATTGGTTGCATTATTGTATGTTCGGATACACTTTACGCTTTTGACATTTTGTTGTTTGCGTTATTGCACGTTCGGATACACTTTTGACATTTATATAATAGTAATGGTCTGAAACATTAATATCACAAAGTCGCTTTCCGCTGTCTGACTGTCTTTATGTATATGCTTATTTACCTTTAGAAATACGCAACGGATTTTGATGCAGGTTTTTTAACACATTGAGTGATTCAAGGCAAAGGTTTATATGTTAATGTTTTGATATAATTAGTTTATCGAACTGCGGGGCGAAAATAAATGAAACACAACCGAATTAAGAACTCCACCTTCTTTGCGGCTTATAAGGTTAAAAAAAATATCAACCTAATAACATTATTATGTATATTTTGAGTATGACTTTATCTACTTTAATTTTCGTCTGCATAGGTAGGTATCTCTCTCTATACATAAATAATCACAAAATTTCAACACTTAAAAAACTAGGTACCTACTACAATTTTCATAAACATCCATAAATAACGTTACTTCATACACTCGGTTCCAAAAATAACGGGTCAGTCACATAAACCCGAATATCTCCCGAACTACGTATGCCATCCTAATGAAACGAAGACTGTTCAATTGAGAATTTAATTATACAGATAAAAAATAAAATAAAACTTAGTTGCACCCACAATATCAATCTCTAAATTAAAAAAAAACGAAAGTAGTCATATTTTTCTTAAGATTACATTTGTTTAAGATTGTTTTTTTGGTGTTTTTCATCACTTTCTTCATATTTTAATACTTTGTATTGCTTCCACGAGCTCTTCTGACAGCTTCCAGGCGATTAGGCATGCTGTACACCAAATTTCGGAGCCGGTGCTGAGGAATACCTCCCCATTCCTTGTTTGAGCTCGGGAAGCGTGATTGGTGGGGGGTTTCGACCTTTCACGCATCTCTGAAGCTCGTCCCAGGCGTGCTCGATGGGGTTTAAGTCCGGGCTTCGCGCTGGCCACTGCATGAGTTCTATAACGACCTCTTCAAGGTAGTCATGTACAATTCTGGCGGTATGGGGACGCGCATTATCATGAATTAATATGCCAAGCCGGTCCATCCTGGCCATGAAAGGACCTACATGTTCATTGAGGATCTCTTCCACGTACCTCTCTGCATTTAGAGTTCCATTTTGAATGAGTACCAGCTCGGTGCGGGCCTCAGCAGAAATCCCAGCCCAAACTTGTACGGAGCCCCCACCGTACGACACTTTTTACTCCACACACGCTTGATGGAAGCGCTCCCCAGGTCTTCTGTACACCAACTGCTTACCATCATGCTTATAAAGCATGAATTTAGACTCGTCCGTGAACATTACCCTACCAATCGTCTAGTGTCCAGTTTAGGTGCTCGCGCACGTATCTCTGTCTTGCAATTCGATGTCCCCGTTCCAGTTAGAGGCCATTTGCGGGCCTCAATGGTTTCAAATTTGCTTCAGCAAGACGTCTTCTTACTGTTTCAGCGCTTAAATTGCCACCTCTAAAGCGAATAAAGTGAGTTTTTAGACCAACAGCAGTTTGAAAACGATTTCGGAGCATTGTAGCCACCAGTTGTCTACCTTCCCTACAGCATGCCTAATCGCCTGGAAGCTGTCAGAAGAGCTCGTGGAGGCAATGCAAAGTATTAAATGAAGAAAGTGGTGAAAAAAAGCAAAAAAAAACAATCATAAAAAAAATGTAATCTTAAGAAAAATATGACTACTTTAGTTTTTTTTAATTTAGTGATTGATATTGTGGGTGCAACTAAGTTTTATTTTATTTTTTATCTGTATAATTAAATTCTCAATTAAACAGTCTTCGTTTCATTAGGATGGCATAAGTAGTTCGGGAGATATTTGGGTTTGTGTGACTGACCCGTTATTTTTGGAACCGAGTGTATTATTTGAAAAAATAAAACTTTCGCGAAAAGTCTTCTAAAGATTTTTCACCAAAATTCTTTCTCATCGTAAAAAAAAACTATGAAATATAAATCAACGCTGTGTTATATTTATGGGCGTTATTATTAGATTTTGTTTGAGTTTCTTACATAAATGATGATTCAATGTTTCATAAGCCCACAAAACACATTTTGCTTGTGTGTGTCCATAAGTATGTCGTAGTTTTCATCAAATTAGGTTTTTGATCAAACAACGAATGATGTTATATAGAAGTTGAAGTTTAATTTAATCGCATAGCCTAAACAACATTTAAGAAAATTATATACAGATTAAACAAGAGTCACTTATGAATTATAAATATTTTTCATTCATAGTTTTTGTTCCCCGTCAACGGTGACCAATACTTAGGTATACAAATTAGAAGACGCTGGCTTTGAATCCAAAGACCACACCACTGACGTTGATTAAAACCAAAACCAATAGCCAACAGTACAGAGGTGGAACATAAACATCAGTTCCACAAAGTTTACTTCAAGCCAGGGTGCCAATACATACAACCAACTGTTTGGAACAAATATTCGGACCATGTGCTTTTGTATCAAAGGCGATACGAATGGAACTGGAGCTCACAGGTGCAGGGACGGAGCACCATTTTGTGGGCCCTGGGCCAATACTACTTTTACTCCTGGTTATGTAACTATTGCTATTTTATCATAGAACTGTTTTCGTTAGCGGTGAACGCTTTTAGAGATGGATCGGAAGCAAAACATTTACGAACAAAATTTTGGGGATAAATTTGACGATTTTACCACGATAAAGAAAAAAAACCGGCCAAGTGCGTGTCGGGCCACGCACAGTGTAGGGTTCCGTAGTTGCCCATTAAAATAGTTATGCTAACTAACTAAACAGATTCGCTGAATTTAATTTTAAAAAGAAGAATCAAAATCGGTCCAGGAGTCTTTGAGAAATCGGGGAAAATACATTAAAAAAAAAGGTTACGACGAATTTAGAACCTCCTCCTTTTTTTGAAGTTAGTTAAAAATAGTTGAGAATAAAAACCTACCTATCCCCAAAAAACCTACCGTAAAAACATACCTTTAAAGCTGTAAAAATAAAGTTGACAAACTTACATTTGCAGTTGAAGAGCATGTTCTCCGATACATTTTGTTTAAGAAAATGTGATACCAAGTACACATTATAAGTTGGTCGACTATTACTCGTAAAGTTGTAAAGCCTACTTAGTCATGATAATTTTCTTTTAAACTTCGTTATATATACTACTATTGTGATTTTTTTCACACCCCCAAACATAACCGTTTAGCTGGTAGAGGGGGGGGACACTCGAGTCGAGCAAAATTTAGCACTTTAAAGCTTAATATTTCCCAAACGATTTTTTTTTATCAAAAAACTGTTAATGGAAACTATCAATATTTTTTAAAGACCTATTTAATGATACCCCACACTAAGAGGTACGCGAGAAAAAAAAAATCCTCACTTTACTTGTAAGTACTAAAAAAAATATTTTACGAGATTTTATTTTACAACTTTTTCGGCACAACAAATCCGTATATTTACACCAAATTACAGCTCTCTAGTACTGTGCGTCTCTGAGCTAAACTGCGGACAGACGGACGGACGGACGGACGGACGGACGGACGGACGGACATGGCGAAACTATAAGGGTTCCTTGTTGACTACGGAACCCTAAAAAGGGTTATTATCCATATTCCTTTGTACGCACGAGGCTTTCGGCTGCCCTAAAAGCCCTTAGATAGATCCGTTTCAGGACAGGTGGCGTGTCCTTTTGAATCAATCAGTCAAACTGTTAAAAAAACAGACTGGATGAATTAAAATGGAAGATTAAAAAACTATTTTTTTATAGACTTGGTTTTGTCAACTATTAAAAACTTGCACCCCTCACTGCTTTTACACAGGTGCAATTTGAAAAGTAATTTCAGCCTTTGTTACTTGCTAATACTGAAGCTCTCTTTGTGTGAATTAATTTTGAAAAATCAGTTCGGAAGTTCTTGGGTTTTCATTAAAAAAAAAAAAAACTACTCTAAAATAAATCTGAAAATCTGAGCGGTAGCGTGGCATTGGCGCGACGCGTGGCTGGCGGGTCACAAGCGTGGCGCGATCGTCAGTCTGGTAAACACGTCACGGGCTCGTCTCGTCAGCATCGAGTCCAGTATGGCGAATGTCGTAGAAACGCCTAGCAATCACGTCACGGGGTTTTCACCGCGCCGGTCGCCAAAACTGACGTGTTGTGTCACGCCCCGGCAAGATCGTCACGCCAGCGTTTTCTAAGCCTCCTTCAGCAACGACGCCTATCCGGCATCCACTGCGTAACGACTCTGGCCCACCGATCTCTATGCATTCTATACACATGGCCCGCCCAATTCCACGTCAACCTGGCAGTCTTAGTGCCCACATCAGCAATTCCAGTTTTAGAGCTTAAGAGATAGCGTGGTTTATTTCGTATGACGACTTATTTAAATTTTCATATTACTTGCACGCCAAGCACACGCTACGCCACTGCACCAAGTTCTCTTCTTCAAACTTGTCTAATATCCGGGAAATTAAAACACAACACGTTTCAGCTACATGTCATCTCGTTGCGGATGTCGCGATGTTGACACTGAAGTTCTATACTTTAAATTGTGACACAAATACATAGTTTTACGACATTATAAAAGTAATTGTTGTAAAGTAAAAGGTGAACTATATAACATTACAAAAATAGCTCATAATAAAATTACGATTATCCTTGTCATTGTAATTATTCCTGAGACCGGACGCACAAAATGGCCGCTCTAATAAACGAGAGAGATTCAAGGAAACCATTTTGATTTCAACGAAATAACGTAGAGGAAAAACAATGGAACAGGAGGTTATTTTGCCTCTCTGCGAATATTGATACTGGATCTAGTTACTGTCTGTGTGTTCTAATGAATTTACAAGTTTTTATTTACCTTCACCTGTTCTGTTGTTTCCAATACCTAGGTGCTCCCACACAACAGTTATATAACGTTATATAACATTGTATAACACGATAAAATTTATAATAGCGTGTTACAATACTCTACAACATGTTAAGAAATGTTATAAACATTGGTTGAACTCGTTGTATAACATCTTATAACATTATGGTCAATCAGTTTGGTTTTGTCTTTTCACCTTTCCGCTAACGTCCCGCTGAGGCTCTGATGATGTTATAAAACAAAAGTTATATTTTGATATATCATAATATTGTAATCAGTTGTAAAACATTTTGCTAAATGAAGTTGTATAACATCAATAACAATTTATTATAATTTGCAACAATTTATAACTTTTGTTATAATTTGTTTAAAAAAAGTCATTCTCTAACGTTATATAACTGCTGTGTGGGAGCACCTTTACGACTTTGGTATCCGGCCGATTATCAAAATACAAATCCATAGAGGTTCGTACACTGGCACGCGTCAAAGGATACCAAAGTCGTAAGGTATCGGAGACTTGCATCGCCTAGTGTACGAAGGAGCAAGTCTGAGTACGTACCTATAAGCTGATCATATGGAAGAATATTAGTATGAAAACTTATTATTATGATGCTGAGCTGATTACAGTCGGCAACTAGTCGGCTTTTCGACTTTACCAACCAGTCGGCACATCTCTAAATAATAATATGACTAAATCTGCCCCAGATTTGTTCAAAGTCTACCCTAAAAACGGCAGCTTGGAAATAGCGCTCGAAAATTTTGTTCATAATTATTATGCCACTGAATCCAAAAATTAATTATCCAGTCCTAGACAGGATTGCGATGCTGGAATGTTAAAACTAGTATGATGCAACTCGACTTATCCACATTATATCTATACAAGTTAACTAAAATATACAGTCACTTTTTGGGGTTCCCCATCCAAAGGGTAAAACGATACCTTGGTAAACGTGCGAGTTTGCGGTTTACCCACGCGAGTAACATGCGCAAGCTACTTGATCAAGCTACCCGCGGGGTGCTTGTACACGGCGCATGTAGCTTGAGCATGTTAAGGCACTTGCGCGGGTTACATGCGCCGTGTACACCACCCTAAGAGGCTCAGGCGCAAAACGTCTCTTTCGCGGAATGTATCTTTCGTAAAATGTCTCTTTCGCAGAATGTCTCTTTCGCAGAATGTCTCTTTCGCAAAATGTCGCACCTGGGACTTGATATTTTTTGATAAATAAAATTTTGATTCTCAAAACAAAAATCATTTATTAAAATTATAGTGCAATTATGATGATAAAAACTTAAGTATGTATTCCAAAAAAAAACAATATCAATAAGTATCAAACATTTTACACGCATTCAAAATTTAGATCTAAAGAATCAAAAAAATAATTCTTAAGTCCTAAGTGCGACATTTTGCGACTTATTCGTCAACTCGCCCGCAATTATCTCGCCCGCTCGGGCGACTTGGCACCTTCCGATTTTATCTTTTTTTGTTGTCGTCAACTCGCCACTGAGCGAAAATCTGACAAATTTACAGTCGTCTACAAAAGTGTTTCTATAAATTTAACATTTAATTTAATTGAACCTGCTTCACATGTTTAAGACACTAAACGACTGTAGAGTTGGTTAACTGAGGACAAATACTAAATTACTCAATGATATGTATAGTAATCAATAATCGTTTCGTGAACATAGAAAAAAAATATTATTTCTTACTATGTGCAACAGTAACGGCCGGTTAGCAGGTAGCAACGCGTTTACAATACAAATTAAAAAGAGATATACAGCTATTGCTATCTCCTTCTTTTCTTTATAATGGTTAGTGTCACATACGTTAAGGTAATAAAATTAATAATCAACAAATATACCATTTGGCAAATTATTTATCTATACCTCATATTATTATGTATAATCAATAATCGTTATAGGAACTTATAAATTAAATATTACTTACTGATACATAAATGAAGCAACTTCACCAGGTAGCAACGGGTTTACAACGTAAATTAGAAGGAGATAGCGCTATCGCTACTCCATCTAATTCGTGTTGCAAACCCGTTACTGACGTTGTTTTTTATGTATGGTTAGTGTCGCTTTCGCCAAGCTGCCATTAACAGCGCATTATATTTTTATTGATAACTGCTATTTTAAAGGGTTTGTGGTAAAAATGTGTAAGTTTTTAGTGATTTGTATGTATTGTGGTGGTAAATTTATAATTATTTGTTTATTTAAAATCAGTAAATAATTAGATATCTGTGATTTTATAGTTCCTAAGACTGTGATTCTTTTCATTAGTAAGTAACATGTTAACGTTTGTTATAAAAATCATTTACAACAAACCCTGATTTGTGATTTTATAGTTCCTAAGACTGTGATTTTTTATAGTAGTATTAAATAATAATTAACCAAACGTATTATGACATTGTTGATTTCACTTTGTTATATTTGTTTAGTTTAGTCATGTTACATACTAGGTTATCTATGAAAAAGAAACTAGAAAAAAACGTGACATTGTTGATAATGCCACCGACTTCCGAAAGGAAAAGTTATTTTGTAGGTTATTTTACCCTTTTTTGTGGTTGTTTTTGAAGTCGGTTAATTTTTTTTTAAGTCTTTTTTGTATAATTTGTCAATAAGTATGTGTCTTCAAAATGTAGGTAACATAATTATAACAGTTTTTTTTTGTTTGGCATGTGTTGTAAATTATAAATACATAATATACGTATTAAAAAAACTTAAAAAAAATGTGACCGCCTTCAAAAACAACCACAAAAAAGGGTAAAATAACCTACAAAACTTTTCTTTCGGAAGTCGGTGACTTTTTTATTAATTTCATTGTCTCTTTTGCCACCGACTTTCGAAAGAAAAGTTTTGTAGGTTATTTTACCCTTTTTTTGTGGTTGTTCTGAAGGCGGTCACATTTAAAAAAAAAAAAGTTTTTATTTTACTCTTTTTAGTTTAAATATTCAACCAAAATTATTGTCAAATACATGATGTATTTCTTACATGTGCACTAGAATTTTGTAATCCGTAGAACCGGTAATAACATCGTTAACATCTCTTTCATTCATTCCCTATCTCAAAAACTGCTGAAACAATTTTGATGAAATTTTCAGTATTCCCTAGGTTGAACGATACCTAGTACAACAAAAAAAGAATTACTTAATTCGGACTTGTAGTTCCGGAGATATACGAACACAAACATAATTTTCTTACTTGAGGAGTTGTATCTTCCATCATCAGCTCAGCCACATGAGATGATGATTTCCATACGCAAGTACTTGAATTACTTCATAAGATTTGCGAAAAACTATGTGTCAGCCAATAAAATTTGAGGGTTGCCCTCGATTTCTCCAAGATTCAATCATCAGATCCTGAAATGGTGACAATGGGACCATACGGGAAGCACCAGCTTTCGAATAAAAAAAGAATCATGAAAATCGGTTCACCCACCCAGTCGCAAGTTATGAGGTAACAAGCATTAAAAAAAAAATACAGTCGAATTGATAACCTCCTCCTTTTTTTGAAGTCGGTTAAAAACGACACTCCTTTTATTTTAAATCGTACAACGCCTTATACTTATAAAGTAGGTTTCTTTATTGAATTTATTATAACACTTTTATAGATGACTGTACCATTTTTCGTTCAGTGGCGAGTTGACGACAACAAAAAAAGATGAAATCAGAAGGTGCCAACTCGCCCGAGCGGGCGAGATAATTGCGGGCGAGTTGACGAATAAGTCCATTTTGCGAAAGAGACATTCTGCGAAAGAGACATTCGTTGTTACTTTTCAAGCGCCTGAGCCGTTTGAAAAGTAACAACGAAGTCAAACAGACATAAAACTATAAAAACCGGCCAAGTGCAAGTCGTACTCGCGCAGAAAGGGTTCTGTGTCATTATAAAAAACTTTTTCAAAAAAAAATTGACCGCCTTCAAAAACAACCACAAAAAAGAGTAAAATAACCTACAAAACTTTTCTTTCGGAAGTCGGTGACTTTTTTATTAATTTCATTGTCTCTTTTGCCACCGACTTCCGAAAGAAAAGTTTTGTAGGTTATTTTACTCTTTTTTGTGGTTGTTTTTGAAGGCGGTCAATTTTTTTTTGAAAAAGTTTTTATTTTACTCTTTTTAGTTTAAATATTCAACCAAAATTCTTGTCAAATACATCATTTTCTTACATGTGCACTAGAATTTCGTAATCCGTAGTACCGGTAATAACATCGTTAACATCTCTTGCATTCATTCTATCTCAAAAACTACTGAACCGATTTTGATGAAATTTGCAGTATTCCCTAAGTTAAACGATACCTAGTACAACAAAAAAAGAATTACTTAAATCGGACTTGTAGTTCCGGAGATATGCGAACACAAGCATAATTTTCTTACTTGAGGAGTTGTACCTTCCATCATCAGCTCAGCTACATGAGATGATGATTTCCATACGCAAGTACTTGAATTACTTCATAAGATTTGCGAAAAACTATGTGTCTGCTAATAAAATTTGAGGGTTGCCCTCGATTTCTACAAGATCCAATCATCAGATCCTGAAATGGTGACAATGGGACCACACGGGAAGCACCATCTTTCGAATAAAAAAAGAATCATGAAAATCGGTTCACCCAGTCGCAAGTTATGAGGTAACAAACATAAAAAAAAAAAAAAAAAAAAAAAAAAATACAGTCGAATTGATAACCTCCTCCTTTTTTTGAAGTCGGTTAAAAAAATAAAAACGCCACTAAATCATGTGGCTCAGGCGCAAAACGTCTCTTTCGCAAAATGTCACCTGGTCGTAAAACGTCTCTTTCGCGGAATGTCTCTTTCGTAAAATGTCTCTTTCGCAGAATGTCTCTTTCGCAAAATGTCGCACTTAGGACTTAAGAATTATTTTTTTTTTATTCTTTAGATCTAAATTTTGAATGCGTGTAAAATGTTTGATACTTATTGATATTGTTTTTTTTTTTGGATACATACTTAAGTTTTTAACACTGTAATTTTGCACTATAATTTTAATAAATGATTTTTGTTTTGAAAATCAAAATTTTATTTTTCAAAAAAAATCACGTCCCAGGTGCGACATTTTGCGAAAGAGACATTCTGCGAAAGAGGCATTCTGCGAAAGAGACATTTTACGAAAGAGACATTCTGCGAAAGAGACGTTTTACGACCAGGTGACATTTTGCGAAAGAGACGTTTTGCGCCTGAGCCTTTCAAACTACGCAACAAATTTTATTAAGGTTGGTGTTGTCAATTTGGAAATTGGAATTATAACATTTACTAAAAACTTTTAAAGGATATCGAAAAAAACTTTAAAAGCAGTGTCTATGCATGTTTGCATTAATAAATTTTAGAAAATTCATTTCATTTTCCGTGCCAGGGATCAAACCCACCGATTTTAAGTTATTATAAATATACTTCTGTGTTTATTACACCGTTCAATAGTCTTACTAATAAGAAACAAATTCTGAGAAGTACTGATATAAGACAACTGAAACGACTTAAAGCTTTGGCAAGGCTAAAAATATAGTTAACCTTTGTTATATTTGTATCAATGTCAATGGTATAGTATTCCACAAGAATATTACACTGTAGAAATAGGCCAGGTGGTTAGTACTTACTTAGATACTTACCTGAAGAAAGCCGTTTACAAAGAGCTTTGCTGAAACTTACTGAGGCTTTGCGCATTTGGTAGAAACTTCCCATTATCTATTTTAATAGCGACGAAAATAGGTTCAAATAACGTTAAGATCCTAAAAATAAAATGTGTGGGGAAACTTGGTTATACAGAATGACTTTTTCACCACCATCCAAAGTTTTTCTAGGCATTAGGTGTCAATCACTTACCCCATTTTTAGGGTTCCGTAGTCAACAAGGAACCCTTATAGTTTCGCCATGTCCGTCCGTCCGTCCGTCTGTCCGCAGTTTAGCTCAGAGACGCACAGTACTAGAGTGCTGTAATTTGGTGTAAATATACGGATTTGTTGTGCCGAAAAAGTGGTAAAATAAAATCTCGAAAAATATTTTTTTTTAGGGTACCTCCTGTACACGTAAAGTGGGAATGTTTTTTTTTGTTCTCGCGAACCCCTTAGTGTGGGATATCATTAAATAGATCTTTAAAAAATAATGTGAGTTTCCATTAACATTTTTTTGATAAAAAAAATCGTTTGTGAAATATTAAGCTTTAAAGTGCTGAATTTTGCTCGACTCGAGTGTCCCCCTCCTCTACCAGCTAAACGGTTATGTTTGGGGGTGTGAAAAAATTCACAATAGTAATATATAATAATATAACGAAGTTTAAAAGAAAATTATCATGACTAAGTAGGCTTTACAACTTTTCGAGTAATAGTCGACCAACTTATAAAATGTACTTGGATAACATAAATTTTCTTAAACAAAATGTATCGGAGACAACTGCAAATGTAAGTTTGTCAACTTTATTTTTACAGCTTTTATAGGTATGTTTTAGTTAGTTTTTAGGGATAGGTAGGTTTTAATCGTCAACTATTTTTAACTAACTTCAAAAAAAGGAGGAGGTTCTAAATTCGTCGTTCATCTTTTTTTTTAATGTATTTTCCCCGATTTCTCAAAGACTACTGGACCGATTTTGAAAATTCTTCCTTTTAAAATTAAATTCAGCGAATCAGTTTAGTTAGTTCGCATAAGTATTTTGATGGGCAACTACGGAACCCTACACTTTGCGTGGCCCGACACGCACTCGGCCGGTCTTTGAAAAAAAAAAACGATGCTTCTGATTTAGATTTTTCTCATAAGAATTATCTGCTCTGCGTGGGCACTAAGCTAAACGTTAATACACACTACACTACACACTACACTATACACTACACTTGCCGGCGCATGAAACGGGCAGAGCGCACCCCGCTCCGCCACACCTGACCGACACATTACAGCGCGGTGTCCAGATTCATCAACTTTTTATAGATAACATTGACTTGTTATCTCGATATTTTTTTGTTGAGTGCTACAAAAAGAAAAAACCCGTATTCAATGATTTTTGCCAAAGATTAATACATTAAAATTTGGATGGTGACTAAAAAACCACCCTGTATAAAGTAATAAAGTGCTAACACGCGATGAGCTTGTGACGAATATTTTGCTTGTAATACTACCTTACTTTTACTCTACTTTTAGGGTACTACTATCTAAGCACGAAATCCGTAGCTTCGGTTAAACTTTCAGGAATTTCCTAGTCTTTATCACTTAGGTACGGACATAGGCTTTAGTGGTACGTGGTGACAACATGATGGGACAGTTATCTCGATTCCCAATGTGTTGTCAAAACATGTCATAAGAACATAATTATACGTAATATAAGTTGGTATATATTTTCCTATGTATTAGTATTTTATTTATAAACAGCTATAGTTAGATGTAGTAGTTTTAATTGTATAATTTGTGTTGTTGTACCTATTCCAACTGTTTCTACTTTTAACCCAAAGGTTGACTGAAAGATAATGCCTTGCGGCATTAAGGGGGTTCAATGATACGAGTAAGCTTCAAGTTTCGGGACCGTATCTTCGTTGATGGACTAGAGTGTCCATGGAGTTTCTTGCCCGTTCTTCGCCATAGAGATCTACTCCTTGGAACGGGCATCAACGGTACTTTCACAGTTTTTATGTCTTGTGACTGGGACTGTAGCACCATAACTTTTTAGTGTTTAAATTATTTTTATTTGTCTATGACAATTCAAAAGAGCCTGTAACTGGCCTACTTGAAATAAACGCTTTGATTTTGATTTTGACTAAGAGGTCTACTCTCTTGTTCTTTTTCCGAAAATACTGCTCTTCATTACTCTATTGTGACTACGGAACCCAGTTTTTGGAACGAAATTCCTTATCGCGCGTTGTGAAAGGGGGCTAGACGGAAAAAAATCTTACGACACTTTTTGGAACGAAGTTCCTTATCGCACGTTGCGAAAGGGTGCTAGAGCTCAAAGAGTGAAGTGGAGTGGAGTGGAGCGGAGCGGAGTGGAGTGGAGTGGAGTCGCGACGATTATTTTTGTTGAGTGTATACAGTAACTTTGTTCCAGTTCCAGTGTCCCTTGACACCTCTCAGGTTTTTTGTTTACTTTTGTCCTCGTATGTCCCACATACAACCAAAACCCCAACATTTTAAACCAAAATCAATCATCCAGACACTAATAAACCACGACTAATGGCTAATATCATTCATGAAAGCTCGAATTGGCTCGAACCAAGAGATATATTGAATTTGCATTTGGCCCGCTTATTAATTGGCCGAGTAAGTGGCGGAGCAGTATAGGACTCGATGTTAGAGCAAAATTCGATTTGCTGCTATCTGATGGTTTTGAGTCGAATGTGGGACATAATTTATGGGACGCTAATTTGCTGATGTGGAACTAGATTTTAGTGGCTATAAATGTTAGGTTTTGTACTGATTTCTATTGTCTAATAATATTTTAGTAGAGTTTTGATTATGGATAGATTTGAAGTTCATCATCTGCCTAGCCTTTTCCCATATTGGGGCTGGCTTTCAGTTGAACCAGATTTAGCTGGATAATCAGTATTTTACATGAAGCGACTGCCTATCTGACTTCCACAACCCAGTAACTGGGGAATTCGACACCACATGTTAAGACTGGTTGTCAGACTTCTAGAGCGTTTGACTTATATTAACGACTGTCAATGACAGCCGAGACTGGTCGCGGCTGTCATTTGCAGAAAATCGTTGGGCTACGTGCTTTCTGAGGGACGGAGGAAACTCGTTATGACAGATGGTCACCTCAGACCAACCTCGGCAAGCGCGGCTTAACCTGGAAGATCGGCCTTTGCGAATATACTCGTATGTATGGATAGAAAATTATGAAGAGCAGCGAGCAGCGAGCAGTACATTGATGCGATGAATCCGTCAAGCCAGCTTGACAAGCAGTTATTTGACCTAGGACGCAAGAGCGAGCGAAACGAGCCCGGGACTTGTGGCACCCCGACACGGACAGGTTAGGTTTGAAGAAAGGTCATTCAGACCCCGACAAAAATATAGCGTCATCAAATACGTATTCGTAAATGAAGAATTATCGCAAATTCCTATCTGAATTTTCAACTAGTTTAATCTCTGACTTAATCTTTGCGAAACATCGCTAGTTGCCCTTTTGTTGACAATTTAATTATCTACGTTATGTAAATTCTATACAAAGTTTCTCTAACCGTACGTCCTCTGTCATATAACTTTTGCATAAAATTAAGTGGCTGCCGAGATGACAGTCAATTAGTTTAAAGCACTGTTAGGGCATTGACTGAGCGATTGGACTACTGCGCTACATGTCGCAGGTTTGATTCTCGTACGAAGCACATATTTGTGTATTAAAAAAAAACGTTAAAACCCCACACTTGGTATTCCACCTGTGTCGTGGATACGTTTACAAACATATAAACTCACATACACAAACCCGAAACAACTACCTACTTGTAGATCATATAAGAAATCTGCTCCGAGCGGAATTCGAATCAACGACACGCAGCGCAGGAATCGCTCAGCCAGTTTCATAATAAAATTTCATTAATTAAAGTGTCAGCCATTAGTGTCTGTAGATCAGTTCATAATGTTTTATGGTAAACGCAATTAGTAGTATCGCGTTTCGTCGAAAACCGAATCCATTTTCATTTTGTACTTTCACAAAAGACAAATTAAAATGAAAATCTAACTTTGTCCTATGATTCTGATGAAGATAATGGATAGTTAAATATGTTAAAAATAGTTGGGAAGCTTAATAAGTGCTTGAAAATATAAAATACCGTGGTACCACAAAAACTTAAAACGTCTGTAAGTTGAACACGTCTTGTCTAAAAAATGTCAGATTATGACGTTGCAATAAGGTCAGTTTTGCAGTCACACTTTTTTCAGACAATAGTGTTCAACGGATGTTTAAGTTTTTGAAGTAAGTCTATCTTTGAAAATACTTTTTTGTCTCATTGTATTTCAGATCTTTTGGTTTAATGTTCAAAATTATAATAAAGCCGAATTAGACAATAATTATGCTACACAATCATATTGATTGGGCGAGGTTGAACAATGCTTAAATTGAGAATTACACTTAATATTATCGGCCTGCCTTTTCCCAACGAAATTGGGGTTAGCTTCCAGACGAAACAGATGCAGCTGAAAATCAGTATTTTACATGTAGTGACTATCTATCCATGGTAAGACAGTTATTTATCAAACTTTGGAGCTTCTAATAGTAACGATTGTCAAAGATCTACAAATGACTTCCGGGACAAACGGCTTTACGTGCTTTCCTATGCCTGGAGGAAACTAGCTATGACAGATGACCCATCCACAGGCCAACCTCGGCAAGCCCGACTTAACCTAAAATCGGATCGGCCTGTGTAGCTATAATTACTACTAATATTATAATGCGATAAGAAAGAAAAAAGTGGGAAAGCTGAATTTAGTGAAAAAGCATACTTTATTTCATTAACCTAATTTGGTTCTTTTCCGGATAATTAAACTACTCTTGTCTCAAGAGGAGCTTGACCTTTCCTTTCATCCGGCATTTCACAATCTTCCTTATTTTCGTTTCTTCTTGGATCATTTTCAAGTGCAAGTAACTCTAGTTTAATTCGTTTTTTTTTTCCTGTTTCTGCTCACGATAATCTTAAAGCTATTATATTTTTGACGTGATAACGTCTTATAATTCGATGGCCGGCTGCACGTACGAAAAAAGATGATGACATGCGGTGTTGCCTCGCTCTGTAGCGTTCCATAACAACGGCATGTCAATTGTTTGCTTATAGCAATGTAAGTGCAGTATTTTCTTATGACGTTGTCACGTCAGTAAACCGACTTTGCAGATAACCGATTTTTTGTAATTTTGTTTTTCAGACGTGTGGGACGCCCCCTACATGATGAACCGACGACCCTAAGAAAGTGCTTGAGACAGACCAGATCCGAGGACAGCGTGATGTGGCGTAGCCTGAAATAGGCCTTTGTCCAGCTGTGTAGTGCGATTGGGACAAACATCTTTATAGAGTGACTGGTAATCAGGTTACGAAAAAAACTCGAAAAAAAAACAGCTGTGCAGTACATTTATGTTTGCCTAATGTACTGAACAGCTGATATTTTTTCACGATTTCGGCTTTGTTCCCATACTAAAAATTGTTTGTTATCATGAGCACAATCACACACTAATTACCAGTCACCCTATATAGAGCATGCATCCACAGCGGGCAGCCTTCCATGCTAAAAGAAACCGGACAAGTGCGAGATGAACTCGCGCGCGTATAAATCCGTACCTCGGCAAAAAATCATGTACAGACGCCAGCACATCAAGCTACCACAATCTGTCAGATTTCTTTAATAGAATTTCAACCATAACACAAGAGTAGAAGGTTAATGTTTGAGTGGTAAAATCTGACAGATTCGGGTAGGTTGACGTGCTGGCGTCTGTACATATGTTGAAATATTTATTCTATTCTGCTTTTAGTATTCGTTATTATAGTGGCAACAGGAAAATAATATCTGAAAAAATTTCATACGTGTAACTATCATGGTTCATGAGATACAACCTGGTGACAGACAGATAGATAGACGGACAGTGAAATCTTAGTAATAGGGTCTCATTACACCCTTTGGGTACGGAACCTTAAAAACGTAGCTAGTGTCTATCCAACTTACAGCGCTATACAACCGCATCCATGGTAACGTACATAGCACATCTCTCGCAGATAAACACCCTTGCTGCATGCCATTCTCAAAGGGCTTATAAAAATATGAAAACGGAACATTTCATGCAGTCCAAGAAGCTGTATAAATATTGTTTTAGCCCAGATAACACTACAAAAATGATAATGTTCACGTCTGGTTTTACTAATTATTATTTTTTCCACGTAATCCTATAAATTCCTGAAACAAAATGTGTTAATTAAAACTCAGTACCTGTTAGGTTCGAAAATATATAGGTTTTCATTTATCCTATCAGCTTTGAGGTCGTACAAATGTAAAATGAAAAGTCATATTGTATATCTGTTCTCTGTTTATATTGAAATCTAGCTGCTGCCCGCGACGTCGTCTGCGTGAATGTGTTGAAGAAATAAATGTTCACTGCTCGTTCCCCGTAGGTAATAGCGTAATAATATGTAGCTAATTATGTTGACCCTACTTCTTAATAATATCCGCTCAGTACTTTTTGAATTTATGCCGGACATCATCATCATCATCCTATTAATGTTCCCACTACCGGGACACAGGCCTCCTCTCTGTAACAGGGAGTGGGCCGTAATCCACCACGCGGGCCCAGTGCGGATTGGTGAATGTCACATGTCTTCGAATTTTTCGTTCTAGGACATGTCGGCTTCCTCACGATGTTTTCCTTCACCGTTTTGAGAGCAGTGGATATGAAATAAATTACACAAAGTAATGCGTCTGGCGGGGTTCGAACCCACGACCTACAAGTACAACTCGTAAGTCGGGACCGATACCACTGGGCCACCACTTCTCCAGGCTCCTGCTGCTTCGGTATCGACTGTAGATCACACCCTAAGTATTTTTTTTATATTGAACGTAAAGTTTTGACTTTCCTACCGTTTTATTATAATGTATAGATTTGCATGGAAAATGAAAACGCGCCTCTAGCACGGTAATAATATCTACAGTATTTGATCTTCATACAAACGGACGAAACGCGAGTTATACCACGTGACTCGATGTCGGGGCGCGCTCGGGGCGCAGACAGTCACGGCCGTACCGTAGTGATGAACGGACGGTGCGTTGTTTTTTTAGCAAAACCAGTTTAAAGTACCTATTTTAATATGACGAGTAGAAAATATTGTGCTGTTTTTGGGTGTATGAATTCAACAATAACGCATCCAGACATATGTTTTTTTAAATTACCTGCAACCGGTAGGTAATAGGTAAGTACTGACTATAAAAAAATATTATTTATTAGTAGGTAACTAGTAGGTAGGAACATAATGTGTGACTTTTTAATGGTTATGTATTTTCCTTTATCTCATGAAAAAAAAAGGGTATTTGGATGAATAAATACAGTAAATTATATGAATAAAGTAAAGTTACTGAGACAAGTGAAATAGGTAAGCTAAAGGCGGTCCTGAATGAATCATGATACGGTAGGTACTTACGCTTGTGTTAAAACTCCGGTGCATGTGTGTTTTGTTAGTTTGTGTAATTCAAAGTAAAGACGGCGCGGTGGGATTGTCGGCGGACACGGAAATGAAGCAGTGAGCTTCATTTACCTACGGTACGGTGTACAATCAACGTATATTCAGTGTACTACATAAATTATATTACAGTCATGAATATTATTTTAGGAACGTAGATTACCGTATATCGAGGGCTCGCGCGTACATAGTTCGCTCCGTGTTTGAGTGTGCGCACTCGGTTGCATTAGGCCGACTGCCTGCGCGAGCGATGCGCCGCACAGTGGTCGGACAGCCCTAACGCATGTTTACGTACCGCGCGGCTGTAGGTATTTATTTCTATCATGCGGCCGAGATCAACTACTGTAGATATTTATACTGTGCCTCTAGTCTACGAACGATAAACAGTTGTCAGTTTTTTTTCGACGTTATCATCAGTTAAGAGGATCGTCTACTGAGCGCTCGTCCATAAAGGTAAACTAGGTTTATAGGTTTTATTTTTTTTCAAAATTTAAAATAGTTTGAAAGTTACAGGCGCCAAAGAGTTACTTTTGAAAAAAAGAAAACCTATAAACCTAGTTTTTAGTTGTGTAGGAAGCATTCTAAATATCATTTAGATAGGATAACATGAAGGGATAGGAAAACGTTTTCTCTTTTAGTATGGACAAGCGCTAATATAATCCTCTTAAGGAACTCTTCATTGTGTACGCACAATAAAGATTAAATCAAATTACAAACCGAGATAGTTTATTAATTTTCAGTTCTAAAGATCTACTCTCGACCTTTGGCACAGCGCATTCTCTCTTGCGCCAAATCATGGCCTGGTAACAGCTATAAATTAAGTCGGTACACATGAGTACATGCACGATTTAGTGCCGCACTATTAGCAAAGATGTTCGGTTCAGTGATTCAGGGACTTCCAAGAAAATAGAACGGGAAATGTACTCGTTTTGTAGTTTGTTTTGTGTGTAGAGTAATTTGTATACATGAAAAATAAAAACCCACCGAATTGAGAACCTCTTCGAACCTATTAGTTCCACGTTCGATATTAGAGGAGCTTTTTCAATTTTTCATACAATAAACGTTGAAATAAGCTATCAATAAAATACAGAAATCTCGTGTGAGAAATCTTCTGAAAGTATAAAAAATCATAACCTCCTTTTGACATTGCCGTAATCGGGTAGAAAACACATCGAATCCGATATTCTAAAAAAACTCGATCGCAGAACGAAACGTGAAAAGAGGCTTCATTTAGTAACTTCTATAGATTTAAAAGGTAGAATAATTTGGATTATGAACTCATTGCCTTGAGCCGAACGGTCCGTGAGACGATTATCGCTGGTATCATCGACAGCGATTATCCTAATAGCGTTACGATGATTAGGTAAAACGTTTTGGCTTGATTGAACGCGTTGACAATGATTTCCTGGATTTTCTTCTATGTTCTATTAGTTGTCGCTTTTTGAAAGCTTTCCGTGTTGTTCAGTTAAGATAATTATTGATTAACACACTTTGCGAAGGGTTTTTATCAATCTAAATTACGGTTTCCTTTTTGACGTCTAGCAAAAATTTTATAACTGCTTCAACACATTTCTCCAAAATTGACTTCATTTATAAAAACCGGCCAAGTGCGCGTCGGGCCACGCACAGTGTAGGGTTCCGTAGTTGCCCATCAAAATACTTATGATAACTAACTAAACTGATTCGCTGAATTTAGTTTTAAAAAGAAAATTTTCAAAATCAGTCCAGGAGTCTTTGAGAAATCGAGAAAATACGAAATTAAAAAAAAAGGT
Organism: Agrotis segetum; assembly: GCA_036375495.1. Classification (NCBI taxonomy): domain Eukaryota; kingdom Metazoa; phylum Arthropoda; class Insecta; order Lepidoptera; family Noctuidae; genus Agrotis; species Agrotis segetum. Next base: position 3,922,000 of record JAQSVV010000031.1, read on the forward strand.
TACGACGCATTTAGAACCTCCCCCATTTTTTGAAGTTAGTTAAAAATAGTTGACGATAAAAACCTACCTATCCCCAAAAAACATACCTATTAAAGCTGTAAAAATAAAGTTGACAAACTTACATTTGCAGTTGTCTCCGATACATTTTGTTTAAGAAATCTGATATCCAAGTACATTTTATAAGTTGGTCGACTATTACTCGTAAAGTTGTAAAGCCTACTTAGTCATGATAATTTTCTTTTAAACTTCGTTATATATACTACTATTGCGAATTTTTTCACACCCTCAAACATAACCGTTTAGCTGGTAGAGGGGGGGGGGACACTCGAGTCGAGCAAAATTTAGCACTTTAAAGCTTAATATTTCACAAACGAATTTTTTTATCAAATAATCGTTAATAGAAGCTACCAATATTTTTTAAAGACCTATTGAATGATACCCCACACTAAGGGTTACGCGAGAAAAAAAAAAACATCCCCCTTTTACGTGTACTGGAGGCACCCTAAAAAAAAATATTTTACGAGATTTTATTTTACCACTTTTTCGGCACAACAAATCCGTATATTTACACCAAATTACAGCTCTCTAGTACTGTGCATCTCTGAGCTAAACTGCGGACAGACGGACGGACGGACGGACGGACGGACATGGCGAAACTATAAGGGTTCCTTGTTGACTACGGAACCCTAAAAACCGTCTAATGCAATAACGTTTACCTACTGCAATACCGTATAATGAAATACCGTCTACTGCAATACCTGTGACTGCAATACCATCTTCTGTAATACCTGCTACAGAAATACCATCTACTGCCATACCGTCTACTACAATAACATCTATTGTAATACCTTCTACTGAAATACCATTTACTACAATACCATCAACTGCAATACCGTCGAGTAATATACCGCTTACTGCAACCCCGTTTCGACTGAAATAATTTTGAATAATTAGTATGCATCATTTTCATGTATTAATCAAATAGAGGATGCATGTGCCCTAGACTTACATGATTATTTTGATTAGGTAATTCTTCGAAATAGCAGTTTCGTAAAATTTTAGTACAAAATCAATACACAAATAATCTAATCCTTTACCCAGAAATAACATAAAATTACATGATTTCACCTCAATCAATTTTTCCTTAGAACACGTCATATAACACCTAATTCCTTAGTTCATATCCAACGTGGAATAGAGTTGAAAATCCTAAAGCTGATATTTTTTAAGATGTTTATAAATCGGTATTGATTGTCATGTAATGTCGATGTTGCGTGATCGAGCGAAGGTTACGTCAAAATATGGGTATGTTTAAAGGAAACTATGTAGTTTATTTTTACTGTATGGTTTTTATAATAATTTTTGGATTATATACTTTAAAATTATGTAACATCAGGTCTAATGAAGAACCTGTCTCTGTTTTAATTTTAGATTTAAGGTACATAGCCTTTTACTTGTGAAGACTTGTAAATGACAAATGTCAGTGCAATAATTGTTTGTTAATAATTTATGTATTGGTCTGTTAGCTTTCCGAACAATAAATAAATAAATAATCCCCAACAGTAAACCTGGGTTGCACAGGTGATGATGACGTTAATACCTCGTTTCTCATTTCCGAGTTTATAAATTCAAACTCAGGGCTAGTAATAATGTTTCCTAAAAGTTAATCTTGGATAATAATATTGACATAGGTGGAAAAAAAATACAGTTCATTTTAAAAATCAAATTGACACTGACAGTTAACGTCACGTCCAGAAACTTCAACAATTTCTAAAACAATGCAATTTAAATTGTTGCCACATTAGGCTAATAATTTCGTCAAACAGCAGCAGATATAAATTAAATCTCTGTTATTTCTAGTATAGCTATACCAATTCTTTAGCAAAATAATGTGTATACAACGTGTAACGTTAAATGCGCAAAACCTCTCGTGGGGTAACTCAGCCCATGTTACTGATCAATGTTTGTTCTAAAACTTTTGGAAAAAAAAAATGGTTTTTGATACCTACAAAATGAAAAATTGATTGAGCCTATCAGTATAAAAAATCTTTTTTTATTTTTATTCAAAAAATTTAGAGACCCACGGGAGGATTTGCGCTATTAAAGTTACACGTTGTATAAAAGTGACAGTTCGTCATAATGATGACATTGACACTGACAGTTGATGACACGTCCAGGAACTTTCAGTTCTAAAACAGTACAATACAAATTGCTATTCCAAGTTACTTGTTCTCATACCGTTAATTCGTCATGTAATTAAACCCACAGCACTTAGCTCTTCAGGCATCGCGATGGAACATAAGTACCTACATAAGTCTAGCGTAATCATAAATGAGATGTAATGGGAGAGACTTTAAGCACCTCGATTACGTGTTTGTAATGAGTATTGCTCACTTCATTAAAAATAGTACTTACCCTTTGTTCATAGACAGACAAAATGTGTTATACAGTTTTATTTGAACATACAGACGTTTTTTGAGATTATTATCAAAACTTATGTTCAAACATTATTTTCTGTGTGTATGTGGGTAGTAAGTATTTGACAGCCTGTCAATTTCGATTACATTTTCTTAGCTACTGTATTTTTTTTAGTGCAAAAACATGGCGAAATAAACTTGATCCTGTGGCACGTTGAATCCATGGTTTGAAGAAGATACTCGTAGCTGGCAGCTGTTGGATGTGATCGCTAAGATCGAGATGGTTGGTGGAAACTCAGTCATGTAATGGATGGAAATTGGCTGATGTAATCTATGGCAGAATAAGATCAGGTATATCGACCCCAAATTAATTCGTATTAGGGCAGGACAATGCCTTCACAAGTAGCATTGCTTTCGAAATGCTTCGTACTATTACAAAACTCGTCAATCAACAGGATTGATAAAGTTTTTCGGTAGCTTAGATTTTCATCTTTTTGTCACTTAGTCTAGGAATTCCAAGCATATATTATTATCATCTGGTACTGCAATAATGCCCATTTATTTGCTTAGTACATTGTTATAATAATGAGATCCTTTTCCTTTTGATATTAAGTTTCACTTCACATATTAAAAATAAAAAAGTCGAGTCTTTCAAAACCACCCCAAACGCAATTATATGACCCGCTCCCATGAAAACAAAATTAGCTAGTTTTAAAAACTGAATGATGCAGAATATAAAACTGTTTACGACTCCAACGTCGGAGCCAACGCTTTTGCTGCAAAAGAATTTTTAATATGGCCTTTTCAGTTTTAATATTTTTAGAACTATGAAAATCTAGCAGAACAAAATGCTTTAGAACGTTTTTTTTCCAGCAATTTCATTCGAAGCTTTTCTGATATTGGCTTTTGGATGTTGGTTGTGAAGCTTGAACGTTTGAATTTCTAGATAACAGTGAGGTGAAAACAAAAGTAACACCGTGATCACGACCTCACGATTCAAGCGACAAGAAATGTGTCAAACGACACTCACGTGCGTCATTTATTTACCTTGCGCGAGTACCGTCGCCGCGTCGCGTCCCGGTGACTCGTGGCATGCTCTTTATAACTTCTTTCATTTGTTTTCTGATTGTTGTCGCAACCCTTCTGTCGCTTCATCGTGTGTATCGTGGCCTAACAGTGACATAGGTAAAGAATATAGTATCGGGAAGTAGGTGAGCGCTTCTGAAACTGCCCGATAGATTTGTCAGCATTTTGTAACGACACATTCTCTTGGAAAAATGTGGATTTTCTTCGCATTGTAAGAGGTAGTTTCGGACGTTCGTATATGGATAAAAGATGTCGGTTTGCGTTCGTTTTATTGTTTCGTATTGGTTGTATGTTTTTGTTGAGTAGTTCTCGATTTGTTTTTGTTCGTTTGGTGTTTATTTAAGGTTTTTTTTTTAGTTACCAGTTTTATTGAACTTTAGTTTCATTTGTGCCAGTCAACTGTCTAACGTTTTTCCAATTTTGTGCGGTCGCTTTTAAACTATACCAACACTGTCAGTTATAAGTTTTACAGAGTAGCAGATAACCTTATTTTTTTTAGTTTAAATATAATTTCGTCATCGTCGGTAAAATTCCAATGTTTTTCTTTTATTGCGTGTTGCTGCCGTACTTTTTGTGTAAAACCATTGATCAGTTAACAGAGCAAGAGCCCGTGAACCCCAGACCTACGTCATTTTATAAAGGCTGAAACTTTGTCAGCGGATGCTCCCAACACTGGTAAGAACGATGGACCATTATGGAGTTTGGGTAATAGTGGCTTTGGCAGGTAAACGGTACTGAAGGTGCGTAAAATGTAAGTTAACTTACGTCATAGTATAAAAGCTGATTTCTATATATAATACTCGGGTAGTAAGTAGATGATGTTTCCTCAGCAGCCAGACACTTATCATGGTGGCAACCCCTTGCCAGACACCATTAAAGTTCACGAAATTATAATTTAACTTACGTCATAGTATATAATTATAGCCTTCCTCTATAAGTGGACTATCCAACATAAAAATATTTTTTCATATCCAACCAGTAGTTCCTAAGATAAGCGCGTTCAACCAAATAAACAAACTCTTCTGCTTTTAAATATTAGTATAAATATACATAACAAATCTTACGATATAATATTATAGTATCTTAGCCATGTGCCCGTATGTGGCGCCCTATAACAACTGCGCAGATGCAATGCGAGACCCTGATAGAATTACATACTGCTTCGCGCTCTCCTACAACTACCTTTCAACCTTGTCTGGCAAGGGGTTGGAACCATCAAAAGTGTCTGGCTAATAAGGAAACATCAACTACTTATTACCCAAGTATTATATATAAAAATCAGCTTTTATACTATAACGTAAGTACACTTATAATTTCGTGAACTTTAATGGTGTCTGGCAAGGGGTTGCCACTATGTTAAGTGTCTGGCTAATGAGGAATCATCATCTACTTGATACCCAAGTAATATATATAAAAATCAGCTTTTATACTATGACGTAAGTTAAATTATAATTTCGTGAACTTTAATGGTGTCTGGCAAGGGGTTGCCACCATGATAAGTGTCTGGCTGCTGAGGAAACATCATCTACTTACTACCCGAGTATTATATATAAAAATCAGCTTTTATACTATGACGTAAGTAAACTTATATAATTTCTTGAACATTAATGGTGTCTGGCAAGGGGTTGCCACCATGGTAAGTGTCTGGCTGCTGAGGAAACATCATCTACTTACTACCCGAGTATTATATATAAAAATCAGCTTTTATACTATGACGTAAGTAAACTTATATAATTTCTTGAACATTAAGGGTGTCTGGCAAGGGGTTGCCACCATGATAAGTGTCTGGCTGCTGAGGAAACATCATCTACTTACTACCCGAGTATTATATATAAAAATCAGCTTTTATACTATGACGTAAGTAAACATATATAATTTCTTGAACATTAAGGGTGTCTGGCAAGGGGTTGCCACCATGATAAGTGTCTGGCTGCTGAGGAAACATCATCTACTTACTACCCGAGTATTATATATAAAAATCAGCTTTTATACTATGACGTAAGTTAAATTATAATTTCGTGAACTTTAATGGTGTCTGGCAAGGGGTTGCCACCATGATAAGTGTCTGGCTGCTGAGGAAACATCATCTACTTACTACCCGAGTATTATATATAAAAATCAGCTTTTATACTATGACGTAAGTAAACTTATATAATTTCTTGAACATTATGGGTGTCTGGCAAGGGGTTGCCACCATGATAAGTGTCTGGCTGCTGAGGAAACATCATCTACTTACTACCCGAGTATTATATATAAAAATCAGCTTTTATACTATGACGTAAGTTATCTTACATTTTACGCACCTTCAGTACCGTTTACCTGCCAAAGCCACTATTACCCAAACTCCATAATGGTCCATCGTTCTTACCAGTGTTGGGAGCATCCGCTGACAAAGTTTCAGCCTTTATAAAATGACGTAGGTCTGGGGTTCACGGGCTCTTGGGCTATAACCTCTTCCGACATTCCATCATGCATGCCAGTACCCGTTCAAATCGATGCGGAAATCAAACATGCTGTATGTATACACATAATTATGCGACATTCCGAAGCCACCTTAATATAATAATTGTTATGATTGTGTTTGCTTATAGACTTAGCTTTAGTTTACTTAAGGCATTTATTCCACTGGCAATGAGGAAGCGATTAGCTGCTGACTATTTTATCCCTCAAAGCATCCTAACTAGATGTAAATCTTGCATATTTCTTAGTCATAACTAACAGTCATGCAGATGTGTGTATTGTTTTAATTGTGTCCATCTGTGGGCCCAGCCGTGCATTAATCGGGATTAACACAGATATTGGAAAATTTTGATGGAAAATCTCTAAAAACACTTTGCCCTTATTAGGAATGGATCCAGAACTTAGGACGAATTTTACGCAAGCAGTTGAACGCTACCAGCGAAGCAGCGATCAACGGCTGATACATGTATCTTTAGATTAATCCTGGACTAATGGTGAATGACTGATGGTCATCCATCCACAGAGCAACCTCAGCAAGCACGGCTTAAACGGAAAGATCGGCCTGTGCGGCTGTAATTATTTAACCACGAGCTCCTCTCTAGTTACTACTTACACTATAAAATAACTCGTAGCTAGTTCTGCTAGCTATTCAGTAATCATTGGAACAGATGCCTAAAGCCAACCTGTAATCAGTTGTATAAACATTAATTAATTTATGGTAATCCATAGGTAATTGATAGTTAACTCAGTAATTATGTCAAGTAACTTTGATTTGATTTTATGAAATTATATTTATGAATGACTTTAATTATACATTCGAAGTAGGTATACAGTATACTCGAGTCATAAACTATACTATAGACTAAAATAAATGAAAAGAATGTCCATAAAGTCTAGACGAAGTGACATTATATTCGGTAACGGTTATTGAAAGGTTAAAATCTAATGGGTTGACTGACATAAGGTACCGAATTTACATCACTCTTCGCCGTCATTATAAATAAATGATTTTGGTCTAAGCGGTGACCGGCATGTCAGGAGGCGCGAATATGACATTATGCCCGGTTTACATTATTCCAGTCCAGCGATCCAGTCCAGTACCTACTGGATTGCTTACTGGAAAAATGTAAACCGGCACTGGAATGAACTTACTGGATTCAGTTCATTCCAGTGCCGGTTTACATTTTTCCAGTAAGCAATCCAGTACTGGACTGGATCGCTGGACTGGAATAATGTAAACCGGGCATTAGTTTATTTTTTCGCTACTACCGGCGTCCCGTGGTATGTTTCAAACATTATTTTGTATACATTTAATGTTACCACTCGCCGCGGCAAGTCACAACTCACAGCGGGAAAGTCCCAAAGGGCTGTTATACTATTAAAACGGAACGTAACCTATGAAAGAAAAAAAGATTGTGTGGTGTGAAACCACAGTGAAACTTTTTCACTGCTGATGCGAACTATATAGGCGCCGCCATATTGGCCACGGCTGCTCTGACCAGCGCCTTTCACTTTATCCTTACTCCGTGGCCGACCGTCACGCGACATGCAACACACAGACGAAAAAGTTTGAAACGACGTAATAAAATGTTTCACTTTAAACGAGAAAGTATATTATGTGTAAGTGAGAAAGAATCATTTTTATCATCTCAAAACCACCATCTTATAAAATACTTGAGCCAGAAACGTACAATTTGCTTCTACACGTGTCTGAACACCCAAGGCCATGTATTAGATTCAAAGATTCCTCTCCCGTTTACATGTATAACTGACAAGCAAAGTAAACTAGATTACAAAACCAAAAGCCAACGTACGATCCAGCATCTCGCTATTTTCATCTCAAACAACGGTGACACCCAAATGTGAGACGGCGAAATAATTGAGACTTTAAGTATTAATAATACAAGCTGTTGTCTAAAGGTGCTCCCACTTTTTCAAACAAATTATAACAAAAGTTATAAATTGTTACAAATTATAATAAATTGTTACTGATGTTATACAACTTCATAAATTATAACAAGATGTTTTACAACTGATTACAATATGATAATTATAACAAAATATAACTTTTGTTATATAAAATCATCATTCCTCGAAAGACAAACCCAAACTGATTGGACATAATGTTATACGATGTTACACAACGAGTTCAACCAATGTGGGAGCGTTTATAACATTTCTTAACATGTTGTAGAGTATTGTTACACGCTATTATACTCGTAAATGTTATCGTGTTACACAATGTTGTATAATGTTATATAACTCCTGTGTGGAAGCACCTTAACGCGTAGTATAAACACTTAAAAATGTTTCCATGCCTGTTTTCTGTGACGGGTTGGGCAATAGTCCACCATACTAGCCTTATCATGAATTTCCAGTTTTCGAACGAAAAGCTGGATCTTTGACATTAATTTCAAGGACAAAAATAGCTGTTCTTTATTGTACGAACATACTAGAGACGGTGTTCCATTTTCCCATACAATAAACGCAATAAATAAATTACGCTGTAAATAAAATACATAAAATACATATACAATCTTGTGACCGAGGTACAGTACGAGTTTATCAATGTGTTCGAATTTTTGGGGTGTTTTGAATGCAGTACTGGTGGTTTTAGTCGGAACGAACCGAACAGAATCCGCTGGGCGGTGGGCATCCATTGAGGATATTCCTGGAGTTTTCCTGAAAAACAAGTATTTAAAATCACAAACACAAACAGCCAGACTCAGAACTATGTACGAGTATATGGCATAAAAATTACTGATCTGTACCGTTAACACGAGTTTTCCCTCTTTTACTTTACTGCGTCTTTCCAGTATTTACCTACAACATTTCTTGTATGAAAAAATGGAACAGCGCCTCTGGTGTGCGAAGAAGGAATTGATTTTTTCCTTGAAAATTGTCAATTTGAAATTGTCAAAGTTCCAGTTTACTTTACGTCTCAAATACTGAAAATTCGTGCTAAGGGTTTTGTTTCAGAATCACTGGCACTAGCACAGCACTCAATCGCCTTACCAACTTTTCACAGTCCAATTGCAAAGCACCACATTTCATAATTTCTTAACCAAACTGTAGCACTGAAATAAATACCCTACAACCTTCTGTTGCTATATGAAAACAGTAAAAGACGCTTATAGGATTATGTACGTGAACAGAATTGACGGTGGCCCAATCTCTTTGGAGAATATAATAACGTCTCATATTAAGGTTACATCAGAAAAGTAAAAAGAAATAGTAGTCATTTACTTTTTGTGGCAGCCTTTTACCCAATGGGTGGTTGTAAATTTGCCACAAAATTAATTCGCTACGAAAAATAGTATGTGTATAAAATCTTTAAAAAAAAATCAAACCGACGAAACATCGAAAATGTGGAAATTGAAAAACAGTACTAGGAGAACAAGATCATGGAGGTGTTGGTGCCACCGTCTTCAGTAAAAACTATGTGAAATGAAGAAATGTGGCAAATTCTCATTTACTCCTTTTTTGAAGTGAAAACTTCTTTAGCGGCGTTGTACACTTTTTCTGTAATGGGTAAAAAATTTAAAACTCGCGTCAGGGTCACGTGACCCTGATCGAAAATGAGTAAGACGTCATTCAAATTAAAAATAAAACATAGTAACAAAAAAGTTTTCACTTCTACCGGCACTCCTGGAGTGCAACCTTTTTTTTTTTCGAAGTCGGTAAAAATCAAGCTGTGACAAATTAACTATCAATGTATGAGGTTTCAAAAACTCCGGCAAATTAACTTTGTGGCAAATGTACAACAACCCTGCGGTTTTTTTCAATACTTTTTTTTTTGACGTGATAACATCTTATAATTCGATGGCCGGCTGCACGCACGAAAAAAGATGACGTCTTGCGGCAGCAACAGCGTGTCAATTTTTTTGTTTATAGCAACGTAAGTGCAGTATTTTCTTATGACGTTGTCACGTTCAACTATCGTTAGTAAACCGACTTTATAGACAACCGATTTTTTTAGCAGTTCCACAAGATGCTTGTCACATCCATACCCTGCCCTCATGACATACCCACATGAACTCTTGACCCAATTGCTAACAACCATCACGACAACGGTTCCTCTGACCACTTAGAACTACAACACAAACTCAATTAGACAGCCGCCATTACGGCGTGGCCTTAAATCGAGGCCAATTTGTTGAAGACGGCTCCGATTAGGGCTTAAAAGCAGGCAATCCGAAGCTTCGAGTGTATAATGTCATTATAAAGGTTTGTTACTACTTTCGAATGAACTCCTTGATGTACAATCGACAAAATTGAATTATGACCCACCATAAGCTTATTTTCTTATAGACATTCAAATACAATTAGCTATACATTCGCGTAAACCTACATATCCATGGCAACGACTTTGATCTTTGTAATTTTGAAGGATTCAAAAGATTTATTGTCAAAATGGGTCATGATTCAACTTTGTCGATTGTAACTATCTATTCGAGTTGGATTATAGTATTATGTTACATTTTTCAAGGGGCTGGGAGTCCCATTGTGGGAAAGAGACAGAGCTATACAATTCTTCTAGCGCCATCTCGTTCTCTCTGGAACTATCTCACGCTTTAAGACGTTATGGTGGGTCCCCTGATCTGTCTTCCTCAACTTTATTGGGGTCGGGTTCTAAACTAAATAGTGCATTTGAATACCAGTATGTTCAATGAAGCTTCTTCCAGAATGTGAGGAATTTGGTAATTACACACCCAACAAAAGATACAATTAAACAATTGCATTGATATTAATAATATTCTCACTTATTGAACAAAGCTTGTTTAAATGTAATTGAGTTTATGTTTTACTAGCTGTTGCCAGCGGCTTTCACCCGCTATAACTGGAAAATTATCCCACGAAAACATGAAATCGGGACAAAAACTATCCTATGTGTTAATCCAGGTCATAAACTATCTGTGTACCAAATTTTAGCCGAATCCGTTCAGTGGTTTTTGGGTGAAAGTGTAACAAACATACCTACATCCTCACAAACTTTCGCATTTATAATATTAGTAAGACTCATTGCAACTTAACCGAATGAAAGCTCATTTATTATAAAACCGATAACTTCTTCAAACTATCCGATACCTTTTTCTTTTCTTCATAAATCCAATATCCAATAATCCATCGAGCGTATGTTTTATTTATTAAAGAACTTATAATGAGGCATAACTTGTTCCTCGAGGCAAGCCAACTCCCCTTAACACTTCCGCTCGTTCCGAAGCCACACGGTTTAATGACTTCTTTGAAAGTTTAATTTGTCTCTGTCGTGATCAAAGTCTTTGTTATTCTTTGTAATAAAAATGTCTCGATTAAATTAATTAGTATGTCATGGTAGGTCTAACAAGGTACCCGTAATTAGTAGTTTGGAGTAGTGTAGCAGTAAAAAAAGCTTGTAATTAATTAGTTTAGAAATTAAAAGAAATGCTTGTAGGTATTTTGTGATAAAATAAATATTTCTAAACTCAGTAACTCATAATTTCTTTTTGAGAAATCCTCCTCATTTACCTACATATCTACGAGAGGCTTCCAAAACATCACATACAGCTGAATAACAGTTTTTTTGAGCGGAAAATCTAACTTTGGGTCAAAACAAGCCGTCTGATACAGTGATTAAAACTTAGTCTGTTCTTTTAATTGCCCAATTGTCGTTTGGTGTGGCGCTTTAAGGGGAAGAGGACTTTGTTCACCAGTGGACGTCGTCATCAGGCTGCAGATGATGATTACCTCTCTGACCTCCTGTATCCAATTGCTGGATTAGACTAATCTACTGACTTAATTTCAGCTTAGATTTGAAGATGGATTCGTCCATCTGTTATTTATTTATTCACAATTTTCTCTGACACTTTTTTTTAAGCTATTATATAGCTTTTACCGCAGGCTATCAGCGCAGCGACTGAATCAGGAAATTCTGTAACGAAAATAAACCTAACACCCCTCATCGTCTAACGTCGTTTCAGTTCGGCGGACTTCGGCAGGATGTTTGTTTTTCTTGACGTTTAACTTGTTTAACGTGGCTGACCATAGTCTTTTTTTTTTTTTTTTTTTTTTTAGCGTGGTAAAATCATCAAATGAGTCCTCCAACCCCGGGCAGGGCGGGAGGGACTGTCAGACTTGTACTGACTAAAATCCACGGTGTCCTTCAGTAGCCTGTTATGTTCCGGGGTCACGGTAAGGAAATAGTCTAAAAAAGAAATTGAATAATTTGATGAAAATGTTATGGAATAGCTTCAACGTGGCAGACCCCGAGTGCAACACGTTTTTTTTTTAATTTATTTAACGATATATTCGCGTGTGACCATTATCGCCTGAGAGATGGTAAGTGAAGATGTAGTCGACGACGAAACACACTCTCCTTATAACGTAGTACAACATTCAACAGAACCTAGAACTTAGCACACCACAAGTTCAAGTGAAAACCGCACGCTATAGCCGGTTATTTTGATGACGTCACTGGCAGAGTCAAGCGTCAATCACGCGGCTTGCTCGAAGCGAAATAGAGGTGGTTAAAAGTCGAAACCGAGGAGAGGAAACAAACTAGAAAAGGACTAGTTGAAAGTAGAACCGGCGCCAACATTTATACTTACCCCAATCTCAACTGAAGGTTGCGGGATTATTTGGTCGCAGGATTATTTGGTCGAGGGATTATTTCCTTACCGTGACCCCGGAATATAAAGGGCTACCGAAGGACACCGTGGATTTCAGTCAGTACAAGTCTGACAGTCCCTCCCGCCCTGTCCGGGGTGGGAGGACTCATTTGATGATTTTACCACGTAAAAAAAAATCTCAACTGACGGTTTATGTTTGATATCTGGGTCACTCAATCCTGTTAATATTATAAAGGCGAAAGTTTGTGAGGATGTCTGTATGTGTATGTAGGTATGTTTGTTACTCTTTCACGCAAAAACCACTGAACGGATTTGGCTAAAATTTGGTATATTATAACCTGGATTAACGCATAGGATAGTTTTTATCCCGACTTTATGTTCCCGTGAGATAATTTTCGAGTTGTAGCGAGTGAAGCCGCTGGCAACAGGTAGTTATCTTTACATATAATAAAATCGTAGAGCTGTCATTCCTGTACATTGAATATTTTTTTCTTTTTGTATTTTTTTCGAGATAAGGGATCGATTCTGATGCCAGATCAACTTTTATTTTTTTTCGAAATTTTTTATGTTTTTTTGATTTGATCTATCTCCGAAACTACTGTAAAGTTGTCGATCAAATTTTCCTCAAATATTCCTAATTATATGCTTCTCTTAATATGCTATGTATTATTACGCTATTTTTCCTGGGAGATGAGCAATTTTGAATTTTGTTGTTTTTAGATGTTTGTTGATAGTTGGAAGCTGAACCACTGGATATTATTTAGTCAATTTTTCCTCAAATATTCCTTAAACTGCTGTTCTATTAATAGGATATGTATAATTACGCTATTCCCCTTGGGGGATTAGCAATTTTATAATATGTTGATTTTCAGTCGTTGTTGACATTTGTACAAGAACCGCTATTTGAAAGTCATTGTCAGCGTACTAGCCAGTCCGGTCGGTAACCTGCTTGACTTTCGTGCAAGGGGTCTCTGGATCGAATCTCGCAGTTTTTTTTTCTCTTTTTGAGTTTTTTTTTATTTGTCCTGAGAGTTTTAAATAATTAAAAAAAAAATGTGCATACTTTTGTTTCAATATTATTCGCGGTTTTAAATAATTACTATTTTTTTTCAATACTTTTTTAGGATATAAATCTACACCGATTTAAATTGTAGGTAGTAAGTTGGATATTTTTTTTAATTGTACCTAATTGTTTCGAGGTGTGGAATTTTAAAGATTAGAAAAAATCAGGGTTTCTATTTTGTGTTTATATAAGTTTTGAATTGGTGCTCAAACCAGTGCATAGATTCTGTTTTAAACGACGACAAGTTGTACTCATCGAGCCAGATAATTAGTTATTTTTTAGGTATCACGCGGTATGCTAAAGGGAGAAGAGCAATGCTATCGTACGTTCAATTTGCAGCGATACTGTAAATCGACCGAAAAATGATAGTCTAATGTTTAAAATAAACACGGTTCTTTGAAATTAATGTCGCTCAAGGACGTTTCCTATGCAAACTATGTACCTAGATATAACATTATTGATCTAAACTAATAATAAAAATGCAAGTATGTTTGTTTTTTACCTTTTCACGCATTACTACCTACAGTACCTACTGAATCGATCGTCCCAAAATTTAGCATATACGTTGTCAGGAGTATAGACACGGATATAAGGTATCTTACATCCCGAATAACAGAAGAGAGCTGTTTCCGAGAAAACAATTACGTTCATATTCCAGATTCTACAGTTTTATTATATGTATAGATGGCGCCACACGATCCGTATTGTTTCTCAAATTCTAAAATAACGCAAGCGAAGCCGCGGGCAAACACTAGTTATTTATAAAATTAGGTTCTGCATAATTTTGAGATAATGTAAAAATGTGCTACTCAACTTTAACTTATGGGTGCAAAATGTTGTGTTGATGAGTAACCAATTCTGTGTTTTAAATGTCCTTAATAAAGTTACATTCTATCAATTATAATGGAGATTTAAATTTTAAAATTTAAATAAGTTACATCAATAATTTTGAAAATATATTAAAAACATTAATTGCACTTAAAAAATCCCTGTGGTCTCATTAAAAGAAAATATTGAAAATGTTCAAGCACAAATTTTAATAAAATCTGAATGTACAGTTTTAACATGACTTCATTATTGCAAGTATTAAATTACAGTTTCGGACGATATACACCTTCAGTCTCGATGTACATTACATAAATTTTACCAATAAATATAAAAGCATCTACCATTTTACGTTAATTCAAACGAACGAAATAAACGAACCGTGTATACTCGTAGGTATTCCTGTATTCGAAAATTGTTGAAATATTCGCTAGTAACTCAATGAATGAATGAATTTACAGTCATACATGAGTACTGTCGATAACATCATTCTACTTCAACAATTTGTAGTTAATGCAATTACTGAAATGGATTCAAACAGTTCAGCAAAAAAAAAAACAAATTTTAACAAAGTTATAATACCTATTTCAGTAATAAAAAAAACGAAGGCTGTCACAGAAACGTGAATAAGGTTCACGTTTCTGTGACAGGATTCGTGTTTTTTGCACAAGCAAGAAGAGAGCTTCCCCAGCAGTGGATCATGATCATCATCTGCCTAGCCTTTTCCCAACTATATTGGGGTCGGCTTCCAGTCGAACCAGATGCAGCTGAATATCAGTATTTTACGTGTAGCGACTGCCTTTCAGACCTCCACAACCCAGTAACTGGGTAATACGATACTCCATGGTAAGACTGGTTGTCAGATTTTAGAGCTTCTGGCTAACAGTAACGACTGCCAAAGATCTACAAATGACAGCCGGGACCAACGGCTTTACGTGCTTTCCAAGGCACGGAGGAAACTCGCTATGACAGATGGTCACCCATCCACAGACCAATCTCGGCAACTGCGGCTTAACCCGGAAGATCGGATGTAATTATTTAGCCACGAGTTCCCCAGCGGTGGATGATGAAGCATAAAATAGGATTTTTTTCTATCTAAGAGCCTATACACACCACGTTTTTTAAACGCGCCGGTGCAGCGCGTTTTAAAAACGCGCATCGACGGCGCGTTTTGATGAGAGCAGTTTGTTGTATTTTGTTTTAGGCTGCGTCTGGTTTGCGTGCGTATCGAGTCTGTATCGCGTCAAAAGCGCTGCACCGGCGCGTTTAAAAAACGTTGTGTGGTGCATAGGCTCTTATGCGAATTGTCCAAACATAAAAATGTTTTTGAGACACAAGCTGAAATAAACAACGTAAGTCCTCCATTAATGCTCACTTCGTGTAAGAGCTCAAGTTAAGACTGCGGACAGACGTAATGCCACCCTGTGACGACTTTTCTTTTCCTAGAATTCCCCGTTTTAAAAGACTTTGAAATCTTTCAACCTTAAGAACTGAGGAAATATTTTATAAAATGTAAACGAATTTATTTGAAAACATTTCCGTATATTTAAGTTCAAGTTCTATTTACTTATTACGTGATTTGATTTATTTGAATACTTGAAGCCGAAAATATGTAGGTGTGTAGATAAAAAAAACGGTGCTACAAACTAGGAATTTCAACTATGTCGTGGGTGGAAAAGTGGAGAGCAGCGCATTACTTTGTGTAATTTATTTCATCACCACGTGACTGCTCTCATAACGGTGAAGGAAAACATCGTGAGGAAACCAGCATGTCCGAGAACCATCAAATTCGAAGACATGATATCGACCAACCCACACTGGTCTCGCGTGGTGGATCATGGCCCACTCCCTCTCACAGAGAGGAGGCCTGTGTCTTAGCAGTGGGATCATTATAGGCTGATGATGAAGTGTTAGAAAACCGTGTACCACAACTATGGTGGTATCACAGTTTTACTCTTATCGATCTTTTATGATAAAAAAATCCTGCTTTATTTTGGAAAGAGTTTGTCATTTTCTGTTTATGACTTTTGTTGGCAACAGTACCTACTAAAGGACAAAATGTAAGTGTCGAATACAACACAGTGACATACAGACTCTTGACTGTGAAAAGTTTTATCTATTGCTGAGTATTTTAAAGGATTTATATTAAAAGTACTTTGACACCCCAAAAAAAATAGGCCCAACGTGTAAAGTCATCAAATGAGTCCACCCACCCTGACTCTTACTGTCTATAATATCACCTACTCTGAGTGACTGTCAGACTCTATAAAATTACCCTATGCGTTGCCCTATGTGTTCCAGGGTCGCAGTAGTACCTACGTTGAGCTCCTTGAATTATGAGTCGAGCTACACGATAACTGACAAATGCTTGCACTGACTGGACATGTTTATTCAAATGTGTGTGGTCTTTTCTCAAAAGACAATCTTAGACGTTAACTTACATGGCCAAAACCTTTGTTACATCATTCATTTTCAGATGGTACATTATGTGAGAATGATGTAGCAAGTTAAAAAGTGTCCAAACGAAATATAAAAAAAATCAGTTCAGAAATAACTCAACAATCTTTCAGAGGGAGTGTGGGTTGCTACACTAAATAAATGTCACGTTTTCGAATTTTTCGTTCTAGTACCTACCTACATTTATGCCAGTTTCAAACCACAACATGATAGGCCTACAAAGAGATGGCAAACTGAGCTACACTCATTTTTAATTGTTTGGCCTACAATCACACAAGATCGCGAAAAGTGGAAGGAGGGAAGTCAGGTCTTTGCTCTGTAGTGGGATGACACAGGCTTAAGATAATAGTACATACCGGTTTCTTCAAAATACAAAGTGTGAAACACGACACGCCGTCGACTTGACTCTCGTCCTTGGTCGTAGGGCGAGCAACTCAATACTCGCCGTCCGCCAACCCAGTCACAATTTATTTAACATCCAGAATTCAATTACGGGGTAGCGTACTTTTTCGTAAGACTATAACCATGCATATACCACGGGTAATTTGAAATGGATACGTTGTCTGAATCCTATAAAACATCTCAAACAGGTAGGTAAGCCTGAAAAACCGGCTCTTTTTCCGTATCAGTTGAAACGAATTGTCAATAAAGACGGCTTTACGATTCGGTTTAAGCTTTTACTACGGTTTTTCGAAGTCATTCAATTTTCACTCTGTGTGTTTAGAATAAGCTAGTTACTTAAACGTGATGTAAATAGGTACCTACTTGAATTTTAAAATTGAAAATATTCATTTCACATTTTAATTATTTAGTTAAAAACTGTGAGGGATACTTAACGAAATTTTCGCTTAAAATTCGACCAAAAAGATGGAAAATAATTACAATAGTTATAATTCAAAAACATAACATCTACGTGACGAACTCTTTTCAGCGCTTCTATCGGTCAATAAATTCATGCTTTCACTAATTCTTCTTATCACTTCTTTCGTTAGAGCGATCAAAATCTGACTTTATTTGCCACCGCAGGACTTTCTTACTAGGTAAGCGTGGTCCCTGAACGTAAAAAGCTATTGAAGGACACAGTGCCTTTTAGTCAGTACAAATCTGTTCTGCCCTGATTGGGAAGACGGGACGTTAAATAATAAACTTTATTTACCACACGAAAAGATATACATTACCAAAATCGTCGCGTGACGATACGTCAGGTCGAGTCTCGTTGTGAAAGCCTCATGTCATGTGTAATTGTTTTTGTTACAAGTTACTTATCATACGTCACAATTTATGACTGACAATGAACTTAGGAAAGCTCTCGACAAACAACTATTTATTTCTTTATTCTGACCATCTATAGTATGTTTATCGTTAGAAGGCGCCGTCGCCGTCGTCGTGGTTATGTTGCTTGAAAGTCTGGTAACACTAAAAAATATAACCAGCAAAATCTTTTGCTGTTGCGTAGCATATTTTCCATGTATAACATGTGTAAAAAATACCTTAACTGATTAACCACGTAGACCCTCGTCCACACTTGATCTAAATCATATTGACCTGCTCCCCATAGGTCAACTTAATCTATGGTTGGTATTAAAGCAGCTATAAACTCGATAAACCTCCCCCATACTTCAGCTAAGAGGGTATGTAACCACAGCACTGTTTGAGGAAACCGGCCCTTACGTTAGAAACTAAATCTACTAAATTGGTTCGACCTAGAAACGGGAAGCATTTCGCAGTTAAAGACCTTTTTTGATTAAATATTGTATGGATTTTTAAGTTTTCCTATCTGTGACCTTTTCAGTATACAAGAAAAACAACCCTTAAGACTATCGTCTACCGAGCGCTCGTCCATACAAAAAGAGAAAACGTTTTCCTCCCCCTAGATGTTATTCTATCTCAATGATTTTTTAGAATGCATCTGACAGAGTAAAAAACTAGGTTCATAGGTTTTCTTTTTCTCAAAATTTATAATAGTTTGAAAGTTACAGGCGCCTAAAAGTTACTATTTTTATGAAAAAATCTTCATTGAGCTGAAACGTGTATTTAAAAAACAAAGAAGTTAAAGAAAAAAAGCAAAACCTACAAACCTAGAATATAATATGCTGAAACGATTAACACCAGAATCTAAGAGATTGGTCGTTATTTAGTATGTGAAAAACATTTTCTCCCGAGAGGCAAATTTTATATAAAAAATACTTACATTCAGTCGCGAGTTGCAACGCTCTCTATCGCACGATCGGGATTTTTTCAACGCGTGAGAGGGACAGTACGAGTTTTTATGAATACCTATTTTTTGAAATGGCAGCAGCTATTCTATCCTCTTAAGCTATTGTCAAACAGACAGGCGAAGCGAATGCGATCCGAAGCGTTTTTATTTGTAATTTATGGAATTGTTTGAAGTTGAAGATGCCGTCACATTGTGAGGCGACACAATGTTTCGCTACATACTTACAAGATGAAGTAAAATTATTGTAATAGTGAACTTCCTCAAAGACCCTTTATTTAAGAGCCACCAAAAATCTAAACTCAAAGAACAGCGGCGGTTTATTATAACAAGAAAGACCTTTACGTACATGAAACAAGTTAGATGAGAAAACTTCGAGCGAAGTACACCTTAATATATTATAACAAACATTTTGAAGCTCAGTTACAGGTTATATTGCAAGGATTTGAACGACAGTACCTTGGCAAGTGAAGGTGACACAGATTTGTTGGGTAATTTTGTTAAAACTTCTAGTAAGGTTAATTCGGTGTGGGAGACAGAATTATTGCTGTCACTGAGGCTTGTTAAACTACTGTAAAATAGAGCAGAGAACATACTTAAATCAGATATCCATTCAAACTAATGTTCTATAGATGGGAAAGAAAGTTTGCTTGTGACTTTTTCAAGTCAAAACCTACTTGATCAAGCTACCCGCGGGGTGCTTGTACACGGCGCATGTAGCTTGAGCATGTTGAGGCACTTGCGCGGGTTACATACACCCGCGCAAGTGCGCGGCGGTACAAGCACCCTTAAATTCGAAACTTTTTCCTCACAAAATTGCCGTTGTTTCCGCAGTACGGGACTCACATTTGCGCCTTCCCAAGCCCACTGGATCACTGTAAACTGGCCCATTTCTTGTTATTGTTGCGACATCCGAATAAAAATTATTTTGGATCACCCTCTTTGTACCTAAGTACGTAATAGTCGGGCCTTTTCTTTTATCAAGGGTGCCGTTCCTAGGATATCTTGTTTGAGGAGTGTTTCAATAGTGAAGAAAAAAGGGTTCCAAGTTAATTTGGAACTATTTTCTAAGTCTAGTTTTTTAGAGACAGGAATGTTTGAAAGAGTGGTTTTAAAAAGACTGTGGCTTAAAAATTTTTTTTTTTGATAATGTTAGAAACTAATAAATATAACAAATAAATATGTTTCTACCGTTATCTGTAATCCATTTAAAGGTTGTTTTGAAAAATCTGGTAACATCAACAAAATTCAAACAAATATTTTATTTTGAGAATAAACCTTTACCTCAATTTAAACCTGTTTCAATGACAAAAAGAAAAAAATAATCTTTCATTTATTTCTGTTTATCACCTATTTTTATTTACTGACGAGCAAAGAAGCCTTTAAAACTGCAAATAATAAAACAATCCTAAACAATCTACACGTGCTGTGGAAAATTTTTATTCTCATCCGCAAAAATCCCTTTTAAAAACGAACCATTGTCATACACATGACCTTAGCGAAAGCAACCATTGTGTATACAAATATTATAGGCCACGTTCCTTCAATGGGGCACTTTCAGGCAAAAATGACTTCTTTTGTCGGCCACAACAATGCATGATTTATTGGACAACGTCATCCAGCCATGACCTCAAAGGTGTTCTAATTTAATAGGCTGGGTATGGCCGAACAGAGGGGTATGTGCTTTCGTTTAGAATTTTTTGGTTTGAGTTGCGATTTTGTGACTTTCACTAATTAAAGAACGATTTCCAGCCCATCAGTTGGGTGAATCAGTGCTATTTCATTTTCATAACTAGATTGTTGAAATTCACTCGGAAAATAAATAATTATGCTTTCAAAAACGGTAAAATAATTCAGTATAAAAAAAATACAAAACAGCAATAAGCGCTTGATTTTAAAAAAGTCTCCTTGTTTTATATTACCATTGCTAGTGTCCGAGGTTTCATGCTTCAATAAGTTCATAATTATCCCACGGGGACATCATATTGGTGGGGTATCATGATTGTTTCAAGTTGAAACTTTCTGTAGGATAAAATTATCTGAAGAATAACTAGCAATAATGCTAAACGAATTTTTAAAATTTAATGGTTCAAAAGATACAATTATTCCGAGTTTTAAAGTTTATTCAGAATCAATTTCAGTCTATTCTTAGGGAAAAAATATACACTATCTCCTGAGCTTTGAACAGGAAAATAAGTATGTTGGTACAAAAAAAATATAAGCAGGCATAAATTCCTTGAACTGTTTTAAAACACAAAATAAAATATTAGCTCCTAAAAGTTTTCTTTATGTTACAGTAACTATTATAAAAACTTCAACTTTATTTAGGTCGGTAGACTTGTTGGAAAATTCCGAATCAGAATACTTGTAGGTTCAAACCCAGTCGATCCTCAATAAAATTCTTAGCAAAAAGGTATCGTTATTCCTTTCATAGAAATACCGTTTTTTCCAGGTACAAAGTTCTTAGAAACATTAGCGTTCACATAGTTATTTTGTTTGAATATCTTTTTCGTAATTATTTTCGGAATTCCATTTGGTCTTTCTTGCCTTTATAAAGGCGGTACAGTGTTCGTTTTTCTGTCTAAAGATCTTGATAAAGATTAAGTAAACGTGTTTCTAGAGAAAACGTTTTAGCGATTTTGCTGAAGATTTTATCGAAATGAAACTGCGATCAATGACGGTTCATTTGCTTTGATCTGTGTTAATGACATTTCCTTTGCTTTCAAATCTTCGTGAACGATTGTTTAATGGCAAGTGGGTGGTTTTCTCTTGACGCCTCGGATGCTCCAAAAAGCTGTCCATTTTTGTTCAATTGTTTTTCAAACTATATTTGATTTGGGGCTCTAGGCTGAGTGGTCAAAGGTAAGGAACGTCTGCCAAGTTCAATCGGTGTTTGGGTGACGGTTTCGTCTGGGTTTGTCTCTAAAAAAGTACGCTTCTTATGCTCTTGACCGCGCTTATCATTTTGTAATTTTATGGTCTGGCAACCAGTCTTTCAAAGGGTATGGTGATACACTTACACGTGTGTGAATGTGAGTCCGATAGGCATCCACTTCAACCCAAAATAGTGTGGAATGGAGGGATAATTATTAAATTGAGGGAGTGATTCAATCATTAAAGTCTTCTCCAAAAATAAATCTTCCACAGTTTCAATAAACGTGTCTAAGTAAGTTTTTCATTCTATTACATTGTCACTTTTACATCTAAACTAAAACTTTTTCATCCATTAAAATAGCTTGTTTTATTCCCAGCATCTCGTTAGGATTTCTTTTACAAACTTTTGAGACGGGCGAAAATAATAACGTTACTGAAAAATTAAGTGTTTTGTTAAACCTCAGGTTTTTGTTAACATCTTGAAAAAAAAATTACTTCTTTCGCTTGAAGGAACAGTGTACGGGGACGCGAAGAAAAAAAAATGATAGGAAATCATACACTTAAGGCAAACTTAACAGAATACTAACGTAGCGCAAGCGCCAACAGGTCGACGTCATTTTTAATGGCCGGGCCGCTTGCGAATGACGCTCTGATGATACACTGTGCCCAACTGTGTCGTTTATAGTTTTTACAACAGCAACATCGTTCTTATTGATTTCAATGTGTTAACACAGTCATGTTTTTGTTTTCTATTACAATAATTAGAAACAACCATATTTTATTACAAAATGGAAGTAAACACCAGGAAACCGTTTAGAGAATCTAAATAAAAACAACGAGAAATAAAAACTTAGGCTAGGTAATACAGGTAGGCAGAATCTTCTTCTAAAATATTAATATTCACTTGCCTCCAGTAAGATTAGAAGCCAATCTCAAAATAGTAAGAAAAGGTTTGACAGATGATGTTTATTTTTTCTTCACCCAATATTTATCCCACTGCTGGGCGACGGCCTCCTACCACTCCTTCCATTCCCCGAGCAGTCACGTCGATCATGCTTTGAATGTTTTTACATAACACACGTTTTGATAGCTATCAAATCTTGTGACACCTCTTCGCCTCATTACTCTTTGGCTATTAAACACACATGATTGTTTGTCACGGTTAGGTGTTAAATACGAGTAGTCTCTCACCTGCTCCACTTTCATTAATGATTTATGAGTAAGAAAATTAAACGATATGAATCAATGTGAAACGAATGCTTGTATTCGTTGTATAGGGCCGGGAAAACTGACGTGATAGGTACGATATATTCCCTTTACGTCGAGTCCCGTTACGTCGAGTCTGGAAGTCTATTGTTCTCCAAAGAATTGATATTTAAAGCTTTCTATTACTTTTATGTCGAGTTCGGTAGAGAAGTACAGTCAAGGATGTAAATTAAAAGCCAATGGCATCACAGGATCACAGGAGCAAGTCAACGGAGTGATTTAAAAAAAAATAACCAAGAAGAGTCTCTCTTCTAACCTAAATTGCCTGAGTCGGGGTGCCAGCAAGTCCCGAGGTTAGACAACCGCATCGGCTTTGACCGTAACATATATTTACATTTCATGGGACGTGACAGTACTTTTTTAAAAATGCTAGAATTAACTCGACATAAAGGAAATAGAAACGGGACGAGGCTAATAGAAGTGAGGCAAGGTTTTCGACTCGACATAACGGGACTCGACATAAAGGGAACAAACTGTAGGTACACACAGCAATGTCAGGCCTGCATCGCTTCATGACAGCATGATCAGTTCAAGTATGAAAGATGATGTCATTGATCCTCATCTTCCAACTGACACTTGAAAATAACGTTTAACAATGAATACATTACTTAACTTGTTTGAATTATTTATTTATTAATTTATGATATTTTTTATGTAAAAGCGTTCAAGTGTTCAAAAAATACGTGTGGCACTCGGTGACTGCCGCGGTAAAGCTATTGCATAGCATTTTTTATCAACTTAAGCAAATATAATAATTTTTTTATTACTCTACTAATTAAGCTATGGTCAGCCACCTCAATCAAGTGAAACATTCAAATTTTATTCATTCAAGTTGACATGACATTTGTTTAAGACTCAGGTGGTTAGAAGAGATAGAATCAGTTATGAGGTGTTAGAAGCAAGTCTACATACAAACGTATAGTCGCACGCACACAAACACCGTGCGGAAGTCTGCCAAACTGAAACGACGTTAAACGATGCGTGGCTTTTCAACGCCGCACCGCTGCGCTGTGCCGGTCGGAGTGGGGGTGTTAGGTTTTATTTTCGTAACGGAATTTCTTGATTCGGTTGCCGCGCTCAAAGAAAGCGATAAAAGCTATGCTATGCTACCTTAAAAAAAGTGTTTTAAATTAGATCATTTTTATGACATGGTTTTAATTAACACATTTAAATCTTATTATGTAGGATCCGGCAGTAAAATCCCTCGACACAATAACCGAGCTTTACAGGAACGAAGCCACGGTATTAAGCTAGTCTTTTCATAACATATACCGAAATTACCTGCGAACTATGTAATAATTTTCCCGCAGTCATAATCAGGCCACCTGAGATTCCAAGGCCATCGGTTATACAAAACTAGGGTATCCCCTACAGAGATACCCAATGTGTTAATTCATGCCGGTCTAATTAATGCAAACCTACTGAACCCTTTCATCTGACACCTTCTGATAATTGAAACAGATAAAATGTTACCTACTCGCTTTTACCTGCTACCTAACCTGTGTTTAATTATCTTCTGAGAACCCAGTACCAGTTTTTTTAAGCTACTGAATAGCTTTCATCACGGGCTATGAACGTGGCGACCGTACAAAAAATTCCATAACGAAAATAAACCTAACACCCCGCATCGTCTTACGTCGTTTCAGTTCGGCAGACTTCCGCACGATGTTTGTTTTTCTTGACGTTTCACTTGATTGACGTGGCTGACCATAGCCTAAAAAACAATTGCATAATTTGATAAAAAATGCTATGTAGTTTTACCGCGGCAGTTCCCGAGTGCAACACTTTTTTTTGAAGTGAAAACTTCTTTAGCGGCGTTGTACACTTTTTCTGTAATGGGTAAAAAATTTAAAACTCGCGTCAGGGTCACGTGACCAAAACTCGCGTCAGGGTCACGTGACCCTGATCGAAAATGAGTAAGACGTCATTCAAATTAAAAATAAAACATAGTAACAAAAAAGTTTTCACTTCTACCGGCACTCCTGGAGTGCAACCTTTTTTGAAGTGAAAACTTCTTTAGCGGCGTTGTACACTTTTTCTGTAATGGGTAAAAAATTTAAAACTCGCGTCAGGGTCACGTGACCAAAACTCGCGTCAGGGTCACGTGACCCTGATCGAAAATGAGTAAGACGTCATTCAAATTAAAAATAAAACATAGTAACAAAAAAGTTTTCACTTCTACCGGCACTCCTGGAGTGCAACCTTTTTTTTTTTAATTAACTTTTCCCCAGCTTAGAGATTTCGCCTGTACCGTGGTGGGTGGGTTTGTAAACATTTTTTACTAAGACTAACAGCCAGACCCGAAACAACTATGTGATCTATATATAGAGAATTCGAATACAGAATACGGGGGTTAGATACTTGTTCAAATTCTTAAGTGAAAATCGACAAAATCGAATACCAACATGCCACGCAGTCAGTCACTGCGCTAACCGCTTACTCGTGCGCTGCGCACTCTCAACACGGTGGGTAGGTCACAGATATTTTCAACTGTACACTGAGTGGGTTTACTAGGACCACATAGTATGTAGCATGTAAGTTATAAATATTAGGGTTTAAAACGGGATATTTACCATTTTAAACCCTAATATTTATGATAGTGACCATGTCAGTTTAAAAACTTATATGGCATGTAAGTTAGTTATGTATATTTTAAGATACTTTTTCGCATTCGATAAAAAAAAAGGATTGTGTGGTTTTACGAAACCACTGTAAAAGTGAAACTATTTCACAGCTGATACGAGCTACTCCGCGGCCGACCGTCAAGCGACAAGTAACGCACAGACGAACAAGTTTGAGACAATGTTATAAAAGTTTCACATTAATAACTGCAATGGCAGAGTAAACATGTGTGGTCTATAAATATCTAATCATCAAATTGATAAGAAAAATAACATGGACAAAAAAGAATCAGTTGTTCCTTTTATTTGGATTTTGAAGGTAGTGCATTCTTGCAGGAAACAGCTGTTTTATTTTAATAGCACTAGAGCGCTCACGCGCACGCTCCACGTGCGCCTCAAGAAGTTGTACAAGGGGTTGTTGTTGTTGTTGTTGGACTTGAAATCAAACTCAACGTAGTTAGGAAAAGGCTAGCCAGTTAAAAATAACAATGAATTTATTGGCAAGTAATGGAATTCCCTCTCGCGCCCGGCATTGGTTGCGGCCATGCTGCGGGGCGAGACGGAGTGGGAAGCGGTCAGCTCCTTCTGCGAGGCAGTAATGCTCGTAAAGAAGGAGGCAGGCCGCGAGCGAGAGAGGACAGCGTCCTCCCTCCGCCCCAGCCGCAGTGGTAGGCGCCCACGGCGACGGACGTCGCAAGATGATCTCCGGCCACCGTAGGCGCGGGCATGCGGGCAGCGAGTAAAGGGCAACTCGCTGCCCGACCAAGGACCATGCCCGGGTCGACGGCGCGTTGTGTCCCACGCGTGCCTCAAAGAGCGTCAGCATAATGACGGGGCCCCCCTCTCAGAGGGCCAAAGCCTGCCGGGGTCGCGGGATTATTCCCTTACCGCAACCCCGGAACGTAACAGGCTATGAAGGACACCGTGGATTTTAGTCAGTAGAAGTCTGACAGTCCCTCCCGCCCTGCCCGGGGTTGGAGGACTCATTTGATGATTTTACCACGCTAAAAAAAAAAAAAAAAAAAAAAAAAAGTAATGGAATTTAGAAAACAATTTCTCTTTCATTTGCAATAATATTCATTTTAGGAAAACTGCCAAAAATCTTAAATATAATAACTCTTCTAAGTAATTAAAACAAAAGCAGCAGCAAGTAACTTCTCAAATAAGCTTTTAAAACTTCACCTAATTACTGAACAATGCTTTGAAAAAGGGAACGTCAAATCCAATCACATACTCTCGAACTCACACATAAAAGTTGTTCTACAAAAGATAAACGAGGGAACAAATCCAATTTGATATTCGTCGGCAAATGAGTGAGTTTCAAAGACGCAATCAAGAACGCGGCTGTGAATGAAGTGCCATGTACAGTTACCAAGAGATCAAAGGTTATAAAGTTATGGGAAATATAAAATGGCGGAGATGTTTTGATTATTGGATATCGGTATTTATTTGATATTTAAATTATCGATGT
Organism: Agrotis segetum; assembly: GCA_036375495.1. NCBI lineage: Eukaryota > Metazoa > Arthropoda > Insecta > Lepidoptera > Noctuidae > Agrotis > Agrotis segetum. Next base: position 3,949,363 of record JAQSVV010000031.1, read on the forward strand.
TTGATCTTGAATTTAAGCTGTGCCTTCGGCTTTCTTTATTTAAACTCTTTACCTCTAAATCATAGCTCGTTTGCAAAAAAGATTTTTGGAACGAAGTTCCTTATCGTGCGTTGCAAAAGTGTGCTAGAGCTCAAAGAGTGAAGTGGAGTGGAGCGGAGCGGAGTGGAGTGGAGTGGAGTCGCGACGATTATTTTTGTTGAGTGTATACAGTAACATCGTTCCATTCGGGTGTCCCTTGACACCTCTCAAGTTTTTTTTTATATTTACAAGATTTTGTTTCGTTTTACCACAGACCGTCGTCTGCCAATTAATTAAATCAAGTACGTTAAAGACATACTTTCCGGTATCCGATTTAGCTGAAAATTTTCACGCTTATGCATACGTATAAATTGCGTGATAATGCAATATTATGATAAAATGGAGCTTAACTCAATAGGAGTTGGAAGGTGGCTATGAGAGCTTTGTAATGAAACGACTTAATACCATTAAGTTCAGACGTAGGTTGAAACACTGATTGAATCATAATTGTCTACCATCGTTTAATAGTGTTCCAGTAATTTGGTCAAGTTTCCAAAAATTAAGATAGCAGATATTGTGTTCTTCCTGGGGAATGTCATAAGATAAAACAATATCTAGATAAGCTATGTATGATAAAGCATCCATGCTACACGCTATACCTTGAATGAATGGAAAATGTCTTATTTAGCGACTCCAACAAATGCTACAAGGATAATAATTCAGGTAGAATTTGTCTACATCTCTATGCAGGAAAGAAAGAAAAGGCGAAAGCACTTTACGAAACAAACAGTCTTCTACCATTAAAAAGTTGACGACAAAACAGAAGAAACTCCAATTAAATTGTTTCTCGGGAAACCTCTTTAAAACCAGGATCTGCGTCCACGCTTTATTTATGTTTGTCGTGCAATAAAACGTTACTGTCTATTACTTCAGCCACATCGTCACCGCTTTTACGATATTTAAGAGCATTTAAATTAAATGAACCGCGCAGACTTCAAACTTGGATTGTCTTTTTATGGTATTGTAATAAATTTAGGTTGGAGCGATTAAGTTGTAAAAAGTTTCAACAGCCTTCGTAAGTCGAGTGTAGTATCGTTGGATCGACCATAAATTTGTTGGTGAAGTTATAAAATATACTGCTGGCGTAACGGTTTTTTCAGACATACTACTTGAAAAAAGAAGACAGACTTTTCAACACTTAAATTTATCAAAAACCAGTAGCTCGGCCAATTAACATTTTACCAACTGATGGAGTCGAGACAAAGCCAAAACAGCTGCTGCAACCTTGATCAAGTTGGGGACGCAGGACTGTCAGAATAGGCTACCCTGACCCTGGAACGTAAATAGCAATTGAAAAAACACGCTAGATATCAGCCAGTACGAGATAATTATAGTTCCTTCTACTACACCTAAATTGGGAGAACTCATTGAACGCCTAAAAAACAAAATTTCTTCTGCGAATGAAACGTTACCGTTTCAAAATTGTAAACGAATCATTGACGGGGCCTCTTAGAGGGCCAAAGCCTTCCGGGGTCGCGGGACTTATTTCATGACCGTGACCCCAGAACATAAAGGGCTATTGAAGGACACCGTGGATTCTAGTCAGTACAAGTCTGACATTCCCTCCCGCCCTCCCCGGCCTGGGAGGACACATTTTGATGATGTTACCACGCAAAAAAAAAAATGTTGACGTATTATCCGTCAGTTTGGATGAGTAGTTGCATAAATTAGCATTGACTACTCAGATCTGATCAAACTGATTATATCAGTCAAAAAATACATTTGTAAAGAAACATTTAGTCATCATTGCATTAAAATAGTCAACGATTGATCAATCTCGAACGCTAAAAGTATCTCGTCTGCAACCATAAGTAAATGTGACGGTTTATCTGTTACAAGTAGATTGACGGCATTAGTGAAAGTGTTTGGTTTGCTCTCGTGTCTCAACGACGGGTTGATCCTTAAACGTCAATTCAACTTTTAAATACGGATTTGGTTGAACCTTGTCTCGAGTTTGATACGAGATTGTCGGCTTCCCGTCATTTGAATAAAGCTGTGGATTCTAGTTAAATTATTTAAATTATTTGATGCTGTCTGAAATATTACGTGGCTTTGTTTGGAACGTCGTATATCCAAGTGTGCTTTTTTTTAGCGTGGTGAAATCATCAAATGAGTAAGTAGGTGGTTGGTGGTTGAGGCGCGCGTGAATCACAACGCGCCGTCGACGTCTACGTCTGTAGTTCATTTTAGATATCGATATTTTTCTGGTTTTTAGAGGTTTTCAAGCAAATTTAATTTGAACCAGTTTTAATTATTAAGTTGTTTAACTGTTACGTATTTATCAAATCAATAAATAAAAATAAATATTATCTGCAGATATAAGTTACATGAATTAATGTGCAAATATAAAATACTGTGATACACAAACGTCGCCCGCTTTGTAAGGTTTGAGTTCCATTTTAATCCCATATATGATAGTAGTCATAATTAACAATTTATTAATAGAAATTGCACATAATTATCATAATTAACAGAACACCTAAAACACAATGATCATTTGAATAGTCAAATCGACATCTACTAATGAACCAAGCGCTACGGTCGTAGCTGGTGCTACGAATTGCTACGCCGTAGCAGCTACGCCGTAGCAATTACTGACGTGTTCACGTTTATTCCATACATTCTAAATTAAATATAATGTTTATGTAAATTGATGTGCTGGTAATATGTAAGTAGGTATTATTTAAAATAATGAAGGTATTAGCATAATTGATTTGTTCGGTTTTGTGGTGCTAAAACAACATTTGGTGTACCTATAATTATTAATTTATTTATTTGATGTTTTGTTAATGTTGATTTCATTTTAGTTACATTTCAACGGTCTAATCTCCAATGAAATTGTTTTAATGGTTTGTAATTATGGATAATGAACACACTAATTTTTGTCCGTGGGTTTCGCCATGTTGTTACTCAACTCAGGGGCGTACTGGCGAAAAATCGCCATTACGTCCGTAACGTTACGTCGCGCGTCGTAAGATTAAAAAATCTGATCATTGTCTTTCCTACGCTTTCATAAATTAGTGCAGAAAGGGTAATATCTAATTTTATTTTATTTTCTATGGATACGAAAAAAATTGGTTTATACAGATCACTTTCTCATTGTGCATGTAAAACCAAATTTCTTTTTGCGAATTTCCAAAAGTCTTAGAACAAAAGTTGTTCAGTAACATGGGCTGAGTTACCCCACGAGAGGTTTTGCGCTTTTGGCATTACACGTTGTGTATTCTTATTATTTATCGCTAGAACCTTAATGGTTTACTTTTCCTCTTTCTTCAGTGCTTACAGAGTACGCTACAGTGAAAGTTACAGCCGTTAGTCCCCGCAAAGGACGCTTTTAACTACTTATAAAACTATGCAACTTAGTTTTATCTTTGACTAAGTTTTGTCGCAGTTTAAGTTCTGCGGCTTAAGTTATGGGTTTAAATATATGTACCTATTATTAAGTTTGAGGTGGAATAAGAAACAGCTTGAAATAGAAAGTGATATTTCCAGTACTTCGGGGTTGGGAGACTGTTTTATCAGGCAACCGTGACCCTGAGACGTAAACGGCTATTGAAGGAGCAACGTGGATTTTAGTCAGTACGAGTCTGAGAGTGCCTCCCGTCCTTACTTGAGCGGGAGGACTCTTGTAGAGACGGGGTGCGTTTACAAACATAGAAACTCACGTATACAATCATCCAGCCCCGAAACAACTATTTGTAGATCATACATTGACTGGCCTGTTGGTCTAGTGGTTAGTGACCCCGGCTGCTATGCCGGAGGTCGTGGGTTCGATTCCCACCCAGGACAAATGTTTGTCTGATGTGCATGATCTATTGTTCTGTGTCTGGGCGAAATTCATCTATGTATATGCATGTATTTAGAAAAATATAAGTATGTTTATCAGTTGTCTAGTACCCATAACACAAGCTCTGCTTAGCTTGGGACTAGATGGCGTTCTGTGATAGTTGTGGAATATTATTATTATTATACAAATATTTGATCTAAAGCCCGCGACAGTCATGCCTCTATATAAACTGCTAGACAAGAAAACACGATTTTTACCAAATCAAAACATGATTCAAGTTCATGAACAACACCTAATTCATGAAACAAATTCACACACAATAGTATTGCGGTCTCTCGCGCCCAGCCGCGGTCGCCCGTTGAACCGATAATCTTCTATTTTGTCCAACCAGTGATTTAGTTTAAAGAGCACCTGTTCTGCGGTCAGACCCATTACATTGGTTCATTAGCACTGATTAAAATTTCGTTTTGATTTAGTTTTGTCACCTGTTAAAGGGTTTATGTTCATTTAATATTTTAGTAGCGAGCCAGCCAGTCTGGTTAGTAAGGGTGCTTGTACACGGTGCATGTAACCTGCGCAAGTGCCTCAACATGCTCAAGCTACATGCGCCGTGTGAACGCACCCCGCGGATAGCTTGATCAAGTAGCTTGCGTATGTTACACGCGCAGGTAAACCGCAAACCCGCACCTTTACTTGCGCGAGTTACATGCGCCGTGTACAAGCACCCCGCGGATAACTTTATCAAGTAGCTTACGCATGTTACTCACGCGGGTAACCCGCATCTTTACTTGCGCGGGTTATTATGCGCCGTGTACAAGCACGCTAACCTACTTGCCATTCGTGCAATGGGTGTCAGGATCAAATCTTGCATTTTTCTTGGTCGTGGGACTTATCTTGGTCGCGGCACTTATCTCATTACAGTGATCCTGGAACGTAAAGGGCTATTGAAGGACACCGTGGATTTTAGTCAGTACGAGTCTGACAGTCCCCCCCGCCCTGCCCTGGGTGGGAGGACTCGTTTGATGATTTTACCTCGAAAAAAAAATTAAGGGTGAGGCATTTAAAGAAGAAAAAGAAAAGAAAAGCCACTATCTGATATTTCAAATGCAACAGTTTATGTGGATTTTTGGATGAATGGATTTTTTTACTCAATCATGACGGATTGTCTAAATGACCTTTGATGAAATTGAATGAAATAAACAGACTTTTAACTAACAGAATAACAAAATATAAGAGATAAATCAATCAAATCGAAACTAATTTCAAATAAGGTTTATTCAAACAAATTAAAAAAGTTTCAATAATAACATCTTATCAAATTATAATTAACTTCATGATCTTTGTAATAGAACTGAAGTATGAATATGATTACAATTAAAACTTCTTAGTAAAGACTATAATTGTCTTAAAATTTTGAGAATCTCGTTACAATATTCGAATTGAAGTTTTAAATTGGTTAAAAGTTTTCTTGAAACCTTTTATGTGACTGTAATTCTGAGATACTGTAATTTTATTTAAAATAGATTGCTAATATTATGAAAACTGGAGTTATAAGATAATCAGAAGCAATCAAAGAGCGTTGTACTAAAAGTAAATGATCCTTCGCAACTAATTGATTGCAAAAAAATGAGTGCCCCGGGTCAGGGATACTACTATCGAAGCAGGAGATCCGTAGCTTCGGGCGTAACGTGTTCTTTGACCCATCGGATATAAGAATAGTTAAGTAAAATGCTTATAAAATAAAAAGTACTGAACTAAACCGAATAAAATTTCTATGGAACCTAAGTGCAAGTCTAACTGCATAGAAAAAAGAAATATGACATTATTGGACCAGAAAACATACATAAGAAACCGACCGAATCTCCTCCTTTTTGAAATCGATAAAAAAAACACCGCATAGTTTATTTTTCTATCCCGAAATTGTAAGTACTAGCCGACCCGGCAAGCTTCGTACCACCTCAAAACCACCTTTAAACCTTCCCTGGACGTAAAATTAGCCAAATCGGTCCAGCCGTTCTCAGGTGTTAGGGAGACTTACGAACAGGGGGCCAATTCTCGGCTTTAGAGATCGCGTCGAACTCGACAAAAATTTCTAATGACGTCATTTTCTCGACAAATTTTAATAGTTGCTATTCTGGGGATGTCGAATTCGACATTTGTCGATGGCTAACGTTAGAGTTCATGTCGAGTGCTTCTGAGCAGTAGAGATGTAATGTCGATTGTAGAGATACGTCATTTTTGAGTGAATTTGTTGAGTTTTGGATGTACACTGTTTTCTTTTCTTTAGTTTTTAAATAAAATACGGCTTGGCATGTCATACCTACTGGAAATTCGATTTATACTCTTGATTTTTGCATTTTGTTTTCTTGAAACGACGACCTTCGCACAATTAACAAACTTTGTAATTCGTGTACCCACGATTGCACTAGAAACCACTGAAAGATGGACGAGTTTATTAGCATTTTATCTCGGAGTTGTTGGAAAGTGGAGAGCAACTGGCCAATACACGGCAACAACAGCGCACTTATCCCGCCGTCGATATTTACGATTTGAGCGAAACAAAAGTCACTAAAATAATTCCCTTTCATGTTAAAATAAAAAAAAACGTGAAATGTAAAACAGCACAGCCCACTAGTGATTTATAAACACAGTCCATGTAAACATAAACATAACAAAAGACGCAAATTCTGACACTGACAGACAATCAACTGTCAAACTGATTATTTTTACGTAAAACGTTTCGTTCCATGCTAAAATAATTAGATTTAGCCTGCGTTTTAAAACAAAATCATTCATTCACCTATAGTTACCTAAAACGGAACGTGCGTTTCTTCATAATGGTAACATTATGTTTACTCGACTCGACATTTTCGTGACATTTATGTCTATTTTGACTGAGAATACGGATTTCTGCTCAATTCGACATTTTTTGGTAGAGATAGAGATATTTTTGATAGACATAGAGATCGACTTACAATCTAGAACTCGAGAAAAATGGCGAAAATCGAGAATTGGCCTCCTGTAATTGATTATTATGTTATGGAGAAGACAATTATGATTACTTGCCAGAATTTGATACTTATTAACAACACTATCGAATGGTGCAATAATACAGGCTGTGATTTTTTTTTCCAAAATCTGCGGGTTCGATTATTGGCTAGGATTATTGTTTTTTTTTTAATCCTATCATGCAGTTCTAGTTTTCGTCAAAATCAGCCTCAACAACCCTTTCGCTCCTCTCCTTACATTTTTTTTTAATTCCTCGTAGTTTCGGATATAGCCATGTACGCCTAGTTGAAAAATTCACCCTGCTATAAACAGATGACCTATTTTGATTCCTTTTAAAAATAAAAGCTCGTTTTCACGTTGTAAGTCTCGATGCAACTCTCATTTAATTACTTCAACGTTCGTTGATTGTGTTACTTGCTGTCGACTGTAATTGGACTCTTTGATTACACTCAGAACAGTAATTTAAACTTGAAGGGTTCCGTAAAACTGCACAATCTTATATTTTAACTATATTGTTACTAGAGGTTCATCTATATTTATATAAAAGAACAGGTTTTTTTTATTAAGACTCGACTACAGCCGAAACCGTGAAGACGCTTCCGGCAAATCCCCGCTGCCTCGACAAGTCGAGCCACGTCGGGAAAAGCTCCGGTGCGATCTCAGGGCGGTACAACTCATTCGCTGCTGTAAGACCTCTCTTTGAGGAGTGGCTCGATAGGCGTCATGGCGTTCTGACCAGCCACCTGACGAAGATCCTCACCGGACATCGAAGTTTTGGGGGTACCTATGTCGGATGGGGAAGGAGATACACAAAAAACTAAATTGAAATCGCTTCATCCATTCGGGCTCTATGATGCCACAGACAGATAGACAGGCAGAAAGACTGACACGTCAAACTTAAACACCCCTCTTTTTGCGTCGGGTGTTAAAATTGTGTATAGTGTTAAAAATAGTGATAGTTAAACAAATGTTGAAATCAATGAATTAAAAGTTGAATTAAAAGGAGCAGAGCAAAAATAATGGCATCGTTATAATGAATATTCCGCTTTCTAGGATACTTATTTATAATGGAGTGCGATTGTTGTAATTGGTGATGTGTGTAATATGTGGTTGATGGGTGTAATTTATCTATAATACTAGCTGTTGCCAGCGGCTTCACCCGCTACAACTCGAAAACTATCCCACGGGAACATAAAATCGGGATAAAAACTATCCTATGTGTTAATCCAGGTTATAAACTATCTGTGTACCAAATTTTAGCCGAATCGGTTTAGTGGTTTTTGCGTGAAAGAGTAACAAACATCCATACATCCATACTTACAAACTTTCGCCTTTATAATAGTAGTAGGATGTATGTATTTAAAAATATATAAGTAGGTATGTTTATCAGTTGTCTAGTACCCATAACACAAGCTCTGCTTAGCTTGGGACTAGATGGCGCTGTGTGATAGTTGTGGAATATAAATTATTATAATTGTTTTATTTCAATTATTTTTATTTATATGATACTGATATTTGCCTGATTGTTTTCATTCGAGCTTTGTTTTTAAATATTGTATTTGTGTTGTTTTAATTGATGACGGGCGTAAAATGTGGGTCAATTAATTATTTTTTTCGTTGAAACAAAACGTTCCATAGTATTTTCAGCAAAAAAATCGTTTACTACACTTACTGTTGGAGCAGTTAGTATCAACTGCTTCAAGCTGCGATTGCAGAGCCAACTATATTCTTCTACAAACGGTTCCAGTGGCGTAGCTAAACCGAATCTAGGTCCACTCCTAGATTCGGTCTAGCTACGCCACTGGGGCCGCAAGACGCATAGCCTGCAAGGCCTTTTCTATCGGGACAAAAAATATGACTTGCCTCCACTGCTGCCAATACAATCAAGCAAACCATGCCGTTACGTTACGTTCGGCCAGTTGTAACTCGTAATAAACTTTTGAAATCAATCAAAAGTTAATAAGTAAAGATTTGCCCTGAACGAAAAAAAAAACTTGAGAGGTGTCAGAGACACCCGGATGGAACGAAGTTACTGTATACACCCAACAAAAATAATCGTCGCGACTCCACTCCACTCCACTCTTTGAGCTCTAGCACCCTTTCGCAACGCGCGATAAGGAACTTCGTTCCAAAAAGTGTCGTGACAACTTTTCGTAAGATTTTTTTCCGTCTAGCCCCCTTTCACAACGCGCGATACGGAACTTCGTTCCAATATCAAATACAACCAACTAATAAAAACAAGAACTTTGCTTTGTAAGATAACTTCTAATAAAATAGTTCACCTGAACCTGTGCTACTTATTTCTGCCGCGAAGAAGCATTGTTGTGTTCTAGTTGCAAGGAATGTTACAGTTGCAGCAGAAGTTGCGCTGGCGGGACACTCGGGACTTTTCAACTTTGTCTCTAAGCTTGATAACGAATTGGCTATCCCTGTGTGATGCAGGTGCAATCAATTTTCTTTTCCGTCACTTCTGTGTTCGGAAGCTATCGTGAGTGTTTGTTTCCGACATGTAAAAGAATAGTGTGGTCATTGTGTGTGAGATGTGTGTGCGCGATCGACTGATGTGCAACGTGTTGCGTGTTCGATCCATGTACAGTCACAAACAATAACATGTAGGTATACACTTAACAAAATTCAAACGCAAATTACTCGTGAAATACTGGTTTCCACTTTGAAGTAAGACCTATTTCGTAATACTATTGCTTTCAAAATAGAAGTCTAATGAAAAGGCAACAAGTTTAATCAATATGGTATCAGAAAATCGCTTTTGAATACTGCTTACTGCTTAGTGTATACATACTATTGCTCGTGACTGTACTCTTGCATAGAACAGTTATTTGTATATCCTACAATTAGTTTTTCTGGGCCTGGGTGATTGTGTCTGTTTGTAAAGGCCCAGTTTGTTGGTTAACTGCAAAAGTATTGTAAAATCACAGTAAAAATAAAACTCAAGAAATAGAGACAGCACGATAAGTCCTCCGGTCATATCGGATTGCCGTCTCATCAGATTATGTGGTGACCAGTCGGAATTAGGTAGAGTAAGTCATGTATGCTGCGAAAGAATAAATAAGTGGATATGCCAGAAATCCAGAATTAATTTAAAGAAAAAAAATATTTATATAAAAAGTTATTTAGTTTCAAACATTTGTCTAATTTATTTCTGATGTTTTTATTAATATTAGTTATTTCTTTGTAATATCGTTTTCCACCCCAGATTGTTTGTTAGAAATCGCGGAAAGATCCAAATTAAAATCAACATTTCGATGCAAGTACCAAAATAACTCTACCTAATGGGGAAGGCAAGTCAAAGCTAATTGTAGATGGCGTCACCATAGCTTAGTCCTAATCCGACCAATGACGTAGTACTATTTTGAAGTACCTTTAAGATTTGAACTGATTTGAACCAATGACGGTGCTTGGAACAAGCTACACTAGCGCCATTAGTTCCCCAGTTGCCATCCCCATTCCGACCTATGGTGATGACACTAGAAAAATGGCTGAATGATAACATTATACAATAGTTGGAAAAGTGGTCGTTTAAAATTAAAAAGCTTAGTAACAAAAATTTGATATTTTATTAATGTATTTTTACGATAAACACGAGCCAACTTTAATACAAAAGCCTTCATCAAGTAAACAAAACAAAAATATTACCTACACGATTGGCCCAAAACACCATTTTGAGAGTTGCTACTCCCAAAATAGTCTGTGTCACGACTCATTTCAAATTAATAATGTAATTAGTACCTACATTGATAAAGAATTAATTAGTCCTTCCTTTGTAATTACACAGTTGGATTAGGAATTATTATTGAAATTTGACCGGGTAAAGATTGAGGTCAAATATATCTTTGTTTATTTTAGTTTTGTAAGTATTTGGACAAAAAGATTTGTGCTAATAACAATATTATGTCCACCATATGAGATACAAGCTTTTCACCTCGGGTTCACCCGCACTGCTTGGCTCCTGTTTGTTTAAGCGTAATGTTATATAGCATATAGCGTTCCTCGGATGTTTACTATCTAACACAAAAATATTTATTCAAATCGGTCCAGTAGTTACAAAGCCAATAAAAACTTGGCGCGGTGTCCTACAATAGCCCTTTACGTTCCGGGATCACGGTAACTCATTAGCCCCATGATTCCAGCAGGCTTTGGCCCTCTAGAAGGGGTTTAAAGCTTCTGGATATAGAAGATGGAATAAATCAATGCATCATCAAGGTTACAAAAATGTCGAAGTAAGTTCGAAGTAGTAGGTAGGTCGCTACTGTTGATTCTGACTTTCAATAGTTGCAGTGGTTTGGTAATTATAGTATGGCGGGTTTATCCAGTTGCATGTTCTACACACTAGAAGGAAAAAAAATAAAACAATAAGACTTGGCACGTTAAATTCAAAATCGTTATTTATTCTTAATTCCAAATGACAGATAATTACATTTCTTATACACCACTTACGCAAGAATATATTTCACATTACTTTTATTTACATTTTAAACATTATTGTACTCAATTGGTATACTTTTTTATTTTATTTTTTTATTTATCAACTTCGATAAATTGTAACTTTTCTTTTTTCAGCTGTATATAGGAAATTGCGAACTGTACACGAAACTATTTTGACAAAATTTCAGATAATTATTATTACACATAATTAATAATATTAGAGCACACATTTAAACAAGGTTTATTACAAAATACGTAGTTTCACTAATGTTACAAAATTTTACGTAATATAATTAAAATAAACATGAAACTGTCCGCTAATAACATAAACTCGTTAAACCAGAATTAATTTGAACAAACAGGCGTAATCAGAAAATGCATAATTTCGCACATGACACGTTAATAATGATTGATTCATATATATATTATACACTAGCTGTTGCCAGCGGCTTCACCCGCTACAACTCGAAAATTATCCCACGGGAACATAAAATCGGGATAAAAACTATCCTATATGTTAATCCAGGTTATAAACTATCTGTGTACCAAATTTTAGCCAAATCCGTTTGGTGGTTTTTGCGTGAAAGAGTAACAAACATCCATACATCCATACTTACAAACTTTCGCCTTTATAATAGTAGTTAACGATCCGTCCTGGCTTCAAACAAGCACGATTTGAAAATAAAATTTAGACATTATTACTCGGTAATAATGTAGCTTTTTATAAGCGAAAAATTTTGAGCTTATCCATTACAAATAAAAATATAAAATACTAACACTCCGCCCTCGTCATCGCCCACGTGATTTTTGAATGATTTGTAATAGGATAGTCGCTTGAATACCAAAGTCGGCAAAGGTAAGTATGCATAAGAATAGTTAACATTTAAATTAGCATGTTCATTATTAGCAAATGGTTTCGATACACATGCTACTAAGTAGCTTAAAAGTCGTGCTTTAGCATGCTAGTTTAAAGCATGTATATCAGTACCTTTAGGTATCGGAGACTTTGATAGTGAAATTGAAAACAAACGACAAACGTTTTGCGATAAAGTTTGTGGAAAAAGAAAAAGAGGAAAATTTCTTGTAACATGCTACGGAAATACGGAGTAAACAATTAATAATCATATTTTATTTATTACTAAGATTTCAATAAGCGTTACATGAAAGTGGTAATAAAAGAGAATGCCGCTTGTTGCAACCACAGTCGCAGATCATGGCATAGTCGTGAAGGGGATTATTATCTCCCCTTTATTTAGCCGTAAAAACGTATAAAAACAAAGGACAGTCCGTTTGTGGTCGACGTCTTTTTTTAAACATTTTGTGTGGGCGGCCGAGTGTAGGTATGCTTTGGCGTGAACGCGGTCTAAAACACGGAAACATTCCATTCTGAAACTCTTGGTGAGACACATTCCGCTGCTATGGTAACATTTTTGTGCTGCAGTACATTCATAGTACTCGTATATTCATCAAAACGATAAGGGAGCGTATATAAAGTATATTTAAGCAGAATCACAATAGGTACGCAGAACTGATGGCCGGTGGGGCCGTAAGGTTCTCGAATAGAGACCACGTACCGGCAAGCGCAGCGTAGGACGTCCGGCCCCCCACTAGGTGGACAGACGATCTTATGAAAGCCACAGGATCATCATCCACTTAGCCTTTTCCCAACTATAATGGGGTCGACTTCCAGTCGAATCAGATGCAGCTGAATATCAGTATTCTATATGGAGCGACTGCCTGTCAGACACTTCCACAACTCAGTAACTGGATAATACGACACCCTATGGTAAGACTGGTAGTCAGACTTTAGAGCTTCTGACTAACAGTAACGACTGTCAAAGATCTACAAATGACGGCCAAAACCAACAGCTTTACATGTTTTCTGAGGCACGGAAGAAACTCGCTATGACAGATGGTCACCCATCCACAGACCAACCTGTGCGGCTGTAATTATTTAGCCACGAGCTCCACCATAAACCAAAACATGAACACAGATAAATAACTAACTTAACTAAACTGCACTGTGTTATTTTCCGCTTAAATGTGACCACAGAGAGTTGCAAACTTCGTCGTTCTAATATGCACCAAGTTTCTCCGCTTGACGGAATTGTAGGCAAGAGTGTGTAACTATAGAGATATTAAGGAGATTAAGATCCTTGTTTAAGATGTACAGTCACTCGAAGAAGCAAGATAATACAGGGAGGGTGTAAGGAACTATACCCTTAGCACTAATTTTCAGTATTCGAGACGTAAACTGGAACTTTGACAATTTCAAATTGACAATTTTCAAGAAAAAATTAGTTCCTTCTTCACACACCAGAGGTGCTGATCCATTTATCTGATCATTCATATCATTTATTTATACAAGAAACGCTGTAATTACTGGAAAGTAGCTGTAAAGTAAAAGAGTGAAAATTCGTGCTAAGGGTACAGAGGCCCGATCACGAATTTCAGTTATTCTGACGTAAAGTAAACTGGAACTTTGACATTTTCAAATTGACTTTCAAGGAAAAATATACGTATAGTTCATTCATCGCACACCAAAGGCGCTGTTTTACTTTTTCCTTACAAAAAACGCCGTATATGTAAAAGAAGCTGTAAAGTAAAATAGTGAAAACTCGTGATAATTAAGGGTACCTACTGAAATACGCAAGCTATTACAATAGATTCAGTCGAATACATTTCTAGACATAATGTTTTGGATTTATTCCTGTCGGATCCCACTTTTACTATTGTACCTATGCACTTTTATAATTATACAATACAATAGTAAAAGTGGGAATAAATCATATTTTGTGCAGTTTCTGGTACCTCATCAAATGAGTAGGTGAAACAAAAAACCTTGCCATCTAGCCCTGTCTTGCCCTGCTGGGGTCGATCGTCTGTCTTAAAACAGCACCATGAACCTGGAACGCAAAGGGAAAGACACGAAACTGGGTTGATTTATTAGTCACTTAGTTTTTTCTGCTCTTTCCGGGATAGAAAATACTGTCAAACTGTTTGATGGTTATTCCACCTCCAATAAAAAAAAATTGTTGGTAAAATTTTAATGTTAAAATGTTGTATCAATGTTTTCATATTTACAGTTTTTCGATTTGATTAACATTCTGTTTACTTTGTTGCATACAACATTCATGTAGATTTTAATCCGAAATGATTTTGCTGTAAAAAAAAGGCTTAAATCAATACGATGTTCATTTTATTGAATTTTTTCATTCTGAATCGTACAGTAATTAATCCTACATAACTTTGCGGTTATCAAAAGGAATATTTAAATGAAAAGCTGTGATTTTGAATAATTTAAGTTAAAATATTAATTTAACCTTCCTATACCCGCGCGTTGGTCTGTGAGACCGACGGAATGATTTTTCGAATTTATTATTCGTAATTATTTCTTTAGCGAGTCGAATCTCTTGCTAGCTGCCGGATTTGTAGTCAACTTCATGCCAGTGCTAGCCACACGTTTGTGCAGAACGTCCATGTACGCGTATTTGACGCCAATCGGTCCGTGAGACCGACGCGGGTATATGTGTAATTTTTTGTGTAAGTATAAAATTATTATTTATAGTGTTTTTCTGTTTTTTTTTTGAACTGACTAATTGTGCATGTAATTGTGTATGTATTTTAGTATCAATTTTATTATTTTACCGACGTTATGCTGCGCTAGAATGGATAAAGAGCGAATCCTAGAATCCGACCACTGTTGGAAGAAGACAGTTCTGACGCTGATGACGAAGACGAAAATGACAGTGAGGTAGAAGACGCGATCGAGACACAAGGAGAAACATATCACACAGGGCAAGAAGACGATGAAGAAGACGAGATCGAAATTTTGGCTGAGAGGAAGATCCAGAGATTTAGGTATGTCCTGATTGTTATGGTGAAACTGAAAACTATGTCAACCTGTGTTTTTTATTAGTATGTTAAGCCTTCTTTAACCTTTAAGTATGGACGTGGAGTCTCACAGGCAACTCGACGTTTTCGTTTTCTTAGTTTCACCTAATTCCCCCCACTCCCCGCGATTGAGCGGCTCAGTAGCTTTTGTATTAGTTGTAAAACTACCAACGAGGGAGTTAGTTGCGTCTTCCGATGAATATCACGTAAGTAATGACCATCCAAATATTGACCGACGCCTATCAGGCTACACGTCCATTGTTGCCCTATGATATATTTTATAAGGGCGATTATGTTTGTTTCGAGAGAATATTGACAACAACTTTAGTGGTCGCGTCCGGATGCTCGGGAGGGCCCAGACAGGGTCCCCGTAGAGGGCCATGAACCGCACGACGCCGGCGTACAGCCTACGGCAGGAGGCGTTTGGCCCGCCGAGATTGGGCAGGAGTCGCCTGAGGGCGGCTGCTGCCCGGTTCAGCCTTGGAGCCAAACTCAGGAAATGCTTCCTGAAGTTCCACCGGCTGTCGAGGTCTAGTCCTAGGTACTTCATCGTCCTCCTTACGCCGATGCGAACTCCTACCGTTATGTTGTACATGGCCTCCGTCTTGTGCAGCACCACGTCGAGTCCGATGTTCCACAGGGGCGGTCCCAGGACCAAACCCTGTGGAACACCGCACGACATCTCTCGCCGGTTCCACTCTCCCCGGTGACCGGGGTAGATGACGGCTCTGTCCGTCAGGTATACATAGGTAGACATAGGTAGGTCGGCACCCGGTGATACCGGAGTGCCTCCCTGATGCAACTCCAGGGCAGGTGTTGAAGGCATTGGAGATGTCAAATGTCACCGCCAAGACGACCCTGCCCCGGGCTACTGCATCCCTCGTGGTGACACGCGCATGATGGCGTCCACTGTCGAGCGCCGACTGCCAATAAATTTACGTTATTAGACTGCTGTCAATTTTTTTTTTATTTGTTACCTGAAATAGGTGTTTTGCGTTTTTGGTTTCAGATATATTATACTTTAAGAAAAAAAGACTCGTTTTGTTATAGTAATTAGTTTAGCTATTTTTAATACCTATAATATAAATTAAGTAAATTTAAACTGAAAAGTACCGTTATTTTTGTTTTTTTGTAATTTCTATAATTCTTCAAATAAAATTTGATTATAAAAGCACGTTATTTTATTGCTAAATCACATAACATTAATATTCAGTCAGTTTTAAAGCGATCTTATATCAAATTCCCAAAAAAAAATGGGTGTGCATATAGGAGCCTCTGAGACTCCACGTCCACGGTAGTGTTATGAAAAAATGACGTCCATACTTAAAGGTTAAAATGTAAAAGATAATTTATGTTGATTAGAAGAAAAAAATAATTTTAGTTCTGTTTTTGTGGTACCTGAGAAAAAACTCTGTACTTTGAAGGCTGTTTTGTATAAGTCTGATAGTCTGTTAAATAATCTTTACATATAATAAAATCGTAGAGATGTCATTCCTGTACATTGAATATTTTTTTCTTTTTGTATTTTTTTCGAGATAAAGGATCGATTCTGATGCCAGATCAACTTTTATTTTTTTTCGAAATTTTTTGTTTTTTTGATTTGATCTATCTCCGAAACTACTGTAAAGTTGTCGATCAAATTTTCCTCAAATATTCCTAATAATATGCTTCTGTTAATATGCTATGTATTATTACGCTATTTTTCCTGGGAGATAAGCAATTTGAATTCTGTTGTTTTTAGATGTTTGTTGATAGTTGGAAGCTAAACCATTGGATATTATTTAGTCAATTTTTCCTCAAATATTCCTTTAACTGCTGTTCTATTAATAGGATATGTATAATTACGCTATTCCCCTTGGGGGATTAGCAATTTTATAATATGTTGATTTTCAGTCATTGTTGACATTTGTACAAGAACCGCTATTTGAAAATCACTGTCAACGTACTAGCCAGTCCGGTCGGTAACCTGCTTGACTTTCGTGCAAGGGGTCTCTGGATCAAATCTCGCAGTTTTTTTTTTCTCTTTTTGAGTTTTTTTTTATTTGTCCTGAGAGTTTTAAATAATTTAAAAAAATGTGCATACTTTTGTTTCAATATTATTCGCGATTTTAAATAATTACAATTTTTTTTCAATACTTCTCTAGGATATAAATCTACACCGATTTCAATTGTAGGTAGTAAGTTGGATATTTTTTTTAATTGTAATTGTTTCGAGGCGTGGAATTTTAAAGATTAGAAAAAAATCAGGGTTTCTATAATTTGTGTTTATTTATGTTTTGAATTGGTGCTCAAACCAGTGCATAGATTCTGTTTTAAACGACGACAAGTTGTACTCATCGAGTCTGATTATTAGTTATTTTTTAGGTATCACGCGGTATGCTAAAGGGAGAAGAGCAATGCTATCGTACGTTCAATTTGCAGCGATACTGTAAATCGACCCAAAAATGATAGTCTAATGTTTAAATAAACACGGTTCTTTGAAATAAATGTCGCTCTAATAAGGACGTTTCCTATGCAAACTATGTACCTAGATATACCATTATTGATCTAAACTAATAATAAAATTAAAAATCCAAGTATGTTTGTTTTTTACCTTTTCACGCATTACTACCTACTGAATCGATCGTCCCAAAATTTAGCATATATACGTTGTCAGGAGTATAGACACGGATATAAGGTATCTTACATCCCGAATAACAGAAGAGAGCTGTTTCCGAGAAAACAATTACGTTCAGATTCCAGATGGCGCCACACGATCCGTATTGTTTCTCAAATTCTAAAAAACGCAAGCGAAGCCGCGGGTAAACACTAGTTAACAATAAAGTGGTTGCACGATATATTTTGTTTCATTATATTCTTTACTTTTTAGGTCAAACTTTATTTACATAGGTTTTCTTAGGAAAATCATGAGAAACGGGGTTCCAAACTTTCGGTCTGTGAGACCGTACGCGGGTATAGGTGTCACAAAAATTGGCGCGGGTATAGGAAGGTTAAATGAAATATTAAAGCAAAAGCATAAATGTTTTGGTGGCGCATTTGTAAAATAATACGCAGTCGAGTTCACTAATTATTTTTGATGTTTTATCAGAGGCTTTATCGTGAGATTTCTTTATTTTATTTATAGTGTACTTGAAGTATTTACAGTACAAGTCTGACAGTTCTTCCCTTCCTACCGTTGACTTGTACTATTCAACCAACGGGTGGAAGAACTTATTTGATGATTATACTACGTGAAAAAAATTTACTCTTCAGATGAAGGGGTTTATTACATTATTCATTTATGCCACCGCTGTCCATCTGTTATCTGTGGAGAACAAAAGGGGAGGCCTATGTTCAGCAGTGGACGTCCTATGGCTGAGATGATGATGATGATGATGATGATGATGATGATGATGATGTCCATCTGTTTGTCAGTAGATAGACGGACAAGGTATATGTCTCATGATCCGTAATAATTAAACAGTGGAAATCGCAGAATATTATTATGTGATGTCACCATGAGACGTTAGAAATAGAAGGAAGAATTCGCCGCGGCAGGTAAGATACTCGGTGGCTCGGTTGGAAATGAGCGTCGGATGTACTGACTCCGAAGGCTATAGGTTCGTATCCTGCCCGCGGATCGAATTTTTCCTTTCCTAAGAAAATCTTTATTATTATGTGTTTATGTTGCCGCTTTAACAACAGAATAATATGGACAAATTGTGATGAATCTTGCGCGCTTGGCATTTATTTAGGTATATTTAACAACAAATGAAAGAAATCTCAAACAAACATGTAGGTTGTGAAGTATTTTTTATGACCATGTACTCACATTCTAAATATTTAATTAAAGTAATGGCCAACAATTCAACACTGAGCTAAATATGAACGGTACTAGGGTTGCATAAATAATGTGCGGTAATCACCACAAACTAACTAAATGCGGTAAGTGCCAAACATTTATTTAAAACATCATTCTGCCTCTATCGTTTTCGAACAATTGACTGAAAAGAAAAGAATATGTTAATAAAATTAGCCGTCAGTAAGAGGTGTTCGTATTTTTCTTTTGATGAATTTATGCATATTTACAAAGATTTTAAAACATGTCAAAATTAAAGATTGGGGTTTCGTGACGTCAGAAGCAAGTGAAAAATGCACTTTAAAAGTGTCTTTTCTTCGACAATTATGGTTTACGTAACAAAAGAAAGCATTACTGTGTCAAATATTTTTTGAAAATGTAACTGATGGAATAATTCGATTCTGTTAAGCTTTTAAACAGACAGGCGAAGCGAACACGATCCGAAGCGTTTTTATTTATAATGTATGGAATTGTGTGAATCCAGTCACATAGAAAAGCGAAAGCGATCCGATAGTCTACGTGGCTGGCTTCAAAGAATTCCATACATTACAAACAAAAACGCCTCACTTCGCGTTGACAACAGCTTTAGGCAAATACCCTGTTGATTAGACCAAGGATGTTTTCCAAAGTGAAATTGCAAGAATTCAAATTGATTAACAACAAACTTAAAACAAACAGAAGGTAATTATAAACCCAGAAACAAAATGCAAAAATCGTACATGGAAAGAGTTCCAAACACCGGTATAGTACTATCAGAAATCGAGTTCAGCATAAACACGATTGTGAAAGTTGTTAAAATTGCGATATGGAATGGCATGTTGCCAATCCATCGTATAGGTTATTCTGCATTATTTGAATCGGCCTAACATTTACATGGAAATGGCGGTATACATTTGTAATAGTAGGTACTGTAAAAAGAAAGCTGTAGTCATGTTTAAAGGTATGGTATGTAATGAAAAACTGTCTCCATGAGACCATTAAAATAATCGCCGTGGCTTTCAATGTATGAGATATATTTGAGGAGAGTAAACGTTGGAATGTTTTATACGCTGTTTGATTTGAATTAAAAAAATCATTTTGTGTTGCCAAGTCTCTTTATCAAGAATGTATATAGGTTTTAAAACATTACTGTAAAGGTGCGTACAGACCATGTTACATGTTAAATAACATGTGTTATAATAACACTACAACTTTATGTAAAATGTTATATAACAATGTTATGTAACATGACCACACTACGAAAAATGTTATAAAACAATGTTATATAACATGTTATATTACATAGTCTGTACGCACCGTATGACGAATAAGAGATGAGCAGCAAGGTAGAAGCCACGGGGAACGACCATTTAAATAATGATGCAAAAAAAATCTTGATTCAGAAATCAAAGATTTAAATCGATAACTTTTTTATATGGGTCGCACAAAAAATGTTCTAATTGAATGAACTGAGCCTGCACATTTCACATGAAATGACAGATACGATTTTCAGCATGAACGAGCGAGATTCAAATATGATTTTTCAACAAAACAGAAACACATTTTTTGTCGCGCGGTGAAGCGAATCTAATGATATGAATCTTCGTCTCAAGAAAACGAAATCAAAACGCGGAATCTACGCATTTTTGAAATGATACAATTATTTTTATGTATGGGGTGAGGCTTTCCATACAAAATTTCCATGACTTATTGTTCAAAATAATTTAACAGATTTCAATGAAACTTTTTGCACAGCAAGATAAGTCGGTCTTAAAGTCCAAAAATAGAGTTACTGTTAAATTAAATCAATTTATTTTTCAAGGAAACCATTTTTTTTTGGAAAACGAAAGATTGTTCAAAAACGTTTTCTATTTTTAGACGCATGTACTTAACCTGCGTATAACTTTCATTTATTCAATTTATTAAATCTATTCAATCATTTTGAAAAATAAGGACGTTCAAAATTTTGTATGAATTGGCAGTACACCCCCAAAAATTTCACATAAATTCCTATCTACAGCTGAAAAACATTAACATCAGAGAGTATTGTTATTTAATTATATACACAGAATATAAGTTACAACAATATAAATTACTTATAGTACACACGACGTTATCCAAACTCCTGATGATTCTGTACCGCGTGCATCCTTAGAGCGATGAGGACCACTAGCAAATGAATGAGGGAGAGGGTTTGGGAGGACGCTGCTGAGGAATTGTTGCCATGTTGCATTGCAGCTGGTGTTTCACCTGTGGACAAAGAAAGAGAAATCATGATCACGATGAATAAAATGGTAGGAAAGTCAAAACTGTACACTGAATATTTTTTAAAGAATACCTGGAGTGTGATCTACAGTCGATACCGAAGCTGAAAATAGACAGCCTTACTACAAAAACTTAAACATCCTGTTGAACAGTTGTCTAAAAAAAGTGTGACTGCAAAACGGACCTTACTTCAACGTCATAATCTAACATTTTTTTAGACAAGTGTTAACATTTTTTTAGACAAGTGTTAACATTTTTTTAGACTAGTGTTAACATTTTTTTAGACGTGTAAAAGTTTAGAATTTTTGTCTGTTTGTGACAAACTCAAAAAGTACTGCATGAATTTATTTCAAGGCACGAATATTATTAAGAAGTCGGGTCAACATTATAGGCTACATATTATCACGCTATCACCTACGGGGAACGAGCAGGGAACCTTTATTTCTTCAACGTATTCACGCAGACGTCGGGCATCAGCTTGAAGAAGTAGTTTTGAATTATAAATTCGCAATGAAACGAAAGGAGAAAAAAAACTATTTTAAAACTCCTCGTAAATGAGAGTGTACATAATTGCATAGGCACTAGGAGTTAAACAGTCGCTTCATAGTAAATAATAATATCATTTAGCTGCATCTAGTTTGAATAAAACTCGACCTCAAAGTAGATAAAACCCTTTGGATGGCGACAATTAATATGATACCCGCCAGGTAAACCCGCAGGCAAAATAAATGTTCAAATATAATCATTGTAATGGACCGCCGATGGATTCATGGCTTGCACAATGCCCATTGTTCAGGAAAGGATTAAATGTAGCCGTACAATGGACATAAGACTCTTATAAATTTTACTTCGTGCTTTTCACTAGTGTACATCAAAGATTTTCTGCTACCCTGACAGTTTTATCATTTGTGTTTCTTAGTTGACTTCCATAGGAATCCATTTGTATCACCATTATATGCGTACCCTTAGGGTGCTTGTACACGGCGCATGTAATCCGCGCAAGTGCCTCAACATGCTCAAGTTACATGCGCCGTGTACAAGCTCCCCGCGGGTAACTTGATCAAGTAGCTTAGGCATGTTACTGGCGCGGGTAACCCGCATCTTTACTTGCGCGGGTTACATGAGCCGTGTACAAGCGCCATAAGGGTGCTTGTACATGTTGTAGCTTGAGCATGTTAAGGCACTTGCGGGGATTACATGCGCCGTGTAGAAGCACCCTTAGTCAAAGGGATGCAACTTAATAGCAGTAAGTATTCCTAAAATAAATAAATAAAATACTGTATTTTCACACCAAGACAGTTCATAAGTTTTTAGTGTTGTAGTTACAGGTTTTGCTTATCCAATATTGGAGTTATTAGTACATAGGTTAACTAATATGAACCTATAATGTCCATCCAGTGTTTTGGGGTAGGGCAATCCGGCCTACTACCAATCATTTTGAGGAGTAAAGGAAACCACTTTCTCACGCATGGTGGCTTCTAAGCAATTCTGAGAGCAAACATTTCTGATGCACTACAACGACGCATTAACAGCAACAGTATCCTGGAATCGTTGTTCTATCGTGCACCCAAGACGTTGTAAGCTCGGCTCGTATATGACACTTATAGGTCATTCGCCCTAAATACACTCGCGATTGCCTATCAGACTAACCCAGTTAATACTAGGATTAACACAGTTTATTATACAGACATTCGGGCCAGTAACAATCAGTAACAAAATGTCGACGACCTACATACAACCAAAGTAAACGGCTTAACGTTTTATCTCAAAGAGTGTGGTAACTCAATGACTCAACTACAAACCGACCTAGGTAACCGAAGCTTGACCCGAAAAAATTTACACATATTGTTTTAAATTAGCCATCACTTCTCCATAACAATCAAATACTCTAAGACCATTATCGACTTTCGAAGTCGCTACACGGAAAACGTTTCTTATAACTCTTATAAACTTCAAGTCGACTTATGGCTTAGCAGTCTTCATTTTCCGATACACTTCAATATCGAAATCCTATATCATTACTATAGGAACTCCGTGAACTTTAGAACTATACTAGCTGTTGCCAGCGGTTTCACCCGCTACAACTCGAAAATTATCCCACGGGAACATAAAATCGGGATAAAAACTATCCTATGTGTTAATCCAGGTTATAAACTATCTGTGTTCCAAATTTTAGCCAAATCCGTTCAGTGGTTTTTGCGTGAAAGAGTAACAAACATCCATACATCCATACTTACAAACTTTCGCCTTTTTATTAGTAGGTAGTAGGATTATTATTTATGAGGTTTTGAACGTTATCTGCAATTTACCAGACACGTTTCGACGGTCCCTACGTACAAACGGACATGTCGAAAGTGTCATTTTTTTTTTATTGCACAGTTCGCTTTAGATTTTTAAGACGCACATATCTGTATATAATTTTTTTTCTTATGTTACGTATTTAACGAGATTTACCAATCGTATATGAGGGCAAGTATTATATTTACAACGAATAAGTAACGTAGATGCGGACATCTACACATAACGCTTTGTACGGTGTTTTAAATTGCGCGCAAACGCGGTCATGTCTGACATAACGTCATTTACGGCGGGGGTTTCTCAATAGGGCGTGTACATGTCCTTATTGTATGTTTAGATGCTAAGAAGATTGTTAATTAACAATAAAAAAATTCGCTTCGGTGACCTATTTGGGAATTTGTCTTTGCAATTGTACGATGTTATGACGAATAACTACCGAAAATAAACGTTTGACATAATATGTCATGCATGCCACCGTCCGAGAAAATCGATCCGACACAGTCATTATCTCTAGGTGTTCTTGTCTGACTAATTCAAATTCAATTTCATTTATTTCAATCAATTTCAGATCACATACCAATATCAAAATTCAATTAATGGAGAATATTTGCATAGACACAACCTCGTTTCCAGGATTATCCACCAGCAACTTGCTTTCAAAAGGGGAGGCCTATGTTCAGCAGTGGACGTCTTACGGCTGATATGATGATGATGATGATGAACTTGCTTTCAAGTACAACCTTGAGATATCAGGAGTGCCGTAATATAAGTACCTATGCGCCTGACCCTGTCGGTCGCGGCACTAACGAGCTACCGTGACCCCGGAACGCAAAAGGCTTTTGAAGGACACCGTGGATTTTAGTCAGTACAAGTCTGACAGTTCCTTCTGCCCTGCCCTGGGTGGGAGGACTCGTTTTTTATACACATAAATCCTCACAAACTTTCGCATTTATAAAATTAGTAGGATTACTCGTATCAATACTGCATGAAACTTATATCTAGCTATCTCAAAGCCCATTAAAGGTGCATCCACACATGCCCGGCGGCACGGCCGGCGGCGTGGCCGGCGGCCGTGCCGCCGGCATTTGGCGCATCTCAGCCGGCACGTTGTTCGTTGTTGGGCAAGGCGGTCTGAAACCCGGCGGCATAAGCCGGCGGCATGTGTGGATGCACCTTAAGACTACATGAATTCAGCAACTGTAAATAATGTGCCAACACATGTCTTACATTTTCGTCTAGCAATCTTCAAAGACTTAATTTATGATGAAACTTTATTCAAAGCCTGTTAATACGCATCAAGAATCTTCACGACTTGAAGAACTAAACAAATGACAATAAAGCAATTACTACGCCAGAATAAACAACAAAAACTTTTTAATTATTAAATGTTTAATGTATCTGCGGATGAATTTCATACTGTATATCAAAAATTTTGCAAATTTTTCACTTCTTCACTAGTTTGCGAGAGAATAAAACTATTTTCAAACAGACACGCATGGCGAACGCGAAGCGTGGCGTTTGTCATGTATGGAATTGTTTCAAGCCAGCCACATAGACTATCGGATCGCTTTCGCTTTTCTGTGTGACTGGATTCAAACAATTCCATACATTACAAATAAAAACACTTCGGATTGCATTCGCTTCGCCTTTCTGTTTGACATTAGCTTCAAGGTTTTCCGCAAATATAATTAAGGAAAAGGGCTTTGTTTCTGTAACTGCGTTCCAATTCAAAATTCTTATTTTTCCTTTGTCTATTACGTTATACTTATTATTAACTTTAGTTGATTCATCACCTAAATGTTCTCTTGAAATACGAAAAAGATTATGTTTACGAAATGAATGTACTAATTTTGCATTTATACCTTAAATGAAGTTCGGGAACTGCCACTATCTCTTACAGAGAGGAGGCCTGTGTCCCAGCAGTGGGAACATTATAGGCTGATGACGGAACGGAACGGAAGTTCGGGATCGAGATTCGGGTTATTGAATCAAATTCCTTATGCCAAAAGTTCCTTTTTCATTTCACCTTTCTTCGTGGAGTAAACAGGAAATGTGGAATTAATAATATTCCAAGAAAAACGGAAGAATCGTAAAAGCCTGTTGACATATTTATTGGACATCAATAAATAGAATGATGCCATTATTTTTCCTTGTTTCCTAATTTTCCTCCTTCATCCCTATTGTATTTACGTATCATTTTGTTTAGCTACAGAAAGCGTATTCCAGTCCCAAAGTTCGTAATTGAAAGCCTCTTTCAACCGACACTTAGCCTAATGTCTGTGAAAGGCCATGAGAGACCCCTTTTCTAATATAAAGCCCAGAGAACAGACCCACTTGGTTAGTAAACAAATAGTTTAGCTTTGAATTCCAGCTAACAAATTGAATTAGCACCTTACTCTCAACAATATTGGAATCAAATTCTATTTTCGTATTATCATTTAATTTTCGATAGATTTTTACGGGTCTCATGTTCTCGTCATCTTGCAGGAATATAATCTTTAAACCTGTTACGTTAATGCCTATTTTCACAAAGTATCGAGACGCGCTTACCGCACGGGTAGAAAATTGAATCGGAGCTTAAACACCTATACTTCCCAAAGTTGTAACAATATTAGGTCTTGAAAATACAGGTTGTTTCTAAATTCTCGTATGTTTTTTAAATTCGTGTGATAAATTGTCATGATTTTAATTAATAAAATTTACTTCTTGATATTTTTTTAATTTAATCTTGTTATAATTTGGTAAGGTGTTTAACAACACTAATTTGGCAATGTTCACCCTGAAGAACATTTAACACTCGGATTTAAGAAATATTATATTAAATCATGCTATTAAACAATTCGGATCTCTGCCAAATTAAGGGTTAACTATTGACGTATTCCAAAGACACTAAACTATATACGAGCAGTAGACGGGACATCACGAAGAAATTTGTGATCCAAAATTTGTACCAATAGGTAAAAAGTCCGGGCACGCCGCAATTGCGGCGGTAAGACCCCTCTTTGAGGAGTGGCTGGAGAGAAGTCATGGCGTCCTGACCTACCGCTTGACGCAGGTCCTCACCGGACACGGAAGTTTCGGGAGGTACCTGTGTCTGATGCGAAAGGAGGAGACGCCTGGGTGCCACCACTGTGAAGATCGCCCGGAGGACACGGTGGAGCATACGGTGCAAGACTGCCCAGCTTGGGCGGAGCACCGACGTGTCATTATTCCCTAACCGTAACCCCGGAACGTAACAGGCTATGAAGGACACCGTGGATTTTAGTCAGTAGAAGTCTGACAGTCCCTCCCACCCTGCCCGGGGTTGGAGGACTCATTTGATGATTTTACCACGCTAAAAAAAAAAAAAAAAAAATAGGTAAAAAGTCCCTCAGTCTCGTAGCCGCGTTGCTATGCAACACTTAGATAGTGCTACTGACGCACGGCGTCAACAATTTTGTATGACAATTTTCCCAATGCCCGCTGTATAGGTTCTTTTAAATCTCTTTGCGTATGTCTGTGCAAACGTAGCACCTAAATTGGTCATTATTCATTATGCTATAATTAGTCATGGTAACTACTAGTTTTACTGTTGCTGTTGCTAAGAAATTGTACCTCTTTACTTTTGCAAAATAAAATTGTAGTAAAATGTTTAGACATTTTAACGCAGCGATAAATAAATAGAAACTCGACAAGACAGTTGATAGCGAGCTTGTAGATTTAAAGGCGTATTCCCATTTAAATATAAAAGACGTTTGAACAAATCACAAGAAACGGGAAAATACTTTGTCAGTCTGTCTGTATTCTATTTATTTGAGGTTCGAGCTCAGGTTTGCAACTTAAAAGGCTTACGTTGCTCAAACGGCGTCCATTGATCGGTTTCCGAACTAAATGTTTTGTTGATGCTTTTGTGTGGCATGTAATCGAGTTTCTTGGAAATACCGGAGGTTTTGGCCAAAGTAAAAATTCTCCGGTGTAAAACAAATAAGGGTGCTTTTATCGAAAAGCAGGTCGGTGCAGATAGGTAGTTGTGGGTCGGTACTGGTCGTGAAGGTAAAACTAACTAACGGCTTTGCATGCTTTCCGAAGCACTGAGGAAACTCGTTATGACAGATTTTCACCCATTCACAGACCAACATCAGTTAGCGCGGCTTAACCTAGAAGATCGACTTGTGCGTCATCATCATCATCAGCCCGAAGACATCCACTGCTGAACATAGGCCTCTCCCTTAGACCACCACGCTGAACGACAATTTGCCACTTGCATCCATCGGCTGCCCGCGACCCTCACGATGTCGTCGGTCCACCTAGTGGGAGGCCTGCCTACTCTACGCTTCGGCTTGTGTGGCTGTAACTATTCAGCCACAAGCTGCATATGATGAAGGGCTTAAGACCCTAAAAAAAGCTTTATAAAACCAGTACTTACTTTGTACAACATGGACTGTGACAGAAGCTGCCTTAGCGTTAGCAGGTACGCAGGTGTAGTTCCCAGCATGTCGGGGCTCCGCCTTGCCGATCACCAGCTCGCTGGTCTGTCGGCCATTGTGGACGCTCACGCCATCTGTTGGAGAAAATGAGAGGTTTAGAACCTTTTGTAAAGAACGTTGTCAAGAATATAGATAAAACATAACCTACTTTTTTTTAAGTCGATAAAAAGAATAATGTCTAAAGTTGTTCCGTGAAATTCAGAAGATCTAGAAGTGTTTTTTTTTCCTAGAGTTGAGACTACGGACTAACAAGCACAGCGTAGGACGTTCACCAACAAGGTGGACAAACGACCTTATAAAGGTCGCCGGAAGACGCTGGATGCAGGTCGCTTCCAATCGGTATATGTAGAGATCTAAAGGGGAGGCCTATGTTCAGCAGTGGACGTCCTATGGCTGAGATGATGATAATGATGATGAGTAGTATTCAATGTGCAGTGGCTGTGGGAAAGAGACGGAACTATACAACTCTTCTAGCGCCATCCCGTTTCCTGAGCGGAACCACTCGCGCTGTAAGACATTATGGTAGCCTAGCAGGGTCGGTATTACAACGTCTTAAAACCAGGCTTGTTCCAGTGAGTGAACGAGATGACGCTAGACGACTTGTATAGCTCTGTCACTATCACTCGCCGGAATAAGCATGGTTTTGTTATGTTTCAATTACCGATCGAATAAGTATCACAACCGACCTTTTCTTTTACAATCTGACTCTTGTTTTTCACCTATCGATATTACCTACCTGTTTTTGTTTGTTTAAAATTGAATTATGTTTTTTTTGTGTGTGTGTTTTATTTAAGTGTTTTATTTTTTATTAACACTATAATGATACCCTCTCCCAGTACGCGCGAAGCTGGCAAACAATCCGTCTTTATGCAACTAACCAAACCTTTAGACCCCCAGGTTTCAAAAGAACATTGGGTAATGGGTATGTCTGTTAATGGTGTGCGTCCACAAGTCGGCATCGTACGTATCGGACGTATCCCTTGTATGAAAACTCGTACAACTGCGTCCACTGATCCGCATCGTACGGACGGCTCATCGGCAATGCCTTAATGCGATGCGTACCGATGACGTCATACGGAATGCCGATCAGTGGAAGCGATGAAGGTGGCATCGGCAATCCGATTGCTGATACTCGCGTTGCCAATCCGATCGCTGCCGACACAGAAATCCGTTTGATGCGATGCGTCCGATACGTACGATGCGGACCTGTGGACGCTTACCTTATGGGATCAAAGCAAAACCACTAACATAAAAGATAATGATCACCAGTAAATTATTTATATTGTAATTATTGTTACAGGCTTGCGGATCGAGTGATTACCTTTGTATTTCAAAGGACAACACTCAAGATTACAGGGACTCTGTGTATTTACCGATTCAATGTGTTTACGTTTCACTTTGATCATCAAACAAGGTTCATTTGGCTTTTCTTTAATTAGGTACGATCTAATAACTCTTCCATGATTACGAGTTACGGAATATTTTTACAGAATTAACCATTATTTTATGAAAAGTTGGTTCGGACCCGGTTTCAGAAACATCAACAAAAATTACTGGTTCAGGTAATACTTTTTATGTTATGAATGAGATTTTTTTCATAGTACAATTAGATAAAGATTACAAAAATCGAAAAGTAGGTATTTGACAAAAAAATTGAGTTAAATATTTGAACTAAAAAGGGTAAAAAAAAACTAAACGACTACAAAAACCATCAGAAAAAAAGTGGAGTGGAGAGTCGGTGTTTTTAGAATAGAATAGACTTTTGTTTCTAAATTCATTTTAGTTCGTTTTTTTTTGAATAAATACGGCTTGTTTTTTATAACTAGTAGCAACTTTTTCTGAAGATTCAAGTGCATTTTTCTTAAAAGTAAACTGCTGACTAATTGATTCAGAGGCAGCAAATATTTCATGTTTATTTGTAATTAAATGGTTCAGAACAATGAAGAATTTATTACTTAAACAATTCTAACAAAAGAGAAAGTGAACATATTTTTAAACCTGCTTTTAAAACCAAAACCAATCCTTTAAAACTATCTTCCAGTTCTCAATATCTCAAAACCAACATAAATTATTTATTTCCTCAACTCCACTCCACAGATTGAAATACAAGTAAAATAAGACAAAGGGGGACGTCCACTTCGAGATGTAGTAAATTGGGTCACAAGTCTTTTGTTTACATTAGTACGAATGCTGTGGGGGCTCTTTAGAAATGGAAAGTACTTCATGGTAAGGGAAGTGGAATTGTGTTACTGTTTTCTGTGTTTAAAAATAGATAATGTTTTGATTTGGAATGATTTGGACAAAAAGAGGCCGTCTGCTGGTAATAGGCCAGAATATTAAAAAAAATTGGCTTGTCAGAGCTATGGAAACATCCTACTAATATTATAAATGCGAAAGTTTGTGAGGATGTATGTATGTGTATGTGTATGTAGGTATGTTTGTAACTCTTTTACGCAAAAACCACTAAACGGATTTGGCTAAAAATTACAGGTATACAGATAGTTTATAACCTGGATTAACGCATAAGATAATTTTGTCCCGATGGCACTGTTGCCATCGGGAGACAATTTATGCCTCAGCATTATGTATAACTAGCTGTCTAGTTATACATAATGCTGAGGCATAAATTAACCTATAATGATCCCACTGTTGGGCCACAGGCCTCCAACAAGACCCACCGCGGGTTGGTAGATGTTACAATGTCTTCGAATTTTTGTGCTACGACATGCCAGTTTTACCGCTTAGTTATTCTTCACCGTTTTGAGAGCAGTAGTGATGAAAGAAATTACGAGTACACAAAATAATTCGCCTAGCTGGGTTTGAACCCATGAACTACAAGTCCTATGATAGGGTTATTTCCATTGGGTTCTTTCTTTCCAGGATTACTAACTTCAATTTAAAATAGTCAAAGTTAAAAGAGCCGGTGCTAGTGGCTGGAATAACTTTAGTTTCCTATTCGATATCAATCATTTTCTCTGAGACATAAAACTCAAAGGAGACTGTCCAAATCCGGCGAAAACGAATCTCACGGTGATCGCGCAAATTAATGAATTTATCACCAATCCGTTTACAGGGAAGAATGAGATTTCCCACAATAAATCCATAGCAACTTCCCCTACTTACCTCGCAAGGGAAATAAGGCACTGTAATACTTTTCTTTAGCTCAGAACCCACCTGACTACTAACGAAGTACGGAGCTCGAGGGATTACCAAAGCTTACAGCTTTGTAAAGGACTTTGGCAAAATGGCGGTCATTGTAAAAGAAATAGTTTTTGTTTTCCGTCGTGTATCTTGTGGCTAAGATTAGTAGGAAAATGTTGAAGTTTTGAAGATTGTGGTTATTCGGTTCGTTTTACTTCGAGTTAGAATGTCAAAGCTTATAATCTGCGTCTTTTGAAACAATAATAGACTTATTTAAGTTCAGAATATTGAATAATTCTTTAGAACATTTAAAAAAAAACATCAGATTTTTTTTTATAAATCTTACGGCTCGCGTTTGTCAAATATCTCGCCTGATGGTGAACGATGAAGTGGTCAAAGCTTTTTTTAACGTGTTAAAATCATCAAATGAGTCCTCCCACCCCGGTCAGGGCGGGAGGGACTGTCAGACTCGTACTGACTAAAATCCACGGTGTCCTTCAATAGTCCTTTATGTTCCGGGGTCACACGGTGATGAAATAAGTCCCAAGACCCCGGCAGGCTTTGGCCCTCTGAGGAACAAAACGCGCCGTCGACCCAAGTGGTCGACGCTTGACAGAAATAACCAATTTACTTGTTAAACATAATATTATGTATTAAGGATGACACTAAAAAGATTTTTAAAGGAAGAAAAAAGCTTATAAAACATGCTAAGAACATTTTATTAGTTAAATTGATTTACCAGTTTGTAAAAAATTTAGGTTAAACTGATGAAAAAGTCGATGAAGGTAAATTATACGTTATCTATGCACACCGTACTTAATAAGCAAAAAGAACGTAATGTACTCGTAAGTTAAAAAGGAATCGAGAAAAATAAACCTTACTAGACAAGCATTTTTGCTTATTTTTCTCTGCAATATTTTGCTCAAAACAGCAGGCCTCTTTCATTACAAAAATCAATAATCTCAAACAGAACTAAAGCAACAATTCCAGCTCTCATTGTTTGAGTTCAAAATTAAATTCCAAAATTCTCGCATTCGGCGTTTCATTTCTCGTTTACCTGGGAATGGGCAAGCCCCTCGCTGATTCGACGAGAAAAAGTTAAAAAAGTACTAATTACAATCCCACTTAGCAATAAAACCGAACTGGATTTAACTTTTCATTTGGATTTACTGTTCCGTTTGTTGACTGTTGCAGTTTTAATTCAGATGAAAAATTATGAAAAATATTTTGCTATTTTTCTGAAAGAAGTTTTCGTATGTAAGTAATTATAATTAACTGTGAGAACCTTGCTGTTGTGGTTTAAACGCATAATTTTATTGCATCAGGTGTTTTATTTGCCCATTTTTATAGGGTTGCTATAATAATTTAATGAGTCCTCTATGGAAGGGACTTTCAGACTCTTAAGGGCTTCACACACAGCAGCTATAATGTAAAGATGTACAGTCGACAAAGTTGAATCATGACCCATTTTGACAAAAAAATTGTTTGAATCCGTCAAATTGACAAAGGTTTAAGTCGTTACCATAGATATGTATGTTTACGGGAATGTGGACCTATTTGTATTTGAATGTCTGCTAGAAAATAAGCATAAGGTGGGTCCTAATTCAACTTCGTCGATTGTACATTATAGCACGATACATCTCATTACATCTTTCCATATAAATCGTCAGGAGACCACACACTGCAGCTATAATGTATTTATTTTCACACCTTCGAATTTCTATGGAAAGATGTAATGAGATGTATCGTGCTATAATGTACATCTTTACATTATAGCTGCTGTGTGTGAAGCCCGTCACTGACCAGAAACCGTCCTATTCTTTCACATGCTCTTTTCATTCTGAGTGAAATTTTAAGAGAATACCATGACCTTTTTATTGATCCCTTTTTATCGTAGTAAAATTATCAAATGAGTCCTCCCCGGACGAGAGAAACTATCAGACACGTACTGACTAAAATTCACGGGTGACCCTTCAAAAGCCCTTAACGTTCCAGGGTGCGGTTACCTGATGGGACAGTCCCACGACCCCAGCAGGCTTTAGCCCTCTAAGGGCCCCGTTGGTATATTGACAGTTCTTTAAAGGTATAAAAGGCCCACTTGACTATGTGTGTGACTATCTGTATGTGACACCGTAGAATTTGGGGGCGATGGTTACATATTATGTGGATAATTATATTTGTGTCAATATCTATTCAGCCGAGTCAAGGTCTAAATAAAGGAACAACGTTCTTTTCATTTTTAACCGACTTCAAAAAAAGGAGGAGGTTCTCAGTTCGTCAGAATCTTTTTTAACCGACGTCAAAAAAAAAAGTAGGTTCTCAGTTCGACCTGTATGTATGTATGTATGTTTGTCCGCGATTATCTCGCGTTTGGCTGAACGGATTTTGATGCGGTTTTCAGGAAAGTGTTCATTACTTTCTGGAGAAGGTTTTAGTATATAACAATAATGGATACCTCGTGAAGTTGCCCGCATAGATCCGTTTTTGTTGCTTACAAGGGTTGTAGATTTTCAAAGACGCCGACTATATGAAAATTTTTGTTGAATATCTAAACTAAAAAAGGTAAAATAAAAAACTTTTTTAAAAAAAGAGAACCGTCTTCAAAACCAAACTCAAAAAATTGTAAAATAACTTTTCTTTCGGAAGTCGGTGGCCACAGTCATTAAAAAGAAAGTTATTTTACAATTTTTTGAGTTTGGTTTTGAAGTCGGTTCTCTTTTTTTTTTAAGTTTTTTCAATCATCCAACTAACTGACAAATAAAACGTCAAATAGCTTCCTTATAAAGCAAATTATAAAAGCTGTCATTTTAAAATTAGAAGTCCCGTTTCCGATATGCCTGTCGATTATCAAATCAAAGGCTGAATATGAAATTGTCGATGAGTCATCGATCAAAATCGAAAAATTCATATCGAGAATCATTTGTCACGAGATTGTCCGAATAAGTTCATTTCAATCGGGGACCGGTCCTGACGAGTTTTTTAGGGTTGGGTCACTTCTGTTATTTCGAGAAAATGGTGCCGGCTTTGCTCGTTCAGTCATCTTTCATATTACGATTTTTGAAATAAGGTTCTTGTCGACACATGGCCTGACTCATCGACCCAGTCATCTACTGAGAAAAAGAGATATTTTTTCCCACGTTTTTTGTTGAAATGATTTCATGAAATGGTTTTGAAAAATATCTATAGAGTTCTAGGTTAATTTTAGCAATGAGCATTTTCATTTTGAGATATAGTTTATAATGGATTCATTTTTGATGTAGGTATTAAAAATTTCTTTTTTTAGATGAAGAAGACAAATATGAAGGTCACTAAAAAGCAAAACGCGATATTGATACACAATAACACGATTACAATATCACGATTTAGTTCAACAACCTAGGTTTATGCAGCAGTGAATTCACACTTTTTATCAGTGTCCGCATCTATGCAAGTAATTATTACGATTTCATTATCATTGCCACTGCTGCACGCGTAGCATGGCGATGATGGTTTATTACTCTTTCACGCATAAATCACTAAAAAGACGGATGGAATTTCGCACACAGATAGTTCAAACCTGAATTAACACGAGATAATTTTTATGCCATGCGTTAATTGGGATACTTTTCAAACTATAACGGACGAAGCTGATACCAACAGCTAGTGAGTAAATAAACCAACAAGCTTATTTCCAGCTGAAATTTTTGTTGGAATTCGAATCTTTTTTGTTGTAAAACTACTATCAATTATCTCGACTTTCTGGTGTATGAAGGATTTCTTCGTTTACTCGAGTGTTATCAGCTCGGAAACCATATAAGAACAACTCTATTTAAACATGAACTGGAAAGAAGACACAGTGTCCCAAAAGGTGAAAAGAGAGGATCCAAGTCAGGAATGGGAGAGAGGAAATGATGGAATCAGGCGTTACTTTGCGAAAATCCATGACATTAAATGTTATATAATTTCTTGGTTCTTCTAACCGTACAGACAGATGTGTTGCTGGGGAGTTTGTTCCGCCACTTCTTCTTCCCAGCCAAAACACTAGGAAGTGTCGAAGGGGGGGCGCTTAGGGGGACTGTCTTATGTAAAATTTGACCTTCAAAAAGTGCTGATAAATCAGCCTAATTTGAATAAATGACTTTTGATTTCGATTTTATGAAAAATATCTAGTTTTTATTCTGCGACAAAAATCCAGACTTTTTGTCGGGAAATCTTGGATTTTGGTCGCGGAATTTAAACTAGATAATATGTTTCATAGCATTTAATGGGAGAGAGCAGACTATAGAAAAAAATACTCACTTAAGTCATAGTTGATCATTCGGTTCTCGAAGTACCAGAACACGTATGACGGAGGCTCAGTGGACCGCTTCACGACGCAGACCAGCCTGAGCATCGATCCCTCGTGGATTATCTTTTCTGACTCTCCCACGATCTCCGCATACGCCGCTGTTGACAAAAACATATTATAATATATTAGTCTTTTCTCTACATAAAATGCGACCACGGACCGGAAGACGCAGCGTAGGCAGGCCTCCCACTAGGTAGACCGACGACATCGTGAGGGTCGCGGGCAACCGATGGAAGCAAGTGGCAAATAGTCGTTCGGCGTGGCG
This sequence comes from Agrotis segetum, assembly GCA_036375495.1. Lineage (NCBI taxonomy): Eukaryota > Metazoa > Arthropoda > Insecta > Lepidoptera > Noctuidae > Agrotis > Agrotis segetum. Next base: position 3,985,153 of record JAQSVV010000031.1, read on the forward strand.
GTCTAAGGGGAAGGCCTATGTTCAGCAGTGGACGTCTGTCGGCTAATGATGATGATGATGTTTTTCCGCGGGGTCGCTGGGACTGTTTTATTAGGTAGCCGTGGCTTCAAAACTTATAGGTTTGTTGAAGGAAAACGTTGATTTTAGTTAGTACATGTCTAAAAGTCCCTCCCGTCCTGCCCTGGGTGGGAGGACTCATTTGAAGATTTTACTACGAAAAATAAAACCTATTTAATATTATCTACAGTATTCCATTAAGCGTTTACGTCCTTATCATAATTAGTGAATACTAAAACATCATCGAAATACACATTCAGTTTTGCTAATCAACTTTCAGTAATTTCCTCATCGCCTTTTACAACGCCCCGGAGATATTCGCTCTGAAATAATCCGGTATTCGTAGTCAAACAGGATACCTATTTAAATTATTAAGAGCGTGTACACCGAACGATATTTGGTTCATCTTCTGAAATAAATATTCTAACTAAACTTACCCATTTGTTATAAATCTTTTGTTTATATATGTCTTAGGGCTGATTTTTCAAAGGTCAGATAACTTTTATCTAACGAATAAAAATGGCGGTTTAGCAGCTTATCTGTAGAAAATTGTCAACCCGCCATTTTTATCTGAACATTGAAAAAATTCTTGCTCTTACGCTGTTAAAATATTAAATATGTGGTTGACCGAGCTTCGCTTGGGTCGCTCTATATCTTGAGAATCGAGCTTTTCTCGAACCTGGGACCTTGATAAATCGATTCCTTGAGCATAAAAACCCCTAATCTGTAACTTTCATGAAAATCCTTGGAGCCGTTTCCGAGATCCTGATTATATATACATATTCAAGAATTGCTCGTTTAAAGATATTAGATTTACTTAGGAATATATTATTAGGATCTCGAAAACAGCTCCAAGGATTTTCATGAAAGTTGCAGATTAGGGGTTTTTTTGCTCAAGGAATCGATTTGGTCCCAGGTTCGAGAAAAGCTCGGTTCCTAAGATATAGACATGTTAAAAACCGAGCGAAGCTTGGTCAGATATTACTTATTATTAGACGCTATCTCGCCTCGACGGGTGTAGCCACATTGAGAGTTACAACACTATAATGAAAAGGGCGGAGGAAGTCACACGGCTCATTATAAACAGAGCGCTCTTAATATACGGCCGTTCTTAACCTACTTTACAAGTCGTAGAAATGGGTTACGGTAGAAAAGTAAGCAAAATTGCAGCTCTTTAAAAAATGCATTCTACAAGCGTTTGTTGTAAGAAACAAAAGGAAAGAACATCATACTATATCACGCCCGCAATGGTCGCTGTGATAGAAAGAATGGGTCGCTTTAAAAGGGTATTTGATGAAACACGATGTATTTAGGAAATCATCCTACTATTTCTACAACAATAAAACATCTGTTGAACACTTGTCTAAAAAAAGTGTAACTACAAAACACCTTAAGACGTTGATATAAGGGCCACTTTGCAGTTACACTCTATTTTTACAAGTGTTCAATAAATGTTCAACTTTCTTGTAGTAAGACTGTAAGAGCCTACCCCTTGGTCGGGCATGTATGTACTAAAACTTGGTAGTCGAACTTATAATAAATAAAAAAAAAAGAAATAAATAAAAACATATTTTTAATGTTTAATTCTGGTTTTTCTTAAAAAGAAAGCCTACAAAGTATATTAGCTTTTTTTTATAAATAAGAAGCTTATAATTATTTTATATCTAAAAATGTACAACCAAATAAACAAGCTTAAATTTCAACGTACGTAATTACCCACAGTTCTTGGAAAATAAAACTCAGAGCAGATTGTAAAACCATGTTCGTCCAATTAGTTGTAAATAGTTTCTAAAGGAAACTATATTCAAAGTAGAGCAATAACAAATAATAGCCGATAGTTAGAAACTTATAACAATGAGCCAAGTTCGACGATTTGACAGCTTCAATAAAAGAATGGAGCTCAAAACAGCAATATTATTCCCAAAGTTTGTTAAAAAATATAAAACAGGTGCGCCCGGTACGAAATTTTATACAAACTCTCAACTCTTTGTTTTTGAAGATGATTGAACCAATTTTAGTTCAAATTCATACACATGTATATAAGTTGAATATTTAAGTCTACAAAGTTAGCAGGTAACATTTGTAATATGTACTGCAGAGGTTTTACTGTGAGGACTAACCTCAAACAGTTTTGTAAGCGCTGGCTGGATCAAGCAGCTCAATGATTTTGAAATATTAAAATTAAGACGTAGAATTGTCTAGTACATTCCAGAGGAAAAACAAGGTGTTAAAGTGCGTGTGTCAATGAATACAATTTTAATTGGCAAATAATACTTTTATTTAATAAATCACACGTCCATCCCTACCGTACACATTATAAGATAAGTGGAAGTCACTGTTTTTAAGGAATATTAAATTTAATTATAGTTAACCTTAATTTAATTGTAATCAACTGTAACTATCATTCGCAACATTTTTTCAAAAAATAAGTGTTAAATCAAAATCAAGTTAAAACAAAATTTAGAAATATATAAGTATATGTTTATCAGTTGTCTAGTACCCATAACACAAGCTCTGCTTAGCTTGGGACGAGATGGCGTTGTGTGATAGTTGTGGTATATTAATGTGGAATATTATAATTAAATTCAATAGCCGATTTTCGTTAATACTCAGCGTATCTGACTATAATACCGTAACAGCAGAACAATACAGTAAAACCGCAGAAATTAATTCTCTTGTTGCGTTCCACAAATTGGGAGGCCAGATCAATGAATTTATAATGATAATTTTAATTGACAACGGTCACAAAAGCTTTATAAAACAGTACTGTAATGAATATAAAGTTGACGACATTACTGATTTCAGTGTGTGTTTCAGTACAGGGAATTGAATTATTAAATAGTAGAGGAATATTTAAATATTTTAACAGGAAACGGTAACAAGAGCGAGTGTACAATTAAATGTTATTAATTTTGCAGCAGTATTTAATTTTTGTGGAAACACAAAACCATTGTTGGTTAGCAGCTTAAAATCGAATTCGAAATTATAATGATTTATTTTATTTAACTGAACATTTAGTCAGATCATCAGGCTTATTGGCTTATTGGCTTATAAACAGTTAGTTTGTCAGTGTATTGAAAAATAATGAACTCTTACCTATTATTTTTACACAATGAATCTTAGTGACCAAGATGATACAATTTTGAAAAGGCTCTTCCATCAGAAGACATCAAAAATTATACCAAGGTGTGATTGATCCTACCGGGGCCGCGGGACTTATTCCATCACCGTGACCCCAGAACATAAAGGGCTATTGAAGGACACCGTGGATTTTAGTCAGTACAAGTCTGACAGTTCCTCCCGCCCTGCCCGGGGTGGGCGGACTCATTTCATAATTTTACCACGTTAAAAAAATAAAGATTGTGATTTTTACTTTACAGCGTATTTTCAGTATTTACAGCGTTTTTGTATGAAAAAATGGAACAGCGCCTCTGGTGTGCGAAGACAGAACTAATTTTTTCCTTGAAAATTGTCAATTAGAAATTGTCAAAGTTACAGTTTACTTTACGTCTCAAATACTGAAAATTCATGCTAAGGGTACAGTAGCTCTTGGTAACGTAGAAATTCCAGTTAGTTCATCTTAATTACAGATTAATGAAAAACAAAGAAACAAAAAGTTTAAATAAATGGTAACAAAATCAACTTAAAATAAAAACTTGAGAGGTGTCAAGGGACACCCGGATGGAACGAAGTTACTGTATACACTCAACAAATATAATCGTCGCGACTCCACTCCACTCCACTCCGCTCCGCTCCGCTCCGCTGCGTTCCACTCCACTCCATTCCGCTCCGCTCCACTCCACTCCAATCTTTGAGCACTAGCACCCTTTCGCAACGCTCGATAAGGAACTTCGTTCCAAAAAGTGTCGTGACAACTTTTCGTAAGAATTTTTTCCGTTTAGCCCCCTTTCACAACGCGCGACAAGGAACTTCGTTCCAATAAATAAGTTCTTAATTATTACAAAGCGTATCTTGTCTTGAGAGACAAAACAATAAATTATTAGAATCGGAAACAAAGAAAAATATCTCAAAATTCCTGCCCAGAGAGGTAAGACACCTACCTAATGAGTCCATGTTCAAGTCTTACGCCATGCTCAAATTAGTCGAGCAACCGGGGGTGCTATATAAGTGAATCTGGCAGATCAAATCTCGTCGGCACCGCACCGCCTTCAAAAATGTGAGTTCTACTGACTTTTCTGAGAAATGCTCTTCTAAGGTCACCAATATAATGAGGGCCAACTATTTTTTTATAAGTCGCATTAACGCATGCGACGCGAATTTCAAAGATTTTCTACAGAAAAAAAATCGAACTGCGAGCAGGTTTTGAACCTGCGACCTCCGGATTCAGTACATCCGACGCTCTTTTCAACCGAGCCACCGAGGTTCCTGCCTACATCGTCGAATTTTTCAATGCATTTCTAAAGTTTTCTCCAACTGTTGAAGAGTGTTATGAACTTATGTGCTTTTTTTTTTAACGTGGTAAAATCATCAGATGAGTCCTCCCACCCCGGGGCAGGGCGGGAAGGACTGTCAGACTTTTACTGACTGAAATCCAAGGTGTCCTTCAATAGCCCTTTATGTTCCGGGGTCACGGTAAGGAAATAATCCTGCGACCAACTTATGAGTGCTGCATTAAATGATAAATTATATTTATTTTGTTGGTTATAAAAAAAAAATCGTTACGTAAAAACATAATAACACTGATGCCAAACATGAGAATGAACCAACTAAACTAAGAAATGCTGATAACAAAGAAGAAGGGAAAGAAATAATACAAACAGAAAAAGTTGTAGAAAACGTTAACGGTACAGATAAAACAAACGCTGACGTAGTACTTACCAACAAGGACCAGCTTAAAGAAGATACTCGTGGGGGGGTGTGTAGGCACCTGACATTCGTAGTAGCCCGCGTCTGCCGACGTAGCAAATCTAATGTGTAACGCCCAGTCCTGGTAAGAAATAAATCACGTTAACGGTCTCTGAGTGCGGTAACTAGTAGTTATCGTGATAGAAAGTTTGCTAAGGGTTTTATAAGAATCGATTGGTATAGAGCACAGCGAAGCGAAACTAATGTTAGAAAGGATTTCGCAGCGTATGTTACAGAGATTTAGGTAAGTAAGAATAGTGGGCTACATTTAGAATATAAGAAGGTCTTTACTTAAAAATATTGGCTGGAATAGGGTAGGTTGATAAAGGCAATGTAACGTTTAAAACAACAGTTTTTTTAGTAAAGTTCAAAATTGTGACATAAATAAATTAAGACTCAATTTAATCATCACGACATAATATTCTTAAGTATGGCTTTAATTGAGAACACTGTTGATAAAATAATGTGGTGTACCATGATATATGTCCCTTTTTAGGGACTGCAGATATAGAATCTATTATTACTAGAAGGACATTATTAAAAATAGTTTCGGGATTTCTAAAAAAAAAGAGTCGGAGAGATTTTAGATTGACCATGCATCAAAGAACCGTCGAATAGCTAAATAAACATCGGATATTATCAATATCGACGATATGTTCTAAGAAAGCACAAAGACACAACCCGGTAACGTATTCTCTGAAATACATTCTCGGTTTTATTTCAAAATAAACAGAAATAGACGCCACAATCAAAACGATAGGCCACAACAACAACATCATTGATGAGACAAAGAAGACAAACAAACAACGACCAACAGCAATAATTCTTGGATACAGTTCCGAAAGATTTAACCAAACAAATCTAAAACAATTTTCGATTTCAATCCAAAGCAAGTGAACTGTGTTATAATCAGTAAATTAAACAATACGAAACAGTATAGACAAGACTTTGGAATAAAACCGCGAGGAACAATTGAAAGGAATTTGACAATAATGGGTGTTCTTAAACACAAATTCGTTCGAACGTCGAATCTGGAGCGTCGTTTACTTTAAGTTGTTCATGTATCTTTTGGTACCTACGTCAATGTTGAACTCTTTCTTTAATAGTTGCTTCTTTGTCTTTGGTTTCAGAGTAGTAAGGTTCTATTTTAGTTGTTTCATTTAATTTAATAGTTACTTTATTGTTAACTATTCTTTCATGGGATAACAGACAGTAATTACCATGACATTTTCATAAAATGTCATCGTAATTACTATCTTTATTTAAGTTGGCTTCCATTCTTACTTGATAACGCACCAAAATAGAATGGCAGCCAACCACATAGAGCAGTATCTTAAAGAGCTATTTATAAAAGCGGCTTTTGTAGTTAGGCACAATTTGTAAGTCAAGATTACAGAAAAGATTTGCATTTTCATTATTACTCATCTTTGTCGCAAAAGTTTCAGTACTTCTCCAAGTACTAAATACTTTCTCATCTTCACATTTTAGTCACGTAAATATTTAACTCGCAAAACAACTTTATAACAAGTCTCATTACAGTACAACAATCTTAAAATCTAGCTCCAATTTAGAACACACACTTTAATTTACACCAACGCTTACTTAATACATTCCAAAAAGTAAATGAACCAGAAATGTAAACAAAGACGACAAAATCCCAGCTCCCTCATTATGTTTAAAGAAGGAAGCAGAAAATCCAAATGGAACGTAACTTTTGAATGGTGGAAGCGAGATCGACGTATTAATTTAATCGGGTGACTCTTCACCGGAGGATTTGAAGAGCACTTGGGTTTCCTGACATAAGATGTATGCGTATAAAAACGTGTTTGTACAAAGGCAACGTTGATGTGATGATGAATCTAATCAAGGGGTGTGTTTATGCAAAGCGTGTGAATTTATACGTGAGTGAAGTGTGAGCTGAATAAGTGAGGTTTGTGACTGCACTTTAATGATGCCAAACTTTTGAAACATACAGGAGATTGTAGCTAAAAAAACAAGAAAAACTTTAAAAAATTGCACTGACTATATATCATAGCAAGTTTCCTTCATAATGCCTCAAATGAAACACTGAATCAGCTGTATTCCGTTACACTGAAGGCGACACCAAAATTGTTTGAATAAGGCTTGGCATATGATGATGAAACGTATAGAAGATACGGTTATGTTTTTAAAACTTACAGTTTACACGCATTGAAGCTTGTATTTTCAAAGTCGACGTGAAGGCACGGCCGATTGTGTAACACTATTTCAAGTCACGTTTTGCCGAGTCATAAAATTGGACAACGTGTTTTACTTGCAACCGGCGGGGCATGCGAATGCGTAGGAAAATGGACGAAGTAAATGGACGTAGCTGACATTTTGTAGTTTCTGTCTAAGCTCGAGAGGAAAGGTGGAATGTGTGTTTTACCTAGATCTTGGGTAGTATTTTACTCCAGAAGAAGAAGACAGAGGAATAACTAAAGTTTGATAAAAGCGTTTTCAACTAATCGAGCAACTGTGAATTTTTAAATTATTTGTAAGTCAAAATTGCCCGCGTGGCGTCCACCAATCCGCACTAGGCCCTCGTGGTAAATTATGGCCCACTCCTTTTCACAGAGAGGAGTCCAACAGTGAGAACATTATAGGCTGATGATGATGAAGCCAAAATTGTACATTGTTTGCAAAAACTTAGAAAAACCGACCTTCTGCAACAGTAACTCATAATTTTAATAACAAAAGAAACTCGTAACACACTGTATAACACTTTAATAAAGGACAAGACTAGAGTCGGAAGGAAAAACGCAAGAAAATTGAATCAGATGCAGCTAGCGGATTCCTCCCGACAGACAAAGACGTTTCATAATGTCCATGCACAAAGGAAACACGCTGTATTTTGTATATGCATGCTTCGTTTTTACCCCTCGCCCGCCGCCGGTTAGACTTTAGCATAATAAACATGTTAGGGATATACTATATGCGGCTTTAAAATTGTGGCTGTATTTTATCGTAAGAATTTTGAAGGATCACATTTTTATGGATGATGGCGGCAACGGCTCTGACTTTCAACGAGTTGTAGATTGTAACTAGACTGTACTTTGTCAAATTTATTTCAACTTCATTGCTCTTAATTTAGCGATGGAAACATTATGAAGAAACTGGTATGTCTTAGTACGAAAATTTTGAAGACATGTGTCTGACATCCTACAAAGGGTCTGGTTGATTTCAGAATGCTGTCTCAGAATTGCGTTAAAGTGACAATCCTCGGGGGACTAAAATGGCTACTTTATCAGAAACATACTTAACATACGACAGTAGTTCAATATTTTCACATTGTTTTGATTCTGGTGAAATGGCATTTTTAGATCCCATGGACTAACAAAATTTAAATAATTCTGTTGTAGCAGCGAGTTAATGAAAAAAATAAGTTAATTAGTGTCTGAGGACATCAAAAGCACTTCGCGCTATCAATCAATCGTTCTCTCACTCTCTCACTGCTGGTAATTGTAATTCCGTCTCATTTTTTATTTTAATTTTCTCTATCTTTTACAGAGAGTGGCCTGGTAGAATGAAATGCTGATAGGCATGTCGAGTTGTTCCAAAAAAGTTGATCAGGACACCCTTTTAGAACTTCGGCCTTTACGTGTTAATTATCATCTACTTTCCCAGTATTCATTAGCCTAAAATAATTTACTACGTTCTTGGCAAAAGTACTTCAATGTTATCAGCTTATTTAAAAACTTTAATGCGTAAGTAAAACTATTTAAATTATAAAACCCTCGTGCATAATACACGCATTGTGGTCTGTGCACTCATTTGACAATTCATCAATCGGAATATTAGTTATATTAAAGTGGTATCGAATTCGAATAATATGATCATATTCGAATTCATTTTGCACTAATTCGACCGAATCAATGACATTGGCAGAATACTAATAAACCTTGGGCTTTGATATTGTACATTTAGTGTCGGTATTAATAATTGTTTCATATTTACAGTAATCCTTTTGGGGCATAAAGTTAAATATTCCAATATTAATGGCTTTTCATAGAATATGATTTAGTAAATTCTAGAATATTTCTATCACATCTGATGTTACCAGGAATTAAACCTATCATTAATCATGTTATTGTAATTACAGGGCAAGCCAATCACTATCAAAGGGATACGAATCTTGACGGCTCGTCGTTTCGTGAGCTGTTAGCAATCTGGGCCAGAGCCTGCCGGGTTCGCGGGACTATCTCATCAGGCAATCGTGACCCCGGAACGTAACTTGAAGGATCGCCGTATATTATAGTCAGTACAACGTCTGATTGTAACTCCCGTTTACCTTGGGTGGGAGGACTCATTTGATGATTTTATCGAGAGGGACGGTCAGACTCGTACTGACTAAAATCCATGGCTGATAAAACAGTTCCGCAACTCCTGAATTAAAACATAAGAAAATGTGTAGTATAATCAGTCAGTATAGATTCGACGAGACGAGTGCGAAACCGTAAGCCGAACCAGTCAACGTCTAACGATATAAATATTCATATAGTTCCCAATCCAGTCCTCGATAATAAACCAATAGCTCCCAATAGTGTGCCTCTACTACCTGTTCCTGATGAAGTTCTATTCAAAGCAGGTCGGACTATACTAAATGCTTAACGGCTCATGCAATCGATTGACAAGCGGTCAGGTGGAAATACTGTTCTCGATCGAGATTCGAATGTTGGTTTGAGAGGGGGATTTAACACTACATTAGTTTATGATAAAAAAAAAGATTTATTTTTCAATGGAGATATATTTGACCGGCAAAGATTATGTGGATGCGAATCACGAGGGTTGATTTAGGGATGCATAGCATAAGAGCTCCCGGAAAATCAAAAATCAAAATCAAATCGTTTATTTCAATTAGGCCAGTTACAGGCACTTTTGAATTAAAATAAAATAGTTACGGTGCTATAGTCCCAGTCACAAGACATAAAAACTGTGAAAGTACTGTAGATGCCCAATTCAAAGCGTAGATCTCTATGAAGAAGAACGGGCAAGAAACTCCATGGACACTCTTTTTCAATCGCCAAAATTGTAACAAAACCTTTATTACATGATTCAAGAAGGTTTTGAGGAAGCCTTAAATTTGCCCAACAGCTGGTAAACGTATGAAAGAGAAAAAATTGGTAGGCTGAATAATGTCCGCTACACAAGATTATTTTGTTTGAAATATAATTTCAACACCCTCAATATACAGAACACCTTGAATTTAACCAACAATAATTTATAACAAAACAACTGTAACAGATTCACCAAAAGGGTTTTCCGTGAAACTAGACCATTAATTGAGACAAAGGCTTAGTACCGGTTGTAAAATAACATTTGTACTTTCGTGCTAACAGTACGTTTGGTGTCTGCGTCAATTTTTATGTCTTTGACGGCTATCGATTTGTCTGGTCCGTGTATTTTTGGGGCATCACGTGCTAAGTTTTCATTGACAATATTATTACGACGGTAAAAATTGTTTGTTATATTGCTGAAGGCAAAAAAAAACTGTTACCGTTTATTTTCTATTTTTTTTTAGGAATTGACTGTCGTGTAGACAGATATTTAGTTTGATTGTTATGGATAGTATTGAGAATAGAGGCAGAATGATAAATAGACTGTTTAAAAGATGATTTGGCTAAAATGCACTGATAGTTTAAGGTTACGACAATTAAAGAAAAGAAAACAGAAAGATATGCTGCATCATCGGAAAGGGAAGAAAAAAGAATTATCAATGTTATCAAGGTTGACAATCCACCAGTAGTTTAAAAGTCCCGGGACAGCAAATATCGATTCGCGACTTCTCTAGATATTAATTTCAGATTCTGTTATAAAAACTAGTTCGGCCAACCACTAAAATATTAAGATTCGAAAAAAATCCGACACCTTACAAAAAAGAAATCAAAATAAAATACTGATATTCAAGTATACAACTGGAACTTTTGAGTGAGTGGACTACCTGCTATTATTATTCCAGAACAGTCCTTAAAATAAAAGAGTTAACTAACCTTACAAAATAATATCACTGAAATTTCAAGATGTTACTTCAATAATAAAAGCAATAATTCAGACAGTAAATTCTAGAAACAAGATTTCCTTTGAAAGGGTTAACAAGATCATAATAGGAATCGTTCAAATTAATGCCGATTCCTCCGTATTGCTGACTATAATAATGGTGGAATCGTAAAGGCGGGTACTGACCGGTATTATGGGGTGATCTAACGAGTATGGCAGCGAAAGTTCGTGCTTTCAACGGTGACCACCGTGTTTCCCTGTGAAAGCTCGTACCACGTTAGGTTAGCTGTTTTTTGCTAGCTGCAAGTGGAGCACCCGCTTTGTCGGTTTCTGGCTAATTCTTTGAGTGTTCTGCGTTACAGTAACTATGTTGCAGCAGTTCTTTACAAGCACACGCAGCACAAGAGTCGATCTAGGAACTTCGGACCTAACATAACACACGTCCGATACTTGACAAGGAATCTTGAGCATAGGCGAGCAAAGGGTTCAAAATGAGTATTTTACACGGATTTAGCACGAAGAAGGGATTTCACTTCTCAGATATATCCGTGGGTAAGTGTGCAGACGCAGCTGCTGGACCTCGCTACTATATGTCTTTTTTCATCTTGTTAAAATCATGAAATGACTCCTCCCACCCAGAACAGAGCGGGAGGGACTGTCTGACTTGTACTGACTAAAATCCGCAGTGTCCATAAAAGACCTTTACGTTGCGTGGTCACGGTAAGTCCTAATTAGTAAAGTAATCTAGTGAATTCCCCGTATAACGTTACATCCTGAGAATGGCACATAAAGCTAGGTACTCACTTAGGAGTGTTGCATGTTACGTATCAGATACGGTATCAAATGACTACGTAGGCAAGAGCCCGCTGTGAACCGCTCGCTGTAAACTCGCAGTGACTCGCTGAGTGGCAGTATCACCGCGAACAAAAAGGCGGCTCGCAAAGTGCTTGGATCCAATTGCAGATTGATACATTACCGTGAAATCCGCCAACTTTGGTTTTCAAGCCTAACATTGGCCAGTTACCAAAAATAAGCAAAACAAGTTGTAACGACAATATTGTCTCAAATGGCAACATTTTACAGTCTGTTAAGGAAAATAGGTTATATTTATGGCAATACTGATAGCAAGTTCACTTGCTACCTTCACTCAGTTGGCTGTCAACGGTCGTCGAAAGAAAGTCGATTCGAGTGGTACCAAATTGTGCATCGTGTTTTGTGATCCTAGTAAGCGTGAAAACTTGCCGAGATGAGTAGTTTTTTGATATGTTTTTGGGTGAATTCATGATAATAACATGATGAGCTTTTTTAAATCTTAACGAGTCTTTTGAACTTAGAAATTTAGCGACCAATGTTACAATCACTTTCTGCGAACACAAGATGTCAACTTTGGCCACCAAAAAACATGTGCTAGGGCTGCCCCTACTCACTTTGTAACCTATTAAATAAGTAAAATTGCCATGTTTTTATACCTTAATTTGTTAAGTATCTACAGTTATAGGTACCTAATAAAAATGATTGATATTAAAACACGTTTTTCTGTTAAAAACATCCAATCGATTTATTTTATTTTGGACAACCCTATGTCTAAAAATCATTTGTATGAATTTAAAGAAAAAATATTGGGTAACTTTGGCCACTGCCCTGTACGGCTAAATTCGTAACCTTTTGTTATTATTATCTTTTAACCGTCAACTTTAACCAGTTTCCTATCGTAATTCTTAATTATACGGCTGTAAGAGCGAAAATCCAAGAGTTATTAGCAGTGGCTAATGTTGGCAGAAAGTCGAGGTAATTTTGGTTGACTATTTAAATTCGTTTTTGGGTATAAAAAGTCATAAGTTTTGCAGGTTTCGAGTTTAATATCAAGAGTTTAGGTTGCACTTGGTTTGCAAATAAAAAAAAAACTAATACTTGTCATATATTTTTTCATAGTTGTAGTCGATTATGTGTAAAAACCGGCCAAAGATGGCGAGTTTCACGGTATCTGATACGTTACATGCAACACTGCTAAGTGAGTACCCAGCTTTACGGTACACCGTAACACAGTTCAGAACCTACCTTAAGACATTGTTACGTGATTCACAAAAGATAATGGAGCCCTTACAAGATCATTCAGTTATCCATCTGCCTATTGGCTTTTCTCTTCTATTAGATACAATCTTCTTCATCATCATCATCATCTCAGCCGTAGGACGTCCACTGCTGGACATAGGCCTCCCCTTTCGATCTCCACATATACCTGTTGGATGCGACCTGCATCCAGCGTCTTCCGGCGACCTTTATAAGGTCGTCTGTCCACCTTGCTGGTGGACGTCCTACGCTGCGCTTGCTAGTCCGTGGTCTCCACTCTAGTACTTTTCGACCCCATCGGCCATCTGCTCTGCGAGCAATATGGCCTGCCCATTGCCACTTCAGCTTGCTAATCCGGTGGACTATATCGGTTACCTTAGTTCGTCTACGGATCTCCTCATTTCGGATTCGATCACGTAGAGAAACACCGAGCATAGCCCTCTCCATAGCTCGCTGAGCGACTTTGAGCTTTGAGATGAGGCCGATAGTGAAAGACCACGTTTCGGTGCCGTAACTCATCACTGGTAACACACATTGGTTGAAGACTTTCGTCTTGAGGCACTGAGGTATGTCGGACGAAAAGACATTGCGTAGTTTCCCGAACGCTGCCCAACCGAGTTGGATTCGGCGGTTGACCTCTTTCTCGAAGTTGGACCTACCTAACTGGACTACTTGTCCTAAGTAGATATATGAGTCAACAACTTCGAGTACCGAGTTTCCAACAGAGACTGGGGTGGGCACAACATTGGCATTTGACATAATTTTCGTCTTGTCCATGTTCATTTTCAAGCCCACCCGTTGTGAAACTCGGTCGAGGCCATCGAGCATCATGCTGAGTTCCTCCATCGACTTTGCCATGACTACGATGTCGTCGGCAAACCGAAGGTGAGTGATGTATTCGCCGTTGATGTTGATGCCAAGTCCTTGCCATTCCAGGAGCTTGAAGGCGTCTTCCATTGCGGCAGTAAACAATTTCGGGGAGATAACGTCCCCTTGTCGTACGCCTCTTCTCAATGGAATCGCCTTCGTGCTCTGCTCCTGTACTCGGACCGACATGGTGGCGTTATTATACAAGCACTTCAACACCTCGATGTACCGATAGTCAATACGGCATCGCTGGAGTGACTCAAGTACCGCCCATGTTTCCACCGAATCGAAGGCTTTCTCATAGTCCACAAACGCTAAGCATAATGGCAAGTTATACTCTTCGGTCTTCTGTATAACTTGTCGCAGCGTATGGATGTGGTCTATGGTACTATAGCCTCTTCGGAAACCGGCTTGTTCGGGAGGCTGGAAGTCATCAAGTCTGTGTTCGAGACGGTTCGTGATAACCCTTGAAAACAGCTTATAAACATGACTTAGAAGCGTGATGGGTCTGTAGTTCTTCAAAAGGCAACAATCTTCTTATTCAAACTTAATTTTGCGGTCGGTAAATTTTATTATTACAACTCGATTCTGCTGGTCCTTTTATTACTGGTAAAGGTCCATCGTTTGGAACTGTTTGTTTGAGAATGGCTTTGCCTTTTGAGACATCCTTTAGCCGTAAAATAGTTTTAACGACAGTCAGTACCTCTATACCTTCAGTGGTACTAAATTCATAATTAACTTATTAATGTCATCGACACCTGTGTAGTTTACCAACTATGTTTGGTTTAGTTTTGGCTATATCATTAGGCATTTTAAACTAATATTTTGGATCAAACTGCACAACTGATTTTGTAAGAAACATAACGGTTGTGGCCTATGACGACAGTATTTTGCTAGCATAGTTTTTGGTCTAGTATAACTGCAGTAAACTTCGGGTAATCCTGGTCCCACATCGTAGAAATAAAACCTCATTTAGACGTTGTAAGAACTCGCACAGAGTTGCGCTACATTGTGGACTATAAAGGTTCAACAAATTCAGTTCATGGAACAAATACCGCAATGTAGTGAAACTCGCATGCGAGTTCTTGCTCCGGCTAAATGAGGCTTTACTGTGAATTTATCCAGCCATATTTCTTATTAAACCCACATAATACTTGAATAACTAATAAACAATGCAAATGGCTGCCGTGATGAGCGATAAACGACGCAACACCTAGATATGAGTAACCTATTTTCTAGTATGTATAATGAAATTTAAGGCTATTAAGAGTATTCATCATCGACCCAAGCCTTTTAATAGGCCCCCAACTTAACCAAACGTAGGTAAAATACCAATACTTTACTCTAAACGACCACAAACCGACCTTCATAACCCAATTACTTGGCAACATCAATTTTGTAAAGTCTGCCTTTCAAAGCAATTACAGGCAAAACACTGTGTGTGTCATTTCCAATTGGTTAACTTTTAGTTGTATAATTGCCTTTAGTTACTTAGTTGTATTTTTTAGGGTCCTGTATGAAATTTTTGCTGAGTATTCTTACTAAGCCTACGTCATCATTCTGTGTCTGTCAATGTACGAGTACTATATAAAAATAAGTCGGGTTTTCCTTCCTGACGCTATAACTCCAGTACGCACGAACCGATTTCCACGGTTTTGCATTCGTTGGAAAGGTCTCGGGCTCCGTAAAGTTTATAGCAAAGAAAAAAACGAAGCCATCTGGTGGCGAAACGGAGTTCGCCGGGTTTGCTAGTTTTACTTATATAAAAAACCGGCCAAGTGCGTGTCAGGCCACGCACAGTGTAGGGTTCCGTAGTTGCCCATCAAAATGCTTACGCGGACTAACTAAACTGCATCGCTGAATTTAATTTTAAAAAGAAGAATTTTCAAAATCGGTCCAGGAGTCTTTGAGAAATGGGGGATAATACGTAAAAAAAAAAGATTACGACGAATTTAGAACCTCCTCCTTTTTTTGGAGTTAGTTAAAAATAGTTGACGATAAAAACCTACCTATCCCCAAAAAACATACATAAAAAAGCTGTAAAAATAAAGTTGACAAACTTACATTTGCAGTTGAATAGCATTTTCTCCAATACATTTTGTTTAAGAAAATATGATATTCAAGTACATTTTATAAGTTGGTCGACTATTACTCGTAAAGTTGTTTAGCTGGTAGAGGGGGGGGACACTCGAGTCGAGCAAAATTTAACACTTTAAAGCTTAATATTTCACAAACGAATTTTTTTATCAAACAGTTGTTAATGGAAACTCACATTATTTTTTAAAGACCTATTTATTGATACCCCACACTAAGGGGTACGCGAGAAAAAAAAAATCCTCACTTTACGTGTAAGTATAGGAGGTACCCTAAAAAAAAATATTTTACGAGATTTTATTTTACCACTTTTTCGGCACAGCAATTCCGTATATTTACACCAAATTACAGCTCTCTAGTACTGTGCGTCTCTGAGCTAAACTGCGGACAGACGGACGGACGGACGGACGGACGGACGGACGGACGGACGGACGGACGGACGGACGGACGCGGACGGACGGACGGACGGACGGACGGACATGGCGAAACTATAAGGGTTCCTTGTTGACTACGGAACCCTAAAAAGACTACAAGCGATGTTTAAAAATGGTTCTTCATTCAAATTTATTTTATTGCTAAAGTGCCTTCTTTATTAAATATGCCATCGCAGTTCTACTTGTCAAGGTCAAATCTTTAATTCCCTTGTTTGAACGTTTTATCTCAAAAAAGATTTACGATACGCGACACAGACGTTAATGAGCCTAAATATTTAAACTAAGTAGTCTAGTCAGTTGAAAACATTTCAGAATACAGAATAAAACGGAATAAGTAATGGGCCGTATAATTAACAACGAATGATTCTTGTATTTCGTATTCTTGAGTAAAACCGTATAGCGACAAAGGTGACATGATTGATGAATGACTGATTTCGGGGCTGGGTGAAGATCTGACAATGCGGTGGAGTGGTCAGAATCCTGAGACCATCATCATCATCATCATCATATCAGCCGTAAGACTCCACTGCTGAACATAGGCCTCCCCTTTGGACTTCCAGTAGGACCGGTTGTAAGCAGCCTGCATCCAGCGTGATCCTGTGGCCTGAGCCACACTACCTTATCCTGAAATGCACTACTGTACTTCTGCGGAACCTGTCAAATTTTAGAAAGAAAATATATGAAGAGAAAGGGTGACGACAAGCTTACGATCTTGACGCAGCAAACGCACCGGGCATATAAAGGTCCAAGCGTGACAGATTCGTGGTCATCCGAGACACCTCTCTGAGACCTACAGAGGGGAGTTTTCTGCTCATTTCCCACTAGACTTTAGGTCTGAAGATCAAGCAGGCCGAAGCAGGAGATTGTACCAGATCCCGCTGCAAGTGCGCGAGAGAACAGTGTGGTGACTTTAGTTCGACCGAATCCAATATACCTTATCAAAAGAGTAGAAGATATCCACGAGAACGAGGATTTACATGGAGTGACAATCTTAGAAGAGTCACTAGTACAGCTGAGGAGAGTTGATAAGAATGGAGTTAAGTGGAGTGCAGTTAGAGATACTTTTGAACAGCATTATAGTAACCACGTAAGGGCTTTTAATGATGATGCCGTATTGTCACAAAGGCCATTGAAAATGCTAGAAGAAGATAATATAGAATAATTTGAAAATACTTTTAGATACAAACTTGGAGACTTTAATTCAAATTGAATAGACAACTTCTAGGCACGCGTGCTTTACCGTTGATCATTGCATACCATAAGGTAAAACGATGGTCAAACGCGAGCCAACAGAAAATTTAAAAAAAATTCGGGACCCATCTCATAAAGTTCTACTATGTCATTACCGGTATTTTCATTTATAGCAAAAGAAATATAATTACAGTCCAATCAAATGTTTAACAAGTTCTTTGCAGAATTCGATATGACAGTTTTAATAAGTCAAGTTTCACCTAGTTCTTGTCTTGTCCCCATTTCTTATAACAGAATCGATTCGTCTAATACCACATCGCTGAAGGGCACAGCCATTTTCTAGTAACTTTGAAATTGGTTTGGTGAACGTATTTCATATTTTCTATCACGGTTGTGAGAAATTGAAATGTCTTGTATTTCTATTGAGGGGATAGTTATAGTTGTTAAAAATTTACAAGATATTATGTTTCGGTCGCGGGACTTATTCCATTACCGAGACCCAGGAACTTAAAGGGCTAATATAATAATTAAGAACACCGTGGATTTTAGTCAGTACAAATCTGACAGTTGGTGGGTAGGAGGACACATTTATGATGATTTTACCACGATAAAAAAAATATATTAAATTTCTGCCAATAGATACCCGTTGGCGAACTACACTTTGGTAGTTGCAGTATAAGCAGGACATAAAAAGCAAAGGACAGAAAGTGAAAATGTGATATAATAGAGGAGTTTTTTCTCAAACAGGTTTCACTCAACTTTCCCTAATAATTTCCACCAAACGGAAATTTAAGAATTGCAAGCAAAGCCTTATTAATTCTTTAAATACTTTTCCCGTCACTAAATTCATGAGTCTGTTAAAATAATCAAATCGAAAAATCGTGAAATGTCAAGTCAAATTAATGAAGATCAATTAGGAACCCTTTTGCGACTTAATTTTATTAAATGCTAGATATTTTTGGAAGCCAGCAATTGAGTATCCTAAAAACCTTATATAACCTCTTTCTATTTATTACTGATTTACGGGTTCTCAGATTCTGGGGAAATATATGGCATTTGGAGTATTTGGATTATTTGAGCTGCGCAGATAATTTTTTTAGTAGATAATAAGGATACAAATCATAAGGATGATTTGATTTACATAATTGTAGAAAATCTCTACAAGAAAATGCTTCTCGTATGAACCGGTAAAGGTTGTCGGTACTGACCAGTATCAACCTATGTCTTTAACTTATTAGAGAATCTCATCCTGGGTTTGTACTGTATCCATAGTTATACGTAAACGTATCATAAAGTTTGTTTTAGCGAAGGAAGTAATTGAAACTCTTGATAAGATTCAGAAAATTGTTTTACTAAGGGGAAACTACAATACCTACCCGATAGTGTATTGGGGTAAACTGCAAATGGTCCCGTGACATAATTTTCAGAAAATAAAGTTATTATAGAAAAGTCGCATGAAACAGCTAGTTTAATATAAAACGTAGCACAAAACTCATACAATTACGATGCAAGAAAGAGGGAATGTTATTTCTTATACGTGAAGGAAATAAGAATAATGTCTTGCATACAAAAACAACAAACGACGCTCATTGGATAGTCTAGAAGCTTCTATAGCTGCAACCCCCTCTACTTGCGACACACTTTCGCATGGACCGCAGTATCATTAGTCAAGATCGACGTGAACTATTAGAACCTCATTTATCGAGGTTCAAACGATTAATTACTTCCGCTTGCCCGCAAGGAATATTTTACTAATTTCCTTAGATTAGACTGGGTCGTTTCTAATTTTAAAAGTTTCTGAACGCTTGAGTTTTAGTTGTTCCTCTGGGCTTAACTTAGCTTGTCTATGAGAAGGAAGATTTAAGACTTTGAAACGTTAAAGGTTGTTTTGTTAAGGCTTTCTAAAGAACAGAATCACAAATGATTGATGATAAAATAGGGTAAAATACAAAAATGATGAAAAAAACGATGTTATAGATTATTAGAGTTTCAAACGGTGGCGATCACAGACACTAACAAAGTTGGAACAAATTGGGTTACAACAAAAAAGTTCCTGGTCATCACTTCTTAAACCTTCCTTTACTATATTGGGGACAATTTACAGTTTATTTGAATCTGAATATAAAAAGCTTGCCAATAATCTTGCTGTTAAAAAGCTTGTATGACAAACATCTCCATTCGAGGCACCAGGGTAGCAGAAAAGGTCAGTTGTATAATCCAAAATACAATGTTCTTGTGTAGGAAAGAGTAACAAACATCAAACCATCCTCACTTTTCGTCATTATAACAATTAGTAGAAAGATTTCAATATACAAGCTACATTTGAACCACTTGCTAAATATAAATTCCTTCCCCTTGAATAGTTTTAGATAAAGCTGACCGGGATCCGACTCATTGACCTGAACGACGTCCATCAATTTATTTGATGTAATAAAATGCTGACTGTTACGACTTCTGTTTGAACTATTACGTATTGTACTAAACATTTTCCTCCTTATTAATAAACGTGTACTAAAGTTACGTCAAGGTTAATCCTTAAAAAATGTATAGTTAATACGAGGTTTATCCTGGTTGTAACTTTAGTCCACGTTTATTAATAAGGGGGTTTTTGTGTTCCGCTGATTTCAACTTTTCCAGAGAAAATAGGTTTTTGGAATTATTGTTATCAATCTAGCCGTATAACGAGAGCTAATGCACTGGGACAAAATAGGCTAAAAAAGAAAGACTAATGTCAGGCAAATAAACTTACGAGGCCAAAGGCATGAAGTGCCAAGAGGAGATGGAACCGTATAAAAGAAGATCTGGGCAGACATGGAGGCACTAATTAAAAATGCTTCTGACCAATAGAGAAGCACGTAGTTACAAAACCACTACAATAATTTGCGATGATTGCAAAAGAATTTATAATGAAGAGAAGTACGCAAACTGTTACCGCACACTACTTTAAGGACCTGAAGCCCTAGAAATGGCAAATGATAAACCAAAATGTAATAGAGCGTCTTTAATAAAAAACAACTTTTTGTTGTCATACCGTTTCATCCTTACACTGTTGAGTTTAAAGTTGAAAATTTATTAGAAACTGCTGAGAGTTAGCAACCAGAACGTACAAAAACGCTCTGTGATCTTTAATAGATTTTTAACTTTATGCGCTTGGATATTAAGTTTAAAATCTACTAGTCTATTGAAAACTACAAGAGCTTTTTCGTTTATCGCTTGCCACCTATCCTGGCCCTGTTGTCGACCAAAATTGACCCATTTAGAAAAAAAAACAAATCATAATCCCTTCCTACCTTTACATAAAAAATCCAATTTGGGTTACAGCTATTAATTTAGCCTATTCACCGGCTAACGACCAGTAAATGAATGGCCATCCACTCAGCAATGCATTCACCCATTACGTAGTAATAATTATGAATACAAAGCCACATCACTGCTCTACACGGTATTAATTGGGTGTTAATTGAATATGGTGACATGTTTGTAATTAGTTGTAGGTTATTTGTTTTGTTGTAAGGTTTCATTTGTGTTTTGTGAAAGGTGGGTAAGTTAATGTGTTTACAAGTTGAGTGAAGCAGCAACGGCTCAGGCGCAAAACGTCTCTTTCGCAGAATGTCTCTTTCGTAAAATGTCTCTTTCGCAAAATGTCGCACCTGGGACTTAAGAATAACATGATTTTTAAAACAAAAATCATTTATTGATGATGTAAAAAACTTAAGTATGTATCCTACTACTATTATAAAGGCGAAAGTTTGTAAGTATGGATGTATGGATGTTTGTTACTCTTTCACGTAAAAACCGATGAACGGATTTGGCTAAAATTTGGTATACAGATAGTTTATAACCTGGATTAACACATAGGATAGTTTTTATCCCGATTTTATGTTCCCGTGGGATAATTTTCGAGTTGTAGCGGGTGAAGCCGCTGGCAACAGCTAATGCCAAATAAAAACAATATCAATAGGTATCAAACATTTTACACGCATTCAAAATATAGATCAAAAGAATCAAAAAAAAATATTTTTAAGTCCCAGGTGCGACATTTTGCGAAAGAGACATTCTACGAAAGAGACATTCTGCGAAAGAGACATTTTACGAAAGAGACATTCTGCGAAAGAGACGTTTTACGACCAGGTGGCATTTTGCGAAAGAGACGTTTTGCGCCTGAGCCGCAGCAACATTATCTCTTTTCACGTTTTGGTGACTTAAAGCAAATGGATTATGACGTTAATTTTATGGATAAAATAAGTTCCTCGTTTTTCAGTTTCCATTTTTTTAACGTATGGCCAAATACGTTAAAGTCATGTTAAGGTCTCAGACTTTTTTCACAAATGATCCGGATGGATGAGGTCGCCCAAAAATATTGGACGAGACGACTTGGATGCTTACCATGATGGTTGCTTCAAGGATGCACAGCATAAGATCTCCTGTAAAGTATTGGAGGAAGCCTTTGCCAAGCAGTAGGACAGACAAGACAAAGACAAATAAAATAAAAAAATCGGTTGCCTGTAAAGTCGGTTTACTGGCGATAGTTGAACGTGACAACATCATAAGAAAATACTGCACTTGCGTTGCTATAAACAAACAATTGACACGCCGTTGCTATGGAACGCTACAGAGCGAGGCAACACCGCATGACGTCATCTTTTTTCGTGCGTGCAGGCGGTCTTCGAATTATAAGATATTACCTATCACGTCAAAAAAAATACACAATATTTTATGGCCACATGTTTGAGTCAAGTCATGTTAGTCAGTGTTAAATACGACCAAAGCAACGAACTAGTTTATCTTCCAACTGTTCTCGAAGTCACACACTTGTTCCCCACAAATACTACAGTACCAAACGATCTGTTTACTTAAGTTCTCTCTCACACACTATCAGTTGATCGCAGCTCACAACAGATTAGAAACTACAGTTAGAACTTAGTCACAAACTCTCTCGTTTGACTATAATTACTAGTCTCAGTAAAGAACAAGCTGAAAAGTGCAACAGAAATAAAAACAAGAAACGTTTTTATGAAAGACGGTATTATGGTGTCCAAAGGCAGACGATATTGTTGCTATACCTGAATCAGGTTGGCACAGAAGCCTTGAAGACCTTTTCAAATAGTATTTGCATTCGGGCTGTAGATGATGATGATGATTGAATAACTATTACTAGCACTGAAAACTCATTACACATAAACAGTGTGTCCGGAAACGAACTAGTGATATTTGCCAGCTCATAAATTTACACTGAAACGATTTAGCTCGCCCAAAGAATGCGACACCTGTAATTTTGGGAGTACATGCGTTAATGAAGGATTATGATCAACTTCGAAGCTCTTTTAATTTAGTCACAGATTGAAATTGTTTTGGATGTATGTTTGATCATTGAGACACAGAAAGGAGTTTTGCATAGGACTGAGAATATAGACTTTTTGTTAATGTTCGATGGTATTATCTTATTGTTATAAGTTTTACCTTCACATGCCTCCCATGAGCTGAGAAGAACCTGCTGTCAGCACTATACGTCACTAGACCAACTGACAGCAATGAGTAGTCTTTTCTTCTTATCCAAGTCACCTGCAAGAAAATATCAAGTTCAAAATCGTATCTCACAACACCAATGGAATTTTATACGTGAATGAATATTTGTGTTTTTATTTCGATATAATTTAAGTTTTAACATGAATTTGAATTCGTAGTTGATTCAAGGTATGATTCCAATCTCGGTAGCGTACAGTTGTACTCCCGCAACACTACTGGTCCTCATTGTATTCACTATAGGTTTGCATGAGACTCCATGCCGAGCTCGAATGCAATGCTGTTCGGGTACGACAAGGTAGGTGTTGTCTCGCCTGCCATTTGCTCAGAATTTGCGTAGTAGTCAGCAGGCAGTGCTGTGCACCACCATAGTAGCAGCAAAGAGATTCGAATCATACCTTAACAATAATCGCTCATAAATTCTGAACTCATTATGTACACAATCAGAAAAAGAACGATTCATAACATTAGGGCCCAAAAAACGTTTTCAGTAACCCACACAACAATTTGGAAGGGCCATTCATAACAATTATGATATAAAACGCGATGACTACCCACATGTGTTTATACGAGTTATGGATGTATATTTAGCTTAACAAATTTTTGTAATTCTCGCCCTTAACGAAACAACAAACATTCTGGTCGGAAGTTTGGGAAGTCATTCAAGAGTTTACAAAGTTACGGCTAAACTTCTATGCGTGTTTATACTCGGTTTTGTTAGAAAGTTTTTGAAGAATTTCGTTTTGATTGTTACCCTATATTGGATGTTAGAACAGAATTCTGAAGGAACTCGTTTAATAAAATACAAGCAAGCATTCAATTTTCTGTTTCGATTATTTTTGGGTTAACTGAATTTTTGGTTAGATTATTTTTGAAAGATCTAGAATGGCAATTAAGTGTTCAATTATGTTTAGGATTTGATAGCTTAGAGAATCATTAAAATATGAATTGTTATTGTAATAACATTTACTTTAATCAATAATATTATAAATCGGGAATAATTTATAAGCTGATTCAAATTAAAGAGACTCACTGGAGAATTCACATGTTACGAAACGATTCAAGATTGATTGAAGCATAATGTATAAATAGATGGATGGAGCTTCTCAAATGCTAGATCCCGTATTGTACAGAAACAAATGATTGTTACTTGTATTGTTTCAAGTTGCGTACTGTAATTCTCGGTTCTCCGCACAAACAGATTTAATGCTACAATCGGTACTGTTACGTTTGTTACACTACAGGTGGATTCTCCAGGTATAATATACCTCCATATACCTTGAAACAGATCGAATCATTGTTTAACTTTAAACGGATTATGTGTAAACATCGACATCTTAAAACTAAAACATCACTTAAATAAATTAACTTACCGTATTCTCGGTGATATCACTAACTTCGCAGTGCAGTATTGCAGTAGTTCCTATTTGAGCTATAACTGTCGTACAGTTTTCAGTCAAAAATATACCAGCTTTCCCGCCCTTCCCACTTAATTTATTAACGGTCGAGCCCGCTGAATCTCTGTACATTTTCTTAACTTTATTCATAGACTTAGATAGCGATGTTTCTTCTAACTCTTTTATAATTTCTTTATCTGTTATTCTATCATGTTTAGTGTGTCTCCCTCTACCTAATGTAACTTCATCTATAATGTTATCTATATTATGTACATCATCATTATATTCATTATCTACTAGTGAGGAGAGGCGAAGTGCTTTCGGTAACTTAGGATATGTTGTTAGAACATATTCTGTTGTTGTGTATACTTCTGTTGGCTCTTCTCTGACTGTTGTTAAGAAGGTAATTGTTGTTGGAGATGGTGATGTTGTAGTTGTTCTTCTTCTGTGACCTGTCAAAGAAAAAACAACACGTTAGTATATTTTTATAGTACCTATCTTGTCGACTTAGTGGTCGCAACTGCTGTTGTTGATCATGATATTTTGGCTTTGTTTCTCGAATCAGGCAAAGGATTTGTCAGTTTATCTGTTAAAAATTTACATGAAGTCTGAATTTATGCTCGGCTTATGATAATAGGGTCGCTCTCTATTGTAAGGGGCTTAAAAATATCTGGTGTACCTACTGTTGGGTACACCTCTAGGCACATCTCTGCCTAACTCCTCGAGGATAATAAACATTCGTTTTAATAACACATTCCAAAACATACGTAGCAGGTAATACTTTTACGAGCTTGGTAAAACCCTGAAATGTGAAATACGAGGAATAATGTGGAAATTACAACAATGCTTGAGTGGCGGGTCATTAGTCGTGCTTGTATTAACGGTATGATAATTTGTTCCGAAGCGTGTACTACACATTTCACGTGAAAGAACGATTAAAATTTGAACGTTTTATTTTTGTGTGTTTGACATAGTTTGGTGGATATTTAAATAATTATGTTTTTTGATTTATATAAAAGAGTATATAAATATTATTGTTTCATATGGGCATATTTGAGCGATAATCCGTGACTCTTTTATTGTGATTTTTAATTAAATAGTATGCACACGTAAGTGAGATTCCCTTGTGACTCTTCCAAAAGTGTGGCCAAAAAATTATTAATCATTCCAAAATATAATACCATCATTCCCATCAGCAAAGGTGGCCTCTTCGTTCAACTTTGTCGCCTGGTAGAAAGTTTCAGCACTGGCCAAGCTTTCAGCCTTTTGCACGAAGCAAAGGTTTGGCTAAAGCCAAAGTTTCGCTCAAACAACTGGATGTATCTACCAGTTAATATAAATAATAATATCGGCATTGGTGCTGCATATGCTGATCACGTTTAGTTTGAAATAAGCCAGCAAAGTGCTTTTTGTATTACCTTACTTTTAGATTAAGTCTAGGATTTCAATTAAGTTTATTTATTATCTTTGCCCGTACCTTTTAAATATCACAATTCACTACGCACATCTGAGCCTTGAGCAAATAATTGTATAAAAGCTACATTAATTTTAATGTTCTTTAATATTTTTGAACAGAAAATTCATTTTTCTAAAAAATAATTATCTCAACACTACATCACTGGACTTACAAAAATAATAGTTTCTCAAAAATGTCTATGAGGCCCGACGCTGCGTTACGCGGATGCACGCGCGGTTCTATACAAAAGTGCTCCGTCGCGGGGACCCGTGCGGGGACCCGCGCGGAGCCACGTGCGGAGACCCGCGCGGACGTCCGTCGCGGGGGCACGCGCGGTGCCACGCACGGGGCCACGCGCGGGGCCACGCGCGGCACCACGCGCGGGGCCACGTGCGGAGCCACGCGCGTGGCTACGCGCGGTTCAGTCAATAAGGGTGCTTATACACGGTGCATGTAACTGGAGCAAACAGAGAGCAAATTTTTTTTTATGAAGACTTTCGAAAAATTCCTCCGGTGCTGAAATTTGGAATATGGTGAGAGTAGGTGATACAGATTATACATGCACAATAATGCAATTTTTTTTAGCCGAGAAGTTCGGTTTTTTTACCAAAACATGAAAATTGCTTATTTATTTAACTCTCTGCGAAAAATCCCTCAGTCTCAAATTTTTTTGTAGTTAAAGGTTTTGTAGGTTTAAATGAAATAATAGGAAGAAAAAAAGTTAGAATAGGTAATTATAAACATCCAACTCGACTTCAGTGTCACTCCAAATCAACTTTTTACATATCGCGCTTTATCTTCTAGTGAGAATCTAGTGAAAAATTGCTCTGCCGATTTTTTTTTTATGTGATTTCTTATCCTTAAACACATAGGTTTGTTACGTAATCAGAAACTTTTTCCTTTTTATACAACATTATTTGATGTCAAATCAGTCAACAAAGACTATACAAGCACACCGTTCAAATGAACTAGCGACACTGCGTAAATCGGTCGCGTGTAGACGCGCGTGGCCACGTGCGGGGCCCCGGACGGGGCCACGGACGGGGCCACGCGCGGGACCACGGACGTGGAACCGCGACGGTTGCCCGTCGCGGGGACCCGTTTAACGCAGCGTCGGGCCTGAGGCCCGACGCTGCGTTACGCGGATGCACGCGCGGTTCTATACAAAAGTGCTCCGTCGCGGGGACCCGTGCGGGGACCCGCGCGGAGCCACGCGCGGAGCCACGTGCGGGGCCACGCGCGGGGCCACGCACGGAGCCACGTGCGGGGCCACGCGCGGGGCCACGCGCGTGTCTACGCGCGGTGCATGCCAGCGGTAACACGCACGGGCTTGTTCAGTCAATAAGGGTGCTTATACACGGTGCATGTAAGGGTCGATATATACTAGCGCAGAGTCGAAGCGCATCGAAACGTATTTCTAAAACTGAACATAACAATTTCAACCTTAACTCCACAGCGTAAAGCACATTTATTATTTCTAAGATTTTAAAAAGTGAAGAACGCTGATCGTGAATCGTGAAAATCTTAGATGTAATGTGTGCGTTACGCTGTGGACTTAGGTTGAAATTGTTATGTTCAGTTTTAGAAATACGCTTCGATGCGCTTCGACTCTGCGCTAGTATAAATCGACCCTTACTGAGAAAACAGAGAGCAATTTTTAGGGTTCCGTAGTCAACAAGGAACCCTTATAGTTTCGCCATGTCCGTCCGTCCGTCCGTCCGTCCGTCCGTCCGTCCGTCTGTCCGCAGTTTAGCTCAGAGACGCACAGTACTAGTCTAGAGAGCTGTAATTTGGCACAAATATACGGATTTGTTGTGCCGAAAAAGTGGTGAAATAAAATCTCGTAATATATATTTTTTAAGGGTACCTCCAGCACTTACACGTAAAGTGAGGATTTTTTTTTCTCGCGTGGGGTACGCGAGAAAAAAAAATCTTAAAATTAGTGTGGGGTATCATTAAATAGGCCTTTAAAAAATAATGATAGTTTCCATTAACAGTTTATTGATAAAAAAATTCGTTTGTGAAATATTAAGCTTTAAAGTGCTATATTTTGCTCGATTCGAGTGTCCCTCTACCAGCAAAACGGTTATGTTTGGGGGTGTGAAAAAATTCACAATTATAGTATATATAACGAAGTTTAAAAGAAAATTATCACGACTAAGTAGGCTTTACAACTTTACGAGTAGTAGTCGACCAACTTATAAAATGTACTTGAATAATATGTTTTCTTAAACAAAATGTATCGGAGAAAATGCTCTTCAACTGCAAATGTAAGTTTGTCAACTTTATTTTTACAGCTTTAATAAGTATGTTTTTGGGGATAGGTAGAGTTTTTATCGTCAACTATTTTTAACTAACTTCAAAAAAAGGAGGAGGTTCTAAATTCGTCGTAATCTTTTTTCTTATGTATTTTCCCTGATTTCTCAAAGACTCCTGGACCGATTTTGAAAATTCTTCTTTTTAAAATTCTTCTTTTTAAAATTAAATTCAGCGAATCAGTTTAGTTAGGTCGCATGAGTATTTTGATGGGCAACTACGGAACCCTACACTGTGCGTGGCCCGACAGGCACTTGGCCGGTTTTTTTTTTGTATGAAGGCTTTCGAAAAATTCCTCCGGTGCTGAAATTTGGAATATGGTGAGAGTAGGTGATACAGATTATAGATGCACAATAATCCAACATTTTTTTAGCCGAGAAGTTCTGTTTTTTTTACCAAAACATGAAAATTGCATATATAATATAACTCTCTGCGAAAAATTCCTCAGTCTCAAATTCTTTTTGTAGGTATTTGTTTAAATGAAATAATAGGAAAAAAAAAGTATAAGTTAGAATAGGAAGTATAAACATCCAACAAATGTTCGATTTCAGTGTCACTCCAAATCAACTTTTTACATATCGCGCTTTAACTTGAAATTGAAATAAAAATCTTCAAATTGAACTAGCGACACTGCGTAAATCGGTCTCCGCGACGGGGACCGTGGCATGCCCACGGAAACAAGCCGCGTATCCACGCGCGTGTCCCCGCGCGGCGCCACGCGCGGGGCCACGGACGGGGCCACGGACGGGGCCACGCGCGGGACCACGGACGTGGACCCGCGATGGTTGCCCGTCGCGGGGACCCGTTTAACGCAGCGTCGGGCCTAAATCATTATGTTTTCGGTAAATTGAAAATCATAAGTTTTATCGAGATTTTAAGGACCCAATTTTCAAGTTCCAATTTTCGAAAATTCGTGTTCGTTCTAATAAAAACATTCTATCTTATTGATTCTGTAGCTATATTGATATTAAAAAAAAAAAGGTTGCACTCCAGGAGTGCCGGTAGAAGTGAAAACTTTTTTGTTACTATGTTTTATTTTTAATTTGAATGACGTCTTACTCATTTTCGATCAGGGTCACGTGACCCTGACGCGAGTTTTGGTCACGTGACCCTGACGCGAGTTTTAAATTTTTTACCCATTACAGAAAAAGTGTACAACGCCGCTAAAGAAGTTTTCACTTCAAAAAGAGATAGAGTTTGAATGCACGAGGTAATCTTCTGATTTAGCGATATATTAGAAATTTCGCTTTCAATAATTCCAGAAGTTTCTCGATCAAAATGAGACTCTTTAGTTAGACTAAAAAATCCATCATCCTTTACATAATTATACTAAATTTTTAGCATAATATCTCTTAAAGCTTCAAGCTCAACTTGGTCTTAAAAACTAAACACATGCCTTTGTGTACCTACAATGACCTCTACAAATGACGTCATCACCGTAATATCACGGGCTCATAGCATAACAGTAATACAAAGGCAGGTCCCAGGTAATCCCTTCGGCAATCAGACCTGGATTAGTGGAGTTACGGCCGACCGATGTTGGCGTGACCGATGGGAATTTGTCGGACGATGAATTTATGTCATTGTGATGCCCTTTGGTGTATCAGTCATGTTTGTAGGGGATTTTGTTCTACTTTTTACCCTACTACGGCAAAGGCAAAAGGAGGGTTATGATTTAGACTGGTATGTATGTATGTATCTATGTATGTTCCCTCATATCTTCTAAACTACTTATAATTACATGACAAATGAAGTGTCGTTAGAAGCGTATCAGTCAGGTGACGTGTCACCAAATGCCGAAACCAATGCCGGGCGTGAGAGGTCTCCGCCTATCGCCGCCGTGAGGACACGTCGGTGCTCTGCCCAAGCGGGGCAGTCTTGCACCGTATACTCTACTGTATCCTCCGGGCAGTGGTGGCACCCGGGCGTTTTCTCCCTCCCTATCAGACACAGGAACCTCCCGAAACTTCCGTGTCCGGTGAGAACCTGCGTCATCCGATAGGTCAGGACGCCGTGCCGTCTCTCCAGCCACTCGTCAAAGAGGGGTCTTACCGCCGCGATTGCGGCGTGCCCGGACCTCGGCTGGGACAGTCGTCCCCTCCATACTGCCTTTAGATCGCGCCGGAGCTCTTTCCGCCGCGCCTGTGGGATAATTTGAGGGTAAAACGAAGGTGAAACAGCTGGGAGCAGCTAGTAATACATCAGTAACAGCAACGTTAAGTGCTATTCCATGTATCAAAACGACATAAATAAACGAAAGGTATCAGAAATGTTACAGAACTTTGACCTTTACCTCCTTAATAATTAATACCCTACTCTTATATCATAGTCTACAAACTTCCAAGTTACATATTACGTAAGGTACATTGGCATGCTCTCTAAAACATGAGCCAGTGACCTTTATATCCTAAGACTGAAAGACTATAATCGCTAGAAGTTTGTTTGTAGAACTTGTGGAAGTATGTAACACACTACATTGTTACACACGCCTTGGAATGGGCATCTAAAGCACTTTCACAGTTATTATGTCTTGTGACTGGGACTGTAGCATTAAAATGTAATATGATAATTCAAAAGTGCCTGCAAACTGTGACTTTGTTGTTTTTAAACTTATATAATAGAAAAATGTAAGTAATGATATTCACAAACAAAAATTCGAACCTCCTCATCATCATTTGATTTGGATTCAATACATTCGACGCTCTTTCTAACCGAACAACCGAGATTCTTATCGACGAGGGTTGAATTCTTCAAGTCATTTCAAAAATTTCATGGTGCCGTTTTCCTTTTCATAGAAAATATCTTTGAAATTCGCGACGCATATGATAAAATATTTGTAAAATAATGTAGGAGGTTATTATCGTTTCCGCTCCTTATTCCCATGTCCACCCTGTATACTTTTTTAATGGGACAAACCCACCACACTGTTCCCATAACCACTGCAACTCCTGAA
The DNA here is from genome assembly GCA_036375495.1 of Agrotis segetum. Taxonomy (NCBI): domain Eukaryota; kingdom Metazoa; phylum Arthropoda; class Insecta; order Lepidoptera; family Noctuidae; genus Agrotis; species Agrotis segetum. Next base: position 4,016,392 of record JAQSVV010000031.1, read on the forward strand.
AGCTAGAATCAACAGTGGCAACCACCAGAAAAGCGCCTAGACAATGAAGCTCGACGTATCCCGGAGAATGAATTTACCTGTCTTGGATACTGCATCAAAATTAATCAGAAAAAAAATAGTGGAAGAGTAGGAAAAAAATTGTTTCCACTTCCCTCCATGCAAGCAGGGGACAGAACAAAACAAGGCCAACAGGCACAAAGGGACATTACAATTGGGAGAAGCCCAATTGCCTAGCACTACGGGTAAAAATGACTTATAATATTGTAGGTCCTAAATTGTGAGCTGCTATATTTGATTCCAATAATACCATCCTGTATACTGTAAGATAGTCTACTATGTCACTAGGTCATGCAGTAGCCGTTGGAAATAGACCACGGTTTCAATCCACAAGAGACGCCTGGTGCGATTAACGGATTCTATTAAGTGGATAGATTGCAGTATTTAGTTGTTCACTGATAAAATCATGCTGCACTGTAATAAATATTGTGCAGTTTGGTTCATTGTGTCACTATGGCTTCTAGCGAGTCTTTTTCATGACTGAGTGGGACTATTTATCTCGGCCTAAGTAACTTTCTTGTATATAAATATTCAGAATCTCACAATTCATCATCATCATCATCTCAGCCGTTGGACGTCCACTGCTGAACATAGGCCTCCCCTTTTGATCTCCACACATACCGGTTGGAAGCGACCTGCGTCCAGCGTCTTCCGGTGACCTTTTTAAGGTCGTCTGTCCACCTTGTTGGTGGACGTCCTACGCTGCGCTTGCTAGTCCGCGGTCTTCACTCTAGTACTTTTCGACCCTATTAACAAGCGGAAAATTATTCGTAAACTTACTAGACAATTAAAGAAGTTACTCTATTTTGTAAAACTTATGATCGATATAAATGTTGGAAATAATTAAATTTGAGTTGATTTGAAGTGACTGCCTAGCTAGTCTGGAGGTCGCAAGGGCTTTGGAATTTTCCTAAATGTGTTTATCAATATTTTGGTGTACATTTTTGACATGTAACTCGTATTTTAGGCACAGTTTTGCTAGACTTTTCGGGATTATAAGCGCGTTGTTATGATGTCACGTTTTTAAGTAAAGAGTTACAATTTTTTTGTACTTTTAGTGACAAATTAGTAGATATATCACCCGTGTGTTGGAAAGCCGTCACCGTAGTGAGTAGTCTATAGACGCTACACAAGAGGTATCGTTTGCGCCTGTTCACCCCTGCAACCTTTTGATGGTGTAAAGAAAATAGGAGCGTTGTTCCGATAGTCAAATGTATAATTATATGTTTACACCGTGGATTCAGCTGTTGGTACAATGATTCTTCAATAACTAAAAATCTATAATGATATTTTTAAAGAAACGAAAAAATTCAGATTGCGAACAGGGCTCGCACCTGCGTCTTCTGGATAGGTACCTACTCCAGACGACTTAAGCCTCATTTAGACGATGCAAGAACTCGAACGCGAGTTGCGTTACATTGCGGAATTTATAAGTAGAACAAATTCAGATAATGAAACAAATTCCGCAATGTAGTGAAAATCGCATACGAGTTCTTGCTCCGTCTAAATGGCGCTTTAATCAACTAGGCCATCGCAACCACTACTCACAAAGCTGAAATTTATAGTTCCCTTGTTTTTTGAACGCTGTTTCCCAAAACAAACTGCTTTTAAAAATCTGTAATCCTTCCTCTTTCTATATTTTTGTCAAAACTACATATACAGCCAAAAAGCTAGTACTACCACAGATTCTGGAATATTCTTTTATCCTAGAGCTTCATTTCAAATAAGTCCCGGTTCGAACGTCGTTCGCAGAGCTCAAAATGTCCATTCTTATGACGTATAATATAGATAGGCGTCGCTGCGTCAGCTTTCATTGAATCTTTCACAGAATTTCCTGCAATTTTTGACTTTAAGCTACAAATTCAATATGTTAGAGATCAGTTTATACGTACTAGATTTTTCCTACATAGTTACCAAGACTTTGTCATGTCACATCGTGTAAGAATCTTTATTGAAATTTTCATTAACTGCCTCGCTTTTCCCAACTATGTAAGGAATGCCTTCTAGTGTACCTGAATGCATGAAAGTGTATTTTACATAGAGTGACTGCATCTCCACAGTTAACACTTTTGACAAGATTGCTTGGACAAATCTACCGCACTATTCTCAAACCACAGTAACTCTCGAAAGCCAGAAACAATAGTGACCACCACCAGAAAAGAACCAAAACAAAAAGAAAGATTACGAATTTAACCGTCGTGGATCGAAAAGTAATTAAAAAAAATAGCAGAGGAGCAAAAAAATTCTATGCCTATGTTCAGCAGTGGACGTCCTCCGGCTGATGTCGATGTTGTTGATGAAAAAAAAATGTAATTTCCACTTCCCTTCATAATAAACTTTTAACCGCCAGACTTCATATCAATTTAATTGTCGTGGCAGGCTACGAATCGGTGAAATACATGTTCCTCTCTTTCAGTTCCTCTTAAGCTCCGATTTGTAAAAAAAAAGTATTATCTAATATCTTTAAACGAGCAATTCTTGTATATTTATATATAATCAGGATCTCGGAAACAGCTCCAAGGATTTTCATGAAAGTTACAGATTAGGAGTTTTTCGGCTCAAGGAATCGATTTATCAAGGTCCCAGGTTCGAGAAAAGCTCGGTTCCCAAAATATAGACATTTTAAAAACCGAGCGAAGCTCGGTCAACCGGATATTAATTATAATACGATTATCTACATAAACAGAGAGACATAAAATAGACGTAATAAAATCAAACAAAACAACAAATATCGTGAATATTCTCTGTTGGATAATAATATATATCCGACCCTGGCAACAAAAATCGTGAATATTCTCTGTCGAATATATCCGACTCTGGCGTAATGGGCCGAAAATATTTGCCGGATATATCCGACGTTGGCGATTAGTAGGTTAAGCAGGGGGGACACAAGGCCAATAAGCACAAAAAAACATTTAAAATTGAAGCTACAACCGGTTATCTGACTTTCGAACTACTACTTTTTACACCTGTCAAAAATCTACAAATGGCAGCCAGAACCAACGGCTTAACGAGCTCTCCGAAGCTGAGTAAACTCGGTATGTGACTAATGACCTGACCAGTTGATTAAGGGTAATCCGTAGGCCAAATTTGACAAGCTCGGGTTTGTATTCACGTCAATGACCTTGAGACCTTTTGCGTATATAGTTTTAGGTTAGCATTTTAGAGGAGCAGTGCAGTGGTATCGGCCCCAACTTACGAGTTGTTGGTTGTAGGTTCGAACCCAGCTTGGCGCATTACTTTGTGTAATTTATTTCACCACCACTGCTCTCAAAACGGTGAAGGAAAACATCGTGAGGAAACCGGCATGTCCTAGAACTATCAAATTTAAAGACATGTGACATCTAGGTACTAACCCGCACTGGGCCACTCCCTCTCACAGAGAGGAGGCTTGTGTCCCAGCAGTGGGAACATTACAGGCTGATGATGATTTAAGAGGCAAAAAAAGGCAAAAATTATGTAACTAAAAAGAAAAATACCTTAAAAGTTATACCACAAATTAATTTAAAACATTTTTATGAATTATTTTTTTACCCACGGCAGAATAATATTACAACCAGATATTATTATTAACTGCTTCAAAAGCCTTGAAATATTATGTTATTATGATAAAATATTTCTAGAATATTCTACATCTTTTATGTTCTAAAGGAACGCTTCTAAAGCTTTATTTATTTCGTCTATAATAATCTGTTATTATGTAAAATATCTAGATACAACATTTTCAAAGGAGAATGGATAAAATACTATAGTTCAAAGTAATTTATAGGAGTTTGTGTCGAGGTTTTGGACTTGTTCATTATTTCTGTTTAAACCTATAATTAACTGCTTGGGGCTAATTTAAAATGTTTTATCAATAGGTAGCCATGATAAATATAATTTTTTCAGTATAAAATGTTAACTTACCATGGCTCTTTTTTTTGTTTAAGTAATTTTACCACGCTATAAGGTGCGTCGGTCGAGAAACAAAAGGAGCGTCCATACAGAGCAATCAGCCTCGCGAGGCAGATTGCTCGCGCGGCAAATGCGTCGCGAGGCTGCTCGCTCTATGCGGTAAGGTCGAGCAGATCATTTTAATGAGCGTGCTGGCGAGCTTTTTGCCGAGCCGTCTGTCAAATCTGTCATTTTCATAAAGAATAATTAATTAACAGCCGTCGACTAGAACGTTCGCTAGAAACTTTAACTTTATGCTTGGTTCAGTTCGATAAAATTAAATTTGTGAATGCTCTATATTCTGTTACTGCAAAATGCTAAAACCTATCCCCATTTTTCGTTGGTTTCAAACAACGATACACGGCCCCTGTCATTAACCCATAGATTTTTAACAAGCTCCTAATTTCACTAAAAATTTATGAAGGCAAAAATTAATAAATATCTGGTTATCCGAGCTTCGCTCGGATTTTAAAATGTCTATATCTTGGGAACCGAGCTTTTCTCGAACCCCTAATCTGTAACTTTCATGAAATCCTTGGAGCCGTTTTCGAGATCCTGATTATTTTATATAAATATACAAGAATTGCTCGTTTAAAGATATTAGGTAAACACTGTCTTACCTTTCTTGTGATGCCTCGTAAAATTCCCAAACACACTCCCAAGCCGTTGTTGATTTCTCGTCGTGCAAAGCTCCAACGATTTCAAATCATCCGCATTCTGCGCGACCAAAATGGAAGACCTCTTCGACTCCATAGCACCTGTGTTCACTAGCAACTCGGCTTCAAGTAAAAGAACAATAGTGGCGTAGAGTAGTTTGAGTTCTCTACAGCAAAGCATTGTTTTGGCACTATATTGTGGTCACATTGGTAGCACTTCACATGGTAAACTTAAATTAATAGTCATTTTAGGCACTGCTATCTTCTTTTGTTTGGTTTTGGATGTGGCGGGTGCTGGCGCATTCTGGAAAGATAGAAAGAAAGAAATATTAGATTTCAATTAACACAACAACAGAAGCTACGACTGGCGGCTTTTTTTTCCTCATTTAAGGCTATGCGCTGCGTTAGGCGCCCACCTAACGCAGCGCACGGCCTTAGTGGGTACAGCCGTAACGTCTAACGTAGCGTAATAACATTGTGTTATTTCGCAAACAATGATCATGATTATGGTGGTTGGATAATAAATATCTATAAATATGCGAAGGCGGCAATCGACGATAATTTGCTGTCATTTATTGAAGAAATTAAATGTTATGAAAAATATTTAGTTTTAATTCCGCGTTTAGTCGCGGATTTAAAACTAAATATTTTTCATAACATGTCATGGATTTCCGCAAAGTAACGCCTGATTCCATTATTTATTTATTGAAGAGTTTTCCAAGATCCCATCATCAGGATCCTGACCTGATTATCAAAGAACCATCTGCTAAGTTTACCTTTTCAAACAAGCGAAAAATGTTCGAAATCGGTAGAGCCTTCATCGAGAAATCCATAAAAAAGGTTTCCTACGCAACATCCTCCTTTTTTTGAAGTCGATTAAAAAGATATAGGGTTTTTTGGACTGATAAAATTAAACATAATTTTTGTCATTCCCAATGACAAAAATTCACAAAATAATTTATTAGCTAAGAAGAAAGTCAAATATTGTTTTAGTTTTTATTGCTTTAAGCGCCAACAACTCAGGAAGTTGCAATATATCATGCAAAATTTATTGAATTAGAGCCCAAAGTTATATTTATTTTCCACCCTTGTATTTGATATCAACATGAATCTACAAGAATTTAAAGGTAAATACAAAGCTAAACAGATCTCGCAACAAAACTAATATTAACTAAACATAACATAAGAAGGTAGCTACATAAATATAAACTCAGTTTACATGTTAATCATTATTTTCATTAAGATAATTATTAAAACAACTCCACTACCTCTCAAAGACGCTAAATGAAGAAGTACTTAACCAAAGTATGTTAATAAAACCAGCCAAGTGCGAGCCGTACTCACGCACAAAGGGTTCTGTAGCATTACCAATAAAATAGTTAAAAAAATACGTGCGGCACTCGGGGACTGCCACGTACAGAATTCCCAGATCTCACTTCCAAACTGGGTCGAAATTTTCAACAGGTTATGGGACCAGCACGCTTCCACTGTGCTACTCTACTTTGTTGTAGGAGATTGTGAAAACCTCCTTTTGTAGCTTGCTGTTTAGAATGAGTAAGAAAAAGTAAATTCTGGAGACTTCGGCAATCATAAAAACATCCGTTAAAAAGGCATTTTTATGATTGCCGAAGTCTCCCGAACTGAAACGGCTAAGACATTTGAAAATTCACAAAAAAAAAAAAAAAAACATACCCGAGGGCCCGATCAATTTCTCATTTTGTATGAAAACCCATTTTTTTAATTTCCAAAATTCTTAGAACAAACATTGTTCAGTAACATGGGCTGAGTTACCCCGAGAGGATTTTCGCATTTAACATTACACGTTGTTACTTATAATATCATTGACACGTTGTATATTTCTAACATTGTCATGCTGTCTTTATACCGTAGACAAAATAGTGCCATGCTACGCATGCTAGTGACAGACAAACACACGGAACAACAGACGGACGGACAGTGCGGTCTTGGTAATTGAGTCCAGTTTTTACCCTCTAAGTACGGAACCCCAAAAAGTGACATTAGTACTTGTAATTAAGGTCTGAATTGTCAACTCAGTCCTTTTGTTACGTGTCTTAATGAAAACGTGAGGGTCGCGACTTGTGTGTGTAATGTTTGTTTTATGGTGGCAACAAAATGTGTAATTAAAAGGCATTTTCTTTGAAATAGTTTATTTATTCTTCTGGTCTTCTTTTCCCAATAGATAATGAATGTTTTCTACAACGATTGAAAATCTATTAAACAAAAACAGATTACGGTAGAACGGTATAGCTGTTAGAAATATTGAAAAAGTACTTGAGTGTGATTTTGAAGCTAGATGTTGGTATCAAAAGATGCGATTTTTTTGGTCCCAAAAAAGTGTAGGCACTATTACCATTACGAAACCTTTATACTTATAAAATTTAATATATTATCTAAAGAGAGAGAGAAAACTAGTGAGCCAGATAAGTTGGTTTTTACACCTCGCCAGGCGCAAAAGTACGAATTAATTTCCTAACATTATTTTTATGGCAACTCACGCCACACAAAAACAAACGCCCGTGTAATAGACTAGCTGAGACGACGAGCAGCGGATGGAATCGCGAAGAACAGTTAGCTAGGAACTAAATTCAAACTCGTCACTCCACTAAAACTTTGGAAGTCATTCAATCACCGTACACTCCCTAAATATTCAGTATCTAACGTTCACCACAGCAAGTGTAATCAACTTCACGACCATTTACCAACCCCTTACTTACCTAGATTGAAAATCAATACATCTTTATCGCTTTTACCCAGAACTGATTGTGAGACCTTCAGACTGCAAAGCTGAACGAGCAAGCGGAGCGCAAAGAAAAATACAACTGTTATTCGTAAACATACATTTATACATACCCTCTTAAATTTATGGTATCCTAGTACGTTCTTTGTTAGTTTATAATGTACAAAACAATATCAATTAAATAACTTGAAGTCTCAAACAGCGATGTTTGGTGATAGAGGTTTATCAAGCACTATTAAGGCATGGTAGGAACGAGAAAAATATTCCATTCCGTCGCCAGATGGTACACTCTCCTTCAGAGGAATCTCACCCCCCTTGGAAGTGATGTCACTAACGAAATAGGTGAGTTTTCTTTGAAGCTTAGGTTACCATACAATCGAGTTTTTTTCTCATTCGTTCTTAGTGGGGATAAATTCAGTGGTAACAAATGAGAAAAGACGTTTGAAATATGGCTTCGTAAAGCGAAGTAAAATATAAAAGAAATATGCAAGATACCCGAGTCACGGCACTTGGGAGGAATCCATTTGACTCATCATCATCAGCATATAATGTTCACATATACCGGTTGGAAGCGACCTGCATCCAGCGTCTTTCGGTGACCTTTATAAGGTCGTCTACCTTGTTGGTGGACGTCCTACGCTGCGCTTGCTAGTCCGTGATCTCCACTCTAGAATCCCGGAGTGAGAGTTATATATGAGTAGAGCCATAATTGTTTTCTCTATTTCATCTTACCAGAGTTGTACGAGCTAGCTAAGCGGTGCGAGGTTTCTAACACAGCTTTAACTGGCTTCGAGTTTTAGAGCCTTCATTCTATTTCAATTTAAATCGATACACTGAACAATCGAGTATTTAGTAATTCAGGCCAATCTTCGTCCATTTGTAGTTCTAGAAACGTTTCAATGGAATGAAAACAAAGTTTCTGGGAACTAGGTGTAGAACCTACTGACCTAATTGCGGTTTAGTTTTTTTTTTTTGGTTGCGTTTTGGTGGATTGTACTCAACGCACTTTTGTATTTAATTATCATCACTATCAATAAATATATTATTATGCCACCACGATTTGAAAAGTTATTTCTATAAAATTAGATTTTTTTATTGCCAGATTATCGCGAACCATAGTCAAAACCTTTTTTTTATTATTTTAAACATTGTCTCGTTTCTACATATTCATCATCATCATCATTAGCCGGAAGACGTCCACTGCTGAACATAGGCCTCCCCCTTAGACCGCCACGCCGAACGACAATTCACCACTTGCATCCATCGGCTGCCCGCGACCCTCGTGATGTCGTCGGTCCACCTAATGGGAGGTCTGCCCACGCTGCGTCTTTCGGTGCGTGGTCGCCACTCGAGACCTTTTCCCCATCGGTTGTCAGTTCTACGAGCGATGTGGCCTGCCCATTGCCACTTGCACTTGCTTTTTTTTTTTCTTCTACGTATTGTATTTTGTATACTCTTTCGTCTTCAATTTTAGTTTCTATGGTGTTACGCCACGCGTATTGTTTTAAATTTGAACAGCTCTCTTAATTTAAACGTTTCGTTTCAACAAAAATTATCACATTAATTTGACTCAAAGTGTCTGTAATTAAAAGCATCTAATAATAGCTCAAAATGAGTTGTGTTTGAGCTAATATTTTCGTTTTCAGAAAGCAATTATGTAGAAATAACACCTTTCTGTGCACACCTTACGCAATTATTTATTTTCTTTGGGTAACAACCTAGCGCTATATACGCCTTCTGAAAATAGGCCGTGTGAAAGGAAACGTGACGTGTTTATCATTTAAAACACAATGTGTTACTTCACACTTTATTAAAACACAATTACTTGAACACATAATTATTAAATGGCAATTAATTAAAATGGAATGTTTTATTATCCTAGACGTCAATCTGTTACAATACTGATTTGACATTACTGTCAACATGTTGGTCGTAGAAGTTTGCCACTTCAAGAATAAACGGAACCAAACATCACCGTTAGGGAGCGTCCACATCTAGCGTATGCGCAGCTCGCGTGCCGCAGTCACGGCAATGCAATGAATGGTGTAGTACGGCAAAAGGCGCGCGCGATCTGCACGCGCAGCTCGCAAACGGCGTGTTTGCGAGCTGCACGCGTGTGTGCTCACAGTGCATTTACGGTGCATTCGCCAGATGTGGACGCTCTCTAACATGTCAACAAGGGATTGAAATATTGGAGTTAGTAGGGCGTAACTGCGGTGTTTTAATTTGTAAAGCGTCTGCTGTAATGGGGGTCTAATCTCTAAGCACGAAACCCGTGGTTTCGGCATTAGTGACAGGCGAAGAATTAATATACTATTTGACAGTTAGCTCCATTGGGGTCCGCGCCAAAAGAAACTAGCGCCACGTCAAAAGAACTTCAGTCGTGGCAGCATTTATTTGTGGTGAGATATGTTCGTACTATCTTATTGAATCCGTTATTGAGTCTTCGTTGACGGACTTTGAAAGTAGATACCCAGAATCAGAATGTTTACAGGTTGAAGTTTTCGCAATCTTTTTTTTTCCCTCAAAAATCTTAAATATTGTAAAATATACCAGCAACGAATGATACAACTATCAATAGCCACAGTCTATCGCTTCAAAACCTACTAACAAAAATAAACCCTGACTGCTATCCCGGAAGGTAGTGGGCAGGACAAAATGTTTGTGTGATGAGCACGATCATTTGTTCTGTGCCTGGATGTAATTGATCTATAACAATTATGTATGTATATAGAAATATATAAGTATGTTTATCAGTTGTCTAGTACCCATAACACAAGCTCTGCTTAGCTTGGGACTAGATGGCGTTGTGTGATAGTTGTACAATATAAAAAAAACAAGAGTCCATCACATTCAGAAAATCTAATGAGAAAACGTAAAGTGCGAATAGGACCAGCTTAACGTAATGTTCAATTCCCTGTAATGGTTCCCTAGCAGGTGCAATACACAGATGTGACCGGCTTAAGGTTACAGCTATTGTATTTTCCTTGAGGTTTAAGTACAAAATTGTGTTTGTAAATCGTAGGAAAATGGGTCAGTTTTCTTGTATGTTGTGGAATTTAAACTCTTTTCTTTTCGTATTATGGAACACGAATACGCGCGCCGGAACAGGAGCTCTTTTTTATGGTGTGGTAAAATCGTCAATGAGTCCTCCCACCCAGGGCAGGGCGGGCCCTACTTACAGAATTGTACTGACTAAAATCCATGGTGTCCTTCAATAGCCTTTACGTTCCGGGGTCTCTGTATTCGTTAGGCTTCTGGCCCTCTAAGGCCATCATCGTGCTGAAACTCTTTGAGACATTATCCATGGACGCCCTCATGCTCGCGCTTACAGTGGCGGGAGATCGTCTTGCGTCTGTTGCCGCGGGCGTCTACCACTGCGGCTCGGCTGTGAGGTGGTTTCATGCTAAGAGATGAGACCCCAGGAAATGGGAGTTCTTCGAGATACGACCTGAGCTCTTCTTTCTTACAGTCACTAGTCTGAAAACAGGCGTACGTCACGCACTTATTCGATGTCCCGATCCCGCCAGCCTTTTGTTGTGTGCCGATGAAAGCAGTATGCCCATCAGTTGTATGACGTCACCCTGTCCGATGACGCCATATTTCAGTATTCGTGTCATGTCTCTCATTTCAGCTTTGTCACATATTATAACCTTGTTATGAATTAATTTTAGATTTAGAATTGCTATTAGTTTTGCCAGTGGAAAGAGTGAATAGGTTACTTCTAAGCAAACGTTCTTGACCGTCAACCACATCATAACCAGACGACACAGTAGTCAAACGCAAACCTATCTCTAAATGAAAAAAAAAAACTTGAGAGGTGTCAAGGGACACCAGGATGGAACGAAGTTAACAAAAATAATCGTCGCAACACCACACTGTTCAATGCGAAATAGAAAGACGAAACGAAAATATCTGGCTAGCTTTCTATTAGAGAGTCACGAGGAACGGGGGTTGAGTGAGGAGTACGGGGCGCGGTGTGCAGGCGCGAGGTGCGGGTCGAGGCAAAAAAGTGTCGTGACAACTTTTCGTACGATTTTTTTCCGTCTAGCCCCCTTTCACAACGCGCGATAAGGAACTTCGTTCCAAAAAGTATTGATTCTGACAAAGAGTGTATCGAAGAAGAAGAAAGAAATAAAACAGTACTATAAGCATTATTTCTTGAAATAACTTTGAAATAAACAATCGTTTCGGAGAATATAAAATAATACATTTCTGAATAATAGATAATTTTACAACATTTTGAAACTGAAAAGACCTTTCAACTGCTAGTCCACAACAAAGAATACTGCCTACAAAAAAATAGATTCATCCTCACAGCCCACACATTATAAGCCTCTTTCATCCCCACATCAGTACGATTAGTATTCACATCACACGTCAATATACCCATCCCATTTGGCCGACATTAGACATCTAATAACATCAAAAATCTATAGAAGAAACAGGAAAACGTGACGCTACGGAAAAGCATTTCAAATAACAAGTTATTCATTATAAAAACTATGTTCCTTTTAAACAAAAGCTTTTATTCTTAAAAAGTACTTACGATAGATAAAGTACCTATTCATCAAGACAAATCAAACGAGTCAAAACTCGATGGGATTGCGGGGTCGAGTGTCCTTCAATAGCCCTTTACGTTCCAGGGTCACAAGTTATTGCATTTTTAGTCCTTTTGATGTCTACGGCAAAACAAGTCGATGACACACGATGTACAATCGACAAAGTTGAACTATGATCCACCATAAGCTTATTGTCCTACAGACATTTTTTTACAATTAGGTCTACATTCGCGTAAATATGCATATCCACCATGAATATCTTTGTCGATGTAAAGAACGACTTTGATCTTTGTTGATTTGATGGATTAAAACAATTATTTATTGTCAAAATGGGTCATGATTCAACTTTGTCGCTTGTACCTCGATTTAGCGCTGCCCTACTTTGAATAATTTTAGTTCCCTCAAACATCCTTTTCATGATTATAGATAATTATTATGTAGTTTCTAATATATTATATTCAATTCCTGATAATATCCTGGTAGTTTAATGAATACTAGTTAAAAATTTAAATAAAGAGGTCTTACTCGGGACGGAAATTTCAAAAGTTTTTCTTTAATACTCACAGACTTTACATCAAATTAATCAATCATTAACTTTGACGAGCACAAATTGAAACGCTGTCAATCAAAAATATGATAGACTGAAAATATTTCAATTTTGTTGATGTTATAATTAATACTGGGCTTTATGAAAACACTTATACATCACTAGTTATTGCCAGCAGTTTGACCTGCGTTCAGGGTGCTTGTACACGGCGCATGTAACCCGCGAAAGTCAAGGTGCGGGTTACCCGCGCGAGTAACATGCTCAAGCTACTTGTTCAAGTTACCCGCGGGGTGTTTATACACGGCGCATGTAGCTTGAGCATGTTGCGGCACTTGCGCGCGTTACATGCGCCGTGTACAAGTACCCTTACGTCGAAAATTATGCCACATGTACATGTCACTTGTACAATTATACACATGTAATTGTACAAGTGACATGTACATGACGTATCGAGCGTCTCAAAACGGTGAAGGAAAACATCGTGAGGAAACCGGCATGTCCTAGAACCAAAAATTCGAAGACATGCGACATCAACCAACCAACCCGCACTGGGACCGTGTGGTGAATTATGGCCCATTTCCTCTCACAACGAGGAGGTCTGTGTCCCAGCAGTGAGAACATTATAGGCAGATGATGATTAATAATTATCATCAAATGAGTCCTGCCACTGGCTCGTTTCAAAAAACGTGGTTTGCATAGGCTCTAAATGACGCAAAAAAAGACTTTCAAATCTAAAAAATAACAATATGAAAATTACATGCTTTTTGAGCTGTTAAAGAATCTAGATTGTTTTCAAGGTTGGAAGCAACATCTTCATACAAAAAAATAGTCCGTTGTAGGGAATATCTTTATGAATAATTCATACTTGGTAGTAAGATGAGGAAATATGAGTCAAACATATTCGAGTGCCATTTCGTGCGTGGTACAAGTTGGGTTTGTGTACTGTACAGTCGGGAAATAAAATATTCGGGTTTGTTTCTTAACTATCTTTTTCCCCCGATGGGGCCCCCTTATGGCGACGGGGCCCCTTATGGGGTCAAATGCCTGCTGGGGTCGCGGAATTTTCTTAGTCCAGGATACCCTGGCCCTAGAACGTAAAGGGCATCCGAAGGAAAACGGGTGGATTTAAGTCAGTAAGAGTCTGACAGTCCCTTCCGCCCGCCCAAGGCGGGAGGATTCATTTGATGATTTTGCCACCTAAAAAAACTAACTTTTAACCGTGTTTCCCCCCCTCCCCCTACACAACTTCCATTTGACGTTGCGTCATGTTATAAGATCATAGCCTTCTTAGATAAATAAACTATCCAACACAATTTTTTCAATCGACTCTGTTGTTTTGAAATTATCGTGTTTAACTAAACAAACACACTCGCTAGCGCTGGTGTTTTCTGTGACGACTTTCATAAATATTTTTGAAGTGAAAACTTCTTTAGCGGCGTTGTACACTTTTTCTGTAATGGGTAAAAAATTTAAAACTCGCGTCAGGGTCACGTGACCCTGATCGAAAATGAGTAAGACGTCATTCAAATTAAAAATAAAACATAGTAACAAAAAAGTTTTCACTTCTACCGGCACTCCTGGAGTGCAACCTTTTTTTTTTTCAGACTAAACAGCTACCGTGAACGCGTATCATAAAGGGCTATTGAAGGACACCGTGAATCTTAGTACAAGTCTGACAGTACCTCCTACTCTGATTTGGGTTCGAGGACTCAATTGATGATTTAACCGCGCTGAAAAAATGTATTTCATCCTTTGTGAAAATTGCTATTATTTTAGGTTACTTCTTCTATCTGCAAAAATAAGCAATGGTATGTATCTCGTCGTGAAGCTGTACCCAATTCTTTAGTTTATACTTTTGAAGACCTGAAAAATCATAAAAATACGAAACGACAGTAGAAGACGGAATAAAATAAATGGAATTTCAGAAAAAGGAAACAAAAAATAAAATTTAGGTACCAGCAACAAAGTTGTACGTAGTTAGACATTTTTAATGGTCTAACTGCGCGCACGACCGTCGTTTTTCTGGCTAAAAGGATAAGCTTGTACTAAAGAAAGCAATTTGTCTCCAAAGCATTTTTGTTTCTTTTTAGTAAAACATTTTTATGGTTGGTGGGTAGTAGGTTGTCGTCTACGTTTAACTTGAGAACAAATGAGCGTTAAATGCTAAAAGGACTGAGAAAAAACAAGGAATTAACAGAGGCCTGGTCTTAAATTATTCCTGTTCCAGTGAGTAAACGAGATGGCGCTAGACGACTTGTATAGCTCTGTCACTTTTACTCGCCGGAATAAGCTTTGTTTTAAGACGTTGTAATACCCTCTCTAGTGGCCTAACATGTCTTAAAGTGAGGCTAATTCCAGTGTGAAAACGAGGTGGTGCTAAACGAGTACGCTATAGTTTCCACCTGATAAGTGTGGAATAAAGTACATTGACCCCCGTGTACCAATATATTGCAATATTTCAAAACCATTCGAAAAAATGTAAAGAAAATGTCTTAGAACGACCAAAAGCAACGTATCGTGGTAAGAGGCGATCTTGACCTTTTATTTTATTTTGAAATTCGAACGATGGTATTATGAAATTCAAACGATGCATTATTAGGATCAATGACCTTTATTCCAGACTTATTTGGCGGTGACTATTTTAAGAGTTGATGCGTTATCCACCACCTATGCCCTATGGGTTACAGACATGACACGTCTCTAAAATTTTAGTTCGCTGATTTGGACTCACTGTACCAAGAGCAAATTTAGCTTAGCGCAATTTGTATTTTTTTCCTGTAAGCACGATTTCAGGAGTATAATCTAATCAAGCAACTGAAGCATTTTGAAAAATCTTTCTACATATACCTCCGCCTGCATTCGACCAAAATCACGTACCAACAACAGCGCAAAAATTCTTGGCACTCTATAAATGAAAACTCAGCTAAATAAAGCCGTTAACAAGGTCGAAAATAAGAGCAAAAATTGTTCGCGCTGACTGTACAAGCAATTTCTGTGTTGGGAGGCAAAAAAAACGTAGTGGATTACCGGATAAGAAATAATATAATTTTTCGTAACGTTTTCTATTCCAGCAGACGCTTGGTATTGAAAAATGGGTGACGTTTGTTATTACTTTTCGGATGAACTGTACAATAATATATGGGTATAAATCCATAGGGACGCTACTGTTTTTTGTTTTGTATTTTTGTTTTTATCTATGGGCTTTGTTTTAGCGGTGTCTTAGGTTTCACATTATGGGGTTCAACTTTCAAGGAAATAAACGAAAATTGTTAAGTAAAATTTAATAAACATAAAAATTTAGGCTACCAGTAAGTACTAAACACTAGCAGACTCCCAAATAGATGCCTAAGAGCCTATACACACCACTTTTTTTAAACGCGTCGGTGACGGCAGACGTACTTCAAAATTTTCTAAATGTTAAAGGAAATCGTAATCGTCGTCTCTTTCACTCCACTCAGGGCGGGATGACACATTAAAATAATTAAAAAAAAAAAACGAAAACAGTTTAATTTTTCTTCCGCTCAAAAAAAAAAACACTGTTTTAACGTGTTTTACTATAACGAATACGGAAAATACTCTTCTTAAAATAAGCTGGTTCACCCAAATTTTAAAAAAATCTACAAGTTGAAGGTCAACAAAAATAAAGTGATGCAAGTAAACTGTTGCTTATTTTTCTGAAATCATTGCACTATGCAATATCTACCGATGACCCAGATATACGGGCCTATATACCAACTATACGTAATCACGGATGATGGAAACCCGACAAAGAGGTTTAATCAGGTGGATACACTACAATACCTTCAAAATTACCTTTGGAAGATTCTGGCAGGAAAGCCCAAAAAGGTTGCAAGAAGGATATAACCCTTCCTGAAGGTATAAAGGCTAAAATGACGAAGGTCAAATGTATAATTTAACCTTATTTCACGTAGTTCACTGACAATAAATAAGGCTTTTGACAATTTAGGGTTAAGAATATTATTTGTGGATTTGTATTTGGAATATTTTGTTTGATATTTTTGTTTGCGTTTATTTTGGTTAAACATTTGGATATTACTGTTTATTGTTATAATATTTTATCTTATCAGTTTCACGATGAAACTGCCCATTAAGTAAACATTTATTTTCTTTTTAGATTCATCTAAATATTGGAATATAATAAAATTTAGTATAAATTATTATGGTTCAGTGACTCCTAACAAAATATTATACTCGTATTTCAAATCTAAGTGTGTTTCTCGTTTCAGAGTTCAGAAATTCCACAGGCCTCTGACAAAGTTTTAGACGAATTAAATATTTCAACTAGGCCAATTATAACAAGACTTAAAAACTGTGAAAGTACCCTAAGGCCTTTGTCAAACAAACAGGCGATAGCAAACCGAACCGAAACATGTCGTATAAAAATGCGAAAGCGATCCGATATTCTATGTGACAGGCTTCAAACAATTCCATACATTACAAACAAAAACGCCTCGCTTCGCGTTCGTCACGCCTGTCTGTTTGACAATAGCAGCGTACATCATTCTCTATGGAGAAGAATTAGCAAGAAACTTCACTCCAAATCTCGTGTGAATTCCTATCTAATCTACTCTATCTTGATAAATAAACGAGGCAGATATTGATAGCAGATACCTCTTTAATTATGCTCTTTACAAGCACTAAATTATGAAACGCTCGGCAACCGTTTTAAAGGCCTTAGGAAATTTTTGATGTTCAAAAAGTTCTGACTTTCACTTTCAGCCTAATATTAATAAATGATTTGACTTTGGTAAGTTCGTAATTTATAAGCCCTGTTTTTAATTTGAACGAAGGTCACAATAAAAATCGAGTTAACCTTTAAAAAACACGTTAAAAATACAGAATCTAAAGCCGCCTAAAATATGGCAACATTTCTACACACGTCGTAAAAATGAATTCGAAAATAAAATTTAATTAATGTAAATCCTATAACCTGGATTCGGAAAAAACGGGTCGTTCCCAGTTGGTATCAAAATATTGTTTCGTAACTTCTGCCCGAGATTTTGTCCGTGTAAAAGTCAAGTACCTACCTCATCAAACATTAGTAATGGGGTTGGCAACGCAAAGATATTGTATGGCGTCATCAACATAGAGGTGTCTTAATCCGACCAATGACGTATTTTGAAGTACCTTTAAGATTCGAACTGATTTGAACCAATGACGATGTTTGGAACAAGCTATACTAGCGCCATTAGTTCCTCAGTTTCCATCCCCATTATATGGACTTACATTCTAAAAAGGTTTTGATATTGGATTTGACATGAGCACTTTATTCTAGTAAAATTTAAAGGCACTAGCATGAGTTTTTCCAATTTTTGTGACGTAAAATAAGCCGGAACTTTGACGTTTTTAGTTGATTGAAAAATAAGTTCGTAAACTAGAGGCGGGTTTTCAGTTTTCTACACAATAAACGCAGTAAATATTTCAAATATTCTGTAAATAAAATACAGAAATCTTGTGATAAGGAAAAACTTCAAAAAACCTTATGGACTGCACTCTAAAAAAATACATATATATCGCACACCTAGCAGTATAATGACATAATTACATTTTTCTAATTTTACAGAAATGAGGATTAAAGATTTTACAAATGTTTGAAACGAAGTTATGGGTTTATTTTACATTTTGTCATGGATTTTATGGTTTTGGCAACTAGTATAGACCCTAATAGATTCTTAGGGGAAAAAAATCCACTTCAGAACTCCAGGAATTACTTCATAACAGTCAAAGAAGAAGAAGAGTCTTGCAATTGTGCCGTTATACTTTTAAAATTTTCCAAAAATGACATTTATGCCCCTAAAGCCATAATTATATAGGATGTGAAAACCAAGAAATAAAGGCAATTAGTTAATAGAAAATGTATGAAACTAACATAACTGAAAAAGTTTAACTATAACAAATTATGATAACCTATATTTGGCTCATAATCGTTGAGAAATGGATATCATTTAACCATGTCAAAACTAAAATAAAGTAAAATCACGTATCTTTTCTGGTTTAAACCAATTCAGCTCTTATTCATTTCTAGTCTCAATCATGTACAACCCCTGAATGTTGTCCACGGACAACCCTTACTTGAACATTATAATTATCAACTGTAGTATATCCTCGTGCTGTGCTGACGTTCCTTCGAACGTGATTCGTCAGGGAATGGAGTATTTTATTCCATTTTCGGACATCCAGCTTGGTCATAAATCTTTAATATGGTACAATGCAGAATGGAATGAGGTCCGTAAAGAGAATCTGCCTACCAAGCATGAGTCAAGGCCCGTAACCGAAAAGCTAAGGCACGTAAGTTCGCACGAGGAAAAGCGAATTTAAATCTGCGGCCAATTTCTGCAAGAGGGTTCTGCGTAGGGCTCGTTTTGACCACGTTGGATGTATTGGGGCAAAACTAGTATCGCACCCTTCGGGTAGTAAAAAGTTTTGGTTCCTGCCAAAAAAAAAACAGTCGTAACACGGTCGCCCCACTTTGCCTCCAATGCCTGATGGGTCGCTGTCGCTGGCCCATCTGCATGTGAGAAAGCAAATTTATTTGCATCTCTCTTTGCAGGCAATTTACGTCTACTAACTGACACACTGGCTCCAAGCACTGACTATAACTCGATGTAACTCTTCGGTGCCGGAAGTCACAGTTTATATTAAAAGAGTCAGTCTAGACGTGAACAAGGCCAGCGGGCCTGCATACCAGCAAGAGTGTTGAGGCAGTGTGTGACTGAACTGTCTCCTGTGTTGACATACCTGTTCAGCCTCTCTCTTGATAAAAGAATGGTGCCAAAATCCTGGAATCTTGCGAATGTACCACATTTTTTTAAACGTTGTAAAATCATAAAATGGGTCGTCCCTTCCAGGGCAGAGTAGAAGGGACTGTCAGACTTGTCCTGACTAAATTCCACGGTGCCCTTTAATAGCCCCATTCCTCGGCAGGTTTTGGCCCTCTAAGAATGCCCCGTCATTATGCTGAGAGCTCTTTCGACCCAGGCATAGTAAGTGAATAGCCCATTACTCGCCGTCCGGATGCTGTCAATGTAGCATCTGTGCCAGAAAAGGGCGACAGTGCAGACCCTGCTCGTTACCGCCTGATTGCCATTACCTCCATTCTCTGCAAGGCATGGAAAGGGTACTGAACAGTAAGCTGCTGACCTATCTCGAAGACAATAATCTTCTCAGTGACCGTCAATATGGCTTCCGTCGGAGACGGTCAACTAGTGATCTTCTTGTGTATGTCACGGACTGCTGGCTGGGGCGAAATCATCGAGAAACACGATGAAGCACTTGCGGTTTTGCTTGATATCTCGAAGGCATTTGATAGGGTCTGGCACGCTGGTCTACTCAGCAAGCTTCCTGCATAAGACATGCCAGATGAGTTTTGTAAGTGAATATCAGACTTCCTGGTCGGCTACATGGCTGCTTCTCTGATCTCATGGTTATTGCTGTTCTCTCTGCAACTATTTTCCTGCTGCACATCAATAACCTACTTCAATCTGGTATTGTTGGGTATGCAGATAACAGAAGGATTTCAGAGAGATACTTGTTCAGCGCAATAATCACAGGAGATGAAGTTTGTTTCTTGAGAAAGACCATCGCAGAGCGGTCAAATTGACCCTTGCGATGTCAAATGTGCCATTTCTACTTATTTACTAAGTTAATAAAATGTCATATTTCGGCACATCTGACAAATAAGCCGTTGTTATACTCGGAAGCGGGGGAAACGTACCAAGTAGTACAATGACACTAAACGCCCTCTCTCGACAAGTAGTAAAACTATCACCGTGTCGTTTTACCACTTTATAAATTATGCACTTTTAAACACTTAGGCCGCAAAAACTCAATTTCGCTTTTTTTGCAATTGTGCCATTATACTGCTAGGTGTGATGTCGGAGAATGAACACAGAAGCACAATATTTTAGAATAACGCCATCTATTATCATGCTGCGGTATCAAAACAAACACAATTTTGGGATCTTTATTCATTATTGTTAATTTAGAATAACGCCATCTATTATCGTTGACCTGGAATCAAAACATAAACGCGATTTAGAATCTATATTGATTATTGTGAATTTAGAATAACGCCATCTATCTCTCATTGGAGTAACTATTAAGTTAGAATTGACAGATTGTTTAGGAACGTCAAATTAGTCGTAATTTGGAGATGGTTAGCATGGGGAGCAACGGAAACACCGAACGAATAGTCGAGTCAAATGTCGGTGCGGAAGTTAAATCAGCTATTCGACGTTGATAGGTAGTGACGTTGACAGCTGTTGGCTAACCTGTGTGGGGTAGGCCACATGGGCGGTCAGTTTAGTGAAGTGAACACTTTGAATCGGTCCGGCAAGCTGGGTAGACATCTTGGTTGCTCCGCCATGTTAAACTTCTCGCGTTCCTAAGTTTTTAATCGAGCGATATCTCGGACATCCTTGACTATTTTGTATTCAGTGTGTGTTAGCAAGTAATTAAAAGTGTTAACGAAGATTTTCTGAATGTTATTTCCGATATCCCAACCCATCTGATAACGAACTCCCCGTTATCAGAAGTGGGATGGACCACGACGACCCACGTGTTGGAAATAAAAACGCTAACGACGTAAAATGGATGCGTTTGTTGGAACAACGGAACCGCAATTTTCTGATACTGATTCAAGCCGTGAAAATACCTACCACGTTGTCACATGGCCTTCGTTTACCGGATTTCAATCCTGAGAAACAAAATGTGGATGCACGTGGTTGGGTGACGACTACAGTGATGTGCTTTCGGACCAAGATCAACATGGCGGGTGCCCCGCTTATGGTCGCTGTAAGCCGCGCCTTGAAGGGAGGAGATTCTACCTGGCTGCCTACCGTGTCCTTTCCTGGGATAAAGTGGATTGATTTCAAGCTTTTTATTGCAAGACACGTGGCTAGCTACAACAAGAGCTGCAGCGAAGCGAATAGTGTTGTGAAGCCTCTGAAGTGTTTTGCCTGCCGCAAGCCGGGTCATTAATCCGTGCACTGCTACCGCAAAGATGTGAAACAGGATACTTCGAAGCACCACAACCACAGCAATGGCAACAACTGCGAGGTTTCATGCATCCCGGGTCGCCTGCTTCCACTGCCACGGCGCGGAGAGAGGAGCGGCGCTGACTCCGGGGCGTCGAAGCCTGTTAATGAGGAGAGGGTTGACCTGTGCCTCCTGAGCGCGTCGACTGGGAACCTATCCGGTGAGCAATTCTCATTTTGTTTACGACTCTGGTGCCTTGTGTTCTTTATTAAAGTCTGTACCCCTAGTTTAAACCTAGTATTGAGAAATGTTTTCATGTGTTGCCTGATTGTAGCGGGCACTTGATCGATTGCAGAGAATGCCTGAGGGTTAAGTACCATTTTGAGTTTGATGATAAGTGTGGAATCTTATTTCGGCTGGTCAGACCGTACCAGTAGCTGTTTCGTAGCCGTAGTCCTTATCTGATTGACATCCCGGTGGTGTCCATGGATGCGCGGTGTGCGGGTGGCACTGGCGGAGGTCGTGTATTGTGCGTTCATGATGAACGGTGTGAAACAAACAGAAGTTTGTTGGTGGGGCTAGTGTTAGCCATAGGCCACGAATTTGATTCCTGCTTTTTGATGATTAGTTTCTTGCATTGTAATGGTACAACTGCAAAGGTACTTGGCTGCTCTAGGATTTCCGATGGATAGTGTTTGAACTTAAACTTTACTTGGCTGTCTCTGGTTAAGCGGTAGTGACGTAATTGCTGGTTAAGCGTTAGTTGTGTAATCGCTGGTTAAGCGGATTACTTTGGCTTTCGCTGGTTGAGCGTTAGCTGTTGAATCGCTGGTTAAGCGAGTTGTGTTTACTATCGCTGGTTAAGCGTTAGTGGTGTAATCGCTGGTTAAGCGGATTACGTTGGCTTTCGCTGGTTAAGCGTTAGCTGTTGAATCGCTGGTTAAGCGAGTTGTGTTGACTATCGCTGGTTAAGCGTTAGTGGTGTAATCGCTGGTTAAGTGGATTACGTTGGCTGTCGCTGGTTAAGCGTTAGAAGTTGAATCGCTGGTTAAGCGAGTTGTGTTGACTATCGCTGGTTAAGCGTTAGTAGTGTAATCGCTGGTTAAGCGGATTACGTGGGCTTTCGCTGGTTAAGCGTTAGCTGTTGAATCGCTGGTTAAGCGAGTTGTGCTGACTATCGCTGGTTAAGCGTTAGTAGTGTAATCGCTGGTTAAGCGGATTACGTGGGCTTTCGCTGGTTAAGCGTGTTATGATGTGGGCTTTCGCTGGTTAAGAGTTAGCTGTAAAATTGCTGGTTAAGCGTGTAATGATGTAGACTTTCGCTAGTTAAGAGTTCAGAATCGCTGGTTAAGGGTGTTATAATGTGTGCTTTCGCTGGTTAAGCGTTAGAGGGTTAATATCGCTGGGTAAGCGTTATTATTATCACTGGTTAAGTGCTAGGATTTGTAACGCTGGTTAAGCGCTACAATGTTAAGTACTGGTTAAGTACTTCAGTGACTGTGGGTAAGAAGTGATGCATGGTGCTGGTTAAGTGCTGTGGATATGTTTGGTAGAGTCATAATGCTTTCTTAATTTTGTGCCAATGTCTATTATGTGCCTTATTCTTTCATTTTAGATTGTTTTGTTTTGGTTTGGCAGTAGTCAACTTAAAATTTAAAATTACTAGCACATTAAGAGTTTTCTTATCTGTAACGTTATAGGAAAAATAAGGTAGCATGTTGAACAAACCTTTTTGAAATTATTTTGATAAAGGCTCGAAATGATTTGAAGACCGATAGAGGTCGATTGATTTCATGCTTTTGACCGATATAGGTTATAATGTGTGATGGTGAAGGCTGGATGTAGGTCAGAGTATGAGCGCTGCAAAATATTTTAATGAGTTTCCTATTATTTGAATGAGTATGGGTGTTGTTCGACATGTCAGCTTTTAGAGAAATAGTTTGTTTTGATTTTTATTAGACCCTGTAATTATTTGATGAGAATACCTTTTCCATTTGGGTCAGGAATGGCCGAACGGTTAGAATGATTACTGTTCGAGATTTTTTTCTCATTCCAGATTTCTCACACGAGGATGTGATGTCTCACACGAAGACGAGTGTCTCACACGAGGACGTGTGATTGTCAGAATGGCCGTGTCGGAGAATGAACACAGAAGCACAATATTTTAGAATAACGCCATCTATTATCATGCTGCGGTATCAAAACAAACACAATTTTGGGATCTTTATTCATTATTGTTAATTTAGAATAACGCCATCTATTATCGTTGACCTGGAATCAAAACATAAACGCGATTTAGAATCTATATTGATTATTGTGAATTTAGAATAACGCCATCTATCTCTCATTGGAGTAACTATTAAGTTAGAATTGACAGATTGTTTAGGAACGTCAAATTAGTCGTAATTTGGAGATGGTTAGCATGGGGAGCAACGGAAACACCGAACGAATAGTCGAGTCAAATGTCGGTGCGGAAGTTAAATCAGCTATTCGACGTTGATAGGTAGACTAGTGACGTTGACAGCTGTTGGCTAACCTGTGTGGGGTAGGCCACATGGGCGGTCAGTTTAGTGAAGTGAACACTTTGAATCGGTCCGGCAAGCTGGGTAGACATCTTGGTTGCTCCGCCATGTTAAACTTCTCGCGTTCCTAAGTTTTTAATCGAGCGATATCTCGGACATCCTTGACTATTTTGTATTCAGTGTGTGTTAGCAAGTAATTAAAAGTGTTAACGAAGATTTTCTGAATGTTATTTCCGATATCCCAACCCCTCTGATAACGAACTCTCCGTTATATATTTAGATTTGAATAAGATATTATGTACCATAGGCATTATTACTGTTATAGAAAGTTTTCGCAGCTGCTACGCTCGTTAAAAATAACTATAAATCACGACTTCATTCACATACAAACTTCAAACCCTCGTTTGACCCATTCATGAAAAGAGTCTCAAAAAACCCTTTCTAAGTACACTTCACTACTCTCTAAAGAATAGTTAGGAAGTTTTTATGTTTGTATTTTTTTAATGTTACATAATAATAACATTTTTTTTGCGGAAAATGTTCCAGTTCTTATAAAAGCCTTCTCAGATTTTTGAGCTATTGCATAGCTTTTATTGCGGCCTCTGAGCGTGGCGACCGAATCAAAAAATTCCGTAACGAAAGAACCTAACGAAAATAACCTAACACCCCGCATCGTCTAATGTCGTTTCAGTTCGGGAGACGTCAGCAATCATAAAAACATTCGTTTTAAAGACAATTCACTTTTATTACCTTTTTCTAAACGACCAGCTACTAAAGGAGGTTTTCACAAAGAAACCTACTTATGAAATTCTCCTACAACAAAGCATAGTGTAAGCGATTTTTTTTTCTTTTTTAAAATGCTATGCAATAGCTTTGCCGCGGCAGTCTCCGACTTCCACACTTTTTTTTTATTAGTTGTTATCTACGTATAATAAGAACTCCCCCATAAACAAATACTGAAAAAAAAAATTCAAGTCGTTTGATACTTTTATTTGCATGTCAAAATAAAACAGGCAATATTTCACGCCAACTGGGAATAACCCAATAAACGTCCAACGTCCATCCTGTTTTTATTCCCTATTAAAGCCCTTGTGATGTGTATCCGAGCAAAAGCCAACCCTAATCCCTAACAGGAAGGCATGTAATAAATCGAACCGCAGCGAAAAATATGCAGACTTGCCGAACTCAAAGTAGAGACCGTAATCCCGGCGGCAGCGGCGGTCTTATTCGGATATCATCTAGGCACTCGTATGTACACAGAATAGATAGCGTACAGAAGGCCTTCTCACAGAAGACTGGCTTGTGCATTTATAGACACGTGCAGCAATATCAGATAGTCGCAAACAAATGACAGCTGCGAATGAAACGTGTGTCTATGGCATGTTTTGCTCGTTATACATGTAGCTATATCTAAACTATTACAGTTTTTTGCTTACACAATTTTTCAAGAAACTTTGACATGTTTCAAGGTGTTTTCTTGTGCCTCAACAGAATGTGACATGTCATCAGCGATATCGTTGATATAAAGTCAATAATTTACTGAACAACAAGTGACAAAAATATCTATCTAGACTTGTTGAAAGTCGATGATCTAGGTACTTTTTAGTCGGAATGCTTTGAAAGCGGCTGTCACATTTATCAGCTACGTACAGTACCCTGAGCACGAGTTTTCACTCTTTTACTTTACAGCGTCATTCCAGTATTTACAGCGTTTTTGTATGAAAAAATGGAACAGCGCCTCTGGTGTGCGAAGAAGGAACTAATTTTTTCCTTGAAAATTGTCAGTTTGAAATTCTCAAAGTTCCAGTTTACGTCTCAAATACTGAAAAGTCGTGCTAAGGGTACTGATCTTCATACTAGACGCGTCGACACAGTAATTTTAATGGAATGAGTGCGCTTACAAACACGTAAAGCATGTCTATGCCCTGCCTCTTGCCTTTCTGCAACTATCTATTCTATGTCGAAACTACGGAAGTTAACGACTCCTAAGTGATTTGGGTTTTTGAATATTCAGACGTTTGATCTATTGGCTCTAGTGTCAGCTAATTTGATTTGGCTTTCCCTAATTGACAGTGCTGTATTGTTTCACAGTAGGGTTCCAGTTGTCTTTAGTTATTATTGGGATTTTTCCTCAAATTGGGCGAATTAACATTTTTGTGGTGTACTTACAAAATTACATTTATTGAGGGTTTCACATTATACGAGTATTTCAAAGGAACGAGTTTAGCACATTGAAAACACGTTCAAAAATGGTACCACAAAAACTTTTAAAGGTCTGTTGAACACTTGTTTAAAAAAATGTCAGATTATGACGTTGAAATAAGGTCCGTTTTGCAGTCACACTTCTTTTTAGACAAGTTTAGTGTTCAACAGATGTTTAAATTTTTGTAGTTAAGCTGGAAATGTTCAGTTCTATTGAATGCATTTTGTTTTTTTTTAATATTATTTAGAAATAATATTAAACAGCCACTGTTTCGCTTGATGGTATGCGGTGATGTTGTCACCAATGTAACACGTTTACCTAGAAGTAAACTATTCGGTCTTGACTTAAATATTCTAAGTTTGTAGCTGTACATATTATATACAGTTTCCCAGGCAAAATTATAATCCGACGGATATTGTTTCTTAGCAACACGTATTTGCTCTAGTGAGAAAATAATATCATTAAGTATTTTTCAAACAAACAAGAGAACCATGTAATACAAAACGATTTGATATTTTCGCTCCCTTTAATAAACCCTTGTAAAGCGAATTTGGGGTAAATCGATCTTCGCTATAGCATGCCACTCAGATGTTCATGATGCGAATCCAAAGTATATTCTTATACGAGAAACAAGCAAACCCGAGGCCGTTGTCATAATTCTTTACCGATATCTTCCGATAAGCCCGGAATATGGTTGTTCGAGAATGCTGACAAAAAAATGAATTCTTATAAAGTCCCGATTCAATTTTTGTATTCATTGGTGCAAAAATTTCTTATTCCGATTCTCGTATCGGAAACTTATCGTTAAGAATGAACTTGTATTTTTACAAGAGTTTTAACGGACGCTTATTATACGCGATTAAACGTTTTAACGTTTCTTGAAAAATTCTCGAGCGTTTCTTTTGCTGATTTGTTGAAATATTTGAAATTGCTGAAGAAACAATTTTAAGAGGCTTCTTTTCTTCGAAGTTTAGTTGACTGTAAGATTTCAGATCTATATTTTTTTAATATAAAGTTAAGATATTCCAATAAAGATTTATCTCTAAGATCAGAGGAATAAATATAGCAGCTCAAATATTATGGTAATAATTCAATCATAATATTCTTATTATGATTCTTGTCTAGACTAGACCATTCGGTATTTTATTTTGATGAAGACGATGATTGTATTTTCTATTACGCTTTGCTTTAAATGAACTAGAATAAGCCTGACGACAGGAGATATATAATTAGTTTGATTACTTTATTTTGATCAATGTACCAACCATATAAGAGCAAGAAGTTGGAGATTTCAAAAAATGTGTGGTAATGAGAACCGTTTAAAAGTGCCTCGTGGGTGACCTATTTGAAATAAATGATTTACTTTAAACCATATAGAGTCATAGAAATGTCAGAATTGTTCCGTTGAATTGAAACGTTAAAACCAAAAAACTTTATCAATGGAACGAATATCGCAACCGCTAAAAAAACATTATTTGTTTTTCACAAAGTTTCAATAACCTATCCAAATGAATAGAGGAAAAGTTTTTTGTCTTTAAAACGTTGGTTCCGCGCCGAAAGTTTAAGTTGCAAAAATGAAGCAAAATCATAGTGGTAAAGAAAAGCTCTTTCTTTCATTACAAAACAGCATGTGTCAAATGCTGTTTCTAATGAAAGAAAGAGCTTTTCTTTCTAACACACTCAACATGCGAAATCAAAAGCATAATCTTCCATCCAATCCAAAATGAGAATCGTCCATTTTCGAAACAGTCAAAGATTCTTTTAGAATTCAGTTTATCATTCCGTCTACTATGACAGACACCAGAGATCACGTTTTGAATATTGATGCGTTGCTTTCAGATGAATCGAATTTCGATTCCCTTTGGGAGTGAAAGGGAATCTTAGTGCTGACAGTATTTATACGTCAGCTACTTCAAGTTCTATAGAAACAGCTGAAATAGAATTGAAAGCTCTAAGGACCTGCACAAAGTAAAATTCTATCAGAGATAACAATGATTTATAAGTTACAAATGCATTGGATTGACAAGAGCTGCAAAATACTGCTGTTTTGGACCCAAAAGTGCAAGGAATTGTGGTATCTAAGAATACACACCGATGTGTATACAGTAATCGACTGATTATTGTAGACAGACTAGAGAAGAAAGAGACTTGTGTCCCAGCGATATTACTGTGGTGGTTTAATTCTCATTCTTTACGTTCAAACTAATTAATTCTCATTCTTTACAATCAAACATAATTTGCTAGATTATTACTACGAAAACCTCGGAGTAATCGATGTACATACATAAAAAAAAACATACCGACCGAATTGAGAACCTCCTCCTTTTTTTGAAGTCGGTTAATAAAATACAATGATATAAAAATGCAAATTAGTCATTTACTACAACTTATCTTTAAAGTCAAAAGTGACATCTTGTTCATCATTCTACACTTACAGTAACCAGTAAGTTCAGAAACTGTGAGACCGATGTTAAAATTATTTTGCAAGTACCGTAACTAAAATTTCATTTTAAAATTTGATTTGTCCAAAGCTAGGATGGATCATTAGTTTAATGTAAATTCAAAATTATTTACTGAATTACCGGACCACCCCGTACCATGGTCTACCGTATCAAAAGCTTTACAAAGATCCAAAATTTATTCATCAATATTACCGAACGCATAAACAAAATCTTCTTGAAAACTGTGGGACCAATTTTAAAATTCTTTTCAACCCTACGTTACATTTCATTATAAAATTTTATTTGTACAGCTAGAATGGATCATTAAATTAATGGAAATTCAAAATCTCTTTCTGAATTGCCGGACCACCCCGAACCGTGGTCCACCGTATCAAAAGCTTTACAAAGATCCAAAATTGCTTCATCAATATTACCGAACACCTACACAAAATCTACTTTACTTTCATAAACTACCCTCCCATTACCCTTATAGATTTCAGCACTATCCATT
Organism: Agrotis segetum; assembly: GCA_036375495.1. Taxonomy (NCBI): domain Eukaryota; kingdom Metazoa; phylum Arthropoda; class Insecta; order Lepidoptera; family Noctuidae; genus Agrotis; species Agrotis segetum. Next base: position 4,045,579 of record JAQSVV010000031.1, read on the forward strand.
AGCTACATGATACGGTCTACCGTTAGATTCTCATCTCATCGGGAACCTTATTGTGTGGAAGTAAAGATATTATATATTTCATTTTGAGTACTTTTTGCTTAAAAAATATGGAGATTTTTTTGCTATGAAAGAAGTATTAGTTTTGTAGGTTTCATAATGTTTAAGTTCTTGGTACAACATCTTATTATTTAGATAAAGATGCGGATTCACGCGTCAAATTTTTTATTGCTATTCGACCTGTTTGTGATTGAATTGTTTGACTTCTGCTTCTATATCAATATTTATTTTTAAATCGACACGACTTTTCTTATATGTTTCGAATTGTTTTTGCCTAATTCCTCTCACTAGTTTCCAATTCCCAATAATTTTCTTTGAGACGGGTTAGCTCGTGAGTCAAAGGTGGCACAGTCAAAGCCTTCGATGAAGTGAGCTTACCGAGAAGAAGCCTGTAGCCAAACGCTGAAGTGATTTGGAATGTTTGCGTTCAAGAACACAAACACAGGTAGCGAGGTCCAGTTTTTTGCTGGGCGCATTATGAAGGATAATTGGAAACGCTTAGAGTGCATTTTGGAATGAAAACTGAGTATTGATGGTAATTAGCAGTACATCAATTCAGGAGGGGTTTGGTTCGGACCTGACTTGTTAAATCATTTTAATGAAAAAACTGAGTAAGCTTACCTTCCCTTTCAGTTTGTAGAAAACCGAGACCGAACACAATGGCGTTATCTATGTGTTGGAAATAAAGTGGTTAGTCACTAACTTACTATTACCTACTTATCACAAATAAACGTCTAACATCAAAAACTTGTACAAAAGAAAGACCAAAGTTGTCACAACTCCTGTCACAATTCTTGTCACCGTTTATTCGTAAGGTAGGTTGTTTCCCAACAGTGACATTTTGACGGTAATCACCCACAACTTTCATAAACAAGCAACGAACTAGACTCATACTAAAACAGAATGATGACGTAGGTATTAAAAAGTTTTGATCTATTCAAAATGAACAAGGTTACTTGACACATTACCGCTGAAGTTGGGTTGGCGAAAGTTTCAGTGTGGCGAGAAGAATAAAAGTTTAATTAAGGGAAAAATTTCAAAGAATTTTGATATTTATTGTTCCTTTTGCTTTGAAGGAACAAAGTCTGGGGTACTATTACGTGCTTTTGCAGTTTCCTTTACAATGATGATTGGATTGGCAGGGCTACTTATCTTCTGAGGAACAAAATGTATTTCGTAGCTTTCCTTTATACCTGCACCCTTAGCACGAGTTTTTAGTATTTGACACGTAAACTGGAACTTTGACAATTTCAAATTGACAAAGAAAAGAAACAAATTAGTTCCTTCTTCGCACACCAGAGACGCTGTTCCATTTTTTATACAAGAAACGCTGTAAATACTGGAAAGACGACTGACGAAAAATGACTGGCCTGTTGGTCTAGTGGTTAGTGACCCTAACTGCTATGCCGGAGGTCGTGGGTTCGATTCCCACCCAGGACAAATGTTTGTGTGATGAGCACGGTCATTTGTTCTGTGTCTGGGTGTAATTTATCTATATGTTTTATGTATTTAACAATATATAAGTATGTTTATCAGTTGTCTAGTACCCATAACACAAGCTCTGCTTAGCTTGGGACTAGATGACGTTGTGTGATAGTTGTGGAATAAAAAAAAATAGTGAAAACTCGTCCTAAGGGTACTGTTCTTGCTGACTTAGGTCGATGGCCAATTATTGTCAGTTACAAAGTACTATCGGGTTCAGGAATTCAGTTTTTACTAAGAATAAATGGATCTTTTTTAAAGACAGCTAGACGGCATCGCGGCTTGCCTAGCAGGAGAGGGTGGGACGCTTTGGATACCTTGGGAATTGGCGTGAAGAGGTACATCATGAAGAGAAGTGGAAGAAATTTGGGGAAGGCCTTTGCTCAGGAGTGGGACAGTGTGGGCAAGTAAACAAAAATCGGTTGTCTGTAAAGTCGGTTTACTGACGATAGTTGAACGTGACAACGTCCTAAAAAAATACTGCACTTACGTTGCTATAAACAAACAACTGACACGCCTTTGCTATGGAACGCTACAGAGCGAGACAACGCCGCATGACGTCATCTTATTTTGTGCATGCAGTCGGCCATCGAATAATAGGCCTAATTGGAATAAATGATTTGACTTTGACTTTGACTATAAAAAAAATGATTCCTCACTCTAGGAATAAAGCTGTGTTGTTATTGCGTAAACTCACATACCCACACAAACAACCAGAACCGGAAAAATTACTTGTAGATCATAAAATATTTGGATCGAATCATTAAACTATCTAACGTAGCCAATAGAACCTGTTTTCGCCACACTAACAAACCTTTCAGTAAACATGAACAAGGTAATAAGAAAAAAGAAATAAAAGGAAAAATTTATGTGCATATTTTATTATACGTTAGAATATAACGATTGAGAATATTTTAAGTTCGTCTAGACAAGTTCTACCTTCGAAGACTAGAAGGAAAGCTTCGGAATACATATCATAGAGAGAATAATATTGGCATAAATTTGTGTTGTGCGACATAATCCAATTATTCTCACACTTCGGGGAAATTTCAATGTATTACTGAACACATAATCATAGAACCGAACCTGCTGTGCTCAAACAATAGCGATAGTTTTAATGGCGGCGCCTGCGAATTTGTGGTGCGAATATCTTCATTCTGTTTAGAATTAATATCATGTAAATTTTCGACACGAATTGTAATGCTGAGCTTGCTCTATGCTTTGTGTTTATTTATTTTGTACATGAAAATAAATTAAGGTTTCACATTAATTAGTTACAAAGTGATCACAGAAAATATGTTGCAAAGGCACCCACTAAGTACAAACTTCTTAGATGATTTTATTTTCATTGGTCAGAATTATAATTAAGGACTAAATTTTCTAAGAGCTTTTCTTAGAACCAACAGTAATTATGATAATAATCCCCCGCAACGAGAGTTTTAATTACCTATAATAACAAAAAAATTAAAAAGTATGTTTTAACGTCGGACAGGCGTCGGACGATGTTGTCCGACAAAGTACTCAGAGACTAATACATGTTGACGTCAATGAATAGATCTTTTAATCTTTTACGATGATAACCTTGACCTTATCTCGAAAAAGGACAACTCACAGACAGAGCAACCGAGTCCCTATCATTAGCAATTCAACAAGTCAAAATTCGTGACTTATTTAAAAGTCCGAGAGAAAAGAGAGGAATACCGCTCTTTTTATTTATTTATTTTGAGTCGGTTCAGACATACTGTTTGAAACACATCTGTCAAATGAAAGTGACAGTTGGTTTTTCTGAAATCCTTGCTTTGTAAATTACGTTGATATTACAAAGTGTAGGATAACAGAGTAGCAATGAATGGATTTCGTTGAATAAAATTTCGCTAGAGATTACTATAACTTTTACTCTTAAACGTAAAGGGATTTAAAGGAATATTATCGGTCTTATTTACTAATACTTTAATGTGTTTGGTTCCGCGGCTTTGCGTCGATCGCTGCGTTTCGTTGGTGGTAATAAATGGGTTACTTTAGTTTCAGTTAAAGCTATCGCAAGCAAGCAGTCGTATCATTAGATAACAGTGAGAAGGGTTTTATCTAAGCAGTCAAACCAATACTGGATATCATCGTTCTACGACCGTAACTAGAACGATGCTTTCATAAAAAAATATGCTGAGTCCACTGCCATAATTTGATTGATTTTTTATCATCGTAAAATCATCAAACGAGTCTTCCCGCCCGTGGCAAGACGGGAAGGACTGTCCGGAGTCGTACTGACTAAAATCTAAGGTGATATTTCAATAGCCCTTTACGTTCCAAAGTCACGGTTACCTGATAAGACAGTCCCGCGACCTCGGTAGGCTCTGGCCCTACTGCCGTTAAACAATAATAATCCTACATGCTCGCTTACCTCCATAATCGCAGTATGTCACTCAACGTCTGACCTACACATTCAATTATTATTCAAAATCCCACCTGATTTACCGTTGTAATACCCATATAATCTCACAATTCCACCAATAAGAACCCTGGATTTATAACCAAAGGTTTCGGGCAATCTAAAATCTTTAGAAGATTGCTCATATTTTGGACCTTCCGCTACGTGACCGATTTTGTGAGGCTTGTGAAAATTCAAGTGAGCGTGTATTGGGGCTTTAGCTGGGAGTATGTTTGTCCTTTGTAAGTATAAAATTATCGGTAATAGTATGGGATGTGAGAGGTTTTTCGAATTGAGGTCGGTGGTGAATAGTTTGTATATTTGATTACTTTTTTTCTTTCTTATTGTGTGCATTGCCTCACTGATGCACGGAGTTTGAGCTCCGAGTTGTTAATTTACATAAATTATCTATTTGCTTGGCAAAATAATAACATATTTAAAAAAAAAAAAACGTTGACCCACACTAGGAATTTCTCCTGTGTCGTGGGTGAGTTTAATAACATACAAACTCACATATATAAACACCCAGACCCGGGACAACTACTTGTAGGTCGTAAAAATATTTTTTTCATGCGGAAACCGAACCTGCGACACACTGCTCAGCCGTCCAGTCGCTGAGCCACTGCGCTAAACGCTCCATCAAATCGTGCCGATAGGTATTGTGCAGGCAAATCTTTCTTGAAGACTAGTGACAGTGATCCTACTACTATTATAAAGGCGAAAGTTTGTAAGTATGGATGTATGGATGTTTGTTACTCTTTCACGCAAAAACCACTGAACGGATTTGGCTAAAATTTGGTACACAGATAGTTTATAACCTGGATTAACACATAGAATAGCTTTTATCCCGATTTTATGTTCCCGTGGGATAATTTTTGAGTTGTAGCGGGTGAAGCCGCTGGCAACAGCTAGTAATTTATATAAAAAAACGTCAGCTGGTAACTCGTGGCGTGCCATTGGCGTTCTTCTCAATTTATAATAGTTTCGTACAAAGACTACCTGTCTTATTTAAAATATTTTATATCCATTGTAGTCTGGAAACAATCGCTTTTAGGGATAAAACAGCCCATACTTTATTACTTTTAGATATACCGTCCTAAATATTTTTACTTATGTAGTAGGTACAAAGTCTAATATAAATTAATAGTCTTTCGTAACACGTTGACGTTGTACCTAAAGAAATAATAAATTATGATCATCTTTTATTAAAATGGTAACCTACAATTCTGATGCGAAATCTGCCTCCCACGAAAATGCCTTGCGTAAAGGAAAACATGTACGAGTGAGCAATTATATTTTAATTTGTGCGTATCTTGTCACAGAAAATTGTGAATTATTTATGTATATCGCTGCGACAATCCAGGTCAGAACGAAGTTGGAAACAGATTATTTTTGTTAACCATTCTCATTAAGGGCCTTCGCGCCTTTTAAGCCGTAAAAACGTTACATTCTAAAGCATACTCCTGATTAACGGCTGGGTGTAAAGATTGAAAAAAAATATATGTTGAATGTATATTCATGTACAACAATGTGAGTAAATTTTATTTTCTTATGACAAATAGTTGAACTGTAAAAAAATATTTAACAACACGCTATTTTGTCCAAATAAATGCTCACTCCTTCTAAATGGCTTCTTTTATTTAAAATGTTTTTGAATAGATCAATCGGTGTTAAAATTTACTACAATGTGAGTAGCGCTCATGTAAATCGGTCAATATTTTACAAAGAATATCTTGAAAATTGGTTTCCACATATAAAAACCGGGCGAAGGCGGGTTTTTGCAGCTGTTTCTGCCTAGCTGCATAGTCTATGATATCATTTTGAGGTATCGCGGTATGCTCGGGACATATTAATATGTGCGGTGAAGATATGAAAATGTGCGTTTAGCTCCGTCTGGATGTTCAAGGTCATTGAGGGTACTATGCGCCTTAAAATGATTATGAATGTCTGTACCTACCTGTTTCTCTTTTCGCGTGGGGTTAACAATTTATAGTAGTTATGCCTGTGGGAAGCAAAATGCTGGCCGAAATTGGGATTCATTGTTTGAATACGGTGTTCCGGGTAATAACTTGCTGTCTATAAACTAAATTCCACGGAATACCAGATTTGAAAATGCTTTTCTGACTAACCCATATAATGGCCAAGGGGTAATTATAATGTACAGATTGTTAATAATATAGTGCAATCATTCGATAGTCAATAAATGTATTTTTAAGTATAGTACCTACTGTAACATTTCTACTTCAGAAAAATTTAATTAAATAGGAATAGCGCAAGTTGGTACATAAAATAATAAATAAATATAATAGATAAATAAAACAATATAAAATAACTACTTAATGCCAGGTTCAGACTGGAGTAATGCGTAGTGTAATCCACGGTATAATGTAAAGCGAATTCCAAGTGTCGACGGCACACGAGCGTTACACGTAATGCTCATAGTGTCGTCCACACCTAGAATTCGCGTTGCATTAGACGTTACACCAATCTGGACCTAGCTTATGATAGCACACTGTCGTTTAAACACTTCTCACAACTCATCTTCACCATTCTCGCTTTAAGTACAGACCTCACAGATCTACAGCCTACAATTACTAACTCCCTAACTAAAACGATTAACAAAGTCTACAGCTATCTTAATTCATGCACAAACTGAACTTTGCTCGACACCAAAAACTTCGCAAAATGACGAGAACCCAGTCCTGTTCTAATTTTAATAAACCTCTGAATTTCAAGCGTTCTGCATAAGCCTTCGTTGATAAATATGTATGAGGAGAGGAACAACATGATATGAGCAGACAGCTCGGAAACTAGACGTAGAGGTTGTATTTACGGATACACATGAAGCTGTACAAAACCAGTTTATTGTGGTCTGGCTTTGTGCGATCTTTCCGTACATTCACCGATCAGCTTATACCGGTTTTGTACAAGTTGATGTGTTGCCCTGTGTAGTCCTATAGGTACCTACCGTATAGTCTAGCCGCTGTTTCCTAAAATACTGGTTGGGTTTTAATCTAATAAATATTTGATTGAAGCTGATTTTGACTTTTTGGAATCTTGTGGTCTGAATTGATTTACGTTAAAAGTAGTGCTTTTACGCTCGGTACGTTTATTTTGGGCGTATTCGTAGATACTCGTATATTAAAAAAAACCGGCCAAGTGCGTGTCGGGCCACGCACAGTGTAGGGTTCCGTAGTTGCCCATCAAAATACTTATGCGAACTAACTAAACTGATTCGCTGAATTTAATTTTAAAAAGAAGAATTTTCAAAATCGGTCCAGGAGTCTTTGAGAAATCGGGGAAAATACATAAGAAAAAAGATTACAACGAATTTAGAACCTCCTCCTTTTTTTGAATTTAGTTAAAAATAGTTGACGATAAAAACCTACCTATCCCCAAAAAACATACCGTAAAAACATACCTACGAAAGCTGTAAAAATAAAGTTGACAAACTTACATTTGCAGTTGTCACCGATACATTTTGTTTAAGAAAATATGAATCCAAGTACATTTTATAAGTTGGTCGACTATTACTCGTAAAGTTGTAAAGCCTACTTAGTCGTGATAATTTTCTTTTAAATTTCGTTATATGTACTACTATTGTGAATTTTTTCACACCCCCAAACATAACCGTTTAGCTGGTAGAGGGGGGGGACACTCGAATCGATCAAAATTTAGCACTTTAAAGCTTAATATTTCACAAACGAATTTTTTTATCAAAAAATTGTCAATGGAAACTATCATTATTTTTAAAGGCCTATTTAATGATACCCCACACTAAGGGGTACGCGAGAAAAAAAAAATCCTCAGTTTACGTGTAAGTACTGGAGGTACCCTAAAAAAAAATATTTTTCGAGATTTTATTTTACCACTTTTTCGGCACAACAAATCCGTATGTTTACACCAAATTACAGCTCTCTAGTACTGTGCGATGTGCGTCTCTGAGCTAAACTGTGGACAGACGGACGGACGGACGGACGGACATGGCGAAACTATAAGGGTTCCTTGTTGACTACGGAACCCTAAAAAAAGCATTTGTTCCAAAAAAATAAGAGCAATCAAATGAAATAGGCAATTCTTGAATTAATTTTTTTGGCGTTCTAAAATGATCGATGACTTTTTTTTTTTTACTCTAAAGGCATCATCTGTATACATGACCGTTTATTCGGGGAGTTGCTGTACATTTGCCACAAACTTCATTCGCCACGAAAAAAAACAGTATGTTTATCAATTACTAATTACAATTTTAATTTATTAGCTTTGAAAACTTATAGATATTGTCGAAATCTGTAGCAAGCTGAAGTGGCAGCTGGTCATGTCTGCTGCAGAACCGGCGAAAGATGGAGTATGAAGGTTCTCGAATGGAGACCGTGTGTAGGTAAGCGTAGGGTGGGACGCCCCCCGGCGAGATGGACCGATGACCTGAAGAAGGTGGCTGGCAGTGGCTGGATGAAAAAAGCAGGATATCGTCGTCCAGCAATGGACTACAATAGGCTGAAATGAAAGAGCCGTAATGTAAGGCCCTATATCCACAAAAGCGGAGAGGAAAGTGTGTTTGAATAATCAATCAGATGTCAACTGGAGCTAAGCGGAGAGGAGATGTGGACATCTGATTGGTTATTCAAACACAATCTCCTGTCCTCCCCGCTTTGGTGAAATGCAGGAATTTATACAATATGACTGTGACATACCTATTCTAAATATATAATAACTGATAAATGTATCACAGCATTCAATGAAAAGCTACATTCTTTTCCCAGGCATATACAATCGATTTTATATTCAGTCAATTTCAGTGTTACTTCCATGCCATTCCTCTTCATATATGCGACATTGCATTTCCCGAATCGACTGCTCTTTAGTTAAAGTGTCAAAATTGGAAACGTTTATAAGTAGTACATTTCCAAAAAAAAAATACAGGTTTCTGTCAAAGACATGGTTCAATGCTACTAATTGCAATCAAGACAAGAGTTCTGATTGATCAGCTGCAGGTGTATTGAAATAGATTTCTCCATTATGCATATGAATGGCTACATTGATTGGAGTATTAATTGATTTCCTTAGCTGTTTAAAGTCAGAAGTTTCTTAGATTATACTAGTTAATATGAATTTGGAAAAGATAATGAAGGTAATTAACACAAAAATCGAGCAATATACCGTTTGGGAAAAAATGTTTTGGAACCAATTGAATCAAGATTTATAGTTCCTGTTCACGCAAAAAATCACTAAACGGATTTGTTTAAAATTTGGTACACGGATAGTTTATAACCTGGATTAACACATAATGATAGTTTGTATCCAGATTTTATGTTCCCGTGGGATGATTTTCGAGTTGTAGCGGGTGAAACCGCTGGCAACAGCTAGTCTCTCATGTTTGATCCGTCTATGTTCAAACATCTGTTCCAAAACACTGACGCGGTTAGGCATCTGACCTTTCAAGAACATCACCACTAAGGTCAGTGTTTGTCCTTCTAGGTCGTCCATTTACCTTTTAATCTTACGTTGCTTTGTAAATCCCTTGGCTAGGCGCTTTTCAATTATCTCCTCAACGTTAATAAACTTAGATGGTTTTGGGTGTGAACATACAATTTTAATTGCCCCGTCCGAATATCCCTATTAGTGTTCACTAAAATGAAGTACGTAAGAATACTGTAGGCTACGTGTTATTATTTTCGAACATTTTTGTTAAAATCGCTTACTAACAACAGTCTTTAGGATGCATCTATCTCGCGGGACTTTCCAAAAAGGTACCGCTGTATTGGAACGCTAATGAACTGAAAGAAAGGGTTGACCATTTTGAAGATTTCCAATTTAAAGAAAAATTAACCATCCCATCTATCTTTGTACTGAAACCAGTACCTACAGGAAAACGGTACCTACAGGGTACCATTTTTAATGACAAAAAAAAGCACAAACAAGTAAACTCACGGTCGCATTTACAATACCTAGTATTTATGTAAAATGCAACAACACGCGTTGTCAAATTGACCACAAGGTATTTTTTTATGTGAGATGAGTTTGCTCTTGACTTTAGTCTAGGTCAGGAATGACTAAGACAAGGTCGATGATGGAGCGAGCACCCAGAAGAAGCCTGTTCATTCTAACTTTGTCTAAACTCTGAACCAACCAATTCAAATAAAGTGTCAGCCAGTAATAATAAAAATAGAATAGCTATGCTGAATACCTCTTTCATAGCAAACTCTGCATGCATTAAAGAGATGACATTTGGCTCGGAAACGTCAAATAAGTCATATAATAAGATCTGGCGAGGCAAGTTCGCCAAGTTTCCACGATTTTATTTGAGTTATGTTTTAGATTGCATATTACTTCGTGTTCCTAGTTCTGTTTGAATAATGTGGTAGTACTGGTTCTATATTTTTGAACTAATGTAATAACTTTGCTATTTTAAAATTTATTTTGTAGTTTTACCAGGAGTAGCGGTTTTGTTAAAGAGAACAAGAAATTGTAGAAGAATACAGTCATACCAGTTACTTTTTACATAGAAAAATGTTTGTGAAACTTCCTTTGAAATTCCTTCTGCTCAGCGACCAGACTTTAGTAAAGTTTTTCGTGAAGCCACTTTTTTATACATACCTATATCGGTGAATCAACACAGAAGAACAGTAATTATTAGAATCAATAGCACCGGGGCACATTTTTGTGCTACCAAAACCCTACCGATTTTAAGACTTATTTTTCCAAAAATACAGTTTAAAATCGGTTGGGGTTTGGTGGCACAAAATTGTGCAACTGGGGCGCTTTGGGGTCCTAGAGGAAGTTTTAAAGCAAAATTATGATAACAAATCATACAACCGCAAAGAAAACGTCATGTAACTTTCACCGGACGAAACTGGGCCCTGGACTACGGCTCACCTCCTTTTCCAGATAACTTTTTTACTAAAAGTTGAAGAAATCTTGAAGATAAAGATTTTTTTTAATATTTTGAGAAATATTGGTACAGACCACATAATCTGACTCTTTTATTAAAAAAAAATCATAAACACGGTTATTTGTGTGTGTGAGTTTTAAGTATTGTAAATGGACCCACGATACAGGAAAATTTCCAAGTATTGGGCAACGGATGTATAAAAAAAGATTCCGATGAATTGAGAACCTCCTCCTTTTTTTGAAGTCTGTTAACAAAACCTGGAAATTAATAACATTTAAAACAAAAGACGTACAGTAGTTTGTTGGTAGTTACTAATAGTCAACAGTTACAGCCTTACTACAAAAACTTAAACATTAATTGTGTTAAACAGTTGTCTAAAAAAAGTGTGACTGAAAAACGGACCTTTCAAAGTCTGACAATTTTTAGACAAGTGTTCAACAATGTTTCAAAGTTTTTGTGGTACGACGGTTATTGTTCTGAGATTTAAACATAGATAAATACCTAGTACATCTGTATCAATTATCATTGTCCAGAAAATACTCTTCGATTCAAAATAATTCTGGGGTGTTGAATTGCGAACCTCCTTTGAATCGCCTGTCAAAAAGATGTCAGGTGTCAAATTACGATAACGATTGCAAAACGAAACAACTCTCATAGATAAAAACGAAATGGGAGACGTCCAAAAGGAAGCTATCGCGATCAATTGGGACGTGAAGTAAAGATGGTTGAATCAGGAGTCTCCAAACTGAACGTGCCATGAATTTATTATGAAAATCGTGGATTTCCTCAATATGTCTCACTTTGCTCTTCGGAACTTGAAATCATTTTATCTTCTTCGCGCTGATAGTAACTTGTTTGAACGTCTGAAATCACGAACGTTTTTAGAAAATATTTTATAACGTTTGAATCTTTTTTAAATTTTTATGGACGCTATTATTTTAAAACGTCTTTGTCATTATTATCCGGCCCTTCACGGAATTGACATTAGACCAGACAATAAAATAAAAATATAATATTAATTATTGTGTTGAAGATATCTTCAAAGCCGCAGGTAATAAGAGAAAAAGAAAAGAAAGTTTGGCAGAAGAGAAAAATAAAAGGCCTATAGCTTCCCCCTTTCCTGGGTATAGACACAGCAGTGACTGTGAGAATTCCAAGGCTTATATGACGATGATGATGATCTGTAACGACTTTCCAAGATCTACCCGAGAGTGGGTTTAATGTACTTACCGAGACATCCTTGTTAATAGTCATCGTCTACCTGCTGGTCGGCTTCCAGTCGAACCAGATACAGCTGAATATCAGTATTACATGGAGTGACTGCCTATCGAACCTCCACAACCCAGTTGGGAAATACGATACCGCTGCTCAACCATAGACCATGTCCGTGTCGTGATCATGTGTTGCGCCGCCTCAACGAGCGTCAGCATAATGACGGGGCCCTCTCTTAGAGGGCCAAAGCCTGCCGGGGTCGCGGGACTTATTCCATTACAGTTACCCCGGAACATAACGGCTTTATGTGCTTTCTGAGGTAACGAAAGAAACTCGGTACAGACGGTCACTCATCCAGACCAAACTCGGCAAGCGCGGCTTAACCCGGAAGATCGGCATGTGCGGCTGTAATTATTTAGCCACGAGCTCATTCTTGCTAATAGTAAAAATGCGAAAGTTAAGATTGATAGACAAAGAAACAGGCAGAGTGGTTCCACTCGCGTGTTCTGAGCGTTCTATATGCCTATTTCTTTGATCTGAGGACGTGTTACTCAAATTACGTCACAACATCCTGCTTATCTTGGTGAAAGGCATAAAGGCAGATTATAGCCTGGATTAACATACGAGTATAAGATACCGTTTATCCCGGCATTAAGTTTTCCTGGGATTATTTTAGAGTTACACGTGTAAGAAGCCTCTGGCAACAGATATTTATTTAGCTATGAGCTTCAAACAAAGAAACACCTACATAATAATACATCTACTATCATATCCAGTATGAAAACATCTGTCTCTAGTATTTACTGAGCCGAACTGCCTGTGTGTACTGTGTTTACAAGGATGACACAATTTTCTTTGTTATAGAAAAACAATAGCGATACGATGGAACACCGTCAATTTGTTTGTTTCACTCCAATGTGTGTTACGTGTCATTGGGGTTACGTATGAATGATACAAAGTAGAAAGGAAAGAAAATGTAAAACAATAGTATAGAAAAGAAGTGATTTTGTTTTTTTATCCTCTAATTTATAAAATTCTCGTGTCACAGTGTTAGTTACCAAACTCATCTGAATCGGCTTGGCCGATTTTTATGAAATTTTAGATGCATATTCAATAGGTCTGAAAAACTAACAGCACCGTCTAATTTGAGATAAATATGATATACAATACTTTAGCTCTAGCTTTATGCTGATGATGACAAGATGTGTTACTATTCGATGTTACTACATAAACATTATCATCCTTATCACAGTTTATTAACATTACAATATCATTTTAATTTGTTAAAACTTTCATTTTTGTCTCTTTATTCGTCGTCATCATCGTTTAAGTCACTTCCCAAATCTCTTTCTCTTTAATTAAACAACTGTCTATTTCCTTGAAAATTTCACCGTTTGTTTCCTTCTCATAATTACCGTCATCTAAGAGTACTTTGACGTGTTACTTCAAAACAGTCGAGTATGAATAATTCTAATCTCTTTTAAACTTGAAGCCAGGTTGCCTTCGCTGTGTATCTCCATAGCTTGACTTATAAATACTTTAAAGCGAGAACTCGAGACAAATTGAGTTGGGGTCTTGGGGATGTAATCCGGCCATTTTAAGTAGCAGGTAGCAAGCACATTAAGTCAGAATGCTGTATCTGCGACATGACTAATTGTAGACTTTCGCGCTACAGGATTAAGAGAGGCCTGATATATTATGTGACGATGTTATTCGAAGCTATGAAGAAGGTAATGTGCTGTAGAATTATGTAGATTTCATTTTAGAGAAGGACAGTCTTAATTTTTTTGTTATTTTTATATAGAACTGGCTGTTGCCAGCGGTTTCACCCGCTAAGACAAGAAAATGATCCCACGTGTACATAAAATCCAGATAAAAACTATCGTATGTGTTAATTCAGGTTATAAACTATCTGTGTATTCAATTTTAACCAAATCCGTTCAGTGGTTTTGGCGTGAAAGAGTAACAAACATACCTACGTACACACATACAAATACATCGTCACAAACATTCGCATTTAAAATTTAGTAGGATTATTGCTTAATGCAGTGGGCAGTATCTTTATTATCTTTATATACTACACTAACTTCAGTTAGAAATCAATAAACTTGGATAAAGTTTAAATTATTCGATAATTTACAAATTTCCAAACTTCACCAAACTTTTACTGGAATTGGTGATTTAAGTTTTGAAAAACTTCGTTCAACTACCTACGTGACAGTTTTTAATGAGTGTCTTGTCGAAAATTTATACTAAACTCAACAATTTTCATAAAAAGAGTCGTGATAAAAATTAGTTATATTTTTAACAGACTTTCTAAAAAGAAAGAGTATCAATTCGGATATTTTTATTTATTTTTCTATAAACGGATTAGCAATTTTTTTTTTATTATTTTGCTCTAAAAATGTTCTAAAAAGTCTCGAGAATATTTCGTAACTAATGCTAGGTTTTGGAAATATTTAATAATGCCAGTTGCTAACTTCTAAAGCATTAATTAATTTTACAGTCAATCACACAACAATACTAATGTCTTTTTTTTTTGTTGTAATAAATTTTCTGTATTTTTATTTATTTAAAGCCTTTTTCTCCTTTAAATAGATCGGATGACTGGTAATTAGTGTACGATACTTGAACACGTGATTGTACTCATGATAACCAACAACTTTTATTTACTTTGGGAACAAACCAGAAAACTCGAAAGAAAAATTTGCTGCTCAGTACATTTATGTTTGCTTAATGTACTGAACAGCTGATATTTTTTTCACGATTTCGACTTTGCTCTCAAGATAAAAATTGTTTGTTATCATGAGCACAGTCACGTGTTTATGTATCGTACGCTATTTACCAGTCACCCCATATAATGCGTAAGTTAAATGACCTTTAAAAAAATGTAGTCTTACAAAAGAGAATGTCAGAGAGACTTTAAATCAATTCCAAAGTAATCTCTCCAAACATTAACCCCAAAGATTTAATTTAAAAAGTACATGCTTAAATTATAAAGTACACACAAAGTTGAGACCTATGTGTATCACAATCAATCACATGTGAAATTCCCAAAGGCGAAGATTCTCCAAACATGTCTGGTGTAGTCGAAACGAAAAATGATGTATTGGTAAGAGTTTTCCGGGTTCGATTTTGACTTTCATTTGCCGTTCCATCATCGGCCTACATATGAAAGTATAAACTTTCAGGGGTGGCACAAGTTATAGAAGATTTGTGTTTTGATGATTGTACGTCTCTTTTCAGGGTTGTGAATTGTGGAAGCCCTGTGTAAATCAAAAGGGACTGTCAGACTTTTCAACTGACCGACTTCTTCTTCGTCTGACTAAAAATCCACTTTGTTGTTTCAGTTGACCTTCGCGGTCCAGGGTCACACGGTTATCCTTACATGGTCCCATGACCACGGCAGACGTTTGATCGTATGGGACTCTGTCGCACAACTCCTTGAGTCAAGGGTGGAACTCACACACGCTAAGTTGAATTGGGCAGGACATCTAGTCTGGCTAAACGTAAAGCAGATGTATTAAGGTTTTGACTAAATGGTAGCCAAGGTTCGGCCAAAGAATCCAAAACCATCCAAAAGCATGTTGGGTTGATAAAATCGTCGTAATTTCGGGGAACAGATGTATGAGGGATGCACAGAACTGAGAAGTATGGCAGAAAAAGGGTGTATCTTGCACCTAAGCAGTTGACCTCGGACTAAAAGATGATTGTTTACCTTGTTTTCATCAACAATATAATTATGTTTGTATAGGGTGCTGCTAGATATTTCCTTAAAAAACTCTCAATACTAGCCAAGGTTTGGAAGTTGGTGGTATGATAATTATGGGAACAGTTTATAAGACGTGGACGCGAACGTATCATATGGAGATACATCGGGACGTCATCTGCAAGCGGCCATTACCAAATGACGTCCAGTTGGCGCTTGCGCTACGTTAGTATTGTGTTAAGCTTGCCTTAAGTGTGTGATTTCCCATCATACATCGCGTCCCCGTCTTATACACTGTTCCCTTACCCCCGTCTCTTGGAAGGCATTTTAAGCTGTTGGTTATGGGCCTGAACTCTCATCTCAAACTGACCGCCAAAATCAATAACCATCAAGTGGATTATATTATAAACTTTGATATTTAACCCGACTGCCACTTAAAGTGATTATTAAACTTTGCTTGTCAAAGTTAAACTAAGTACCTTGATTGGAGGAGACGACTTTAAGGGACTTTAAGGTCAATGAAAATTATTATTTTTTTTTAAATGGTTATAAAAAAACACTTTTACACGTCACAACCAATATCTGTAAAGCTAGATGATACCGGTTTTTCAAATCTGACTACTCTGAGAAGATACAGCCTAAACAAACCCAGAGGTCACAGTCTTTTTTAAAGTCCAGGTATTGTTTTGCTCAGGTCATAATACAGTAATTTGACACATAATACCGTGCCAGTTGTTTCATTATGTTGCCTACATTTTTTTTTTTAACGCCTTCTGTTGTTAAATTAATAAATTTAACAACAGAAGGCGCCAACGAACATACAGCACCAACAGACGAATAAAAATTTAACTCTGTGAGCATGACGGTCATGTTGGTCAGAGAGCTCGACCAACAGAATTGTCATGCAACGATACAAATTCATAATAAAATACTGCACTTACGTTGCTATAAACAAACACTAGAGACGCTGTTCGCGTTGCTATGGAACGCTACAGAGCGAGGTAACGCTTAATATTAATTTATTTTCAAAATTGTTTAGTTTTAAGTTCTTTTTCTTTGTTTCTTGTTTACTGTGTGCACTTGTGGCGTGTGCCAATAAATGTTTTTTCTTTCTTTCTTTTTTCTTTCTTTCAATATTGCGTAATGATGTTTCACTCCGTCTTGTCTTGTTAACTAATTGCATCATTTCGCATAACTGCGTGCAT
This sequence comes from Agrotis segetum, assembly GCA_036375495.1. Classification (NCBI taxonomy): domain Eukaryota; kingdom Metazoa; phylum Arthropoda; class Insecta; order Lepidoptera; family Noctuidae; genus Agrotis; species Agrotis segetum. The sequence continues at coordinate 4,062,558 of JAQSVV010000031.1, forward strand.
AGGTAAGTTTTGAAAGACTTAAGGCTCTATCACCGAATTGCCTGTCTCACAAAACACAACCTTATAAATTGTCAACCATTTCCATGAATTTTGCAAGTAAAGTGAATTTCGTTCTACATTCGCCCAATCAGCGTACCTTGTACCAAACCAACGAGTTCGTCCATTTCTGTTCGGTCTAATCAAATAGCCGGAGGCGAGCGTATTTTACTACAAGTATTCGTCTTTTATTTCCAATGAAACTTTTGTTCACATTTCATAGTAATGTGTTATTATATTTTTGTTGAGATTTCTATTTATTACAGTTACTATTCTTATTGCTGTGGAATAATATGGCTAGACATATAAAGTAGTTTATGTTGAGGACACAATACAAATACTGTTACCATATTTATTATGTTTACTTTACAAAGTTTACCGAATGATAACGAAATAATACGTAACTAGGATTTTGTAAAAGAAAGCTATGAGAGAATGAAAATGAGGAAGAAAGAGTAATAAATGAGTAATATTTGTAATACAGGTTAATTTTTTAACGAGATAGAAGTAAAAAACGGTGTCACGAGCTAAAAATTAGTAGTGAGACTAAACAGGCTTCTTCTGGCTAAACTCACTTTATTGTAGTTTCTGTTTCAGGATGTCTAATCTCTAAGCACAAATTTCGTGGACAAATTAGACCCCCTGAAACAGCAACAACAGTAGTAGCTTTTTAATGCAATTTAAATGGCATAGAAAATGACTTCAGTCGTGGCGGTATCATCCGTCCGCTTTGATTTTGACGATAGTTACGTTTCCACATCTGAATCTGTTCTCGTATTTTTGTTGGTTGACTTAAAAAGTAGATACCCTGTCACCTTCCTCCTAGACTACAGTCAATAGAAAAACGATAGAAAAAAAAAAAACAAAACATTTTTATCACTTACCAACACTCAAATGGAAAAATAGCCACTCAAAACAAGAAACACATAACTTTTAACAGTTGCCCTATAAAACGTCCATTCTCTTTGAGAATCTCAACAACTCAATCCAGTTTTATGTTGACTTTACACCGAACTCCACAAACTTGGTCTTAAGTCCGTTCCAAAGCAACACAAGTATAAGTTATGTATGCGCATGGTTCGGCCGTAATAAATTGTAAGCGGATTCCACGCGTATAATTCTTGTAAGCTCATTAAGAGATTATTCGACTGTGTTTACGCATTTGTTTTGATCGCTGCATGTGTGTGATTTTGAATATTGATCAATTGGGAAAATTAAGCCGGTTTTCGGGGATTTTAAAGGGTGGAACAATCGATTTTCAAGTATAAGCACCTTGCAAGGTTTCGGTCTACGTTTTGGCCACGGTTGCGTGTGAGCCATTTCTTCTCGGAGGATCATGGTTTTTTTATCGTGGTAAAATCATTCAATGAGTCCTAATATCCAAGGCAGGACAGGAAGGACTGTCAGACTTGTACTGACTAAAATCCACAGTAATCCTGCAATAGCCCTTTACGTTTTAGGGTCATAGTTATGTGACGAGGCAATCTCGCGACCCCGGCAGGCTTGGGCCCTCTAAAAGAGCTCTGTCAGATTGCTGACAGCTCTCTGAGACAGGCGTGGAACAAGACGCGTCGTCGGTACATGATCGGACGGTGAGTCACCCATTTCTCTCTATCCGCATCGTGGAGGATCATAGTGCCGATAGCTAACGGACCCATCATAAAAGCGAAACTATTGTCCCTTTTACTATCGGAACGATGCTCCTTCCTACTTTCTGCATACTCTCAAAAAGTGTTTGAAAAAGTTGAAAAGTCAAGTACTTGGCCAGTTTTTAAAAGGAAGGCTTGGTTATGTTCTTACCTCTACAAAAAACACAGAGGATAATATAAGCTTTATTGGTACATAAGACCCTAGAGGCTAAGGAAAATATAAATCGAGGACACGAGTCAATTTCCTGAACTCCCGAAATAATCTAAAGATGATAACATATTATAACCTTGACAGAGAATGAGAAACATTTTTCCATTAACCGCAACCCTACGGTACAAGCTAAGCAGATTATTAAAATGTCAGCGATCCTAAGAGATCTCAAGAATTATGGTTACCTTGGTAACCTAAAAAAGATTTAAGACCCATACATAATTGACTTATAAATCTTTAGAAGACCGTAAAAGTCGTGGGGGAAAAGGGTTATGGTCTAAAAGGAGGTAATAAAGACAGAACTAGAGAGCATTAATGGAAACTTAGACCTTAAGTAACATGTTTCTGGAAGGTACGTAATCATTTTTGGTGAAATATCGCAAAAGGTTACGCAAAGGATGTTAAACACAGGATTCAAGGAACATATTCCGTCTTACCACAAGAAAGATTTATTTAACATCTCTGTTGATTACTTGTCATTATAAGCCCTTGAGATCGAAGAGGAAAAGTCGCTTTTCTTCATCTGGGTGCAACAATTTCTATGTGAACATGATGTGAATTAAGAACACCGCTTGAGTCCAGACATGTGAAATGAGAACACCAATAATGGCCACTTTTTTCACCTAGGTAAACAAAGTAGAATTTACTGTACTGCATATTATTATTATACTATGTAGTTCAGTCAATACAACATGCTTACTACACACCTCTCTATGTATATTAAACATGTTAAATGCAGAAACTTGAAACTTTTGCAAATTGTACTCAGTTTTATCTCTACCTCTATTAATTTTAATGAAAATGTCAACCGAGTTTCTGAAATATTGTCCACGTAATGTTAGCAGCTCTCTCTGACGGCCGACTGCAATAATAACGACACGGACACTACAGACAACTAGTTTTCAAGTATTTTAGTTGACTATTCTGCACTATCTTTGTGGTTCTCTGAAACTAATACCTCTTTGCTTCTCAAAGGAGACTGGTTATCTCCTCTGCATTGCTCATTATACTCGAAATTCAACCTTAGGACGTTGATTCGGTAGGTTCAATTTTACATGTCTGTATACTGACATCCTAAAAGCCCGTGATATTTTGAGCTATTTATAACGGAGGACTGTCAGAGGTTTTCAGATCAACAGGTGTAATTAAGGTGTACATTAAAACAGTTTTACTGTATGGAGGTACTTTGGTACAACTGGCGCACTCTGGGTAATTGACCGCAGTACCAGTTTTTATGTTTGTTTTTTTTTACCATGTTGTGATAAATAATTTGGATCGTATTGTCATGGGAAGAGTTGAAAACTTCAATTGAATGTTGGAGAATTGACTTTAAGAGAGCCAGTTGCTAAATCAATCATGTACAATATTATACCATTTTAATTTACTATGATACTTCACCACTGATCAAATATAGCCCTTAATAACAATTTAATCCTAAATCATTCCTCTCAATCAACAGTTCTATAATTATGTAACTACTGTTAATTTAAAAAAAAAAATAGTTTAGCGTTTAAAAATTACGGACATCTTTGACATAATTATTTACACTGTTTTTAGCTGAAATTCATAAAAGTTGGCATCACACATAATTATATAATTTACTAGCTGTTGCCAGCGGCTTCAGCCGCTACAACCCGAAAATTATCCCACGTGCACATAAAATCGGGATAAAAACTATCCTATGTGTTATATAAACCAGGTTATAAACTATCTGTGTAGGTACCAAATTTTAGCTAAATCCGTTCAGTGATTTTTGCGCGAAAGAGTAACGAACATACCTACATACACACACTAATTACATCCTCACAAACTTGCGCATTTATAATATTAGTAGGACTGTTTTACGTATCAAATCTAAGGTTTCAATAAACAAACAAAACAACAAAATTGATTACCTAAGCAACTGTGAAATTGACGTCACAAAGAAGACATGAAAGCCACTTTCATAATAATTTAAAAAACAATGTTTTTGGACAAATTTCAAATGAGATAGCTTCATAGTTTAATTGGCTTCTGGCCGAGGTAGTCCAATTAGCTGTGGCTAACTAACTTAAGCTTAACTAAGACAGAGTGTGTTTTGTACCAGTTCAGAGATAGATGCATGAATACTGTTCGGACTTATGAACAGACTACCATCTGTCTTACTAGGTGACTTTGGGATTATGTTGTGAACGTTGGGTTAGTTATGAGCGTTGGTGGCCCAGTGAGCACACCACATTCGAGTTGAACGTCGTGTATAAGAACCGAGTTGGACGCGTTTTTAGGGTTCCGTAGCCAAATGGCAGAAAACGGAACCATTATAGATTCGTCATGTCTGTCTGTCTGTCCGTCCGTATGTCACAGCCACTTTTTGACGAAAGTATAAGAGCTATCCTGTTGAAACTTGGTAAGTAGATGTTTTGATTTTTTGATTTGATTCTAAAATAAGAGAATTATAAAACCAAAAAAAAAAAAAATGATGTTCATTACCATGCAAACTTCAATTGAAAATTGGTTTGAACGAGATCGAGTAATTAGTTTTTTTTTTAATACGTCATAAATCGTAAACCGCAATTTACCTTGCAAAGTTATTACTACCTACAAAACCTTTTATATTATTTATTTATTATTATCTATTATTTTATTAAAGAACTATTCAAGCGAGATTTTCCCGAAATATCTCTGTAAATGTCACAGTCCTTTTTTACATTAACAAAACCCAAACGAAACTTAAATAGGCAAACACCTACTTACTTCAACATAAAAAGCGATTTTAAGTTCTACACACCTAATAATTTGACACCCACGTTCTATATTGATAACATTATGTTATTTGGGTCGAATTTTCATTAACAGACCCAAAAATTAAAACAAACATTGAATCAGTTGTCGTATTTGCTTGGAATTTTCATCATAATCCAAATAATTACCTTTCACGGAGTAAATAGAATGATTTGTTTGAACTTCCAGTCAGCATTTTTCAACAAATAGTTATTTTATGTAACCTGGGTTAAAAACATACGAAAATGAGTGTGCACTATTCCAAAACGGAACAATAGGCTAGTTGCCCAAAAAATGTAACTAGTCCGTCTTTTAGATAATTCAAAAATAAGGGACACGTATTTTTTTATTAGTAAATTAGACCAAAAATGACAAAGATATAGCCTATTAAAATTACGTGTGACGTCACGATGCGTGGCATTTTTCGCGCACTGTGACGTTACAGGTAACTTAAATAGGCTTTTTTTTAATATTATCTTTGTTATTTTTTGTTTAATCGAAAAAAGAAAAAATACGTGTCCAATATTTTTTTATAATCTAAAATACGGACTAAATAGAATGTAATTATTTTCACCCTGGAAACTACTCTATTAATTTAAAGTTTTTATTTAACAATATGTTCGCGTTGGACCACTATCACGCATGATGGTAAGCGATGATGTGGTCGACGGTGAACCACGCTTGCCTAGAAGTAACCTATTCACTCTTGACTTGAAGACCCTAAGATTTTAACCCTCAGAAAACACAACATTATTAAAATTGGGTCATAAATATTCGAGACTAGCTGTTGCCAGCGCAGCGGCTTCACCCGCTACCTACAACTCGAAAATTATCCCACGGAAACATAAAATCGGGATAAAAACTATGTTAATTTAGGTTATAAACTATCTGTATAAAAATTTTAGCCAAATCCGTTCAGTGGTTTTTGCGTAAAGAGTAACAAACATACCTACATACACATACACAAACATACATCCTCACAAACTTTCGCATTTATAATATTAGTAGGATGTCTCTACGAATGTAAGCATGCTTGTAACAGGTTACTCGAGCCCTAACTTATTCATTTCAGAGCCCTGCCCATAGTCTACAAGTCTGACAATCACTTTCGCTACACCTAGTTCGGGAGGACTATTTTATCACCTACAAAATGCCTCCGTAGGATCTCACTGCCCTATGTTTGAACAGGTTTGATTCATCATCATCCAGCCTTAGTCGGGAGACTGTCTAAACAAAATACCGTGACTTAGGAACTCAAAAAGCAACTGAAGGAAGAGGATGGATTTGGAACAGTAAGAGTCCGTCTGGCAGGACACATTTGTCGATTTTCCAAAAAAAAAAACAAATGACAATGGGCAAAAGCGGTCCAAGATCCTCCACTTATGACACTTATGGGAAATGAAAGAACATAGTTGTGACATCATTCTGGCAAAAAATTATCGAAATCTGTCCTGGGGTTCTTTTTTTATTTCCGTTTAAAAGTGACTACCTAATCTAACCTAACCCAACTTATCATTAAGCTGTAAATGATGCCCGACGTATATTGAACCATCTGGGAAAGCGGATGGCTTATGTGTGACTTCGAGCCACTAAAAATACCAACAAAACCTTAAATAGCTAACCTAACCTAACTTTTTTTGTTCAACTAAAAATGACGCCCAACGTATACTGAAACATCTGGGAAGGCGGTTGGCTTATGTGTGACTGTGACCCACTAAAAATACCAAAAAAAAACCTTAAATAGCTTACCTAACCTAACGTTTTTTGTTCAACTAAAAATGACGCCCAACGTATACTGAAACATCTGGGAAGGCGGTTGGCTTATTTGTGACTTCGAGCCACTAAAAATACCAACAAAACCTTAAATAGCTAACCTAACCTGACTTTTTTCATTCAGCTGTAAATGATGCCCGACGCATACTGAACCATCTGGTAAGGCGGTTGGCTTATGTATGACTTCGACCCACTAAAAATACCAATTTGACCATAAATAGCTAACCTAACCTAACTTTTTTTGTTCAGCTAAAAATGATGCCCGAAGTATACTGAACCATCTGGGAAAGCGGTTGGCTTATTTGTGTGACTTCGAGCCACTAAAAATACCAAAAAAACCTTAAATAGCTAACCTAACCTAACTTTTTTTGTTCAGCTAAAAATGATTCCCGAAGTATACTGAACCATCTGGGAAAGCGGTTGGCTTATGTGTGACTTCGAACCACTAAAAATACCATCAAAACCTTAAATAGCTAACGTAACCTAACTTTTTTTGTTCAGCTAAAAATGATGCCCGATGTATACTGAACCATCTGGGAAGGCGGTTGGCTTATGTGTGACTTCGACCCACTAAAAATACCAATGAGACCATAAATAGCTAACCTAACCGAACATTTTTTGTTCAGCTAAAAATGATGCCCGACGTATACTGGTCCATCTGGGAAGGCAGTTGGCTTATGTGTGACTTGGACCCACTAAAAATACCAACGAGACCTTAAATAGCTAACCTAACCTTACTTTTTTTGTTCCGCTGTAAACGATGCCACTATAAACTATCTGGGAATGCGGTTGCCTTATGTTTCACTTACACCTACTAAAAATACCAACGAGACCTTAATTAGCTATTTAAATAGCTAACCCAACCTAACTTATTTGTTCAGCTCCAGCAGACCTTAAGGTCTCATTGGTATTTTTAGTCGGTGTAAGAAACATAAGCCAACCACCTTCCCAGATGGTCCATTAAACGTAGGGCATCATTTTTAGCTGAACAAAAAAAGTTAGGTTAGGTTAGCTATTTATGGTCTCATTGGTATTTTTAGTGGCTCGAAGTCACACATAAGTCAACCGCTTTCCCAGATGGTTCAGTATACTTCGGGCATCATTCATAGCTGAACAAACAAAGTTAGGTTAGGTTAGCTATTTAAGGTTTTTTTGGTATTTTTAGTGGGTCGAAGTCACACATAAGCCAACCGCTTTCCCAGATGGTTCAGTATACTTCGGGCATCATTTTTAGCTGAACAAAAAAAGTTAGGTTAGCTTAGCTATTTAAGGTTTTGTTGGTATTTTTAGTGGCTCGAAGTCACACGTAAGCCAACCGCTTTCCCAGATGGTTCAGTATACTTCGGGCATCATTTTTAGCTGAACAAAAAAAGTTAGGTTAGCTTAGCTATTTAAGGTTTTGTTGGTATTTTTAGTGGCTCGAAGTCACGCATAAGCCAACAGCCTTCCCAAATGGTTCAATGTACGTCGGGCATCATTTTTAGCTGAACAAAAAAAGTTAGGTTAGGTTAGCTATTTAAGGTTTTGTTGATATTTTTAGTGGGCGAAGTCACGCATAAGCCAACAGCCTTTCCAAATGGTTCAATGTACGTCGGGCATCATTTTTAGCTGAACAAAAAAAGTTAGGTTAGGTTAGGTTTGGATAGGTAAAGTTAGGTTAGGTTAGGAGTCACTTAAATAGACATAAAAAAAGAACCCCCGGACGGATTTTGATAATCTCTTGCCGGAATGATGCCACAACCATATACTTTCATTTCCCATAAGTGTCATTAGTGGAGGATCTTGGACCAAGTTCCATACATTTTTGCCCATTGTCCTTTCGAATCACCCAAGCTACGACAAAAGTTCAATAAGAGCTTGTAAAAAAGCTAAGTTGATTTACTGGTTATTTTTCTGACATATCTGGGTATAGAAACCGCGACATAGCATCGGTCAGGCGGAGGTTTTACGAAAATAAATGGACCAATCACGGAAATCGTTCGATGCGGGCTCAGCTGCTAATTTAGATCTCTGATGTACCTCGTGCCTCGCCAGTTTGATTTGTAAGCTCCATTTGTTTTGAAAGCAATTTTTTAGTATTCGTTCTCAATAATTTAAACTTTCGTACATTGAAAATTTGGGTGCAATATTTATTATCTTTGGATGCTTTACTCTCGGTGGTTGTATGACTAAGTTTTGAACGAGGATAAAGAAAAAATATATTATTATGTAAGGCTCTAACAGCCGTATCTATAGTCAAGTGAAAGTAATTTCTTTAGCTTAAGCAATTACTTGGTGCAATTTTTTTTAAGCAATAGACCTGAATTTTAACAAAGTGGGTACCGTAAAAGAAAGCAAAGGTATATTCTATATTCTTACAGTTCAAACTTCAAGCAATTATTAAACTATTTATTAAAAATCGTCTCATAATTAAATGACATTTACTCAAGTAAAACCTTTTACTTGTTTATAGATACGGGGGTAAGACTACGCGATTAACATGTCAAGACTGCGTTTTGCTTTCATGACAGAGACAGGAGACAGCGACCGGAGACCGCGAACGGAAACCGTCTCGGCCTAATGAGAAATCTTCAAATAAAAAAAAAATCATTTTAAAATTTGTTCCTTTCAGCTCAAATCCATACGGCGTGATACTCTGCTTCCCGTATATTTTAATACTCTTATTTATTTTTCTTCGGTCATTTTTTGACTACTTTCACTCAATCTTCTTACGGTACCTACATCTTCGGATGTTGTGACCAATTCAAAATAATACAATTAATACAAAGGCTGATTTACTAGTGTACAGTTAATGCCCGTAAATCATTCTTCTGCACAAAGTTGAAAAAAAAATCAAGCCGCGTTGTACCCGAGGAAAATATGACAGAAAAGTTTCGATAAGCGGCTCGCGAGGCCGAATGCCGCACATTGAGACTGCCGCGCGAGTCCTTTTTCCCGGCGTGGACCCGGTAAATGATGATAATAATTGTATCGGATTGATTGATATCAATCCGATACATTGTCATCATTCAATTCAAAACAATTTAACTTGGGCTAACTTATGCTAGCCAACGTTAAATGAGATGAAGATCATGGCAGATTTAAAAAAAAAATATGAAAAATTGTTTAACTTCTTATAATATTTCTCCTTGAAACCAGGCTTGATATTTATCTACAAAAATAGTATTGAAATGCTTATCTAGTTCCTCTGTAGGTACTTTTTTTTACTTGCCAGTAAGGCAAAACTCGTGATAAAAAGACTATTTACAACTTCAGGTAAGCCATTAATGAAAAAGTAAAGCTCCGCTATCTTTACATTTTTCTTTACAATCTCAACTGTTCATCTTTGCAAAGGGACATCTTTTGCTTGTACTTTACTCAGTTCAAAGGCACAAAAAAATCTGTTAAACAGGCAGAATTTACTGCCTATGACATAATGAGCAACGCTTTCAAGAATTTTATTTTCCCAACCAAATGTTAGTACGAATAAAACTTGGCACTGTAGTACCATAAATTTTGTAATCCCCAGTTTTCCACGGAAATTAAAAATGCAAACAGAAAAAAAAATGTACAATACATTTAACTGTAAAATTCTGCGGTTTTTATTAAAAACCAACCCGACAATAAAGGGCTTATCGCGGCCAATCATATCAGTATTTATGATCGAAATAAAATCACGTTTATTGAAATATTAAATAGTCAAACTACATGTTCTCGTTAATTATATTATTTGTTAAATTTTCATGCATTAACAAGACTAATATGAAATAAATTGCTCTTTAGATTAGTTTAGAAACTATTTGTAGATGTAATTTCAGGTCTGTTAATTTCATTGAGAGGTGCTAGCCTGTTATTATTATGTACTCAGATTAAAGCGTGTATTTGAGTTTCTAATTATAGCTAGAAACTGTTTCAGTAACCGAATTTATGATGTTTAATTACGTAATTATTAGAGACTAACAAACAACCATCTCCTTGCGTATTATGTATGGATGTGCCAAAATAAATCAAAAGCAATTCGAACTGTGCGAAGTGAAACCATACATAATAAAATATAAATGCACGGTGTAGTATATGTGTAGTATAGTATTAAGAAGGTTACTGGTTTTCATTTCGAATAAAAGCGTCCAACTGGTCTTATTAAAAATCTGTTGGGGAAGCCTATGTTCAGCAGTGGATATCCTATGGCTGATAATTATGATAATGATGAGTTAGGTGTGTGTCAACACGCCATGGTTAAATAACTGACTGTAGCATTGCGTGTCGCAAGCTTCGACTCCCAGACAGAACAAATATTTATAAGACTTTGTACAATAAAAATGCTGTTATGATTATGGCAATACTTATTTAATAATAAAATCACTGGGATCTTTGTGTGGATCGTACAATGGTGCAGAGCCAGAAAGCAAAAAGTGGCGATGTTGCCAGTATGAAATTATAAATTAAATATTTTACCACAGGCAAAAGACCGACTATTAAGTTAATTACAAAATGTTATTAAGTTTGATATTGAATCGAACAGACTTAAAAATAATTTGCTCCAAGTTTGGATGAGTTTTTAAACGCTCCCACAAATTGCTAGTGTCCAGCAATGTTAAAAAAAAATTGAACTCAACTGATTGAAGAGTTACCTTGGCCGACAAGTCGGTCAGTCAAGTCTAGTAGGCGACAGACACAGTCGGTCATCATCTACCTAGCCTTTTTCCAACTATATTGGGGTCGGCTTAATGTCGAACCAGATGCAGCGGAATATCAGTATTTTAGGTGGAGAGACTGCCTATCGAACCTCCACAACCCAGTTACTGGGTAATACGATACTCCATGGTTAGACACACACAGTCACAGTCGGTACATCGATATTAATCATAATTTATAAATAATTATCAATAATAAATACAAACAACATCACAAAAGTAAATTAATAAATTAAGACAGCTACTTTCAATCAATCATCACATTTTCAAAAACAAAAGCGTACAGTCATTATTTTTCGGGTTAATAACTCAGTGAATATATTGATCAACATTATAACTGTCAATGGTTGACATAATTCGAGAGTCATTAATCAAATTACGAATAAATAATACGAGCCAACAATAAATGACAATGCCAGATCCTGCCCCACCTTTCAGCCCTTATTACAGGAAATATAAACTAATGAAAAATATTAAATGAAAATAAGACCCCTGATTACATAATTGTTATTCTGCAAAGGATGCTTTTAAAAAGTTAGTGATAAAAGGATTTCGAAAACCCAAAAACCATTTCCTGTTTTCATCGCGGCCATGTGCGTTACGCATTAAGCATACCTACACGCAGAGAAAATGACAAATGACACCTTTTAATGTGTTATTGTTCGGATTTAAATATGCAATATTCAGTTTTAAAAAAACATTATTTTCAATAAGTGTGTTTAACGAAAATAATGTTTTTTTATATAAATCACATTATGAATATACACTCTTAAAAATATTTCACATTTGAGCATGAATGATTAGGTACAACGAAACGTCATTGACTCGGAAATACCTTATCAAAACATAGCCCTATCATAAAATCTGGACTGAGCACTTCAATTTACGTAGTACCCAAAAATGAACCGTAATCGCCACCGTTTAGGTTTTTTTTGATTTGCTATAATTAGCATGACGAAAGAGAAGAGCAACTGGGATGGCGCTTGTCCCTTCCCTCCTATTCCCAGAAAGTAGTATGGATAGAAATAGTAAAATATAACTCTTACCTGTTTTTTTTTTACGTGGCAAAATCATCGATTGAGTCCTCCAACCCCGGGCAGGGCGGGAGGGACTGTCAGACTTGTACTGACTAAAATCCACGGTGTCCTTCGGTAGCCCTTTGTGTGCCGGAGTCGCGGTATACGTATGTCCCGCAACCCCGGCAGGACTGTGGCCCTCTATAGGGGGGCCCCGTCACTATGCTGACGCTCTTTGAGGCGCGCGTGGGACACAACGCGCTGTCGACCCGGGCATGGTCCATGGTCGGGCAGCGAGTTGCCCTTTACTCGCCGCCCGCATGCCCGAGCCTACGGTGGCCGGAGATCGTCCCGCGACATCCGTCGCCGTGGGCGTCTACCACTGCGTCTCGGGCGGAGGGAAGACGGTATCCTCTCCCTCAAGCGGCCCGCCTCCTCCTTCGCGAGCATGACTGCTTCGCAGAGGGAAGCGACCGCCTCCCACTCCGTCTCGCCCCGCAGCATAGCCGCAACCAATGCCGGGCGCGAGAGGTCTCCGCCTATCGCCGCAGTGAGGACACGGCGGTCCTCCACCCAAGCTGGGCAGTCCTGCACCGTATGCTCCACCGTGTCCTCCGGGCGATCCTCGCAGTGGTGACACCCGGGCAACTCTTACTTGTTAACCTTATTTACTTTTTCGGCTTTATAATTGCTTTCAGGTTTTTTTTTCAATATTCTTTTTTTATTTATGTTGTCGCCAATGTCCCTGATATTGTTGTGATAGACAGATCGATGCGCCGCGTAATGATAAATAATTATCGATGATACCATCTCGCATGACGAGAACCTTCTGAACTGAAAGCTGAGAAATATAAATAAATTAAATATCTCAACTTAGCATGCGCGGTTGTCGGAGTTAATGTGAGCTCGGCTATCATTGTGCCGATTTATCGTCACAGCCAATGGCCTGATGGCAAAGGGCCTCGACGAATACCTTTCAAGGCTCTCTCTAGGTAGTTGGATCAAGGGCCTGATTTTGAAGGCAGTGTTCCTAAATACGGCCCGCATTGTGAGGAGGTACCTGTTTCTGTAGCGGCGGACTACTGTTTTTACGTTTGTAAATGTTTTTTTAAGAAATATTTAAAAACTTAATAACATTTATTTTGGTTACCTACCCTATTCATCATCATCATCATCATCTTATCAGCGGTAAGACGTCCACTGCTGAACATAGGCCTCCTTTGGACTTCTAGTAGGACCGGTTGTAAGCGGCCTGCATCCAGCGTGATCCTGTGGCCTTCATAAGATCGTCTGCCCACCTAGTGGGTGGACGTCCTACGCTGCGCTTGCCGGTGCGTGGTCTCCATTCGAGAACCTTACGGCCCCATCGGCCATCAGTTCTGGGAGCTATATTATGGCCTGCCCACTGCCATTTCAACTTGCTAATTCGTTGGGCTATGTCGGTTACTTTGGTTCGTCTACGAATCTCCTCATTTCTGAGTGATTCATCCTCATTGCATGAGTGCGCAGTCCATTTTGTATATTGTTTGTGTATTTTATCCTTGTGTCAAAATGTCACAACTGGCATTATGGACAAAGTCATTTGATTTTTGGGTGGCTATTGTGTTTGTTTATTACAAATTATAAATGTGTTTGAATTATCTTACAGCTTCCACCAACATCGGTAATCCGTCAAGATTGTTAGTATTGTATTGTGTGTGCTTTGTGGCTAGATCAGCATTGTGAAAATAGGGACGTGACGTTAACGTATGCTCGACATAGTTATCTAACCTAAATGTGATATTTTATCCAATTAAACAGAAGCGGCAGGATTATAGACATATAAAACATGATTTTACTTATAACTGATAAAGCACAAATAGAATGTTACATTTGGTATAGTTGTAAGCCAAATTTTATTTGGTGGGTCATAGTTCTAAGGAGCAACCGGCATTGTCTTTTGACTGCATTGAAAACCGAAGTTGGGAGTACTTTGCGACTCATTCAACGACAGCTATTTATCAAAAACTTTGAGAACATTGTAGGCGAAACGCGCAAATTAATTTGTAATATCACCTCGTCTTGGCACAAAAGGTGGAGACAATACAGAGAAGAGACTCAATCCCAATCTGTTAACTTTTACTGACAAACTTCTCGCTGTCTTCATTTTGAAACTTGTCCTGTCATGATCTTGTTATAATTCAACAATTCTTAAAATTTTAAACTTCGGTGTCGTTGTAAATTACGCTTCATTTTCATCTTTTGTTATTGTGTCGATTTCACTTTATATTCTAACTCAAAACTCAAAGAATTTGTTTTAAATAGACTATTACAGGCTCATTTCAATCAACAATAAATGAAATTTCATTAAGGTTATTGACTATTACACTATTGACTTGATTATTATAAGTTTAGGCACGATCAAAATCAAATATTTTTATTTCATATAGGCCCATGAAGGCACTTATAAAACTTCGACAACAAGTGCTCGGTTCGGGTTGGTCGATTCCATGGAGAAGAACCGGCAAGAAACTCCATGGTTACTCTTTAACATTCATGTTCATAGCCTCGGCCAAGTCGAGTCACCTACATTCAGTTTAAATCAGTAGAAAGTGTTTCCATGGAAGTTTAATCGTTGAAATCCGTATTCATAGTTACTATTCAAAGGGAATCTCATTAAAATATCTTCAATTCATTGATTACACCGTTCAAAATTGTCAAATGCTTGACAAGCAATCAACACGAATCTAAATAACGTCACATAAATCCGACCTTTCACTAATAATTTAGGTGTAGACGTCACTGACACACTGTGGGAAAACTCTAGATCTTTCGAGGCTATAAATTTAAGAGAGCTTACACAAAAGAAAGCCAGGGAAACTAAAATATTTACTTCAAACGTGAGCCATATATCAGTTACAAGGTTCACATTGATTCTGTGACAGGCTCGCCGAATACTTTTATAGGGCATGTGTTTCGAACATCTGAGGAGGCATTCTCGGTATGTAAGAGGGATTAGGGTAGTTCTACATTGCTTGTGAATGGGTGGAAACGATTGGATCGAATGGTTGAGTGCTGTTTATTGCTATGTTCTTTTTTTTTGGAAAAGAAAATTCGTTGGCGTAATTTTTCGTCGAAGTATCAACTTATTACACCAAGATGTTGGAATTATAGTCAAATCAATGTTGTAATAGATGACGTCTACCATTCTTGTTTTGCTTTTTGTGGTACTTTTTTGTGGAAGGAAAAATTCGACTGCGAGCAAGATTTAGACCTACGACCTTCTGATTTATTATACCAGATGCTCTTACCAACGTAGCTATTACAAGTCATGCTCACAAGGTCGAATCCTTTATTCCATTCTTAATTTCTTGCTAAGATTTCGCTTTACGGTTTTATTTTTATACATAATCCATTTTACTGATTTGACGTTTGCTTATTGGAATTTTCTATTACATCTGGAAAAAATAGTTTCCAAATTCTTCAGTCAGAGGGTTAATAATAGTCCTTTCCTCTATGTGGTCTACTTTGTTATAAATGAATTAAAAACTTGTTTGTGATTTTACGCTCAAACATACTTTTTTGTCTGATTTTGTCTGCTAATCCTACTAATTATGAAAAATGCGAAAGTTTGTGAGGACGTATGTATGTGTATGTTTGTTACTCTTTCACGCAAAAACCACAGAACACCATTTGGCTAAAATTTGGTACACAAGTAGTTTTTAACCTGGATTAACACAGAGGATAGTTTTTATCCCGATGTTTTGTTCCCGTGGGACAATTTTCGAGTTGTAGCGGGTGAAGCCGCTGGTTACAGCTAGTACTCATTTAAATAAATTCATAAAGTATCATGACAAAAACTATCTGTACCTACAAATCAAAATTTCTGTTTTCTTAAAGGTCTCAAACTTAATTTATTTTCTAGTCCAATGGCACAAAAAATTATCAGGATATAACGGATATTTAAGAAAACTTGATGTTATAGTACCTAACGAAATTATAATCCCACTAGCTGAAACCCCGCAGTTTCAACCTTACCTCGTCTTATAAGAGTGTGATGAAAACTTTCTAAATTGAGCTACGAAATCGAATACAAAATACATTTTCAGATCCTAATTTGTGAACGAGCTAATCTCAGAATGAGTTCGTTCAAACAAAATGATAAAGAAATCATAAGTTATTAAATGCAGCCGGATAGATTTTTTATACTTATACAAGGCTACGAAAACTCTCACACTTTTTTTTATATTTTTACTTATCAAAATCATCAAACGAGTCCTCCCACCCCGGGCAGGGCAGGAGGGACTGTCAGACTTGTACTGACTATAATCCACGGTGTCCTTCAGGAGCCCTTTATGTTCCGGGGTCACGATAAGGAAATAATCCCGCGACCCCGGCAGGCTTTGGCCCTCTGCGAGGGGGCGGCGTCATTATGCTGACGCTCTTTGAGGCACGCATGGGACGCAACGCGCCGTCGCGTCGACTCAGGCAAACTCTCACACATAAGATATAAATAACGACCCCTATTATTTCAATTGTCACACTCAAACAACAGTTTTACACTTGTACTAAATCAAACCGGAGTACTATATCACACTTAGGTCAGTGTGTTATTACCTTAACCCACTATAATGTTCTACATGTCGTTCCGTTTGTCTTATTTGTTGTACACGATTTTTTTCTCACAAATAATTTACTTTCGTGTTGGAATGTTTTGTCGAGTGCCTATAAAATCCTGAAGCAGTTACGGGGTAAAGGAAAATGGTCTTTATTGTAAAGCTTGATCGGAAATGGAGTTTATTGCCATTATTTTTATTTTACTTGTTTTATCGTTGTTTTACGAAGGCTGTGTGAGTAAATAAATGTCGTATCAAGAGGGTGTCGTGTTATGACGATTGAGAAAATTAGATGTTCTTAGAAGTTACAGATTTATGTCTTTTTCAAGACTTCAGGGGCTCATTGAGGATGAACAGTTTTTGTTACGGAATCGTATTCTGACGGATGCAATTTTTAAAAGACGAAACTTTATTTCAGATGTGTCTGTAATTTTTCACAGATTTTAAACTTTTTTTCTCGTGAAAAAAGACGTGTCACCAAACCTAGTGTAAGTGTCTGTAGTTCGGCTGTAGTATTATTATTTATTCACTATAAAACTCAGTGCTAATGCTACGATTTGTCTTTTTCTTAAATTTTCAACTTAAAAGACTAAGCTAAACAAAAAAAAAAAACAGAGAAAGGTTCTAATTAAAAAGTAATTAAAAAAAAAGGTTGCACTCCAGGAGTGCCGGTAGAAGTGAAAACTTTTTTGTTACTATGTTTTATTTTTAATTTGAATGACGTCTTACTCATTTTCGATCAGGGTCACGTGACCCTGACGCGAGTTTTGGTCACGTGACCCTGACGCGAGTTTTAAATTTTTTACCCATTACAGAAAAAGTGTACAACGCCGCTAAAGAAGTTTTCACTTCAAAAAAAAGGTTGCACTCCAGGAGTGCCGGTAGAAGTGAAAACTTTTTTGTTACTATGTTTTATTTTTAATTTGAATGACGTCTTACTCATTTTCGATCAGGGTCACGTGACCCTGACGCGAGTTTTGGTCACGTGACCCTGACGCGAGTTTTAAATTTTTTACCCATTACAGAAAAAGTGTACAACGCCGCTAAAGAAGTTTTCACTTCAAAAAAGGTTGCACTCCAGGAGTGCCGGTAGAAGTGAAAACTTTTTTGTTACTATGTTTTATTTTTAATTTGAATGACGTCTTACTCATTTTCGATCAGGGTCACGTGACCCTGACGCGAGTTTTGGTCACGTGACCCTGACGCGAGTTTTAAATTTTTTACCCATTACAGAAAAAGTGTACAACGCCGCTAAAGAAGTTTTCACTTCAAAAAAACATGTTTTGGGTTCTAATGAATGGCGATTAAATCACAAAGGACTAGTTAATTAGAAAATGGATGAAGTTTAAAGAGTTTCGTGAAGAGGAAGCATTATAATTATCTGTGACGGCTCTGGGTCACGCATTGCTGGCACTTGGTGTGTGGGGCTAGCACGGACGCAAGACAAACGCGAAAAACTTTATGTATTTACAATGTTTTATTTATTCTGTGTCTGGCTGGGTGTAATTCATCTATAATACGTATGTATTTAGAAATATATAAGTATGTTTATCAGTTGTCTAGTACCCATAACACACGCTCTGCTTAGCTTGGGACTAGATGGCGTTGTGTGATAGTTGTGGAATATTATTATTTTTAACCGTACCTATATATAATAGTTGTGAAATATAATTATTATTGTTTTGATATTTTTATTGCTTCTGAAAATTCAAGGCTAGCAGACGCAAGAGACATCTTATCGAGTAATATTTACCGATATTTGGCTATTAGGCGTAAGGCGTGGGCATGCGAACTGCGAATAATGACATACTCGCCGTCTGATTATGGACCATGCCCGGGTCAACAGTGCGTCGTGTTCTACACGCGGCTCAAAGAGCTATCAGCAATTTGTCGGGTCCCCCATAAGAGGGTCGGTGTTACGGGACTGCCTTATCGAAAACTCCGGCTGCTCCGGCCCTGGAACTTATTACCACTTGAAAGTACACCATGTATTTTAGTCAGTACAAGTCTCACAGTCCCTCTCGTCCTGTTGTGGGTGAAAAGACTCATTGGACAATTTTACCACGTATAAAAACAAAAAAAAAGCACGTTGATCTCGACTGACTTTTGCGTGCTTTTGAAAACCTTTTTAAAAAAAAATTAAACCGACGAAATATCGAACTGAAAAGCAAAAAATAATTTTTGAGGCGGCGCCAAACAAACAAACATATAAATTAACTATGTATTTAAAGAGCAGTATAGCTTGTCGTGGTTGAATAGCTCGTCGTAGCTATTCGTTGATTGTTTCTTTGGCGCCGCCTCAAAAATTATTTTTTGCTTTTCAGTTCGATATTTCGTCGGTTTAATTTTTTTTTTAAAAAGGTTTTATTTTTACTTTTGAGTTTCCTATCTCGTGTCAATTTCTGTAACTAAAAAAAAATATAAGTTTTTTAAATATAATTTTTATGTTAACTTTTGACGACCTCGTACACTTGCTTTCTGTCTTCATTCTGAAACTCCCAACGACTGTCTTACCCCAGCTAGGTATAAAGTTTTCATCAAGACTAGTGAAATGAGCCCAAACACGATAAAGGTACTGTTAACTGTTGAGGACCTCTTGCCCCTGCTATCCGTCACTATCCTCAGACCCTCGATGGCAATGATGCCTCAGCTAGGTCTAAAGTTCTCATCAAGCTGAGTGAAATGAGCCCAAACACGATATAGCTGTTGTTAACTGTTAAGGAACTCTTGGGACTGACTTCACAAAATAACAAGGATCTGGAGTTGATCTGATGATGATGACTCCATCATGTTATGTTCTCCACATCTCTGCTATATAATAATGCCCTCAGAACTACAATTTTTAACTTTATTTCAACAGAATCGCTTCATAATTGAAAATTCTGTAGAAATATTGACAATTAATTTCTTTTTTTCTACCCTAAGAGGCCGATTTTGGTTTTGAAATTTAAATGGGACCAACTTTGAGATATACTCTTTCCAACAAAAAAAGAATTTTTGAAATCGGACCACGTCAGGAAAAGTTATGCGTGGTCATACATAAAAAAAAAAAAATCGAATTGAGAACCTCCTCCTTTTTTTCGTCGGTTAAAAATTAGGAGACTGCAAGTTTGACTTACAAGTGAATATCTAAGGCGAGGCATTTGTGGCTTGAAAAACACTGACTGGCCTTAAAAAAAACTGCACAAGCTTCTGGTTTAAAATAAGAGCAGATAGACTTCTAGTTTATACTCTTACTTTTATTAAAATCCAAGAGTTATGTTGCCGATTCAAAAAATAGTATTTTGGAATTACGATTCACATTTACATCTAGCGTTCGTACTGCCCCTTCGTTCCGTTTTCCACGAATATTCATCGGGTTAAACGTTAAAGGGTTTTAGTGAAACCCTATTAATATCGTTAGCCCGGTTTTTTCTTCAGATGTTTAACAATATTTTGTTCCACTTATAAGCTTATTTTCTTCTCTAACATGAAATTCTCTTTCGTAAACAGAAATAGCATGTTTGTCTTCAATTTCGTAATTGTACATTATTCTAGGATTTTCTACTGAAATCTAATTTCCTTTTACTGTTGTAGTCACGTTTTTGCCTATTTCTTTTAGGTTCAATGTACCAGTAACTGTCCACAATTTAACAAAGATTAAATCAGATAGTCGAATGATAGGAATTGGGTCTTTCTTCCTTAGTACTAGGCACAGTTCCAATTTAAAGATAACGGAACTTTTCTTGCCAAAAAACTTAATTAGTTCAGCTATCTGGTTTTGGCGAACTAATAAAGATTCTAAGAAGTGATATCAATGTGAATTATTACTAGTAAGAGATTGTCTTTCAAGGTGCTGGATAGACTTGAGCATTCACTTGTGTAAACTAAACAACGAACACGGACCAAAACACCAACGACCAAAAAGACGTCCACTGCTGAACATAGGGCTCCCCCTTAGACCGCCACGCCGAACGACAGTTCGCCACTTGCATCCATCGGTTGCCCGCGACCCTCATAAAGTCGTCGGTCTACCTAGAGGGAGGCCTGCCTACGCTGCGTCTTCTGGTCCGTGGTTGCCACTCGGGAACTTTTCTTCCCCATCGGTTGTCAGTTCTAAGAGAGATGTGGCCTGCCCATCGTCACTTCAACTTGCAAATTTTATGAGCTATGTCGGTGACTCTAGTTCTTCGACAAATATCCATGTTCCGGATTTTATCCCGCAAAGAAACTCCGAGCGTAGCTCTTTCCATTGCTCGTTGAGTGACTCTTAGTCTCTCTAAAAGGCCAGCAGTCAAAGAGCTCGCTTAACAACAAGACTAAAATTTATTTAAAATTATTCTGAAGTAAATGAAAGAAAAAAGTGTCCATTATCTTTATCATTTTCTACACAGAATAGTATAAAAACCGAGATACTTTTCTGTAATCTTTAGTTACAAACAAACCCTCTTCGTTACTATGGCAACAATCCCACCATTATTCTTTCATCAAAAGCAAACAATCGTGACATATATTTTTACTCTCACCAAAAATCCCTTCTATTTCATCTTTCGAGGAAACAGTAAGGAGTTCCGAGTGTTTAAACGGTAACAATTCCTTTATGAGATACCCTATTGAATAAGGATTTCTGATCAAGAGCCTCATTAGTTCATAACTCGATTATCGAGTTTGCAAACAGAACTTTTGCATAATACTTCTCGTGTTAGGTTAGGTATTTTTGTGTCACTTCAAAGCGATAAACAATATTTGATTTATATTCTGAATAACAAAGTAAAAAATATTTGTAAATAGAGAGGTCTATTTACAAATATTTTTTACTTTGTTATTCACTAACCTGAGTGACCTACATTACTTCAAAGCTTTTGTTACCTCTCTGTGAGAGGGAGTGGGCTATAATCCACCACGCGGTTCCTGTGCAGGTTGCTTGATGATACAAAAACGTCTTTTAATTTTGAAGTGAAAACTTCTTTAGCGGCGTTGTACACTTTTTCTGTAATGGGTAAAAAATTTAAAACTCGCGTCAGGGTCACGTGACCCTGATCGAAAATGAGTAAGACGTCATTCAAATTAAAAATAAAACATAGTAACAAAAAAGTTTTCACTTCTACCGGCACTCCTGGAGTGCAACCTTTTTTTTTGGTTCTAGGACATGCCGGTAACCTTTTTGAGAGCAGTGGTGATGAAATAAAATGCATAAAGAAATTCCCCCGGTTGGGTTCACCCGCGACATGTAACATGTAACTCGGAGCCAATGCTACTATACAAATTTATAAACCTAGCGATCTAGGCTCTTTGTTTCAGGCGAGATAAATCTTTTTTATGGAATTAACATAAATCTGTAGACTGAAAACCAAATCTAATATCTTTAAACGAGCAATTCTTGTATATTTATATTATAATCAGGATCTCGGAAACGGCTCCAAGGATTTTCATGAAAGTTACAGATTAGGGGTTTCTCGGCTCATGGAATCGATTTATCTTATAAGGTCCCAGGTTCGAGAAAAGCTCGGTTCCCAAGATATAGACATTTTAAAAAACGAGCGAAGCTCGGTCAACCAAATATTCTTTTTTATGGAATTAACATAAATCTGTAGTCTGAAAACCAAATTTTTCTTAAAAATACAGCCTTTCATTTCAATATAACGTACACTGTACAGATTCCGTACGTCCCACATATTTATAATATTGTATGACAATCATTAATCTATTTCAATTGCCACCCCACACTAAAGATCATACCTATCTGAAAGGTTACAACCAAATAAAATGACCTTCGATGTTCGATATTGAATACCTTTGTTTTCAATTTAGGATAAAAAATATCTATATTTTTATGTACAGATTTTTTTACTGGATTTTTCCATTAGGAATGTGGCCGGCTGATGGTAATAGTGGACTTAATGGCCCTAAAAACTATATAGTTAAAAAAAAAAGCTTTTAATTAAAAAAGAAAATTAAAAAAAGTGCCGACTTCAAAAACAAATACAAAAAAGTTTAAAATAACCTTTCTTTCGGAAGTTGGTGGCTTTGATTTTTTTATTATTTCATTGACTATTGCCACCGACTTCCGAAATAAAGGTTATTTTAAACTTTTTTGTATTTGTTTTTGAAGTCGGCACTTTTTTTTAAAAAGTTTTTATTTTACCCTTTTTAGTTTATTTATTAAATATTCAACCCAAATTCTTGTAAAATACAAAGTTTTCTTACATGATGTGCACTAATCTTGTAATCCGTCACAACGAAAAAAATCCATATCTCTAAAACTACTCAACCAATTTTGATGAAACATGCAGTGTACCGTAAGTTGAACAATACCTAGTACAACAAAAAATAAATAAAAATTAAATAAATAAATCGGACTTGTAATTCCGGAGATATGCGTGCACAAACATAAAAACATACATACATACATACATACACTTATGAAATTTGGTACATTTGTTCAGACGCTGATATAGACTAACATATGCGAAAACTGGGCAGTTCCGATAATATTACATACATACGGGTCGAATTGATAACCTCCTTTTTTTTGAAGTCGGTAAAAAGACAGACAAAGTACTCGTCAAGACGAATCATTCAAATCTAAACTCGATGGATTTCTGGCCTTTTGTTACACAGTTCCTATGTCCACCTATCAGCTCCATCATCAGATCGGCTCCATATCATCATAATATTGCATTGTCAATTACAAAATTTCAGCTCAATCGGAAACCGGAAAGTGGATCAAATTTAACTTGCAAGATTTGATTACAGACAACGGTACAGCGATGAGCTTGTGGCTAAATAATCTCAGCCGCACAGGCTGAACTTCCCGGTTAAGCCGCGCTTGCCGAGGTTGGTCTGTGGATGGGTGACCATCTGTCGTACCGAGTTTCCTCCGTGCCTCGGAAAGCACGTAAAGCCGTTGGTCCCGGTTGTCATTTGTAGATCTTTGACAGTCGTTACTGTTAGTCAGACGCTCTAAAGTCTGACAACCAGTCCTAATATCGTATGGTATTACTCAGTTACTGAGTTATGGAGGTCCGACAGGCAGTCGCTTCATGTAAAATACTGATATCCAGCTGAATCTGGTTTGACTGGAAGCCGACCCCAATATAGTTGGGAAAAGGCTAGGCAGGTGATGGTACAGGCGAAAGTAAACAAAAGCTTGTAAAAGAGTGTTCCAGAGCCGCGGTGCCATTTTATGGTGCCATGCAGGCAGTATTCCGCTGTTTATAGTTTTCAGTTCGAAAATGAATTGTGCTATAAATTGAACTAAAAAAGTGAACTAACATTTGCAAAACCACAATTTAAATATTTTGAAACGGTAAACAAATAGGTATATTACCACTCAAATGTTATTTCCATCACACAAAATCAAAGCTTGCATGAATTTAAATGCACAATACAAAATCAAAGGAAAAATATCAAAAGCAATTATACTTACCTCGAAAAAAATTTGTTAAATATTATCTTAAATACACGGTTTAAAAAAAAAACCTTTCTAGCTCTTGTTGTAATATCATGGAAAACTCATATTAATGCCAAGTTTCAAAAGAATGAGATAATTGGAATCGATTTAAAAATCGATCATAAGATTTTAAATAAAATATCTGATTGACCGAGCTTCGCTCGTTTTTAAAAATGTCTATATCTTGGGAACCGAGCTTTTCTCGAACCTGGGACCTTGATAAATCGATTCCTTGAACTGAAAAATCCCAAATCTGTAACTTTCATAAAAATCCTTGAAGCCGTTTCCGAGATCCTGATTATATATAAATATACAAGAATCGCTCGTTTAAAGATATTAGATAAATAGTAACACAAAATATAAATAGTTCAAGCTAAATAAAACTGTTTGAATAGTGTAATAAAGCAAGTGATACCTGTATGGTGTGCCACATGATTCAATAAAGAAAAGTGTGTCCGTACGAATGACGTAGTTTTTTTTTCTTTTTCCAAAAAGCAATAAAAGTAAGTACCATTTTCGATCCGCCCCTGCCTCTGATGAATGAATGTATTGGAGCGTGCAAAACTGCAGTATCGTGTATGTAATTTGATTGTATCGATGTTTCCGCAATAATTTAAAACTTTTATGATGATTTAGATGGCGAATATTTTGGCAAAAATATAACGCATTGGTCATTTTATTGTACACAGGGCACAAAAATAACTACTCTTTATATGAGCCTGCCAATATTTGTATGTACACTCGACAAAGTGGAATTATGACCCACAATAAGCTTATTTTCCTACAGTCATTCAAATACAATAAGGTCCACATTCGCGTAAACATACATATCCATGGTAACGACTTTGATCTTTGTCAATTTGACGGATTCAAACGATTTATTGTCAAAATGGGTCACGATTCCAATTTGTCGATTGTACTATTCCGCCACTTATAATTTATGACACTAAATAATTATATGCGATAAAATAAGTTATATAATCAGGATCATAATCAATGTTGATGGATAGAGAAGAAAATGGGAAGGCAAGAGAAAACATGTATGAATTGTGTGAGGAATAACATATGAATGTAAAAGAAGAAAGTGACGTTTGACAGGGGAGAGGGGAAGAAGAAATCGTGTTGCACTGGTCCCAAGTAAAATGTTTTTTTAGCGTTATAAAGTCGTCAAATGAGTCCTCCCCAGGGCAGAGCGGGAGGGACTGTCAGACTCGTACTGACTACAATCCACAGTGTTCTTCAATAGCCCTTTACGTTCCGGGGTCACGGTAATTCGTTAGTCCCGCGACCCCGGTAGGCTTTGGCTCTCTAAAGAGGGGTATAAGTAAAATGCGATAAGGGTTAGGAAAATGATGATGTATCATGATCATAATTATTATTGACACTCTTGTTCCATTATTGCCCTCCTCTTCTTTGTGCCTTATTTTTATTTCAGTCTGCCTGTCGTGTGATTTTCTGTAAGTCTTCTCTTCATTTGACTGTTGGTCTTCGAACGTTTTTTCTAGCCATTGACAGTCTTTCCACTTTTTTTTACCAACCTGCTTTTACTTCAACTTTTCACAAAAACGATAGAAGTATTGCCAGAAAAAAATCGCATCAGCAATGCTAAGTGAAATCCCTTTTTAGGGCCCGAATAAATTCAATTTTCTCGTAAATGAAATCACAATAAAATTAAATACCGATATGAAATCACGTAGCTCTCCTAATACCCGAAATGTCGGGATGAAAAGAATTAATAGCCAGAACCTTTTGCAATGATTATTATATGAAAGGAGATTTCTCAGAAATCTTTGTCCTAGAATAACACTGAATTTTGATGTTTTTATAAAACTTATGTGCTGATGCATTTCTAGAGTGGGGAATGCTTGAAAAAGTGTGAAAACTTAAAAATCTCGTTAGAATTTCCTGTACTTCCCGACATCTATAGCCTTGGGGTTTTCAAGTCAAGAGTGAACAGGTTACTTCTAGGCAAGCGTGCTTCATCGTCGACCACATCTTCGCTAACCATCAGGCGAGATGGTGGTCAAACGCAAACCTATCTTTTAATAAAAAAAAAAAAAAAAAACACCAACGTAAGAAATAATAGAAATATGTTCAGTAAAAAGTTCTGTAGTAAGTACAACACAAAATACCTTTCGTAGTTGGAAACCTTGAGTGCGCAAGTCCAAGCTGGTCTCAGACGCAAAGCAAAATCCCGTCTCAAGAGATGGAACTATGAAACAGTAATGCTGCAGTGAAAAGCCTTGTATTCGGAATGAAACTTAGTGTACCTCAGGGGACACAATACTGGAACTCATTAGCAGACCTGTGTTAACAATAATTGCTAATGTGCACGGATCTTACCACACAATACCACTTTGTAACCGCTGCTAGGAGTATCTACTTCAGGAGTTCTGAATAATACATGATATGTTTTTGGAGTGGTTGTGTTTACTATTTTTATGTACACTGCGACCATCTCTGAGAAAAAATAGACTTGCTTTTTACATTTTTTCTGTATCGAAAAGATAAAATACTTGAAAAAAAACCGAGATAATTACTGACTGGCTTAATCATTTTGGCAGTACGAAATTATCAAAAAGAAAATCGATCCAAATAAATGACTGCACATTTGTCTAGAACCCGATTATTATTTATCGCTGAATCAATTTTGAATCAACTTTTCACAATTTTGAAACAATCGTGTGATCGTTTCAAAATTGTGAAACCTTGATTCAAGATTGAACTAAGGAGTGTTCCTTAGTTGCGTCAATGGCTTGAAACATAATCCAGTCCAAATCAATGATCCTACTGAAGATGCAGTAGGTTACATTTTGGTACTCGATCAATAAACCTTTCGTCTGAAACTGACCTGCTGAAAGAAACGGTAAAACCATCAGGAAATCGATCAGAGCTAATCTGAGAAAAGGCAAATGACATTCGAGCAAATGGTGTCACTGATCGCTCGCTCCAAACTTCGGTGTTGATAAGAACGATCAAACCTATAATGGTTTGTTACTGTTAGACAATTATCAAGATTGGAAACGTGCCCAATTGACACCGGGATCTGGTTTCCTACTTCTGGCTACTGAGAACAAAGGATAAGTTGGGGTTGAGCTGTCATTTAGACCGTTGGCAGGCTGGCAAGTAAACTGTTCCTTGTTTAAAGCCAAATAAATTGAGTCAAGTGAAATATAGATCCTCAAAGTAAGCTGATGATGCTAATGACATAAAAACTATTACAAATATTGAAAGTGTTGATTAAGAATCTTGATTAATTGTTGATAGATAAGTAGCAGGAGTGGAAAAGTCAAAACATGGAGAAGAAAGTCAAAGAAAACATGAATAAATATTGCAAGGGATGATAATTATGGGGTGCTATGACAGGAAACCTCCACGTGCGCCCGTGGACTGGAGTTCCTTCTCGGATACGTCCGGGGGGAAGACCAGTTTTTCGGGCCGGTGCACCCTAGGATGCGGGCAAAAACACGGGTGGATTTTAGTCAGTAAGAGTCTGACAGTCCCTTCCGCCCCACCCAGGGCGGGAGGACTCATTTGATGATTTTACCACCTAAAAAAAAAAGGGATGATAATAATAAAATCACGAGGAGACTTTCCTTTAAAAACGTAACGGCTGATTTAAAAAACGTAAGAAGAAAACGTGTTGTAAGTCATAACTGATTCCAAGTAATTTGGTGTAGAGCAATAAAAATATTCGGATGTTAAATACAAAGAATGATAGTGACAAGAAACAAAAAAGGAACGTATACTCATGCCAATTCCTATCAGAAATAAAATATTAGATAAGTACCTACATAATTTCTGACTGATCTCTTCAAAAAGCAATAGGTATATCTCAATAAAAACTGTTACGAAATTAATCCAATTAATTCCAATAGCAAAAAATCTTTGGTTCTCTGCCAAGCAACAGCTAATGCCAAATAATTCGAGCAAACACTACATTCCTTACTTAATTTGTCCAGATTGGTCACTATACCGAATTTATATCTAGAAAACTCCGAATTTCGTTCGTAAAGACGTATAAATTCTTGATTGTATTACTTTTTTCGTGGTCACCCTGCCAAATAGTAGCGTTTACGACTTTTAGCCTTCCATGGTTAGCAATTAATGTTCTCTAGACTGTGTGACCTACTGGGTTTGGCTTTAGTGTTATAAACGACGTATGTTAGACTCATAATAGTAGCCATACACCATCCTGCCTATCGTACGATCAATTTGACGCTTGCAATTGTTTCAAATTGGCAGTTCGTCCATATACACCATACGCTGCATATATCGTACGATTGACTTGACACAACTTCAAATCTGCAGCAGTGATGCCAACTCAGCAACTTTATAGCTAGATCTGGCTAATATTCGGTGAAAGCTACAATTTTATAAAATTTGTGATTAAACTTTTTAGCTACTCCCACACACGGTCAATTCTAACTGACCAAATTGGCAGTATCATGCCATTTTGACAAATAGGCAGTATGGTGTATGGATACCATAAGTGACAGATGTATGAGACACAATTTCTTTTAGTGGTTTATTACTATACAATTCTGAATTTTGAGAGAAGGGTTATTTTTAGCGTGTAAATTTCATCAAAGTAGTCCTTCTACCCAAAACTGGAGTGAAAAGCTTAACGTGAAATAGAAAAGCACTCTGTGAAATAGTTCACAACAATTTTATTTACACCTCAACTCAGAATTTTTAAAGTATTTTTACACCTGGACGGGCCTTTTTTTTCATAATCCTTTTTAAATAAAACTACGAGCCTCTAAAGCCTCTTTAACATCGATATTTTGAATCAATTTATTTTTTCCTACAGTTACTCTGATATTTCTCGCATTGCCCGTAGCAACATCACAAAAATGTCAAAATGTGCTACGTTAGGCATTTGACCGTACAGACGGTCGCTGGGTCATTCTCATGGGATCTCGCTTATCAAACGTATACACAGTATGTTGTTTTAGGGCAAAAGTGACCACTAATACCTCATCCCTTTTTGGTAGTATCATTTACCTGCGGGGTTTGACCATGCGTAGGTCAGAAATTATCCCATGAGGATGTACTACCGGTGTTGAATGTAATAATGAACAGTGTTATGATGGAAACGCGAGGTTTGATAGGAAATCACACACTTTAGGCAAAGTTGAAGCAATACTAACGTAGCGCAAGCGACAACAGGGCGCCCCGTTTGTAAATGGCCGGTTGCAAATGAGGTCCTGTGAGTCCCGTCTTATACATTGTTCCCCTACCTATATTCCTGAAACCGGGTGGTAAAAGACACTTTCTTATTTTTCCTCCACCGAAAAGTATCAAGCCGTACCGACCACCTGCTTCTTTATAAAAGCATCCCATGTCGTGAAAAAGTGAAAAAATAAACACTTACAGAAATGCAGATAGTCTTTCCGAATTTTTAATAATAGCGTGGTTGTACCCCTTGCATGACACAGGCAAGAGCAATATAATATTACAAAGCATTTTCTACAAGGGATACTGCAAGGTAGCATTCTCAGCCAAGTATTGAATCGAAATAACTTTTAAAATCTATCTCTCGGAATATTGAAAACTGCGATCGTGGTCACGCTGAACTGGCTTGGAGCCATCTGCAGTCTCCGTAGTCGTACGATAAAAAACAAGCACTAGAAAGGAAGAAAAACAACCAATTGGACTGAGGCTACGTACGGAATATTGGAAAATATTGAAAATTCAAGAAATATGGCAAAATTGATGCCGGATTTTTAGGTGTGGCTGTGGAAGGCGATTTGATTGGTGACAAAGTGTTAACAGGTTTTTTATTCATGTAAGGTAGAGGTACAATCAAAGGCAAAAATTTATGAAAAGTGGGCCATGCTGCCAACAGTCAATTTTACAAATAAGCACATAAGTACGTCACTGAAAAAATAACGGTAAAATTGTTCTCCTCTTAAAGAAATCATATTCATTCATAACAGGCCTTTTCAAAACAGGAAATTCATTAGAATCTAAGAAAAGTAAATTCCGTAGACAACTACAAAGCTTCATAAACGATAGCAAAGTATATTCAAGACTTTGAATTTCTTCGAACGAAATACAAATATAATTGGGCTTTTATATGACAGATAAATATACAGCAGGTACATGTACGTACATGTTCAGCTACCAGGAATACATGAACAACATTTATTTTTATTTAAAAGAACGCATAGCGAGCCAGGTATGTAAAACAGAACTTGTTTTGCTTTGTACTGCACTCTGTACTCCAATTTACGCATACCGTTCTTTGTTTACTCGACAAATTGTTGGATGTAAACTTTTTATAGCAATAACGTGTTTTGACGTTATTAACAATAGCACCGGCGTAATTAATGGTCTACGAATAAAAGGAGTTTTATATTGTCCGTGAGGCTTTTTGTGGATGGGCATCGTGGGATGACATTGTTATTAATTGGGCCTGCATGTTTTATTAACACCAGGTCTCTCATATACGAAGTAGTGAGCTTAACACGGGCAAGCACCGTTGTGTTTTTCAATGCATACCTACTACTTGAGAGAGTAGTAGCCCAGTGGTATCGGACCCGACTTCCGAGTTATAGGTCGTGGGTTCGAACCCTGCCAGGCGCATTACTTTGTATAATTTATTTCATCACCACTGCTCTCAAAACGGTGCAGGAAAACATCGTGAGGAAACCGGTACGTCCTAGAACCAAAAATTCGAAGACATGTGACATCTGCCAACCCGCACTGGGCTCGCCTGGTGGATTATGGCCCACTCCTTTTCACAAGAGAGGAGGCCTGTGTCCCAGCAGTGGGAACATTATAGACTGATGATGATGATGATGATGAAATTATGTACATTAACATGCATAAGTGCAAGAAAACATCATGAAGAAACTTGAGTAACGAAATCTAAATAGGTCTAAAGCTATAATAATTATCTAAGTCCAGTGGAGTGCCCAGATGTGAGTAATTCACACAAAAAGCTCTAGATAGAACAAAAAAGATAATTAAATTCGATGGAATAAAACCGAACCTATTTATGTTGTTCTTTTCGTTCTGGGCACTGTAACCTATTAAAATATTATCCCAACCCGAAGCCCGATGGATATGCGGAATTTATTTTTAGAGATTTCAGTAATTAAATAGTGGGCAGTAGATTAAGGAAAGTATAAGAAAATAAATATACATCCCTAAAATTAAAGTTGTTTTAAAAGGTCAGAGGACCGAAAAAATCCGAGAAGCTCGTGACTTATTAATAACAACCGGACCGGTTGATACCAAGTATACTCTAAAATGAGTTTATAAGCTTAGTTTTACTGTTCCATAGGTTGGAGAAACCCAAAGAAAAGCTTGAAGGTGGAAACCGAATTAAAACCTAGACCAAATAAAGTTAGAAAGTCAAAAATTGTATTCCAAGACTTTTCCTCTATACCTTGTTTTGAGCATTCGTTGACTGGGCTACTGCTAGAACGGATTATAAGGAAAAATAACTTAATTTTCTCGAGTTTTCCTCAGCAACAAAAAAAGTTTTAGGTCAATACACATCGAGACGCAACGCGACGCGTCAGTAAGGTTTGGAGTCCTTATTAAAATCTGCGAGCGTCATGAGTAGGTATGGTTTAAAAATAAATAAAGTTATTTTTCTTTTTTTAAACAAATGTAATTAAAGTTCTCATGACACTATTAACATTAATTTTAAAACAGTCCTTCGTTTAAATTGCAAACACGACAAGCGTGGCGATAATTTTATACATTAAAAAAGTTAACATTTTACGCAATATTCCTGCTCTTATTTCGGCAGGGAGACTGCAAAAATAAAATGCAGGGGCCAAAATTAATGATGCTTGAAGCGACACCAATCAGCTTAACGATCGCCGACGGTAAGGGCCGGTTTTCACCAAAGCTCATTTGCGCTTTGGGAAACCGTTCGTCAGCGACTTCTTGACCCCTCAAGATTCGATCAATATGCAGAACAGAATGCTTTGGCTTTTTTTTTTGTTTAATTGTCCAATACAAGTTTTACATATTTTTCTTAAATCTTTCCAGCCTTTGTCGGGGGCCTTGGGTGTGGACACATTTTATAAATGTTACCACGTTAAAAAATAACGATAGTCAGAATATTACAATCCCGTTCATTGGGGTTTACACTTAAAAAAAGCTGTAACATCTGATTTTTTTCGGTTAATGCTTCTCCGAGTATAAAACACCAACTTTATGACTCACTTTTGAAGTAAAACTTCATACAACTAATAAAAATTCTTAACCACTTAACCAATTATGCACAAATGTACGAAAAAGTAAATTGTCATAATGACGGATGTTTTTCTCATTGCCAAAGTCTCCCGAACTGAAACGACTTTAGATGAGGTTATTTTCGTTAGGGAATTTCTTGATGCGGTCGCCACGCTCAAAGCCCGATTAAAATTGACCACCCATTTTCCGCTGGCCATGATTCGTGGCGCGCACTATACTACATCTCCGCTTTAGCACTTGCTTATGGCTGCGACACACCTTACGATAAATCGTTACGATTAGTCGGTACAGTTCAAACTGCAACGATAAATCGAAAAGTGTGTAGGAGAAAAATCAAACAAACTGTACAGTTTTTCTCATACACACTTGTCGATTTGTCGTTACAGTTTGAACTGTATATGTTATCGTAGGTGTGTAGTAGCCATAATGCCTGCTACACACCTTACGATAAATCGTTACGATTAGTCGGTACAGATAAACTGCAACGATAAATCGACAAGTGTGTATGAGAAAAACTGTACAGTTTGTCCGATTTTATAAGACTGTACAGTTGAACGGAACAGTATGAAATTTTGGAAAGATAAATCGGAATCGGATGAAACTGTATCGATAAATCGTAACGTGTGTGGCCACTTGTTCAGTTTATGCCTTATAAACCAACAACTGCCACCGAATCGTCCGTCGAAGCCATGGCTCAACTAATGAATAATCGTACAGTTTTCTAGTATCTTGTCTGAAAGTGTGTGGGCACTACCGAAACTGTGCAGTTAATCTGTACCGTTCAATCGGTAACGATTTATCGTAAGGTGTGTAGCAGCCATAATGGCTGCTACACACATTACGATAAATCGTTACCGATAGAACGGTACAGATAAAACTGCACAGTTTCCGTAATGCCCACACACCTTCAGACAGGTACTAGAAAACTGTACGATTATTCATTACTTGAGCCATGGCTTCGACTGATAATGCGTTGGCAGTTGTTGGTGTATAAGGCAAAACTGAACAAATGGCCACACACGTTACGATTTATCGGTACAGTTTCATCCGATTCCGATTTATCTATCCAAAATTTCATACTGCTCCGTTCAACTGTACAGTCTTATAAAATCGGACAAACTGTACAGTTTTTCTCATACACACTTGTCGATTTATCGTTGCAGTTTGAACTGTACCGACTAATCGTAGCGATTTATCGTAGGTGTGTAGCAGCCATTAGGATGCAACCGAGTATCGTGTGACCGTCGTTTGCGATCAACCACGTGTCTGCTCCCCGGCACGTGCCTCAATTGAACATGATACCCCCTCATTGCTTTGATTCCGGACACTTTGGAAGGTTCCATTATTATTTGTCATGGTATTTAAGATTTGATTTTGGAAATACAAATTGTAAACGAGACACGTAGTTTAGCTTTTTGACATGAAAGTTAAAAGATTGAGTATTTAAAACGACTTCGGAAAAATGAAGAGGTTTTCAATTTTTCGGACACTTTTTTGTGTATTCCCCGATTTCTCAGACTTTCCAATATGGTTTTTTTTTTGTTTGAAAGATAATACTTATCATGATTATCAAGTCAAGATCTGATAATGGGATCCTAGAGAAATCAATTGTTTTTTTTTTTCTAAAATAACAGCAAATACAGTAATACTAAATTTAATACATGTATTTAATTTATTTCTTTCCAGTATTTACAGGGTATTTACAAAATGGAACAACGTCTCTGCTGCAGAAGGAACAAACTTTTTTTTTGAAATTTTTCAATTTGAAATTGTCAAAGTTCCAGTTTACGTCTCAAATACTAAAAACTCGTGCTAAGGGTACTGGTTCACGACGGGGGATGCAGTGGCCCGGGGCAGGGTCGTCTTGGCGGTGTCTCTGGACATCACCAATGCCTTCAACACCCTGCCCTGGAGTTGCATCAGGGAGGCACTCCGGTATCACCGGGTGCCATACAATACAATAGTCGAGGACTACCTGACGGACAGAGCCGTCATCTACCCCGGTCACCGGGGAGAGTGGAACCGGCGAGAGATGTCGTGCGGTGTTCCACAGGGTTCGGTCCTGGGACCGCCCTTGTGGAACATCGGTTACGACTGGGTGCTGCGCAGCGACCTCCCTGACGGCGTCAGCGTAATTTGTTACGCTGACGACACGCTCGTCCTTGCACAGGGAGAGTCGCACCAGGCGGCGGCCGACGTGGCGACGGAAGCGGTCGCGACAGTCGTTCAGAGGATCCGGCGGTTGGGACTCGAGGTGGCGCTGCACAAGACGGAGGCCATGTGTTTTCATGGCCGCCGTAACGCGCCACAGTCGAGTTACAGCATTACGGTGGAAGGAGTTTCAATCGGCGTACAGGGGACGATGAAGTACCTGGGACTCGTCCTCGACAGCCGGTGGAACTTCAGGGAGCATTTCCTGAGTTTGGCCCCAAAGCTGAACCGTACAGCAGCCGCCCTCAGGCGACTGCTGCCCAATCTCAGCGGGCCAAACGCTTCCTGCCGTAGGCTGTACGCTGGCGTCGTGCGGTCCATGGCCCTCTACGGGGCCCCTGTGTGAGCCCTGAGCATCCGGACGCGACCACAGAAGCTGGTCGCATGCCAGAGGGTCATGGCTATCCGAATGATCCGGGGATACCGCACGATTGCAAGCGAATCGGCCAACCTGCTTGCTGGATTGCTGCCTTGGGATCTGGAGGCGACTGCCCTCCAGCGCGTCTATGAGTGGCGCGTGGAGGCGCAGCGCCGGGGCGTGACCCCGCTGCCTCGCGAAGTCGAGGCGCGGCGCGAAGACCTCCGGCGCGATCTCAGGGCAGTATGGAAGGAACGACTGTCGCGACCGACGGCCGGGCACGCCGCAATTGCGGCGGTAAGACCCCTCTTTGAGGAGTGGCTGGAGAGAAGTCATGGCGTCCTGACCTACCGCTTGACGCAGGTCCTCACCGGACACGGAAATTTCGGGAGGTACCTGTGTCTGATGCGAAAGGAGGAGACGCCTGGGTGCCACCACTGCGAAGATCGCCCGGAGGACACGGTGGAGCATACGGTGCAAGACTGCCCAGCTTGGGCGGAGCACCGACGTGTCCTCACGGCTGCGATAGGCGGAGACCTCTCGCGCCCGGCATTGGTTGCGGCCATGCTGCGGGGCGAGACGGAGTGGGAAGCGGTCAGCTCCTTCTGCGAGGCAGTAATGCTCGTTAAGGAGGAGAAAGGCCGCGAGCGAGAGAGGACAGCGTCCTCCCTCCGCCCCAGCCGCAGTGGTAGGCGCCCACGGCGACGGACGTCGCAAGATGATCTCCGGCCACCGTAGGCGCGGGCATGCGGGCAGCGAGTAAAGGGCAACTCGCTGCCCGACCAAGGACCATGCCCGGGTCGACGGCGCGTTGTGTCCCACGCGCGCCTCAAAGAGCGTCAGCATAATGACGGGGCCCCCCTCTCAGAGGGCCAAAGCCTGCCGGGGTCGCGGGATTATTCCCTAACCGTAACCCCGGAACGTAACAGGCTATGAAGGACACCGTGGATTTTAGTCAGTAGAAGTCTGACAGTCCCTCCCGCCCTGCCCGGGGTTGGAGGACTCATTTGATGATTTTTCCAGGCTAAAAAAAAAAAAAAAAAAAAAGGGTACTGGTTAGACTAGACACCAACTCTAACAAAAATCAAGGAAGTATAGTCAAATGATGAAACTTAGCCCCTTCGTATACAACGCGACGCAAGTCTCTGATACCTTACGACTTTAGTATCCATTGACGTGTGCCTGTGTACGAAACTCTATGGATTTGTATTGTGTTAGTTGCCAGGATACCAAAGTCGTAAATTATCGGAGACTTACGTTGCGTCGCGTACAAAGGGGCTTAAATGTTTCAAGTAAGAAATAAACTACTTTAACATTTAATTATCATTGAACATTTCTTTAGGTTACAAACTTTAAATAAAGAAAACGTTACATCTCAGCAAAGAAAACCATTAGCAATAAGATAAAAAGCTTCAATGAAATTAAATTCTAAAATAAACCATCGTCTACACCAGTGTTTCCCAACCTGTGGTCCGCGGACCCCTGGGGATCCGCGAGAATATGTATGGGGGTCCGCGGTGCCATCTCTAGATGCATACATAAATGCTAATGTCTCGTAATCGCTGCGCTTAGTTAGCTGCACAAGACAGAGGCCATGTGTTTTCATGGCCATCTGAATGCGCCACTGACAGAGTCCCACATAACGGTGGGGGGGGTTCGCATCGGCGTCGGCGGTACGATGAAGTACCTGGGACTCGTCCTCGACAGTCGATGGAACTTCGGGGAGCATTTCTCGCGTTTGGCCCCAAGGCTGAACCGGGCATCAGCCGCCCTCGGGCGGCTCCTGCCCAATATCGGCGGGCCAAACGCCCCCTGCCGGAGGTTACACGCCGGCGTCGTGCGGTCCATGGCCCTCTACGGGGCCCCCGTGTGGGCCCTGAGCATTCGGACGCGACCACAGAAGCTGGTCGCATGCCAGAGGGTCATGGCAATCCGAATGATCCGAGGATACCGCACGATCGCCGGCGAATCGGCCAACCTCCTTGCCGGATCACTGCCCTGGGATCTGGAGGCGACTGCCCTCCTGCGCGTCTACGAGTGGCGCGTGGAGGCGCGGAGTCGGGGCGTATCCCTAATGCCTCGAGAAGTCGAGACGAGGCGGGAAGAGCTCCGGCGCGATCTCAGGGCAGTCTGGAGAGAACGACTATCGCAACCGAGGTACGGGCTAGCCGCAGTCGCGGCTGTAAGACCCCTCTTTGAGGAGTGGCTGGATAGGTCCCACGGCGTCCTCACCTACCGCATGACACAGGTCCTCACCGGACATGGCAGCTTCGGGAGGTTCCTGTGCATGATAAAAAAGGAGGAAACGCCCGGGTGTCACCACTGCGAGGATCGCCCGGAGGACACGGTGGAGCATACGGTGCAGGAATGCCCAGCTTGGGCGGAGCACCGCCGTGTCCTCACCGCGGCGATAGGCGGAGACCTCTCGCGCCCGGCATTGGTTGCGGCCATGCTGCGGGGCGAGACGGAGTGGGAGGCGGTCGCCTCCTTCTGCGAAGCAGTCATGCTCGCGAAGGAGGAGGCGGGCCGCTTGAGGCAGAGGATACCGTCCTCTCTCCGCCCGAGACGCAGTGGTAGACGCCCACGGCGACGGATGTCGCGGGACGATCTCCGGCCACCGTAGGCGCGGGCATGCGGGCGGCGAGTAAAGGGCAACTCGCTGCCCGACCAAGGACCATGCCCGGGTCGACGGCGCGTTGTGTCCCACGCGCGCCTCAAGGAGCGTCAGCATAGTGACGGGGCCCCCCTATAGAGGGCCACAGTCCTGCCGGGGTTGCGGGACACACGTATACCGCGACTCCGGCACACAAAGGGCTACCGAAGGACACCGTGGATTTTAGTCAGTACAAGTCTGACAGTCCCTCCCGCCCTGCCCAGGGTTGGAGGACTCATTTGATGATTTTACCACGTAAAAAAAAAAAAAAAAAAAAAAGTTAGCACGGCGAATGTGCGCCAAGGTGAGGTGAGCGAGACTGAATGAATGATGTGAGTGAAATAAGTGTGTGCGTATTTACAAAAACAAATAGGAAACAGATTACAAGTCGAATCTGACCTGAGATTACAAATAAATACATAATTATTTTATTAAGGGGGTCCGTGAAAACTGTGCTCGATTTCCTAGGGGTCCGTGGCTGAAAAAGGTTGGGAAACGCTGGTCTACACAATAGATTAGATCTTCAAATTGATTCTCTTTTCGTGAAAAACTTATTAAAAACTGTGCGTGAGAACGAATGCCAATTTATAGGCATTAGTCCACGATAATCTTTATTTAGAACAAGTCGTTCAACTAAAAGGTTTCTTAAACATAACCTATATTATGGTTATTAAGGCCAAGTGTAACAAAAAGCGCTCAAAATAATTGTGTGAGCACATTGTAAAAATTCATAAACCTAATTTTGTACAACATGAAATTTCATTTTAATTTTGCAAATTGTTTTACGTTTTTGTTGTTGAACTGGTATTTCGTTTTCACGTCATTTTGATTAATTTATGCTTTTTATGCACGATTTGTTTCGTGTAAGTGAGGTATTTTACGGGGAACTCGAAGTAATGCAATGTGGAACTGCACGTGAACAATTGTATGTTGCCATAACGGTAGCCTGTAATGCCACTGCATAGCAATGGTCTCTTTTTTCCACATAAACGAATTTTACGATTTCCTTACTTATTTATTCAGAAGTACACTAACATTTTGATAAAACTAAAACTAACATAATATTTTTTTTTAAAGCCTATTCGGTGTCCCACTGCTGGGCAAATGCCTCCCCTTTCTTCTTCCAAACCTCTCTATTTTGGGCCATTTCTGGCCATGTCTGCCCTGCGAACATGATCAGATCGTCACACCACCTCCGCCGCGGTCGACCTCGACGGCGTTGTCCTCATAATATATTTTGGAAAAAAGAAGGAGTGTCTCAATCCGTCGATGTTTATGCATGTACGTTCCCCGTCGCAAAGAGTGTCATTATGACGGGTCCCCTCTATAGAGGGCCAAAGCCTGCCAGGGTCGGGACTAACGAATTACTGTGACCCCGGAACGTAAAGGGCTTTTGAAAGATACCGTGGATTTAAATCAGTGCGAGTCTGACAGTCCCGACACCACCACCACAACGGTAAAAAAACAGTTCTGAGAATTTTTCTTTGGCTTGAATGGGTTTTTATAGTTCACAGATGGTTTTATGCTCATCAGGTCAGGATGTAGAGACGCTGTCAGTTTTACAGTCATCCAACAAAATATTACACCTGTAACCTCTAAAAACAGTAAAATAAAAACTTTCTGGACAAAATGAAACCGAGTTTTAAAACAAATCACAAATTCGGTTTTGTTTCTTATTTCCTGGACGTGTTCGTGGTGTACACCAAACGACATTTCAAACCAATAACATTCAAGTTCCTATTTCCCTGATAAATTAAAGTTGATTTTTGAAAAGCAGTAATACTAGAAGCTTTAGCCAAATTTTCATATTTTTGTGAAGTAAAGTAAACCTGAATTTTGACTTTAATTTAATGGAATAATCCTTAATTATGAATACTTCAAGTACGCAGTAGGTAAAATACGGAAATCTTGTGTTGTACCACAAAGACATGAATATTTAATAATTTAATCTATACAACGTAAATTTAATCGCTGTAAATCTATTACACGTGTTTGAGCTTAGTAAATATAGAAGAAACTACCTACAGTGTTTTTTATATTTTTGCAAGACTTTTATAATTTCTTATCACACTGTTTTCACAATTTACATTCAAACGAAAAGTCCTTATTATTTTTACCGAAAAATATAAAGAAAATGTAAATATTACAGGAATGAAGAAAATGAAATAATCAACTATTTGGAAATTGTGTGACGATCTGATCATGTTCTAAAATAAAAGTAGCCCAAGTTGCTCCTTATTATAGCTACCTGCCAATAAAAATCCCGTCAAAATTGTCGAAGCTATTTCAGAGATAACAGACAAACAGACAAAAATTGTTAAAATATTATTTTGGTGTATGTGCCATAATTATTATGTATATTCGTGTGCATGAAGTAAAAAACCGGCCAAGTGCGTGTCGGGCCACGCACAGTGTAGGGTTCCGTAGTTGCCCATCAAAATACTTATGCGAACTAAATAAACTGATTCGCTGAATTTAATTTTAAAAAGAAGAATTTTCAAAATCGGTCCAGGAGTCTTTGAGAAATCGGGGAAAATACATAAGAAAAACATTACAACGAATTTTGAACCTCCTCTTTTTTTTGAATTTAGTTAAAAATAGTTGACGATAAAAACCTACCTATCCCCAAAAAACATACCTATAAAAGCTGTAAAAATAAAGTTGACAAACTTACATTTGCAGTTGTCTTCGATACATTTTGTTTAAGAAAATATGATATCAAGTACATTTTATAAGTTGGTCGACTATTACTCGTAAAGTTGTAAAGCCTACTTAGTCATGATAATTTTCTTTTAAACTTCGGTATATGTACTACTATTGTAAATTTTTTCACACCCCCAAACATAACCGTTTAGCTGGTAGAGGGGGGGGACACTCGAATCGAGCAAAATTTAGCACTTTAAAGCTTAATATTTCACAAACGAATATTTTTATCAAAAAATTGTTAATGGAAACTATCATTATTTTTTAAAAGCCTATTTAATGATACCCCACACTAAGGGGTACGCGAGAAAAAAAAATCCTCACTTTACGTGTAAGTACTGGAGGTACCCTAAAAAAAAAATATTTTACGAGATTTTATTTTACCACTTTTTCGGCACAACAAATCCGTATATTTACACCAAATTACAGCTCTCTAGTACTGTGCGTCTCTGAGCTAAACTGCGGACAGACGGACGGACGGACGGACGGACGGACGGACGGACGGACGGACGGACATGGCGAAACTATAAGGGTTCCTTGTTGACTACGGAACCCTAAAAACGGTTATTTCAATATACAAACAGACACCTCAATTTTATTTAGATGTATGTATAGATTAGTAGTTCCTGAGATTGGCAAGTTCAAGCAAACTCTTCAGCTTTACAATATTATTGAATTGGTGCGTCTGGTATCTACACAGAAACTAATTTATGGATTAAACATGAATAGTTTTTATCCCTATGTGATTTTATACCCATGGGATAATTTTCGAGTTGTGACGTTTTAAAAAGCTAATCTACCTACCATTCTAAAAGCATAAAGGCAAATCTAAAAAGCATTTAATATTTATTTTTAAGCCAGAGTACCTAGGCTTAAGAAATATCCGACGATTCTGTTGCCCTGAATTTCTCCTAGACGTAATCTACCAGACTGGACCTAGCCTTTAGAGCCACATAAAACTGTAATGTGTTACATTACCGGTCCGTTTGCCTTCTTGTATGTATAAGTAAGTAATAACTTTCGTATGTCGAGGCTTAGGTTAGCCTTTTAGGTTTCGTGGTCATAAGCTACACGCACTTGCGACATGACTGTTACTGTGTCAAAGATACGAGAGGACAAATGGAAGAAGTTTCTTGAAACATGCCAAGAGTCGCATGTACGCAGTGTATACCCGGTTTGGGCTTTATAGATTAAACACAGACAACAGAAAATAATGCTTTGTCGTTTTTTTTTTTTGTTAAATTGCCCAATACAAGTTTTACACTTTTTTTTTTAAATTTTCCAGCCTTTGTCGGGGGCCGTGGGTGTGGACACATTTTATAAATTTTACCACGCTAAAAAAAGAACACTTTTCAGAATAATACAATCCCGTTCATTGGGTTTTACACTTAAAACTGTTGTGGTATCTGATTTTCGGTTCAAGCTTCTCCGAGTATAAAACACCAACTTTATGACGCACTTTAAAAGTAAAACTTCATACAACTAATAAAAATTCTTAACCAATTATGTACAAATGAAGTAATGTCACTATGAAGCTAGTACGAAAAAGTAAATTGTCTTAATGACGGATGTTTTTATGATTGCTGTAGTCTCCCGAACTGAAACGACGTTAGATGAGGTTATTTTCGTTAGGCAATTTCTTGATTCGGTCGCCACGCTCAAAGCCCGCCTAAAATTGACCACCCATTTTCTGCTGGTCATGATTCGTGGCGCGCACTACACTACATCTCCGCTTTAGTATGAGAAAAACCAACTGTACAGTTTTTCTCGTACACACTTGTCGATTTTCGTTCGTTTGAACTGTACCGACTAATCGTAACGATTTATCGTAAGGTGTGTAGCACCCATTAGGATGCAAACGAGTATCGTGTGACCGTCGTTTGCGATGAACCACGTGTCTGCTCCCCGGCACGTGCCTCAATTGAACATGATACCCCCTCATTGCTTTGATTCCGGACACTTTGGAAGGTTCCATTTATTATTTGTCATGGTAATTTAGATTTGATCTTCGAAAAACAATTGTAAACGAGACACGTAGTTTAACTTTTTGTCATAAAAGTTAAAAGATTGTATTTTAGACGACTTCGGAAAGAGAAAGAGGTTTTTTTTTGTATGTTTCCCTATTACTCAGACTTTTCAATATGTTTTTTTTTGTTTGTAAGAAATTACTTACCATGATCATCAGGTCAGGATCTGATGATGGAATCCCAGAGACATCGATTGTTTTTTTTTTTTATATAAAATGAAAGCAAAGGCATATAAAGGCAAAGTAATACGTAAATACATGTATTTAATTTATTTCTTTTCAGTATTTACAGGGTATTTATAAAATGGAATAGCGTCTCTGGTGGGCGCAGAAGGAACAAAAAGTTCCAGTTTACTTTACGTCTCAAATACTGTGCACTACCATAAAATGAATAAAAAGTTACATCTCAGCAAAGAAAACCATTAGCAATAAGATAAAAAGCTTCAATGAAATTAAATTCTAAAATAAACCATCGTCTACACAATAGATTAGATCTTCAAATTGATTCTCTTTTCGTGAAAAACTTATTAAAAACTGTGCGTGAGAACGAATGCCAATTTATAAGCATTAGTCCACGATAATCTTTATTTAGAACAAGTCGTTCAACTAAAAGGTTTCTTAAACATAACCTATATTATGGTTATTAAGGCCAAGTGTAACAAAAAGCGCTCACAATAATTGTGTGAGCACATTGTAAAAATTCATAAACCTAATTTTGTACGACATGAAATTTCATTTTAATTTTGCAAATTGTTTTACGTTTTTGTTGTTGAACTGGTATTTCGTTTTCACGTCATTTTGATTAATTTATGCTTTTTATGCACGATTTGTTTCGTGTAAGTGAGGTATTTTACGGGGAACTCGAAGTAATGCAATGTGGAACTGCACGTGAACAATTGTATGTTGCCATAACGGTAGCCTGTAACGCTACTGCATAGCAATGGTCTCCTTTTTTACGTATTTCTTACTTATTTATTCATTAGTACACTACATTTTTTAACATAATATTTGGAAAAAAGAAGGAGTGTCTCAATTCGTCGACTTTTTATGCATGTACGTTCCCCGTCGCAAAGAGTATCAGCATTATGACGGGGCCCCTCTATTAGAGGGCCAAAGACTGCCGGGGTCGCAGACGAATTACCGTGACCTTGGAACGTAAGGGGCTATTGAAGGACGCTGTTGATTTTAGTCAGTACGAGTGTTACAGTCCCTCTTGCTCTGCCCTGGTTGGGAGGACTCATTTGATGATTTTACAACGATAAAAAAAGAAAATTTACGTTCCCAGCGTCACTTTCGATGACG
This sequence comes from Agrotis segetum, assembly GCA_036375495.1. Taxonomy (NCBI): domain Eukaryota; kingdom Metazoa; phylum Arthropoda; class Insecta; order Lepidoptera; family Noctuidae; genus Agrotis; species Agrotis segetum. Next base: position 4,106,176 of record JAQSVV010000031.1, read on the forward strand.
CCTGGATCCATTTTGAGAATTCTTCTTTGGTTTAAATGGGATTTTTATACTTCACAGATGGTTCTATGCTAATCAGGTTGGGATCTGGAGACGCTGTTGTTTCTGCAGCTCAACAAAATATTACGCCTGTACCCACTAAAGAGACTAAAATAAAAACTGTTTGGTCATAATGAAGCCGATATAAAACATCAAAAATAAAAACTAGGTGCCTTTGATTCTTATTACCTTGACTTTTTTGCTACCGACTTCCAATAACAAAAATTTGATTCAAAAGTTATAATTCACTTTTTTTTCACGTTTTGGTATATACGTCAAGTCATTAATGTTTTACCGTGCTTTTAGAATTAATAATACATTGACGTTCGTCTACACCAAACGACATTTCAAACCAATAAAGTCAAATAATTTATTTCAATTAGGCCATCAAAGAGGCATTTTTAAACGTCGATTTTAAAAAATAAGGAAATGGGATGGCATTGAATCTACACCCATTCGCAAAAAATAACATTCAGGTCCCTATTTCTCAGATAAATTAAAGTTGATTTTTGAAAAGCAGTAATACTAGAAGCTTTAGCCAAATTTTCATATTTTTTGACGTAAATTAAACCGGTATTTTGACTATAAGTTGCTGGAAAAATTAGTTCCTTAATTATTAATACTTCAAGTACGCTAAAGGTAAAATACGGAAATCTTGTGTTGTACCACACGGATATGAATATTTAATATTTTGAATCTATACAAAGTAAATTTAATCGCTGTAAATCTATTACACGTGTTTGAGCTTAGTAAATATAGAAGAAACTACCTACAGTGTTCTTATATTTTTGCAAGATTTTTATAATATCTTACAGCATTATAATTTACATTCAAAGAGTTGTTCATTCTAAAAGCATAAAAGCAAATCTAAAAGAATTTAATATTTATTTTTAGGCCAGAGTACCTAGACATAAGAAGTAGCCGACGATTCTGTTGCCCTGAATTTCTCCTAGACGTAATCTACCAGACTTGACCCAGCCTTTAGAGCCACATAAAACTGTAATGTGTTACCTACATTACCGGTCCGTTTGCCTTCTTGTATGTATAAGTAAGTAATAACTTTCGTATGTCGAGGCTTGGGTTAGCCTTTTAGGCTTCGTGGTCATAAGCTACACGGACTTGCGACATGTCTGTTACTATGTCAAAGATACGAGAGGACAAAATGGAAAAAGTCGCTTGAAACATGCCAAGAGTCGCATGTATACTCAGCGTATAGGTATCCGGTTTGGGCTAATTATTTTTTGTTTTTTTTTTGTCGTGGTAAAATCATCAAATGAATCTAAGATCCACAGTGTCCTTCAATAGCCCTTTTTATGTTCCGGACTCACGGTGAGAAAATAAATCCTGCGACCCCGGCTGGCTTTGGCCCTCTAAGAGGGGGCCCCGTCATTTTTGCTGATGCTCTTTGAGGCGCGTTTAATATCCATTTCGTATGAAAGGACCTTTTCAGGAGCTCGAATCTAAATAATTACAATCGCACCTGCCGAGGTTGGTCTGTGGATGGGTGACTCTGTTAAAACGAGTTTCCTCCGTGCCTCAGAAAGTACGTAAAGCCGTTGGTCCCGGCTGTCATTTGTAGATCTTTGACAGCCGTTACTTTTAGTCAGAAGCTCTTAAAATCTGACTGGTTGTCAGATTTTAATTAAATTTAGATTTTATTTTTGTCTTACCATGCAGTATCATAATATTATCCAGTTACTAAGTCGTGGAGGTCCGATAGGCAGTCGCTCCATGTAAAATACTGATATTCAGCTGCATCTAGTTCGACTGGAAGCTGACCCCAATATAATTGGGAAAAGACTAGGGAGATACTGATAGTCTGAACGGACCTAACCGAACGGCCCATGGGCCTTTCCACCGGAGGACCCGTGATAAAAATAAATTCAAAATTAGGGGACAGTCTTATAGTTTCTTTCTTATATTATAATATTTAAAACAAGCACTACCAGTGATGGGTAATGACAAGTTTTTAAATAAGAATATGCGACTCTATCGTTGTGCGGTACTGTAGAGGTTTTACTCTGAGGTCTAACTTCAGATAGTTTTGTAAGCGCTGGCAGCATCCAGCCGCTCAATGGTTTTTAAATATTAAAAATAAGGAGTTGAACTGTCGAGTACGTTCTAGAAGAAAAACAAGTTGTTATGTTACGTGCGTCAATAAACACAATTTTAATTGGAAAATAATCTTTAATTCAAGAAAAACACACACACGACCCCCACAGTACAGTGTGCAGCACAAATGTCCGCTCTGGTCGACTCACTCAGATACTTTTGTGCATACACATGTGAACAGTGGACTTGTTTTGTACGTGCACATTACTGAATTCAGTTCAGTAAAAATGTTCGCGTACAATACAGCCTTGCCGGAAGCCATAGAGGCTAAACGCGATATCGATGAAATGCGTGAACAAAATGTGCGGCACACTATTTTAGTGAAATCGTACCATTAGGTACATTAAAATTAATTCCACAGTACCCGCGTTTGAGCTAGACCCAATATGTTTATATTATTCATAGGTACAAAATACAGTGTCTGTTTCGAAGACGCTAGTCTTTGCCTCCTACGAATAAATTATTATTGCCAGTAAGATCGTCTACCACAAATGTGTTTAAATAGAGAATTTATGTACCTTCCTACCTACTGCAATTATCCAAAAATATAATTTATACTAGCTGTTGCCAGCAGGTTCACCCGCTAAAACTCGAAAATATTGCGTTGTATGTCCGACAATTTTTTTTAAATATTTTTTTAAATTAATCAGGATCAAGTTTCTAGACTAGGTAAATCAAAAATAATTTAATGAGAATAAATTAGATTGTTCATGTATTAATTTGACCATATCAAACACAACCAATTTTTTTATTCTTATGCTAACAAAAAGCTACCAGAGAGTAAAATGGGCTGTATTTTATTTTTATAGGAGGGATATTAGTTCTAATTCAAATATCCTACTAATATTATAAATGCGAAAGTTTGTGAGGATGTATGTATGTGTATGTAGGTATGTTTGTTACTCTCACACGCAAAAACCACTGAACGGATTTAGCTATTTGGTACACAGATAGTTTATAACCTGGATTAACACATAGGATAGTTTTTATCCCGATTATATGTTCCAGTGGGAAAATTTTCGAGTTGTACCGGGTGAAGCCGCTGGCAACAGCTAGTTTATATTACATAGTTTCCTTTTAAAAATTAATGGCACCAAATTACTTGAGCGTAAATTAAACGGTGTTTTCGACTAATAAGAATAGAAAACAGTTTTTATTACGATGTTTAAAAAATAATTTAGTGTTACTTGTCACGATATTTTGGTTGATAGCGTCAAAATGTCGGTTTCAATTCGTTAAGAATTTCAACGTCCATAATTTTTCATGTGATGTTCTTTACGAAAGGTGGTTAGTTTGGTAATAACAATATTGTAGTAATTTAAATGTTTTATTAAGAGGTAACAGAGGTATCCATAATAAAATAACAGAAAATAAGAGCAAAATAAATTAGACAAAGTAATGTGCCTGGCTAGGTTTGAACCCACGACCTACAACTTGTAAGACGGTGCCGATACCACTGGGCCACCACTGCATTCAAAGTAAAGTTGTAGTAAAGCTGAAAAAACTATGACAAGAAAATTTTAGTCTAGAAACTTAGCTTCCCACGCAAAAATGCAAATTTAAATTTGCAAATGTCAATAAGGTTGTACCTAACTAATAATAACATTTTGGCGAAAGATAAATTTATTCAACACTTGATAGACTTCTGAAATGATCTTTAGCGAAGCAGACGACGAATGGAAAATACCAAAATGAACTGGTATTTTCAATTCTAAATAGTGCTCACAGCCTAAACCACGCTCAGTACCCTTAGCACGAGTTTTCAGTGTTTGAGACGTAAAGTAAACTGGAACTTTGACAGTTTCAAATTGACAATTTTCAAGAAAAAAAAATTTTCCTTCTTCGCATTTTTTCATACAATAAACGCTGTAAATACTAGAAAGACGCTGTAAAGTAAAAGAGTGAAAAGTCGTGCTAAGGGTACTGAACCACGAACTTTAAGGCGCTCCCTCACTGCGAGCATTCACCTTGTAATCGTTACAGATTAGAACATTCATCAGTAACGGAAGACAATCGAGCATCACAATGCCTACTTTTTTTTTTATCGTGATAAAATCATCAAATGAGTCCTCCCCTTTTGCGATGGATCGATGATATTATGAAGAAGGCCCAAAACCAGGATTGTTTGCGCTTTTTGAGGGAAAACTAACATTCGGAATTCAACGGCGATTGGCTGCTAAGATGTTGATGATACGAAAAATAATCTTCATCACCATCTGCCTTTGTTCTTCCATTCTCCCCTGTCAGACGTCCCTGTATCTATTGCTTTTCCTATTTTAATACCTATCTTTCCTCCACATATTTTCTTTAGACTTCGTTTTCCTATCCATTCATGAATATTTATAAAAGAAAAATAATACGCCTTAATAATTCCTCTGATATTCTAGAATTCTCTCTTGCGACTAGATTCTATGTTCCAGAAAGATAAAAGTTAGTGTTAGTGTACCTATTTCATTTCGAATTGAAGTCTTTCCAATACCATAATAAATCTCGAAGAAATACTCGTATTTTAAATTGGAGATGAATCGAAAATATGAGTCAATTATACGAGTACAACGTTAAATACGCAAAACCTCTAGTGGGGTAACTCAGCTCATGTTACTGAACAATGTTAATTTGTTCTAAGACTTTTGGAAATTCGCAAAGAGTTTCTGGATACAATTATTAAGATCAGGCTAAGAGACTTAACCGATGGCGCGATACGGCGCAACGCGATTCATGCGATATCGAGTCGATTGCCGATTTAAGTCGCACGTATTTACTAATGGAGTGACGCGATGCAATTCGACCGTGAACTTCAAAAATCCACCTTACTACAACAACATAAAGGCGCTGAAAACCAAAGACAAAAGGTATAGGCCAGGAACGAGCGAGTAGTTGCGCAATCGAATTTTGAACAGAGAATCATGTGCGTTGACATTAGCACGTACACGCAATTCGATATCGAGAAGATCTGTGAGCGATATCGTCAATCCGTGCGACTCCATTACAAACACTAGCGATTTTCCGTACATTTTCTTCAGCCGGAGGCTTGTGTGATATCTAAAGGATATCGTCAATCGGTGTAATTCTGTATCGCGTCGCACCATGGGTAAAGTCCCTAAGAATTTTGTCTACAATTTCACTTCACCGTACGCTCTATCTGCCCAACACTTCGTTGAAAAAGACGATAATAAAATTTTAAACGAAAAAAAAATATCATTAAGGCCACGAAAATTCTACAAAAAACACCTCTTTGATACTCAATTAGCAATAAAAGATAGAAATGTAAAACCCATCTCCCAAAAGGATCCATTCAGCTTTTATCAGATAACGAGAAATCTAAAAAAGCAGGTAATGTGTTTTACGTGCCGTGACAAAGTTAATTAGTTCCAGTTTCGGACGAAATCCTGAGCCAATTACTGGAGATACGGTATCTGGATGGAAACTGACCATCTTGGAACCGCAGTGGAATTGGATAGACGACAAAATTCCGTGCTTACTGAGTCAATCTTTTCTTTACATATAATAAAATCGTAGAGATGTCATTCCTGTACATTGAATATTTTTTTCTTTTTGTATTTTTTTCGAGATAAGGGATCGATTCTGATGCCAGATCAACTTTTATTTTTTTTCGAAATTTTTTATGTTTTTTTGATTTGATCTATCTCCGAAACTACTGTAAAGTTGTCGATCAAATTTTCCTCAAATATTCCTAATAATATGCTTCTGTTTATATGCTATGTATTATTACGCTATTTTTCCTGGGAGATAAGCAATTTTGAATTTTGTTGTTTTTAGATGTTTGTTTTTAGTTGGAAGCTAAACCACTGGATATTATTTAGTCAATTTTTCCTCAAATATTCCTTAAACTGCTATTCTATTAATGGGATATGTATAATTACGCTATTCCCCTTGGGGGATTAGCAATTTTATAATATGTTGATTTTCAGTCATTGTTGACATTTGTACAAGAACCGCTATTTGAAAACCACTGTCAACGTACTAGCCAGTCCGGTCGGTAACCTGCTTGACTTTCGTGCAAGGGGTCTCTGGATCAAATCTCGCAGTTTTTTTTTCTCTTTTTGAGTTTTTTTTATTTGTCCTGAGAGTTTTAAATAATTAAAAAAAATGTGCATACTTTTATTTCAATATTTTTTTCAATACTTCTCTAGGATATAAATCTACACCGATTTAAATTGTAGGTAGTAAGTTGGATATTTTTTTTAATTGTAATTGTTTCGAGGTGTGGAATTTTAAAGATTAGAAAAAAACAGGGTTTCTATAATTTGTGTTTATTTATGTTTTGAATTGGTGCTCAAACCAGTGCATAGATTCTGTTTTAAACGACGACAAGTTGTATTCATCGAGTCAGATAATTAGTTATTTTTTAGGTATCACATTGGGTATCACGCGGTATGCTAAAGGGAGAAGAGCAATGCTATCGTATGTACGTTCAATTTGCAGCGATACTGTAAATCGACCCAAAAATGATAGTCTAATGTTTAAATAAACACGGTTCTTTGAAATTAATGTCGCTCAAATTTCCTATGCAAACTATGCACCTAGATGTAACATTATTGATCTACACTAATAATAAAAATGCAATTATGTTTGTTTTTTACCTTTTCACGCATTACTACCTACTGAATCGATCGTCCCAAAATTTTGCATATACGTTGTCAGGAGTATAGACACGGATATAAGGTATCTTACATCCCGAATAACAGAAGCTGTTTCCGAGAAAACAATTACGTTCATATTCCAGATGGCGCCACATGATCCGTATTGTTTCTCAAATTCTAAAATAACGCAAGCGAAGCCGCGGGCAAACACTAGTTATAAATAAATTTACAATGTGTAACGTTAATAGCGCAAAACCTCTCATGGGGTAACTCAGCCCATGTTACTAAACATTGTTTGTTCCTAGACTTTTGGAAATTCGCAAAAAAAAAAAATAGCTTTTTCCTAATAAATAAAAAATTGATCGGGCCCATCAATTTTGAATTTTCAAAAGTCTTAGAACAGACATTGTTCAGTAACATGGGCTGAGTTGCCCCACGAGAGGTTTTGCGCTAATAACGTTACACGATAAATATTAAAAAAAAAAGTTACGATCTGTTATCCGTGGCTTCGCTCGTTACAACTCAAAAATTATCCCGTGGTAACATAAAATCGGGATAAGATCTATTTTATATGTTAACTATCTGCTTACTAAATTTTATACTTATCTTTTCATTAGTTTTAAAGTAAAAGAGTTACAATCTTTCACATTTAAAAATATTGGATAGAAGTAAGATTTATGAACTATCAAAGGATAGTAATGACGTTAATGGTGATAATCTCATTGGTTAGAAAAGTATTAGGTTTCTTAATTTATGAAGTTAAGTATTATAAATTCTAATAATGCCGACAAAACGTGACTTATCAGCGATAGCGATAACGGGAACGTTAGAGATGTATAAATATTGAATTGACAAAAGCTATCAAAGAAAAGCTCTTATCGTTGTAAAGTAACACACCGCTTTAAAAGCTCTTGCTGCACTAAAAAAAACAAATAATTTCGGTAGTTCCCAAAAAATGTTTGCAATAAAAATATTATTTTAATAATTATTTTATTGCAAAAAAATAATTTCCAAAAACCTAATCGATTTTCTTTTGTATAAATCTCTCACTGATCAAATCAGTCCAGTAGATCTTAAGTAATTCAAGTAATAATTTGTGGAAATCTATGTATTTATACCACATTAGAGATGACAATCAATAAAAGTATGAACATACCTATATAAAAAATAATAATTATTTTAGTTTATTTTATTTTACATCGTATAGTTGAATTATCAAAATTTTACATTATAAAATAAATAAGACGAATGCAGTAATTCAAGAGCGTAAAGTCAATGATGATATAAGGAGAAGTCACGCATTTTACTGAAATTCTTAATAAAGTTTGCAAAATCCATCAAAATAATAATTATTACTTGATGATAAATAACTGTAAGCAAGATCCGTCAAAATAATATGTTACTTGATGAAAATTCAATCAGCGTAAAGTTTAGTAGAACGACGGAAATATCATTCACTGTTCACTGACTAAAATTGCGATATTCAAAGAATATCCATTTGATTTCAAAGTAAAAGCCTTAATTAACTAAACTTGAACTAAATTATGAAAAGGTTTTAAATATATAAATAGGCTTTGCTTCCGCTGACCTAATTAAGTAGAAAATCATTTATTAGTTCTTAGAAAGCCTTCCAATTATCAATTTAGAATACTTAATTATTTCAAGTTTTATTGGGAAAATTTGCTTTTTTTTTTTTTTTTTAGGAGCTCAACAACATATTTTAGAACTTGTAATGTTTATTTTTTTTATTTAATTTACGTACGTAAATAATTAAATTACGTATTCGTTGTCACAATATTTTTACAGCGTATAAATTAATTATTAGTAAATCTACGATTAAACTAATAAAGATACAAGCCGTTGAAAGAATTACTAGTAAATAGTTAGTAACAGTCGGGGAGCATTTGCGTAATACAGCTAATTGGGCCTCAAAAATATTTGGGCAAAAAAGTAAATCTTTTTCCGACGGTTCTAGTTGAAGTGCAATTAAAACACTCACGCTGTGGAGTATTTTAGACTATGAACTAAAATAAATTTCAAAATAATATTTACCTCTTAAAAATCCACTATAAAAATATTTTTTCACTTAACTCACTATCCTCTGTCACTTCTATTCTATCAACACTTTATAATTTGAAAATTTAAGTTCCTAATTTAAAAATTCACGCTTCACGATCCATTAAAACATTTATTTCAACCATCACAATTGTTCCGAGCGAATTCATACGCGTCGGATTCGATCTAAAAATTTAATCGCGATCTCCCATAATTTAGAGAAACAGCCATTAGCGACCGTCCGCAACGGGGTACGAAAACGCACTGGGGTGTCTTTACGTACGAGCGTGCGAGAGAGTCAGCGATATTAAAGCAGGAGGGGTAGCTAGTGAAATCTATATGGAGCTTATAAACTGGTCACGAAAATACTACGGAAGTCTCAGGCCATTCAGCGTGGATGTCTATAGGCGTCTTCAGGAATATTTGGCCAGCGTCAAGTGTTAATGGTTTCCAGCATTATGTAACTCCCTGCCATGACTCGCGATTTACACTAATGGAGGTTTTATTCATTTCTGAACGTCTGTTGCATTGGAATAAAATTTCAGAACTGTAACTTAGATTTTTTTTTTGAAATTTTTGTTTCAAATGAAAATGAAGACCACGATATCTGTTTGGTAATTTAAAGCCCAAATGATTGAGACGATTGTATGAAATTTTATATTTTTTGTGGATACTTTTAACTTGCTACATCGCTCTCACAAATAATGCATCATTTCAAAATGAATGATGTAACAAAGGTTCTGTAATAATTTTGGCGATTTAAAGTGAGTTAGCGTGGAGTTTCCCACTCATTCTTCTCCATAGAGATCTACTTCTTCGGTACTTTCAAAATTATTATGTCTTGTGTCTGGGATTGTAGCTCAATAATTTTGTATTATTTACTGGAATTATACATTTACAGGTTATTTAAAATAAATGCTTTGATTTTGTGGTCTTCATTTTTGATGATATCTGACGATATTTCACCAACAGCTGGAATGGCAGTTTTTATTTTCTCGTGAAAAAGGTTTTGTGTAATCAATTTGTAGGTAGCTGGAGAAAAATTCTTGGTTTCCTTTAGTACGGTTGACCGACATTTTCTCAGTAAAACACTGCACTTAGATATTGTAGCGTGACACTTTCTCCCTTTGATCAAAGTCGCCGGCTTATGGGGAGGTGCGCTCAGCTTTGAAGATAAATAAACAATTTCTGTTGAACGTATCTTTCTTGTTTCCATTTTTCTTTCTATTATCGGTAAGTGTCGATTATGCTGACAATAGACATTTTAATATGACGACACGTTTTACGCAGCGGCTTAGCGATCGAGTGCTGCGAAACGTATCGCGAGTTCGATGCCTACACAAAACAAGTATTTGTATGATCTACAAGTAGAATTGTTACAAGTTTGAAGTGTTTGTTTATGTCGTCGTTGTTACGTCGGGGTTGCGGGACATACGTATACCGCGACTCCGGCACACAAAGGGCTACTGAAGGATACCGTGGATTTAGTCAGTACAAGTCTGACAGTAAGGGGTTGGAGGACTCATTTGATGATTTTGTAATCACGTAAAAAAAAAGTGTTTGACACGAGTACGGTTACGGTTTAAGGTGGCTGGAAATCGTCTCGTCCGATGCCGTGAGCGTGTTTCGCGGCAACTGGGTCGTGAGGCGGAAGCTGTCCTCTAACTTACGGCGTCCGCCTCCTCCCACACTAGCATCATCATCATCTGCTTAGCCTTTTCCCAACTATATTGGGGTTGGCTTCCAGTCAAACCCGATTTAGCTGAATATCAGTATTTTACATGGAGCGACTGCCTGTCGGACCTCCACAACCCAGTAACTGGGCAATACCATACCCCATGGTAAGACAGGTTGTCAGACTTTAGAGCCTCCCACACTAGCATAATACATAAAAAAAGTATTCCAGTTTTTGCAGCACCTAGACATTCATTCCATAGACCATACGACAAAGGAATGGTCCAATTGGAAAATCTGTGAAAGGACTTTTGTACACAAATGGGTGGTTGTTTATCCAACTTAATACATTATTGCAATGTTAAGACCCCACTGTTTTGGCTTTCCCGACTATGTTTATTCTACTAATGCTTCTGTTCAGTCATTTAATTCTAATGGATGGTGTTTATTCTACGGGGAGATGAAGGGGAGGTCGACATGAAAATGTAATTGCTAGTAACAGTTCTTTTGGCGATTTGTATAAGGAATTATGTTTCATTGGGTTATTTTTTCGGAAATTTTAGTCGATGTTATTATTTTTTGTAGGCGATTCGCAGTTCGCACGAACTTAATTTATTGGTGTGCGTTTCAACACACCACCAGATTTTGACCTTCACAACCCACCCAATAAATGGGTAAACGGGAACATTATAGGCTGATGATAATAATGATATATAAACTGGTAATAATTTGATCCAAACCATGACGTATCATCATATTATCAACAAGACATAAAATCAATTACTCAATGCAGACCTTTACAAAATTCTAAGAAGTCACATCAAAAAACCTTTCGCAAATGACTGTATTACAGAAAATATAAACATATTTTTTTATCTGCCGACTCTCAGAGATGGTTCATTAGATCCTTTAGGAAAAATCTTCAACAAAAGGGTCCTTCAAAATTTTTTCCTGGCTTCGTTGCGGAACTCGAAAGAGCCCGCGTGCCTACAATTACGAAGGGAGGTCTTTTTTTATACAATTGCATTTTTTATTGTATGACGAAAGTAGGATGTTTTTATGCCTTGTTCTGTCTTATGGCTTGGGTTTTATTTTAAAGTGAAAACTGCTTTTCCACCAATCAGAAGCAATCGTCAAAGAAAACAGATCATTATTTGGATTACATAACATAATCATAATTTTGATTGATACAGGGTGATTTGTAATTCGATGCATTCCTTGAAATGGGTGATACTGGACCTTATTTTGTTACTAATGCATCGAATTAAAAATCACCCGGTATATGAAACAAAACAATAAAAATATTTGTTATAACTAAGAAAAAATAAAAGAATGGCAGTGCCTTTAATTTTGACAATTCAAGTATAAGAAAAATAATAATTGTTGTGAGTTATGTTATCAAAAAGACAAAATGTATTAACAAAATTTGTATTTAGAAACTTTCGTACAATCTAATTTGTTTTTGGTCCTTTCGTACACAAAATTGTACATAAAAGTGTCAATCAACACTAATTAATTGCCTTTTAAATCAGCTTTTAACAGGCGCTGAATTACCAACAAAATGGTATAAAATTACGCATTATAATAATCTGACTTAGTTTCAAGTAGGAGGTACCACCTAACTATGAAAGTCCTTACACACAAATTTTCGAGTTGTTGTTTTCCAAAATTACTGAACTAATTTTAATTAAAGTTCACACACATAAACAGAATACATAAGTATAAAAATTCAGTAAAAAATATTTTCGAAATTTTTGATAAAACTCTTTGGAATTTTTTGAATAGAAGATTCAAAATCGATTTAGGAAATTGAGCTCTAAAATATGGAGCAATGATTTATTTAAAAAAAAAAACGGACCCACTGTAGCAACTGTCAAAAATCTTCACATGACAAACAGAAGCGACTTACGCCGTTACTTTACACGGACTTAGAAGTTCTTCGAATTTATCTCAATAAAAAAAAAAGATACCTACACAAACATAATGAAAAACAGTCTGTTTTTCTTCCACCAAGAAAAATAATGTTTATCATAAATAAAAGTTTCCCAGAATTATTTATTAACACAACTGTCAGAAGAAATAAGTAAAATATACATCCTTATAAGAACTCAGTATATTCAGTGCGCAAAAAAAATCTAACGAAATAACAAACTGGGGGTCTTCCGCCACATCTAACAGTAAAATTATTGAGCTTTACGGGACGTCATTTTTCCGTCCCCTTTTTCTTTCCTACATTGATCACATTTATCTACTTAGCATATTCGCAACGACGGTGAAGCCAGTTAACCTATATTTTGAGGCTACATTAGACAGCGATTTGGGATGCGACTGGAAGAACGAAACAGGTTTTTATTGATTAAGGTTTTCCAACAGCTTCAGTGTGCAGCAAAACAAAAAATAAACAGCTTCAGTGTGCAGCAAAACAAAAAATAAACTTTAATTATAATAGGTTAGGTGTGGTATCTCTGGTGTACGGTGTAGCCATACGTGAGCATTCATTTATTTATTTTAATCACTCATGTGTCGCAGATCGCGTCGTCAGCGTCGCCGTCGTCGCGGCCTAATGTAGTTTCAGTTCTAATATCAGCAATTGCCAAATTTTGTCGCATATGACTTACTAACATTAAACACGACTTCATAACTTCCATTATATAATTTTACACACATTATAAACTCTTCGCGTACATTCAACTTTTCATAAGCGCGGGAATCTCTACCACAGAGCCAACTGTCAAAGGCCGTAGAGATGTTCCCATGACGCGAGACAATTAGTGCTGTTCCGTTAAAATAGGGATATAGTGGAATGGTTGATATAATTATGTAAGCCATGCTCTCCTCTAAAATACCATTAAAACAATACACCTATATGTAATGGTAGACCCCTAGCCCCCATTTTCTTTGAGCGAATTGTTAGCAAGTTTCATAAACTTCTTTATTGCTTTTCACGAATAACTTTTGTCGCATTTTTATTTTTCTTTCGCTCCAGCAAATATTGATAAACTGATTGATTGGAACGGGAACGGTCTCAATTAATTATTGCGGAAATGGATTTTTTATTGGACCGATCGGATTTCTTGCTGCGAGAATTTTTATAAAAGTTACTATTTATATTTTAATAAAAACAAGAGAAATGTTTTGACGTTATTGTATTGCTAATATTTCTGAATTTATTTTGAGCGATTTCAAATTAGTAGCTTTTATTACGCGTTCAAGTAAGCGCGTTTATTTGAAGTTTTCGTTGACTCCCACTTAAAATATTGTCAAGTTTGGAAGAGTTGCACGGTTGCCAAAATGACGCATCTACACAAACAAGCGCATGGAACAAATGCCTTTCTTGGCGACTATTTTTTCCCACGTTTTTATACACTCAGTTTTCTTGTTTGTTTGTCGTTCCGATTGGACTTTTGCAACTCAATTTTGAGGCACTGCCCGATAAGCTAGCAAGCTGAACTTTTGCACACACTCTGAGTTCTGATGACAATACATAAATAGCTAAGAAACGTCAACAAAACCAATATTGGCGGCCTCCCCAAGATGGCGTAAGAAAGAAAGAAAGTCCAATTTGGCAGACGGGCTGTTTGAACTCCACCCCAATGATATGGGTATCAAATGAAAGGGTTTGCTGTCAGGAGTATGAAAAAAATAGTCACCTGACTTAAATCCAATATGGCTGACATCCAAGATGGCGGACATGCTTTGATTTCCCGATAAGCTAGCAGGCTGAAATTTACAGGGTAGCTTCAAACCCGATGAACAAAAATAAATATTATTTATAGATTTTAAAACAATTTAAAAACTATCTATTAAATTTAGTAAGTTTTGTTACTTTACATTAGCGCATATTATAGTTTTATGAGAAACTAACTCAAACCAACACAGAGTTAATACTGTTTGAAAAATATTTTCATAGTTTTCGTGACTTTTCCTCAATAAAACTTTCTTGGAAAAAATACTCTGTGTAATAAATTTTCTCGCTGACAGATGACATGTGGAATTCCTACTATTCGTTTGCAAAAAAAAAATCTCTTCGCTAAAATTACATTTCAGAAATGTTTTAAAACTATTAATTTGAAATGCACGAGTACCTAAATAAAGCAAGAGAAAGAGATTCGAGATTATTTATGAAAAAAGTTTTTTTTTTTAGATTATTTTTCGAATGAAAGATGCGTTCACAGATTTACGGTTATTGTCATATTTAAACCGACATTACTATTTTAAAAAGAAAAAAAAATAAGCTTTAAGAACCAGCGCAGTTTATTTAAACAAGCCATTAAACTATAAGGATTATCACCGTTTTCAATATCACTGAATGTTTTATAAATTAATTCTGAAACTTTAATGCCTAATTGTTAGATTTTCAATAATAAGATATTGTAAATTGATTTTCTAGTAACAACATTGATATTCCATTTGGCAGTGGTGGCCCAGTGGTATCGGTCCCGACTTACGAGTTGTAGGTCGTTGGTTCGAGCCCCGCCAGGCGCATTACTTTGTGTCATTTATTTCATCACCACTGCTATCAAAACGGTGAAGAAAAACATCGTGAGGAAACCGACATGTCCTAGAACCGAAAATTCGAAGACATGTGACTTCTGTCAACCCGCACTGGGCCCGCATGGTGGTTCATGGTCCACTCCCTCTCACTAGAGAGGAGGCCTGTGTTCCAGCAATGGGAACATTATAGGCTGATGATGATAATTCAAGATATTATGTCTTTAATTGCTAGTAAAAACGAGCATATAATTATATAGAAATACCTTCAAAACTTTTTCCTTTGCCAGCGTTGCGGATAAATAAGAACTTAATTATCGATAGGTTTTTTTAGTCCTGGGTTTGATTTTATATCGGACAAGGTGTTATTGGGTCTTCATCAGGAATTTTTCAGTAGCAGTCTTGGTGTTTACAATTGTTCACGGTAAAAACAATTTGTTGAAATCAGGGGGGTAGGGTGTACTTTTAAGTATACCTTTTAAAAGAAATAACGCCTGCGACGCTCTACAATTTCAAAGAAGATACATGTGCATAACCTTTCGTTATTTTGTAAATAAATTATAATAAATGAAATATCTAAGCACCAATAATAACTGTCTGTAAAGTTTCTTGTCTATGCACCCAATTTAGTCCATAAGGTCGCAAATGCTGCCTCTGACCGCAAATTCAATTCAAAGCAGATGCAATTACTAATGCCCCAAAGTTGTAAGATCTACTCGCTCAGAAATCAGAACATTTACTCTACCACTCTCTTGAGAATGCTAACACTATTAAATTAAATTGAGAAGTTTATTAGAAACTATATGAAAATCTTGCTCGATACTGTTTTGGTTTAAATTTAATTATTTGTGTTAAGCCTTTTGGCCCTACTCAAGTTCTTAGGACTTTGACAGTAGTTACGGGTCTGGGTGCTATTCCTACCAAGGGCAACTGGATTGGGTACATCAGATAATTATTTACACTACATAACATCGTATGAAATCACGGAGGGGTAAGGTAGACATGCCTACTCAAAAAGGTCATTTTTTACCTTACTCTACTTTAATTCGGGTGTACTATAAGTACATTAAGTACCCCCGAATTTCACTCCACACATAACCGGAAATCTTGGTCCAAAGACACGATTTTTTGACGTGATAACGTCTTATAATTCGATGGCCGGCTGCACGCACGTAAAAAAATCGGTTGTCTGTAAAGTCGGTTTACTGACGAACGTGACAACGTTGTAAGAAAATACTGCACCTACGTTGCTATAGACAAACAATTGACACACCGGCGCCGTTGCTATGGAATACTACAGAGCGAGGTAACGCCTCATGACGTCATCTTTTTTTGTGCGTGCAGCCGGCCATCGAATTATAAGACGTTATCACACCTCGCGCAGCTATTTCGAAGTTGCACTTCATAGCACATCTTACTCGCTGTCTATATAGCTTATCATCGGTGGAAACGGTCACATATGTAGTTTCGTAGCTAAGCTTTCAAATTTTCGAAG
Source organism: Agrotis segetum (assembly GCA_036375495.1). Taxonomy (NCBI): domain Eukaryota; kingdom Metazoa; phylum Arthropoda; class Insecta; order Lepidoptera; family Noctuidae; genus Agrotis; species Agrotis segetum. Next base: position 4,122,643 of record JAQSVV010000031.1, read on the forward strand.
CATATCTTGTGTTAAAAAGCACCCTAAATAGCGTTTCACCTACTACACTATTGGGCATAGTTCCAAACTAAATCTTAGCTCGCTTAAATATTCGTAACAGCAAAAACATTAATTTAATAGTTGAGAAACACTGATTTGATCTTATGAAGTCAAATCTAGTTGTTATCCTTCGTCTCCCGTTCTAGTTCTATTTCTTATCATGATTATCTTGTGGCTTATCGAGCGTGATATCAAAATAGATGTGATATTAACATAGTACAAAATCCTGAACTGTTTATCTAGAAGTTTCCTTAATATATATCTATTGTTAGGCAGATATAGATACTGTTCGCTTGATTCAGAGAAGAGTGAAGTCACAGTATAAATATCTACAGTAGTGGATCTCGGCCGCATGATAGAAATAAATACCTACAGCCGCGCGGTACGTAAACATGCGCTAGGGCTGTTCGATCCGACGCTCGTCTCTAGCATTTTAATTACATTTGCCTACTTTCTGTATCTATTTAGTTTTGTGATTGTAAATATACTTTTCTTACATCAGTAAACAAATAAAATACTTTGTATATTGAATAGGAAGGATTTTAACACAAGCGTATGTACCTACCGTATCATGATTCATTCAGAACTGTCTATAACTTACCTATTTCATTCGTTTCAGTAACTTTCCTTTAGTATATCCACTGTATTTATTAATTCAAATACCCTTTTTACCCGACTGCGCGACGCAAAGGAGGGTAATGTGTTTATCAGTCTATGTATGTAAGTATGTAAGTATGTATGTATGTATGTATGTATGTTTGTTTCTATGTGGCGTTCTAGAGACCAAATGCGTAGGCCGATTTTGATAATTTTTACGTCAATCGATTCGTCTTAGTCTTGCGAGTGTCACTAAAGACATGACAGTAATCAAAATTCACCACAGCGACAACCAGATGCCATATGGTCAAAATGAAAAAAAAAAATGTCGATGAACTATGTCATGTGGGGTATCATTGAATAGGTATTTTAAAATCATCTTTAGGTTCCCTTAATCATTTTTCATTTTAAATAATAGTTTAGGATATATAACGATTTAAAGTTGTTTGGCACAAAAATAATTCTCTGAATAGTAACTAAAAAGTATGAAATAAAAAAAATATTTAACGAAAAACAAAAAACCCGACTGCGTTAAAAAAACTAAAAAGAAAGAAACAAGTCCAGTAGTTAAGAATTCACTCATTCACACTCACAGTCGGGGCCCGTTGGGAAGATTTGATTGGGTATAATTTGAATGGGCCCCGACTGTGAGTGTGAATGAGTGAATTCTTAACTACTGGACTTGTTTCTTTCTTTTTAGTTTTTTTAACGCAGTCGGGTTTTTTGTTTTTCGTTAAATATTTTTTTTATTTTCGTTAGATAATAGAAAATATTTATCCATTAAAAAGTCACACATTATGTACCTACCTGCCAGCTACTAGTACTTAAGTATAATTATTTTATAGTCAGTACTTTTCAGAGTTTACAAGTATTTAAAAAAAAACTTATGACTGGATACGTTATTGACGAATTCATACACCCAAAAACAGCACAATATTTCCTACTCGTCATATTAAATTATGTCCATGAACTGATTTTGTTAAAAAAACAACACACCGTCCGTTCATCACTACGGTACGGCCGTGACTGTCAGCGCCCCGAGCGCGCCCCGACATCGAGTCACGTGGTATAGCTCGCGTTTCGTCCGTTTGTATGAAGATCAAATACTGTTAGATATTTTTACCGTGGTGAAGTTGCCTTTTTGTTAAAATCATCAAATTAGGTCCCTCGCCGGGGGGGTATTACAACGTCTTAAAAGCAGGCTTGTTCCAGTGAGTGAACGAGATGGCGCTAGACGACTTGTATAGCTCTGTCACTTTCACTTGCCGAAACCTGGATTTAAGACAATGTAATAATAATATGAGCCTGGTTCGAGCAGAAAGGACAGTAAGACTTGTACTGACTAAATTCCTCCGTCTTTTTTTCCCATTTGGACAGTTTCGCGACCGCGACAGGCGTTTGGCACAAGCAAAAATTAGAGCTGCTTAAGAATTTCTTACTTGGAGTTTCTTTTCGTATTATAAAAGATTCCTACTCTAAGCGAGCTTGAAAAGGATTTTGTCGGGCCTTTTTTCCATACCGCTCTGAACATGGCATGCAACGCTGCGGTATAGAAAAAGACAAAAATGGAATGACCATGCAAAATAAACGCCAGCGTTGTATGTTTAATTTATAATTGAACACGTGTTCGAACAGAATTAAAACTCCATTCGTGCATCCTCGCGTCGCCGCACACATTTTTTATTTATTCATTAAACCATTAATATCCCAAAAGCGGGGCAAAAGCCTTTCTGTATTATTCGACACGTCAGACTACGAAATCTTTGTTCAACTCGAGAGTCAAAAAACAAGTAATCTGGGGCAAAATTTTCTACAGGTTATGGGCCCAGCACGCTTCCACTACGTCACTCTGTTTTGCTGTAGGCTTAGGTTTCATGTGAAAACCTCCTTTTGTAGCCTGCCGTTTAAATTAGCTTTATGATGGATGTTTTTATGATTGCCGAAGTCTCCCGAACTGAAACGACGTTACATGATGCGGGGTTATTTTTTTACGTTTTTTCGTTACGGAATTTCTTGATTCGGTCACCGCGCTCAGAGAACGCGATAAAATCTATGCAATAGCTTAAAAGTGCTCCTTCAAGCGCCTCCTGAGACCACAAAAATTGGCAATCAAATGAAATACTTCAATCAAAAGATCAAAGAGACAGTCATAATATAAATGTCATCAACCATTTATTCACACGTATGAATAATCACAATAAACCAGCGAAGTACCCACGTATATGCTATGAAAATATAAGATATGTGCGCCGAAGAATATTACTCTCAGTCCTGATTCACGGCCTTACCCTTGGACGAACTTGGGTTAGGGTAAATAAATCGTTTTAGTGAATGAATGGATTCGGGGAATTATTATAGCTAATATTAAAGGAACTGAAGGGAAATACTGGATGGATTTTTTAAGATGGCTGTGCAAGGAGAACGTACTTTTATGGGCACTCAGCTATTTTCAGCGACTCGTGTTCAATAATAACCACGAGAAATGTAATATAGACGGATCAAAAATATCCTATGTGTAATTCCTAACGATAACCTATCTCTGTGATAAAAATACGCCACGAACATTTTAGATATAAAATAAGGTATAAATTCTCGTTAATATTCGCGGTTGGAGTAATTTTTTCTAGGTTTTTTTTTTAATTGCTATGCAATTGCTTTACCGCGGCAGTCCCCGAGTACCACACGTATTTCTTTTTTCATTACGTACTTTTCGTTGCGGAATTTCTTGATTTGGTCACCGCGCTCAGAGCCCGTCCGTTAAGCCGTTTTCAAGTAATTCAGTAACAAATCCATCCGTCCAAAAATTCACATCATCATCACCAACCGAGAGACAGACAGGCCTCTCCCAGTGTACGCCACTGATCCCAATCTTGAGCTCCACGTAGTTTCGTAATCTTTGCAATTTTTTCAGACCAATTATTAACAGGTTTTTCGATAGAGCGATTCAAGAGGAAGGTTATGTACATACACCATGTATAATTATGCAGAGTTACACCGAGCATGGAAATAATTATTTATTATTGTCCATAAACTTTTCAATCATTTCCACTTTGACAAAGAAATGATATTCCACCAAAACCCAAAATAGCTTTAAGCACTTCTCAAAACCAACTTAAACCGTCATTAAAGGTATTTTTCCTAATAATTACTGCAATCGTAAGCACTAATCGCGTCGAGATTCAAGAGAAAACATCTTGCGCAGCTGTCGTATGTTCCAAAGAGATATTTGAGTGAAGATTAGGAATATTTATGTGTTCCCGCGACGATCTTGATTGTGTGGCTTTAAGATCGGCGGGAGCGTGTGAGCGGGGATTTGACATAATCTTCTTTTGAATGTATTTGGATAGCGAGTGAGTTGATTGCTTTGTTTGTTTGGGAGCATCTTGAGCAATGTTTCGTGACCTCACACGAAGCATTGCTCATTGTTGCATTGCTTAGTCAATCTTTCATTCGTTGATTTTTTTTGTCTGTAACTTGATGTATTTAAATTTAAATTCATATACACAAACAGTCAGACGGGAACAACTAATTGTCGATTATAGAAATACTTATAGCTGTTGCCAGCAGCTTCATCCGCTAAAACTCGAAAATTATAGCACGGGAACATAAAATCGGGATAAAAACTATCCTATGTATTAAACTAGGTTATATACTATCTGTGTACCAAATTTTAGCTAAATCCGTTCTGTGGTTTTTGAGTGAAAGTAACAAACATACCTACATACACACATACATCCTCACAAACTTTCGCATTTATATTATTAGTAGGATTTATTCCGTGCGACAACTTTGCCAACCATGACTGTCATGGCAATGGTCATCGACCATCTATTCCTATGGGTAGAACATTCGCTTTAATGCTCACAACATCTTTGATTTCCTATTTATTTAGATGTTTCAGAAAATTTCAAGACATGATCAAGGTTAAAGAAACCGAGGCTGCCAAAACATCGTCAGGCTGACGATATCGTAAAAAGCACGGAAAACTCATGTTAAATGAGAAACGCGTGCCGCAAAAGTCGTGCAGAAGAAAAGGGAGATCTACACTCAGCAGTAAATGATTGCGGATTGAAAATTAATGATGATGAATCAATACCTACTACCTATCTTGTTCTTAGTTTTTTTTTTTTAAATTCATGTTATGTATTTTGTTTTTTTTTTACGTTTTTGAAAGGTATTTTTTGTATGTTTTATTTATGTTGTGATCAAACGAATAACTTTAAATAATTGTCTTCAAATAAAAGTGGGTGTACTTACTTTTAGTCTAGTTACTTGATATTTATGAATACAAGAAACGTTTTAGTTGAAATTTCGAAGAACTAATATATTTTTTTCGTTTATACCTGCCTAATGCTGCAATCAATAAAAAAAAATCTTGATAAATTAATACGCTGGTCTCAGAGCCCCAATTTACATACACACGCTCTGTGTAAACTGTAAAAAGTAAAACGCATCTTTCCGTACCTATAATACTTACCTTTTTACTACTTTTGACCGTGAAAATCGTAAATTCGTTTTATGGATGTTATTGTACAAGACTTATTTTCTCCACATGTTTTGGGTTTGTGTTGGAAATTATTTCTTTCTATGTTCAACTAGCTTTATTTATTTCTAGAGATTAATTTTTTGGAGATGTTGGGATGAAATGGAAGGAGGTCGCACAGTGTCATGAAAGTTGGAAAGAGAAAGAGACTCTTTTGCCCAGGAATGGAAAAGAACAGGCTAGAAAAAAATACGCGTGGCACTCGGGAACTGTCGCGATAAAACTATACGCAATTAAGATTCATTCATGTTTGGCAGTAGCTGTTTGATTTTTGAGGAAAAAAAATCAGTTGCAAGTGGGATTTGAACCCGCGTTTTCTGGTAACTTAAACGAGGGAATGAAGATTCAGCTTGCAAGTGTCAATTGCGATGGGGTGCTATGACAGGAAACCTCCACGTGCGCCCGTGGACTGGAGTTCCCTCTCGGATACGTCCAGGGGGAAGACCAGTTTTTCGGGCCGGTGCACCCTGGGATGCGGGCAAAAACTCTTCCTTAGGCACACAGTGCCTAAGTGGTCTCTTTGCCCGTATGCGAATAGCCTGTCGTGTAGATGCTCCAACGCGTGTCCCTCTGATCAGCAGAGGGCACAGCGGCGGAGCGGGCTTGCGGACGGTGAGTGATGGGTAGCTCGCCGTCCGACCAAGGACCAAGCCCGGGTCGGTGGCGCGTCGTGATTCGAGCCAAATGCCTGCTGGGGTCGCGGGTTTTTCTTAACCCAGGTTACCGTGGCCCCGGAACGTAAAGGGCATAGGAAGGAACACGGGTGGATTTTAGTCAGTAAGAGTCTGACAGTCCCTTCCGCCCTACCCAGGGCGGGAGGACTCATTTGATGATTTTACCACCTAAAAAAAAAGTGTCAATTGCGATGGCCTAAATTGTAAAGCATGAAGCACTGATTTTTTCTTTCCTCAAAAATCATCTATAACAGCTACTGCCAAACATGAATGAATCTCGTTTTACAAAACGTGATACACTATTACATAATCATGATAAACAGCCGAACCTGATAACATCCCTCTACGCCCACGCATTCATTCATGACCGTGACTAAACTACCCAATATGAAGCACCCACGCGTAACGACACATATTACCAACACAACGGGCCTAATCTTGGCGGTGTTCCATCCATTCAGTTTGGGAAACTTAACGCAACGAGCAGGGCCTTAGCTAGGGTGGAGAATTCAGGGGCAATGGGTGATGCCATATGTTTTTTTTAACGTGACTGTGAAGTAATCAAATGAGTCCTCTATCCCTGTGTGGGGCGGAAGGGACTATCAGATTCATACTGACTAAAATACCTTACGGTCACGGTTACCTGTTAAGACAATCCCGCGACTCAGGGCAATCATCATCAGCCTATAATTTTCCCACTGCTGGGACACAGACCTCCTCTCTTGTGAGAGGGAGTGGGCCATAATCCACCACGGGGGCCCAGTGCGGATTTGTGGATGTCACATGTCATCAAATTTTTGGTTCTAAGACATGCCAGTTTCCTCACCATGTTTTCCTTCACCGTTTTGAGAGCAGGGCAAGGCAATGCCATTCATTAAAATGCTAAGTGTTTGTAGTACACAATTTGACGGAAAAACTAATCACAATTATCAAACATCTGAAATGAACCATTTGTACCATAATCCTTCATTTACTCCCGGTCTCTTACATAACTTTCAGTTTTATATTTTACTTCTTATTGCCTACTATCAATGCCCTACCGAATTCAACCCTAGGTGCGGCCCTGTCAACGAAACACGACAAATTTCGACATCCATCAAATTAGAGTCACATCTGCTATTCATCTTTCTTTACTTACCGTTGGGTTGGCAATAGTGGGCGATGTTCGATTATGCTTACTACCATCTGCGAGAAGAATTTATTCTCTCTTTATATTTTCCCAAATATGTGTACCGATATTATTTGCGTTTCGCTACAAGAAATTGTGTGTGGATACGGGATTTGATATTCAAACTTTTTGGTGTGAGAATTCGGAGATATTCGTCTCTCTTAACGTAGAATTTTGGAATTTTTATGATGTTCACTGTGCTTAGTTAGAAATATGGAGAATATTATTTTTCATTTCTCATACTCGGAAAGTAGTGTTTGTTTGATCAGAGCAGCGGGTCGAAAACGATGCTTCCCTCCCTTGGGCGGGAAAGACTCATAGTAATTGCTTCCCTCCCTAGGGCGGGAATGAATTTTAAAAATAGAACTAAAATTGGTTGTTAGTCGGCTATAATTTTTTTTTAATAATTAAGAAAAATATCGATTTAAAAAAATGCTGCGGTCTTGTGAGTGTATACGGCCAATGTGAATTAAAAAAACCGGCCAAGTGCGTGTCGGGCCACGCACAGTGTAGGGTTCCGTAGTTGCCCATCAAAATACTTATGCGAACTAACTAAACTGATTCGCTAAATTTAATTTTAAAAAGAAGAATTTTCAAAATCGGTCCAGGAGTCTTTGAGAAATCGGGGAAAATACATAAGAAAAAAGATTACGACGAATTTAGATCCTCCTCCTTTTTTTGAATTTAGTTAAAAATAGTTGACGATAAAAACCTACCTATCCCCAAAAAACATACCTATTAAAGCTGTAAAAATAAAGTTGACAAACTTACATTTGCAGTTGTCTCTGATACATTTTGTTTAAGAAAATATGATATCAAGTACATTTTATAAGTTGGTCGACTATTACTCATAAAGTTGTAAAGCCTACATAGTCGTGATAATTTTCTTTTAAACTTCGTTATATACACTACTATTGTGAATTTTTTCACACCCCCAAACATAACCGTTTAGCTGGTAGAGGGGGGGGACACTCGAATCGAGCAAAATTTTGCACTTAAAAGCTTAATATTTCACAAACGAATTTTTTTATCAAAAAACTGTTAATGGAAACTATCATTCTTTTTTAAAGGCCTATTTAATGATACACCACACTAAGGGGTACGCGAGAAAAAAAAATCCTCACTTTACGTGTAAGTACAGGAGGTACCCTAAAAAAATATATTTTTCGAGATTTTATTTCACCACTTTTTCGGCACAACAAATCCGTATATTTACACCAAATTACAGCTCTCTAGTACTGTGCGTCTCTGAGCTAAACTGCGGACAGACGGACGGACGGACGGACGGACGGACATGGCGAAACTATAAGGGTTCCTTGTTGACTACGGAACCCTAAAAAAAAACATATTTCAGTGGGATGGCCCGCGGCGGTGACGCGGGCGGTGTGTTCCATATTTGAAATTTAAATTAAAAAAGACTATTAAATAGGTACTGCTCGTGTTATTACTATCAATAAATATTTTAGAAAAACTACTATTTTTTACTTTCCTTATATTTGAAATGAAAAGTAGAGTGTTTAACACGGGTGAAATTCATCAATTCCCACTCGGACTATAGCCGCCCTCGCTTCGCTCGTGCGTCTAAATACCTCGTATGGGAATTGATTCCTTTCCACCCTTGTATAACAATCTACTATTTCTTTTCAGCAGTGTTAAGACACTAGTAAGTATAATGCTGAATTATTTACAAATATTTTTTTTTAAAAGAGTGTATAATATTGAGTTTAGATGCAATACAGAAGGTTATGTTGATCAGTTTTGCATGTAATGATTTGGCGATAATTGTAATTTCTGATAAGAACAAAAATGACAGAGATTTTTAAGCTATTGCATAGCTTTTATAGCAGGATTTGAGTGCGGCGACCGAATCAAGAATTTCCGTAACGAAAATAAACCTAACACCCCACACTCCGACTGGCACAGCGGTACCACGGTACGACGTTGAAAGCCGTGCATCATCTAACGCCGTTTCAGTTCTGCAGACTTCCGCACGGTGTTTGTGTGTGTGCGATGCGTGTGCTGCTAACTGCTCATAACTGATTCTATCTCTTTCATCCACTACTGAATCTTAATTAATGTTTTTAGAAAATCTGTCATGTCAACGTGAATGAATAAAATTTGAAGGAATGATTTTTTTTCTTGATGTTTCACTTGCTTGACGTGGCTGACCATAGCCTTATTAGTAGAGTAATCAATCAAATAAATATTGATCGATTGTTTCTTTTCTTACAATCTTCTTTCATATATTATTGTAGTAAAAGTCATTTCAATAGTGACTTTTCTAGCCCTATCATCATAAATTTAGTTAAACTATAATCTACCGACATTTGTATCCTACTACTATTATAAAGGCGAAAGTTTGTAAGTATGGATGTATGGATGTTTGTTACTCTTTCACGCAAAAACCACTGAACGGATTTGGCTAAAATTTGGTACACAGATAGTTTATAACCTGGATTAACACATAGGATAGTTTTTATCCCGATTTTATGTTCCCGTGGGATAATTTTCGAGTTGTAGCGGGTGAAACCGCTGGCAACAGCTAGTACTACATAAAAGCTATTTTCGTTTGAATTATAAGGTCGTTGTATCGGCCCGAAAATATCCGAAAACGCTTATCGTATAGCGGCTTTAAAACAAAAAGAGATCGGATAGGAATCCAATCATGCAAAGTGTTAACCGTTCGTACCAACCGCTTTCAATTCCCACAGCTTTTTCCTCTTTAAAAGTATGAAATATTTCATAGAAATCGCTCTCACCTTTGATTGTAACGGATTGTGAGTTCAAAAGCGAGTGTTTCATGGTAGCTTTCTGTTTGATTCGTCAAATAAATGAAATGCGTTCATGTTTGATTCGTAAGGTGAAAGGTTAGGTGCAAATAGTACCCGCGGGAATGTTCCTACTTCACAATTTTTTTTGATAAATTTCGTTGCAGGATCTTAGACAGTTACAATCATTCTCCAGGACTCCTCGAGCTTCATTGTCTCTACGCTTTTACAACAACAGCTGGTAGTAGGGGAACAGTGTATAAGACGGGGACGCGATGTATAATGGGGACATATACTCTTAAGGTATACTTAACATAACACTAACGTAGCGCAAGCGCCATTAGGACGTCATTTGCAAGAGGCCATTAACAAATGGAGTCCTGTTGGCGCTTGCACTATGTTAGTATTCTGTTAAGTGTGTGATTTCCCATCATACCCCGCGTCCCCGTCTTATACACTGTTCCCTTATAATGCCGTATACATCCGACTTCTAAAACCAGTTGTGTCCAATTACTAATGAATAAACTTATTATTACATCTGGGAATCGAAGTCTCGCTTGCAACAATCTAGCAAAAATGATTTGCAAGAGTGTAGCAACATTTTGGGTTCGCACAAGTAAAATCGCGAGGGAATCAAAATGCAATAAATCATATAACTGTCATTTCTGTTTTCCCCTCTGTAGGTATTAAGTTTCATGGAGGGTGGGCATTTGGGATCCAATAACTTACTGATCGCCGTCGATATGGTACAACTGTCTTGTTCTGTGTTTAGTTTTGAAGCGTATCCTTCGCAGCCTTTAGAAGATATTTTAAACAAATCATCAGAACTACCATCGGCCACAAAAACTTTTAAACGTCTGTTGAACACTTGTCTAAAACATGTCAGAATTTGACATTGAAATAAGGTCCGTTTTGCAGTCACACTTTTTTTACACAAGTGTTAAACAGTTGTTTAAGTTTTTGTAGTAAGGCTGCTAAAGTCTAACGACTTTTTAGATTTTTGAGCTTCCATTCCTCAAAAGAATATAGGATCAGTTTGCTGTACATCTGTCATGAATCTTGTCTTTTTCGAGTGAAGTTACCAAAGTGAAATTAATAACAAATACTCAGGGGGTTTTGGTGGATTTATATAGCTGTCTCTTTCCCACAGTGGTACTACTCTCGCTTGAAAACGTCGTAGTAGGCTCCAAGGTGTGCAAACCAGCAGCAGATAAAAAATCAAACATCTTTGTCAATATTATCTTGACTTTACTTAAGAATACTGTCTATCTATACATCTATACATACATACATACATACGAGTACATCTTCTATCTATATACATATAATAAAACTGTAGAAAAGGAATTTTTGTACATTCAAAAAAAACTCAAAAAATATAGCCAGGGTTATAAAGGACAACCAATAGAACCCATTTCTAGCATTTTTAGAATTTTTGTCTGTATGTCTGTTTGTCTGTTTGTATGTTTATTTGTTCGGGCATCACGTAAAATGTACGAAAGTTATGTAGATAACTTTAATACACAACGACTGACCGTAACTGGAAGTAACATTTAGTTTTTGTTTCATTGAAATCGGATCAGTCTATCAAAAGATATTTGAATTCAAAGTGTACCAGAAGTAAAATTACGGTCAGTGTACACCGAACGCGCAGTTCAGTAGCGCGATCTAGCTTGGAATAGAAAAACTACATATTCAAATGTGGTGTGGACTGGAGTGGGATGGAGTGGGATGTTGTGAGATAAATTGGGATGGAGTGGGATGGAGTGGGAAGTAGTGAGATAAAGTGGGATGAAGTAGGATGGAGTGGGATTGAGTGGGATGAAGTAGGATGGAGTGGGATTGAGTGGGATGTAGTGGAATGGAGCGGGATGGAGAGGGATGGAGCGGGATTGAGTGGGATGTAGTGGAATGGAGCGGGATGGAGAGGGATCAAAAGATATTTGAATTCAAAGTGTACCAGAAGTAAAATTACGGTCAGTGTACACCGAACGCGCAGTTCAGTAGCGCGATCTAGCTTGGAATAGAAAAACTACATATTCAAATGTGGTGTGGACTGGAGTGGGATGGAGTGGGATGTTGTGAGATAAATTGGGATGGAGTGGGATGGAGTGGGAAGTAGTGGGATAAAGTGGGATGAAGTAGGATGGAGTGGGATTGAGTGGGATGTAGTGGAATGGAGCGGGATGGAGAGGGATGGAGCGGGATAGAGCGGGATGGAGCGGGATGCAATGGGTGCTTTGAACGCTGCTAGGTGGGCTTTGAACGACAGAGGGCGTATATCACAAACAGGTCAAATATTCTTGAAAAATCTAAATATATTCTAATAATAATAGGGTTTATATGAAAACGATTATGATTTATAAAAAATAAAGCGAAAATTAAGCGCTTCGCACTAAGAAAACATTGTTAAATTCCGACATTCACGCGAACGAAGTCGCGGGCACAGCTAGTCTATAAATAAATATAAATAAAATTGGAGAATCTGTTTGTAATATTGAAATAACCATTTTTAACATTTTTTGTTTGTCTGTTTCTGTCTGTTTGATGGCTAATCTCTGAAATGGCTGGGCTGATTTTGACGGGACTTCTACGGGTACTTAATTGAGTAAAAAAAACCTTTGTTTAAAAAAATCAGTTGCGTTCCGACATCCACGTGAACACAAAAATTATTATATAAGGATTTTTTGTAGCTTGAAGGGATTTGTTTCAGATGTTTTCGCCCAAAAATGAACTTTTAAATAAACACCCAAAATTCTCCTTGTGCCAGCCATTTTGTTTTTAAACTACGAAATGGATCCGAACGGTTTGGGTCCGGGGCTGCCACATTATACTGACTAATTGACGATGTGGTTACGTTCAATGAGGCAGCGAGTGCGATACAATTGAGGCACAACCTTGGAACCTTGGAACGTATTGGACGTAAAATATTTATGGTCAGACTTGGATACTGTTTAAAATACGTAATTAAAGGTAGTTTTTGGTGAATATTCAGCAAAAATCTTATAAGATCCAGTGAGTCCACTTTCCGCTATCTTAAGATCAAATCCAGACTTTTTACCACCTGTCTTCAAAGTCTTTATGGTCAGAGCCGTCAAAGTTGCGAACGCTAGATGTTGCTAAAGTCGTGGACTGTGCCAATAGAGTTCTTTTTTTTTTTAATTTTATAGATTTTAATAAGAATCAGTGCAAACAACAGGATCTTTATAATGGTTATAAAAAAAACTTTTACATATCACAACCAATATTTTTAAAGCTAGATGGGGCTGGTGTTTCGTACCTGAGTACTCTCTCTGAGACGAAACAGCCGAAACAAACATAGAGGTCACAGTCTATAGTCCAGACATTGTTTTGAGTGGACCTGTCCAGTCAGTGCAAGCATTTGTCGGTTATCGTGTAGCTCGACTCAGAACACAAGGAGCTTATTTGGAACACCTCTCAAAAGATACAAAGCACAATCAATACCCCCGACCCGAATACGCTGACAAACTACATGCGAACTAGTTCATAGATTCGTGAAACATCTGAAACTTTCACTACTGGAGGTGTCAAAACCAAACATATGCATATTTAAAGAGTAAGTTTAGTTCCGATTCTGCAATTGAAGAAGATAGAGATTTTCGTAACTAGTAATAACAATGACAGACTTCAGTGACAGCTGGTTTCTGTGCCTTCAAAGAACACGTTTCAGCATGCACAGCATGACACCGTAGACGGGGTTTGTTGAAGGAAGAATATAAATGACAAAACATTGACCGTCGTACCACAAAAACTTAACTTAATAGTCTGTTGGACACTTGTCTAAAAAAATGACAGACTTATGACTTTGAAATAAGGTCCGGTTTTCAGTCGCACTTTTTTTAGACAAGGTGTTCAACAGAATAGATGTTAGTAAGGTTGTGAGAGATTTCAATTGACCTAAGCATTGCAATGTTTACTGCAGAAAATAAAAGTTTCTATTCTTTTGTTATCACGGCGAATTGTATGTTCTTAGAGAGCCAAGGCTTAAGCACAAGATTTCTGTATTTATTTATTTATTTAAAGCTTCATGCACATAGAAGTACAAAGGCGGACTTAATGACATGGGCATTTTCTTCCAGTCGACCTTAGGGTGATGCAGAGTACTTCACAGTACAGCGTACTTGAAGTGTTTTAGCGTTAATGGATTAGTGTTTTAGCGTTAAATAGTTCTTCGTTCGTGCACTAGATGTCTATTAAGACATCTAGTGCACGAACGAAGAACTATTTTTTTCATCAAAATAACGTTATGGTCTCTCGTTTTTATGCATGTATATAACGCTTCATCATGCATATATTGCCAAAAAAGTCAAGTTGCATTTACATAGCTTTATCTGTCGTTGGTAGAATAGAGAGTCGGCTACTAACTGCTTTGGTGGAACAGTGACTGCATTGCTGTAGTGTCAATTCTGAAAGGCATTATAATAATAAAGTTCTTATGAAAAGGAGTTATTCCTAGAAAATGTTATGCATACTTGAAAAATAAATGCTCTCTTTGTTTTTGGGTTCGTTATTAAAGTTGGGTTTCAAATTCTGACTGCAACAGCCTTTTGTTTTGAAGATTTAATCATGTTTCCGGGTATTTCGGAAGAGTTCTCGCTTCACAATTTAGTACTGTGTTCTATTTATGTGGTTTCAAGAATTTAATATACTGTAGTTTCAATTTTATTCATCGGTCATTAGTTGGAGATAGTTTTTTGAATTCTATGAGAATTTGAAACTCATTGAAATAATATAACAAGGAATATTTCATTGCGTTCAAAATTTTTAAAATTTCATAATACGAGTAATAAGCCACACTCGGAACTATAGGCTACTTAAACCATTTGTCAGTTGCAGTAAGCTCATTCGTACACTACAAGTCTCCGATACCTTACGTCTTTGGTATCCATTGACGAGTGCCTGTCTATGGATTTGTATTGCGATAATCACCTGGATACCAAAATCGACGCAGACGGGGCGGAGACATGTGTCTCTTCGGCGTCTCTTTCATACAATATATTATTTTTAAATAGAAGCGTCACGACGTAAAACACACAGAAGAGACGGGGCGCGGACGCGACTCTCATACATTTTCGCTCGTTCGCGACGCGTCCTCGTCTTACGTCTTTTCTATGTGGGGCCGCGCCTTAGACCGGATTTTTGCGTCGCCTAGTGTACAAAGGGGCTAATATTACCCGCAAATTCTAGCGAAGCAGTCGATCACTTCTGAGTAAAAAGAACGGTACCGTAGTGTCTGCCCTACACCTACCGTTCTTTTATTTACATTTAATTCACATCCCACCAATTCGAATACTACCTTAAATAAACTCATGTCAAACGAATATCTTAAAGTAGAATTCCTTTCCAAAAAAAGCCCTCTTCATAGATTTTAATTTCAAAGAAGTTATCCGCCATTAAGCCACGAACAACAATAATAAAAATTCCTCCATCTATTCAATATTACTGCGGATAGATGCGTGATGACTTAAGTATTGCCATTATTGCTCGTTGGCATTAAGTGAGGAGCTAAGAACTTAGTGTGAGCTGCATATTCAATTGGATCTTCCTCCTCCCTTGAAACGACATAAGAATACTAATATTCCTTTCATAAGGAACGATATTGATCATCTAAGAAAGTTTTCTAGATGCTTCGAAAACTTGTGTGACTTAGGTACTCGATTGAACAAGTTAATCGCACCGGAGCAAGGTGTTCAAATGGGAATACAATAGTTGCTCTAAACGTGGGTGCTCTAAATATCTTTTTTTGAAATTGAAAACCTTTCTTAGTTTCCTTTTGACGTGACAGTGTCCAAATTCGATGGAGCCGGCTGCACGCACGAAAAAACATGACGCCATGCGACGTTACCTCGCTCTGAGGCGTTCCATGTGAATGTGGTGTCAACTGTTTATAGCAACGTAAGTGCAGTATTTTCTTATGACATTGTGACGTTCAACTATCGTCAGTAAACCGACTTTACAGACAACCGATTTTTTTAATAATTATGAAAACTGTTGAAGAAAAAAGATAACTAGAATCTCTATTTTTTTATTTTAATGGAATGTTTAAAATCGGCTCAAATGCTTATGCGTGGGAATCTCACTAAAATTGGTTGTATCATTTACGAGCTACGTTGGCAAAAATGAAAAAGGTAACGGTCATCAAACTGACCAGTCAATGGAAGACCGGCTTGCTATTACTTACGATCTCCTCTTTTTTAGAACTCCATAAAGCTGTATAAAGCTAAATACTAGATAACATAGTTTAAGGACTGTGCCTTTACCAAAGTGATACAATAAAACCTGACGGTTAAAAATGTCTCCGGCATAAAACATTAATAAGACTATCACCACTAGCGCCAATTTAAAATGCAAAGCACAGCACAATTTATTAATGTATTTAAAGAGATACAATCAATTTGTCGGTAATTAGTTGGCCTGCGATTGAATCCCACCTGACTTGCTGGCACCGTATCAAGTTTGTAAATGTATACTGCGGTATACTTCGATTTTCATTTAATAGGTTTCTTCGAATTAAGAAGTCTACTGTGGTGCGCGCTTCGTGAGGTCGATGTACCATTATTTATTACTGCAGTAAATACCTCTTGAAGCTTCTGATAAATTATTGAAATTGTTAATGGTTTTTGAACGGTGTGCTTTGTGGTAGACCTTTTTGGGGGTTACGCATTAATAATTGCCGTATTTCTTTTGTTATTTGAGTTGGGTTTGCTCTTGCTTAGTTCAGGTCGAAGGCAACTGAGACAAAGTTTACAATGGACCAAGCTTACCCAGAAGAAGCCTGTTCACTCTAACTTTGAAGAGATTCGGGTTGTATGCGTTCAGGAATATTGACGCAGGAAGTGTGTTCTACTCTTTTGTTGTGCACATTATGAAGGAAGATTGAAAAGGTTTAGTGGGGATTGGTGGAATGGAAACTAAGTATGGATGGTAATTTACTGTACGTCTAAATGTCTAATGAGGGACGGTGGGATAAGGTCGTAGAGACGGACGGATGTAGTTTGTAGCGGGTTGTTGTAAGTTCGCCACAAAAATAATTCCCCACGAAAAAAAGTTTTGATTCCATATTGTGTCCTCGTTTTCGGTAGTTTTGTACTGGATTTTAATATTTAGGTAATTTGTTCTGCTATCCGTGCAGAAAGAAGAAAAAGGGCGAATTTACAATAGGTAATCAAAAAAAAAAAATCTTTGGCTAATTTATACATGCATACTTTTTTTTGTATAAATGTAGATAATATATCTGGTTGACCGTCTGGTTATATAATATCTGGTTGACCGAGCTTCGCTCGGTTTTTAAAATGTCTATATCTTGGGAATCGAACTTTTCTCGAACCTGGGACCTTCCTGGAGCCGAAAAACCCCTAATCTGTAACTTTCATGAAAATCCTTGGAGTCGTTTCCGAGATCCTGATTATATATAAATAAATATACAAGAATTGCACGTTTAAACATATTAGATTTATGTAATAATTTTGTGGCGAACTTACAACAAAACTTTGTAGAGTATCTGTCAAGAAATCAAAAGGTGCTGATAAACTTAAGCATTCACTAGTTATGAACATTTTTGCGAATGTTACAAGAAAACCAAACGAGAACATTACGAGCGTTCTGGCGAGCTTTTTAACGCGCCAACTGTCTAGTCTGTCATTACCATAACGATATTATTTAATATCGCTTTGAATAAAAATCAGCCTCAATGTTACATTATTTTTGTCGTTCATTTTTAGGGTTCCGTAGTCAACAAGGAACCCTTATAGTTTCGCCATGTCCGTCCGTCCGTCCGTCCGTCCGTCTGTCCGCAGTTTTGCTTAGAGACGCACAGTACTAGAGAGCTGTAATTTGGTGTAAATATACGGATTTGTTGTGCCGAAAAAGTGGTAAAATAAAATCTCGTAAAATATTTTTTTTAAGGGTACCTCCAGTACTTACACGTAAAGTGAGGATTTTTTTTTTCTCGCGTACCCCTTAGTGTGGGGTATCATTAAATAGGCCTTTAAAAAATAATTATAGTTTCCATTAACAATTTTTTGATAAAAAAAAATAGTTTGTAGAATATTAAGCTTTAAAGTGCTAAATTTTGCTCGATTTGAGTGTCCCCCCTCTACCAGCTAAACGGTTATGTTTGGGGGTGTGAAAAAATTCACAATAGTAGTATATATAACGAAGTTTAAAAGAAAATTATCATGACTAAGTAGGCTTTACAACTTTACGAGTAATAGACGACCAACTTATAAAATGTACTTGGATATTATATTTTCTTAAACAAAAGTTATCGGAGACAACTGCAAATGTAAGTTTGTCAACTTTATTTTTACAGCTTTTATAGGTATGTTTTTTGGGGATAGGTAGGTTTTTATCGTCAATAATTTTAACTAAATTCAAAAAAAAGAGGAGGTTTTAAATTCGTTGTAATTTTTTTTCTTATGTATTTTCCCCGATTTCTCAAAGACTCCTGGACCGATTTTGAAAATTCTTCTTTTTAAAATTAAATTCAGCGAATCAGTTTAGTTAGTTCGCATAAGTATTTTGATGGGCAACTACGGAACCCTACACTGTGCGTGGCCTGACACGCACTTGGCCGGTTTTTTTCTATATAACTTAGTAGTTACCAAGTCAAGTTTCATTCTGTATATTACTACCCATAATTTGGCAAAAGGTTTCATAACAGCATGACCTCCGTCTGACATTTAATAATGTTGCTCGATCACAATATATGCTTCTATTGTCTAAGAATCCGGTTCGAAGGACAGTGTTAATAAGGTCACTGTTATGACTGTATTGTAGTGACCACTTGTTGGGAAGTGGAGAAAAATAGTTATCAGCTTGTGTGTGTGTTTATTCTCAAGGTTATCTATAATGTTAGGAGTTATTGGTTCGCTTGCTGTAATGAACCGAGCCAACTAAACAATTCAGTCGGTGATGAGTGCGCATACTACCCAACAGACTGCCGACTACCTATTCTCTATTTGCTAGTTTCTAACCAACTGGTGAAAAGAGTGGTCGCACCGCATAATGAAAATTAACAAAACATTGTATAGAATTGTTATTATTGCTCAGAGTACTCTTTTGAGTTTTTCTTATAAAGTGCAGGGCGTTTTTCGACTTCCTCTATCAAAGTTACGATCGAAGATTCCGAAATAAGCGACTGAGAATTGGGCCGTTTTACAAAACACGCGCGGCCGACCATTCGCTATCAAAGCTCGGAGCAAACTGAACTATCGGCTTAGTCGGCCGACTAAAAAATCGTCGTGTATGCGCGTGTGGTAGGAAGCCAATACTGATTATACGGTCGGCCGATAGTTTGCCGACAGTTTAGTTTGAATTGAATCGGGAAGCCCATCAAACTTGTTTATCGGCCGATACCAAATCGTCATAGTGTGCGCGCTTGCTTACATCTGCTTAATGATTAAGAGCCCGACCAAACTATCGGCCGATAAAAAGTCTGTGGTCTGCGGGGGCTCTTAGCGGTTTTTGACTATTTAAATTAGAGCATAAAAGATTTTGTTCGAGAATAATGTACAGCCAGCTTCAGAAAAAAGTAACTCTCTTTGGTAGTAATAACTTCCATCATCGGACTACAAGACATACGGCAATGCGCCATCGATATAATTATGATGCACATCACTCTGGTACGTAGGTACAAAGCGTTTTGCCAGTACCTTTATTGTACACACAGCTAAGGAGTGGATTTCCCGACAGCTATAACCTTGAGGTCTTCAAGTCAAGAGTGAACAGGTTACTTCTAGCCAAGCGTGCTACACCGTCGACCACATTATTATTTGCTTACCATGAGGCGAGATACTGGTCAAACGCAAACCTATCTCAAAAAAAAAAAAACTTACCGACGTCTGAGAAAAGCTTTTTCTGCACCTACTCGTAAGTCTATTCAATTTTTTTTATCTTAGATTCATCGCTTGAACTATCTGAAAATTTATGAAATATGAACTTACACTAGAATTCCACGATTCGTGTTTTTGTAACAAGAACATTTTCAGTTTAGTATCTTTTAGTTTAGTATCTTTTAGTAGACTTTTAGTATCTTTTAAACAGCCCTTAAGAGGAAACAGGAAGGGTTGGAGAATTGAAAAATAGGTATGTTTAAAATCTATTGCTGTTGCACAGTGCCCACAACAGAGTTACAGAGCGCGAAGGAGACAACTGCAGCTTGGACCGAAAATACCTTAAAAATGGCACAAAATCAACGATTCGTAGTCCCCTGATTACTCATCCAAAACTTAACCGATTTCACTACTTTTTCCTTCAAAAAATAAAGAAAGGCATTGGCCGTGTTCCTATGTTTTCCTTTTTTTATATAATCTCGTCAAATTTGTTTACTGACTATTTGAACACAGCGGAAAATCTGGCCATTTATTTGGATTTTGAATGTTCATATCTCTTTTCATAATTAATTTATGGGAAAAAGGAAAACATAGAGACATGCCAGATTTTTTGTAAAAAAAATTATTGCTCTACTGGCATTATCCAGGGAGAAAACAGGGGACTACGTTTGTATGGAAAAACGGCCGTGCTGTTTCCTCTTAAAATTAAAAATAGGTATTGTTTATTTATTCCACTACTATTATTTTGCCTTTTTTTGCTGTATTTTCTGAACCTGATTTAGGTAACAGCCCAAGGCCGCGTTCATACAAAATACAGTCGGTCAGTGACTGTGAACGTCCGGTATAAAATGTATGAATAATAAATGAATAATACCAGCAGCAGTAATAGCAGTAGAGCAGTGGTGGCCCAGTGGTATCGGCCCCGACTTACGAGTTGTAGGTCGTGGGTTCGAATCCCGGCAGGCGCATTACTTTGTGTAATTTATTTCATCACCACTGCTCTCAAAACGGTGAAGGAAAACATCGTGAAGAAACCGGCATGTCCTAGAACCAAAAATTCGAAGACATGTGACATCCACCAATCCGCACTGGGCCCGCGTGGTGGATTATGGCCCACCCCCTCTCACAGAGAGGAGGCCTGAGTCCCAGCAGTGGGAACATTAATAGGCTGATGATGATGATGATGAATACCAGCAGCAAAAATCGTTCGTTGGTCAGTCATACTTTTCATGTGGACTCGATTTAAAATAACATTACGCTATACCTATGGCTACGCCACAAGTATCATTTAGCAGTCCCATTTTTTTGATAAAAAGTACAATCAGTATTCCTCAAAAATACAAGAAAATCTATTGAGTAATGAATAAATATTATATGGGAAACGAGTATTTATAAGAAGTATTTACTTTACATTTATCTCATGCACTCGTAATAGTAGTAGTAGTATGCTACTACTACTACTTGTAATTGTAACCTCAAAAGAGACATTTTGTAACCTGCGATATATCCACCACTCTGCATAGTAAACCTGTCTAGCTAATGTTTCACTCTCCGGGTCAACGGCGCGTTTGTGCTACGCGCGTCGACCGTGCGAGCGGCAGCACAATGACGGGGGCCACCCTAAGAGGGCCAAAGCCTGCCGGGGTCGCGGGAATAACGAGCTACCGTGTCCTCAGAACGTAAAGGGCTATTGAAGGACACCGTGGATTTTGGTCAGTACAAGTCTGACAGTCCCTCCTGTCCTGCTCTCGGTTGGAGGACTCATTTGATGATTTACCACGCTGCAAAAAAACGTAGTCAATTTTTCAATGAAGGAACAGGGTAGATTTTCAGTTAGCAATCTAACTGTAATTTTTGTTTTACCCAGGGCGGACATCATCATCAGCCTATAATGATCCCACTGCTGGGACACAGGCCTCCTCTCTGCGAGAAGGAGAGGGCCATAATCCACCACGCGGGCCCAGTGCGGATTGGTGAATGTCACATGTCTTCGATTTTTTGGTTCTAGGACATGCCGGTTTCCTCACGATGTTTTCCTTCACCGTTTTTGAGAGCAGTGGTGATGAAATAAATTACGCTAGGGATGTCGATCTGAGATCGATTAATCGAAGAATCGATTTTTGGAGCCAAAAAGATCGATTTTTTAAATCGATATGTAGTACTGAATCGATTCAGTGAATCGATACTTTACCCCTGAAAATCGACATTCGATTTTTTTTTTGTATAAACCAAAATAGGTACATTATTTATAAAATAGATTTAATTAAGAAACAAAAACTTGAAAAACAATCGATTTTTCAGAGATCTATTTTCTTCGATTTTTTTGTGGATCGATTCATTAGGTCACTATTCGAATCGATTCAAAAATCGATCTTTTTTTCAAGCTTTTGTTTTTTAATGTTATAGAGGCCATATATGACATTAAAAAACAAAAGCTTGAAAGAAAGATCGATTTTTCAGAAATCGATCTTTTTGGTATATACAACATTTTAAAAAACAAAAGCTTGAAAAAAAGATCGATTTTTCAGAAATCGATCTTTTTGGCCTCGATTTTTTTGTGGATCGATTCATCCGGTCACGATTCGAATCGATTCAAAAATCGATCTTTTTCGGAAAGAATCGACATCCCTAAATTACGCAAGGTAATGCGCCTGATATTACCTCACAGTCAGGGGTATGAACCCGACGTGATATTAACCTCTGCTATCTACAAACCCTAGCTAGATATGAACGTATAGTCTGTAAGTATTCTTTTATTAACAATGTCTTCGATTTATTGGTTCTAGGACATGCCGGTTTCCTCACAATGTTTTCCTTCACCGTTTTGAGAGCAGTGGTGATGAAATAAATTACACAAAGTATTGCGCCTGCCTAGATTCGAACCCACGACCTAGAAGTAAAACTCGTAAGTCGGGATCGATACCACTGGGCCACCACTGCTCATACCACTGGGCCACCACTGCTCGGAATATCTGGGCGGAATATAATCTGGTCTTATTTTACCAGCCCAAAATAAAACATTAACAGTCGTATTCCTTAACAATACTTGACGCAAGAAGAGAAGATTTGAAAGAAAGACAAAACTATAGCAAAAATTGAAATGTAAGGGTATAAAATAAGCTTCCCCACAATTTTCAATGAAAATCTTATCATGCTCAAAATAATTGAATGTAAATATAGCATCTTCATCTTCCCAGACAATGTTTGGAAGACATTATCGATTTCACGTAATGTGATTACTAGTTTCTAGTGCCACAGTATGCACGATCTACTTTAGTATGCATTTCTGAGCGGTAACGTCAAAGGAACCTCGCGCGGCACATTAAAATCGTGTGATGTATTGGGAGGCCGCCTTTTATGTCTTCCGTTATTATTGTTATAGAATTTGTCACATTTGCTTTATTCATTTTCTAAGTAATTAAATCTAGTATTTTAAATATTTTCGTAAATATCATCAATTCATCATCTGCCTAGCCTTTTCCCAACTATATTGGGGTCGGCTTCCAGTCGAACCAGATGCAGCTGAATATCAGTATTTAAATGTAGCGACTGCCCATCGGACCTCCACAACCCAATAACTGGGTAATACGATAGGTAATTAGACTGGTTGTCAGACTTATGAGCTTCTGACTAACTGTTAGTCAGAAGCTGCGACTGCAAAAGATCTACGAATGACAGCCGGGACCAACGGCTTTACGTGCTTTCCGAGGCTTGGAGGTAACTCTCTATGACAGATGGTCACCAATCCACGGCCAGGGCGGCTTGACCCGGAAGATTGACCTGTGCCTGTGCTATAAATATAAGAAGTAATAAACCAACGATTTCTGGAACAGGGTCGAAGCTACGGGTCAGGATTCAGAGAAACCTCCTAACAATGCGCGCCGTGTCCAAAAAAGCCGTTTTTTAAATCAGGCCTTTGATCCAGCTGCCTAACGAGAGCCTCCCTATACATTGTTACTAACTTTATGAAGACTAGCATAATTAAAAGAGTCTTGTTTGCTGTGGATGTTACCAAATTATTTTATTTATTAAACATTATGATTTTTTGTCAAGTCATTGTTACTTGTCATTATGTTCATTATTTTATGTTAATCTATCTCTGATATAAATGTTTCTTACCGAGTTCTAGAAAGAAAATACTGTAATGCATTACATTATAGGACTTTTATGCAAAATCAAGTAGACACAAACCATTTACCTAAATATAAAACTCGAATTTGAAAAATATATTTAGAAACTACAAAAGAGAGCAAAAAGAAATAATTTGATCAACCACATTTATTTACACACTTTAGAATAAATTTCTCAAACGAAATCGTGAAAGCAAAGTTCTACTATTGAACCAATGATTATTATAATAGCACTTCACTTGTTTGTGTAACATATAAGTTTGCTTGATGTAGAATTGAATGTGTAATTCGTAATAGAGGTGAGGCATATTTTTCGTAACAGGTACAAATAACAGTTACTAACAACTGTTACTTAAAATAAGAGATAATCAACCTCAACATCTATTTACACGGCTGTTACTACTGCTATGTGTTAATTAATTATACAATGGGTTTTCAATTTTGTTCTCTTACTCATTACATAACGAGCATAACTAAAAAGAGATTGATATTTCTCTATTGACATCTTGCCACTTCTACGGTTAAGCTATATTAAAAAAAAAAGATTTTTAAATATTTAATTTGAAAAGATAACGGTGTTATCAAATAACCCTTAGCACGAGTTTTCTGTATTTGAGACGTAAAGTAAACTGGAACTTTCAAATTGTCAATTTAAAAATAGTTTCTTCTTCGCACACCAGAGGCGCTGTTCCATTTATTCATACAAGAAACGCTGTAAATACTGGATAGACGCTGTAAAGTAAATGAGTGAAAACACGTGCTAAGCGTACAGGTATCGGTAACTGTTTTTTTATTAACAGTAACAGATGCCGTGTTTTACCTGTTATAACCCCTCCCTAATTCGTGCTAGCTCATCTATTGGCGTAGACTTGGTAATATTGTGTCTACAATACAACATACTCGTACACTTGCGAGTACTGATCTGTTTGGTGAGTTACATGAAAACTTGATGGAAATCGCGATTCCCTTTGACGAGAAAGGGAATTTTGACTGATAGATTTATTTGTGTAAGTAGAATCAAGTGAAATGATGCATAGAGTGTGAGAAAGATTATAATAGATAAGTACTATGGATTGAAAGAGAGCGACATCTATGATTATTACTAATAGAAGAAAATCAAGAGGAAATAATTAATAGCAGTAACTTATTCTCAGTAAAACTATTCTAATTTTATAAAAGTTCTGCAAAAGAAATGAAGAATTAATAACAATGCTGAACTTGGGGCTGAATAGTCAACCGCTTCTTACACGTATAATCTTTCACATGGTTACTTAATTATTACTTATTTTACAAAATTTAAAAGAAATAAACTTTAAAGAAGCATGCTATGTGGCCCCAAATATAATATGGAGTTCACCTTAATAGATTTATTTATTGGCATGAGATCTCGCTAATCTAAATTATAGATGATGCAAATTTAAACTTATTGATACATATATATCAATAAGATTGGAGTGTCTGTTCGTCATATTGAAATAACCGAATACATGCATACGAATTTCGTAACCATACATAATACCAAAATCAGGTTCTTACAATTTTTGCCTGTCTTTCTGTCTATTTGTAATGGCTAATCTCTGTAACGGCTGGGCCGATTTTGACGGGACTTCTATTGGCAGGTAGTTGATGTGAGGAGTAACTTAGGCTATTTTTCTTTTCATTCAAAAAAGTATTTTATTTCATTGTTGAGTGCCGACATCCACGCGAACGAAGTCACAGGCACAGCTAGTCTAAATTAAAAATGATTCAGTAAGGAAAGTAGTGCTTTCTGAGATGCCTACAAAAAAAAACAGGGTTAAGACAAGATAATGACCTCCAGAAACATAAACAAAACATTACACGAATACATCAGTTACTAAATAATAGAATAAGGATACCCAAATAGCAGTAACAAGTTCACAAAAAGGTTTCGTGTTTACAGTCCCCCGGGACTCGATATGGACAGCAATGCGAATGGAATTGTCTAAACTTTTGTATGGGGTAAGAGTTCTCGAATATTTCAGAAGAATGTTCATTTTATGGATGTTATTAAGTGCGTTGTATGTGCCTTTTTTTTTTTAGATTGGTAAAATCATCACATGAGTCCGCCCGCCCCGGGCAGGGCGGGAGGGACTATTAGACTTCTACTGACTAAAATTCACGGTGTCCTTCAGTAGCCTGTTTTGTTCCGGGGTCACGGTAAGGAAATAATCCCGCGACCCCGGCAGGCTTTGACCCTCTGAGAGGATGCCCCGTCATTTTTGCTGAAGCTCTTTGAGGCGCACGTGGAACACAACGCCCCGTCGACCCGGGCATGGTCCATGGTCGGGCAGCAAGTTGGTTGTATGTGTCTTTGGATAATATTGTAATATCGTCTTTGTTTATAAGTAGATGTATTGATGTCTTGAAAATCAATAACAGCGTTGTAGTCTTCCAGTGGTAACGGCCTCATCTTACTTTGTCTTACTTTCATCAGTTTGAACTCATTTTTTTTTTCACTATTTATGTCAATATGAGCAATATTGACATAAATAGTGAAAAAAAAAATACAATTTCAGTAGAACAGTGTCCGAGAAATAACTGCATTACCTGAATTTTAAATAAAAGAAAAAACAACTAAATGAATTTCGAAAATCTCTCTTCGTTTTATTTGATCTGTTGGAGTCCCTACCTAAAATCATTATAAAAGAAGCTTGCTAAGTTATTTAATAGAACTGATAATTTAAGTTCATCCGAAATCATGGCGCTTGCAACAACAACACTGAAAAATTGGACACTCGTATTGTATTGTAAAAGCCTCCTCTTCACAATCGGCCATGATGGCCGTGTTTGCCGAACAGAAGGAAACGGCGCTATACTAAGAATCGAGATAGAATTATTTGTACCTTGCTTTCTGGTCCTTCTGTTCGGCAAACACGGCCTACATGGCCGATTGTGAAGAGGAAGCTTAACGGGCTGACATCCGCAACTCCACGTCATATGCGCGTATTTTGCGTGCGGAATAAAAAAAAAATTGGACATTAAAAAAAAAAAACAATAAACACACGGTATCCCATTAAAACTCTAACGATAAGGTACAAACTTGTAAATTAAGCTATTTAACCCAATATTACTTTAACAGATGGACAATTGAAACCACAATTCTACACAATAAACATTCAGGAACCCCGCATCTATCTTTTCAAACTACTTCCATAAACAATAAAAGTCTACTAAGCTTCAGAATTCCCCGAAGTACGATCGATGACAGCATTATAATGAATTATGATCGTCACCTTATCCCGATCTGTCATCATAACCCCAAAATGGTGAGTCTATTATGCACACCCAATAAAACAATAAAATGTGACCATTACTATAAGTGCGCAGTGTTCTTTGGCTAATAACTGTGGCGATGGATTTTATTCAAGCATTTAATAAAGTTGAGTGACCCAATTTTGGTAGAAGGCATTGTTAGAAAAGTACTCAAGGGTAAGATTGAGGGGTGATTGAGGGGTGCTATGACAGGAAACCTCCACGTGCGCCCGTGGACTGGAGTTCCCTCTCGGATACGTCCAGGGGGAAGACCAGTTTTTCGGGCCGGTCCACCCTGGGATGCAAAAACTCTTCCTTAGGCACTGTGTGCCTAAGTGGTCTCTTTGCCCGTATGCGAATAGCCTGTTGTGTGGATGCTCCAACGCGTGTCCCTCTGATCAGCAGAGGGCACAGCGGCGGAGCGGGCTTGCGGACGGTGAGTGATGGGTAGCTCGCCGTCCAACCAAGGACCAAGCCCGGGTCGGTGGCGCGTCGTGTTTCGCGCCAAATGCCTGCTGGGGTCGCAGGTTTTTTCTTAACCCAGGTTACCGTGGCCCCGGAATGTAAAGGGCATAGGAAGGAACACGGGTGGATTTTAGTCAGTAAGAGTCTGACAGTCCCTTCCGCCCCACCCAGGGCGGGAGGACTCATTTGATGATTTTACCACCTAAAAAAAAAAAAAGGGTAAGATTGAATGGTTGCAGTTTTGTAAGGGTTGAAATTAAGGGTGGAGCCTTTAGAGGGGTTGGATAGCTTGAAGCAGTAAAGGGTATTTTTAAGAATATAGCTGCTTCCGTGCGAAGCATAACATTGTTTCCTACACTGATTGTAGCAAGGAAAAGATAACTTAAAATTTCAAATTAATTTTGAAAATTTCAGGTTTGCTAAGAGCGCCACGCCCCAGCTACCACAAGTAACGCCTGAAGTGTTGGGCATTGCAATACAATTTCTAGCTACTTAAGGAGCGGGCTTGCGGTCAGCAAGTAATGACTTGCTCGCCGTCCGATCAAGGTCTAAGCCCGAAATCGAGCACTCGATGTCGTGTTGTTTCATGCACTCCTCAAAAAGCTGTCAGTAAATTGACGGGTCTCGAAATAGCTAAATGCCTCTCCATCGTCGAAGAACTGCCTTGAAAATGTGCAGCGAACCTGGAATGGAAAGAGCAACTGAAGGATTCAATAGGTTTTTAGTCAGTCAAGTCATTTCATCCCTACCCAGGCTCATAAAGATTTCATCATTATGATTATACAAACTGAAAACAAAGTCGTTGAAAGCATTACCTTCAGAATATATAGGCTACTTGGGTTCACCTTTCGTTCTTTTTTTAAATCAGATTGAGGAAATTCCTACAAAGCTGTCTTCGTTTCCTTTTGGATAGATTCCGTTGGCTAGCCGTCTAAGAAGCCCATTTCGAGTAACCACTAATTATAGTAACATTAACGTTTTAAATATTTATAATCATACAAGATATTCGAGTGGGTTCGATTCCCACCCAGGACAAATGTTTGTGTGATGAGCATGATCATTTGTTCTGTGTTTGGGTGTAATTTAACTATAATTATGTATGTATTTAGAAATATATAAGTATGTTTATCAGTTGTCTAGTACCCATAATACAAGCTCTGCTTAGCTTGGGACTAGATGGCGTTGTGTGATAGTTGTGGAATATTATTATTATTATTTTATTCGAGAAAACATCATTATATTTTTCTTTACCGCGAAGTTAAATTGTTATAATAATATTTAGCTTTAGCTCTAAAATCTTGTTTACAAAAATCTCGGACTCGTCAAAATTGACGTGCTCATAAAATGTTGGTAGACTTGAACATTTGGGTCAAGTGGCAATCATCATTCGCGCAACCTGTCGAGATACTTGAATACCTGCTAAAATCATAATTTAAAGCGATAATTTGCTGGTATTTTGGATTCAACGATTTGAGTAAATATTGGAATCCTAATAATCCCACTAATAATATTATAAATGTGAAAGTTTGTGAGGATGTCTGTATGTGTTTGTGTATGTAGGTATGTTTGTTACTCTTTCACGCAAAATCCACTGAACGGATTTGGCTGTAATTTGATACACAGATAGTTTATAACCTGAATTAACACATAGGATTTTTTTACCGATTTTATGTTCCGTTGTACAGTAGCCTTTCTCCGCGGATTTCACAATTATTATATTATGAAATGCTACAGAAGTCTGTCATCTCAATACGAGTAATAGCATGAAAATCGTTCTAAATTGATGATGTAATGTAATTTAGGACTGTTTACAAAAAATGTAAATGCCAGTTAAGGAAATTGCTTGAGTAATTTGTTTTGTAATTAGACCAATTTCTCTAAGTACCAGGTACAAATATAGCTCAACACAGGAAACGAATTTAAATACCCCAAATCCAAATATCGGAACGATTTATACACGCAACGGGAAAAATTCGAGGCGCTTTATTGCATACCGGAACCGTGCCGTATCTAATTTATCCCCCCCTTCCGTCTTCTTTGTATTTGTTCGAGTAAAAGCCTACTTCGTTAAAAATCTGCATTTCCGAATTTCCTTCCTACCACGTCTCTTTTACAAGAGACCCATGGCGCGATGCGACGTCATTCGACTGATGCCAACTACAACTGAAAATCAACCTTACCACTAGGAAATAATGATGCAATTCGATTAACTTGGTCGTCGAGGCGATCGTGTTTTGTTTTTCATTTTCCCGTAGATAACAACGTGTTTTATGTCATAATATCGTAGTGGTAAGGTTGGTTTTCACTTGTAATTGGAATCGGTCGAACTGAAATCTCGTCGCGCTATGAGTAAAGTCGCTAAGGTTGACAGTCGTGATGGCTTAGAGGCAAACTAACACCTCGTATCTCATGGTTGTGAATTTTTACAAAAGTAAGTACTTACCAATTAATTGGCTTTTCCAATGCCTTAGGTTCATTGACATTGATGAAGGATTACATAACAGACACAACCTGGTACCTTACCACGAGCAGTTCCGTGAGAAAGAGACAGAGTTATACAAGTCGTCTAGCGCCATCTCTTTCCCACAGCCTTAACTGGATTGCGTTAAGAGGTAGGCCACCTTGAATTAAGAATAATCAATATAAAACAAAAGTCATGCCAGAGACTTAGGTTACCAAAGGCTCTAATGGACTCAGCTACCAGAGACCTCTGATACTAGAGAGATCTGATAGAGAGACTGACCACGCACATGTTCATCCATTTAATCGTTTATTCGTTTGTCTGTCCGTCACAGGGATCTATCTTTTAAACCACAATTATCATTTTGTGTTTACACAATAGTATTGCGACATTAGTACAAACCTGCGTGAAGCCCACTCACAGTTAATCACGTTTTTCTTTCGCTTCATTAACATCTGCATTTCCAAATTTCTTTATACCACGTCCTTTTTCAACAAAGGACCTGTCCCAAATATCCTTTCGACCGAAACTCACTTTATTATTCGGAAAATCGTAAATATAAAACGCAGTCCAGTCGTAAATCGCAACGATTAAGTGCCGGATCAAATTTCGGTTGACGAAATGAAAAATAATTTACATATTTCCAGTGTATCGGTTTATTCAAATTAACTTCATTATTGCTAAAAGTCGGAGTTATAATGGGAGTGTCAATGATATTCCTTTTTGACATGAATTACTGTACTAACTCATTTAATGGTGTTCAGTCAATGGTGCCCGAAATTGCGTGTCATGAATTTTAAGTGCATGCTTTACTAAGTTAACTCACACCTTTTTCCCATTGGCGTTGTCAGAAATTATTTCAACTTAATGTTTAAGTATTATTTTATTACAATGTTTTTAGTTACCTACCCAATTCTGGGTGAAGCTCGTCTTTGTGGGGTGCTATGACAGGAAACCTCCACGTGCGCCCGTGGACTGGAGTTCCTTCTCGGATACGTCCGGGGGGAGGACCAGTTTTTCAGGCCGGTGCACCCTGGGATGCGGGCAAAAACTCTTCCTTAGGCACTGTGTGCCTAAGTAGTCTCTTTGTCCGTATGCGAATAGCCTGTTGTGTGGACGCTCCAACGCGTGTCCCTCTGATTAGCAGAGGGCACAGCGGCGGAGCGGGCTTGCGGACGGTGAGTGATGGGTAGCTCGCCGTCCGAAGGACCAAGCCCGGGTCGGTGGCGCGTCGTGTTTCGCGCCAAATGCCTGCTGGGGTCGCGGGTTTTTTCTTAACCCAGGATACCGTGGCCCCAGAACGTAAAGGGCATAGGAAGGAACACGGGTGGATTTTAGTCAGTAAGAGTCTGACAGTCCCTTCCGCCCCACCCAGGGCGGGAGGACTCATTTGATGATTTTACCACCTTTAAAAAAAAAAGGATTAAAATCTTCAACAAAAACATAAAAAATGGTGCTCTATGCATATTTAAAGCAGAGGCGCTACCACACTGCGTGGCAATGACGTAAAGTAAATAATTCGATTTTAAATTTAAAATACTCGATTCCCTGATAAAAATCGCTGTCATAGATTTATTTATATACAAGTATCTCAGTACGTGCTTTTGGGTCAGAGCCCATTCGTACCCTAAAATTCGTACCCCAGCATTAAAGTTGTGGATTCGGCCCCTTTATAGGTGCCCATTGGTCTCCTGGTAGGGTACCAATTAATATTTTAATGAAATATATTATTTTTAAGGTACCCATTCGTACCCTCTAATAAAATACAATAAAAGTTAAAGATTCGGCTCCTATTCAGGTGCCTACTGGTCCCCTGAGATAAAATTAGCTATATTTTACATAAGAAACGGTTAACAGAGTACACTTGTGAACAGTTTATTAACGGAATTAATTTAATAAATCATAACAGCTCATTAAAAAAAGAGAAAATACGATGAATGATAATCCGTCATGATAATAATATAACTTGTCGATAGGCTTACAATGTAAAATTGTCTCTCTACGAATGGCTTGTTAAAAAAAACGGGTTACAAAATTAGATAAGGTGTTTTGTCTGTATGTTATGGCTGCCTCGGTGACATATTGGTTCTTGAAAGTGACTGCGAATAGTCTCGTATTCGCAGTCAATCGTTTTCAATGTGTATTCTTTGGTCTTTTATTAAATGAAGTTCGCCTAACGAAACAAACTTTTGTTTTTTTCACCGACTTTCGAAAGAAAAGTTTTTTGTAGGTTTTTTTGAACTTTTTTTGTGGTTGTTTTGAAGTCGGTCACATTTTTTTTGAAAAAGGTTTTTATTTTATCCTTCTTAGTTTCACTATTCAACCCAAATTTTATTGGGCCAAATGGCAGATATACTAAGTATATCGAACAAAAATAGAATCATCGAAATCGGACCAGAATCCTCGGAGTAATCGGTGTAGACAAAGTTGAAAACTTTATAGGTTTTTGTTGATTTTTCAATAAGTGCTAGTCCGATTTCGATAAAATTTTAATGGGACCATTCCGGAAGTATACCCTATCCAACAAAAAAGAATTTTTCAAATCGGTTGTGCGACGGAGTTATGCCCGAACAAACATAAAAGAAAATACAAACGTCCGAATTGAGAACCTCCTCCTTTTGGAAGTCGGTTAAAAATAATGAACGTTCTAACAATAATTCTGTTTTGCTCTAAAAATTGCGTTAAAATTGGTAAGTACTCTCCAGACGTACGCAGGGCGTTTAATGCAGTAGCGGGAGGGGTAAACTTAGCCAGAGTATCTGCGCGCAAGCAAATTAGATTAGATTAGAAGTTATTATGATTTTGCATGTATGTAGTTGGTAAATATACAAAAAAATAAGAAGTGATTATTTACTGTTGATATGTGTTCTATTTTTTTTTTCATAAGTATTTTATATTTAATGTTGATTTAAATGATGGTCAATCAAGGCTGATTTTTGTAAAAAGAGTTGTATTTTGTTAGTTTCTAGGAAATTGTGATTTTGCATGTGTTTATTTGAAATAAACATGATATCTAAAGAATTACTATATTTTTATTTTACCCTTTTCTGCGCGACTGTACCAAGACTACCAAGCGGCAGTATACACATGTACATGTACTTATATTAGAAGAATGAACAAAAATAAATATTCTTCAGTGGACGAGTGGGCCCCTCAAAACTTCCAGGGTACGAGTGGGCACAGGGTGCGAATCTTAGGGTACGAATGGGCTCTGACCCGTGCTTTTCACCAAAAAAATGTTTATAAAAAGTGATAATAATTTATATCCTACAAAAAATTGATGTGTCTAAGTATTTTATTTACTTTTACGGCATCATTTATGAACAATAAAAACCGGCCAAGTGCGTGTCGGGCCACGCACAGTGTAGGGTTCCGTAGTTGCCCATCAAAAAACTTATGCGAACTAACTAAACTGATTCGCTGAATTTAATTTTAAAAAGAAGAATTTTCAAATACGGGCCAGGAGTCTTTGAGAAATCGGGGAAAATACATAAGAAAAAAGATTCCAACGAATTTAGAACCTCCTCCTTTTTTTGAATTTAGTTAAAAATAGTTGACGATAAAAACCTACCTATCCCCAAAAAACATACCTATAAAAGCTGTAAAAATAAAGTTGACAAACTTACATTTGCAGTTGTCTCCGATACATTTTGTTTAAGAAAATATGAGATCAAGTACATTTTATAAGTTGGTCGACTATTACTCGTAAAGTTGTAAAGCCTACCTTAGTCATGATAATTTTCTTTTAAACTTCGTTATATATACTACTATTGTGAATTTTTTCACACCCCCAAACATAACAGTTTAGCTGGTAGAGGGGGGGGACACTCGAATCGAGCAAAATTTAGCACTTTAAAGCTTAATATTTCACAAACGAATTTTTTTATCAAAAAATTGTTAATGGAAACTATCATTATTTTTTAAAGGCCTATTTAATGATACCCCACACTAAGGGGTACGCGTGAAAAAAAAAATCCTCACTTTACGTGTAAGTACTGGAGGTACCCTAAAAAAAAATATTTTACGAGATTTTATTTTACCACTTTTTCGGCACAACAAATCCATATATTTACACCAAATTACAGCTCTCTAGTACTGTGCGTCTCTGAGCTAAACTGCGGACGGACGGACGGACGGACATGGCGAAACTATAAGGGTTCCTTGTTGACTACGGAACCCTAAAAATGATTGCAATAAACATAACGATGGTGAGACTGAATCAATTCTTGACTTTAAAATACGAAAGTCCATTACATCAAGCAGCATTCGCAATATCCAATATTTAACCGAACCAAAACAAAAAATATACCAAAGAATAATAAACAATTTCGTCGAAACATCTGGCGCTTTCAATCATCTCAAAATTCCCGGAAAAACATGGCCGTCAAATTGACTACCGTAATTGCCATTGTTTCGCATCCTATTTATAGATTCTATCGAAGGAGCTACGGTTTACCGAAACACGAATAAATTCGGATGATCGGTGTCCAATCGCACGTGCCTTGGGTGACTGATACAAACTGGACTCGTATAACTTAGATCCTGCTGATCGATTTTCGTGTACCGTTACCGGGATTTCGGTAGAGGTGCAGCAGTGACTGCAAATTGGGTTGTTCCGTTGCTTGAATAATTTATACTACGTATAAAATGGAGCTTGTTTTCAGCAATCTCTTGAGTCTGATTTTTGATAGTGATATTGTTATAATGTGACTGGCAGGATCAGGAGAACTATATGATTATCTTTTAATTATAGCGTTTTTGTTTTAAAATGGTATACATAGTTGCAAACGGACGAACGGATCTTATAACTTAGAACTTTTCTTTTGTTTATTTTATAGTTACAATTATTTTAATACAGGTTTAGATAAATTTTACACCATTAAACAAAAATTTGGTTTGAAATGCCACTCACAAATAAAATCTAAATTGCAAAGTGTTGAAACCGGGGCCTGTCTTAAAAGTGCATCGCGATACTGGAACACAAAGGACTTGTGAATGAACAAGACGGATTGGAGAATTTAACAGTCCCTTAACATCCAGGGCTGGAAGCAAGGAGTCATTAGCTTACTTTGACACCCAAAATAAAGATGTTGAATGAAAGGAAACACGGTTACTGTTAATAATAAACATAGAATACAAACATAATTTAAAAATCTATAAAAATACAGTAGGACCATCTCTTTTATTTATTATTTTAAAAATCTTTATTTCTCTGAAACCGGAATATTCTAGAACCAAAAATTCGAAGACATGTGATATCTTCCAACCTCCCTGAGCACACGTGGTGGGTCTCCTGCACTGGACCTTTGTGGTGGATTATGGCCCACTCCATCTCACAGAGAGGAGGCCTGAGCTGTGTCACAGCAATGGAAACATTGGCCGCGTTTCCACTGAAGTGGAGTGGAGCGACGCGTAGCAGAGTCCCGATTCACCAATTACATGGCTTGAAATCCACATGCGCCTGGTCAGTCATGTGCGACAGCCATTGTGATTGGTGAATCGCTCTAAGCTCTGTTCCGCTCCGCCTGCAGCGGAACCGCAACCTTATAGGCTAATCATCATCAGCCTATGTTCCCACTGGGACACAGGCCTCCTCTCTGTGAGAGGGACATAATCCACCACAAGGGCCCAGTACGGGTTGGCAGATGTCACATGTCTTCGAATTTTTGGTTCTAGGTTCTAGGACATGCCGGTTTCCTCACGATGTTTTCCTTCACCGTTTTTAAGAGCAGTAGTGGTGAAATAAATGAAGGAATGCGCCGGGCGGAGTTCGAACCCACGACCTACAACTTATAAATCGGGACCGATACCACTGCTCTCTGGTGATGATGATGATTTCTGGATCGGTGTTACTAGCAGTTAGTAAGAATATTTCACAACATCAGTGATACCGAATTTAAACACAGTTTAAATAATGTTCGGTGCATTCAGCTTGATTAGCAAAATACATAATTAACGTCTAAACACAAGCTCTAAATGAACGCAGCGAGCAACGACAAGTATTAGCACACGTTCACCGTTGAGCTAAACTAAGTTCTAAAGCAACGTTTACTTGCCAACCTATTTCACTGATATTGAGTTCATGTATTAGTTTCCAGGCGGGTAAAATTTCTAGAATATAATTAAAATATTATAATTAATTCTACCTTGTGGTTCTTAGTTACGAATATAATTATCCCTTTCGTTAGTTTGACCAGGGTTTGTGTTTTGTGTGCGATCATTTACTATGTAGTTTCGTGTTTTGAGGGGTCATATAAATACTGTTTCTTACAAAGGTTACGGCTATGTACCTTGTGTATGTGGAGTTAGTTAGAGAGGAACCTAGTTATCCGATACATTATTTTGTCAAAATAAGAATTGAAGAGTTTCTAAATACAATTGTGTTATATTATTTATTCAACAACAGAATGTTTAAGTATGCTTTTCATAAATAGTTTTTTTTTGGAACGAAGTTCCTTATCGCGCGTTGTGAAAGGAGGCTAGATGGAAAAAAATGTTACGAAAAGTTGTCACGACACTTTTTGGAACGAAGTTCCTTATCGCGCGTTGCGAAAGGGTGCTAGAGCTCAAAGAGTGGAGTGGAGTGGAGCGAAGCTGAGCGAAGCGGAGTGGAGTGGAGCAGAGCGGAGCGGAGCCGAGCGGAGCTGAGCGCAGCCGAGCGGAGCGGAGTGGAGCGGAGTCGCGACTATTATTTTTGTTGAGTGTATACAGTAACTTCGTTCCATCCGGGTGTTCCTTGACACCTCTCTTTTTTTTTATTGGGTAAAGTCATCAAATGAGTTCTCCCAACCAGCAGGGACGGGTTGGAACTGTAAGCCTAGGTACTTCTCGCAATCAATGCCTTACCGGACTGACAGGATGAAATAAATGCTGCTACGTCCAGCGATACCTATATACGACATTGCTATATGTATTTCGACTACATCACAGCACGAAGGTTGAGAAGATGATGAAAGTGAAGACCAACTGGACGGCCTTGACGGAGCTGCGTATCGAGTCACTAGTTACTCACCATCCTCATACCGTGAGCGTCTCCCGCGGTGGCTGGGTTGTGAGGTGGAGTTCACGGGAGCTATAGAGATACAATTGTTCAGCTAAAGCGTAAACACTGTGTTTCGTTTATCGTCACTGTTACATCTAAACGATTGTACCAATTTATATCAAATCGTGACAATTAAGCCAACTCATCCAATTTAATTTCTTCACTCACAATACCAACTGAAAACAAAAGAAGCCTGTCAGGCTATCTCAAATTACGTCACTCCAATGTAAATTCAGCGATTATAGTACAAGGACTTCAGGTTACAGGTGTACCCCGTAGTTTTTACAGGTATTAGCGACAACGTTTTAATGTTATGTCCGACCTGCGTCAAGTTGAGGATTATGTTTTGACAGGCTGTCGACCTACCGTCGCTTGCTGTAATCCACGTTTATTCGCGGGCATAGATTTTTAAGCCGATCTGAGTCTCGGTACCTATTTTTACGTTGCGTAGGTTCTACCGATATTTTGTTTGCTTACTACCTTCAGGCGTAGCATAGCGCTGTAAAAAGGGGTTTTGTCTATGGAAGAATAGACAAAATGACAGAACGTAGAAATATTTTTATCGTTTTAAGCACGGTAATGTAAAAGTATGTAAAGTAAACGTTCTTTTCTTCAATAGTGTACGAAGGGATCCCTTCTATTCGCATAATGTTCTTTGTCCTAATATACTTCGGCATAACGATTTTGGCACAATTTGTTTAGGCATAATAATACTTCGGCATATTTTTTTTAGGCATACATCTTACATTCGCATAATCATCTTAAAGACTAATTTGTTTCGGCATAAATTTGATTCGCATAACGTTAGTAGGCCTAATGACTATTAGCATAACGTTAGTAGGCCTAATGACTATTAGCATAACGTTAATAGGCCTAATGACTATTAGCATAACGTTAGTACGCCTAATGACTATTAGCATAATAATATTTAGGCATACAATTAATACTTTCTAAATTAATACGTTTCTGTAACAATTAAATAATATGTTAATTAAAAATTGAATATGATGTGCAACAAAAGTTAGTGACAGAACCGAATTGCTGCAAAACCGACTCCACGTAGTCTTGTTTGTCCTACCCCTAGAGTGTAATTTAAAATCGCGTAGGCGCGTAGGGGCGAGGCGGCCCGTGGGCTGAGGAGCAGGCGGCTGCGAGCGAACCGCCGCGGCGGAGGCTGGCCGGCGAAGCCGGCCAACAAGCCGAAGCTGCGGTGGTGAGCGAAAGCCGTCTGCGACGATTAGTACACGTGGGGCCGCCAGAGGCCCGCAGCGCCGGAGCCGTGACAGAAAACCTTGCCTGCTGCATGTTGCATGCTCGCTTGAATGCTGCATACTGCATGCTTGCTTGTTTGCTGCTTGCTTGTTTGCTGCATGCTTGCTTGCTTGTTTGCATGCTTGCTTGCTTGTATGCTGTATGCCTTTATAAGTAATGTTTTAATATCATTATGCGTAAATAAATTTATGCTTTAGGATATTATGCTTAAAAAAGTTATGCTTTAGAACTTTATGCTTAGTAAATTTATGCTTTAAAATATTATGCTTAAAAAAGTTATGCTTTAGAACTTTATGCTTAATAAATTTATGCTTTAGAATATTATGCTAAATCATTATTATGCTTAGAGAAATTATGCTTAAAAAATTATGCGTAAGCTATTATGCGTAAATATATTATGCGAAAATATAATTATGCCAAACAAAATTATGCTAAGTTATATTAGGTCTTAAAATTTTATGCAAATGGATAGGGAACCGTGTACGAATGGTGTCATATTTCTGCAAAGAAACAGTCGATTTGTGTAGAAAAACGATAAATAACTTTGTCTTTTCTTGGTTCTTCTGATTCTAAGAGAATCGCCATGCTACGCCTGCTGGTAGATATTTTCGTCGTATGATTTTTCTACGTGTTAATACGCTTTGTTTATTCGAGATTTTATTGGAGTTTGTTTTGATTTGCTTACTGTTGTATTTTAAGTTTTTATTGTTAACCTGCGATTTGTATTTTTGCTTTTGGAGGAGCTTAAAACTCGCTTGCCGGGGTTGATCTGATGACCATCTGTCATAACGAACATCCTCCATACTTCGAAAAGCATGTGAAGGCTTTATTAGTCCCGACTGTCATTTTGTAGATCATTATGATTGTAGATCATGACTGACGTAAATATCAGTATAAGAAGCTCTAAAAGTCTGATAACCAGCCTTACCATGGGGTATCGTATTACCCAGTTACTGGGTTGTGAAGTTCTGATAGGCAGTCGCTCCATGTAACATACTGATATTCAGCTGCATCTAGTTCAACTGGAAGCCGATCCCAATATAGTTGGGAAAGAGCTAGGTTAATGATTATGAGTTCTATTATGACGTAGAACATTCGAATATTCTAAGCGCGATTTTTAAAACAATACAAAATCAAAATCGAATACAAAGTTGCGACAGTACCAAGCTACGCGTCGTACCAAGCTGCGCGTCGTTGTTGTTGTTTGCCAAAATATGCCGGCCGTCACGTGTCTTTAACCATTGTAAAAGTTGTTCTCATGCTTGCATGCATGCATCTGGCTATTTCTTTGATCTGAGATTACATTATAATAAATACGAAAAGTGAGCGTTTAAGAGAAGGTGAATAACGTAAGGTCAGAATTTCAGTTAAGGTCATGTAAAT
This sequence comes from Agrotis segetum, assembly GCA_036375495.1. Classification (NCBI taxonomy): domain Eukaryota; kingdom Metazoa; phylum Arthropoda; class Insecta; order Lepidoptera; family Noctuidae; genus Agrotis; species Agrotis segetum. The sequence goes on from JAQSVV010000031.1 coordinate 4,162,312, forward strand.
AATTATGAAAAGACACGTGGGCGACACAAAAGGAGACGATTTTAATAGCAAAAACTATGCAGTAGTTACTTATATTTCTCATTCGAAATAAACATTATTTATTGAAGTGTATTAGAAGTAGTTACAAACGTTTTAAAGACAAAATTTCAATATTTCGATGCTTTGTTGACAAAGCTTTTGTAATGTTTCAGTAATAACGTTTCAAAAACTTTTGTTCGCAATTCTTAAGCACATCTTTACAGAACTATCGAATAAGAAAATATTAATGTCATTGACAACATTTTAATAGAATGTACTTATGTAATTAAAATCCATCCATTCATACTTTAATTATGATAAATTGGAAATTTAATTATTGCGAAAGTAACTCAGTCTTATTATTCGCTTTTGTAAGCCTTTTTTTAGCTGGAAATCCTCCAAAAGGTCCTCCCGCCATGGGTGACCAGATGGTAGGGGAACAGTGTACAAGACGAGGAACCGAGGTATAATGGGACTCTTTCTCACGCATTCCGCCTCCTCCTTTTCCAGCATAACTTTTTCGTAGAAGGAGGTGCCTTTGATCTAAATGGAACGGATAAAGCCACGGACAAAACCTAGTCCAGAAATACATTCAGCAGTCACACAGAAACGATTCATCAAATCAAGTCCACTAATCGTTCCTTCGTCCATAATCGATATAATGGAGAAAATTCTATCATTCACGCCAACGTCTTAATTCCTCACAATGGAGGGACGAACAAAAGACTTTGAACGTGAAATATCGTCCAGGCCTATTGTCCAGAAGTTGATATATCGACTCTGATCTAAGCCGACGGTTTCTAGACACCAGTTTTACATACGATGAATTATGGTTGCCCACGGATAACGCCTCAATAGCTTGCCGTTTGAGCACCTCTAATGATACTTTTTGACCTATTTCCCGAGATTTTTGATTGATAGGTCTTCTGATTTGATTATTGGAGCTGATTTTCATATCAAGAGATTGGAAGTAGGACACCTTTTGAAGTCGAGTACCGATTCTTTTATTATTAATCTTTTAGCGGGAGCTAACGTGGAGTTCAGTAACCGAATATCTAATACCGGGTTAAAAAGTAGGTTGTAAGTATGATAAGTAAAAAAAACCGACCAAGTGCGTGTCGGGCCACGCACAGTGTAGGGTTCCGTAGTTGCCCATCAAAATACTTATGCGAACTAACTAAACTGATTCGCTGAATTTAATTTTAAAAAGAAGAATTTTCAAAATCGGTCCAGGAGTCTTTGAGAAATCAGGGAAAATACATAAGAAAAAAGATTACGACGAATTTAAAACCTCCTCCTTTTTTTGAAGTTAGATAAAAATAGTTGACGATAAAAACCTACCTATCCCCAAAAAACATACCGTAAAAACATACCTATTAAAGCTATAAAAATAAAGTTGACAAACTTACATTTGTAGTTGAAGAGCATGTTCTCCGATACATTTTGTTTAAGAAAACATATTTTCCAAGTACATTTAATAAGTTGGTCCTCTATTACTCGTAAAGTTGTAAAGCCTACTTGGTCATGATAATTTTCTTTTAAACTTCGTTATATATACTACTATTGTGAATTTTTTCACACCCCCAAACATAACCGTTTAGCTGGTAGAGGGGGGGGACACTCGAATCGAGCAAAATTTAGCACTTTAAAGCTTAATATTTCACAAACGAATTTTTTTATGAAAAAACTGTTAATGGAAACTATCATTATTTTTTAAAGGCCTATTTAATAATACCCCACACTAAGGGATACGCGAGAAAAAAAAATCCTCACTTTACGTGTAAGTACAGGAGGTACCCTAAAAAAAAATATTTTACGAGATTTTATTTTACCACTTTTTCGGCACAACAAATCCGTATATTTACACCAAATTACAGCTCTCTAGTACTGTGCGTCTCTGAGCTAAACTGCGGACAGACGGACGGACGGACGGACATAGCGAAACTATAAGGGTTCCTTGTTGACTACGGAACCCTAAAAAACCAGGTTATAAACTAAGTATGTGTGTGTTGAAAGGGGTTTGAAGATTTTTTATGGATGGTTGCCTTAACGGTGGCTCGCCTTATATTTTTCAGTATTGCGGCTCCCAGCGAAAGTTGATGACAGTTAGACAAATAACAATTATAATGAGGATAGTGTTCTTAAGCGTCAAGCTTCAAAGATATTCAACGAAATATACATTTTGAACTGAACCAAAAAAGTTATGAAATAGACAAAAACGTTGTTTTTTGTCATTTTTCTCCCTGTATGTATTCCTATTGAACTATGACGACATAATTGCAAATTTCAATCCAGCACAAAAGACAATATTGCCATATTTGTGTTACTTGGTTAAACAAAAATTCAAACAAGATTGTAATAAGCACAGACCGGGAAAACATAGAAATGAATGAATGATGGCAAAGACCTCATCAGCGGGTGGAAAAAACCGCCATTGATAGAGATAAGAACAATAATGGAGCTGTTTTACGTAAGTATCATATTTTTTTATCTTTAAAGATTTTCTCTTCAATATAGCCATAATTTTATTCGCAACGAATGAATATTATGTTAACTCAAACAATATTGTTCAGCAAAAACTTATTTGTGAAAAAAAAAAAAATGGCGGCTCCACACAAGTAATATCGAATATCAGAATTTATCGGTGAATGTTTGGAAAGTCTTACAAATACTTGCGTATATTAAGTTACAGAAGTGAGCTGTAAGTATCTATGAATTTTATTTTTTATCGGAGCTACGTTTAGTTCAGAAATGTGTTTCTTAAACTTCGGTTTTCTTTTCTATCTAACCGTAATTTTATTTGAGATCGTTATAAATATTTTATACTTTTCTCTTTGTACTTTATATTTTTCAAAATAAAATATAACTTTTTATTTTACTGATGTCATCATTTTCTTTATTGCTGAATTTCAGACATTCAAAATAAAAATAAAATGATTTTAGAAAACAGTCCATGTAAGAAGAACAAATTAATAATATTATGTTAACGATTGAACGGAAAACGAAGTTGTTGACGTCTAAATTCCTGAACCGATTTTAATGATTTTCTATACAGAAATATATTTGGCCCCTGAAGATGGTAATAGACTACTTCTTTTTGCAACAAACTTGAAAGGGCAAGAATGGCGGGAGGTCTTATTTTGCCATCCGAATTATTACATATGAACACGTAATTGATTACAAAGAAAATTGATTTACAAAACACTTTACTTTATTTAATGAGTTATATTTTAAACGTATGTAATTTATTACATACTAGTGTTTGCCCGCGGCTTCGCTTGCGTTAATTTAGAATTTGAGAAACAATACGGATCGTGTAAGTGGCGCCATCTGGAATATGAACGTAATTGTTTTCACGGCAACAGCTCTCTTCTGTTATTCGGGATGTAAGATACCTTATATCCGTGTCTCTCTCTACTCCTGACAACGTATATGCTAAATTTTGGGACGATCGATTCAGTAGGTAGTAATGCGTGAAAAGGTAAAAAACAAACATACTTGCATTTTTATTATTAGTTTAGATCAATAATGTTATATCTAGGTACATCGTTTGCATAGGAAACGTCCTTATTTGAGCGCAAAGAACCGTGTTTATTTTAAACATTAGACTATCATTTTTTGGTCGATTAACAGTATCGCTGCGAAATTGAACGTACGATAGTATTGCTCTTCTCCCTTTAACATACCGCGTGATACCTAAAAAATAACTAATTATCTGACTCGATGAGTAGGTACAACTTGTCGTCGTTTAAAACAGAATCTATGCACTGGTTTGAGTACCAATTCAAAACATAAATAAACACATATTATAGAAACCCAGATTTTTTTGTAATCTTTAAAAACAATTACAATTTAAAAAAAATATCCAACTTACAACCTACAATTTAAATCAGTGTAGATTTATATCCTAGAGAACTATTGAAAAAAATAGTAATAATTTAAAATTGCTAATAATATTGAAATAAAAGTGTGCACATTTTTTTTTAATCATTTGAAACTCTCAGGACAAATTATAATAACAAAAAAAAAAACAAAAAGTGTAAAAGAAAACTGCGAGATTTGATCCAGAGACCCCTTACACCAAAGTCAAGCGGGTTACCAACCAGACTGGCCAGGACGCTGACAGTGAGTTTCAAATAGCGGTTCTTATACAAATGTCAACAATGACTGAAAATCAACATATTATAAAATTGCTAATCCCCCAAGGGGAATAGCGTAATTATACATATCCTATTAATAGAAAAGCAGTTTAAGGAATATTTGAGGAAAAATTGACTAAATAATATCCAGTGGTTTAGCTTCCAACTATCAACAAACATATAAAAACAACAAAATTCTAAATTGCTTATCTCCCAGGAAAAATAGCGTAATAATACATAGCCTATTAAAAGAAGCATGTTATTAGAAATATTTGAGGAAAATTTTATCGACAACTTTACAGTAGTTTAAGAGATAGATCAAATCAAAAAAACATAGAAAATTTCGAAAGAAAAAAAAAATTGATTTGGCATCAGAATCGATCCCTTATCTCGAAAAAAATACAAAAAGAAAAAAATATTCAATGTACAGGAATGACAGCTCTACGATTTTATTATATGTAAAGATAATTGTTTTTTGGCCGAATGTTTTTATGTCAAGGAGGATACGTCTGGGTGTCATCACTGCGAAGATCGCCCGGAGGACACGGTGGAGCATACGGTGCAGGACTGCCCAGCTTGGGCGGCGCACCGACGTGTCCTCACGGCTGCGATAGGCGGAGACCTCTCGCGCCCGGCATTGGTTTTGGCCATGCTGCGGGGCGAGACGGAGTGGGAAGCGGTCGCCTCCTTCTGCGAAGCAGTAATGCTCGCGAAGGAGGAGGCGCGCCGCGAGCGAGAGAGGACAGAGTCCTCCCTCCGCCCCAACCGCGGTGTAGGACGCCCACGGCGACTGACGTCGCGCGACGATCTCCGGCCACCGTAGGCGCGGGCATGCGGGCAGCGAGTAAAGGGCAACTCGCTGCCCGACCAAGGACCATGCCCGGGTCGACGGCGCGTTGTGTCCCACGCGCGCCTCAAAGAGCGTCAGCATAATGACGGGGCCCCCCTCTCAGAGGGCCAAAGCCTGCCGGGGTCGCGGGATTATTCCCTTACCGTAACCCCGGAACGTAACAGGCTATGAAGGACACCGTGGATTTTAGTCAGTAGAAGTCTGACAGTCCCTCCCGCCCTGCCCGGGGTTGGAGGACTCATTTGATGATTTTACCACGCTAAAAAAAAAAAAAAAAAAAATATGTAAAGACAAGAAAAATTGATTTACAAAACACTTTGCTTTATTTAATGAGTTATACTTTATTTTTTATCGACTTTTGGCAACATAGTATCGTTATTAATTCAATTACTACACATATTTTTGTTTCGAATCCCTTCTACACGCAGAGAAATGTATGTCTATCTCTATAAGATTTTATGGTTGCAACCGTGACAGCAAGATTCACTAGTTGACTTTACAACATTTCTAGTAAAAAATACTCAGTAAGTAGTAGTAATAACAAGAACATTTCTCTGCGTGTACGTTTCTATTCACTCAGTTTTACACTACACAAAGAAGCATTGTATCAAAGAAAACCAATAAAATTCTCAAATAACTTACCTACTAATACTCCCTACATTACGAGATGATACGTCATTACATTTTTATTGGCAGCAAATAACGTTAACTCGATATTTTCTTCGACTTCCTGCTCGGAATGTCAATCGCTTTATTACATGAATTGGGTCAAGGCACATCCTGTCTCTTATTATGTTCTGTAAGGCCTAATGTGGGTAAAATGTCACTAACAATGTCCTCCATTATTTACTGATTTCTAAAAAAATAAAAAGTTTGTGTATTTTTTGTACGAACAAGCATGTTGATAGTCCTGTCAATAACAGTTTTGAAAAATATCATCATCTGCCTAGCCTTTTTCCAACTATATTGGGGTTGACTTGTAGTCGAACCAGATGCAGCTGGATATCAGTATTTTACATGGAGCGACTGCCTATCGGATCACTACAACCCAGTAACTGGGCCATACGAAACCCCATGGTAAAACTGGTTGACAAACTTATGAGCTTTTGATTATCAGTAAAGACCGCCGAGACCAACGGAATTACGTGCTTTCCGGGGCAAGGAGGAAACTGCTGTGACAGATGGTCACCCATCGACAGACCAACCTCGGCAAGCGCGGCCATACCCGGAAGATCGGCCTGTGCGGCCGTAATTATTTAGCTACGAGCTCTTCAGTGATAACATCGTAAGACGGATTGGCCGACTATCAAGTCTGACATTTTCATGAAAAAACATATTTTTTTGATGACCACAGACTACAGCGTTCGATAGAAAAACGTGAAAATGTTCGTAATAATGGTTGGCTCTATGCTTGCCCCTGTTCGTTGTTTAGTTTGACAACATTAAAAACGGCGAATGCTCGATATTCTGTTACAACTGAATACTCAAGTCTATCAGCCCCTTTAGGGAATTTTATGAGGATTTATTATTGACACAATTCAATATTTCCTCTAATACTTTTCCTTATTTTTATACGTCTATACACGGATGTTTTATGTTCACAATCGTTGATACTGAATGTAAGTGTATAATACTGTCACTATATTCGAAGTCACGAACTGTTTTTGCTAAATTCTTAAGTAAATAGAAGCGTTCTTGTTTGCGATATAACCCTTACTATGGAGTTACGGGTTTTGTTGTAAAATATCGGGCGTTAACCTATATTAATTACAAAAGCGAGCAAAATTATAACTATTTAATGATATTTATTTTACAAATAGATTTTCACAAACACTTATAAAAGTCAAAACACTTTTTTTATAGCTAGAGTTTGTGTCCGAGATGGTATTTTGAAGAATATATATTATGTATATAAAATCACTTACACTTCTTAATTAGTTATTAAGTGTTAAGATCGCGTGAAATCGAAGTAGTTAAGTACTATTGTGCATTATTTTGATATCTTTTCTCCTAAACTACTGAGCCATTGCAATCATCATCAATAAACTTTGCATACACGTTGCCAAGTAGGTATACTAAAACGCATATATGTGTAAGGTGCATTTACTCGCAAAAAGAACTGTTTGCAAGAAAAATAATAATGACCTTCATAAATATGAAAATAGTAGCGTCACAACATGTCACTCACCGTAACGATTCTCAAAATTACAAGGAATGCCAACAAAGACAAACATTCTGGTACACCTTATAAATAGAACGTTTCTTTTTTATAAAAAAGTGTTTTATTAACATCACTTTCCTCGCTTTATAGTCAGTACAGTTTTTCATCATTTGTCATGACGACGTCTCACCAGAACTGAAATCCAGCTTAAAGTTTCACAAAAAGATTTAAAAATGAAAAGCTGTTTTATTCAATAAACTTTTTACCAAATTGATCCTTTAATACAAGGCAGAGGCATGTACGTAAAGATAAATTAAGTCCACATTTCAGCCTTGGATTTAATGAAATAATAAATCATTTTATTAAACAGAAAGTTATTTTTCATTTCGTGACATATTTTTGCAATACAGGAAAACTACACTTGCGAGCAAAAGTACGGAAACACTTAAGGGAACAGTGTATAAGAAGGGGACGCGGGGTGTGATGGGAATTCACCCACTTAAGGCAAACTTAACACAATACTAACGTAGCGCAAGCGACAATAGGACACCATTTGTTAATGGCCGCTTCCAAATGACGTCCTGATGGCTCTTGCGCTACGTTACCATTATACCTTGCGTCCCCGTCTTATACACTGTTCCCCTAGTTGAAATTGATCCGGGATAGCTCATTGGTTGAAGAAATTTGATATTAGTTTAAAGTTAACAGTTAAGCCTTTAAAACTTTACCATTTAATCTTAACTTGTTATTGTACTGTAAGGTAAAGGGAGATTATTTAGTGAGACAGGCAACTCAGTAATAGTCTTAAAAGTCTCTCAAAACGTTACCTATGCATGCTGTAATGCGAAATGATGTGTCACTACGTCTTGTCCCCTTTAGTGGTTAACTAGATGCATCATTTCACGTTACCAACTGCATACATAGGTAACGTTTTGAGTTGACACTGTTCACAATGAGTTGTCTGTCTCACCAAATACCCTTTACCATATTCAAGATCGCGCGGAATTGGAGTAAGGGATTCCGTACTTTTGTGCACTAGTATTAGGTAATACGCCCCATCCCGCCCTACCCCTTCATTTTCCAACATGGCCCTCAGCGTCGGCCATATTACGCCAACAGTCTGCGAAAGACGCCCGGCATCGGAAGTCGTAGGTGCGCGCATGCGGATGGTTAGTAATTGGTGACTCGCCGTCCGATCTTGGACCATGCCCGTGTCGTGCGCCTCAAAGAGCAATCTCACGGGACCACGCCAAAGCCTGCCAGTGGCTCAACTTTACCTTGACCCTGGAACGTAAGGGGATGTTGAAGGATATACGATTTTAGTCAGTACAAGTCTCACAGATATGTAGGACCTCATTTCATACTTTTACTACGATAAAATGAAACGTCAACCGTAGCCATACTTGCGTGTGAATCCGAGCAGTAAGTTTCAGTGCAAGAAAGAAAAACGCCCCGCGTTTTGTCAACTGGGGCGTATTACCCATTTTTCCCCTATGAAGCAAATAGTAGGAGGAGGCAGTTTGCGGGGTTGTACAAAGGGTTCTTTACACATTGGAGATACAAAGAAAATATTTGATTTCGCGTTGGCTCCGCATTGCTACGGCCCGATGGATTATGCATTACCCTACGTTCACGCGATATCTTTTTCAACGTGATTTTGTTGTAAAATGTTAGATATAGTACTTGAAATAAAGAAATCACATTTATTAGATTTTGTTTGGGTTTGATTCTTTATTGAAAACGGTTCTTAATAGTACACGCGTTTTTTATTTATATTTATTTAGAAAATTGCCTCCCCTATTGGTTTCCTGTAGAACCGATTGAAAGCTGCTTGCATTCATCACGATCTTGTGGTCTTAACTCCCAGGCCCCCCGGCCCAGTAACTGAGACTGGTTAACCAGTAGCTGGGACAGACATCCCAGCTTCTGACTACCATAAAAAACAATTTAAAAAAGTGTTTACTAAGTCACGGAAAGATCCTGATTGATTTATACGTTAGGGGAAAATATTAAATGTCTTGTTTAAATTAGTAGATCTCCTTACCCCAGTTTCAGAGCCTTAATCAATTTAATTTGTTGTCCCCGTCAAATCTGTTGTCTAGTGACGTAATTGGTTGTTGTTATTTACGCCAACAAATAATAACAGATGATGATAAACGAGATTCAACGGTAGATTTTTGGTTCAGAATTTTTACTAGGTTTGTAATCTAATAAAAAGTCTTGTTTTGTTTGCTAATACTTTTATTTATCGCACAGGTAAGGAGTGAAAATTTCTGTCTGTATTTCTTGATGAAAAGGTTACTTCGTTTAGAAGAAATCAGAAACAATTTTCTTCAGAATTATAATAATACTAGATTTGGCCAGCGGCTTCGATCTAGAGATGGGTAACTCAGGAGAGATAGATACAATTGATATGTATCATTCCGTTTCACTCACTCACTCTTTGTATCAGTTCAAATCCGAATGTATCAGTGTATCCAAGTGTATCTTTTGCAACTCGTTCAATCGTCGTCCTTTTGTATCTGTATCGCACACACAAGCATGAACGGCTAGCGACACGGTGTACATCTCTTCGTTCGGAGAGTCTCGACTTCTCTTTCGCACCCCCTATTTAGAATGTTCTGTCGCACTCTCTCCATAGCGACGAGAGTATTTGTGTTTGACCATTATAAACTGATATACGTGAGTAAAAAAGGATAAATAACTCTGTTACTGGTGCGTAGGGCTTAAAGTCGTAAAGCGGTACGTGAACATTACAAATATTATACTGGTTTCCTTTGTAAAGCACTTAGCTTAAAGTTTTAGTAAACAATGCAAACTAATTACAGTCTTAAAGTTATTGCTATTAGGATCAAGATAGAAAAAAAAGAAAAAATAATATTTGCGATTTACAAAATAAATATTCAATATTTTTTTAGTTAAAGCTCGACCTGCGTCCGGTCCGTGCGTCATCAATGTTATTGTTATCATACGGGTTCGGAAGTCGGAAGTAATTTGATAGTTATTGTTTTGTTTTCGTTGCATCGACAATCAGTGTAAACAATTTTACGAATAAATAAAAACAATACCTATAGTCGACTCCGTACTAAAAATCAAATTTCTTTGAGATCAATCATAAAATACGAGTAAATACATAAAAAAGTACGAAATAAGTAGTACCTACAATAAATCATAACAGAAAGATACGTAAGAGCAAGCAGTGAAGCAGCTATGGGCACAGCACGTGCATCTATCTTTCTATCTATGCTCTTACTGATTCATTGGATTGAATTGATCAATTGATCAATTGAGCGAAGCGAACCACGCTGAACAGTGTATCAGTGCAACGTCGTCGCTTCGTTTCGTGCGCTGATACAAATGATACAAAGATACAAATGAGTGATACATATCCCAGTGATCGAAAGATACATTTCAATCTTTTCTTTTCAGTGATACATATTGCCCATGTCTACTTCGATCGCCCTTGTAATTCTATGCAAGAAGTAGTTTCTAGTACCAAAATCTGTTTAGTGATATAGTCATAGTTCGCAGGCATGACAAAACAAACTCACGACATTAGTTAGTGTATGCCAATTTTATATTGTATACGCAAAAAGTCCTTCAAATTCTTTGTGAAGTTACCTAAACTATGAAAAACCCGACTTTAATTTAGCGACCTAAGATTTTTTTTATTTTAGTAAAAAGATTTATCACGAAATAATCTCAGACTTAATTTAGTCTAGCTCATAATGAAAGCTAGCCCAATAAACTATCCTTAGACTTTTTTGAAAATTGATTGTCATATTGAAACGTAATTCATCATACTTAGAGCCTAAATAGTGATAAGTGGTTTTAACGTAAGAAAATTGATTACAGTACCCTTAGCACGAGTCTTCACAAAAAATGTAACAGCGCTTCTGGTGTGCGAAGAAGCAACTAATTTTTTCATCGAAAATTGTCAATTTAAAATTGTCACAGATCCAGTTTACTTTACGTCTCAAATATTGAAAACTCGTGCTAAGGTTACAGTTTTTATTGAGCTACTTAAACTTTACCTATTTTTAACCGACTTCGAAAAAAGGAGGTCAATCAATTCGACTGTATTTTTTTTTTTTTTTTTTATGTTTGTTATCTCATAACTTGCGACTGGGTGAACCGATTTTCATGATTCTTTTTTTAATCGAAAGCTGATGCTTCCCGTGTGGTCCCATTGTCACCATTTCAGGATCTGATGATTGGATCTTGGAGAAATCGAGGGCAACCCTCAAATTTTATTAGCTGACACATAGTTTTTCGCAAATCTTATAAAGTAATTGAAGTATTTGCGTATAGAAATCATCATCTCATGTAGCTGAGCTGATGATGGAAGGTACAACTCCTCAAGTAAGAAAATTATGTTCGTGTTCGCATATCTCCAGAACTACAAGTCCGATTTAAGTAATTCTTTTTTTGTTGTACTAGGTATCGTTCAACTTAGGGAATACTGCAAATTTCATCAAAATCGGTTCAGTAGTTTTTGAGATAGGGAATGAATGAAAGAGATGTTAACGATATTGTTATTACCAGTGCTACGGATTACGAAATTCTAGTGCACATGTGAGAAAATTATGTATTTGACAAGAATGTTGGTTGAATATTTAAACTAAAAAGATTAAAATAAAAACTTTTTCAAAAAAAAATGTGACCGCCTTCAAAAACAACCACAAAAAAGGGTAAAATAACCTACAAAACTTTTCTTTCGGAAGTCGGTGGCAAAAAAGACAATGAAATTAATAAAAAAAGTCACCGACTTCCGAAAGAAAAGTTTTGTAATTTTTTTGAAGTGAAAACTTCTTTAGCGGCGTTGTACACTTTTTCTGTAATGGGTAAAAAATTTAAAACTCGCGTCAGGGTCACGTGACCAAAACTCGCGTCAGGGTCACGTGACCCTGATCGAAAATGAGTAAGACGTCATTCAAATTAAAAATAAAACATAGTAACAAAAAAGTTTTCACTTCTACCGGCACTCCTGGAGTGCAACCTTTTTTTTTTTTAACTGCGACTTATCCACGATAACGTACTACGACAGATAGACAAACAGACAGACAGATTTGTTTTTGTATTCACAATATCGCTAGGTCAATATTTAATCGTCGGATAACCAACTTGTCAGTATTAATGAGGAACTCGCCTTTAGCTCAAAATTCACTCGGACAGAATTATTGACCGCCCGACATGCTAAGGTATATTTCGACGATTGTTACTACAAACATAAAAGTGAATACCAAACGCAGATTAAAAATTTCGAGTAGACCACAAATCAAAATAACAAGTTCAAGAAAAAAAAAAAAGGTTGCACTCCAGGAGTGCCGGTAGAAGTGAAAACTTTTTTGTTACTATGTTTTATTTTTAATTTGAATGACGTCTTACTCATTTTCGATCAGGGTCACGTGACCCTGACGCGAGTTTTGGTCACGTGACCCTGACGCGAGTTTTAAATTTTTTACCCATTACAGAAAAAGTGTACAACGCCGCTAAAGAAGTTTTCACTTCAAAAATATCGTCGCAACACCAATGTTCAATGCGAAATAGAAAGACGAAACAAAAATATCTGGCTTGCTTTTTATTAGACAAAGAGAGACAGAGAAACATGTGCACGCCGCAATACGACAAGAGTCACGAGGAACGGGGGTTGAGTGAGGGGTACGGGGCGAGGCAAAAAGTGTCGTGCCAACTTTTCGTAAGAATTTTTTCCGTCTAGCCCCCTTTCACAACGCGCGATAAGGAACTTCGTTCCAAAAATAACCTTATATTAAGCTTTTATTGTTAAAAAATACTTACAAAAGACAAACTTACTATACTAGGCTAGGGAGGGCTGGGTCCATGCTTTGGGTCTATGGTTTTTCCTTATTTTAAGTTTTGCTACGCCTCTAAAATGGTCATGTCATTGATAATATGTAGCTTAACTGTCTTGGATTTCTGGTGCCCGGACGATGTTGAATCTGTCTTGTTTTTTTGTTTTAGTTTTCTTTGTGATAACTTTATCATTACGACACACAACTGGCGGGTGGATATTATTCCCCGTTAATTTTGAAGTGAAAACTTCTTTAGCGGCGTTGTACACTTTTTCTGTAATGGGTAAAAAATTTAAAACTCGCGTCAGGGTCACGTGACCCTGATCGAAAATGAGTAAGACGTCATTCAAATTAAAAATAAAACATAGTAACAAAAAAGTTTTCACTTCTACCGGCACTCCTGGAGTGCAACCTTTTTTTTTTTATTTATCGTTTTATCGTTACATTATATTTATTTGCTCACATTATATTTATTATATTTGTTTTGTAATAATCTACCATAGGTATAGGGTCAATGCCAGCTAGCAATGATGGCAGCGACACTGAAAGTTTCTTGTCGACTCACAGTAATGACAGTTTTGTTAGTTTTCCGTCCCTTGCTGACACACTTCAGTCTCAGTTTTCTGATGTGCCTAAGAATTTTAATGTAGTCCATATAAATGCCCAAAGTATTCCAGCACATTACACTGACATGCTAGCAAATTTAGACTGTAAGAATATCCACGCTATCCTTGTTTCGGAGTCTTGGTTAAAGCCTTGTCTTCCCTCTACTTCTTATTCCCTGCCAGGTTTTCAACTGATAAGAAACGATCGCGCGCGTGGCGGTGGTGGCGGTGTTGCCATATACCTTCGTCCACACATTCCTTTCACAATCGTCGATATGTCTGCACAACCACCACCGCAGAGTGCGGGCGAGCATCTTTTCTTAGAAGTAAATCTGAGCAACATGAAAGTTCTTTTAGGTGTCTATTATTGCCCTTCATCACGTATTAATTTCTTCTCCTCCTTTGAAAATATCCTTGAAAACCTTACACCTTCTTACAGTCACACAATTATCCTGGGGGATTTCAATACTTGTTTATTGAAAATCGATTCTCGTTCTTCTTCTTTTCGGTCAATTGTTGAATCATCTAATCTATCAATTCTCCCTTTAAGTGCCACACACCATTTTCCAAATTGTAATCCTTCACTTTTAGATCTAGTCATAGTTTCCTCTCCTCAACACGTCAGCAAGCATGGTCAATGCGCAGCTGATATGTTTTCTTACCACGACCTAATATTCCTATCCTATAAAATTCGCCCTCCTAAGCCTAAACCTCAGATACTCTTACAGCGCTGTTTTAGTGGAATGAACGCGGATGACCTCCAAAGAGATGTTGACAGCATTGACTGGGCTCCTTTGTTTAGTGTTCGATCGATAGACGATAAAGTCAATCTACTGACCGACAACCTCGTGAAACTGTACGATGTTCACGCTCCCATTCGTGCGGTTAAAATGAAACATCTACCGGCACCATGGCTTACTGATGACATCCGAAAGCTCATCCATAAGAAGGCAGTAGCCAAAACCAAATATAAGAGTCGGCCAACGCCGTTGAACCACGAACGCATGGTTGAAGCTCGCAATCACTGCAATAAGGTGTGTAGAGATGCCCAGCGACGCCACATCCACACCTCAGTTGAAAACGGAGATCCAGCTAAAGTCTGGAAATTTCTAAAATCCATGGGAGTTGGAAAATCACGCCATGAATCTATTCCTAAGAACTTAGATATTGATCTACTGAATCAACACTTCTCAACTTCGTCTCACTGCAATGCGGCCATGAAGGCAGCTACAATTGACTATATTTCGAACCTTCCAACTCCGGATCATCCTCCATTTGTTTTTAGTCAATTCACTGATTGTGATGTTAGGAAGAGCGTTATGTCAATATCATCGAACGCAGTTGGTGGTGATTGTGTCAGTCGGAAAATGATACTCCCTGTTCTCGATCAAATTCTGCCTGTCCTATGCCATATCCTGAACTATTCTATATCCTCCGGTGTCTTTCCTTCGATGTGGAAAGAGGCTAAAATCACTCCCTTACCCAAAAAATCAAATCCTACTTCCTTCTCAGAATACCGTCCTATCTCTATCTTGCCTTTCCTCTCCAAAGTCCTTGAACGCCTTGTCCACAGTCAGTTAAGTACCTTTCTTTGTAAAAATAATCTACTAAATCCCTTCCAATCTGGTTTCCGTCCTGGTCACAGCACCACCACAGCTCTAATTAACGTTACTGATGACATTCGATTAGGCATGGAGGAGGGGAAGTTGACGGTACTTTGCTTACTGGATTTCAGTAATGCATTCAATACTGTCGATTTCGATATCCTACTTGCCTTGCTTCACTCACTTAACATATCTCCAACAGCGATTGACTGGTTTCGTAGTTACCTGTATGGCCGCCGGCAACGTATATGCATAGGGGAGTTGTGCTCCTCCTGGTGTTATACTTCTGCCGGTGTACCTCAGGGTGGCGTTTTATCTCCTTTACTCTTCGCAACATTTATAAATTCTATTTCCAAGAAACTTCTTTCTTCTTACCACCTTTATGCAGATGATTTGCAAATTTATAAGCAAGCTGCCCATTCGGATCTGTCTGACGCTATTAATATAATTAACAGAGATCTGACTTCGATTTGCGAGTGGAGTGAAGCACACGGATTGCTGGTTAACCCACTGAAGACTCAAGTCATTGTTGTTGGCAGCTCAAGGATGATCCCCAAGGTAAAATGGTCTCAGCTACCGCAGGTACAATTCAACGGCACCGCTATTCCTCTAAGTGAGAAGGTAAAAAATCTTGGAGTTTGGATTGACCAAAATCTATCCTGGGGACCCCACCTACAGGAAGTGAGTCGGAAAATTTTCGCTTCTGCTAAGAGTTTGAGGCGATTGCGGAACTTTCTTCCGACTGCCACTAAAACTGCGCTTGCACAATCCCTTTTACTTCCCATCCTTGATTACGCTGATGTCAGTTTTCTTGATCTTACTGAGGCACAACTTGATAAACTTGAGCGACTTCAAAATTTCTGCATAAGATTTATATTTGGCCTGCGCAAATATGATCACATTTCTGAATTTCGTGTAAAACTCAAGTGGCTTCCTATACGTCTTCGCCGGAATTCTCATATCTTGTTTCAACTCTACAGTATTCTGTTCAATCCTAAAACCCCCTCTTATCTTAAAGAACGTTTCAAGTTCCTTCATGACACACATAATAGATATCTTAGGTCCTCGGAAAACTTGAGACTGGAGATGCCAATGCACTCTACTAGCTTTTACGACAAATCTTTTACAGTTGAAGCAGTGCGACTATGGAATACGTTGCCCATGTCAGTAAGGAGCGCACAAAGCTCGTCAATTTTTAAAAATCTGCTCAAGAAGCACTACCTCTCTCCTTAGCCATGTGACTATATTGCTTTTTTTTTCTTTGTTTCCGTGATTATTACATGTGTATATGTATATATATTTTTATGTGTTTGCATGTGTATGTATGTATTTATACATATATTTATCCATATTTATATATATTTTTTTTAACTTGTTTAATTGGTTAATTGTACACCACAGTACTACCAACAGTATGTCTCTCTTTCTTCCTAATCCATCCTAAGGTTGTCTTGAAAAGATCGCTTTTAGCGATAAGACCGCCCATTGTGTCACCCTATGTTTAAGTCATTAATTTGTAATGTTATTACCTTTAAGTTGTATGGTATGCATAATAAAGAGTATTCTATCTATCTAAACTTCTTGTCAATGAAATCAAATGAGTCTCAACTTGATGAGTTTACGACGAAGTTACATTACAGAGTTACCTTCCAACTCCATCATCGAATCAGCTCCATGTCATCATAATAACTTGCACGATTTGATTACAGACAACGGGACAAGTGAAAGTAAATAAAAAAACTAGTATTAAAAAATTGAGTGAATGATTCAACCCTGCTGAGCCGGACGATGATAGCTTAGTTTAAAAGGTATCCAGAGTATTTATCCAGAAGGACACGGATTCAAGCCCTGCTCGCATTTGAGCTACTCGTCAAAATGTTATACAGTAAATACAATTTTTCTTTCCGTAAAAACAAATTATAGAATCAGGCGTTGCGGAAATCCATGACATTCAAAATGACATAAAAAAAAATCAGGCATGCAGGATGCAGTCTTACCCCTACATGCATATGCACAATTGCACATACCTACGCAAGAAAAGTGGGAAAAATGGAAAAAAAGTCTTACGAAAGAGACTAAAGAAGAATTTACTTAAAACAACAAATATGACAAATAAAAACTAGGCACCTAAATAGAAACTAGACAACTGAAAAACAAGTTTAAGCTGTCTTAAGTCTTTGGGGACAGTATAAAATAAGTTTTTATTCTGGTTGAAAGCATGTTACATGATAAAACACTAAAGTTAATGTAAGAACTTATAAGTACGATTACTTGAGACCACAGAACATATATACCCCTAAAGGGGAAGAATAACGACTCCGTACTAATTTTGTGAGGAAAATTTTCCTTACCGACCAGCGCCATCTAGGTTTAGCCCACGAAAACATGGCAGTAGAATCCAGGGCGGGAATTTCAAATACTACAAGTACTTTCAGGTTCCATAAAATGCATTTTATGCACAAGTACATTGCGTTTCTCGATTGTTTTTACTATCGAGAAACACAATGTACTTGTGCATAAAATGCTGAAAAATAATAAGTAAGGAGCAGTTTAGTAAAACAAACGATTTCATTTGACTTCTTTATTCATATTATGCTACATAGGACTTATTTTACTAAGGTTCGGAAACCGATGTAAAGTGATGCTGGGATCTTTAGAAGGTGAAGTTCCACACATAGCACAGATTCTAGTGTTTTCTTTCTACGAACTCATCGCGAATAAGGCACAAAATCAAACAAGAGTCACTGTCTCAACACCTAGGTCTATATCTCACAAATACGCACTTAATTTCACCAAAACACAGACACAGAGGAGCAAGCTCGACTCACATTAACAATATTGTATGTAGAATTAAATGCAACTGTTTTATTTATTACAAATAAACACAAAAACAAAATATAAATAATGGTGCGCAAGCGATGGCAGACATTTTTTCCTATGACGTCAAATAGCCAGGACAATATGGCGTTCCAGTGTTGTCATGTTGTCATATTATTATCTCCTTTTTGTTTTGTTTATTCATCAATTTAAATGTTAAAAATATCATAACAAACATTTTCTCGCATCAGAATAAAAGCAAAAATAAATTTTAATAATAACATACTATAAAATCAATTAAAAAGTCTATTATCCGATTGAATGTGAAATAGTATTTTTGTTGGCAACATTATGTAATTCATCTCTTTTACTCTCATGTTGATGTCTCTTTCTTGTTTTCTAGCCCACCTACTTCTTGTTCGTAGAACAAAGTCGTCACCCCCTGCTTGAGACTTAAAAAGTTGACTGAAAGGTAAGTAGTATTTCCAAGAACAAGGTTTCTAAAACTTCAATGTCTTCATTCTTAAATTTCGACGTTTTCTAACATTTTATTCGTGTTTGTTTTGGGTCAGTTACATCATGAATCTTCTTCTTGTTTCCATCTTCTCTTACCTTTGTCACACAGTTATCACCCCCAAATCAAATCAAATACATTTATTATTTGCATAAAACATTGTATAAAAGATGGCGGAAACAGGTTTGGAACATACATGTTTTACTTTTTAGGTATATAAGCATGCAAAGTTTACAGTAATATACACAACTTTCATAAACCGATTTTATGCTCTAGGAAGTCCTTGATACTATAAAAACTTTTAACAGACAGCCATTCACACACACAAGCAATATTATTAATATATTTAGCGCTTTAAATTCGTCTGGTATCTTATTGTACATGTTTATGTGTGTCTGGGCACACATAAACATGCAGCTTATATTATATTTTGCAAGCCTTGGTAAAACATTTAGCGAGAACCCATTTCATTTCATTCCATCTTTCATGCAATCCATCCATGACTTCTTTGGAGTTCCTCACCTCAAGACCACACCATACATTTTATACTCAAAAATTTCTTTACTTTATTTTCCAAGACATCGTACGCATAGTAAATTAATTTAAAGCTGACGGCTGACGACTTTGGACAGACACGCACAGCACACATCAAGCCTTTTGATACATCTCGCTACGCAGATCTCCGATACCTTACGACTTTGGTATCCGAGTGACTATCGCAATACTATTCCACAGAGTTTTGAAGACAGGCACGCGTCAGTGGATACCAAGTCGTAAGTTATCGGACGTCTTTCTCGTCAACGGAGTTGTTTGAGCTACCACAGACAATGATATATAAACTATAGATACGTTGTCCGCACTCTAAAATGGCAACAAAAATGAAGCCAATTGGCTTGAGTTGCATTGACATTGCGCTTAGTTGCGTCTCCCTCCCGCCGTACGGTGTCATATTATTTTCTTTCTCTTTCTTCACGCGTATAACATGTAGTTCTAGTATTGTCGCCGTTTATAAGCGCCGCGATGTTCGTTCATGACGTGTCTATATATAATACGTCATTGACCACAGACGATTATTCTTCTCACGATGCGTTGATTCTGAAATCACGCAATGTGGGAATCTAGTTGATTATGTACTTTCAAAAATAATATTATATTATTTTTACTGTATAAAAAGGTTAGCTATAAAACAACGTTCAAGAGCCCACTATGGATCTAGAAAAAGAATAACACTCTATTCAAAGAAATCCTTTCTTATCCTTAATAACCCTCTGGCTTCAAGTAGAGTCATAGAATATGAAAATGTTACAGAAGCGGTACTTAGGTTAACTGCCGTAATGGATAATGGCGGTTGACTTTTCAAGGTTATTACTTGAGCATAAAGATGAAAGGTGGTTTAATGCCGTTGTCGTATCAACATTATTTTGCTTGAAAGCCGATGTCATCGAAATAATAGTAAGTTTACCGTGAAAAGAGAGAAAATACAAGCTGAGTGTATCATTATGTACCTACTGTACAATACTATAGATTGTAGACTTTTCTTTTTTTAAGTTTTAAAAGATACCTGGCACCTGGCACCGTCCGTGACGACGACTGGGTACCCACTAAAAACATCGCAGTTACGCGCGATAGTTTTAGTGGGTACAACCTCTATAGGCGACATGTCTACACCTGATTTTCAGTACCCAAGGCACCACTCCTACGCCAAATCTGCCTACTAGGGTATTTACACGGGTCAATTTTCCAGTCAATTTGCCTGGTGATTTTTTACCAGTCACAACGCTTGCAAACGCATGAGAATTACATTCCAGCCTTATGCATTCGGCTTAGAGTATCGCTTCTATATTTTTACTCTATGGTTAAGACACAAAGCCTATATTCTCGTATTGTAAGTTAAAGTTGTTACTTTTGTCTTTTTCATATGCGTAGGTTATAAGAATTATAAGCCTTATTAAGAATATATCACATTGTTTCTATATCTCATTGTTGCTCTAAATAGGAATTATTATGTCTTTATATCTTTGAAGCAGGGACTTATTTTATTACTTCAGGCTGTACATTCTTAACAAGCGAAAGGATAATTGTTTTTTGTTTAATTAGTCAAACCGAGATATTTTGTGTGTCAAAGCTGTCATCTGCTGAATATGATCTATTTTAATCTTCATTAGCCGCAAGGCGTCTACTGCTGAACAAAGTAAAGTAAAGTACCTTTGTGATTGTAGAGTTAAAAAAGGGAGGCCTTTTTTGACGTGATAGCGTCTTATAATTCGATGGCCGACTGCACGCACGAAAAAGGATGACGTCATGCGGCGTTACCTCGCTCTGTAGCGTTCCACAGCAACGGCGTGTCAATTGTTTGTTTATAGCAACGTAAGTGCAGTATTTTCTTATGACGTTGTCACGTTCAACTATCGTCAGTAAACCGACTTTACAGACATTCGATTTTTTCATTAAATGAGTACTTCCTCTTAGCTTCTTAATACACAACGCGACACAAGTTTCAGGTACTTTACGACTTTGGTATCCATTGACGCGTACCAGGGACAGTCAGCTGTTGCGCGTCTTCAAGCACGGCTGCGCTTACGCATTTCTTTATTCATATATTATTTACATATTTCATTATAATCATATTTCTTATTTGTTAATTTTAAACTCAAGTCATTACAATTCGCTGCTTAAATTCAAAACGGCCACAATCCGAAATTTTGTGAAATCGATTTTATAGCAAAAATCGTATCTATTCAGCCTATCCTATTAATATTATAAAGGTGAAAGTTTGTATGTATGGATGTATGGATGTATGGATGTATGGATGTATGGATGTTTGTTACTCTTTCACGCAAAAACCACTGAACGGATTTGGCTAAAATTTGGTATACAGATAGTTTATAACCTGGATTAACACATAGGATAGCTTTTATCCCGATTTTATGTTCCCGTGGGATAATTTTCGAGTTGTAGCGGGTGAAGCCGCTGGCAACAGCTAGTATTATTATATTCCAAAAAGACACCCAGTATTTTCGCATTAGAAATGAGCAAATCGCACAACCGCCCTTTTTCGATTATGTCACTTTGGTGGTTAACTTCAGATCAAAGCAGCCATATTCCGGGTTACGACCCTGCAGTCAGCGGGAGCGCAAGTTTGTTATGTGAAAAAGGGCCACATTTCAAAATACGACCGTATTGTTTCAAAATTGTATGCAAGTTTATCATAATCTTGTAAGGAAAAGTGCCGTATTTTGTTATACGTCCATTTTGAGTTTGAATAAAACGTGTTTTAATATTATTATTTTAAGGAAAAGTGGAGTATTTTGGAATGCTTCTGTTTTGCATATACAATTATGGTGATTAGGCCAGTATTTATTTAAACTAATCTACAAATAATATTTAAATTTAAAACTTAACACAATAATTACAACCTAAACCAGGCCTGTCTCACTCCCAGTATAAAAATATATCTCAGCGCGATGGATCCACCCGAGTAGGCGATCGAGAAAGGACGAGCCGAGCAATATTTATGTCATAGTGAGTGACGCACGTACTCACAGTCTTCATAATATTAATACTAGTTAGTTTTTTTGTTGACACGAACACTAGTAACTCTTTGTTTGTAATAAGAAGAGATGTTTCCTTCGCTATAGGTTATCAGTTCTATGAGCAATGTGGCTTACCCATTATACCCATTGTTACTTCAACTTACAAGTACGAGCTATTTCGATGACTCTGATCATTTGCCGAATATCTTTGTTCCGGATTTTATTCTGTAGAAAACTCCGAGCCTAGCTCTTTCCATTGCTCGTTAAGTGACTCTTAGTCTCTCTAAAAGGCGAGCAACCAACTATCACTTTTCAGAGTTGAGGAGGAGTTGAGTTGAGTTTGTCTTCACTGGCAAGACACGCTTTTTAAACACCCTTGTCTTGAGACACTGAGATACTCGACGAGAAGATATCACGTAGCTTCCCAAACGCTGCCCATCAGCGTTTGGGAAATCAGCGATTCTTCGGGCGACCTCTTTGTCGAAGTTGGACCTACTTATCCGAACAATCTGTCCAAGGTAAGTAGGTATAATGGCCTACATTTTCAAGAGACATGGACATTTGACATGCATTTTGTCTTGTCCATTTTAATTTTAAGGTTTCGGAGAAGGCAGTTTCGGAGAAGCAATGGCTCCCTGTTTCACCCCTTTCTGCAATTGGATTGATTTGAAGTAGGTTCGACATGGTGCCGTTTCTAAATAAAGACTCCAACTCTACGATATAACGATAGTCGAAATGACATCGTTGGACGGCAATACTGCCCAGGTATCGATTAAATCAAAGGCCTATAGTCCACAAACGTTAGACTCCGATTATTAGTCTTCTTAATCTGGTGGAGGTTGTGTATTTGGTGTATGAACTATGATACTAAAACCTTTTTATAAACCGGCTTGTTCGGGGGCTGGAAGTCACCCAACCTGCGTTCGAGACGGTTCGTATTGACTCTCGAGAACAGCTTGTTGTACGCATGGGACAGAAGTGAGATTGTTCTTTAATTCTTTAACAATGTGTGTCGCCCTTTTTAGGGTTCCGTAGCGAAACGGCAAAAACGGAAACCTTATAGATTCGTCATGTCCGTCTTTATGTCACAGCCACTTTTTTACGAAAGTACGAGTATAAGAGCTATCCTGTTGAAACTTGGTAGGTAGATTTATAATGTTAACCGCATTATGATTTTCATACAAAAATAAAAATAAAACTAATTTTGGGGGTTCCCCCCATAGTTACAGTTGAAACTCAAAATTTTTTTTTCACCAATCCCATACGTGTGGGGTGTCTGTGGATAGGTCTTTAAAAATGATATGGAGGTTACTAACATCATTTTTGTCTAAACTGAACAGTTTGCGCGAGAGACACTTCCAAAGTGGAAATATGGCTGTTTTATTTATAAAAGTCCTATACATTAAAAACATCTTTTTTATAATCAAAAGGGAATTATGTGATTTTTTTTATTGACTGGGTGATCTTACAGAAAATATCAAATTACAAACAAATAGAGGATTGAAATATCCATCCAATGATATATAACACATAGAAATACAACGTTGATTAATAAAAATATTAAACAAAAACCGAAATTAAAACTTTGATGGGCTCTCCTGTAAAAAAGTGATTTTTCGGATTGCGGCCGTTTTGAATTTAAGCAGCGACATGTTTATACAGTCCGCTATCACTTTCATTTATACTCTCCATAAACTATCGTCGCCACTATATGGTCCTCCGAGCCGGATTTGGTTGCACGCACTAATCTCAGAAACTCCTAATTCAAATTGCGAAAATATTTTTTGTATACAGCCTATAACCTGCCTTAATAAATTGATTATCTAATCAATTTATTAAGGCAGGTTATAGGCTGTATAACATCAAGCTACAACCAATAGTTGATAGAGCAGCGGAGGTGAAATAAATAATACAATATTATCGAACTTTTTCCCAAATAAATCAGTGTCGACTTTCTGTAAAAAAAAACATAGTATTTTGTTGATTACTAGCGTGATTACTACATGGAGTGACTGTTTCACCTTCACAACATCACCTTATATAGAAGTTCAGATACAAATGAACTACAACGAAAAACTGTGAATTTGATATAGCACCTGATCATTGTGAAAATAGATTTTATCCAATATCGTGTCAGAAAGAGAATCTATATTTTCAAAACAAAAATCTTCAGGGAATGTTGATATCAATTTTGTACAAGTCTCATAAATATTTTACTAAAATTCAATTCTCAAACAATTTTTGATAAATGAAATCTCGATTGACTTACACAGTATAAATTGTTCAACTATCATTTTCAAACGGCAATATAGTATTCAGTTTGAAATTGATATTTGAAGTGAGTATTTTGCTTGTTGATTGTGGTGTCATTGAGAAATTGTAATGAGATATTTATAAATACAAAAATACGTGTGGCACTCGTGTGCTGCCGCGGTAATAGCTTTCTATTGCATAGTATTTTTTTTTTAAATATCGACTACCGCGAATATTTAACGAGAATATCATTTATTTAAAATGTTTGTGGAGCACTACGGAACAAGCCGAAAGTTTGTGAGTAAGTACGTGTTATGTGGAAGTCACTGGACACAAAAAATTTTTACGTTTGCGCAGGGAGTGGTTGATTTCATACTGGTTCTATATAAATCAAATATTCATCGGTAGCTTGTGTCTGAACAAGACACAAAACTGTCCAACATTTTCTAAACAGTATCCTTGTCTAATAACCCTCTTAACCACCAGATCTAGAAGCACAGATAGCGTGTAAACCCGTACTAACAATTCATACCAGCCGACGTCACATGAGGCGCGTCTAACGCCCTCAGTGTAAACGCAGGGCGCGATTTGCCGCACAGCCATATTTGAACTACACAAACTCAAACAGTGTGAACCCCGCTTTGACGTTTACGTGGTAATAACACAACAGGTGTGTTTTCTAAGAGTCAAGAACAAAAAATGTTAAATGTATTTTGCCGAACAGAGAATTACATAATCAAATTGTTTTTTCAAAAAATCAAGAGAATCGTCTACGAACTTTTGCCAGTCGGCTTCCAACCTATCCTTCGGCTACAGAACAAAATTTTCAAGATACTTAGTTCGTCTTTTATTTATTTATTTACTAGCTGTTGCCAGCGGTTTCACCCGCTACAACTCGAAAATTATCCCACGGGAACATAAAATCAGGATAAAAACTATCCTATGTGTTAATCCAGGTTACAAACTATCTGTGTACCAAATTTTAGCCAAATCCGTTCAGTGGTTTTTGCGTGAAAGAGTAACAAACATCCATACATCCATACTTACAAACTTTCGCCTTTATAATAGTAGTAGGATTTAGGGACAAAAAACAGTTACACGTTACAATTTTTGTGTCGGAGCTAATAGCTACATTTAACATACGTATAACCCACACTATTGTACACGGATAAAAAAAATTTTTAAAGAGACAGAGGACGGACAGTCGTATTTCTTAAAAAAAATAGTAAGTAAGTTATGAGAGGTTGTTAGTAAGTAATGAGAGGTTGTTAGTAAGTAAACTTTTACACCGTTCAGGTTTTTTAGAATTATCTAATTGATCTATTATTGAAAACCAGTTTGGTCAGCTCCTTGATCCTACTTACTATTATAAAGGCGAAAGTTTGTAAGTATGGATGTAAGGATGTTTGTTACTCTTTCACGCAAAAACCACCGAACGGATTTGACTAAAATTTGGTACACAGATAGTTTATAACCTGGATTAACATATAGGATAGTTTTTATCCCGATTTTATGTTCCCGTGGAATAATTTTCGAGTTGTAACGGGTGAAGCCGCTGGCAACAGCTAGTATAATATATTGTCAAACACATGACATGGAGCGGATCTGACGATGGAGCTGTAAGGTGGCCATGGGATCGCTGGAATTAAACGCCGCAAACAGAGACGAGTATGTTGTCTAAGTATTTTTTCGACAATAATTTATTAAAGCTCGTTTTTAATAAACACATTACCCTCCTTTGCGTCGCGCAGTCGGGTAAAAAGAACATTGACGGGCTTCCTACAAAACTGTTTAACACTTGTCTAAAAAAGTGTGACTGCAAAATGGACCTTATTTCAACGACATAATCGAACATGTATTTTAGACAAGTGTTCAACAGACGTTTAAAAGATTTTGTGGTACCACGGACATAGTTTTTTAAAAGCCTAACTTGTTTTATGTCTTGCATTTTGAATTTATTTCTTAAAACTTGCTGGCTGACTTTATTTTCCCGCAATATTTTTGCTTCTACGCTCCCTATTTCCTGACATCTGTCACTCGCCACGGTCTTGTTAGTGAACGGCGGGACGAACTGCATACAGATGAAATTCAACGTGAAAATCTTGCATTTCTTCTAAAATATTATTATCATCTCCTTCTCTAAAAGCTTCATTATTTTATTTCCACGCAGTTTAGTTCAAATGGGCTTTGAGATTATGTTTTTGCTCAATTTCTTTTAGATTGGTATAATATAACTTAATGGCACGTATTTGTGTCCAGATTCGGCTTTTATATTTCTTTAAAGGTAACATAAGTCTGGACTACTGTCTGTTTACTTATTAAAGAGAGTTTTTTTATGTTCTTTATAAACCTAAGACTTAATGACCTTCGTTATTAGCTACAAACCTAGCTGGCTTATTGCTATCATTTTTTTTTAATTAAGGTACCGATACACATGCTTTGAACTAGCATGCTAAAAGAGCATGCTTATGAGCATGCTTATAGTGTACATTTAAATTAGCATGCTCTCGTGCTTTAGCATGTTAGTTTAAAGCATGTGTATCTGTGCCTTTAAGTTTTCATCCTATTTACGTGGCAATTAAGATTGTCTTAAATCATTGTTAGATTGTGTTTTGAGTTTTGTGTGAAAATTGTTTTCAACATCATTTAACATTTCATGAAATTTATATTTTACAGTTGGTTATCAATTAAATAGTTTGTAAATAAGCCACAATATCGCAGTGTCTGTGTTTTGTGTACTTTAGCATTCTTTACCGTCCACTTTGTTCGCTTACCATCATTCGAGATACGGCGTCAAACGCGAAACTATCAATAAATAAAAACAAATAGATACTTAGGAAACCTGAAAAAATAATTGTATTGGATATAAGTCCTATCCTACTAATATTATAAATGCGAAAGTTTGTGAGGATGTATGTATGTGTATGATGTGTATGTAGGTATGTTTGTTACTCTTTTACGCAAAAACCACTAACCGGATTTGGTTAAAATTTGGTGCACAGATAGTTTATAACCTGGATTAACACATATAATAGTTTTTATCCAGATTTAATGTTCTCGTGGGACAATTTTCGAGTTACGGGTGAAGCCGCTGGCAACAGCTAGTAATAAATAAATAAAAATAGCCAGGAACTTTTCCCTTCTAAATTGGGATCAGTATTTTACATGGACCGAATGATAATATTGACAATGTTCCTCAAAATGTTCTAGCGGTCTCAACTCAATACAGATCTCTCAATATTAGTGTTCCGACCTTTTCAGATTGTCAACCTACACATACACGTGTTAAATGTTGATCTTTATCAACCGAATCTATCGGCACTAACACGTGCCGACGTGTGGTTACATAAAGGCAAAGATATAAAAGTAGGCACAGAAAATAGGGATAGAATAGGAGTAATGGCAGATTTACATTGAGTCAGTGCTGGCGTCGAAAACTGACGCATGCTATTTATACGCAGTCAGTATGTCGTCAGTAGGAGCTATCATCATCATCATCAGCCTATATTGTTCCCACAGCTGGGACACAGGCCTCCTATCTGTGAGAGGGATAGGGCCATAATCCACCACGCGGGCCCAGTGCGGATTAATGGATGTCACATGTCTTCGAATTTTTGGTTCTAGGACATGCCAGTTTCCTCGCGATGTTTTCCTTCACCGTTTTGAGAGCAGTGGTGATGAAATAAATTACACAAAGTAATGCGCCTGGCGGGGTTCGAACCCACGATCTACAACTCGTAAGTCGGGACCGAAACCACTGAGCCACCACTGCTCCCTGGTGTAGTAGGTGCTGTACTGACATGAAATCGATTTACACTATGGCAGTGCCAGGTGAGCACTGACTCATCAGAGGACTGACGTCAGTTACTGACTCAATGTAAATCTGCCTTACGTCCTACAAGAAAGGAATAAAGTCTGAAATTATTATAATATAGTAAAATAAATCTGTAAGAAGCTGAAGAATTTTGTGGTCATCAAAAGGTAAATCTTTCTCTCTTTACTACCTATAATTTTAGTATGAACAGATAGGGTTGTTTTGCAAGAACCAAAACCACAACACGTAGGCGAGCGCATATTTTATGTTCAAATATAAACATAAATAAACATGAATAGTAAAAACACACCAGATTTTGCCGTCATTATCGAATGCGTAGACGATACTGACCACATCGAATCACAGAGAACCAGCGCCTAGCCACATCTCAAATAAACAACAATCATATCCACAAATTTGTCGATACCACAACACAACTGCAAACAACTATGGCGACATACTATAGCTTATAGTATCTTTTGTGCTTTCAATGTGGTGTGGTACTGTTAAGTGTGTAATAAGCTTCAGGTGAATCGAAATTTTCCCTATCTGAATAATATTATGTTTTTTTATCTACTAGCTGTTGCCAGCGGCTTCACCCGCTACAACTCGAAAATTATCCCACGGGAACATAAAATCGGGATACAAACTATCTTGCGTGTTCATCCAGATTATAAACTATCTGTGTACCAAATTTTAGCCAAATCCGTTCATTGTGTTTTTCGTGACAGAGTAACAAACACACCTACATATACAAATACAGATATCCTCACAAACTTTCGCATATAGAATACTAGCTGTTGCCAGCGGCTTCACCCGCTACAACTCGAAAATTATCCCACGGGAACATAAAATCGGAATAAAAGCTATCCTATGTGTTAATCCAGGTTATAAACTATCTGTGTACCAAATAGCCAAATCCGTTCAGTGGTTTTTGCGTGAAAGAGTAACAAACATCCATACATCCATACTTACAAACTTTCGCCTTTATAATAGTAGTAGGATTAGTGGGATGTCATGATAAATTCTCATGGTAGAGTTCTCTACATGTATAAGTAGGCATAAGTTATTGAACTTGCTTTTAAAGGCCGTCCCAAAACCTAATTCCTTTACAAATTTTATTGAGGTTACCTTTAAATTATTCACAATTTTGTACTCATTCAAAGGGTTGTATTCTACCTTTTCTAACTAATGGCGTTAAGTGCTGTCATCATTAACATCATCTACACCTGGATCTACTTTCGACTAAGTACTGGTCCTTTTGCTGACGTCACTTGTATTCTGTAACCCACAAATAACCTCCTCTAAATTCCGCATAGAGTCTGCGCCACGACTGAAGTCCTTTTGACGCGACGCTAGTGTCTATTAGTACGTCATCACATCCAAATTGCATTTTAAAAAAAATTGTACCACGAAAATTCCGTAGGTCATGAGTGCTGGCGGAGACTTTAAGGTAAACTAAACACGTCAAACTTCAGTGATTTGCCTTTACTTAAGTTGATATTTGTTCTTGAGCACCTCAGTGTCGCCTAGATACAAAATCCACGTTGACGCTAACAGTTTCTAGAAATCTACTTTAGAATTTAACTCGAGAATAAATTCTTATTTGATGGAGAATATTCTATGTAGACTGCACAAGAAGTGTTGGCTATAAGAAAACAAAATGCAAAACTATTACAAAACGTTTTAAAATAGTTGTCAATAAAACACAAATTCAAGTTATAAATTTAATCATTTAACTATTCAAAACAACACTGACACCGTTACTCACATTTATGAATCGTAAAATTATTTAAGAAGCGTAACTATTAGAGTTAAACACACAATATCATCTTAGTCAATTCGCTCCGGTAACGCGATGACGTGTGACGAGATTTAAGTTACCTTGTATGCGGAATCTAGCAGAGGTTATCAGTGCCTATATTTTACCTTCTTTACGTATATTTGCCTCGCAAGGGTCGGCTCAGTTAACCGCAATACGGGTCAAGCCAATTCAAGTCTACGATGCTGCCATTATTTGTTCAGTAACCGACTTAAAAAGTAACACACACAACCTTATGCTCGTGTTCTTGAAAGGGTTTCTCGAATTTAAGTAGAAAATGGAGTTGTTAGAAAATACTTTTTAGATCAATAGCTATTTATAGCCTAGGGGCAATAGCCGCTATTTAGGTTATAGATTAAAGCGAAAACAGACACCTTGTTACAAACTTGTAACTTTTATTGATATTTTCAATCCGTTTCAGGCTTCATCTTTGCTTCTAGGCAAATAAATAATAAAGATAGTAAGAACATTATAAACCCTAGAAGTAGTAGGTAGTACTTTTTCTCCCACATCGGCAATTACGTCATGGAACGCAGTACTGTATTTCATATGCGGTCTGAAAGTTTGACTCCCAAAGTACTGCGTTCCATCCGTCGCTGGCAAACTAAATTCCAACAAAATACTGTACTGACGCCAAATGGACTAACTTCTTCTTTATATATAAGACCACAATATTCTTCTTTATATCTATTAGCCACATACAGAACAACAAAGCCATGTATCACCCTCTAAATTTGACGAGACCGACTTATATCAATTCTGATAGATTACATAGCTTCCTCCCGCCATATTTCAAGATAAGTAACATCTTGTATCGGATTGCTAACGCGCTATGTCGATGTTGTGGGGCCCCAGTGTCTGTAGTGTGTGGATTATGTGTCTCGTGTAGACGCAAGATTTTTATTTGCGATTTGTCGCAATCGTGACTGGAATAAGTTGTGGTTTTCCATTGTCTTGGGAAGTCATAATGAGTTATAGCTCCCCCTGTTTCTAAATGCATACTTTTATGTTGGTTTGGCTACACATCAAACTTTGAAAAACGAGTATAAACTGACCGATCTTTGTGTAGGAAGATCATAAAAGACGAAGCCAAGATAAACTGGTTATCATCTTGATACAGCACCAAGTCCGCTATTAGTTTTACCTTCTACTTAACGTTAGAAACGTTAGACCCTTCGTACCCTAGGCGACACAAGTCTCCAATATCTTACGACTTTGACATCCAGGTGACTATTGCACGCCACGCGTCAGTGTACACCAAAGTCGTAAAGTATCGGAAACTTGCGTCGCCAATTGTACGAAGGGGCTTAAAGGGATCATAACGAGATCATTTAGACACATTTGTCATTTGGTTGAGCATTTAAGAGCACTTCTTTATAATCCTTCAATAACTCTCAGTAGAATAGCGGCATAAACCGTCCTTACGAAATTATTGCTCATTCTATGGCAATTAGTTATGAATAGAATACCATCTACCAGTCAATTCCCCATCTATCCCAAATCCTTCACGAACAGCCCACTATCTCTACCGTACCAATTAATTGCAGTAGTCCGTGTACTACAGATCAGGATTCAATAACGATGAAGCTGATAAATGGGAAGGGAAACCATTACAATTTATGGCTGGTCTGCTTTATCTACCGCCGAATGGCATTGACGTTACTTGATAGTTATAATAAAAGCGGTCAAGTGCGAGGGTGTGGGGGTGTGAAATTGTAGGAGATAGTGTTTTGTTTTTGGGTTGGAAAAATTTTAACTGGATTCATGTTTCATTTTTTAGGAAAAATCCCGCTCTAATATTTTTTCTGTATGATCGGTGCGTTTGGAAACATTGATAGGTATAGACAAACAAGTGTACCCAGAACAACTTATCACCCGTGTTAGATTTTTCAAAATCTGTTATGTCTGGTCCCTGCTGATGTGTGAAGCTTTTGATGACAAATGCTCTCGAAACAGCTAAAGAAAACTACGTGAGGAAACGTAGTAGTAGAGTTGCAGCTGCTTCATCACGATGAAGAATCTTCTTTGAATCTAATTTGGAGAATTCCAAAAAAAACAACGTCTTCGGTCCATGACCGACAGAAACTAAAATTCTATGCCTAGCAGTAAATTATGCAGTCTAGTAGTATTATTATTGGATTGCAGTCACACCACCAAAATTTGCGCTGAACCTGTTTGGTTATTACTTTCCAATTTTCTCTAATAAAAAGTAAAGGTCATGGCACACTATAACGGCGCGGCAACGGCACGGCTACAACCCAGCAGTTACCCTGTCATTCAAATAAGAGCCTTAAATCATGTGTCATATAATATATTTCATAATGTCAATATGAAAAAGCCAACGGCGGGAAGTCAGCGCGCTTACCGCTAACATACAACTCGCCTCACAGCCCGTACGCTGCAAGCGAGCAGACGCCGTGCTTATGGCGCGGCGGGCCGACTTCGAGTTGCTAGCGAAACAAATGCCATAAAACAATTATGTTCACGGTGACAGCTTGCACCTCGCAGTCGGCGCGCGAATTGCGAGCTTACACCTCGTGGACGACGCGCAGTTAGCACGCCAACAAATTCAAGGTGACGCCGTGCTGCAGCTGTGCAGTTGCGGTGCCGGTATAATGTGCTATAACCTTAAGTCTGTGTCTCCCAGGAAGCGAACAGTTCAGACAAAGTCTCTTATCTAAGATTCCGTTTCAGTTTGTTTTTGAAGTTGGAAAATCATTTGTTTATTCTCAATCTTCTACGACACGATATAGAAAAAGATATCTCCTTTCGCAACTATATTATTAGCAAGACCATTCATATCTACAATATGTCCGAACCCTTTTAGATCCTTACACAGATTCACAATAAAACCTATTTAGAGAAGAATATCAATAAAAACTTTCACGTACATCTCGCCCTCATATCAGAGAAGGGAGGACTAATACAAAACGACATCAAGGGGTGGCAAGACGATCATCTCCCTACAGGATTCCACTAGCATATATTGCTACTTACATTGACAAACATAACTTAAACCCCACTTACAAAAACAGATACGGAAACGCTAGCTCCACAATATCTGGTCAACTACCCCATCTTAGATTCAGTGAATATTATATTACTTATTGGAATAAGTAAGAATCACGAATGTAGATTTTTGGCGAATACGTTTTCGCTTTCAATATGGTTTTAGGGGGCTCAAAGAATATCTGCGTAGTATTTTAGTTGTAGGAATAGTGGAGATTTCCCGATATATTTATATTGAAAATGTTTGTATCAAGTGAAGAGATTTCTTTTGTATTGAGCACAATATATTCTGCCCTGAATAAAGAAAATACTAGGAGTATCAGAGGTATCATGTAAGCTTTTGTAGTTTTCTTTTTTTAACATTGTTATTCTCAACAGTTTCGTAATTGAGTACAGCGAATGCCGTGCAATATATGACTTTGTCTCTTTCTTCAAAAACTTGAAAATAAGTGCAGGCCTCTCATCATACAACATTTTCAAAATCAAGGACCTCAAACTTTTTCACCATTTATTAAAGTCTTCAGTAAGCTATATGTATAAAATTATGAACGGAAATAAAGGTGCCCAACTTTGAGATAATTTAATCTAGATTGCAACCGAAACTCATCGAAGACGATCAACGTCTTTATTTATATTTTCTAGACGACTGCATAACTGAACCGTCGGATCTAATCTATAGTTCTAAGGATTATAATTAAGCATGTCAGTCTGTCTGGTGTGAAAAGGAAACAGATGTTTCCTTTTCGCACCTTGATGGTTGAACGAATTCAATTCATATTTCGCATAAAAGTAACTGATCTTGATTACAAAATAACATGACTTTGATACTTTAACCTCGGAAGAACGTTCGCGTGGCAAAACTTAAGACTACATCAAGGGCAAAGGTGTGAGCAAAATCTAGTAAACCAATAATTTACTTCACATTTCCATTATTCGAGAGGTGACAAAGTTGTTAGAACCTCGTGTGATGTTACTGCACCTCCAAAAACAACCCTTCTAACGACAACCGTTCCCAAAATCTACCTATTCGTATTCAACCCAACAAGAATGCCTCTATTTATAGCCAAAACGGCACGGTCAAAACACCAATCTAAAATCTTTTAGCCCGCTATCTAGATTTTACCATCAAAAAAGGCCGGGAGCCGTAGATTGTGGCATACAATCTACGTATAAAGCGAGTCGAGGAACGTCATTCATCACTCGAATCGCAATATGACATGTATTCGGGCGTCGGGCACAAAAACTTGTGAACGTTTCTGCACGCTTTGACAGACGTTCGTACTTCTTTCTTTTAACCATTATAACTGGCATGTTCGGTTTGTTGAACGTTTGTTTTGTTACTTCCTTTTTTAAATGTTTGAACACGGGTTTCTTTAGTGCCAACTACAAAGTCAGCATTCAAAACTCCTTGTCCTATTTTATCCATAAATAACTCTTTCAAGTTCCCTCCCATTTTTTTCTTAGCAACATCCATGAAAGGACCTTAAATTTCTCCGGGAAACGAAATTCGCGTAACATCTAAACATTCCCTTCAACGATAAGCAAAAACCCAAACAAATAAAAAATAAACAGAAAGAAAAAACGCGAAAAGGAACCGTTTTCTTCAGGACCTTTAAAGTACGCAGTCGTACAATGCTGGGTTCCGGTTGTTTCGTAATAAATCCTTTTGCATATGTTGCCTCGTGCGTATGATAGATCGACATAATATGACGTTGTGGAAATTCCATTTGTTACGCAAATGTTTCGAGTGTTACGACAGCCACCATTGGTAGGTTCATGTCTGGATCTTCATTTTTTTATTGTCATTGTATGTGAGCTTTAACCGACGGATGCAAGTGGCGAATTGTCGTTCAGCGTGGCGATCTAAGGGGGACGCTTATGTTCAGCAGTGGACGTCTTCCGGCTGATGATGATGATGATGATGTGAGCTTTAACCCGTAATTAAAATGAGTCATATCATCGGGATCGGTTGTTTTGATGTATCAAGGCTTATATTACTCTACTATGTTTCATCAATCATTTAGCAACACCACTTATAGAACTAATTGCTATAGATCATTTATCACATTGTATTTGCGGTTCCACTATTCACAAATTGAGTGTTGTCATTTGATCCAACCTTGACATTAAAGTAATTAAGTCTTATCTAAGATCGGCAAATATTGGTGGCAAATGTTTGGATGTGTTTGCCTTTCTGACTTCTTCATAGGGATATATATAATTTAAGTCAAGAGAAACTACAAACTACCTACCATATTTTATGAAAGCACAAAAATTCTGGAAAACCTACCTAAAAATAGATCAAATGTGACAAGAGGATTTTTTACAGTTTCAGAGCTGCTAATCCCTATGACACAAAATGTTCATAACCCATTGTTCTGAACTGATGGATGTCAGATATTGGCACAACAAAAGTTAAAAGAGCAATTTTTATAACAAAGCCGGTTTTGGAATAGTGTATCAGTGATCGGTTTGGTGTTTCATGCAAAAGGAAAAAGAATAGAAGTATTAGTTTGCAGTTATATCGGATTTGATATCAATACCCGTAGCTGTGAACTTTTTAATGCTAGCATTTAAATCTTTGTTTTCTGAAGCTCCTGGTTAAATAACAAGTTTCCTATGTATATACCTAGGAAAATACGTAAAGCGTTCCTCCTGTCATTAGTAAATCTGATTGTCTGATTGTTACTGTTAGTCAGAAGCTTGAAAGTCTGACGACCAGTCTTACTAATGGATATCACATTATCCAGTCATTGGATTTTGTAGGTAAGGTAGGCAGTCGCTCCTTGTAAAACACTGATACTCAACTGTATTCGGATCAACTTGAAGCCGACCACAACATTGTTAGGAAGTAAAAATCAGATGATGTTGTTGTTTTATGAAACGAGTTTCTGCCGCCATTAGGTCCCCCAGTAACGAATGTATGGTACGTTTGTTACTGAGGTACCTAATTGATGAAGCCCGTCGTGCACTACTTAGACTGGATGCCGACTTCAAGTTTTGAAAAGTCAGGCAGAAGATATTGAAGACTGCGGAAAAAGCTATCTAATTTAATTCGATCTTTTACAATATCTTGTGCCTCTCTTATTTTCATAAAGCTTCGTATGATATCAAATTAAATTATATTTATTTTTGCAAGTAGGTTAACATCAACACTTTTACATGTCGTCTTTTTACCAACTAAATGAGTCCGATGTTTCTACCTGACAACTCTGAGAAGAAACAGTCGAAACAAACTCATAGGTCACTGTCTCATTTAAAGTCCAGACATTATATTGGTCAAATCATACGAGGACCATGTGAGTTAATGTCGGAGATGGTCTTTTGAAGAACTAACCACACTTAATTGGGTGGACCTAGTGGAAATTTTGTCAGTTATCGTGTAGCTCGACTCATAACTGAAGGAGCAGCGACACGGCAAACAATACCAAAGAAAGGACATTAGTGATGAGTTTTGAACGCTGTTAATAAATTAAATACTGGAAGTTATCTATCAAGCAATCAAAATCTAATACGAAACCTGTCTACCTAATAAGACTATAGCTTAATCTTACCTAAATCAAAACAATTGTTGGATATAAATCTCGTTGAACGCTTCACAATTGTCTAAGATCAAGACAGATAGCTTTGTCGCCCAAATCTAGATTAACTGTGTTAAGACATTGAGGCACTGGGTTTCGGTTTCATTATACCGGCGCCATTGTTTGTTGAGACAGCCCTTTATGGCGTTAATTTTTCTAAGTTAAAAGGACCTTTAATTATAGAGTAATAAAAGGCATTTTGGTAAACGTTTATCAGTGATGAATAAAGTTGGACAGGAGAGCGTTTAAATGGGAGATTTTAATATGGATAAAGGATGTTTTTAGGCCAATATATCCCTTAACTTCTCTGGTTTCATCTATCGTTAGTCAGTATTCGTCCACTGGTGGCCTTTCCCAATGTTAGTTCGTTTTCATGATTAAAATGTAAGCGCGACCGTCAACTACGACGCACGGTCACGCCGACCCCAGTCAAGGTACGCACGATTGCGTTGCAAACAAATGAAACGTTGAGCTGACGTAGTACACCTCGCTATGCATCCGATTTCAGCCGCTTGTACGAATTTAAAACGAGTAGCCTCGACTAGCGTTACCATAATATGACAGGCGTTTGCTGCATTTGACAGGCATTATAAGGTTTAGACAGGCCTGCGGCAGGCATTGGTCTGAGACAGGGATTTTTAAATTTCGAATAACACAGGAAAATTATATCTTGTGAAGAGTTTAACGTTTATATTATTAGGAAACAAAGAAGTATTAATAAAAATAATGTCCTCTGACAAAATATCAGTATTAAAAATATCCTTCTTCATTATTATCTGTTGGCTTTTCCTTATTACTATTGCTTTAGGCAGGCATTTTTCTCAAAATTCAGGCAATTTAGGTACCAAAGACAGGCATTACTCTATTTTCATATACAGTTGAATCCGTTTATTATGACAACGAAGGGAAATAATATACACGCCGTACTAAGCGGACGTCATACAAATCATTTTGTACAAAATAAACAACCTCCTGTTTTTGTCAGTGTAGGTAGGTATTTATTTTATACTAAGTCAATATTATCTAATAATTCAACTATCTATGCCCACTGAGCCTCAAAAAAGTCATGCATGCACCGAACATTGCTGGGTATCACGTAACTTCATCTACTGGACACAATTTATTGAAAATGGGTCATACTAAGCGGCATGTCTCTAATTGTGAAATCATTATATCTGACTTTGTTTAAAAAAATGTATGAAAACCAAACTTCTCTCTATAACACGTCATAATAAGCGGTTGGTCACTATAAGCGCAGTCATAATAAACGGATTCTACTGTATTATGGTAACCCTAGCCCCAACCCGCTCTACGCTCGACGCGGGTACTCTGGCCACACACAAACCTACAATTAATCTGAGTAATGATGAGCATAATCTCCCACTTTTTATTGTTCCCCAAAGGCAGTTCCGCATTCTCTGTGGGCGGCAATATGAAATGAACTTTAGGGGTCAAAGGTCAAGGACATAAATAATAATTAAGAGATGCTGGTTGAAAGCACTTCAGTGGTAGCGCTTTGACCTTGGGCTGGCCTAGTGTAATGCAGAGTTTCTGTAGAATATGAGGTCAGCTTACACTGGTTTTCTACTGAGCTGATATTATTTACGCAGTAAATTATCCCATGGGAACATAAAATCTAGATAAAAACTATCCTATGTGTTAACCCAGGTGAAAAACTATCTGGGTAAGAAATTCCATCCAAATCTGTTCGGCAGTTTTTGCGTGAAAGAGTTACAAACATCCATCCATGCAAACAAACTTTCACGCTTTTAATATAGGTACTAGCTGTTGCCAGCGGTTTCACCCGTTACAACTCGCAAATTATCCACGGGAACTTAAAATCGGGATAAAAACTATCATAAGCGTTAATTCACGTTATAAACTATCTATGTACCAAATTTTATCCAAATCCGTTCAGTGGTTTTTGCGTGAAAGAGTAACAAACAAACCTACATACACATACAAACATCCACACAAACTTTCGTATTTATTTTATTAGTAGGCTAGGATAATTGGATTAGTAAGAAGTATGACAGGAAGTACGACTAGGAAGTGGAATAGGATTAACTGAAAAACCTGGATATAATCTTACGTAGGTATTTGCTCAACAGGCAAAATATGGTATTGTGCCTAAACCACCAATGTAACACCTGGTAGTACCTGTATTTTATGCAAATAAATTATTCTTATTCTTATAACAATGTGCTTGAAATATTAAAACTTAAATTGGTTGGAAAATTAAAAGGTTTTTATTTCCATCCATCAAATTCAGGCTCTCTTCTCATTCAAACAACAAAGTCCCCGTTTATTTTACGTCACAATAACGTGAAAACCCGTATCCAACTTACACTAACGCCAAAAAATACAGGAAAAAACGAGAATTAATATTTCAATGTTAGGTACTTTTCTCCTCACGGCTATAAATTCTCACACTGATGGAATTATTTTCGCAATTTACAGGAATTTGTGCCATTGCAAATTGCAATAAATACCAATTTGCATAATTATATTTTAGGTGGGACTCTACAACTTCGTTCTAATTATGTTTATTTTGTAGGTAGCAATAATTTTGAGCACTTTCTTCCCGTGCTAGACTTGGGCATTCACTTTTAATCGTTTTTAATTTTGTCGAACTGAATGACGAACAATTGGTCTACCATAATGTCTAAAAGCGAGAGCAGTTCCACTGTGGGAATGAGATGGTGCTAGACGACTTGTATAGCTACTAGTTCGCATGCTAAAAAGTACGTATTAAATTTATTAAAAAAAAAAAAACGTTGAAACGCTAACACGTGACGTAAACCGTCCGCCGCGGACGGCAAAACACGCGCTGTTGCCAGACCGCATTCAATCAGACTTGGCAACAGCGGAAGCCGCGCTGACGAGTAACGGAACCGCGTGACGCATCGCCCCTCAGTCATCCGCGCCCCGCGCCGTGGCACGGACGCCCCGCGACGCGCGTGTTTCTCTCGCCAACCGGGGCAGCGACACTGGAGGGCGGCGGCGGCGGACTCCGCCGCGGCTCAAAAGCCATGATGGTGTGCCGGATGATGGACACCGAGACAGTGATCACCGAAGTAAAAAAGCGTGATTGTTTATGGAATCCTCATTGCCCGTATTACAAGAACAAGCTTGACAAATATCGGGCTTGGGAAGAGATTGCTACAGTTATCGTTGGACACAAATATGGAAAGTGTTCGCCTGATGAAAAGAGTCAAATCGGTGAGTATTTTTACTGCTAATATAAGTAGTACTCTTTAATAACATCGGTAAAGAGCA
This sequence comes from Agrotis segetum, assembly GCA_036375495.1. Classification (NCBI taxonomy): domain Eukaryota; kingdom Metazoa; phylum Arthropoda; class Insecta; order Lepidoptera; family Noctuidae; genus Agrotis; species Agrotis segetum. Next base: position 4,202,124 of record JAQSVV010000031.1, read on the forward strand.
TTTATACCGTGTAATAATGATAACAACAATACGCAACGTGACCGATTACCTCAGTACCGGCGCGGCGGCGCGGCGCGGCGTTCATAATATAGCCAGCTGCGTACATTGCGTCTCGCTCTCATCTGCTCCGTGCGAGAGAGAGGTCCTCACGCCTCGCGGATTGTATTGTCTGTTTGCATCGGTCGCGCAAGTTCTGTTAGTACATACGACTACACATTAAGCTATACAAAACAAGTTATATTGGGGCTCACTTTGAATGATCTCTCGGCGTTTTCGTTCAGCATACGCTAGTTTTGCATACATTGAAAATATGTAGCGGTGTGTACAGAACACGCAAATCGTACAAAGTAGAAATGTTTTGTACTAGCTTCAACCTCGACTTCGCTCGCGTTGTTGTCGGAAATCGTCGTAATTTTCCGTTTAATAGTTTAATTTTTGTCAGCTGTGTTTTTTTTTACTCACTACATACCTAATACGTAATCGTATACGTAGGTAGTCAAATTAATGATATTTAAGACCTTATAATATTAATTATTAGAAAGAAGAAGGATAAGTAATCTACTAAATATTTTAAATATAAAAGGCGCTGCAGCATGTTAGCCATGTTGGCGAAAATCAGTAATTGACATGTACATTTTGATGCCTAGGTTTTACCTTTACGCTAGTATGATCACAGAATATACGAGTATAATAGTAGGTACCTAAAGGTATGATAATAAATATCTGTGGCCTGATAAAACTAGAAAATAACCGCTGTCAAGTTAAGATTACCATGATAAACAATATTCGATTTATGACCTTTTTTTTCATGTGCAGGATATATTTAATTTGATTATAGTTATTATAAAACTCCCACAATCATTTCAATTATTAAAAAGGTTTTTCAACAATTCGTTCTTTATAATGGCAGGTTTAACAATAACAACAAACCCGGAAGTAACAATAAGCGGGAATCGTACCCGCGACCTAACTCAACAACCGATTGCTTAGTCACTGCGTAAACTATGCGGGTGCGATAGCTCATTCATTCACTCGCTCGACGCTTCAGTTTATTTATTTTAGTCTGTATTCCAAGGCTGGCACGGTTGATACTTCATTGCACTGCATTCAGTCTGAGGCCCGGGCACGAGCGTGCGGTATTTGTTTACATCATGTATCCCTTTCTTTATTTATAAAGCTAATCACACCTCCATAAAAACAAATGACAATCTATTTAAACCAACAGAAAACATGAGTCATTTGTTTCACTGATTTGCGGTTGAATGTTTGACAAGAAATACCTAGGTCCTTTTTACTCATTTTAAAATTAATTTTTTGTTTCTTTTACAGTACGAGCCATACAATCAAGATGGAAGACAGCCCGCGATGCCTACATGAAGTGCAGAATAACAGAACAAAAGAAACCCACTTACAAATCAAGGCAACACAAATACGTTTATCAGGAGCAATTGAGATTCTTGGAAGTAGTCAAAACTATAGAAGAAAACAAAGGCAGAGATAACGAAGACAGCTCTAACAGCTTTATTGGTGAAAATTCTATGAGCCAATCAGCTTACGGTGGATCTGATGATGACAGTGTCAAAGAGCGAGATGATGTAATGGAATCGATGGAATTCGACATCGAAATTCACGAGGATTTTAAAGAACATATTGATGAAGTGCCTGAAACAGAAAGCGTTACTGACAACGTCAATAATGAAAACCCTGGTACATCATCACAGTATGACCAGACAGATCCCTTAGCTACGGAAGAAAGTACTAAACAAAAAAGAAAACTTCGCACCATTAGACCAAGAAAAGTCAAAACGAATATGTCCGAATTTGAAATTAAACTGTTGAAAATTTTACGTTCGAAGAATAATATGAGTCCTAACACTTCTGCTCTACAAGCTGATGATCAGTTCTTTTTTAATTCACTAGCTTCATTAATTAATAATTTTGATACACATCAGAAACTTAAGTTTAGATCTAAGATTTTAGAAGTGGTTATGGAAGTCGGTAACATAGGTAGTAGAGTAGTTGAAATCAAACATGAGAGAGAGACTTATAATTTTGAGAATTAGCTTTTGTTTATTTTTAGGTATAGTACTGATATAATTATACTCGATCTCATAACATTTTTGTAACGATTAATAAGAATAATAAACACAGCTTTGATTGTGAAAATACAATCAATATTTTGTACTTGTTTTATTCATTGAAACCCTTTATCGTTATTATTTGTGTCGTCAAACAATTTACGACTGCCTAGCTGGACGCAATAACCTCAAAAAATTTTCTTTCTTTACTTTCTGTAGTAACACAAATTGTGACGCTCCTGTCAGCTTTGTAAAAGCGACACAAATTGTTGACAAGACCCAAACATTTTGAAACGAACAGTTGGCAAGGGTCATCTAAAAATAGTCTTCCTATATCTCAAGGGAATTGTGAAAAACTATTTAGGTTTAGGTTTTATTTCAGGTAAAATCTATTTTAGTGTCGTCACGAAGACCGCTTTTTTTGAAGAAGCTAAATATAGCTGCTTAAATTCAAAACGGCCACAAGTCGAAATTTTTCCAAATCGTTTTTATAGCAAAAATCGTATCAATTCAGTCTATATTTTTATATTCCAAAAAGACACCCAGTATTTTCGCATTAAAAATGAGAGAATTGTAAAACCGCCCTTTTTCGATTTTGTCACTTTAGTGGTTAAACTTCAGCTGCCATATTCCGGGTTGCGACACTGCAGTGTCAGAAATCAATTAAAAGTTAACAGTTCAAACGTATTACACCCATAATGAAGCAATTATCGATAATTTCATCCAATACTGTATTCATTAAGTCAGTACAGTAATAACAGGCTACAAGTTATGACACGACAGTAAAGATAGCTGTCATTTGTAATTATTACGTCCCTAGAGAAAGTGTTGTAATGACGGTGTACGCTAAACCCATCATTTTGAACCCCCCTTTAGTTGCAAAGCCCTTTTAGAAGTGACGATTCGAAGAGATGCAGTTTCGTAGTCGTGACGTCGACGTGGTGTGTTTAAAATAATCCTTTGATGTTAGCTGATGTAGGGGTAGCAATTTAATGATAAAGGCATTTTTGAGGGTCAAAATCTCCGTCAAAGACATTCTACGCGTAATGGCATAAGAAGCCGATACGTGGACTCTCATCATAGGTTTTGTCCACAAATTCAAGGTTGTTTAGCAGAGCTAAGCTCAGAATTTCTATGGTGGATAGAATTCGCGATAAAGTCAATCACCAGAAAACTAAAGTTACCGATATTGCGTGTGAGATTAACATACTGGAGTGATGAGCCGACATGACGTCTAGATACACAGACGGGTGATGAAGGAGTCATGTATTAGAGTGGAGACAGCGGTGCGGCAAAAGTAGTTTAGGACGACCCAATAGATCAATGATTTGCAGGTTGATCAATGATCATTTTGCATGGATGCGTACTGCCCAGGATCGAGATGGTTAGCGTTTTTTGGCAGTGGGTTGTCCAGCTGTGAACAAAAATTGTCTGAAGACAGATGATTTATTGAATTGTCGTATATTATAAACGCCTTCTCCTCAAAATTGCCATTAATTGGCCAGAAGTCCGCCATACTGTGGCGTAGAATCACAAGTCATGCCGCATGTTACATTATAGCGCTCCCATATGTCCGTGTTGGGGGCTGCCTTAATAAGAGGGCTCCTACAAGGCGTAAACATAGTAAATTTTTAATATAACTGTCAGGGATTGGTGTGGGGTATCAGTAAATTGCTTTTCTAGCCTTTAATTTTCTTTGAAAAGGAAGTTTTACAATGGGGAAATTGATGCAACATGCAGTGGTATCCATGTCATTTGCAATGTTATTATGACAGATTTCAAGTCATTTTAGGCTTACTGACATATTTCATATGACAGATTTCAAGTCATTTTAGGCTTACTGTCAGTCAGAAGCTCGAAAGTATGATATCCAGTCATACCTAGGGGTTTCGTATTTTCCAGTTATTGGGTTGTTGAGGTCAAATCGGCAATCGCTTCATATGAAGTACTATAACAGTATTCGGTTGGGTTCGACTGAAAGTGAAAACCGACACCAACATAGTATTTAGTTTATATTATATATTAGTATTTCATTAATTAGTATTTTTAAACGTTTTGTTTTTATGAATTATTTTGTTCGTACAACTATATCAAAACAAAACACTTCAATTGTTTTCCTTGTTTACTTAAAACAAGAACCATTTACAAACTGTCTAAATAAATTAAACACTGTACCAGAATTAATTGATATTTTATCTTCGAAGTGCCATCTGCTTGGCCTACGAACTTGGACAAGTTCAGACAAGTTAACTAGCTAAACAAAAGTCAACCGAGCGATCGAGTGGATGCTGACATTTGAGGGTTAAAAGTCAGATAACAGCTGTTCTCATTGAAAACCGTCAAGTGTCGAAAATAGGGTAGTTTCCACGGTCAATATAATTACATTCTATTTAGTCCGTATTTTAGATTATAAAAAAATGTTGGACACGTATTTTTTCTTTTTTCGAATAAACAAAAAAGAACAAAGATAATAGCCTATTTAATTTACCTGTGACGTCACTCTGCGCGAAAAATGCCACGCACTCTGACGTCACACGTAACTTTAATAGGCTATATCTTTGTCAATTTTGGTCTTATTTACAAATAAAAAAATACGTGTCCCTTATTTTTGAATAATCTAAAAGACGGACTAATTACATTTTTTTAGGAAACTAGCCTATTGAGATACAGTTAAGTAAAATTGATTGATTTAAAACTTGTATACGAAGCGATTTTTTTCTGGAGTTCCTGTAGTTCCTGTTGCATGATTTCAAAATGCTTCAACAAACAGATTTATCGTCGTAGATACCACAAAAAGGTAAGCTTCTGTTGAAAACTTGCCTAAAAAAATTTTAACTACAAAACGACCCTTACCTCAACGTGTAATTTCGTTTTGACGTTAACAAGTTTTTTTAGAACAGTTTTCATTCAATGTTTAACTTTTTGTGGTAAGACATTTTGCCGTGGTAGGTACTATCACAAAAACTTTTAAACGTTTGTTGAACACTTGTCAGATTATGACGTTGAAAGAAGGTCCGTTTTGCAGTCACACTTTTTTTAGACAATTATTGTTCAACAGATGTTTATGTTTTTGTAGTAATAATATGGCTATTAAAATTGTAGTCGTAGTGTAATACTTTACAGCAAACGCCCTCAAGACTTATGCGTTATTTATATCTAGTTTCAATCAATTCAGGTCTTAAATCTAGTTCGAGGACTTAGACTATCACAAATATGGATAGACTTAGTGCTTCTTTGTACCCATTCCAAAAAACTTTTCCAATTTGTCAGTTATAAAAATAAAAGAAAAAATAACTTAAAAATACCATCGGGCAATAAAAGGTTAGAAGAAAGATGGGTCTTTTTCTAAAAGTATTTACTAGATATTTTAAGAATACCGTCTACATAATTCTGGAACGGAACATTCACGAATGGCCAAACCGTATCCACAATCTGAACAAAACCAGCTTTTATTTCAAGCGTAACAGATCTCGAAACAGAACTAAAATCTTGAAAGTTTGATAAATTACGAAGAACATAACTCACTTCAACTTAAAATACTGAGATTAATACATCAAGTGCTTTATTGTTATGATTAATCGTAGCATGTGCAACTGTTTTAACACAGAAAAGAGCAAAAAGTCAACTCAGACATACTTACTCTTGTTATCCACACACACACATACCTAGACATTGTTTACGTAAAGGTGGGTACTGCTACTGAACTGACCAACGTTACGAGGTGTCATGTAACATTCGCATCGAGCGTGTACGCATCGAGCATGACTGTTACGCTGTGTTTTAAAATCGGCGTAACGTGCTCGTCAAAACTGTGCTCGTCTTTCGCCGGTAGTTCCCTCAAGGTGGCCGACAGTGAGGACGCGTTGGCACACGTTACATTACGGCCCGTAACGCCGCCGGTCAGTACCCACCTTAAGCGATTGCAAGTGCTCTTGCGATTGTCATAAATATGTTTGGCATCTCTACACACACAGATAAGCTTTACGTAGGTACAGGAGGTGTAAGCGCACTGTGACTGTCAATTTTGTTTGAAATAAGTATTAATGCACACATAGACAGGCTTTACGTATGTAACAATGAGTGCAAGTGTACTCGCGATCGGTATTTGTTTGACACTGTCGTATTTACGCATCTGTGTGTGCATGCGTTTTAGTTCTTTGTTCGGAACGGAGTTTCTGTATTATCCTACAGTATTTATTTTAATGACAGGATTCGCATCAAACGTTGAAATTATTTATTTTATTTTCATCCGTGAAACATCAGCAGTCTGCTTGATGTGATTTATTAATGCTTTGTGTGTTATTAATGGTTTTCACTTTTCAGTTAATGTTTTAAGCTGCTCATGCATGTTTAAATCATTCAGAATATGTAGATTTTGTACAGATTTATTTATGTTTGTTTTAATTTTATTGGAAACACAATTCTCACTTTTCGTCGAAAATATTGTCATTTTTACTTCGGCACAATGTTCGTTCCTCTAAATATGTATAACTCAAAAAAAGGTGACTGACTGACTGACACAGTGATCTATCAACGCACAGCCCAAACCACTGGACGGAAAGGGCTGAAATTTGGCATGCAGGCATTTTGACGTAGGCATTCACTAAGAAAGGATTTTAGATCAAATAGGGCATGAAATTTTTTATGAAACTTTGTCAATTTGATAAAACATACATTGTTAAGTTCCGACATCCACGTATATGTTTTATGTATGGCCTGTCATTTTCCCAACAATGTTGCTGTGGGCTTTCAGTTTAATCAGTTAAAAATAATATCAATGTTTTACAAAATATTGACTCCCTTTCTGTTTTTCACATTCTACAACCTAGCCACATCAAAAAGTTTTTTTCGGATTCAGTAGTGGCATCAGACGTTACTCTATTTTTCTTTCCTTTTCATGGCATATTCCTGCCAGTCAATAATGCAACTCCAAGCTGACATTTGAGACACCATTGGGAACTGTGGCGCTGCAGCGCTGCGTCTTTCAAACCAGATGAAGCGTGTTAATCCCTTAGTGAAATCTGAATGTCTCTTAGTAATAATGTTGCCACAACGCGGTGCCACACGATGTGGCAACAGAAGCGCTTGACAGGCAAATTGGAATCTTCCCAAACATTTGCCACTTCTATGTACAATACAGTATCGATATAACCAGTGTACTAACACGGTCTTGTTTGTAACATCAAACGTTTTTGTGTTAGGGTTGTAAACAATTTTTGCTACGCTGTGCACACGTAAATCATAACCATTTGCTTCAATGTTATAGCCCTAAGATGAGTAACTTATTACTTGAAACATGCTTATAATTCGAAGTATATACTAATAGGTAGTCACTCCATGCTCCATTTAGTGCGTGTTTAAGGAAAATGCAGATTCAGCGCTTGCCGTGGTCAAAAATTGTAATGGCCAAAAAGGAATTGAAAGTAACGCAATGGCAGAATGAAAATTCGAAATACAAATATTTAAAAAATATTATTAAATCAATATAGATCGAAAAGCTAAAAGGTTGGTTCAACAGAAGAGTTGGAATACCTCTCTGTTACAATACTCCGGACTTCATTCAAAAGTCCGGGAAATGTTATTGTATTTTTCCATCAGGATTTTTAACAGTACCAGCTACAAAGTTTGGTTTCATGCCCAGGAGATGATAACAGGTATATCCTTTATTACTAAATGTAACGGGCAAAATTTGGGAGTGCTGAGTTACGCCTTTATCAAGCCCTTCGTGGATTACAAGCTTACGACCATATGCAAGTTGAAATACTGCATTTGAACATAGACTGTGGTACTCTGCAATGTTTGCCTATTCGATGCAGAATGCGTTAAATATTACGTTGTGTTGTGTTTATGGGCTGTGTGTGTTGTTTGGTTTTGCAAATAAATAGCACGCGTTTATACGACCAAAAACGAATTTGAATCGCATGAGTTGAAACTTGAGAAAATCGGTAGATCTGTTGCCTTTTTATTTGTTGTGGTAAAATCATTGAGTCCTTCCGCCCTAGGTAGAGTGGAAGAGACTAACAGACTCTTACAGGTGGCCTACGATCCAGTTTAAGCTGTAGGAAAGAGACAGAGCTATACAAGTCGTCTAACGTCATCTCTTTCCCACAGTCTAAACTGAATCGCGTTAAGAGTCCATGGTAGGCCACGTGTTGATCCTGGAATTAATATGCAGCCTGTTCCTTCAGTAGTCCTTTATGTTCCAAGGTCAAGATGCCCCACATACACTAGCCTGTTGTGTTTGGACTGCGACTCCAGGCTTGCTCCAACTCGTGGGCATGCGGGCAGCGAGTAGTAGGTAACTCGATGTCCAACCATGAACCATGCCGAGTCGACGGCGCGTCGTGTTTCACGCGCGCCTCAAAGAACTGTCAAAAATTACCCTCTGAGGACCTAAGCCTGCCGGGGTCACCGAGAACGTAAAGGACTTTTGAAAGACAGCGTGGATCATATTCTCAGTACAAGTTTGACAGTCTGAATTTCTGGGTGGGGAGGACTCATTTGATGCATTTTCTATGAAATCAAATCCCACAAAACCTCAAACCTACCTCTGAAAACATCATGACGACCAAAGAACATCTTGCCATGGTATTTCATCTGCTTCCCCTAAATCATCTTGCGTGTATTTGCCTATAGGTTGACAACAGGCATCGCAATGTATCAAATTGAGTCAATATATCAACTGGCAGATAGGTTGGGTACACACAAACAATAAACATTGCTGCTATAATCCATTTGTTACCATAATAAGTGGTTTTAATGCCGAATGAATTATGGCTTATTTTATTAGTCGATATTTGTTGTTTTGATAAATCATTAAAATATGTAAATTAATGTTTGTATAGTTATAGCCTTAAATATGAATTCAACAAAGGGGTATTGAAAATTTAATTATAGTGCTTTTAAATCTAATTAAAATATGATCCATTGTCCAATGATCAACGTTTAAAATGTTTTGACCAGCACCTAGCTGCTGTTATCATACTGGTGCTTGTACAAGGCTCATGTAACCCGCACAAGTGCCTCAACATGCTCAAGATACATGCGCCGTGTACACGCACCCCGCGGGTAACTTGATCAAGTAGGCTTGCGCATGTTACTCGCGCGGGTAAACCGCAAACCCGCACCAACGACGATATAATACTAGACTCCTATTAACAGGCGACCGATGTCTGTCAACACATTAGGCAAAAAAGTCTTATATTCGTCTCATTTCGACCAATCCTGTGAGCCGTAAACATACGTTGAGACAGCACAGACCTTGAGTTAGCCAATCACAATGACTGCCCGTCCCCCTCGCTTACGTAGTACCCCAGCGAGTTGACAGAATAGTTATTGTTCCTTAGATCGTGCATGCGGAGTCTAGTATTATATCGTCGTTGACCCGCACCATTACTTGCGCCGTGTTTAAGCACCGTGCGGGTTACTTGATCAAGTAGCTTGCGCATGTTACTCGCGCGGGTAACCCGCATGTTTACTTGCGCAGGTTACATGCGCCGTGTTAAAGCACCCTTAGTTTTAATCGCAGTCGTGTATATGTTATTATTATTGTGAATATATTATATTCATTAAACTTGTTAATGCCTTAAAATGCCAGTTTATCATCACGCATGTTATTATTATTTATTAACTTACACACCTAACTTTTAGACAAAGCACACTGTCAACTAACAAACACTATACCTACTCAATTAATCATCAGTCGTTACTAGCTTCACAAATTTATAAACTATGGAGTCTGTTTGTTAGCAAATATTGACGTTCCCAAATGAAAGTAAGTTGTAAACTGTTAACTCGACGGTTTGTTTAGGTAGTGAGCTAATTGTGAAGCTGAAACACGTTCTATGAAGATGAGTTGTTTGGATTATTCTCAATTATTTTAGTGTTAATTAATTATGATTGTTATGCCTTTTTTACGCAGTTGAGTCAGTACAAGTCAAATTCAAGTCAAAGTCGAACTAACGACTTTGACGGTCCCACTTTAGTCTCTCAGCTTGATGAGCTATATCAAGCTTTTGATTTTGATTATTTTTCGTGAAGAGAAAGAGACAGTAAATTCTAAAATACTCTCTCTTTTTTTTCTTTTATATATTTATGTACTAGCTGTGCCCGCGACTTCGTCCGCGTGGATGTCGGAATTCAAAAATGTTTTCTTAGTGCGAAGCGCTTAATTTTCGCCTTGTTTTTTATAAATGATAATCGTTTTCATATAAACACTATTATTATTAGAATTTATTTAGATTTTATTCAAGAATATTTAAGCTGTTTGTGATAAACGGCCTCTGTTGTTTAAAGCCTACCTAGCAGCGTTCAAAGCACCCATTGCATTCCCCTCCATCCCGCTCCATCCCGCTCCATCCCACTCCATCCCACTTTATCCCATTACATCCCACTCCATACCACTCCATACCACTCCATCCTACTCCATCCCACTCCATCCCACTTTATCCCACTACATCCCACTCCATACCACTCCATCCCACTTTATCCCACTACATGCCACTCCATCCCACTTCATCCCACTCTATCCCTTCCATCCCACTTTATCCCACTACATCCCACTCCATACCACTCCATCCCACTCCATCCCACTCCATCCCACTCCATCCCACTCCATCCCACTCCATCCCACTCCATCCCACTCGACCCCATTCCATCCCACTCCATCCCGCTCCATCCCGCTCTATCCCGCTCCATCCCGCTACATCCCACTACATCCCACTCCATCCCGCTCAATCCCGCTCTATCCCGCTCCATCCCGCTACATCCCACTACATCCCACTCCATTCCAATCCATCCCACAACATCCCTCGCCATCCCGCTCCATCCCGATCCATCCCGCTCCATCCCGCTCCATCCCACTACATCCCAATCCATGCCACTCCATCCCGCTCCATCCCGCTCCATCCCACTACATCCCACTCCATCCCACTTCATACCACTCCATCCCACTTTACCCCACTACATCCCACTCCATACCACTCCATCCCACTCCATCCCGCTCCATCCCACTTTATCCCAATTTATCCCACAACATCCCACTCCAAACTACTCCACTCCAGTCCACACCATATTTGAATATGTAGTTTTCCTATTCCAAGCTAGATCGCGCTACTGTTCGCGGTGTAAGCTGACCGTAATTTTACTTCTGGTACACTTTGAATTCAAATATCTTTTGATAGACTGATCCGATTTCAATGAAACAAAAACTAAATGTTACTTCAAGTTACGGTCAGTCGTTGTGTATTAAAGTTATCTACATAACTTTCGTACATTTTACGTGATGCCCGAACAAATAAACATACAAACAGACAAACAGACATACAGACAAACAGACAAAAATTCTAAAAATGCTAGAAATGGTTTCTATTGGTTGTCCTTTATAACCCTGGCTATATTTTTTGAGTTTTTTTTTTAATGTACAAAAATTACTTTTCTACAGTTTTATTATATGTATATATGTATAGAATAGGTAGAAAGAATAGATATTCAAGAATTTCTCCCTGACTACCTTTGATTTATTTTTTCATTTTGACTCAGTTTATTTTAGTATCAGTTGAGTAGATAACTTAACCATCGGTGTATCTTTATTAATTTTGAAATGAAGATAAAAAATACCAAACTACATATTTCTACCCAATATTTCAAACATAATATTTTTCCAATCTTTTTTTCTGATTACCAAAATTAATGACCCTTACGCCTAAAACAGCTGAAGTCGAAAATAGCCAAGAAAACTAATACATCATAAGCTAAAGAATTCACTTTGGAAACTTAACGAGCCGAAGTAGATCATCAATTAAAGCGTATGACATACGGCATGGAGATTGTATGAATATTCTGCTGATTCACTGAGGTTGTTGACACCACGTCCTGTCGTTAATCATAGCATTGTCATATGATGCTGTGACGTACTTTGATTGTTTTGGGAAATCTCGGCTTTTAGTGGTTTTGGAGATAGGGGTAATGTGTGGGTATTTCAGTACTTGGCTTTGAATTTTGATTCATTGGAGAGATCTCTCTGTCTCTAAAATTAACACGAGGTTATGGTTTGATTCCCTCTCAGAATAAATATTTGTATTATTTACAAGTACCTACACAGTTGTTGCTTGTCTGGATGTTTGTGTTCTCGAGTTTAAATTTTCATTTTTTGTTTTTAAACGCAGCAGCAGGCCTCCCACTAGGTGGACCGACGACAGCCGATGGATTGAAGTGGCGAATTGTCGTTCGGCGTGGCGGTCTATGGGGGGGCCTATGTTTAGCAGTGGACGTCTTCCGGCTCATGATGATGATGATGATGAAATTTTCTTAATATGGCTTCCATGGTACTGGAGAAATTCTTAAGGTGGGGCAAGGTTTTTAGGTAGGTTCCTAGGTTCCTGTGGGGTTCGAAAGAGAGATAGGTACCTGGAATAAATCTATATTTTATCAGTAATAGTTGAAGTTCCTTGTAAATTGGTGACTTTTTACCATCATCAACCAATATAAAAATAAAATATTATCCCAATATTCATAAAAGATGAAAATATTCAATAACACTTTCTAAACACACAAGATGATACTGAAAGTATCAAACTCGTCACACAAAATATAACTCTACTAGCACTTCGCCTGCGACTTCGTCTGCACGTGTTTCTAACTTCAAACTCAGTGAATTTAAATGCGCACTCACCCTCGTTAAATACATTATTCTATCGGTACATTTCTGGATCTAAAAATAAACATCATGGTAATATTATCACGATATTCATTATTGACATGTAGAGCGTTCGCCAGGCTTATTCGTTTTTGATGGCCAACGACACTCTAAAAAAGAAAAAGTTCTTTTTCAACTCAAAAGAAACTCAAAGAACTATAGAATGCAAAAAACAAGATGTGAAAATAACAACTCTAAAACTACTTATAAACACATTTTACTTCACCGATAAAATGAAAAATAATTTCCTGAAAAATCCGTTGACTTCTCCTTCCGGCGTGAGTTTCGTGTTTCGTGGTACACGACAAACTCCTTGGTAGCAACTTTCAGCGGTGTGACTTGGCCGCAAGCCAAAGTTATGGCTTTCATACATTTTAAATGCGTTTTGATAAGGTCTTGGGCGACTTAACTTAAGATTTGAGTCAGTGCGAGGCAGAAACTCTGAGCTTCTAAGTCACTTATCTGCTTTCAACGTATTCCTTAAACAAGGTCTTTTAAAGGCAGATTAAGGCGAGGTTGCACTACTTTTTAAGATTTCCGAACGTCTGAAAGTCTCATGAACTATGATATTTTTAATTTAAAAAAAAATCATTTTATTAAAGTTGAACATATCCTCAAGTAAATCGTATAATAGAAATACGATTTGGAATAATTGGCTCGATATAAAAAAATGTCATACGGAAAGCTGCTCTTTTTTAAAGCTTGCGTTGTTCGAAAGAGTCACCTTGCCTTTGGAACGCAAAGGAATATTGAAGGAATGGGGTGGGTTTTAGTCTGTGATTCTGACTTTTGCGCCATATCCAGAGTAGGAATGGACATTTTGATGATTTTCCAACAATCCAATAAGAGTCCACACTTTTGTATTTCTGCTTACTTTTCAATAATTAAACAACGATTACGGGAGGAAGTGGCCATAGGCAGGTTATGTCTGCCGCAGAACCGATGATAGGTGGACTAGGAGGGTTCTTGAATGGAGACCGCGTGTAGATAAGCGTAGGGTCGGACGCCCCCTGGGAAGATGGACCGATGACCTGAAGAAGGAGGCTGGCAGTGCCTGGATGAAAAAATCTGGAGATCGTGGGGTGTGGCGCTCCCTTGGAGAGGCCTTTGTCCAGTAGTGGACTGCAATAGGCTGAAATGATGATGAGGGGAAGTAAGCCTAAGGCGGGTAGCCCGCTTAAAACGGTTTCGTTCTTTCTAATGAGAATGTGTGCGTGCAGGACGCGTCACCCCTCCCTATGAGGAGCCGCGTCCTGCACGTTTCGTCGACATATCTGTACCCTTAACACAAGTTTTCAGTATTTGATACATAAAGTAAACTGAAACTTTGACAATTTCAATTTGACAATTTTCAAGGAAAAAATTAGTTCTTTCTTCGCAGACCAGAGGCACTTTTCCAATTTTTCATACAAGAAACGCTGTAAATACTGTAAAGTAAAAGAGTGAACATTTGTGCTAAGGGAACCAATACCTTAGGTATTACAAGACGAATAGTTCAGTACTGGTTCAGTACTATTCGTCTTGTAATACCTAAGGTATTGGTACTAACTAAGCGTCTTGAGTGTCATGCAAGTTTTTATGATTATTACAAACAAAAAAAACAGCATTCTACCAGGACGTCATATAAGTGCATAGACTAAAATATCCTATGATAATTTGAACCTTACTAACGGTATAACATTTGTGACCATACTATTAACATGTACCTACACGGAAGAATCAACTCGTGGGTATTGTACATTAAAATTGATTGCGAACGAATTAGGGAAAGGTTCCAATAATAATGAAAATAATGATCACACAGAGATTACAAACATTTTGTGGCTAAACGATAGCCGTATGGCCACAGCCTAAGCGGAGCTTAGTGCAAACAGTTAATTTTACAGCAAATAACCCTTAATTTAATGTAATGTGAATACGATACGATTTGTTAAATAAATTGGTTTCATGTTACTAAAATCGCATTTAGTTAATACTCGAATGAAAAGTAAATAGCGCGTTCGTTGAGTGGTCAAAATATTAATTGTATTTATTACGACAAGTTATTGCTGCGATATGTTTGTTCATCGTTAAATATGTTAACGTTATAGCTAATATTTTTGTAGTTTAATGCGAAAATGTCGGACAAAATCCAATGATATAAATTTTTAAACTGACATGGTTACTAAGGCTATCATTAGAATTTATGAGACGGGGTATTATTATTTGTTTTATATTTTTTATTTTATATTATTTATATTCCATGATTATTATTTGTTTTGAATTTTACATACATTTTGGCACTGTTACAAACGTCATGATCAGATACTGAACCCGTGTTCTAATCTAATAAATTTTAAAAATATGTTTGTCAATTATATTCCTCTACATTTACAGAATGCTAATTTAAAAATGCAATTCTAGTGTTTTAGACCGACTTGTTTAGAAAATTATTTTATCAAAGAAAATCCAGATAAACTTCCTATTTTAAATCCTAAAAATAAATCCAACAGTGCACCAGTTGCAAGAAATCTCGCTCCAATATATCGAGGCAACTTTGCCAGAAACAATACAAACACCCAGCTTCCGTGTCTAACAAGCAAACAAAAACAAATACTGGAAAAACTAAAAACAAAACAAAAACTTACTTATCCTCTTCGCAATTAATTTTGCAATTACGAAAATCTTAGCAAAAAGACTATATTTTAATTAAATTTCGCTCAAACAATGAAATCTGCACAAAGCGTTAATGCTTAAATTCTGAAATGAATTACACATTTAAATCCTATGAGAACAATGCACTATTTTGTTCCACTACATTGCAGAGGAATGAATCCGAACAATTTAATACAACCACCCTCATTTCTATATCAACTAGGCTGGCCATGAATCAATGTCAAATACAGGACGCGTTCCAACGCAACTGTCAAATAAGTTATGCGTAATTTCACGTGAAATATAATTTCGGTATAGATGTAATCTAGGGTTGGTGTAATTTTGCCGAAGAACTTTACTGTGTGTTCGTTTTAAGGTTAACAAGTCTTTGTATTGACAATTTTATGTAGCTGAAGTATTTTCTGAAAAGAAATAGAGGTCGGGTTGGATTTTCTGTATAACTTTTGTCTGAACCAATTTGATGGATCGAATTCGCACTTTTCTCTTTGCATAGATTTCTATCGGTAAAATCGATTTTATCAATGGTTGATAGAATTAAAACACTGACTTTCTTTTTTACATAAACAATACCAAAATTAATGTGACCGAATAAGACGGTGTTTGAAACAATAAATAATACATTTTTATACATGTTTATCTTCATCTTCCTGTCCTTATCTCATTTTGCTTGAGGTCGAAGCATAATTTTTTTTTTCTTCCTTTCTCCCTTGTTAGACGTCAAAGCATCATTTACTCTTTAACGTTCAGAATATATCATTTATCATACAATAAATGTTTTAATAAAATAAAAATTTAGTCACGACAATTGTTCATTTACAATAGATAAATAATTATATCGAATATAACAACAAATATAATTTGTAAAACCCTAATATAATTACTTTATAGCACAATATTATAACAAACGCCTACAAATTCACTATCCATAATGAATCCTACACGGACATTCATTTGAACAATAGCTTTGTGGTCACCCTACAAATTTAATACCCCACTGTCCGTAACAGAATTGATTCAGAATACAAGGGTGACAATAATCTAACGTATAGCGACATGGCCAATATAAATTGACCTAGCTATTCTGAACCGGAATTTCATCCCAATGTATTACAGCTGCAACATAAAAGGGGCAGGGATCAATTTATGCTGGTTTAAATTATGACTGTGACATAAATGATAGACCACAAATTGTTAGTGCTTTTCATTAATTATTATTTTGATGGAACTTATTAGTCATTATTTATATTAATTATTTTGTTGTTCGGTTTTCATATTGTATGAACCGCGTCGCTCACAATAAGTCCGTGGACTGCATTTATAATTATGTATTATTATTTTGTTTCAGTTCAATTGATATTTATTTGTGTGCCATCATCTATTTATTTTGTGGAATCAATTGATGAGATTAAAAAAGATTCATAATAAAAAAGGGCAAAAAAAATTGCTTGAATTCTTACAAAGACATCAACAGTAAAGCACAGAACGTGAAAAAACTCCGACTGTGAAGAATTTCACACTCCTTTTTATTGATTTTTCATTAACGCATTAAAATTATGACATTTCTTAGACGTAATACTAATAATATATAACGTGTTATCAGTAAGGAAACATTTATATAGGGTGACTGGTAATTAGTGCACGATACTTAAACACGTGATTGTGCTCATGATAACAAACAACTTTTATTATAGGAACAAACCTGAAAACGCGGAAAAAAAATCAGCCGTTCAGTACATTTATGTTTGTTTAATGTACTGAACAGCTGATATTTTTTTCACGATTTCGGGTTTTCAGGTTTGTTCCAATAATAAAAGTTGTTTGTTATCATGAGCACAATCACGTGTTTAAGTATCGTGCACTAATTACCAGTCACCCTATATTTAAGGAGAAAACTATTCAGATAATTTCCACAGGATTGAGTATGTAAAAACACCACTAATAAATCAAATTTCGTATTTATGTATGTTAATTTTATTCCAAAAAGAAAAAAACTAATAAATTGTCTAAAAGTGCACGTCACTCCGGATTACGCAGTTTTAGGGACCATTTTATGCCTTTATGATGCCAACATGACAAGCTATAAAATTAATCCTTGATAAATTATTAAAACTGTCCCTATTTATTCTTTACACCTCACACCGTACCTCCTGAACAGTTTCCTACTTTATTTCATGTGGAATAGAGTCTCAAATTCCGCCAGCTGTGTCTCGAGCATCATTCTACGTACGAATTTAGGGTCGAAACTACATTAATACATTAATAGATGTACATGTAAGACCCCGTATTGTTGCAAAAAGCGAGGGGAGTGGCTTATTACAATTTTAAATGAACCTTAAGTTATGCAAATGTTAAAAGGTATTTTGTGGGGAATTGGATACAACTGGCGTATCGGAGAATCTAATTTGTGTGCATTTAATTCATGTACGAGGTTTTTTTTGCACCATTTGATAAGATTTTGTGAGTGATAATAAAATAATTGAGATGTCGATCTAGCCTACCATGAACTCTTAAAGCGTGAGTCTTTAGGCTGTGGGAAAGAGATGGCGCTAGACGACTTGTATAGCGCTGTCTGTTTCCCACAGCCCATTTGATAAGATTTTGTGGTTGATAATAAAATAATTGGGATGTCGATCTGGCCTATCATGAACTCTTAAAGTGTGAGGATGGCATTAAGAGCTCGTGGTAAGGCCTTTGATAACATTACATTATAAGCAAATTGACCAATTATCTTCTTGTTTACGTGTGAGGATTTGGTCACACTCTGGTGTAAGAATTAGTTAAGTCACCTCTAGAATCAGCAGACGATCTCCGGCCACCGTAGGCACGGGCATGCGGGCAGCGAGCAAAGGGCAACTCGCTGCACGACCATGGACCAAGCCCAGGTCGACGGCGCGTTGTGTCCGACGCTCGCCTCAAAGAGCGTCAGCATAATGACAGGGCCAAAGCCTGCCGAGGTCGCGGTATTATTTCTTTACCGTGACCCCGGAACATAACAGGCTACTGAAGGACACCTTGGATTTTAATCAGTAGAAGTCTGACAGTCCCTCCCGCCCTGCCCGGGGCGGGAGGGCTCATTTAATGATTATAAAACGCAAAAAAAGTCACCTCTAGAATTCCTACTTACCTACTAAGTATACATTAAGTCCAGATTTCCTCACGATGTTTTCCGTCACCTATGTCAGTGATGTCCAAGATGAAAAAGATGACGATGAACGATTAAAAAGACACATTAGTACTTGCTGGGGTTGATCTCGCAACCTCTTGCTTGAGGAGCGAGGTGTTAAATCATCAAGCTATCAAGACTTCTTTCTTTCTTATATCTTAAATAGTGCTATTGGAAGCCTGGAGCTACATATGTAATGATGATAATCAATTAAAGTTTGAACAACCATCATGATCATCTGCCTAGCCTTTGTACTTGTTCACGTTGGAACGCGCGGGCGCGGTGGCGGGTGCGGTCGCGAAGACGTGGCGGGTTCGTGTTCACATTGGCCGCCAGGCGTTTGCGCGGGTGAGATTCTAGCGACAAGTTCAAACTGGTTGAACTTACCTGACGTCGCGAGTGAATCGCGTGCTCCGCCGCTAGTTCGACGTGAACACACACAAACATCTCACGCGTTTGATATTGACGCGAGCGGCGCGCGCGCGCCAGTCGCTAGCTTGCCCGCTACTTACACCGCACGTGCGTTTCGTACGTGAACACTTGGATATTACGCCATAATTATGTTTGATATTTCGTGACCGCGCCCGCCACCGCGCCCGCGAGTCAACGTGAACAAGTACTTTTTCCCAACTATATTAAGGTCGGTTACATGGAGCGACTGCCTGTCTGAACTCCACAAACCAGTTAACTGGGTAATACGGTACTCCATGGTAAGACTGGTTGTCAGACTTTACGGCATCTGACTTACAGTAACGACTGTCAAAGATCTACAAATGACAGCCGGGACTAACAGCTTTACGTACTTTCCGAGGCACGGAGGAAACTCTCTATGACAGATGGTCACTTATCCACAGACCAACTTCGGCAAGCGAGGCTTAACCCAGAAGATTGGCCCTCCTAAAGTTTGAACAACAACATCACCAATACTAGAACATACCCTTTGCTGTAGTAGACAGAGAGACACACAAAAACGTCAACACATTTGGACGTCAGAACATCCGCTTGTATGAACAATTGAAAATTCACAAGATCAAAAGAAGTATGTAAAAACTTTAGAAGGTGGCATACTCAAACTGAGTATGACTAAAGAAGTATTCTACTTCCTACTACTATTATAAAGGCGAAAGTTTGTATGTATGGATGTATGGATGTTTGTTACTCTTTCACGTAAAAACCGTTGAACGGATTTGGCTAAAATTTGGTATACAGATAGTTTATAACCTGGATTAACACATAGGATAGTTTTTATCCCGATTTTATGTTCCCGTGGGATAATTTTCGAGTTGTAGCGGGTGAAGCCGCTGGCAACAGCTAGTATATTATAAATGCGAAAGTTCGTGAGGATGAATGTATGTGTATGTAGGTATGTTTGTTACTCTTTCACGCAATAACCGCTGAACGCTTTTGGTTAAAATTTGGTACACAGATAGTTTATAACCTGGATTAACAAATAGGGTAGTTTTTATTCCAATTTTACGTTCCCGTGGGGAAATTTTCGAGTTGTAGCGGCTGAAGCCGCTGGCAACAGCTAGTACTTAATAGAGTAGAAAGCATAAAACGTACATCTAAAGTGAAAAGAAGTCAAACTAAGACATTTCACTAACAGTTTTCCGAACGTCGCTTCTTCACGTATAGTCAAACTTTCTATCGACGCAATTAACTAAATGTTAAGTCACAAAATAGATAAGTACAGAAGGTCATTTCCACAAAAAGAGTTGAAACAGGCGCACAGAAAAGCGTTTACATTATTACTATTAGGGCAAAATACATGCAAATTATTACCTTCTAAAAAGGCATAAATTCATCCTCACATTGAGAATTTGCAAAACAAGTAACACGAATTTTTCGCAACATTTCAGTAGTGACGTGGACTCTATGACAGTCATGAATTGGCTTATTAAACTCGCTGATGAAGCATGTTCATCATCATCGTCATCAGCCTATAATGTTCCCACTGTAGGAACACAGGCCTCCTCTCTGTGAGAGTTAAACATGTTCATGTAAGTGTGCAATTTCGTTCGTTGTGTGCAAAGAGATTTATTTAAAAGAACCTATAGAGCTGGCATTGGGAAAATTGTCATACAAAATTGTTGATGCCGTCAGTAGCACTATCTAGCGTTGCATAGCAACGCGACTACCAGACTGAGCGACTTATTACCTATTGGTAAAAAGTTTTGGATCACAACTTTTTTCGTGATATCCCGTCTATTGCTCGTATATAGTTGAATGTCTTTGGTTGTGTGGAACTAACCTTCTGTACACGTCCGTGTAGTGTCGAAATGACACAACATGACAACTTTACTCGTTGGGAATTAGTTGAATACATCTCTAATGAATGTGCTTGTTTATCTTGCTACACGGGCGATTGCGGCGTGAGGGTAGTAATTAAATTATGTAGGTGTACTTCTATGATTTAGTAGCAGTTGATTCTGAAGATTTTTGGTTTATTCCTAAATCTGTTACAGGCTTTGATATAACCTGGAAAGCTTCTCAGAGTCGTGGGAACGATCCCACGACTCTCTCCTTTAAATACGAATTTAAAGGACACAGTGGCCCTGGAACGTAAAGGGCAAATGAGTATCAGTTGATTGAAGAGCAGTGAGAGTGACAGTTCCTTTGAAATTTTATTACCGTCATATCTTCGTCAATGTTGTCATACTAACTAAATCATTTATTTATTTGAAGAAAAATACGGATCAACCATTTTTTATAATTTAACTAAAGGACCAATTCGATCTTTCTGATTCGATTTTTCTTTCTTTCATTCACTTTCAGAGTTTAACTTGATTTCTTTACAACATGTTTTAAAGTTTAAACACCAAATACGAAACCTATCTATCTATATATATAAAATTCAAAACTGACTGACTGATCTGACAACGCACAGCCCAAACCGCTGGGCCTAGAAACTTGAAATTTGGCATAAGCCCTCCTTATACCACGTAGGTGAGCACTAAGAACGGATTTTGTGAAATTCGGCCCCTAAGGGGTGGTTTTTGGGGTTGATAGTTTGTATGAAACTTCGTTATTACAGGTGCTAGGAACTTCAAGGTTTGCAAGAGCTTTCTTTTTAGGACGTAGATGGTCACCATGACGGGATTTTGCGAAATTCGAACCCTGAGGGGTTTGTTTTTGGGGTCGATAGTTTGTATGAAACTTTTTTAATACAAGTGCTAGGCGTCTCAAATCTTGCATGATGGTACTTTTTAAGATGTAAATGCTCACCAAGGTGGTAATTTTGAGAAGTTCGATCCCTAAGGGGTTGTTTTTGGGGTTGATAGTTTTTAGACTTAATTTTTACTTAAGGCTTATTTTTGCACGTAAATGATACTAAAGACGGGATTTTGTGAAATTCGACACTTAAGGGGTTGTTTTTGGGGTTGATAGTTTGTATGAAACTCTGTTACCACAAGTGCGAGGAGCCCCAAATTTTGCACCGGGTTCCTTTATAGGACTTAAATGCACACCATGGCGGGATTTTGCAAAAATCGACACCCGAGGGGTTTGTTTTTGTGTTTGATAGTTTGTATGAAACTTTGTTACTACAAGTGCTAGGCGTCTCGAATTTTGCGAGGGGCTTATTTTAAGACCAAAATGTGCACTAGGACGGTTTTACGAAATTCGACCCCAAAGGGGTTTTTTCGGGGTCGATAGTTTGGAGACTCAAATTTTGCAAAAGAGATTCTTTTTTGGGCGTAGTTGCGGGTGTTTTGTGAACATAGACACCAAGGGGTTGATTAAGGGGTTGATATTTTGAATAAAACTTCGTTTCTACAAATGCTAGGAGTATTTTTTGCAAGGTTTTTCTTTTATCACGGAAATACACCAGGGCACTGTTTTCTGAAATTCTACCCCTAAGGGGCTGTTTATGGGATTGACAGTTTGTATGAAACTTTATTGCTCCAAATGCTAGGAGTTTCACAGCATGGGCGTTGTTTTAGGACCTAGGTTCCCACTAAAACAGAATTTTACAAGTTTGACCCCTTAGGGGTTGTCTTTGGAGTTTGTAATTAGGGGACTCTACATTGAAGGGGGTTTCTATTTTGGATACAGATTCTTACTAAGAGAGGATGATACGAAATTCAACCCCTAAAAGTTTGTATTGCGGTTGATAGTTAGGAGTCTTAACGGCGTATGGTCAAGCGAAAGCATCGTTTGATGAGTCGGAAAAGTTGCCACGCACCGCCACCAGCAGGCGCCTGTATCGCAAAATTAACGCAATCCAAAGTTTTATGAATTTCATTTCGTCAACTTCGACATTTCATAAAGTGTTCCCCTTACGCAAAATACATGTATTACTCTAGAAGAAATATTTTGATATAAGGATATCGAAACATTTACTAAAACAAAATGATAGAAATCTTTATTGATGTGGATTAATATTTTGTGAATATTTTTATCATTCACAGTCTTAAATTTATTTTATAACATTTTGATGTCCCGAGATTACGAACAAAACTACTATTTTGGTAGAAAATTCATGATAATTGGCATACCTTACGAAAGTGACAATACCCATTATCGTTAAGCCCCAAACACACGCGCGCACGGGCAAGGGCATGTGTTTTGTGTTCCACGCGCGCCTGAAAGAGTGTCAGCACAATGGCAATGACGGGGCTCTCTTTTAGAGGGCCTACCTGGGTCGTGGGCTAGCGAATACCATGACCCCAGAACGTAAAGGGCTATTGAAAGACATCGATTTTAGTAAGTATTCCGAGTCTGACAGTCCCTCCCGCCGTGCCCTGGGTAGGAGGACTCATTCGATTATTTTAGCACTCTAAAAAAAGCCCCAAACACACGCTCCTTTTATTAACGTGCGGTCACAAAGCTGGTTGCGTGATATCTTTATATGTTCGAGAGTGGAAAGTTAAGGGTGCTTGACACCCTGTCCTCCACCATCTGGTGTTCGTACTAATTTTTGATGCATTTTGATGTAATGACAAACACTAGAACAATTTGATGTCACCTCTTTATAATTAAATCTTCATTCTATACTATCTTATCTGCAGTACTTTTTTTGGGACAATGTTGTAATAATCACTTTTCTGATAAATCGACGCTGTCCTTCAATAGCCCTTTCTGTTCCGGGGTCACGGTAAGGAAATAAACCAAATCAATAGGCCAAATCCCGCGACCCCGGCAGGATTTGGCCCTCTGAGAGGGGGGCCCCGTCATTATGCTGACGTTCTTTGAGGCGCGCGTGGGACACACGGGGCATGGTCCATGGTCGGGCAGCGAGTTGCCCTTTACTCGCTGCCCGCATACCCGCGCCTACGGTGGCCGGAGATCGTCTAGCGACGTCCGTCGCCGTGGGCTTCACCACCGCGGGTGGGGCGGAGGGAGGACACTGTCCTCTCTGGCTCGCGGCCCGCCTCCTCCTTCGCAAGCATTACTGCTTCGCAGAAGGAGGCCTGCTTCCTTCTTCTGTGCGCGAGAGGTCTTCGCCTATCGCAACCGTGAGGACACGTCGGTGCTCTGCCCAAGCTGGACAGTCTTGCACCGTATGCTCCACCGTGTCCTCCGGGCGATCTTCGCAGTGGTGACACCCAGGCGTTTCCTCCTTTCGCATCAGACATAGGTACCTCCCGAAACTTCCGTGTCCGGTGAGTACCTGCGTCAAGCGGTGAGCGGAGGTCAGGACGCCATGACTTCTCTCCAGCCACTCCTCAAAGAGGGGTCTTACCGCCGCAATTGCGGCGTGCCCGGATAAATGAAACCCTTAGAGATATTATCTATCGACTCCAAAAGCATGAACCCAGTACTGATCTTCTTTTACTCCAAAGTAATAAATAGAGCGAGAAGCAACTTGTACCGAACACGCGGTGAGACAGCAATGACCACCGATTTTTCATCATAGGCGATATTTAACAAGGCGGTGGGTGCTATGCCTTATTTGTAGTTGACAAGTAATTTTGAAGTATTCAAAATGACAACAGCAGTTTTCATTTAATTTATTTTAATCCTGTTTCTTAGAAATTGTTATAAATCTGTGACGAAACTAAATAAATAATAATAAAAGTGAAGTGCTTCTTATCCTATATCGCAATTTGATACGATTAGAAGTTATTTTCAGTTACATATTATCTCAAAATGTTGACTGCAAATCAATGCATTTATCATTAGTTCATGTGAAATGGTATTTAGATGCATAAAGATTAGATGGGAGGAGGATGGACACAGAGGAACCATCCGACAACAATAGTACGATATCACGATAGCATTGATATAATATCACTGTGAGTAATTTATTATATTGATAGGAACAATTTGTAATTTATAGAATCATACGTATTCTAACATTTCCCTTGTTTGCTCAGTAGGGGTCGTCAGGAATTTCCTGCGTTGATTTTCAGTAAGTTTGGTTTATTTTATTCTTTATTTATTCATCAAAATAGTGTGTTATTTAAAATAGAAAGTTTACGTGACTTATTTACAGTCATGTCCGTTTAATCACGTCCCATTGAACACAGCGGAACATAGTTTTGAATAATCTATAAGCCTACGTATCATTCGTCTTTATTTTCTCGATCTTTTTATCCGTGCCAATTTTATTATTACGAAAATCTGACAGCCGCGATCTGAAAAAAAGTGTCGCAGGTCTAGCCTGTAAGAGCCACGCTGGCTGACTGATTCGTCAAGGAACGAAAGTGATGACACTACTTTTAAAAGGCAAAAGATGAGAGGACGATAGTGGATGTGTGCTCAGAATAAAACGGCGTATGTGCCCAAACATATTGGCGTCTTTTTATGAATTAAAATTGTTATTAATTGAAAAAATGTCTTTACAGAATTTAGACACTAGTATTTTATACAATTTAAAACAACATCCTTTCAATAACTCATATTAGTTATTCCATAAAGTCCAAAAAATAAATTAGATAGACCGAACTTTGCATTTTTTTTGTATCGAGAAAATTTAATTGAATCGTGTTTTCAACTTTGTGAGAATTTAGATCATATAGTCAATAACTATATTCCAAGTTGTAAGATCTGTAGTCCAGATATGTACGAAGAAAAGTAAAAAATAAAAACCGTATTTTTACTGACCTATCCCCTTAAATTTTTAGGACCTAGGTGTTACCTAAGACGCAATATTGCGGGTTGATAGAATTTTTGTTAAATGATAATGATAAATGATAATGATAAATGATAAATGATAAATGATAAATGATAAATGATAAATGATAAATGATAAATGATATTTATTTTGCAAGTTGGTTATAAAAAACACTTTTACACGTCATCGATATTTTTAAAGCTAGATGGGGCCGGTGTTTCGTACCTGACTACTCTGAGAAGAAACAGCCGAAACAAACTCAGAGGTCACAGTCTCTTTTAAAGTCCAGACATTGTTTTGTTCATCTCATACGAGGACCATGCGGGTGTCTGAGATGGTCTTTTGAGGAAAGAGCAACAACACAGCAGCAAATATTGATTTCGTTTTTTCCAACAGTATCCCATTTAGAGGGATGCCGAGACTAGAAATTCACAAAGGCAAAGTTCGGAAATCACGCGGACGAAGTCGCGGGCGTAGTGCTAGTTATTTATAAATTCTTCCCATAAACCACAGCATAACAAAATCTAGTAACCTAAAATCTAAATCGTCAAACCATTCGAAAATTCGCGATCACGTACCAACAATTAGATAATCGAATTATTGGACAGCAAAGCTTTAATATTGGACCATTTGTGCATGCTGCACACAATACGTGAACACGGGACAACTGTCGGTGGTCGTGGATACAAAAGAACAGTAGTTACACTCTGCTGGCGGATTAGTTCCGCTCAGCAATGTTATACTGGATTTGCATAATAGTCTGTGGGAATTTGGGTGTTAATTCAAGTATGGTACTGTTGTTGGTAAAATTTTGTGTGTATATAAAGAAAACTATTGATACAATTAATAAATGTTGATTTATAACTACAAAATAATTTGAATAGGACTTGGCTTCTATGAGATCTCAAAACTTTTTACGATGGAAAGACTGCATCGAGAGACTTGGCATTTTTTTACAGTTAATGTTTTTGGTGGGTTTAATTTTTTTGTAGTTTCGATTCTAGAGTTATTTCATAGATTTTTGATACACAAATCCTAGATAATATGGAACCTAGCCAGATCAATTTTTCACTCTTATGTCAAACATTGTCATTGTTAGAGCCGTTTTCATCAACGAGAAAGTAAAAATTATTTTAGGTTTTGTTTTGACTTTAATAAATCCTCAACACAGAGTTTCAGTTTCAGCGAAAAACCCCAAATCCGCCGTTTTAATTACTCACCGTCACCCCAAAAATTCAATACAAAACGATTTCTCAGTAAATATCAGCGCTTTTCATCGTATTGTAGCGTTGTTGTCGCCAGGTCTTATGCAAATCCAGCTTAAATCGCTGCAAGCCGCTGCAAATCGTCATTGTAGGAGTGCAGAGTTGTGTTAGCATTACCGTCTTTAAAGGTAAGCGTCCACAGGTCCGCATCGTACGTATCGGACGCATCGCATCAAACGGATTAATTAGACTGCGTCCGCTGTATCGGCAGCGATCGGATTGCCGACGCGATTATCAGCTATCGGATTGCTGATGCCACCTGATGTCATCTGATCGGCATTCCGTATGACGTCATCGGTACGCATCGCATGTAGGCATTGCCGATGAGCCGTCCGTACGATGCGGATTAGTGGACGTAGTTATATGAGTTTTAAAACGAGGCACACTAAAATCCGTTGCGTACGATACGTCCAATACGTGAGATGCGGACCTGTGGACGTTTACCTTAACCGTGAATGTAATGTTCAGCGGCTTTTAAAACAATGTAAGAGATTGAATGTGTGTTTAGATAGATTGCGAGTGTGGTATTTAAATGGTAGATAAATAGTTATTCAGCGATTGTGCGCTGGAAATAGCACGAATGTTGTTTTAGGGAATTGCTAGAGCGATATCTCGGTTGTTCATAATTGCATTTTAAAATGGAACGGGTTTTAATATGTTGGTCTGACTGCCCAACCAACATTTTGACGCTAATTTCCACCTCTGTTATAGTTTGTATTGGTTTAACGGGTGTATAAAAGCGCCCAGTAAAACTTTTGTTTATTCAATGGTTATGACTATAACTAAATAACTCATCAAGATGAGTAACAGTAACAAGAATACATAATATGACTAGGGTAGGTATAAAAGATAAAAGCTGAACCACAGTAACACTAGGGGTAGTAACTTCAAGTAACAATAAGTACCTAAGGTAATAGTTAGATTTCTAATAAGTCTCACTATTTTCAAGTGTTCTTAAAGAGTGCTAAGTAAATGTTTTATACCACCTAACTTGCCTAGGAAACGTATTATTACTTAAGGAGGTATAAACGGTACAGTCGCAACCATCATAGCACCTGCTTTTATAAATTCAAGTAACAGAAATGACTAAAAGTAATATTATAGTTTGTTATAACTCTTCCTACCGACAAGAGCTCTTGAAAATAGTTAGCAAAATATTTTAATTGCAACTTATTTACAGCTACTTAATTGAGTAATCAGAAACCCCTATTTATGATAGCAATTGGTATTATGGAGTTATTTTTAGAGCCCTAATCGTTACAGTGGGGTTCAAATTTACTTTTATGTTATTCTAAGCCATAATAACACGGAATTTAAACATTGTAACTCTTTAGCATTTAATCTCAATTTTACATATTTATTCCCTTTTTTTGATGGAAGGGTTTTATCGATTGAAAAACGTAACCCTAAAATACCACTACTTTTGCATCTAAGTCGAACCATTATAGAACCAAACCTCCTAAACTTGTACTCTTATTACCTTTAAAACCCTATTCTGGTATAACAAGTGCAACAATAGTTCTAACTACAGCCCATCCAGTACTTCTTGTTCATTAATAGTAATAATAGGAACCTAGGATAATAAGGAGTAGACACCATTCTAAATCAAACATAACCTAAAAATAAATAAAAAATAAATTGTTTAAAACCCTTTATTTTGTTTAATTTTCTCATTTTAAAACGCAACATATTTACTACAATACACAATGAATGTAAAAGACACAGCCAATATCCTGTTTTTATCTAAATTTAGATTGAGTGTATGCCCTGCATGATAAAATTCAATTTATTTTTACTTTAAATATCACTTATTTTTAAGGCCCTGCAAAATTGAGATGCAAAACATATATTATTTTCTCAACAAAGTAACCCTCGCAATAAATTTTAGCCATGTGATAAAGAAATCAAACTTGATTCACCGAGTTATTGACAATCCGTAACTTGAAGTTCACTTAATTTCACCTCCTTATTACCATCATTTTTGAGAAATAAAGTAACACTTTTGGAACTAATGTATATGCAAAACAATAGAAAACGAAAACACGCTACAGCCCTGAGTTGCTAGTCAACTCTGATCAAGATACATAAAGCAAATCCAAGAAAAAAATGGACCTAAAAAAGAACTAATATGTTACTACATATTTTATACCAGTAGATTTCAGAACTTGTGTACCACCTATAGTTTTTATTATAACCATAATACAGACTTTAAAGTGCTTCAGGTAGCTAGATTTATATTATACCACCATTATAGATACAAGAAATTGTTTGCCACTAACGCCACCCTATAACTATTATGTAACTCTCAGTGTTAAAAGAGTGAGCATTAAAATCTTTATATTACTTATAGCGCTATAAGACGTGGGCCCAATCGAGAGTTTGTAAGGGGTTAGAGCGTGCTCTAACTCCAATTGCTAAAACCATTGTATGACTCTTGCTTGCCAAATGCACTTTTAAATAACTCTTTTATCACCAATTCTTATTACCAAAATGCTAGTTGGGTGATAGTTTATAGTTTTAGGAAACTGGGAATAATTTGGGAATTGTTTTTGTATGAGTTTTTTTATTTCTTAATTATAATGTCTTTATCTATAAAACATCTGAAAGTACTTACTTTAAAGAAGTAGCTCAGAGACGAAAAAGAGGGTGTTAAAAATTATTTTCAAAGTTTTACCTACCTACTTCTTTAGCAATATTTGCGAGAATTTCTTTAGCAAAAAGAATTCAATTTAGTATTACATAAATACTTAATTAATTTTATTTTAACCGCATCGTAAGTACGTATTGTTTAGTCTCTCCGTTCCTACGCTATGTCCAAGATAGAAAGGGTTGTTGTAAGTGCCCCACAAAAATAACTCCCCACGAAAAAAAGTAGGTATAATTATTTATAAATTAGCCGAAGGTTTTTGTTTTATTTAATTTTGATTATTGTACAATCGACAAAGTGGAATCATGACCCATTTTGACAACAAATCGTTTGAATCCGTCAAATTGACAAAGATCAAAGTCGTTACCATGGATATGTATGTTTACGCAAATGTGGACCTAATTGTATTTGAATGTCTGTAGGAAAATAACCTTATGGTGGGTCATAATTCCACTAGGTCGATTGTACATTCGACACATTTTTTCCGCACGAGGATAGCAAAACAATTAAATAATTATAAGATCCAGCACAAAACTACTGAAAACGAGGAAACAAACTGAACAAAAAGTACTAGGGAACAGGATCATAACTTTTTTCGAGGGGAATATTTTTTGTGGCGAACTTAAAACGACCCGATAAAAATTATTTACTTCTGTTATAAATGAGAGACTAAAAACGATTAAATCAATGCCCCATTTATGACACAAACCTACCATTTAAATAACAACCACAAAAAATACACTATCGTCTCCCCAAGCAACCAAACTATAAATAATCTAAAAACGCGACACTTCTCGTTTAACAAACAATGGGACCAACCCTCAAACGCGTTGTGACAAAATGTGGCACGTGACAAAAGTGTGACGACAAAACTGTGACCAAAGATAGTACGCTATAAATTATGTTCAGTTGCCGTGTGCACATTGAAGAGTGCTGCCAATGATAGACGAAGTGAGCCGAGCTAATAATGATGGTCAGTGTGTTTGTGTGTTTAAAAGGCGACTGGCCTGTTGGTGTAGTGGTTAGTGACCCTAACTGCTAAACCGGGGGTCGTGGGTTCGATTCCCACCCAGGACAAATGTTTGTGTGATGAGCACGATCATTTGACGATCATTTGCTCTGTGTCTGGGTGTAACTTATCTATAATATGTATGTATTTAGCATTAAATAAATTGTTTATCAGTTGTCTAGAACCCACACAAGCTCTGCTTAACTTGGTACTAGATGGCGTTGTGTGATAGTTGTGGAATATAAAAAAGGAGCTCCAATTACGCGAGCATTTACTTGTAATGTAAAGTTACAGATTCGAACATTATTCATCAGCGAGCGAAGACAATCGAGCATTACAATGCACACCTTGTAACAAATCTATACTAAATGTACGCGATTGCTCGTCAGTCAGGGAGGCAGTATTGTAATGTAATGCTCAAAGTCGAATCTATAATCTTACATTACACGCGAATGCTCTCGGCGAATGTCTCGCCTTAAAACTAATGCGTGGCACAGGATGGTTGGTATTTTTTCTCTCGTGGTGAGCAGGAGCGATATTTGCATCTCTTTTCGTCTCGTTCCCTCATCATAAATCTAGTCATGCAAGTACGCAATTGCCACATTTCGAGCGTCAGTGTAGGTGTGCGTCAAAATCGCCGTTAAACTATAATAAAGTTACAATGTAGGGTTGGCTGACTCAGAATTTAAAAGGCTAATATTTTAAGCCTCTAGTTTAAAAAACAATGTTTTCGCAGTATTTGAGAGAAGTGATGAAAATCTTTAAGATGCTCGTAAAACAAACTATTATTCGCACATGTTGTTGCATAGCAGGGCCGTTTCAAGTCTCAGGACGATACTTGAGATGCCATAAATATTTTCTTTTAACCGCCCTAACGGCATTCAAAGTACACATGTGAGGGGCAAGCTGATAAACCCCTTATAATCCATGACACTAGGACGAACACGTAATGTTAAGACAATCGTCTACCGAGCGCTCGTCCAGGCTAAAAGATAAAACGTTTTCCTGCCCCTAAATGTTATCCTATCTCAATGATATTTTAGAATGCTTCTAACACAGTAAAAACTAGGTTAATAGGTTTTTTTTCAAAATCTTTATCTTCTTTATCTTTATCTTTTCTTTATCTTTACATATAATAAAATCGTAGAGCTGTCATTCCTGTACATTGAATATTTTTTTCTTTTTGTATTTTTTTCGAGATAAGGGATCGATTCTGATGCCAAATCAACTTTTTTTTTCTTTCGAAATTTTTTATGTTTTTTTTATTTGATCTATCTCTTAAACTACTGTAAAGTTGTCGATCAAATTTTCCTCAAATATTCCTAATAATATGCTTCTGTTGATAGGCTATGTATCATTACGCTATTTTTCCTGGGAGATAAGCAATTTTAAATTTTGTTGTTTTTATCTGTTTGTTTTTAGTTGGAAGCTAAACCACTGGATATTATTTAGTCAATTTTTCCCCAAATATTTCTTAAACAGCTCTTCTATTAATAGGATATGTATAATTACGCTATTCCCTTTGGGGGATTAGCAATTTCATAATATGTTGATTTTCAGTCATTGTTGACATTTGTATAAGAACCGCTATTTGAAAACACTGTCAGCGTACTAGCCAGTCTGGTTGGTATCCTGCTTGACTTTCGTGCAAGGGGTCTCTGGATCAAATCTCGCTGTTTCTTTTTTTCACTTTTTGAGTTTTCTTATATTTGTCCTGAGAGTTTCAAATAATTAAAAAAAATGTGTATACTTTTATTTCAATATTATTCGCGATTTTAAATTATTACTATTTTGTTTTTCAATAGTTTTCTAGGATATAAATATACACTGATTTAAATTGTAGGTAGTAAGTTGGATATTTTTTTAAATTGTAATTGTTTCGAGGTGTGGAATTTTAAAGATTAGAAAAAATTGTGTTTATTTATGTTTTGAATTGGTATTCAAACCAGTGCATAGATTCTGTTTCAAACGACGACAAGTTGTACTCATCGAGTCAGATAATTAGTTTTTTTTAGGTACCACGCGGAATGCAAGGGAGCAGAGCAATGCTATCGTACGTTCAATTTGCAGCGATACTGTAAATCAACCCAAAAATGATAGTTAATGTTTAAAATAAACACGGTTCTTTGAAATTAATGTCGCTCAAATAAGGACGTTTCCTATGCAAACTATGTAGGTACCTAGATATAACATTATTGATCTAAACTAATAATAAAAATGCAAGTATGTTTGTTTTTTACCTTTTCACGCATTACTACCTACTGAATCGATCATCCCAAAATTTAGCATATTCGTTGTCAGGAGTATAGACACGAATATAAGGTATCTTACATCCCGAATAACAGAAGAGAGCTGTTGCCGAGAAAACAATTACGTTCATATTCCAGATGGCGCCACACGATCCGTATTGTTTCTCAAATTCTAAAATAACGCAAGCGAAGCCGCGGGCAAACACTAGTTTAAAATAATTTGAAAGTATAATCCGGTTTTTTACTGTGTCAGAAGCATTCTAAAAAATTATTGATATAGGATAACATTGAGGGGCAGGAAAACGTTTTATCTTTTAGTATGGAAGAGGCGCTCAGTAGACGATGGTCTTAACGGTATATGAAGTTGGTTAATAAATAAACATTTTTTTGTCAAACTTAAAGTGTCATGTCACTTACGGGATATCTTCCGTGATTAACCATTTGTTTGAGTTCCCGATATTTCGACAAATTGCTCTTGGCCTGTATCTAGGTCAGAAGCAAAGACGAGACCCATGATAGAGTGAGTCTGCCCAGAAAGAATTAGGACTTCTACAAAATTAAATGAACTGGGACGAACTCTCAGAACATCTCAACTCGTTCATCAAGTGCTGCACGCTGACCACGCTGTGTCGGCCTGGAGCTGTGCTACACTGCGCTGTCGGCCATCATCAGCGCGATCAGCAAAGTAGTCATTAAAGACCGCGGCAGTAATGTACTATTGTGGCGGATTCCGACAGGATTCTAATCATAACATCCCTGTTATATTTTTATTCCACCCTCTCCATCTATCAGTTTCAAATCTCTCAAATCCCAACAAATCCCACCAACTTATAGCATTCCACTTAACTATAAACAGAATTTGTAAAAGAAAACTCATATAGCAGTGTCCAAGCCAATAAGCTCGCAGTATCTCCCGGTTGCAATCGACTTGTTCGCAATATAAAGGCGCCGTGCCTCTAATCAGTCTTCAATCTTGCAACAGTGCCATAAATCGATTTCCTACAGCATAACGTGGTTTTGCGGTAACAAGGCAGTTGCAGGGTTAGTTTTATAACGTGTGGCAGAATAATACGCTTTCTAAAAGTAGTGTGTTCTGAATGAGCTACTGAATCGAATTGCGATTGAATTTTAATATTAGTTTACTTTTTGACGTGATAACGTCTTATAATTCGAAGGCCGGCTGCACGCACGAAAAAAGATGACGGTCATGCGGCGTTCCTCGCTCTGTAGCGTTTCATAGCAACGGCGTGTCAATTGTTTGTTTATATCAACGTAAGTGCGGTATTATACTATATAAAGCTCGATTACCACTCACTGACTCACTCACTGATTGACATAATTGTTCTCCCAGATGGTGAAGGGGGAGGTGGGTATATTTTGACAGATTCGTATACAAGTCACTCTCGTGAGTATGGGAAAAATCCCAAACCTCCCCTTTTCGCCCCCCCTCTCCCCCCTCCCCATCGTATCTCGGAAACTAAGAGACCCGTGTTTTGTTTTTTTACGGATTCGTATAGAGGGGGCTCGGAAACGTAAAAATCATTTTTTAGAGTCCCCCCTCCCCTTTTCCCCTTCTCCCCCCTTTAGGAGGATCTCGGAAGTTAACAGACTTGCAACAGTTTTTTTTTCAGATTCATGTCAAGGGCCCCATAGTTGGTCAAAATCAATTTTCAAAACTCTCCCCTCTCCCCCCCTTCACCCCTCCCCCCGTCGTATCTCGGAAACTAAGAGACCCGTGTTTTGTTTGTTTACGGATTCGTATAGAGGAGGCTCGAAATAGTAAAAATCATTTTCAAAGTTCCCCCTTGCCCCCCTCCCCCCCCCCTTTAGGCGGATCTCAAAAAAGACTTGGAATATTTTTTTTTCAGACTCGTGTCAAGAGGTCCAGAGTATGTCAAAATCATTTTTCGAAACTCACCCCTCTCCCCCTCTTCACCCCTCACCCCAAAGCGGTAAAGCGAAGCGTAGGGATGTGGTCACGATAGCTTTCCGGTGGTAGGTAGGTCCTGAGTGGAGCGAACCTGCGAGACCGAGTGGAGCGAAGGGGGGAGGTGGCGAGCGAAGCGAGCCGGCGACCTCCGTAGCGTAATGAAGGTTGAGCGGGTGAAGCGTAACTCGCGGGTGACGACAAGCAAACTTACAAGTAACTCTCATGAGTAGGGCAAAAGTACCAAGCTTCCCCTTTTTGCTCCCCCTCCCCCCTCCCAATCGTATCTCAGAAACTATGAGACCCGTGTTTTGTTTTTTTATGGATTCGTATAGAGGAGGCTCGGAAAAGTAAAAAACATTTTTCAAAGTCCCCTCTTGACTTCGTTCTCCCCCCTTTAGGCGGATCTCAGAAGAGACTTGGAACTTTTTTTTTCAGACTCGTGTCAAGAGGTCCAGAGTATGTCAAAATCATTTTTCGAAACTCACCCCTCTCCCCCTCTTCACCCCTCACCGCATAGTGGTAAAGCGAAGCGTAGGGATGTGGTCACGATAGCTTTCCGGTGGTAGGTAGGTCTTGAGTGGAGCGAACCTGCGAGACCGAGTGGAGCGAAG
The DNA here is from genome assembly GCA_036375495.1 of Agrotis segetum. Lineage (NCBI taxonomy): Eukaryota > Metazoa > Arthropoda > Insecta > Lepidoptera > Noctuidae > Agrotis > Agrotis segetum. Next base: position 4,237,484 of record JAQSVV010000031.1, read on the forward strand.
GGGGGAGGTGGCGAGCGAAGCGAGCCGGCGACCTCCGTAGCGTAATGAAGGTTGAGCGGGTGAAGCGTAACTCGCGGGTGACGACAAGCAAACTTACAAGTAACTCTCATTAGTAGAGCAAAAGTACCAAGCCTCCCCTTTTTGCTCCCCCCCCCCCCCTCCCAATCGTATCTCAGAAACTATGAGACCCGTGTTTTGTTTTTTTATGGATTCGTATAGAGAAGGCTCGGAAAAGAAAAACCCATGTTTTCAAAGTTGCCCCTCTTGACCCTTTCCCCCCCCCTTAAGGCGGATCTCAGAAGAGACTTGGAACATTTTTTTTTTCAGATTCACATCAAGGTACCCGGAATTGGTCAAAATGATTTTTCTAAACTCCCCCTCATTTCCGCCTCTTCACCCATCCCCCCATCGTATATCGGAAAAACTATGTAGCGGTAAAGCGAAGCGTAGGAATGAGGTCACGATAGCTTTCCGGTGGTAGGTAGGTCCTGAGTGGAGCGAACCTGCGAGACCGAGTTGAGCGAAGGGGGGAGGTGGCGAGCGAAGCGAGCCGGCGACCTCCGTAGCGTAACGAAGGTTGAGCGGGTGAAGCGTAACTCGCGGGTGACGACAAGCAAACTTACAAATAACTCTCTTAAGTAGGGCAAAAGTACCAAGCCTCCGCTTTTTGGCCTCCCCCCCCCCTTCCCTATTGTATCTCAGAAACTAGGAGGTGTGTTTGGTGTTTTTTTACGGATTCGTATAGAGGAGGATCGGAAAAGGAAAAAACAATTTTTTCAAAATCTCCCCTCTTCACCCCTTTCTCTCCCCTTTAAGTGGATCTATTTCCTTTATTTTCTCTTGGGGCCCAGAGTATGTCAAAATCATTTTTCAAAATCAAAATGAGAATCCAAGATGGCGGCTGCTATAATTTTCGAACTGTTCATCAATTTTATCATGGGAGTCGTTTTCATGGTTTTCGAGGATGCTAAAGCCGATAGTAAGGTTAAAATCCAAATCCAAGATGGCGGCTGCGACAATTTTCGATTTTTTCATCATGGATGTCGTTTTCATGGTTTTGGGGTATGCTAAAGCCGATGGTGGGATCAAAATCAAAATCTAAGATGGCGGATGCAATCATTTTCAAAATTTTCATCATGGGAGTCGTTTTCATGGTTTTCTAGGAAGCTTTAGCCGATAGCGTGGTCAAAATCAAAATCCAAGATGGCGGCTGTGATCATTTTCGAATTGTTCATCATGGGAGTCGTTTTCATGGTTTTCGAGGATGCTAAAGCCGATAGTGAGGTCAAAATGAAAATCAAAGATGGCGACAGCAAAAAAATTCAAAGATATCATCATGGATGTCGTTTTCATGGTTTTCTAGGATGCTATAGCCGATAGCGTGGTCAAAATCAAAATCCAAGATGGCGGCTGTGATCATTTTCGAATTGTTCATCATGGGAGTCATTGTCATGATTTTCGAGGATGCTAAAGCCGATGGTGAGGTCAAAATGAAAATCCAAGATGGCGACACCAAAAAATTCAAAGATATCATCATGGATGTCGTTTTCATGGTTTTCGAGGGTAATAAAGCTGATAGTGAAGTCAAAATCAAAATCCAAGATGGCGACTGCGATCATTTTCGAATTGTTCATCATGAGAGTCGTTTTCATGGTTTTCGAGGATACTAAAGCCGATAGTGAGGTCAAAATCAAAATCCAAGATGGCGACAGCAAAAAATTCAAAGATATCATCATGGATGTCGTTTTTATGGTTTTCGAGGGTAATAAAGATGATAGTGAAGTCAAAATCAAAATCCAAGATGGCGGCTGCGATCATTTTCGAATTGTTCATCATGGGAGTCGTTTTCAGGGTTTTCGAGGGTGCTAAAGCCGATAGTGAGGTCAAAATCAAAATCCAAGATGGCGACAGCAAAAAATTCAAAGATATCATCATGGATGTCGTTTTCATGGTTTTCTAGGGTAATAAAGCTGATAGTGAAGTCAAAATCAAAATCCAAGATGGCGACTGCGATCATTTTCGAATTGTTCATCATGGGAGTCGTTTTCATGGTTTTCGAGGATGCTAAAGCCGATAGTGAGGTCAAAATCAAAATCCAAGATGGCGACAGCAAAAAATTCAAAGATATCATCATGGATGTCGTTTTCATGGTTTTCGAGGGTAATAAAGCTGATAGTGAAGTCAAAATCAAAATCCAAGATGGCGGCTGCGATCATTTTCGAATTGTTCATTATGGAAGTCGTTTTCAGGGTTTTCGAGGGTGCTAAAGCCGATAGTGAGGTCAAAATCAAAATCCAAGATGGCGACAGCAAAAAATTCAAAGATATCATCATGGATGTCATTTTCATGGTTTTCGAGGGTAATAAAGATGATAGTGAAGTCAAAATCAAAATCCAAGATGGCGGCTGCGATCATTTTCGAAGTGTTCATCATGGGAGTCGTTTTCATGGTTTTCGAGGATGATAAAGCCGATAGTGAAGTCAAAATCAAAATCCAAGACGGTGACAGCAAAAAATTCAAAGATATCATCATGGATGTCGTTTTCATGGTTTTCGAGGGTAATAAAGATGATAGTGAAATCAAAATGAAAATCCAAGATGGCGGTTGCGATCATTTTCGAATTGTTCATCATGGGAGTCATTTTCATGGTTTTCGAGGATGCTAAAGCCGATAGTGAGGTCAAAATCAAAATCCAAGATGGCGGCTGCGATCATTTTCGAATTGTTCATCATGGGAGTCGTTTTCATGGTTTTTGAGGATGCTAAAGCCGATAGTGAGGTCAAAATCAAAATCCAAGATGGCGACAGCAAAAAATTCAAAGATATCATCATGGATGTCGTTTTCATGGTTTTCGAGGGTAATAAAGATGATAGTGAAATCAAAATGAAAATCCAAGATGGCGGTTGCGATCATTTTCGAATTGTTCATCATGGGAGTCATTTTCATGGTTTTCGAGGATGCTAAAGCCGATAGTGAGGTCAAAATCAAAATCCAAGATGGCGGCTGCGATCATTTTCGAATTGTTCATCATGGGAGTCGTTTTCATGGTTTTCGAGGATGCTAAAGCCGATAGTGAGGTCAAAATCAAAATCCAAGATGGCGACAGCAAAAAATTCAAAGATATCATCATGGATGTCGTTTTTATGGTTTTCGAGGGTAATAAAGATGATAGTTAAGTCAAAATCAAAATCCTAGATGGCGGCTGCGATCATTTTCGAATTGTTCATTATGGAAGTCGTTTTCAGGGTTTTCGAGGGTGCTAAAGCCGATAGTGAGGTCAAAATCAAAATCCAAGATGGCGACAGCAAAAAATTCAAAGATATCATCATGGATGTCATTTTCATGGTTTTCGAGGGTAATAAAGATGATAGTGAAGTCAAAATCAAAATCCAAGATCATTTTCGAAGTGTTCATCATGGGAGTCGTTTTCATGGTTTTCGAGGATGCTAAAGCCGATAGTGAAGTCAAAATCAAAATCCAAGATGGCGACAGCAAAAAATTCAAAGATATCATCATGGATGTCGTTTTCATGGTTTTCGAGGGTAATAAAGATGATAGTGAAATCAAAATGAAAATCCAAGATGGCGGTTGCGATCATTTTCGAATTGTTCATCATGGGAGTCATTTTCATGGTTTTCGAGGATGCTAAAGCCGATAGTGAGGTCAAAATCAAAATCCAAGATGGCGACACCAAAAAATTCAAAGATATCATCATTGATGTCGTTTTCATGGTTTTCGAGGGTAATAAAGATGATAGTGAAGTCAAAATCAAAATCCAAGATGGCAGCTGCGATCATTTTCGAATTGTTCATCATGGGAGTCGTTTTCAGGGTTTTCGAGGGTGCTAAAGCCGATAGTGAAATCTTAATGAAAATCCATGATGGTGGCTGTGATAATTTTTGAATTGTTCATCATGGGAGTCGTTTTCATGGTTTTCGAGGATGCTTAAGCCGATAGTGAGGTTAAAATCCAAATTCTATGATTGCATAGAGTGTTCGAGGGGCAGTAAGCGCGTACCCAACGCAATAATATTTTGAAATATCATATTTTTATCTTAACTGAAAAGTTTGTTTTGGAATCGAAAAATTCTTTTTGTCTTTTTTTTTTTTTTTTTTTTAGCGTGGTAAAATCATCAAATGAGTCCTCCAACCCTGGGCAGGGCGGGAGGGACTGTCAGACTTCTACTGACTAAAATCCACGGTGTCCTTCATAGCCTGTTACGTTCCGGGGTTACGGTAAGGGAATAATCCCGCGACCCCGGCAGGCTTTGGCCCTCTGAGAGGGGGGCCCCATCATTATGCTGACGCTCTTTGAGGCGCGCGTGGGACACAACGCGCCGTCGACCCGGGCATGGTCCTTGGTCGGGCAGCGAGTTGCCCTTTACTCGCTGCCCGCATGCCCGCGCCTACGGTGGCCGGAGATCATCTAGCGACGTCCGTCGCCGTGGGCGCCTACCACTGCGGCTGGGAAATTCTTTTTGTCTTGAATAGTTTTTGTGTTTTCATCATGGGTGTCGTTTTCATGGTTTTCGAGGATGTTAAACTGATGGCGAAGTCAAGACGGGAATGCAAGATGGCGGATGCGATAATTTTCGAACTGTTCATCATGGGAGTCGTTTTCATGGTTTTCGAGGATGCTAAAGCCGATAGTGAGGTTTAAAATCCAGGAGGGCATAAATGACGTCACCGAAGGCCTGCTGCGTGTCGTCTGCGAGGTCGGCTGTAAACTTTTCGACCGATCAGGAATGGACGTAAGTCGGAACTTAATTACCAGCGAGACTCTGGCACTGATGAGGAAACGACGAGAACTCACAAAGCCACACAGGCTGAGAGTCAGGTTCTTAACGGGGAGGTCAAAAAGCAGTTCATACGCGATACTCGGAGTGCAAATAACCGAATTATGGAGCAAGCTTTAGCTCGGAATAAAGGCTCGAAGGTATTTGCCAAGCCCAATACCTCCCGCTGTTGCCTGACAAAGCTCAGAACGTCACAAGGCACCACCGTCACATCAAAGCCAGAGATTCTAGCTGAAGTCGAAAAGTTCTACGGAGACTTATATGCTCAAAAACCTTGCCCACCTCAGGCCCACGGCGCGGATGACCAACGGGCCAAACTGACACGCCATCTCACATCACATCTCGCCAGCGTCGAGCACTAGCTGCTCGACAATTTGCTGAACTGGACCTATTTGATGTAGCCGTGGGACACACAATTTGTTTTTAATTTGCGACAGGAACCTATATCCTTTGTTATCATGTCCTTTTATTATTTATTCTTTTTGTTGCTTATTTGTTGTGTGTACGAGCTCACAAATAAACGTTTTTCTTTCTTTCTTTCTTTCACAGACGAGCTTCCCGACATTGACATGGGTGAGATTGGAATGGCACTCAGGCAGCTTCACCACAACAAAGCCCCAGGGGATGACAGAATAACCATTGAGCTGCTCAAGGCAAGAGGAATACCTATCTTGACAGAGCTTGTAAACTCTTCAATTCCGTCATCCACACTTGCATAACACCGGAGGCATGGCATGGGAGTGTGGTAGTATTATTCTTCAAAAAGGGCGATAAAGCGCTCCTTCAGAACTACCGCCCCATCTCACTTCTGAGCCATATCTATAAGCTGTTCTCGAGGGTTATTCTAAATCATCTCGCCCAAAAGTTCGATGATTTTCAGCCACCGGAGCAGGCCGGGTTTCAAAAAGGTTACCGCACCATTGATAGACCACATACACACCCTTAGGCAAGTGATTCAAAAGACCGAGGAGTATAACCAGCCTCTGTGCCTAGCGTATGTGGACTACGAGAAGGCTTTCGATACCGTCGAGACCTGGGCTGTTCTGGAGTCCATGCAGAGATGCCTCATCGACTGTCGCTACGTTGAGGTGATGAGATGTCTGTACCTTATACAGACATCTCAACAGTGACCGTCTAAGTACAAGAACAGAGCACAAGACCAGTCCAACTGTTTACAAACGCGTTGGAGGACTTTTTCAAGACGATTGATTGGAAAGGACGGGGTGTTAATATCAACGGTCAGTACATCTCACACCTCCGATTTGCGGATGACATTGTCATCTTGTCAGAGTCTCTGCAGGAGCTGGAAAAAATGCTGAACAGCTTGAGCGATTCTTCAAGGCGTGTGGGTCTCGGAATGAATCTGGCTGAACAAAACCAAAGTCATGTTTAATGGTCACTTCACCCCGAGACCTGTAACCGTGAATGATGCTGCTCTCGAGGTTGTGCAAGAATACATTTATTTAGGCCAAAGTGTACAACTGGGCAGGCACGACTTTGAGAAGGAGGCAGCTAGAAGAATACGCTTGGGCTGGGCGGTATTCGGGAAGCTGCTGTGGAATCATCGATCCCACAATCCCTTAAAACTAGGGTTTAAACCCAGCGTGTCCTACCCGTAATGACTTACGGAGCCGAAACGTGAACACTTACCATCGGCCTGGTCCACAAATTTAAAGTTGCTCAGCGTGCAATGGAGAGAGCAATGCTCGGGGTTTCTCTGGTGGATAGAATTCGTAATGAAGTCATTCGCCAGAGAACCAAATGGCACGTCTGTAGACGGACAAACGGCAGATGGAGCAAACATGTGCTTGAGTGGAGACCGCGAATCGGCAAACGTAGTGTAGGACGCCCTGCTGCAAGATGGGTCGATGATTTAAGGAAGGTGGCTGGCAGTGGATGGATGCGGCCTGCCCAAAACCGGGATGGTTGGCGCTCTTTGGGGGAGGCTTACGTCCAGTAGTGGACGGCAATAGGCTGATGATGATATAAAGCTGATAGCGAGGTCAAAATCAAAATCCAAGATGGTGGCTGCGATATTTTCGAAATAATCATCCTGGGAGTCGTTTTCATGGTTTTCGAGGATGCTAAAGCTGTTTAAAATCAAAATCCAAGATGGCGGCTGCGATAATTTTTGAATTGTTCATCATGGGAGTCGTTTTCATGGTTTTCGAGGATGCTAAAGCCGATAGTGAGTTTCTCTATGTCCGTCCGTCCGTCTGTCCGCAGTTTAGCTCAAAGACTGTGAGTACTAGAGATTTGTTGTGCCGAAAAAGTGGTAAAATAGAATCTTTTAAAATATTTTTTTTTAGGGTACCTCCTGTACTTACACGTAAAGTGAGGATTTTTTTTTCTCGCGTACCCCTTAGTGTGGGGTATCATTAAATAGGCCTTTAAAAAATAATGATAGTTTCCATTAACAGTTTTTTGATAAAAAAATTCGTTTGTGAAATATTAAGCTTTAAAGTTCTAAATTTTGCTCGATTCGAGTGTTCCCCCCCCTCTACCAGCTAAACGGTTATGTTTGGGGGTGTGAAAAAAATTACCATAGTAGTATATATAACGAAGTTTAAAAGAAAATTATCATGACTAAGTAGGCTTTACAACTTTACGAGTAATAGTCGACCAACTTATAAAATGTACTTGGATAAATGTTTTCTTAAACAAAATGTATCGGAGAACATCTTCTTCAACTGCAAATGTAAGTTTGACAACTTTATTTTTACAGCTGTAATAGGTATGTTTTTACGGTATGGTTTTTGGGGATAGGTAGGTTTTTATCGTCAACTATTTTTAACTAACTTCTAAAAATGGAGGAGGTTCTAAATTCGTCGTAATCTTTTTTCTTATGTATTTTCCCTGATTTCTCAAAGACTCCTGGACCGATTTTGAAAATTCTTCTTTTTAAAATTAAATTCAGCGAATCAGTTTAGTTAGTTCGCATAAGTATTTTGATGGTTAACTACGGAACCCTACACTGTGCGTGGCCCGACACTCACTTGGCCGGTTTTTGAATTGTTCATCATGGGAGTCGTTTTAATAGTTTTCGAGGATGCTAAAGCCGATAGTAAGGTCAAAATCAAAATCTAAAATGGCGACTGCAAAAAATTCTAAGTAAGAAATACTTTTCCAAACACGACCCCGCGAGCTGCTTGCAGCTCGCGCAACGCGCAAATACTAGTTTTATTATAACGTTGTCACGTTCAACTATCGTCAGTAAACCGACTTTACAGACAACCAATTTTTTTCATTATCAACATCTTTCTGTCCTGTCTTAGAATCAAAAAATTGAAGATAAATATGTGACATTATCAACCGGCACTCAGCTCGCGTGGTGGAAGACAGTCCAGTCGCAGAATGGAGGCTTTTGTCCAAGCAATTGGAACATTATAGTTTAACTATTGTGCTATAATAGTGTGCTATAGTTTTTTTTTACAATTATATACTTTGGCGTTTAGCATAATTTATTAAGACCAATAATCGTGTTTCGTGTCCCAGAACTTCTTTTATGATTTTTCAAATATAAATTTATTTTGTCTTCACGGCTTTGTTCTATTCTATTACTTGTTTAATACAGAACACGTGTACCATTTCATTTCGCATTATTTCTGGAATTGTGTTCACAAACTTTTCAGCTCGTGGAAACCTTTAAAACGGTTTCACAGGTATAACTACTTCTCAAGTCCACGTTTCAGGAAACCTTTGGTTTTGCTGTTCATTTTTCGACGTTTAGAAATCCAGTGGTAAATAAAGAGCACACAAATGTGTGTTATCCTTAATTGAATTTTAATAACTAGTTATTAAAGCGGCGTTACCTCGCTCTGTAACGTTTCATAGCAACGGCGTGTCAATTGTTTATTTATAGCAACGTAAGTGTAGTATTTTCTTATGACGTTTTCACGTTCAACTACATATCGTCAGTAAATCGACTTTACAGACAACCGATTTTTATTTTAGATTCATACAATTCATGCAAAGGATGTCTGGAAGATATCGCTGTTCGAAAAATAAGACCTACGATGTAACCATAGAATTGAAATATTATAAAACCGTTTTTTCTCAATACAATTACAAGTAGATAAGTTAAATACTTTCACCCTTCTTCTTATGGCGTGAAAATTACAAAACAGTTAAAGGAATGAAACTGAGACCAACAGAATCTTACTAATTAAAATCCACTATATTCTTTTAAATGTCCTCTGCGTTCCAGGTCTGCGGTGGTTTTTTAAGACAATCCTCCGTCATGTTTACTTGCTAACAACACACCTTTTAATCATGTTTCTCTTTTGGATTATCCACGTTATTGCACGTTATCCCTCTCACAGAGAGGGTGTCCCAGCAGTGGGAATATAATAGGCTGATGATGACGTTATTACACGTGTCTACTACACACTATGGAACTTTCTGAAGGCCTTCTCAAATAGATTCCCGAGTCAACCATAGCTGCGAACCGCACCGAGTATACGTGACGAACGCGAACCGACGTGGAAATGTCAAACTAGGTGCAGCGAAGCCAACTCTTTTATTTCTACAAGAGCTACTTTTCTAGAAGTGAGGGTCATAGAGATAGCGAACCGATAATAAAAATGGCATTTTTAATATATAAGTCTAAACCCTCACAAGACGTTTCCACTCACACCAGTCTCCTAAATACCGTTTGTTTCTTCTAGAAAATATTATAACTATCTGTTACATCGGAAATCAACTCTATGAGGGTTCAAAAAACGACGAAACACTTCAGGAAAAGGTAGGTAGTGCCCTTGCACTTCGCTTGGATCGTCTTGGTGGGGCCACTGCCGTGCCCCCAGATTTGTACTCGTATAACAACAGTAAAAAAATAGACGGCAAAAGACCACATTTTCATTACTTACGGTCTCACAAAACAAAGTTAAATCTCAATCACTCCAAATTCCTTTACAGAAGCACCTGAAAACAAAAGATAGACTTCATTGTTTTTCTTCGTAAAATATATCTTTTCATAAATAACGCTCGGGTTGCAATCAATCATAACTGTTCGCTTTCATACTAAAATGTACTTTATATAACATTTATATAAACGCTAAAACAGATTGCAGGATCCATAAATTAATTCTTATCACGCACGCATCATTCATACAATATGTTTTGTTAAAAAATGTTGTTAACATGGTATGCATGTACAAAGCAAATAAATAAAAAAGATTTTGTACCTTTTTCGGAACTTATGATCACGAATACTATAATTTTATTGTTTCAATGTTTAACACAATAAACCTAACCACTTAAAGTCATTTATTTCATCACCACTGCTCACATTATGGTGATTCAAAACGTTTTAAGGAGACTGGCTTTAATAGGTCTATTTCGATGACCAGAGGTATAGCCTGATTAAGATTTTGTATGGAAAGAAAAAAATCGAGCTTCGTCCTTGAGAATACAATATCTTTGTATTCAGTACATCTGCGAGGTCCTAAGAAATTCATTCACCTTTCCTTACGTCTTAGGCCCAGATTCCACCAAAGCGGAGAGCAGAGTATGGGTTCGGTGGGCATCTGATTCGTTATTCAAACACATCTCCTCTCGTCTCCGCTTTGGTGGATACCGGGCCAAAGCCTGCCGGGGTCGCGAGACTTATTTCCTGACCGTGACCCCGGAACATAAAGGGCCATTGAAGGACTCAGTAGATTTTAGTCAGTACGAGTCTGACAGTTCCTCCCGCCCTGATTTAACCAAGCCATTTGATTTTTCCACGCTTAAAAAAAACGGTCTTTACCCGGTATGCAATAGAACACAATAATAATCTTGAATTCTCTGTAAATACACTACCCATATTCAGAATCGTCAACTGCTCAACTCTGTATAATCATAATCCAATTTCGATCACTCGTCATGATCAATATTATCATTGAAACAGCTCCAATATTGTTGATGATCATCGAATCGACAGTAAACGAGTATGATACGGATGTTTACTGTTTAATAAAACGTGTAAACGAGCCTAAATTTTACTATAATGGCCGCTATTGTTGGTCAATAGGACTTAGAGATCCGCGTCAAAAAGGTCAATCGACTTGAATTCGAGTCTATTGTTGTCTTCGCGTGTTTACTTTCTAACCAACTTCTTTTAGAATAGAATAGAATCATTTTTGTATGCCTGAAATACGGTATTTTACAAATTTTATAAAACACTAGCTGTGCCTGCGACTTCGTTCGCGTGGATGTCGGAACTTAACAATGTATTCTTTTATAAACTTGACAGAGTTTCATACAAACTTTCATCCAGTATTTTATCCCCTTGAGGGTAGAATTGATCAAAATCCTTTCTTACCTGATGCGTACGTCATAACGTCTACCTTTATGCCAATTTTCAGCCCGATCCGTCCAGGGGTTTGGGCTGTGCGTTGATAGATCACTATGTTAGTCAGTCACCAGTAAAAAAAAAGGAGTGCTTGTGTTATGGGTACTAGACAATGATAAACATAATACTTATATAATATATTTCTAATAACAGAATAATCTATCTATACATATAATAAAATAGTAGGGAAGTCAAAACTGTACATTGAATATTTTTTTAAAAGAATACTTGGGGTGTGATCTACAATCGATACCGAAGCCAAAAATATAGTTTTTAGAATTTTTGTCTGTTTGTCTGTTTGTCTGTTTATCTGTTTGTCTGTATGTATGTCCGGGATAAACTCAAAAAGTACTGGACGGATTTGAGTGATTTTTTTTTGTTGTATTGGTATTAAGTCTGGCCAACACATAGGCTATAATTTATCTTGGAAACTTGAACACCTGGTGCTGAACCGCAACGAACCAGCTAAACTATAAGAGATACAAAAATGGTGCGATAGCAAAAATTGTTCCACATCATGAGCATTTTCTGCTGAGAGAATAAATTTGAAGATCTGGAACACCTGATGTGGAACTCCAAGAGCCCAGCTACACTATAACATATACAGGAATGACGTCTTAGCAAAGCTGTTCACCCTGATGAGCACTCTCTGTTGACGTATAAAAATTGAAGATCTGGAACACCTGTTGTGGAACTCCAAGAGCCCAGCTAAACTATAACGTATATAGGAATGACGTCTTAATAAGAGTTGTTCAGCCTGACGAGCACACTCTGTTGATGTTTAAAAATTGAAGATCTGGAACACCTGATGTGGAACTTCAAGAGCCCAGCTACACTATAACATATATAGAAATGACGTTGTAGCAAGGGTTATACAGCCTGATGAGCACTCTCTGTTTTCGTGTAAAATTTGAAGATCTGGATTAGCTGATGTGGAACTCCAAGAGCCCAGCTAAACTATAACATATAAGTGAATGACGTCTTTTTTTTTTTTTTTTTTTTTTAGGTGGTAAAATCATCAAATGAGTCCTCCCGCCCTGGGTGGGGCGGAAGGGACTGTCAGACTCTTACTGACTAAAATCCACCCGTGTTCCTTCCTATGCCCTTTATGTTCCGGGGTCACGGTAACCTGGGTTAAGAAAAAACCCGCGACCCCAGCAGGCATTTGGCGCGAAACACGACGCGCCACCGACCCGGGCTTGGTCCTTTGTCGGACGGCGAGCTACCCATCACTCACCGTCCGCAAGCCCGCTCCGCCGCTGTGCCCTCTGCTGATCAGAGGGACACGCGTTGGAGCATCCACACGACAGGCTATTCGCATACGGGCAAAGAGACCACTTAGGCACACAGTGCCTAAGGAAGAGTTTTTGCCCGCATCCCAGGGTGCACCGGCCCGAAAAACTGGTCTTCCCCCCGGACGTATCCGAGAGGGAACTCCAGTCCACGGGCGCACGTGGAGGTTTCCTGTCATAGCACCCCAAGTGAATGACGTCTTAGCAAAAGTTATTCAGCCTGATGAGTACTCTCAGTCAACGTATAAAAATTGAAGATCTGGAACACCTGATGTGGAACTCCAACAACTTTATAACTTATATAGGAATGACATCTTAGCAAGAGTTGTCCAACCTAATGAGCACTTTCTGTTGACGAATGTAAATTGAGATCTGAAACACCTGATGTAGAACTCCAAGACCCCAGCTACACTATAACATTATATAGGAATGATGTCTTAGCAAGAGTTGTTCAGCCTGATGAGCACTCTCTATTGACGTATAAACATTGAAGATCTGGAACACCTGATGTGGAACTCCAAGAGCCCGTGAGGAATGACGTCATTCCTATATTAGCAAGAGTTGTTTAGTCCGATGGTCATTTCCTGTTGACTTACAAAAATGAAAGATCTGGAACGTCTGGAATCGTCTCGCGCATCCCATTGTTTTCCCGTCCCCATTCTCTTAGAATTCGATGTTTCAGATCTTCGATTTTGACGGCCCCGTTGTCGCTGGCATAAGCAACAGGATTCGCGTACGAAGTCGCGGGCAGAAGCTAGTTTCTAATAATATGACCTAATAACAGAATTAATATGACCTTGAAAGTCTGTGTTGACCGGATTTGTATCTCTCAGTTACATAATATTCGCAGACGTCCATTTTATTAATATTGACCTCAATAAATACATCTTTACGTTTAAACATCTGTTAAGGGAATACTACATTTTGGTTCGACGTTCGTTTCATCTGGTGGCTGGTTTATATTAGCGTGTATCCACACGTACCACAACCACACCACGACGCAGCGACAAAATGTGGCCAAGCTGTGGTTACGTGTCAATAGTGTCGCAGCGGCTTTTTGAAGTTGCGTTGTGGTACCAACAAAATGTCGACGTGGTTGCGTTGTCGCTGTCGTTGCGATGTGGTAACCACGTGTTCATGTGCTGTTATATTCCGGCTTTCGTAGAGAAAACACGGCTTAAATGAACGTAGTCATGGACGAAAGATTGTTGTTATTTCGTCCATGACTACGTTCTATTAATTGTACCTAGATGTTGAAACCTAATTTCTAGATGTAGAAAGTTTTACCTACCTAAAACTAGGTTTTGATTCGAAAATTACCCCACAGGAACAGAATACTGGGAAAGTTGATTTTAAAACGTTGCGCAGCACTAGAGATTTGTCCTGTATCGTGGGTGAATTTACAAACATAGAAACTCACATGCACAAACACCCAAACCCGGAAGAACTACTTGCAGATCATAGAAATATTTGTTCCGTACGGGGATCGAGCCCACGACCCGGTGTGCAGCAGTCGATAGTTCAGCCACTGCGCCATCGATTAATCGAAGTTACAAACTATCTGTGTATCAATTTTTACCTAAATCCGTTCAGCAGTTTCTGCGTGACAGAGTCATTATAATCCATTTAGTCTCACAAACTTTCACATTTCATAATAGTGGTAAGATGATATTTGGATTTTAGTTCCAAGCTTTTCTTTATTTTTTGCACGCATGAATACTATCATATAGACGAACAAAAAGTCTCTAATATTCGTTTGGGGACTGTTATGAGAAACTGAACTGTTTTTGCAGTTCAAAGTTTTGTTTTCTTAGTCTTCTACTATCACATTTAATTCTAGTCTATTTTTTATTTATACAAGACTTCTTACATGTCTTCTTTTCGGGTTTCTTAGATATTTTCCTCCTCCCTACATTTACGAATATAAAAAATATTAAAAAAAAAGATATATGGAACAGATGATTTTAGTTTCGAAATTTCATGGTTGGTCCTATAGTAAAAATTGATCATTTTCACAAGTACTACAAGCCGCTAAAGTATTGCCCATGATTTCAAAAACACCCTGTATAACATAAAGTACCTACTTCGCCAGTCTTGGTCCAATCCTACAACTCTAAGCTATTGTCAAATAAACAGACAGGCGAAGCGAATGCGATCCGAAGCGTTTTTATCTGTAATGTATGGAATTGTTTGAATCCAGTCACATAGACAAGCGAAAGGGATCCGTTAGGTAATTTATGTGACTGGCTTCAACAAACAAAAACGACGAACCGAATGCGTAGCGTAGCGTTTTTGTTTGTAATGTATGGAATTGTTTGAAGCCTGACACACAGAGTGGGTGCCCTCTATCTGGCAGAAACTTGTTGCTCCGAAACCTATTTGGCAGAACTCACTTGGCAGAAACTTTTTTAAACGAACATTGTTATGGTATAAAAAATATTTAGTATAATTGTTTTTTGGCCTAATGTTTTTATGTCCGAATTTAAATTGGGATACTTTTAAGATGGCAGAATTGTATTGGGCATAATTACCTTTGTCAGAGTTATAATTTTGCATATTTTCATTTAGCATACCGTTTATTTAGAGCGCCGATTATTTGGAATTATTTGACTTAGTATACTTCGAAGATCACAGAATTTCAGAATAGAAATAATTTAATAGTCATAATAAAAATAAAAAAAATGTTTTATAAATCAATATGGTGTGCTACAAAAGTTAGTGACAGAAATGAATCGCTGCAAAACCGACTTCACGTAGTCTTGTCTGCCCTACCCCTAGAGTGTAATTTATAATCGCGTAGGCGCGGAGGGGCGAGGCGGCCCGCGAGCTAAGGAGCAGGTGGTTTTAACGCGCAGGTGGTTTTAACGCACACCACCGCAGCTTCGGCTTACTGGCCGGCAAGCCGGCCAGCCTCAGCCGCGGCGGTGTGCGTAAAATCATCTGCGACGATTAGCTCGCGTGGGACCGCCGGAGACCCGCAGCGCCGGAGCCGTGACAGAAGCCATGCCTGCTGCATGATGCATGCTTGCTGCATGCCTGCTGCATGTTGCAACCTTGCATGCTGCATGCTTGTATGCTGAATGCTTGCTGCATGCTTACTGTATCATTTTACTGTCTGGGAAATAAAAACCACACAATTATGCCAAAAGATGATTCTGGTTGTGAACTTTCTACGATATGATGGTTATACTTATTGATTATTATGGAAATGAAATTTATGCCTAAAGATGATTCTGACTTACAAAATTATGGGTTTCGGTGTTATGGTAAATGAGTGTATGCCAAACGATTTTCTGCCAAAAGAGGTTTATGCTATCCGTTGCTATGCAAAATAAAATAATGACGTAAAAAGTTCTGCTATAAAGGGTGGACCCCACACAGAGTATCGGATCGCTTTCGCATTTTTAAATGACATGATTCGGTTCGGTTCGCTATCGCCTGTCTGTTTGACAAAGGCCTAAGGGAGGTTCATATCTGAGTGTACCATCTAATGTTCTGTGACGCACTAATATCATTGGTTAAGTTTGAATGGTCAAGTAATTTTCTATACATATTTTGTCTTTTTTGGCGTTACGCGACCGATAATACGCGACGGATGTTCCGACAGATATAAACCTTCCTTTAGTATAGGTTGCTGTCACTGCTACAACCGCTCTTCCACACGTTCCGGAAAAAAAATGTCTTTAGACTTAGAGCTTACGGAAGGCGAGTAAAGGGTGGCACGCCGTCCGACCAAAAATCAGGCCCAAGTCGACGGCGTGTAGTAAACTGAATGAACCGCTATTGGGCCAAACAGCTACCGGAAACGTCGCCGTGGCCCTGAAACGCAAAGAACAGCCGAAGAAACAGGTTGTTTTTTTGGTCAGTAGGAATGATAGGCATGCGTAGGCAGGCCTCCCACTAAGTGGACCAACGACATCGTGAGGGTCGCGGGCAACCGATAGATGCAAGTGGTGAATTGGCGTTCGGCGTGGCGGTCTAAGGGAGAAGCCTATGTTCAGCAGTGGACGTCTTCCGGCTGATGATGATGATGGTGAGGAATGATAGTCGCTTCTGCTTCACTCAAGGCGAAAGGACTTAATTGATAATAACCTACTCCTGCAAAAAAAACGCTTACTTATTAAACTTTCTCTTCAGAATTGAGATCTTCTGACTTAGTAGTAACTGTTTATACGTTATTAACTACAATTGTAGCTTTAGTACAGCATTCCCTTTGTTTTCGCGGCGATCATCTTTTAATGAAATTCGTGAGATAGTCGCTACTGTAGCTGTGTCTATTATTTTCTTTGGACTGTAATTGTAAAGATTTGTTAAAAGAGTACGAAGTTAGGAGAGACGGACGTATTGTGGGTCTTATCTAATGTTGATGTTCATAAAAATAGTCTTTTTTGGTTTAATTTGAATGAACGGGCTAAGATTTGCCGTTTGGAAATTAATTTTAGGTTTCTATCTTTTGGAAAATGTCACTGCTTTTCAATCTAATCTTATTTCAAATCGCCACGATTATCTTACATAAGTATAGGCAAGTTTATGACTGGTGAATTTCCCAAGTTGAAGTAGATGGGGTGCTATGACAGGAAACCTCCACGTGCGCCCGTGGACTGGAGTTCCCTCTCGGATACGTCCGGGGGGAAAACCAGTTTTTTGGGCCGGTGCACCCCGGGATGCGGGCAAAAACTCTTCCTTAGGCACTGTGTGCCTAAGTGGTCTCTTTGCCCGTATGCGAATAGCCTGTCGTGTGGATGCTCCAACGCGTGTGCCTCTGATCAGCAGAGGGCACAGCGGCGGAGCGGGCTTGCGGACGGTGAGTGATGGGTAGCTCGCCGTCCGACCAAGGACCAAGCCCGGGTCGGTGGCGCGTCGTGTTTCGCGCCAAATGCCTGCTGGGGTCGCGGGTTTTTTCTTAACCCAGGTTACCGTGGCCCCGGAATGTAAAGGGCATAGGAAGGAACACGGGTGGATTTTAGTCAGTAAGAGTCTGACAGTCCCTTCCGCCCCACCCAGGGCGGGAGGACTCATTTGATGATTTTAACAACTAAAAAAAAAAAAAAAAGTTGAAGTGGATGGCATAATCCAAAACTATCATATGAGGAATGGCGAAAAATACTCACACCCACTATTCACTAAGGGTCAAAACTCTAAGACTCGACGCTACGTGCTTTTTTGAATAGAGCTACTCAAAATCTAACTTCATATAAGTACTGCATGAAAAGATGACGCGACGCTGTACGACATTTTAACCCCTAGAGATCATATCCTGGGAAGTGGATTCTATATGCTGTAGTCGTCATTTTGGTTTGGTAGCTTGGTTTATTTAAGTTCCTAACTCGAATAAACCAATGGCTGCTTTTAAATTGGTCACGTTTTGATTTAGGTACCAATCTTTTCTATAAACCCCTTCGTGTACAACGCGACGAAAGTTTCCTATACCTTACGAATTTGGTATCCATTGACGCGTGTCTTTGGCCCCTCGCCCACGGCGACTTTTTGCAGCGATGCTGTAGCGCGTTTAGCAAACGCGCGACAGCATCGCTTCTAATGCGAGTTAAGGTCTCAGCACACATATGGGATCGGTAAGGGATCGTAACCGTAACGCCTTTCGCCTCGCTGTCAACCAGGCGTCAACCTACCGTATGCACGTAACGAAAGCGTATCAGCAGCGCCTGTACGTCAACTCGGCTACGGCTAGGCGACACCGCGCTTACGCCTCGCCGCCCCCTGGCTGACCTGGTTGGCACCAGATCAGTTTGAATCCAAACGTTAAGTGTAGCGCACGGTTATTTCTTGGTTTACAATACGTGAGTTGGCTATTATAGCCATAGCACTTGATGAAGAGGAAAAAGAAAATAGCAAGAAAAAAAGAAAAAGATATTGGGTACACAGTATGAATAAAGCAAGGAGTACTGAAGGGGAATTTCGGACTATAAAAAAACATTTGATGGATGATGAAGAGAAATTTTATATTTATTTTCATATGCCGAAATATCTCTTTTATAGAAAAGGGAAAGGGTGGACGAAGAGATGTGAGCTCGGGTACGGAGAGACGTAAGCGCGGGGACGGAGAAACGTAAGCGCGGGGACGATGAGCCGTAAGCGCGGGAATTCAAGTTCGGAGCCTGTTCCGAGGCGAGGCGATTACGTTATTATTCCGATTAGTGTGCGTTGCAGTAGGGAGTTTAATACAAACCATTCTGAACGGCTCGAGGCGATACGGTGACGATCCCTTTCCGATCCCATATGTGTGCTGAGACCCTTAGTCGCATTTGAAACGCGCTACTGCATCGCGATTGTATCGATACAAACGCGCGACCGGTGGGACGACATCGGTAGATAGGTCGGAGAGGGGATAGTCCAGTCATTAAAGCCTAAACCCGAAAATAATTAGTAACACGCTGAAATTTTAAGGGGTTCTTAAGGAAGGTAAAATAACATACCGGGTGATTTTGCAGCGTTCTGGGGTGTACGGAAAGGGTTGAAAAGGGGTGAAAAGTGTTTTTTGCTAATAACATTGCCAAAAAAATTAGTAACACGCTGCAAATTTGGAATAAGGTTGTTCTTACGGTTTTGTAACGTGTATTAAATTTGCAGCGTTTTGCAACATACGGAACATTGTTTTTTTTCAAAACAGTGCAATTAGTTAAAACAGGGGTAAGAAAATTAGTAACACGCTGCAAATTTGGAATTAGGTTGTTTTTACCGGTTTGTAACGTGTATCAAATTTGCAGCGTTTTGCAACATACGGAACATTGTATATTATTAAAAAAAAATGAAATTATTTAATCACACTGGTGAAAAAAAATTGTAACTCGCTGTAAATAAGTTGTTTTTACCGTTTCGTAAGGTATATCAAAGGACAATGGGCAAAAATGTATGGAACTTGGTCCAAGATCCTCCACTGATGACACTTATGGGAAATGAAAGTATATGGTTGTGACATCATTCTGGCGGGAGATTATCAAAATCCGTCCGGGAGTTCTTTTTTTATGTCCATTTAAGTGACTACTAACCTTTTTTTTTTTTTTAACGTGTGGAAATCCTCATGGACTTCCTCCGCCTGGGGAAGACGGAGGGGCATGTCAGACTCGACTGACTAAAACCACACGGTGTCCTCTACTGCCTTAAGCCGGGGGTGCGGGGTCACTTGCGCAATCACCGCTCCCCGGCAGGCCTTGACCCGGCTACATCGCCGGGTCCCTCTCCTCGGTGCGGCCGTAAAGAACGGTCGCACCTCTCTTCGAGTGGCGACGAAGGACACGTCGCCGCCAACTCGGGCCTGTATCTGATCGGGCGGCTGACTTCCCCAAGTCAGCCGCCCGCAGGCTACATCTCATGGAGGACGCAGATCGGTTTGCGCCCGTCGGCGCCCGGTGCGTCTGCTGCGGGAGCTGAGAGGGATAGATATTCTCTCCCTCTCCCTCTCCGCCGTCTCCTTCGCGAGCATTACCTGCTCGCAGAAGGCGACGGCCCCTTCCCACGCACTCTCGCCTCCGACGATGGCCTCAACCACGGCCGGAAGCGAGAGGTCGCTCCCGCCGATTGCCGCGATCAGATCACGGCGCTGCGATGCCCATGCTGAGCATTCCTCAAGCGTGTGCTGCGCCGTGTCTTCCGGGCAACCATCGCAGTGGTGGCACACGGGCGTCTGCTCCCGACCTATGCGACGCAGATACTTTCCGAAGCAACCGTGTCCGGAAAGCATCTGCGTCAGTCGGAAGGTGAGAGCGCCGTGCCTCCTGCCGATCCACGCCTCCATGACGGGCCTTACCGCCGCAATAGTGGCGTGCCCCGCACTGGGTTGCGCAAGTCGCGCCTCCCACTCCGCCGCTAGAGATCGGCGGAGCTCAGACCTATGCCTCTCAAGTGACTACTAACCTAACCTAACCTTACCTATCCATTTTTTAGGGTTCCGTAGTCAACAAGGAACCCTTATAGTTTCGCCATGTCCGTCCGTCCGTCCGTCCGTCCGTCCGTCCGTCCGTCCGTCCGTCCGTCTGTCCGCAGTTTAGCTCAGAGACGCACAGTACTAGAGAGCTGTAATTTGGTGTAAATATACGGATTTGTTGTGCCAAAAAAGTGGTAAAATAAAATCTCGTAAAATATTTTTTTTTAGGGTACCTCCAGTACTTACACGTAAAGTGAGGATTTTTTTTTTCTCGCGTACCCCTTAGTGTGGGGTATCATTTAATAGGTCTTTAAAAAATAATGATAGTTTCCATTAACAATTTTTTGATAAAAAAATTCGTTTGTGAAATATTAAGCTTTAAAGTGCTAAATTTTGCTCGATTCGAGTGTCCCCCCCCTCTACCAGCTAAACGGTTATGTTTGGGGGTGTGAAAAAATTCACAATAGTAGTATATATAACGAAGTTTAAAAGAAAATTATCATGACTAAGAAGGCTTTACAACTTTACGAGTGATAGTCGACCAACTTATAAAATGTACTTGGATTCATATTTTCTTAAACAAAATGTATCGGAGAGAACTGCAAATGTAAGTTTGTCAACTTTATTTTACAGCTTTTATAGGTATGTTTTTTGGGGATATGTAGGTTTTTATCGTCAAATATTTTTAACTAAATTCAAAAAAAGGAGGAGGTTCTAAATTCGTCGTAATCTTTTTTCTTATGCATTTTCCCCGATTTCTCAAAGACTCCTGGACCGATTTTGAAAATTCTTCTTTTTAAAATTAAATTCAGCGAATCAGTTTAGTTAGTTCGCATAAGTATTTTGATGGGCAACTACGGAACCCTACACTGTGCGTGGCCCGACACGCACTTGGCCGGTTTTTTTTTTTTTTTTTTTTTGTTTGCGCTGGGAAAAAATGCATTACGCATACCCTCCCACCGGGGGGATGGGAGGGTTATGTGGGACTCCCCGGTCTGAAGGACCGGTATACCCACTAAAACAACCCAGCGGCATTCCCGCTTCGTCTGAGTGGCGGGGACTGGGAAATCTCTGGCGCAGCCATCACTTCCAGTCCACCGCCGACGAACGCTCCTCAGGCCGGGCCCTCACGCGGGCCCGGGAATGCTTACGAAGGTGGTGACGGGTGCAATGCAGGCGAAGGCGCCCCCGCGCCCGTCGCCTGCCCGTCGCCACCGAGAGGTCGGCGCCTTCTCCGACCTCTCCGTCTGCGGAGCGGCGCCGCGAGAGGGTCGTCCTCCCGCGCGCGCTCCGCCTCCTCCTTCTGCGACATCACGTCCTCGCAGAAGGAGGCGACCGCTGTCCAGGACCCCTCACTCTCCAGCATGGCTTCGACCACGGCTGGAAGCGAGAGGTCCTGCCCAATCACCGCGGTCAGACCGCGGCGCAGTTCGGACCACGTTGGGCACACCTCGAGGGTGTGCTGTGCCGTGTCCTCCGCTGCGCCGCAGTCGTGGCACACCGGGGTTTCCTCCCTCCCGATCCGGTGCAGGTGCGTTCCGAAACAGCCATGTCCGGACAACACCTGCACTAGACGGAACGAGAGGAAACCGTGGGACCGCTCGAGCCAGCTCTGCAGAACCGGACCGAGCGCGTCCAACGTCCGGCGGCCAAAGGCGGCGGCGGCGAGGTCCTCCGTCCAGTGGAGGACGATGGCGTCCTTCGCCTCCCGCCGCACGGCCTCGCGCTCCTCGGCGGCGGGGCGCTCCCCGAGCGCCTTCCGGCGCGCCGTCCACTCATAGACTCTGGCTAGCACCCAAGCCTCCAACTCCCAAGGAGGGGTGCCCGCCAGAGCGCACGCCGCCGAGAAGCCTACCGAGCGGTAGGCCCTCGCCACCCGCTGTGCAATGGCCCTTTGGGGCCTGCGGATGGCAGTCGCGTTCTCCCTCCTGTGGAGGGAGTCCGCCCAGATAGGAGCCCCGTATAGGGCCATACTCCTAAGTATGCCGGCATATAGGCATTTCGCCTGTGGCCCCCCAATGTTCGGGAGGAGCCACGAGAGGGCGTCCGCGGATTTTAAGAGGCGCGTCGACAGCCCGCTGAAATGCGGGCCGAAGCGCCACCTCTCGTCCAGCACCAGGCCCAGGTACTTCATCTGGGGCTGGACTCCGATTCGGACGCCCTCCACCACAATATGGGCATCGGGAGGAGGACGGCGCTGCCGGGGCCCGCGGAAGAACACGGCCTCGGTTTTTTGCAGCGCCACCCCCAATCCCAGGCGGCGGATCCTCTCTGCAACTAAGGATCCGCCAGCCGAGGCCAGACAGGCCGCCTCCCCAAAGGTCCTCCCCCGGGCAGTGAGAAGAGTGTCATCCGCGTAGCAGATGACACTCGTGCCCGGGAGGAGGGCTCCCCGCAGGAGCCAGTCGAACCCGATGTTCCACAGGGGAGGGCCAAGCACCGACCCCTGCGGAACACCGGACTCCGCGCCATACCGCCTCACCCTGGCCGTCCTGTCTACAAGGAGGACCTCCCTGTCCTCCAAGTAGTTCGCCAGGAGGTCCTGCAAGTATTGGGGCACTCCGTGATATCGGAGCGCCTCCAATATCGTGGAGTGGGGAACGGAGTTGAAGGCGTTCGAAATGTCGAACGACACCGCCAACACTCCGTCCCCCGCCTCCACTGCCTCCTTCACCTGGCCCTTGAGTAGGGCCAGCGCGTCGATAGTCGAACGCCCACGGCGAAAGCCAAACTGGGCGTCAACCCAACCTAACCTAACTTGTTTTGTTAAGCTGTAAATGATGCCCGACGTATACTGAACCATCTGGAAAGGCGGTTGGCTTATGTGTGACTTCGACCCACTAAAAATACCAACGAGACCTTAAATAGCTAACCTAACCTAATTAGGTTAGGTTAGCTATTTAAATAGCTAATTAAGGTCTCATTGGTATTTTTAGTGGGTGTAAGTGAAACAAAAGCCAACCCCGTTCCCAGAAAGTTTAGTGTGCGTCGGGCATCATTTACAGCTGAAAAAAAATGTTAGGTTTGGTTAGCTATTTAAGGTCTCATTGGTATTTTTAGTCGTTGTAAGTCAAACATACGCCAACCGCCTTCCCAGATGGTTCAGTATGCGTCGGGCATCATTTACAGCCGAATTAAAAAAGTTAGGTTACGTTAGCTATTTTAGGTTTCGTTGCTATTTTTAGTGGGTCCAAGTCACACATAAGCCAACCGTCTTCCCAGATGGTTCAGTATACGTCGGGCATCATTTTTAGCTAAAAAAAAAAGTTAGGTTTGGTTAGCTATTTAAGGTCTCATTGGTATTTTTAGTCGTTGTAAGTCAAACATACGCCAACCGCCTTCCCAGATGGTTCAGTATGCGTCGGGCATCATTTACAGCCGAATTAAAAAAGTTAGGTTACGTTAGCTATTTTAGGTTTCGTTGCTATTTTTAGTGGGTCCAAGTCACACATAAGCCAACCGTCTTCCCGGATGGTTCACTTTGCGTCGGGCATCATTTTTAGCTGAAAAAAAAGTTAGGTTAGGTTAGCTATTTAAGGTATCGTTGGTATTTTTAGTCGGTGTAAGTCAAACATAAGCCAACTGCCTTCCCAGAAGGTTTAGTATGCGTCGGGCATCATTTAAAGCTGATTGAAAAAAGTTGGGTTAGGTTAGATTCGTCACTTTGAAAGGGAAATAAAAAAAGAACCCCAGGACAGATTTCGATAATCTTTTGCCAGAATGATGTCACAACTATGTTCTTTCATTTCCAATAAGTGTTATAAGTGGAGGATCTTGGACCGCTTTTGCCCATTGTCATTTGCAGCGTTTTACAACAAATTGAACATTGGTTTATATTAAAAAAACAGTGCGATATACGTTACGAAACGGTAAAAACAACTTAATTACGAATTTACAGCGAGTTACAAATTTTTTTTCACCCGTGTGATTAAATAATTTCATTTTTTTTAATAATAGACAATGTTCCGTATGTTGCAAAACGCTGCAAATTTGATACACGTTACAAACCGGTAAAAACAACCTAATTCCAAATTTGCAGCGCGTTACTAATTTTCTTACCCCTGTTTTTAACTAATTGCACTGTTTTTAAAAAAAAACAATGTTCCGTATGTTGCAAAACGCTGCAAATTTAATACACGTTACAAAACCGTAAGAACAACCTTATTCCAAATTTGCAGCGTGTTACTAATTTTTTTGGCAAAGTTATTAGCAAAAAACACCTTTTCACCCCTTTTCAACCCTTTCCGTACACCCCAGAACGCTGCAAAATCACCCGGTATGTTATTTTACCTTCCTTAAGAACCCCCTAAAATTTCAGCAAGTTACTAATTATTTTCGGGTTTCGGCTTTAATGACTGGACTAGGAGGGAGTGTCGCGATTAGAGTGGCGCGTTTGCATCGCGACTGAATCTGGTCCCGTGGGCGAGGGCACACAGCTAGCGACAGCATCGCGTCTGTATCGATGCTACGCGCGACAGCATCGCGACTGCATCGCTACAAAAAGTCGCCCGTGGGCGAGGGGCCTTTGTAAAAACCTCTACGAATTTGTATTTCGAAATTGTAAAAACAACATAAGTATTTATAAAGAGTGACCAATGCAGTGTCTTGCTAATTCTGTGCGTCCTGTGAAAAGTGATATAAGTCAACTTATATCGAATGTGATATTATTGTTGCACCTTCATCAGAAAAAAATGCTCTATTTTTCTCTCTAATTAACATTTTGATACTTCTATTAGTTTTCGAGATCGTATGATACATCTAAGACGAAATGACGTGTTTTGATAAATATTTTTGTGTTAATAAATACTTATTGACATGTATCGTTCACAATATTCAAGTTACGAAATAAATCATTGTGTTTTAAGATGTATCTCAAGTCATATCATTATTCACATATATTTATTACGTTCTAATAAGGTATCAACTGATACATGTTTAGTTATATCAATTGACACAAAGTAAATTCGTACATTACATCGGTACAACTAAAGTTGTATTACTGCTCACAAACATAGGATACTAATATTTTCTGTGTAAAGTGATTCAAGTAAAGTCATATCAATAATCACGAGAAAATTAAAACGGTTTTGATCGAAAATATGTGCAAAGTAATACATCTGCATAACGCGGGTGTTGCGCGGGGGGCGCGGGGGACGTTATTGCGGGGATATCGCCGCCCGCGCGGGGTCAGTGCCGCATATACTACTGGACAAGGTGCCCGCGCGCGCTGTTACAGCAATCCAACATATCGCAAAACGTACGTATTAGATGTATCATTTTACACAAAATTCTTAATTTTTTCATGTGTTCATGATAACAAGGACTAATATTATTTTACACATAATAATTACTCCAATTACATCAAAATACACGAAATCTATTTATTATTGTGAATTTTATAATTATAAAGTAATGAATTTTTGTTTATGATATCGCTTATTTTTCTTTGTTATTACGAGTATTATGTTTTATGATTATTTAAAAAAATGTAAAATATCATTGTTGCAGCTTCGCTCTTGCCGTACAAAATGCATGTTAAACATAAATAATGACAATGAAAAAGATGATGTTTTCATGGATGAAAACATTTCTTCTTCTTCCTGTCAAAATAATAAATATAACCGTACTAAGTCGAATAGCACGGAAATAATTATTATTAATATAATAAAGGCTACAGCACCATAGATCACATACATACGCTGCGTCAAGTTATACAGAAGACCGATGAGTATAACTTGCCCTTATGTTTAGCGTTTGTGGACTATGAAAAAGCCCTCGATTCGGTGGAGACATGGCCAGTGCTTGAATCTCTCCAACGATGCCGTATTGACTATCGGCACATCGAAGTGCTTAGGTGCTTGTATAATAATGCCACTATGTCGGTCCGAGTACAGGAGCAGAGTTCGAAGGCGATTCCTTTGAAAAGAGGTGTAAGACAGGGAGATGTGATATCTCCGAAACTGTTTACCACCACTTTGGAAAACGCAAGCTCCTGGAATGGCAAGGACTTGGCATCAATATTAATGGCGAGTACATCACCCACCTTCGATTTGCCGACGATATTGTTGTCATGGCAAAATCAATGGAAGATCTCAGCACAATGCTCGGCGACCTCAATAGAGTTTCTCAACAGGTGGGACAAGACAAAAGTAATGTGTAATGGCCATGTTGTGCCCACCCCATTGTCAGTTGGGAACTCGGTTCTAGAAGTTGTTGACTCGTATGTCTACCTGGGACAAATCATCGTGCTAGGTAGGTCCAACTTCAAGAAAGGGGTCAACCGCCGAATCCAACTCGGCTGGGCAGCGTTCGGGAAATTGCGTGACGTTTTCTCATCCAAAATACCTCAGTGCCTCAAGTCGAAAGTTTTTGACCAATGTGTGCTACCAGTGATAACATATGGCGCCGAAGCGTGGTCCTCTACTATGGGCCTTATTAGTAAGATCAGTATAGTCCAACGAGCTATGGAGAGGGCTATGCTCGGAGTCTCTCTGCGCGATCGACTCAGAAATGAGGAGATTAGTAGACGAACCAAAGTAACCGCCATAGCTCAACGAATTAGCAAGTTGAAATGGCAGTGGGCAGGCCACGTAGCACGCAGAACTGATGGCCGATGGGGCCGTAAGGTTCTCGAATGGAGACCACGCACCGGCAAGCGCAGCGCAAGACGTCCACCCACTAGGTGGGCAGACGATCTTATGAAGGCCACAGAATCACGCTGGATGCAGGTCGCTTACAAGTGGTCCTACTGGAAGTCTAAAGGGGAGGCCTATGTTCAGCAGTGGACGTCTTACGGCTGATATGATGATGATGAAGACTAAAAAATATTTAAATTTAGGAGTAAGTTGTTAATTAATTTAGTTCTACAAATTAATATTGAATTATGTTTAATTTGATACGGAAGTCGAATATTATTATTTTACCTAAGTTTTCTAATTAATGTTATTATAGGTACCTACTAACATTGTATGTGATATTTTTGATTCATTCACAGAATTCCAAAGTTTAATTTTGAATTAAGTCGAGTTTGATATGAAAGTTTAAGTTTAATTTAGTTTGAAATTTGTTTTAATTTGTGTTTAGTTACACAAAGAATACTGAGAATTTGATTTCTGTTTAAGTATTTCCTGTATGAAAAACTATCATTCGTTACAGTTATTTTGTTCATTTATGTCGTTGATTTCGTTCTATCCTTTATTAACACCTATTGAATATGGTCATTACAAAATTAAAGTTTAATTAAGATTGAGCTAAATTAAAATCATTTAATTTTCAAGTAAGTGTTACTAAATATCATTAAAAATAAATAATTTAAATTCTTTTTATTACTTTATTTTATGCCTTTTGTCATTTAATTGTTTCTTGTATCATATTACACAAATTTGAGTTGAGATATAAGTCAACTTATATCAAAAAGCACATAATAACACAACTTTTATTCTCGTGTAAAATGATATAAGTAACAAAAACAAAAAAAAAAAACGAATTTTGTGTTTACAGTGCTTCTGCCGACTGAAAAATATTACTCGTTTGTTTGACAGCTTTGATCAGAAGTTGATTTAGTTTCGTATAAAGCTACCTGTCAATGCAACAATATCACCTTTCACCAAAGCTTCACAAAAAGTGTAAAGTGATACAACTAATTTAGAATCATTATACACAATAATTCACTTGGTGTATTTTGATACAACAAATAGCTTTTTTTAAATATCTCTTTCTGTATTAACGCCTTTTGAGCAGGAACTTAATAGGTTGTAAACAATATGACACTAATACAACTTGTGTCATTATTTTTGTAAAATAGTATCCTAACAAAAGTTTATAATTTTTTACACACTAAAACGACTATATTGTAAAGTTGACATTTTAGAGATGTATCAGTTTTCACAGGACGCACAGAATTCTTCTCCATGGAAACAACCAACCCGAAACTTACCAAGCACGTATTGTCAACGTTTCAAGTAGGTACCCTCATATTATGCCTATGTGAAATAAAATATTTGACTATGATAATTGTCTGGGTACCAAAGTTATAAGGAATCAGAGACCTGCATCGCGTTGTGTACGAAGAGACTATAATATCAGGATTCAGGATTTTTTCCCATTCAATCTTTTCCACGAAATCAGTCCAGCCAAAATTCTGTCCTTCCTAAACAAAATATCCAACCAAAACGTAATGCTGCCACATCCAGATGCCTTAACTCCACAGTCCCATATCACATACCCCTAGGTATTGTCGGTTCATAAATTATGAATCTCTGCGACGCGATACAATCTCGACCGATGGGAGTATTATGCGCGATCGTATCGGACAGACCCTCTCTTGCATGAATGTTTTTCAAATTTTCGCTTGCCACCACACGTTAGGTTGGTGGCTATCTCAATTTTGATGTTTATTTTTTGACTTTTGAATTATTTTGTTAGTTGATTTGGATATAAAGTGATTTTAGGTAATCTTAATTTAAACCGTCATACGACAAAAACTTTTGAACGTCTGTTTAACACGTCTTGTCTAGAAAATGTCTGATTATGACGTTGAAATAAGGTCCGTTTTGCAGTCACACTTTTTTAGACAAGTTTTTGTAGTAAGGCTGTTAGTCTTTTACTTTAATTATCAATATTGCCATTCGTATAGTTCTTATGTGTTATTTTAAACTGACTTAAAAAAAAAGTAGTTCCAGTTTTCTATCTTACTTCTTACAAGTATCTTACAAAGTATTATAAATCAAAAAGTTTGTGAGGATGGATGGATTTTTCACAGTTTTTCATTTCACAAATAGAGGTCTAGATGAAATTTGGAATACAGTTAGTTTATTAACACGAAATCCTTCTCATATCAACGTAATCATACAATACTATCTCTATTTACTGGGAACAGACGAAACAATGGGTTCTGTACACACAAGAACCATTAGGGCTCCGCATGTCGCGTGATTCAAATTGACCTCATTAGTAATATTGAGTAATGGAGTCGTAAAACAAATTGCCTCGAGCATTTAGTTGATGAAAGGCCATTGCAGAACTAATGTTTCCAATTGCATAGTCCTGAAAATTGTGTCAAACGTGGTATTTTTTTTTTACAACATTTTGTAGCTTTTAAGGTTATTTTGCATAAGTTCTTTAAAGGTTAACTCATTAACTCATTAGAATAACCATTTTTTCGGGTATTTGTACCTCAACAGAAAACACAGAAACTTTATAGGGTCATTTTGTTGTTTGTCTGTCAAAGCCCTTTTCTAATATATCTCAGGAACGCGTCTATAGGTATCATGTTCAAATTAATAGAGAAAAAATCAAACTGCTAAATTATCGCAATCTAAAGCTAATATTATTTTACCATGTATCGATTTATCCTACGTTAGGTCGCTCATGACGTAATCAAAACCTAAGCTAACATTTCCATTTGACCTATAATCGAGAATTAATTTGGTAGGGATTGAGAACTAACTGAAGAAATAGAGGGAAATTTATGTGTATTTTCAGATCATTATGATTTCAAATGTCTGAAAACAGCTACATGAGAGCAGCCGAAGATTGAGTCAAATGACGTGGGATTGGAGAAGCATAACTATGTCCAGCAGTGGACGGTTATAGGCTGATGATGATGATGATGATGATGGAACGATTAAGTAAAAATTAATGATTAAACAATTAGGTCAAAAAAATCATCTAAAGAATCCTTCCACTCAGGGCACGACGGGAGGGACTGTCAGACTTGTATACTGACTAAAATCCACGCTGATCCTTCAATAGCCCTTTACGTTCCGGGATCACGACTACCCAATAGTCCCGCGACTACGGCAGGCAAGAGATTGGACAGGCACTGAAAGTAACAACTACATTGTTCTGTCAACAAAGTCCTACAAAGATATTTTTAAAGAAACGAAAAAATTCAGATTGCGAGCAGGGTTCAAACCTGCGTCTTCTGGATAGGTACTCCAGACGCCTTAACCAACTGGGCCATCGCAACCATTACTCATCATCATCATCATCATCATCTCAGCCATAGGACGTCCACTGCTGAACATAGGCCTCCCCTTTTGTTCTCCACAGATGCCGGTTGGAAGCGACCTGCATCCAGCGTCTTCCGGCGACCTTTATAAGGTCGTCTGTCCACCTTGCTGGTGGACGTCCTACGCTGCGCTTGCTAGTCCGTGGTCTCCACTCTAGCACTTTTCGACCCCATCGGCCATCTGCTCTGCGAGCAATATGGCCTGCCCATTGCCACTTCAGCTTGCTAATCCGGTGGGCTATATCGGTGACTTTAGTTCGTCTACGGATCTCCTCATTTCGGATTCGATCACGTAGAGAAACACCTAGCATAGCCCTCTCCATAGCTCGTTGAGCGACTTTGAGCTTTGAGATGAGGCCGATAGTGAAAGCTCATCAACCATTACTCACAAAGCTGAAATTTCTCGTTCCCTTGTTTTTTGTACGCTGTTTACACGAATGAATTTTTTGGTTTCTTTAACACGTTCACTGCGTTAGTCAAATTTGATGACTTTCAGTTGGTGCGGCATCGGGTCGATTATATCCGAAGCCCGACTTGTCCCTGGTGCGGTGCTGGGTCGAAAAGACCTGTTCGACTTCGGTCTGTTTAGAAGGACTTATCTTAATAGGGATTAGATAAAAGCATATTCCTTTATACCAATATGTTGACAAATAAATACATTGAGTATTTATTTGTCAACATATTGGTATAAAGGAATATGCTTTTAAAAGGCTGAAGTCGTAGGTAAATGCACTGAATGGTTTGCTTGTAAATAAAGGTATTGTCTGTCGGATCTTTCCGACCCCATATCCGCACTGGTTAGTTAAAGTGTCGATACATTTTTAGTGTTAAGGATAACTAAAAAAACTTTGATATCGATAAAATGTACTTAAAATATATTTTTGAGAACTATTTAATACAAAAACTTAAAATGTCACTTACGGGATTGTCTTCCGTGATTAAAATATTTCCGTGAGAAGATATCCCGTATGTGACATTTTAAGTTTAGAAGCAAACTGTGATAGTTAAAAAAAGTATTTCATACAAATAAAAAGAAATTATACAATCATATTTAGTAGTATGGTTTTCTAGATCGTTTCATGACTTCTGCATCGTTTTATGTTTCATATACACTTTCTCTTCTCATTTGGATAAAAAATCATCGAACCAGAAGGACCTCACTAGCTCTACTCACATGTAATCTAGTGCGGCTATGGGGTCATCGGGTATCGGGTCGTTTAGATCCGATAAACGCACTAGACGTAAAAAATTTTGCTCCAGTCGGCATCGGGTCCTTTAGACCCGATGCATTTTTTTTATTCCTTTATTATTTATTTAAAGAGGCAATTCCAAAACACTAACTGTCTCATTCATATTCATAGGGAAACCAAATATATCTGTCCCGCACCAGCGGTTGGGACAACATTTTTTACCCCGCACCAGTGGCAAGATGAGCATCGGATATAATCGACCCGATACCGCACCGAACGTGTTAAAAATATCTTTGCGAAGACGCGACGCAGGCGATATTTTTCTTCTACTATATAAAAATAAGTCGGGTTTTCCTTCCTGACGCTATAACTCCAGAATGCACGAACCGATTTCCACGGTTTGCATTCGTTGGAAAGGTCTCGGGCTCTGTGAGGTTAAAAGAAAACGAAGCCATCTGGTGGCAAAACGGAGTTCGCCGGGTTTGCTAGTTGCGTATAAAAATATAACTAAAGTCCTACAAGTATACAAAAGTTAGTAAAGTTGCTTATTCTAGCTAGCACATTGGCTAAAGGCAGTACTGGCATAGTCATGAGCTCTCGAGGACGGTAAAGTAATTAGCGCAAGCAATCAATTAATGCATGTCAAAGTAGATCAACATCGAACCCTGTGCAACTTGTGCATAGTAATTTTGTTGTTAGAGCAACATGCAAATTGATGATAATGGCTAGTTGGAAAAAGAGGAGTTTGTACAATTTTTTCAGCCAATATCGTCAGGTTTTTTATCGACTTCTATGTGTACAAAGCAAAAGGTTTTGTTTTTAGCACGTATCGTTTTTCGGTTGCTTCGTTCTTACACAACATTATTTTTTGTTTATGCGAAACCCGATATACCTGTTCAATATTTTTGTGTAAAGAATCTATGCACAAAATTTTGAAAGCGTATTATAAAAACCGGCCAAGTGCGTGTCGGGCCACGCACAGTGTAGGGTTCCGTAGTTGCCCATCAAAATACTTATGCGAACTATTAGTTAGTTCTGATTCGCTGAATTTAATTTTAAAAAGAAGAAATCGGTCCAGGAGTCTTTGAGAAATCGGAAAAAATACATAAGAAAAAAGATTACGACGAATTTAGAGCCTCCTTCTTTTTTTGAATTTAGTTAAAAATAGTTGACGATAAAAACCTACCTATCCCCAAAAAACATACTTACCTATAAAAGCTGTAAAAATAAAGTTGACAAACTTACATTTGCAGTTGTCTCCGATACATTTTGTTTAAGAAAATATAAATCCAAGTACATTTTATAAGTTGGTCGACTATTACTCGTAAAGTTGTAAAGCCTACTTAGTCACGATAATTTTCTTTTAAACTTCGTTATATATACTACTATTGTGAATTTTTTCACACCCCCAAACATAACCGTTTAGCTGGTAGAGGGGGGGGACACTCGAATCGAGCAAAATTTTGCACTTTAAAGCTTAATATTTCACAAACGAATTTTTTTATCAAAAAATTGTTAATGGAAACTATCATTATTTTTTAAAGGCCTATTTAATGATACCCCACACTAAGGGGTACGCGAGAAAAAAAAAATTCTCACTTTACGTGTAAGTACTGGAGGTACCCTAAAAAAAAATATTTTACGAGATTTTATTTTACCACTTTTTTGGCACAACAAATCTGTATATTTACACCAAATTACAGCTCTCTAGTACTGTGCGTCTCTGAGCTAAACTGCGGACAGACGGACGGACGGACGGACGGACGGACGGACATGGCGAAACTATAAGGGTTCCTTGTTGACTACGGAACCCTAAAAATCACAAAGTTATAAGCTTGTATATTACCTGGTTGTCCGTTCAAAAACATGCTCATTTCGCGGTACACCCGCGTAAACCGCGTCTACTGTGTTATACACTCATGATAATAGTTTGGCAATAGGTACTTAACCGTACGGTGATTGTATTGTAATTAACAGGTAATCAAATTTAATTAAAATAGTATAATTATATATAACATGGCGTAAAAATTATTGGAATCGAATCAGTTACTAATTCTGAACAAACTATATTCAGGTTTCTACTACTACTACTACATAGGTATACCTACTATAAAGCTGATTTCAGACTACGCTGTAATATAATAGGCTAGTTGCCTAAAAAAATGTAATAAGTCCGTCGTTTAGATTATTCAAAAATAAGGGACACGTATTTTTTTATTTGTAAATTAGACCAAAAATGACAAAGATATAGCCTATTAAAGTTACGTGTGACGTCACGATGCGTGGCATTTTTCGCGCAGAGTGACGTCACAGGTAACATTAATAGGCTATTATCTTTGTTCTTTTTAGTTTAATCGAAAAAAGAAAAAATACGTGTCCAATATTTTTTTATAATCTAAAATACGGACTAAATAGAATGTAATTATTTTGACCCTGGAAACTACCCTATAGCAATAATAGTATAAAGCTCATAGCACAACAATATCACGCACCATACTTTGTTATGGACACGTTCACATTGTACTGTACTATAATTTATTGGCTTGGTAACATTAGGTCCTTCTTTGCTATAGATGCTTTATAGAACAATAGTATAGCGTGGTCTGAAATCAGTTTTAAGGTTCTGATAAACTTGAGCACTCCTGCTTTTACATAACAATAAAACAAACAAAATTAGCAAGTATTCTAACAAGCGTTCTGGAGAGTTCGTGGAAGTAATAGAGAAAACACAGCGGACACGGTTTCCAGGAAACATAATTTATTTATTATGACGAACTTATTGTTAGGTAAATGAAAACAAACCATTAAAAGAATGATGTAAACAA
Organism: Agrotis segetum; assembly: GCA_036375495.1. Classification (NCBI taxonomy): domain Eukaryota; kingdom Metazoa; phylum Arthropoda; class Insecta; order Lepidoptera; family Noctuidae; genus Agrotis; species Agrotis segetum. The sequence continues at coordinate 4,271,814 of JAQSVV010000031.1, forward strand.
ACTGATGATCTAGCTAATAAATATTAATATTGTCTAACATAATTTATTTATTTCATGAAAGGTAAATATAAATGGGATGTCGGTTACTAAATGAAGCAAAAATATATAATACAAGTTGTTTGATTTTATCTTTGTTGTTTCATGAATTGTTACAATAACAGCCTGTACCCTTAGCACGAATATTCACTCTTTTACTTTACAGTATTTACAGCGTTTCTTGTACGGAAAAATGGAACAGCGCCTCTGGCGTGCGAAGCAGGAACTAATTTTTTCCTCAAAAATGTTCAATTTGAAATTGTTAAAGTTCCAGTTTACTTCACGTCTCAAATACCTACTGAAAATTCGTGCTAAGGGTACTGTTCACGTGTTCAAACAGTAGCAGAATAGAACAACGACCTCTACAATAAAATGGCGATGTTTTGTTAAATCACATCATCATCTGCCTAGCCTTTTCCCAACTATATTGGTGTCGGCTTCTAGTCGAACCAGATGCAGCTGAATATCAGTATTTTACATGGAGCGATTGCCTATCTGGTCTTTGACTGCTGGCCTTTTAGATAGACTAAAGGGCTTCACACACAGCAGCATAATGTAAAGATGTACATTATAGCACGATACATCTCATTACATATTTCCATAGAAATCGTCAGGAGACCACGCACAACAGCTATAATGTATATTTTTACATCTTCGAATCTCCATGGAAAGATGTAATGAGATGTATCGTGCTATAATGTACATCTTTACATTATAGCTGCTGTGTGTGAAGCCCTCTCAACCAGCAATGGAAAGAGATATGCTTGGAGGTTCATAGCGGGATAAAATCCAGAACATGGATATTCGGCGAAGAACCAGGTCACCGACATAGCTCATAAAATTTGCTAGTTGAAGCGGCAATGGGCAGGCCACATCGCTCGTAGAACTGACAACCGATGGGGAAGAAAAGTCCTCGAGTGGCTACCACGGACCGGAAAACACAGCGTAGGCGGGCCTCCCACCAGGTGGACCGACGACATCGTGAGGGTAGCGGGCAGCCGATGGATGCAAGTGGCGAATTGTCGTTCGGCGTGGCGGTCTAAGGGGGAGGCCTATGTTCAGCAGTGGACGTCTTCCGGATGATGATGATGATTGCTTATCTGAATTCATTGGAGTCTTTATTTAACTCAACCGTTAAGCACCCAATCACTGAGAGTACATAATTATTCAATCTATCTAAAATTTTCATTTTCCCTACCAACTTTCAATCATAAATTGAACCTTATTCTAAACATCTTTAAGTAGCATTTCATGAAAATGTAACCCCCGACAATATTAATACAGCCAAATCCTTAGAGGAACATAGATTTCAGGAATTCATTAGGAGGTGATTATAACGTGACTTAGCAACTGTTCTTATCTGATGTTTCGTGAGATAAGATGAGGATTAAGATGGCATTGTTGGCAGGATAATGACGAAGTCTTTGAAGTATACAATGTAGGGTATACAATACATATAACAGCGCTACAAAGATCTTTAGAAGAAGGACATTATTGCGACTTTTCAAATTATATTCATTCTTTTATTCAGCCTGTTTTGTTATTTTTACAAGTAATTTGGTATCATTTCAATTTGTAATGAGTGTAATATTATGATATCCGTTTATGTGTAACGAAATGAACGCCAACCTCTTATATTATCGATATAAATACAACTTAGCGACCCTTGCCAATAAATAGGCACTGAATTAAAATTTAGATAAAAATTACAACCTAAAAATTACAATTATTTCTAACGACAGTAAGCAATTACTTCCCCTCTATATACTATGGCTCAAATCAGCGGCATAACATGCTTTCTGAAGATATTATGTTGATGATTTTGGAGAAAATTCAGTATCTACGAGTAGCAGAAATACCATGACATTGGCAAGGTTGACTTGACCTTGAAGATCAAGGTGAAGATCAAACCCTGTGCCTGTTACTATTTAAGCCACGAGCTCTTCTTTCAAAAACTCGAAAAAACTGTGTTATAAAACGAAAATGCCTATAGGCATTATATAAGTTTCTGGAAAAGTCATCGTTTGAACTAAATAATATAGGTCAGATATTAATAGACGTCTAAGAATCTTTTAAAAGTTAGGAATCTGAGCGGGCAGATTAAGCAAGTTGAAATCGGGTCTGCGTTTGAAATGTTGGAAACTTGGACTGGCCTAATAAGACCTAATAAAGCTACTCGATAGAAACCTGAATTGGCAAAAAATATGTCTCTTTAATCTCAAATCATAAAAAGACAATAATCAGCACTACATAATAAACCGTCGTACCACAAAAACTTTTAAACGCCGGTTAAACACTTGTCTAAAAAAATGTCAGATTATGACGTTGACATAAGGTCCATTTTGCAGTCACACTTTTTTTAGACTAGTGTTCAACAAATGTTTAAGTTTTTGTAGTAAGGCTGTGTGAGTTTATTTCTCTTCAGCCAATTCCCGTCAACCGCTGGACTTACGCCTCCAAAAAGCCAGCCATCCCAGTCCTGGGCAGTCCCTATCTATATACTGCTAGCCATCTTCTTCAAATCATCGACTCATTGTGTGGGAAGGCGTCTTAAACTACGTTTTTCTCTATTCTCTGCTCCATGGTGTAATTTAACTATATTATGTATGTATTTCGAAATACATAAGTATGTTTATCAGTTTTCTAGTACCCATAACACAAGCTCTGCTTAGTTTTGGACTAGATGGCGTTGTGTGATACATAATTGTGGAATATTATTATTATTTTATTTTATGGCCTATCTTCCCGTCTGTAAACATGGCCAGGGCCATGCTTACAGACGGGAAGACGGGGTATTACAACGTCTTAAAACCAGACTTGTTCCAGTGAGTGAAGGAGATGCCGCTAGACGACTTGTATAGCTCTGTCACTTTCACTCGCTGGAACAAGACTGGTTTTAAGACGTTGTAATGGTCCCTGCCCACTTCCACTTCAGCATGCTAACTCTACGTGTAATATCGATAACTTTAGTTCTATAATTAGAGTTTTTGTTATAATTATAGCAGTGGAATTCTGTGATTTATACCTCCATGAAAAACAGCTGTTTTCAGAATTTCCTTATACCTACCGGAATTTGGGGAAAATCGGATAAAATCCACGCTTTAAATAATAGTGCAAAGGTTTCCAAGAACATAAATGATCGAAACAGGCTTGAGATTCCTCGTATTCTGATTTTGTAATAGTTTGTTTCTATTGAAATCCTGTTACCCTTTGACTCGTCCATTTTCAGCGGATCTAAAATAATTAGCTATAAATAACTGTCTATATTATTTACTATTATTATGATTCAAACAAACCCGAATTCAAAGTAATAGGGGTTTACACGAGTTTAGCCGTACGGCGAATCAACAGTCAGATCAATTTTAATAATCGCAACGCCCACGCTACTCCATTTTCGACCAAAAATAGCACGCGACTTCCTGTGCAGACGGGATGTTTAATAGCCTATGCACACCACGTTTTTTAAATTTGGTTGTTGGAATTCTTTCAAATAGCGTCGCATTGCGCCGGCGCAATGCGACGCTATTTGAAAGAATTCCAACTACAAGTGGAAATCAACCTTGCCACTAAGAAATAAAGATGCAATTCGATTGACTTGACGTTGTCATGGCCATCGTGTTTTGTTTTTCTTCTACTCATAGATAACAACGTGTTTTATGTCTTATGTTATAGTGGTAAGGTTGATTTTCACTTGTAGTTGGTATTCGTTCGAATCGCGTCGCATCGCGCCAGGTCCTTTAGAGTTGCATGAGACATGACAGTATAAACAGTTGATTTTATTGACTTGTCACCACACGATAAAAGTCCGATGACACCCAACTTTGGAGCTTGTGATTTTAGTCACTTACAACCTAGGCAAATTGTCATCTAGACGAAAATTGACGCGTGTAAGCCCCCTTTAAACCCGACATTACACAAGCGACTTACAGTACGCGTTTTGACGTGGACCATTATAGTAGCTAAAACGTTAAGCCGAGTATCAAGCAATAAGCTGGACTTAATAACAGGTAATCCTCGCAGTTGTGTCCTGGACTTTGTCTTGAGAACTGATCTCCCTGTCTTAACGGACTTCTTGTGTTTCGATTAACTACCGTCTAGTAACTTTGTACACATATAGTATACCGCTTCACTAATGAAGTGTGGAAGATGAAATCAGCGTGAACAAAGACGTATCGTTATATTAAGGGGGAATTAAAGGCAGTTTAGTTTAGTTTAGTCTAGTTAGAGGGATGTCCTTCAATAGCCCTTTACGTTCTGGGGTCACGGTGATGGAATGAGTCCCGCCACACTGGCAGGCTTTGGCCCTCTAAAGGGCCTGCCCCGTCATCATGCTGACTCTCTTCGACCCGGGCATGACCATGGACGGGCGGCGAGTTGCCCATTACTCGCCGCCCGCATGCCCGCGCCTACGGTGGCCAGAGATCGACTTGCGATGTCAGCTGCCGTTTCCCACCACTACGGCTGGGGCAAAGGGAGGATGCTGTTCTCTCCCTCACACGGCCCGCCTCCTCCTTTATGACATGATTTTAGAAATATCAGTAGCGAGCGAGCCGCCCTCACTTCACAGGTGCAGTTTTGAGGGAATGTATGAATGGATGAATGTTTGTTCAGTCAACAACTACTAAAGGGATTTGGATTCAATTTGGTACACAGGTAGTAAAAAAAAACATACTGATGGACCTGATTAATTTCTCATTTTGTATGAAAAAGCAAAATGTTTTTTTTTTGCGAATTTCTAAAAGTCTTGGAACAAACATTGTACTCACAACGTAAGTATTTTCTATTGGAGAAGAATGGGCCACAAACTCCATTTGAACATACATACTAACATTGAGTTGAACCCTTGTTTTGAGTTAGACCACAACTATTTTAATTCCCGACTAGTTCACAGAAATTCCTTCGAGAACATCACTCAGAAAATACTGTATCGCATTCTGTATCGCATTTGTTGTCCACGGACACTATCAAGAGTTACTATCATCAAAGAAAACGCTAGCCAAGCTCGGGTACTACTATCTAAGCACGAAACCCGCAGTTTCGGTCGAAGTTTTTATAGTCTGTTATTCTTTATCTCATTATCACCGACATAGCTCATAAAATTTGCAAGTTGAAGTGGCAATTGGCAGGCCACATCGTTCGTAGAACTGACAACCGATGGGGAAGAAAAGTTCTCGAGTGGCAACCACGGACCGGAAAACGCAGCGTAGGCGCCTGCCTACGCTGCGTTTCTCGGCTTTCTGCGTTTCGTAGCTCCCTCTAGGTGGACCGACAACATCGTGAGGGTCGCGGGCAACCGATGGATGCAAGTGGCGAATTGTCGTTCGGAGTGGCGGTCTAAGAGGGAGGCCTATGTTCAGCAGTGGACGTCCACCGGCTGATGATGATGATGATGACTCTTTATCACTTACGGATTAAAGATTAGTAACTGGTACGAGGTAAAGATTAGTGTCAACTTGATTGGAAAGTAAAGTTGTCCTGAGTCTCGATGTGTTGTCAGAACTTATGAAATCAAAACTATGAGTTAAGGGAGTAAAATTAACTTAAAAAAAAAATCGAGTTACTTTCGTAAGGAGCCGTATCTACGTTTACCGACTTGGAGAGTAGACGCCCTGCTTCAGCGAACCGCTATAAAAAATATATTTGTTCGTCTTCATTCCTATGAAAATGCTTTTTGCATTTACGTAAACATCCAGAGCTACTTTTTATACTTTTTGCTACCATTTTGTGACCGCTTCCCGACCATTTCTTTCTGTTATACCCCATTTATTCTCAACTAGCTGTGCCCGCGACTTCGTTCGCGTGGATGTCGGAATTTAACAATATTTTGTTAGTGCGAAGTGCTTAATTTTTGCCTTGTTTTTATAAATCATAATCGTTTTCATATAAACCCTATTATTATTAGAATTTACTTAGATTTTTTAAGAATATTTGTTCTGTTTGTGATAAACGCCCTCTGTCGTTCAAAGCCCACCAAGCAGCGTTCAAAGCACCCATTGCATGCCGCTCCATCCCACTCCATCCCAATCCATCCCACTTTATCCCACAACATCCCACTCCATCCCACTTCATCCCACTCCATCCCTCTCCATCCCACTCCATCTCACACCATCCCACTCCATCCCACCCCATCCCACTCCATCCCACTCCATCCCACTCCATCCCACTCCATCCCACTCCATCCCAATCCATCCCACTTTATCCCACAACATCCCACTCCATCCCACTTCATCCCACTCCATCCCTCTCCATCCCACTCCATCTCACACCATCCCACTCCATCCCACCCCATCCCACTCCATCCCACTCCATCCCACTCCATCCCACTCCATCCCACTCTATCCCACTCCATCCCACTCCGTCCCACTCCATCCCACTCCATCCCACTCCATCCCACTCCATCCCACTCCATCCCACTCCATCCCACTCCATCCCACTCCATCCCACTCCATCCCTCTCCATCCCAATCCATCCCACTGCATCCCATTCCATCCCACTCCATCCCACTCCATCCCACTCCATCCCACTCCAACCCAATCCATCCCACTCCATCCCACTCCATCTCACTCCATCCCACTCCATCCCACTCGTTCCCACTCCATCCCAATCCATCCCACTCCATCCCACTCCATCCCACTCCATCCCACTCCATCCCACTCCATCTCACTCCATCCCACTCCATCCCACTACATCCCACTCCATCCCACTCCATCCCACTCCATCCCACTCCATCCCACTCCATCCCACTCCATCCCACTCCATCCCACTCCATCCCACTCCATCCCACTCCATCACACTCCATCCCACTCCATCCCACTCCATCCCACTTTATCCCACTACATCCCACTTCATACCACTCCATCTTACTCCACCCCACTCGATCCCACTCGATCGCACTCCATCCCACTCCATCCCGCTCTATCCCGCTCCATCCCGCTACACACCACTACATCCCAATCCATCCCAATCCATCCCACTTCATCCCGCTCCATCCCGCTCCATCCCACTACATCCCCCTCCATCCCACTACATCCCCCTCCATCCCACTCCATTCCACTCCATCCCACTTCATCCCACTCCATGCCACTTTATCCCACTACATCCCACTCCATCCTACTCCATCCTACTCAGTCCCACTCCATCCCGCTCCATCCCACTTTATCCCACACCATCCCAATTTATCCCACAACATCCCACTCCAAACCACTCCACTCAAGTCCACACCATATTTGAATATGTAGTTTTTCTATTCCAAGCCACATCGCGCTACTGAACTGCGCGTCTCGGTGTGAACTGACTGACCGTAATTTTACATCTGGTACACTTTGAATTCAAATATCTTTTGATACACTGATCCGATTTCAATGAAACAAAAACTAAATGTTACTTCAAGTTACGGTCAGTCGTTGTGTATTAAAGTTTTCTACATAACTTTCGTACATTTTACGTGATGCCCGAACAAATAAACATACAAACAGACAAACAGACATACAGACAAACAGACAAAAATTCTAAAAATGCTAGAAATGGGTTCTATTGGTTGTCCTTTATAACCCTGGCTATATTTTTTGAGTTTTTCTTGAATGTACAAAAATTACTTTTCTACAGTTTTATTATATGTATAGATAGAGATTTCAGACTAGGTATGCCTGTTTTATGTAAGCATTTAAAACATAAAATGTAGTTTCATTTTACGGTCTGTTTTAGATAAGTTTCTTGGATGTGGAGTCTTTTGTAACTCTCTTTTTAGAGGTGAACGTAAAAAGCAAGTCAGTCATGAACGTTCCTGAAACGGTGGTGTGCTTTCATAAGCTATTTTTAAATAGCAGCACCTATTACCTGCACCGACGGACTTTTTTTTTTGTCACAAACCCACCACACTATTCCCAAACCACTGCAACTCTTGAAAGCCAGAATCAACCGTGGCAACCACCACAAAAACGCCGAGACAATGAATGAATTTACCTGTCTTGGATCCTGCAACGAAATTAATCATAAAAGAATAGTGAAGGAGTAGGAAAAAATATGTTTCCAGTTCCCTCCATGCAAGCAGGAGACAGAACAGACCAATACGGTCAACAGGCACAAAGGGGCATTACAACTGGGAGAAGCCCAGTTGCCTAGCACCACGGGACCCGCACCGACTGACTATAAATGGTAGCGACAAGCGACTTTGTATTTGTACCAATCGCTACGGTACTATATTCCTATCTAGACAGTGATATTCTATCAGCGGAAACTCTAGGGAAAGCAAAAATGTTCAATTCTTTTAGAAGTCTTTGTAGAAAAATACCAATTTCATCTCACAATACATTGTACGTAAGGAAACCATGTATACGACGGGGACGCGAGGTATGATGTAAAATCAACACTTAAGACAAACAAAATACTAACGTAGCACAAGCGCCCACAGGACGCCATTTCTACATGGCCGCTTGCAAATGACGTCCTGATGGCGCTTGCGCTACGTTAGTGTTGTGTTAACTAAGTATGCCTAAAGAGTGTATGTCCCATTATATCTCGCGAATATTAGCGTCCCCGTCTTATACACTGTACCCCTATACACCCAAAGTTTTTCACTTGTTCAAATGACCGATCTCCCAACCTGGTGAAGTGGAAAGAATCGTCAAATTCCTAATGACTAAAAATCCACACTGTTTCTTGCCTTTAACGCTCTAGGGTCAAAGTGACCTTTTCAGTTGGTCTTGCGACCCTGCCAGGATGCTAAAAGCTCCTTTGGAATTCATTTCTTTCTCATCTGATGATAAATGATGTAACAAAATTTTTGCAATCATTTTGGCGATTGAAAAAGAGTGTCCATGGAGTTTCTTGCTCATTCTTCTCCAAAGAGATCTACGCTTTGGAATGAGCACCTACGGTACTTTCACAGTTTGAATGTCTTGTGATTGGGACTGTAGCACCATTACTATTTTTGTATTGTTATATTTTATGTCTTTTGACAATTTATAAGTGCCTGTAATTTGCCTTGTTTAAATAAACGATTTGATTTGATTTGAAAATTTTAAAAGTAATACTTCTTAACCTTAGCCAACGTAAAGCCACTGTATCTCCATTCGCCAACACCCTAAAAATTGAAGCAGTAAATACATGACGAGACAGGAGAACTAATCAATCATCATACAAGCGTCCGCAGAGCGTGAAGTTTCGATTAATTATGATTTATGGACATCCACACGTCACTACGTTCCTGTGGTGTAGTGTATGGGGCACGTGACGGAATTATTGCTTCTAATTTTATCTGATTTCGGGAGTTTTGTTGTAGCATCAGTTGGCTGAATTTGGTCAGGTTTTATTGTTCTTATTTAGTCACTTGGATGTCCAATTTCTCGCGTATCTTTAAATTGACATTTGCAAGCAAGAACATCGGAACTAACTTTTTGGCGATTTCGAGTTACAATAATAATTCTTACTCTACAAAAATTGTTGAATTTTTTGCACTCACTCGGTATTTGCAGTCCCTTGAATAATTTTTTTTTCATGTAAGAACATCGTAAATGAGTGTCTACTGAAGTTCATATTATGGTAAAAATTACACATCATTGTCAACATTTCCCATGCTCACCATTACTAATATTACATTGTAAAACAAGTTAAGTACATTTTTAATTAGAAATTATTGTTTCATATTATGTCCATATTATTATTCTCATACTTTATGCAATTGTACTATGTCTGAGTAACAATGGCATTTAAACAAATAAAAACAGTATAAATGTTGTGAATTAACATTGTAACTCACAAAAATATAAAAAATATAATATTAAAATCATAAATAAATTTAGTTATTCGCTGACATTTTTTTTTTCAAGTTGGGTGACCGTAAGACTTAACCGAAATCTGTAGGAATATTTTAAATCTTTGACGCGCTGTCCTGTAAAGTTGCTAAAAGTGAGTTACGATGTTGTTGCTTGCAGGTGTCGAAGTAATTATTAATCATACACAAAAATAGTTATGGAACACATTTTTTTTAGTTGGTGGTATCGTCAAATTAGCCCTACAATTAGGTATACAATACTTCGTTGGTCGTGATTAAGCTCATTATCTACTATATGTATAAAAATAAGTCGGGTTTTCCTTCCTGACGCTATCTCCAGAACGCAAGAACCGATTTCCACGGTTTTGCATTCGTTAGAAAGGTCTCGGTTCTTTGCTGAATTTCCGGATTTTATCCCGCAAAGAAACTCCGAGCATAGCTCTTTCCACTGCTCGTTGAGTGTCTCTTTTTCTCTCTAAAAGGCCAGCAGTCAAAGAAGTTGATTTATTCATATTCAAATCAAAACTCAATTTATCTTTTGATAGATCATCCAGCATTTGTACATAAGTCCCTTGAAACTGTAATAATCCTACTCTAAAACTCAGAAACTAAAATACAAAAACAAAAATGAAAAAGTAACAGACGATAAAATGAAAATATTGCAGTGTCCTTGTAAAGTGTGGTTAACACTATGTCACCACACAATATACATCATTACACTGCGGTTCCCTCTTATATACCATGCAGTGTACCGCATTTATTACGAGCATCTCTGTGCCTTTCATTTTTCCAGCCAGTGCAGTGAAACAAATGGCAACACAAGTGTCTGAAGTTCCCCGCAGTACTCTAGCGATATAAATGTAGACTTATGAGAAGGTTTAAATTCTCAGTGCATGTTAGATGATGATGCAATTAGTCACCATTTCCTGGAATCAAACATAGTTTCTGAATCAAAAGAGACTATTTTTGCTTGCAATATGACTAATATAGATGATGCAAGCAAGCATTCCACACCAGAGGAACATGGATGACAAATGTCGGATATATTCATAACAGTAGTTAACATACCAAGAACATACAGCAAAGTGATATTATACACTCAAACGTCCCTAAATAAATTAATAAATAACGGAACATCAAAGCAAGGGACATCAAAAAACACTTTTATGTTTGTAAAACGCCAAAAAAGTAGCCATAAACATTCACCGCTAATGGTTTCAAATAATACTTTAAATAGCTTAAGTGCCAAACGATTTTTCAAGTCATAAATTCGTTTGCTAATACGGGGAGAGTCAATGAATCGTTTTAAATTTCAAAAGCGGGGTATTTTCAACTTTGTTATCAGTGCTTTTAAGATCGAATTTCAGATGGCTGTGTTATTTTTTGTTTTTATATTTATTTTGTTGGAAACATGTTGACATTAAACGATCTAGTTTATAACACATGGGACTGCCAATTAGGTGCTTGTTTTAGTACGTGCGGTGTACAGTATTTCATCCGGCGAAGTTGCATACTACACTTAACTGTAATATACTGTTCTTTGAACGTTCTTGAAGAGCTTGATATAAGAAAGCAAGTCGAAAGATATTTTCGTTATACTTTTAAGACCCAAGAAGCTATTCGATGAGGATACCAATTACCGGCAGATATTTGTAGAAAGAAAGAAAGTAAATAAATTCAAGACGATTCTCCCAAAATATCGCCGTTCCGGGCGATTCACACACGGCAACTAGGAAGGCGGTTGCGGTAAAGTGGATTTAGAAGCGGTGCGCCGCGCGGTAAGGCGGTTTCCGCGCCTGTCCGCGCGGATGGATTTAAGACGGTTTTTGACCAGTTTGATCACAGACACTGGCAAGTTATGCGGCGCTCCGTGTGTGGAAGAAAGAAAGAAATATAACAGGTTTATTTGGCAAGTCATATGCACACAATTACAATTGCAGCGTGGAGGTTGGCGGCGGTGAAAGCACCGCTCGACCGCGCGTCCGCGCGTACGGTTGTTAGGCATCTACGGATTTATTAAAGACGAACGTGACATGAGAGCCGCTTCACCACAAGTGGTGGTGCGCCGGGCGAAGGAGCGTTTACCGCCGCTTATCCGCGCGGTCGAGCGGTCTTTTAGCCATGTAAGTCAAAATGACGTTCAATCCGTGTCTCTGCTCGAATTTTGGTAGGGTTGGGATCCCCCTCCTAGCGGTCTACCACAGTCTACTACAGGTACCACAGGCCACCTGCAGTGACGGTAGAGCGATTCCACTGGCGGTGGCCATCCTGTCTCGGCTCCAAATAGTTTTGACTGTATTCTATCGATGCGCAGGAGTTGTTGTTCCTTCTAAATGAGCTCGCTCCATCTTAAACCTCATCGTTGCGTTTCAGTTCGAGTCCATAAGCATATTGAGCACTGAGCAAAACTCGTGAAAGAGCGATGTCTAAATAACCGCGTAAACAAGTAATATTTTCTGAAAGATCCTAATATTAACTTAAAAAATATAAATACTGTAGTATTTATTTATCACTTTGAAATAAATCAACGGTTCCAGAAATATAGAGCCGTAACTGACAGAGATGGATTGACCGCTTTCAGTGAAGAAAAATATATCGTACAAATAATAATTTAGCAGCTGTTTACGAAATATCGAACCAAAGGAATGTAAATATTCAAAGTTTATCTGCCTTTTTATTGACCAAAGTATGCTTGGAGGTTCGAAAGTTTATCAATATTAAAATATCTTAATAATGAGATACAGTGAAACTTTAGGATTGTTTAAAATTCTTGGAGCGTTGGAATTAGTGAACTATTCCGAGTTCGTTATTATTTTATAAATTGTTTTCCTCTTAGAGTTTATAGGCTTATAAATTATGTTCTATATCATTGGTTTTAAGTATCCATCTTGCTTTTTATAGCTGCAATAGAGGAAATCCTGGGTCTGATATATTTTTTTGGGTTTCTGCCAATATTAACCTATCTATTTGTCGTTCTCTGGTATTGAGTATTTTAGTTTCTTGGAGCAATTAAAGTTAAATTCTTTTACAACAAGCTGTCATCACCATCAGCCTATAACGTTCCCACTGCTGGGACACCGGCCTCCTCTCTGTGAGAAGGAGTGCGCCATAATCCCAGGGCCCAGTGCGGATTGGTGGATGTTTGATTGTGATGTTTTGATTTAGTTCTAGGACATGCCGGTTTCCTCACGATGTTTTCCTTCATCGTTTTGAGAGCAGTGGTGATGAAATAAATTAAACAAAGTTATTCGCCTGGCGGAGTTCGAACCCACTGGGCCACCACTGCTCTCACAAGCCGGAGTTTTTTTTTTATTTAACCATTAGTTAATGCGTATGGTACTGTAACTGCTGATTAGATAACCCGCCATTAGTTAATTATTTCAAAAAAATATGTTCGATATAGTATACCAAATAATATTTAAACACTGCCATTCAAAATCAAATAATAAACAAGGTAAATATCCCGTTCTTAATGTAATGTAATTAAAACCTAATATTATTTTTAGACAAAATGAAATAATGTTATAATGCCCCTACATTTGCTCTTTAAAAAACTTATGAACGTATAAGTTTCAGTACGTAATTGTAATCTCAACATGAAATACTATCGGAAAAGTAAAATCAAACCATGAAAATCTAAATAATATTTGAAAAGACTTTTAGCACACCAGAAGTGAAAACCAAAGCATTTTATCGCCCATTTCAGAAGTTCATATAACAGTTTACGCACTAATAAAGCTTAGAGAATTCCATACATTTCCTCGTAATGACAATACGACTTCAACCAGACTTGCCCACAAAGAAAATGCAGCAACATTAAATTCCTTTTTAAGTTAATTGCTCTCATAAAAGCAAATGGCGTATTTCATTTTCAATTTTGATGGAAACTCGTACAGTAATTCATACTGTTATTACAAATTTAAAAGTTACTGTGTCTTTTAGTGGGTTTGTCCGTCTGTCTATCAGTGTAGCTGAACGAAATTCAATGAATTTTGGCAGAGCAAGGGGGACTGTCAGACTTGTACTGACTAAAATCCACGGTGCCCTTCAATAGCCCTGTACGTTCCGGGTTCATGTTAATTCGTTAGTCCCCCGACTTTGGTGGGCTTTGGCCCTCTAAGGGGGGCTAGTCATTGTTCTGTCAATCTTTGAGACGCGTGTGGAACGTAAGGCGCCGTCAGCGCGCGACGGCACGTGCCGCGTGGGATAGCCCATGATCGGACAGCGAGTTCCTCGCCGCCTGCATGTCCACGCATCGTGATCACACTTACCAATTTTGGAGTTAATCAACAGTTTTCATTCAACATTTTCTATACTAACTTTTACCCGGGCCTTTGCTTTCAGATTAAATTAATAATTATATTATGCTTTGCCAGTAACCATTTACAGGGTGGAATTTTGTAATGCCACCTGGAGGGAAAGTACTCTTAATACTGCAGATAGAAAATTTTACTCATAGGCAACATTTCTTTATTTTTTAATAGAAAGCAAACTGCATTCAAAGATTTTCGAAAAACTCTTCTCCCACAACCGGAAATCGAACCGGCTAAAATCTGAAAAAATTATAGACTGTACTTTTATTGCATCGATCGTTAGGGTCAATTATAAGGAAGAAATCTCTCTAACAAACATGATAAATTAAATGAAATGAAAACCCGGAAATCTTAAATTAATATAGGTAGAGATTTTATTTTACCACTTTTTCGGAGCAACAAATCCGTATATTTACACCAAATTACAGCTTTCTAGTACCTAGGACAGACGGACGGACTGAAGGACGGACATGGCGAAACTATAAAGGTTCCTTGTTTACTACGGAACTCTAAAAATTAAACGAAACAACAATATATAAAAATACATTTTCAAGTGAATACAAAACGTCAACCAACACATTCGAACTAATACCACCGACCATTTCATTTCCAGTCGTCCACGTTACTGGGTTGGACATCAAGAAGAAGTAGCTGCAAAGAAAAATGGACCTTGTTAAATACAGATAAAGAGCTTTATGAATTGTACCGTTGCAAATGTTGAAGCAAGAACTTCCGCAGAAGTGCAGTGAGCAACAAAACTTATTTAATTTTGAATATTGACAACGAAATTCCTGACAGTCCTGTTTAGTCTGTTTCTAAGAAAAGTAGGAGTTGAAACTGTTGCTAAAACTTATGCTCTTTCCTTTAAAAGTAAATATTAAATCTGTACAAGATGGAAGTTTTTCATAAAACGAGCTGCTTCAGTTTAGTACGTTTTTGAAGAGATCTTCGTCGTCTTTGCTTCTTTGTTAAATGTTACAAATCTCGTAGACATGCTCTTTAATAGTTTAGTTTTATTTTAATTTAGTATTATTATATTAATTTATATAGTTTAATTAATATTAAAAACGATTTCAATCTCGTAGTTAGTTTAATTTGTTTTTTTTACCCGACTGCGCCAGGAGGGTTATGTTTTTCGAGTGTATGTATTCCTCTTGGGAAGATTTGATTGGTGTAATTTGAATGGGCCCCGACTGTGAGTGTGAATGAGTGAATTCTAAACTACTGGGCTTGTTTCTTTCTTTTTAGTTTTTTACGCAGTCGGGTTTTTTGTTTTTTTAAATATTTATTTTTAAGGAAGTTTATGGCACTAGAGTGACTAGGCATTTTTATTTAATTTAATTTTCTTACATTTTTTTTTTGTTGTTTTCAATTCATCAAATGAGTCCTCCAACCCCGGGCAGGGTGGGAAGGACTGTCAGACTCGTACTGACTAAATTCCTCGGTGTCCTTCAATAGTCCTTTATGTTCCGGGGGCACGGTAATGCGATAAGTCCTGCGACTCCAGCAGGCTTTGGCCCTCTGAGAGCTTTACTCGCTGCCCGCATGCCCGCATGAATACCACCCTAATATAAATCACGCTGAACTAAAATTTACCAAAAGAGAAGTTTATTATTGATCGATTCTCAGAACTTTGCTATTAGCTTGGTTTCTCATATCGCCATTAAAAGGACAATCAAGATTTTAACTGTCTTTCCACGCAATACCAGACCATTACTAGTTTCGTTTCAATAATAAATATGTACAGTCAATAAAATAGATAGGTATGCAGACAGCTTGTTTTAAACTGTTTTCCAAAGGTGTCTTATAAAGTCCTGGAGTGGAGACCGCGTATCGCCAAGCATAGTGTGGGACTCCTTTTGACTAATTATCTTAAGAAGGAGACAGGATACGGGAATCAGAGAACAGGGTTATATAGCGCAGCGTTGGGGACATGAGAGAGTGGACTGCGATAGGCTGAGTTGAGTATAATTTAAATTTCAATGTGTATACGTAATTACATACCGAACTCTTTACTTGTTTGTAGTTTGCAGCTAGAGAGTGCATTTTATAATATGCTACATATTACTTAATAGGGTTCTGAGGGTGATTGCTGGCAGAGTGAATTGTCCATACATAATCCACTGCTGTCAGCTACATGACTGTGTCTCCGCTCCGTAGTCGTGTTGTTTATTAATATTTATTTATTCAATATAAACATTTAGTAGGTACAGCGTTAGCCACAACATGATCGTCTTCCATTCATCAACAAGCAAGTCCAATCCAATAAAGTATTTTTATTTGAAAAGCACACAGGAAGAGGAACTGTTTGAAACATCATACTTGCATACTTAACTTTTTTGTTGACTGTACTCAACTGTCACCATAAATATACGTGCACAGATGTCCCCGAGTTCGGGGAATATCGCCGCAAATGCTCCGAGTAAAGTAAAAAGTGAACTTTGTGCAGTTTTTTTTGCTCACCATATGTTCAGGTGAAACGTCGGGCAATAAGAATCTCGGAACAAGAAAACTCTTGACATTCTGCCAGTTTATGTTTATTTTTGGAACGAAGTTCCTTATCGCGCGTTGTGAAAGGGGGCTAGACGGAAAAAATTCTTACGAAAAGTTATCACGACACTTTTTGGAACGAAGTTCCTTATCGCGCGTTGCGAAAGGGTGCTAGAGCTCAAAGAGTGGAATGGAGTGGAGCGGAGCTGAGCGGAGCAGAGTGGAGTGGAGTGGAGCGGAGCTGAGCGGAGCAGAGTTGAGTGGAGTGGAGTGGAGTGGAGTCGCGACGATTATTTTTGTTGAGTGTATACAGTAACTTCGTTCCATTCGGGTATCCCTTGACACCTCTCAAGTTTTTTTTAAGTAAAAATCAAGATATAGAAATGAAAACAAGGGTTCGAAAAGATCTTACAAATACCCCAACGAATTAAGGTATGCATGCGACTGAATAGGCCGAAATATTTGAGTAAATTGGCTTTATTCATCTTTTGCGAGAATACGAACAAAAATAGACCTATTTCTGGAAGGCTTAGAACACGTTTTATATTCATCTAAGGTTTTTTCTTACGTGGGTGGTTTTCTTTCATAGGAATCTGTAACGTAGGAGTTACAAAATTGGGTACCCAATATACGCGAATAAAATACCTAATAGATACTAAGCGATACAATAATGATGTTTGTTATTGAACAATGTCGGGAACAAAAATTATTACAACCTTTTCGGCAGAATTTTTCTTCAATGATTTTATCTTAAATACAGCTTAGCAAGTTGGAAGACCTAACAGGTATAAAGTCGACCCAATACTCGCAAATAGCAATATTAGGACTAATATAGTAAGTAAGCCTGATGGATGTATTACATGAGTTCGACAAAGAGGATGTGTTATTGACGCTTAATGGTGAACGCACACCTAGGCGCACCGCAGTCTCCGCAGTCCCCGCATTACGAATTCTTTGTATGAAGTCCTACGAAACCTCGCACACTTACCCGCATCGCAGTAGCCGCAGAATCGGTAAGAAAATGGACTGCGAAGACTGCGGTGCGGCTAGGTGTGCGTTCACTATAATGCGACAAAACTGCTCTACGACTCACTATAATTCAAAATGCAGGTTCGGGCGACACACTAAAGTTCGAAATCAAACTGGTGCGATAAATGATTGTGCGAAAACAACAGTAGTGCAAGAAACAAGGAAAACTTAGGACGCAAGAGCGAGCGCAGCGAGCTCGGAACTTGGGGTAGCCCGATTCGAAGTTAAAAATACCATTAGAACCAGTTGGGGGCTTTGGGGAGTTGTCAAATTATCCCAATCAATTAACTTTTAGTTATTTATGTAAAAATGATCAATAATATTGTACTTATTTGCTATGGGCATTCGGGCGGCGAGTAGGCATGCGGGCGGCGAGTAATGGGTGACTCGCTGTGCGACCATGGACCATACCCGGGTCGACGGCGAGTTGTGGTCCACGCGCGCTTCAAAGAGTGCTAGGATAATGACGGGGCCGCTTTTAGAGGGCCAAAGCCTGCCGGGGTAGCGGGAAACACGAACAATTACTGTGACACCGGAACGTAAAGGGCTATTGAAGAACAACGTGGATTTTAGTCACTACGCCAAAAAAACAGTACTTATTCGCTCTGGTGCTCTTTTAGTTATTCCACAAATACAACGTCAACCAATAACAAACGAATATTTGTCAGACTTTTACATCCAATTTATGGTAGCCAATCACCTGCTTCTACCCGCGTTACATCAAATCCCCCTTATTTCCTATGGGATTAAGGCATTGTTTACCTTTGGAACCAATATTTATACAAAGTTACAGACTGAGGTGTTACCACATGAGATTATTGAACTACTGTCGTATCTGTGGTAGACTGTCAAAGATATTTCGTACACTGTGTTGTTAATTAATTTCGTGTGAGTAACTTAGTAATTAGTTATAATATATCACCTGCTCGTGGCTTAATAATTACAGCCGCACAGACCGATCTTCCGGATTAAGCCGTGCTTGCCGAGGTTGGTCTGTAGATGGGTGACCATCTGTCATAGCGAGTTTCCTCCGTGACTCTGTCATTTGTAGATCTTTGACAGTCGTTCCTATTAGTCAGAAGCTGTAAAGTCTGACTCCAGTCCTACCAGGGGGTATCGTATAATCGTATTGCCCAGTTACTGGGTTGTGGAGGTCCAACAGGCAGTCGCTCCATGTAAAATACTGATATCCAGCTGCATCTGGCTCGATTGGAAGCCGACTCCAATAGATACACATATAGTTAATGATATCACCTACAATATTGGGTATAAAGTGTGTGTGATGTGTTACTAAGCACCCATTATGAGTACGTTAGTTTTTGTATTATCTTTATCAATTTTTTATCGTGTAGATAAGATACTATTCAATAAAAAATAGAGAGGAGGGGACTGTTAGACTCGTACTGACTAAAATCCATGGTGTTCCTTCTTTAGCCTCTATGTTCCAAGGTCACGATACCTGATAAGATAGTCCTGCAACTCCAAAAGGCTTTGCACTCTAAGGGGGCCGTCAGATTACTGAAAGCTCTTTCAGAAGCGCCTTTAACACGACGACGCCGACGCGACGTTGACCCAGGAACATGTATCATGATCGGTCGGCAAGTCACCATGCATGCAGGTATTCCCACGATGATCCCGTACTTTTTTTTTAGCATGGTAAAATCATCTAATGAGTCCAACCCCGGGCAGGGCCGGGAGGGACTGTCAGACTTGTACTGACTAAAATCCACGGTGTCCTTCAATAGCCCTTTATTTTCCGGGGTCACGATGAGGAAATAAATACCGCGACCCCGGCAGGCTTTGGCCCTCTGAGACGGCCCCGTCATTTTGCTGACGCCCTTTGAGGCGCGCGTGGAACACGACGCGCTGTCGACCCGGGAATGGTTCATGGTCGGACAGTGAGTTGCCCTTTACTCGCTGTCCGCATGCCCGCGCCTGCGGTGGCCGGAGATCGTCTGCCGATGATCTCGTACTTAACAATAGTTTTTTCGCATTTACATCACTTACAAAATGAGGACAAAACTCAAAGGATATAAGGGCACATTTATTTCTTGTTACATTTTCTGTATGTACAGATAGTTATTATAGGTTTTTGTTGCTACTGAAAAAGGAACTTTCTTGCTTCTCCGTCTTTGACAAAGTTTATATTGTTCGGAAAGGTTTTGGAACAAAGTTTCACAATAGACGCCCACGTTTTTCTCACTTTGCGATACACCAAGTTTTGAGGTCAATGGTCTTAGTTTTGATACCGTCTTTCTTAGCAAGTTAATGTTGAGATTAGTTAAATGATAAATTGTACTTCGTTGCCGAAAGAATTCAGAATTTCAGAATTATCACTGCGTATCAGCTGCATCATGAAAAACAAGTGATAACTTCACCAACTTGATGGTTTTCATTCAAAATAACTTTGACAAAGTGATGACAATTTAGGGATGAAGTTTGCAGTAAAAGTTAGTATGGAACTCTACTAGATACCTAGTTATCCGGGTCGCGGGACTTATTCCATTACCGTGACCCCGGAACATAAAGGGCTATTGAAGGACACCGTGGATTTTAGTCAGTACAAGTCTGACAGTCCTCTAGTCCTATCCTGGGCGGGAGGACTAAGTTGATGATTTTACCATGTAAAAAAAAAGCACTGACTTCCTGCATAATTATATTCAAGCAAAAAAAATATTTCCAACCACTTTATAAGCAACTCGTTTTGCCTACAATACTACAGTAACAACTCACAATCGATTTCCGGCGCAGTTATTGAGGTGGAGATGCGCGTCGTACTCGTTTGATTCCCTAACTTTATTTTATTTCCTCAATCTTCTCTTCTACACATTTGCGGTATTTGTATGAAAAAGTGGTTTGGTATGAAAAGTGCCTTGTATTAAAGATCTTTTTTACTCAGCATTGGGTTTATGAGATTCTTTTCAACATTTCTTGTAATTTTCAATAAATTTTTTGACCCGAAAACGAAGGATGGAAAAGGGTACGTGGTCCACACGTACCCTTTTGACGTGATAACGTCTTATAATTCGATGGCCTGCACGCACAATAAAAGACGACGTCATGCTGCGTTACCTCGCTCTGTAGCGTTCCATAGCAACGGCGTGTCAATTGTTTGTTTATAGCAACGTAAGTGCAGTATTTTCTCATGACGTTGTCACGTTCAACTATCGTCAGTAAACCGACTTTACAGACAATCGCTATTTAACTCCCCACATACACACGAAAATTTGGTTTGTTAGACCTGCTTCGTTTTTCAAAAAAGTTACACATGCATGGAAAATACGCATCAGAGACTTGATTTATTTCTATTATTCTATGGTTTTTTTTTCTGTGGACGTTACAATCGTATAAGGATGATTACCATGTCATTGTCTTCACACGTGTCTAAGGCCTATTGTCCATGTAACCGCACGTGATACGCACGCTTTCTTCAATTGACGATTGCAAGACGAATGCTTGTATCTTGCGTAGAAACAATAAAATCTGTGTCCACGAAACGGCAACGTCGCGTCAGCCGCTTATGTTGCATTTGTCATGCATTTTTACATCAAAAGACGTCTTTTATCGGTGCTAGTTGAGAGAAAACTGAGACCTTTGTAGCGTGAAGGACTATTGCATGAAGCAGCGTGGACATAACAAATTTTAATATGCAAACTAAGCCTATCTTCATTTGTAGGTTACATGCATCCTACGAAAGACGACTGTGTGTGCCTTACTCCTAATTTCGATATTTGCGAATAGCCACAGAATACATATTAGGATAAGTCGAGGTTGACAAAATACATAGTTCGCATATCAGACTTCTAAAACCGGCCAAGTGCGTGTCGGGCCACGCACAGTGTAGGGTTCCGTAGTTGCCCATCAAAATACTTATGCGAACTAACTAAACTGATTCGCTGAATTTAATTTTAAAAAGAAGGATTTTCAAAATCGGTCCAGGAGTCTTAGAGAAATCGGGGAAAATACATAAATAAAAAGATTACGACGAATTTAGAACCTCCTCCTGTTTTGAAGTTAGTTAAAAATAGTTGACGATAAAAACCTACATATCCCCAAAAAACATACCTATTAAAACTGTAAAAATAAAGTTGACAAACTTACATTTGCAGTTGATTTATTGTTTCTCCAATACATTTTGTTTAAGAAAAATTTTATCCAAGTACAATTTATAAGTTGGTCGGCTATTACTCGTAAAGTTGTAAAGCCTACTTAGTCATGATAATTTTCTTTTAAAATTCGTTATTTATACTACTGTTGTGATTTTTTTCACACCCCCAAGCACAACCGTTTAGCTGGTAGAGGGGGGGGACACTCGAGTCGAGCAAAATTTAGCACTTTAAAGCTTAATATTTCACAAACAAATTTTTTTACAAAAAAAATGTTAATGGAAACTCACATTATTTTTTAAAGAGCTATTTAATGATACCCCACACTAAGGGGTACGCGAGAAAAAAAAAATCCTCACTTTACGTGTAAGTACTGGAGGTACCCTAAAAAAAATATTTTACGAGATTTTATTTTACCACTTTCTTGGCACAACAAATCCGCATATTTACACCAAATTACAGCTCTCTAGTACTGTGCGTCTCTGAGCTAAACTGCGGACAGACGGACGGACGGACGGACGGACGGACGGACGGACGGACGGACATGGCGAAACTATAAGGGTTCCTTGTTGACTACGGAACCCTAAAAACTGCTAAACTTGCACATCACGCATTTTCTCTTGATAATTGTGTTTATTGCAGAAAAAAAACGCTAAATCAAAAGCTGGTGACACTATAACACACCATGTCACCATATAGCATCGCTCGTGAACAGTTCTCGCAAATAGGATACATCCATTTATTGACTGTCATGTTTTCATGACGATGAGTGACGTCACGTGATGGGCTTTTGTTTTTGGTCGCAAAAATGGGTTCTGAAATCAGCTTGATGAGTTTGGCATATTTTCTAGGCTAGGTCAATTATTTGGAGACTAGCTGACCTGGCAAACTTCTTACAGATCCTCAAAATATTTTTTTTTAATCACTTTCTTTAATTTTCCCTGGACTAATTCAAAACTAAAATTAGTCAAGTCGGTCCAACCGTTCTCGAGTTTTAACGAGGCTCGAACAGCAATTGTTTTTTATTTATAGAGAAGACGGATTTTTCAACGAAATAATGTTAGTAATTCTATTGAATTTTGACACTAAATAAAATTTTAAACGTGTTTAACTTTTGGTGAGAGTCGCCCTAAAAGTTGTTATTACTAAAAACTGTTTTAGGATACCACGGTTTTTTTCACGATTTAAAATGTCACTTACGGGATATCTTCCGTGATTGTGGCACTTGCAACAGTGTCGAAATATCGGGAACTCAAAAGAATAAATAATCACGGAAGATATCCCATAAGTGATATTTTAAGTTGCTATTACGGTTTATCTGCGTCGTGTTAATACTTCGAATATGCGCACAGCTAAGGAGTGGAATTCCCTGCTGGATTCTTTGATACCTGATAGCTCTGCCCTGATAATTGTAAATGCAGTACTCGCAAATTGGCGGTTCCGAGATATACGCGGTAAACGTGTTTTGTGATATCTACACAACAAGTCTGACTTAAATATTTATTTATATATACCAGAAAAATAAGAAAAAAATCTAACTTTGTATTGATGTATTTCTTTCTTTCTTTTATTATTTCTTTTGGATAAAATGCGCATTACTGCATTTTGTTCTTCCATCTAGACTTGTGAACATGACAGTATCACTAAGGCCAAAGGCAGTATTTGTGTTCAATTTTTTGCTCTAGCTCGAAAGTACACGGGTATTTTGCTTAGGTTATTACATTAAATTAAAAGTATTTGAGTCAGGCTATAAAATGGTATCAAAATTATCTCTCTATATTAAGTATTTTTGGAGTTATTCTCACCTCTTCCTGTTGTGTTCCTAACATGTTGAATACTGCGTTATGCTTTAGTTAGTATACGTTGCAAATTACTAGTAGTACTTGTAGTAACCATAGCAAGTACTGCACAACCTTCTAGCACATGCTAAGTACTGTATATCCTGTTAGCAAAAGTAATAATTTGGTGCAAGTACTGCGTATCTTGTTATATAAAAAACATGTTTATAGTTTAAAAAAACATGAAAATTATTTTTTTATGTATAGATTAGCCCCTTGAGGTGTCATTTTTGCAAAAAAGTGAAAATCGCAAAAATGACGATTACTGCATTTACAATTATCAGGGCAGAGCTGCAACTTGGGTTTATTATGTCAAGAGTGAATAGGTTACTTCTTGGCAGGCGTGCTGCTTCTTTCTTCTTCTTCTTCATCCACATTCTCGAGAAAATATATTGATGACCATCAAGTGAGATAAGTAGTGGCGAAACGCGTGACCCGGAGTTACGCACTTTTTGAGAAAGAAACTCGTCGTGTAATTAATGATCACCCATTCACAGAACGGCCTTAGCAAGCGCAGCTGAACCTTGAAAATCAACTACAGTTTATATTATTTAGCCACAATCTCCTCACAAAAATACAAATATAAGAAAGTACACAAAACAATACGAAATTGAAAACACTTAAAGAATATAGGAAACCGGAAAATCGCAGATGTAATGAATCTGTAAGATATTGGATTTTTCCGAGGAAAATGTTCTACTTATACAAGCAAAGCTAGCATTTCTTATTGTTAAGGCCGCAGTAAATTTTGGTTTGTTATAGTTATGTCGTAATGTTTTGTTTTTTATTGTTATTTGTATGTCTACTTAACTTTTATTTGGATGATATCCCGAATGTTACTGAGCAAACCCCTTCTAAAAATTAATTTTAAAAAGTAATCCAGCAAAGCCATAAAAAGAAAATGAAACTTTTTTCAATAATCACTATCCTAGTTGTCGATTTCGCCGACAAAAGATCTGAGATCGAAATGGGTTCCAAGTTATGTAAAAAATCATGGAAATACAATGCCTTAAAATAACAAAAATCTCTAAATGGATTAACCCATTCAACAGCTACGGACCACAGGACGTTTGCATCTGTGTTTAAAACCATGAGAAACATAGGGAAAAAAAATGAGCGTAGCGAGCTCAAAATTTTAGAACTTTTCTCAGACACGGTAGGCATTTATTAGAATTTACAGAAACTGGATCTCCTTAGGATAACGGTGTCCTGGCCCAGAATGCTCAGTATACAAACACGTCTTGCTGGTTAGTATACAACATTATTTTTTGTTTATGCGAAACCTGGAACACCTGTCCAATATTTTTGTGTAAAGAATCTATGTACAAAATTTTAAAACCATATCATAAAAAATCACAAAGTTATAAGCTTCATCATCAGCCTATATTGTTCCCACTACTGGGACACAGGCCTCCTCTCTTTGAGAGGGAGTGGGCCATAATTCACCACGCGGGCCCAGTGCGGGTTGGTATTTTATTATAAGCTTGTACGAGTATATTACCTGGTTTTCCGTTTAAAAACATGCTCTTTTCGCGGTACACCCGGTGATAATAGTTTAGCAATAAGTACCTAACTGTTCGGTGATTGTATTGCAATTAACTGGTAATAAAAATTAATTAAAATATTAAAAAAAAAAATTAGCATGGTGTAAAAATTGTTGGAATCGAATCAGTTACTGATTCTGAACAAACTATATTCAGGTTTCGCATATACTAAAAATAATGTTGTATCCAAGAAATAAGGTAGCATCAAACGTCAAAAACTTTATCTACTCACTTCTGTTGGAAGGTAAAACAATAGCTCCTCTATTTCACACACCACAACTTATATTATAGCTTATAGCTAGTTTCAAAACTTATTCAGGAATATCAAGAGGAAACTTATCTTTGAAGAGCAAATTGAATGATAACATCATGTATGGAAACTTGGCTAGAAAAGTTTGAGCGAACTTCTGCACGTACTTGTGGGGAAGAGTTCCGTACATACATGACGTCACTATTGATCTGTACTCAAATGGGAATACCTGGTGCTCTAAATATAGGCGTTCTAAAATTCGGTTCTAAAACATGAACATATCACGGTTTTATACCCAAAATACTGAATAACTGCTTTGCCAGTCATTATCAGGTCACAGCTCGTGAAACGATATTTTGCCAATGACTACGCCCGTTTAGAAATTATCATATTCATCGTCTAGAAAATTTGCTTATATGTGGAAGATAGGAATTTAACCTCAGCAGATGCGTCTGCCATCAAATCTTTATCGGATTTTCTGGCACACAACAATGGGTCAATTATTCACACGTACCACAACCACACCACAACGACGCCATGTGGTCGGGCGTATATTTTGTATTGAAAATGAATATACACGTACAATTTACAGGTACCTACCACATTTTGAAGTTGTTATCGACCACCTGTGTAATACGACCACATCGCCACGGCAACGCCACCACTGGCGGCGGCGGCACAGCGGCCACATCGCAACAACAATCTTTCCTCCATGACTACATTCAGTCAAGCCGTGTTTCCTCTACGAAAGCCGGAGTACAACTGCACATGACCACGTGGTTACCAAATCGCAACGATAGCGACAACGCAACCACATCGACATTTTGTCGGTACCACAACGCAACTGCAAAAATCCGCTGTGACACTATTTACACGTAACCACAGCTTGACCACATTTTGTCGCTGCGACGTGGTATGGTTGTGGTACGTGTGATACACGCAAAGGGTTCCAAGTGCAATTGCCTCTCATCTGTCTTGACCACCTTTGACGACTCATCAATTTACTGACACGGTCTTTTATCAGAGGTCTTCCGCTGGCGCATCTTTCGATGTGTAGAGTTATAGTTATGGTCTACCTGTGTCCCATTTTCGACATCGATTATACCGTTAAGGCTTTAAAATATAACTAACTGGAAAACAGAATACTTTTGCACAGTATTGCTAACTGGCACTGAATAGCACTTGCTAGACTGAAATTAACACTAACAATGTACTTTTTGTTTTTTTTTAAAAAACAGAATGGCAAACATTTTAAAAAGGTCTTATCACGTTTGTTCATGGTCTTACTCCACACCATTGCGTGTTGCTAATTGCCGTGTCACTTTAACATAACCAACATAATTCGTAGGTGTAAACGAATGTAGCTTGCATGTGGTGAAATTAAGAACTTTACAGAAAAAAAAAACAAAGGGGCGTGATAATAGACTCGAGTACAAGTCACTTTGAAATTGCAGAAATTTGAACTTTTAAGTTACGCTAGTAAGCGAAAATGTGGTTGACGGTGAAGTACACTTACCTAGATGTAACATAATAGGTTGTAGCTATAAGGAAATTCAGATATCAGCAGGGATTTTTTCTCCTTATCTCTGTGCTCACGTAGGTCAATAAAAGTGTAGGTAAAATGTTTGATACAGTAAGGGTGGGATGTCCACAATATACCAGTGCTGTATTGCCGTTCACCTTGTAGTCCAATGATGGAAAGGGCCAGGCGGAAACACATTGTCTCCCAAAAACGCCAACCAATCCAGACCTGGATAGTAGACATCCATGCGCTGACACATTCTTAAAGCTGATTTCAGACTACGCTATACTATTGTGCTATAAAGTATAGCACAGAAGGACCTAATGGACACTTTCCTGAAAACTGCATCAAAATCCGTTCAGCCAAATGCGAGATAATCGCGGACAAACATACATACATACATACAGGTCGAACTGAGAACCTACTTTTTTTTTTGAAGTCGGTTAAAAAACAGACAAGCTGGCAACTCGGTGTCGGAGTACTAGTCATAAACATAATTATTATGAACAAATTGTGTCGACAAAAGTAATTATCGTTACACACAATAATTAACACATTATTTATTCAACTTCGCGTGATTTAAAGTATCAAATCGTTTTATCGGTGTTCGTACATTGTTCCGTCTGCCACAATTAATGTTGGGGCTTTGAAACAAAACTTTGGTAATAATTCGTTTATATTAATTTCTTTTAATTACTGTTAATGAGTGTGCCGTTTTACTGTGTTGAAGAAAATTATGGGAGAAAGGGGATGGTAATATACCTATTTGTGTGTTGCCAGTGATGACATGGCTCTGAAACGTGGTCTTTGACTGCTGGCCTTTTAGAAAGACTAAGAGTCACTCAACGAGCAATGGAAAGAGCTATGCTTGGAGTTTCTTTGCGGGATAAAATCCGGAACATGGATATTCGACGAAGAAGCAGCAGTGGACGACTTCCGGCTGATGATGAATAGACCTATTTTATAAGCTTTTATTTAGTTTCATCTGTCCTGTTGTCTGTAATGAAATCTTGCAACTTTAATTTGATCCACTTCCCGGTCTCCAAGGGAGCAAAAATTTTGCACGTAGGTATAATTAAAAATTAAAAATATATCGCGTGACAATGCAATATCATGATGACATGGAGCTGATCTGATGATTATACTGGAAGGTGGACATTTTTTTTTTTTAGCGTGGTAAAATCATCAAATGAGTCCTCCAAACCCCGGGCAGGGCGGGAGGGACTGTCAGACTTCTACTGACTAAAATCCACAGTGTCCTTCATAGCCTGTTATGTTCCGGGGTTACGGTAAGGGAATAATCCCGCGACCCCGGCAGGCTTTGGCCCTCTGAGAGGGGGGCCCCGTCATTATGCTGACGCTCTTTGAGGCGCGCGTGGGACACAACGCGCCGTCGGGAAGGTGGACATAGGAACTTTGTAATGAAACGCCACAAACCCATCGAGTTTAGATTCGTTTTATTCATCTTGACGAGTACTTTGTCTATCTTAAATAAAAAAAAAACTTTAAGTATTTTAAAAAGAACATGGTTTTTGAAATGACTTACTTGTTTTAAGTCCAGCTAGTTTTCTTAGAAAATCTTTGTTATTATAACAGGGGTTGGGAGCTTGGAAGTGATGCAAAACATCAAGAAGAAACTTTTCAATTTTTTCTTCACTGTTATTTTAATTTCTGAAAAACAAGCAACAGAAAACTGAAAAAATAACATTCCTTAACAATTTCCAAGAGCAGAGAAAAATAAGGAATTTCAAGGTACTCTATAAAATGCATGGTGGAGGTACGAGTAGTTATAAGAAGTTTTAAGGAGATAGTTGGTGCAGTGGTTTCAAGTAAGACAATTTTGTGTTCCTGGGTTGCCAGAGTCGGGAAAATTGTTATGATCAGACAAAGTGTCAGTAAAAGCTTTACCAATGATAAATTAATGCCTGATTTAGGACTTGCTTCATCCATAGATATGTCTAGCTATTACAATAAATATCTGGTTGACCGAGCTTCGCTCGGTTTTTATAATATATCTTGGGAACCGAGCTTTTCTCGAACCTGGGACATGATAAATCGATTTCTTGAGCCGTAAAACCCCTAATCTGTAACTTTCATGAAAATCCTTGGAGCCGTTTCCGAGATCCTGATTATATATAAATAAATATACAAGAATTGCTCGTTTAAAGATATTAGATAGATGTTGGAGTACATACATTTCAACTTTCCTGTAAATTTTTAACAATCTCAGATGACAAACCGGTAATATACTTCTACACAAACATAATCAATAGTGTCCCCACTGCTGGGACACAGAAGAGACCTCCTCTCTGTGACAAGTACTTTCTATAAAATAAATGACAGATAACGCAGCGCACATTTCTTATGTATAATCTTGAAAACTGACACAAGAGGTCCTTTTGCAACGCAGGTAATCAATTGTAATAGGATTGGAAATCCTTTCGGGTTCGATTTGTAATATGATGATCATTGACCTATACTTCGATGTACTGATGTACGTTTATTTCAAAGGAAGATTTGTCTACGCCATATTTTGTTGTCATGCACGCTTTTAAAAAGCGAGGGAGTTTTGGCAGCAGTTTTTTTATACATATTTAAGAACAATCTAAACGGAGAGCAGTGGTGGCCCAGTGGTATCGGCCCCGACTTACGAGTTGCAGGTCGTGGGTTCGAATCCCGGCAGGCGCATTACTTTGTGTAATTTATTTCATCACCACTGCTCTCAAAACGGTGAAGGAAAACATCGTGAGGAAACCGGCATGTCCTAGAACCAAAAAATTCGAAGACATGTGACATCCACCAATCCGCACTGGGCCCGCGTGGTGGATTATGGCCCACCCCCTCTCACAGAGAGGAGGCCTGAGTCCCAGCAGTGGGAACATTAATAGGCTGATGATGATAAACGGAGAAACGAAAATTTAGTTTGATTGACTTGTCTTTATATTATTTTGATTAGATACTGAAAGAGGAAGAATTACATGAATATTTAATTAAATTAAAAGTAAATGACAACGTAGCGTCAGCCATAATATAAATACAGAAGTAAAAGAGAAATATAAATTAAGAACTACACTTTTTCTTATAAAGATACAGAAAAGAGGCAAGATACGCAAGTCTGTGAAGTTGTAAGTTCGATAACTTAATAAAGATGAAAGCTTAAACTAGATCAGGCCCCCCAATCACTCACTCACTGACATCGGCAAAAAAATTGGCCTTAGAGCGGCAAGGCCAAGTCTGTAGACCGTGGCCTTGCCCTCTGAAGTTGTAATCCGATTTTACGGTTCTTTGCAATCATGAATATTCTGTATTTTATATTTTTTTTAACTTCTCGGGTTTCTGACTGCCAGTATTGATGGACGAATACGCCCTTTAGGCCAGAGGACGACGTTTCACGTTTTTCCCACGTTTTGATACACTCACTTTTTTTGTTTGTATGTTTGTTGTGACTTAACGTAACGTAGACGAACCAAAGTAACCGACATAGCCCTACGAATTAGCAAGTTGAAATGGCAGTGGGCAGGCCAAATAGCACGCAGAACTGATGGCCGATGGGGCCGTAAGGTTCTCGAATGGAGACCACGCACTGGCAAGCGCCGCGTAGGACGTCCACCCATTAGGTAGGCAGACGATCTTATGAAGGCCACAGGATCACGCTGGATGCAGGCCGCTTACAACCGGTCCTACTGGAAGTCTAAAGGGGAGGCCTATGTTCAGCAGTGGACGTCTTATGGCTGATATGATGATGGTGATGATATGAATTAAAGACGAGAACTTAGACGTTTAAATTGATTGAAATATGGCTACAATTGAAATGCTCATAAATAATTCTATTTGTATACCGAAGTCGCTTTGCTATGATTTCAGGGACACCTCAAAGTTTAGTTTGGTTAGGTTCCTTTAAACCCTACCAACAGAAATAGAAGCCCCGTCAAGCGGGGCTTCTTCGACCCTTTTTAGGTAGATGTTTTTATTATTACACAAAATAAGTTAGTTTCTACAATACTTTATGAGACATAACTGGTGAGCATTTAAAAATTCTGACAGATTTTACGAAGAAATTATTGCCTGGTGGATCTTGTGCATAGAAAGAATATCCTTTTGTGTTATTACAATAAATTCACAATAAACAATTAAAACACAAAAACCGAAATAAAACATCATCATTTTCTCCGTACAACCCACTAAGCTATCTTTCACAAACAAAGCACTTTCCCAAAAACGTCAAAAAAAAACCGTAAAAGCATTTTCCGCGATCCACATTGAACATAAACGTTTAGGCAAAAGAAAAATGCTTCCTTTGTAGGTCAAGTGCGATGTCACGCTAGAGTCCGCTTTGAGCTCCGTGAAAAATAAAATAAAAACCGGTAATTGCGAGGTACATCTCTATTTGCAAAGAGACTTTTTACGAATGAACGATAAGCGACTGTTGGTTCCAGGAAATGTTTATTCGTTAAATCTGGCGGAAAATAATGTGTTATCGGTTTTTTTGAGCTAGTGTTGTGTGAAAACCGTTTGTTGTGTTTTTTATGTCTATGTGCTCTATTTTGTTTTGCTTTGTCCGTATTATTTTGATTTTTATTCGACTTTGATCATTATTATTATTAAACGAATTGTGATTTATTTAATCATCTACAAAAAATTTAACATCTGTTGAACACTTTGTCTAAAAAAAAAAAGGTTGCACTCCAGGAGTGCCGGTAGAAGTGAAAACTTTTTTGTTACTATGTTTTATTTTTAATTTGAATGACGTCTTACTCATTTTCGATCAGGGTCACGTGACCCTGACGCGAGTTTTAAATTTTTTACCCATTACAGAAAAAGTGTACAACGCCGCTAAAGAAGTTTTCACTTCAAAAATGTGACTGCATCATCATCTGCCTAGCCTTTTCCCAACTATATTGGGGTCGGCTTCCAGTCGAACCAGATTCAGCTGGATATCAGTATTTTACATGGAGCGACTGCCTGTCGGACCTCCACAACCCAGCAACTGGGTAATACGATACCCCATGGTAAGACTGGTTGTCAGACTTTAGAGCTTCTAACAGTAACGACTGTCAGAGATCTACAAATGACAGCCGGGACCAACGGCTTTACGTGCTTTCCGAGGCACGGAGGAAACTCGCTATGACAGATGGTCACCCATCCACAGACCAACCTCGGCAAGCGCGGCTTAACCCGGAAGATCGGCCTGTGCGGCTGTGATTATTTAGCCACGACTGCATAACGGACCTTATTTCAACGCCATAATCTGACAATTTTTAGGGTTCCGTAGTCAACAAGGAACCCTCATAGTTTCGCTATGTCTGTCCGTCCGTCCGTCCGTCCGTCCGTCTGTCCGCAGTTTAGCTCAGAGACGCACAGTACTAGAGAGCTGTAATTTGGTGTAAATATACGGATTTGTTGTGCCGAAAAAGTGGTTAAATAAAATCTCGAAAAATATTTTTGAAGTGAAAACTTCTTTAGCGGCGTTGTACACTTTTTCTGTAATGGGTAAAAAATTTAAAACTCGCGTCAGGGTCACGTGACCAAAACTCGCGTCAGGGTCACGTGACCCTGATCGAAAATGAGTAAGACGTCATTCAAATTAAAAATAAAACATAGTAACAAAAAAGTTTTCACTTCTACCGGCACTCCTGGAGTGCAACCTTTTTTTTTTTTTAGGGTACCTCCTGTACACGTAAAGTGGGAATGTTTTTTTTCTTTCTCGCGTACCCCTTAGTGTGGGGTATCATTAAAAAGGTCTTTAAAAAATAATGTGAGATTCCATTAACAATTTCTTGATAAAAAAAATCGTTTGTGAAATATTAAGCTTTAAAGTGCTAAATTTCGCTCGACTCGAGTGTCCCCCCCCCCCCTCTACCAGCTAAACAGTTATGTTTGGGGGTGTGAAAAAAATCACAATAGTAGTATATATAACGAAAAAAAGAAAATTATCATGACTAAGTAGGCTTTACAACTTTACGAGTAATAGTCGACCAACTTATAAAATGTACTTGGATATCATATTTTCTTAAACAAAATGTATCGGAGAACATGCTCTTCAACTGCAAATGTAAGTTTGTCAACTTTATTTTTACAGCTTTTATAGGTAGGTATGTTTTTTGGGGATATGTAGGTTTTTATCGTCAACTATTTTTAACTAACTTCAAAAAAAGGAGTAGGTTCTAAATTCGTCGTAATCTTTTTTTTATGTATTGTCCCCGATTTCTCAAAGACTCCTGGACCGATTTTGAAAATTCTTCTTTTTAAAATTAAATTCAGCGAATCAGTTTAGTCAGTTCGCAAAAGTATTTTGATGGTCAACTACGGAACCCTACACTGTGCGTGGCCCGACACGCACTTGGCCGGTTTTTAGGTTTCCGTAGTCAACAAGGAACCCTTATAGTTTCGCCATGTCCGTCCGTCCGTCCGTCCGTCTGTCCGCAGTTTAGCTCAGAGACGCACAGTGCTAGAGAGCTGTAATTTGGTGGAAATATACGGATTTGTTGTGCCGAAAAAGTGGTAAAATAAAATCTTGTAAAATATTTTTTTTTAGGGTACCTCCAGTACTTACACGTAAAGTGCGGATTTTTTTTTTCTCGCGCACCCCTTAGTGTGGGGTATCGTTAAATAGGCCTTTCAAAAATAATGACAGTTTCTATTAACAATTTTTTGATAAAAAAATTAGTTTGTGAAATATTAAGCTTTAAAATGCTAAATTTTGCTCGATTCGAGTGTCCCCCCCCTCTACCAGCTAAATGGTTATGTTTGGGGACGTGAAAAAATTCACAATAGTAGTATATATAACGAAGTTTAAAAGAAAATTATCATGACTAAGTAGGCTTTACAACTTTACGAGTAATAGTCGACCAACTTATAAAATGTACTTAAAATCATATTTTCTTAAACAAAATGTATCGGAGACAACTGCAAATGTAAGTTTGTCAACTTTATTTTTACAGCTTTTATAGGTATGTTTTTTGGGGATAGGTCGGTTTTTATCGTCACCTATTTTTAACTAAATTCAAAAAAAGGAGGAGGTTCTAAATTCGTCGTAATCTTTTTTCTAATGTATTTTCCCCGATTTCTCAAAGACTCCTGGACCGATTTTGAAAATTCTTCTTTTTAAAATTAAATTCAGCGAATCAGTTTAGTTAGTTCGCATAAGTATTTTGATGGGCAACTACGGAACCCTACACTGTGCGTGGCCCGACACGCACTTGGCCGGTTTTTTTAGACAAGACAGTGTTCAACAGACGTTTAAAAGTTTTTGTGGTACCTTGGCTAAGGTTTTATCTAATATCAGTTGATGCAGTGCTGAAACTACGGTTTCTCTTTAAAGGATTGTCAACTATAAGTTTTAGAGTGTAAAGTTCAAATTAATCTTTTAAAGACAAACTGTTTCGGTTCTCGTTGTTGAGACCGTTTGTATTTAACGGATTTTCAAATCTACACTCTAAAGCATAACGTTGAAAATTTAAAACGAGCTCGTCGTAGTCTAATAAAGAATAGCATAACTGATTGCTTCTCCTTGATACTCGTAAGTATGACCTCATTTTGTTTCCTTTTCATTAATTGTTAATAATTATTTTTTCATCCCCCCATCTCGGAAAGGCTATTTTTCCTCTTCGATATCTGAGGGTAAAAGCCGTTTTTATCCTCTAGTGGATAAATTAAATTGAATTTGGAACATGCACGTGCACTAAAGAGTTGTGCCAGTAAAGGCGGCTGCTGACCCCTACAGCTGATCGCTTGTTGTGGTGCCCATTGGGCTAACTTGAATCCCGAACCAGAATTCTTTGGTGCGTAATCTACTATTAATTTATTACAATCTAAAAAGAATAGAATAGAAAACATTTATTTTGAATGGACACACACACACAGACATAATAAAAAATAAAATCTCAGACTCGGAACCTTCTTGACTCAGAACTTTTCTTTTGCGGTTTTCTTTTCACGTCCTACTTATTGTTAAGAAAAACCAAGATAAAATATTAAAAACATACTAAACTATATTTTATTTTCTGTAATACTTACCTATAATAACGTAGTAAGTAGTTATTACCTAAACTTTTTTTGCATCTACTCATTTCCTCGCTGAGGTGGGATGAAAAGTTACGTGTTGCACTCGAGTGCAAAGATTTTTCACCTTGTGCTCTTTTGATTCCCTCGCTACCGCTCATGATTCTAATTTTTGAATCACTCGTTGCACTCGTGATTCAATTTTAGAATCATTTGCTTGCTCGGTCATCAAAATTGAGCACGCGGTTAAAAAGCAACTTTGCACTCTTGTATAACAAATAACTATGGATGGTCCCCAAACCAAAATGTTTGAAATCAAACTAATTAAGGACTTTTGTTTAGACTTTATACTGATAAAATAATTGTCACTTTATTTCCGTCATTTTCTAAGAAGAACGAGTTTAATGTTTATTGTTTACTAGCTGTTGCCAGCGGCTTCACCCGGTATAAGTAACTCGAAAATTATCCCACGGAAACATAAAATCGGGATAAAAACTATCCTATGTGTTAATCCAGGTTATAAACTATCTGTGAACCACATTTGAGTAAAATCCGTTCAGTGGTTTATGCGCGAAAGAGTAACAAGCATACCTACATACACATGTCATACTCGTACATCCTCACAAACTTTCGTATTTATAATATTAGTAGGAAGTAGGATTATGCGGTCAAGTATAAAAGTATAATGGCTGACTTGCCGTCTGTTCACCCAAGGAACACCACAAGCTGTATAAAAGCTGTGTTTTGGTTTGTTTTTATACCACAGGCTGTATAGGGAGGTGTACAAAGGCTGTATAAGTGCTCATACAGCCCTTGTAAGTGTAAATTGGCCCCATTCTTGTGCAGTCTATACCTAGCGTTCCTATGGCTTCGCAGTAGGTGTTGAAAGACTGTAATATAGCTGCAGTGGAGCTCTATACTACAGGTGTTTGAGGAAACCACAGGAAAATAATATATTATCATAAAAATACAGCCTCTGTGCAGCTTGAAGTATAAACATCAGCTTAAAGTGTCAAAATTCAAAGTCGAGTTCTAATATTCCATTTTAGCAACTTTAGTTTACGTGGATTCTTTCATTATGATTTAGTACAGCTTGAGCTGCACAATAACTGGCAAATCAACCTTATAAGTATAGAATCTTTTCATGACACCCTTGTACGTGTTCAAAAGAACTCTAAGTTCT
The DNA here is from genome assembly GCA_036375495.1 of Agrotis segetum. Classification (NCBI taxonomy): domain Eukaryota; kingdom Metazoa; phylum Arthropoda; class Insecta; order Lepidoptera; family Noctuidae; genus Agrotis; species Agrotis segetum. Next base: position 4,307,898 of record JAQSVV010000031.1, read on the forward strand.
TTAAGAGCTGTACATTTGATGTCGGTAACGCCTAAATGCTCCTAGGGCATAGACCATGCCTGCCAAGCGCGGCTCAAAGAACTGTCAGAAAACTGACGCCAATGTTATATCTCACTTTACTTTATATTATTTAGTAGAATAATAAGCACAAATTAATTAATTGTGTTTTGTAGCGGATGGTCGGATACTCCCTGGTCGTAAAGGTAAAGGGATTCCGGCACGGCGCTATTCGCCAGGGTAAGTATTGTGTATCCGAACGCGCCCATAGACACTAGAACTAGCTAGAGTTTGTCTATGGTCGCTCTGACCAATAGTGGCCACGATAACTTCAAGGTCAATGTTTAGTGATCATTGATTGGTCTATTTGAATTATGTTTAAATCTATGGTAACCAATCAGGTTTACGATGTCTTCGTACAGGAGTCTTATGTTAGAGTTAAGGGAGAGTAGTTTAAGAAAGCAAATGGCGCGCTTGTACTTGGTCTTAATTAAAGTTCTTACCGTGTAACAAAGCCTTTTAACTGAACCTGACCCACCCCGACTACAGTTTTTATTGAAAACCATAGAATCGTTACTCGTTACCATAGCAACCAACTAACACTAGCCATAACTAAAGAGTACAGATACAACACTCTCGGGACCCTTAGAGGGTCAAAACCTGCTGGGGTCGCGAGACTATCTCATCACGTAATCGTGACCTTTTAACGTAAAGTGCTATTAAAGGATCACCGTTTTTAGTCAGTACGAGTCTGACAGCGTCCCTCCAGCCCTGCCCTGGGTGGGAGGGAGGACTCATTTGATGATTTTACCAGGATAAAAAAATCCAACATTTCGTAATTTCGTTTTTATTTATTGATCTTGTGATCTATTGCGAAGTCCTTGATATTTTCTTTTGAAAAGCATTAGAGGTACGTCACTTTCGACAGTAAAAATGTAGTACCATCTGACTGTTATTCCAATGTTATAAGTTTTTTACAACTTGAGAATGTCACTCGATTAACATTTCCGAATGAATGACGCATAAAACTTTGATTGTAGTTTCGTTTTCTTGTTCTTTTTATTTTATAGTTTTGTTCCCGTACTTACTCAGTCTGACAGATTGTTCAGCTATAAAATCCTTTTTCTCCTTCGCACTTAACTATCGTTAAGCTAAAACGAATAAGTATTTGAGATTTTGAAAAAGTTGCTACGTTTCTTTTTAAAGCTTTTCGACCAAATTAGATTTTTTTTTTAGACAGATTTTTCTTGACTCTAGGCCAGGTCAACGGTGACTGAGACAAAACTTGGAGAAGCCTGTTCACTTTAACTTTGAAGAGATTCGGGATGCTTTCCGTTCGGGAACACCCACGCAGGAAGCGAGTTCCACTCCTTTGCTGTGCGCATAACGAAGGAAGATTGAAAGCGCTTAGTGCAAATTGGTGTAAGCAGGTAAGTTGGGGAACAGTGTATAAGACGGGGATGCGAGGTATAATGGTGACTTTAGACAACACTAACGTAGCGCAAGCGCCATCAGGGGCCTTACCACGATCTCTTAACGCGATCCAGTTTAGGATGTGGGAAAGAGACAGAGCTATACAAATCATCTAGCGTCATCTCTTTCCCACAGCCTAAATTGGATCGCGTTAAGAGCTTGTGGTAAGGCCTCAGGACGTCATTTGCAAGCGGCTATTATCAAATGTCGTCCTGTTGGCGCTTGCGCTACGTTAGTTTTGTGTTATTTTTGCCATAAGTGTGTGATTTACCATTATATCCCGCGTCCCCTTCTTATACACTGTTCCCTTATGGATGACAATTTATCAGTACCTACGTCTAGAAGTCCAATGGTAGAAGGGGGCCGGTGGGATAAGAGCGTGTTCATTCAAATAGCCCTTTACCATGTTTCTCATTTGCATAGTTACAACCGTTCATTTATTTTGCACTAGCTATTTCCAGTGGTTTCGCATACGTATTACTCTAAAAATTCATCATCAGCCTATAATGTTCCCACTGCTGCGACACAGGCCTCCTCTCTGTGAGAGGGAGGGCCCAGTGCCGATTAGTAGATGTCACATGTCTTCAAATTATTGGTTCTAGGACATGCTGGTTTCCTCATGATGTTTTCCTTCATCGTTTTGAGAGCAGTAGTGATGAAATAAATTACACAAAGTAATGCGCTTGGCGGGGTTCGAACCCACCTACAACTCGGAAGTCGGGACCGATACCACTGGGCCACCACTGCTCTAAAAAATATCCTGAATAAAAGATTTTTACTTCCAGTCTGTTCCTGAACGAAGAAGTCTATACTTCTAAGCGAACACTTCTATTTAAATAGTTAGTCATTTAATTCGGGGTTTCCAGATTATATTAGTTAAACATTATTTACATAACTGGCGGGCCATTGTGATTATTTGCTCGACCTAATAGGTCACGGTGTTAGGGATTTAAGGTCACTTATGTTCCGGGTCAAGTTATAGGCGGAAAACTGTCATTATTATACCGTGCGAGTCGCATTTATGCGACAAAGCCCCTACCGCCCGTGTCGTATTTATGCGACAGAGAACATATATTCACGATTTTTGTTGTTTTCTTCGATTTTATTGCATCTATTCTATATCTCTCTGTTTATGTAGGTACATAGACAGATAAAATATTTTTATTGTACACCATGATAATTATGTAGCTTAAAAAGAGCAGAAAGAGAGAAGAGAAAAAGACGATTCATAGCCGCGTGGTTAAAAAGTTAAAGTCAATTAAAACAAAAGCTTACGGTCTTGATTTTAACCCTCGACCCGTCGCGTGGGGTCTTTCAAAGCCCAGGGTTTAGAAAATTGCTAAATATGTAAACTTAGAATATGTTTTCGGATCCCTTACTTTAGGTACCCTCCTAAAAAGGATCACACTTCACCCTCCCGCCATCAAAACTAAGCCTGCGCGTGCGCCCTTTAAAGTACGAACGTGTATTTCTACACAAGGCTCTCAAGGACCCCACGCGACGACTGGCGTAAGTAAATTTTTACTAGTGACTCCATAGATTTTTTTTGTGATAATTTTTATTTTGTTATATTTTGGTTATAGGATATTTGTTGTATGAGTAAAAATGGATAACTGACCAAGTTATCGTATTTTAAGACGGTTGGAAGAAGATGAGGAGATTGTTGGTGGTGAGGAGTGAAATGAAGAAAATGTTGATTATCCGGATGAAGTTAGTGAAAAAGACACGGAGTCAAAACTGGAATACAAAGAAGATGAGCATTGTGAATAAATCACTTCATCAATAACGTCCATAATATCCCATTAAAGTCATACCAAAGCTATATGCACTGATTGTGTCCAAAGAAATGGTTAGGGGTACTTAGACATGCAAAGTATATATATTTTTTCATGATTTTTAGCTGATATATGTTTGTTTATCATCTTTAGTTCACTGACCTCAAATAATAATATAAAAGGAAGAAGTTATCCCCCGTTTTTTATTTTTGAGTTAATTTTAAGATGACTTAGTAAAAATATAAGAAAAAAATGTTACGTCTAATACTTTGATTTTTTTTTAAATATAAATAAATGTCTGATTTGCAATATCTTTTGTTTTTTATTTCAAGGAAGTCCTATCCAAATGCGAAACGCCAAAATAATGTCAATAATTTATGTTACAATACTAATTGATTGATATTTATTTTTGGGGTCTCTGAAGACCCCACGCGACGGATTGCGTAATAAAAAAGGCGCGACGGGTGGAGGGTTAAGTCCCCATTTTATTTGATTGTAAAAGACCTGGTTTCCTCACACTATTTTCATTCACTGGTGTCAGTTTTGTCCAAGATAAGCTTATAAAGTACATACGCGTTGAAAAAGTTCCATTGCAGAGATTACCGCCCAGATAGAAAAAAACACTTCATTATAATGTTTTTTTTAAATGGACCAAGGCGTAGTCCATGATTTAACGGCGAGTTGCCCACTACTCGCCATGAGCACGCCCACGTCCATGCCTACGGTGGCCGGAAATAACTTCGCGACGTCTGTTGCTGTGGGTGTCTCCCGTGGCGACTGGGTTGTATGGTGGAAGCTGTATTTTGAACCGACTTCAAAAAAAAGGAGGAGTTTCTCAATTCGGGCGGTATTTTTTTTTATGTATGTACATCGATTACTCCGAGGTTCCTAGTCCGATTAGTGTGATTCCTATTTCGATGCAATATACTTGCAGTGTGGTTCCATAAAAATTTCATCCAATTTAGTTCAGTACTTTTTATTTTGTGAGCATTTTTATTTGTGACATGATGATCTTTACTTTTTGCATGTTTGTTACGCGATTACTCCGACATAGTGAACCGATTTTCAAAATTCTTTTTTTGTTCTACTAGAGATCGTTTACCTTAGGGAATACTGCAAGTTTCATCAAAATCTGTTCAGCAGTTTTTAAGATAGAGCATTTTATTAGCATGTGTACGTAAGCGATGTTAATACCGGTGCCACGGATTACAAAATTCTAGTGCACATGTAAGAAAATGATGTATTTGGCAAGGGTTTGGGTTGAATATTTAAACTAAAAAGAGTAAAATAAAAAACTTTTTTTCAAAAAAATCATTAACCGCTTTCAAAAAAAACCTTCTTTTTGTGGTTGTTTTTGAAGGCGGTTAATTATTTTTTGAAAAAGTTTTTTATCCCTCACGTATTCTGTCTCCTTCTTGACTTAAATGCAGAAGGAGGGTTTTACTTACCCTTTCTTCTCAAATCTCTTTATCTCCTACCTTGTACCACATCAGGAACAAACCTCCGGAGCTACTATTGTATCCTGTAATCTAATTGCGTGGAAGCACCTTCGCCGGATTACAGGTACCTGATTAAGCTAGGGAGGGTCTTACTTACATGGTGGATCGTGATTTTATTACTTGTGTTGAGTGCCTTAGGTTCATGTGGGTAGGTAGGTATTTTCTGCGAATGAAACTATCTTACTAAGTAACCATGACGCCAAATTTAAGAAAGGTGGACCTCATTTTGTCAGTTTTTTGGAGTCCCATAAATGGTACGAGCATTGCCTCCAAATAGATACAGGGCTAGTATAAAATTACCTTTAATGAACACCAAAATTAAATTAAAAAGTCTTTCTCATTTTCTAGGAATGGAGCCAAGCCATGTCGTTTTAGTTCTTTGCACAAATACAGACTTCAGGTTACTGGTATACACAAATCGGCACTGAATAGGCAAGTTAATCAGTTCTGATGTGATGAACTTTCCTATTTTCTACCCAAAAAATGGCTATTATGCATTCCATCTTATAGTACGTCCTTGGTTTCAGTAATCATAAAGCAGAGTTTTTTTTTTCTTCACCCATTTTACCCAACTAACAATATACAGCTTAGTTTTCAGTAGATTTATTTTTTATTGATATGAAATGAAAATAAAATTTAATGAGACGAAATGAAATGAATAAGTAGCTGCAATTAAAACTGATATTGAAATAAATTAGTAGCTTCTTTTTAGAAATATATGTATTTGTATGAATCACATACCTCTTTAGTAAAAGCTTCATGGTTGGTTTTTTTTAATAGAATGTCTATTTTGACAGTTGGAAAAGAGAACGCACGAGTTCTGGAAAGGTAAAAAAAGCACTAGTGTGTATGTGTATGTGAATAGCCCACATTTCACACGCTATACGTCCCTGCAATACGCCACTTTTTGAGCAACTGTATAAAAAAATCCATAGCGGCATTTCTTTCTTTCAACCAGGAACTTACAGCTTTTAAATCCTATCGTATTTGCTTCACGACAGCTACAACAGTCCACATCAATTCCCTATAGTTTACAGAGAAAACAAAAGCGCAACTCGACAAAACAAATTGAATACTACTTTGCAGACTGACTGGAAATAAACCTAATACAAATCCAACTCTCCGTCTGTCCGTACGAGCTTAGTTCACAGACAGAGTCGAAACAATCCAGGCAAAACAATACGGATTTCTATTCTGCCGAACTGCACGGAACTAAATTCATTTACGTAACCTTTTTAGGGTTCTGCTTTTAAGTAGTAATTTGTGTTAAATTGCTGGCGAATAGGTGTTTAGATTTCGCCGTAAGTTTCTAAGGTCTATGGACTTACAGCTTGGCTTAAACGTCTTGAAACGAAACTAATATTTTTGTTTGCTGACAACGTTTTAAAATCTTTGACATTTGAAGTTAACAAAGAACGCAGGTTTGTTAGATTTATTGTTGTGCCATAAAACTAACGTAATAAGTGAAAACAAATCATTCAAAGTGCTGGTAGTGAGAGCACAGTGGCTGCCAGCTGCAGAGGTAGACGCCCACGGTGACGGACGTCGGCAGACGATACGAAGAAATGGGCGCTAGCATACGGGCGGCGAGTAAAGGGCGACTCGCTGTCCGACCATGGACCATGGGTTGACGGCGCATTGTGTTCCACGCGCGCCTCAAAGTCTGTCAGCAATAATGACGGGGCCCTTTAGAGGACCAAAGCCTGCCGGGGTCGCGGGACTTATGAATTACCGTGACCACGGAACGTAAAAGGCTATTGAAGGTGACTGACGATTTTAGTCAGTACGAGTCTGACAGTGACTAACCCTGCCCTGGATCGGAGGACTCATTATAAATTAAAATAAAATTAAAATAAATACCTTTTTAGGGTTCCGTAGTCAACAAGGAACCCTTATAGTTTCGCCATGTCCGTCCGTCCGTCCGTCCGTCTGTCCGCAGTTTAGCTCAGAGACGCACAGTACTAGAGAGCTGTAATTTGGTGTGAATATACGGATTTGTTGTGCCGAAAAAGTGGTAAAATAAAATCTCGTAAAATATTTTTTTTTAAGGTACCTCCTGTACTTACACGTAAAGTGAGGATTTTTTTTTCTTGCGTACCCCTTAGTGTGCGGTATCATTAAATAGGCCTTTAAAAAATAATGATAGTTTCCATTAACAGTTTTTTGATAAAAAAAATCTTTTGTGAAATATTAAGCTTTAAAGTGCTAAATTTTGCTCGATCCGAGTGTCCTCTACCAGCTAAACCGTTATGTTTGGGGGTGCGAAAAAATTCACAATAGTAGTATATATAACGAAGTTTAAAAGAAAATTATCATGACTAAGTAGGCTTTACAACTTTACGAGTAATAGTCGACCAATTTATAAAATGTACTTGAGTGATATGTTTTCTTAAACAAAATGTATCGGAGAAACAATAAATCAACTGCAAATGTAAGTTTGTCAACTTTATTTTTACAGCTTTAATAGGTATATTTTTACGGTATGTTTTTTTGGGGATAGGTAGGTTTTTATCGTCAACTATTTAACTAACTTCAAAAAAAGGAGGAGGTTCTAAATTCGTCGTAATCTTTTTTCTTATGTATTTTCCCTGATTTCTCAAAGACTCCTGGACCGATTTTGAAAATTCTTCTTTTTAAAATTACATTCAGCGAATCAGTTTAGTTAGTTCGCATAAGTATTTTGATGGGCAACTACGGAACCCTACACTGTGCGTGGCCCGACACGCACTTGGCCGGTTTTTTAGCCTAAACTTTAGACTGACATTCAGAAAGTTCTTTATAATTTCCATACTTCAATTATTCAGCTATAAAAAATATAAAAATAATAAATATAGTAGGTATTTGTGAAATCACGAATTCAATAAATAGGTTGTTTGACAAATTTTAAAATAAAGCTTTTGATTACTTTTCCTTTCTCTACATACTTTCCGTATCAAAAAATGTTACAAAATGTATCCTTACCGATAACTACTATTCGTAAAAAGAAACTTTTTTCCCTATACGGAACCTCCTATAGAAGCCAGCGTGCACTCCCAGCGTTTTTCCAACATTTAGGGAAACAATTCCCATTCCGTATTTAAATTTACGTAACGACGCATTCGTACCGGTGGCTGCGAAATTTCGGACAAAATTGTAACAACTTTCAACTTAATTGGTCACTTTTACAATGATTACATTGTATTGTATTTGCCTTTCTGTTTCCTGTCTGTTTTGGTTGAAGTTTCTACCTACAGCAAAGGTTGTGTATGCAGCCTATTACGTTCCCGCTGCTGGGACTCGAGACTTCGTCTTGGTGAGAGGGAGTGGGCTAATCCACCACGCGTACCCAATGCTGGTTGACAGATTAAACATGTCCGGGGGCGGACCGAGGTTGTGGAGCCCTGCAATAGCCTACTACCACAGTCTAATAATCCTACAGTCGTCCGACGAAGACGTCTAGACAGGGCAATCGTGCGGGGTGTGAGAGGTGAGACGCGGGTAAGCCGAGCCCAACTTGGGAACAAAACGATGTTACTATGTTGGGCTCTATCATTCAGGGCTATCGCGTGTGACGTGCGTATTTATTTTTATTTGTTCATTTAAAATGGCCGACCCGCGCACGCCTTTTTTTTAATAGGTTATTGCACAGGGCATCTGTTTGGAAATTCTACTAATATTATATTTATATGACTGTGTTATAATTCGTATGTCTCATGACAAGATGGTGGACTTTTTTTATTAACCCTTAAACCCTACCCATTCCTGGAGAAACACTATTACTACCCAGGGGTTTTAAGGACCCCAATACATAAAAATTTATACTTACAAAATAAAACTACAATTCAATTACAATTACTATTTAATATTATGAACGCTTATTTAACAATACAAAAAAAATATTAATTGTTTTTGGTAACACATTCTTGGCACATAGCCTCAGTATATTCACCGCATAGAGGTTTTCGGCACATGCCACAGGTGACCTTGGTTTTCCGGTCCTTACCCCTTGGGCACATGGCACATCTTTTCTTAGCAGTGGGAGCAGAACTTGGTTCTTGCAATGGCCCCTTCTTTTGTAAGATTCCTCCTAGGAGAACTTAAAAATTCATGGGCAAAGAGGGCCATGTAAAGCGTACTTCCATTTGAGGGGTGATCAGATCTAAGGCAAGTTTTTTCAAGAAATGACTTCTTTTTGTAGCTCTTTTCGTGGCCATTTTTAAAATATTAAACTTACCCTTTATTATTTATATAAAAAATAACAGCATTCACCAATATATCGACGAAAAGAAAGGACAATTATATTGCGTTATTACTACCCTGGGGTCTGACAAACCCATAAATTGCAATAAATCCGTCAAAACAGTGAAAGCGCTGACGCTCGACTAATGACAAGATAGCCGCCGACGTCACTAGAGATTAGACTCGAGTGACATAAAAGTGCGTTCAATTATTCCAATAATATTTAGAAATATTCATCCTCTGGGGTTTACTGGACCCCCGGGTAGGGTTTAAGGGTTAATTACCAAGGGTGAATTTCGAGATGGCGCACGTATTTTAATTTACCAAGTACGGGTATCAATTTTGAGTTTATTATGGGTCCTTGTTACAAAAAAGCCATCCTTTTTGAAATCCAAGATGGCGGAGGTCATTTTCTTATAATTTGATATGGGTGTCAATTTCGAGGTTAATTGGGGTGCTTGTAACGAAAAAGCCATCCTTTTTGAAATCCAAGATGGCGGAGGTCATTTTCTTATAATTTGATATGGGTGTCAATTTCGAGGTTAATTGGGGTGCTTGTTACGAAAAAGCCATTCTTTTTGAAATCCAAGATGGCGGACGCCGTTTTTTTCTTAGAATTTGATATGGGTGTCAATTTCGAGGTTAATTGGGGTGCTTGTAACGAAAAAGCCAATCCTTTTGAAATCCAAGATGGCGGACGCCGTTTTTTTCTTAGAATTTGATATGGGTGTCAATTTCGAGGTTAATTGGGGTGCTTGTTACGAAAAAGTTATTCTTTTTGAAATCCAAGATGGCGGACATCATTTTTTCTTTAGAATTTGATATGGGTGTCAATTTCGAGGTTAATTGGGGTGCTTGTAAAGAAAAAGCCATTCTTTTTGAAATCCAAGATGGCGGACGCCGTTTTTTTCTTAGAATTTGATATGGCTGTCAATTTCGAGGTTAATGGGGTGCTTGTTACGAAAAAGCTATTCTTTTTGAAATCCAAGATGGCGGACATCATTTTTTCTTTAGAATTTGATATGGGTGTCAATTTCGAGGTTAATTGGGGTGCTTGTAACGAAAAAGTCATTCTTTTTGCAATCGAAGATGGCGGGCGTCAATTTAAATGTATTACGCCAATTCCGTGATAAATTGGGGTGCTGGTTACGAAATGCCATCTAAATAACTTAAATCTGTTTCGAGTTGGTCCTATAGTAAAAGTTGTTCATTTTGGTAGTCTGTAGCAATTTTTTTTTCACATGTATGTAAGTACCCTTTCGGTTGGAATATACTTATTATTTATTAATTTGTATTGTATTTATGATATTTATTTATTTGGAAGTTAAAATTAAAAAAAAATCGCAGTCCACGTCGTCAGTGTCACATAGTAACTATTTATCAAATGCATTAGTTCAATTTTTAAATCTCTTAGTATACGTCTTATCTGCATTTTTTATTTTCATTCAACTTCTTAATAATACATGCAGTAAAGAGGGGGTTAAAACTTGTTTTCATTATTATATAAGTCTTTAATATTGTTTTCATTATAATTCTGCCATCCATGTTGATCTGCAATAAATAAATAATTTCATAAATATTCTTTACTTGTGACAACCCTGGCCGATGCATAACTGTCTAGACGATGTCGGCATTTTACCCGAGATCAAAGGCGTCGTCCTACTGCTACAGAGGACTAGCCTAATTAACAAACAACAAAATTCATCAACACTAGCCTTTAACGTTTCCACTGCTGGGACACAGGCCTCCTCTCTGTCCAATCGAGGGTTGGTCTCCACGAGGGTGTTGAGCATCGTTAGCATTCACGGTATATGAAAGGTGGATCGGACTAGTGTGCGACAAAATGAGACATTAAATACTTTCTACCTTACTACAAAAGCTTAAACATCTATTGAACAATAAAATTGTCTAAAAAAAGTGTGACTGCAAAACGAACCTTTTTTCAACGTCATAATCTGACATTTTTTTAGACAAGTGTTCAACAGACGTTTATAAGTTTGGAATCCTACTACTATTATAAAGGCGAAAGTTTGTAAGTATGGATGTATGGATGTTTGTTACTCTTTCACGCAAAAACCACTGAACGGATTTGGCTAAAATTTGGTACACAGATAGTTTATAACGTGGATTAACACATAGGATAGCTTTTACCCCGATTTTATGTTCCCGTGGGATAATTTTCGAGTTGTAGCGGGTGAAGCCGCTGGCAACAGCTAGTAAACAATAATTGACACAGCTCCTCATGTATACATCCGCTGCTACGGTATGACCATCTAAAACTTATAGGCTGTTGTGATTTGATCAACATTTCGCCTGATATTGACAGAATAAAAAAATTAAACACCCTAAAATAAACTTAGTTGGATAGGTACATCATTATGGATAATATCCTAACACACGCTTGTAAAGGTATCTGAGAAAGGCTTTTTGCACTTTTTCTAGCATGAGTGTATAAGTGACCTTGTGAGGAATCCTTAAGAAAATTAATAATGATAATTAGTCTAACTGACAAACTAATTACATTTTTTTAGTTATCTAGTCTTTTGACACAGGTTTCTTCGGTTTTGTTGTCATGCTTCCCTAGTCCATGGGCGTATTAAGGAGGCCATCCCCGCTTCGCCTTAAAAGGCCTGTTAATTTGACAATTTAGGTCACCTTTTCACGAAGTAATACGATCTCACTAACAAAAAAGAGCGTTTAATATTGTTATTATGCGCCAATATTAATCATCATTATATTAAGCGCAGTACATTGTCCTAATTTGTGACGTTGCTAAATTACAAGACAAAATCCACCGAAAATATACGGACCAAGAAAACTTTGCTAAGGAAAATGTGCCTTAGAAATTCTACGCCAGCGTGTAAGAAAAATAACACTCCCGGTTATGATGTAGGCAATAACTCCTGAACACTTTGTTGTGGGTGAAAAATGAACGAGTTCTAGCCTCTTTTAGTTTTATATCTGAGGCCCAGACATTGTAGGATTTTTCCTAGGAAATATTTTTTATTTATTTTTAGCGGCAGCAAGGGAGACTTTATGCGATGTAACGGAGTTAGGGACTTCAGTTTTTGCATTGAGTTGTATGTACAGTTTTAGTGTGAATGTTTCAATGGGGCAATATCTTTTTTACTGAGTGATTTTTATTATACGAGTAAGTATTCCATAAGGAAGATATTTTTCTTCTTCTTTGTATCGCTAGCACGTTACCTAAACGACTTGTTTAAATCTTGTTTAAGAGTTATTGAACTCATTAAAACGGAAAACTTCCATTGTGATCGGAAACGCGAAAAAATACAGCTTTTCATTTTGACGATGAAAAGTTCAAAAATATGACATAGTAAAAATTCAAATAATTTTATGTTGTATTTAAAAAAAAAATTTAGACTCCTGAATATTAATTTAATTTCATTTTATATCCATCCATCCGCCATGAAAAGTAAGTTGTTAAAAAGTGTGATAAAAACACTGTTTAATTTCAAACTGTTTTAAACGGGTGTTTTAAAACAAATTGTTTTAATCATGCGAACCCTGGTGTTATACGTCACGTCGTCATGTAGGTTCATTGACTTCTATGACAATAGATAGGTATGGTCAGTTACAATTAATCAGCCTTACCAGATGATATCGATTATCGATATGTCCATAATTGCGTTGAGGTCAGGTGCACTCGGGCCATATCGATACCGGAACGTGTCTAATCAAGCTTGAAGTCAACCTAACATCAGAAACTAAAACTGTCTTACTAGGTAAAAAACGTCAAACACCTGTTGAACACTAATAATTAATAATATAGGGTGCGTCTCATTTCATATAAAGTTATTGGATGTATTTTCATTCCAATGACGTTCACATGATATAACCAACTTAAGATATACCAACGACGGTTGCCTGCCACCCTTAAGATATACCAACGACGGTTGCCTGCCACCCTTTGCCCTTTGGCTTAAGGGTAAATACGCCACTGCCCTTTTATCAGCAACTATTAAAACTTAATTATTACTGAATTTACTTTATTGTCCGCTTTACACTGATTCAGAAAACTGGTTTACGTTAACCACAGACGTCAACTGAAAGCTAGTAGTTTATAAGGTAGCCTATATTAAGATACTTTGAATTTGAGTTATTTCTTTTTATATTGTTACCATCAGTGATTTTTTTTGCCACGATCTGCCGCCCCTAATATCGGGCCGACCTAGGCCCGCGCTTACTGGGCCTTAGAGGAAATGCGCCCCTGGGAACTACTGGCGCGAATTAAAAAAAAAAATGTGACTCTGATAGTGAATTTAACGAGGAAAGTGATTAGCTTTATTATAATGACATTACGCTACAACTAAGGAGCAGCAGGTGGAATCACAGGGAACAGCTTACATACCACAAAAAAATAAACAACTGTTGAACGCTTGCCTAAAAAAGTATAACTGCAAAACGACCCATAAATCAACGAGAAATGCTATTTTGACATTGACAGTTCTTTTAAACAATTAGTGTTCAACATATTTTTATCTTTTGGAACGAAGTTCCTTGTCGCGCGTTGCGAAAGGGTGCTAGAGCTCAAAGAGTGCCATCCGTCCGAATTTCCCCGGATTTGTCCTGGTTTTCAAATTTTAGAGGTGGCAACCCTAGATGATTTCTCCACCCAGTAAAATTAACAAACAACATCTAATTCCACAAAACTGAATAAACACAGGACTCAGTGTAACTAAGTCAGTGTAATCTTTTAGAAGTACGTTAATATGGAACCTTGTTCCGTCGTAAGGAATACAGCCGTGCGATGTAGGTACTAACAAAGTTAACCTACAGACAAGTTTCGACCATCTATAGTTAGCGGATCCCTAATTATATTACAGGTGGTCAAAAGGTACATATACAGTCAGTAAAACAGTTTGGTGGTCATGTCTGTGGTGTGGTATAATGTGGAGTAGGAAGGTTCTCGAATGGAGACCGCGTGTAGGTAAACATAGGGTGGAACCTTCCCCGGTAAGATGGACCAATGACCTTAAGAAGTTGGCGGACAGTGTAGCATTTTTTAAAAAGCGGGAGATCGTACGCTGTGGCGCTCGAAGGAGGGAGTCCACTCCACCTCCCACAGCATTTTTGAAACCCTCTAAATCATTTTTAACATCATTTTCCTGTCCTTATCCCAAATAAATGGGTAGGCGAAGCACGTCCTATACGCCTATGTCTAACATTGGACAGCAATAAGCTCAAATGATGAAGATGGTTAGGTATTCAAGCAACTATTGTCTATTTTAAAACTACTTTGTGTTCCTAGGTTACTACAAACAACCAAAGAGTTTGGTACCTATACAGACATATTGAAACTTATAGCACAACATTGGTAAACCGTTTGAAAATTGCTGCCTGCATACCTTACTGTTTTACCGACTGTCCATACATACATACCGCGACTCCGGCACACAAAGGGCTACCGAAGGACACCGTGGATTTTAGTCAGTACAAGTCTGACAGTCCCTGTCGCCCTGCCCGGGGTGGGAGGACGCATTTGATGATTTTGCCACGTTAAAAAAAAAACAAAAAACCCACAACACAAGCTCTGCTTAGCTTGGGACTAGATGTCGTTGTGTGATAGTTGTGGATTATTATTATTAAAATAAAACACAATTAATAATAATTATAACAAAGTATTTATTTAGGTACGAAAGAAAAAAAATATAATTGCAGTATTTTCTGTAATTTTAAATCAAATAACAAAATGGTAATCTACGTAACTAATGGTTTTATATTTTTATTCATTCTTATTTAAACGTAAAACAAAATCAAGAACTTGTCAGGTCATTATTCAACATTTTTTTTCCAGTGTAACTCTTTTTTCTTCGGGTTTTTTAACAAAAGGTGAGGGTATCCATGTCATTTTTGTCCTATAACGGTACTCAAAAAACTCATTAAAAGGAATGCCTACAAACGGCTCGGTATTACGTAATCTGGTAAATAGTTTTTCTTTGGTATTCAACTTGTACTGCACAATATGGCAACTTTGTTCCCAATATACATCATCCATCATTTTTATCCAGTTTCGAATCTCTGTTTCAACTTCTAACTTATCTTGTTCAAATATATTCAAATGCTTACTGTTTACTTTTTCAAAAGGAACACGATCTGCAGGATTAATTAAAGAAACCAAATGAAAAATCTTTTCATAGAAAGGTACTAAGTTTGGCACGTACACTTTCTCCGGATAACCAAATTCGGTAAAGATTTTAACTAATTCCAGTGCCAATCCTTCAGATTTCTCGAAAAGTGGCCTCAAAATCAAAAAGTTAGTGGTATCCTCCTTTAAAATTAACAATAAAGACGCTCTGTGTTGCTTGCCAAAGTTGGAATCATCTTTCATGATGTTAAGTCGCCATACACCTCTTGTTCGTGAACTTTTTACTGGTGGGTTCACTATTTTTCTAACAGGTTCAGGCATCAAAAATATATTTTTTTTAGTTATTTTACAGATATTGCATGATTCGACTAACCAACGCGCTGCAAGCTCAAGTACTGAGTATACCTTTTTGATATGCTCGTACGTTTCTTTTTCGTCGCCATGGTCACAGGCAAGATGTGCGTCCAACAATATATCAAAAGCATCTTCAACAGCAACAATTTCCAATAAAACACTATTATCTTTCAAAATAAACAGCTTTTTTTTGTCATCCACAGTGTAAACTCTCAGATCTTTTAGTATTTCGGAATCATTAGTAAAATTCTTAATTGTCATTTCTATTGACTCTCTCGTAGCACACGTGGCTGTCATAACTTTTTTATACTGCGTTACCATTTGAAAGTAATTCATTTTAATTTCTTCGTAGTCTATACACTCTGGCACAATTTCGCTGGTGGAAGCCATTTTGTGATAGGTACAATGGACGATAACTAACGAAGCGCGGAGACGTACGCAACGGTCGCCGGACGCGAGGGCACTGAAGGCGGGGAAAAGAGTCGCGGGGGCAGTGCGCGACGCGGACGAAGGGGCGAGCGGTGTGAGTAAGACAGAGATAGCATGCTTTAGTTTCTGTAGCGAGGTGAACCGAGATGCGACTCCCGAGCGCCGACGGAACGTAGCCGATATTATAATTATTATTTATTATCTGTGCCGAAACTATGTAGGTACACTAATTTTATAAAGAGGAACGATTTGATTGTTTGTTTGTATTGAATAGGCTCCGAAATTACTGGATCGATTTCAAAAGTTCGTTCTTAACACATTATTATAATTGAGAAAGGCGGAGGAAGGTGGTCTTCTTTTAAGATCGCGATAAAAATAAAGATAAGTAAATGTTTATCCCATGAATTTAGTTTTTTTTTATATGACATTCCTATCAAAATTATTAGGTACTAAAATTTAATCCATCTGTAAATTACATCCAAATTAGTTCAGTAGGTATAGTATTTATATTTGTGTAAAAAAGTAACAAACATTACACATCAAACCTCACAAACTTTCACATGTTAGTAAGATTTTTTAATCTTGTAAATTGTAAAACAAAATTAATGTCTGAATTTATAATTATAACGTATTAAACATTAGATAAACAGGTTTAGTTTTGTTTACCAGATAAGAAACCTGATATGAATTTATGACTCATTGTTTAGAGGTCAACGGCATTACCTAGTGGCACGCTAGTGGCGATGGCGTAGCGGCTGAGTGATTAACTTCTGTGTTACGTGTCGCGGGCTCGACTCCTGCACGATACGAATAATAATGTGTATGATCTACCTACAAGTAGTTGGTTCCGGATCTAGCTGTTCGTGTCATCATCATCATCAGCCTATTAATGTTCCCACTGCTGGGACACAGGCCTCCTCTCTGTGTGAGGGGGTGGGCCATAATCCACCACGCGGGCCCAGTGCGGATTGGTGGATGTCACATGTCTTCGAATTTTTGGTTCTAGGACATGCCGGTTTCCTCACGATGTTTTCCTTCACCGTTTTGAGAGCAGTGGTGATGAAATAAATTACACAAAGTAATGCGCCTGCCGGGATTCGAACCCACGACCTACAACTCGTAAGTCGGGGCCGATACCACTGGGCCACCACTGCTCAGCTCAGCTGCTGTTCGTGTATTTGAGTTTAAATGTTAATTTGTAAATCCCACGATTTAAGAATTATGATACGGAACCTTCAAAAACACAAAATGTTTCGTTCCTAAAAGATAAAACGGATATTAATACTTCAACACATTAGAAAAATAACTAAAACCCGGCTACGACAAAAACGTGAAGCCGTGGTCGTGTGCCACCTTCGGTTGTTTCACACAATCTTCATTAGGTAGGTGGCACACGACCACGGCTAGCACAATATCGGTCAAATTAATATTGTTCTTGTTTTATACTTTTCAGTGCACGTTTTTACGCATAGTACTTATGTTACACTAAGCAGTATTCAAAAGCGATTTTCTGCTATCATAATTATATTGGGCAGCCGATGGATGCAAGTGGCGAATTGTCGTTCGGCGTGGCGGTCTAAGGGGGAGGGCTATGTTCAGTAGTGGACGTCTTCCGGCTGATGATGATGAAGATGATGACAAAATTGCGTTATTGTTACATGTTATTGCTCGTGACTGTACCCACCTATGTATTTTGGTAAACAATCGAGTACTCGATCAAACAGTACGTCCACACTTTCATCCCAAACGTTCTGAACTTGCTAAAACCGCAGTTCAATCAGTGGCGAAGTGCTTATCCCAGTTTTCACGTGGTCACCCTATATGCGGGATAGACGTGGTACAGTGAGTTCGTTGACACTTAGCCGTGATTGAGAAGTGTTGTCAATGACATTGCTACCTTTCAACTTCGGTTAAACTGGACACGGACAAATTGGAATGCTGGAGTACCTGCTACCACCCTACTACTACTCGCACGTATTATGGTAGGTACCATATACGTGCGAAACCCGTAGCTTCTGGCGATATTTCGTTTGATTCTTATTCTTTATTACCCCACCCCTGGCAGGGTGGGACTTTCAGACTTCTACTGACTAAAATCCACGGTGTCCTTCAATAGTTCTTTATGTTCCGGGGTCGTAGTAATGAGATAAGTCCCGCGACCCCAGCAGGCTTTGGCCCTCTACAGGGCCCCGTCATAAATTACTTACGGACATTAAGTACTTTAGAATTACTAATAGGGAGTAGGGTTTTCGATTTCCTTTTGATAAAGGCCCGTATTATTGTTGAACAACTTTTAAACCATAAAAAAGCAACCATAATAGTATTATGTAAGATCATATTGATATTAATATAGACGTAAAATTGGAAATGACCTCGTAAATACCCCTTTTAATTTAATTCATACTTTCATGGACATCTTGTTTAAGTAAGTATTATTAAAATAATAGTTTAAAACACTAATAGTAACAAATACAATTTAGTACATCTATGCGCCTACTCGATTTAGCATAGCAATTATACATTGCTTTGCTGAAAATGTTAGCAGCTTTCAGGTACAATGTAATCTATGCTATTGTTTGTAAAAATATTTTTCTACCACACAAAATAACTTTCTTATTATATTTTTTTTTTGGTAATGCCGTGCATTGAGACTTCATGGTGTTCACCTGGACTTAACAATTGGCGAATTAAGTGCAAGTAATTTCTGTGTTAAAATCTGACCTACATTCTGTTTTATGCGTAAGTTAATCATGCAAAGTTACTAAACTATTTTAACAGAAATCTTCTCCAACGAACTTTACAGAACAATTCAAAACTTGTACCCACCTCTTGTACCAAAAGCGGTAGGTGTACCGGAAAATGCCTCAGGCCGTAACGTAACTTAATACGTTACGTTACATGGTACGGTGACAAGGCCAAGTCGGTAACGGGCTGCAGTATTAATTATTAAACCTTTGTTTGTAGTTGAAGTGTTGACAGAAACCGACGCGCAGTACAGGTTTGCGAATTCGAGCTACAATATTGAGGTATACAAAGGTAATGTGGTATATCGAGTAATGCCATTCAGTACCCTAATACCACGGAAATATTCGATGCAACTCGAATCTTTTCTAAAAATGTATACGCTCCTAAGCATGCTCCACAAAAAAAATGTCTGTAGTTGGTTGAATAGTCCATAATTATTTTGCCATGCCGAGTTTCCTCAGTGCCTCAGAAATCACATAAAACTGTGCGTGTAGAAGTAAAACAGTGAAGCTCGAAAGTCTGACAACCAACCTTAACGAGGGGTATCGTATTACTCAGTTACTGGGTTGTGGAGGTCTGAAAGGCAGCTCATCATCATCAGCCTATAATGTTCCCACTGCTGGGAAACAGGCCTACTCTCTGTGAGAAGGAGTGGGCCATAATACACCCAGCCAGGCCCAGTGCGGATTGGTGGATGTCACATGTCTTCCGGTTTCCTCACGATGTTTTCCTTCATCGTTTTGAGAGCAGTGGTGATGAAATAAATTACACAAAGTAGTAATGCGCCTAGCGGGGTTCGAATCCACGACCCGTAAGTCGGGACCGATACCACTGGGCCACCACTGCTGAAAGGTAGTTGCTCCAAGTTAAATTATACTGAAATTCAGCTTCATCCGGTTTGACTGGAAGTCGACCCCAACATGATTGGGAATATACTAGGCAGATGATAAAAAAACATCGTAAGGGATCAATTAAAGTCTAAAACCATGTTTTGATCCGACATTAGAATGGCTTCGTCCTCACATCGCAAAAAAGAAAATAAGGTTTTTTCTCTAGATTTTTGTATTTTATCCTCCTATTGCAGTCTCCTAAACATAATTACTGAAATTATACCCTGAAGGCCATTTTCATGTATCACTTTCGCCCCTCAAAAGAAGCCTCCATTCATAGATAGGACACAATACAGGAAGTCCCTCACAAATAAAAATGGCCGCCTTTTTATCGCAAATTGCATCGGCTCTGTAGAAGCAGAGGGTATATTAGCGACCCTTAGGGGACTTTATTCGTACCCCTCGCCATGAATCTTAACAGTTGGGTTGTTGACGTTTGTGAATCTGTCTTTCAGTGAATCATTAAAAAAATCGGTAGTCTGTAAAGTCGGTTTACTGATGATAGTTGAAAGTGACAACGTCATAAGAAAATACTACACTTATTACTATGCTATTAACAAACAAATTGACACGCTACCGAACGCTACAGAGAGAGGTAACGCCGCATGACGTTATCTTTTTTCGTGCGTGCAGCCGGCCATCGAATTATAAGACGTTCTCACGTCAAATTGTGGCACACTAACCAAAGGTTTTTTTTTTGTATGTTGTGTTGTGTTTTATTTTTGGGGTCGCGAAACCATCAAATGAGGCCTCCCACCTTAAAATTAGAGGAAAGAACTGTTAGGGACTTTACCCATGGCGCGACGCGATATCGAATTGCATCGATTGACGATAGCGACCGGCCGAAAAAAATGTAGGTATGGACATTATGAAAAATCGCTAGTGTTCGCTAATGGAGTCATATTCGTCGGATGGACGCTTGTGTGATATCTGTACCTTACCTTAGCACGAAATTTCGCTATTTGAGATGTAAAGTAAACTGGAACTTTGACAATTTCAAATTGAGAATTTTCAGGGAAAAAGTTCCTTCTTGTTCAATTTTTAGTTCCTCCTCCGCACACCAGAGGCGCTGTTCCATTTTTTCATACAAAAACGCTGTAAATACTGGAAAGACGCTGTAAAGAGTGAAAATTCGTGCTAAGGGTACTGTCCCGGGCACGCCGCAATTGCGGCGGTAAGACCCCTCTTTGAGGAGTGGCTGGAGAGAAGTCATGGCGTCCTGACCTACCGCTTGAGGCAGGTCCTCACCGGACACGGAAGTTTCGGGAGGTACCTGTGTCTGATGCGAAAGGAGGAGACGCCTGGGTGCCACCACTGCGAAGATCGCCCGGAGGACACGGTGCAGCATGGTGCAAGACTGCCCAGCTTGGGCGGAGCACCGACGTGTCCTCACGGCTGCGATAGGCGGAGACCTCTCGCGCCCGGCATTGGTTGCGGCCATGCTGCGGGGCGAGACGGAGTGGGAAGCGGTCAGCTCCTTCTGCGAGGCAGTAATGCTCGTAATGGAGGAGGCAGGCCGCGAGCGAGAGAGGACAGCGTCCTCCCTCGCCCGACCAAGGACCATGCCCGGGTCGACGGCGCGTTGTGTCCCACGCGCGCCTCAAAGAGCGTCAGCATAATGACGGGGCCCCCCTCTTAGAGGGCCAAAGCCTGCCGGGGTCGCGGGATTATTCCCTTACCGTAACCCCGGAACGTAACAGGCTATGAAGGACACCGTGGATTTTAGTCAGTAGAAGTCTGACAGTCCCTCCCGCCCTGTCCGGGGTTGGAGGACTCATTTGATGATTTTACCACGCTAAAAAAAAAAAAAAAAGCGATTGTATACATGTGAAAGTAAAAATAAATAAATTATCCATACGTTCCATTTATCATTGGAAACGGGAACAGAAGCTTGACATTCAAATTATCGTCCATCCCATATGGGAATACTATTATCATAAAGAATACAATATACTGGCAAACTTGGTTTTCTCAGTTATTTCGGTGAACAGTGTTAGCCCCTTCGTACACTAGGCGAAGCAAGTCTCCGATACCTTACGATTTTGGTTTTATTGACGCGTGCTTGTGTTCGAACCTCTATGGGTTTGTATTGCGATAGCCGCTTGGATACCGAAGTCGTAAAGTATCGGAAACTTGAGTCGCCTTGTGTACGAAGGGCCTTAGTCACTTATACATTGAGAAATTATAAACAGAGCCACAAAATTACTAACTCAGTCACGAATATTACAACTCGGCAACATTTTTTTTAGTTTTGTGGACACCTCGAGGTTTAGTTTGGTTAGGTTTTTAAGCCGTGTAGACAGAAATAGGAGCCCCGCAGCGGGGCTCCGTCGACTACTCCTTGCCTTGGCCTTATTTTTCATACATCTCCTGATCAATCAATTTATTTGATTGGTCGCTGACATTGCAATTTTGTGGACATTTTACTATTTTAGATGACAATCACTATTCAATAAAAGTCACTCTAAATAGCACCACTTTACGTTTTTATCTTGACTTTATTTTCTAGATCGGGGAACTGAATCTTCAAAACTTGAGTGACCAGACATCTGCAGTCAGTGTCAGTTGGGCTATGATATCTCGGAGATACGTCCCGTTTCTCCTACGCAAATTTGCGAGATAGCAAATAACTCTCTCCTTTTCAATTCATTTATGGGGAGGTGACCTACAAAAAAAATTATGAATCCTTGAAAATCCAAAGTACAAATAAAAGCCCGACCCATCTGGATTAACACATCAGAGAAAATTAAAACACCGGTGTTTTTCAATAAGCCCTCCAAATAATTTCGTACCCCACATCTGACAATACAACAACGAATGAATATGGGTCGAATTTGAATAATACATGGACACACGAGCCCGACTTTATGGCCTCGTATCGGGAGCAAGACTCTACGTCAAACCATGTAAATTTCTTATGTGTATACAGTCATGAAGGTGTGTACGCGCTTTAGGGTCAATTCACATGGAGACGCGACGCTGCGCGCGTTTTGCAATCGATTCAAAATGTAACTTTATTTACTTGGCTAAAATCCTGCTAATGCCAAATGCAAAAATTTGTGAGGATGTATGGTATGTGTATGTGTTTGTTACTCTTTCACGCAAAAACCACTGAACGAATTTGAGCAAAAATTTTATACATAGATAGTTTATAACCTGGATTAACACATAGGATAGTTTTTATCCCGATTTTATGTTCCCATGGGATAATTTTCGAGTTGAAGCGGGTGATGCCGCTGGCAACAGCTAGTTAGGTAATACGTCCTAGTTGACAAACCACGACAAGCATTCTAGCATTCAAGCTTACTTCTCGTAACCACACGCGAGGGTGACCACCGTTTGCGTACAACATGGCCCCCAGACCTCGGCCACGTTATACGACAAAAATGATTACCAAATCAATCAACTAGGGCGTACATTTTAGCGTAGTTTTCCTCTACACGAAAAGATTTATAATTTCACAGATGATGTGACGCATATTTTAATGATTGTGACTCAAATTTTAACTTTATTTACTACACGAAAATATACATACACGTTTCCAGTCCAGTGTCGCATCGCGTCTCAATGTGAACGAATCCTTAGACATTCCCTTGTGCTCACAAGAAATTAACCAATTACTTCGTGTGTGTTTTAAAGACGACTGTGAGGTATGCAAAATATTTATTAGTAAGTAGTTGTTGCTGTATGTGACATAAATATCTATCCGGCCGATCTTCCGGGCTAAGCTGCGCTTGCCGAGGTTGGTTTGTGGATGGGTATATCTGTCATAGCGAGTTTCCTCCGTGTCTCGGAAAGCAAGTAAAGCCGTTGGTCCCAGCTGTCACTGTAGGTCTTGTAGGTCTTTAACAGTCGTTACTTAGTCAGAAGCTCTAAAAGTCTGGCAACCAGTCTTACCATAGGGTTTTCGTATTGCCCAGTTACTAGGTTTTGGAGGTCCGTTAGGCAGTCTCTCAATGGCGTGAAAAGCAAATAGCACCGCGGAAAATTTATTCGAGGTAATAGTACTACATTTTTAGAGCAGTGGTGGCCCAGTGGTATCGGTCCCGACTTACGAGTTGTAAGGTCGTCGGTTCGTACCCCGCCAAGCGCATTACTTTGTGTAATTTATTTCATCACCACTTCTCCCAGTGAAGGAAAATATCATGAGGAAACCGGCATGTCCTAGAACCAAAAATTCGAAGACATGACAATGGGACATCCACCAATCCACAATGGGCCTGCGTGGTGGATTAGGGCCCGCTCCTTCTCACAGAGAGGAAGCCTGTGTTCCAGTACTGGGAACATTATAGGCTGATGATGATGATGACTAGGTACATTTTTTTAATGCAATCTAATGAAATGACATGTACCTACACTAGCGCCGCGTCAAAAGGACTTCAAATCGGTCGTGACACGACATCTAAATGTGTTTTCCGAGATACCTACCAATGTTACATTAGTTTATTGTGCATGTTATAACCAAGAAACACTTTCTCGTTTCGTACCGCACCTTAAGCAATTTAGCCAGGTACCCCTTAGGGAAATAAGGTAGGGGATACACGCGCGAAGTAATAAAGTACCGTGTACATATCAGTGACGGTAAAACTTTGATTGTTACATTATATTCGATAGGAGGAGTTTTAATCGTTTGGGTGGGGGTTGTTAATTATTACCCCTACCTTTCCTCGTGTAGCTACAGCTTTACAAGAGTTTCAGGAGTTTGGTACTTAATTTATTAACGATTTTTGATGGAAAGATTGTTATTAGTGTTTAACTGCACGTATAGAATTATACCAATACTTCAATATATAGGCTTTAGACTAAATAGCTATGTTATAAGAAGACATATAAGTATTTCATCCTTATATAATATTATAAATGCGAAAGTTTGTGAGGATGTATGTATGTGTATGTGTATGCAGGTATGTTTGTTACTCTTTCACGCAAAAACCACTGAAAGGATTTGGCTAAAATTTGGTATACAGATTATAACCTGGATTAAGGCCCTTCGTACACTAGGCGACTCAAGTCTCCGATACTAGACGAAGGGGCTAACACATAGGATAGTTTTTATCCACTGTTTTTATCCCGATTCTATGTTCCCGAGGCATAATTTTCGAGCTGTAGCGTTTGAAGCCGCTGGCAACATCTAGTATTTTTAAAAGCAAAATGATAGTAGACAAAAAGTGAAATATCCTTATGATGATGATTATGTATATCTTGATGATGTTGTTCATCATCATTTAGATGTAAAACACATAATATACCATGCAATAAAGAGTTCATTCCGATTATTCGTTGAACCCATAAACTCCTTAACCTACATTAATATTTGAGAAGCTCTCGAATGGTGGAGCTCTGAGCAGTGTGACACAAATCAATATAGCAGTCTCACAGGTGATTCAAGATACTAACCTAATTGGAAAGTCACTTGAACACACACTCTCTGATTTTCTGAGATGCTCTCCAAATAAATTGACGAAAAATTCCTCCAAAATTAATAACCTACTGTCAGTTTGAGAGATAGATGGGTCGAGGGTGTTATTCTTCCGTGCTTAAAGGAGAACATTCACGCTCCATACATTTTTGGGCCTTTTCCGAAAGTGCCGGCCAACGAAAAAAATTGGTACCTATGGGTAGTACTAGTCATTTGAAGCAATAGTTACTATGGCACAAAAGTTGTAGGATTGCTCTCGGCCAAGTTATACAAGTTCGAAGATTCGTAATTTTCATACATTTTTTAATTTCTGAAAGTGCTCAAAAACACCAAATAATGATAAGTATTGCTAGAACTAGGGACCTCAAGCAATTTAACATAAAATATCATCACGCCTGTAATCGCTGAAGGGTTGGGCAGAGGTGTTCCGAATTAAAATGAATATTAATCTCTTAATTTTTTGTGAAAAGAAATAAAAACACGTTAAAATATATAAATCTACTGGTGGAGCCAGCATCGGGAACAGAATCAACGTTGCCTGTGGTAGGGGTCTTGGGAAACTGACCTTCTAACAATACAAATCCTGACTAAAAGTACTGCTTTCTGAATCAGCCACGTTTTTTGGCTAATAAAGTCATCAACTGTGCTACGGTGTTCTGCTAAGATAGTCCTGCGACTTGGTAGGGCAGCTGGTAGACGTTTGGCTCTATAAGGGCCTCTGAAAGCTCCTTTAGGCGCGCGAGGAACACGACATGCTATCGTCCTTAGTCCTCATTACTCGCCGTACGCGCCTGGATTGAGATTTCGAGGGTGTCCTCTTTATGTGTTCTGCCTCCTTCCTCCTTCGCTGTCATTACTGCTGCAGAAAAAATGGCAATTTCCTTTCCGGATTCGTGATTCGTGGATGACGTGATCTGGAAGCGGAAGCCCTCCAGCAACTATGTGTGGATCAACCTAATAGCCATGATGCCCTGGTGCGATCAGCTTGTTTGGTCACCTCCTTATGGAGACGACGGACACAGAGTTCCCGTAGAGGGGCTCGAAGCGCACCACTTCCTCGTAGAGCCTCCAAAAAGAAGCGTTTTCCCCGCAAGATTGGGTAACAGCTTGAAGGCAGCCCCAGGAATGAACTTCCATGGGATGTCAAGGACGAATTCCAGTTGAGTCTCGTTGACTGGACGGCGATGCAAACCCGTCCCATCGCTAATTGGGGGTTCGACAGTATTGCGTTCCGAAGGCTATGAGGCTCTTTAAGAAAACTACAAATATATGAATGAAATGTAATCAATGCAAAGGGCAACCAAATGAATAGGGTTAATTTGTCACGATTCGTATTGTTAGGAGGTCGTTTTCCCAAGACCCCTACCACAGGCAATGTAGATTCTGTTCCCGATGGCAGCCCCACCAGCAGAAATATATTTTAACATGTTTTTATTTCTTTTCACAAAAAATTAAGAGATTATTATTCATTTTAATTCGGAACACCTCTGCCCAACCCTTCAGGGATTGCAGGCGTGATGATATTTTATGTTAAATTGCTTGAGGTCCCTAGTTCTAGCAATACTTATCATTATTTGGTGTTTCTGAGCACTTTCAAAAATTAAAAAATGTATGAAAATTACAAATCTTCGAACTTGTATAACTTGGCCGAGAGCAATCCTACAACTTTTGTGCCATAGTAACTATTGCTCCAAATGACTAGTACTACCCATAGGTACCAATTTTTTTCGTTGGCCGGCACTTTCAGAAAAGGCCCAAAAAAAATGATCTCCTTTAATAATTTATTTAATAATTGAATTAATAGGGTAGGTAGTTCACTGCATAAATAAATTGAAATGCACACGTATTTTTGACAATATTTTGACAAAGATAAAAGCTTAGAAATTAGGGACTGGGGGCTTGTGGATTCTGAATGCCTGTTAAAGTATACCGTCCGTAACGCTTCAAAAGCTACAGCTTGGCCAGAACGGATTGAAACGGAACTAATCTTTTTGTTTCTGACAACGTTTTAAAATCTTTAACATTTGATGTAAACAAAGACCGCAGCAGGTTTGTTAGATTTATTATTGTGCCATAAAACAAACGTAAAAAGTGGGAAAAAAAAAACATTCAAAGTGCTGGTAGCGAGAAGACAGTGGGGACTTCCGCTTTTCTACAGTTTTTTGCCAAGCTGTACAAAAACCTGGGGTGCTATGACAGGAAACCTCCACGTGCGCCCGTGGACTGGAGTTCCCTCTCGGATACGTCCAGGGGGAAGACCAGTTTTTCGGGCCGGTGCACCCTGGGATGCGGGCAAAAACTCTTCCTTGGGCACTGTGTGCCCAAGTGGTCTCTTTGCCCGTATGCAAATAGCCTGTCGTGTGGATGCTCCAACGCGTGTCCCTCTGATCAGCAGAGGGCACAGCGGCGGAGCGGGCTTGCGGACGGTGAGTGATGGGTAGCTCGCCGTCCGACCAAGGACCAAGCCCGGGTCGGTGGCGCGTCGTGTTTCGCGCCAAATGCCTGCTGGGGTCGCGGGTTTTTTCTTAACCCAGGATACCGTGGCCCCGGAACATAAAGGGCATAGGAAGGAACACGGGTGGATTTTAGTCAGTAAGAGTCTGACAGTCCCTTCCGCCCCACCCAGGGCGGGAGGACTCATTTGATGATTTTACCACCTAAAAAAAAAAAAAAAAAAAAAAGCTGTACAAAACCTCACTCCGTTTTGTGATTTTTAGAAGCGTTGTATCTTTGTCAATATCAGCACATGGTGGCTTAAATGTAACAAAAATACGGGTCAAATATTTTGTGACAATATATGCTTCGGACTAATTATAGTTTTTGAGAAAAATAGCCTGTGGACCCAATACTAAATAGGTCATCGATTCAGGGCGTCTACTCATAGCTACAGTTTGGCAAATTAGAGTAGAAAACCGGATATCGCCACTGTGCTCTCGCTACCAGCATTTTCAACTTTATACCCGTTGCTTATAGTTGAAAATCTAGTAAAGACTGCTGAGCGATAGCGAACGAAACATACGAAAACGTTTTGTAATCTTTGATAGATTTTCAACTTTATGCAATGGGGCATGAAGTTGAAAATGTATTAGCGACTGCTGAACGTTAGCGAATGTCGCTTGCCATTTGGCTATAGGGCCTGCGTTCTTTGTTTACATCAAATGTCAAAGATTTTCAAACGTTATCAGCAAACAAAAATATTAGTTTCGTTTCAAGACCTTCTGGCCAAGATGCAGGTAAGTCGTATCTGGAAATTTCATCGGCCCCTAAAATGACAACCCATTTAATTGTACTTGGAACTTCCGAGGTAGTTTCGTACTCGACTAAGAACCAAAAGATTCTTACTCGAGTACGCGAACATTTACCGGTCGACGAGGAAATGTCGTAAGGAAAAGTTTTAATTACATAGGAATACGGTGCTGATGAACCACCTTTTTTTTGGTAAGTCTTTACTTCTTAGTACAAGTATTTTAACCTCTAGAGCCTCGTGGCACAACTTTGTGCCACCAAACCCTGGCCGGTTTTAAGACTTATTTTTCCAAAATACAGTTTAAAATCGGTCGGAGTTTGGTGGCACAAAATTGTGCCATTGGGGCGCTTTGGGGTCCTAGATCACTAGAAATAAAGACTCATTAAATGAGAATGTGCTTGCAATATAGATTTTTTTCTGGTACCTTGTGTACCAGTGGAGCTCGTGGGTAAATAATTACAGCCACACAGGCCGACCTTCCGAGTTAAGCCGGGCTTGCAAAGCTGTTGATAGGTGACCATCAGTCATAGCGAGTCTCAATTCCACAGAACTTGGCGCAGAATTTTGGTTTTTTTGTTATTGAAATAGACAACCACACTTTTTCTTGAATTTGAACTTGTCTCCCATTTACACATAGGTAGTTAAAAATCAAAGTCTATCGCTCAGCCACCTGCGCCAACCGTGTTGCTAAATTCACATGAAACTACTCAGTACGTATACCTACATTCATAATAATGTATACGCGCAAAACCTCGACAAAAAGGTACCCATATAAAACAAATCACGTTCAAATAAAAAGGTTGGACCTTCAAGTATTAAATAAAAAACGCGGAGCCAACTCCAAGTAGATAGAAATGAAATCCATTTACTATTAGGTATGTAGGTAAAAAGTGAAGATTTAGTTTTAGTTCTGTAACTGTGATCGAATAATTATGTGTTCACAGTTCGGGATATTATTACTGTAAATTGTAGTTAGTACCTCAGAGTAACAAAATTAATACTCGAGAACGTTCAAGACCAAAAAATAGACTGCAGAAGATCAGATGCTATTATCTACTTTTTTTCCTTTCCTACTCCTCCACTGTTCTTTTCTGATTCATTTCGTTGCAGGATTCAAGACAGGAATTCATTTTCCGGGACACGTCGAGCTTCATTGTCTCGGCGCTTTTCTGGTGGTTGCCACTGTTGATTCTGGCTCTCAGGAGTTGCAGTGGTTTGAGAATAGTGTGGTGGGTTGGTCCCAATAAAAAAAATGTGGATATACCCGTGGTTACGTAGCAGTCATAAGAATGGTCCACCCTTGTGGACTTGCTTGCCAGTGCAGTTGCGGTGATCACATATTTTATCACCTGCAACACAA
The DNA here is from genome assembly GCA_036375495.1 of Agrotis segetum. Classification (NCBI taxonomy): domain Eukaryota; kingdom Metazoa; phylum Arthropoda; class Insecta; order Lepidoptera; family Noctuidae; genus Agrotis; species Agrotis segetum. Next base: position 4,337,413 of record JAQSVV010000031.1, read on the forward strand.
TAATGCTGATATCTCTTCAAGTTTCTGGAGGTTTGACAAGATGACAACAAGGAGAAGGCCGGGCCATCAGATATCGTGGGGCGCTTTGGAGACGAGAGATTACAGGCGGCAAGTAATGGAGAACAGTGGTGGCCCATTGGTGTCGGTCCCGACTTAGGTACGAGATGTAGTAACTGCTCTCAAAACGGTGAAGGAAAACTCAAAAAAAAAAAACCAAAATAAGCGAAATCGGTTCAGCCGGTTTCGAGTTAAATCGAACCCTTTTCAGTATCGCTAGAATTACGTGTCACGGCAATCACACAAATGCAAAGCCACACGAACACAATCAAAAACCGCAATATAAAAATAGAAAAACCAAAAACCGTTAGGTTCAAACCGATGCCAAGTATCCTAGCACCACCATTACATAGCCTCTTCGGGCACCCACACACGGGCCACTGACCACAACGACAAATCGCCGCCAGCGGCTTATTTCTTGAAGTTTTCGTACATTTTATTAGATTTCGCCGCACACGGTTGTTGCCGGTAGCCGCAACACGCTACAATCGCGGTCGCTCGCTTCTTGTGGCCCGTAGGTACCGGCCATTAAACGCCGCCACATGCCGCCACTCGCGCGATTCCGCACCCCTCTCTCTTTGAAATGATGAAATGAACTGATGTTTATTTATGCAAGTAGGTTATATCAACATTTTCACACGACTTTTCATAAAACTAGGAGGGCCGGTGTTTCGTACCTGACTACCCTGAGAAGAAACATCCGAAACAAACTCAGAGGTCACAGTCTCTTTTAATGTCTAGACATCATAAATGTAGAACAGTTTAAACGAGGACCAAGCAGTCAATGCTAGAGGAGACTTTCTTACCTCAGTAATGCATTGGTTAAAAAAGTAGTCAGCGACCACAAGTGACTGCCGGTGGCGGCCACCGGCCACAAATGGCTGCCGCGCGCTTCAGCTTCTCTGTTGCCGGTTCTAGCTTCTCGTGGCGGCGTTTTGTGGTAGTGGCCAGTGGCCCGTGTGTGGCGACACTTCAGCTTGTTGATTCCGACCGGCTCGCGGAAGCAATTATCAGTTGACGCTATCCAGCTATCCAAGTGTGCCTTTCATTCACAGATGCTTGCAGAAAATGGACGTTTGTACGTACGGAATTGAAAACTGTAGTGTTGAGTCTGCAGTAACTTTGTCATGAGGGATTGTTGATAAATTAGTTTTAGAGTATAGTGTGCGGTTTTTAATGTTTTGGTAATAGTAAGAAAGATTTTGTGGGATTTTGAGAACAAAAATGTACTTATGACTTATCTATTTGTCTAAGTGTTGTCGTAAACTCCTCCTGCGAAGCAGTTATGCTAACGAAGGAAGAGACAGGCCGCGTGAGGGAGAAGACGGCATCTACGCGTCTACCACTGCGGCTGCCGCAGTGGTAGACGCCTAGACGCTTATGACGACGGACATCGGCAGATCACCGGCCACAGTAGGCGCGGGATGCGGGTGGCAAGCAATGAGCGACTCGCTGTCCGACCATGGACCATCCCCGGGTCGACGGTGCGTTGTGTTCCACGCGCGCCTCAATCATAATCTGCGAACCCATTATTACTTAACATCGTGACGTCACGTCAGAACGGCTAAACAGATCTTGATGTTTGGCTCAGAGTAGGTTATCCGAAATAAACGACATTTTATGAGATATTTATTGAGTAACACGAGGGAGAAACCACTACCCACAACTAGTACCTAATTCAAAGAAATAAAACCAGGTTTTAGTTTTCCCTAAATTACAAAACTTTGTACTAACTCTTTCTTAAACATTTTTGGTTTCATTCAAGGTAAGGCTTTGAATTGTATTTAACACTAATTTCATATTGGAGTTTGTAAAGTTAATATAATAAAATTTTAGTTAAGATCAGGGTCCCAATTAATTAGGTTTACCTGAGAACCCACTTCAATGAAAATTATTTGTACAAGTTTGAAATAGTCATAAATAACTAAACTTAATTTTACTACAAATATCTGATTCCAACTTTGTTTTGTCCTCTTTGTACAACCAAATATAAATGCAAACCAAAACTACTATTCAGCATACCAAAAAATATAAAAAAACCGACTGCGTAAAAAAACTAAAAAGAAAGAAACAAGGCCAGTAGTTTAGAATTCACTCATTCACACTCACAGTCGGGGCACATTCAAATTATACCAATATATTCCCAAGGGGCCCCGACTGTGAGTCTTCTCGTCTATTTTTTAAATATTTATTTTATTTTACTATTTTTAGTTTTTGTTAGCATTTATCAGTCCAAATTAAATTGAAACATATAAGTTATAGATATTTTGGTAAACCATTTCTAAAATCCTTTAATTTGATACCCCACTTGATAGAATGTGAGAGATTAAAAAAAAAATCTTAGTTCGGAACCCTTTGCACACGAGTTCAACTCGCACTTGGCCAGTTTTATGTACCCAGTGACACTCTCACGTTTAAGACGAATCTACCGACACCTCTCAAGTTAAAATCTATCAAGCCGTTTAGGCTGCAGAGCAACACAACGAACATACATACAATACACTCGAAAAACATAACCCTCCTGGTTCAGTCGGGTAAAAATACGCAAAACTATTTTGTATCTCATACTATTTCACCCAGGAAGCTTATAAAAACACACTCTTCCATTTATTCTCACCTACTTAGCTCATAGTACGAAACATCCCACGTAACCACGGTTTTAGACTCGCAGCAAATGAGGGATGCCTGTATCAAAAGAATATTTAGTACGCATACCTTGCTGGCTTTAAAATCTGGCTTTCCTTCCGCCTAATAATTACTTTGCCAGAATGTATCTTTCTTGCTTAATTATGAGGGTTTTTTTTATCGTGGTAAAATGATCAAATGATTCCTCCCATCCCGGGCAGGATGGGAGGGACTGTCAGACAGACGCGCCGTAAACTCGGGCAAGGTCCATGGTCGGGTAGCGAGTTGCCCTTTACGGCCCTACGGTGGCCGGAGATCGTCTGCCGACGTCTGACGCCGTGGGCGCTTATCACTGCGGCAGGGGTGGAGGGAGGATGCTATCCTCTACCTCGCGCGGCCTGCCTCCTCTTTCGTGAGCATGACTTCTTCGCAGAAGGAGACGACCGCTTCTCACTCCGTCTCGCCCCACAGCATGGCCACGACCAATGCCGGGCGCGAGAGGTCTCCGCCTATCGTCGCCGAGAGGACACGGCGGTGATGCTCTGCCCAAGCGGGGCAGTCCTGCAACGTATGCTCCACCGTGTCCTCAGGGCGATCCTCGTAAATAGTCTCTTTTTTTTGGTCTATCGTATAAAAAGATTTAAACACAGGTTTTGCAGAAGTTCATCACGCTTGAGAATTTCTATTACGAACACGACTTAGAAAAAAGTAAACGTAAATCTGGCGCATTCAGCCGTCTCCACATATTCTTATAAGAAACACGCTAACACGAGCAAAGAAATTCAGGTTTCCCGCAAGAAAAATGCCGCTTCTGTTGTAAGTAACAAAACAAAAAATATAAAACGACTTGTCTGTCCTAGCCATTTTGCAAAACGAGAAACACAAGTAACTCACGAGAGGTTGAATTTCAAGACGTGAAGATTCCTACTTTATTTACATATTTTAACTTTACAACTAATGCTATCTCACATTTAAGCTTTAATTTAAAAGGTTCAGAGAATTTTGTCTGTTGTATACAAGATAAAATGTCTGTTTATATTCTCATTTCTGTGTTATTTTAGACAATCTGGCTTATTGGCTGGCTGTTTGGCTTTTGCGCTACCAGTTGCTGGATCGACCTGAGATATTGCATAGTGATTCCTGTATTATATTTAACAGTGTACTTGAAATTTTTACAGCGTTAATTATGTGTGTTTTATGCTCTAGTGTATGAACAAAGTTACCGTTTATTTTATTTATTTACTAGTGTTTGCCCGCGGCTTCGCTTGCGTTATTTTAGAATTTGAGAAACAATACGGATCGTGTGGCGCCATCTGGAATATGAACGTAATTGTTTTCTCGGCAACAGCTCTCTTCTGTTATTCGGGATGTAAGATACCTTATATCCGTGTCTATACTCCTGACAACGTATATGCTAAATTTTTGGACGATCGATTCAGGGGTGCGGGGCAGTGGTCCAACTGCTCTGTCCAACTAGTTGGACCATGACCCTTCACTAGGGGCAGTTGTCCAACTTTTAAAATAGTTGGACCACGGCACCTGTGGAGAGTTCCGTGGTCCAATTAATTAAAAAATAATAATTTGCCCACCCTAAAAGCCTCAACTGTATGGTATAAAATAACATTTTAGAAAGCTCGCATGCAAAGATAAGCCGGCGCATTAATGCAAAAAAATGTTACAATGTTGCGTCTATTAAAAGTTTTAGAAAATTTTACATCTCTTTCAAACGAAATCGCACACAAAAGACGTAAGAATTGATAATGATTATTATATTCGTGAAATTCAGCTACAACTGAGTTCAGGTGAAATTACTGTAGGCCAACCTTTAGAAAAATTTCGTTGATTGTTTAGTTATAAATATTGTAAAAAAATAAAAGTTTTATAATTATTCACGCGACTTTAATTTTGTTATTCTACTGCAGTAGATACTATACACATACATATAACTATACAGTTGAGGCTTTTAGGGTGGGCAAATTATTTTTAAATTAATTGGACCACGGAACTCTCAACAGGTGCCGTGGTCCAACTATTTTAAAAGTTGGACAACTGCCCCTAGTGAAGGGTCATGGTCCAACTAGTTGGACAGAGCAGTTGGACCACTGCCCCGCACCCCGATTCAGTAGGTAGTAATGCGTGAAAAGGTAAAAAACAAACATACTTGCATTTTTATTATTAGTTTAGATCAATAATGTTATATCTAGGTACATAGTTTGCGGAAACGTCCTTATTTGAGCGGCATTAATTTCAAAGAACCGTGTTTATTTTAAACATTAGACTATCATTTTTGGGTTGATTTACAGTATCGCTGCAAATTGAACGTACGATAGCATTGCTCTTCTCCCTTGCATTCCGCGTGATACCTAAAAAATAACTAATTATTTTATTTATTTATAGTACAAGGGTACTGCTTATTTCTTAAGAAATTTTTCCCGGCAGACCTATTAAAGAAAATATTTATAATGAAAACCTTTCTTAACCTAGATAAACGTATGTACAATCGACAAAGTTGAATCATGACCCACCATAAGCTTATACTTTCAAATACAATTAGGTCCACATTCGCATAATAAAATAAATAAATATCCATGGTAACGACTTTGATCTTTGTCAATTTGAATGATTCAAATGATTTATTGTCAAAATGGGTCATGATTCAACTTTGTCGATTGTACAGACGCCAGCAGATCAACCTACCCGAATCTGTCAGATTATACCAGTCAAACATTAACCTTCGACCCTTGTGATAAGGTTGAATTTCTATTAAAGAAATCTGAAAGATTGTGGTAGCTTGATGTGCTGGCGTCTGTACATTGTACATCTTTGTAAATGCGAAAGTTTGCGAGGATGGACGAATGTTTATAACTCCTTCACACAAAAACTATTCAACGGATTTGTGTGACATTTGGTACGCAGATAATTTATAACCAGGATTAACATTAGGATAGTTTTTATCCCAAGTTTATGCGGGACGTTGCGAGGTTTAGCTAGTAAATAATTTGCTATTATTATTTCAGAACAGTATTCTAAAGTTGCTTTAAGACTTAGTTTGTATTCAAGAGAAGCAATTTAGCTAATTTGAACTTAGACCTTAAAGGACCTCTAAGTGTTTGGTATGCCAAGGAATACTAAACGTTAGGACTAAACATAAACAACTTGCTACAACAGCTGCGAATAGATGTAAATTAGACCAAAATAATTTAAAGTCCATCCTTGAATCTAGTTTTAAGTAATACTTGAGTATTGAGTGACGTTCTGTAATACGGGCCTTGTAGTAATGGATCCAAACTCGAGAGCAGTGATAGCCCAGTGGTATCGGTCCCGACTTACGAGTTATAGGTCGTGGGCTCGAACCCAGCCTGGCGCATTACTTTGTGCATTTTTTTAATTACCACTGCTCTCAAAACGGTGGAGGAAAACATTGTGAGGAAACCGGCATGTCCTAGAACCATCAAATTCGAAGACATGTGACATCTGCCAAGTTGCCAACCCGCACTGAGCCCGCACGGTAGATTATGGCCCACTCCCTCTCACAAGAGAGGAGGCCTATGTCCCAGCAGTGAGAACATTATAGGCTCGGCATATATCGGATGATGGTGATGATCATAGGCTGATGATGATGACGTAACGAATCCAGCAAATCTGCCAGGTGTACAGGATATCATAGGTACACGAGTCGACGACACGATTGGCGCAGTGACTGGGCGTTCAGTGCGCTGCTTTCCGCGGGTTCGATTTTCGCACAAACCAAATATTTGCATCACCTACAAATAATCGTAACGGGTCTGGATGTTTGTAAAAAATAGTTGCTATATTTAAAAAAGCACACCAAACGTATTAAAAAAATAAACATTTGTCTATTTTGCCCGTATCGTATCATAGGCTAGGGCCACATAGAAAAGACGTAAGACGCAGACGGGGCGGAGATATAATTATGTCTCTTTCATACAAAATGTATATAAATGTCGCGAGTAAAACACGCAGAAGAGACAGGGCGCGGGCACGACTCTCATACATTTTCGCACGTCCGGTCGTCCGCGGCGCGTCCACGTCTTACGTCAACCACAGTACCGATCCATATTACCGATATGTCTGTTCCAGCAACCTGCTTTTTTATAAAGGCACCCAATCTTTAGTGTCAAGAATAGTTTTGATTTCATTCATTAAAATATCAAAGGAAATAAATAGGTACAAGTTTGAATCCCTTTTCCTGGCGCAAAAATAATTATTCAGAAAGAGCTCAAAATCCCAGCTCTGATTTATTTATCAGACTTAGAAATACGAAGCCTTTGATGTGCGGTACGGAACTGTAATAATTGGGGATCGGAGTAAACAACGTGGAGTTTGTTTTGAAATTTACGTTTCGTATTCCAAATCCCAATGCTCGATTTACATTGGTCAAGGACAGTGGCGAGTAGCGAGTTACAGTGACGAGTTGCGATTTGGGTAATGGGAGGTTATTTAGTGAGACAGGCAATCTCAGTGATAGAGTCTTAAAAGACTCTCAAAACGTTACCTATGCATGGAGTAATGCGAAATGATGCAACTAGTTTACCACTAAAGTGGACAAGACGTAGTGACATATCATTTCGCATTACAGCATGCATAGGTAACGTTTTGAGAGACTTTCAAGACTCTTATCACTGAGTTGCCTGTCTCACCAAATAATCTCCCTTTACCTACAAGTACAGGGGCGAGTTGCGAGTAGAATTACAGTGGCGAGTGGCGATTTCTAGTTTCCAGACCTAGAGGTACTTTTTATTTATTTTAACGTCTCGTATGTGTCGTGATAGTATCTTTTAATAATTATTATCGACTCGATTGCAAGATACTCTTAACCTTAAATTCACTGTTGTCTTGTTTTTTACCATAGAATATTTCAGGTCATCGCGGGCGGCGGGCGCAGTATTTCCTCCACTATTCTCTATCAGTTAATCTGCTTTATAAAAATAAGTCGGGTTTTCCTTTCTGACGCTATAACTCCAGAACGCACGAACCGGTTTCTACGGTTTTGCGTTCGTTGGAAAGGTCTCGGGCTCCGTGAGGTTTATAGCAAAGACTGATGGCGAAACGGAGTTCGCCGGGTTTGCTAGTGTTCTCTAAAGTATAAAGTCACCAATAAGGGTGCTTGTACACGGCGCATTTGACCCGCGCAATTAAAGGTGCGGGTTACCCGCGCGAGTAATATGCGCATGCTACTTTATCAAGTTAGCCGTGGGGTGCTTATACACGGCGCATGTAACCCGCGCAAGTAGAGGTGCGGGTTACCCGCGAGAGTAACATGCGCAAGCTACTTGATCAAGCTACCCGCGGGGTGCTTATACATACACGGCGCATGCTACTCGCGCAAGTAATGGTGCGGGTTTGCGGTTTACCCGCGCAAGTGACATGCGCAAGCTACTTGATCAAGCTACTCGCGGGGCTACAAGCATGTAGGTACACGGCGCATGTAGCTTGAGCATGTTGAGGCACTTGCGCGGGTTACATGTGCCGTGTTCAAGCACCTTTTTTTTTAACGTGGTAAAATCATCAAATGACTTTTACGGACTGAAATCCACGGTGCCCTTCAATAGCCCTTTATGTTCCGGGGTCACGGTGATGGAATAAGTCCCCGACCCCGGCAAACTTTGGCCCACGTACAAGCACCTTAAATGCAAAATCTATTAAAACCTCTTTTTCCTTCAACTATTTTTTTAACGGCAGTTATCTAGTTTTGCTTTCATCTAATCCTAAAAGCATTTCAAAGGTCGTTTCCATCATGCCTGTCTGAACATTTTCTATAACCAACAGTTTTAGAATCCAATTATAAATAAAGGGCAAAAGGTTTTACCCAAACGTACCTGGTGTTTATCATAGAACCTAGAACTTTCTACCAATTTATTGTAAAATATTTATTTAGAGAACCAATCAGTGTTTGTTTAGGTCAGAAAATGGAATTTAAATACGCTGAGTTTAAAGTTGTATATCGTTTGAAATACGGTTTGGTGAATTAGGTATTGGATTTAGTTTGTGCTAAATTCACATTATTATTAACTAACAATTTTGATGGTTAAGTTACTGCGTACTACTAAGGGATTAAGTGGCCAATCTCTTAGTCATCGCTAAATAGAAAAAGTAAAATACAACACATAATTTCTGGGTCTAAATGGCTACAAAATTGAATGGGCGTTTTTCCATTAGCCGGCACGGCACCGGCACCGGCGCCGACGTAGTGCCGATGCCGGTGCTGGGAAGCAAAAATGTATGAACGCCGCGCCGGCGCGGCGGCGCCGGTAAGTGCAAAAGCGAACCGTACATTTTCATACATGTATGCTTCCCCGGTTGTGGTTGTGGTTGTCGGTGCCGGTGCCATGCCGGCTAATGGAAAACCGCGCTATAGGCATAGTATTTAGCTACGTTTGAAAATAAGCCGCCCAACCTACCTCAAATAGTGACAAAACGATACATGATCTAAAACGTCGTATACTCCGTAACCACGAAGATTTTCCATTAAGCTCGACTTTTATTGGTCAAGTAGATAGGTACAGTAAGTGTAGACAATACTGTAGAGAAAAAAAAGAGATTATAGCTATTAAAGGGTGTCTTAGACAAATTGAAAACGGTTAAAATAAATAAAAAGTACCTCTAGGTCTGGAAACTAGAAATCGCCACTCGCCACTGTAATTCTACTCGCAACTCGCCCCTGTACTTGTAAGGTAAAGGGAGGTTATTATTTTGGTGAGACAGGCAACTCAGTGATAAAGGCTTAAAAGTCTCTCAAAACGTTACCTATGCATGCAGTAATGCGAAATGATGTGTCAATACGTCTTGACCACTTTAGTGGTGAACTAGTTGCATCATTTCGCATTACTGCATGGATTTTTTTTTTTTTTTAGGCGGTAAAATCATCAAATGAGTCCTCCCGCCCTGGGTGGGGCGGAAGGGACTGTCAGACTATTACTGACTAAAATCCACCCGTGTTGCTTCCTATGCCCTTTACGTTCCGGGGCCACGGTAACCTGGGTTAAGAAAAAACCCGCGACTCCAGCAGGCATTTGGCGCGAAACACGACGCGCCACCGACCCGGGCTTGGTCCTTGGTCGGACGGCGAGCTACCCATCACTCACCGTCCGCAAGCCCGCTCCGCCGCTGTGCATGCATTACTGCATGCATAGGGTAACGTTTTGAGAGACTTTTAAGACTTTATCACTGAGTTGCCTGTCTCACCAAAATAATAACCTCCCTTTACCTTACAAGTACAGGGGCGAGTTGCGAGTAGAATTACAGTGGCGAGTGGCGATTTCTAGTTTCCAGACCTAGAGGTACTTTTTATTTATTTTAACCGTTTTCAATTTGTCTAAGACACCCTTTAATAGCTATAATCTCTTTTTTTTCTCTACAGTATTGTCTACACTTACTGTACCTATCTACTTGACCAATAAAAGTCGAGCTTAATTGAAAATCTTCGTGGTTACGGAGTATACGACGTTTTAGATCATGTATCGTTTTGTCACTATTTGAGGTAGGTTGGGCGGCTTATTTTCAAACGTAGCTAAATACTATGCCTATAGCGCGGTTTTCCATTAGCCGGCATGGCACCGGCACCGACAACCACAACCACAACCGGGGAAGCATACATGTATGAAAATGTACGGTTCGCTTTTGCACTTACCGGCGCCGCCGCGCCGGCGCGGCGTTCATACATTTTTGCTTCCCAGCACCGGCATCGGCACTACGTCGGCGCCGGTGCCGGTGCCGTGCCGGCTAATGGAAAAACGCCCATTCAATTTTGTAGCCATTTAGACCCAGAAATTATGTGTTGTATTTTACTTTTTCTATTTAGCGATGACTAAGAGATTGGCCACTTAATCCCTTAGTAGTACGCAGTAACTTAACCATCAAAATTGTTAGTTAATAATAATGTGAATTTAGCACAAACTAAATCCAATACCTAATTCACCAAACCGTATTTCAAACGATATACAACTTTAAACTCAGCGTATTTAAATTCCATTTTCTGACCTAAACAAACACTGATTGGTTCTCTAAATAAATATTTTACAATAAATTGGTAGAAAGTTCTAGGTTCTATGATAAACACCAGGTACGTTTGGGTAAAACCTTTTGTCCTTTATTTATAATTGGATTCTAAAACTGTTGGTTATAGAAAATGTTCAGACAGGCATGATGGAAACGACCTTTGAAATGCTTTTAGGATTAGATGAAAGCAAAACTAGATAACTGCCGTTAAAAAAATAGTTGAAGGAAAAAGAGGTTTTAATAGATTTTGCATTTAAGGTGCTTGTACGTGGGCCAAAGTTTGCCGGGGTCGGGGACTTATTCCATCACCGTGACCCCGGAACATAAAGGGCTATTGAAGGGCACCGTGGATTTCAGTCCGTAAAAGTCATTTGATGATTTTACCACGTTAAAAAAAAAGGTGCTTGAACACGGCACATGTAACCCGCGCAAGTGCCTCAACATGCTCAAGCTACATGCGCCGTGTACCTACATGCTTGTAGCCCCGCGAGTAGCTTGATCAAGTAGCTTGCGCATGTCACTTGCGCGGGTAAACCGCAAACCCGCACCATTACTTGCGCGAGTAGCATGCGCCGTGTATGTATAAGCACCCCGCGGGTAGCTTGATCAAGTAGCTTGCGCATGTTACTCTCGCGGGTAACCCGCACCTCTACTTGCGCGGGTTACATGCGCCGTGTATAAGCACCCTTATTTGCGCGAGTTACATGCGCCGTGTAAAAGCACCCCACGGCTAACTTGATCAAGTAGCATGCGCATATTACTCGCGCGGGTAACCCGCACCTTTAATTGCGCGGGTCAAATGCGCCGTGTACAAGCACCCTTATTGGTGACTTTATACTTTAGAAAACACTAGCAAACCCGGCGAACTCCGTTTCGCCATCAGTCTTTGCTATAAACCTCACGGAGCCCGAGACCTTTCCAACGAACGCAAAACCGTAGAAACCGGTTCGTGCGTTCTGGAGTTATAGCGTCAGAAAGGAAAACCCGACTTATTTTTATAAAGCAGATTAACTGATAGAGAATAGTGGAGGAAATACTGCGCCCGCCGCCCGCGATGACCTGAAATATTCTATGGTAAAAAACAAGACAACAGTGAATTTAAGGTTAAGAGTATCTTGCAATCGAGTCGATAATAATTATTAAAAGATACTATCACGACACGACTGAGGGAAATCTAAATAAAATAAAAACAAAACAGGCGCAAAACCATCAATAAATAACCCAAAAAAACGAATTATTCCCGTTGGATGCCACTTTTGGATCCCATTTTTTAGATAGTCCCGATGAATCCCATTTTTAATTCCCGTTGAATCCCACTTTTTGACAACAACACAAGAAAACTGTTACCGTTATTTTACTGATATATTCTGAGTAACTAATTTAAGAATTTTGCTAAAAAAAAGTTACACAAGATCCGGCCACCATAGGCTTTCCATAGACCGGTTACCAGTGTGTGTAGAAAGAGGGCAGAGACACATTCTGAGAATTTGTTTCAGTCTTTACTTAAAAACTGATAGAATGTCACTAACCAGCAAAGGTACTAGGCTAGCATAAGATGAAGGTGGTATGTTTTGCGCTCTGGCGCCACGTGACACGCAGCGCGGGAGTAAGGTAACTAACTCTAAATGGCCTGCCAAAGTACTAGGCTAGCATAAGCTCAAGGTGGTACGTTTTTCAACGGGATCAGCGAAGTTCATTTGAAAAGCGCTGTGATGCCACGTGACAGGGGGGGGGAATTACTCTAAATGCCTGCTGCGCTCTAAGATATCGAGAGACGGTGCGACGAGGTAGCCTTAGAACAAATCTTCCCCTTTTTTAGGTAGTTCATTTTTCACAGAAACGAGATTTAAAAATAAAAAACCTGAAATTTGATAAGTAATCGATATAATGTTATATTTTTTTGTGATAGTATACTCTCGCCCCAGCCACCGGCCACCGCTGATGACGCCCGAGGGCGTCGGAAATCGCGAGTCATATTCCAGCCGCTTCTGGACGGGGAGTCCGGGAGCCGTCCGACCAAGGACAGGCCCAAGTCATGGCGCGTCGTGTTTCACGCTTTCCTCAAGGAACTGATAGAGACTGGACTATAGGGCCATACGCCTAACTTGACGCGGGCGAAACCGCAAGCAGAAGCTAGTTTTATGATAGCAATTTTGTGATTGAAAGTGCGCATTCAGATTTTTTAAAGCATGTGGGATCCAACGGGAATAAAACGTTTTTCTTTTGTTGTGGGATTCAACGGGAATACATTTTACTTTTTGTGGGATCCAACGGGAAGAATATTCAAGTGGGATTCAACAGTGGGATCCAACGGGAATAATTCAAAAAAACTATCCGGGAGGTTATTTTATGAAACATGCAACTCAGTGATAGAGTCGTAAAAGACTTTCAAAAAAAAACGTTACCTATGCATGCTATAATGCGAAATTATGTGTCACTACGTCTTGTCCACTTTAGTGGTGAACTAGTTGCATCATTTCGCATTAATGCATATGTAGATAACGTATTGAGAGACTTTAAAAGACTCTATCACTGAGTTGCCTGTCTCACAAAATTCACCTCCCTTCACTCTGCATCTAGAAAACATAATTATACAGGAAAATACAGTTAGTGCAACAATACAAAGGTTCTGTTTTAAATTTCATAAACAAATCTCTTCCAGCAGACCACGTATCCTTCAAACCATGGAAAAACCACTTATCTAATGAGTTGACACTTTTCGGGTATGGTATCTCACATCACGGGTCGACGCGACGGCGCGTTGTGTCCCACGCGTGTCTCAAAGAGCGTCAGCAACAATGACGGGGCTCCCTCTCAGAGGGCCAAAGCCTGCCGGGGTCGCGGGATCTATTTCCTTACCGTGACCCCGGAACATAAAGGGCTATTGAAGGAAACCGTGGATTTTAGTCAGTACAAGTCTGACAGTCCCTCCCGCCCTGCCCGTGGTGGGAGGTCTCATTTGATGATTCTACCACGCTAAAAAAAAACCCTGTTAGGGAGGACTCATTTGATGATTTTAAAACGTAATAAAAGCTACATAAATAAGGCTTTCAAGCAAAATTTCTACTAAAATTAAGAGACTATCGTTATGGTCCACACGATACTCTACAAGTTCAAACGCGATACAAATCCTTCAACGTTTTAAAACACGAGAACAATAAAACAAAATTCAAAGACAAGTACAGGAAATAAAGTTCCTTTCGAACCGAGGAAATATCGTGCAGTTTATCAGGGACACAAGAAATATCACGTTCGTCCGTCCCTGAAGATAGTACAAAAAATATGGACAGTCCCATAGAAAAGTCTTACAATGAATTTTTCAAAGAGCTTCGAGTCGACTCTCAATGCTTTGTTATAATGTCCGAGTTGGTTGATCTAAAAATTTGAAGGCTGGAATGGAATGTGATTTTTCTAAGCATTTTTGGGTATTTTTCGCTGATGTTTTACTGTAAAGTTTTCTGCACGAATACTTTGCTATAATTTCACATTACTGTGTTGTTAATCCACAGTTTATTTTGTATTTCCGAAATCGTCATCATTCAAATTCAAATGTTGAAAAATCATGACTGAAAAGTCATTATTTATATCTCGCTAATTACAGTTTGGAGGTACCTAATTGATAGTTAATGGTGATAATAATTTCATCACGTTTCATGATCTATTTTCGTAGCTAACCATTATAAAAAAACCGGCCAAGTGCGTGTCGGGCCACGCACAGTGTAGGGTTCCGTAGTTGCCCATCAAAATACTTATGCGAAGTAACTAAACTGATTCGCTGAATTTAATTTTAAAAAGAAGAATTTTCAAAATCGGTCCAGGAGTCTTTGAGAAATCGAGGAAAATACATAAGAAAAAAAAAAGGTTGCACTCCAGGAGTGCCGGTAGAAGTGAAAACTTTTTTGTTACTATGTTTTATTTTTAATTTGAATGACGTCTTACTCATTTTCGATCAGGGTCACGTGACCCTGACGCGAGTTTTGGTCACGTGACCCTGACGCGAGTTTTAAATTTTTTACCCATTACAGAAAAAGTGTACAACGCCGCTAAAGAAGTTTTCACTTCAAAAAGATTACAACGAATTTAGAACCTCCTCCTTTTTTTGAATTTAGTTAAAAATAGTTGACGATAAAAACCTACCTATCCCCAATAAACATACCTATAAAAGCTGTAAAAATAAAGTTGACAAACTTACATTTGCAGTTGTCTCCGATACATTTTGTTTAAGAAAATATGATATGAAGTACATTTTATAAGTTGGTCGACTATTACTCGTAAACTTGTAAAGCCTACTTAGTTATGATAATTTTCTTTTAAACTTCGTTATATATGCTACTATTATGAATTTTTTCACACCCCCAAACATAACCGTTTAGCTGGTAGAGGGGGGGGACACTCGAATCGAGCAAAATTTAGCACTTTAAAGCTTAATATTTCACAAACGAATTTTTTTATCAAAAAATTGTTAATGGAAACTATCATTATTTTTTAAAGGCCTATTTAATGATACCCCACACTAAGGGGTACGCGAGAAAAAAAAAATCCTCACTTTACGTGTAAGTACTGGAGGTACCCTAAAAAAAAATATTTTTCGAGATTTTATTTTACCACTTTTTCGGCACAACAAATCCGTATATTTACACCAAATTACAGCTCTCTAGTACTGTGCGTCTCTGAGCTAAACTGCGGACAGACGGACGGACGGACGGACGGACATGGCGAAACTATAAGGGTTCCTTGTTGACTACGGAACCCTAAAAATTGGTACCTAATAATAATAATGTAACATTAAAAAAATCGGTTGTCTGTAAAGTTGGTTTACTGACGATAGATGAACGTGGAAACGTCATAAGAAAATACTGCACTTATTGCTATGGAACGCTACAGAGCGAGGTTACGCCGCATGACGTCATCTTTCGTGCGTGCAGCTGGCTATCAAATTATAAGACGTTATCACGTCAAAAAAAAAACTATCTACTTAAAAAAACATTATCAAAAACTTGTAGACGAAAAATAGTTACGGACAAAAGTCTTACTTACTTCCACTACGTTAACAATTCTGTACTCATCTGTACAAGGAAAGATCGTCTGCCCAAGACAGTAGACGGTCCAGTTTTTTGTTCCCTCGTGTGGTTCGCGATTCATTGGGAACTTACAAATTCATTATTTTCCTTTGGAAAGAGACTTTGTTCGTCTTGTGTAGCTCCTTTGTCATTTGAGGAAAGATAACTTGGTAATAAAGAGACGTAAGGAGATAAAGTTGTGTTTTGTTGTTTTAGGTAGGCAGGTAATAGTTTCGGGAATACCTAAGATGGCTACCGAGGTACTGGATACTATTTCTTTAAAAAAAAAAAAAAAGGTTGCACTCCAGGAGTGCCGGTAGAAGTGAAAACTTTTTTGTTACTATGTTTTATTTTTAATTTGAATGACGTCTTACTCATTTTCGATCAGGGTCACGTGACCCTGACGCGAGTTTTGGTCACGTGACCCTGACGCGAGTTTTAAATTTTTTACCCATTACAGAAAAAGTGTACAACGCCGCTAAAGAAGTTTTCACTTCAAAAAACCGGCCAAGTGCGTGTCGGGCCACGCACAGTGTAGGGTTCCGTAGTTGCCCATCAAAATACTTATGCGAATGCGAACTAACTAAACTGATTCGCTGAATTTAATTTTAAAAAGAAGAATTTTCAAAATCGGTCCAGGAGTCTTTGAGAAATCGGGGAAAATACATAAGAAAAAAAATTACAACGAATTTAGAACCTCCTCCTTTTTTTGAATTTAGTTAAAAATAGTTGACGATAAAAACCTACCTATCCCCAAAAAACATACCTATAAAAGCTATAAAAATAAAGTTGACAAACTTACATTTGCAGTTGTCTCCGATACATTTTGTTTAAGAAAATATGATATCAAGTACATTTTATAAGTTGGTCGACTATTACTCGTAAAGTTGTAAAGCCTACTTAGTCATGATAATTTTCTTTTAAACTTCGTTATATATACTATTATTGTGAATTTTTTCCCACCCCCAAACATAACCGTTTAGCTGGTAGAGGGGGGGGACACTCGAATCGAGCAAAATTTAGCACTTTAAAGCTTAATATTTCACAAACGAATTTTTTTATCAAAAAATTGTTAATGGAAACTATCATTATTTTTTAAAGGCCTTTTTAATGATACCCCACACTAAGGGGTACGCGAGAAAAAAAAATCCTCACTTTACGTGTAAGTACTGGAGGTACCCTAAAAAAAAATATTTTACGAGATTTTATTTTACCACTTTTTCGGCACAACAAATCCGTATATTTACACCAAATTACAGCTCTCTAGTTCTGTGCGTCTCTGAGCTAAGCTGCGGACAGACGGACGGACGGACGGACGGACGGACGGACGGACGGACGGACGGACGGACATGGCGAAACTATAAGGGTTCCTTGTTGACAACGGAACCCTAAAAATGTTGCTTCACATTCCTAATTTCTTCTGTAACCTTTGTGCGTTTGAGAATGTTATTTTTAAAGTTACATACACAAACAGCCACTAGTAACGTAAAACCAGGATGAATTGTACCTTTCATAAAGATCCCTTCAGCCGTTCTGACTTAATTGAGTAACTTAAGTATATATATATATATATATATACATACTAGCTGTTGCCAGCGGCTTCACCCGCTACAACTCGAAAATTATCCCACGGGTACATAAAATCGGGATAAAAGCTATCCTATGTGTTAATCCAGGTTATAAACTATCTGTGTACCAAATTTTAGCCAAATCCGTTCAGTGGTTTTTTCGTGAAAGAGTAACAAACATCCATACATCCATACATACAAACTTTCACCTTTATAATAGTAGTAGGATAGTAAGGATAGTACATACATCTAAATAACATTTTTTACTATTTTGTCTATCTGTTTGTTAATGGCTAATCACTGAAATGGCTGGGCCGATTTTGACGAGACTCTTATTGGATGATGTAAGAAGGGGTAACTTAGACTACCTTTATTTCAGAAAAAATCTTTGGTTTCAAAGAAATACATTGTTGAGTTCCGACATCCAGGCGATCGTAGTCACGGGCACAGCTAGTCTGAAATAAAGTTTCAATTTATCTAGTTTTTTAGTTTACTCTTGGTTCTCTGATCACGTAGAAACTGTCTTGCTAAATCCACACAACTCATATTGCCAAGCTTTCAAAACAAATTCACGTTGTTTTATTTTATTCATATTTATTAATGGAATTCTAGTAATCATTTATTTGTTTCAAAAGAGCAAAGGAAAACATCAAAAGGAGAGTGGCACGTTCAGGTACCAAAATGACACTGCGCAGCGTGTCGCGGGTTCGATGTCCGCACGGAACATAATATTTGCATGACCTGCAAGTAGTTGTTCCGAGTCTGGGTGTTTTTACCCGACTGCGCGACGCAAAGGATGGTAATGTGTTTATCAGTCTATGTATGTATGTATGTTTGTTTCTATGTGGCGTTCTAGAGACCAAATGCGTAGGCCGATTTTGATAATTTTTACGTCAATCGATTCGTATTAACCTTGCGAGTGTCACTAAAGACATAACAGTAATCAAAATTCACCACAGCGACAACCAGACGCCATATTGTCAAAATGAAAAAAAAAATGTCGATGAACTATGTCATGTGGGGTATCGTTGAATAGGTATTTTAAAATCATCTTTAGGTTCCCTTTATCATTTTTAGGGTTCCGTAGTCAACAAGGAACCCTTATAGTTTCGCCATGTCCGTCCGTCCGTCCGTCCGTCCGTCCGTCCGTCCGTCCGTCCGTCCGTCCGTCCGTCCGTCTGTCCGCAGTTTAGCTCAGAGACGCACAGTACTAGAGAGCTGTAATTTGGTGTAAATATACGGATTTGTTGTGCCGAAAAAGTGGTAAAATAAAATCTCGTAAAATATTTTTTTTTAGGGTACCTCCAGTACTTACACGTAAAGTGAGGATTTTTTTTTTCTCGCGTACCCCTTAGTGTGGGGTATCATTAAATAGGTCTTTAAAAAATAATGATGGTTTCCATTAACAATTTTTTGATAAAAAAATTCGTTTGTGAAATATTAAGCTTTAAAGTGCTAAATTTTGCTCGATTCGAGTGTCCCCCCCCTCTACCAGCTAAACGGTTATGTTTGGGGGTGTGAAAAAATTCACAATAGTAGTATATATAACGAAGTTTAAAAGAAAATTATCATGACTAAGTAGGCTTTACAACTTTACGAGTAAAAGTCGACCAACTTATAAAATGTACTTGATATCATATTTTCTGAAACAAAATGTATCGGAGTCAACTGCAAATGTAAGTTTGTCAACTTTATTTTTACAGCTTTTATAGGTATGTTTTTTGGGGATAGGTAGGTTTTTATCGTCAACTATTTTTAACTAAATTCAAAAAAAGGAGGAGGTTCTAAATTCGTTGTAATCTTTTTTCTTATGTATTTTCCCCGATTTCTCAAAGACTCCTGGACCGATTTTGAAAATTCTTCTTTTTAAAATTAAATTCAGCGAATCAGTTTCGTTAGTTCGCATAAGTATTTTGATGGGCAACTACGGAACCCTACACTGTGCGTGGCCCGACACGCACTTGGCCGGTTTTCATTTTAAAAAATAGTTTAGGATATACAACGATTTAAAGTTGTTTAGCAAAACAATAATTCTCTGAATAGTAACTAAAAAGTATGAAATAAAAAAAAAATAATAACGAAAAACAAAAAACTCGACTGCGTTAAAAAAACTAAAAAGAAAGAAACAAGCCCAGTAGTTAAGAATTCACTCATTCACACTCACAGTCGGGGCCCGTTGGGAAGATTTGATTGGTATAATTTGAATGGGCCCCGACTGTGAGTGTGAATGAGTGAATTCTTAACTACTGGGCTTGTTTCTTTCTTTATTTTTTTTTATATGTGAACTAGCTTCCGCCCGCGGCTTCGCCCGCGTGGTGTTTTGATAAAAAGTTGCTTATGTTGTTCCTAGGTTCAGTGTCCTAGTATGATGTTCTTAGGTTCAGTGGTTAAAATTTTGTATACAAAAAGTTTGGCTTCGTAGTTCCCGTTCTGAATCCGTTCCGTTCCGTTCGATATTTCGGGAATTCCGTTTGTAGAATTTCACCCCCACGGTGGTAAAAATTTCAAAATGCTAGAATAAACGATTTTAAATTTCAAAAACGCTAGAACAAATTGTTATTTATTTCTTATCAAGTTCCTAAATATAAAGTTTCATGGTTTTATCCCCAGAATTAATGACAAAATCCCATACAAACTTTCATTCTTTATTTAACCCCCCCCCCCCCCGGTCGAAATTTCAAAAACGCTAGAACAAATGTTTAAATATATCTTATCAAGTGCTTAAATATAAAGTTTCATGCTTTTATCTTTAAAAATTAAGAAATCCCATACAAACTTTCAACCCCTATTTCAACCTCTTCATCTCCTTTTTCGCAATAAAAGGTAGCCTATGTTCTTTCTCAGGGTCTAAAGATTGTCTGTGCCAAATTTCATCAAAATCGGTTGAGAGGTTTAAGCGGGAAAGCGTAACAGACAGACAGACAGACAGAGTTACTTTCACATTTATAATATTAGTTTGGATTATCACGTCAATAACGACAAATTCTATAATTGGTTATAAGGTTCGACTTTGACATGTTTTGAAGAAAAAAGAAACAAGGTCAAACATTGATAAAAAAAAGGTTGCACTCCAGGAGTGCCGGTAGAAGTGAAAACTTTTTTGTTACTATGTTTTATTTTTAATTTGAATGACGTCTTACTCATTTTCGATCAGGGTCACGTGACCCTGACGCGAGTTTTGGTCACGTGACCCTGACGCGAGTTTTAAATTTTTTACCCATTACAGAAAAAGTGTACAACGCCGCTAAAGAAGTTTTCACTTCAAAAATTGCCACTTACTAAAGTATTCCAAACACATTTCAATAAAAACGCTAACGTGTCAAGTACAAAATCCAATTTATATTCAATGATAAGAAATTCTCAAGGAGAAGGCCATACTTTTATTACACCACTACTTATCGTGAAAGCCACTCTTGTCTGTCTGTTGCCCTTTTATACCTTATTAGCTGAATGGATTTCGATGAAATCTGGCAAACATGTCGATCACTACCGATCTTGGAAAATAGGATACTTTTATCCCAGTAATACATGCTTGTGGGATAATATCCGTTCTCAGCGCGGACGGAGTCGCGGGCAAAAATTTTAGTTCGATAAAAATTTGAAATTCGTATTCGTTCGTTATAATATTCTCATTAAAATTAGCTTCTTTGTGGGTACCTTATTTGAATACTCCATTCTACGAAGTACAGTCACGAGCAGTGATAACTAAATTCAAAAGCTCGTGGAATATCGATTGCAACATAAAAAACCGGCCAAGTGCGTGTCGGGCCACGCACAGTGTAGGGTTCCGTAGTTGCCCATCAAAATACTTATGCGAACTAACTAAACTGATTCGCTGAATTTAATTTTAAAAAGAAGAATTTTCAAAATCGGTCCAGGAGTCTTTGAGAAATCGGGGAAAATACATAAGAAAAAAGATTACAACGAATTTAGAACCTCCTCCTTTTTTTGAATTTAGTTAAAAATAGTTGACGATAAAAACCTACCTATCCCCAAAAAACATACCTATAAAGCTGTAAAAATAAAGTTGACAAACTTACATTTGCAGTTGTCTCCGATACATTTTGTTTAAGAACAATTACATTTTATAAGTTGGTCGACTATTACTCGTAAAGTTGTAAAGCCTACTTAGTCATGATAATTTTCTTTTAAACTTCGTTATATTTACTACTATTGTGAATTTTTTCACAACCCCAAACATAACCGTTTAGCTGGTAGAGGGGGGGGACACTCGAATCGAGCAAAATTTAGCACTTTAAAGCTTAATATTTCACAAACGAATTTTTTTATCAAAAAACTGTTAATGGAAACTATCATTATTTTTTAAAGGCCTATTTAATGATACCCCACACTAAGGGGTACGCGAGAAAAAAAAAATCCTCACTTTACGTGTAAGTACTGGAGGTACCCTAAAAAAAAAAAAAAGGTTGCACTCCAGGAGTGCCGGTAGAAGTGAAAACTTTTTTGTTACTATGTTTTATTTTTAATTTGAATGACGTCTTACTCATTTTCGATCAGGGTCACGTGACCCTGACGCGAGTTTTGGTCACGTGACCCTGACGCGAGTTTTAAATTTTTTACCCATTACAGAAAAAGTGTACAACGCCGCTAAAGAAGTTTTCACTTCAAAAATATTTTACGAGATTTTATTTTACCACTTTTTCGCACAACAAATCCGTATATTTACACCAAATTACAGCTCTCTAGTACTGTGCGTCTCTGAGCTAAACTGCGGACAGACGGACGGACGGACGGACGGACGGACGGACGGACGGACGGACGGACGGACGGATGGACGGACATGGCGAAACTATAAGGGTTCCTTGTTGACTACGGAACCCTAATAAGACCTATCTATTTTTACCGACTTCAAAAAAAAGGAGGTTATCAATTCGACCCGTATGTATGTAATATTATCAGAACTGCCCAGTTTTCGTATATGTTAGTCTATATCAGCGTCTGAACAAATGTACCAAATTTCATAAGTGTATGTATGTATGTATGTATGTTTTTATGTTTGTGCACGCATATCTCCGGAACTACAAGTCCGATTTAAGTTTAGTTAAGTTATTTTTTTGTTGTACTAGGTATTGTTCAACTTAGGGTACACTGAAAGTTTCATCAAAATCGGTTCAGTAGTTTTAGAGATACGGATTTTTTCGCTGTGACGCATTACAAGTTTAGTGCACATCATGTAAGAAAACTTTTGAATTTGTGTTGAATATTTAATAAATACTCGTAAACTAAAAAGGGTAAAATAAAAACTTTTTAAAAAAAAGTACCGACTTCAAAAACAAATACAAAAAAGTTTAAAATAACCTTTCTTTCGGAAGTCGGTATAAAAAATCTTCTAATTAACACCATAATTAATAAAACCGGCCAAGTGCGTGTCGGGCCACGCACAGTGTAGGGTTCCGTAGTTGCCCATCAAAATACGTATGCGAACTAACTAAACTGATTCGCTGAATTTAATTTTAAAAAGAAGAATTTTCAAAATCGGTCCAGGAGTCTTTGAGAAATCGGGGAAAATACATAAGAAAAAAGATTACAACGAATTTAGAACCTCCTCCTTTTTTTGAATTTAGTTAAAAATAGTTGACGATAAAAACCTACCTATCCCCAAAAAACATACCTATAAAAGCTGTAAAAATAAAGTTGACAAACTTACATTTGCAGTTGTCTCCGATACATTTTGTTTAAGAAAATATGATATCAAGTACATTTTATAAGTTGGTCGACTACTACTCGTAAAGTTGTAAAGCCTACTTAGTCATGATAATTTTCTTTTAAACTTCGTTATATGTACTACTATTGTGAATTTTTTCACACCCCCAAACATAACCGTTTAGCTGGTAGAGAGGGGGGACACTCGAATCGAGCAAAATTTAGCACTTTAAAGCTTAATATTTCACAAACGAATTTTTTTATCAAAGAATTGTTAATGGAAACTATCATTATTTTTTAAAGGCCTATTTAATGATACCCCACACTAAGGGGTACGCGAGAAAAAAAAAATCCTCACTTTACGTGTAAGTACTGGAGGTACCCTAAAAAATAATATTTTACGAGATTTTATTTTACCACTTTTTCGGCACAACAAATCCGTATATTTACACCAAATTACAGCTCTATAGTACTGTGCGTCTCTGAGCTAAACTGCGGACAGACGGACGGACGGACGGACGGACGGACATGGCGAAACTATAAGGGTTCCTTGTTGACTACGGAACCCTAAAAATTCAAAAGTAGGTTTAGGGTAATAATTTTGTTTTAAAATTTTCTTTTGAAATTGACTAGGGGTGGGAGCAGTATAGATATGTTTTGTCTCTTTCTTACATTCCTGTTTCATCATTATTATAAACTTCATTTTAACAAAACACTTATTCTGAATTCACTTGTGCAAAATTCTATTTTATTCTGTGGACTTTCATAGAATAAAATAGTATTTTCAAACATGAAACAAAATTATCTCAGTATTTGAAATTGTTAAGGAGGATGCTCCAACCAGCCCGCGAAATTCAATTTTTTTACGTTTTTTGCAATTTGCAGGCCAGCGACACTTTATCAAAATATGAATTGCGGTAATAACAAGTATAATTTTAAATATAAAAATTATCAAAAAAATCGCTCCATCAGCTCTCACATAGAAAAGGTGCATCATATTAAAATCTCCGAAATCTAACTTCGATGCACCTTTTCTATGTTAGAGCTGATGGAGCGATTTTTTCGATAATTTTTTATGGGGGACAGTGCAACTTTTTCTAAAAAAAGTTCCTAATGTCCACCCCGGGGTGGACAGTGGGAATTTTTTTTAAGTCGTAATACATCATGCAGGTAGGTCAACGACGAAATAATACTAGACTCCGCATGCACGATCTATGGAACAAAAAATATTCTGCCAACTCGCTGAGGTACTACGTAAGCGAGGGGGACGGGGTACTGCGTTGTGATTGGCTAACTCAAGATCTGTTCTGTCTCAACGTACATATGTTTACGGCTCACAGGATAGGTCAAAATGAGACGAATATAAGACTTTTTTGCCTAATGTGTTGGCAGACATCGGTCGCCTGTTATTAGGAGTCTAGTATTATTATCGTCGTTGAGGTAGGTCCATGTTGGTAAAATGTAAGTAAGTATTCATTTTTTTTTTTCGTTGTTTTCTTTAACATTGTAATCAAAACCTACAGAGGCCTTGTCACGAGTTTTCACGCCTTTGTGACGTATACTAAACATTTTTTACTTTTAAATTGACGGCACGGTTAGCGCAGTGGCTGACCGATTGGACTGTTGCGCTGCGTGTCGCGGGTTCGATTCCCGCACGGAGAATTTGTATGATGTACAAGTAGTTGTACCGGGTCTGGGTGTTTGTGTATGTGAGTTTATATGTTTGTAAACGCATCCACAAACAAAATACAGGAGAAATTCTTAGTGTAGGGCAATGTTATAATAGTAGTTTATGTAACTGGTACATAATGAGGAGTATTATACACGAGTGTGAGTTTAAAAAACGAGCGAAGCGAGTTTTTTAATAGTATCACACGAGTGGTATAATACCTAGTTATGTACAGTTTCATACACTACTTTATCTACTCTCATTGAACGCGAACATATCAAATAAAAGATAAAAATTAATAAACACTAATAATCATCCACCATGTCATCCACCGAAACACAAACGTCAAAATCCCAACATTCCTTTAGAAAGCGCGCGCAGCCACAGATAAAAAAGTAAAAAGATGTATCTATGATCAGTAATCTGTATCATAATGAAAAAAAATTAAATTATAACATTGTTTTGTTAGAGAAACAGTGTTATAATTTAATTTCATTACGATACTCTATGGTATAAAGTATGTCATTATAAACTCGTTTTGAGTTTTGTATTTCGAAGTTTACGATATGAAAGTAGATAAAAAAAATTACGTAATTATACGTTAAGTCAATAAACAGCACACGAAAGTTTCCGTCATGACCATTGTCAGAGATCTGTAAATTCTTTTAGAATTAACAATAATTCCTTCTCTTTCATACACACTTTTGCTCATAACTGTACTCAGGAAAGTACCTGGGTACTTGATTTGCGAGTGTTCAATACATGAGTAACTCAAATCCGTCGCGGGGCGGGTGCGTCGACTCGTGTGATTTATAGTACGGTCTCACTGTGGCGACTACGGCGGTTATTTATCGAGGAACCGAGCTTAGGACGCCATTTTTGTCGGAGGTTGAATGCTAGGCTTTCTTCCTACTGTAATCCTGATATGAATGTGTTTAAGAATATAGTAGCTGTGCCTGTGGTTCCGCTTACAAGATTTATTAGTTAACGGGAACTGCAAATTAATATAAAAAAAATAGACGCACTGTCTACTGAAATTATGAGTAAGTAATAGAGAAGTATGGCTGGCCCCAATTAAACTGGGATTAAGGTTTTGCCATCTAAGCAGGATACCAAAGGCAAAGGACAACGGAAGGAACAAGGTGAACTTTAGACATTATCAGCCTTACTACAAAAACTTAAACATTTATTGAACACTTGTCTAAAAAAAGTGTGACTGCAAAATGGACCTTATGTCAACAGACGTTTAAAAGTTTTTGTGGTACGACAGTAAGAGTCTGACAGTACCTACCGTTCAACCCAGGATAAGAGGATACATTCGATGATTTTATTAACCAAGAAAAAAAAGACCAGAGACCATAAATCCCTATTAAAAGGTAATATCAAAATTAACATCGTTTGATTTTGTTACTAACTGGTGCTAACTCCATTCCTAATATACGCAAGAAAGCTAAATAATAAAAACAATTAGTGTAGAAATTGACAGTGCAAAAGAAAAACAATGATTTTTAAACTTTTAAATCGCAAAACAAAATGGATGGTAAGCAGAATATCTAAGTTTTACAACGTTAATAACAGAGATTACTGTTTCATTCCTAAGTCCAAATATGTTCTCAAACCGTCAAAGGAATAACTTTAAACACGAAAATTCACAAATAACTTTATCAACTTACCTAAAACTATTCGACTAACACTCATCTCTAAGAACTTTATCCCGACAAAGTCTTTGTAGTGGAAACGCACCCCTACCAACGCAAAATGAATTCCAAATTTTCTGTGTCTCAATTTGATAGCATTTCGTATTAGCATTTCTCTGTGTCTGCGTTGATTTCATATGAAATTTAAATCCGAAAGACGAGTAAAATACTAGTCTTTATTTCGTATGTAGAACATTATGTGATTTTACTGCGTAGTATCTAAATTAACATCTTCCTTTTATATTTCACTAGCTCTTGTCAGCGGTTTCGCTTACACGTAACTATAAAATTATCACGCCCTGAAACGAAATACTAAGATAAAAATGTATCATATGTAGTATTCAAAACTATAAACCTACCTTTATTGCGTCATGATCCGTTCTGACGTGATTGAGTTACAAAATAATATCCATCCATCTATTCATTCAAACATTATCACGATTAGAAAACGTTAAAATATTTGACATAAAAAAAAATCATGGCTGTTATCCTCGAAGGGAAAGACAGAGTGGTGTACCCTGTAGTACACCCACATTTCGCCAGTTATATAAGTCTTGAGAATCGAGCCTATTGTGATAAACCTTGGCAAGAATATCTGTCTCCAGGCGAAAACTGAAATCTCCGAAATATTTCAATGGAATATTCTAATACCACTTTGCTCAGCCTAAAAATCGAACCAAATATCTAATGCTCTACAATACCGCTAGCGATAGCAAAATCAACAAAGCAAAGAAAATATTTTTCAAGTTCAAAGAAGTAAAGATATTTATTGAGTCGAAAAGTACACCACATTCAATATTGGTGAATGTAGAGTTATTTTATTAAGATTCAAGTACAATAAAGTTACAAGATTCTGCGAACTAATAAAGTTATTCAAACTTTTCCACCTCAAACATTCAAGTCTAGAAGTTTGAACATTCAGAGTTGTTTTTCCCGACACGTGTTTTCTCGAACACAAATAAAATAACACTTTTATTAGAACAGTTATTATTATGTAACCGCGAACTCCTCATAATAATTATTATACTTTATCATTTGCAGGCCTTTCTGTGAGACGAAGCAGCACCATTATCTATCACGTGTCTGGCTCCAATATGAGCTTGGCCTAAAATATCAGGTCTTCGAATTTTCGGCTTAGTTTAAGCTAATTTCAAAATTGCTCCACGTATTCTATCCAATGGTAATAACGTTCAAAACCTTACTATTACTACTACTGGGGCTCAGGCTTAGAGTCAATATCACTAGTAGTTGCAGGTTTGGTCCAGTTCGTCTCGCGATTTTATAAATGAGATCTGTTGAAATTCTTTTATTGTGTTTAAGAACCCAATCTGTGGAAAGTTTGCCCACAGATTATAAGGCATTCGTCAGACGTGGCTGATTAAGTCCCAATTTAGTTCGGTGGCTTTTTGAGCAACGACATCACGTCAGTAAGTTGTATTTTGGAGAACAGTTTGGAGTTGTTTACATGAGTTACTTTGTAACCGAGAATCAACGACGATATAATACTAGACTACGCAAGCACGATCTAAGGAACAAAAATTATTCTGCCAACTCGCTGAGGTACTACGTCAGCGAGGGGGACGGGGTACTGCGTTGTGATTGGCTAACTCAAGGTCTGTTCTGTCTCAACGCATGTTTACGGCTCACAGGATTGGTCGAAATGAGACGAATATAAGACTTTTTTGCCTAATGTGTTGGCAGACATCGGTCCCCTGTTATTAGGAGTCTAGTATTATATCGTCATTGCCGAGAATATTGTGTTCTACAGCGTCTAAATTCGTCAATTTTTAATTTAACATTTCATTAATCAGTTTCGAACTGTCACTCCTTGACTTATACAGCGTGACCTACAAAACAATCAACTTCACACTATTACGCAACTCAAGGTCTTTGATGACATAAACTTAAACTACATTTTCTATACCACCAACAGCCTGTATTACCATATTATTCACGCGGTGTAATCTAAAACTGAATTAATTAATTCAAATTCGTGGCAGTTTCCTATCCAAAATAATTTGGTGGTATTATAAATGTACATAATTAGTGCTGTACAAGATTTTCTGTAATATATCAAAGCTGAACAACTGTGTTATTTGAAACTGTTCTGCGAAGTTTTGGAGTTAGTCATTTGTTTTGTCTAATTTGATTATGGTGCCGCAGTTTTAAAGGCAGACTTAAAGAAACAGATAATAATACGCGTTTTTCTAGAATTTATCCAATCTCAATTTTCTGGTTGAATGTTGTGTTGCAGTCACTCTATCTGAATCACTGCTTAAGGCGGCGCTAGTCGCGAGCTCCAACTCACTGGCAGGCATGGTCAAAAACCATGATATTTCACCGGAAATCAAGCCATATTGTTCATGTGTGCGCGAGCGTCATCCCCCCGTGGAGAAAACAGGGGAAAACTTATTCAGTGAGATGCACGATCATTCAGAGTAAAAGGCGCGCGTAAAAAAATACCACTGCACCAATTAATTTCAAATAAAATTGATTAAATTCTTCGATAAATTTGCTGTGTCGGTACGGACTTTGTTTTGGAAATTTGATGCTTCTTTAGCTTCTAATTTACACCTAAAGTTGTGTTAAAATTAGCAAAAAAACGAATCTTTCTATAGAAGCTCGTAACTTTTTAATAGCTTCATATTTTACAATTCTGCTTCCGTACAGACAAAATTAACAATGAGACAAAACGATATCATGTTTAATTTTGGATGTACTTTGTCAATTAATGGAGTAAAACCCCAACGAAGTTTCTATGGAAAAAATGTTGACTTGTTTGCTCTTAAGGGCGCATATCCAGAAAGTTGATACGCTGTTCCATTTTTCAACGCTGTAAATACTGGAACGATGCTGTAAAGTAAAATAGTGAAAACTCGTTATAAGGGTACATCACTGCGCCAACACCAGTCATAATAATATCTAGGAATTCCACATTCTAGCTAGATTAACACCTAAAATTAATCGCATTCACTTAAGCAGTACACAGAAGTAAGACAACTTGAATCTATAGTTATTAACGTGCATGGCATACTGTTGTGTAACTTCAGTCATTACATGTGAAGACTATCAGCCTTGAATAGACAGTGGTACAGAAGTTCAACTTCAAATACAACCCACGCTCATATAGACACGCTTCACGTACAACGAGTGAAAACGCTATTGCGACTGTCATTTGTTTGACATAGCATTCAATTTGTTGTTTACAATGGATATTATTTTCAATGAAACAAAATATAAACCGTGGTACTTACTACAAAAACTTTTAAACGTCTGTTGAACACTTGTCTAATAAAATGATGACGTTGAAATAAGGTCCGTTTTACTTTATTGTTTTTTTTATTGGAATCAAATATAGCAGCTCACAATTTAGGATCCATTAATATTAGTAATCATTTTTACCCGTGGTGCTAGGCAACCGGGCTTCTCCCAGTTGTAATGTCCCTTTGTGCCTATTGGCCTTGTTCTGTTCTGTCTCCTGCTTGCATGGAGGGAAGTGGAAACATATTTTCCTACTCCTCCACTATTCTTTTCTGATTAATTTCGTGCAGGATCCAAGACAGGTAAATTCATTCTCCGGGACACGTCGAGACTTCATTGTCTCGGCGCTTTTCTGGTGGTTGCCACTGTTGATTCTGGCTTTCAGGAGTTGCAGTGGTTTGGGAATAGTGAGGTGGGTTTGTCCCAATAAAAAAAAGTCACACTTTTTTAGACAAGTGTTCAACAGATGTTTAAGTTTTTGTAGTAAAGCTGGTGTTCGTAATCAAGCCTTTTAGTTTAGCAAAAATAAATCACAACGCCCGCGTCGCGCGAGATCGGTTACTACCGCGCTCGATCGGCTGCGCGAGCGAGACATCACTATGTGCGCGAGCAGGACGGTAGCTGCCGCGAGCCGCACACCCGCGGGCCACAGACACAGATCGCTTACGAAAAGCAACCGGTGTTGGCTTTTTTGAGGTTATGTTATTTCGACGTTGCGCGGGCACGCGGGTTTTTAATATCAGTACTTAATTAAACGGTTTGCCTCGTATCGGGTGTGCTGCATCGAGCACCGAGGCCTGGTGTTGTGGACCAAATAGACTAAATTGCACGAGATTCAGTGGAAAGGCGTTGGTGGAAGGCGGCGAGCGGACGAAGGCGTCAAGACCCTGCTGCAGGCCATCGCAAGGTTCACTTATACATACACACTACTCACCCACAGCAACACAATACTTGCGATTGGTCATCAAACCATATCGGCTCGAAGTAAGGTCAGTAGTATTAGGATCCCAACTAGCAAAATCAGTGCTTAAAGCGATCTTTAAGACTACTTTTATTTTTACTTACAAGAAACTTGTAAAATGCTACAAAGCTGGATTTGGGCGCAGTTATAGGAGCGTTTATTTCTATAACTATCTTATAATCAACTTATAAAATGTTACTAAGCCCTATAATGTACTTGACGAAGCGCAATAGTTTCTATAATGATATGAGACTACACAATTACAAGTACAAACGCTCTTATTAGTATCTGGCATAAGTATCTTACTAAAGCATTCTTGTTTATATGGCACTAGTAATGTATTAATGTATTAATTATGAGTTATAAGTATATTTTAGTAAAGGTTATCTTTGTTGTTGCTTCGGCTGGTGGTGCCGGTTGTTTTGTGATAAATATTTAATAAAACGTAAGTAAGATTACTATTATTTTATATACTATTGTAAAACAACTAATAATATATTGTAAATATAGTGTGTGAACTCTTGGGGAAGTCATATTTACTGTAAATGTGTACCGCAATTTAGTAAGTTTTACGATGCCCTTCGCGAAATAGCACATTATTATATTGTTGTAAATAAATTATTTCATTAATTCTAATGAATATTCGCCATGTTTTAAAATTGTCCTCCATTAAGTACTTTATAGAACCATTGTAGGTAAATTAGTACTTATAGCAGTTTCAAGACGAAGGGGAATAATTGAATAATCAATAAAATGGCTGACGTTTACTAATAAAGTGTTTAATCTATTAACTTATAAGCTTTTTTGATCTTATAGTGCTCTTTTCAAGTACTATTAGATTGAAAAAAGTCTCGAGCAAGATTATGACGACAAAAACTTATAGTCGTCTCAGCCAAGTATGTTATAATATCATTTTTTCTCCGAAAATCCTTCTATAGGATCAAAATATTATTCAGGATTATTTAGTCTTACTGCAAACAATTATAGAAGACTTATTCCTATAAGTGTCCTAAAAGATAATCTTGTAGTTAACTGTAAGTCTTAGATATAAAGGCAATTACTCTTGAGAATATCTGTACTTGTGAAATGCTATTACTAGATAATGTGTCCTATAAATGATTGAGAGGTCAGTCTTGTAGCAAACTATAAGACCGAGATATAAAAACTAATGTGTTTGAGTATGTTAAGGCTTGGCAAATACTATTTTAAGTTAAGGAGTCTACCGCAAGGCCTTTATAAGAACGTTATTAGTAGTGATAGACTTAAAATCTTTCTTTATAGGATTACTTTGCTTGTTGGGATATTATTAAGTTGGGCATCGGTAATCATCAACGGGCGCGTACCGCGTCCATTTTGTTCTGACCAGGACAACTGCTGTGTTGGTTACTCATTCATGGGCCCGTGAGTGCCCAGTTGGTCCTGGCGGGAACAGCTGGTAAGCTTTATTTTATGGTTTTTTTTCTTGTTTACATTATTGATGTTATTTATAAACAGGTTACAACTAAATTGGTTCTAAAGATTCTTACCAACCCAAAAACTTCTACAGAAGGAACTGGTCTCCCCAGAAAGACTAAGTAAAATGATTCAAGTTCGAATTTTACTTAGTCAATAAAGCAAGCTTAAATGTAAACTCACACGCGGCTTGAATACACATTTGTCACGCACGTGGCCCACCATGTGACTGGTGAATCGCGGCACTGATCGTCTCCACCTCAGTTGAACCGCAGCCTTACAATGTACTTTCGCAAAGTATACAGCTTTTTTGCTATCCATTGAGAGTTCATCATCATCATCATCATCAGCCGGAAGACGTCCACTGCAGGACATAGGCCGCCCCCTTAGACCTCCACTCCGAACGACAATTCGCCACTTGCATCCATCGGTTTCCCGCGACCCTCACGATGTCGTCGGTTCACCTAGTAGGAGGTCTGCCTACGCTGCGTCTTCCGGTCCATGGTCGCCACTCGAGAAATTTTCTTCCTTCATTGCCACTTCAACTTGCAAATTTAATGAGCTATGTCGGTGGCTCTGGTTCTTTGGCGAGTATCCATGTTCCGGATTTTATCCCGCAAAAAAACTCCGAGCATAGCTCTTTCCATTGGTCGCTGAGTATTGAGAGTTAATTAAATTTGAATTATATGACTTTTGCTTAATATGACCACTATTTCTGAACGTCTCGTCACATTCACGTCCGAAAATTAAACAAGAATCAAATTTTGCATGCTGCTAGCCTTCTGTATCTATCTACTCTTCTTCACTTGACTGTTCTGTCTGATAATTACTATCAGTAATTAACACTTACAAAGCGCAGCATCTACTACTAACTATTCAACTGATTACTTGATTTTGTAGTATTGTATTACCATTGATTTTATAATGGATTCACGTTTGAACAATAGAAAAGCAGTTTATTGTATTGTAGTGCTATGGTCAGTAATCAGTTTATAATTTTCCCACTGCTGGGACCTGGGAAACAGGCCTCTTCTCTGTGAGAGAACCAACCGTTTCAAACCGGTTTCATCGGTTGCGTCATGTGCGCTCACTCATAAGAGTTCTATAGCAGAAACTGAAATGAAACTCTAAAGTAACTAGAAGTTGCAGTTTCGTTGCAGTTGCATTTCACCGTGTGTTTAGTGCCTAACAGAAATAGGATAAATTTAATCCCGGTATTGTATCCATGTGGGATAATCTCGACGTACACGTAGTCGAAGCCGCGGGTAATCAACACACAAACACAAATTCCCAGTTACTGGGAACTACCTGAAATTCAATACCTAGCAATATTAATTAGGACGTCACTAGGGCACTAATACCAGGAACTGTTATTGAATACCAACAACCAGTGAGTATTCACTGTTCCTGGAATTCGTTCGTTCTAGTGGGAAATCAAATCGATTTCTCATATCTAATCCAGGGTACATATTTGAATAACGATGATTAAAATATCTACGCTAAAAATATCGATGTTCAGAATATCGAAAATTAAATTATCGATTGTAACAAAATATCGAAAAATGTTACATCTACGCTTAAAACGTCGAAGATTAAAATGTCGACTGATTTAAATGTCGAATGATTCAAAATATCGAAAGACGTTATGTCGAAATTCAAAATATCAACGTTTAATACATCGCAGTTCATAATATCTACGTTAAAAATACCTACTAGTTGAAATATCGAAAAAAAACCCACTTCCCAATGTAAGTCCTATTTCTTTTTGCAAGGTTTAAAGTAACCTAACACCTCTCGAACCTAACCTGTCCGAGTCGAGGTGCCCCAATGGCAGGGTCTGAAAGACCCCGCCATCGTCTTCGAACCTAACCTGTCCGAGTCCTGGTGCCCCAAGTTCCGAGCTCGCTTCGCTCGCTCTTGCATCCGAAGTTCGTCCAGCTACCTTGTTGGGTAGTAATAGTAATTTGACTAAGAACACAAGAGCGAGCGAAGCGAGCTCTGGACTTGGGGCACCCCGACTCGGACAGGTTAGGTTCGTACATCCTCTTCGTGTTAGGTTACGAGTACTTTAAGCCTTGCAAACAGAAATAGGAGCCCCGCGAAGCGGGGCTCCGTCGACTTACTTTGGTAGGTGGTTATCAGCAATTTAATTTAGTAGGTATTTTTAACGTAGATATTTATTATGAAATTAGATATTATGAACTGCGATGTATTAAACGTTGATATTTTGAATTTCGACATAACGTCTTTCGATATTTTGAATCATTCGACATTTTAATCTTCGACGTTTTAAGCGTAGATGTAACATTTTTCGATATTTTGTTGAAGTGAAAACTTCTTTAGCGGCGTTGTACACTTTTTCTGTAATGGGTAAAAAATTTAAAACTCGCGTCAGGGTCACGTGACCCTGATCGAAAATGAGTAAGACGTCATTCAAATTAAAAATAAAACATAGTAACAAAAAAGTTTTCACTTCTACCGGCACTCCTGGAGTGCAACCTTTTTTTACAATCGATATTTTAATTTTCGATATTCTGAACAACAATATTTTAAGCGTAGATATTATAATCTTCGATATTCAAATATGTACCCGTTTCATTTGCTATCGCTTAGCAGTCTTTACTAGATTTTCAACTTTATGCGATGCGGTATAAAGTTGAAAATGTATTAGCGACTGCTCAACGTTAACGATTGTCGCTTGCCATTTGGCTACAGGCTCAGTTAAACTTATCTCTCGCGCAAACGCAATGCGGCTATTGTGAACACGAGCTTGCCCCGTCTATGCGCCCGAACACGCGCGTTACTGAGCAAGCACGGTGCGGTTATTGCGCCAAGACTGGCGTGGCGTGTTTTGTGTTTATTTTCATGGAACGTAAGCTAAGCACGCCAAGCAAACGTCACGCTGCCGTCACGCCTAGCCGAGCTCCTTGTTTGGCAAAGCCTTTAGAGAGTACTAAATATCAGTATGGAACAAAAAACGACTAATACAGTGAATTACAACCGAAAATTACAGCCTGCGTATTACCTTTTACATTAAGATAACCTGGTTACATTCCTGTCATACATTCATGATTATGCTCTAACGGTGCCTCCGTAATAACCACCTGATTTACGATTAGTAGCACTACCATGTAGTGTACTACATGGAAGTACATTTGCATACATCACGATTAAGGCACTTAGCTGTCCCGATTGTTCTGTACTCTAAATGGGAACAGCGGAAATCTACTGACGAATCCCCATGAGTTTCAGTTGCGTACGGCAGTATGTGAATGTCTGAAGATCTTTATACAAAGAGTTTTTTTTTTCAGACTTTAGTATCAGTTTACTCCTGGGCAGAAGTTGTCTAACAAACTACTACACCACACTAGGTTTATCCGGTTAAACCAAGGTGCCGCACTTCGGTCTTTAACCGTAACATAATATTATATATCATTGGATTCAGAATTTAGAGCTGTATCTATTGGTATTATTTAAAAAACCTCTCTCTTAAAAAAATGTTCCTTACAGTAAAAAAGTTTTAACTGCGAAAAACGATTTCTAAAAAAATATATAACGCCTAGTGCCCTTACGGCTGGGATCGGGCGCGGAATAGACGGATACAGACTTCATCAGACAGTGGAGTGAGACCAGATATTTGAAAGTACTGGGAATTCCTAAATCTTTCGTATATAACAAGAAAGAAGGGGAAATTCTACAGACAGTAAAAAGTTATAGACAAATTAAAAAAAAAGTTTTTTGGCTCTCCTGAAAAGTCGTATTTTGTTCCTTACATACTTCCGGTGTCTGTTATAATATTATTACGAGTATATGTACGCAGGGGCTTAGTCTTTCTACCAAAGAGTGTTGGGTGACCTACTTTGCTGTAGTTTCATCAAACAGGAAAAAAAAACATCATATTTGTACTTTTTTAAACGTAAGTTCTAAGAAAATTTACTAAGAAATAAACTGAAACTATTTCTTCTAACTATTTTTAAAAGACGAAGTCATGTTAAGTTAATCACGCTTCGTTGGTTCGAGGAATTGGTGTCGGATCTTGTCATTTTATTTGTACCTGCACAAACTGAAGAGACTCTTCTGATTAATTATTTTTATACAGAGCTTAACAACCGACAAAGGAAAACTCAGAAGGTTAGATTCAAACAACTGTAGCCACCTTTGGGATGACTCAGCTAAATATAAAATTGCCGCTCTTGACTCAGTGGAACGAAGAGCTAGGAGGCTCGTTGGCGACGTAAAATTGGTGAATGCCGTATGGATCCCAGTTCCATAGCTTGACTCATCGCCGCAAAGTTGCCTACCTGTCGGTCTTCTACAGATTGTACTTCGGAGAGTGTGCCCAAGCCCCCTTCTATCATCACACACCTAGACGCACGACAATTTACCATCCTTGCCTTACCTATTGCTATACCACCAATTCGCACTAAGCGTTTCCAAACGTCTTTTATAATGCGGATAGCGAAGGAGTGGAACTCGAGGCCTGCGTCTGACCCCGGAACATAAGGGGCTATTGAAAGAAAGAAAGAAAGAAAATTGTGTTTATTGGCACAAACTTAAAACTAAACTATACACATACAAATAAAGTTATAGAGACAAAGAAGGTAGTAGAAATAGAGGAAATAAAAAACTTAACAATTCAATGCCAAAGGGCCTCAGCTCAGCAATATGCCAGTTGAGTGGCAACACAAACTTTGCCACCTGACTCTGATTTTCAGCTGCAGTCCACGAGTGCCAAACGCTCGAAACAAATATGTAAATTAAATATTGAAGGAAAATCCATTTTAGTCAGTACAAGTACGACAGTCTCTCCCGCCAATGCTGTTCCTGCAATCCATGACGAGTATATGCATCTAGTTACTCTAAATGCCGACCCTAATGCAACTGGATAAAAAGCTAGATAGATTACGATATAGAGTGGACCTTCTGTCAATTTTCTGTTCTTGGTAGCCGTCAGCTACGGATGTTTCATCGCATCCAGTTTTCCGGAGCGTTTTTAATCAGCTTCGTGCCTTTGAGCAGTCTGTCTAATTGCAGTGTTCGTGAGATTTTTTGTACGTAATTGGCTCGAGTTTTAATGTCCATTTATGGATCGTAGTGTTAAACTTGACGCTTTCTTTTGTTTCATTTTTTAGGGTTCCGTAGTCAACAAGGAACCCTTATAGTTTCGCCATGTCCGTCCGTCCGTCCGTCCGTCCGTCCGTCCGTCTGTCCGTCCGTCTGTCCGCAGTTTAGCTCAGAGACGCACAGTACTAGAGAGCTGTAATTTGGTGTAAATATACGGATTTGTTGTGCCGAAAAAGTGGTAAAATAAAATCTCGTAAAATATATTTTTTTAGGGTACCTCCAGTACTTACACGTAAAGTGAGGATTTTTTTTCTCGCGTACCCCTTAGTGTGGGGTATCATTAAATAGGTCTTTAAAAAATATTGATAGTTTCCATTAACAGTTTTTTGATAAAAAAATTCGTTTGTGAAATATTAAGCTTTAAAGTGCTAAATTTTGCTCGACTCGAGTGTCCCCCCCCTCTACCAGCTAAACGGTTATGTTTGGGGGTGTAAAAAAATTCACAATAGTAGTATATATAACGAAGTTTAAAAGAAAATTATCATGACTAAGTAGGCTTTACAACTTTACGAGCAATAGTCGACCAACTTATAATATGTACTTGGTATCATACTTTCTTAAGCAAAATGTATCGGAGAACATGCTCTTCAACTGCAAATGTAAGATTGTCAACTTTATTTTTACAGCTTTAAAGGTATGTTTTTTGGGGATAGGTAGGTTTTTATCGTCAACTATTTTTAACTAACTTCAAAAAAGGAGGAGGTTCTAAATTCATCGTAACCTTTTTTTAATGTATTTTCCCCGGTTTCTCAAAGACTCCTGGACCGATTTTGATTCTTTCTTTTTTAAACTAAATTCAGCGAATCAGTTTAGTTAGTTAGCATAACTATTTTAATGGGCAACTACGGAACCCTACACTGTGCGTGGCCCGACACGCACTTGGCCGGTTTTACTCTTTAGTTTTGTGTTGTAGTAAAAGATTGTGTTGTATTTTGTTGTCAATAGGGTTTGACAAAGTGTTTTTGGGAGATAAAGTTACAGCATTGAATTAAAGCTAATGAATTTGTGTTTGGTTTATTTGTTTTGTCATTTCATTTGTGGGATGATTTAATAAGATACACAGTTATTAGGTAACACGAATTCATCATTTAGGATTACAAAAATCCTTCTCCATTTTGACCGTTTAGATAATTATTGCCTTTATAAAATGTCTATGTCAAATTCACCATAAATGCTGTGTGGGTAAAACAGAATATTGGAAAGTGTCAAGCAACGACTATATATTACTCGTTGGTGTCAAGCAATACAGACCACTGACCGTGACCATACCAATCAATTTCTACGTAAATCATACTTTACGATACCCATTAGCTGTTTCTTGTATTTTCACCCCCATTGCGTTTACTCCAATTAGTCGTATCGTGATATTATTTGGTCTAAAACATCATCATCTGCCTAGCCTTTTCCCAGCTATATTGGGGTCGGCTTCCGGTCGAACCAGGTGCAGCTGAATATCAGTATTTTACGTGGAGCGACTGCCTATCGGACCTCCACAACCCAGTAACTGGGTAATACGATACTCCA
Organism: Agrotis segetum; assembly: GCA_036375495.1. Taxonomy (NCBI): domain Eukaryota; kingdom Metazoa; phylum Arthropoda; class Insecta; order Lepidoptera; family Noctuidae; genus Agrotis; species Agrotis segetum. The sequence continues at coordinate 4,376,094 of JAQSVV010000031.1, forward strand.
TGGTAAGACTGGGTGTCAGACGTTATTTAGTCTACAACCTTCCTCGATAAATGAACTATCCAGCCTCAAAGTAATTTTTCAATTCGAAACAGTAGATTTAGAGAAAAGCGCATATAACAAAGCTATTTTATTTATCTAAAATTCCAAAGTAAACAATTCTACAAACGAACGCTTTAATTTGAAATCTAAGTTTGTTAATTGTTTATTCAAACATTTTATCCGAGTCTTATGTTTCCAAGCAATATAAAAATGTTCTGAGCATTTCTAGATTGCAATTTGACACGAGTCAAAACTGCTTACCTCTCGAATCAAAGCGAGCGTGCATACCCGAAAAAAAGCAAGGGAAATAAAAACGCAATCACAACGCACAGCGCTGAAAAAATGGCTCTCATCCAGTTTGGATCATACAATCTATTCCGAACTATTGCACAGTAGAATCAAACTCATCACACGGGAACAAAAACTGGTTGCACAAGGCCACCAATTTTTCTTTCATTAGCCTGTTCACATATTACGAAAGTGGATTTTTTCAAGCTCACTAGTTCTGCACTAATCATAAAACGGTTTTCACTTTTCAAGCCTACTTTAAAACCAAGACATAGGTATTGCAATATGAAATGGAAATTAAAAGATTTTTTACAGTCTAAGACTGAATTCCTTTCGACGCGGCGCTAGTGACTATACAATGTGTAACGCCACTTTTAGAAATTCGCAAAAAAACAATTTGGTTTTTCATACAGATGTGCCCGACCAATTTCTCATTTTGCATGAAAGACCAATGTTTTTTTTGCGTATTTCCAAATGTCTTAGAACAAAAATTTGTTCAGTAACATGGACTGAGTTACCCCAGGAGAGGTTTTGCGCTTTTGGCGTTACACAGTACATGAAATTGCATTAAAAACTGTAGGACCACAACATTTTCGGCAGGTCAGTGGTAGCGCGAAATCTTTTTTTTTTTTTGTCAAGTATCCTCTTTAATTTTGTCAACTGCCTGGATATTCAGCAGCTTTGTGCTGAAAAAGTGGAAGGCTATTGGAGAGACCTTTGTGGCTTTCCCAAAATAGTTAAAAACCATCCTTTCCCTATATTCTTTCCACCCACTCCCGTAATCATCTGCCTAGCCTTTTTCCAAATATATTGGGGTCGGCTTTCAGTCAAACCAAAAGCAAGTGAAATCAATATTTATCATGATGTGGCAACTTCCTATCGGATCTTGACAACCCAGTTACTGGGTAATACGAAACCCCAAGGTAAGACTGGTTGTCAGACTTTCAAGCTTCTGACTGTTTTGAACGACTGTCAAAGATCTAGAAATGACAGCTGGGACCAACGGCTTCGTGCTTTCCGAGGCGCGGAGGAAACTCGCTATAACACATGGTCACCCATCCACTGACAAACCTCAGCAAGTACAGCTTAACCCTGAAGATCGGCCTGTGCGGACAGCCGCACAGGCCTAGAATTCTTGGCGGAGCTCGTGGCTAAATACAGATTTAGCCACGAGCTTCTCCAAGAATTCGACAATGATAATCAGTCTCCACTGAAATCTACCTCAAATGAAAGCCTCCTTTCTCACGAGCCAACACATCTAACAGCTGTGAAAAAAAAATCCGATTGCAAGTTCTGCAATATATTACTTTCACGCCACTCAGGCGTTCTAATCGTTCCGCTTGTTTATTCTTTTGTGAGTCGACTGTGCAAGGTTGGAGTTGACAGCGGGTGATTTATATCCTTTCAGATTTGAAAAGGGGTTCCGTTGTTTCTTGCAATTTGTCAGCCTCTATGTGAAGGAATGGAATGACTGGTAAACTTCTTGTATTGCTATTTTAGTTTGAGATTATAGCTTTGAATCTTCATCATAATTATGTTAATTGTTTACTAACGGAGTCTATATTATCTTCCACTCCTGTTAACATTGCAAGCTTTTATTTGCTTTTATTTCTCATCAACTTCCTGCCCTCATTTGGGGTCGGCGCAACACGTTTTCTTCTTCCATTAATATTCTTCCCTATCTAACGTGACAGCATCATTAACTCCTTTTCTCTTTCATATATCATTCTTTATAATCCATCTATCTTTTTTTGGCCTTCCTCTTCCTCTCTATTCATCAACATTCATGCCCATCACTATAGTGATATGCACACTTAGTAACATGCGAGTCACTTTGCTTTCACTTCTCCAAGTTATCAAATGTTGCAAGTTGAATTTGACTCACTTCCCGATCTATGATTGAGCTGAAATTTTGCACGCATATGTATATCACGTGACATTGCAACAATTATGATGACATGAAGCTGATCTGAAGATGGAACTGGAAGGTGGCTATAAAACTCGATAACGAAGCCTCTCTACCTCTCGGTGAGTTTAGACAGATTTGATTTGCCTTTGAGTTTTTTTTAACGACAAGCAATTTTATTCAACAAAATCTTATTTAGGTACTTAGATGTTATCAGAAGATTTGCTATTCTCTATGTTTGCTATGGCGAGACCATCTCCAACATAGAGCTGCGGGGAAATGCAACGAGAGCCCGATCGACAGCCAGATCAAACGTCGCAAGTGGAGATGGATTGGCCACACGCTCCGAAGGGACCCTGACCACATACCCAAACCAGCTTTGGATTGAAATCCCCAAGGGAAAAGAAAGCGTGGCCGTTCCCATCAAACCTGGTGACGCACCGTGCTAGCGGAAGCGACGAGCATTGGATTGACGTGGAGCGAGGTGAAGCGTGAAGCGCAAGACAGATCGCGATGGAAGACATCTGTGGAAGCCCTCTGTCCCATCTAGGGGACATAGGACCTTAAGACAAGTAAGTCATCTTTGCTATGCATACTCTCAATGATGGCTTACGAAATGATTGAACCGCGGGACTATCTCATCTCGTAACCGTGACCCCGGAACGTAAAAACCAAGCTATTGAATGATCACCGTGGATTTTAGTCGGTGCAAGCCTGCTAGTCCCTTATCGGTGTTTCTACCGATATTATCCAAGGGAAATAGAAAGAGACAAAAGCCTTTGACTTGCACCTCACATAGGTTTCCGACACTTTATTCCTTATCGCTGCGAAGCCGGGATTAAGGGGAATTCCTTTAGAGGAATACTATGTCCAAGGTGCTTTTGATTTAGATGCCGGATAAAAATATACGCGGATTTCGCTTCCAATGTATTTCTTTTTTTATTTTATTGTCCGTTAGCATAGAGGAAATACATTGATTTTAAAACTAGCTTGGTGTAGTGGTTGCAAATATACTTTCTGAGACCCAAATTAGGCATTATGCTAAAAAGTTTAACATCAAAACTAGTTTTTGTTTGTATAACAACTGCATACACATTATATAACAACTGCGTCTCGAATAAAAAAAAATGTGTAAAGAAAAAAGCGTCAGTTACTTGAAATTACATTAAAATCTGTAGGACCATCTACTGAATCAGAAGATACGAGTAGTAGGTTCAAATCTTGTCCGCACTTGATTTTATTTTTTCACAAAAATCTTTAAGATGTTTGACTTTTTTGTAGTTTCTACGAGGGGGCACTTACTAACACCTCACCTGAACCTGGTCACATTCTCGCAGGAAAATAAAATGTATGGTTTGGCTGTTCCGTTAACTCAGAAAGATTTGATATGTAGAATTTGTGAAATAAGGGTCGGTAGAGTTAGGCCGAGTAGATTCAGAAGCTTGGCTTAACATGAGATGACTACCCTTAGCACGATTTTTTACTCTTTTACTTTACAGCATCTTTCCAGTATTTTGCAACCTCTGGTGTGCAAAGAAGTAACAATTTTTTTCCTTGAAAATTGACAATTTGAAATTGTCAAAGTTCCAGTTTACTTTACGTGTCAAATACTGAAAATTCGTGCTAAGGGTAATATCTTTTTACAGGGAAAACATTATGTGGTCGTATCGGTAACATTTAATGGGCGTGGGCGTGGTCGTATTGGTAACGTGGGCAGACGATCTTATGAAGGCCACAGGATCACGCTGGATGCAGGCCGCTTACAACCAGTCCTACTGGAAGTCTAATGGGAAGGCCTATGTTCAGCAGTGGACGTCTTACGGCTGATATGATGATGATGATGATGATTGGTAACCTGTAACATTTTTCATGAAATGTTTTTGGTGGGATCTATTATAGCACGAATTACACATTGTACAACAAGCTTTAGATAAATCCGTCTTTGTAAGTGATATCACTAACAAAGGGGGTTAATTTTATCTGAAGTTTACCGTACTATTTTAAAAATTGCAACGAATTTAAACACCAATGAATCAAAACCCATTTAAATTCCCAAAACAAAGTTAAACAATGATTGTTATTCGGAATACATTCCAAATAATACCAAGTTCCTCGGACAAGCCTTTAAAAATACATTTCATGAAACAAATTAACGTCGTGCCCAATTTTTCGCTTCTGAATAGTCTTTTAATGTTTATTAAGCTTCTTTGTTTAAAGACAAAAGATTTTTCACAAAAATACTGAGGTGTTTTTTTTACTTGGAGAACAAATTACTCCGGAGTTTTCTCCTTAGAGTTTGTATTCATTTAATTATAGTGTTATGACTTCAAGTTTAGATGGGTAAATGTAATTTGTACTAGAGCAGGGTCTTTATTTAGTTGTATCATTGTTTTATTTCTAATGTTGGAGGTTCTTCAACTTTTCAGTTGCGTTTGCATTCATACTCGTAATTTACTCGGGTGTTTTAATTTTTTCAGTCTATTGGGCCACTTTGTACACAAAGCGACGCAAGTCTTCGATACCTTACGACTTTGATATCCGATCCGTACTTTGATAGGCGATTATCATAATACAAAGTTCATAGAGGTTCATACATGGCACGAGTCAATGGACACCAAAGTTGAATGGTATTGGAGACTCGGCTATTAGTCCGAAGCTTGAAAGTCTGACAACCAGTCTTACCAAGGAGTCGTATTATCCAGTTACTTAGGTTGTGGAGATCGGATAGGCAGTCACTCCATGTAAAATACACTGAGATATTTTCCTACATCTGGTTTTACTGGAAGCTGACCCCAAACACGGTTGGTCAAAGGCTAGGCAGATGGTGGTGCTGTTCGGGTGGCTGTAAGGAACTTTGACAGTTAGTGTTCATGCACACGAGACGGCTTTGCGCCGGAGCTAAGCCCGGCGCAAACCGGGTCGTCAGTCGTGTCGTGTATGAAACTCTATGAAGCTAACCACACGACGCCGGCGCTAGAGCCGGCTCCGGGTCTACGGTCGATCATGAGTTGTGTATGTTAACTCTACGAAGCCGGCGCTAGAGCCGGCTCAAAAACACCGTGCCGTGTTAAAACCGTCTCGTGTGCATGAACGCTAAGACTTGCATTTTGCTTAGAGAATATCTAAACAATTCCTAACGAACAAAAACAGCTACATATTTCACGTTCCAATAGTACGTAGGTACTTAAAAGTTTTAGAACAATTTCTGTGTCTACCAATTCTCTTAGTACTCGTATTAATACTAAGAGAATTAGTAGACACACAGACATTGTTCTAAAACTACTTTTAAAAGTAATGGACTATTTTCAACAATAATGAAAATAGTCCACCCGGAGGATACTAGAGTAGAATTTCCTAGAAATAGGTAAGTACCTTTTTATTGAGTGATAGAGAATATAGTTTTATTCGCAGTTAATCGGAAAATTGTTGTGGATATATAGAAATAACAGGGCATGTTTTTAATTGATTATTTCCCTTTTGTCTGTTTTTTACCCGACTGCGCCAGAAGGAGGGTTATTTTGGGGTCGTTCACGTGGGTGCGATCCACTTTCTAGCGGTTTAACCTAATGTAACAGGTATCTTTCCCAGTGTCGAAATATAATAAGCCCCTTCGTACACTAGGCGACGCAAGTCTCCGATACCTTACGATTTCGGTATTCATTGACGCGTGCTTCTGTTCGAACCTCTATGGGTTTGTATTGCGATAGCCGCTTGGATACCGAAGTCGTAAGGTATCGGAAACTTGAGTCGCCTTATGTACGAAGGGCCTGAGTCGACGCGACGCTGGACGGATCGGGCTGTTTGGCATGCAGGTAAATGTTATGACGTAGGCATTCGCTAAGAAAGGATTTTGATCAATTCTACCCCAAGGGGATATAATAGGGGGTGATAATTTGTATGATACTTTGTCAATTTTATACAAAAAATACATTGTTAAGTTCCGACATCCACGTGAACGAAGTCGCGGGCACAGCTAGTTACATAATTATGTTCCTCAAATTAATGTCTTTGTTATAAGAAGTAAGTAGATACCTACGTAATTTTAGTTTCAAAAAGATATACCTATCGTGTAAAACACACTACATACAATTTAGATGTACCTATCTCGATCCACCGCCGGCAATAGTATGAACAGATGGTATCATTATAATAATGTAATTAAAACACGGAAACACTAATTGGGTTTACATTCCCGGTAGCTTTAATCTTATTTGTAAATTGCTGAACAATTATTATGTTTGGTATTAAATTTATTATTTGCATATTTTAATTTTGATAGGAAATTAAATGTTTATTTTACTCTAAAGAAATTAGTCTTACGGTATATCGTATTACCCATTACTTAGTACTGTAAGGGTGCGTCCACATCTGGCGAATGCGCTGCAAATGCGCAGGTCGCGCGCCGTTTGCAAGCTGCACGCGTGCAGATCGCGTGCCGCGCGCGTGCTTCTCGCCCTCCTTTTGGCATACTAAATCATTGCCGAGAATGCGCGCGCGCGGCTCGCGCGCAGCTCGGAAACGGCGTGCGAGCTGCGCATTTGCGGCACATTCACCAGATGTGGACGCACCCTAACAAAGTGGGTCTTCTAAATCCTCAGTACAGTTTTTTTTTTAGGTGGTAAAATCATCAAATGAGTCCTCCCGCCCTGGGTGAGGTGGAAAGGACTGTCAGACTCTTACTGACTAAAATCCACCCGTGTTCCTTCCTATACCCTTTACGTTCCGGGGCCACGGTATCCTGGGTTAAGAAAAAACCCACGACCCCAGCAGACGCGCCACCGACCCGGGCTTGGTCCTTGGTCGGACGGCGAGCTACCCATCACTCACCGTACGCAAGCCCGCTCCGCCGCTGTGCCCTCTGCTAATCAGAGGGACACGCGTTGGAGCGTCCACACGACAGGCTATTCGCATACGGGCAAAGAGACCACTTAGGCACACAGTGCCTAAGGTAGAGTTTTTGCCCGCATCCTAGGGTGCACCGGCCCGAAAAACTGGTCTTCCCCCGGACGTATCCGAGAGGGAACTCCAATCCACGGGCGCACGTGGAAGTTTCCTGTCATAGCACCCCATCCTCAGTACCCTTAGCACGAATTTTCACTCTTTTACTTTACAGCGTCTTTCCAGCATTTACAGCGTTTTTGTATGAAAAAGTAGAACAGCGCCTCTGGTGTGCGAAGAAAGAACTAGTTTTTTCATTGAAAATTGTCAATTTGAAATTGTCAAAGTTCCAGTTTACTTTACGTCTCAAATACTGAAAATTCGTGCTAAGTGTGCTGTTGCCTCAACCTCTTTCCTTTTAGATCTGTTTATTGATTTTCTAAATTTGAATATTCGTATTTCTAATTCATTCTGTCATTGTATCATCTTCAACTCTTTTTTAGTCAGTACAATACCTAGTTATATTAATAGTCCCAAGCTCGCTACGCTCGCTCTTGCATCTTTGGTCAATTTATTGACCTACCTACTAAGGTAGGTCGACGGAGCCCCGCTTCACCGGAAATAGTATTTCTAATGGACCGTTGTATTTACACAGTTGAAATTTTCCCAAAAGATCTAATACTGTAGCCGCTATAAAAAAAAATACGTGTGGTGACTGCCATAGCTATTACATAACTAGCACTTTGCCCGCGACTTCGTCTGCGCGTGTTTCTAACTTCGAACTTAGTGTATTTAATTCCCGCTCACCCTCTTTAAAGAATAAATTTGGTAAATCTAAAAATGCTCTAGTAGTTTCGTAGCCTATTAATTATAATAAATAAATACGCATCCTTTACTCGATTGAGAGATAATTTACGCCCAGTTTTGAGTTTATCGAAGCAAGTACAAAATCCTTTCCTGAAAACTTAATCACCCCTTTTCACCAATTAAGGGGTGATTTCGAAAAACCCAAAAAAGGAGGGTAGTTATAAAAAACTAATAATGCCAATCTTTTTTATTTACTCATACTCATATTCGTACCAAGTTTATAAACCCAAGGAATATGATTTTACATACAAAGGTTTTCACCCCTTTTCACCCCCTTAGAGGTAGGTTCTCGCAAAATCCTTTCTTAATGTTCACCTACATTATAAATTGCAACTACCGTCCAAAATTCAAGTTTCTATGTTTAGTGGTTTAATACCTCCCCTTAAAACTTGAATACCCCTTTTCACCAACTTAAGGGGTGATTTTCGAAAAATCCAAAAACACGTGTTTGATTAATTCTTATCTAGTATATAAATACTGATTTTCAAATTCATCAGCTCACGCGTTATGATTTTTCCATACAAACTTTAAAAACCCCTAGATTACCAATGGAGGGTAGTTTTAAAAAAACAATGGTGCTAATCTTATTTATTTACTTGTGTTCTCATTCGTGGTAAGTTTCAAGTTTATAAATCCAAGGAATAAGATTTTTCATACAAACGTTTTCACCCCTTTTCACCCCCTTAGGGGAGGATTTTCACAAAATCCCGTCTTATTGCCAATCTACATGGTAGACTGCAAATGCTGTCCAAAATTCAAGTTTCTGCGTTTAGCGGTTTCGGCTGTAGTCGTGTCAAAAGAAAAACCCCTGTTCTTCTATATCCATATTCTATATATATTATATATATATATATAAAATTCAAAACTGACTGACTGATCTGACAACGCACAGCCCAAACCGCTGGGCCTAGAAACTTGAAATTTTGCATAAACCTTCCTTATGCCACGTAGGTGAGCACTAAGAACGGATTTTGCGAAATTCGGCCCCTAAGGGGTTGTTTTTGGGGTTGATAGTTTGTATGAAACTTCGTTACTACAAGTGCTAGGAAGTTTAAATTTTGAATACGGGTTCTTTTGAGGACGTAAGAGTTACCTATGACAGGATTTTGCGAAATTCGACCCCCAAGGGGTTTGTTTTTGGGATTGACAGTTTGTATGAAACTTTGTTATTAGAAGTGCTAGGCGTCTCAAATCTTGCATGGCGGTTCTTTTTAAGACGTTAACGCTCACTAAGGCGGAAATTTTGTGATATTCGTCCCCTAAAGGGTTGTTTTTGGGGTTGAAAGTTTGTATGAAACTTTGTTACCACATGTGCTAGGAGCCTCAAATTTTGCATTGGGTTCCTTTTTAGGACGTAAATGCTCACCATAACGGGATTTTGAGAAATTCGACCACTAAGGGGTTTGTTTTTGGGGTTGATCTTGATAGTTTGTATGTACGCAACTCCGTTAGGTATTACAGGTCACTACAAATCTTGCATATTGGTTCTTTTTAAGACGTAAATGGTTACCAAGAGGTGGAAATTTTGTGAAATTCGTCCCGTAAGGGGTTATAATGGTAATCGTGCAATGGGGTCATTTGTATTAGGCGTGGGTGCCACCCAAGACGGGGTGATAGAATTTTTGTTAAATATTGATTTAGATTTTCCAAAAGTATCTCATAAAAAGTGGGCTGGGCTGGAAGTCGAAATTCAAAAAAGCAAAGTTCGAAAATCACGCGTACGAAGTCGCGGGCGGAGTGCTAGTTTATATATATAGATAACAATTAATAAAAACTTTTTCAAAAAAAAATGTGACCGCCTTCAAAAACAACCACAAAAAAAGGATAAAATAACCTGCAAAAATTTTCTTTCGGAAGTCGGTGGCAAAAGAGACAATGAAAATAATAAAAAAAGTCACCGACTTCCGAAAGAAAATTTTTGCAGGTTATTTTATCCTTTTTTTGTGGTTGTTTTTGAAGGCGGTCACATTTTTTTTTGAAAAAGTTTTTATTAATTGTTATCTATATATATAAACTAGCACTCCGCCCGCGACTTCGTACGCGTGATTTTCGAACTTTGCTTTTTTGAATTTCGACTTCCAGCCCAGCCCACTTTTTATGAGATACTTTTGGAAAATCTAAATCAATATTTAACAAAAATTCTATCACCCCGTCTTGGGTGGCACCCACGCCTAATACAAATGACCCCATTGCACGATTACCATTATAACCCCTTACGGGACGAATTTCACAAAATTTCCACCTCTTGGTAACCATTTACGTCTTAAAAAGAACCAATATGCAAGATTTGTAGTGACCTGTAATACCTAACGGAGTTGCGTACATACAAACTATCAAGATCAACCCCAAAAACAAACCCCTTAGTGGTCGAATTTCTCAAAATCCCGTTCTGGTGAGCATTTACGTCCTAAAAAGGAACCCAAGTTAGTGTGTAAACATTAACAATGTTGCAGTCAATAATATAAGAGTATTATTTTATAAAACATTGAAAAGATAATTTAACAAACAAAGTCAGTACTCAATAAAGATTAATTTTAGTGTGTACTACACACTAAAATTAATCTTTCTGTATTTTAAAGTTGTTGTTATTTTGTAGTTTTTCATTTTGAGGTTGTTAATAGTGCAATTCTTGACTTTTTCATTAGTGTGTTATACACTACACTTGATAATTATATTATTCTGATTTCCTTATGGTTTCCTTCTACAAAAAGGCCAAGAGCTTAGAAGTATTGTACGCTGGTCTTGCGGTACGACGTCTTCGGGTACGACGGCTTTGCTTTTTGACCGTTGTTTTTTTGTTCACTTTGCCAAAATATATTGGTCTGTATATTGCTTTCTGTGTTGTTGGCTTGTTTGTGGTTTCAGAAAAATGATACAATTCATTTTGTCCTGGATATGCTGGTAGTGTACGTGCTTCATTGTATTTTGGCGTCTCATGAGTTGTTTCGTCGGTTGCATGAAGTGTTGTGTTGTTTGTCGTTGTTGTTGTTGTTGTTGGCGCTTCGGTTGTAGTTTCGTTCATTTTGATCTCTATAGCTTTTGTGTGTTCAGTGTTGTTAGTTGATGATCTAATGTGTTTTGTTGCGTTAACTGCTGATGTTTCATAAGTTGTTGAGTTGTTTCTCGTGGCGTTGTTCTTGTAATATTGTAGTTGCTGCATCTGTGCGAGAGTCCATGCAGGTTTCTCGTATAACGCAAACAGTAGTGTTGTTTTCGTCGTTGTTGGTTTCGGAATTGTTTGATTCGATGTTGTCGAAGTTGAGTTGTGGTTGGTAGTTGTTTTCCATTGTGTGGCACGTGACCTTGATATTAGTGTTCGATTTTGACCATAGTAGCCATCTGAAATGAAAATATGAAAACATTAGGAAGAAAGAAAATATAAAGGGAGAAAGTGTTTATGGCAAAAGAGCTTCAGCTCAGCACAATGCAAAGTTTGCCACCAGGAGCCTTACCACGAGCTGTTAACGCAATCCAGTTTAGGCTGTGGGAAAGAGATGGCACTAGACGACTTGTATAGCTCTGTCTCTTTGCCATAGCATTTGTAAATTCAACATATTTGTAAATTCAACATATTTATAAATGTCATGTCACTGGTAGAATGTTTAAATATATTATAGTAGCTTAAACACTATTTTTAAATTTCTGTCAACTTTAATTAATTATGTATGTCGCTAACATGAAGATGGCAATTATTGTAAAAACTTAATACGATAATCGTCAAAATTGTTGAATTCGCATAGCATTAATTTCACTGATGAAAAGAAACAACTAAAACTACAAAAACTAAAATTAATATACTCACGTTTGTACGCATCTCTATAAATATTCAACAGTCTTGTATTCGAGCCATTGTTTTTAGAATCTGTTAATTCAAACAGAGCAAAAATAGGTAAAATCAAGTGAAAAATAAGTGTAGCTTTCATGACGGTATTTCTACACACGTGCAACTGCAAGCAATGATTCTTGCTTATGGTGTGTAAAAGATATCACCCACCATTATATAGCTACGTCTTGATAAAGGGAGATACCTAGACTCCGACGATAATAACAATAACTGGTAATTGTTCTTTTAACTCAAAGCAGATTGTGAACTAGGAAATATAATTAAATCAATTTTTGTATTGTTTCCTTTATGACAATAGTTCATAGCGGTCAGTATTATGGAAATAAAGTACATGAGAAAAGGGGTAACATTGTAAAGTATCATAATTATCATTATACGGGAAACAATGATTGCCATTATCAAGCTAAACATATACTGACCTATCCAGATCTCAATACCGATCTTCACGTAGCTATCAAGTCTTCATTTTTCTATCATCATCATCATCAGCCGGAGGACGTCCACTGCTGAACATAGGCCTCCCCCTTAGACCGCCACGCCGAACGACAATTCACCACTTGCATCCATCGCCTGCCATCATTTTTCTATACTCATGCCGTTTTACTTGATAATATACAGTATTATAATTTATCTATTACATAAGTTTAACCTCAGATCAAAGAATTAGGCAGATAGAGCGCTCAGAACACGCGAGTGGGTCCACCAAAGTTAAATACAAAATCAAAATCGAATACAAAGTCGCGACAATACCAAGCTACGCGTCGTACCAAGCTGCGCGTCGTTGTTGTTTTTTGCCAAAATATGCCGTCTTGTGTCTTTAACCATCGTAAAAGTTGTTCTCAAAAACAAAGAAAACATTATGGAATGTAATTCAATTCGATTTTGTACTAACTTTTCTGGAGACACTCGCGTGTTTTGAGCGTTCTATCTGCCTATTTCTTTGATCTGAGAGTTTAACAGCAAAATGGTACCTATAGACTTATTCATTTTATGAAGATACTACTCGTAGCTTCTGCCCGGCAACGGGGTCGTCAAAATCGAAGTTCTGAAACGTTTCATGCCGAATTCTAAGGAAAACAAAGGGTTGCGTGGGACGATTCGAGACCTTCACGCAAAAAAGCCATTTACCCCGCTAAAAAAAATATAGTAATTTATACAAAGTTAGGGAACAACAAAAGACAAATAACAAGACTAGAACTTCACCAAAAACTTTTAATAAACCAATTACATTCAAACACGAGACATAAAATTTTATACAAAGAGGCATTACTATAAAGCAGTCCTATCATGGGCGCCTTAACTAGCGTTGAAACGCCAAAGTTTCAGGCCCGTGAGGAAGTTCAGCAGTAATTTGACAAGTTTTAACAAAGGTTAGGATCTTACCTCAACTTACCTTGCATTTGCATTTATATGAGCCATCATTATAGCATCCCTCATGAAATTAGGTAAATGTGCGCTTGAGATAGAAAATAAAAGTCGGAAAGTGGGACTTGAAGGAATGTATTTAGGTTAAATAAGACGTAAGAAGACCTTTTTTACTTATGGAAAGAAAGCAATGGTAGGTTTTTTTTTAGGAGGTAAAATCATCAAATGTCGTCCTCCCACCCCGGGCAGGGCGGAAGGGACTGTCAGACTCGTGCTGACTAAAATCCACGGTATCCTTCAATAGCCCTTTAAGTTCCGGGGTCACAGTACTGTAATATTTTTTTATAGGTATCTTAAAGAAATGTTTTAAGTTACCTAAAAGATTTGTCTTGATTGTACTTATGTTATATCTAATATCGTCTCAAATTAACAATCACATAAAAAATTGGATTACTTAAATAACTTACTAAAAGCATTGCTTACATAATAAGAACCTCTTTGTACAAAACTTGAAACACAAGACCTCAAAAATATGTTTAAATAAAGGGCCATTTAGACGGGGAGAGTTTCACGACTCGAACATACGATAATCGAAGGAATATTAAATATTGTCTTCGTCTAAACATCGCCCGTTGACTTGGGCGATAATCGCCTCGAATAGGAAGATTTCTCGTGTCCATCTAAACAGAACGTCAAAGCAATAATCGCATTTCGAGTTTTTATGACAGACTGTCACTCATGTCACTCATGTTAGCAACTGTCATTGACAGTTGCTAACATGAGTGACATAACAAAACAAAACGGTTCAAACTGATTTGTACGATACTCGTATGAACGAGAAAAAATGTCATACGAGATCGTGTTTAGACAAGTCGAGTTTCTCGTATGCGATAATCTTCTTACAATAATATCGCCGTGTAAACAAACAAAGACATTATCGCCTACGACAATGTCATATGCGAATCTCGTATGATATAATCGTATACGAGATTTTAGTTCTTGCCTGTGTGTAAACAGTTTGACACGATTATGTTATGGCGATTATTGCTTGCGATAATTGCTTAGACATTATCGAATGGAAACGTTCGAGAAACTCTCCCCATCTAAATGGCGCTTTAATCCACCAAATACAATAATTTCTTGTAGCCTACAGTTCTCGGTTTGTATAAAGCTATTGTACTAAATCCACTTTTAGCGTAACTTTACTTTAATTAGCTAGGCTAAGTTAACAAGAGGACGAGAGATGCATTACGTTATTCGTCTTAAGTTACAATACCTGTTGTAAAAGAGCTCCTAAGATCCTCATTAAAACTAAAATAATCCTTTGTGTTCATGAGTTTTTGACATCATTTTAATGTCTCCAAACAGAATGTAAGAAAATATGTAAATTAGGCTGACAGTTTGCCAGTCTTCTTTAAATCATTTGTTTTGTTTTGTTTTTCCCTGATTTCGGAAAAATCAGGAAATCCTGATGTTTGAAAGAGTATAGGCTTTCCAATTGGTCCTATGATCATCAGGTTAGGATCTGATGATGGGATCCCTGGGAAATAGAGGGCAACCTTCAAATTTTATAGGCACATAGTACCATTTTCATATATTTCTTAAATCTGTTTAAGTATTTGCATCTGATAATCATCATCTCAGGTGGATGTACTGATGATGGAAGGTACAACTACTCTAGTAAGAAGTCGGCATCGACTGATTTAGTAAATTATGTTTGTGTTTGCATTATCTCCGGAACTGCAAGTCCGGTTTCAGTATTTTTTTATGTTGTACTATAGTTCAACTTATAGTCCGGTCAATTTAGACCAAAAAATGTGAGTGAAATTACATAAAGTCCCAGCAAGCTGAATTTTTGTGAAGTTGTTCAAAACATAATTATAAACAATGTCTAGAAGTTCCCCATCATTCCCCTATAAGGAAAAAAAAATATTCAAGGTCAAAGGTAAAAAAAATGAGTTTTTCGCGATTTTCAGCAAAACGGTAAGTTTTATCATACAAGTACCTCAGACAAAAATTGTAGATCATAAAATTATCTATAAAAATGTGTTAGTACTTTTTTTCTTATGAGCCACCGTTTCAGAGATATGACGATTCAAAAAGTTATAAAAGTTGTTATCGTCATATGCATCTAATGAGGTAGTGTACTTAGCGCGTTTTTTTTAACGTGGTTTCCCCAGTAGGCCTACTCCACGGGTCAGTTGTGATCCTGTTTATTGTAAAACTATTGCAAAATGACGGAAATGTTCAAAGATTGGGAAAGATAAAAGCGATGTAAATGAAAAAAAAAGTGTTGAAGTTTATTCGTCTCGTTCGTAAGTTTCAAATTCTTGTTCTTCTTCTCGATCTTCTTCTCCTGCTTCTTCATCATCTTCATTTTGGATGCAAGTAAATTGAACACAGGGACAGGCACGCTTTTATCTTTCCCAATCTTTGAAAATTTCCGTTATTTTGCAATAGTTTTACAATAAACAGGATCACAGCTGACCCGTGGAGTAGGCCTACTGGGGAAACCACGTTAAAAAAAACGCGCTAAGTACACTACCTCATTAGATGCATATGACGATAACAACTTTTATAACTTTTTGAATCGTTATATCTCTGAAACGGTGGCTCGTAAGAAAAAAAGTATTTACACATTTTTATAGATAATTTTATGATCTACAATTTTTGTCTGAGGTACTTGTATGATAAAACTTACCGTTTTGCTGAAAATCGCGAAAAACTCATTTTTTTACCTTTGACCTTGAATATTTTTTTTTCCTTACAGGGGAATGATGGGGAACTTTTAGACATTGTTTATAATTATGTTTTGAACAACTTCACAGAAATTCAGCTTGCTGGGACTTTATGTAACCTCGAATGTCTAAATTGACCGGACTATTACGGAATCCTGCAAGTTTCATCAAAATCGGTTCCGTAGTTTTTGAGATAGGAAAGGAAAGAAAGAGATGTTAACTATGTTATTACCGGTGCTACAGATTACATTCTAGTGCACATGTAGAAATGATATATTTGACAAGAATTTTGGTTGAATAAATAAACTAAAAAGAGTAAAAAAAAAACTAAAAAAAAAAATGTAACCGCCTTCAAAAACGAAGAATCAAATGACCGAGCGATCTCTTGAAGCTTTACGTCACTTGATTTTTGTCCAGCAGTTGAATTTGGTTGATATAAATCTCAAAAACTATTCTAAAAGCCAGCACTTTCCTAAATCAAGCAGCATATGCGCGACCAAAACCAATTATCATACAATTAAACATGAAATGAGAATAAAAATGTAAATGTAGCCTCCCATAAACGGCAATAAACGTTAGGAGCATCCTGTACATGAAAATAAACAACATACTGTACCCCTTAACAACTTAATTACTTGTAATGAGCGTTCATTTTTAGTTAAACGGTGCGGCGGGGAACATTTTCAGAGTATATGATTATTATTCTGATTTTACAACTTATAACTTTAAAACTGCGGAAGGTTGTATGTTTGTTACTGCAGTTTATTGCCACGTTGGATGGCAGTGCTGATCCTTTGACCAAGAAATATACCAGCCCTCTGTTCACGCGAGGCTTCGACTATACGCTTAGCGATGTCTTTAAAAAGTAAATATAGGTATTAGATAAAGTTGCATGCGGCTTAATTATTAAAAACCTTTTTTATCATGTACACTGTAATAAATACTCATAAAATAAAAACTACTGGAACAAGCTGGAAGTAATAGGACTAAAATGACAGATATATTGCATCGACTAAAAAAAGATCATCAAAATCGGTTCACCCAGTCGTAACTTAAGTTATGGGGAAACTAGCAAAAAAAAATACAGTCGAATTAAGAACCTTGTGCTTTTTAGAATCTGTTAAAAAAAAGGAAGAAACAAGAAAAGAGTTAAAATCGATCTCTCACTAACACATCTCTAGATTTTTATTTGCGTGATCGTTACAAAATCAGTCCAAATCCAAGAAATGAAACAGTTTATCGACACAACAAAACTCCGTCTCTCGCGAAACTCCACTAAATTATTCCATCATAATTATTAGCCTCATCAAAAGCATTCTTAGTGTTTCTTGTACAATATTCTGTCGCTAAAGAGAAGGTGCCTCATTACACGGTAATTAAGGCTGCATCCGTGAACATGCTCGGATTAGTATTAGTACCCGAGCCTCTTGTGTTCAACATACTGCTTCAATGTTTGGCTAACTTTAAAACTGAGTTCAAATATAATAGTTTAAAAAACTAAAAAAACACGTTTTTAGCACGCACTAAAATATCCTCTTTAGTCTACTAATTATTCAAACTTAATTTACTACTTATCCGCCACCTTGGGACGGCCATGTTGTATGTTGTACTAGCACTTTGCCCGCGACTTCGTCTGCGCGTGTTTCTAATTTCGAACTCAGTAAATTTAATTCCAGCTCACCCTCCTTATAGGATACTTTTGGAAAATCTCTAGTAGTTTCAGGGCCTATTCAATACAAACAAACAAAAAAACGCTAGGGGTTAATTTAAAAAAAAAAATGTTAAATACGTCTCCTTTATTCGATTGAGAGATAATTTATGCCCAGTTTAGAATTTATCGAAGCAAGCAGTAAATCCTTCCCTTAAAACTTAATCAACCCTTTTCAAAATTTAGGGGGTGATTTTCGAAAAACCAAAGAATGGAGGGTAGTTTTGAAAAAAAAATAGTGTCCATCTGTTTTATTTACTTATACTCACATTCGTACCAAGTTTCAAGTTTATAAACCCAAAGAATAAGTTTTTGCATACAAAGGTTTTCACCCCTTTTCACCCCCTTAGAGGTAGATTTTCACAAAATCCTTTCTTTATGCTTACTTACATTATAAACTGCCACTATCATCCAAAATTCAGGTTTCTACGTCTAGTGGTTTAATATCCTCCCCTTAAAACTTGAATACCCCTTTTCACCAACTTGGGGGGTGATTTTCGAAAAATCCAAAAACACGTGTTTGATTAATTCTTATCTAGTATATAAATACTGATTTTCAAATTCTTCAGCTCACGCGTTATGATTTTTCCATACAAACTTTAACAACCCCCAGATTACCAATGGAGGGTAGTTTTAAAAAAAGAATCTTGCTAATCTTATTTATTTATGTGTGTCCTCATTCGTGGTAAGTTTCAAGTTTATAAACCCAAGGAATAAGATTTTTCATACAAACTTTTTCACCCCTTTTCACCCCCTTAGAGGAGGATTTTCGCAAAATCCCGTCTTATTGCCAATCTACATGGTAGACTGCAAATGCTGTCCAAAATTCAAGTTTCTGCGTTTAGCGGTTTCGGCTGTAGTCGTGTCAAAAGAAAAACCCCTGTTCTTTTATATTATACTAGCACTTTGCCCACGACTTCGTCTGCGCGTGTTTCTAACTTCGAACTCAATGAATTTAATTCCCGCTCACCCTACTTATAGGATACTTTTGGAAAATCAAAAAATGCTCTAGTAGTTTTGGAGCCTATTCAATACAAAAGTTATTACGAATCTTTTATTCGATTGAGAGATACTTTATGCCCAGTTTTGAGGTCATCGAAGCAAGCTGTAAAATCCTTCCCTTTTTAAAACTTACTCTTTTCACCAATTTAGGGGTGATTTTCGAAAAACCCAAAAAAGAGGGTAGTTATAAAAAACTAATAATGATAATCTTTTTTATTTCTCATACTCATATTCGTACGAAGTTTCAAGTTTATAAACCCAAGGAGTAAGATTTTTCATACAAAGGTTTTCACCCCTTTTCACCTCCTTATAGGTAGATTTTCGCAAAATCCTTTCCTAATGCTCACCTACATAATAAATTGCAACTACCATCCTAAATTCAGAGTTCTACGTTTAGTGGTTTAATATCCTCCCTTTAAAACTTGAATACCACTTTTCACCAACTTGGGGGGTGATTTTCGAAAAATCCAAAAACACGTGTTTAATGATTTCTTGTCTAGTATATAAATACTGATTTTGAACTTCATCAGCTCACGCGTTATGATTTTTCCATACAAATTTTAACAACCCCTAGAATACCAATGAAGGGTAGTTTAAAAAAAATAATGGTGCCAATCTTATTTATTTACTGGTGTTCTTATTCGTGGTAAGTTTCAAGTTTATAAACCCAAGGAATAAGATTTTTCGTACAAACGTTTTCACCCCTTTTCACCCCCTTAGAGGAGGATTTTCGCAAAATCCCGTCTTATTGCCAATCTACATGGTAGACTGCAAATGCTGTCCAAAATTCAAATTTCTGCGTTTAGCGGTTTCGGCTGTAGTCGAGTCAAAAGAAAAACCCCTGTTCTTTTATATATATAGATATAGATTAGGTCACGTGATAATTTTTTCTGTATTACATTCAGCAAACCCTTTCATTTAATATTTATTTATTTATTTATTTATATATTACATTAAATAGAACGGCCGAAGCCAATTATACTATTTAATCATATTTCATTATACACATTTTAACAATTTTTACCATGCATACTTTCATGCATTCTTCTCACAAAAAGACAAACATTCCGACAATAACAATTTCCATTCATCCGCAAATAAATCAAAATCTGGGTTTGAGTCCAGGAGAGCATTGAGATCTCTTAGTGATCTTGTTAGAGGGGAGTTTGACCGAGCAACGGAACGGCACGATGGAACCGCCAGCAATCTGTGCCGTCTACCACGACAATAGTTATTTGGCACAAACAACCTGCAGACTTGATCGTGGAGATCCGGTGCATCAATTTTCCCCAATAAAACCTTGCATGTTACAATCATCTGATCAAACGACCGTCTCACCTCCAAAGAGTTGAAACCTAAAGACCCCAACAGAAATTTCGTTGGATATAAGTAAGGATAATACCCATACAACTTTTTATAAAAATATCTTAGAAAAGCTTTTTGGACTTTCTCCAACATAAGCGCATACTTCTTCTTGTACGGATTCCATACACATGCACTGGACTCAAGTTTGCTTCGAACTAAGGTCCCAAAAATGAGTTTAATAACATGAGCACTTTGGAAATCCCGGCAGTTCCTTAATACAAAACCCAGGCGTTTATAAGACTCTTTCGAAACAGACATGATATGTTCATGAAAAGTGAGCTTTTGGTCAAATGCGACTCCCAGGTCTTTCATTGAATCAGTTCTTATAATAGCATTGCTGTCTAATTTGTACGTGAATTTTATTGGGTGTCGCATTCGACCAAAAGTCATGACGTGACATTTGGCAGCATTAAACTCCATTTTATTTTCTACGCTCCACCTGTATACTGCATCTACATCTGATTGAAGAGCGATGCAATCTTCTTCAGATTTGATCTCGTAAAAGAGTTTTAAGTCGTCAGCATACAGAAGGCAATTGGCCCTTCGAATTACTGCAGGTAGGTCATTAATCATTAAGTTAAAAAAGAATATCATGGCGGTGCATTTGAAACAGCCAACCCGCCATCTTGGATGCCCGCCATGTTGAATTTAAGGCCCGTGACCATTTTTTTCTTGCGCCTACATTTCTTCTCATCCGTTAACACCTACCAACATGCTTGTATTAAGTTAGGTTTCATCTTTGCTTCTTGATTCTACAGTCAAATTCTTTGTAAACAACATATTAATCTCATGTAATCTTGTTTAAAATAATGTTCATTATTTTCAAAGCCCGTATCCTCGGATCCTTAATAACATACAAGAATGTGCAACGAAACATAGTAGTATATAATTAGCCAAGAAGCTTTCAATAGAGGCAGTAATGAGCTCGTCTAACTAATGAACTACCAAGCGTGTTTACTTACTCGCCTTTATAATATTACTTCGAGAGAATTATGAGCGGTTCATCTCTGTGTTAAAAGGTTGGGATCTGGCTTTTTCGGTTGATTAACTCGTGAAATGTAATAACTTAACCTTTAAGGTTATGTAGAGATACAATAAAGTACATGTACTCGCATTTTGTCAGTAAATCGGGTCTTTCGTTTGTCTTGTGCACATCCAAACTTACGAATGCCATTGAGAAATTACTTACTTCGAATATGAACTCTGGTACATCGAAAACCAACTCTAAGAGGGTTCAAAACAACGACGAAACACTTCGAGAAGAGGTAGTGTCCTAGCGCTTCGCTTGGCTCGTCTTGGCGGGGGCACTGCCGTGCCCCCAGCTAAAATAATTATAAGCAATTTTTTGACGTACCTACTTAATTAAAATGTCTGTCTAATGTAGTTGCACTGGCAATCAAGAAAGGCCTCCCTTAAGCTTAACAGCTCTTGCAACATGCGTCGGTACCTACCGGAGTGTTGCGGGCACCTGCTGAGGCTACGGGACTGTCTTGTGAGGTATCCATGACCCTGAAACATAAAGGGCTATTGATAGACACCGTAGATTTTACTCAGTACGAATCTGGCAGTCTCTCCCGTAGAGAAGACTCATTTAATGATATTATTATGATCAGGATAAAAAAAAACTATCTGAAAGACTAAAAGGTTCTCGAAAATAGACAAACGAAAATGCAGACATAAATTACAGTTATTATTACAAGATTAATTGCACCAATGAAGACTGAAAGTCACTAACAAAGACGAACAAAGCTGAAACCATGATAAAGGGTGGAAAACATTTAAGGTAAGGGGTCCTTTTATCTCAAACACCCGTCGCCCCCCGTACCTACATGTTGGCTGATAAACACGTAGCTCCGGAAAAGAACAACGGAAGATCTGAGGGGGATAATAATTTCTATCCGAGCGAACCCTTCGTCTTTAGACTTAGATAGGAGATGGAATACCGTGGGTTTTTTTTTGTCCTTAAACATTTCACATTACATTTTTTCTTCCCTTGGTGTATTATGTCATTTGTCAAGCGTATTGGAGGATCGGGAAAATAACAGCATTTAGCAATTAAAGTTTCAAAACTTATTAGTTTGTCAGTAAGTTCTTAAAAATAATGGTTATATAAAACGCATCAAAAATTCAAAAGTCAAGAATATGAAAATGGGTTAGATACTGACGTCAGAACCATGAAAAATTATAGCAAGAAGTGTCATAATGTGAATTTTATCGTTTATCTAGTTATTTCTGATAATCTAAGGGTGCGTCCACATCTGGCGAATGTGCCGCAAATGCGCAGCTCGCGCACCGTTTGCAAGCTGCACGCGTGCAAATCGCGTGCCGCGCGCGCGCTGATTCTCATTGCCGAGAATGCGCGCGCGCGGCTCGCGCACAGCTCGGAAACGGCGTGCGAGCTGCGCATTTGCGGCGCATTCGCCAGATGTGGACGCACCCTTACAAATCGACTAATTTTAGATTTTTGAGACAATGTGCCTACTGTATAATAATAATATTCCACAACTATCACACAACGCCATCTAGTCCCAAACTAAGCAGAGCTTGTGTTATGGGTACTAGACGACTGTCATCACACAAACATTTGCCCTGGGTGGGAATCGAACCCACGACCTCCGGCATAGCAGTCAGGGACACTAACCACTAGACCAACAGGCTATTTTAACTCTAGTACAAAAAAATCAGCCCTAACAGTCAGTCCCTGCTTTAATCAGCCTATAATGATCCCAAAACAGGAATACAGACCTCTTCTTTGTGAAAGATACAGCTATGTTATCCACCAGGCCGGCCCAGTGCGGATTGATAAATGCCACATAAATATGTCTTCGATTTTTTGGTTTTAGGACATGTTGATTCACCATGCATGTTTTTCTTCGCCATTTTTCCGAATTAATTGCCCAAAGTAATACATCTGACTAAGATTCGAACCCACGACGTACACATCGTAAATCCGGGACCCTTACAACTGAGTCACTTCTACTCTCCAGTCTCAGTTACTGAGAATCAAGTTGTTGTTGAGTTTGAGAAAGAGGCAAGCAGTAAAAATTACATTTTAAAAAGCTGAAATTGTTTCATACAAACGACGCCCTGTTTTCTCATTTTAAGTAACGCTAGCGACAACGTTAGCCGAAAATCTAATTTGAGAACAATTTAAAGTTATAATAACACTCCGGTCCACACAAATTAATTGCGAAGTCGAGTTAAAGTCGACATCTCTCCCGGGATTTTTAGAGATGTGCCCGAAAACACGGTAGCAAAGCTATAGTACTAACTGCTACAAAATATGCAAGTAGGGTAAAGGGAGATTATTTGGCGAGACAGGCAACTCAGTGATAGAGTTTTAAAAGTCTCTTAAACAGTAACCTATGCATGCGAAATGATGCAACTAGTTCACCACTAAAGTGGACAAGATGTAGTGACACCGTGGATTTTAGTCAGTACAAGTCTGACATTCGTCCCGCCCTGCCCTGGGTGGGAGGACTCATTTGATGATTCTACCAAGCTAAAAAAAAAAGAGAAAGCCTCGCTAACTCAAAATAAATCTCCCCCAAGCTTTACCTTCCCAGGTTTTAATAGAAAATGTTAATTAAAATAGCTGAAGCAAGCCGAGTGAGATCACAATACGCCAAGACGCTAACGACTTTAGTTCGTATAGGCCCATTATCGTGCAACGCTATGGCAATTACATGCCTTTTGAACTGCACAAAATTAGCTCCGACATGCGATACATACTGCTCAATAGTTTGGAGAACATGCTTGTTTGGAAGTTGTAATTTTCTA
The DNA here is from genome assembly GCA_036375495.1 of Agrotis segetum. Lineage (NCBI taxonomy): Eukaryota > Metazoa > Arthropoda > Insecta > Lepidoptera > Noctuidae > Agrotis > Agrotis segetum. The sequence goes on from JAQSVV010000031.1 coordinate 4,399,874, forward strand.
CTTAAGTTTAAGTGCTGTTTTAGTTTACTTAGCAGAGTTTATGAATTGGTTTTGTGTTGTGTTCACTGTATTTTAACAAAATTATAGTAAAACCAAATGAAAATCCTTCTAACTTTGCAAATGCGAAACTATGCGTGTTCTGCTTTCGCGTCAAAAAGGGTACTATAATTATATGACATCAAATAAGGCACTTCGTATTTTAAGTATTATTTGTACGTATTTTAGTATCATTACGTGTATTAGTATCATTTTCGTACATTTTAAGTATCATTTGAAACAAATGGAATTGATTATAATCAGACCAGGAGATACAAATAGTTAAATAGGTAAACATATTTCTGGGGAAATTACTTGTTTTCTGTCTAGTTATTCAGTGTCAAATATATGCAGGTTTATAGTGCATGGGCGTGAACGAGGTTTTAATAAAATTAAAGGAGAATGGCTCTACTCTACAATGATGCTGAACTGTTATAGAACTCGAAGAATTATTACTTAGCCGTGCTCATAAAGTAGTAGTCCTTTCATCACCCCTGTATGTACTCTTAATCGAAGTTCACGATGTGGAACCACTTAAAAAGAAAATCCTTTTCAAACAAAATTACAAATTATACAACTACATTGTCATGTCTTCATGGATCGTTGCACGAACCTCAAAAGTGTCATTGAAAAGTTATGATCAGTAGGTCAACTCCTTACAAAGAGCTAAAACGCACACACAGACAGACCCGGTTGACGTTATAGCGAGTGCAAACGCGCTGGCAACTGGCCTATCCGCACACAACAGTGCCGGCACAGTGCCGAAACGTGCCGTTCAGTATCGTATCGATCAGTGGTAGTGAAATATAATACATTTTGTTCGACGCTACCCGTACTCGTCAGAGACTTTACGTTCAGTGATGTCAGCAGTGGTGTACCGAAATTTGCCGTGGTCCGACGTGAATTTGTAGCGGACAATATTTTGCCTAAGACGCTCGCAGTGTTTCAAAGTTAAGATAAAATTGTATGTTATTTAATGTTTTGATACCTAAAATACTCAAAAAACTTTGTTCTATCATCTATCAGATGTTTATTTATAGGGTGAAGAACTCTCTTTTTTTCTTCTCTTTTCCTCCACGCGTTATGAACCCATTTCCTACTTCTCACATACATACACTTTTTCGTCTTCATCTAATCTTAAAGCATTCTCTGCTAACTGCGATCTTGAATATCGAGGCATTTTACAAGCACGTCAAATTACTGCAAGGTACTAAAAATCACTGCACGCGTTGTGTCGGTACTGACATGTATGAATAGTAAGTTACGGAACGATACGTCAGGGTGCTCCCACATCTAACGACGCGGATTCGGATTTTTCCGTCGCCCTTTCTCTTTCTGTCGCTTAGAACTGCCATTTGCTAGACCGAGACAGAAAGCATAATGTGATCGCATGCGACGGAATCTTCAAGGCGGCCGCGTGCTATCGCATTGTCTCGGTCTAGCAAATGGCATTTCTAAGCGACAGAAAGAGAAAGGGCGACGGAAAAATCCAAATCCGCGTCGTTAGATATGGGGGAGCACCCTTACGGAACTGTTGGCCACGTATCGGCATTGTTGTGTGCGGATAGGCCATAATAAACTATTTTTTATCTGCACACACACAAAGACAAACATTAATGAGTGCAAGTATACTCGCTACTGTCATTAGTTCGAGATGCCGATGCTTTCGAGAGCTGTTTTTATTAGTTGTGTGGAGTAGACTTTCTGTAATACATAATCTATTTTGTGGTCTGCAGTTTTCACATTTTAAACAAATTCTCGAATTAAAACTTTAACGTTTTGCGTTCAAAACTTTCGAAGTTTTTATACTTCTTTAATTATTTTAATGTTTAAATGAAATTGTGACCACTCTTGAAAACTTTCTTTTGTTCTTAGCAAGTATTCGTTGAATAGTAACATTTTAATAGATTTGTTTAGACTTAAGAGAAATAGGATTGAATTATTTCTTAAAAAATTCTAGGCCTTGTAACGTAAACACGCAGAAACAGGGTGGATTTCTAATTAGTAAGAGTCTGACAGTCTCATCTGCTCAACTTAGAGGTCAACTCATCCCCAAAATCCGAGGATGAAACTTCACTTTCCCAAAAATTAAAGGGATAGACTCATCCGCAAGTTTAAATGAGTCCTCGCATAGCTAATATTAGTGTGGTAATTTTATCCGAAAATAGATATAGGTCCAAAAAATTATAGAAAATGAGAACACGATGCAGAACCTGAAAGAAAGTACTAGGAGAACAGAATCATGAAGGAAGTGTTGTTGCCACCGTGTTCAGTATTTCCAAACTTGTTTTTGGTGAATACCCTGTGATAATATGCATCAGCAACAAATTGTCCACTTTTGCGCAGCGCCTTAATTATTGAACTACCCAACAGAAGTATACGACAGTCGTACTGTTTAGGATCCCTTTTTTTTAACGTGGCAATATCATCATAAAGAGTCCTCCCACCCCAGGCAGGGCTGGAGGGACTGTCAGACTTGTACTGACTAAAATTCACGGTGTCCTTCAATAGCCCTTTATGTTCCTGGGTCACAGTGATGGAATAAGTCGGCGACCCCGGCAGGCTTTGACCAGTTTGACCTTCTGAGAGGGGGGCCCCGTAATTATGATGACGCTCTTTGAGGTGCGCGTGGGACACAACTCGCCGTCGACCCGGGCATGGTCCATGGTCGGACAGAGTGTTGCCCTTTACTCGCCGCCCGCGCCTACGGTGGCCGGAGATCATCTTGCGACGTCCGTCGCCGTGGGCACGGTAATAATATCTACAGTACTTGATCTTCATACAAACGGACGAAACGCGAGCTATACCTACGTGCCTCGATGTCGAGGCGCACTCGGGGCGCTGACAGTCACGGCCGTACCGTAGTGATGAACGGACGGTGTGTTGTTTTTTTAACAAAATCAGTTCATGGACATAATTTAATATGACGAATAGGTAGGAAATATTGTGCTGTTTTTGGGTGTATGAATTCGTCAATAACGTATCCAGACATAAGTTTTTTTTTTTTAATACCTGGAAACTCTGAAAAGTACTGACTATAAAATAATTTTACTTAAGTACTAGTAGCTGGTAGGTAGATACATAATGTGTGAATTTTTAATGGATAAATATTTTCTATTATCTCACGAAAAAAAGGGTATTTGGATTAATAAATACAGTGAATAGAGTAAAGGAAAGAGTTACTGAGACAAGTGAAATAGGTAAGTTATAGGCAGTTATTACTGAATCATGATACGGTAGGTACCTAGGTACTTACGCTTGTATTAAAATCCTTCCTATTCAATATACAAAGTATTTTATTTGTTTACTGATATAAGAAAAGTATATTTACAATCACAAAACTAAATAGATACAGAAAGTAGGCAAATGTAATTAAAATGCTGGAGACGGGCGTCGGATCGAACAGCCCTAGCGCATGTTTACGTACCGCGCGGCTGTAGGTATTTATTTCTATCATGCGGCCGAGATCCACTACTGTAGATATTTATACTGTGCCGTGGGCGTCCACCACCGACTATTTAGGTACCCTAGTACTAAAATAAATCAGTTTCTACCTACGTTTTTAAATTTTTAACAATTCCAAAGGGATTACAAATTAGAATTTCGAACCAAGCACTCAATTTGTAAGTGGCACTACAAATTGGCATTCTCTTGGGTATGTTTTCTGTTCCATTAGTTTATCTTTCATTCAGACACTTTTGGGACAGAATATATCTATCTGAATTAGGTACGATTCTTCGATTTTTATGAACAACAAAAAGAAAGCATTTTTACAAAGACATAAAGGCAGATAAGTATAGGTAACTAATTAAATACATGTGTCGCTTCTATGATTCCCGCAAAGAACAAAATATTTGTAAGATAATACAAAATGTGTGTGTACTTTTAAAACTACTTTTTGCTAGTTATGTTTTAGTTTTATATAATAGGTGGAGAGTCTATTGCCACTTAATTGGCACAAATTAAGGTTTCGTAGCTACTCAATAAAATAACCCAAACACACTTTACTTTGACTTAGGGCTGATTTTTCAATAGCCAGATAACCTATAACTGAGGAATAAAAATGGCGGTTTGACAGCTTATCTATAGAAAATATGTCAAACCTTTATTTTAATTCCTCAGTTAGAGGTTATCTGGCTATTAAAAAATCAGCCCTTAGTAAACGAACTCTAGACTAAAATGTCGGCCATTACTTGCGACCGATCTCTCTTTCTTCAGCAAAATATATAGCCTTCCTTTGCTGGACGTAAGCTTCCCCCAGAAGAACGCCAACCATCTCAATCCAGGGCAGTCCGCATAGTATAACCAACCACATTTATAGGTATACAACACAACCACATAGGATACCTATGTGGTTGTAGTACCTAATTGGTAGGTAAAAATCCAGGATGTTCCTTCAATAGCTCCCTTACGTTCCAGGGCCATAGTTACCCAATACGACAGTCCCATGACCCCGGCAGCATTTTGCTGCCAGCGTGAAACAAGACGCGCCGTCGACCAGAGCATGGTCCATGATCACACAGCGAGTCGCCCATTACTAGCCATCTGCATGCCCGCGTCTACGGTGGCCGGAAGGTAGACAACGACGTCTTTTGCCGTGGGCGTCGGCCGCGGTGATGGTGGCTGGATTGAGAGGTGGAGGCTGTCCTCTACTTCACGCGTGCCACCTCCTTCGTCGCTGGTCGGATGGTAAAAGTAGACATTACTATTAATTTACTAATTGAAAACAGTTAGTGTTTCCAGTTAGTAAATTAATAGTAATTTCTACTTTACCCATAATATTATTCAACCTTTTTCAAAAATAACTCCCGCTTTTTCACGAACTTGTGAGCAAAATGAAAACTGTAATGTTCGTAGCACATTAAAATATTATACTAGAAAGTGTACTTAACAAAAATCGAATCGCATAAGGTCGTGCAAGTACCGTCAAGAGTATTATTTAATACCCAACAGCCTCTTATGGAATTTAAACTTTATTTTGTTGAAAACATAGTGGTATTTTGAATGGAGCTTAAAATGTAATGTAAGTTTGAAAAATACGGTGAAAAAGCAGCACTATTAGCTACTCGTTTTCTGTTTACGGACTTTTGTTTGGCAACGTATGTATGCTGAATTGAAAAATTTGATTTAATACGAGTATAATTATGTATGTTATAGCATACGAATTGTTGGGCTTAGTACAAATTGCCTGTTGTTTGGAATGTACGTGTTAAAGTTACAAATACATGTCCACAGCGATTGTTTTCTAATAAACCAGGCAGTTCATGACGGTAGACTTGAGCATTTACTTGTAACAGAACATCGAGCATTCGCCAGCGAACATTTTCACGATCTTTCTGGCAAACGCTCTAGTCGATGGTCATCAAACATTTTCTCTTTGTGAAGCTGTCTGACATGACAGTCGATTCGGCAAAAAGCTCGACGGAACGTTCTTTAGAATGCTCACTAAGCCAGTGGTCCGACTAGCAGTCGGCGAGAAAACGAGTACATAACTATCGGCGATTATCTTCATAAATGTACCTACATGTATACGCTTCCGGCGACGGCAACGACTCGCTTTACTAGTTTTGTCGCAGAGCGACGAGCTTTCAAAATAAAACTCGCTCAGCGATACTCGTTCAGCGATGCTCGCTCGTCTCGCTTGATCAGGTTTGCACAGGACTGAGCAACCTCGCAAGTGGCGCGAGTAATCGCTCGTCACACTTGCACACTCGCTTACGGGAGTAAAAATTCACAAAGGCAAAGTTTGAAAAACACGCGGACGAAGCCACGGTCGTAGTGCTAGTAATTACATGAAAACGAAACTCAGAAAACATACCTATTACAAACACGTCACACAAACACATAACCTCCTATTTTTGGAAGTCGGTAAATTAATAGTCTTTAACGTATAATGTTCACTGCATTGCATAAACACAAACAATTTTGTGTGTACGCTTATCGGGAAATATGTTCCTATTAATGTTATTTGTTTGAGTTCTGATTTGGCTATCCGCCACTTTGTACGTGGCCACGAGTTCAGCGGGAAACAACTGAAATGAATTAATGATGAAATGATATATTTATACGCAACTAGCGAACCCGGCGAACTCCGTTTCGCCACCAGTCTTGGCTATAAACCTCACGGAGCCCGAGACCTTTCCAACGAACGCAGAACCGTGGAAATCGGTTCGTGCGAGTGGTTAACCGTGGAAAGCGGTTTCTGGAGTTATAGCATCAGGAAGGAAAACCCGACTTATTTTTATATAGTAGTTAAAGCCTGTTTCGCGTTTTCCTAAAGAGTTTTGAGAGTGGCCTTAAGAATCAGGCCATCGCAACCACTCGTTTTGAAGCTAAATCTTTCATTCCCTTGTTTTTTCAATGTGCTAAACGTTCAAAAAAAACAAAGAAATCAAAGATATAGATTCTAGAGTCACTTTTTACAAACTTCAAAGACTGTTAAATACGTAGAATTCGTGCTTCTTCTTTTCGTGTTGGTAATAATCTATCGGCCCAAATTTTGGCGACGAGTTTAGCGCTCTCAGAAACGTCCATCAACTCCAATAACTAACAGTAATCTGTGGTCAAAGCATGCAGGGCACGATATTAAATGCCTCATCATTTAGGGAGCAACACCACACTTACATCCCAGAGCAGTGTGTACAGAAAAGTTCGTGTATGCTACAAAAATAATCTTGTTGCTTAGCAAACTATAAAATCTAAGTAAGCAGGTTTTCTAAGCCATAACCAAGGGAAAATGGGTTTACCCTAGTTTGAGCTAAAACACTAACTTTTACTAAGCTGCAACTTTCATAATTCAGCCCAGAATTATTACGCCGCATGCGCGAAATTGCATTTTAAATCCTCTCGCCATTATTTTGAACGCCGCCGTTTTAGGAGCCACATATCACGGATAGCTGTGAAAATGTAGATAGCGTTTGAGCCACACAAAATATTTTTAGAACAAAAAAAAAACGAAAACGTGCGCGAGTTTATTTTTCAATACATTCATTTTTTTACACGCCCCTTTGAAGCTAGACTTCAGTCTGTTACATGTGGTTCTTTTTTTGTATCTCGTAAATGGAATAGTTATAGGATGGTTTTGATAATACTTACAGTGACATGTGCTATGTGTTTATGTATTCGTGTGATAATTTTCAAGTTGTCCCGGATAAAACCGCTGGCAACATATATTATGTCTAAATTTTCATTTAATTTATAAGTTCAAAACGAGAATTACGTCTGTGGTAATTATAGTTTACGGGCTCTCTATAAAATCCATCCATCCTTATCATTGTCAAGCCAATAGAGAGAGTAGGGACATACATATTACTGAAGGGTTGGTGAACCGCAGTGCTCACCGGGGTTGCGGGCGACATTACGGTAGGCCCACCGCCCTGTGCTTTGTGGGGGCCGAGGCCAACGGGGTCTAACCGCTAGGCCACACATGCCTTAGATCCTGCGGTCCCTCTGATATTCTGCTGATTCTGTTGCTTTGTCACCACAAAGCCTGCTTTGCAATTCTCACCTTTGCCGGATAGGCATGTTGATAGCTTCAATAATTACACATTGAATTAGAGGTTTACAAAAATAATGGATATAAGATAAAGGAAGATTATTTGGTGATACAGGCAGTCTTAAAAGTCTCTCAAAACTATATCTTTATGCATACAGTAATGCAAAATGATGCAACGAATTCACCACTAAAGTGGATAAGACGTAGTGACACAACATTTCGCATTACTGCATGCTTAGGTAACATTTTGAGAGACTTCACTGAGTTGCCTGTCTCACCAAATAATCTCCCTTTACCCTACTTAATACTTTTTCTCAGAAATACGATTCCCTTTGTAAGACTTCACCATTACTCAAATACAGCAAAAAAAAATCACTGCAAAGGATATGGTCAAAAGTTCATAGCCAAAAATCCAAAAATCTCCAGCAACGACATGTATTTGAATGGATTTACTATAGTAATTCCATTACGTTTTCAAAAAAATCAGCCGCCTAAAACATGTGGTTTAGAAGTTATAAAAGTTGAAAATCATGGTTATTTTGATTCGTGGAATCTTCCTAAACTAAAAACCATGACAAACAGAGTTCTCGTTAAAACGCGCGCCGTAGTTGGCATGAACTCTGATTGTAGTTCCCTTTTACAAAATAGAAATACTGAAACGTCCGCGTCATCCGTACCTAGAACCCAGTTGATTCTACTATTGGCTTAGTTTGCGCATTCAACTTGGTTTTTGTTCGAACTTTGTTCGGTTTTTTTTGTTTGAAAGTTTAAAAAAGCGTAGTGCTGTCGTTGTATTTACTTGAATTAGTAATGATGAATTGAATTAGCTACTGAGTCTCGATTTTTTCCCGATTGAAGAAAATGGCATTGTCCTTTATTTATTTTTACTTAAAATATATTTGCCCCTCACTAGGAATTGCTGTGGGATTCGTGGGTCTGTTTACAAACTTAATTTTACTTTTAAACTAACATACACTAACACTCTGGGTGTCCTAGAACAGCTTAGATCATACTAATACGTGCCTGAATGGAACCCACAACACGAAGTCATTCAGGAGATAATCAAACAGTATTTTCATATCAAACGTACTTGCTAGCTATGCCTAGCTTTGGGAGAGCTCTATTTCCTGGACTCATCATCATCATCATCATCATCTCAGCCATAGGACATCCACTGCTGAACATAGGCCTCCCCTTTAGATCTCCACATATTATACCGGTTGGAAGCGACCTGCATCCAGCGTTCACTTTCCTGGAGTCGACTGTGAAAAACTAAGTTGAATATTCGAAAGATATTGTTAACCTATCCTTGGAGTGACTGTTACAAGAACTACTTAACCTTAAAACCCACTAGTGAATAGTTCTCAGAAAAAAATATAAAATAAACTTAGATTTTATTTATTCAACTCAGCAATACAATTTACAAATTGTTATTCTAACAGAAAAGTACTCTGAACGTAATAATATTATCAAAATACTGTTGTAAAAGCTTTTAGTGTTACCAACTTTTATTTATAATCCAGACCCTTACTTTATAATCTAGGTAAAAGTTATTTTTGGATGCGTGATAACACTTCAACACCCAATATGTTTGAACACATCATTCCAGGTAAAAAACAAGGATTTATAGTAGAATCCTGAGCGTAGCGAGGCGATTGTTAGTAACAGTAAGTTGGTGTTAGTGGGCAGGGCGGGAGGGACTGTCAGACTTCTACTGACTAAAATCCACGGTGTCCTTCATAGCCTGTTAAGTTCCGGGGTTACGGTTAGGGAATAATCCCGCGACCCCGGCAGGCTTTGGCCCTCTGAGAGGGGGGCCCCGTCATTATGCTGACGCTCTTTGAGGCGCGCGTGGGACACAACGCGCCGTCGACCCGGGCATGGTCCTTGGTCGGGCAGCGAGTTGCCCTTTACTCGCTGCCCGCATGCCCGCGCCTACGGTGGCCGGAGATCGTCGCGCGACGTCCGTCGCCGTGGGCGCCTACCACTGCGGCTGGGGCGGAGGGAGGACGCTGTCCTCTCTCGCTCGCGGCCTGCCTCCTCCTTTACGAGCATTACTGCCTCGCAGAAGGAGCTGACCGCTTCCCACTCCGTCTTGCCCCGCAGCATGGCCGCAACCAATGCCGGGCGCGAGAGGTCTCCGCCTATCGCAGCCGTGAGGACACGTCGGTGCTCCGCCCAAGCTGGGCAGTCTTGCACCGTATGCTCCACCGTGTCCTCCGGGCGATCTTCGCAGTGGTGACACCCAGGCGTCTCCTCCTTTCGCATCAGACACAGGTACCTCCCGAAACTTCCGTGTCCGGTGAGGACCTGCGTCAAGCGGTAGGTCAGGACGCCATGACTTCTCTCCAGCCACTCCTCAAAGAGGGGTCTTACCGCCGCAATTGCGGCGTGCCCGGCCGTCGGTCGCGACAGTCGTTCCTTCCATACTGCCCTGAGATCGCGCCGGAGGTCTTCGCGCCGCGCCTCGACTTCGCGAGGCAGCGGGGTCACGCCCCGGCGCTGCGCCTCCACGCGCCACTCATAGACGCGCTGGAGGGCAGTCGCCTCCAGATCCCAAGGCAGCAATCCGGCAAGTAGGTTGGCCGATTCGCCGGCAATCGTGCGGTATCCCCGGATCATTCGGATAGCCATGACCCTCTGGCATGCGACCAGCTTCTGTGGTCGCGTCCGGATGCTCAGGGCCCACACAGGGGCCTCGTAGAGGGCCATGGACCGCACGACACCAGCGTACAGCCTACGGCAGGAAGCGTTTGGCCCGCTGAGATTGGGCAGGAGTCGCCTGAGGGCGGCTGCTGCACGGTTCAGCTTTGGGGCCAAACTCAAGAAATGCTCCTTGAAGTTCCACCGGCTGTCGAGGACGAGTCCCAGGTACTTCATCGTCCTCTTGACGCCGATTGGAACTCCTTCCACCGTAATGCTGTAACTCGACTGTGGCACGTTACGGCTGCCATGAAAACACATGGCCTCCGTCTTGTGCAGCGCCACGTCGAGTCCCAACCGCCGGATCCTTTGAACGACTGTCGCGACCGCTTCCGTCGCCACGTCGGCCGCCGCTTGCCTTTTGCCTTTGCTGCGGTGTTCTTTCAAGACAGTCTTAGGAACCTAACAGGAGTTATCCCCTAAAGAGACCACATCAGCTTGCTCCGTGAAGCACGCAGGGAACACGATCGTCTAGTACATGACGATGAGATACCCAATACTCGCCATCAGCATACGACGGTCAGAAATCACTACTCTAAAAGGTATAATCATCATCATCATCAAAGGGAAGACGTCCACTGCTGAACATAGGCCTCCCCCTTACACCGCCACGTCGAACGACCATTTGCCAATTGCATCCATCGGTTGCCCATGACGCCACTCGAGAACTTTACTTCCCCATCGGTTATCAGTTCTACGAGCGATGTGGCCTGCCCCTAAAGCTGGGTATCCATTACGTTCGCGAACCTCTTGCGCTCCGCGCTCCCGTTACGGCTCTGATGGAGACAGTACGCGCTTCTCCATTGCATCTCCCTCTCGCGCATCCTCGACCAGACTGAGCTCCCCTTTGTGTTCGCCCAATTTACCGCCACCGCGTGGAGCGCTGAGCGCGGAGCGCGCACCGTTCGCGCTCCAAGTTTGCAAACGTATCCACTATGCGGAGCTGTTGCAAGAGCGCGGAGCCCAAGAGGTTTGCGAACATAGTGGATACCCAGCTTAAAGTGTATGCCTTTAATAAAAATCCAAAAGCAAATGGTAGTGGCAAAAACAGACCCGAAAAAGAGAGATTACAAGCCAAACCACCAAAGACGAGCAAAACGGACCGAAGTGTTTGGCAATTTCAAATCTGTGGCGATAGTGCCCTCTATATTTTTCAATTTGTACCTAAACAAGCCGTTTACTTAAGATATGGAGTAACAAACGGGTACTGGGAACAATTTATTGGCTAGATAGGTGGAGTTACGTTTTGTTTCGTCGGGAATTTTGTTCTGGTTTGGATGTGTAGGTTTGTGTGTCAGTAGATATTATGCAAGTGGTAAACAGGCACTGATTTTCTACTTCTTGCTTAGCCTTTTCCCAACTATATTGGGGTCGGCTTCCAGCCGAACCAGATGCAGCTGAATATCAGTATTTTACATGGAGCAACTGCCTATCGGACCTCCACAACCCAGTAACTGGGTAATACGATACCCCATGGTAAGACTGGTTGTCAGACTTTAGAGCTTCTGACTAACAGTAAAGACTGTCAAAGATCAACAAAATGTCAGCCGGCCAGCCTTTACGAGCTTTCCGAGCCACGTAGGAAACTCGCTATGACAGATGGTCACCCTTCCATAGACCAACCTCGGTAAGCGCGGCTTAACCCGGAAGATCAGCCTGTGCGGATGTAATTATTTAGCCACGAGCTCCTCTAGGTCAATGGGAAATAAACTACCTAACAGTTTCGCTTACGTTGCGATCTTCCAATTAATAATATGATAAATAAGCCATAAACGGTGCATCAACGCATTTTTTGGATTGCACTGACTTAGGGTGTTTGTACACGGCGCATGTAGCTTGAGCATGTTGAGGCACTTGCGCGGGTTACATCCGCCGTATACAAGCACCCTGAGAATTTAGATTTTTTTCTGCTGCAAGGGATTGCTCGAGTATAATTATTTGACATTAATTTCTGCTTGATATCTCGACACTGGAAACATAGAAGTAAGGACAGAGACTGATGGAAAAAGCTGGAAGAAGCGTTCACCCAAGAAGCGATCTATATTTCATAGAAAGAGTTTTAATAAAAGCACTTGGTAAAAACTAGTTCTAATGGGAACGTATTCTCTCTGAAAATGGGTTTTAACTGTAACATTAAACAGGGTGGAATTTTGTAATGCCACCTGGACGGAAAGTACTCTTAATACTGCAGATAGAAAATTTTACTCAAGGGAAACTTTCTTTTATTTTTGAATGAAAAGCAAACTGCATTCAAAGATTTTCGAAAATTCCACCCTGTATACCAAATCTCGAAACTTCTTTCACTAATCATGTATCATGGAACCGTCTAAATCCCGGTACCCACATATAATCTAAATCGAGCGTAAACTGATTTTATGCTCCACTGATCACGAATTTTCCTTTCAAAGCAGGTCCTAGCCCAAACTCTATTCAAGTCCACGTTTCCGTTTGATGATATTTTTCACTTGAGCGAATGTCAACTTTATTTTGTTTTGAATTAAGTTTATTTCAGAGTAGGTACTATTAAGAAATCATAGAAGCGGTTTACGGAACTTAGTTACTAAAGTTAAGGTCTTAGTTTTCAACTGAGGTTTACATAATTATTTACAAAAACATAATAATTTGTTTACTTTCTTTCACTCGTAAGGTGAAGGAAGGTTAAGTTTTCTAAGTAATTTACTGTTGACAAGCTCAACAGACAATGCAATTTTATAAATTTCTTCAATGCGGGCAAAATTATCAATCATCATCAACATAATTATGCCCAGTCTTTTTCTGAGTAATTAAAAATCAAAATTAAGTAATAAAAAAGTAAAAGTAAATTATTGTCAAATAAACGCATACTAAATCTCTCCCACGTGTTACCATACCTACATTTTATTTTGAAATTTTAGACGTGTAGTTTTCCAGTTTCCAACACAATAATTCCGTCAACATCCGTTTCACTGTTTTTGTTTGGAACCGGAACAAACGGCACGAACTCGGGACGCGGCAACTAGTTTCGCAAATGTAACTATTTTTAGTGTACACAATGAGCAAACCATTTTTTATTTAGCAATGTACCAAAAATACTTCGAATCCGCTATGACATTTATGTATGACAAGCTGTTGCCAGCGGCTTCACCCGCTACAACTCGAAAATTATCCCACGGAAACATAATTTCGGGATAAAAATCCTATGTGTTAATCCAGGTTATAAACTATCTGTTTACCAAATTTTAGCCAAATCCGTTCAGTGGTTTTTGCGTGAAAGAGTAATAAAACTTACCTATGTACATACACATACTCGTACGCACATCCTCACAAACTTTCGCATTTATAATATTAGTAAGATGCAGAGGCGACCTTATCCATTGCGAGGCCCCGGGCGGCAAGTCTTTGCGAGGCCCCTTGCCCTTCATAAAAGTATGTGATGCGAAGTAGGTTTATATTTTTGAAAGCGTTGACGTCTTCTTTTCTATTTCTTATTATCAGAGCAACAACACGCACTGCTTCCTTGAAATCCATTTTCAAATTGCGGGTGTGTGCGTCTCAAGTGGTTTTGCGGTGATGATAGCGATTAATTGACCCGACTTACGAGTTGATGATCGCGGAATCGAACCCAGCCCAGATTACTTAGTGTATTTATGGATTTTGGACCCCTCTTACAGAAAGGAAGCCTGTGTTCCAGCAGTGGGAACATTATAGGCTGATGAAGATGAAGAGTGAATACAAATACCTCAGTAGACCTAATAGTCTCCGAGACAAACCCTCCCAACATATTTTCGTAAAAAGTCACAAAGTTCTAAGACATCCCAACTCCGATGCTTTGCCTCTTCCGCACTTATTTTCGATTCGAGATACCGTCAAAGTTACTCAAGTGGTGTCTTAAATATTGCAAGAAATTGCAAAGTTCGAAAAAAATATAAATTTTGAAAAGCTCAACTCTGAAACTACTGGTTCTACAATATAAATCGGTTCTCATATTGTAGCAAAAGGCGTCTATGAAACTGTTCTTACAAGTTATTAACAACAATTAGTCATCAGTCTTAAACGTAAAATTTTCAAAAAAAAAACGACAGAAACGACGAAAAGAAACGAAAGTAGTGTTCTGTGTTTGAGGTCTCAAACCTTGATTATTCTTTGGGACCAGTGGCGTAGCTAGGCGGGGGCTTAGCGGACCCTAGCTAGCCTCGCACATGACGGGGCCTCGCGCTTAGAGATTTAATAAAATAAAATAAATTTGATAACGGCAATCTTAACTTTTGTTTGTTCCAATCAGTAAAGCAGTATAATTTTAACTACTATTTCTAACTGAGAACTGATAGAGCCAAAGCTGATGGCGCCTACGATCATAATAGATCTAGCAATTCCGGTTCTCGCGCGAGGCCCCGTAGTTGCATGAAAACTTGGTTACTTTTTATTTCTAACTGTAAACAGAAAGAGGCAAAGGGGCCTCGCAAAGCAATCTTATCATCAAGTCATCAAAAAAAAGGAGGCCTCACACGCGGTGACCCACACGACGGGTTTACAAACCTGTGCGATATTTTTCATCCTCAGTCAAAGAAAAGGGCCTCGCAGACGCGTCTTGTGAGGGCAAGACGCATATGCGAGGCCCTTCCAAGGTTCGGACTCGCTATGTCACGATTGGGCCAACATCATAAACAAGTCTGAACTACCGGATTTAACCTAAACTAGCCATACGTTCAAGCGACAAAATTATTGTACTAAATGAAAGATTTACAAAATTTACCAACTCTGAGATCATAAATAAAAAAATAGATGTTTCGATTTTTTCTAAAACTTAAATCTTATTTAATTTTGACGTTATGTTATTGCCTTAATGAGTAGCCTAACTACTCATTGAGGCTATAACATAATTAATTAATCAAAATTAAAAGTTTTTACTTAAAAATTACAAGTTTTTTCTTTTGCTTGGTTTGTTGCGCGAGGCCCCCTGCAAGCGCGAGGCCCCGGGCGGTTGCCCGGTTCGCCCGCCCCTAAGGCCGCCACTGGTAAGATGCGAAAGAATAGTGAAAGTGTTGTCATCTTCCACACGCCTCAAGGAGCTGTCGATAAACTGACGGGGAATCCATGAGGTCTACCAGCGTCACAGGACTATATTAAAGTGGCACAAGAGCCCTGAAATGCAAGGAGCAACTGAAGGAAATTTTATTAACAAACAATAATTGCACTGACATTTGCCATTTACAAGCTTTCACAAGTAAAAAGACTGGGCCATTTAGACGGAGCAAGAACTCGTATGCGAGTTTCACTACATTGCGGCATTTGTCTCATTAACTGAATTTGTTTTACCTATAAATTCCGCAATGTAACGCAACTCGCGTTCGAGTTCTTGCATCGTCTAAATGAGGCTTTAAAGTAAAACAAAAACAGGTTCTTCTTAAAAATAACCTCAATTAAGTCATCATCCCAGCATGCTACAAATTAATTTCAGGCCCAAAATAATATAAAACAACAAAGAACAATATATCGTCAATAAAGCCTCGTTCACACGAAACAATAGAAGCGAGAAGTGACATAATTAATCATTATTAGTTGGCTGTCTCTCATTTATTGTTATAAATTGTTCTACGGCATTGTGTGTAGGTAATACTGAGCGACAAATTGAATTAGTGGTACGACTTTTAGTCAGTAGGTGTTGCAAGTTTTGAAATTTTTGTTTTGATTACTAGTTTATTAGTTTTTAAGTCTTCCCACCCAGGGCAGGGCAGGATTTACTGTCAGACTTGTACTGACTAAAATCCACGATGACCTTCAATAGCCCTTTATGTTCCGGGGTCACGGTAATGAGAAAAGTCCCGCGACCTTGGCAGGCTCCAGCCCTCTAGAGGGGGCCCCGTCATCATGCTGAAGCATTTTGAAGCGTGCGTGGAACATGGTCGGACAGCGAGTTGCCCTTTACTCGCCGCCTGCATGCCCGCGCCTACGGTGACCGGAGATCGTCCGCCGAATTCCGACGCCGTGGGCGTCCACCACTGTGCCTGGAGTGGAGCGAGGACTCTGTCGTCTCCCCCACGCTGCGCGCCTCCTCCTTCACCAGTCTTGCTGCTTCGCGGAGCATTACTGCTTCGCATTTAAAATATGCAATAGGAAAATTTCTGAAAGACCTCCCTGTAGGGAAAAGCAAGGTAGTTTATTCAGAACAATATTATTCAGCATTGTATATTTTTCGCCTGCCCAAATGAGAAAAAGGCGTAAGTTTTATTATAAGGAAGTAGCAAACATTGCAACGTGGAGGCACTTTCTACTACTACAATCAATCACATAAAACACAAAACTGCATGTAAAACGAAATTACGTACACTTTACGAGCGACACTTACGGCAGTGCAATGTCGGGAGTCGTAACAAGTCTTACCTACATGGGACGCGACGTACCAAAACAGAACGAAAGGCGAACTATGTAAACAGTACCCGTAGTACGAATTTTCACTCTTTTACTTTACAGTATTTACAGCGTTTCTTGTATGAAAAAATGGAACAGCGCCTCTGGTGTGTGAAGAAGGAACTTTTTCCTTGAAAATTGTCAATTTGAAATTTTCAAAGTTCCAGTTTACTTTACGTCTCAAATACTGAAAATTCGTGCTAAGGGTATAGTCCAGTCATTAAAGCCCAAACCCGAAAATAATTAGTAACTTGCTGAAATTTTAGGGGGTTCTTAAGGAAGGTAAAATAACATACCGGGTGATTTTGCAGCGTTCTGGGGTGTACGGAAAGGGTTGCACTGGTTTGGGAATAGTGTAGTGGGTTTGTCCCAAAAAAAAGACTGTCTCACTGCAATCTGAGAAGGAACTGGAAGGACTTCATCATGAGCCTATAATGTTCCCACTGCTGGGACACATGCCTCGTCTCTATGAGTGAGCTATAATCCAATACGCGGACAACTGGACGTCCCTTTTTTTTTAATATTTTCATTTTCTTAGATTGTATTTTCTAATAATTACCCAATAAAAAGCGTATCTAAATTATCTACTTCTCAATCGGTATTCAAAAGGTGTTATAATAATTTTAGTACCTGTAATTAATGTTTTAAACGTCGTAAAAACCATTTTAATTGCAGATCTTAGCTATAAAGATATCACAAAGAGTCTTGTTAATACTTTGGTTTATTTGTTTCAAAATCTTAAGAATTATTTATTGGTTTGTTAAATGTAATCTTGTCTCAAACTTTCAGAAAATAAATTATAATTTTACTCGTCCCAAATTTTCTGAACTTGCAAATATAAAGGGTGATTTTTTTGCATTTATAATATTAGTAAAACAACCATTCATCATCAGCCTATAATGTTCCCACTACTGGGACACAGGCCTCCTGTCTGTAAGAGGGAGTGGGCCATAATCCACCACGCGGGCCCAGTGCTGGTTGGTAGATGTCACGTGTTTCGAATTTTTGGTTCTAGGACACGCCGGTTTCCTCACGATGTTTTCCTTCACCGTTTTGAGAGCAGTGGTGATGAAATAAATTACACAAAGTAATGCGCCTGGTGGGGTTCGAACCGTAAGTCGGGACTGATACCACTGGGCCACCACTACTCGCACAACACAACAACTGTGAGACAACTATAATAATCAAGCAAAATTGATAATGATAAAAATACCAATAGAGACCAATAATAAAATTGGCCCAAGCACCGTCCCCTGCGGAACTCTCTCAACGACAATAAATACCAGAAGAACCTTCATTTCTCCAGTGTCAATAAAAATAAAACAAATTGAGGGCAGGTCACTAAAATATTTTTTATTAAGAGCATAAACACAGAACCATGTCAGTATGTCGTGTCAACGAAAAACCCGGATGAGTGCCATCGCATAAAAGTTTACGTGAAAGAATTATTATGAACATAAAATTGGGTTGGAAGAGTCCTTTGCAATTTTTCTTTCTATTATTGGTGTTACTCCAAGCTTCAGTCGTTATTTTTATGTAGTGGTGAAAATAAAAGTGAGTAAATCTACTCAAGAAGTGTAAAACCGTTTGCTGACAGACAATATACATTCTGAGCTGATCTGTGTAGATGCTAAAACTTCATATAAGATTTTCTTAAAAGCAAGCAGTTTCTAAAGCGCCATTTAGACGGAGCAAGAACTCGTATGCGAGTTTCACTACATTGCGGCATTTGTTTCATTAACTGAATTTGTTTTACCTATAAATTCCGCAATGTAACGCAACTCGCGTTCGAGTTCTTGCATCGTCTAAATGAGGCTTAAAGAAATTCGTGAAGTTTGCGAATGGGAAATACAACCGAATTCAGACAACATGGCGAAATACTGTCAATGATAAATAAATGGCAATAAAGTGTAACAATAAACTAAGTTCTTAAAATCGATACGGTAAGTAAAGGTATTCCGTGTAAAATACTCAAATTCTAAAAGCCTTTTGCATAGGTTGAAAAGCTACATCTATGCATCAATGTAGTAGAGTATGATGCTTGTACAAAAAATTATTACACATAGTTTTACAATGTTTTATATCTACAGTATAAAAGCCTATTTTGAATTTCTCAACAGTCATAGAAGTAAATAAAACATTAAAACATTTCAATGATGCTTCTATAAAATTCAGCGCAATATATTATTTCCATTAACAGCCTCTTTCTTCCATGTAGCTACACAGATGAGTTGGATTCCTGCCCAAACTACAAGAAAGCAACATTCTATCACACTTCTTTCACACCCTCGAGCGATGCGACTTTGATTTCTTGAATTCTTCGCAAGAGTTCTACCGATGACTCGATCGCTGCCACACGGCCACTAAATTTGCCTCCTCTGGTGACGTACGGATAAAGAAACCCGATTGTTCCCTCTGAAGTCATAATGGGCAAAAAAGTTTCCAACTTTTTCTCCTAAAGACGGTGTCGAAGTAAACCTACCTTGTGACTCGTATCATGCTCTGACAAACTTTTTTCGTTTGATTCCTCCACAGTCAATATTAAAGCACTCGAGCTTGTGTAGTATGGCCATGTCATAAGACTAGAAACATTTACAGTCCGCCACAAACTTGGAAGCCACACATTTTATATTAATATAAAAAATCTCGTATAACAGGAGTAACGCTGAGCCAGAAATCGGTGCTAAATCTGCGACTTAACGTTGTGAATGAATCTAAATCACTCGAGCGCACGAACCGTCTTAGTAAGCTTCGGTTTTAGTACTCTCATAACTTATGCGAGGTTTCATGGGTTGCGAATGATTGTTTGTTTTATTTGTCTATTGTTGTTCATTCCTGGTTTCAACCTTCCTAAGTTTATGAAGTTAAATCATTCCTCGGAGATTTAAAACTGGATAGTAACGATGCTTTCGATAACTAGCGGTTTTCGCTAGATATATCGAAAGATTTGGTAAAGTCCTACACTCAGCATTAGGTGAATAAACCTAAAAATCACTGAATTGAAACAAAAAGGTTAATTGAACTTTAGTGCGCAGCACTTAATGAAACACAGTTCGAAAGAAAAGCGCCGCGCTTTATAACCGCAGACGTGTCAACACGGAAGTTCATTCGAACCCCTCTTCATATTTACCATCTTACAGTGCTGCATACAGTGGTAACATACTAAGTAGGTATTATTATATCAGCCCATAGTGTCCCACTGCTGGGCAAAGGCCTCCCTCCACTCTTTCCACTTCTCAAGGCTTTCTGCAACTGTAGTCCAGTCCTTCTTGAAGCGGTCCAAGTCACCCCACCGCCGTGTCTTCACGTTGTCGTCGTGGTGGGGCTTGCGTGTCTCGATGATCTCTGGGCCCCTGCCGGTAGAGGCACTCGTGCACTCATGCCGGACAGGCTCAGGGGGAGAGACCAGACCAAGAGGGACACACCGGGGAAAAGCGCGCCGCCTGGAGGATCGAGCAGTTAGCTCGAACTTTCAGGCGGCGCGGGCCCAGTCGTCTGAGATTGGGTCAGGGGCGGGAAATGTTCACTTCCGGTACGCGTCTAGTCTCTAGACGTAACCGTGAAGTGAACCGGGGAGGGTAAATCGGGTGTAGGTCAAGAGGAACTCACCTCTATAAAAAAGTAAAACGCCATGGAAAAAGAGATTTTTGCAAAGACTACCCAGGCGGGTCCCAGCCGCTCAGCAGCTGGGGAATCCCGCACCGGACACGTCCGGTCTGCCCCAACGTACTCTGGGGGGGGCAACAACAATCTATTTTATCCCATTTTCGCTCCGGCAGTCGCCGCATCGAGCCAGGGAGGCTCACGTGCCCGTGAGGAGGAGTCACTGGACTTGTCCAGTACGTCCGACTCACCGGCACCGAACACCGAGCGGGCACAGAGTGCCGCTTCGAGGAGGAAGGGGGCGATGGTGCTTGAGTCGGAGTCCGACTCGGCATCAGACGCCGTGAGCTTCCGGAGCATAGTCTCCGGAAGCGCAGCGAGGAGCGACGAGGGGGGCGCCAACAGGAGGTCTGAGTTCCTGAAGCGCCCCCGCGAAGATGTCTCGTCGTCAGAGGAGGGGCATGTCTCGGCCCGTAAGATCCCCACGAGCGTGCGGGGTAAAGGCCAAGGCAAGTCCTCGGGAAGGGGGGCCCCCTCTGGAGAGCCCAACACGAGTTTGGCCTCGAACGAGGCCAAACTGGCAGAGGCTGTGGAAGCCGCCATACGCACCGTCGCCCTGAAGCGAAAAAGGAGTAGTAAGGAGGGTGCGATCGGCGAAGCCACGGCCTTAATCATGGCGGCCACGCGGATTCACGGCGGGGCTCCGGCTGCAAGGGACGACATGTCCGAACTGCGGTCGGAAGTCACCCGCTTGACTGCCGCCATGAGGGAGCTCCAGAAGGAGAACGCCGCCCTTAGGTCAGACCTGGCTGGCCTTCGGGCGGCTGGCCGTCGGGAGGCGCCGGCAGGGAGTGCTAAGGCGGGAAGTGGGGGGAGTGCCAAGGAGAAAGGCCGGCCCGCATCAGAGGAGAACGCAGTGCTGACTCTGGTGCGACAGGAGCTGGCCGCCTTCCAGCAGCGGTTCTCCGTATTGGAGAGCCGCGTGCTTCGACCCCCATTGGCGACCTCGTACGCGGCTGCAGCTGCGTCGCAGCCTCCCCCAACGACGAAGCCGCCTCAGGGAAAAACGGCCCCGGTGGCGGCGGCGCCTGCGAGGGCGAAGACGGCCCCGGCCAAGCCTGGCCAGGCGGGCCCAGCTAAGACCAAGCCGCCCCCGACCCCGACACCTGTGGGGCCGAAACCGGCGAAGAAAAAGAAGGCCCAGGCCGAGAACCAGCCGTCCCAGCAGCCTCCTCCTAAGACTCCCCCGGCCAGCGCCGAATGGCAAGTGGCCGGGGAGAAGAGGAAGGCTGCCAATACGGCCAGGTCCTCGAGGCGGAGGGAAAGACGGCGGCGTAAAAAAGAGCGCGATGCCGCGGCGCGGTTGCGCGCCCCAAAGACCGCGGCTGTGGTAATAACACTGCAGCCGGACGCGGTCAAGAGGGGCGTGTCCTATCGGGACGTGCTGGCTAAGGCGCGGGAGGCGGTGAACCTCGCGGAGCTCGGCATTGCCGGGGGTCTCCGACTACGGGTCACCGCAACGGGGGCTCGGATGCTGGAGCTCCCGGGCGCGGCCAGTGGCCCTACCGCCGACGCTCTAGCCGAAAGGCTAAGAGCGTCCTTAAACGCGGACGAGGCCCGAGTGTCCAGGCCCACCAAGCGCGCAGACGTGCGCATATTGGGTCTGGACGACTCTGTGACGGCGGAGGACATAGTGGCTGCCGTGGCCAGGACTGGGGGGTGCCCTCCCGATCAGGTGAGGGTGGGCGCCCTCCGTCCTGGCTTCGCGGGGTTGCAAACCGCTACGGTCAGCTGCCCCGTGTCGGCGGCCAAAAAGATAGAGGAGGGCCGAAGGCTCCTGGTTGGTTGGGTGGCTGCCCAGGTAAAGGTCCTGGAGCCCAGACCAATGAGGTGCTTCCGCTGCCAAGTGGGCAACCACGCGGCGTGCGTGTGCACCTCGGAGGTAGACCGCAGCGACAGGTGCTTCCGCTGCGGCCAGCCCGGTCACAAGGCCGGCTCGTGCTCTGCCCCGCCGCACTGCTTCGCATGTGCGGCGGCTGGCAAGCCGGCCGATCACCGGGCTGGGGGCAGGTCCTGCGCCCCACCCACCAAGGCCAGGGGCAGAGGTAAGCCCTCTGCCGCCGCCGTCACCGCCACTCCCGCCGCCGCTGCCGCCGCTCCCGCCGCCGCCGCCGCCGCCGTGGCCGTACCCCCGCGAGGGGCCCTGGAGGAGGCTGCAATGGATTCAGATTAATGTCTCCATTGCGCTTCCTCCAGGCGAACATCAACCACTGCGCCGCTGCTCAGGATCTCTTGCTCCAGAGCATGGCGCAGTGGTTGATCAACGTCGCCGTGGTCTCCGAGCCGTATTATGTCCTGCCCAGGAATGACTGGGTTGCGGACCTGGACGGCTCGGTGACCCTAATTTCGTCGGCCGCCGCCGGTACCCCGCCCCTCGATCGTGTCGAGAGAGGGCACGGGATTGTCGCAGCCCGGTTCGGGGAGATCGCCGTGGTAGGCGTTTACTTCTCCCCGAGCCGATCTATCGCCGAGTTCCACGACTCCCTAGAGGAGCTGGGAGACATCGTCGTCGCCCTCGGTTCCCTCCCCGCGCTTGTCCTGGGGGACTTCAATGCCAAAAGTCCGGCTTGGGGTTCCCGGAGCACGGACTACTCGCGGGGCAGGAAGCTCGAGCGCTGGGCCAGTGCGCATGGCCTGGTGATTGAGAACCGGGGTTCCGTCCCCACGTGCGTACGGTACATGGGCGAGTCGGTGGTGGACCTTACGTTCGCCACCCCCAGCCTGTCACCGCGCGTCACTGGCTGGCGCGTTGTGGAGGAGGTGGAGACCTATTCCGACCACCGGTATATCCGGTTCGACGTCTCCGCCCAGACCTCAGACGCGCCGGTCTCAAGTGGACGGAACCTAAGTGGTCCGCGATGGGCGCTGAAGCAGCTGGACCGGGAGCTATTCCTGGAAGCCTCAATCGTGCAGGCCTGGGTGTCACCACCGGACAGGCCTGCCAACATAGACGACGAGGCTGAGTGGTTCCGGGAGGCCATGTCGGAGATCTGCGACGTGGCCATGCCCCGGGTCCGGCAAGGACGCGCCCGGCGTCAGCTGTACTGGTGGTCAAGCGAGTTAGCAGCGCTGCGCGAAGCGTGCGTTGCTGCGCGCCGCCGGTACACCAGATTCCGCAGGCGCCGCACCCGACCTCCGGATGCGGCGACTGTAGAGGCAGAGCTACATGAGGGCTACAGGGCAGCGAAGGCCGCCCTCCGCGACGCGATCTGGCGGGCCAAGGAATTGGCCCGCGAGGAGATGCTGGGGACTCTGGACGGGGACCCATGGGGCCGCCCCTACAAGTGGGTGAGAGAAAAGCTCCGCCCCTGGGCTCCCCCGTTGACGCAGAGTCTCCGGCCTCAGTTCGTGGAGGACGTGGTGAGCGCCCTGTTCCCTTCGCGAGGGGACCATGCTCCCCCGCCCATGGCTCCGTCTCCGACGGAATCTGAGGAGTAAGCTGACGCGAACGCGGACCACAGCGACGACGATGTCTACGACGCTCCAGAGGTGACCGAGGTAGACCTGAGAGTGGCGGTACAACGGCTCAAAGCCAAAAATACCGCCCCAGGACCCGACGGCCTGCCAGGAAAAGCCTGGGTCCTGGCCTTCGGGACTCTCGGGCCTCGACTAGGGGGGCTCTTAAGCGCGTGCCTGGAGAGGGGCCGGTTCCCGCTTCCTTGGAAGACGGGGAAACTGGTCCTGATCCAGAAGTCCGGGCGCCCTGCGGACTCTCCGTCCGCATTCCGGCCCATTGTGCTGCTCGACGAGGTGGGCAAGCTCTTTGAGAGAGTCATTGCAGACCGCCTCGCCGGGCACCTGAATCGAGTGGGCCCGAACCTGTCGGAGAGCCAGTTCGGCTTCCGCAGGGGGCGCTCGACGGTGGACGCCATCATGCGCGTGAGAGCCCTCACGACGGGGGATGCAGTAGCCCGGGGCAGGGTCGTCTTGGCGGTGTCTCTGGACATCACCAATGCCTTCAACACCCTGCCCTGGAGTTGCATCAGGGAGGCACTCCGGTATCACCGGGTGCCGACCTACCTCCGCCGAATAGTCGAGGACTACCTGACGGACAGAGCCGTCATCTACCCCGGTCACCGGGGAGAGTGGAACCGGCGAGAGATGTCGTGCGGTGTTCCACAGGGTTCGGTCCTGGGACCGCCCTTGTGGAACATCGGATACGACTGGGTGCTGCGCAGCGACCTCCCTGACGGCGTCAGCGTAATTTGTTACGCTGACGACACGCTCGTCCTTGCACAGGGAGAGTCGCACCAGGCGGCGGCCGACGTGGCGACGGAAGCGGTCGCGACAGTCGTTCAGAGGATCCGGCGGTTGGGACTCGACGTGGCGCTGCACAAGACGGAGGCCATGTGTTTTCATGGCAGCCGTAACGTGCCACAGTCGAGTTACAGCATTACGGTGGAAGGAGTTCCAATCGGCGTCAAGAGGACGATGAAGTACCTGGGACTCGTCCTCGACAGCCGGTGGAACTTCAAGGAGCATTTCTTGAGTTTGGCCCCAAAGCTGAACCGTACAGCGGCCGCCCTCAGGCGACTGCTGCCCAATCTCAGCGGGCCAAACGCTTCCTGCCGTAGGCTGTACGCTGGTGTCGTGCGGTCCATGGCCCTCTACGGGGCCCCTGTGTGGGCCCTGAGCATCCGGACGCGACCACAGAAGCTGGTCGCATGCCAGAGGGTCATGGCTATCCGAATGATCCGGGGATACCGCACGATTGCCGGCGAATCGGCCAACCTGCTTGCCGGATTGCTGCCTTGGGATCTGGAGGCGACTGCCCTCCAGCGCGTCTATGAGTGGCGCGTGGAGGCGCAGCGCCGGGGCGTGACCCCGCTGCCTCGCGAAGTCGAGGCGCGGCGCGAAGACCTCCGGCGCGATCTCAGGGCAGTATGGAAGGAACGACTGTCGCGACCGACGGCCGGGCACGCCGCAATTGCGGCGGTAAGACCCCTCTTTGAGGAGTGGCTGGAGAGAAGTCATGGCGTCCTGACCTACCGCTTGACGCAGGTCCTCACCGGACACGGAAGTTTCGGGAGGTACCTGTGTCTGATGCGAAAGGAGGAGACGCCTGGGTGTCACCACTGCGAAGATCGCCCGGAGGACACGGTGGAGCATACGGTGCAAGACTGCCCGGCTTGGGCGGAGCACCGACGTGTCCTCACGGCTGCGATAGGCGGAGACCTCTCGCGCCCGGCATTGGTTGCGGCCATGCTGCGGGGCGAGACGGAGTGGGAAGCGGTCAGCTCCTTCTGCGAGGCAGTAATGCTCGTAAAGGAGGAGGCAGGCCGCGAGCGAGAGAGGACAGCGTCCTCCCTCCGCCCCAGCCGCAGTGGTAGGCGCCCACGGCGACGGACGTCACTTGATGATCTCCGGCCACCGTAGGCGCGGGCATGCGGGCAGCGAGTAAAGGGCAACTCGCTGCCCGACCAAGGACCATGCCCGGGTCGACGGCGCGTTGTGTCCCACGCGCGCCTCAAAGAGCGTCAGCATAATGACGGGGCCCCCCTCTCAGAGGGCCAAAGCCTGCCGGGGTCGCGGGATTATTCCCTTACCGCAACCCCGGAACTTAACAGGCTATGAAGGACACCGTGGATTTTAGTCAGTAGAAGTCTGACAGTCCCTCCCGCCCTGCCCGGGGTTGGAGGACTCATTTGATGATTTTACCACGCTAAAAAAAAAAAAAAAAAAAAAAAAAAAAAAGCGGTCCAAGTCATCTCGCCATTCTTCGCCTGGGCCTGCCACGACATCGAGTTCTCCCTTCTGGCACCCAACCGGATGTATGTTTTGCCCAGCGATTGTTTGGCATACGACATACGTGGCCAGCCCAGTCCTATTTCAACTAGGTAGTTTTTTCTCCCACATTGGCAATTTGCGTCAAGGAACGCAGTGCCGTGTTTCTTATGCGGCCTGAAAGTATTACGTATATGTAAGTATGCGTATTTCATTTATCTTCAAACAAATTACAATCGAATAAAACTTCCAAGAGTAAAAATAATAATTCTTTATGATCGTGACCTGTTTTTAGGCTATTTCAGTTAATTTTCTCCAAGAAAAATCACCATCAATATTACAATTTTATTACCACCTCCAAATTTTCTTTCAAACTGCGCAGAAACCAACCAGTAATAATTTAACAGCCAAAATGTCCAGTAGAATTACAAAATCGTTCCAATAATGCATTTTATCATTAATAAATACGACTTTGGAGAAGAGCCTACGGTTTTTTATCACTTGAAAGGTTCATAGACGCATACCACAGCTATAAAGATTTGATGACACCATAAAAGTCGTGAAAAGTATTATGATGTTCAGTAAAATATATTTTTTTTATTTGAGACTGAAGTAGGCCGGTCATAATTTAAGATATAGATTGCTGTACGAAGGACTTTGGGTCAACATTTTGTAACTTACATAACTGAAGACGTATGGAATGATGACAAGCTTACCGAATAGCCCAGTTTATTCGACATGAAATACAGGGAATTTGATTCGATTTTTGTTCGGTGAACTGAAATTAGTTATCTGTTGTTACTTGTAACTAAATAGTACCTACAATCAACCTAAAATGTTCAAACTGCTAGAACACAGGCACACCTCTCAGTGAGAGAGTGTCGACTTTTATGGTATTTTGATTCCGAGACATTGGTTACAATAAAATTGTTAAAAAAAGTTCTGTAGTCATTTTGGCGATTGAAAAAAGTGTCCATGGAGTTTCTTACTCATTCTTCTCCATAGAGATCTACTTTTAGAATGAGCACCTACGGTACTTTCACAGTTCTTATGTCTTGTGACTGGGACTGTAGCACCATAACTGTTTTTGTACTAGTTTTATTTTGTGTCTTTTAACAATTCAAAAGTGCCTGTAATTGGCCTAGTTGAAATAAGCGATTTGATTTTATTGACTTGTAAACTTGAGAAACTCGACTCCTTCTTCTTCTTATCGTGTCGATGATAATCTAAATTTGACTGCCCAAAATTGGGCAACGAGTTTAGCCCTTCCGAACAATCCATCAGCTCCTGCAACGAACAGTCGGCAGGACCAGCAGGGCACGATTATAACTATTATAAGTGCCTCATCGTTTGTGGAACAGCACCACACTAACACTCCAGAGCAGAGTTATCAATGAAATTCCACCTGAGCAGATTATCTTTGCTTCGGCCTACCGGAGTCCGTTTATTAACCGACTTCAAAAAAAGTAGGAGGTTCTCAATTCGTCCGAATCTTTTTTTTAGATTTCCAGGTTAGTCAAGGCAGCGCAACCCCTACTGTTTTGGGGGATTCATTTTCGCGCCTGAATTGACATGAGAATGCAATGTTTAAAAACAAAAAATATATCAGACGAAATTACGTAAGGAATCCTCCAATAATTCTTACCAACAAGTTGCATTTCCAGTTACAAAATAATAACAGAACCACAATGTAAGGCGAGCTAAGTCAGTGAGAGAGCGACGTGAAGTGTGAACACCGATAACAGGATCCAGAGATTCCAGCTTAGGTTTCTTGCACACTGGACGGGGTTTTAATGATTGTTAGGCTAGGTCATAGTATAAAGAGGGGAAGTAGGTTATCTCCGGTCCAATCCGCGATATAATTGCCGACTGTCTTAGGGTTGTATCTTTTAACTAAATTTTAATTCGGTGCCTATAAATTGGCAAGGGTCGGGAAGTTGTATTTATATCCATTAGAGGTTAGCTTTAATTGTGTTACACGTTAACTAGTCAGTTTTTTGTATTTGTTTTATCGGCATAATGTTGTATTTTTTTTTAATTAAAACAAAAAAAAATTCAATAATGTCTATTGAATCTAACAATACGTTCTCCTGCGATTATCAGACATTTTTACATTTATTTAACGATGCCGAAAGTCATGACGCGCGATCCTCGTGAAGACTTAGCCCTGACTGGCATTACTCGAATCCCCTCGAGACTTTGGTAAGTAAGTGTGCGTGCGGCGACGCATAGATACTAGTGCGCACATAGAAAGAATAACATTTTGATTTAAAAATAAAAGAAAGTGGCTATTTAGACCTACAGATAATGTTCAGTTTCATTATAAAATGCGACCTTATTGCATGAAACGCTACTATATGCAACAGCCCTTACAAAGCGCAAGTAAATTTAGCGAAATGTGGCTTTAGTGAGCTGACTACCACAAACAGAGTTAATTGTGGTCGCTTGTGAACAACTGAGCCCGTTCATTAATATTACGACAAACTAACTAATTCCTGCACATTACCCGCCAGTTAGAATATATCTTGATTTAGAGTGAGATTGTCGCAAATGTATGGAAGTCTTAGAGTCACTTTAAGAAGT
Organism: Agrotis segetum; assembly: GCA_036375495.1. Taxonomy (NCBI): domain Eukaryota; kingdom Metazoa; phylum Arthropoda; class Insecta; order Lepidoptera; family Noctuidae; genus Agrotis; species Agrotis segetum. The sequence goes on from JAQSVV010000031.1 coordinate 4,428,465, forward strand.
AATTTTTGAAACGAAGTTCCTTATCGCGCGTTGTGAAAGGGGGCTAGACGGAAAAAATTCTTACGAAAAGTTGTCACGACACTTTTTGGAACGAACTTTTAAAGGGTGCTAGAGCTCAAAGAGTGGAGCGGAGTGGAGTGGAGTGGAGTCGCGACGATTATTTTTGTTGAGTGTATACAGTAACTTCGTTCCATCGGGGTGTCCCTTGACACCTCTCAAGTTTTCTTTTTAATTTTGTGAACGCATATTCTTATGAGACTAGCTATTGCCAGCCGCTTCACCCGCTACAACTCGATAATTATCCCACGGGAATATAAAATCGGGATAAAAACTATCCTATGTGTTAATCCAGGTTATTAACTATCTGTATACAGAATTTTAGTCAAATCCGTTCAGTAGTTTTTGCGTGAAGGAGTAACAAACATACCAACATACACACTATCCTCACAAACTTTCGCATTTGTAATATTAGCAGGATTTCTTGGTCCTATAATTTCAAAGGCAGTTAAGTTCCCAAGGTGTTGGGCTTACTGGAGTCGCAAGACTTTTAAAAGGGCACGTAACTCGGTGCGGATACGCAGCTCACAACCTTTAAATAGAGCTTGGAAAAGAGACTATAAATCGGTTGTCTGTAAAGTCGGTTTACTGACGGTAGTTGAACGTGACAATGTCATAAGAAAATACTGCACTTACGTTGTTATAAACAAACAATTGACGCGCCGTTGCTATGGAACGCTAAAGAGCAAGGTAACGCCGCATGACGTCATCTTTTTTCGTGCCTGCAGCCGGCCATACAATTATAAGACGTAATCACGTCAAAAATTGATTTAGAAAATGGTATAAAGTTATGCATTTTTAGTTTTACTTATATCTCTTTCAGTATTTGACATTAATTTCAGCTAATTAATTTTTATTAATTTCAGCCCACAGATTCCTTAGAAAAAAGGTACCGACAGGCAGACAGACTGACGAAGAACAAAGTGATCTTGTAATGTTTCCGATATTTTTCTCTCGAGGTACGGAACCCAGATAAACTCAATAATTTACTACACACCTCTACCTTACCCCACAGGGATTGAAGCGTGGTGTTATGCTCACCACACGGGCAGAAGTAATCGTTAATCAGAGTGGGGCGACATTTTTCCCGACGTTGCAACGTGGGACCGAGTAGAATGTGCTTTTGGACGGTCCATTCCGAAAGGTCATAAATCAAATGGATTTTGGTCATGTATGCAATTTAACTTAAGTTTTATAACGATAGTATTAAAGATTATAATCAACTAGGAAGTGTATAAAATTATTCGTTGCAGAACTTGGGAAAAATCACTTTATCCACATTATTCGTAATTTTTCGACGTGAATGTCACTTTTTAAACAACTGCTCAAAAAAGGACTCACTGCTATTTAGGGTCCATATGATAATGATTCCGATAAAAATAGTGTCGTTTGAACAGCAACACAAGGAACAGCAAGAAAAAAAGTGCTGCTAGGTAAAACCTTGCTAAAACACTAACCGTGGTACTACAAAAACTCAGATTATGACGTTGAAATAAGGTCCGTTTTGCAGTCACACTTTTTTTAGACAAGTGTTCAACAGATGTTTAATTTTTGTAGTAAGGCTGTAAAAGGTTTAAAAAAAACACCTTCTTTGTCGAAAATGAAAAACAAGTAGAAAAGGAAAACCAACATTTCTATTGCAGTCCCATAGTTCAGTCAAGCATTTTTACCGACAGGATGGTGATTGATAGCCAGACGGCCAGTGGGTTTGCTCACCATCATCAGCCTATAATGTTCCTACTACTGGGACAGTGGCCTCCTCTCTGTGAGAGGGAGGGGACCATAATCCACCACGCGGGCCCAGTGCGGATCGGTGGATGTCACATGTCTTCGAATTTTTGGTTCTCAAACATGCCGGTTTCTCGTGAGTTCCTTCACCGTTTTGAGAGCAGTGGTGATAAATTACACAAAGTAATGAGATTGGCGGGGTTCGAAGCCATGACCTACAACTCGTAAGTCGGGACCGATACCACTGGGCCACCACTGCTCACTTGGAAGGACTTACTTGATGATATAAACACGATAAAATAAAGACTAAAAAATGCCTTTTTTAGTCTTTATTTTATCGTGTTTATATCATCAAGTAAGTGAAATGCTTTGTCTTTGACAAGTTTTTAGCGTGCCCGCTAAAAACTTGTCAAAGACAAAGCATTTTGCCACTTTTTTACTTATTTTCATTTTCTTAGATTGTATTTTCTAATAATTACCCAATAAAAAGCGTGTCTGAATTATCTACTCTATTTCCTGCAACACGTAAGTCGGGACCGATACCACTGGGCGTCTGGGCCCCCGTTGAATTGTCTTCTAAAATCTTACTTTCTAATTGCAATCCAGTCAGTCAGGACTGTAGGTTAGATGCTTACAGGTCTAAGTAGCAACACTTTCTCGTACCTACTTATTAACATTACAGGATAAGAAACCACATTTAAAAAGATACGGAACCACACGACCCCCTATTAATAAACCCTGCCCAGATTTACACGAAGTAACGATCACATCTGTCGCCCCTTGCATTGTCGCCATTCGCCCTCGTTGTTTCACCCCCGCAGTTTCACCCCCGCACATTCGCCCCAACACATCAGAATCACAAATTACAAACTATAGCTAATTTTGTGTGTAATTGTGATTCTTTTCGTTTGGGATGCAGGGATTGTGGGATTAACCATACAAATGGATAGGGGGCTAGTTTAATGAGAGGAACAAGTGGCTTTTACGTTGCTTTATGGGTTGTATTTTATTTAATTATAGGTATGTTGTTAAGGTTGTTGCTGTTGTTGTTGTTTATTTTAGTAATGGACTGTAGCATACCGTATGTTAGTATGGGACTGTTTTGATTTTTTTATAAATAATAAAATTTATTTGCCCAAAAATGTACAGATTGAATTATTATGGATGTACACTTTAAAACACCATACTAAATTCATATAATGAAACATCTGTGTATGAACTAGACATAAAATATCTGTATTTCAGACATCAGCGCTCTACCCCAGCACGCGTAGCATGGCGATTCTATCTCTATTCTACCAAGAAAAGACAAAGTTATTTCATCGATATTAATATACAAATATACTGTTTTTTTGCACAAATATATGACACCATTCGTACACTATTGAAGAATAGAACGTTTATTTTCTATATTTTTTACATTTATTTCTACGTTCTGTCATTTTGTCTATTCTTTCGTCGACAAAACCCCTTTCTACGGCGCCATGCTACGCCTGCTGGTTGTGGACGATACTCAGAGATACCTTCAACCTTTTCTCACAAATATTAATAATCCTTTCGTGCATGCAGCTGGCCATCGGATTATAAGACGTTATCACGTCAAAAACTCGTGACAATACAAATAAATAACCATCCGGGAAGTTTACGAACTCAGAGAAAATATCGGAATCTTCTCAATACTGTCAATCAAGACATTTTCGTACTGAATCCGAAACTAACTCGGTTTTCCTAGACACACAATTGACTCAATCCCTAACTTTTATTTGAATAATGATTCCTTTGAGTTCAGTTATTTTTGGGTCAAAACTTTCTGTTTGGCAGACTGTCAGTTTGTGAAGTGTCTAGATTTGTTTGTCTCTTTTTAAAGGGCGTTGAAATCTACATCTACACTAATATTATAAAGGGGAAAGAATTGAATTATTATGTGTATGTGTTAGTTTTGTAATGAATAAACCCAAAAACTACTGTGCCATTTTCAATTTTGTTTTCACCATGAAAAAACTACATTCACTTGCCTTGCACCACGAGGAGCTCGTGGCTAAATAATTACAGCCGCACATGCTGATCTTCCGAGTTTGCCGTGCTTGCCAAGGTTGGTCTGTGGTTGGGTGACCATCTGCCATAGCGAGTTTCTTCCGTGGCTCGGAAAGCACGTAAAGCCGTTGGTCCCGGCTGACATTTGTAGATCTTTGACAGTCGTTACTGTTGATTCTGGCTTTCAGGAGTTGCAGTGGTTGGAAATAGTGTGGTGGGTTTGTCCCAATAAAAAAAAAAGTCGTTACTGTAAGAAGCTGTAAAGCCTGACAACCAGTCTTACCATGGGATAACGTATTGCCCAATTACTGGGCTGTGGACGTCCGACAGGCAGTCACTCCATGTAAAATACTGATATCCAGCTGCATCTGGTTCGATTGGAAGCCGACCCCAATATAGTTGGGAAAAGGCTAGGCGGATGATGACTTGCCTGGCACCACGGATAAAAATTACTATAACTAATATTTATACGTAAACTAGTTTATAATTATCTCTAAATAATTATGTTTTTACGTCGTATAAAAAAGGATTAGCCTGAAGGAGAAATCCCAAATAAAATGTTATCAAAATGTCTATTGAAAATCTGTTTTGACCATATCTATATCAGTTATTATTCATATTCCTTCTCCGCCCATGCTGTAAAGTTGTGGAACTCACTTCCGCCTAGCATCCGTGACATAACTAATATTTCACTTTTTAAAACCAGATTAAAAGAGCATTATTTATCATCACAATTGTAATTTATTGATATGTAATATATGTATATATAATTATATATATTGCATTAGGTATTTATTTATATAACTGTACGTTTATGTATTAATATTTATTTATTATTATGTATGCATTCATATGTTATAGGTTAGGTTAGATTAAGTTAGCATCCACTTTTTGACGATTTGTATTCCTCCTCTCACACACTATAAGTCTACATTACTTTTTCATTTCTCCTTTCGCGGGTCTGCTGGCAGAAATTTCAATAGAAATAAGCAGTACCCTTGTACTGAATTCTATGTTGTAATTATCCTGTGCTGTATTTTGTGTGTACATAAACAGTTAAATAAATAAATAAATAAATATCTTTATATAGATACTAGTGTTTGCCCGCGGCTTCGCTTGCGTTATTTTAGAATTTGAGAAACAATACGGATCGTGTGGCGCCATCTGGAATATGAACGTAATTGTTTTCTCGGCAACAGCTCTCTTCTGTTATTCGGGATGTAAGATACCTTATATCCCTGTCTATACTCCTGACAACGTATATGCTAAATTTTGGGACGATCGATTCAGTAGGTAGTAATGCGTGAAAAGGTAAAAAACAAACATACTTGCATTTTTATTATTAGTTTAGATCAATAATGTTAAATCTAGGTACATAGTTTGCATAGGAAACGTCCTTATTTGAGCGACATTAATTTCAAAGAACCGTGTTTATTTTAAACATTAGACTATCATTTTTGGGTTGATTTACAGTATCGCTGCAAATTGAACGTACGATAGCATTGCTCTTCTGCCTTGCATTCCGCGTGATACCTAAAAAATAACTAACTATCTGACTCGATGAGTACAACTTGTCGTCGTTTAAAACATAATCTATGCACTGGTTTGAACACCAATTCAAAACATAAATAAACACAATTTTTTCTAATCTTTAAAATTCCACACCTCGAAACAATTACAATTTTAAAAAATATCCAACTTACTACCTACAATTTAAATCAGTGTAGATTTATATCCTAGAAAACTATAGAAAAAAAAATAGTAATAATTTAAAATCGCGAATAATATTGAAATAAAAGTATGCACATTTTTTTTTAATTATTTGAAACTCTCAGGACAAATATAAGAAAATTCAAAAAGTGAAAAAAAGAAACAGCGAGACTTGATCCAGAGACCCCTTGCACGAAAGTCAAGCAGGATACCATCCAGACTGGCTAGCACGCTGACAGTGTTTTCAAATAGCGGTTCTTATACAAATGTCATTAATGACTGAAAATCAACATATTATAAAATTGCTAATCCCCCAAAGGGAATAGCGTAGTTATACATATCCTACTAATAGAAGAGCAGTTTAAGGAATATTTGGGGAAGAATTGACTAAATAATATCCAGTGGTTTAGCTTCCAACTAAAAACAAACAGATAAAAACAACAAAATTTAAAATTGCTTATCTCCCAGGAAAAATAGCGTAATGATACATAGCCTATCAACAGAAGCATATTATTAGGAATATTTGAGGAAAATTTGATCGACAACTTTACAGTAGTTTAAGAGATAGATCAAATCGAAAAAACATAAAAAATTTCGAAAGAAAAAAAAAGTTGATTTGGCATCAGAATCGATCCCTTATCTCGAAAAAAATACAAAAAGAAAAAAATATTCAATGTACAGGAATAACAGCTCTACGATTTTATTTTAAGTAAAGAAAGAAGATATTTTAGGTTTCCTATTAATAACTTGTAACAAGCTGATTTCTATTTATAAAGAAAGGTCAAAGAGACCTGAATTTATCGAATCATATTTTTTGTTTAATGGATTTTCTATTAGTCTTCCAACACGTAAAAAATATTGGTAGGTACTGATGGGAATGTAATAGTTGATCTTAATGTAAGGTGCATTAAAAATAGTTGTTCAGACGGGAATTAATACCTTTTTTATTTGGATGGTGGTAAAATTATCGAATGAGTCCTCTCTCGCTCTGGGTAGAGACTATCAGACTTGACATGAATGGGTCTATTTTCCGGTCGAATTTCTTGACGCTTCTCTAGCCATGTGACGGGATAATAATTGCATCGCTTACAAAAAAATATGAGTAAAAAATCTAGTCGAATTATCATGTACTGTTGACTGCTACAGAAACATCATCCCTCAAAGAGCGTCAGCATACTGACGGGGCCCCCCTCTCATAGGGCCAACGCCTGCCTGGATCGCGGGATTATTTCCTTACCGTGACCCTGAAACATAAAGGGCTATTGAAGGACACCGTGGATTTTAGTCAGTAAAAGTCTGACAGTTCCTCCCGTCTTGCCCGGGGTGGGAGAACTCATTTGATGATTTTACCACGTTAAAAAAAAAAACTCTGTCGGATAAAGTTTCTCGCACGATCGATCCCTCTAATTTGATCTTTCTCTACCTCTCCATCGATTTATAATTACCTAAAGGTCTTTTGGAAAAGAACAAGATATAGTATGTTATTTGCTCAAATCAATGTAAACAAGATACTTATAGTGAACAAAGTCTCTCAAAGCCCCTTAGCCAAAAATATACGTAGGTACTTAAGTGATAATTAAATCACTTAAGTTAAGAGCACCTTATATTCGCCCACTCAAACAAATATTCTAAAAAGCTGTGAGATTAATTATGATTGCAACTTTATGGAAAAACCTTATTTTTATTAAAAGCTATTATTCGCAACTGTCCTGTTGTCGGACTGTAATGTAAGTATAATTTCACGATTGAGCTGAAATTTTACACGCGTATTTATATCGCGTTACGTATAGGGTGACAGGCAATAAGTGTACGATACTTAAACACGTGATTGTGCTCATGTTAACAAACAATTTTTGAAGTGAAAACTTCTTTAGCGGCGTTGTACACTTTTTCTGTAATGGGTAAAAAATTTAAAACTCGCGTCAGGGTCACGTGACCAAAACTCGCGTCAGGGTCACGTGACCCTGATCGAAAATGAGTAAGACGTCATTCAAATTAAAAATAAAACATAGTAACAAAAAAGTTTTCACTTCTACCGGCACTCCTGGAGTGCAACCTTTTTTTTATACGGGAGCAAAGCTGAAATCGTGAAACAAATATAAGCTGTTCAGTACATTATGCAAACACAAAAGTAATGAGCAGCTGATTTTATTTTCGATATTTTCAGGTTTGTTCCCATTGTAAAAGTTGTTGATTATCATGAGCACAATCACGTGTTTAAGTATCGTACACTAATTACCAGTCATCCTATATAGCTGATCTGATGATGGAGCTGGAAGGTGGCCATTAGGACTCTGTAATGAAACGACTCAACACCGTGAAGTTTCGACTTGTTTGAATTGTATTGTCGATCACTTTGTCTGAAACCTTTAGAGTAGTTCTATTTATAACACACAAATCGGACCGAAAAATTCGAAGTAATCGGTAACAAACATTCAAAATTATCGGCGGAATACATCACCTCATCTTTTTTGAAATCCGTTAAGTATTCGTCAATTAACACTTATTGACAAAAAAATGCTTCATGCTATTAAAGATACATTTGGTAGAGTGGCCCTGCAACTCAAAATGCAATAGAAGAAACAGGATGAATTTAGTCCACGAGTCCGACAATTCCTTCCAACGGAGGACTTAGAATAAAACATTTACAGCCTTACTATAAAAACTTAAGCATCTGTTGAACACTGTCTTGTCTAAAAAAAAGTGTGACTGAAGTACGGACCTTATTTCATTAATTTGATTAGACAAGTGTTCAACAGGCGTTCAAAAGTTTTAGTTTTTGGTACGACGGTTATTGATTTTTAACCCTAAAAAAAGGATATTTACACTTGTATTTCAGATTCTGTCAAAAGTGTCAACAAATACCTTTTCACCCCTTGCGAGTTAACGCCAAATTAACCGTGTCCCGAATAAATCTACCTCGTTACGGAAACTCTGCTCCATTGACCGATACAATTGGACTAATCTAATCCTCTAATCAATTAACAGCCGCACTTTGGATCTGGTCCAACTGGACCCATGGTTAAAATGATGGCTGATTTACTAGCTAGATGAAATGACTTGATTTGTAGGCTTTGAGATACTTGTCTGGTATTATTTGGCTTTGTAATCTTTGGAAGGGTAAATTGTGCTGGATTTTGGTAGGGTTTTTATTATTATATTTGCCTGAGCCACTAGCGTGGGTTTATTTTTTTAAATCTATCTACCTATATTTTTTTCCCACGTTGCTATACACCCACTTTTCTTGTTTGTGTGTGTGTTTGTCGTTTCTGTTGGATTTTTGCATCTCAATTTTGAGGCACTTCCCGATAAGCTAGCAGGCTGAAATTTTACAAGCACTCTAAGTTCTAATGACAATACATGACTAGCTAACAAACGTCATCACAAATCCAATATGGCGGCCTTCCCAAGATGACGGGCTGGCTGCTTGAAATCCACCCCTATGATATGGGTATCAAATGAAAGGGTTTGCTGTCAGGAATACGACAAAAAATAGTCACAATCTTTTGTTTCCTTCTTCCAAAAGATGAAATTTTTTGTTCTTCGAAAATCTTAACACCTCTGTGTCTACTTGTGTAAGTACAATATTTCATCCGATTTCGGTCGTCCATCTCACAGTTCATACAATTCTCCATTTCACATGATCCTTACTAAATATGTAGGTAGACTATCCAGGGGTTCCCAAACTCTGCGTCGCGACGCAGTGGTGCGTCGAAGAGAGTACAGTAGCCCTATAGCCAAAAGCAAGCTACAATCGCTAACGTTTAGCAGTCGCTAATACATTTTGAACTTTATACTCCATTGCATAAAGATGAAAATCTATCAAAGATTACAGATCGTTTTCGTTTATATCTTTCGCTATCGATCAGCAGTCTTTACTAGATTTTAAACTTTATGCGATGGGGTATAAAGTTGAAAATGTATTAGCGACGCTTGCCGTTTGGATACAGGCTCATGAAAAAGTTTGGAAAACCCTGGACTATTCTATGTATACTATCTATACATATAACTTACAACATAGAATAGCATACTACCATCGAATTCTTTCATTTAGCCGCATTGAGTGGCATGTTTGTCTGTCCCCTGGGCATTCAGTCTAGGCCAACCGAACATGGTCTTTATTAACACGAACCGTGTGAGAATTTAGTTTGTTTTGCTGTGAACTGCTTTTAGTTAGTGAAACGTATGATGTCCCATCCCAAGAGCCCGGGGTAAAATAATGGGAGTTTTGGCCCGTATAGTCAAATTTTATTCAAAATATTCTTCGTCGTCATCGAAAGTCAGTTCTACTGTTACCGCCTTCACTGCGTGGAGGTACTCCCAGCTTAATTATGTTATTATCGGACTACAAGACGTACGGCAATGCGCCATCGATATATGGTGGACATCCCTCCGGTGCGTACAAAGCGTTTTGCCAATACCTTTATTGTTCGCACAGCTAAGGAGTGGAGTTCCCTGCCGCCGTATGTATTTCCCGACAGCTATAACCTTGGGGTCTTCAAGTCAAGAGTTAACAGGTTACTTCTAGGCAAGCGTGCTTCACCGTCGACCACATCTTCGCTTACCATCAGGCGAGAAAGTGGTCAAACGCGAACCTATCATTAAAAAAAAAAAAAAAATGTATAATTAGACAGTGAAATTAGTGATAGCTTTGATTTCTTTGATTTCCACAGATGTTCCAGATCTTCAATTTTTATAGGTCAACAGATAGTGCTCATTAAGTTGAACAACAGACTGTTGCTAAGACGTCATTCCTATACAACGTGTAACGTTAATAGCGCAAACAATGATTTTTCATACTGATGGGCCCGATCAATTTCTGATTTTGTATGAAAAAGCAATTTTTTTTTGCGAATTTATTAAATACTATTTATTTTAAATACTTTTTAATTATGAGTAGATCTTCCATCAGAACTAAAAAACTCCAACATTCCTCCAAATCCATCCTCACCAAAAAAAAAAACAAACTATAAACAAAATTCCAAAAACAAACTGACACCGTTACCGAACGAAAACCCATCTGTCAATAGAGCTAATCAAATCCTAGTTCGGTACACATTCGTATAGCACGCGGACAGTGACATCTATCGCGAGTGACGTGAACACATCAGGTGCGCGTGTGTTCTTGTGCCGTGGACCGTGTCACACGTTTCGACAGGCTGTCGGGAAGCTGCTATGTGTTCAATATATCACTACTATGTTTATGTGAGCCTGGTACTAATGTTAACGGTTCATTAGATTTGTGGAGCAGTGGCTAATGATGAATCCCTGGTAGATTTTAACCAATGTTGATGTTTTTGGTTAAAATTTCGTCCTTTTATTTGTCGACTAGTATTTGCCCGCGGCTTCGCTTGCGTTAATTTCGATTCTGAGAAACAATGCCGATCGTGTAAGTGGCGCCATCTGCACTGATTTTTTTTAAGTAACAGAAAGATTTGATTTGCTTTTGAAACGATAACATTCCTACACCTCAAACAATAAGGGTGACTTTCACCAAAAGTTAAACATGTTTAAAATTTTATTTAGTGTCAAAATTCAATAGAATTTTTACATTAAATAAAAGCACAAGTACTAATAGCACAAGTACTAATTATGACCGTACAAGGAAGTCAGACTTACCGAGAAAATTAAAATTCAATAGAATTTTGACATTAAATAAAATTTTAAACATGTTTAACTTTTGGTGAAAGTTGCCCTGAATTACAGTTTAAAAAATATCCAACTTACCAACCAGGTATAATGTTCTCGGCAAGTCTGAATTCCTTGTACGGTCATAATTAGTACTTGTGCTGCATTACTGGCCCCAATTTGCAAAGCAAAGGAGAACAAGGTTAGGTAATGCAAGGAACTTACCGAGCTATGATATTGAAAGACTTAAAAAAGCCTTAGGCTGCTTTTCCACCAGAGATGTGCTATGCTACGTTGCTACGGATACGTTTTTTATCCACCAATCACATTAATTTGTTAACATAGCACAGCACTGGTGGAAACGGTTTCAGCTACGATATGTTTTTTTATATGTAAGTATACGTGCTATAGCTGCGTGCTGTGGCTGTGTGCTATGGCTGCGTGCTATGGCTGCGTGCTATGGATGCGTGCTATGGATGCGTGCTACGGATGCGTGCTAGGGATGCGTGCAGCACGCATCCTTACATTAAAAAAACACATCTTAGCAGAATCCGTTTCCACCAGTGCTGTGCTATGTAAACAAATGAATGTGATTGGTGGATATCAAACGTATGCGTAGCAACGTAGCATAGCGCATCTCTGGTGGAAAAGCAGCCTCATTCTTGACCAGTGGGACAACAATCGCTTTTTTAATGGTAGAAGAAGGAAGGTGAAGAACTCAGGAAGATTTCTAAATATGTGGCGTACGCCTATAGAGATAAAGTCCATAATTAAGGATAAGCCGTACAAATACAATATGGGTCTATTGATGTATAAACCATTACATATACTTCGAAATGCATACTACGTCATCAAATGGCATTCGTAGATCTTTGACAGTCACAAGAGAGAGGTGGCATTTATACACCCCATTTGTGCCATGCTTCCCTAAGTTGCTCACATCCTCCTACTTGTACCCGCGATCTTCTGGAAATTATCCACCCACAGCGCGTTTGGTCTGCCAATACTTCTTCCACTGCATCTCGATAACCATTCAGTGAGATCTCTATTCCACCTGCTACGTCTTGCCAAGGGTCCTGCCAACCTCCACTTCGATACTGGGAAGTATCAAGAAAAAACATTATCTGGGTGACCTAAGAAGGAGCCTTCTTAGGCCTCGTCTTTGCTTCTCTGCTTGATCGAGGCTTAAGGGAACGTTTAAGGGAACAGTGTATAAAACGGGGATGCGGGGTATGATGGGAAATCACACACTTAAGGCAAACTTAACACGATACTAACGCAGCGCAAGCGCCAACATACAGGACGCCATTTGTTAATAGCCGCTTGTAAATGACGTCCTGATGGAGCTTGCGCTACGTTAGTGTTTTTGTTAAGTTGGCTTTAAGAGTTTGATTTCCTATCATACCCCGCGTCCCCGTCTTAGGCCCAACGCTGCGTTACGCGGATGCACGCGCGGTTCTATACAAAAGTGCTCCGTCGCGGGTCCACGCGCGTGTCTCCGCGCGGCGACCCGGACGGGACCACGCGCGGGGCCACGCGCGGAGCCACGGACGGGGCCACGCGCGGGACCACGGACGTGGACCCGCGACGGTTGCCCGTCGCGGGGACCCGTTTAACGCAGCGTCGGGCCTTAAACACTGTTCCGGGTTCTGCCTTACCACAAAAAAAATAAACAACTGTTGTACGCGTGCCTAAAAAAGTGTAACAGCAAAACGACCCTTATAATTATCAACGAGAAATGCTATTTTGAAATGAACAGTTCTTTTGAACAAAGTGTTCAACAAATGTTTATCTTCTTTGTGGTACCACGGCTAAAATTTTAAATCGAACAAAGAAATCATGAAACTTATAACAAATACGAGTACACATGAAGTTAACAACCAGAATTAACTATTAATTAGTAGATACTATTTACTCGAGTCTCCAAGTCAAATCCCAAGTATTTACTCCGGCTAAGTTACATCAACTCAAAGCGAACTACTTTGACGGTACTTAAAACTTACTTATGACTCTAACTTGTGTTATGTAACACAGTACATAGGTATTTAATACAAGTTAAACAGTTCTCTGGAAACTTAATTAGGACCTCTATAGGAACGTGTTAAACTTTGCTCTAAACTGACGTTGCTGAGTGAAAATATTTAAAAGAAAAGACGAGAAAACAAGCCCAGTAGTTTAGAATTCACTCATTCACACTCACAGTCCTTAGTCCAAGGGGTCCCGACTGTGAGTGTAAATGAGTGAATTCCAAACTACTGGGCTTGTTTCTTTCATTTTAGTTTTTTTACGCAGTCGGGTTTTTTGTTTTTTTAAATATTTATTTTATTTTACTATTTTTAGTTTTTGTTAGCATTTATCAGTCCAAATTAAATTGAAACATGTAAATTATATATATTTTGGTAAACCTTATTTAAAATCCTTTAATTTGATACCCCACTTGATAGAATGAGAGAGATTTAAAAAAAAAATTTTCGTTCGGAACCCTTTGCATGTGAGTTCGACTCGCACTTGGCCAGTTTTATGTACCCAGTGACACTCTCACGTTTAAGATGAATCTAACGATACCTCTCAAGTTAAAATCCATCAAGCCGTTTAGGCTGCGAGCAACAGAAAGAAATATACATACATACATACCCTCGAAAAACATAACCCTCCTGGCGCAGTCGGGTAAAAATAATGTCTACTGCTGTCTCGATCTAGTAGTTGCTGGAAAAGAACCACTGCCACTATTGTACAAAGGCCGTCTTTAATCCACCATTCCGAACGACACTCGTCCACTTGCATCTATTATTAGTTACCCGCGACTCTCACGATGTCGTTGGTCCACCTCATCATCACCATCATCATCATCAGCCGGAGGACGTCCACTGCTGAACATAGGCCTCCCCTTTATACCGCCACGCCGAACGACAATTCGCCACTTGCATCCATTGGCTGCCCGCGACTATCACGACGTCATCGGTTCACCTAGTGGGAGGCCTGCCTACGCTGCGTTTTCCGGTCCGTGGTCGCCACTCGAGAACTTTTCTTCCGCATCGTTGGTCCACCTAGGGGCCTAAATTAGTACCTTCTAAAACTTTTCTTCCCCTTAGAAATACGTAATCGCTCAATTTACAATATTCAGCATAACTTCAGATCAAAGAAATAGGCAGATAGAACGCTCAGAACACGCGAGTGTCTCCACCAAAGTTAATACAAAATCAAATATAATTATGTACCATCGACAAAGTTGAATCATGACCCATTTTGACAAATAATCGTTTGAATCCGTCAAATTGACAAAGATCATAGTCGTTACTATGGATATATGCATGTTAACGCGAATGTGGACCTAATTGTATTTGAATGTCTGTAGGAAAATAAGCTTATGGTGGGTCATAATTCCACTTTGTCGATTGTACATTCCATAATGTTTTCTTTGTTTTTGAGAACAACTTTTACGATGGTTATAGACACGTACGAGACTGCATATTTTTGCAAAAAACAACGACGACGCGCAGCTTGGTACGACGCGTAGCTTGGTACTGTAGGTGTTCGATGTTGATTTTGTATTAACTTTGGTGGACCCACTCGCGTGTTATGAGCGTTCTATCTGCCTATTTCTTTGATCTGAGAGCATAAAATAAAGCTGATCACAACGTAGTCACCTAACTACAATAATGACTTGTCGATCCTACACGCCTTGACGAACAAATGACTTTTCGTACAAACTACCAGTGCATCGCACCTAATGACATGTCGCAGACTTGTTTGTCGAAGTAATGATAGTAGTTGTTGTTCATTTTAGTGCCGGTAAAGTTCAGTTAAACCGGTACGGACAAATTGCAGATGCTGTTCCGGAGACCAAACTCTGACAGTTGTGCTTAGGCACTAACACGAGAGTGCAAGTAAATATTTCGCCAATACTTTGATTTAAAAATAAAAAATCTAAAAACTCATGTTTTTAAATTTCCTAAAAATAAGAAAATAACCATAATAAAAAACTTTTTCTAAAAAAAATGTGACCGCCTTCAAAAACAACCACAAAAAAGGGTAAAATAACATACAAAACTTTTCTTTCGGAAGTCGGTGACTTTTTTTTATTAATTTCATTGTCTTTTTTGCCACCGACTTCCGAAAGAAAAGTTTTGTATGTTATTTTACCCTTTTTTGTGGTTGTTTTTGAAGGCGGTCACATTTTTTTTAGAAAAAGTTTTTATTTTACTCTTTTTAGTTTAAATATTCAACCAAAATTCTTGTCAAATACATAATTTTCTTACATGTCCACTAGAATTTCGTAATCCGTAGCACCGGTAATAACATCGTTAACATCTCTAACATTCATTCTATCTCAAAAACTGCTGAACCGATTTTGATGAAATTTGCAGTATTCCCTAAGTTGAACGATACCTAGTACAACAAAAAAAGAATTACTTAAATCGGACTTGTAGTTCCGGAGATATGCGAACACGAACATAATTTTCTTACTTGAGGAGTTGTACCTTCCATCATCAGCTCAGCTACATGAGATGATGATTTCTATACGCAAGTACTTGAATTACTTCATAAGATTTGCGAAAAACTATGTGTCAGCTAATAAAAATTGAGGGTTGCCCTCGATTTCTCCAAGATCCAATCATCAGATCCTAAAATGGTGACAATGGGACCACACGGGAAGCACCAGCTTTCGATTGAAAAAAGAATTATGAAAATCGGTTCACCCAGTCGCAAGTTATGAGGTAACAAACATAAAAAAAAAAAAAAAAAAAAAAAAAAAAAAAAAATACAGTCGAATTGATAACCTCCTCCTTTTTTTGAAGTCGGTTAAAAAGAGGGGCCACTCAAAACGTAGGCGCGTATGTAATTTATGGGATTATTTATGGGATATATTTAAATGACGTGTATTAGATCGTGGGTGTAACTTGCAAGGATACACCCCCACGTTTTGAGTGGCCCCTCTCTCAGCCCCGTAGGGTTATTTTCTTATTTTAAAGAAATCTAAAAATGCGGGTTTTTAGATTTTTTAAATCTATTATTTTATTTTACTCTCATTATATAAAAAAACTTTATCGTAAAGTTACAAAAATAAACACGCATACACTAACACCTAGACTCAGAACAACAATTTTTAGGTCGTCTAAACAGTTGTTCCGTGCGAAGATCGAAGCGGCGACACGTTGCGCAGCACTCAGCCATGTCTGTCAAGTGAGTATCATAGAACACATTTTATTTTCAAACTGTACAGAAACCAGCACATCAACCTTCCTCAACCTGTGCGTACTGGAAGGTTAATGTTCGATTGGTAAAGGGCTTTGTGCCTTTTGTACCAGTTCCTTATCCGCCATTTTGATTTTTTTTCAAAACGGCATACACGAATGAAACTATGATAAATCTATAGATCACGTCAATACAAACATAAAAAAGGGGTAAAACCTCGTAAACCGTCACGTTTCCTAATTATGAGCTGTAAAAAATCAATTTCAAATGCTTTTAGATAGGATTAACTAATATTCAATTAGTCTTATTGTAGAGGTATTCTTTTTCATCAATAAACATGAAAATATTAAAAAAATAAGAAAAAATATGTCACGTCTTGTACATGTTTGACAGCTCATAACTTGGAAACGTACACGGTTTACGAGGTTTTGTCCTTGACATTTTATGTCTGTATTGATGTGATCTATCGATTTATCAATGTGTCATTGGTGCAGGCCGTTTAAAAAAAAAATGGCGGATGGCACCTGGTACACGGCCCATACAAAAAAAGTTCAAACCCCTTTGATAAATTCGGGTTGGTTGATCTGCGAGCGTCTGTACATGTGTGAAGCCAGAACAAGTCACTAGTTTATCAATAAACAAATACCAAATAAACTTCAGTCCCAATCTGAACACATTACAACTTGTATTTCACTTGGTGTCGTACATTATTCAAAACTAAGACAGAGCGACCAAAACTGTTCAACAATGAAACGAATAGTTATTAGTTGTTGAACATTTAATAGAAAACAATCCAAACGTGAAACCTTCGATTATTTACGAGCTGTGTATACGTTTTCAGGAACCACTCTTTGTTGGGAGTTACACTTGGTTTTGAATTATTTAAAACTAGCTGTTGCCAGCGGCTTCACCCGCTACAACTCGAAAATTATCCCACGGGAACATAAAATCGGGATAAAAACTATCCTATATGTTAATCCAGGTTATAATCTATCTGTGTACCAAATTTTAGCCAAATCCGTTCAGTGATTTTTGCGTGAAAGAGTAACAAACATCCATACAGCCATACTTACAAACTTTCGCCTTTGTAATAGTAGTAGTTATTTAAATTGTTTGTCTAAAACTAACCTCGACGACGGAGCCCTGCTGAGCGGGGCTTCTATTTCGTGTCTGCAGGGTTTAAAAGAACCTTATAATATTTAAATCAAACCATTCAAACCACCAGTCAAACCACCACCAACGAAAATAATAACGTGTCAGGGTGAAAGGAGCCCCAGAGTATATATAATTGAACCCAATACATAGGTACCTAAAACCTACATACATTTCTTCCCGAAGTCACGAAATGCCTAGTACCTACTACATTCGACAAACTGTATGCTGCACTGTGTTGTGCCTCCATACTCCATACTCCTCTTCGGTCGCCGCCTGGCCATCAAAGCTTTGCTCATTTCCTGTGTGAGGAAACGGGATGCGAGGCACTTCCCCAAGGTCGACGCTTAGTGAATTTCGAGACCATAGAGCAACATTTTGTTTGAAGATGTGACATTAGTATTAGTGCAGTACCAAAATATATTGTGTAGTAAAGTTGAACACTAGCGTCTTACGCATCTAGCAACGCTTGCGCCAATCATGACGAATGTACGTTTTTCCTTGCAATTTGACTGTTTGTCCTTATTTAAAATTCTGTTGAGTCCCTACCTACTTATTTGATGTGACTTTAAGAAACGTGCGTTAAAAACATAAAATAATTTCAAGTACTGCAGATACTGTGTGTACCTGTGTAAAATACATACAATAAATGTTATAAAAATAAGTTTATTTACTTACAGAGGTTAAGATTTCTGTACAAGATTTCTGTATTTTATTTACAGCGTAATTGAAATCGTTTACGTTTACGTACATACGTTTCGTCCAAAATGAAAAGGTAGTCTAGGGTACCTACGAACGACTTACTAATTTTTTCATCAATTAAACGTCTAAGTTCCAGATTATTTTGCGTCACTCAAAGGTGAAAAGTCATGCTAGGACTTCTGACGTTAGTGGTGTCAAATGGGGATAAGTATACGTTTGTATTTTGCCATAATATCCTACTAATCCTACTTATATTATAAATGCGAAAGTTTGTGAGGATGTATGTATGTGTATGTAAGTATGTTAGTTACTCTGACACGCGAAAACTACCGAATGGATTTGGCAAAAGTTTGGTACACAGATAGTTTATAACCTGGATAACACATTCGATAGTTTTTATCCCGATTTTATGTTCCCGTGAGATAATTTTCGAGTTGTAGCGGGTAAAGCCGTTGGTAGCAGCTAGTTACCTATAAAATTCACAATAAATCATTAAAGAACCGTCTGCAATCTGTTGATCTTTGTCGCAATCCCATCTATTTGGATGAAATATTTTCTTGGCATCCTTCGTGCTTAGTGGCCAGTTTGTTGAGCGATTCGCTGTTCGAAATTAATTCTTGCTCGCGCATGCCACATACATGGATAGATGGATGGTGGGTCCATTTTAATTACAAATCTGAAAATAAGTAAACCTTTCTGTCTGTCTGTCTGTTTGATATTGAATGATCAACTAATTGACAAAGTACTTTTGTTTTAGAAAAAATACTTTATTTTAATAAAAAATACATTGTTTAGTTACGAAATCCACGCAAACGAAGTCGCGGGCACAGTTAGTCTATAATAATAATACAGCCTTAGCATGAAGAGCGGTGACCGAGAAACAGACCGCATGGACAACTATTACAAGGAAATTCAATTCGCGAGCAATATTCCAACATGGCTGAGCATTGCAGGCGTCTGCACGAACAGCTTATACCACTTGCATTACTGATGACGACACGTGTTATTAGGTTCTAGTTCTAATGCTGATAGGCAGATAACTGTGTGTAGAACGTGTAACAACTGTTTTTGCCGACCGTGTATTGTTTTTTCTTGCGCAGGTCAAACTGTGGTAAGGCTGCATTTCTAGGTAACAGAGATGTGCGAGGATTTTTTTGTAAAGTAAAGTAAAAATGTAATAGAATCGCTTCATTTACCTCGCCTCGGTCAGCACAGCTCTGGTGGAAACGACTCAGCGGAGCCAGATTTTTGCGCGCATACAAAACCAGTGAGGGATGTGTGCAAGGGATGTGTACGAGGAATGTGGGAGTAAGATGTGTTGCGAGGGATGTGTTGTGTTTCCACTCCCACTACACCGCACCTTCGTCGCCACATTGCACAGCTTCGCAACGCATCCTCACACTACACATTAATGCGCATTTTCACAGCTCCGCTACACATCCTCGTAGGCACATTCTTATCGCACAGCTTTGGTGGAAACGCCCACACATTTTCACAGCACAGCCAGAGATCGTCGCACGACACATTTCCATCGTATATCTCTGGTAGAAACGCAGCTTGTGCGTGTGGTAGGCCCATTAGACTTCTTTACACAATGACATGTGGACGATTTCACACTTGGATGTATGTGACCATATTTCCAATTTCTACATTGCTTCACGCCTTCTGTGATCCAGTCTCCAAGCCAGTGTAGCAGAGGTTTTACGACTTAATCCCTAATACGAAATTATTTGGATTACGAGATACGGTTGAGAGCACACTTAAAACTTATTGATGAGGCCCGAAGAGTGTTTATTGGCCAATCAAGGCGCGAACCGATTTAGAGGCTATTACGTATTTTCTTACAGCAATGAGAGGCTATAAATGTTATTTATATTATGAGGCTTATCAGATAACGAGGTACCAAAATAAAATTGAGGAAATACTGTTTGTTATATTGCAAATCGGGCTCTGTAGATAATACTTCGGGGCAGATGGGAATAGACCATTTGGTGTATTCCCATTTGTCCCCACTGGCTTTGTCATCACTAGTGACAAATGGGAAAAATCCTGACTGTCCCCCCAAAAATTCCCATTTGTTGCCACCATTAAGTACTTGACGAAACTCTACTTCGAAACAACTCTAGTGTTTGGTGTGTCCACGTGTAATGCCAAAAGCGCAAAACCTCTCGTGGGGTAACTCAGCCCATGTTACTGAACAAGTCTTGTTCTAAGAAAAAAATCTGGTTTTGCATACAGATGACCAATTTTTTTTGCGAATTTTCAAAAGTCTTAGAACAAAAATTGTTCAGTAACATAGGCTGAGTTACCCCGCGAGAGGTTTTGCGCTTATGTCGTTACACGTTGTATTATGATCGTAATGACCATTACGGCGAATTATGTCTTAATCCCAATACATCATTAATGGAGCCACGTAGTACATGCTATACGTTGAAATGTAGATGACATCACACACGCAAGTATGCACATTGTGTTAGTGTCAGTTGAAGTGAGATCCCTTGTTATAGGCAGTGGTCCTACAGCCGGCGAGAAAACGACTAACTATCGGCGATTTTCTTTCTCAAGAAACGCACAATAAATGTACATTCCGTGTAAACGAAAGAGATGCATGTATTAATAGTTGCTGTCTGACTGTTCACACTGCCGGCGACGACTCGCTTTTTTAGTTTTTTCGCTGAGCGACGAGCTAAAAAATATAATCTCGCTCAGCGATAATCGTTCTGTGATGCTCGCGATCAGGTTTGCACAGGCCTGAGCGACTGCGCGCGAGTGGCGCGTGTAATCGCTCGTCGCACTTGCACACTTGCTTTTAGTCCCGCGACAAAACTATCGAAACCACTCGCTTCCCGCTGATCGCCAACTCTTTTATAGTTTCTAGTTCTACTCGTTTCTCCTTCATCGTCGGCGATCGGACCACAGCCATAGTCGCGTCATGTTGCGGTGTTTGTAGGTCATGTGATGATGAGGTTAGTACCTCTGAAGGAGGTAACATCTAACAATAAATCCTACTAATGTAATAAACGTAAAAGTTTGTTTGGAAGGACGTTTTTTACTCTCTCCTCTGAACGGATTGGGATGAAATATGGTACACAGATAGTTTATAATCAAAATTAACACATAGGATAGTTTTTATCCCGATTTTATGATCCCGTGGGATAATTTTTAACCGACTTCAAAAAAAGGTTTTTTATGTATTTTCCCCGATTTCGCAAAGACGCCTGTACCGATTTGGATTTTTTTTCTTTTGTTTGAAAGGGTGTATACCAAGGGCCACCTTCAAATTTTATAGGCACATAGTACCATTTTCATATATTTTCTAAAGCTGTTCAAGTATTTGCATCTGATAATCATTATCTCAGGTGGATAAGCTGATGATGGAAGATACAACTCCTCTAGTAAGGAGTCGGCATCGACTGATTTAGTAAATTATGTCTGTGTTCGCATATCTCCGGGACTACAAGTCCGATTTAAGTAATTATTTTTATGTTGTACTAAGTATCGTTCAACTTAGGGAATACTGCAAGTTTCATCAAAATCAGTTCAGTAGTTTTTGAGATAGGGAAGGAATGAAAGAGATGTTAACGATGTTATTACCGGTGCTACGGATGACAAAATTCTAATAGTTACTTATTAAAATACATCATTTTCTTACATGTGGTAAGAAAATGATATATTTGGTAAGTAAGTACAATGAAATATCGCGCATTGTACACGATCTTAGAAGCGGCAAAGTTATTTAAAAGTAATTAATACAGTGATTTCAAACTACTATGTACTTATGTTACCACTTAGTTACGATGCCGTAAATAAAAACTACTTGAATCGATAACATATGACCACCTGGGACGCTTCCCCACTCCTACTATGAAAGCAGAAAATAAAATGTAAAAATAATAATACTAGGGCGACATTATTTGCTAGGACATGTCTACGAGCTTCTTGTACCAGTCCTGATTATATTTGTCGTGTGTGGAGTATGCCCAGAGGCGTAGCTACCGCTGTATCAGCCGCATCATTACCTATACGGGGTCTCCAAGTGTCAAGTGCCCCCGCCGATTGGAATAAAAATAAAAAATCGGTTGTCTGTAAAGTCGGTTTACTGACGATGGTTGAACGTGACAACGTCATAAGAAAATACTTTACTTACGTTGCTATAAACAAACAATTGACACGCCGTTGCTACGGAACGCTACAGAGCGAGGTAACGCCTCATGACGTCATCTTTTTTCGTGCGTGCAGCCGGCAATCGAATTATAAGACGTTATCACGTACATTTATTTACCTATACTACACGTATAAATTACTACCTGTTGCCAGCGGCTTCAGCAGCTACAACTCGAAAATTATCCCACGGGAACATAAAATCGGGATAAAAACTATCCTATGTGTTAATCCAGGTTATAAACTATCTGTGTACCAAATTTTAGCCAATGTTGTTCAGTGATTTTTGCATGAAAGAGTAAGAAACATACCCACATACACATACATACATCCTCACAAACTTTCGCATTTATAATATTAGTAGGATTATGACGCAATTAGGTGTACATTAGCATATCAACAAAATATAGAGACGTAGAATAATTTATATAAACAGCATTTTCTGCTATTCCTTCTATTCATAAATAATATATACCTAACTCAAAGCAGTGTTGGGCATAATCAATTAATTTGTCAATTGTCTTGTTAATTGACTAAAAAAGTAATTGCAATTAAATTAATTACAATTCAATTTAATTGCAATTAAACTTTAATTGCACCTTTCAATTAAATTAATTTGATTAACGTATGTCAATTGTAACTCGCAATTAAAATAATTGCAATTAACTTTTTTAGTTTTTTTTTGAAACAATTAAAACTAACAATTTACTTTATGTATTAAAACGAAATTAGTCTATTCTGTCTTTTATTTGTTGACAACATGTGTATTACTACAGGAATAGGTGGGGGTGGGGGGGTACTATGATGACTGATTATGACAGTCCGAGAGTCTGACGGAGTCTGACAGTTTATCAGTCTGACAGTCAGACCGAGTTTGACAGTTTATCAGCCGGGCAGTGTAGATCAGTTTGTCAATCTGATAGAGTCTGACAGTTTATCAGTCTCACACTGCACATGGGTATATTAAATATTTATATAAACTGGCTGTATATTATACAGCAGCATTTCTTAATTGTTTTTAATCAAAACTCCCAAAACAATTGAAAATTAATTAATTGTTAATTGTAGTAAACCACAACTAACAATTATATAATTGTTAATTGTAGTAAACCACAACTAACAATTAATTAATTGTTAATTGTATTTTTCACAATTACAATTGATTAATTGTTAATTGTATTTTTCACAATTACAATTGATTAATTGTTAGTTTTTAATTGTTAATTGAATTAAAATTTGCCCAACACTGACTCAAAGGTGACTAACTGACATAGTGATCTATCAACGCACAGCCCAAACCATTTGACGGATCGTTCTGAAATTTGGCATGCAGGTAGATTTTATGACGTAGAAATCCGCTCAAAAAGGGTTTTGATCAATTCTACCCCCAAGGAGATAAAATAGGGGGTGAAAGTTTTTATGAAACTTTGTCAATTTTATAAAAAAAAAAATACATTGTTAAGTACCGACATCCACTCGAACGAAGTCGCGAGCACAGCTTGTTAAGAAGAAAAAGAACTACGTAAAATAAATTGTGTTTAGATGATGTTTTAAAATGAAAAGCTTCTCATTAAACGAATGATATAAACACAAAGTAACAAAAGAACTCGTTAGTGAACCAGCCAATTAATTATTCAAATAAACACAAATTAAACGACACACACAGAGAAATAAACATTTTAAATGAAAACACTTAGAACCTAACGTTCTAAATAACTTTATTACAAAAACTTTGTGCCCTAGCTCTCTTATGTAAACATTAATTATATTATTCGAGAATTTAGATGGATTATAAACAAAGTTTTGCAACGGAATAACTAATTTGTAATGGATAATTTGAAATTTAAATGACTGAACATAAAAATGATTTGCCGTGAAATTTTTACCGAAAAGAATGCTGAATTTAATATTTGTAGATTTTTAGTTTACCCATTAGTACGAGATCCGGTAGAAGAAATATATACCCTCATCTGTTATTTGAAAATGGCATATGATACACGCTAGATACTCTAAACGACAATATTTTGGTGATAGGTTGTCGGCCTGAATCGCGTACCGTCACTGTTAATTCATAAAAATTGTCTTCAAAAATTTTTGTTCCACTTCCCTCATCTGTTATTTAGAAAAATCAAGCATTAGCTGATAGAGTATACCTCAAGGAATCTAAAAAATATAGGTTGTCGGTGTCTTACCCTGTCCTTCTAATTAGTTGTCGGGTTTAAACAGGTGAGTTACCTAGATAATATTCATCTGTTATTTAGTCGAATCAGATATCAAATGATAGATTATTTCATTCTGAATCCAACAGTATTTAGTTCTCGAAGCAAAACTGTGGCTGAATTTCGGTTGTCTAAATTTTAATCGTAAAAATTGGCCTAAGCGTTGAACAACAAAAGACAAGATAATGATGCAGGTGTGCAGATCTGCACCCAGACAGGTCGAAAAGTGTTTGGAAGACTAGTTTCACTTCCTACTAAGGTCGCGGCAATAGTATTAAGTGTTGTGCGCGAAACCGTACAGACAGGTCGAAAATTGTTACGAAGGGGCGCGCCAAAGTTCACCTAAAATTTAAACTCTGATAACTGGAAACCTGAAAATGTTCTTCCTAACATTTTTCATCCTAACAATCACGTTTCCTAACTACTCTGTCTCTAATTTTCATAATTCCGAAGCAACTTGGAACGAATTGAAAACAATTTTTATGAATTAACAGTGACGGTACGCGATTCAGGCCGACAACCTATCACCAAAACATTGTCGTTTAGAGTATCTAGCGTGTATTAGATGCCATTTTCAAATAACAGATGAGGGTATATATTTCTTCAATGTATCCTAGA
Source organism: Agrotis segetum (assembly GCA_036375495.1). Taxonomy (NCBI): domain Eukaryota; kingdom Metazoa; phylum Arthropoda; class Insecta; order Lepidoptera; family Noctuidae; genus Agrotis; species Agrotis segetum. The sequence continues at coordinate 4,453,670 of JAQSVV010000031.1, forward strand.
CTACATACAACGTGTAACGTTAAATGCGCAAAACCTCTCGTGGGGTAACTCAGCCCTGCATGTTACTGAACAATGTCTGTTCTAAGACTTTTGGAAATTCACAAAAAAAAAAATAACATACTGATGGGTCCGATGAATTTCTCATTTTGTATGAAAAAACTTTTTTTTTTTGCGAATTTCTAAAAGTCTGAGAACAGACATTGTTCAGTAACATGGGCTGAGTTACCCCACGAGAGGTTTTGCGCATTTGACGTTACACGTTGTATAACTTCTCAAAACGTGAATAACTTTAACGTTAACTAATTCCGGGAGCTATCTTTCTCAGTAGTTCAGTACTTGGCTTGACTTTAAGAATGTCCAAGAGAGAGAGAAACTATTAAAAACATGAGAAAAGCACTCGTTAGAACACTCAGGAAAAACTTTTACATAGGTATCTAAAAACTTTCGGATATCTATCACGAAAAAACTGTGACTCAGTATCGTCGTATGAATGATTTAAAAAATAATGAACCCAACGAACTGTTCCACTCAAAAACCAAGACTGCTGTAGGTCGTCATCATCAGCCTATAATGTTCCCACTGCTGGGACACAGGCCTCCGCTCTGTGAGAAGGAGTGGGCCATAATCCACCACGCGGGCCCAGTGCGGATTGGTGGATGTCACAAATGTCTTCGAATTTTTGATTCTAGGACATGCCGGTTTCCTCACGATGTTTTCTCTTACCGTTTTGAGAGCAGTGGCGATGAAATAAATTACACAAAGAATGCGCCTGGCGGGGTGCTAACCCACGACCTACAACTCGAAAGTCGGGACCGACACCACCGGGCCACCACTGCTCTTAAAATAAAATCGTATGAATGATTTAAAAAGTAAAAAAAAGATCCCAACAAACCGTTCCAACCAATAACCAACACTGCTGTAGATAGGTTTCTGTAGGTGTTTTCAACACTTCAAGCCAGAGAAAAACATCGGGCATGCGGGCAGCGAGTAACCAAGGACCATGCCCGGGTCGACGGCGCGTTGTGTCCCACGCGCGCCTCAAAGAGCGTCAGCATAATGACGGGGCCCCCCTCTCAGAGGGCCAAAGCCTGCCGGGGTCGCGGGATTATTCCCTTACCGTAACCCCGGAACTTAACAGGCTATGAAGGACGCCGTGGATTTTACTCAGTAGAAGTCTGACAGTCCCTCCCGCCCTGCCCGGGGTTGGAGGACTCATTTGATGATTTTACCACGCTAAAAAAAAAAAAAAAGCCAGAGAAAAACATGAACATTTTTTTATGTAAAGTAAATACATTTTAGAAGCATCTCTATTCTCTACTCCACACAATAAATTACTTGCGCTGAGCAGTGTCGGTGTAATTTCTCCACGTTATATTTCCGACGGGCGGACGTAGAAAAAATGTCCGCCGACCGGGATTGCGGGCGCGTACATTTATCACAGCATATCCGTGCATTTTATACAAAAAAAAGTAGCTAAGTACAGATTGAAGTATGTATAACCAACTACGCATACAAAGGGTTCCGTACCAACTTGATTAAGCCTCATTTAGACAGAGCAAGAACTCGCATGCGAGTTTCACTACATTGCGGTATTTGTTTTATCAACTAAAATTTTCGGACAGTTGTATGACCATTAATTAAATTACAACTGATAAATCCTTATCTTTTTTTAAATATTTTAACCATGTGAAAATATATAAGAATTTAAAGTCAGCTGAAGAAGTTTGTCCCGGGTAGACAGCTAAGAGGTGGACCGACCCATCATCATCTGCCTGCCTTTTCCCAACTATATTGGGGTCGGCTTCCAGTCGAACCAGATGCAGCTGAATATCAGTATTTTACGTGGAGCGACTGCCTATCGGACCTCCACAACCCAGTAACTGGGTAATACGATACTTCATGGTAAGACTGGTTGTCAGATTTAGAGCTTCTGACTAACAGTGACGACTGTCAAAGATCTACAAATGATAGCCGGGACCAACGGCTTTACGTGCTTTCCGAGGCACGGAGGAAACTCGCTATGACAGATGGTCAGCCATCCATAGACCAACCTCGGCAAGCGCGGCTTAACCCGGAGGATCGGCCTATGCGGCTGTAATTATTTAGCCATGAGCTCCTCAAGAGGTGGACCGACCCGACCCACCCAAAATCAGTTTTATCGTGTGATAACAAAATAACACAAATTGGAGCGACATTGGTATATTGAATCTTGATTGAATTTAAAAATGCGACTCAAATTGTTGCTGTCTGCCAATTTGTGATTTTGTAACACTGGGTTACGTTCAATTATGTCACTGAGTTTTCGAGTATGCGACGTCTGATTTAATTGGAAAAATTATATTGAATCTTGGACGCCTAGAACTCTAGACTAAAAAACTATAACACAATTGGAGTGTTCGAGTTTTCACTCTTTTACTTTACAGCGTCTTTCCAGTATTTACTGTGTTTCTTGTTTGAAAAAGGGAACAGCGTCTCTGGTGCGCGAAGAATTAACCAATTTTTCCCTTGAAAATTGTCAATTTTTTGGCTAAAATTTGGTACACAGATAGTTTAAAACCTGGATTAACACATAGGATAGTATTTATCCCGATTTTATGTTCCCGTGGGATAATTTTCGAGTTGTAGCTGGTGAAGCCGCTGGCTACAGCTAGTATTTCATAAACCATATCTTTCATGCTTTTACTTTCCAAGTCACTTTTATTTGAATCTCATTTCGTGAACTATCCGCATCTTAGATGTCAGTTTCATTAACAATGAAGATGTTTCCTTTCCACCCATCGCAGACCAAGGACACTTTCTAACTGGCATCTATTATTTAAAGTGTACACGTTGCCCACTGCAATGCAGCTGCCCGCAAGCTCTACAAAATTGTAGAAGTATTCGTTTTAGAGCGGCCAAGTACATCAGTTTTTTTCCGTACGGAATTCACTGTGTTTGGATAGAAAACGGATGTAGATTCCTGATCAGGAAAACTAATGTATGTGTGATTGGTTTTGTCCACGTTCGTCTCGAAAATTATCCTGCGGGACATTATATCATACATAACATTTATTGGTCCAGGGGGGGTATTACAACGTCTTAAAACAGGCTTGTTTCGGCGAGTGAAAGTGACAGAGCTATACAAGTCGTCTAGCGCTATCTCGTTCACTCACTGGAACAAGCCTGGTTTTAAGACGGTGTAATATCCCCCCAGGTGGCCTACCATGACGTCTTAAAGCGTGAGTGGTTCCGCTCAGCGACCGAGATGGCGCTAGACGACTTGCATAACTCTGTCTCTTTCACACAGCCTAAAGACCCAAGACACTCCGGCGATGAAGATACTGAGAATAAATCAATTTATAATAATAACTTCTATGACATGCGGTTGAAAACGGCATGCAAAGCGAGCCGTTCGGCGCCGACCGGAGCAGTCGCAAAGAAGTTAAGGTTTACTTTAAATTGATTTATTCTCATTAAAGTAAAGGGAGAGTATTTGGTGAGACAGGCAACTCAGTGATAGAGTCTTAAAAGTCTCTCAAAACGTTACCTATGCATGCTGTAATGCGAAATGGTTCACCACTACATAAAGTGGACAAGACGTAATGACACATCATTTCGCATTACTGCATGCATATGTAACGTTTTGAGAGACTTTTAAGACTCTATCTCTGAGTTGCCTGTCTCACCAAATACTCTCCCTTTAGGGTGCTTGACAAGCACTTGACTTAAGACTTTAACCCTCATAAGTAAAGACGCGGGTTACCCGCGCGAGTAACATGCGCAAGCTACTTGATCAAGTTACTCACGGGCGGCTTGTACACGGCGCATGCAACTCGCAAAAGTAAAGGTGCGGGTTTGCGGATTACCCGCGCGAGTAACATGCGCAAGCTACTTGATCAAGCTACCCGCGAGGTGCGTATACACGGCGCGTGTAGCTTGAGTCATGTTGAGGCACTTACGCGGGTTACATGCGCCGTGTACAAGCACCTTTATTATACTGAGAATATGTGCGTTGGGTCTATGACGTCACGGTAGACTACCAGATGATACCGTGGCCCTACCAGATTAATCTACAAAATATTAACTTCATAGTCTATTTCTCGAGTCCCTCGGACTACCGTAAACACATTCGCCAAACATTAATATTCGCTCCCATTCGCAGAATATGTAACACATACTCGTAAAGTTGTCAGATCGAATATGTCAGCAACACGTTGCGTGTGACGTCAATTGACGTTTGCACGTATACTCTCGTGAAATTCTATGCATATGCAATGGACTTATTGGGGAGGGGAGGGGGTGTAATATAAAACAAATATATTTGTAATGTAAATACATATAAGATAACTAGCAAACCCGGCGAACTCCGTTTCGCCACCAGTATTTGCTATAAACCTCACGGAGCCCAAGACCTTTCCAACGAATGCAAAACCGTGGAAATCGGTTCGTGCGTTCTGGAGTTATAGCGTCAGGAAGGAAAACCAGACTTATTTTTATTTATTAGACTAGAATTATACGAACTACATATAAAAACTAAAACTAAAAGTAAAATATTTACAGAAATAACTAAACAAAACTAAAATTAAAAGTTTGAAGGGTGTCAAAAAACTCATCCACATCGTTGTCAATGGGGAAAGTGCCCAGAACGCTGGCAGCATTGCCACGTTGGATGGCAATGCTGATCCTTTGGCCAAGAAATATGCCAAAAGAATTTAACCATTTCAAACGGAGAAGCAGCTAGCAAAAGCGACAAAAAAAAACCTCAAATTTTTCAACAATCATAAAAGTATTAAAACATCTTACGAGTACGTCGTGCCTAAGCTCCTCGCTTCCTCACAATTCTTCAGTAACAAATTACAAAATACCAGAGACGTCACTCAAATGAAAATGATATATGAAATGTCGTGAAATGCAATCTGTGTGAATCAGCGGAAATATTGCGCGCGGGGCAACCGCATTGGGAGTTACTACAGTTCTGAATGCCGCATTCAATGCTCTGGAGTTGGAGTGGCGGGTACCCAGTTTAATCTAAAAGTCACTGTTGGTTTGACATACATATTAGAATGCTGGGATTTTAGAATGTTAAGTTAGACTCAAAGAGATTTAAAAGAACATAATATAGAGCGGGCATTGGGAAAATTGTCATACAAAATTGTTAATGCCGTGCGTCAGTAGCACTATCTAGCGTTGCATAGCAATGCGGCTACTAGACTGAGCGACTTTTTACCAAGTGGTAAAAAGTTTTGGATCACAACTTTCTTCGTGATGTCCCGTCTATTGCTTGTTTATAGTTTAATGTCTTTGGTTAGGATATAGGTTCAATTATCGGACTATAAGACGTACGATAAAGCGCCATCGATATGGTGGACATCCCTCCGGTACGGATACTCCCCACGGATAGCAAAACAATTATAAAATCCAACACAAAACTACCGAAAACGAGAAAACAATGTGATGTCTGAACAGAAATTACTAGGAGTACAGGATCAAAACTTTTTAGTGAAGAATTATTTTTGTGGCGAACTTACTACAACCCCTGCGGAACTGGGTTCTAAAAAAACAGTAGATAATAGCCAAGATCAACTGAACCAACCGTAATAGCAGTGACGTCAGGGTGAGGCGAGGTGCAAGAGATATATCGCGCCCGTTATTGCCGAACGAACAATGGCACGCGAGTAGTAGCAGATGCACAATTACATCGTAACCTGCCAGTATTAGAGTGGATATAGTGACGGGATATCAACGCTAGCGTATTATTAGATAAGGCATAAAGTCAAAGTCAAATCATTTCTTTCAATTAGGCCATCAAAGAGGCACTTTTGTACGAACATATAAACATATTATAATAATCATACAAAGAAGAAAATCATCATTCATCATCATAACCCTATACTCCATTTTGCTCCAGAGCCTTGAACATCGACGCCGTGTTGCCAGCCTGTCGTTTTTTATCGGTTTCATTTCGGAGAGTATGCGATGGAACTGTATAACTTGATTCCGCGTGGCCCTTTCCATCATCGGACTACAAGACGTACGGCAATGCGCCATCAATATATGGTGGACATCCTCCGGTACGTTCAAAGCGTTTTGCCAATACCTTTATTGTACGCACAGCTAAGGAGTGGAATTCCCAGCCTCTGTATTTCCCGACAGCTGTAACCTTGGGGTGCTCAAGTCAAGACTGAAAAGTTTAGTTGCTAGTTGGGTGAGATGATGATGATGATGACGGATCGTAGATAACGTCCTTTTTTAAGTCGGTAAAAAATGATTCTATGGCGGTACGAAGATCAATAAATGTTGATGATTCTGTCATCAACATTTCATTATTAAAAAAATATGATGATGATGTGATAATAATAATCGCAGAGTTATTTTGATAGTTTTTTTTTTTTTTTTTTAGGTGGTAAAATCATCAAATGAGTCCTCCCGCCCTGGGTGGGGCGGAAGGGACTGTCAGACTCTTACTGACTAAAATCCACCCGTGTTCCTTCCTATGCCCTTTACGTTCCGGGGCCACGGTAACCTGGGTTAAGAAAAAACCCGCGACCCCAGCAGGCATTTGGCGCGAAACACGACGCGCCACCAACCCGGGCTTGGTCCTTGGTCGGACGGCGAGCTACCCATCACTCACCGTCCGCAAGCCCGCTCCGCCGCTGTGCCCTCTGCTGATCAGAGGGACACGCGTTGGAGCATCCACACGACAGGCTATTCGCATACGGGCAAAGAGACCACTTAGGCACACAGTGCCTAAGGAAGAGTTTTTGCCCGCATCCCAGGGTGCACCGGCCCGGAAAACTGGTCTTCCCCCTGGACGTATCCAAGAGGGAACTCCAGTCCACGGGCGCACGTGGAGGTTTCCTGTCATAGCACCCCTATTTTGATAGTTTAGGATTATTAAAACAACTCAATGTTGAACAATAAAGACGCCAACAAATATCCGACTGTACTACCCATTCGAAGACCACAAGCATTACGTGATTAAAATCACTTAAAACCTCAATTATCGTTCCACAAAACGATTACACAACCATCTTTCGAGCTGAAAGTAATCAAAACTTTTACACGCGTTTTGTTACAAAGTTATAGACACATAAAGACTAGAATACACGGCGCATTGCTCAAAATTGCTCAAGTTTGTGTGTAAGGCTGTGTTTAAACGGGCTACTAAAGAATGACGCTTTGTGAATTTAATTTTGTTTTAAGCTATTGCATAGCTTTTATCGCGGGCTCTGAGCGCGGCGACCGAATCAAGAAATTCCGTAACGAAAATAAATCTAACACCCCGCATCGTCTAACGTCATTTCGGTTCGGCATACTTCACGATTTGACGTTTCACTTGATTGACGTGGCTGACAATAACTTAAAAAACTTGAGAGGTGTCAAGTGACACCCGGATGGAACGAAGTTAACAAAAAGAACACTGTTCAATGCGAAATAGAAAGACGAAACGAAAATATCTGGCTTGCTTTCTATTAGAGAGATAGAGAGAGAGAGACAGAGAAACATGTGCACGCCGCAATACGATAAGAGTCACAAGGAACGGGGGTTGAGGGGTACGGGGCGTGGAGTGGCAGCGCGAGGTGCGGGGCGAGGCAAAAAATTGTCGTGCCAACTTTTCGTAAGAATTTTTTCCGTCTAGCCCGTAGCTAATAGAGTGTATACAATTTTTGGAACGAAGTTCCTTATCGCGCGTTGTGAAAGGGGTTTCACAACGCGCGATAAGGAACTTCGTTCCAAAAATTGTATACACTCTATTAGCTATCAACAATTCTGACACGGGCAAACAACAGCCTTTTAAACAGCGCTGCCCAACGTCGAAACTAAAGATCAATCTAAATCTTCAGTGTAATTGAATCTGTAATTAATTAAAAAAGCACTCTTGAATTTTAATAACTCTTCATCAAATCTTTGCATGAGAAAAAACTTTTTAAGGCGTAGATATACGTGAATTGGGCATCAATGAGGTTACGTTAGAACCTTTTTTCTTCGTAACCCTTACAAGATTTATTTTCAAAATAACATATTATCATTCTACACAATATGAAGCTAGTCAAATTATGGGGGAGCGTTAAATAAAAGAATAGGACTACGTGTGAGCAGAAGCGCATGCTCTCATGTAATGCCTTCAAAAACTAGCCTATGGTTACATGGACTTACTGCTACTTAAAATGCTAAATTGACAAAAATGCAAGAACCGTCTCGAAGGGCCACCCTAAACTGCAATCGTGCATTTTATGCTCTCACGGTGATCACTCGTTGCGGTTCAGGTTGCATAACTCCTCCCTCCTCAAGAGCGAAATTATCAGGGTTGTTAAGATTCTGATGATTTCGCTTACAGTTTAATAATTTTATCTTATATCTAAAAACAAGAAAGGTTATAAATCCTAAAGGTAGAATTACATACAGAATTATCGTACCTAAACTAATGTTCTTAGTGTTAACCGCACTATAATTTTCACTGTATTTCACTTTGCTCATTTTCACTACTTGAGCTAACTCTTTCAGCTCATCTAGATTTATACCTTTCATATTCACTGCACTGACACTGGGGGTACGTTTTTCTGGCTTCAACGCTGGCAGGATAATGATCGGAGTTATTGGATAATTCAGATGTGTATAAGAAAATTGGTAATTTTGTAGATGTATGTGCCCGATGTTAACTTTACAGGCATCTTCCAGGGTTACGATGTACGTTCCTTGTAAAGACTCGTGGCTCATGACGTCACCATGGCATTTTTTGCTGGCTATAACGTTATTCTTTGTATATAGGATCCAACTTACGCGTCCGATTCGTTGAACTTTCAAATCTTCTATGTCAACTATGTGCTGCTCACATGCACTAGTATTAGAATGGAACTTCATCAACTGTTCTTCACATAATGGCTCTAGATGGGTCAACACATCATCATTGGTGCATAAAAATTTGTCTTCTATTGCAATCTGGTTACAGGCTCTCACGACTGGTAAGTAATCTGAGTCTTTCACCAAAAGGTAGGGATATTTAGGAACTACTATTACAGTTTCGTTTAAATCTGTGTTAATAATAGGTAAAGAGTAAAGTTTAAAATAACTGTAAGTACTGTTTTCAATTAATGGAATCTCTATTATAAACGTAATCTGGTTTTGTTTAATAAATGCCTTAACAGTTAAACAATCTTCAAACTTAACTAAATTAATTTCGTTCACGTCATATAACAGATTTTCTGTCTTAGCTATAGATTGTAACATGTATAATAATTCAGTAGAATTAACAATCGCTCGATGCAGTACAGACACCTTACTAAAGGCTAAGGCCGTTTCAATCTCACTTAAAATTATATTAATTGTTCTAAAGTTTGTTAAAAACATATTAAACATTCCTAAAACGTAAGTAGAGTAAATTGAATTTTCTTCTTTAGTAATTATATTTTTAACCAATCTCTCAATTCTTTTCAAACGTTCATCTAAAATTAGTGTATTGTTATGTAAGATTTCTGTACTGTTGACAAAACCATTTAACATTTTAGAGACCAAAGTTATTTTCTTATCCATTATTATTTGGTTGCTTTTTAACTGAGAAATGAGAGAATCATATCGGATTGCGTCACTGTGATCTAAATTACCTGTAACAATTTTAATCATAGACCCAAGTGGATCGATTAGTCCTCGCTTAAATCTTTTAGCTGGTACTAGTTGCTGAAATTTTTCGATAGTTCTATCCTTTAAATAATCCGTTTGAGTGCGAATGCCTAAGAACTCATGGCTGTAAGGTTTGTTAACATCTACCAATTTACTGAATTCATTATATTTAATTAAACTTAATTCTAGATCATTACCTAAACTATCTAAATTTAAGAGTTTTATAATTAACCACTTATCTACTTGTTTAAACGCCTGTCCTTGTTTCACGGGAAGGATACCGGGGTTTTTCTCAACCTTTTGAAGTTGAAGGGCCCATGTTATTTGCGCTGCTGCCCATAGCAGGAGGCACCACCTGCGGAGGACGTTTAATATTTTTAAGGGGGACTTTTGTGAGTCTAGGTCCAATTTTTACAGGTACTACATTATGTTCTACGTCACCGCTAACAGTTGCCTTTCTATAACGTGGCTTGTCTTTACTTAATCTGGTGTTAACCTCTTTTGCATAAATTACGTCACCTATTTCAAATTTCTTACTTATCTCACCACCCTTGCTATTTCTAATCTTTTGCTTTGTCTCTATCATTTTATCTGATATGTAAGTATAGAGTCGTTTAGTGCGCTTCGCATGATCTTTTAGCAATTGCTGAGTGTATAATTTCTCGAAATTTGCATTCAATACAGTATTTGAATCAGTATGACCGAAAACCACTTCAAATGGTGTCAAACCGGTTGTTGTATGTATAGTATGATTGTAAGCCATTATTGAGTAGGTCATAACTGATGCTGCATCAGTACATTTTCGTTCGTACTTGGCTAAACGATATATTTCTATTATAGTCGAATGGAAACGTTCGACAATGCCTGTTGAGTTAGGATTATTAGGTGTACTAATATGTAATTGTATGTTGTACATTAGCATTAATTCCTTCATTAATTCATTATTAAATTCACTGCCCGGATCGCAACTAATTTTTTTGGGGGTTCCGTACATGGAAAAATATTTAATAAGTGCACGTATTACTTCGGGTGTAGATCGATTGGATATTTCTATTGCTTGCCCTAATTTACTGAACGCGTCGACTAATGTAAGATAGTATACAGATTCTATAGCGAAGAGGTCTATGAAAATTTCCTGAAATGGTGCATTTTGTGTTTGAGTTAACTGTAGAAAAGGCTTTATGGGTTTTCTGTCATATTTGGTTTTTTGGCATGCTTCACAATTATTTATTACTGCTGAAATCGTCTCTTGCATGTTATTCCAAAAATAATTTCTCCTTATCCTAGACATGGTTTCTTTTATACCTCTATGACACGTTTTTCCTTCATGATGCTGTATGATGATATCCTTTTGTTCCTTTTCATCTTCAACAAAAACTACACGCTCTGTACATTCCACGAATTCAACCATTCCCTTTTTAAATAACTGTATAATAATTTTACTAAATTGTTTTTTATGCTCTCCACTTTCAAAATATATAAAGTATTTAGTTTTATATTTAATGTATTCTTTTAAAAACTGTTTAATTAATTCATCATTATTTAATGGTAGAAATACTTCGAGGATTTTTTGTTTTTCGTGAGAAATATCACTAACTTGGATATCGTTTTTATGCCATGTAAAGACTAATATCTGGTTGGGTTTAGTGTCCACTGCTTCATGTAATATTGGAATGCCAATTGATTCCATATCTTTAGCTGAATGTACTGTGAATGTTTTATCTTTAGTGGGAATAAGTGGAATTGGTTCATTTGCATCATTTTCCGAGCTGGCTGTTACAGTTGCAGACAAATCTGAGATGGAAATTGTTCTAGAGTCGTCACTATCGGTATCATGTAAATTATCTAATTGCTTGGTAGTTTGTAATTTTTTCGGTCGTTGTTCCTTCTCATCTAAATTAACTGCCATTGATAAGTCATCTTCATCTGAGCCTAATACATTTAATTTAATACGGGACAAAGCATCAGCGTTTGTATTCTGCTTGCCATTTTTATATTTAATTTCGAAATCATATTCTTGGAGACGAAGTCGCCAACGGGTGAGTTTGCTATTCGGTTCTTTAAGGGAATAGAGCCAGGCTAAGGGTCTATGGTCAGTATAAATGATAAATTTATTACCATAAAGGTATGGGCGGAAATGTTTTACGGCCCAAATGATTGCTAAAAGCTCACGTTCTATAGTACTGTATCTGGTCTCTGTATCACTTAAGGTTCTGCTGGCATAAGCTACTGGTTTATCAGACCCTACGGTGCCTTGTGATAGTACAGCGCCTAAGGCATTTAACGAAGCGTCTGTAGTTAAGATATAAGGCTTATCTGGGTCAGGATACTGGAGTAAAGGAGCATTAGTAAGAAGCTCTTTACATTTTTGGAAAGCATCTATGTATGCTTGATTTATAATAATTTTGTTCCTCTTCTTTAAGCAACTAGTTAGTGGTTGTGTTACCTTGGCAAAATCTTTAATAAATCGCCTGTAATAACCTATCAAGCCCAAAAAACTTTTTATTTCTGTTACGGTTTTTGGCAATGGATAGTTTAGAACTGCTTTAATTTTATCATCATTAGGTTTAAGGCCATCCTTAGTTATAACATGACCTAAGTATAAAACTTCTTTCCGGAGAAATTCGGATTTATCAAGCTGAATTTTGAGGTTATTGGCCTTTAAACGATCAAAAACGGCTCTTAATTTCTGGATATGTTCTGCGAGAGAATTTGAAAAGACAATAATATCATCTAAATAAACTAGGCAATGGATTCCATGCAATCCTCTTAGAACGCTGTCCATTGCTCGCTGGAAGGTCGCTGGAGCAGTTTTAAGACCAAACGGCATTCTTAAAAATTCAAAGTGTCCGTTTTCAGTGCTGAACGCTGTTTTCTGTCTGTCATTTTCATTAACCTCAATTTGATGGTAACCGCTTGCTAAATCTAATGTCGTGAAGTATGTACTTTTACCTAATTTATCGAATAGATCAGTGATATTTGGAAGTGGGTATCTATCGTCAACTGTTATTTCGTTTAGCCGTCTGTAGTCAATTACCATCCTATATTTTATTTCTCCTGATGCATCTTTCTTTTTAGGGACTAAATGAACTGGAGCCGACCAAGGTGAATGAGATTCCTGAATGACATTTTCCTTAAGTAACTTTTCGATTTGGTTTTTTATTTCCTGTGACTGACTAGGGGGTTGTCTGTATGGCTTGACATAAATAGGATCTTCGTTTTTCGTCCTAATACAGTGTTTGACTTGATTCGTGAAACTTAATGGAATGCCATCACAGTAGAAAATATCTTTATATTCTAGGCATAATGCACTTATAGCTTTGCTTTCTTCACCTGACATGTGACTCAGACGAAGCTTTCGTAAGTTATCTGTCAATAATTTTTCTATTTCAATATCTTTTAAATTATTCACATCACAATCATTTTCATAATTTTCATACGGTTCTACTTGAAATGGTTTATTAATAGCTAACTTAATTGGTTGGTCAAGGGTATTTTGAATAATAGTAGTAAAGTAACCGTCTTTACATTTGACTAAAGCGCTGGGCATACGCACGCCTTCAGTAAATTCTCTAAAATCCACTACAGCATTACCAGAATGATAATTTGCAGGAATTTTAACTCTTTGTTCCGATCGAGGCGCTAACTGTAATATATATTTATTTTTATCGCGCATGATTGGTATCACCGTAGTTTTAGTTCTCAGGATCTCATTTTTTAAATCTATTACTGCCTCTACACTATGTAGAATATCATTACCTAGTAGACCGTCGAAGCTAGGGTCGACTTCATATAAGTGAAATTTATGAGTTTCATTAGTATTAAAAATCGGAAGTGCTGGAATCGAAAGTACCAGTTCGTGTTGGCTAGTACTATGAGTGCTTCTAACTTCGAATGGATCGTGATAAATATATTCGTAAAAATAGTAATAAGCCTTTTCCGGGTTAATAAATGATTTAGTACTACCCGTATCTATCATAAATTTGGCATCTATTTCTGGAATATATATGTACGGTAATTTAATGCATGTATCGCAATTCAAATTTATTATTTTTCTATGTTCTCCGAAGCCACTAATTGAAAATCCTCATTATTTTCCGCTAAAATTTCCTTATTAATTTCTTCCGAATAATTCTCGTTTTGATTTTCGAAAAAAGGGGGATAATCGTAATACTGATCATATTCTTCGTTACATTGGTAGTCGCAGGAAAACTGACTGTTATCGTTATGATCAAGGTCAAGCTCATTTAATTTAAATCCTTTTATAAAGACCTTGGCTGGAGGTGCAGTACGCATTGTGACGTCACTGGATTGAGTTTGAGGTTGCTGAATGCCGACTGACTGTAAAGGTCTATTATTTAATTGCTGTTGATTTCCAAACTGTTGAGGGCGCATCCCAAATTGTTGCGGACGCATGCCAAATTGTTGGGGACGCATCCCAAATTGTTGCGGACGCATCCCAAATTGTTGCGGACGTATTCCAAATTGCTGCGGACGGTAACCGTATGTTTGACCTTGAAATCCGAATTGTGGAGGACGTGTCCCAATTTGTTGACCTTGGGGGTTACCGAAATGTAATTTGGGTTGTAAATTTGATTGCGTAAAAATAGGTTTATTATTATTAATAGGCGTATTATAATTATTTGTGCCGAATTTAAAAGTTGGAGTATTATTTGGTACAACTTGCTTACTGGAGGACGTCAGCAGTATTTTATTTCGGGCATTATATTGATCATGGAAATTAACCTCTTCTAATACGAAAGATAAAGCCTGTTCCAAAGTAGACGGCTCTTTTAATCTCACAATACGCACCATATTTTCCGGTAGATTATAAAGAAACACATTTAATGACGTATTATTATAAATAGTTATTTTACTTTCCCGCATAATACTACTCGATAATCTATTAACTTTTGATATTAAAATACTACGCACTGATTGAATACGATTGCAAAAATCCAAAAATGATTCACCATTTCTTATGCGCAAAGTTTCCAATTCAATAGCTAAACACTCTTCACTTCTCGGGTCTCCAAAATGCTGTATTAGTAACTCTTTAAATTCTTCCCATGTAACAATATCCTCGCGCTCACTGATAAGCGCGGCTGCATTCCCCGCTAATCTACTCGTTATAGCATGCATTACATACAAGTTTTGCTCGCCACTTCCCCTGTATTTATTTATAATATATTCACATTTGCGAATAAAAAGATTTAAATGGCGCTTATCGCCATCAAACAGCGGAATAATTTTAATCATTTCATTTGGAATCATGATAATTTTTACTTCATCAACCATTTTAATACTATAATATATATACTAACACACAATAATAGTCTAAAATACAAAATAAAATAGTAAGCTAAAAGTGCAATAGAGTTTCTTTAAACACAAACTTTAAATATTACGCAATTATCGAATGATTTTTTAAAAATTTAGTTCATACACAGAACAATATTTCAATATTTTTTAAATGCAATCACTTTTTAATAACTTATTCTATAACTAAACTAGCCTTACAGATTTTATGCAAAACCAGATAACGTTATAACGCGAGACTTCTAATCGCAAAATAACAAACAAAGGAAATGGGAAAGGAAGGTGAAAATTTGGACTCACCAGCACGCCTTTCTCATTTTCAGCTCCAAGTACAACTCGACAAAATTTCTTTGGTTCGTAGAATCACCACAGCTGCTCAGGGCCACCCGAACGCGTAACACGAAAAAGTTTTATTTCGGAAACAACGCGAAGGACAGCGCAGCTCTATTCGGCGATCCTACCGGCTGCGCCAGTCAAATTATGGGGGAGCGTTAAATAAAAGAATAGGACTACGTGTGAGCAGAAGCGCATGCTCTCATGTAATGCCTTCAAAAACTAGCCTATGGTTACATGGACTTACTGCTACTTAAAATGCTAAATTGACAAAAATGCAAGAACCGTCTCGAAGGGCCACCCTAAACTGCAATCGTGCATTTTATGCTCTCACGGTGATCACTCGTTGCGGTTCAGGTTGCATAACTAGCTTGTCCTCTTGGTGTCAAAATAATAATAATAATAATTTAAATATCATAAATAAATACGCAAAGTGGCCTCTGTTTTTATAACTTAAAACCATTTTTCTCCTATATTATCAATCACAGGATTTTTTTTATTGCCAGCAAAATATTATATTAAGTAATGCAGATGGGATCTTGGACTTATCTATATATATAAAATTCAAAACTGACTGACTGATCTGACAACGCACAGCCCAAACCGCTGGGCCTAGAAACTTGAAATTTGGCATAAGCCCTCCTTTTACCACGTAGGTGAGCACTAAGAACGGATTTTGCGAAATTCGGCCCCTAAGGGGTTGTTTTTGGGGTTGATAGTTTGTATGAAACTTCGTCATTACAGGTGCTAGGAATTTCGAATTTTGCATGAGCTTTCTTTTTAGGACGTAGATGGTCATAATGACGGGATTTTGCGAAATTCGACGCTTAAGGGGTTCGTTTTTGGGGTTGATAGTTTGTATGAAACTTTTTTAGTACAAGTGCTAGGCGTCTCAAATCTTGCATGGTGGTACTTTTTAAGATGTAAATGCTCATCAAGGTAGAAATTTTGAGAAATTCGACCCCTAAGGGGCTGTTTTTGGGGTTGATAATTTTGAGATTCAAATTTTTACATAGGGGTTCTTTTATGGAAGTAGATGGTCATCATGATGGGATTTTGCGAAATTCGACCCCTTAAGGATTTGTTTTTGGGGTGATAGTTTGTATGAAACTTTTTAGTACAAGTGCTAGGCGTCTCAAAAATCTTGCATGGTGGTACTTTTTAAGATGTTAATGCTCACCAAGGTGGAAATTTTGTGAAATTCGATCCCTAAGAGGTTATTTTTGGGGTTGAAAGTTTGTATGAAACTCTGTTACTACAAGTACGAGGAGTCTCATATTTTGCACCGGGTTCCTTTATAGGACTTAGATGCACACCATGGAGGTATTTTGCTAAATTCGACCCCAAAGAGGTATATTTTTGTGTTTGATAGTTCATGCGAAACTTATTACCAAAAGTGCTAGGCGTCTCGAATTTTGCGAGGGTTTCTTTTTAAGATGTAAATGCTCACTAAGATGGTTTTGCGGAATTCAACCCCTAAGGGCCTTTATCGGTTTTGTTTAATGTTGATTTAGTTGTTGCAACAGTATCCCACATAGAGGGTGGCCGGGACTAGAAATTCACAAAGGCAACGATCGAAAATCACGCGGACGAAGTCGCGGGCGTAGTGCTAGTTTTTGACAATAACTTTCTTGATTTTTTCTTACGAATTTTTTTAGTCGTATTCGCTATTTCAAATCGCATAGCTACCCCTCCGGCGCCCAATATTCAGTGCGGGACGAGACGCGGTGCTGAACGGACCTGTGACACTTTTCTCCGCAAAACAAAAATAGTCGATAGTGTGACAAACTAGTTTTTTTTTATTTTATGTATAGTGTGTGTGTAAATATTAGATTATTTTTAGAGTGTAATAAGGTAGAACCATAACGTTGTAAATTATAATATCAAAATGGGTGATAAAAAAAGACGCAAGAAGCGTAAATTTGAAAATTGCATACAAGAGGAGATTGCAAAATACAAAATGGTAAGTACTTTTTTAATATTTATGTGCATAAGGTTAAATGGAAAACTGAATCATTACTGAATCTACAAATTATTCAATATTTATAATATAAATTATCATCTTGTAAACTTGAAGTTGCCGGTTATGTCAAATCACGCCGGGCTGATTCAACTGGGGTGCGTTTAAATCCTTCTGCGGTATTTCGCCGGAAAAAAATTAAACCGGCGAGGGTTCGCTGAACGGAGTCATAAGTTTCTGTCAATGTTAGTTGTCAAATTCAATTGACAGCTCAGTTTATTGAACAAATAATCAATTTGCCGATAATCCACAAATAATATTTACTCTCTAAAATAAAAATAATATTCGTTTTTGCGGCGAGAATCTAGCAAAACAACAAAACTTAATGTCAATCTGACAGCAGGATAAAATTTTGCGTGGTAAAAAGGTCGCAAAAATGTATTCCTTTCAGCAAAAACATAGACCAGCGGACGACCGTAAACGGGGCAGATTAAGTTTTAATTGGTATAATTGTTCACCTCTCGGTGTACTTAAACGGGCTGTTTGACATTTAGTCATTATAAAATTAAACTGGATAAAGGATTTAAACGCAGCCCTGACGTTGACGATAAGTCACTCTGACTTGTCTTTGCTCGCTGCATGGACGTTAAACATTTTGTCAATTTTATTTTGATAGTGTAGATAACCTACAACATTATTTTTACAAGCTAAAAATATTACATATATTTACAGGTCCATCTACCGGTATGGAGTCAACAATTATCATTTCAAAAATTATCATATCATAAAATCAAGAATCGGCACCTATGAAATTAATAAACAACATGATTGGTACTATCAAGTCCAAGGACAATTGCATATCACAAAAGCAGAAAAATGCGTATTCGGTTTATGGTCTGGTGAAAATGTACCAATCAAAACAGAAAACATAATATAGAGACGACGAGTTTTGGAAAACCAAAATGGAATCCAAACTGACAAGATTTTACATAGACTGCATATTGCCAGAATTAGTTGATCCTCGACTCCCAAGAAAAATGAATATACGGGATCCTGAATACATAACTCAGGCTATAAACCAAAAAATAACACAAAAAGATGGGAAGAAAAATAAACAAAAAAGTGGAGAAAAAAAAATTAGACACTGAGGATGGTAATCGTTGAACCAGAACCAAAGAGACAGTGTTTAAGGCAATTAAAATTTTCAGAATTTTGAGATAAAAATTTTTCATTACATGTTCCATGATTTTTTATTTTCCTTTAATTCTTCTACAATGATATTTTTTTTAACTAAACAGTTTAGTAGTCTGACAATGGTATAATTTTGTTATAATGGTAACACAACAGCAACATCAAAAATCAAATTACAGCTCTCTAGTACTGTGCGTCTCTGAGCTAAACTGCGGACAGACGGACGGACGGACGGACGGACATGGCGAAACTATAAGGGTTCCTTGTTAGTAGTAGTAGACGGAACCCTAAAAATGTGAATACAAAGAAAGTATAAATTATACATAATTATACTTTTTCGTTGCTTTCGATCTTGGACATTCAAAATGTTTTACACCTCTGTATTAGATATGGCTACTGAAAGCGATATCACGGTAATAATATCTATCAGTACTTGAACTTCATACAAACGGACGAAACACGAGCTATACCTACGCGCCTCGATGTCGGGGCGCGCTCGGGGCGCAGACAGTCACGACTGTACCGCAGTGACGAAGGGACGGTGTGTTGTTTTTTTAACAAAATCAGTTTAGGACATAATTTAATATGACGAGTAGGAAATATTGTGCTGTTTTTGGGTGTATGAATTCGTCAATAACGTATCCAGACATAAGTTTTTTTAAAATACCATATTTTCTTTTATCTCACGAAAAAAAAAGGGTATTTGGATTTGATAAATTAATACAATGAACATAGTAAAGAAAAGTTACTGAGACGAGTGAAATAGGTAAGTTATAGGCGGTTCTGAATGAATCATGATACGGTAGGTACTTACGCTTGTGTTAAAATCCTTCCTATTCAATATACAAAGTATTTTATTTGTTTACTGATAATATAAGAAAAGTATAATTATTTACAATCAAAAAACTAAATAGAAACAGAAAGTAGGCAAATGTAATTAAAATGCTGGAGACGGGCAGCCCTAACGCATGTTGACGTACCGCGCGGCTGTAGGCATTTATTTCTATCATGCGGCCCAGTTCCACTACTGATAGATATTTATACTGTGGCGATATGTAGATAGCGCTGCGATTCAATAAAGCAAAAAAATATAGTTCGCGGTGCACGTGATTATTGTAAGGTGAGGGAGGCGCGCGCGGGGGCTTTTCCTTAGCCACACCCACATGACCAAGGTCAATGGCGTCCTGCCCGCTCTTAAGGCTGCCGTCTTCTTTTGCAAAAAATTGAATCGCGTTCGGCCAGTCGATCGTACGTCAAATTTCGGGCTCCCTTCCCGCAATCCCCCGCATACATCCTGCCCACTGAATTATTATAAAACAATTTTGATGCGGTATGAACATTGCTCTACTAAAGATTATTTAAAAGGAGTTATAGAATTTTTGCTTAATAAGGAGTTTTAATATGACTTGGTTTCAGGGTTGGAAAAAAAAACAGTTTTTTTTTTTAATTTATAAAACAAACTAACAATTCAAAATGTTTTAGAAAAGTGTTTTTTTTTAGTTTCTGGTTCTTTTTTTAAATTAATTCCACCTTGTTTGTTGATGTCTAAACGTATATATATCAATTATGTTTCATTTCTAGACTACATCTTTTCAAATTCACCCCTTGTAATGATTTTTTTACGAAAAATGATCAATGGAATAAAAACATGTGATGTTTTTTTTTCTAAAAATTTTAAGCATTATTTCATTACAGTGTCAATAAAAGTTAAAAATATGGCATAACAATGGCATTAAACTCAAAAGGTTTTATGTCAAACTATTTAGACTCCTGAATATTAATTTGTTTTCATTTTATATGCATTCATCTGCCTTAAAAAGTAGTTGAAACGGGTAATAAAAAACACTGTTTAATTTCAAACTTTTTTAAACAGGTGTTTTAAAACAACTTGTTTTCATCATGCCAACCCTGTTTGGTTTGTAATAATACGAGTATCACACAAGTGTTTTAATACTATTTAAATATTCTCATAGGTTAAATTCTGTTAGGTTTAATTTGTTAAACACAATCGTGTTTAACTAATTAAACCTAAAAAAAGGTCAGTGCAGCAGTCATGTTGGCAAAGGAAGAGGCGGGACGCGTGAGAGAGAGGACAGCGTAAACCTTACATCCCAGCCGCAGTGGTAAACCCAGAACATAAAAGGCTATTAAAGAACGCCGTGAATTTAAGTCAGTAAAAGTCTGACAGTATCTCCCGCATGGCCTGGGGAGGACTCATTTGATGATTTTATCATGAAAAAAAAGTCATGGGCCATGCCCGGGTCGACAGCGCGTTGTGTCCTACGAGCGCCTCAAATAGCGTCAGCATGATGACGGGGTCCCCCTCTAGAGGGCTAAAGCCTGCTGTCGTCGCGGTACTCATTACCGTGACCCCGGAACATTAAGGGCTATTTGAAGGACACCGTGGATTTTAGTCAGTACAAATCTGACAGTCCCATCCAAGGACTGCACTCCTCATATGTCATAGGCACAGTCCATTACCACCGGGAGACATAGAAACCAACGGTTTTGTTACTTGCTGGATTTTAATGAAGGAGCAATGTTAGCGAACGTGAAAGTGAGAAAAAACAAACTAAATTTTAAATGTCAATAAGGTCGAAAATAGTTTGAACATGTTTTTTAAATTGCTTAACGATAGCAAGTTAAAAAAACAGCTTCAAGCGATTTTCGACCTTATTGACATTTATGCAAAAACCGGATTTTAATGAAGGAGCAATGTTAGCGAACGTGAAAGTGAGAAAAAACAAACTAAATTTTAAATGTCAATAAGGTCGAAAATAGTTTGAACATGTTTTTTAAATTGCTTAACGATAGCAAGTTAAAAAAACAGCTTCAAGCGATTTTCGACCTTATTGACATTTATGCAAAAACCGGATTTTAATGAAGGAGCAATGTTTGCGAACGTGAAAGTGAGAAAAAACAAACTAAATTTAAATGTCAATAAGGGCGAAAATCGCTTGAAGCTGTTTTTTAACTTGCTGTCGTTAAGCAATTTAAAAAACATGTTCAAACTATTTTCGACCTTACTGACATTTATGCAAACACCGGATTTTAATGAAGGAGCAATGTTAGCGATCGTGAAAGTGAGAAAAAACAAACTAAATTTTAAATGTCAATTTAGTTTGTTCAATCGAGTTTAATTTTGATATTTAAATGGGACCAACTTTCAGATAAACTCTGTCCAACAAAAAAAAAGATTTTTTGATATTGGACCACCTTAGAGAAAGTAAAGAATGGTCATAAATAAAAAAATAAAAAATATATATACATGTCGAATTGAGAACCTCCTCCTTTTTTTCCGTCGGTTAAAAAATATATTTTAACATAATAAAGTAGAGCAACCTGAGATGCGTAACTGCGCGTCATCACCGTTAGAGCGAGAGAAGGTGCGAGCGAGAGGGACCAACAAAAATTCGTCGTGGACCTCACGTCTAATCGCTCCGGCCGTCCACCGGCCACTAAGGAATTTCTCTTGCAATTCTCGTTTATAAACACTTTTTGAGAGGTTATTTGAGATATTTTTTATTGTTAAAAAAAAGCGCTTTAGGTACAATTTTTTTTTTGAATTTGCTTTATTGATCTGTTGACATCAAGATAATGTAATATTACATACCTACGATGCATAGTTCCTATGAAAAAAAACCATTTATTAAGAGATGAAATCCGAGAATTTTGATGATATTCTGCCATCTTAATTAAGAAAATGGAAGATAAATATAAAAAACTAATCAGCGCAGTTTGAAGACGAGGATATTGCGGTCATTATGCGCTGATCAGATTTTTAAATGAATTCTTCATTGTCTCAGATTGAGTGCACCAACGTAACTCGAAATGACGTTGGGCAGGAAAGAGCTGTTTTGAACGCTTGATTTACCTAATACAATCTACTTAAATCAACTTTAAAAAAATAACTAGCTGTTACTTATATTATGGTTATTTATGTGCAATAATAATATTTCAAGCTATTGCACTATTTTGTTCAAAAATCACAAACAAAGTTACGCAAATAATTCGGAGCGCGTGAATTTTACAAGACCTGCCCCTTAAGCTTGCTTTGCAGAGTGGCATTGATGCTATAAGTATTTACACTATATTGCCCGGAATCAAACAATTCAAATTGCTCATGTAAACGCAGCTTTAGGAATATGAGAAAAGCTCACGTTTTATAGGCCAGAATATGTGGGATAGGGGAAGCGTTTCTGATCCAGAAATGTTATAAGACCGACATGTAGATATGTTTTCGTAAACTCGTTTTCATTTTCTTACTAATAATTACAAGTGATTCCTTTTTCAAGGGGGTCGACCCGATAGGTCGCACCAAGTTTCAGATGCTGTTGGACTATTTTTAAGTTTTTTTTTTTTTTGTGTTGTAAAAAATTAAAATTTTAAAAGTGAAATTTATTTACGACACGGAGCTGTGAGGAATATTTTTTAAACAGCCTTTTTATAAAGTCAACGATATAATTATTTCGAAGAAATCTTCATTCTGCAACATAAAAGTTATTTACTGTATCATATCCTAGAAGCGAACGTTTTAATTAAATTCCTTAGAAACGTTGTTAAATAGTCCCATAATATGTGAAGTATTCAATTACAAAAAAAAAAAAACAGAAAAAGGAGTGCTAATTATAGCAATTAAGCATCTACTAACGAAGCGTGATTTTTACTGAAAGTAACGTTCTTGGAATGAGATTGTTTATGTAGAAACTCGTTTCTTGAAGACATAATCCTCTAATAGTAATCACTGTTTTTTATAGTGGGGAAAAATCATCGAATGAGTCCTCCCATTTTTATTCATTTCATTTTTATATTAGTCAGTACGAGTCTGACAGTCCCACTCTGAAAAACAATTTACGATATAAGTTTTAAATTTTTACTAAATTAAATAAAATAGTCGTGGAAATAGTATTTTAATTTAAAATCAAAATATTTACATTTACACCGCGCTCTCGTGCATCTGAACGTAAGTACGATGGAAAATATAAGTAAACGACCGGAAAATAACAAGCCATTTCATATCCCTTAATTTTGACGAAGAGAAAATTCACTTCGTTACATTATAGCTAATCGAGCGGCTATAATCTCACACTGTTTCAATAATGGGCTGAAATTAGGTAACGTCTTGAACGGCCCACTGGACTGGAAGTAGGTCGTATCCGATCACAGACTAGACAAAAGGAGAGGTGACAAATACTCAAAAATAAAGAGAGAAAAAGTTTTTATTGGACTCACACAGGTCAGAGAACAACAACATAAAATGAATTAAACATCCATCGATGCGTAAAAATTTTGCGTATTTTCACTAACGATGCGGAGGGGGCCAGTTTCGAGGTCGCAGGATCGTTAGTAAAGGCAAACGTGAACCTGGAATGTAAAAAGCAATTGTAGATTTATTTTTTAGTTAAGAAATAGTATTTACTTACATTACTTTATTACCATATAGATCGGAATTAGGCAGAGTTATTCATATACATACTTACGCTACGAAAGAATAAAGTGGATATGCCCAAAATCCCGGAATTGCTTTTAAAGAGCGGAAAAATCCGATATTTATTTATAAAAAGTTATTAGTTTCAAACAATTTATTCGTCTAATCTGTCTACCTCTGATGTTTTTATTATTATTATTTGTTTGTAATACTGTTTTCCCCACGAGATTGTTAGAAATCCCAGATAGATTCATAATATTATTACCAACATTTCGATGCAAGTACCAAAATTATAGGTAACTCTACCTAATTCCGACCTATGTTTATTACCGACTTATTAACCTTACTCATGGTTATGAACCAACTCCGTTTGCCACTATAGCTTAATATCATTACATTATTTACTCAAAATCACAACATAATAATTATCACCCCGGCACCCACTTTAAAGGATAAAATAACATTTCATGACATTTTTTCCAGTAGTATTTTTTCTACTCTTTTTTGCATTTGCTTTAGAAGACGGCGTTTTTTTTTAAAAAAAAAGGTTGCACTCCAGGAGTGCCGGTAGAAGTGAAAACTTTTTTGTTACTATGTTTTATTTTTAATTTGAATGACGTCTTACTCATTTTCGATCAGGGTCACGTGACCCTGACGCGAGTTTTGGTCACGTGACCCTGACGCGAGTTTTAAATTTTTTACCCATTACAGAAAAAGTGTACAACGCCGCTAAAGAAGTTTTCACTTCAAAAAATGTCTTTTGCTTTCTATGGTCATGAAACCTCTGGTTTTAACGTACTCTGTTACCCAGTAATTGTAAGACTGAGGGTACACAGTCTAAGCTTATGTAAACTAGTTAAATAATCTCATTAAAATGTGCCGAGGGCAGTAACTGTAGGGGTCTCGCAACGTGTCTTGTTTTTTAATTTTATTCATTCGTTCGTTCGTTTTGTCGAGTTGTAATATTACGGGGTGGTGTATTCTAGGCTTATAAGTTGAGTTTCCATTAATATTTGTATGAACTACATGTAGGTATGACGTATGTGCGTTCTTATGTCTGTTAACACACCCACGAATTATGAGTAATTCATATTATGGGACAATAAAAAAAAAATAGCGACGAATTTAAAGCTCGGGGTCATACCGCACCGGGCGTAAGACTAGTTTTGTATTTTACGATTTTTGAAGTGAAAACTTCTTTAGCGGCGTTGTACACTTTTTCTGTAATGGGTAAAAAATTTAAAACTCGCGTCAGGGTCACGTGACCAAAACTCGCGTCAGGGTCACGTGACCCTGATCGAAAATGAGTAAGACGTCATTCAAATTAAAAATAAAACATAGTAACAAAAAAGTTTTCACTTCTACCGGCACTCCTGGAGTGCAACCTTTTTTTTGAACATGTTTTTTCTCCATTTGTTTTCAAAATTTTCAAATGCTCAATAAGTAGGTTATTCACATTTGACTCCGTATCGTAAAGCTATAAAGCACCATATAATTTGATTACGTATTTCCTTGGCATAATATTTATTCCTTTTCTGATAACGGCAATTTTGTACTGCACGCGAAGTACTGGCTTATAAGATACTAGCTTTCTTACAAGGGTTTGCTTGTGACAAATAAAGGAGGAAGAAAAAAAAAGAACAAATGAAAAAAAAAAAACAAATGAACTTCCCGAAAAGAAAAAAAGGAACAAAAATGAAAGAAAGAATTTTTGACGTTTTTATAATAAAGTGATACGAAACCCTTCATGCGCGAGTCAACCTCGCAGTAAGGTGGTTTTTACAAGCTTTTATTTACTTTTACCTGTCCCGTTGTCTGTGTTCAAATCTAGCAAGTTAAATTTGATCCACTTCCCGGTTTCCGGTTGAGCTGAAATTTTGCACATATATGTATATTGCGTGACAATGCAATATTATGATGACATGGAGCTGATCTGATGAAGGAGCTGGAAGGTGGCCATAGAAACTCTGTAATGAAACGCCGCAAACACATCGAGTTTAGACTCGTTTGATTCGTCTTGGCGAGTACTTTGTTTGTCGTAAATATATTTCTAATAATAAAAGCTTGTTTTTTGAAAAGAACATAGTCTTTAAATGACTAATTTGTTCATTGTATCAACGAATCAATTGCCACAAAAAAGTTAACCGAATTAGCCACTACACAAAATAATCCACCATCTGATCACGGCTTTATGCTGCCCAAACGACAAAAAGGTCACGTTTCGCCAATTGGTCAATTAAAACAAAAAGTTAAAAAGTAATCAATGTCTTTTACATCGCTCATGAAACTTAATTAACCATTAATTAATTAAACTGTAGAACATAATGTAACTTTCTTGTTTCTCTCTCAGAAAATACACGTCAAAAATGTTGGTTATTCGTAAGTATTCTTTTTTTTACCTACTGAAATCAGCAAACGGGTCCTCCCTCCTAGGGCGAAACGGGAGGGGACTATCAGACTCGTACTGACTAAAATCCACGGTGTCCTTCACTAGCTCTTTAGGTTCCAGACTCACTGTTACTTGGTAAGACAGTCCCATGATCCCAGACAGTCCCACAATCCCGAATAAGAAGACATTTAGAGATTTTTTTAAAATTTTAATATGTTAGTCTCAAAGCGGTGATTTTTGGCTAAATTTTGGCAAAAATCAAATTAATATATATCAGGCAAGACGATCATACGAAAAAATAACAATTTAAAACGAAAAAATTACAAAAATCTGACATTCCCAAATTAGGGTTAATGATGAGCGTGCGGACTGCAAGTAATGGGAAACTCGCCGTCCGATCATGTCCACGCGCGCCTCAAAGAGCTGTCAGTAATCTGAAGGGGTTAGAGGGCCAAAACCTGCTGGGGTCGCGGGACTGTCTCATCAAGTAACCGTGACCCTGAAGCGTAAAGAGCTATTGAAGGATCACCGTGGATTTTAGTCAGTACGAGTCTGACAGTCCCCCCCGCCCTGGTTCCTACCAGGGCGGGGGGGACTGCTCATTAGATAATTTAACCACGATAAAAAAAGCTTAATGATGTTTTTTTTTTCAGTATTAACAATAATCTTCACAATCTATCAATATGCAGCACCAAAAACAATCGATCTTAGACCGCGTTTCCAAAAGGAACTGCATTGCAACGAATGTTTCAGAATATATTTCCCTTTATGCGCTTCTGACAATGAAACATACACTAACGAATGCAGATTTAGATGTGTCCAGTCAAAAAGACCGAAAGAAAAACGAGCCACGATTTTAAGGTAACTTGGAAGTTCTAGGCTAAGTAATTCATCATCATCATCAGCCTATAATGTTCCCACTGCTGGAACACAGGCCTCCTCTCTGTGAGAGGGAGCGGCCTATAATCCACCACGCGGGCCCAATACGGGTTGATAGATGTCACATGTCTTCGAATGTTTGGTTCTAGTAAATGCCGGTTTCGTCACGATGTTTTCCTTCACCGTTTTGAGAGCAGTTTCTTTTCTGCGTAAGAATCTATTAACTCCTCAAAGTCTGCGCATAGGCAGTTTTGTTTAATATGGCTAGGATCGCGAGGCCAGATAGACGCTCTTGACTCATTCTTGAACGTAGATATCCTTGTCTCAAGGATTTGGCGCCCCCAAGAACTGCCGCCCGGGGCAAGTGCCCCGGTTTGCGCCCTTAGATCCGGGGCTGCTTTTTTCTGTCATTTGGTTTCATCGACAAAATCCGTTTCTACGTTGTTATGATATGCATGAAACTGAACAACAGTGTCCCAGCATTGAGACACAATAAAGGCCAGGCCATCAAATGAGTCCTTCCACAGGCAGGGCGGCAGGGACTGTCAGACTTCTACTGACTAAAATCCACGGTGTCTTTCAATAGCCCTTTATGTTCCGGGGTCACGGTAAGGATACAATCCCGCGACCCCGGCAGGCTTTGGCCCTCTGAGAGTCTTTGAGGCGCGCGTGGAACACAACGCGCCGTCGACCCGGGCATGGTCCATGGTCAGGCAGCGAGTTGCCCTTTACTTGCTGCCCGCATGCCCGAATTCTGTGACCTTAGTCGTGTCAATAAAGACTAATTTAGTTTTATCGAAATATTTACGTCGCAATTAACATTTTTTTTTTTCTATACAGGTACGGGCCATGCATTCTGGGTTCAAGAAAGAAAAGATTTGTTATAAACTTACCTGATAGTGAATGGGAGGGCTGAAAGTACATAAAAACAAACTGGGATCTAAATAAAGGCTTTGTTTTAATTAAAAAATTGTTATACATCAGTTATTTTAATTCACTTTGGCCTTGCCGTGTCAATAGTACACAGTGCAAACGCCTGCCACATGTACACCCTGGAACGTAAAGGTCAATTAAAGGAAAACGGTGGATTTTAGTCAGTACGAGTCTTTTAGTCTCTTCCGCTGCTAACAGGAGAAGGAAGGATTCATTTAAATAAAAATAAAAAAGTTTCCTCACACCAAGAATTTTATCTTATATCGTAGGTGCGGTTACGAACATAATTATAGACTCACATACACAAAGGCCCGGCTCCGAAACAACTACTTACTTGTAAATCATACAAATATTTGATCCGGCGGCGGGGGGTCGAACACGCGACACGTAGCGCTGCAGTCCACTCGCTCAGCCATTGCCGTCATTTGATGATTGTACCACTTTAAAATAAATACTTTTACATATCTCTTGCTCTGTAAGTACACCCTTACACCCCTGAATGCCGGGGTGTATGACTATCATTACAGCATAGGTTTTGGAATTTGAAAAAAGAACTGTCATACTCATAATGCACGAAGAATATTTTTAAAAAGTTTTTTTTTTTTCTCGGTATCGATTAATTACTCGAATCGGAATCTAGACAATTTATTTTATAAAGATTTTATTTTAAATATGGAACTATTTGTTTCCACATCGTATGTTAGATGAAATCGATTTAAAAATCAAACTGGCCAGCAAGATTTGACGCGCTTGCGTGCGTGAAAAAAAAAGGCAGTCTACTAGTAGGCGCGAAAGCATCGCGAAAATAATTAATTTTCTTGTTTGAGTTCTTTTTCAATAGTAGATTATTAACCAAGTGAACCTCAAGTCACTCAAACTCAAGTCTTATCATCACAAACTCATATTCAAACTATAAATATACCTAAAAAGAACGTGACCATATCTCTTACAAATTGTAATAATTTTACTATTAATTTTAATTAAATACACATTTTTTCTTCTTAATAAATGTTCATTGAAACCTGCTGTCTTGTTGTTTACTTACCTCACAATCGATATGTAAAGCAGAGTATTTATCTCGGGCGTAAGCATCAATTGCATACTCGGATTAATTAGCGCCTTCGCTTCGCTCAGGCGCCAAAAACCTCGTATGCAATTGATGTCATACAGCCCTTGGTTAATAATCTACTATTACATATCTCTTGCTCTGTAAGTACACCCTTACACCCCTGAATGCCGGGGTGTATGACTATCATTACAGCATAGGTTTTGGAATTTGAAAAAAGAACTGTCATACTCATACTGCACGAAGAATATTTTTAAAAAAACCGGCCAAGTGCGTGTCGGGCCACACACAGTGTAGGGTTCCGTAGTTGCCCATCAAAATACTTATGCGAACTAACTAAACTGAATTTAATTTTAAAAAATCGGTCCACGAGTCTTTGAGAAATCGGGGAAAATGCATAAATAAAAAGATTACGACGAATTTAGAACCTCTTCCTTTTTTGAAGTTAGTTAAAAATAGTTGACGATAAAAACCTACCTATCCCCAAAAAACATACTGTAAAAACATACCTAATAAAGCTGTAAAAATAAAGTTGTCAAACATACATTTGCAGTTGAAGAGCATGTTTTCCGATACATTTTGTTTAAGAAAAATGTTTTCCAAGTACATTTTATAAGTTGGTCGACTATTACTCGTAAAGTTGTAAAGCCTACTTAGTCATGATAATTTTCTTTTAAAATTCGTTATATAAACTACTGTTGTGAATTTTTTCACACCCCTAAACACAACCGTTTAGCTGTTAGAGGGGGGGGACACTCGAGTCGAGCAAAATTTAGCACTTTAAAGCTTAATATTTCACAAACCAATTTTTTTATCAAAAAATTGTTAATGGAAACTCCCAATATTTTTTAAAGACCTATTTAATGATACCCCACACTAACGGGTACGTGAGAAAAAAAAAATCCTCACTTTACGTGTAAGTACAGGAGGTACCCTAAAAAAAAATATTTGACATAATTTTATTTTACCACTTTTTCGGCACAACAAATTCGTATATTTACACCAAATTACAGCTCTCTAGTACTGTGCGTCTCTGAGCTAAACTGCGGACAGACGGACGGACGGACGGACGGACGGACGGACATGGCGAAACTATAAGGGTTCCTTGTTGACTACGGAACCCTAAAAACCGGCCAAGTGCGTGTCGGGCCACGCACAGTGTAGGGTTCCTTAGTTGCCCATCAAAATACTTAAATATGCGAACTAACTAAACTGATTCGCTGAATTTAATTTTAAAAAGAAGAATTTTCAAAATCGGTCCAGGAGTCTTTGAGAATTCGGGGAAAATACATAAGAAAAAAGATTACAACGAATTTAGAACCTCCTCCTTTTTTTGAATTTAGTTAAAAATAGTTGACGATAAAAACCTACCTATCCCCAAAAAACATACCTATAAAAGCTGTAAAAATAAAGTTGACAAACTTACATTTGCAGTTGTCTCCGATACATTTTGTTTAAGAAAATATGATATCAAGTACATTTTATAAGTTGGTCGACTATTACTCGTAAAGTTGTAAAGCCTACTTAGTCATGATAATTTTCTTTTAAACTTCGTTATATGTACTACTATTGTGAATTTTTTCACACCCCCAAACATAACCGTTTAGCTGGTAGAGGGGGGGGACACTCGAATCGAGCAAAATTTATCACTTTAAAGCTTAATATTTCACAAACGAATTTTTTTAACAAAAAATTGTTAATGGAAACTATCATTATTTTTTAAAGGCCTATTTAATGATACCCCACACTAAGGGGTACGCGAGAAAAAAAAAATCCTCACTTTACGTGTAAGTTCTGGAGGTACCCTAAAAAAAAATATTTTACGAGATTTTATTTTACCACTTTTTCGGCACAACAAATCCGTATATTTACACCAAATTACAGCTCTCTAGTACTGTGCGTCTCTGAGCTAAACTGCGGACAGACGGACGGACGGACGGACGGACGGACGGACGGACATGGCGAAACTATAAGGGTTCCTTGTTGACTACGGAACCCTAAAAAGTTAATTATTTTTTTCTCGGTATCGATTAATTACTCGAATCGGAATCTAGACAATTTATTTTATAAAGATTTTATTTTAAATATGGAACTATTTGTTTCCACATCGTATGTTAGATGAAACTGGCCAGCAAGATTTGACGCGCTTGCGTGCGTGAAAAAAAAAAGGCAGTCTACTAGTAGGCGCGAAAGCATCGCGAAAATAATTAATTTTCTTGTTTGAGTTCTTTTTCAAAAGTTTTAAACATGTCTAGTGACATATTTTAATTTATTATATTATGTATTTTATACTTTACATAATACATATAATTATTAAAATAATTTTTAATTAAATACACATTTTTTTCTTCTTACTTAATAAATGTTCATTGAAACCTGCTGTCTTGTTGTTTACTTACCTCACAATCGATATGTAAAGCAGAGTATTTATCTCGGGCGTAAGCATCAATTGCATACTCGGGTTAATTAGCGCCTTCGCTTCGCTCAGGCGCCAAAATCCTCGTATGCAATTGATGTCATACAGCCCTTGGTTAATAATCTACTATTAGTGTGCAATTACAGTGGCAGCAGGGCGGGCAGCGGAAGCCGCTGGCGGGTAACGTAAACAGTCATAGTTTTTCACTAAAGTGCACCAAGTGCGGGCGGGGCGTTTTGAGCGGAAATCTAGTCTATTTCGTGACCCGCCACCCGCTTCCGCTGCCCGCCCCTCGCCACTGTTATTGCACACTTAGTGCTGGAATGGAAAATTACCTGTATTTACTCCGTAATAATGATAATTACATTAACACCAAAAGCCGCAAATATACTTAGTTTAATCCACCTTTCAGCGTTGTAATTTAATACTTAAATTACATTCAAGACTATTAATCTAAAGGTTGAAGGTCGTGACCTCTAACGTCTACATTATAACTGGCGAAATGATTATTTTATACACAAAAAATACCAAAGAAAACCGTGCCCGGTCACTTTGGTTCCTTAGGACGGCGCTCTCACAGAAAAAATGTAAGACGCAGACGGGGCGTATACATTTATCTCTACAGAGCGTCCCTTTCATACAAAATACATAGAAGCGTCGCGACGCAAAACATACAGAAGAGACGCGTCGCGGGCGCAACGCTAGTACATCTGCGCCTGTCCACGACGAATTTAAAAAAGTGGTCTTTTAGATTTTTTTATCTATAAATTTTTCGTTCACACAATTTGCAAATTATGTGCAAAATTTAACCAACTTCCGCAGTCCCGGTTTTTAACCGACGAAAAAAAAGGAGGTTCTCAATTCGACATGTATATATATTTTTTTTATGTATGACCACGCATAACTTTTCCTGACGTGGTCCGATTTC
Organism: Agrotis segetum; assembly: GCA_036375495.1. Lineage (NCBI taxonomy): Eukaryota > Metazoa > Arthropoda > Insecta > Lepidoptera > Noctuidae > Agrotis > Agrotis segetum. The sequence continues at coordinate 4,486,109 of JAQSVV010000031.1, forward strand.
AAAAATTCTATTTTTGTTGGAAAGAGTATATCTCAAAGTCCCATTGGTCCCATTTAAATTTCAAAACTAAAATCGGCCTCTAAGGGTAGAAAAAAGGAATTAATTGTCAATCTTCCTACAGAATTTTTAATTATGAACCGATTCTGTTGAAATAAAGTTAACAATTTTAGTTCTGAGGACATTATTATATGTATAGCAGAGATGTGGAGAACATAACATGATGGCATCAGCATCATCAGAACAACTCCAGATCCCTGTTATTTTGTGAAGTCAGTCCCAAGAGATCCTTAACAGTTAACAACAGCTACATGCAGCTACAATGCAAGATTGGAAACTCAAAAGTGTAAAATAAAACCTTTTTAAAAAAAAAACAAACCGACGAAACATCGAACTGAAAAGCAAAAAATAAATTTTGAGGCGGCGCCAAAGAAACAATCAACGAATAGTTACGACGAGCTATTCAACCACGACGAGCTATACAGCGAGCTATTCTGCTCTTCATTGTTTGTTTGGCGCCGCCTCAAAATTTATTTTTTGCTTTTCAGTTCGATGTTTCGTCGGTTTGATTTTTTTTTTTTAAAGATTTTATTTACTTCCGATACAATGAAATGATCCTTACATGAAACAGAGTCGAACGGCATAGTCAGTTTCATTCATTTTTGTGGACAACTCACACTTGACAAAAAAAATAAAAACGCCAAATTAACAACATCAAAAAATAGCTAAAGGTTCCTCAGATAGTTTTGCCGTATCTCATAAGGATGCAGATTTCTCCCTTTTGGCCAATTTAAAAGAAATACCTGTATAGCGGAGTGTTCACCAAATTTTAATGCAAGCTGTTAAAAAATATTTAAATAATTTATTCCATTTATTTTCCGTACTAGCAATACGCTAATCGCTTGAGCGTATAATTTAGAGCCAAGCAGTGACTTTGGGGACTTCTTTCATAAATTTTCAATAAGTTGTCCGCACTTTTACCAACTTTTCTTTTTGAACAGTCTAGTATTGGGCCAATTTAGCAAACTAACACCGTCCTAGTTTCAAGACTTCCACTGGAATCTGATAAAATCGAAGTTAATAACGGGGTGTTCGCTAGAGGTCCGCCAAGTTCGCGCGCTAAATAAAAACGGCACAAGTTTGAACCGAATACAAGAAAAGTTTGAAGCTGTATGATTTGAAGCTGTGCTTGTTAAATTTATTTAGGTCACGATATTTAAGTGGCTTAATTTTTTTTTTTTCGAGGCGTAAATTATAGGTACAAAACGTCAAACGTGGTACCACAAAAACTTTTAAACGTCTGTTAAACACCTGTCTAAAAAATGTCAGACTATGATGTTGAAATAAGGTCCGTTTTGCAGTCACACTTGTTTTAGACAAGTGTTCAACAGATGTTTAAGTTTTTGTAGTAAGGCTGTTAGTTTGTAGTTGGAATGAAAGAAAATACTTGTAAAACTAAACTACGACACCTGAATTTTAAATTTAAATTAAGTTATACCTACTACTTTATTTAAACAAAAAATAATTAAAAACTCAGGTGATATTTAAGTAATTTTAAGCTTAATTTAAAAACTCAGGTATTAGGTAACATTAAAACTTGGGTCCTACACAAACGTTTCTGTATAAGAATTATAAAAAAATAAATTCCTATTTTGCTTTCTTGAGAAAAATACAAAACCAACCTGCAATTCAACAATATTATTGTTCAATTTAGAGGTAACTTTGGGATTTTTTTCTATCGAGAATATTTTATGGAATCATGTTTTCGCCAAACAAAAGACCTAACATTAATCCTCAAATTTACCATTATTTATTTCAAAATTAATGCTGCAGTATTTTCGACGTATCACAGTTTTCTGTTAAGCCATTTGAGGTCGGGCACGCCGCAATTGCGGCGGTAAGACCCCTCTTTGAGGAGTGGCTGGAGAGAAGTCATGGCGTCCTGACCTACCGCTTGACGCAGGTCCTCACCGGACACGGAAGTTTCGGGAGGTACCTGTGGCTGATGCGAAAGGAGGAGACGCCTGGGTGTCACCACTGCGAAGATCGCCCGGAGGATACGGTGGAGCATACGGTGCAAGACTGCCCAGCTTGGGCGGAGCACCGACGTGTCCTCACGGCTGCGATAGGCGGAGACCTCTCGCGCCCGGCATTGGTTGCGGCCATGCTGCGGGGCGAGACGGAGTGGGAAGCGGTCAGCTCCTTCTGCGAGGCAGTAATGCTCGTAAAGGAGGAGGCAGGCCGCGAGCGAGAGAGGACAGCGTCCTCCCTCCGCCCCAGCCGCAGTGGTAGGCGCCCACGGCGACGGACGTCGCTAGATGATCTCCGGCCACCGTAGGCGCGGGCATGCGGGCAGCGAGTAAAGGGCAACTCGCTGCCCGACCAAGGACCATGCCCGGGTCGACGGCGCGTTGTGTCCCACGCGCGCCTCAAAGAGCGTCAGCATAATGACGGGGCCCCCCTCTCAGAGGGCCAAAGCCTGCCGGGGTCGCGGGATTATTCCCTAACCGTAACCCCGGAACGTAACAGGCTATGAAGGACACCGTGGATTTTAGTCAGTAGAAGTCTGACAGTCCCTCCCGCCCTGCCCGGGGTTGGAGGACTCATTTGATGATTTTACCACGCTAAAAAAAAAAAAAAAAAAAAAAAAAAAAAAAAAAAAAAAAAAAAAAAAGCCATTTGATGTAGTATAGGCTCTTAATTTTAAAACTCAATTATTAATATTATTTAAACTTGGGTCCTACACAAACGTTTATAAACAACGTGTAACGTTAATAGCCCAAAACCTCTCGTGGGTTAACTCAGCCTATTTTACCGAACAATGTTTGTTCTAAAACTTTTGGAAAAAAAAAAGATTATCATACTGAAGGGCTCGATCAATTTCTCCTTTTGTATGAAAAAACATTTTTTTACGTTACACGTTGTATAAAAATTATTAAAAAAAAAAAAACTATTTTACTTTCCTGACAAAAATACAAAAACAAACTGCAATACAACAACTTCTAGTCTAGTTCAAGCGTTTATTATTTTTTTCTAATTAAGAACTTTTCGAAGCACACATTGCCAGTATTACGTTTTGAACTCGATTCGTATGCCACTCTCACGCTTCAAGTTGGACGCCACCAATTTCCTACAGATTTTATCTACGAAGAGAAACTTCACGACTTTTCTAATATGGCCTGCAAAAGAAACAACTTTGTTCCCTGAACTATCTATAAGTATGTTAATAAAATGTTGCGACTTCGGGGTTATTGCAAAAACAATTTTATTATGTGCTACGTAGCTTTGTTTTTACAAGTCACTTTGCGCTTTAGAAGTTCCTTTCACAACTTACCGGAAAGATTAGGTAACTGATTTTCTGTACCTTTCTGAATCTAATTTTGATCCAGTCTTTTAAGACCTTTATGTTCCGGGGTCACGGTAAAGAAATAAGTCCCGCGAACACAGCAGGCTTTGGCCTTCTAAGAAGGGGCCCCGTCAAACTTGCTGACGCTCTTTGACGTGTGCGTGAAACACGACGCGCCGTCGACCCGGGCATGGTGGTCCATGGTCGAACAGCGAGTTGCCCTTTACTGGCCGTCCGCATGCCGGAGATCGTCTGCCAACGTCCGACGCCGTGGGCGTCAAAAACTATTACAGCAAACATTTTCCAAGTTTCTCTGCTTTTCAACTTAATAACCAATTAAAGTACGACAGTATTTAATTAATGAGAAGCACGGTAACTAATAGTCTTGAATGACTAGCGAAGAAGTTATTCAGTTATTACCGAGAAAAGCCGATCGTAGTGTTCATTTTATTTACAACATTTTTTATCTTTTTTTTAAATAATAAACGTTGCCCCGAACTAGGATTTTTTCCTGTGTAGTGGGCGCGTTTACAAATATACGAGTAAAAACTCATATACACAATCCCAGAAAGGAATACACGGAAAAGTACTTATGGGTCATACAAATATAATTTACGTGCGGTAATCAAACTTGTGACAAGCCACTACCACATCTCTATCTTACCCTATCTTATCTACACTATTTCTCAGATAGATTGATAGATTTAAGGCCCATTTACACAATGTAAGAAATTGCATGTAAACTTCATCATCATTAGATATATTTTGTTTGAAGAGTATTTGTAATACATATCTTAGTTCGTACAGTCCATCCAAAGGTTGTCTGGAAGAAATCGCTCTTAGCGATAAGACCGCCATTGTAGCCATAGTTTAAGCAATATTATAAGCAGTAGTTATAAAATTTGGGTGTATAATAAAGAATATTCTACTCTATTCTACCTCCTCTGACAAATTGCATGCGAAGCCTAAAAATATCAACATTTTACTGCGTGTCCCAACTAAGTTTAAGGCAAAAAAATGCAATGAAATTCCTCAAAAAATGGTAGATTAAACGCTGTCCAGTAATCTAAGCGACCTATGCTCGATTAGACAAAGGGTGCAAAGGTTAGGATAAATAATATCCCGCGGAACGCTGCCCTAATTGCCTTTTAATTATGATTTAAAGTTAACCGACGATTAACTTTGTCTAAACTCTAGAATCACGGCCCGAACATCGTTAGCAGGTAAACAACGATTAATCAAAACGTTGGTTTGTTTTAGCCCAAAAGGTTTTTGCTAATTGTTCGTTGAATTAACTTTTAATTTCGTACTGCTTCTGGGAAAATTGTGCTTGTAATCGAAAGGGTCTCATTGATTAGGCTGTTTCCATGAAGTATTTTGGCAACACAAAATAAATCAGTACTATTAAGGGGGATGCTCCAACCAGCCCGCGAAATTCAAAAAAAGTTACAACATGTCACTGGCCTGCAAATTGCAAAAAACGTAAAAAAAATTGAATTTCGCGGGCTACATCGAAGCAATCACCTTAACCTCGTAAAATCTTTACCACTTTTATAAATTATTCCGCATTAGTTGAAACTTAAGTAGTGATAGCCCAGTGGTTGTAGGTTCAAACCCACCCAAGCGCATTGTTTTGTGTAACTTTATTTCAAACTATGTAGCTGTGCCCGCCACTTCGTTCGCGTGGATGTCGGGACTCAACAATATTTTTTTTACAATAAAAGTAGCCTAAGTTACTCCATACTACATCAGCTACCTGCCAGTAGAAGTCACGTCACAATAAACCCAGCCATTTCAGAAATTAGCCATTACAAACAGAGTGGTTTGTAATGGCTAATTTGGTGTATGTAGTACCAGAAGATCGACGAAAAATTCCAACACTGGGGTGTCTAGAATCATGTTCTGGACCCGTGGTATCCATTTGTGCGTCGATGTCCCTTACACCCTGTATATAAGATAATTAACGCATTTATTAATAGCCCTTTGTACTAGGGTTGTTACGGCGGTGGTTTAAACGGAACGGAACGCGTCGAAATCATTGGTTATAGTTTGTCGGAATCGGAATTGGGACCCGATTTAGAATATAATTAATAAGGGTTCCTTGTTGACTACGGAACCCTAAAAATGGTATCAGGTCCAATAAATAAATAAAAAAACTAGCTGTTGCCAGGAGTTTCGCCTGCATTTATGTTAAAAATTATCCAACAGGTTCATAGTATCGAGCTAAAAGGTGTCCTAAGTGTTATCTTAAACCATAACCCTATACCTATCGATACCGAACTACCTGATCCTTTCTGCCATTTTGAATTGATTTGAAACGTTCATATTATATTTATCACTAACTGTTGCCAACGAAAAATGTTCAAAGGGAACATAAAATCAGAATAAAAACCTACGTGTTAATCCAGGTTATAAACTATCTGTGCACCTACATTTCATACAAATCTGTTCAGTAGTCACTACGTGAAAGAGTAGCAAACATCTATAGGTACATCCTCGCAAACTTTAGCATTAGTAGTAAGATATAGTAGAATATAAAAGGATAAGATAAAAGTAACGGTAAAAGCGGTGACCACAGTCTCTACATCGGGCTACTTCAGTGCTTAGATCAAGTTCCGAAATCGAATTTGTAATGTCAATCGGAATTTTCGAATTTTTCGGAATCGCAGCCGAACCTCAGTAGCATCCCTAGTGTGTACGCTGGTTATAAAATGTTTTCAGGAGCGGAGCTTTGCTGCCGCCCGGCGGCCTCTCGAGACAGGTCTAGTGGCCTCCACGCCAGCTCTCACGCCGTCTTTTAATTTCAAACTGCTTATGTAAAACTGATGAATATTAGGAATGCAGTTTTTAGGATTCAGTACTTCTTTTTTAACGTGGTAATATCATCAAATGAGTCCTCCTACCCAGGACAGTGCAGGAGGGACTGCCAGACTTGTACTGAGTAAAATCCACGGTGTCCTTCAATAGCCCATTACGTTCCAGGTATTCGTTATTCCTGCGACATCAAACGTTGCTAAGAACACTCTCGATAAAGTCATCAATATTCCTTTTCAGTGCGCTTTCATTTGAGACCCCACTCGAGTATATTTGCAGACATTCTGTTGCCCTCCCCCACTTTTACCCCCACAACTTTTAAACGGCTCAATTGATTTTCGTGAAACATGTCTAAGAACACTCGCCCGTAAGTCACCTTCAATAAAAAAAAAACTAAATTGATATCGCTTCATTCGTTCGAGCTCTAACATGCCACAGACAGACATACAGACAGACAGAGGGACAGGAACTAAATAAAGCTTGTAAAAAGGTCTTGTAAATATTACTTATCCACAATGAAGTAAATTCAAATCAAGAAATTAGGTCTGCAATCCCTTGGAGCAACGAAACTAATAAAAGTACGACACATAATCTCAGCAATAAAATTATCCCAATAATGTGCAATACTCGTTGCAACTCTACTCTCTATTTGAGTTCTACTCACTGAGTTATTTATCAATAGAATAAGATAGAATGAAATAAAATAAAACACTAACTTTAGAAATGCTAGACAGTCTTAGTTATTTTAAAAATATTTCTTAAATTCCAAATAAAGTATTTATAGAAAGGAAAATTGGAAAATTCGATTTGGACTGAACAACGTCTGTTGAGAGAGTTAGCAAATAAATATTTATTTAACATTTCTTCTTCCTTCACGGTGTTTAAATCTATCTTCTAATAAATATAAAATTCTCGTGTCACAGTGTTAGTTACCATACTTCTCTGAAACGGCTTTACTGGTTTTTATGAACTTTTATATGTATATTTAGTAGTTCTGAGAATCGGCTACTATCTATTCTTCATACCCATAAGTGACCCACCCTAACATTTTTCTTAAATTTTTTTGGACAATTTTTTTTTTTCATGTTGCAATAAAAATACATACAACCCTAAATTTTCGCCCTTCTATCACCAACTCCTATTTTTAACAGTTCTTCATTAAGGGGGATGCTCCAACCAGCCCGCGAAATTCAAATTTTATTACGTTTTTTGCAATTTGCAGGCCAGTGACATGTTGTAACTTTATCAAAATATGAATCGTGGTAATAACAAGTATTATTTTAAATATAAAAATTATCGAAGAATTCGCTTCATCAGCTCTCACATAGAAAAGCTGCATCTAAGTTAGATTTCGGAGATTTTAACACGAATATACTTATTCTAAAAAAGACATAAAATTATAGGTACTTATTATTACCGCAATTCATATTTTGATAAAGTTACAACATGTCACTGGCCTGCAAATTGCAAAAAACGTAAAAATATTTGAATTTCGCGGGCTACATCGACACAATCACCTTAATTTAATCATTTTTCATTCCACTCGATAACTGATGAATTTTTCTCTTGGTAAGTTATCCCCCACAGGCGTCCACCAGTGTAAAAAAATAAATAACAAAACAACATTTATAATAGAATCGAAAACATTTATACATAACAATAAAAATTAAATTTAAAACACAATAAGATTTGCTGAGCATGTCCACAACAAAAAAAAATTGCGGGTTCAGCTGGTAAAATATAAAATTCCATTAATAATTTATGAAAAGGGGACATCTAATCACCACTGGCTAGTTGGACCTAGTCCAAGAGTGCTGGCTGTCTGTGACAGTTCAATTTTCCGTCGCTTCCGAGCAAAAGCAGGCCATGTGCAGTTATCATGATTTTTAGTTGGAATTCTGAGTTTCATGTTTGTACCGGTAAGTTAAAATTCAATAACAACTTTTAATAAAACCCATCATAGTAATTACTATGATGCGCTGTCTGTCCCTAGTTTTTTTTTTATCGTGGTAAAATCATGAAATGAGTCCTCCCACCCCTGGCAGCGCGGGAAGGACAGTCAGATTCGTACTGAATAAAATTGGTTTCCTTCAATAGCCCTTTATGTTCCGGGGTCACGGTAAAGGGATAAGTTCCGTGACACCGGCAGGCTTTGGCCCTATAGAGGGGGGCTGCGTCATCATACGCACACTCTTTGAGGCGCTACTAACTGTAACTGAGAAAACCTAGCAACTTGAGTGAGGCAAAAGTGGAGTATAAGTACACGTAAAGCTTTGGCAAAAAAAAGTAGTTTATGGTAATTCTTTGACATGAAAGAGAAGCACCCTAGTGTTGCAACATCCTTTATAACAGACGCGTATACAGCATGTTCCGTAATTTTCAACACACGTAACTGAGTTTCAAGACATAAGGTACGGTCAGCCTATACAAAACCTGGACAGAAAATGTGGAACTGTCAGCCTATGCTGACTAAATATCGGCTGAAACCATGCTGAGTTCAGACGAAGTGAAGCATTTTGACAGCTGTCTCAGCCTATGCTACTCAGCAGTTGCCATTTTTCTTTTGGTGCTGCTCATAATATACCTATTGTATCGGCTAACCGTACCCATAGTATTTCTGAGACATGTTTTGTAGAATCTTTCTATTCTAACAGAACAGTAGTTTAACAGAATTACTTATAGACAAATGTTACTATTCTGTGCAGGATTTCTTAAATGATAGTTTTTTCATCCTCTATTTGTTTTACATTTGCATGCTATGTTATGGCAGAATGTACATGGATCCTATTTATAATTCAACATCTTGTTTTTATGTACCTACCTACATTCTAAGTAAATAAAGACATAATATTCTATTCTAGGTTCTATAAAAATCTTTCTCTTGCAAGAATTTTGGTACCGAAATTTTTATTGATGCTGATTTTTACTTTTAGGATTGCTGGCTGACACAAGAGACCATAAAATAACTTGCGAATTGAGGATGTTTTTACTACACCTCTGTTAATAAACGTGGACTAAAGTTACAACCAGGATAATCTTCGGATTAACATATACATTTTTTAGGTTTAACCTTGGCATAACTTAACTTCTCGTTTTATTAATAAGGGGGTTTGGGCATAGCAGGCATCATATAAGATGAGTTTATAAGGGGAAGTTTGAAAGTGACGCCTGTTATAGAAAAAAATAAAGGGAATCGTCTTTCCTGGTATGGACATGTGATGAGGAGGGATGAGACTCATGTGACTAAGAGAATGATGAGTATAAATGTTGATGGATGGAGAGGAAGAGGAAGGCCAAAGAAAAGATGAATGGATTGTATACAAAATGATATGAATGAAAAAGGAGTAAATGATACTATGACGTCTGATAGTGGAGAATGGAAGAAAAAAACGTGTTGCGCCGACCTCAAGTAAAAAGGGATAAGGGCAGGAAGACAAAAGAAAGGCATGATATAAGATTCTATAAAACTTTAAATTTTCAAATAATGACGATTTTAAATAAATTAAGCCACGTTGTATTTTTAAACATTAATTGAAGCGACCTTACTTTCAAATTAAAAGGTAAATTGGTTACGCAAATAATGTTCTGAAAGAAGAATTAATTCGGTTACCTTTATAAATTGCCAATTCAGACGATACCTATATTTCCCGCCAAGTGGGCACTTTATTTTAACAAGGAGCGATTTAGACGAAGATTTTTGCTTAAACCGTTTTAAATCTAAATTCTGTTTTAAGGTCATTTATTTTGTAGGTAAATAAGTTTTGAGAATTATTACAAGAACTCTGGAGATTTTATGAGAAGTAATAATAGGGCGACTTTCACCAAAAGTTAAACATGTTTAAAATTTTATATAATGTCAAAATTCTATTGAATTTTGTGCTTAAATAAAATATTAAACATGTTTAACTTTTGGTGAAAGTCACCCTTAAAATGTGTTTTCGCAATCTACAGTAAAGTAAATATTCACCTTCTTCTGCGAAGTAGTTATGTTAGCGAAGGAGGAGGCAGAATGCATGAGAGAGAGGAGAGCCTCCACTTCTAGCCGCCGGGGAAACGTCCACGGCATCGGACGTCGCGAGGTTATTTGCGGAAAGTAACTGCGGGCATGGCGAGCAGATAATTGGTGACTCACCGTTCAATCATAGATCATGCGCGCCTGAAAGTCCTGTCTGCAATCTTACGGGACGCCCATAGTCCATAGAGAGCCAAAAACCAGCTGGGGTCGCGGGACTGTTTAACAGTTAACCTTGACCATGGAAAATAAAGGACAATTGAAGAACACGGTGGATTTTAGTAAGTATGAGTCTCACAGTCCCTGCCTCCACCCCGGACGGAGGTTCCCATTAATGGTAAGCGTCCACAGGTCCGCATCGTACGTATCGGACGCATCGCATCAAACAGATTTCTGTGTCGGCAGCAATCGGATTGCCGACGCGAGTATCAGCAATCGAATTGCCGATGCCACCTTCATCGCTTCCACTGATCGACATTCCGTATGACGTCATCGGTACGCATCGCATGTAGGCATTGCCGACGAGCCGTCCGTACGACGCGGATCAGTGGACGCAATTGTATGAGTTTTCATACAAGGCAAACTAAAATCCGTTACGTACGATACGTCCGATACGTGCGATGCCGACCTGTGGACGCACACCGTCAATGATTATTTGAACACACGAAAATAAGATTAAATTAAACATACCAATATTTACATGGAAACGTACAAAGTTTCAAAGAATAACAGCGTTCTACAACAAAATAATATGATTGTACAGTAATACCTTACAGAAAAATAAAATAGACAAACAAAGTATTCCACAACGTTCAGTCCGGGCTTACGAAAGAAAATAAACAGAATAAAAAACAAATAAACATTGGACTGAATGAATACTTTATGAAACGCGTCGTTACTACTTGTGGCCTCACAAATCCATTATTTCATTGCCACAGTCATTTTCTAGTCTGTAGCAGAGAGTAATAAAAAGCCACGGAAGGGAAACTCCTTTGAAACATACATGAAATGGATGATTAAATTTTTGACGTGATAGCCTTATAATTCGATGGCCGGCTGCACGCACGAAAAAAGATGACATCATGCGGCGTTACCTCGCTCTGTAGCGTTCCATAGCAATGGCGTGTCAATTGTTTGTTTATAGCAACGAGTGCAGTATTTTCTTATGACGTTGTCACATTCAACTATCGTCTAGTAAGTAAGTAAACCGACTTTACAGCAACCGATTGTTTTGCCTACAAACTATATACCAGCAATAGACGGGACATAACGAAGAAAGTTGTGATCCAAAACTTTTTACCAATAGGTAATAAGTCGCTCAGTGTAGTACTCGCGTTGCTATGCAACGCTAGATAGTGCTACTGACGCACGGCATCAATAATTTTGTACGACAATTTTCCCAATGCCCGCTCTATATGTTCTTTTAAATCTCTTTGCTTACAATTCATTATCATTGTATTGAAGTTATTCTGTATTGTGAGTGCGTTTTGTTACAAACATAGAAACTCACATACACAAACACCTAGTCCTGGAACAACTACTTGCAGATCATTAAAATATTATATTATTATGTTTATAGCAACCTCCCGTCATCGCCTGTTTGATGCTTCATCTGTCATTTTGAACTGTTTCTCTTGGTAACTCTACTTATAGAGGATCGATCGCTCGCATTCAACAGAACTTCGGGTCAGAGCCCATTCGCACCCTAAGATTCGCACCCTGTGCCCACTCGTACCCTGGAAGTTTTGAGGGGCCCACTCGTACCCTGAAAAATATTTATTTTTATTCATTCTTCTAATATAAGTACATGTACATGTGTATACTGCAGCTTGGTAGCCCTGGTACAGTCGCGCAGAAAAGGGTAAAATAAAAATATAGTAATTCGGTAGATATCATGTTTATTTCAAATAAGATTAAGTTTAATTTATTATTATTTATTATTTTAATTTTAGATTTAGGTACATCCAGTGTACAAACAAATATTCAAATATCAATACCAATATAACAAATAAACAATTCATTGTTAGTACTTCGTACAGTCAAAGAGATCTACAAAATAATGCAATATTACAATAACTTTGTATAAAAGAAATATAAAAAGTAAAATCAGTCTTTATCAACTACGTAAAGCCAACATTTTTACTAACAACAAACAACAAATACACATACAAAATCACAATTTCCTAGAAACTAACAAACTACAACTCTTTTTACAAAAATCAGCCTTGATTGACCATCATTTAAATCAACATTAAATATGAAATATGCAAAAAAAAAAAAACACATATCAACAGTAAATAATTACTTCTTATTTTTGTTTGTATATTTACCAACTACATACATGCAAAACATAATATTTAAATCTAATTTGCTTGCGCGCAGATACTCTGGCTAAGTTTACATCTCCCGCTTCTGCATTCCACTCCCCGCGCACATCTGGAGAGTACTGACCAAATTTTAACGCAATTTTTGGAGCAAAACAGAATTAATGTTAGAACGTTCATTATTTTCAACCGACTTCCGAAAGGAGGAGGTTCTCAATACGGACGTTTGTATTTTCTTTTATGTTTGTTTGTTTGTTCGGGCATAACTCCGTCGCACAACCGATTTGAAAAATTCTTTTTTTTGGATAGGGTTATACTTCCGGAATGGTCCGATTAAAATTTTATCAAAATGGGACTAGCACTTATTGAAAAATCAACAAAAACCTATAAAGTTTTCAACTTTGTCTACACCGATTACTCCAAGGTTTCTGGTCCGATTTCGATGATTCTATTTTTGTTAGATATACTTAGTAGGTATATCTGTCATTTGGCCCCATAAAATTTGGGTTGAATAGTGAAACTAAAAAGGATAAAATAAAAAAACTTTTTCAAAAAAAATGTGTCTGACTTCAAAACAACCACAAAAAAAGTTCAAAAAAACCTACAAAAAAGTTTTCTTTCGAAAGCCGGTGAGAAAAACAAAAAGTTTATTTCGTTAGGCGAACTTCATTTAATAAAAGACCATAGACACATTGAACAGTCTCGTATTCGCAATTTTGCAGTCACTTTCAAGAACCATTAATAAACTGTTCACAAGTGTACTCTGTTAACCGTTTCATTAGTAAAATGTAGCTAATTTTATCTCAGGGGACCAATAGGCACCTGAATAGGTGCCGAATCTTTAACTTATATTGTATTATATTAGAGGGTACGAATGGGTACCTTAAAAATAATATATTTTATCAAAATATTAATTGGTACCCTGCCAGGAGACCAATGGGCACCTATAAAGGGGCCGAATCCACAACTTTAATGCTGGGGTACGAATTTTAGGGTACGAGTGGGCTCTGACCCGGTAACATTATAAAGGAATTGTAAAGCAGAATCGATAACTGTATTGATTAATAAGCACAAAGTGCTTTTTTTTATTTCCCATAACTCTAGGGAGGCGTCACTGGAACAAGGTGCCCTTGGTCGGACGGCGAGCCGCAATACCGTGTCCACGATGGCCGGGAATCGCCCCGCGAGAATTCAGGACCCGAATGGCTGTAATTATTCAGTCCACAGTAATTTTAATCTATGGTTGTAGCCACAACGACCACTGAATACAATAAAGTAGAGCAGAGTTTATTAAGTTAATTAAAATGTACGGGTTCATGTAATGTGGCCCTCTTTAAATGAGTTGCTCTCGTTTTGTGCTCATTAGGATACATATTACCTTTCGACTAATCCTGGTAATGCTAAACCCTGGAACGTTAAGGGATATTGAAGTACACCGTGGATTTAAGGCTGGAGCAGACCAAATGCGTGTGCGTAGACGTAAGCGTAAACGTGCGCGTACCACAACGGTTTCTTGATGAGACAGACTCCAGAAGGAACACCGTGGTAGTCAGTACAAGTCTGACACTCCCTCAGATCCCGCCCTGGGGAGGACACCTTTGATGATTTTACTACGAAAAAAAGCTTTAACCACATTAAATTTCATAGTCGACTTATTAATCGTTAGTAATGTTTTCATGCCTCGTTGCCCTCTAATATATCTGTGTAGTCTGTGGGGTCCAAACACAGCTCACTTCCTCTAGATTCCGCATAGAAGGCAACCATCGCGAGTCAGGTACGATTCAGAGTCAGACCAACCGGCCGGGCCGGGCCGCATTTTACAATGCGGTAAAAAACATTGAAATCTATCAACAGTAAATACAGTTCATATTTGCTTGCAAAGTTATTTCCGTCGGCCATCAAATTAAAAGACGTTATCACGTCAAAAAATTGCAAATGAACTGAATTTTGACACAGTTGTAACTAGTGCAGGAGTCAGAGAATTCAATAAAGTTGTAAAAATTGTTTTATGTCAATAAATACTTTTTTATGTTTTTTATATTTTATGTGACGCACAGAGGTTGCCTTGTATGCGGAGTTTAGAGGAGGTTATCAGTGGGCCTCATACTTAGAGAGTCGACTCACGTGCTTACCCCATACCTACTAACGATGCCACGCATTAGTGGTCGGCCATTTTTGCTGTCATCTCCTCGTGGTCACGTGATGCGTGTTCCAGTAATTTGTTCTGTGTTTGTGGATATTTTTGCTCGGAAGACTGTTTATCATTAATAATAATAAGTCGTCATCATCATCATCTGCCTAGTCTTTTCCAAACTATATTGGGGTCGGCTTCCAGTCAAACCAAATGCAGCTGAATATCTATAATTCAAAAAATTGGAAAATATCAACTTAATAAACACTTCTGCTTAACCCCACAAGGGAACAAAGCATGGTACCAAGTCATGGGGTTTTAACAAATTACAAATTCCACCCAGTTTCGGTCCAAATTAAATCAGCTACCGAAAAAAGCCAATAACAAAAACTTTGGCTACCCAACTGCGAAATTGACTAAGGACAAGTTACTTCAAAACTCTGACTTTGCAGCCGAAACACCAATATCTAATAATTTAAGTGAACAAGGCCTTGTAAACAATGTTTAAGGCCTCATTTTAAATGCAATAACACAGCCTCGATCGGCAAAGTTTAAGAAAGATTTACGAAATTGAACAGACGTTTATTTTACATAGAAACATAACGTGAATTTTAAGCGAAATTATGAAGGATACTAACTGTTGCCAGCGGCTTCACTCGTTACAACTCGAAAATTATCCCACGGGGACATAAAATCGAAATAAAAACTATCCTATGTGTTAATCCAGGTTATAAACTATCTGCGTACCAAATTTTAGCCAAATCCTTTTATTGGTTTTTGCGTGAAAGAGTAACAAACATGCCTACATACACACAGACATCCTCACAAACTTTCGCATTTATAATACTAGCTGTTGCCAGCGGCTTCACCCGCTACAACTCGAAAATTATCTTACGGGAACATAAAATCGAGATAAAAACTATCCTATGTGGTATAAACTATCTGTGTACCAAATTTTAGCCAAATCCGTTCAGTGGTTTTTGCGTGAAAGAGTAACAAACATACCTACCTCTCTGCCTGCGTCTGTGTTTCCGAACGCATACAAATCAAATCTCTTCAAAGTTAGAGTGAACGAGCTTCTTCTGGGTAAGCTCGCTCCATCGTCGACCTTGTCTTAGTCATTCCTGACCTAGACTAAGGTCTAGAGCAAACCCATCACACATAAAAAAAAACCTACATACACATACATACATCCTCACAAACTTTCGCATTTATAACATTAGTAGGATATTTTACCATTTTAATACAGAATATTGAAAAGTTTGCCGAGGTTGGTCTGTGGATGGGTGACTATGTCATTGCGAGGTACCCCCGTGCCTCGGAAAGCCCGTAAAGCCTACATATACAGGTAAACCTATACAGGTTGGTACAGAAAACTCTTCATAATTAAAAGTAACCTATACAGGTTGGTACAGAAAACACTTCATAATTATCCAGTATTGAAAAGGAATGCTAAAGTTCTTTAGATTGAATGATAATAAGGGTACTAATGTATTTTTAAGTAACCTCCCGTAATCCCAACTTTATCCATATTCTTAATCAAATGAAGTCTAATTTACATTTAAAAAATCGGATCCATTTAAAAGCAATTCTGTTGAGTGCGCGAACGAGGCGGGGAAAAGAGAAAAACTTGGATTATGTAATAAAATATACAATACTAAACTGGTATAGGCAGACACAGGTGGCAGACATTTTCCTTATGTGTTTAAAAGATTAAATGACAAGGTGTAAACTTGTATTTTTTATTTATTTAAGGATAGTTTCATGTTTCATCACTATCTCACAAGCGAAGATGTGGTGAACGATGAAGCACTCTTTTTTTTGAAGTGAAAACTTCTTTAGCGGCGTTGTACACTTTTTCTGTAATGGGTAAAAAATTTAAAACTCGCGTCAGGGTCACGTGACCCTGATCGAAAATGAGTAAGACGTCATTCAAATTAAAAATAAAACATAGTAACAAAAAAGTTTTCACTTCTACCGGCACTCCTGGAGTGCAACCTTTTTTTTTTTTTTAGATGGTAAAATCATCAAATGAGTCCTCCCGCCCTGGGTGGGGCGGAAGGGACTGTCAGACTCTTATTATTATTATTATTATTATTATAAGCCCCTATCGTCCCACTGCAGGGCAAAGGCCAAGGCCAAGACTCTTACTGACTAAAATCCACCCGTGTTCCTTCCTATGCCCTTTACGTTCCGGGGCCACGGTAACCTGGGTTAAGAAAAAACCCGCGACCCCAGCAGGCATTTGGCGCGAAACACGACGCGCCACCGACCCGGGCTTGGTCCTTGGTCGGACGGCGAGCTACCCATCACTCACCGTCCGCAAGCCCGCTCCGCCGCTGTGCCCTCTGCTGATCAGAGGGACACGCGTTGGAGCATCCACACGACAGGCTATTCGCATACGGGCAAAGAGACCACTTAGGCACACAGTGCCTAAGGAAGAGTTTTTGCCCGCATCCCAGGGTGCACCGGCCCGGAAAACTGGTCTTCCCCCTGGACGTATCCGAGAGGGAACTCCAGTCCACGGGCGCACGTGGAGGTTTCCTGTCATAGCACCCCACGATGAAGCACTCTTGCCTAGAAATAACCTGTTCACTCTTGACTTGAAGACCCCAAGGTTATAGCTGTCGGGAAATACCAGGGAAATACAGATGCCGAGAATTCCACGTAGCTGTGTGTACAATAAAGGTGAAACTCTTTGTACGTACCGGAGGGATGTGCACCATGTATCTATGGCGCATTACCGTACGTCTTGTAGTCCAATGACGGAAAGGGCCAGGTGGAAGTTATGCAATTCCATCGCACCCGTTCTTCTCCATAGAGATCTACGCTTTGGAATGGGCATCTACAGTACTTTCACAGTTTTTATGTCTTGTGACTGGGACTGTAGCACCATAACTGTTTTCAAATTATTAGGTACCTGTGCAATAGAAAACCGGCATGACCTAGCTAGAATCATAAATACAACATCATGGATTATGGATTTATGGCCCACTACGGACCTCTCACAGAGGTGAGGCCTACTCGTACATCTCAAAGAGATGAGGCATTTTTCACATCTCTGATAGAAAAGCAGTCTTAATGGGCGTTTAAAAAGGGCCGAAGTAGAACAATCCAATGTATCTGTTCACACGTCAGCGCTTTTAAAGCGCGGCACTTTTTTTCGAACTGTATTTGACTTTAAGTTCTGGGCGGTGACATTTAAGTTGAATTTACTTTTTCGTTCGAACTCAGCGCTTTTTTTCGCGCTTAGCCTCTATTCTGAGCAAGTGCAAAAGGCTTCGTTCTATAAGGCGCCATCTCCACGAGCTAGCGACGCTGCGAGTCCGTCCATCTATCGTCGGAGAATCTCCACGACAAGCGTTTACAGCGTATCGAAGCGTCACGGAAACGCCGCGTGTGCTATAGTTTTGTTTTGAAAAAAAAGGTTGCACTCCAGGAGTGCCGGTAGAAGTGAAAACTTTTTTGTTACTATGTTTTATTTTTAATTTGAATGACGTCTTACTCATTTTCGATCAGGGTCACGTGACCCTGACGCGAGTTTTAAATTTTTTACCCATTACAGAAAAAGTGTACAACGCCGCTAAAGAAGTTTTCACTTTTTTAGATGGTAAAATCATCAAATGAGTCCTCCCGCCCTGGGTGGGGCGGAAGGGACTGTCAGACTCTTATTATTATTATTATTATTATTATAAGCCCCTATCGTCCCACTGCAGGGCAAAGGCCAAGGCCAAGACTCTTACTGACTAAAATCCACCCGTGTTCCTTCCTATGCCCTTTACGTTCCGGGGCCACGGTAACCTGGGTTAAGAAAAAACCCGCGACCCCAGCAGGCATTTGGCGCGAAACACGACGCGCCACCGACCCGGGCTTGGTCCTTGGTCGGACGGCGAGCTACCCATCACTCACCGTCCGCAAGCCCGCTCCGCCGCTGTGCCCTCTGCTGATCAGAGGGACACGCGTTGGAGCATCCACACGACAGGCTATT
The DNA here is from genome assembly GCA_036375495.1 of Agrotis segetum. NCBI lineage: Eukaryota > Metazoa > Arthropoda > Insecta > Lepidoptera > Noctuidae > Agrotis > Agrotis segetum. The sequence continues at coordinate 4,504,721 of JAQSVV010000031.1, forward strand.
CGCATACGGGCAAAGAGACCACTTAGGCACACAGTGCCTAAGGAAGAGTTTTTGCCCGCATCCCAGGGTGCACCGGCCCGGAAAACTGGTCTTCCCCCTGGACGTATCCGAGAGGGAACTCCAGTCCACGGGCGCACGTGGAGGTTTCCTGTCATAGCACCCCACGATGAAGCACTCTTGCCTAGAAATAACCTGTTCACTCTTGACTTGAAGACCCCAAGGTTATAGCTGTCGGGAAATACCAGGGAAATACAGATGCCGAGAATTCCACGTAGCTGTGTGTACAATAAAGGTGAAACTCTTTGTACGTACCGGAGGGATGTGCACCATGTATCTATGGCGCATTACCGTACGTCTTGTAGTCCAATGACGGAAAGGGCCAGGTGGAAGTTATGCAATTCCATCGCACCCGTTCTTCTCCATAGAGATCTACGCTTTGGAATGGGCATCTACAGTACTTTCACAGTTTTTATGTCTTGTGACTGGGACTGTAGCACCATAACTGTTTTCAAATTATTAGGTACCTGTGCAATAGAAAACCGGCATGACCTAGCTAGAATCATAAATACAACATCATGGATTATGGATTTATGGCCCACTACGGACCTCTCACAGAGGTGAGGCCTACTCGTACATCTCAAAGAGATGAGGCATTTTTCACATCTCTGATAGAAAAGCAGTCTTAATGGGCGTTTAAAAAGGGCCGAAGTAGAACAATCCAATGTATCTGTTCACACGTCAGCGCTTTTAAAGCGCGGCACTTTTTTTCGAACTGTATTTGACTTTAAGTTCTGGGCGGTGACATTTAAGTTGAATTTACTTTTTCGTTCGAACTCAGCGCTTTTTTTCGCGCTTAGCCTCTATTCTGAGCAAGTGCAAAAGGCTTCGTTCTATAAGGCGCCATCTCCACGAGCTAGCGACGCTGCGAGTCCGTCCATCTATCGTCGGAGAATCTCCACGACAAGCGTTTACAGCGTATCGAAGCGTCACGGAAACGCCGCGTGTGCTATAGTTTTGTTTTGTTTCACAACTGGTAACGCGCTCGTCGAGGGCGCGCGGCGATTCCGTTGCGAGTTCCCTCCGCGCGATACGCCCGACTGTTGTCACACATTGCCACACGTCGATAATATCACCGTGTGGAGACACGTTCATAGAGAGTTTATGGAAATACGTGGCCCGACGATAATATCGCTGCGATTCTCTCGCTCGTGGAGATGGCGCCTAACTTGACACACAAATGTTTACCTATCTATGGTCAAATTCTTGTCATAAACTGACAAGCATGTCAAAACATATAAAAGGTGCACATAAATAGATTATTCATTGTTAAATCTAAAAAAAATACTTTCTCACTGATGTTTCGAATAACAAAATTGGAAATGATTGAAAACAGTATTCAATTTTGATATTGTTCAGCATGTATACAAATGACGACGTTATAAATATAGTTCGTGATTGGATTTCTGGGTATATAAATATCGTTAATACTTTTGTTAAGTCCATTCCGCTGTTTGTACCTCTCATTTTAATAGGAATAATAATAGCTTTAATAGTGATAAATTACGGAATAAAACACGACTTTTTTTGTAAAATGAATTGTAAAGGACACAAAACTGTTGAAATTTGAAGATTTAGTTTTTGGTAATGTATTAAAACAATTATTATTTGTATCTTTTCTGTTATTTCAATATAAGTTGCCCAGACCTAATACTATACAACAAAAAAAAACAATCAAATCTATCCAGTAGTTCCGAAGATTAGCGTGCATGGAGTAACTTCTCCCGTTTTCCTAACATTTCCCTTCACTGCTCTGCTCCTATTGATTGTAGCGTGATGAAAAATATACTATAACTAGCCCAGAAGTATGAAAAATAATTGAACCAAGTTTCGTCAAAATCCTTCTAGTAGTTTTTGTTTCTATATGTAACCGTTATACAAACAGACAATAATTTTGCTGATTGCATTTTTGGCATCAGTATCACCCCCTGATAGTTATTTTGAAAATATATTTCATGTACGGAATTGACCTCTCTACAGATTTATTATAAGTATAAATTAATACTATTAGGGTCCTGTCTTGGCTTCACTGAGCTTATTATCATTTTAAGACGCTGTAAAGTAAAAGAGTGAAAACTCGTGCTTAGGGTACTGTAGTGGCGTCAACGCGTCACCAGCATCTAGAAAAAGGTCTTAGAGCGAAACCGTAATTCATTCGTAAACGCTTGATAAACGGCCTTATTCACAGAGTAGCATTACAAGCAAATACACATAACTGAGTGACGGCTCCAGTGTCACACAGTTCCGGTAAGCATTGTTACGATGACAGAGATTTATTGGACGACCTTACACCGAGACATTCGGAAATCGCCCGACATTTAGTGCTAAAATATGTGTAGTTATACATTAATGTATGGGCGTATGGCCAAGATCGGAAATTACGCCGACATTGATTTTTTCAATATAATTCGCAAGGTCACAAGCGAGCCTACTGAGTATAAGGTCTTTTTATAGCGTAATAAAATCATCAAAACATTATGAGATACTAGTCTGACAGGCCCTCCCACCCAGAGCAGGGCGGGAGGGCCTGTCAGACTAGTACTGACTAATAGCCCTTTACGTTTCGGGGTCACGGTAATTCGTTAGTTCCGCAACCGTCCATGGTCGGGCAGCGGGTTGCCCTTTGTTGCCCTAATGTTTAGGGATAAAAACGTTATGATAAAAAACAGTAGGAGTTTAAATATATTTCGAGTAACGATATTATTGATCACAATTTTCGGAGACATGAGTGTTGTGAGCATCGTCTGTAGCACTACAAAAAGTATGAATGAAAACTTTAGATGAAAATTTTTAGGAAGAGTGATCATTCGGATTACAAATCGTTAGGAAGAACAATTTCGGGTAAACAACTTTAGGTGAGCCAATATGGACCCATTTCTTTCCCTATACTGAAGTAAGATTATATATTATTATAATAATGCTGAAAGAAGAAAGCCTCAAGATATCATTATTATATTGGAATTGAAAAGTTTATGCCTCCCAGACGTTCTTCTGTTGAAGAGTTTGTACTGATATATTTTGAGGTTCGAAGTAATTTCGTGCAATAAATCTCAGAAACGAACGAGTTTGGAAACTCATTACACGGTTTCGGCAACTCAAAATGTTACGATTGGGAAGAAAATTTATTAACATTCACGAAGAAACAATTCCTTTCACAATTTACGCTAGAATTTACAGCAAAAATCTTGTACTTGCTTGATAAATATTTGAGTTGTATTGCTTGTATTAATCGAAACGATAATTGTAAAGGATTTTTCCATTGAGCGTGCATTTTCAAACGGCTGTGGTTTCACCGAGGCAGAGTGGAACGGTGCGAAGCAAAGCTGTACCGCGATTCATCCAAAAAATGCCTTGAATCCACATGACCAGCCATGTGCATCAGGCATGTGATTGGTAAATCGCGGCACAGCTCGTCTCCACCTCAGTGAAACCACAGCCTAAGGCCTGCATACGATCGGTCGCTTTTTTCAATAGACTTGAATTCCTGTTACGCTAATAATGTCAGTCGCGTATAAGGCTGCCTTTCCACCAGAGATGCGCTATGCTACGTTGCTAAGGATGCGTTTGATATCCACCAATCATACTCATTATGTGTGTGGGCGTTTTGAAAACAAATGAATATGATTGGTGGATATCAAACGCATCCTTAGCAACGTAGCATAGCGCATCTCTGGTGGAAAAGCAGCCTAACGCTCGCAAGTACCGTTAAACATTGTTTTCCATAAAATATAGCATCATACAGCAACGCTGAAGTCAGCAGTCGAAAGCGTTACAGTGGATCTAACGGTGCGTACAGACTAGATAACATAACATGTTATATAACATTTTTCCTAGTGTAGTCATGTTATATAACATTTTACATATATAGAGTTTTAGTGTTATATAACACATGTTATATAACATGTTACAAGGTCTATACGCACCTTTAGATCTAACGGGCCACGTTTTTTAAACGCGCCGTTGACGAGCATTTGTTTCGATGCGCACGCAAGTCAGACGCAGCCTGTAGACCTTTACACACCTGTATAAATTCAACTACGCGTTTGAATCAGTATAGACGCGTGTGTGTAGCGATACGATAGACGCGACATCTTAAAACCAGGCTTGTTCCAGTGAATGAAAGTGACAGAGCTACAAGTCGTCTAGCGCCATCTCCTTCACTCAATGGAACAATGGCTTTTAAGACGTTGTAATACGGCCCCTGGCCGTAAAATATTCCATAGTGCAGACTATGACAGCGTATGGGCTTTTTTCAATTAGACGGAACACAAAATAAATGTATGAAATTGTATGGCTCGCTTTTGCACTTACCGGGGCCGGCGCCGGCCGCGTTCATACATTTTTGTTTCCCCGCACCGGCACTACACTCGGCGCCGACGTCCGGTGCCGGTGCTGTGCCGGCAAATGGAAAAACGCCTAATGAGGAATGATTAAAATTGTTGATAAAGATGACTTCTTTTACTGTTTCAAAAAAGCAAAGAGTTAAATATAATTAACAAAAGACAAAGAAAAGGAAACATCAACATATATTTCATCTCCCTTATTATTAAAAACTTGTTTCACAAAATTATTCATTTAAACATGCTTAATGTTTTCAACAATCAACAGATGTTGACTGTAAACAAAACTTATCTTCTATTATTTAGTTTGTACTGTCTTTGTAGATATTGTTAATGAATTATTCTAATATTATACAAAACACTCCGAGTGAACTTAATTAGAATATTATAACAGAGACCTCTATTTCGGTATCGTTCGATTTTCTACATTTGTTTTTAAAAGAAACTTTATCAACCAGGTGGCCTACCATGAACTCTTAACGTGATCCAGTTTAGGCTGTGGGAAAGAGATGGCGCTAGACGACTTGTATAGCTCTGTCTCTTTCCCACAGCCTAAGCTGGGTCGCTCATGATAAGGCCTGATTATTCTAATAGTCTGCGCCACGGCTGAAGTCTTTTTAACTGGTGGCGATAACGTCTATGCCATTTAATTTTTATCTTGATAAAATCATGCAAACCCAGGGCGGCAAAGAGAGGGACTGTCAGATTTTGTACTGTCTAATATTCACGGTGATCCTTCAATAGCCCTTTACGTTCCAGGGTCACGGTTTCCGCAGGATTTCAGTCGTAGCGCGGACTCTAGACCAACTGTGACATAACTAGAGTAGTCCTTATTAGCTGTTGCGCAAAAATAACGATTCAGTTCTTATTCCGTCTTATTCCAAAACGCCGACTAAATATAGTACTGGGATTAGTTCTAGGTTTAAACCATGGACTAAGAAAAACCTTATTATAAAATGAAGTTTATCACTAATCCTTGTACTATCTATGGTACTAAAGTTAAACCCGCGAGCCCCTAGTTTATCGATGGTCTAACTTTGGTACTACTGTCAAATGTCAATTTCTACAAAAAGTTGAGGGTATCGTGGCTGTAAATTTCTGTGTTTATTGTTTTTATAGCGTTGAAAAATGGATATTAAAATGATTGACTTGATTGTTATTATGTAATAGAAATACAATCATTAAGAAAAAAGATAGTTTTAATTTACGCCACAAACTTCAAAGTTATAAACAAGAGTGTTGCCTAGCAACATAGGAAGTCCATAATTATAGTTTTTACTATGTACTCCGTTTCACGTTCTTTGATAAAAATATAACTTGATAAAAAAAACGCGATATGTGTGTTTGTTGCGCTCGTTCAAGAGGATGGAACTTGGACATGAAATTAAATGGTTTGTTTGTTAGGACTTTTTTTTTTTTTTTTTTAGCTTGGTAAAATCATCAAATGAGTCCTCCAACCCCGGGCAGGGCGGGAGGGACTGTCAGACTTCTACTGACTAAAATCCACGGTGTCCTTCATAGCCTGTTATGTTCCGGGGTCACGGTAAGGGAATAATCCCGCGACCCCGGCAGGCTTTGGCCCTCTGAGAGGGGGGCCCCGTCATTATGCTGACGCTCTTTGAGGCGCGCGTGGGACACAACGCGCCGTCGACCCGGGCATGGTCCTTGGTCGGGCAGCGAGTTGCCCTTTACTCGCTGCCCGCATGCCCGCGGTTTGTTAGGACTTAGGAATAAAGAGTTATTATACATTTCAAGTATTTAATATCAACTTAGTAAAAACGGAATGTCATATTGAATGAAGCCAGTGTGAAAGAATGAATGATTGTCCTTTTTTCATTTTTTATCTGTGTAAACCATGGATGATCTTTGGACTAACTGATCTTCAGTTGGTCTTAGATTTGTAATATGATCACATTTTAAGCCTGGTACTAACTTTAATACCGTAACAATCCTAGACTAACCAGGTTTAAACCAGTACTAACTCAAACTTTTGTAATAAGACGGAATTGAGTTTTACCATTTAATTTTACAAAAAAAGACGTCCCATTCTAGAAAATTCTACTTCAGGATAGGTGAGGTCCCTAACCCCGGTGACTTTAAAATAATAAGATAGCGGTACCATGGATGAACTCAATTTATCGTACGATTTTAGAATAAGGACTTTTTCACCTCAAATACACCTCATCTTTTCATATGCAAATGCTTATTATGACGAGAGAGCCAGAAGTGCGGAACTCAAGTAGAAAACTTGGTGTTTTTGCAAGGAGGTACACTGAAAAGTTTGCTTTTTACTGTCTCAAAGAAAATAAGCTGCGAGTAATATGAAACAAAGGACTTGGAGCACGTTCTGAGTGAAGACGCATCGTGCTGATGCGAAGCGTATGATACAAACAATCGGTTTTTGTTTTTACAAAATTCTGTGATACTTTGCGGAAATGTAGCTGCCACGCGTCATCAGCCGAAAGACGACCACTGCTGAGCGAAAGCCTTAAGGTCATGGCACACTATACCGACACGGCCACGGCATCGGCACCGCAGCTCCCACCCAGCAATTAATTTTTCAATCAAAATAAAGTCATGATCATCAAATTAGAACATCAAATTAGATCGTGTGTCGTGTAATATATTCCCTAACGTCAAATGAAAAAGCCAATGGCGAGCAGTCGGCGCATTCGGCGCATTCGACTTGCATGACGCGGTCCAAGCACCGACCGCGCGCTCACCCCGCGCTGGCTCCGATTTGCTAGGGAAACAAATGCCTTATTATATCAATAATTGTGTTCCCGGGGACAGCAAGCTTGCACCTCGTAGACGGCGCTTTGTAAGAATGCTAACGGCCGCTTGCCGTAGCTTAAACTCGAGGTGATGCCGTTGCCGTGCTGGTGTAGTATGCCATGACCTTTAGACAAATTCGAATGGCCGAAGGACAATCGGCCTCGACGATTACAACCCAATTTCTAAGCAATGGGTCTAACTCATCGGTTGCCTGCGACTTTCTCGATATCGTCAATACCTAATAATAAAACAATCACTGCTGATATTTAAATGTAGGTAGGTACCTATATTTAAAGCAAAAAAAGAAAGGTACCCGACTAAATTTTTTATCGCCTTTCTGCATAGGTACTGGAATTTCATAGATACTTTTATCATAAAAAGCGCACATTACAGTAGAACACAATACAATTACGAACTGAGGATGTACCTCAAAAGAGAACTCGAGGTACAACCGGGGCGGTAAATTATTCGTTCTCGCCGTGTTATCCGGCGTAGTCCCCGGTTATCCGTGCCGTGTCCGCAACGAGCCCGGTTGACTGATGTTTTCCGGACCGCTCCACTTAATTGTGGCCTGTGAAATTTGTCCGTTTCGAATGTGGTGGAATCGTTATACAATTATGTGAGACTAGCTTTTGCTCGCGGTTTCGATCGGTCCTCCTCCCAATTCTCCCCTTTTTATCAAAGGCTGGCTTCCTACGGTGCGTCATGCTACAGATTATAGTGCACGACTGACGACTACGACTACGGACAGCCACGTGCCGGATACAAGGCTCTTCCTCTACGACGGAGGTGCTTGCGCTAACAATGACGATAGTCTGCTCATGGTACGTCGGTGAGAGCTGGTCCGCGACCGTCCACAATATCGCGCACTGTGGTAATCCAGCTTTATAATGAAGTGAACGAATAAGATAGTGGGTATCGTCGGATATTATCTACGTTTTCAAATAAGAATCTCTTTGGATTCAGCGCCTCTGCACATGACCTTTAGGCGTGGCTTTAGGCACTATGTCAATGCATCAAATTGCATAATGAAGAACTTAGTAGGTACCTCGAATTTTCCGCAGGTCATGAATGGTGGCCCGGATTCTATTTTGAATGTGAACTAAAGTAAGGATAGAAGTGAAACGAGGTTCGCGAGCTGGCGATGTAACCTGCGCTTAACATTTTTTTTTCGAAGCTTTTATTAGTACTGCGACAATAATGCTGATGTCAACAATTGTCAACATTTCCGCCAATGTCAAATGTGAGAAAATACTACGAATCCATTCCTTGAGTTTTTGAAAATAATTTTTGAGTTATATATTGCCTCATGAGTAATAATTCAGAGCTCCATAATTTTAGATATCTATCTAATGAGAGTGCGGAAAAAATTTTGATCACAGAAAATCCTTGTCATGCAGCTGACATGGAATTGATTCAAAAAGAAACTACTAATCCAAAAGCGCTATCTGAATCTAAAAGTAAGGATTTTGTATGCATTGATGTTATGGAAGATATTAAAGATAACAGTAACACAAATGAAGAAGTCGACGCCTTATCATCACTTCCAGATTTAAAAGTGCACGTAATAAGTCCAAGCACTTCAAGGCAAAAGTCTAAAATTAAGGAATTTTACGACAGTATGGTTGAATTTAGGGACCAGGAACGGTTGGCGAGACAGATTCGGCGCCAAAAACGCTCTAATGTAGTACCGTCCGACCTTCGACATCTTGAATATCTCTAAATTCAATGAAACCTCAATGAAAATCTGTGCTTTAAAATGAGCAGCCAGGTTCAACTATCCAACTGACTTGCTCAAAACTTCTTTCTTTATTGAACGATAGGCTCACGATTCACCCTTATCTCGACTGAGGCCCAGACTCCACCAAAGCGAAGACGAGAGGAGATGTGTTTGAATAACCAATCAGAATGTCCACAGCAGCTAAGCGGAGAGGAGATGTGGACAGCTGATTGGTTATTCAAACACATCTCCTCTCCTCTCTGCATTGGTGGAATTCGGGCCTAATGGTAAGCAATGACGATGCTGGATGACCATCGTGCTGGATAAAATCCTAAGCCCTAATCAATTTTTTCATATTCTGTGCGTAAACAAAGTTCCGTTCTCCACGGTGTAATGTTGAATTTGTGTGAATTAAACCGTTATAAAAATAAATAATTTTACAAGCTTTTATTTAGTTTTACTTACTTATACTATTGTCAATTTGTGATCATATCTCATACCTCCCGTTTGAGCTGAAATATTGCTGGCATTTATGTGTATCGCATTTTCTTTATCGAGGTAAAATCTCCAAATGAGTCCTGAGCCCAGGGCGTGACGGGAGGAACTGGCAAAACCAAACTGAGATGATCGATCTACGGTGATCCTCCAATAGCTCTTTACGTTCCAGTGTCACGGTAATCTCATGAGACAATCCGCGACCCTGCGTGCCCCGTCAATGATGTATCGCATGACAATACAATATTATGATGACATGAAGCTGATCTACTGATGGAGCTAGAAGATAGTCAAAGGATAATGAACCTGGCTGCAACCCCATAGAGTTTGGGGTCGTTTGACGTCTGTCCTCGGCATGTTAAATGTCTTTTTTCAGGACTGACTAAAAGCCAAGAGCCACATCAGGCCCTAGGGCATCCTCCTTTACGGTGGAGCATTTATGGTAGAGGTGTGCCCCACGTGTCCTCACGGCACGGAAGCAGACTTGAGTAGCAGATCAGGATGCGGAAGGCGTGAAGGAAAGGATAGTCTCCACCTCATGACTCAGCCACCGTGGGAGATGCCTACGCCATCGTACGTCTCGAGGCAATTTCCCACTGTCGGTGCGGATATGCGGGTGGCGACAAAATACCGATAAAAAAGGTAAGCAGGTAAGGTTTTTATAATTATTATTAAACGCATTAGCGAATTAAAAAGATTTTGTTTGGGAAGAAAAATTCGAACCGGCTACCATCGGATTCGGCACATCCGACGTCGACCATTTCCTTCTTAATTCATTCTTCAATCGATTTCCTACGTCGCCTTGAGACGTTACAAATGGATTGAAGAATTCGACGCCATAGATAAGAACCCCGTTGGCTCATCACGCACGCGGTTCGAAAGAAAATCTTCACAAAAAAGTAGTTTACCATCAGAAATTGTTTATAACTCTTCCATTATTAACTCTGTCAATTGTCCATAGAGAAAGTTTAGTATAAATAGACAGTTTTGACAACTACAACAAAAATATTTGGAAGAAGACACGTTGTGTTCTGATAATTATTATTGTACATAATTATTATTCTTATTTTCAATTAAAATGAGTAATTCAGATCTCAGTAAACCCAGAGATCTACTCAATGAGAGTGCTCAAAGTTTTCCTATTTCTCATGGAAATCCTAATCACGCCGTTGATATGGAATCGGTCAATAAAGAAACAGTAACACCGAAAACGTTAAGTAAAGTAAAAAATAAAGATTGTGTCTGCATTGATGTCATAGAAGATAATAAAGAACTTGACACAAAAGAAGAAGACCCAGGAATGTTCGCAAAAATACCGGAGTTGAAAGTGCATATAATAAGTCCAGCAACTGCGATGCGAAAATCTACAGTTAAAGAATTTTACGATAGTATGGTTGAATTTAGGGAACAGCAACGGTTGGCGAGGGAAATTCGACACCAAAAGCAGTCTTCTCCATTGCCTCTGCAAACAGTTATGTTGCATGATGGTCAGTTTCTCGTGTTCCTTGAAATATATCACGATTGCTTTTGATTCTTTACCGCATCCCCAAATCAAAATTAGCGGTAATATTTATGCTCTCAAAGGCTTTAATAGCTGGATTTCCATAATCAAGATCTTGGATCGATAAACCATCACTATTTTTATTTTGGGTGCTATAATCATAACTGGAAAGACTTCTCCCGCCCTGGTTGCAACGGAAAGAACTGTCAGACTCTAACCAACTAAAATACACCGTGTTCTTGCAATTGTATTTTGCGTTTTGGGGAACGGTGTCATTTTAAGCCGGTCCAGCGACCCTACAGGCGTTTGAGCTAATGAAAGCCAAGTCAGAATGCTGACAGCTCCTTGTTCATCCAAATTGAATCATCATCAGCCTATAATGTTCCCACTGCTGGGACACAGGCCTCCTCTCTGTGAGAGGAAGTGGACTATGCACCACGCGGGCCCAGTGCGGGTTGGTAGATGTCACATGTCTTCGAATTTTTGGTTCTAGGACATGCCGGTTTCCTCATTACCTTTACCTTTTTAAGAACAGTGGTGATGAAATAAATTACACAAAGTATTGCGCCTCACGGGGTTCGAACCCACACCTACAATTTGTACGTCGGGACCGATACCACTGGGTCACCACTGCTCCGAATTGAATACTTCAGCCTATATCCCTTTATCTTCTTGTTTCAGACCTGAATAAAAGTTCAGATACAGTTCAGGCTCCAGAATATCCTCCTGTTCCAAAATCTCAAGACACAAGAAACCCTCAAAAAGAAGACCAAGAATATTTAGAAAGATTGAGAGGAGGTTTTGATGATGGTCGAAGTACATTTGTCGCAGTAGTCCTAACAATAACATTCGTGATGCTAGCGTTTACAGTTTTGTTTGTAGCTTTTGTTGTGATGGTGTAAGTATCATGTCATTCTCGCTGTCTATTCGGAACTTATTTTTCTGTATGAAAGTTCCGTTTGATGCCACTTTAAAGTGGCTTCAGTGGGTTCAGTGGCATCAGTTGGTGACATTTACATGTAAAGTAGCTTGAATTATTAATTTTATAAAAATATTTGTTTCAGCGCGGACTTGAAATCTCTTTTTAAATCATATTCAATGATCCTATGTATATTTACAGGGTAAGTTGTTTTTTGATACATGAAATCGTAAAATTTTCAGTCCTGATGCAAGATATTCCTCAACCTAAAGGCGCGTTTCCATTATACAAGTGCTTGCATACATGTATGACGTCAGACATGTGTGCAAGTGATTCGAATTGGAAACACGATTTTGTTCAACTTGCAGCTTGCATACAAGATTTTAGTGGTATACAAGTGTTCTAGTTGAGAAAGATTGTTTTTTGGTTCCCAAAGACAATCATGTCTATGACATTCTTCAATAAACATTATTGTTTTCTCCGTATCCCATTTATCAGTCATTTTTACAAAGTAATAAAGTTATAAACAAAGTAATCCTATATGCACGACCGAATGCACTTGCAACTTGCGTGCAAATGTGCCGACTTGATTATTGTGCGTACAAGTTTAAACCTAATTGCATACAAGTTGCAACTTGTTTGCAAGTTCCACTATACAATTTGCATGCAACTTGCAACTAGTATGCAAGTCACTTGCATAATGGAAACGCGCCTTTAGAGATATCGCTGTAAAGAATGGGGCCATACATTCATTTTGCATTCGTAGCAAGCGTCCTGTTTCTGTTCACAGTTTAATCCCTAAGTTATTTTGCAGAATTGTCTTGCTTACTGTAAATTGCACCTTTGCGTACTCAGAGTGTGCCCGCCGTATGCCGGTCAATTTTTTACTTTTGTTTATAACGGTAAGATAGCCATTTTATTTCTTTTTATATCGGTGAAATAAATCAGAGGCTCAAGTCGAAAATTTCGACTAAGTGTTACCAGTGAGGGTCGCGGGCATCCGATGGATGCAAGTGGCGAATTGTCGTTCGGCGTGGCAGTCTAAGGGGGAGGCCTATGTTCAGGAGTGGACGTCTTCCAGCTGATGGTGATGATGATAATGTTACAAGTGATGACCATACGGCACTGAAACGTGGTCTCACCAAGGGCATCATTAGGAAGCTCGAAATAACCCATCGAAATATGGAGAAGGCTATGCTCGGAGTCTCTCTGCATGGTCGAATCACAGATGAAGATTCGTAGACGAACCAAAGTTGCTGAAACAGCCCAACGAGTTTTCAAGTTGAAGTGACAGTCAGACCGACAGACTGGCAGGCCTCATAGCACGCAAAACTGATGGCCAATGGGCTGTAAGTTTATTGAATGCAGACCACACCGACACGCCCGCAAACACAGCGTGATGAAGACAACAGGATCGCGCTGGATACAAGCCGCTTCCAATCGGTTTTATTGGAAATCTATGGAGGAGGCCTATGTTCAGCTGTGCGTCTTCCGGGTGATATGATGATGATGGTGAAATGTGACGTATAGGTGTACTGTCCGGAGAGACAGCTGGGTTAATTTTACCTTGCACCGTAGCGGATGAGTCGCGATGCTCTTCTGTCAATTTCCAAGCTCACCTGGGTCAATCTTCAATTTTGAGGCAGTATATTCAACGGAAGCCTGAAGCTGAGACATCGTCATTATTCTTATGGAACATACAGTGCAATAAGTATGGGCTCACCGATCTATCCATTGCTAGCACCTCCTAGGACGGCAATCGGGCGCCGTTGTAGCGCCTCTTCTGAGGGGAGAGCACCTCAATAAAGCCCAATTGTAGCTGATGGTGAACTGGAGTGGTCCGAAACCAACTGCTTCAGAAGCTTGTTGTAGCAAACGGCCAAGTTCCACCAGCTTTGGACATCTGGTAGACGAGCAAACGTAAATGCACCCACGGAGAAATTCCAAATGTGAGATTAAGGCCCTTTGTCCACGTAACCGCACGTCATACGCACGCTTTCGTTAATTGGCGATTGCAAGACGAATGCTTGCATCTTGCGTAGAAATAATGAAAACTGTGTCCACGAAGCGGCAACGTCGCGTCAGCCGCGTTGCCCCATTATCGCGTTGCGTTTGTCAAGCGGTGTGCGCGCGCGGCAACATGTCACCAGCGTTGCCAGACATCCTTTCTCGATGCTAGTTGAAAGAAAACTGAGACCTTTTGTAGCGTGACTGACTATTGCATGAAGCAGCGTGGACATGAAATATGCAAAATACGTATTTGTAGGTTACATGCATCCTACGAAAGACGACTGTGTGGACACTTGTCCTAAGTTTTCATAAAAAAAAGATGCGCGCTCTATGAATGACACGTCTTTTTGGTAATTTTTCAGATGCTCGCAATGAGCGTATTAGCTGCAGCTACGTCAAGCAGATTCAATACTGATCTAATATTGCTTGCAGTATTGGCTACTACTATAGTAGTGGGAATTTGCTGCATTATTGCTTCAATGGGTGTAAGACAGTACTTTATTTTTATGGCAATGTCCTGCGTGAGCGATGAATACGACGCTACGCGAGGCAATTCGACCATTTTCAACTACTATAATTTACTTCGTTTTGCGTCGCGTCGCGTCGCGTCATATTTGTCGCTCACGCTGGACACCGCATAAGTATTATACGGGGTGAATTTTTCATCGTCATAATTTCACAGAATTTGACCCTTGTTAGCGACACTAATAGCGGATGATTTAATAGTACCTGCTCGTTTAGTATATTTCGCTATTGATTTGGCCATCCAATTGGAAAATTCAAAAGAATCGTTTCAAAAGAATCATGATGTAGTTTGCTAAAACTTCTAACCTCTTTTTTTTTTACGCCGCAAAATCCTCAAATGAGTCCTCCAACTCCGGGCAGGGCGGGAGGGATTGTCAGACTTGTACTGACTTAAATCCACGGTGTCCTTCGGTAGTCCTTTGAGTGCCGGAGTCGCGGTATACGTATGTCCCGCAACCCCGGCAGGACTGTGGCCCTCTATAGGGGGGCCCCGTCATTATGCTGACGCTCCTTGAGGCGCGCGTGGGACACAACACTCCGTCGACCCGGGCATGGTCCATGGTCGGGCAGCGAGTTGCCCTTTACTCGCCGCCCGCATGCCCGCGTCTACGGTGGCCGGAGATCGTCCCGCGACATCAGTCCCACTCCGTCTCGCCCCGCAGCATGGCCGCAACCAATGCCGGGCGCGAGAGGTCTCCGCCTATCGCCGCAGTGAGGACACGGCGGTGCTCCGCCCAAGCTGGGCAGTCCTGCACCGTATGCTCCACCGTGTCCTCCGGGTGATCCTCGCAGTGGTGACACCCGGGAACTTCCAACCTCTAGGCTGTGTTTCCACCAGAGATATGCGATGCATGTTTCCTTTGCTGCATGTGCATATGCATGATTGCATAGGGTGGAATTGCATCCTGCAACAAGCCTGGATTTTTGTCGCGGAATTAAAACTATTATTTTGTATAACATTTAACTCCAATAATATCAATACATGCTAAGACTTCAGGCCTAACCAAATAATGTTTTTTTTTTTTATATTTCAGTTCGATTTCACGAGTTTCTTGATATACTTAATCGTGATTTCACTCGCTCTTAGCGTTGTCTGCCTGGTGTTTTTTGTGATTAGGTTGGCAACAGGAGAAAAAATGAAAATGTTTCATTTATTTCTATTGATCATAATGACTGGAGTACAATGCATAGTAAGTTTTAACTTTGTTTTAATTAAAGCAGGCACCTACTGCCGACCATGTTAAGAAATGAACCGACTTACTACAAAAAGTTGAACATATTCTGTTGAACATTTATCTAAAAAAAGTGTCAACGTCAAAACGCCATCTGACATGATAAAAGTGGCGTGAAAAAAGTGTTTTGGAACTTTTGTGGTACGACGGATATTGTCTAAGATCCTCAAAACATCGGTGGATGTTATTCAGATCGGTTTTCTATTAGTTTGTTGCAGTATAATCAACCTATAATGTTCCCACTGCTGGGATACAAGCTACATCTCTGTGGCTGTAATTCACCACGCGGGGTTGGTAGATGTCCCATGCCATCAAAATTATTGATTCATTCAATTATTGGTCATGGAATACACTTTACTGTACACCAAAAAGTAAAAAAAAAACGGTTTAACAGTATTTCAAATTCTATGGTTACAAAGGTTTTCTTATCGCTAACAGCGATATCTTCCAGACAACCTTTACATGAGCTGTATGAATCTAAAATAAAAATATGGAGGTGGTTTCATAAAACACTGACAGAAACAGACAAAATACCGTGGAGCACTGGTACAAATGAGTAAAAGTCTATGTACACTACACGGTCAGCTGATGCGAACTATAGGCGCCATATTGGCCTCGGCCCTTGGCTGCTCTGACGAGCGCCTTTCACTTTATCCCTACTCCGCGGCCGACAGTCACGCGACATGCATAGACGAAAAAGTTTGAGACGATTTAAGGTAAGCGTCCACAGGTCCGCATCGTACGTATTGGACGCATCGCATCAAACAGATTTCTTATCGGCAGCTATCGGATTGCCGATGCGAGTATCAGCACTCGGATTACCGATGCCACCTTCATTTGGATTTTTTTAAGTGATCGTACGTTCGGAAAGTGTTTGTGAGAAAGGAGGAATGCAGACATTGTAATTGCTTGTTTTTTAGCAGAAGAGGAATACAAGAAAGAAAATGAACAAATGATTCAGTAAGCGTGCCGGGCGCGTCCACTGATCGGCATTCCGTATGACGTCATCGGCACGCAGCGCATGTCGGCATTACCGATGACCCGTCCGTACGATGCGGATCAGTGGACGCTGTTGTATGAGGTTTAATACGAGGCAAACTAAAATCCGTACCGTACGATACGTCCGATACGTGCGATGCGGACCTGTGGACGCTTACCTTAATTAAATGTTTCACTTTAAAAATATTTATAATTTTTATGTTTACTGGATTGAATGATAATGGCATTATCATTTTCAGTTTCTCATAGTGCAACTTCAAATGATACTTGGAGGAAAATCAATAGAATTGAGTGAGGAAGACTACGCGTTGGGAGCATATTTTCTCTACACATCGATTATAAATATTTTCCTTAATTTATTGAGTCTATTAGGACAGATAGATCTAGACTAAGGCCTGAATTCCTCTTATGGCGGCTCCACATTAGTGCCGAGAATTCACGCCGCGAATTCTCGCCGTGAATTCTCGCCACAATACCGACACTGATCGGGGAACAGGCGCGAACCCCGCGAAAACCATCCACATTCTTGTTCGCGCCTGTTCATTAGGGCTCACGGCACTAATGTGAAGCCGCCATTAGACCTCTTTCAAGGCGCGGGGCGGGCTGAGCGGCACCAGTTGTTCGTCAATGGTTGCCGCTTCTGTGTGAACGGTCTCTTAAGTCGTCGTTTGTTTGTGTTTTAGCCCGCTCCGCGCACCGCGCCGCCTGACGCTCGTTTTGTTATTACTACGGTTAGAAAAACAACAATGTAGTATGCTAACGTTACAGCATGATGCTCGATGAGCAAAATATAGGTATATTATCTAAAGGTACGCAACACCAACGTACAGAACAGCCTAAGAGGAATTCAAGCCGACACAGTGAGTACGGTTAGCCTATATCTGAGCAGCGCTAAAAGCAAAATGGCGAATGCTGAGTAGCATAGGCTGAGACAGCTGTCAAAATGCTTCACTCTCGTCTGAACTCAGCATGGTTTCAGCCGATAATTTAATCAGCCCAGGCTGAATGCTGTTCAGCATTTTCGATTTCTGTCTAAATTTTGTATCGGATAACCGTACCCAGTGTTTTCTTTTTTAATGATTTTTATAGACACAATACTTTATCTATTTATAGGAGTATAATAATTATGCTACTATTGTCGTCACTAAGACTTTTTAGTTTAATTAATTAATAAAATGATCTTTATCTTGTAAATTGGTTTTCAATATTCTTATTTTAGATTAAAGAATTTTAGTCAGAAAACTCACTCAACTTACTACAATTATTATCCCCGTCACGCGTCGCTCGAATTCAACCTAAAATAAAGTGAACAATGTGGACATATCCAATGAAAACATTCGCGCGATACACACGCGATACGCACGCAAGTCAGACGCAGCCTGTAGACCTTTGCACACCTTTATAAATAACAAACTAGTCCGGTCAATTTAGACATTCGAAGTTACATAAAGTCCCAGCAAGCTGAATTTCTGTGAAGTTGTTCAAAACATAATTATAAACAATGTCTAAAAGTTCCCCATCATTCCCCTGTAAGGAACAAAAAATTTTCAAGGTCAAAGGTAAAAAAAATGAGTTTTTCGCGATTTTCAGCAAAACGGTAAGTTTTATCATACAAGTACCTCAGACAAAAATTGTAGATCATAAAATTATCTATAAAAATGTACGAATATTTTTTTTCTTACGAGCCACCGTTTCAGAGATATAACGATTCAAAAAGTTATGAAAAGTTGTTATCGTCAAATGCATCTAATGAGGTAGTGTACTTAGCGCGTTTTTTTAACGTGGTTTCCCCAGTAGGCCTACTCCACGGGTCAGTTGTGATCCTGTTTATTGTAAAACTATTGCAAAATGACGGAAATTTTCAAAGATTGGGAAAGATAAAAGCGATGTAAATGAAAAAAAAGTGTTGAAGTTTATTCGTCTCATTCGTAAGTTTCAAATTCTTTTTCTTCTTCTTGATCTTCTTCTCCTGCTTCTTCTTCATTTTCTTTTTGGATGCAAGTAAATTGAACACAGGGACAGGCACGCTTTTATCTTTCCCAATCTTTGAATATTTCCGTTATTTTGCAATAGTTTTACAGTAAACAGGATCACAACTGACCCGTGGAGTAGGCCTACTGAGGAAACCACGTTAAAAAAAAACCGGCCAAGTGCGTGTCGGGCCACGCACAGTGTAGGGTTCCGTAGTTGCCCATCAAAATACTTATGCGAACTAACTAAACTGATTCGCTGAATTTAATTTTAAAAAGAAGAATTTTCAAAATCGGTCCAGGAGTCTTTGAGAAATCGGGGAAAATACATAAGAAAAAAGATTACAACGAATTTAGAACCTCCTCCTTTTTTTTAATTTAGTCAAAAATAGTTGACTAAATTCAAAAAAAGGAAAAACATACCTATAAAAGCTGTAAAAATAAAGTTGACAAACTTACATTTGCAGTTGTCTCCGATACATTTTGTTCAAGAAAATATGATATCAAGAACATTTTATAAGTTGGTCGACTATTACTCGTAAAGTTGTAAAGCCTACTTAGTCATGATAATTTTCTTTTAAACTTCGTTATATATACTACTATTGTGAATTTTTTCACACCCCCAAACATAACCGTTTAGCTGGTAGAGGGGGGGGACACTCGAATCGAGCAAAATTTATCACTTTAATGCTTAATATTTAACAAGCGAATTTTTTTATCAAAAAATTGTTAATGGAAACTATCATTATTTTTTAAAGGCCTATTTTATGATACCCCATACTAAGGGGTACGCGAGAAGAAAAAAAATCCTCACTTTACGTGTAAGTACTGGAGGTACCCTAAAAAAAATATTTTACGAGATTTTATTTTACCACTTTTTCGGCACAACAAATCCGTATATTTACACCAAATTACAGCTCTCTAGTACAGTGCGTCTCTGAGCTAAACTGCGGACAGACGGACGGACGGACGGACGGACGGACGGACATGGCGAAACTATAAGGGTTCCGTTGACTACGGAACCCTAAAAACGCGCTAAGTACACTACCTCATTAGATGCATATAACTTTTTGAATCGTTATATCTCTGAAACGGTGGCTCGTAAGAAAAAAAGTATTAACACATTTTTATAGATAATTTTATGATCTACAATTTTTGTCTGTTGTACTAGCATGATAAAACTTACTGTTTTGCTGAAAATCGCGAAAAACTCATTTTTTTTACCTTTGACCTTGAATATTTTTTTTTTCCTTACAGGGGAATGATGGGGGAACTTCTAGACATTGTTTATAATTATGTTTTGAACAACTTCACAAAAATTCAGCTTGCTGGGACTTTATGTAATTTCACTCACATTTTTTTGTCTAAATTGACCGGACTAAACGCGACGCGGCGCGTTTGTATAGATACAGACGCGCCATGCCACGCATTTGACGCGATACAAACGACAACAATATACTCTGGTTGATAAAACTCGCCGTCAACATGCGTTTCAGAAACGGGCGTCGACGGCGCGTTTAAAAAATGTGGTGTGTATAGGCCCTTATAACTTTTTTTTTCGGACTCAGATGTTCACATCGGATCGAATCCATAAAGCCGGCCATACACGTACCAGTATTCTTGAGAAAATCTAAACTTGCATCAGTATACTTGTATAGCGCAAGTGTACTGTAATGTGTGTGGTCGATAAGAATGCTGTCTCGATCGAGGTCGATCTCGGTGAATGCACGACGGATGGCAACAGTTTTGAAATCATTGGAAATTAAATAATTATTAGGTATGGACATGTGATGAGGAGGGATGAGACTCATGTGACTAAGAGAGTGATAAGTATGAATGTTGATGGATGGAGAGGAAGAGGAAGGCCAAAGAAAAGATGGATGGATTGTATACGAATTAATTCTGAATGAAAAAGGAGTAGATGATACTAAGACGTCTGATAGGGGAGAATGGAAGAAAAAAACGTGTTGCGCCGACCACAAGTAAAAAGGGATAAGGGCAGGAAGAAGATGATTAGGTAAATTAAAAAGTAACGAAGGTTTTTTTTTCTTTATCTTTGTTATCCTCGATGATTTTCAGATACCTCGATCTGCTGTGGATACATATATA
This sequence comes from Agrotis segetum, assembly GCA_036375495.1. Taxonomy (NCBI): domain Eukaryota; kingdom Metazoa; phylum Arthropoda; class Insecta; order Lepidoptera; family Noctuidae; genus Agrotis; species Agrotis segetum. The sequence continues at coordinate 4,525,373 of JAQSVV010000031.1, forward strand.
AAGACAAAGAAGGTAGTATACAACTCCACAAAACTCTTTCAGTACTAACTCTGCCAAATAAAATGCTTATGGTTTTGACAACTACAACTAAAATATTTTGAAAAAGATTTCTTGTGTTTTAACTTAATAAATCATATATTATTTAATTTGTATGCTCTATGAGTAATTCAGAACTCACTAAAACCAATAGTAAACACAATGAGAGTGCGCAAAGTTTTCCTGTTGCACAAGAAAATTCTAACCATGTCATTGATATGGAAGTGGTTAAAAAAGAAACGGTTACACCAGAACCGTTACCTTTAGCCAAAAGTAACGATTTTACGTGCGTTATGATCAGCGAAAATAGCAATGATCATAGAAGTGACACAAATGAAGAAATAGACGCAGGAATATTGGCAATCCCAGAATTGAAAATGCATATAATTAGTCCAATTGCGAGGCGCGAGTCTATCATTAAGGATTTTTACGAAAGTGTGGTCGACTTCGGAGAGCAGCAACGGTTAGCGAGAGAGATTCGGCGTCATGAACAGCCCAGCGGTATGTATCTTGTGTTTATTTTAATGGTCTCGTTATCTATTTCCATAATAAGACTCCATAAAAACCTCTATACGATCTACACTGTTATAGCTTGGCAAAAAACAGTAGAAAACTGGAAGTCGCCACTGTGCTCTCGCTACCAGCACTTTGATTTGTTTTATTTATTTTCACTTATTACGTTAGTTTTACGACACACTAATAAATCTCATAAACCTGCGTTTCTGTTTACATCAAATATCGAAGATTTTAAAACGTTGCCAGCAAACAAAAAGATTAGTTCCGTTTCAAGACGTTCTGGCCAAGCTGTAAATGGAATGAAATGTGAATATCTGGATCCAATCCAAATTTCGATGCTCTACCCAAGCTGAGGAAAATTGTGCTGTATTCTCCACTGTGTTGTCCGGGCGATTCGCAAAGTGGTGACACCCAGGCAGTTCTTTCTTTCTTCCCAAAAACCCGTGTCCGGAAATATTTCAAAGTAATTTAATTATTTTCTTATTACAGTTCACGCTCAAAGTTTAGTATCTCTTGAGACTCCTCCAGAATTAGAAAATATTCTAGCTCAAGCTGACCAAGGACATGGATACTCTGCTAGTCAAGGATATCCGCAACAACTACCGAAATACCCTCAAGGCCAGGAATATTCTCAATATCAAATGTACCCTCAAAATCAAGGATACCCAGCTCAAGGTTACCAACCTCAGGGCTACCAACCTCAAGGATATTTCGGTCAAGGTCCAGTTTATCAGCAAGGATATCAACCACAAGGATATCCAGGACAAGGATATTTTGGACAACAACCAGTTTACGATCAGGGTCCTATTTATGTTTATGATCCTCAAACACGAAACTATTTTATTGCACTTGTCCTGGCCATTACCTTTATGATGTTGTTGACCACTGCTATTTTCGTTGGTGTTGTGGTGATGACGTAAGTAATCCCTATCAGTCTTTTTATCTCACAACAGTATGATAATTATTATTATATTTGACTGGCCTGTTGGTGTAGTGGTTAGTGAACCTGACTGCTATGCCGGAGGTCGTGGGTTCGATTCCCACCCAGGATAATAATTTGTGTGATGAGCACGATCATTTGTTCTGTGTCTGGGTGTAATTTATCTTTATTATGTATGTATTTAGAAATACATAAGTATGTTTATCAGTTGTCTAGTACCTACCCATAACACAAGCTCTGCTTAGCTTGGGACTAGATGGCGTTGTGTGATAGTTGTGGACAATTATTATTATTATTCATTTTCTTTTTATTACAGCCCCAACATGCGAAGGTTTTTTAGGCAAAACGGGCATTATATTGCCATTCCATGTGCGTAAGTTAAATTTTTATTCGTAGGTTTATGATTTTGAATGGTTTGTATCGTTTATCTGTTACCTCATAACTTTTGAACTTCTGGCCCTATAGCCAAACGGCAAGCGAAATTCGCTAACGTTCAGCAGTCGCTAAAACATTTTCAACTTTATACCCCATTGCATAAAGTTGATCATAATTTGACATTGGAAGCGTCTGAATCGTCCGCTGGTTTGTAGGCAATGTGACATCACAGTATAAAGGCACGGCTCCACTGCGGTGCACGGTGCACGTGTATAAGTATAAGTGATAAATAAATAAATAAATAAATAAAATGTATGTGGTTGTATCCACTGCATTGTTTTATCGACGCGGAATCGTCCATTAAAAGAGTCATTTTGCAGTAACGCTGTCTTTTTGTTGACAAATTTTCAACAGTTGTTTAATTTTTTGCAGTAATACGGTATTTACTGCCCCTAAAGCGCATTGGTATCACACAGAGAGCGGGTGCGGGTCTGGCGCGGGTCGGATGCGTTTCGGCCGTTTCGGGGCGGGAGTACGGCGGGTCTAGTAGAAAGCGTGCGCACGACCCGCCCCGCGCCCGACCCGCGCACGCTTTCAGTGTGAAGTCTTCCATTTAAATATAAAGAACTAGACCCACCGTACGAGCCCCGAAACGCGTCCGCTCTATGTGTGAAATGCGCTTAAATGTTATTTTTTAGAATGCTTCTCACACAGTAAAGAACTAGGTTTATAGGTTTAAAAAAAAAGAAAACCTATAAACCTAGTTTTGTACTGTGTCAGAAGCATTCTAAAAAATCATTGAAATAGGATAACATTTAGGGGCCGGAAAACGTTTTCTCTTTTAGTATGGACGAGCGCTCGGTAGACGATTGTCTTATAATACCTAATTTGCAGGTTACTCCTACTTGTAGTAAACCTGGTCATCGTATGCTCACATTGTGGTCGAAAGGGGGCATGCGGTGCTTTACTTTTAATGTTAACGGTAAGAGAAACTTGGTCTAAGGCATAATTTGCATTTTTTCGTATTTCTTCTTGTTACGCAAAACGTCTCATTAAGGCTATGGTCTCCTATTTCATGCTGTACGCGGCGTTCCGTTAGGTCGTACGCTGCGTCACAATGTTTAATATAGAAATGTACTATTGTGGTCTCTTTCACACGTCGACGTTGGCGTCTTGACGCCGTACGCGGCATCTAAACGCTGTGCGTCGCGTCTCTATTCATTTCGAACAATTGCAGCGTGAAGGTCGTCTCTCGCGTTAACAAAATGATGAGGTTTAATAAAGAAAAAGACGAATTGTTGATAGAAGCAATTAAATCTTTTAGCGGATGTATTGACCGCCGACGCTGTGCGTTGCATTCAGACGTCGATCGGAACGGAATTAAACGTTGACGCTAACATCAGACGCCACGTTTGGCATACAATAGGAGACCATAGTCAAGAAACAAAAAAATACGTGTTCATTATTTTTCAATATTAGAATATACAGTTACGAGTAAGTACCAGACTAAACAGATTTTCAATTTATTTATGAAGTAAACTAGCACTTTGCCCGCGACTTCGTCTGCGCGTGTTTCTAATTTCGAACTCAGTGAATTTAATTCCCGCTCACCCTCCTTATAAGAAAATCTAAAAACTCAATACAAACAAACAATCAATCATATTAGACAAACTGATTTTCCGATTTTCACCCCGTTAGGGGTTGATTTATAAAATATAAATAAAAATACGTATCCTTTATTCGATTGAGAGATAATTAATATGTCAAGTTTTGAGTTTATCGAAGCAAGCAATAAAATCCTTCCCTTAAAACTTTATCATCCCTTTTCACCAATTTAGGGAGTGATTTTCGGAAAACCGAAAAATAGAGGGTAGGTTTAAAAAAGTAATAATGCCCATCTTTTTTATTTACTTATACTCATATTCGTACCTAGTTTCAAGTTTATAAACTCAAGAAATAAGATTTTACATACAAAGGTTTTCACCCCCTTAGAGGGAGATTTTCGCAAAATCCTTTCATAATGCTCATCTACATTATAAATTGTAACTACCATCCAAAATTCAGGTTTCTACGTTTAGTGGTTTAATATCCTCCCCTTAAAACTTGAATACCCCTTTTCACCAACTTGGGGGGTGATTTTCGAAAAATCCAAAAACACGTATTTGATTAATTCTTATCTAGTATATAAATACTGATTTTCAAATTCATCAGCTCACGCGTTATGATTTTCCCATACAAACTTTAACAACCCCTAGAATACCAATGGAGGGTAGTTTTAAAAAAATAGTGGTGCTAATCTTATTTATTCACTAATGTTCTTATTCGTGGTAAGTTTCAAGTTTATAAACCCAAGGAATAAGATTTTTCATACAAAAGTTTTCACCCCTTTTCACCCCCTTAGAGGAGGATTTTCGCAAAATCCCGTCTTATTGCCAATTTACATGGTAGACTGCAAATGCTGTCCAAAATTCAAGTTTCTGCGTTAAGCGGTTTCGGCTGTAGTCGTGTCAAAAGAAAAACCCCTGTTCTTTTATATATATAGATTACCCTATTGGGCAGACACATAATAATAATATTCCACAACTATCACACAACACCATCTGGTCCCAAGCTAAGCAGGGCTTGTGTTATGGGTACTAGACAACTGATAAACATACTTATATATTTCTAAATACATACATATTATAGATAAATTACACCCAGACACAGAACAAATGATCGTGCTCATCACACAAACATTTGTCCTGGGTGGGAATCGAACCCACGATCCTCGGCATAGCAGTCAGGGTCACTAACTACTAGACCAAAGGCAACACAACAATGATTCTATGAAGGTAACTAACAGCGAATGATGGCGGACTACCCAACACCCTGATGGTTGGTGCTATTTGGAGGAGGCTTCCATTCAGCAGTGGACGGCTATTTTATGATGTTAATTATTATTTATTGATAGATACGCGTTCAAAGACACGTGGCGCGTCTGGCGGTGCGTCGTGCGGAGCGTGCTGCGCAGCGTCAAATTATGTTCTCCGCTTATGGTGTGGCTTCTCCTTGAACGCTCTTTACATGGCCGTGTTAGCGTTTCGGGTAGTCCGCTCCGCCCGACGCATCGCTCACCACGCCGCGTGTTCTTGAACACGGCCTTACTCAAAAAGTTTAGTTCAATTTCTAAAGCCTACTCTACACTACTCCCGAAGTTGCTTCAACGAAGCTCGTCGAAGTTGATCGAAGTCCCGAAGTATGTGACTACACTACTCGCGAAGTTGCCTGTGTCATCATTGTGCCCTTTGACTCGGTCGCAAAAACCGACAACAAATGGAAGTCGCCCGAAGTGAGCCGAAGTTACACGAAGCGAAGTGCCCTTCTATTCTATCGTATTCGGTCAACTCACTCGACCAACTTCGCGAGTAGTGTAGAGCAGGCTTAGACAACTTGTTTACTTTTCAGGTGGTAGCAATGAGTGGTTTTGTTAGCTATGTGTCAGTTAGAGTAAAGACTGAAATTTTATTTCAAGCAGTCGCGGCTACTACGGTAATTGTTGGTATTTGTACTCTTCTGGCTTTGACGAAAGTAAGTCAACCCGTTTCTAATACTTCTACTCACTAATCACTTACTTAGCATTCACTTTTTTTTTAGCGTGGTAAATCATCAAATGAGTCCTCCCACCCCAGGCAGGGCGGGAGAGACTGTCAGACTTGTACTGACTAAAATCCACGGTGTCCTTCAATAGCCCTTTATGTTCCGGGGTCACGGTAAGGAAATAGATTCCGCGACACCGGCAGGCTTTGGCCCTCTGAGAAGGGGCCCCGTAATTTTTTGCCGACGCTTTTTGCGGCGCGCGTAGATCACGACGCGCCGTCGACCCGGGCATGGTCCATGGTCGGACAGCGAGTTGCCCTTTACTCGGTGTCCGCATGCCCGCGCCTACGGTGGCCGGAGTCGTAAGTCGGGGCCGATACCACTGGGCCACCACTGCTCTTCATATTATCATAGTATCAAGGGCTATTTTCACTTTTTTTTCCCCACATTTTTATACACTCACTTTTCTTGTTTGGTTCCGGTTGAACTTTTGAAAAACCTTTCTTTATTTTATAAGTATTTACTTTTTTTTTAAACCTTTTTAAAATTGACTTGTTTATATTTTATTTATTTTAAATTTCAGTTTGATTTCACAAAAATGTTAATATATCTAATTGTGTTTGCACTTGTACTTGCCGTGGTCTCAATGATATTTTTTGTCGTAAGACTGGTCACAAATGAGAGAATGCCCATGGTCCATTTGGGATTACTGCTACTATCTACCTTGATACAATCTGGGGTGAGTTGTAATGTTAATTGTTTTATTTTTAAAAACCGGCCAAGTGCGTGTCGGGCCACGCACAGTGTAGGGTTCCGTAGTTGCCCATCAAAATACTTATGCGAACTAACTAAACTGATTCGCTGAATTTAATTTTAAAAAGAAGAATTTTCAAAATCGGTCTAGAAGTCTTTGAGAAATCGGCGAAAATACATAAGAAAAAAACTTTTTCAAAAAAAATATAACCGCCTTCAAAAACAACCACAAAAAAAGTGTAAAATAATCTACAAAATAACTTTTCTTTCGGAAGTCGGTGCCTTTGTATTTTTTCTTTTCATTGTCTTTTTAGCCACCGACTTCCGAAAGAAAAGTTATTTTGTAGATTATTTTACACTTTTTTTGTGGTTGTTTTTGAAGGCGGTTATATTTTTTTTGAAAAAGTTTTTATTTTACTCTTTTTAGTTTAAATATTCAACCCAAATTCTTGTTAAGAACATTATTCTCTTACATGTGCACTAGAATTTTGTAATCCTTCGCACCAGTACTTACATCACTCATGTACACATTAAGCTAATAAAATTCCATATCTCAAAAATTACTGAACCGATTTTGATGAAACTTGCAGTATTCTCTTAGTTAAATGATACCTAGTACAACAAAAAAAGAATTACTTAAATCGGACTTGTAGTTCCGGAGATATAAATCAATCTATGCCTACTCCTTACTATTAAGGAGTTGTACCTTCCATCATCAGGTCATCCACCTGAGATGATGATTATCAGATGCAGATACTTGAACAGCTTTAGAAAATATATGAAAATGGTACTATGTGCCTATAAAATTTGAAGGTTGCCCTCAATTTCCCTAGGATCCCATCATCAGATCCTGACCTGGTGATCATGGGACCAATTGGAAAGTATACCCTTTCAAACAAAAGAAAAAAATTCCAAATCGGTCCAGGCGTCTTCGAGAAATCGGGGAACATACATAAAAAAAAAAAAAAAAAAAAGATTCCGACGAATTGAGAACCTCCTCCTTTTTTTGAAGTCGGTTAAAAAAGATTACAACGAATTTAGAACCTCCTCCTTTTTTTGAATTTAGTTAAAAATAGTTGACGATAAAAACCTACCTATCCCCAAAACACATACCTATAAAAGCTGTAAAAATAAAGTTGACAAACTTACATTGGCAGTTGTCTCCGATACATTTTGTTTAAGAAAATATAATATCCAAGTACATTTTATAAGTTGGTCGACTATTACTCGTAAAGTTGTAAAGCCTACTTAGTAATGATAATTTTCTTTTAAAATTCGTTATATATACTACTATTGTGAATTTTTTCACACCCCCAAACATAACCGTTTAGCTGGTAGAGGGGGGGGACACTCGAATCGAGCAAAATTTAGCACTTTAAAGCTTAATATTTCACAAACGATTTTTTTTATCAAAAAACTGTTAATGAAAACTATCATTATTTTTTAAAAGCCTATTTAATGATACCCCACACTAAGGGGTACGCGAGAAAAAAAAATCCTTACTTTACGTGTAAGTACTGGAGGTACTCTAAAAAAAAATATTTTACGAGATTTTATTTTACCACTTTTTCGGCACAACAAATCCGTATATTTACACCAAATTACAGCTCTCTAGTACTGTGCGTCTCTGAGCTAAACTGCGGACGGACGGACGGACGGACGGACGGACGGACATGGCGAAACTATAAGGGTTCCTTGTTGACTACGGAACCCTAAAAATGTAATGTAGAAATTGTAAATTCCGAATTCCCTTTGTGGCTCTTGGTTTTGTTTTGTTCTGTCTCCTGCTTGCATGGAGGGAAGTGGAAACAATTTTTTTCCTACTCCTCCACTATTCTTTTCTGATTAATTTCGTTGCAGGATCCAAGACAGGTAAAGTCATTCTCCGGGACACGTCGGCGAGCTTCATTGTCTCGGCTCTTTTCTGGTGTTTGCCACTGTCGATTCTGGCTTCAGGAGTTGCAGTGGTTTAGGAATAGTATGGTGGGTTTATCCCAAAAAAAAAAAACTATTCCGAAGCAGTTGAGAAAATGTATAAAAACCGGCCAAGTGCGTGTCGGGGCACGCACAGTGTAGGGTTCCGTAGTTGCCCATCAAAATACTTATGCGAACTAACTAACCGATTCGCTGAATTTAATTTTAAAAAGAAGAATTTTCAAAATCGGTCCAGGAGTCTTTGAGAAATCGGGGAAAATACATAAGAAAAAAGATTACAACGAATTTAGAACCTCCTCCTTTTTTTGACTTTAGTCAAAAATAGTTGACGATAAAAACCTACCTATCCCCTAAAAACATACCTAAAAGCTGTAAAAATAAAGTTGACAAACTTATATTTGCAGTTGTCTCCGATACATTTTGTTTAAGAAAACATGGATATAAGTACATTTTATAAGTTGGTCGACTATTACTCGTAAAGTTGTAAAGCCAACTTAGTCATGATAATTTTCTTATAAACTTCGTTATATATACTACTATTTTGAATTTTTTCACACCCCCAAACATAACCGTTTAGCTGGTAGAGGGGGGGGACACTCGAATCGAGCAAAATTTGGCACTTTAAAGCTTAATATTTCACAAACGAATTTTTTTATCAAAAAATTGTTGATGGAAACTATCATTATTTTTTAAAGGCCTATTTAATGATACCCCACACGAAGGGGTACGCGAGAAAAAAAAAATGCTCACTTTACGTGTAAGTACTGGAGGTACCCTAAAAAAAATATTTTACGAGATTTTATTTTACCACTTTTTTGGCACAACAAATCCGTATATTTACACCAAATTACAGCTCTCTAGTATTGTCCGTCTCTGAGCTAAACTGCGGACAGACGGACGGACGGACGGACGGACGGACGGACATGGCGAAACTATAAGGGTTCCTTGTTGACTACGGAACCCTAAAAATGGTTTTACGTGTACACGTAGGAGCCCCGCTGGACGGGGCTCCTATTTCCGAGTGCAAAAGAACCTAAACGAACCGAACCTCGGGGTGCCCAAGAGATGTTGGTGCCTTTGGAAGTAGACGTTTAGAGGCACTCGAGGTTCGTTTTGGTTAGGTTTCACACAAACATTTCCGGGCGATTTTAAAAATTACATACAGTTCCTAGAAATTGCATACAATGACCGATTACATATATTTCAATTAACAGATGATTTTTGTAATTCGGTGTGGATGATGGCCAAATTCGAAATTATGAGTTTTATTGAAAATGGCATAACGGAGTCTAGAGGCCGATTTTAATGAATAATTAAATATAGGTACTATTTTAGATTTTTGAAAAATCAATAACCTGGAACCGAAACTGTTGATTTAAAAAAAAAGGAAACTCACCTTTTTATTATTTTTTTCTTGAACACACACATTTATAATATTTTGATAAATCATCAATGCCACTTTTCGTTGTAATTTTATAGCTCAAGAACGGGCTGACCTATCCAAAATAAATGTTTAGGCTTTGTTCGGACCTTTTAATAAATGGTTTATGTTAAGTTTACACAAAATCGATCGAACGGTTCTCACATTATTTGTAACAAATGCAATCAATAAATGGCGGATCATTTTGTTAATGGGGATTTTGCTGTCAAAATAGCGAAAGACGTACCGGGCTGCTAATATTATGTTTTTTCATTAACTTTACATTAATTTTCAGATCCTCATAGCTGAACTACAAATGATAATCGGCGGTAAATCAATAGAATTGAGGGAAGATGAATACGTCTTAGCATCATTTTATCTCTACACATCCATTATTGACATTTTCATGAAAATGATGATGATATTGGGAATTATGAATGAAGGTTGAAAATAAATAATTTTCAGTCAATTGCCAATTATAGAATAATATACATTTTATTTTAATAAAAACTTTTTTTATACATTAAGAACGTGGGTTGTGTTTTAATTACAAATACAAAATCTTTATTTCTGTACCTAAAAAAGTTTTACATACGTTGTTGATTGGAGCCTCCTTTTATGCAAGTAATTCCTGTATTAGGACACTCCGCTCTTCTACATCAATAAACAATAAATAAAAAACTTAGATTGCTCGAACGCTTGTCCATACAAAAAGAGAAAACGTTTTCCTACCCCTAAAGGTCAGGTATCTTATCTCAATGATTTTTAGAATGCTTCTGACACAGTAAAAAACTAGGTATATAGGTTTTGTTTTTTTCAAAAGTAACTCTTTGCCACCTGTAACTTTCAAACTATTATAAATTTTGAAAAAAAGAAAACCCATAAACCTAGTTTTTTACTGTGTCAGATGCATTCTAAAAAATCATCGAGATAGGATAACATTTAGGGGTAGGCAAACGTTTTCTCTTTTAGTATGGACGAGCGCTCGCTAGACCTACAAACCCGGTACCCGGTATATACCTACATACAAACTTAAAATCTTGGTATGTACCAATATCTGAAATAAGCCGACAGTCTGTCATGGCTGGATCACACGTACACTGAGCAAACGGGCGACTACTCGATACGTATAAAAACATATAACGCAGAGTGCAGTTATTGTGTCGTTGCGATACGTGTCTAAAGAGCCTTACTAAGTTGTAAGTTAGGTGTTCCCAGATTTATTGTAGAGCAGATTATTCTGTAATTTTCCGCTAAATACAGCGCTAGACGTGAAAGAAATACTGCTCTTTATACATTGCGAGTTATAAGTTAAACTTATGAGAAATGGTGCAGCATCTGTGCTTCATAATGAGTTTAGCTGCTTCATACCATTTAAAATTTCACGTGGATAATAATAATCTCTTTGGTTTAGTAGTTTGCTACTTCGGAGCCATGGATTCTATAGCAAGGGCGGGCAAAGTCATATTAAGGCGTTTATTGGCACTCTATTTTTTTTGTTATCGTGAAGATGGGGCACCTTCAATAAGCTACCGGTCTTTTGGGATAAGACCGGGGATTACATAGGGGATTTTAACTCACTAAAACCACCTCGGTGATCACCATCTTCACATGAGGGAGGCCCCGTTAGTCCTGGTCGTGACCCCCTCTGGGCAATACACAGACGGGCGATGGAGTGGATATGTGTTAGTGTGCAATTACAGTGGCAGCGGGGCGGGCAGCGGAATCCGCTGGCGGGTAACGCAAACACATAGTTTTTGACTGAGGTGCACCAAGTACGGGCGGGACGGCTTGAGCGGAAATCTAGTCTATTTCGTGACCCGCCAATGAACACTTAGAGTAGAAACCTCTTATGGACAAACGTAATGGACACTAATGGTGGATCGATGATTTGAAGAAGATGGCTGGCAGTTGATAAATGCATTTTGTTCAGGACCGGGATGGTTGGCGTTCTTTGGTCCAGGCTTAGTTCCAACAGTGGACGGACATTGGGTTTTTATTTTATTTTAACGTGGTTAATTCATCAAATGTGTCCTCCCACCCCCTTACTGTCAGATTTGTACTGACTAAAATCCACGGTGTCCTTCAATAGCCCTTTAATATTCCGGGGTCACGGTGAGGAAATAAATACAGCAACCACATTCTCCCCCTAGAGGATGAATGACCCCGGCAGGCTTTGGCCCTCTGAGAGGGGGCCCCGTCATTTTGCTGACGCTCTTTGAGGCGCCATGCATGGTCAGACAGCGAGTTGCCCTTTACTCGCTGTCCGCATGGAGAGAGAGGCAAAGACTTCACGATAAAGTTGTAAATGAATTCATATCTCATTAAGTCCAGTGCCCTAATGTGTTGGCGTCCTAATGGCTCGTTACAACGTTGAACAATGTTTAAACGTTCGTCTAATGCTTGGATAAACGTTCACCTGAACGTTTGCAACAGATGTCGCACTGCTCATTTTAAATTAGTTTGAAATATGTTTGTTGTCCTTTTGAGTAAATTTCATTTTTCTAGAGTCCGTGATGTAAAAGTAAAACGGTGGTTAAGACTTTTGATGAAGTGATGCCACGGGCAGAAGCTTGTCAAACACTACGCAGGCCCAGTGGAAATTATCCCACGGGAACATAAAATCGGGATAAAAACTCCTATGTGTTAATCCAGGTTATAAACAATCTGTGTACCAAATTTTATCCAAATCCGTTCAGTGGTTTTTGCGTGAAAGGGTAACAAACTTACCTACGTACAGTCGTACACACACACACACATACATCCTCACAAACTTTCGCATTTATAATATTAGTAGGATTATCGCGAAAATCAACGGAAAATGCCGTTAGTGCAGCTCAACTACGGCAGACGAAGTTAGCTCAGTATTTATTGAATGCTTTTATACACTCAGTACTATGAGTATAATTCAAGGAACAAGAAATCTTACTTGTACATGTGCCCATTCGTGTATTAATGCAGTAGAAAATCCTGCAAAACATGAACCATTTCTTCGACTTAGTTGAAGTCCTAGCAACGACGGAGCCCGTATATTATTTTCATGAGCCAACTTTTTAGGGTTCTGCGGTGAGGGAAAGAATTTTTTGAAAAGGCACCTCGTCCAAAGCATTGTCTGTTATTAAAATTTGAGTAAAAATCTAATACATAAAAATCCCAATCGTATCCTTCCTTCCACTTGACACCACCAAAACGACACCACCGGTGGTGTCGTATGGAATCTCTAGTCCAAAATTATGACACCACCGACTATTAGTGAGGTTACACACAAAATTCTTGATATGAAAACTCCAAATAAGTTCAAGCAGTTTAATTAATGAGGTACGTCATTTGACAAAGTTTATATTTATCTGTCACTCAAATGGTGGTTATTAATTATCGTTTAACTATAGATAAATTAAAATAATGAATTGGGAGCTGTTTGTCAAAAACACGCGTTTCTAGACATCACTAGGGTGGTGTCATATGGACTAGAGATTCCATACGACACCACCGGTGGTGTCGTTTTGGGGGTGTCAAGTGGACGGAAGGAATCGTATTTTGCACCGGTGCTTTTGAGATTCAATCTAGATTTATAGAAAGCACAGTTTAAATGCTTTTTATGACATATTTTCACCAATCTTGGTAACATTGTGGCAGAAACGGGCATGGTAGATATTTTTTAAAGACGTAGAAAACATAAAAAATAAAAACAAAGCAAGCAATTTCAGAAGCTCTATATTCCACTTATGTAAGCTCAAAATTTAAACTCAATAATTACGTTTTTAAATATTAATTACAATTCAAGAGTCGACCCAATGCTGTAATCACGCTTGCGTCCACATACACAAGAAATCTTAGGTGCGATTAATTATTAGAAATAATTACTTTTTTTATTTTAATGACGGAACCTTGACGACTTATTCCGACCCACTGTTGCCACGTACATAAACCACTGAGTCTCCGAGGGAATCTTTGCTACGTGTATTTTATTCACTTAGCTCTGGCAATATTATTTTCAGAGGCTTGTCGTAATAAATTGTTAAGCCATATTATTTTTCTTGTGAACTCTACAGTTACTGCTTACTGTAACTGTCAGCTTGTGTCATCCCAGTGCTGGGCAAAGGCCTTTCCCCATGACTTCTATCTATTTCGATCTTGGGCTAATGTAAGCCACTGGTTGTTAGTTTTGCTTTTGTCTAGCTAAGGCGCAAGGCATACTGAGATGGTGCGGCGTGGGCGTGGTTAGGGTGCGACGCCACTTCTTTATATTCAGTATGTCTTGCGTTCGCCACTTCTATACATTTTGTGTGAAATGTTAAAGAAGTGGCGTCGACAACGCACCACGCCCGCGCCACTGCCCCAGTCGCCTAGTCGCTTGTATTTGTCCCGCGCCTAAACCCACCATCTTCTGCGAGGTCTGCCGCAACGCCTTCTGGCTGTGTCAGGATTTCACATAAACTACCGTTAAAGTAAAATAGTCAGTGAGCCTCACAGTAGTCACATGATGGGTAACATCTGACATTTCATCTTAGCAATATGGAACACGAGTTGGGCACGCCGCAATCGCGGCGGTAAGACCCCTATTTGAAGAGTGGCTGGATAGGCGTTACTGCGTCCTGTTCTACCGCATGACGCAGGCCCTCACCGGACACGGATGTTTCGTTTACCTGTGTTGGATAAGGAGGGAAGAAACGACTGGGTGTCACCACTGCGAGGATCGCCCGGAAGACACGGTGTAGCATACCGTGCATTACTGCCCTGCTTGGGCAGAGCACCACCGCGTTCACCACGAGTTGGAATGGAAAGCGGTTGCCTCCTTCTGCGAAGAAGTCATGCTCGCGAAGGTGGAGGCGGGCCGCCTGAGGGAGAGGACAGCGTTCTCCCTCCAACCCAGCTGCAGTGATAGAGGCCCAAGACGACTTTTCGTCACCGTGAGCTGCGTTCGGTTCTCGGGTCGTGATCGACATGAAAATCGAACCCAGCTCCTCATGTGTAGCAGTTACATTCGCACAACCACTAGACAAACCAGCTTATTAAACAAGGCTCCTTCATATCGCTGGTACATACGGCTACACATCAAGATAAACAAAATCAGTTTGTCTTGGACTCGCTCTATATGATCTTTCCGCACATTAAACGTTCAGCTTAAATAGTTTTGCATCGCTTGATATGTTAACGTGTGTACGACAAGGCTGAAATACTTATACGTAATTTTTTCTTAAAAGTTTAGAAGATTTTTCCTAAACAAAGAAATTGTATCTTTCTGTTTTAAAATAGCACATAACCAAGAAAAAACAGCAATGATAAACAAAAACCCAAATAACACACAAGCTTCTAATAAAATTTCCATGCAAAACGCGAATTACATCACGTATTCCCATTGAGTGACCTCAAACAAACTTATAGGACGATCCCCTCAACCAATTGCCAAACGAAAATGACTCTTATAGCTTCAAAATAAGCCTGGTCAAATTTTGAGTCGGTAGCAAAGGAACTTTGGTAAATAGAAGGCAGTCGACACATACAGGTTTCGATTTCTCTTTCAAATTAAAAGGGGACTCATGATTCCCTAAAGGTCGGGTTCCGTAGTTATAATAGACACGTTTTGCGAAAACGGACTCCAGTGCCGTTAGACCTTCTTTTTCAGTTAAGCCTTAGTACAGGTGTATTACTGGAATAGTGGCTTGTGACCTTTATTCAGGCGGTTTCATAAGGCAGTTGTCCCACTGCGGGCGATTAACTCTCGGCTCTTTTCTCACCAAGAAACGTAACGATAAGAAATACATTCCGTGCAAACAAAAGAGATCCTTTTAATAGTTGGTCGCTGACTATTCACACTTCACGGCGAGTAGTCGCTCCATAAGTTTATGGCTGCGCAAGAAGTTTCAAAGATATTATACTCGCTCAGCGATATCCGTTCAGCGATACTCGCACGGCAATTGCAGCGATATTCGCTCAGTGGTACTTGCTCATCGATTTTTGCACAGAGATACTTATACAGCTAACTAGCTCAACGATACTCGCTCAAGGATACACGCTTAGCGATACTTGCACGGCTAGACTCGCTCAGCAAATTACCCAGTCAAAACTAATGTCGAAAGACTGCAAAAGCAGAATTGCAAAGCCAAGCTATTAGTGCAGTAATAGACCGTCCGTTGATAACTCAGCGACCATCGGAACTACACACTTACTTCTAAACGCTCATCGCTAGTTCTACTCGCCACTCGCTATCCGCCGGCGGCGAGACAACTGCCGAACGGTAGATGGCATTGTGGAGAGTAGATGGCAGGTCGAAAACGAAAAAATGTATAATGTTTTCCTTGCAAATTGGTTGGGTCCGGTATGGAAAGCGGTTGGTTTCGGATACCACATAAAAGTGGTGTTTACTTTAAATTAATATTTTCCCGGAATAGGTACAGTTCTGTGGTTTTCTTCCGTGTATGTTCATTTTGCTACCTGAGTTCTAATGATTAACTACGCGACTGTTATAGCAACGAGCATGGATACCAGAAAGCAACACGAATTTCTTACGCGGCTGCGTAATGTAAAGATTTTTATTCAAATTGTTCGTTTTTTTTCTTTAAGGGTATAGACTATGAATTTTTCCAACAGTGCCTTCTTTAAAGTTTGCATTTTATTGTCTTTGGATTAAAAAATCCACGGACAAATTAAAAAAACATTTACTTGTCAATGTCATCGAGGCGTACACTTCTGATTTTCACATCGAAAAACGATCTCAGATTTTACAAATTGAATTTGTATAAAGATGACCAACATGTTCCTGGATACGAACATAAAATCAATGGACGTGTTCCTGATAATGGATAACCAATTAATGCTAGTTATGATTGGTTGCATTGCGGTAGCATTCTTGCTTATTGTTCTTCTGTTATTCTTATTTTATAGACTCACTGGCACATTATTAATACTTTTATAAGTTTCGGTGAATAACTTATACGTTTGCCTTTGGTCGATGTGTGCCAGGCATTGCTGTATATATTTGTGTGGATGGCTTCGAAGCAAGCGAGTTTTGTAAGCCCTCTGCCCTATCACAAGCGATAAACGAGTGTTTTATCGCTATAAGCGTGAGCGAGTGCCCGACGGCGATTGATCACTGTTGTGTGTATTGAATTAAGCGAGTCTCTCAGCGTGTTTTCTGCCCGAATGAAAACGTTTCTTGGGCTAAAAATGGTCTCTTACTAGCCGGTAGATGTAAAGATGTTGCCGAAATTAAAATAATACCAAGAGGATCGAATCTGGTCTGCTGAGACATTGCCAAAGATTATAAAAACTATTCTATATGGATGGTAATCAAGCCAACAGCCGGATTGCGCGTCTTTATGGATACGGGGTACCCTTCACTGAGTTTCTCATATACGTATTGTGTTGATTCTTCCTGAGTAGTGCAACTACAAAAACTATGTACCTACTTGCTTTGTACAATAAATACATAATAATTAATCAATGTTGTTTTCTCTGCTTGAATATAAGGCTTCTTCATACTCCAGTTGGAGTGGGTACTGTCGTAATATTTTGTTGTATGATTGCGTTTAGTAAACAATTTGTATTGTATGTTTGTATTTGTATGCAGTAGCGGCAATTGCCGATGATTTTCTGACATTTATTGAAGAGTTCACTCAAATTCTCCAAGATGTCATCATCAGACCCTGACCTTACCACGAGCTTTAACGCGATCCAGTTTAGGCTGTGCGAAAGAGATCGCGCTAGACCACTTGTATAGCTCTGTCTCTTCCTCACAGCCTAAACTGGCGTTAAGAGCTCTGATACTACGAGACTATCTGTGAGGTTATCCCTTTCAAAGAAAAAAAGAATTTTACAAATCGGTTCAGGCATCACCGAGAAATCGGGCAACATACATAAAAAAGAGCAGTGGTGGCTCAGTGGTATCGGTCCCGACTTACGAATTGTAGGTCGTGGGTTCGAACTAGGCCAGGCGTATTACTTTGTGTAATACATTTCATCACCACTGCTCTCAAAACGGTGAAGGAAAATAGAGGAAACCGGCATGTCCTAGAACCAAAAATTCGAAGACATGTGTCAATTACCAACCCGCACTGGGCCCGCGTGGATTATGACCCACTCCCTCTCACAGAAAAGAGGTCTTTATCCCAGCAGTGGGAACATTATAGGCTGATGATGATGATGATAACGTATTTTTGTCAGAAAAATAGTCTAATTTAGCCTAAAGATTAAATAATGTTGTCAGCTATTTAAATTTATATTAAAAGCTTTATATAACTAGCTGACCCGGCGAACTCCGTACCGCCTGAGAAACGATTAAAAAAAAAACCTTTTAAACCTTCCCCGGACTTTCCAAAATAATTCAAAACCAAAATCAGCCAAATCGGCCCAGCCGTTCTCGAGTTTTAATCAGACTAACGAACAACAATTCATTTTTATTTTTATAAGAAGATTCAAGATTTAAGTTATTTTTCGTGTTTGGGCAAAGATATCCGCCAAGGACAATGTTGGCCGGTTTTGCGGTATTTTGTATAATTAAAAAATAGATTGTAAATGTTGCATGGCCACACATGCTCACCGGTAAACGTGTAAGACGTGTGAATGGCGCTATCTCAAATGTCTGTCTGAACAGCCGCGCTCAAGCGAAATAAATAAAATAAAACCAGCTTGCACCAGCGGCTCTTGTAAGTATTTAAATCTCTACGTACGTATTTCATATGCAACCACGAGGAAATGGAAGGAGATTGGAAGCTATTTATTACCCAACTGCGCTGGAAAGGATGGGTTATGTTCTGAATGTTAGTGGTAATGTATGGAGTGTAGGAAACCCGGGATTGTATGATTGTTACATCGCTTTTAATTACTCTAGTTTTGCGAATACGTTACATGTTCTTCTATGCAACATAACATTATTAGTGAACATTTTTAACTGTCTACCTGTCTCCATTCGTGAGATATAGCGTGGTGACAGACGGACAGCGAAGTATTATAATGTATTAGTAATAAAATATTCCACAACTATCTCACAACGCCATCAAGCCCCAAGTTAAGCAGAGCTTGTTTTATGGGTACTAGACAACTGATAAATATACTTATACTAGCAAACCCGGCGAACTCCTTTTCGCCACTTATACTTCGCTTCGTTTTCTTTGCTAAAAACCTCACGGAGCCCGAGACCTTTCCAACAAATGCAAAACCGTGGAAATCGGTTCGTGCGTTCTGGAGTTATAGCGTCAGGAAGGAAAACCCGACTTATTTTTATATAGTAGATAAAATTACGGTCTGTTTTAACCTTCCGGTATGGCCGTTGGTCCCGGCTATCATTTGTAGATCTTTGACAGTCGTTACTATTAGTCGAAGCTCATAAGTCTGACCACAAGTCTGACAACCAGTCTTACTATGGGGTATAGTATTGCCCTGTTACTGGGTTGTGGAGGTCTGATAGGCAGTCGCTACATGTAAAATACTGATATTCAGCTGCATCCGGTTTGACTGGAAGCCGACCCCAATAGAGTTGGAAAAAGGCTAGGCAGATGATGACACACTCAACTACTGTTTTGACTGGCTTGTTGGTCTAGTGGTTAGTGACCCTGACTGCTATGCCGGAGGTCGTGGGTTCGATTCCCATGTTTGTGTGATGAGCACGATCATTTGTTCTGTGTCTGGGTGTAATTTATCTATAATATGTATGTATTTAGAAATATATAAGTATGTTTACCAGTTGTCTAGTACTCATAACACAAGCTCTGCTTAGCTTGGGACTAGATGGCGTTGTGTTACAGTTGTGGAAAAAAAAAACTGTTTTCGTATAAAACAACAAAATATTCCATTTCCTTTACATTTCTAGGCGATACACAGAGTGAGTACATTAATCAATCGCTTGGTAATCTTTGCTAAGACCCGCTACTACCAACCAAGCAGTATTTATTGGGACGCGGATATTAAAGTGTCGGCGAAGAGGAATGTTTTCGTTGGGATTATGTGGGATATCCCAGTAAGATGGGATTTCCGTTTGTGCCATATATTATTTTATCAATTTGTGAAGTGTTTGGTATATAATTTTGTGACTATACTAATAATCTAGTCGTTTAAAGTTCGCGCACCGAAATTCAGTAATAACAAAGATGCAGGGGCACAGATGTGGTCTGAAAAATGTCCAATCTACATTTCTCGTGGTAATTTTTTTTCTTTTTTGATCATACTAATAATTATTTCCTATGGACTCTTTCTTCAGAATGCCACTTATCCATATGTAGAATGATCCACTGTTGTATTATCTTGTCTTTCCACTCGGGACACTACTTGACTAATTTCGAAAGTCTCATGATGAAATGAAAAGGTGCTAGAAAAAGTAGCTAAAAAGTTTAGCCACAAATTTTATGAAATTGTAGCTGTCGTCACCGAATAATAGCCAGATCTAGCTATAAAGTTGCTGAGTTGGCATCACTGCTGCAGATTTGAAGTTGTGTCAAATTGATCGTACGATAGGCAGTATGGTGTATGGTGTTTAAGGACGAACTGCCAATTTCAAACAATTGCCAGCGTCAAATCGATCGTACGATAGGCATTATGGTGTATGGCTACTTTAAAACGCACTAACCGGCGCGTTTATAAAATGTGGTGTGCATAGACTCTTGGGTCTTATATTTATTTTGTTTCTATGCCAGAGAGAAGAGCAAAGTAAATAAATAAAAAATCTCAGTTTCTGATAAAATCAAGTAAATAGTACAAACATAATAAATACATTCGCAGCAATACAACGTTCGTAAATCTGTGGAGTGAACGTTTGACCGACACTATCTAAATAGAACAGCCGAGAGCCGCAAGCAGTCTGATGTATCATTACGCTTTTTACTTCCTAGGGGTAAACAGTAGTATAGGAGGTTGGAGATGTTGATGAGAAAATGAAATGACTTGTTGGTGTAGTGGTCGTAAGTGTGTCTGCTGAAAAATAGGCACGATTTCCAGGTGTGACTGTGTTAGATAGAAATAAGAATAGAATAGAATAATAAATAAGTATTTGAAATTGAACACACACAGAAAGTAAAAAAAATAAGATTAAAAATATCATAAGTATTTTGTTGAGCATTTCCACACCAAAAGAGTTACCAACTCAGCATTTGCTGGTCGATACACACCCTGTGCTGTTTTTCATCTGAAACCTCTAGAACTCCCAAAGAAACACAATTTGTAGATCCGTAATAAATGATCAGGCTTATATTTTTCCCTTACTTAAGTACGGTAAAACGGGGTGAATAGGGATGCAGGGGTGAATCGGGACAAAACTTCGAAAGGGATTTTAGGGATATATAATAATGGTATGTTGCCAACAAGGTCTCGAAATAATGAAGTATTATTCAATAAATAAAATTGAGTAGTTGTTGGTAACCTATCAAATCAATACAATATTAAAATCGCTGTTAAAGTTTTGTCCCTATTCACCCCGTTAAAGTTTTCGACATGCCACAGGGACCTAATTAGCACAAAAAATAGTTTTAATAATGTCTGGATTAATTTAATCGCGCTACTTCTTAGCCAGGTCTACATCTAAGTATAATAAAAAAAAGTATTGAACAAGTTTTCAGCTCAAACACGTACCCAAAAATCACTTGTTATTACCCAAAGACATGAAACTATATACGAGCAGTAGACCGGACAACACGAAGTTGTGATCCAAATTTTTTTACCACTAGGTAAAAAGTCGCTCAGTCTAACGCTCTTCCTCTCTCCAACCATATCCAAACTTTGCTGTGCCCGACAGGGTCCATAATTGTTTCTCTCTAATTGTATCTTTACCACCTGTATGTACATTATGGAATGCAATAAATCATTTGAATTGACGTACGGCATCAACAATTTTGTATGACAATTTTCCCAATGCCCGCTCTATAGGTTCTTTTAAATTTCTTTGTTATTACCAAAGTTCGATTTTAGTGGTAACAGAACATCAATTTTGCCTGTAAAAAAAACAAACAAGTGTAAAAACAAAATGGCCGGCTTTTCATTTCCATGCGCTAAACAAGCAAAACTTTTGAAAATATTACATTACTTAGCTCGTTACAAACGCTGGCATTACGGAGTTCCTAATTACTTCAGTTTTTTTTTGTTTTTTTATACGTGGAGTAATTAGTGCTTAGTATTTATACCTCGTAACAAACGTTGTATTCAGCTTGATGAGAACTGATGAGGATGCGAATTATTTATTCAAGTAGCTTTTTGCGGGCTTGCGGACGCAGAGGTAGCTCGCCGTCCGATCGACGAGGTCCCATCGGGTTAAACACCTGTCAGGATTGTAGAACCTGAGGTTCGGTTTCACACATTTCAGGACAATTTTAGATATTACACACATTTCCTAGGAATTTTATACAACGCTCGCGCGGGTCCGAACGACCTAATGCGTTTTTGAATTGGTCGTTTGGACCCGCTTAAAAAATTTGAGATCTGTACAAGCAAATAGAAAAGTTTCCTACCCCTACCAGTCTCTTCCGACTTTCGGTATGTTGCTTGTCCAAGGAGATGGTGATTTAGACCGGGACATAACACACCGGATCAACTCGGGATGGATGAAGTGGCGACAGGTTACCGGAACAACTTGCGACCCACGGATGCCCCTCAAGTTAACAGGTTAAAACAGGTTAACAGGTGAAAACGGTTAAAAATCTGTTAGATCTGTCGTATTGTATCGATCGGAATGCTTACATTATGTAGGAGGAATCGTTAGTAGACGTTTCTTATAGTAGGAGGTATAATAATAATCTGGCATAAACATTCTTTCCACACAAACCATCATTCTCATTCAATTTGAAACTAATTTACCATAATAATTTCATATTCTATTGTAGTCACAACCAGTCACACTCAACTTAGTTATTAGGAAAGCGTCGCAGCAGCATCTTATGATCATTAGGTACGCTAGCAGACACTCACGTAGGCATTGCGATTCAATTCCCAGCAAAACTGACTAGGAATTAGTACGGAATTAAGTTCCTCTCAAGTCAGATTGCCTTAGGACGTGTTCTCCTGGATTAGATTTTATGCTGCGTCTTAACGAAGTGGCACAGAGCATAAGCTGAAGGAGGTGAAAGCAGTTACGTGGTATAGCTATACTGTGCCGACACAGGTTGTCTCGCCTTTTTTTTTTAGCATGGTAAAACAATCAAATGAGTCCTCCCACCCCGGGCAGGGAGGGAGAGACTATCAGACCCGCACTGACTAAAATCCACGGTGTTCTTCAACAGCCCTTCATGTTCCGGGGTCACCGTAATGAGAAGTCCCACGACCCCGGCAGGCTTTGGCCCTCTAGAGGGGGCCCCGCAGCATGGCCTTGACCAAAGCCGTACACGAGAGGTCTCCGCTTATCGCCGCCGTGAGGATACGTCGGTGCTCTGCCCAAACGGGGCAGTCCTACACCGTGTGCTCCACCGTGTCCTCCGGGCGATCCTCGCAGTGGTGACACCCAGGCATTTCATCCTTTCTCATAAGACACAGATACTTCCCGAAACTTCCGTGTCCGTCGAGGACCTGCGTCACGCGGTAGGTCAGATCACCGTGACGCCTATCCAGCCGCTCCTCAAACAGGGGTCTTAACGCCGCTAGGTTATCTCGAAGGGGAGGAAATATAAGGTGGTAGATTAGGAGCTTAAGAACCACCCGGGTAAAGACACCACAGGCTACCTACCTGAAAACTGTAAAGATGGCTGAACGATCTCACCGGCGACCGTGGTAGGCCTCATCAAGGTCGAATGCCTTGCAATTACCATCCTGTCGAAGTCGAATAATTAGTTAGTTTGGTTTTTTGAGGTCCCTCGGAATGTAGGAGTTTTTATTCCATATACCTGTGAGATCTCTCCACCTAAGGGTGCGTACACATCTGGCGAATGCGCTGCTCGCGAGCGGCGCACGCCAAAAGGCGCGCGAGCTGCGCATTTGCGGCACATTCGTAAGATGTGGACGCACCCTAAGGCTTTTCTTTGCTAGATTGAGGCCCAGAGAAAACAAAGCCTTTGTAAAATAAAAAATAACTTAAAATATTGAGTTTCTTGCTTACTTTTTCCATCCGAAACTATAATTTCTTATCGCCAAAAGATTCAATTCCATGTGTGCAGGTCTTTTTAGGTTTTATTTGCAATGAAGTTTGACTCTATCTATTAATTTTTAACTTTCATACGAATTGAAACTGCTGAAAACTGTTCAAATGAATCAAAAATGGAAAAATAAGAACCAATAAAGCAAAAAGCCAGGCATTAACCAACGAAGCTTGAAATAATATCCACTTCGTCAAGCCAAGTTTCTTTTTCATGTTTGTACCATTACTTTTCCTAATACCTTAGCTAATCGCCTTAAAGCAGGCAATTAAATAGCTCAGTGTAAATAAACATTTAGCATCATTGCCATGCTCCGCGTGTTTTTGTAATTCTTCGTCACGCGCCGCAAACACGCCGCGAGTGTTTAAATACTGAGTACAATAAAAATACGAAATAAACGAGGTGGTAATTCAAATTCAAACTGTTTATATTTTATTTCTTAAAAAACAAACCAACTATTTTTTTTTTGCGTGATAGAATGAGAAATGTGGAGCGCAAGGGACTGTCCCACTATTCATCATCATCATCATCTCAGCCATAGGACGTCCACTGCTGAACTTAAGCTTTTGATCTCCTCATAATTATACTGGTTGGAAGCGACCTGCATCCAGCATCTTCCGGCGACCTTTATAAGGTCGTCTGTCTGTCTGCTGGTGGACGTCCTACGCTGCGCTTGCTAGTCCGTGGTCCCACTATTACGGACTAAAAATTGACTTCTGAAAAACACGCCGTGGTGGTATTACGTTTTAAAACCAGGCTTGTTCCAGTGAGCCTTTAAATTGATAAATCGCTTCAGCCTATGCTCTAGTCCAAATTGAATAAGCAGTGGTACACCCACAGGCGCAAGGTGACGCGAATATCCTGTGATGAAGAGCTGAGCTTTGAACCTCCAGCCTTTGCTGGGAGCATGTCAAACTAGGGTAAAGTACCCAACTGCTGACCTCCCACCAACTATTGACCGCATAACAGTTTTTATCAAAAATAGTAATAAATCTTCTTGCAGTGCTGCATAAAGAATACAGAAAATGAAATATAATTCATTTTGTAATATATTGGCGTCACAGAAAATTTAAATAAAGCAATAATGCGTCCGTAAACCTATGATAACAAAATACCCTCCTAAAATCATCAAAAAATTTAACAATTTGCTAAGCTGACGGTTGTTTTCAATGTCATTTTATTTCAGTTTTACAAGATAGATTCCTTTGAGTTTGGTATTTTTTGGTTAGTTAAGACAGACACAATGCTTTTCCACATGATTTTCAAGTTTTAATGAGCGTTAACTTGTTAAAATGATGAGGTCAATATCTGGTACACTCAAATGTATGAATAACCATTTTTTTAACATGGCATGTCAATAGCTGGTAATTTACCAAATGTACGAGAATACCAGTTACTGACACCACGGTGTGTACGTATAGTTCATTTTTAATGGTGAGGTAGCTTAACTTTAATGCATCTGTATTAAGACCATGGGCGTTGGCACCCCTAAAGGTGTGTATCTGCATAATCACAAACATAAAAAATACCTTACGTAGTAACCTAGCATAATTTGAGTGAGGTACTTAAATTTTCGGTCTACTGTCACATTCTGGATCCTCCTGAATATTTTAGACTTTTAGACTTACTAATATTATAGGAAAAGTGAACGGCTGAATGGATTTTGACACAATTTGGCAAGCAGATTATTTTAAAACCTGGTTAAGTGGGTGTACCTGGACGCAGGATACTTTTTATGTCGGTATATGGTCCCGTGGGACAATTGCAGAATATAACACGAGCAATGCCTCAGCCACAGGTTGGTTTAATGCATAAAATGACAAAATATACCCTAACCTGCATGTTTAGGCAAAGTGTGAGCTAGTTTTTTATTTGTATCTATGTTCTCTTCATTTGTGAGGTCTTTTACATAAGTTTAAAAAGTTAAAACCGTCTTATGTAATTAGGAAAATATTAATTCAAAGGTTTTGAAACTCACTTTGTAGAACTAAAGCCGTGTTCTTTCAATTTATATTTTGCCGGCGAGTATTTTTATATCTGCTGCATAATACAGAACAGTGAAATTAATAACTACTAAAAAAGAAGAAAAGTTAGACAAAAAGTGATAAAAACTACAACAAAAAGTGATAAAACCTACAAAGTTGCGGAAAAGTTTGTTTAAAATTGTATGCAACTGTGATGGTTATTGATATTTTATGACTAGAGTAGGGTTATTATATTATGCTATTAGTATTTGTAGATCGCACATAAAATACCTCTGGGTGCGTTTTTTTTATCATAAACAATCATTTTTATAATTTATAAACATAAAAACAAAGTTGACATTTGACCCATTTTGACAATAAACCGTTGAATCAGTCAAATTGACAAAGATCAAAGTCGTTACCATGGATATGACGTATGTTTACGTGAATGTGGACCTAATTGAATTAGAATGTCTGTAGGAAAATAAGCTTATGGTGGGTCATGATCCAACTTTGTCGATTATGCATTGGAAATATGAAACACCCTGTTAAAAATGTTTACGTATCAAACTGTAGAGTATAGGTACCTACCCAGCGCACGAGTCGAGCAGATAATTCCATCTCCACTTTCTATGAGACAAGGGTGTATCAACTACGCCTTCCGACATAATAATCTATACATATAATAAAATAGTGAATAATATATTTTTTTTGATTATGAACGTTCACTTTTGGATACATGAACTGGGCCGCCGTTGCAAGACGACTAAAAAGTCACGGTGTATCATGGCGACACGCCAAAAGATCGATGTACAGCTACAACCTCCTCCTTGGTAACATCTGGTAGCACAGTTTAAACAAGGTTAGTAGGCCAGCCTCAGTTTGTGGACTCAGTGGTAGGTCTAACTAGTTTCTGACAACATAAAGTGTGCTATACAATACACCTCTCGACCTATCACCACGCTACTAAGGCGGTCCCCAAATTGTCTAAAAAATTGCTCAACGTATGCAGATGTGTTGAAAACTTGATACTGTGGCGCAAGTTCGGAGAATAGATAAATGGCATACGTATAGCATTACTGCTACCCTGTATCATATCAGTGCTGGACAAAGGCATCTTCCGTAGCCGTCGGTGCCCACTATCGGCATCGGCAAGGCTGATTTTAGGTGATAAAAAGCATTAAATACATTAACTTTATGGCAATAAAGTAGAAATTGCCGATGCAGTAGCTTCAAGCATACCGAAGCGGTATTTTTGTTACTACGATCATATTTCATGGAAATGTCTACTTTATTGCCACTCTAATGTTTTTTATCGCCTAAAATCCTCAGCCGTGCTGATGCCGATACTGGGCGTCAGGTTTAACTTTTCTGAGTCAAGGCTCATGTAGACCACTGATTGTTAGTTTTATTGTTATTTGGAGTGAGAGGGGCGGAGCCGTTCCAAAAACCTTAATAAAACTTTGCGGCATGACCTGGGAACCGAACTATGGAGCTCCTGCTCAGTTGTCGCTCTTAGGACCATAAAAACTTGAGAGGTGTCGGGGGACACCCGGATGGAACGAAGTTACTGTATACACTCAACAAAAATAATCGTCGCGACTCCACTCCACTCCACTCCGATCCGATCCGATCCGATCCGATCCGATCCACTCCACTCCACTCCAATCCATTCCATTCCACTCCACTCCATTCCATTCCTTTCCATGGTAATAAACGCATTACCTTCCTTTTGCGTCGCGCAGTCGGAAAAAGTGTCGTGACAACTTTTAAGATTTTTTTTCGTCCAGAACTTCGTTCCAATAAAATCAAAGAGCCACAGAAATCTATTTAACCTGTTTTTTTTCTGGGAGTTTGTGACAGTAGTGTTTTTCCAGAGCATTCAAGCAAACCTACTTTCATAAAACCCAATAATACTGCCCAACCTGGAGGGTATTACAACGTCTTAAAACAAGGCTTGTTCCAGTGAGTGAAAGTGACAGAGCAACACAAGCCGTCTATCGCCATCTCGTTCACGCACCGGAACAAGCCTGTTTTTAAGACGATGTAATACCACCTGGCAATCAAACTCGGTATTAGACAACTTGGTAGATCACAAGTATAACAGCCGTATCTATAGTCAAGTGAAAGTAATTTCTTTAGCTTAAGCAATTACTCGTGCAATTTTTTTTAAGCAATAGACCTGAATTTTAACAAAGTGGGTACCGTAAAAAAAGCAAAGGTATATTCTATTTAAGTTCAAACTTCAAGCAATTATTAAACTACTTATTGAAAATCGTCTCATAATTAAATGACATTTACTCAAACAACATTTACTAAAACCTTTTACTTGTTTATAGATACGGGGGTAAATGAATCAAGTCAAATATTTTAATTCTCGTTTGAACTAGACACAAAAATCACTCGACCTTGGTCTGCCCTTGCATCGATTTATTGGCAAAATATAATGCTCGTTCACTTTACAAGAAAAGTCTACTTAATATTCTCATCAAATATTATGAAACGTTAAGAAAAAACTGGCCAAGTGCGAGTCAGACTTAAGGGTTCCGTAACTGTATTATAAAAATGGCAACGTTTTTTTTGTGTAGGACTCTCCAACCCAGGACAGGA
Source organism: Agrotis segetum (assembly GCA_036375495.1). NCBI lineage: Eukaryota > Metazoa > Arthropoda > Insecta > Lepidoptera > Noctuidae > Agrotis > Agrotis segetum. The sequence continues at coordinate 4,553,546 of JAQSVV010000031.1, forward strand.
CAGGAAGGACTTTCAGACTTCATCATCGTCATCATCATCAGCCTAGTTCCCATTGCTGGGACACAGGCTTCCTCTCTGTGAGAGAGAATGGGCCATAATCCACCACGTGGGCCCAGTGCGGATTGGTCGATGGCACATGTTTTCGAATTGTTGGTTCTAAGACATGCCGGTTTCCTCACGATGTTTTCCTTCACCGTTTTGAGAGCAGTGGTGATGAAACAAATTACACAAAGTAATGCACCCTGGCGGGGTTCATACTCACGACCTACATATCGTAAGTCGGGACCGATACCACTGGGCCACCACTGCTCTCTCCCTCTGCTCTTTCAGACTTGTACTGACTAAAATCCATGGTGTCCTTCAATAGCCCTTTACGTTTCGGGGTCAAAGTAGCTCGTTAGTCCAGCGACCCCGACAGGCTTTGGCTCTCTAAGGCCCCCCTTTATATTGTTGACAAATCTTTGAGGCGCGCGAGGCATACAACGCGACGTCAACACGGGCATGGTCCATGGTCAGACAGCGAGTCGCCATTACCCGCCATCCGCAGCCCAAAAAACCCCTTTAAATGTTTGTTTTACTTATTTTAATTTCTTTTCTAAAGTGAATACATTATTTAACTAAATAATCAGTGAATACTTCAAGCGAATTTCCAAGTCTTAGAACAAACATTGTTCAGTAACATGGGCTGAGTTACCCCACGAGAGGTTTTGCGCTAATAACGTTACACGTTGTATACGGGACCCCAAAAACTACGTAACGTCAAAACAAACGGGGGTATTAATATTCGTCAGTGGGGACCGCCCGCGGGGTCCCGAAACATTGAAGGAAGAACATAAACATGTTTTAATGTTCATGTTGTTTGAGCAACGAATGTCGTATGCTCATGAATGGCTATGTATTGGAATTTAGTCTTTCAGGTTTGAGCTGAGCGTTGAAAATCCAACAACGCACTTTTGTTTAGATTCCTAGAGTACTGCTTCTTGGCTTAGAAAATTTCGGGGTCGAGGTCATACTGAATGAAAGCTGTTTTCGATTTTCCAAATAAATTAATGCAACTAATAAATTTAAAGATAACAAATTCGTGACCTATCGCTTTGGGTACGATGTTATAGGATTAACTTTCAAATATCATATCTGGAATCAATTAATTATATCTTACTTAAAAGGTTTTATATAAATCAGTAATCGGTACAGAAATTCCGAAAAAGAAAATTTATAATTATAATTGTAATTATATGCTTTATAATCCCTAGTTCCAAAAATGAAATCATCTAAATAAAATAAAAGCAAAAAATTGCTCATAAAATAAGAACTACTGAACCAAGGTGAATATACGTTGAACGATACAATATACATTGAAAAAAAAAAAAGAATTACAGAAATCCGTCCATAAAATTGGAATAATCGGTAAACATACAAGAATTGAGAATTCCATTTGAAGTCGGTTAAAAAATATATAGATAAGTACATACTATAACAACTATTTGATATACCCGTAGCCATGTTTCTCGGCAGACGCGAGGCGAAAAGAAAAATTGGCCCAGGGCGTGCCAGCTCTGAATTATTATAGGAACTTATGGCATGGGATGAAATAGTTTCGCAAGTAATAACCTCATATTTTTTTTAAGTGAAACTGTAAGCAGAAATTTTTTGATATATTAAATCTTTCTTTTTTTTTCACATCTTTGGGTTGGTAGTCTAGTTAAACAACTAGACTACCAACCCAAAGATGTGTCTACCGACAATTTTAAGCATATTTCAAATACATAATATTTTTTTAAAACATAGTTCACATGCACGAACAACTAGACCCGGAACAAATACTTGCTATTTTATGATAAAATTATTATTTCGTGCTGGAATCGAACCGTCGACAGACTGCGCAACAGTCAATAGCTCGGCCACTGAACAAACCGTGCCGATAAATAAATAGTAAGTCCAAAGTCAGTTTTTTTTCTACTCTGGAGGAGTTTCATTCTTTTCTGAATAATTTCGTTGCAGGATCCAAGACAGGTAAATTCATTCTCCGGGACACGTCGAGCTTCATTATCTCGGTGCTTTTCTGGTGGTTGCCACTGTTGATTCTGGCTTTCAGGAGTTGTAGTGGTTTGGGAATAGTGTGGTGGGTATGTCCAAATAAAAAAAAATGTCAGACTTCAGCAAGATTTCTTATCATGCCCGGGTCGACGAAAAAACTAATCTGCGTCTGAAAATCTAACCCGCAAATTATCTCCTCAAAAAGATTAAGAATTCAATTAAATACACCAATAAATTAAGATCGAAAGATTAATTAAATCGAGTCGGTTAACTTGGTAAGAGAGCGCGATACGATCTCGATCACGCTGCGATCTCGCTGCGATCACGGTGCGATTACGCAACGTTTACGTGCTTGCACCTGATGTAATGGTGCTCGGCACGCCAACACGCTATCTCACTTATGTTAGTGGCACTAGATTGTAGTGTTGTGTGCCATTTTAAAGGAGAGTGCATGTTTGTATCTTGGTAAGTGTTTTCTTTAACAATAAATTGTAACTTTCAGGAGGAGTGCATTTTGTTTTGCTTTGCTGGAGGTAACATATTGGTGAGGACCCCGTTAGCTCGGTTGGATATGAGCGTCGGATGTACTGAATCCGAAGGACACGGGTTCGAATCCTGCACGCGGTTACGTGGTTCGATTTTTTTTTCCAAAGAAATCTTTGAAATTCGCTACGCATGCGTTAATGCGTTTAATATATAAAATACTAGCGGCCCGGTACATGCTTCGCGTCGCCAAAATGAAATTACAGCATGAATGGCATATAACAACATGCTTGTACTGTCAATATTGAAAAAACTTTCAATTTGACCGCTAAATCCCCATTATCAAAATGATGCGCCATTTATTTAATTTGTTACAAAAATGTGATAAATGAAGAACGGCTCGACCGATTTTGTCCAAACTTCACATAAACCATCTACTAAATAGTTTTTTCTCTCTTTTCTATGGTGAGGCTGATTTTTCTTCATTTCCTGAAAAAATCCCCTTGTCCTTTACACCCACTATACGTGCAGTTTCGGCTCAATGGAAAACGTGTAAGATTTGATTACACAACAACAACAACAACGAGACAGGTGAAAGAAAAAGCTTGTAATCAAGATAAGACTATCAATAAAACAAAATCCATAGTTCTTAATCGTCAAGAAGTCTAGAGAAACGCAATACTTCGGGGACAGTACGGCAATAACTACTAAAAGGCAATAAAACTAAAGTTATAGTTATTAAACGTTTATCATAAATTCTGTAGAACGTAACGTCTTTTTGATATAACTAGCATTACTTCTAGTCCATGCGATTTCGTCGTAGTCTTTTATTATCATCTCAGAGAACACCAATTGTAATGTATGACGCCGCGCCGTATAAATGGTCTCGGAGCATTATTGAGTTAGACGAAAATATGTCATAAGCGTTTATAATAGTTAGTCAGTCGCGGGCGTAGTGCTAGTTACTCCATAAATCAAAATTCCTAATAAAATAAAAGCTTTAGTGTGGCTTTAGTCACAAAAACTACTTGTTTCAAAGCTCCAACAGCAGTAAAGTGAACAAACAACTGGTATTTATGATCTAAGGATTCGTTCAAATCCAACAACTGAAGCATCTCTTAAAGAGATCACAAACTTTGGCAAGAACTCATAAAAATTAAATGGTAAACTCGTAAAAGAAAATGAATTTAACTTCTGTATATAAGCTGCTTCTACGCAGGATGAATACTGAAGTATGAAGAATCATCATACTAATATTATAAATGCGAAAGTTTGTGAGGATGTATGTATGTGAATGTAGGTATGTCTGTTACTCTTTCACGCAAAAACTACTGAACGGATTTAGCTAAAATAGGGTACACAGATAGTTTATAACCTGGATTAACACATAGTCTAGTTTTTATCCCGATTTTATGTTCTCGTGGGATAATTTTCGAGTTGTAGCGGGTGAAGCCGCTGGCAACAGCTTGTTCGGATAATAAAATTACGAATCACTTTTTAGGTCACATGAACATAGATTGATGTTCTCGTCCTTAAAAAGCAGTCTTTTTAATCGAGCCTGGGATCTGAGGAAATCTAGGGATGTAATGTGTGTGTGCTATTTGGAGCACCTTTACCTTCAATGATTTTATCTTCAAAGATTATAGATGTGGCAATATGATAATTATGATGGTGTGGGGTGTTTTGAGTGAAGACTTACATATATATTTAGATAGGTAGTTAGAAATCACACCAATAAACACGCTAACGTCCCGCCAAACCTCCCGCGCGCGATGTCTAGCAATGCTTTTACTCCACGCTATCACAGCTCGCTGTCTGGCAAATCCTTGACTATGCTCTGTCACAGGGTCACAGGATACGATTCTTAGTCGCGGGACTATGACTGTGCACGTATATGATTACCTTCCAGAACTTGATCCTTATTAGCAACACTATCGAACGGTGTAATAATACAGAGTGTGATTTTTTTTCCAAAATCAGCGGGTTCGATTCCTGGCCAGGATTACTGATTTTTCTAAAATCCAATGACGCAGTTTTAGTTTTCGTCCAAATCGGCCTCGAGACTTCTTTCAACGTTTTTCGATATTCTTCATAGTTTCGAAAACAGCCATCCATGCCCAGTTGAAAAATTCACACTGTATACTAAAAAGCAATCAATGCAACAAGTCTCAAAGGTAATAAATTCTATCACACAATCGAACGCACTGCTAAAGCAATTCAGACAATGTCCAGACCACTATTACAATGTCTGTATGAGGACTCAGGGGAAAATGGTAGTGTACTTACTATGTGTGTCTAGAGTAGATTAGACTATACAAGGACCAACTGCTAAAATTAATTTTGTATTGAAGACTAGCTGTGCCCGCGACTTCGTTCGCGTGGATGTCGTAACTCAAACTTTTTTTAAGGGAGTTTTTCTAAAACAAAATCCTTATTACATCAGGTATCTGCTAATAAAAGTCCCGCCAATATCAGCCCAGCCATTTCAGAGATTAGCTATAACAAACGGACAGACAGACAGCCAAAAATTGTAAAAAATGTTATTTTGATGCATGTACCGTGTATTCGTATGCATATACCTAGTAAAAATTGGTTATTTCAATATTACGAACAGACACTCCAAATTTATTTAAATTTATGTATAATAGATGTATAGATATTTGGCCGATAATGTGACTCAGCCAGTCTAGACAGAGGCTGTCATAGACAAATGGGTGAAAGAGGTATTTTCAGTATTCCGTTCCCCTTTAAAAGGGTACAACGGGACCCCGTTACTAAGATTCCGCTGTCCGCAACGGAAGTGATTTTGTTTCCGTTTTTTACGCGAATTCTTGTGCAAATTGATTTTTCTATACAAACATGCAATTTCCTTGAAAAACACCGCCACTTTGGTTCGGATGACGATATATGAGTCGACATCACTAAATTCAATAATATGATTACAAATACGGTATCTCTCCCAACCGATTTAAATTGATCGTAATTTTTTTTTGTCTGGCTATCTGTTCCGGCTAATCTCTGAAATGTCAGGACCGATTTTGACGGAGCTTTCACTGGCAGGTAGCTAATGTAATAAGGGGTAACAAAGGTTACATCTATTTAAGAAGTATTATTTCACGTGCTCAAAATGGCGGCCATGGCTAGCAAAATCTAAGACCGTTATACCACGACCTAGACAGCCATGAAGTTTCATATTTACTAAAGCTAATGTTCTATGTTCCGAAATACGATACTTCATAGACAACTAGCTTGAAATTGTACGTGGACTTGACAAGTTGTCAACGGCATATAGAACGCAATAGACTTAGTTATATAGCCATAAGTGATTAATTCAATCATCGGAGAAATTAATTACATTGTCTTGGCACAGATTAGTTATTTATCATTATAGTTCTTTATCAGTTGTAATAAGGATAGCTATGGAGCAGTGGTGGCCCAGTGGTATCGGCCCCAACTTACGAGTGGTGGGTTCGAACCCACCACTCGTAAGTTGGTTCGTTACTTTGTGTAATTTATTTCATCACCACTGCTCTCAACGGTGAAGGAAAACATCGTGAGGAAACCGGCATGTCCTAGAACCAAAAATTCGAAGTCATGTAACATGTACCAACCCGCACTGGGCCCGCGTGGTGGATTATGGCCCGATCCCTCTCACAGAGAGGAGGCCTGTGTCCCAGCAGTGGGAACATTTATAGGTCGATGATAGTTCATAATCAGTTGCAATAAGAATAGCTGGCTCAAAATCACCAAGGTTGCAAATTCCAAGATCGATTTAATGACAAAAAAAAATGCAAGCTATTAGGATAACTCTTAGTTTATGCTGTTGCCAATTTTGTATATTAATAAACTTTGGCAGGGCAGCGCACAAAATCATATATTTTTCTGGTTATATTGGTTTTAATTGACTGTTACACAGAAAATCATCAATTCGGGAACGTTTTTAAAAGTTTGATAAAATGAAGAAAAACGATACAAAGTACGTCATTTAACCTTTGTTTAGTAACGTTGGTATATAATGTATCTATATTTTATAAACAATAATGAAAACAGTACAATAAAAAACTTTTACAAGCAAAATACGTTAAAAAATTAAAGAAGTTGTTATTTACGTGGATAAAATTTAAGAAATTTCAAAATATTCAAAGGTTTCATAATCAAATTAACATTACATGAATAGAATGAAAGTTCTATAATGAAACTAAATATGTTTTTCCAGAAAATATCTCAATTTACGCGTATTTTATTGAGATATTTTAGTGTTCCTAGTAAGGACTTCTCGTCATTCCGGGAACGTCGACCGTTCCCGGAATGACAGAAGTTTTACCGAAATGGTGATATTGATATCATTTATTTATTTATAATTGAGATATTTCAATTATAAACAACAGTTTAAATAACAAAGTTATTTATTTATACTGCCACATTGTTTGCACTTAAGAAAAATTAAAATTACTATTAAAAGATCTTGTTATAAATAAGTTTAATGTTTTCATAAATCAGTCTAGTAGAACTTCATAATCATAGTAGTATCTTCGTAAAATTTTAATTTATTCTTACATTATTGAGCGTATTAACATAAAAACCACAGTTTTCTTCGTCCAACGTGCTATCATGTCCGGGGACGTTTCCGAAATGACCGTTCACGAAATGACGATTTCAAATAAACGAGCGCTTTGATTTTACGGCGACCATCTTAAGTGTGACCTGATTTTGTCAAATAAAATATTGGCGGTTTCTTTGTGTTTTCGTGTCGTAAAAAAGAATTTTACCAATAATGAAATGTAATAAACACGTTCACGAAATGACGGGCTATTGATGTACGTTCTACAAATTATGAATTGAAAGGTACTTACCACTTAGATACAATCTTTTTGACGACAAAAACACTGACAGCTGGCTTTATTATTGTTTTTCTTCCCCTACTGACATTTGACACCAAATGACTGCGTTCATTTTTGTTTTTTTTTCGATTATCGATGCGTTCACTGAAATGACTTGTGCGCTATCGGACAAACTATTTATCGCTTTTTTATAATGAAAAACAAAATATATTTTAGATTTCTTTTAAAAACTAGATTTTGCATAAAAATACGGTATATTAGTTAATGACAGCTTTTAAATACCTTGATTTTTTTATTAAAATTTTCGACTTTGTTGTTGAAGATTGCACTTTAGGACGCGTTCCCGAAATGACTTTTTATGCATGTATATTGATTTAATTTAAAATTTACTTTATTCATAAATTGTATTGTTCGATGTACAAACAAAACAGTTTAGTTAAAGTATTTTATTAATTTTCTTTTCTCAATAAACTGAAAATTTGATAGATTAAATTGCTCGCAAAGCTAATTCTGCACCTTGGTGATTTTGAGCCAGCTATGGAGTGGAATTCCCTGACGGGGTCTGCGTTTCCTGATACAAAGGGTCAAATTACTTACTGCTTACTTCTCAGCAAGCGTGCTTCATCATCGCTTACCACCAGACGAGAAAGTGGTCAAAACGCGAACCTTTGGCTAATTAAAAAAAATACGTGTGGCACTCGGGGACCGCCGTAGTAAAGCTATTGCATAGCATTTTTATCTACTTACGCAATTATAACTATTTATTTTATTTATTACTTTGCTATTAGGCTATGGTCAGTCACGTCGATCAAATGAAACGTCAAGAAAAAAATTCATTCATTCAAATTTTATTCATTTACTTTTGACATGACAGATTTTCTAAAGACATTTATTAAAATTCAGTAGTGGATAAAAGAGATAGAATCAATGAGCAGTTGTTGCACGCACACAAACACCGAGCCGAAGTCTGCCGAACTGAAACGACGTTATTAGACGATGCACGGCTTTCAACGAAACCTGCGCTAACAGCTATGCAAATAGCTTAAAAACACGAAATTTTCACTCATTGAAAGTACGATGTAAAAAACTTATTTCTCTTGAGACGAAAAGTAATAAAATTAGTATTTCAGGTCACTCAAGGGACAACTAACTTTTTTATTGTACTTTTATATCCTTGTCTTGACTGACACTTGATCCAATAAAAACTAAGGACGAATCCTCAAGATTTTATAGCATTTAAATAGCTTCAGAATTAGCCCCTTAATCCTAAGTTCAAAAGCTATAAAGTCAAGCTTCCAAACGTTTGTAGGAAGCATCAAACATCTACAGGCCAGTTGAGCTAACTGCCGAAGTGTGCCGACAACTTCCGAACTGTTCCGAAAGTCGTCAAAATGGCGGAATTGCGTCACAAAATGAACGTTGCCGTTTGAGATTCGGTGGAACGATATCTGGGGAGTTAATTAATGTGAGCTGGACGTGGCTTGCTCTTGTTTGTTTTTGCAGGTGTTTAATGTTCTGGAGAAGAGTCTGGAATGATAATGGAGCACATGTGATGCCAGCAGAGAGATAGGTTTACGAAAGCACTGATTTTCACAAAGCTCCGGAGTCTTGAACATCGACGCCGAGTTGTAAGCCTAGAGGCTTGCTCTGCTTTTAGAGCAGTGGTGGCCCAATGGTATCGGCCCCGACTTACGAGTTATAGGTCGTGGGCTCCAATACAGACAAACGCATTACTTTGTGTAATTTATTTCATCAACACTGCGCTCAAAACGATGAAGGAAAACATCGTGAGGAAACCGGCATGTCCTAGAAACAAAAATTCGAAGACATGTCACATCTACCAATCCGCACCGGGCCCGCGTGGTGGATTATGGGCCCACCCCCTCTCACAGAGAGGAGGCCTGTGTCCCAGCATCGGGAACATTAATAGGCTGATAATGATGTTTAAAAGTAAATTAGTTTATTAATCTAATTTATTGTGTCATTTTTGCAATTGCTCAATTGGTGAACTATGAAGAGTTCGACAAAGGCACACATTCTCTGTTATCAGATGATTCCATTTGATGTAATTGAGAAAAGACCTATTATTATCAGTGTAACAATCCAATCTCAGAAAATAATTGAGTTTGTATCGATCCCTAAATCGAATAGTTTTTTTGTCTGGCGTTTGTTATCGAAGCTACGATCTTAACTAAATCTAAACTACTAAATGAGCATTGATCAAACTTCCCAATATAATTTTAAACATCCTGTAAGATTCAAAGTTTGACAAAAATGTAAAGTTTTAACAACAGTTGTGGTGCCATTCAAAAAACACTGAAACTCCTGGAATCGAGAATTAACAGTGATGAAAATATACCGTGTAAGTACTTTCAGTCACTCTAGCAATCTAAGCCACACGGTTCCCTGACACCGGACAGCCAAAACGATGAGACACGTCGCTTAAATTTTGAAGTATTTATCTATAACAATGTGTTTAGGGGGCAACTAGTCTAGTTCTCCACTTTTAAATTGGGCCCAATTTAAAAGTGAAGAACTAGACTAGATGCAACTGGTGTTGCATCTTATCTTATTTATTGGGAGTCAACTAGACCACTTCGAAGCTTTGCATGGACTAGTGGCACCTTTACTCTTTATAATTTTGCGTGGGAGCCATAGTTGTTCCACTTTTTTTATTTAATAATAGCCAACTGCACCATGGAAATAATGGGTAGCTCACTGTCCGCCCAGAATCTAAGAAACAGAAAGAATCTTAAAAACCAAACGAAAAAAAAAATATTTTTAATACAAAATATGAAATCAACAAAACTATCCATACATAAAACATTCCAGTTTTTCGACACGTTATGAACCGTTTACGACCCTCCATAATAATAACGATTGGATTCAATCAAGGAATTAAAAGCTAGCGATGGGTCGTTGACGGTTTTTCCGTCAACGAAACGTTAACGTTGATTCACGTTTGTCAACAAGTTAATCAACTAGTTAAATTCGTCAACGAGTTGAATGAGATAACGTGTTCATCTCGTTGACGAATTTAACAGTCAACTTGCAACGTAAACCGTCGATTCATTAAACGGTTTATAATCAACGATTGCACGTTTAATTTAAGAAACAATTTGATCCAAATTTTGTATTGGAAACGTTTTATGTACAAAGTAACATCTTAAATTGTGTGAAATAAAAATATTATTATAACATTTTTCACAGAGGGCTGTTCGCTATACCGCATGCGTCTCAAAAAATAGTACATTTCAAATAATACATTGGGATAATTAAACAAACTCCACCATTATTTATGTACTATTCTTAAAATAAATAATTCGAAAATCAACTCATTCAACCGCTCGCAATTTATGACTTTAAAAATATCGAACCATAAAACCCAACGTTGAAGATAACGTTTGCGTTCTCGTTAATTCAACGAGTTAACGAACGAACGAACGAGTTCAACTAATAAACGTCGTTGACGAATTCAACTAGTTGTACACTCGTTCGTTCTCGTTGAATTTAACGAGAACGAACGAACGAGTTCAATTCATAAACGTCGTTGACGAATTCCACTAGTTGATTCATATTCAGTTAACGTTGATACGTTGACAGGAGATCAACTTTTGATTAAACTAGTTCGTTGATTCAACGCTCATCCCTATTAAAAGCATCTCTACGTAACACTGAACTGTATAACGAGGAAAATAAGTAGTATTTTAGCTTGATGAGCACATTTCCTGCTACATAAGCGATTACTCAATGCCTACCGAAAATTGGCGTCGTAAACCAGCACATCTTAGTAAGGATCAGTCATCAGTCAACGCAGTATAGATATTTATATAGAAAGGGAAGTAATATGACATAACATTATGCCCATTTAAGTACCCAAACAGACAGGAAAAACTTGGACCTAGCCAGTTATTTAAGTCTCATGTAATAAGGGGCGAACCTAACCTAACCTAACCCCAAATTCCATCCCTACGCACTTATTCCAATTTGGGGCTGCAAAGTACTGAATTGCTTCAGAATTTTAACCCTTCACTGACCGACTACATTTCAGAATTGACAGTAAAGTTTAGGCATGCGGACGGCAGGTAATGGGTAACTCGCCGTCCAATCATGGACCATGACTGGGTCGATAGTGCGTCGTGATCCACGCGTGACGAGTTTGTCTTGTTCTTAGGGAGCCGCACTTGCTTGCGGACTACTTATAAAGTTGTACCAGATTTATTTGAAGAACAACAAATAAGTAAGGCCTAAAAATCAATGACAATCATTAAAATAACCCCTGACTTCCAAGCTTCACAAACGTAACCAACACAAACATAACATTAACTAAAACTACTACAAAGCATCCATCCGATTGATCCGCTTCTGAATTGAGAACAAGGTTCAAATACTACCACAAAGTGGGCAAAGGGAGCAGAAGGTTGGCTTAGTACAGGATACCATTCATGAAATGAGACAAACCCGGTTTTCTGGCCTCGAAAAGCACGTAAACCCGTAAGTCCCGGCTATCATTTGTAGATCTTTGACAGTCGTTACTGATATTTGACGACATCGTAAGGGTTGCGGGCAACCGATGCGATGGATGCAAGTGGCGAATTGTCGTTCGGCGTGCGATCTAAGGGGGAGGCCTATGTTCAGTAGTGGACGTCTTCTGGCTGATTATGACTGATTTTAGTCAGAAGCTAATATGTCTGTTAACCATGGGATATTGTTTTGCCCAGTTACTGCCGTTACTGGGTTGTGGAGGTCCGACATCTGTATCTGGTTCGACTGGAAGTCGACCCCAATATAGTTGGGGAAAGGCTAGGCAGATGATGAGTTTCGTCCCTTGACTTGGCCTTAGAGAATAGTACTGCAGTAATTGTCTGTTGACGCAAATCATACGCATTTTTTCTGGCGTCGTCCGTCGCCCTGGGCGTCTACCACTGCGGCTGGGTTGGAAGGGGACGCTGTCCTTTCCCCCACACGGCGCGCCTCCCACTTCCCGAGCATGACTGCTTCGCAGAAGGAGGCGACCGCTTCCCACTCCGTCTCGCCCCGCAGCATGGCTTCGAACAATGCCGGGCGCAAGAGGTCTCCGCCTATCGCCGTCGAAATCACATGCTTTTACTAATAATTGTATGAACCTGAACTTCTATATTATATCTCCTTAGTGCCTGCACGTTCACTATCGTAGAAAACTATTATACGGAACGAGTAAATCACCACTTTTATACGTACGACACTCATATTGTTTTATGGGGCACGCAATCTGTTGTAATGGATAGTGTTGGGGTCGAGATCCAGTCGATTATCGAGTACACGATTTATCGAGGTGAAGCGATTAGTGATGCGATCGTTATGGATTACGGGGAGATTGGAAAGCGATGCTTAATGAAATTAACTTGAGATGGATCGGGTCTTTGTTTAAACTTTGTTATGTTGATCATGAGCAATAACAGGAGCTTTTTACGGATGTTATTTTGATGATTCTATTTAATTTATACAAGCTATGGAGAGGGCTATGCTCGGTGTTTCTCTACGTGATCGAATCCGAAATGAGGAGATCCGTAGACGAACTAAAGTCACCGATATAGCCCACCGGATTAGCAAGCTGAAGTTGCAATGGGCAGGCCATATTGCTCGCAGAGCAGATGGCTGATGGGGTCGAAAAGTACTAGAGTGGAGACCACGGACTAGCAAGCGCAGCGTAGGACGTCCACCAGCTAGGTGGACAGACGATCTTATGAAGGTCGCCGGAAGACGTTGGATGCAGGTCGCTTCCAACCGGTATATGTGGAGATCTAAAGGGGAGGCCTATGTTCAGCAGGGGACGTCCTATGGCTGAGATGATGATGATGATGATATAATTTATAATTTTTCTATTTTTGATTGTGTTACGAGTCAGTAAACCGAGATATTTGACGGCACAGAGGCGGACCACGAGCTCGTAACGCGATCCAGTTTAGGCTGTGGGAAAGAGATGGCGCTAGACGACTTGTATAGCTCTGTCTGTTTCCTATAGCCTAAACTGGGGCGTGGTAAGGCCCCAGTTCGACTGCTGCCCAGCGTGTCACAGGAGGAAATAAATATTAGTATGTCCAACAAGTAGTTGTTCCGGGTCTAGGTAGTTGTGTATTTCTATGTTTTTAAAAGCACCCAAGAGCACTCTAGAAATTACTGGTATGGGGCAAAAAAAGAACAATATCCACAAAACCGTATTTTAAATGTGGGCATAATAATCAATTTAGCATTGTATAGACGCCAGAAGGTCAACCTACCCGAATCTGTCAGAGTTTTCCAGTCAAACATTAACCTTCTACTCTTGTGATAAGGTTGAAATTCTATTTATTAAAGAAATCTGACAGATTGTGGTAGCTTGGGGTGCTGACGTCTGTACATTGTAATACTAGCTAGATCAGCCTCAACCAATAACTTTGACTTCGATATAAAATATAATAGAAACTCGATTATGAATCGATTGCTTGCCCAGTCTTAAGCCCCGTTCTCGAAACAGTCAGTAATAAATGCCGATTGGTTGCGTTTCAAGTGCTTTCCATTCATCCGTAGTTTTCTACATGTTGTATTATTTACTTAAATAAATCAGGATCTAAAACAAAAATTTTCCTACAGATTCCTGAAGAATAGAGTTAATTCATACAAACTTAAACAAATATCGCGGATCAATACGACTGATAAAAGTAATGTAAAGAACACCTGTTTTAGAATCGGTTAAAAATAGTTATTTACTCAGGGTTTTTCAATGACTTAATTGCTTTAAAAATAATCACTAACTAACTGACATACAGTACAATCTAAACAGGGCTGGAGCCCTCTATAGGGGGCCCCGTCATTATGCTGACGCTCCTTGAGGCGCGCGTGGAACACAACGCGCCGTCGACCCGGCCATGGTCCACGGTCGGACAGTGAGTTGCTTTTTACTGGCCGCCCGCATTCCCGCGCCTACGGTGGCCGAAGATTATCCCGCGACATCTGTCGCCGTGGGAGTCTACCACTGCGTCTGGGGCGGAGGGAGGACGGTATGCTCTCTCTCTCGCGGCCCGCCTCCTCCTTCGCGAGCATGACTGCTTCGCATAGTAATAATATCGTTTTTTATGATAGGATTCATCTTACATAAACATAATGTAGTTCCTCTGATGGGAAATAAATAAACCTCCATACATAAGGAACACCATAGTTCTCAATAACGGCGTCACGTTTTTCATTTCGTATTCAAATCGTTTACGTATAAGACGAGCTGATATAGGAAATCAGATTCCTGCGCCCAAGGAAAGACACGAAATGTATTTATTACTTTCATGTTCAAGCGTTTTCTTTATTTTATATATTCGTAGAGTATTTTTTGTTCTAAATTGGTTCAGTGAATGGATTTGCATTACTCTGACATCAAATACAAATCGTTCTCGTAAGAAAAGATGTTATTTCTGTATAGACTATTGTCGAACATGAGTTCCGGATTTTTCTTCATTTGACGCCCTGTACATTTCTATTTTACTTTTAATTTAGTCATTTTTGTAAATATTTTACTTTTAATTTTAGTATTCAAATATTGTATGTAAATAAGGTACGTTTTGCAGTCACACTTTTTTTAGACAAGTGTTTAAGTTTTTGTTGTAAGGCTGTAAAGGTGTACTTACTTAGTGTTAAGTTATTTTATTTTTAATTAAAGAAAAAAAATGTGTTTTGTGAAAAGAAAACACTAATTTATAACTACCTCATGAAAATAACACAGACATAATATCAACAAAATAACAGAACACAGAAAAGGTATACCTATATAACAAACACGGTACATGGCCACAGCTGCAAGTAAAAGGTTATTTAGGTAAGTATTCCTGTTCACACTACAATTTTATATTTTATACTAGGTGCTGCTAGCGGTTACGCGCCTGCATATCGAAAAATATCTCACGGGAACGTTATAGTGCTAGGATGAAAGATATCCTATGTATTATTCTAGACTATAATCTATTCATATACCTACTATTTTTTTATTGAATTACGAACATCCATACATCGAAACTTTAGCATTTATCCTGTTCATCAAGTACTTAGATTTTATAGTATTTACATTTAATCCAAACAACTTTTTGTGTCTGTGTTACCAACAAATAATTATAGTTTTAGTATTACTTATTCGGGATGGTTTCTCTTAACGGCTTCCACCTAATATAAAAGTGTGAACGTACCAGGATGCTTCTGAAATCCTGAAAGCAGCTGGGTTGAATCATGAAACCAACCATCCCACTTAAGACATAATTGACTGCCTGGCTGAGATTCAAAGACACGCTGCAAGGTGAGCGGTGCTTCGGGCGGAGTGTGCTGCGCCGCGTCATTTTTTTGTTTTTGTTTTCTCTGTTTATAATGACAGCGGCCTCCATCGTAAGCGCCGAACGCGGCGTCCCTCGCTAAAATCAAACAAACGCGGATAAACCCGGTTCTCCTTGAACAACGAATGCTTATTTTTCTGACTACCCGCCACGAGCAATACACCACCCGACGCATGAGGTCTTAGGCCCTTCGTACACTAGGCGACGCAAGTCTCCGATACCTTACGACTTTAGTATCCAGGTGACTATCGAGAGAGGAGAGAGAGGTTCGTACGGATACCAAAGTCGTAAGGTATCGAAGTGTACGAAGGGGCTTAGTGCTCATGTACACGACGCCCTCGCCGGCGGCAGCGCCGCAGCGCGGTATACACAGCATTGCGGCGCGGTGGTGGCGCGGTAGCGGCGCGGCAACGGCCCGACGGCGGCGCGGCGTCGTCATCGAGTACATGAGATACGAATTAGGCAACCCTCAACAATAAAAATACAGTCTTTGGACGCGCCCGACCACAGTTTTACTCCAATGACCCTCAACACAAATCCAATCTAAAAATATCTTCAAAGAAATATGAAAGAAAAACAAAAGGCACACAACCATTACACAAATGAAATCCACACAATACATCTACAAGAACAAAACGTAATCAAACTACGAGCTAAAGGGTTATCCTGTTATACCAACGTTATTGCGTTACGATGGCCCTTCAGTCCCTAATTATGGCGAAGGGTTCTGTCTGCTACAAACAAATGTAAGGCTCTGTTTACACGGAATAAAATAGAATAGAATTTTATTTCATATTGGATACACACAATAATAGTAGACTGTTCCCGGTGCTAGTAGAATGCTGTTTTTTTTTTTAAAACTGTAATGTAAATTATAACTTTTCTTTCGGAAGTCGATAGCTTTGTTTTTTATTTAATTGACTATGGCCACTGACTTCCGAAAGAAAAGTTATTTTACAGTTTTTTTTTGTGTTTGGTGTCGAAGTCGGTTCCCTTTATTTATTTACTGGCTGTTACCAGCGGCTTCACCCGCTACAACTCGAAAATTATCCCACGGGAACATAAAATCGGGATAAAAACTATCCTATGTGTTAATCCAGGTTATAAACTATCTGTGTACCAAATTTTAGCCAAATCCATTCAGTGGTTTTTACGTGAAAGAGTAACAAACATCCATACATCCATACTTACAAACTTTCGCCTTTATAATAGTAGTAGGATTAATCCTTTTTTTTTTTTAGATATTCAACAAAAATCTTCATTATAATCGGCGTCTTTGAACACCTACAATCCTAGTAAGCAACAAAAACGGATGTTTGCAGAATATCAATTACTTTTATATAATAAAACCTTTCACAGAATGTAACAAACACTTTTCTGAAAACCGCATCAAAATTGGTTCAGCCAAACGCAAGATAATCGCGGACAAACATGCAATCGTCTCTGAAAACCTACAATCCTAGTAAGCAAAAACGGATCCACGTGGGCAACGTCACGAGATATCCATTAATCATTTTATACTAAAACCTTCCGCAGAATGTACAAACACTTTTCTGAAAACCGCATCAAAATCCGTTCAGCGAAACGCGAGATAATCGCGGACAAACATACATACAAGTCGAACTGATAACCAACTTTTTATTTTGAAGTCGGTTAAAAAGCGCTATCTTTTTCTATTGAAGCACGTCGCACCGCCCGAGGCTGTGAACGAGGCTTAAGGTAAGTCTGTTGTTCCAAGCATACAGTTTTCGTATGTTTTACAAAGTTATACTTTAGTGGGAAGAGAAATAAGCTGGGATGTTGTTTGTTGCTTCTGAATCCAGATACTAACATGTAAACATGTGCACCTCCTGTTTATCTTAAAGCTTAGAGCTGCAACTGTTGTTGTAGCTTACTATTAGAATGTATACTGTACCCTTAGCACGAATTTTCAGTATTTGAGACGTAAAGTAAACTGGAACTTTGACAATTTCAAATTGAGTATTTTCAAGGAAAAAAATAGTTCCTTCTTCGCACACCAGATGAGGCGCTGTTGCGTTTTTTTCATACAAGAAACGCTGTAAATACTGGAAAGACGCTGTAAAGTAAAAGAGTGAAAATTCGTGCTAAAGTATCTGTGTCTGTTTCCAGTAAAATACTTTTCCGTGATGAAATATGTTACGTCGTCGTAAAAGTGACTGTTAGAAATATTTATATGAACTTTTTCTTTTGTTAATTTGCATCAAAATGTTGGTGAATACAATTATGTTAAAATATTTCAATTTATTGTGAAGCTTTTTTGTGGAATCAATTAATCGATTGTAGTCAAGATTTTAATGTTCACACAATGTTCTTCTGGAACATCATAAAATGATCAAAAAATAGAAAGAAAGAATTTGACTCAGTGGAAATGACTGCGGTAGATCGGTTGGTAAGAACGCCTGGTGTACTCGATCAAAAGGTTCAAATACTCAGCAGGCATTTATTTTTCATCAAAAAAACTTTTCTACGGTGTAGATGTGAAACCAACGATTTGAAGGCAATTAACAGTTATATATCCGTCTAGGCTTTCAGGACACACGCTGTGTACTACATTCTAGAATTTAATTCGCGATTAAAGTTAACATGTTAGCAACATCTTAGCAACTAAAAGTCCCACATCAGATTTTGCTTGTTTCTCTAAGTTTCTGATATTCAGATCACGTATAAACAACTCGATTAATTTAGGTTTTTCAATATTGTGTCGGTACCCGTGAAAGAACTACAAGAAATATATTTTACCTTCAACAAAGTTACCGAGGCGAAGAATAACTTCGAACCAAGTTACTCGCGAAATGTCTCCAATAAATAATTTTGCGTCGATAGCGAAAATTTGGAAAGATTTGATGTGATTATGGAAACGAAGTTATGTATATAAATTATAAAATATTTATATTACTTCGTTATATAAATTAAATTATAAAATGTTTATATAACTTCGGTTACATATTATAAAGTTGCTTTATATAAATCCTACTAATATTATAAATGCGAAAGTTTGTGAGGATGTACCAATGTATGTGACTTCAAAACCAAACAAATCAGAAAAAAAAGGTTGCACTCCAGGAGTGCCGGTAGAAGTGAAAACTTTTTTGTTACTATGTTTTATTTTTAATTTGAATGACGTCTTACTCATTTTCGATCAGGGTCACGTGACCCTGACGCGAGTTTTAAATTTTTTACCCATTACAGAAAAAGTGTACAACGCCGCTAAAGAAGTTTTCACTTCAAAAAACTATTAAATAACTCTTCTTTCTGAAGTCGGTGGCTTTATTATTTTTTTTGAAGTGAAAACTTCTTTAGCGGCGTTGTACACTTTTTCTGTAATGGGTAAAAAATTTAAAACTCGCGTCAGGGTCACGTGACCAAAACTCGCGTCAGGGTCACGTGACCCTGATCGAAAATGAGTAAGACGTCATTCAAATTAAAAATAAAACATAGTAACAAAAAAGTTTTCACTTCTACCGGCACTCCTGGAGTGCAACCTTTTTTTTCTTTGACTTATGGCCACCGACTTCCGAAAGAAGAGTTATTTTATAGTTTTTTTTTTCTGTTTTGTTTGGTTTTGAAGTCGGTTCCCTTTTTCCAAAAAGTTATTTTTATTTTTCCCTTTTAAGTTGAAAATATCTGGTTGACCGAGCTTCGCTCGGGTTTTAAAATGTCTATATCTTGGGAACCGAGCTTTTCTCGAACCTGGGACCTTGATAAATCGATTCCTTGGGCCGAAAAACCCCTAATTTGTAACTTTCATGAAAATTCTTGGAGCCGTTGCCGAGATCCTGATTATATATAAATAAATAAACAAGAATTGCTCGTTTAAAAGTATTAGATAATAAACAAAAATCTTCATGCAATCGTCCCTGAAAATCTACGATCCAAGTAAGCAAAACGGAGCCACGCGGTAACGTCACGGGATATCTATTAGTGTTATATACTAAAACTTTCTCCAAAATGTAATGAACACTTTCCTGAAAACTGCATCAAAATCCGTTCAGCCAAATGCGAGATAATCGCGGACAAACATACATACATACATACACACAGGTCGAACTGAGAACCCACTTTTTTTTTAAGTCGGTTAAAAATACTCTAGCTTGTCATAAAAGCAAAACGCCACGTAATTCTATTAATTTCTATTAGAAGATCACCAGGCGTCCGTACAAGAAAGGGCCACAATCTTCCTGTTTCATACCACAAAATATCTGTCGTAACGCTCATTCCTAGTTCAAAGTGAAACTCTGCTTCCCTCCCTTTCCCCCCACCCCCGCTTGACCCGCCGCGACCGCAGCGCACACGACTTACTTAAGTAAAACTTAAACTTTGCATACTAACATAACGTAAGGAAAACTTGTTGGAAACTCAGAATTACTGACACAACTTAGCGCGACTTAAAACTTTCAATTGCCACGAGGAAGAAGGAAGGATGCAGCTAGGATACTTCTTTTTTTTTAGGTAGTAATATCATCAAATGAGTCCTCCCACCCCGGGCAGGGCGGGAGGGACTGTCACACTTTTACTGACTAAAATCCACGGTGTCCTTCAGTAGCCCTTTATGTTGCGGGGTCACGGTAAGGGAATAATCCCGCGACCCCGGCAGTCTTTGGCCCTCTGAGAGGGGGGCCCCGTCAGTATGCCGACGCTCTTTGAGGCGCGCGTGGGACACAACGCGCCGTCGACCCGGGCATGGTCCATGGTCAGGCAGCGAGTTGCTCTTTACTCGCTGCCCGCATGCCCGCGCCTACAGTGGCCGGAGATCCTCTGCTGACGTCCGACGCCGCGGGCGCCTACCAACAGCTAGGATACTTGGTGAATAATTAACATTATGATCGTTTTACTCCGGCATGCGGACGGTGAGCAACGGGTGACTCGCCGTCCGATGCAGCTGGTAGAGAGAATGAAGGATATAGTTGGTGAATACCACCTCAAATGAATAAGTTTAGTTAACCAAGGTTCTGTAATAATTCTGGCGATCTAAAAAGAGTTTCCATGGAGTTTCTTGCACGTTCTTCTTCATAGAGATCTATTTCTTGGAACGGGCATCTACGGTACTTACAAAGTTTTTATTGTCTTGTGACTGGTACTGTAGCACCATAACTGTTTTAGTGTTTAATAATATTCCTTTGATTGTCTATGACAATTCAAAAGTGCCTGTAACTGGCCTTCTTGAAATAAATGCTTTGATTTTGAATAATTAACATAAGATCGTCTTACTCGGGCACGTGGACGGTGAGTAACTGGTGACTCGTCGTCCGATCATGGATCACGCCCGAGACGACGACGTATCGTATTCCACGCGCTGTTCAAGAGCTGTTAGCAATCTGAGGGAGCCCCCTTAGAGGGTCAAAGCCAGTGTCACGGGACTGGCTCATCAGGAAACCGTGACCCTGGAACGTAAAGAGCAATTGGATGATCACTGTGGATTTTAGTCAGTAGAAGTCTGACAGTCCTTCCCGCCCCGCGCTTGGTTTTATTACACATCTGCTCAATGTTTTAGAAATGGGGAAAGCAAGTCAAAGCTAATTGTAGATGGCGCCACCATAGCTTAGTCCTAATCCGACCAATGACGTAGTACTATTTTGAAGTACCTTTAAGATTTGAACTGATTTAAACCTATGACGATGCTTGGAGCAAGCTCTATTAGCGTCATTAGTTCCTCAGTTTTGCTATCCCCATTATAAGCGTATATTATGCTTCAATTGCAACGAAAGGTTTTAAAACACAACAACAATACTAAATGAAATGTCTCTTCCATTGCATTGTAAGCACGCACTGGGCAGCACAATGAATGCTAATGAATATAAATTACAATTAAATATGTTTCATCTTGTAGCTCTAATTAAGTTCTATTCGACTCTGTTTACATGGTGAATTTTCCAACTAAGCATGAAACACTAAATCTGAAACTACGAGGAATATAGAAAAATGCTCATAGGAAATAAATCCTACTACTATTATAAAGGCGAAAGTTTGTAAGTATGGATGTATGGATGTTTGTTACTCTTTCACGCAAAAACCACTGAACGGATTTGGCTAAAATTTGGTACACAGATAGTTTATAACCTGGATTAACACATTTTTTTTTTTTTTTTTTTTAGCGTGGTAAAATCATCAAATGAGTCCTCCAACCCCGGGCAGGGCGGGAGGGACTGTCAGACTTCTACTGACTAAAATCCACGGTGTCCTTCATAGCCTGTTACGTTCCGGGGTTACGGTGAGGGAATAATCCCGCGACCCCGGCAGGCTTTGGCCCTCTGAGAGGGGGGCCCCGTCATACCTGGATTAACACATAGGATAGCTTTTATCCCGATTTTATGTTCCCGTGGGATAATTTTCGAGTTGTAGCGGGTGAAGCCGCTGGCAGCAGCTAGTAATACATAAATGACATGTGTGTTATTGGACAATTGAAATTTCATTTTTTTGACCTGGCCTTTTTTTAACTTGAGTGGTGTCAATGGACACCCGGATGGAACTAAAAGTAGAACTAAAAAACAAAATTATTATTTATTTCTTGTAGGTAATCATATTGACAAATAGGTACATCTTTTGACTGTCTAAAATATGCAAGTAATTGATGAGCTGTATTTTTAAACTTATTCTGCCTAACGTAACAACATTTCAAAGTAAATGAAGTTAACATACAGAAAAATTGTGTCATAATTCAATAAAATGTATACCTATACCGATTCTTGCAATACCGGATTAGCAACATTCATGTAGCCTCGCCTGAACATTGAACCACCTCATAGTTCAGTGTTTACGCAATATATTGCTGAATAGCACGCAAAGCGGATTTCAGCTAAGTCCTATACATGTATTTACTCAGTATTCAAGGTAAGACGAAAACAAGCGCTCGAATTGAGTATTTTTTCAGTAAATAGGGAACTGTAAGAGAAATAAGGCATTTAAAGAATTTTGAACTATCTTTATAATCCTACTAATATTATAAATGTGAAAGTTTGTGAGGATGTACGTGTAAGTTTATGTAGGTATGTTTGTTACTCATTCACGCAAAAACCACTGAACGGATTTGACTAAAATTTGGTACACAGATAGTTTATAACCTGGATTAACACATACCGTCTTATTACAAAAGTTTGAGTTAGTATTGGTTTAAACCTGGACTAAATAGTCTAGGATTGTTACGGTATTAAAGTTAGTACCAGGCTTAAAATGTGTTCATATTACAAATCTAAGACCAACTGAAGATCAGTTAGTCCAAAGATCATCCATGGTTGAAACGTTATACACAGATAAAAAATGAAAAAAGGACATTCATTCTTTTACACTGGCTTCATTCAATATGTCATTCCGTTTTTATTAATGTTGATATTAATATTAAATACTTTAAATGCATAATAACTCTTTGTTCCTAACAAACAAATCATTTAATTTCTTTGTCCAAGTTCCATCCTCTTGAAGGAGCGCAACGAACACACATACCGCGTTTTTCATCAAGTTATATTTTTAGCAAAGAACGTGAAACGGAGTATACAGCTTCGCGGCGCATAATTCGAAATGCGAATGTGACGGTCCAATGGTCCAACCAAATATTTAAATATGTTATTGCATTGCATCCTGTAATAAACAGTTCTTTATTCATTGTTCCTAATGTACTGTATTGCTGTTGTGGTTATGTGCAAGAAGTTTTGTGTGGTCAAATTGAAAATCTAAAATTTAAAATCTTCGTCACTCAATTCAAATGGGTCTCCACGATGACGACGTATCACAGATCGACGAGAAGTCTCAAGCATCTCCTTAACTTCTAAGTCCATCAATGTGAAGTATACAGACCTTCATACAGTAGGTACATAGTAAAAACTCTATGGACTTCCTATGTTGATTATGCAACACTCTTGTTTATAACTTTGAAGTTTGTGGCTTATATATTTTTTTTTATGGTGTATATTTTTTTCTTCATGTATTTCTAGTATATTTAACAATCAAGTCAATCATATTATTATTAATATCCATTTTTTAACGATATAAAAACAATAAACACAGAAATTTAAAGCCGCGATACCCTCAACTTTTTGTAGAATTTGACATTTGACAATAATACCAAAGTTAGACCTTGGATAAACTAGGGGTCTCGCGGGTTTATCTTTAGTACCATAGATAGTACTAGGATTAGTGATAAACTTCATTTTATAATAAGGTTTTTCTTAGTCCATGGTTTAAACCTAGAACTAATCCCAGTACTATATTTAGTCGGCGTTTTGGAATAAGACGGGGATAGTTTTTATCTCGATTTTATGTTCCCGTGGAATAATTTTCGAGTTGTAACGGGTGAAGCCGCTAGCAACAGCTAGTAGATCAATAAACAAGTCAGTCATTTAAAAAAATATATTATTTTTATAAAAAGCTTTCATTGTTATAAAAACAATTAAGACTCGTTAAAACGAATCAAACGAATCTAAACTCAATGGGTTTGCGTTCAGATCAGCACCATGTCACCATAATATTGCATTGTCACGCGATATACGTACGTACACGTGCATTAGCTCAATCGGAAACTGGGAAGTGAATTAAATTGAACATGCAAGATTTTATTACAGACAGGCAGGTGAAACTAAATAATATTATGTAAAAGCTTGTGAAATAATATTAAATTCATCATCATCATTACAATTCAGCCGTACAGCAACACAACATGTGCTACACCGTAGCTGTCGTAGCTGTTGCTACGCCGTAGCTGCCGTAGCTATTGCTACGACGTAGGCAGCGTAGCAGTTACTACGCCGTAGATAGAATACAATGTTTTTTTGTACTACCCTCCAGCTGAAACAGCGGTTGCTATGACAGATTCGTATGAAACAAAACATCTAGTACTACATCAACTTCATAAAACAAAGACCGTCAAAGTTTTGAAGTCTTGTTACCATAACAACGTAGTACAAAAACTTATTTATCTCGGCGTAGAACTAAAGGAACAATTCTTGCTTCTTTTCGTTGGCCGGTGGGACTCAAGTTTGCCATTGTTGCCACCTTAGCTTTATAAAGTTCTCACAAAGACTTGCATTCAGAGGTTTACTTACTACGAGTGGTTTAGTACTGAAGCAGGGATTGTGAACCTTTGGTATGAGGAAGAGTGGAAGAATATGTTAGAGATAGGCTTATTTTTCACTAATGTTAAGAAATAACTCACCAAAAGCCACCTGTCACCTGCTGTGCTGGCTGAGCGATCCCAATGGCGATGGTAGGCTTTTATTAGCCCTGCCAGGGTCGCGGAACTATCAAGTTAATGTGGTCCCGGAACTTATGGGCTATTGAGGGTCACCGTGGATTTTAGACAGTACAATTCAAACAAACATTCCCGTCCTGCCCGGTGGGAGGACTCATTTGATAATTTTACTACTTAAAAAGGCCTTTATTAGTGAATAATAATTATATTTAATTAACATTATAGGTACAGGTAAGGAATACAAGTTTAGGTTAAGTAAATTCTATAATTACTATTGTAGACAGGACTGAATTAAAAGTTTAATTTATTCTAATTAGTAAAATCATTTTACCGAAAATGATCACTAAATATGAAAAGGTTGTCTATCCCTGTATTTAAGTATTTGCCGTCCACAGAGGGTCCTAAGATTTCGGTGTGAGGACTCTTTCACTAAAGTTTGTGCGACAAATACTACAGATGTAGTGTTTATATTATTTAGTTTTGCCTTTGATAGCGAAAAGTGTGTTTTAAAGCGATGTACCTACTTATGTATCAAGATTTTTAGTGTTGAATTATTTTCTTGTTGAAAACTCTTTCTGACTTTCTCTTTATATTTTTAAGAGGTTTTTGTACTTTATTGTACGACTTACTATCAACTTTGTCAGTTTGCCACTACAATCACTAATACAATCATGTTTATTTTACATTATGATGAAAAAAACAAGAACGTTAGACAGTGATGTACCTTTGAAACACTTTTTCGCCAATTATTGCAATAAAAGGCACCCAGAAGTAGTGGTTTAAAAGAAAATAACAACGAACCTTCTAACCTAACATGTCGGAGTCGGGGTGCCCACAGTAATTTTTACGACATTCAAGTACTTTAAAATTTAATTAAAAATAACTCGCCAAAAGCTTAGTTATTCGAGTGATATGTATTATATGGAACTAGCTTTTGTCCGTGCATTTTCTTTGAAAATGTCAAAACAAAAAGCTAATCTATATTTGCTTAGTTTTTTTACTGAGATAGATTAGGTATTGTTGACTAATATGCACAAACAAAAGCTTATCTACTCGTATTAGAGTTTGCCTCGTGACTAAAATAGTATAGCCTTTAATTTAGTTTATCTATGTATTTATTATTTTAATATGGAGTTGTGTATTTGTTTGAATTATTGGATTGTTGTTTGTATTTGTATTAAGATTTATTTGTCCTACACACCACTTTATCTTCTACCTCAAATTCTCCTCTCAGGTCTTTTGGAAGAAATTTCTTATAGAAATAAGCAGTGCCTTTGTACTTTTTATTCCTCTTAAAATATTTTCCTATATATATCTGTGTTTGTACATAAATAAACAAACAAAAATAAGCTGCCCGTATGCCCTTTAAACTAGGAAAAATCCTGGGAAACCCGGATGGATGGAAACCTTAGTGATGAAGTTGAAGCATCATTTGAGAGCGCCTCGCCGATCTGGTAAATTATTGTGATCGTAAGTTTTGTATTCCTTTAAAATATTTTAGAATAAGCAAATATTTCATTACTAATAATAACCAGAGAAGCATCACAAACAGGTAATTCTACAACTAGGTTCATGAACTCTAGAACACCTTCACCGAATATTAAGGCTTCCGTCTTCTTCTGCACAAAATTGAATCGCGTTCGGCCAGTCTATCGTACGTCAAATTTCGGGCTCCCTTCCCGCAATCCCCCGCATACATCCTGCCCACTGAATTATTATAAAACAATTTTGATACGGTAAGAACATTGCTCTACTAAGGATTATTTAAAAGGAGTTATAGAAATTTTTGCTTAATAAGGAGTTTTAATATGACTTGGTTTCAGGGTTGGAAATAAAAACAGTTTTTTTCAAATTTGTAAAACAAACAGTTCAAAATGTTTTAAATAAGTGTTTTTTTTTAGTTTCTGATTATTTTTTAAAATTAATTCCACCTTGTTTGTTGATGTCTAAACGTATAAATCAATTATGTTTCATTTCTAGACTATATCTTTTCAAATTTACCTTTTGAAATAGTTTGAACATGTTTTTAACCGACTTCAAAAAAAGGAGGAAGTTATCAATTCGACTGTATTTTTTTTTTTTTATGTTTGTTACCTCATAACTTGCGACTGGGTGAACCGATTTTCATAATTCTTTTTTCAATCGAAAGCTGGTAAAAAGTCGAAAGCTTCCCGTGTGGTCCCATTGTCACCATTTTAGGATCTGATGATTGGATCTTGGAGAAATCGAGGGCAACCCTCAAATTTTATTAGCTGACACATAGTTTTTCGCAAATCTTATGAAGTAATTCAAGTACTTGCGTATGGAAATCATCATCTTATGTAGCTGAGCTGATGATGGAAGGTAGAACTCCTCAAGTAAGAAAATTATGTTCGTGTTCGCATATCTCCGGAACTACAAGTCCGATTTAAGTAATTCTTTTTTTGTTGTACTAGGTATCGTTCAACTTAGGGAATACTGCAAATTTCATCAAAATCGGTTCAGTAGTTTTTGAGATAGAATGAATGCAAGAGATGTTAGCGATGTTATTACCGGTGCTACGGATTACGAAATTCTAGTGCACATGTAAGAAAATTATGTATTTGACAAGAATGTTGGTTGAATATTTAAACTAAAAAGAGTAAAATAAAAACTTTTTCTAAAAAAATGTGACCGCCTTCAAAAACAACCACAAAAAAGGGTAAAATAACCTACAAAACTTTTTTTTCGGAAGTCGGTGGCAAAAAAGACAATGAAATTAATAAAAAAAGTCACCGACTTCCGAAAGAAAAGTTTTGTAGGTTATTTTACCCTTTTTTGTGGTTGTTTTTGAAGGCGGTCACATTTTTTTTTAGAAAAAGTTTTTATTTAAATTGCTTAACGATAGCAAGTTAAAAAAACAGCTTCAAGCGATTTTCGACCTTATTGACATTTAAAATTTAGTTTGTTTTTTCTCACTTTCACGTTCGCTAACATTGCTCCTTCATTAAAATCTGGTTTTTGCATAAATGTCAATAAGGTCGAAAATTGTTTGAACATGTTTTTTAAATTGCTTAACGATAGCAAATTAAAAAAAACAGCTTCAAGCGATTTTCGACCTTATTGACATTTATGCAAAAACCGGATTTTAATGAAGGAGCAATGTTAGCGAACGTGAAAGTGAGAAAAAACAAACTAAATTTTAAATGTCAATAAGGTCGAAAATAGTTTGAACATGTTTTTTAAATTGCTTAACGATAGCAAGTTAAAAAAACAGCTTCAAGCGATTTTCGACCTTATTGACATTATGCAAAAACCAGATTTTAATAAAGGAGCAATGTTAGCGAAAGTGAAAGTGAGAAAAAACAAACTAAATTTTAAATGTCAATAAGGTCGAAAATAGTTTGAACATGTTTTTAAATTGCTTAACGATAGCAATTTGAAAAACATGTTCAAACTATTTTCGACCTTACTGACATTTATGCAAACACCGGATTTTAATGAAGGAGCAATGTTAGCGATCGTGAAAGTGAGAAAAATAGGCCGAGTTTAATTTTTATATTTAAATTGGACCAACTTTCATATAAACTCTGTCCAACAAATTATTATATTGGACCACCTTAGAGAAAGTAAAGAATGGTCATAAATAAAAAAAAATATATATGTACATGTCGAATTGAGAACCTCCTCCTTTTTTTCCGTCGGTTAAAAAATATATTTTAACATAATGAAGTAGAGCAACCTGTGATGCGTAACTGCGCGTCATCACCGTTAGAGCGAGAAAAGGTGCGAGCGAGAGGGACCAACAAAAATTCGTCGTGGACCTCACGTCCGATCGCTCCGGCCGTCTACCGGCCAGGCGGCCACTAAGGAATTTCTCTTGCAATTCTCGTTTATAAACACTTTTTGAGAGGTTATTTGAGATATTTTTTATTGTTGAAAAAAAGCACTTTAAGTACAATTTTTTTTTTGAATTTGCTTTATTGACCTGTTGACATCAAGATAATGTAATATTACAGACCTACGATGCATAGTTCCTATGAAAAAAACCATTTATTTAGAGATGAAATCCGAGAATTTTGATGATGTTCTGCCATCTTAATTTAGAAAATGAAGGACAAATATAAAAAACTAATCAGCGCAGTTTGAAGACGAGGATATTGCGGTCATTATGCGCTGAACAGATTTTTAAATTAATTCTTCATTGTCTCAGATTGAGTGCACCAACGTAACTCGAAATGACGTTGGGCAGGAAAGAGCTGTTTTGAACGCTTGATTTACCTAATATAATCTACTTAAATCAACTTTAAAAAAATAACTAGCTGTTACTTATATTATGGTTATTTATGTGCAATAATAATATTTCAAGCTATTGCACTATTTTGTTCAAAAATCACAAACAAAGTTACGCAAATAATTCGGCGCGCGTGAATTTTAGAAGACCTGCCCCTTAAACTCATCTCAAATAAAAGCAATGGCGCTTGAAATAAGCAGATAAAACTTCCAAGCCCATTTCCCTCAATAATCGTTCAAAGAAAATAAATTTAAAAACCGGTCAAGTGCGAGTCGGACTCGCACATAAAGGGTTCCGTAGCAGCAAGTAAAATAATATAAAAGTTCATGTAGTTGGTTGTAACTTTGAAAGGTAAATTGCGGTTTTCGATTTATGATTTATTAAAAAAACTTATTACCTACTTGATCTCGTTCAAATCTATTTTCGCTGGAAGTTTGCATGGTAAATTGGTAATGTAAGTACTTACATCATAATATTTTTTTGTGTTGTTATTCCCTATTTTAGAAGTAACAGGTGGGGGGGGCATTTTATAACTTTGGAAGTGTCTCTCGCACAAACTGTTCAGTCAAAAAAATTATACGGTTGACATAATACATTCACTTACAAAGTTCCAAAAGGATAGCTCTTACTTTCGAATAAAAGTGGCTGTGACATACAGACGGACAGACAGACATACAGACAATCATGACGAATCTATAAGGGTTTCATTTTTTGCCATTTGGCTACGGAACCCTCAAAGTGAGATAGCTCGTTGCATACTTTAACCCTTAATTTGGCAAGACCAAAAAAGTTGTAGTAGAAAGTTGGCATTAATATATTGGGTTAATATGCATTAAAACCTTACGGGAAAAATAATAAAAAAAATATTACATGAAGGGTTTCCTGAAAACTCAACGTTAAGTATACTCAACAAAATCCTATGGCTAGAGAAGTACTTTATATATAACATTACAATAAATATAAATAAAAAAAGGTTCACATGCAGTATTTTTATGTAGTAAGAAATTTTCACTTAGTTAACAATATAATTAACTATTAGTTTTGGCACAAATTTCGTCAAACAGATTGTCAGAAATGAAATCGATGAAATAATTGAATTAGTTCTTTCTATTGGGACCCTAGAGCTTGCGAACGCTTCACTATGGGGCATTTAGGCGATCTAGCTGGCCATTAATCAAATTCCAAAGTAGTGAATCCAGACAAAATAATACTTGAGTTACAAAATACAATGACTGGACCACACAAAAAACGCGTATGAGCGCTTTTCCACCCGCCTGGCCGCCTGTAACGACCGTCGACTTTCGATCGTCTATTTCAGTGCGCGCTTGTATCATTCGCAACAGTTATTTTTCAACATTTTTGAAGTTATTTTTTATGATTCGTGTTAGTTTCCTGAGAGATTTTGTGATAAATATGGCAGAAGCAGTTATGTAAGAATATATTAGTAATATTTTTATCATCACAACAATGTGTGTTCCTATTTTTTTTTTTATTTAACTGGTAAGAGAAATTTTTTATACATTCTTAACAATTTTTTTACAAAGATTGGAGGATAAGTTGTATATCAGGGTGCGTCCCGGCTCTCTTTTTAAATTATATTGGTAGCCCCATGTCACTATTTTCTAGAAAAGTAAAAATCTGTTCCGATTTAGTCCGATTTCATGAAATATCACCAGTAAAGAAATACATAAAATACAAGGGATTTTTTATGTTTGTCCGGGCTAATCTTTGAAAAAACTGAACTGATTTTGAAGGACTTCGATTGATAGTTTGGAGACTTTTGAGAGTAATTGAGAGCACTTTATATTGATCACGGGAAAAATTGGGTCTCTTAAAGTGTGGTATATAGTTTCAAATGTGAATATCCAAATATTATATTATAATTCACTTGAACTCAAATACCAATTTCCGTGTTTTTTTTTAATTTCAGGTCCTTCAGATGTAAGACTATTAACCAAAAAACACATTTTTGATAAAATGCAACACAACCTCATCCTGATTCCGAATCTGAAGACACAGAATCTTCGTTTTCCGAATTTCCAGAAACTTAATGATGAAAAGGGTGATTAAAAGCAAACTTATGATCAATACTACTACGATTTCTCTGTTTTAAAATATGTACTTAATATCTGTTATCAAACTGTATTAAAATATTATGTGCTTATTCTTAATGCGATTATGATTTTTCATAAAAAGTTTAAATAATTACTTATGCATTATTTTTTTGTCTTTGTAGCTGTAATATTTAGTAAACAGTGAATTATATGTAAATTACGAAAGTTGTTTTATGTAAAATTGTAGGTGTTATCTTTACTCACGTGTTTTCATAGTTTTTATATCTTTGATTACGTTAATACATACTTATGTATATTACACAGCATAAATCTGTTTTTATTTACCGAACATGTCGTAGTTAGGCACAGAAAGCCTTAGTAATCGGTTTCAGAACCAATTAGTAACGTAGATAATTTTGACCAGCTAGATCGCCTAAATGCCCCATAGTGCGCTTCTGGATCTACTTCAGCACAATGAAGGACACTTCCATGAGACCATTTAAACTTAATTACATGTTTTTCTTGGGTACAGGGGTTATCTGGATCATGCTAAGTGGAGTGGAGTGGAGACAGAACACAGCCTTCTGTCTCCGACGATTTATTAGTAGCTGTAGTACATGCTGGTAGTGGCGCAATAGCCAAGATTTGTGTAAATTGTAGAGGAGTATCACTTACCTAACTGAAAATGCATCATTTCAGTTGAAAAAGTGCTAGAACTGTAATTTCAATAAGTCTCACCATGCAGACTTGTTGAGTATACTCTACATAACAAGATTACTCACCATCGAATTTTGTTGAGTATACTTAACAATCAAGTTCACTGACTCCTCGTTTTCTTATTCAGGTGAAAAATGGATTTCTAATATTTTTAATGTGTTGATTACACAATAAATAAATAGAAATAAGCAAAATATGTATCAAAACTAGACCAAAACCCAACAAAAATAAATATTTACCTATATGGGTCACAGGTGACGTTGTCTCGTTGTCTTTTCTGGTTCGCTACTGTCAAGTAAAATATTGACAGGCCGGTAGAAACTTTTTCCTACTATAATTAACTATCATTGAAGTATTCCTAGCCTATAAAATTTGAAACCACGGAAGAAAATTTGACATCTAGATTTTTTCAAATGTTATGTTGAGTATACACTGTACCAAATTAAGGGTTAACAACAAGCCCTGAATTTTTAACGGAAGGGTAAAACAAAAACAAAAGTTTAAATGTGCCTTATTATGACGGGCCCTCCCAAAGGGTTATTATTGTGATAATTAGACGGAATAATTTATTAAGCGCACGTCCAATTCCCCTTGTGTTTTGTGGTAAATAATTATTATTTGAAACTTTACAGTAAGAGGAAACGTTGAGGGATCTCAGCTGTCTCTTTTGTTAGTAACAAAGAGTTCTGAATAGACTATATCAGTGGTTTTCAAACTTTTTTGGTGACGGAACCCTTTTGAAAAGCAAAATTTTTGACGGAGCCCCAGACTAAAACAAAAAGTTACGGGCATTGTTTATGGGTATCACATTATAATCAAAATGTATACTATAGCAAATAAAAAAATTAAATGAGATGTGTAAAACTATTTCTTCATCTTCATTAATCAGTTTATTGCAGAGAGCTGAATTCTTATATCAAGATCGGGATCCATTCTATTGCAAAATTTTGTTTCAGTAGCTGTATTCTCGCGGAGCCCCCGGAAAGGCTCCGCGGAGCACTCTTTGAGTATGGCTGGTCTATAAAAAGCGTCTGGATGGAGACTTTGCGTCAGCGGTAGTAACAATATGCGCTCTAAAAAATGTGTTCTGTGGTTCAACTCACAACTACTTTGAGGGCACAAATAGCACAGTGGTTGAACAACTGACTGCTGCACTGTGTCTCGCGGGTTCGTTTTCTGATCCATAATACTATTACCGTAATACTAGTCCCGGAGAATGAATTTACCAGTCTTGGATCCTGCAAAGAAATTAATAGTGGAGGAGTAGGATATATATTATGATTCTACTTCCCTCCATACAAGCAGGTGACAGAACAAAACAAGGCCAATAGGCACAAAGGGACATGACCACTGGGAGAAGCCCAGTTGCCTAGCACCACAGGTAAAAATTACTACTAATATTTAATGGGTCCTAAATTGTTTAGTTCCATTTTCCGATTGTCTTAAAGGTATCACTTTAGGTCTTATAACAAATTTTTATTTACTTTCACCTGTTCCATTGTTTGAAACCAAATCTTGCTAGTTTTCACTACCCGGTTTCCGATTGAGCTGAAAATTTGCACGTATTGTATATCGCGTGAGAATGTAATATTATGATGAAATGGAGCTGATCTGATGATGGAGCTGGAAGGTGGCCATAGGAACTGTATTACACAGTTCAGGGGTACCTATATTTTTTTTATTTTAGCCGGTTCGGTTCCCGAGTGTGGGTGAAGAGAATTTTCGAAAATCTTTGAATGCAGTTTGCTTGCTATTCAAAAATAAAGGAGTGTTTCCTTTGAGTAAAATTTTCTATCTCTATCTGCAGTATTAAGAGTACTTTCCCTCCAGGTGGCATTACAAAATTCCACCCTGTATACATTGTCAGGAGTATAGACACGGATATAGGGTACCTTTCATCCCCTAAAATAGAAGAGAGCTGTTGCCGAAAAAAAAAATATACGTTCATATTCCAGATGGCGCCACTTACACGATCCGTATTGTTTCTCAAATTCTAAATTAACGCAAGCGAAGCCGCGGGCAAACACTAGTTTTAAGAATAAAAGCAGTTTTTAAAATGACTACGTATTTATATTCTGAAAATCTCTAACTTAAACAAGTCCTTTCTAAAACTATATCTTTGTACAGGTACACGTCTGCACTATTAACAATCAGAGGTTGCAAACTTCAGGTCGATTCCGCGAGGTCTTTCCAACTGTTAATTAGAGCGCTTGTCTGATCTGTTTAATAAAGCGTTTCATAGTTGTCAACAAGATTTGTTAGCGACGCCAGTCTTCCAAGAATTTCGCGGGACTTAACTTACTTATTAGGAGGGGACTCTACCACAAGATTCCCGTTATTTAGACGTAAACTAAGTAAGGACTTTGACAAAATTGATAAACGGTATAAATTCAATTCTAAAGGCTATAAAATCCTTTCAAGACGCCTTTAAACCCCATAGTCACCCAGTAGTCTCCACCCAAGCCGCAGTGATACGTCGGCTGACGATCTCCGGCCACCATTGATAGGCGCAGGCATGCGGGCGGCGAGTAATGGAACTTGCTGTCCGACCATGGACCATGCACGGGTCGACGGCGCGTTGTGTTGTCCACGAGGGTTGTTGTAAGTTGGCCACAAAGTTAATTTGCCACGGTTTTGTAAAGTCCATACATTGAAAGTAAATATGCCACACGCATAAAAATCATATGTAAATTCGTCATAGGTAGGTCATGGTTATTGTAAATTTGCCACAAATCGACATTTGACATGATTTCTGCTAAAAGTAACGATAGCAAGCAAAGTTATTGGTTTTAGAGCTCGAATTTAAATATCTTCACTCCTGAACACATTGCATAAAAGAGACCTAAGTATTCACTTTTAATAGAAAAGCAAGCATGCATCATTTTAAAAAAATTCGAAAACCAAGCCAAACATAGCTACGAGCATTTTCATGATCTTTTCTAGCGAACGTTCTAGTCAATTTATTTTTCAAAAAACTTGCTTTACGAAGATGTGAGACTTAACGGTCGTGTGGGCTACATTGCTTATGGCTTTTATTAGAAAATACTTTTTTATTTTTATTAATGAGAAATGAATAACGTTGTTATTCCACTTATTCGATTATTGTCCGTATTTTTCACATTTTCCATATCATATTCCGTATTTTCATAGGAACCACTTGCACCTTATGTTTTATTAGGGGGCATCTGGGCCATGAGAGTAATGGGTAGATCGCCGTCCGCACAAAATTCTAGCTACAAGTTTAGAAACTGAAAGAATGCTACTAACCAGAAAAAGTACTAGGCTTACATAAGTTCAAGGTGGTATGTTTTATGACAACTTCACCTGACCGGTCTTTTACATTTGGTAAACTATTCAAAATGATTAAAACAATTACCATATAAAAAATACCACCTTGAACTCATGCCAGCCTAGTACTTTTAATATTTATGTAGGTATGTCGTATTAAGTAAGTAAGTAAGTAAGTAAAAGTAAGTAAAATTTTATTTGTTTAAACATGGTGTACATGATACATTGCATGCAAGATAATAATGAGATACAGAGTTCTAACATGTTTAGCCGCATATCGTGGCGTACAAATTGGTCGAAAGAGATGGTGCATAAACCGTGAAATATTCATCAAAATTAACATTATAAATTATATAGGTACTTATTAATTTTTTTAACTTATTCAGATTTGGTATCATTACAATTCAGCTAGCATATTTCCTGGATAAAATTAAATGTCAAATTATTACTGGATAAAATTAAATGTCAAAATAGTTATTAAATAAATAAGTCATTAAAAAAATATGAATTACTGTTATTAAAATTTAAATTCCAAATTACAGTTATTCAAAAAATACATACAATAACTTGTCAAAAAAATACACACACAACATTGTCATCTCAAAGGCGAAGCAAAATTGTCCTCTTTCATAAACTCGTCTATACTATAATATGCTCTTTCAGCTAATAAACTTTTCATTTTACTTTTAAGAGAGGATATATTTAATGTTCTCCAAGATTTGGGCAACTTATTAAAAATAGTCGGAGCCATGCAAAAGATGCTCTTACGCATAAGAGTGGTTTTAGCGCCGTGAACACAGAGTTTGAAATTATCACGTCTATTCCTAGGGACAGCATCAGACCAAAGCTGAAATAAATGGGAATTAGATTTAATGAACATTACTGTTTCCAGGATATATAGTGAGGGCAATGTCAATATTTTACGTTCGATGAAATAAGATTTACAGCTGTCCGTTGTTTGGAGTCTAAACATCGATCTAATGCACCTTTTCTGTGCCCGAAACGCTATTTCATTGTCCGTGCTATTCCCCCAAAAGATTACTCCATATCTAAGAATTGATTCGGCTAATCCATAGTAAGCAGTAATTAGCGCATCTGTGTTAAGAACCACAGCAAGTTGTTTCAGAGCGTAGGCCGCACTACTCAATTTTTTACTAAGTGCCTCTATTTGCGGTTTCCAATTCAATTTTGAATCTATTATTAATCCCAGAAATTTTGTTGTGTCAGCTTCATTGATATTTATATTGTTAAATTGAATATTAAGATTGTTGATTGTTTGTGTACGTTGTCTAAAGTGCATTACGTTGGTCTTTTTTAAATTAATTATTAAATTATTATCATTTAACCAATCTATAATAGATATTAGTGAATTATTAATGTCATGTTCATATGTGTTTATGTCATTACAAGCTACTGTCATAGTACAATCGTCAGCAAAAAGTGTCATCGGTTGTTCAGTTACTTTAGGCAAATCATTTATATACAGAGTGAACAACGGCGGCCCCAATACACTGCCTTGAGGTACTCCGTACATAACTTCGCGTTCCTCTGATCTTGAAGTTTCTTCACGTTTAGTTTTTTTATTTATGGCACTGATTTCTGTAATTTGTTTACGGTTATGAAGATATGATTTAATTAATTCTAAAACGTTGCCTCTAACACCATAGGCTTCAAGTTTCTCTGCCAGGGATACAAAATGGACGCAGTCAAAGGCCTGTGTCATATCGCAGAATATGGCACAGACTGGTGTTCTCTTATCTACATTTAGTGTGACTTTATATAAAAACTCATAAATAGCCAGATTTATACTTTTATTTTTTCGAAATCCCTTTTGTTCGTCACTTAATATATTATACTTTTCTAAATAGGTATTTATTTCACCATAATATATATATTTTTCGAACACCTTAGACATAACTGGTATTAGCGCAATCGGTCTGTAATTTATCATTAGTTCGTGATTATCTTTCTTATATAGCGGTTTAATTATAGATATCTTTAACGCATCAGGAAATATACCTGCACTTATGCAAAGATTTACAATGAAGGACAAATGAGTACATATTTCAAATGCAACTGCTTTCAATATTTTTGTGGCAATACCATCGTAGCCAACGCTGTTTGTGTTTTTCAGCTTCATTATAATATTTAGTATATCATATGGCGTAGACGGAGCCATAAACATAGACTGCGCTCTGCCAAGAATTAATGACGTTGAGTTTGTTCCCGCGTTAATTGTTGGTTGTATTTTATCAGTAAAATAATTATTGAATGCATTGGCAATGTCCTTTGGGTGTTTGATGTTCTTATTTCCAATTTTGATGCAAGAAATTGAGTTTTTCGGAGCATTGTACTTACTCTTATTAATTATTTGCCACGTAGTTCTAGACTTGTTATAAGATGTTTTAATATTGTAATTGTTTTGTGCTTTCTGAGTTAGATTCATAATTCTTTTGAGTAATTTTGAATATCTTTTGAATTTATCTCTATTAGCTTGACTTGGTTTTAATCTATATTGCCATAGTGTATTGTAATGGTCTTCCGTTATTATCCTGGAACCAGTGCCGACCTTAAAAAAAAAAGATTGCAACATTTTCATACTGACTTTATAATTTAATATCACTATTTTTCTATTGTAATACTACGATAAAAACCTAATAGACATTCAGGTCAACCACGGGCAAAAATAATTTCCCGTGGTACACCTAGGTGAACGAAGCGGGTGGAACACGGGCAATAAACCACTTATAGTTTGATTTTTATGCTATCCGTACGTAAAAAAGCGTCGTGGCGAATTTACAATAAGAAAAATTATTATTTTGAAAATATTCTAAACAAAATAGAATCGTGGCCAATTTACACATACTTTTTTTCGTGGCGAATTAACTTTGTGGCAAACTTACAACAACCCGTCCACGAGTGTCCACCAAAGAGTATCAGCATGACGACCCTCTCCCTCTCCTTTAGAGGGCCGAAGCCTGCCAGTGTCGCGGGACTTATCTCATTACCGTGACCCTGGAACGTAAAGGGCTATTGAAGTACACCGTGTATTTTAGTCAGTACAAGTCTGACAGTTCCTCCCTTTCTGCCCTGGGTGATTTTAAATCGAGAATCGTTTTATTATACCCGTAGTCTACTAGATTTTATTTAATGAATAAAGTTAGTTCCTCATTGGTAGACTAGAGGCGATTTTTCACTATCCAAAAACTTCAGGTGGGAATGTGGATAACGACTAATACCACCGATTCATGCCCGACTCAAAGAGCTGCCGACAATCTTAAAGGGCAAAAACAAGCCGGAGTCGTGAGACAGTCCCATGAGGTAACCGTGATCCTGAAACATAAAGGGCTATTGAAGGCCACCGTGGATTTTAGTCAGTACAAGTCTGACAGTCCCTCCTGTCCTGGCAAAAACAAAAAAAAAACAAGTAGGTACGCTTTACGGCTAAATAAGTAAAATTCATGCTAGAGCCTCAGATATTGTTTGTTGCTCACGAAGATGGATAAATTAATCTTTAACCTCAAGTTTGTTTTATTAACTTTGAAGACAACCTCACGTAATTTTGTTTAGGGCTCAACATATTTATCATTCTGGAGACGCAAACTGCTGAAACTGTATCCTTTTGATTGTCATAACAAATAAAGAAGGGTAAATGTTTGTTTATAAAACTAATATTATAATTATACTTATTAAAGAAAATTTCTGTTGTTTGTTACTTTTTCACATTAAGACAGACATTTTTTCCTAAAAAAAAT
The DNA here is from genome assembly GCA_036375495.1 of Agrotis segetum. Classification (NCBI taxonomy): domain Eukaryota; kingdom Metazoa; phylum Arthropoda; class Insecta; order Lepidoptera; family Noctuidae; genus Agrotis; species Agrotis segetum. The sequence goes on from JAQSVV010000031.1 coordinate 4,592,502, forward strand.
AACGTTAACATTAGGATTCGTGAGTACGTTTACAAACATTTAAACTCGTTTACAAAACTTGAAAATCCATGAAAGACTGGTAAGCGATAGCTATAATAATTATAACGGAATGAACAAAAACGCTCTGTAATTTTTAATAGATTTTCAACTGTATGCGCTGGTGCATAAAATTAAAAAACGATTGAAGACTCCTGAGCGTTAACGTTTATCGTTTGCCGTTATGCTATTGGGCCTATGGTGTTAACCATGCCGTCAATTTGACTGGCCTGTTGGTCTAGTGGTTAGTGACCCTGACTGCTATGCCGGAGGTCGTGGGTTCGATTCCGACCCAGGACAAATGTTTGTGAGATGAGCACGATCATTTGTTCTGTGTCTGGATGTAATTTAGCTATAATATGTATGTATTTAGAAATATATATAAGTGTGTTTATCAGTTGTCTAGTACCCATAACACAAGCTCTGCTTAGCTTGGGACTAGATGGCGTTGTGTGATAGTTGTGGAATATTATTATTATATTGTTATAATTAAGTGTCATTTCTCAGATTTCTCAGTCATCAGTCCTCCCACCCCGGGCAAGGCAAGAGGGACTGTCAGTCTTGTACTGACTAAAATCCACGGTGTCCTTCTATAGAACTTTACGTTCCGGAGTCAATCGCGAATCTCGCGAGTAGTCTCGCGACCCCGCATTAAAGACCATAGAGTTGAGTTTGGACATCGCATACGTAACGCGACCGGAGTCGCGGGTAAAAGCCAGTAACTCCATAATCCTCAAGCTAAGTAATGAGATTTCCAAGTATTTCCGTAATAACAGCATTAGGGATAGGTGTAGGCGTTCTCAGAAAAACAAACTAGGTTTGTAAGTCAAACGATTATGTAGAAAGTGTTATGGTAATGGATTTTTTAGCAAATAGATCACATTTGTTAATAATGAAGTTCAGAAGGACTAGACAAAATAATCCTACTAATATTATAAATGCGAAAGTTTGTGAGGATGTATGTATGTGTATGTAGGTATGTTTGTTACTCTTTCACGAAAAAACCACTGAACGGATTTGGCTAAAATTTGGTACACAGACAGTTTATAACCTGGATTAACTCATAGGATAGTTTTTTATCCCCATTTTATGTACCCGTGGGATAATTTTCGAGTTGTAGCGGGTGAAGCCGCTGGCAACAGCTCGTTCGCGTTCAAATATTCGTAATATTTACAAGTAGGTGTTCCGGGTCTGTTGTGTCTGTGTATAGGAGTTTTAAATGTTTGTAAACTCATACAGAGAAATTCCTAGACAAGAACAAGGTTTTTTTAACCGACTTCAAAAAAAGGAGGAGGTTATCAATTCGACTGTATTTTTTTTATGTTTGTTACCTCATAACTTGCGACTGGGTGAACCGATTTTCATGATTCTTTTTTTATTCGAAAGCTGGTGCTTCCCGTGTGGTTCCATTGTCACCATTTCAGGATCTGATGATTGGATCTTGGAGAAATCGAGGGCAACCCTCAAATTTTATTGGCTGACACATAATTTTTCGCAAATCTTATGAAGTAATACAAGTACTTGCGTATGGAAATCATCATCTCATGTAGCTGAGCTGATGATGGAAGGTACAACTCCTCAAGTAAGAAAATTATGTTCGTGTTTGCATATCTCCGGAACTACAAGTCCGATTTAAGTAATTCTTTTTTTGTTGTACTAGGTATCGTTCAACTTAGGGAATACTGCAAATTTCATCAAAATCAGTTCAGCAGTTTTTGAGATAGGGAACGAATGAAAGAGACGTTAACGATGTTATTACCGGTGCTACGGATTACAAAATTCTAGTGCACATGTAAGAAAATGATGTATTTGACAAGAATTTGGTTGAATATATTTTAAACTGTGACTTTTTTTATAAATTTCATTGTCTCTTTTGCCACCGACTTCCGAAAGAAAAGTTTTGTAGGTTATTTTACCCTTTTTTGTGGTTGTTTTTGAAGGCGGTCACATTTTTTTTTGAAAAAGTTTTTTTTTAAATAAAGATTCGTTTTACCGGACCTAACCATCAAACGTGGAACCAAAAAAAACGAAACGCATATTCGCTGCCCGCCCGAAAGGCAACTATTTTCAAAGTCTGAATAAAATTTCACGTTCCCACGTGCGCGCTGGAGTCTAGTTGCTTTTACACTGTCCAATCACGAGATGGGTGCAATTTTAAAATGGAATCCATTACCGTTGTGCGTTATCATCGCATAAATACTTGACTACCCTCGTATTTGAATGTACCTAAATATCTTCTTTTTATCCGGCAGGATTATTTGTATACAACTACTAAGATCAAAGATTATTCTTATCAGTACATATTTGAACTTACTTTTTTTTATTTTAGTCTACACTTATACAAATATACATATTATCAAGAGGAGATATTTGATTGTTTGTATGTATTGATTAGACTCCGAAACTACTGAATCGATTTCAAAAGTTCTTTCGCCAGTTGAAAGCTGCTTTAGTCCTGGCAATAGGGTAGAGGAGGGGTGAGTATTTTATAAGTATTTCAGTAGTTGAATTTGTTTTAGGTAAATAAAAAATAAAAAATAAATTGATAGATCACTTACTTCAGTAGTCATGAAACAATTTTGTGTACAAAACAAAATAATTAAGTAAGTTCAATACAATCAATCAATCAATCTATGTTTTATTTATTACTTATTTTATAGTTATACTAGCTGTTGCCAGCGGCTTCGCCCGCAACAATTCGAAAATTATTCCAAGGGATCCTAAAATCGGGATAAAAACTATCATATTTGTTAATCCAGGTTATAAACTATCTACCAAATTTTAGCCAAATCCGTTCAGTGGTTTTTGCGTGAAAGAGTAACAAGCATACCTAATACCTACATACACATACAGACATACTCACAAACTTTCGAATTTATAATATTAGTATATACCTAATTTTTTTAGACACCTGTAAGATAACTTTTAATTAATGTCTTACTGTGGTACAATCACTGTCATAGCATTTTTATGAAGCGTTTTTAATGTAGAACATTGCGTTGCGTACATCCTCTTTCTGAAATTCATGAAATGAATCTTTGTGTCGGAAACCGGGCCTTTTTTGCTCGCAATCTAAATTGGAATGTTTTGAATAGCTGAAATCCGGCCACAGGTGCGCTCAAAGGGATTCCTTAATAAACCATTTCCGATAAAATGTAATTCGTATGTAAATAGGTACCTATATTTTGAATTAATATAGGTTTATTTTAAAATACTCAGGATAAAATTAGGTGGTTTGCATAGCCGTAATTGGATTGAGTTTTTCAATTGATTGAGTTTCATAGCATTGACAAATATTATTTTTTGTAAGTTGGTTATAATAAAACACTTTTACACGTCACCAGTATTTTTAAAGCTAGATGAGGCCGGTGTTTGGTACCTGACTACTCTGAGAAGAAACAGCCGAAACAAACTCACAGTCTCTTTTAAAGTCCAGACATTGTTTTGCTCAGGTCATACGAGGACCAGGCAGGTGTCTGAGATGGTCTTTTGAGGAAAGAACTACACAGATTTGAGTGGACCTGTCCAGTCAGTGCAAGCATTAATTGTCGATTATCGTGTAGCTCGACTCAGAACTCAAGGAGCTCAACTAGTCCTACTGCTCAATTAGTCTTAAATGCGAGTTCTCAGTTCAAATCTAGGCAGAATGTTCATTTGTGTAATTAGTCTAATTACCATCAGTCTCAAAACGGTGAAAGAAAACATCGTGAGGAAAATAGCAACTCCTAGAATCAAAAATCTATACATATAACAAAAGCTTGGCAAAGGGATTATTAAATAGACACACTTTTAGGCGAACATAGAACGAATTAATGAATAAGAATAATTGTTAATTATGCACAGAAAAGTAGGTTCACACATTTCTAATTGTTTATGTTATTTAACACTTTTATTGTTTATGTTATTTGACACTTTTATTTATTTTTTTTTCTTTGCCTACCCTCGTCCGTGTGTCACTGCGTGGTGCCAACTGAAAACCAGCGCTGGGTGTCTTTCGCCCAGTATATGCTGAGTTGGTTACCCTTTTGGTGTGGACATGCTCAGCAAAATTCTTATTGTTTTTTGAATTTTTATTATTTATTATGTCTGTGTGTGTGTCCATTATCGAATAAATGGTTTCTATTCTATTCTATTCTATGTTTTTAGACTACAGCCTTTTATGCTCTGCAGCATTCCATTCCATTCCAGCATCGAAACTACATTTTGGTATTCACTAAGCTACTGACAGTGTCGATGACGATCTCGTCATAGAGTACAGCCTCGAGTACTCGATGATGTGTGTGTGTGTGTGTTTAAAGCTATTCAAAAAGTTACAATGCGTACCTACCTGCACGTGTTTAAATGAGGGCCTCAAATATTAACGTAATGGTCGCGAGACTGTCTCATCAGGAAAACGTGACCCTGGAACGTAAAGGACTATTGAAGGATCAACGTGGACTTAAGTCAGTACAAGTCTGACACTATGGGTAGGAGGACTCATTTGATGATTGTACAATAAAAAAAATAAGTATTAACCCTCAGATCAAAGAAATAGGCAGATAGAGCGCTCAGAACACGCGAGTGGTTCCACCAAAGTTAATACAAAATCAAAATCTAGTACAAAGTCGCGACAGTACCAAGCTACGTGTCGTACCTAGCTGCGCGTCATTGTTGTTGTTTGCCAAAATATGCCGTCACGTGTTTTTAACCATTGTAAAAGTTGTTCTCAAAAACAAAGAAAACAATATGGAATGTAACTCGATTTGATTTTGTATTAACTTTGGTGGAACCACTCGCGTGTTCTGAGCGCTCTATCTGCCTATTTTTTTGATCTGAGTATTAACCCAATAACTTTCCACGTAAGTACATAGAGGTTTTTGGTAATTTTTCAAGGTACCTTGTTGTGTAACTTAAGCAAAACAGTCTATAAAAATGGGTTGTATAAAATATTTTCACACAAATGGAATATTTTATATTTATAAAACCGAACTCATTAAAATTGGAATACAAAGCGCGGTTCTCGGCTACGTTATCTTTATGCAAAACTATGTTTACAAGAAACAGTCGCTTTACATTTTAAAATATCTTTTAATAACTTGTAAATAAGATAGTTGAAGAAACTGTTAATTTTAAGTTTGCTTTGTCATTACTGTTGAAATATTTTCGTACAAGAAAACTAGCTGCTGCCAGTGAGTTCGTTCGCGTGTATATCGAGAAATAATATGACACGGGTACCCAATACGATGACGAGTATAGGTATATAATGTCATTGTATTGTAGCAAATATTCATTAGTAGTTTAAATTTTATGGGTAACATTTATTCACTTGCTGTTACCAGAGTCTTCGCTCGCGCTCGCGAATATATAAAAATAACGGTGAAAAAATTCCATGTGTTAATTCAGATTTCTAACTATCTGTGCACCAAATCTCATCCAAATCCGTACAGTAGATTTGCGTGAAAGAGTAAAAAAAAGTCTTCGCCCTTTTCCCCCATGGAGGTGAGTATTATTATAAAACGTCACCTGCATCGCGAAATGTGAAGCTTTTTTTGGAAAGAAAAATTCGATTGATTGAAACGTCACCGTAAGAAGTTAAATTAATAAAAATTCGAACTTGCTGAGCTTCACTGTGATGGCCGACTTGCTAAGTCGTCCGGTGTACTAAATCGGAAGGTCACAGTTCAAATTTTTATTTTTGTTTAGAATTTAGGTAAATGAAATCGAAGTTTTTTTCCACAAATGAGCTTTGCAACTTGGGACGCAATCTTAGACATTTTGCTTCAACCACTGTCATATAAAAACCGGCCAAGTGCGTGTCGGGCCACGCACAGTGTAGGGTTCCGTAGTTGCCCATCAAAATACTTATGCGAACTAACTAAACTGATTCGCTGAATTTAATTTTAAAAAGAAGAATTTTCAAAATTGGTCCGGGAGTCTTTGAGATATCAGGGAAAATACCTAAGAAAAAAGATTACGACGAATTTAGAACCTCCTCCTTTTTTTTTGAAGTTAATTAAAAATAGTTAATATATGTTTTTTGGGGATAGGTAGGTTTTTATAGTCAATATAAAAACCTACCTATCCCCAAAAAACATACCTATAAAAGCTGTAGAAATAAAGTTGACAAACTTACATTTGCAGTTGAAGATCATGTTCTCCGATACATTTTGTTTAGAAAACATATTATTCAAGTACATTTTATAAGTTGGTGGACTATGACTCGTAAAGTTGTAAAGCCTACTTAGTCATGATAATTTTCTTTTAAACTTCGTTATATATACTACTATTGTGAATTTTTTTACACCCCCAAACTTAACCGTTTAGCTGGTAGAGGGGGGGGACACTCGAATCGAGCAAAATTTAGCACTTTAAAGCTTAATATTTCACAAACGATTTTTTTTATCAAAAAACTGTCAATGGAAACTATCATTATCTTTTAAAGGCCTATTTAATGATACCCCACACTAAGGGGTACGCGAGAAAAAAAAAATCCTTACTTTACGTGTAAGTACAGGAGGTACCCTAAAAAAAATATTTTACGAGATTTTATTTTACCACTTTTTCGGCACAACAAATCCGTATATTTACACCAAATTACAGCTCTCTAGTACTGTGCGTCTCTGAGCTAAACTGCGGACAGACGGACGGACGGACGGACGGACATGGCGAAACTATAAGGGTTCCTTGTTGACTACGGAACCCTAAAAATAGCGGTGAAAAAATTCCATGTGTTAATTCAGATTATAAACTATCTGTGCACCAAATCTCATCCAAATCCGTTCAGTAGATTCGGGTGAAAGAGTAAAAAAAAGTCTTCCTTTTCCCCCATGGAGGTGAGTATTACCTAATTATAAAACATCACCTGCGTCGCGAATTGTGAAACTTTTTTTTGGAAAGAAAAATTCGATCGATTGAAATGTCATCGATATAATGAATGAAAATTCGAACTTGCTAAGCTTCACTGCGATGGCCGAGTTGCTAAGTCGTCCGGTGTACTAAATCGGAAGGTCACAGTTCAAATTCTTTTTGTTCAGAATTTAAATGGAATCGAAGTTTTTTTTCCACAAATGAGCTTTACAACTCGTTACGCATTCTTTGACATTTTGCTTCAATCACTGTCATATAAACACGTATATAAAAAAAAATATACATGTCGAATTGAGAACCTCCTCCTTTTTTTTTCGCCGGTTAAAAATATAAATACTCTTTAAAAACTTTTCGTCCCTCGACTAGCATTTGGAGACCTAAAAAGACCACTTTAGCAGATTCGCGGAATTTATACCTATATATTTCTTTTTATTTCGTTAATAATTGTTATGATTTTTCAATTTACCTATTACAATTTCATCGCCATTATACTTAATAGGTTAAACTGTTCAATTTAGGTCTCAGATCTTCGTCAATATCCACGTACCTACTCGTACCTTCACGCTCCATAACGTGAACATTTACACAGACAGACAGACAACCAGAAAAAACTACAAAAAGGTCCCATTTTGTTTAGGTGCAAAAAGAAAACGGGAAATAAAAGCTGGCGTAAAAAATAACCCTTCTCTTGGAAACGATTTATACAACCTAATCTGGGAAGGCCGTTAGGGCCAAATAAGTAATTAGTGGGGTTGAAAAACACTTAAATTTCCCGGTTAATGTGTTTTTGCGACAACGCCTAATGACCTGTAGGAGGTGAAAAGGGTGCGAATGTAAGCGAATAAACATCTTTTGCGGCCTCGTTTAACACTCGAGGGGTCTATCTGACCCCGGGGTGCTGTGGTACTACTTGTTATTTTCTTAGAAGTCTCATTGTAAAATAAGGGTGGCCATTTTGTATTTCTAAAGTCTTGATAAAAGGCGGGACATTTGCAAAGGAGTTCGAATTCGAACACAGCCCTTCGTGCGCTGAAAATATGTAGGGTAAAGTACCCAACTGCTGACCTCCCACCAACTATTGACCGCATAACAGTTTTTATCAAAAATAATAATAAATCTTCTTGCAGTGCTGCATATAGAATACAGAAAATGAAATATAATTTATCTTGTAATATATTGGCGTCACAGAAAATTTAAATAAAGCAATAATGCGTCCGTAAACCTATGATAACAAAATAACCTCCTAAAATCATCAAGAAATTTAACAATTTGCTAAGCTGACGGTTGTTTTCAATGTCATTTTATTTCAGTTTTACACGATAGATTCCTTTGAGTTTGGTATTTTTTGGTTATTTAAGACAGACACAATGCTTTTCCACATGATTTTCAAGTTTTAATGAGCGTTAACTTGTTAAAATGATGAGGTCAATATCTGGTACACTCAAATGTATGAATAACCATTTTATTAACATGACATGTCAATAGCTGGTAATTTACCAAATGTACGAGAATACCAGTTACTGACACCACGGTGTGTACGTATGGTTCATTTTTAATGGTGAGGTAGCTTAACTTTAATGCATCTGTATTAAGCCCATGGGCGTTGGCACCCCTAAAGGTGTGTATCTGCATAATCACAAACATAAAAAATACCTTACGTAGTAACCTGACTACCTAGCATAATTTGAGTGAGGTACTTAAATTTTCCTGAATATTTTAGACTTTTAGACTTACTAATATTATAGGAAAAGTGAACGGCTGAATGGATTTCGACACAATTTGGCAAGCAGATTATTTAAAAATCTGGTTAAGTGGGTGTACCTACCTGGACGCAGGATACTTTTTATGTCGGTTTATGGTCCCGTGGGACAATTGCAGAATATAACACGAGCAATGCTTCAGCCACAGGTTGGTTTAATGCATAAAATGACAAAATATACCCTAACCTGCATGTTTAGGCAAAGTGTGAGCTAGTTTTTTATTTGTATCTATGTTCTCTTCATTTGTCTTTAACATAAGTTTAAAAAGTTAAAACCGTCTTATGTTATTAGGAAAATATTAATTCAAAGGTTTTGAAACTCACTTTGTAGAACTAAAGCCGTGTTCTTTCAATTTATATTTTGCCGGCGAGTATTTTTATATCTGCTGCATAATACAGAACAGTGAAATTAATAACTACTAATAAAGAAGAAAAATTGGACAAAAAGTGATAAAAACTACAAAATTAAGTGCAAGAATATTATTAACGGCGGCGTTTGAAGACTGAGTACCTAAATAGTGTGAAAAAAGAAAATGAGAAGGGCTATAAGACTAGCTTTGTTTGTTTTTTTGTCAAATAAAACCTCGTATCACATTCATAATAAAAATTATTTGAGTTTATTCTTATACTACAGGAGGTCAAAAATTGGTCACTTGCATGATGAAAATTTGGTACAAGCATGTTAATAACTGGTCATATGGCCTGTTCTTGCTAAACTCGAGAAAAAAAACACTTTTTACCTTTGTATGACTGGAAATAATGTTTTAGTTACATTCTCCAATGTTTATTTTATGTTCCAAAAACATTCATTTCCACTTGCAACTCGTACATTAGTTTATTTTGCGAAAGAAGCAAGGAAAACCGCTTAAGGGGTCAATAGTTGGGTGTTTTACCCTACCTACTTTTAAACAATTTTTACTATGAAACCAACCATGAGAGATCTAAACAATCATTGCCATTGGAAAAATATACAATTTCACATTTTATATAAAACTTTTTTTTTTATATTTCAGAATTGTTCTCATAGTAAAAGTTGTTTATAAGTAAAGTACCTACTTTGTTTCTTACTCAATCACGTAAAAAACTGCTTAACGTATCTTGATATTTGGCTCACAGACTGATATGTTACAGTAATTTGTAATAGCACAAAGGATGAAGAGATTAAGTAACATTGTACGAGATCATCATCATCATCAGCCGGAAGACGTGCACTGCTGAACATAGGCCTACCCTCGTACGATATACCTACGTGCAAATATTCAGCTCAATTAGAAACCGGGAAGTGGATCAAGTTTAACTTGCAAGATTTGATTATATACCTACAGGTGAAAGTAAATAAAAGCTTGTAAAAAGTACCTACTGAATTTTCTTTGATGTTGCCCTAACCTAAGATTTCGATTTTCGATTGCCCTATCCTGTGTCGAGGGTGCGCTTACAAACACAGAAACTCTTATGCATCACATACTCTGGAACACACTTGAACCATGCGCAGCACTCATTTAGCACAGGGCCATACAAAATGTAGGCCCCGGTAACAGTTGTGTTGTTTTTTTAGCCCGCTACATTCGCGGCGTGCATTTTTCACTGTCTGGGCCGCTTGTTACACTCAAAAGTAACAGTTAGAAACACGTATAGGTAATGAGAATAACCAAAACGTCCAAAGTCGTACCTCTTTTTAATTACCTACCTACTCCTACTTCTAAAGTGATGTACGAGTAAGTAGCTAGCGAATCATTTCCAATATAGAGTACAGTCAGGTACAAATGGCCAGTGGCGTAGTGAGACCAAATCTAGAAAGGGGCATGAAGCATGTTCGTGCCCCTTTTTTTCAGGACGAAACTATTAACTTGCCTCCAATCGGGCGAGGCCCCCTTGTTGTAAGACGACTTGGTTCTCCCAAGTCATCTATATATATATACCAAATGTGATTGAGATGTGATATCAGCTTTGCGAGGCCTCTTGAACTCTTTCAGTTCCCAGTAACCAATAGAAAACAGTACCAAATTTTGCAACATGGGGCCTCGCGCGAGCAGTGGAGGCACTTGACCTAAACATGATCGTCGTTTATAGTGAGGCCTCTTAGGTTATTTTAGTTAAAAAAAAATGCCAAAATTGTCAACATCAAAAAAAGAGCTAAAGTTTGCTAAGAAAGGTTTCCCGTATTTCTTATGGATTCGGATTTCTCCCTTTAGGCCAACTTAAAAACCTTATAATAGTAGGTCATGTTAATTTATTAGTAGAAGTTAACTTGCACTGATATACTGACTGGTGATCGCCGTTGTCAAGATTTTTTCTTCTTGTTCTCAGAGCGCGAGGCCTCAGTTGCGAGGCCGAGGGCCAGGGTCCGCTTGCCTCTGCCTAGCTACGCCACTGCAAGTGACTTGGTATCAGAATAATCTATTACTTACCAACATTACCGCAATTTTTTTTATTGCGTGACGATTTTTCTATAAACTTTGACGTCCGGATATTGTTACGAGATATTACACTTCGGTGTAACAGCGTCCGTCGTTTTCAATCGTCAATGGAAATGGATGCAACGATTCGACGTCGCTCCGCTACGTTTCGCTCTTTATTTATTTAAACTACAAAAGCTCTCATACAATCGTTTGTGCCTAACGACAGCACTATTGACTAGACCCGCGCTAAAAGCTCGCTCCTTTAAGCTTTATCCTTTACAAAGCTCTGAGGGAACACAAGTTTCAGCAATGTTTGTTGAATGAATCGTCGATTTTGAAGTAATCTATGTTATATTCGTTTTGTATGATCTCATTTAAAACATAGAATAACCGCTTATTGCTTTTTGCAAGGAACGTTTCCAAAACCAAAACTCAAAGTTTGCGTTTGGCAACGATGCTTTTTTCATATGGTTGATCTAGATCTTTCATGTTGCTCTTATTTTAGTTAGATGGCACTTAAGTGAAACTTAAGTTATTGACCTAAAACGTCTGCACATCTTTTTTTTTTTTTTTTTTTTTTTTAAGGTGGTAAAATCATCAAATGAGTCCTCCCGCCCTGGGTGGGGCGGAAGGGACTGTCAGACTCTTACTGACTAAAATCCACCCGTGTTCCTTCCTATGCCCTTTACGTTCTGGGGCCACGGTATCCTGGGTTAAGAAAAAACCCGCGACCCCAGCAGGCATTTGGCGCGAAACACGACGCGCCACCGACCCGGGCTTGGTCCTTCGGACGGCGAGTTACCCATCACTCACCGTCCGCAAGCCCGCTCCGCCGCTGTGCCCTCTGCTAATCAGAGGGACACGCGTTGGAGCGTCCACACGACAGGCTATTCGCATACGGGCAAAGAGACCACTTAGGCACACAGTGCTTAAGAAAGAGTTTTTGCCCGCATCCCAGGGTGCACCGGCCCGAAAAACTGGTCTTCCCCCCGGACGTATCCGAGAAGGAACTCCAGTCCACGGGCGCACGTGGAGGTTTCCTGTCATAGCACCCCACGTCTGCACATCTTGCTATAGTTTCAAACACTAATTCTTTTAGTGTCATTTACAAATAGTCTCATAATCAGACTTTGATGTCGTGAAGCATTCATTTAGCTCTTAGGCGCGTTTCCATTTGAGGCAAGTTACTTGTTTATGTAGGTACAAGTTGCTAATAGTTGTGAACAATCCTGAACACAAGTAACAAATTGCAAGTAGGTAGTTAGAACTTGTAGATTTAGTTCTATTTCAATTCAAGCAACTTGTATGCAAACGTGACGTCATTGCATTAATAGAAACACGTCTTTAAGGCCGATTTATAACCAAAGGTTAGTAAGCAAGTAAAAACCACGTGTGAACACCACTCAGAAAGTAGGTAAGTTCCTACACAGTCACATGTAGTTTCTACTTATTTACTAATGAATTTGTAACTCGACCTGTAGCTGCACTACCGTAAGTCTTGAAAAAAGCAGACTAAATAAAAAAGCGAAAGAAACATCCACTAACAAATGCGCCTCCGCACAGATCCATACTTCAACATCAAAATAGCCCGAAACCATGACTGAACCAAGAAAACAAAAGAAAACAGCTCAAAAAGGTCTAGTTTGATGCTCCAAAAAGCGAAACAATTGAAGGTAGTTGTGCAACAGTAGTCAAACAACGGAAAGTAGAAAGGTAACAAGCAAACAGTGAAACTGCCTTGAGACAGTTGCACTCTAACTACATAACTCCATCTTTAAACGGAGTGAATTAGCTTCAGGAGCGGAACTCACGTCTTGCCTCGAATTGGAATATTTTCACAAAGGAACTAGGTACCTATGTATGACATAGCACAGTAATTATTCCGGGGCTCCGGGACACGCGATTGAGGATAATATCTTAATTACGTGGGGTTTGCGTTTCTAAATTATTATTATAGTAGGCGAAATGTATTCGTGCGGATATGAATAATGGCGTTTGAAATTAATTCAAGCGCAAATCGGTGGCGGGAACTACATAATGAATATACAAGTTTATTATGATAATAATGTAAGGATTGTAGCAGGTGGTGCTTTGTAATTTCTGACAATATACACGTACCTAATATTGTTTTTGTCTGTGTGTAACGGTATACCTCGGTATCTACGAATACCATACAAAATGCCTAGATCCTAGAGATGGAGGTGTTATCCTAATTTCCCGCTAGACTGTTACAAAGATTGCCCTCTTGATGGATTTTATAAATGAAAATAATTTAGATGAGAGGATACCCTCATTGGTGCATACTGCTGTAACAATTATTAGACAACTAGCTAGATTAAAAGTAACCTTCTCTAGGTTCCAATCCATCTCTGTACTAAAAATCATCAAAATTGATCCAGCCGTTTGACGAGACAACATCACATAATACCAAGAAAACTAAGGCTCACTCAATGATATTATAAATAAAAAGAGGTACATATCGCACTAGCACGCACAAATTGTTGAGGACAAAGTAAGACAAATTGTTGCTCTTTACTATCCCTATCTCTTTCTATCTTAATACGTTCCGCATTATCTATCGCTGTCGTAGTTTTAAATTACTATAATAACAACGCAACAATTTTGAACGCCATTCAGTATGAACATGGCGTATCTTTCTTTATAATATCATTGGGCTCACTCATATTACAAAACATCCTGCAAAATTCAAAGCACGGCGTTACTTAAAACTAGTTTCAACAAATCAAATGGCTTGAATCTACTTTCATTAATGCTTTAGTATTGTGCGACTTTCTGTAATACGAGACTTAGGGACTTTACTCATGGCGCGATGAGCCATTCCTGCGATATCGAGTCGATTGCCGATTTAAGTCGCTCGTATTTACTAATGGAGTGATGCGATGCAATTCGACCGTGCACTTCAAAAATCCACCTTACTACTACGACATAAAGGCGCTGCAAACCAAATACAAAATATGTCGCACGTGACGAGTAGTTGCGCAATCGAATTTTGAACAGAGAATCATTTGTTTGCATTATCATTAGGACGTAGGTACATGCAATTCGATATCGAGGAGATCTGTCAGCGATATCGTCAATCCGTGCCACTCCGTTAGCAAACATTAACGATTACATTAGTCAGTCATTTTCTTCGGCCGGACGCTTTTGTGATATCTGACCGATATCGTCAATCGAAGCAGTTCGATATCGCGTCGTGCCATGAGTAAATTCCCATAATCTGTTACTAAGTTAGCTGATTTAAAATCTCCCCGCTGTTTCTCAGGCCCCAGAAACAACTTATGCTTAATCCTAATACCTAGTATTTAACTTGTTAGTGCTATGTTGTTAAGTGCGTGGGAGTTTCCTTGTTTTAAACTTCGTTGTTGTTCCTTTAGCTCGCGAACGTTAAGTTAAACGTATACGTTGAAAATCTGGAGATTATGAGTTGGCAGGGAACTGGCGTCTACTTGTGAAGGTTTTAATGTAAGTTTAATACTTAATTCAAAATACATTCTACGATAGTTTAAGATACTTATTTATGTACATGTACGATACTTAACTACATGTACCTCCAGCCTGCAGTCTATTCACAATTAGCGGTCAGTGGATCACGATATGCCTAAGCATAAGATCCCTTATGAGTTAACTCGCCCACCCATAAACTGACCTGTAGACCAGACGTCCACTTTTTAAAATGTGTTTGGGTAGATTCACCCGAACCACCATAGTGGTGACAATATTTGGAGCTATGATTTACAGATTTATGAGATTTTGCCGAAATATCCCTTTACTTTTTAAAAGGAGAGATTCTGGCCCGTTCTATTAAACTGGTCCGGACGGATCTACCTACCCATGCACATTTTAAAAAGTTGACATCTGGCCCACAGGCCAGTTTTTGAGTGGGCGAGATGTCCCATAACCCATAAGATGTGAGCTTAATTTAAGTATCGGCTGGCCACATCTATAACAGAAAGAGACGCTATCGGATCCTCTGTTCTGTTCTATATTCTGTAACAACGTTTAAGTAACACCACAACACGATTCGATTAAACACGACAAGTTCAAAAGTGAACACAACCATTTCCAGTTTCTCGGCAGCAGTAAATTACAAAGCCAAAACTCTCTCGTAGACGTAGACAAGCCATCCCAAAGTGTGGATCTCGTGTATCAAGTTATGCTCAAACTTGCTAACTAACGGTCTCGATTGGATCCGCGCCGCTATTCAACTTGGTACCTACCTAGTTATTTTATCTGTAGAATATCTTGCAGAAGTTTTGGTGTACCTAAACTAGTCTTTGCCTTTGCAGCAACGTTTTGTTCATGGATGTTTTTTTTATTTTGGTACACTTACCTACTACGAGTACCTAGATGTATTATTTTCTGAAATAAACTAGAGAATCGAAAAAAAGTGATTTACTTCACTCATTGTTGGCTTCTAAATTAAATTAAAGTTGGGAAAACTATTTCAGCAATTTTCTTTGAAGTCAGTGCTAGACTTTTCTAAAGGAGCATATTAGGATGGAAGTTTATGACTGGGCAAATTGGTTTCTTCTGGATAAACAAAAATAGACATTTAGACGTAGCTTTCAGGCTATCATATCTATAAAAGAAAGGTTTAGTTAGTAAGGCGTCCAAAATAAGGACAAAAGGAATGACGAAACTCCTCGTATTAAACCACTCGAAATAGATAAATGGGAATATTTACCTACAAAGCATTTCTCATTTAAACCTTTGTTTGAGAAAAGGCGAAGAAACTTAATTAGAGGGACTATGTCTCAACAAGTCAACAACGGAGTTTAAACCACATTTAGGCTATATAAATACAAATCCTAAGTTCTGCGGAGTTTCGTGTAGCATAAAACCACAGAACACATTGTGGATCTACATACAAAACGTTACAAATAGGTTAGTTAAATAAGAAATATGAAGCTATCTACCCAGGTATTTACAAGAGTTGAAGATTCTCCTTAGATTGATACATTACCTAGATTAGGGGTGTATTACAACGTCTTAAATCCAGGCTTATTCCGGTGAGTGAAAGTGACAGAGCTATACAAGTCGTCTAACGCCTTCTCGTTCACTCACTTGAACAAGCCTGGGTTTTAAGACGTAATACCTCCGCAGGTGGCTATGAACTCTTAACGCAATCCAGTTTAGGCTGTGGGAAAGAGATGGCACTAGACGATTTGAATAGCTCTGTCTCTTTCCCACAGCCTAAACTGGATCGCGTTAAGAGCTCGTGGTAAGGCTCCAGCCAAGAAAACCTGTTTCTATATAGAATGCCAATTAGGTACAGAACTTTTTACTGTTTGACTTGACTTTAATGTATTGGCTTAATTATTGGGCCTAGTTCCTAAAACCGTCAAATAGCGCAATATTTACGAGATATTTTCTAAACAAGATCTTTTTATCCTGCTGCCCTAATAACCTGATTTGAATTAATGCAGTACACATTTATGATGGCATTGGATGGCAGAGGAGCTCGTGGCTAAATAATCACAGCCGCACAGGCCGATCTTCCGGGTTAAGCCGCGCTTGCCGAGGTTGGTCTGTGGATGGGTGACCATCTATCATAGCGAGTTTCCTCCGTGCCTCGGAAAGCACGTAAAGCCGTTGGTCCCGGCTGCCATTTGTAGATCTTTGACAGTCGTTACTGTTAGTCAGAAGCTCTAAAGTCTGACAACCAGTCTTACCAAGGGGTATCGTATTACCCAGTTACTGGGTTGTGGAGGTCCGACAGGCAGTCGCTCCATGTAAAATACTGATATCCAGCTGAATCTGGTTTGACTGGAAGCCGACCCCAATATAGTTGGGATAAGGCTAGGCAGACGATGATGACATATATTATGATGGAATTCCTTCATATAACGATAGCATCTTCTAATCTACTTATTTCCTTCTCTCTAATCTAATAATTCGCTTTTAGCTTGCCCCTTTTTTGTCGTCCGTAAATCTTGAAGTCTTTCATACTAACTCTGGTACATTTGATATGAAAGTAGAGCAATTACTTAGAACAAAACGTAATGTGACCATGCTACGATATGAGGGGAATGGGAAAAGTAATCACTTCCTTCTTCGAAACAGTAGGTAATGCTAGCGAAGGAGGATACACAAACACCTATAGGTAGGTATCTCGTAGATCATACAAATATTTCCTCTGTGCGGGAATTGAACCCACAACACGCAACGCAGCAGTCCAATCGCTCAGCCACTGGAGTAAATCAGTGACATGTAAGTGAGAGAGATTAATTACATCCTTTATCTCACAATCCAGAGATCCGCCACGGGTTTGCGAGTGCTGAAAAATGTCAAACCAAACCTCGACGGCGCGGCGGCGGCGCTGTTCCACACGAGCCCCAAAGTATCAGCACAATGACGGGACCGTGCCTCAGAGGGCCAAAGACTGCCGGGGTCGCAAAACTCACGAGCTACCGTGACCCCGGAATGTAAAGAGCTATTAAAGGACACCATTGGATTTTATTGAGTACAAGTCTGACAGTCCCTCCTGCTCTGCCCTGGGTGGTAGGACTCATTCATGATTTTACCAATCTAAAAAGAACCCGGGGCGCTAAGACAGGAAACCGCGCTCCACGTGCGCCCTTGTACGGAGTTCTTTCTCGGATACGTCCGGAGGAAATGGCAAAAACTCTTCCTTAGGCACCGTGTGCCTGTATAATAGCCTGTCGTGTGGACGCTCCGTGTGTCCCTCTGATTAGCAGAGGGCACAGCGGGCTTGCGGACGGTGAGTAATGGCTAGCTCGCCGTCCGACCAAGGACCAAGCCAGAGTCGGTGGCGCGTCGTGTTTCGCGCCAAATGCCTGCTGGGGTCGCGGGTCTTTTTCTTAACCCAGGATACCGTGGCCCCGGAACATGGGTGGATTTCCAGTGTACAGAACGGTGGACAGTCCCCTAAAAAGAACCCAAGCAAGAAAATAGTGGTGTGGTCTCTTTGGCCTTCTGCCTATTCCCTGGTTTATGCAGGAAGTAGGTAAACGTGTTAGTATTCAATACAACACAAACTAGCCTACACTTAGATTGGACAAGTTGACGCTAAAACAATTTTAGCGATGTAAGGGTCGCGCTGAAACTTCGATGCAGTTTCGATACAAGTATTAATTTCGATTGGTCCTGCAAAGTTTTCAAGTCAAATAGAATACTTGAGATTGTTAGTCCTGCGTGTTGTGGGGGGAAATGGGACTAAAGTACGATTATTAATTTCAGTCAGTAAAAATGTAACCGCCTTCAAAAACAACCACAAAAAAGTGTAAAATAATCTACAAAATAACTTTTCTTTCGGAAGTCGGTGCCTTTGTTTTTTTTCTTTTCGTCTTTTTAGCCACCGACTTCCGAAAAAAAAGTTATTTTGTAGATTATTTTACACTTTTTTGTGGTTGTTTTTGAAGGCGGTTACATTTTTTTTGAAAAAGTTTTTATTTTACTCTTTTTAGTTTAAATATTCAACCCGAATTCTTGTCAAGAACATTATTCTCTTACATGTGCACTATAATTTTGTAATCCTTCGCACCAGTACTTACATCACTCATGTACACATTAAGCTAATAAAATTCCATATCTCAAAAATTACTAAACCGATTTTGATGAAACTTGCAGTATTCTCTAAGTTAAATGATACCTAGTACAACAAAAAAAGAATTACTTAAATCGGACTTGTAGTTCCGGAGATATGCGAACACAAAGTAAATCAATCGATGCCTACTCCTTACTGTTAAGGAGTTGTACCTTCCATCATCAGGTCATCCACCTGAGATGATGATTATCAGATGCAAATACTTGAACAGCTTTAGAAAATATATGAAAATGGTACTATGTGCCTATAAAATTTGAAGGTTGCCCTCGATTTCCCTAGGATCCCATCATCAGATCCTGACCTGATGATCATGGGACCAATTGGAAAGTATACCCTTTCAAACAAAAGAAAAAAATTCCAAATCGGTCCAGGCGTCTTCGAGAAATCGGGGAACATACCTACATAAAAAAAAAAAAAAAAAAAAAAAAGATTCCGACGAATTGAGAACCTCCTCCTTTTTTTGAAGTCGGTTAAAAATGACATTTGTACATTGATGAAATGTACAATCGACAAACTTGAATTTTTGACAATAAATCGTTTGAATCCGTCAAATTGACAAAGATAAAAGTCGTTATCATGATGTATGTTTACGCGAATGTGGACCTAATTGTATTTGAAAGTCTGTAAGAAAATAAGCTTGTGGTGGGTCATAAATTAACTTTGTCGATTGTACGTTTCTTTGTATCAGTCACAGTTGCACTCCTCTTTTTACTGACTGGAATTAATAATAATAGGTAGTATTTTAGTTATGATGTTACTATTCGAATGTGTCGTTACAAAGGCAGGCTACATGCTACTCTCTTAACCGCCAGACTTCATATCAATTGTCGTACCCCCAGCGCCGGGCTACGAATCGGTCATACAAATATTTGTTCCGTGCGGGAAACGAACCCACGACAAGCTGCGCAGCAGTCCAATCGCTCAACCACTGCGCTAAGATATGAGTCCGTCGGCCGAACATAGCAGTAGTGCATGCGGCCTGCCACGATAATTCTATGCAAGGCAGTTGAACCCACCGTGTAGCAGTAGTAGCTGCAATACTGTACAGTTTCATAATGCCGAGATCGGACTCATTTCATCAAATCAGTCCACTCAGGGCGAGACGGTAGGGATTGTCAGACTTGCACTGACTAAAATCCACGGTGTCCTTCAGAAGGAGGCGACCGCTTCCCATTCCTTCTCGCCCCGCAGCATGGCCTCGAACAGTGCCGGGCGCGAGAGGTCGCAACTAATGTACGCCTCCGTGAGGATACGGCGGTGCTCTGCCGAAGCGCGACAGTCCTGCACCGTATGCTCCACCGTGTCCTCCGGGCGAATCTCGCAGTGGTGACACCAAGGCTTTTCTTTCTTCCCAATCAGACATAGGAATCTCCCGAAAGGAGGACCTGAGTTAAACGAATAGTGAGGACGCCTCTCCAGCCACTCCTCAAAGAAGGGTCTTCCAGTTCTCATCTTCATCTTCCCACCATCGCTATTGTGGCGTGCCCCAGATCAGACTCGGCGCTCAATTCTCAAGCATTAAGTACTTAAAACTACTGAGTAGATTCAAACCATTTGATTGGTTGAAACTAGTTTTAAGTAACGCTTGAGTTTTGAGTGACGTTCTGTAACACGGGCCATAACTTTGAATAAGGTCCATCTTCTTTGTAATGTAAACGAAACAGAGGCCCGAACAAAAATTCTACGTACCACGTACATTGTATGGAAAATTAAAAACTAAAGCGCCTCTAGTGCATGAATGATGAACTAATTATATTTTTTAAATTATGGTATAAATTATCGTTTACGTCACAAAAACGTGAAAATTCGTGCTAGGGCCTCTGAGGAAAGGTAACTTAGGCAGTAAGATATACAGCTTGGCCAGAACGGATTGAAACGGAACTAATTTTTTTGTTTCTGTCGTTTTAAAATCTTTGATATTTGATTTTAACAAAGAACTCAGGTTTGTTTTATATTATTGTACCACCAAATTAACGTAATAAGTGAAAAAAAAAGTGCTGGTAGCGAGAGCACAGTGGCGACTTCCGGTTTTCTACTGTTTTTTGCCAAGCCTACCTTTCAAGTTCCATAGTGTAAGTACCTAGGACGAACCCAAAATAAAATAGAAACTCGCTGATCTCGTCGTTGACAGTAATTTATTCATTTTATAATTGACTTTAAAATACCGAAGTCTCAATAATTAAAACTATAGGGACCTTTATAAAGAATTCTCTATTTGAGGCGGTTATCACAATCCACCGAAAACCGCTCCATTATGCGGTGCTAAAACCGCAGAATCGCGAGGTAAGTATTCCATTTAGGACACCCGCTGACAATGGCACCTGGGGGGTATTACAACGTCTTTAAACCAGCCTTGTTCGAGTGAGTGAACGAGATGGCGCTAGACGACTTGAATAGCACTTTCACTCGCCGGAACAAGCCTGGTTTTAAGACGTTGTGATACCCGTTATGGCACGTTATCTATTCCACATAAGTCTCCTGTCAACATTTTTCGCACGTGCCAGATCCCCAATGTGGAATATCTCGCATCGCACACTGGATTCAAATAATATGAATGCATACCGCCTTACTTCTGTGTAGAACAGAGATGGAGGTATATCCGCGTCCCGTATAGGAGGCTATAAAAATCGAAACAAGAGGATTGAGGATAAACAGGGGAAACAAGAGATGGTGAGATGCTGATAAAGGTTTTCTGTTTTTCCTAATAACCCTAAAATCTAATTTATTTTGTACAGAAGAATTACATTTTAACTGCAGTACGAATGAGGACCATATCCACCACATGTTATGACATTTTAATCAATAAGTAATTTTGATATGCAGGTACAAATGAAATCGCAAAGTCATCTGCTGCCAATGGATTTCATGGAATGGGGAGCAATCTAAATCCAGTGATGATGACAAAATTACTGCTATAACCACCACTGTTATGAAATAATAGTCTTGTGATTACCTAGTTGTCTGTCATTATGATTAGTCGATAAGGAAAAAAATACAATGGTGCAATACGAGAGTTGATGTGACTGAATGGCTACCTTTTATGAAAGCCATGATGAAGGGAGAGCTTAATTTTTCGTTCGAAAACTAATGGACGTTTACATCCACCCCATCCTTAAGTATGGTGCACAAACTTTATCTGTGACAAATCTTCAGAAGTCCACACTCGCAATTTGCCAGCAATGCATATAAACCGCGTTCCAATAACATTTTGGGAGTCACTCTCAGATCGCATGAGAAACAATTCGCGTATAGGTACTGCGTTCCTATACGCAAATTGCCTGTATGAGAAAAAAACTGCTAAGCTGAAATGGGACTAGACAGGCCACGTATATCGAATGTCATACAATCGCTGGGCAAAACAAAAATCAGAGAGGACAAGGGAGAACTCGATGTTGCGGCAGGCCCAAGCGAACTTTGTTAGATGAGTTGGACCGCTTTATGAAGGACTGGATCACGGTTTCACACAGCCGCGAGAAGTAGAAAGCCTTGGTAATGGGACACAATGGTCTGATATCCTACTACTATTATAAAGGCGAAAGTTTGTAAGTATGGATGTATGGATGTATGGATGTTTGTTACTCTTTCACGCAAAAACCACTGAACGGATTTGGCTAAAATTTGGTACACAGATAGTATACAGGGTGTTTCTTTAAAATGGGACAAAAGGGAGAAATCCGAATCCATAAGAGATACGGGAAAACTATCTTAGAAACCTTTAGCTCTTTTTTGATGTTGACAATTTTAGAGTTTTTATTTTTTTGGTCAAGTGTGAGTTGTCCACAGAAATGAGTGAAATCGGTCAAAATTTTTTTTAGTGCCGTTCGACTCTGTTTCATGTAAGGATCATTTCATTGTATCACAAGAAAAAAATCGGGACGGCACAAGTTGGTCAAATTTTGCAAAACATTTTTTCATACAAAATGTTTGTACGAAAAAATTATCACTTTTTTTATGATGTTATTTGATTTAGTGTCTATTAAGGATCATTTGATTGTATGGGAAGGAAAATGTCTGGACAATAGAAGTGGGTCAAAAGAACAGTAAAGTTTCTTCTAACAGCATAAAGTTTATCAGTAGTAGTCAGTATTTCATTAGATTTGACTCACTTCTGTTGCCCAGACATTTTCCTTCCCGTACAATGAAATGATCCTTAATAGACACTAAATCAAATAACATCATAAAAAAGTGATAATTTTTTTCGTTCAAACAATCTGTATGAATAAATATTTTGCAAAATTTGACCAACTTCCGCCGTCCCGATTTTTTTCTTGTGATACAATGAAATGATCCTTACAGGAAACAGAGTCGAACGGCACTAAAAAAAATTTTGACCGATTTCACTCATTTCTGTGGACAACTCACACTTGACCAAAAAAATAAAAACGCTAAAATTTTCAACATCAAAAAAGAGCTAAAGGTTTCTAAGAAAGTTTTCCCGTATCTCTTATGGATTCGGATTTCTTCCTTTTGTCCCATTTTAAAGAAACACTCTGTATAACCTGGATTAACACATAGGATAGTTTTTATCCCGATTTTATGTTCCCGTGGGATAATTTTCGAGTTGTAGCGGGTGAAACCGCTGGCAAGCTAGTACCTTAATAAAAGCCGAATGCTATGAAGATGCTATGAAACAGGTGGCAAGGTACTATTTATCACCATAATCAACGAAATCGCATTTTACCTTCATAGCACTTGACGGGAAAACAAAAAGTTAACAGCTTGCCTTAAGATTTGAATATATGTTACCAAATCCAATTAAGTTATTGTTTCTAAATTGAAAGGCCAAGTAGTACTAAGTCTGGGCATGCCACTCAGGAGATATTGGTACCTCAGGCTGGTGGTAGTGGAGGATGGCATTATGTGGGATGAATTTCATGTGATGATGATGATGACTTTAAACCAAAATCGGTCCTGAGATTCCGTCGAATTCAATATTCTTCTTCGGATTTAGCCAAGCACGTAAAATTCACTTTTTATATAAGCGTGCCGGAATTTACATGGTTTAAAAAACATAACTTTTTACGATGGATGGTACATGAATTTCAACCACCAGCATTTTAAATTTTCGCCATAGTTTTTTTTTGCAATAACCGACGAAGAATTTTTATGCTTGGGAGTCTTGAATTCTGAACTGAATGCTTGGCTTGTGTATGTTGTCTCTTACACCTGCAAATGACAATCGAGTCCCATTCGCAGTTAGAGTATTACTATGTCAGTGAGTCTGACGCCTCCACTCAAACTTGCATTGAAAATATACCTACAGGTGCTCCCTCACCGGGAGAATTCGCGTGTAACGTAACATTATAGATTCAACTTTTCAATTCTACCTCCCTGACTGACGAGCATTCGCGTACATTTAAGGCGGTCACATAAATATATTTTCCTGAACAGGGAACCTAATCCGTTTTCCGAAACAGGACCTCCGAACGCAGGGAATTCATACAAAAGTAACTGCATGTCACACACATTCGATAACTTCCCGTACGGTTTTTTTCCGTCCCAACTTACCGAATGTAAGCCCATCCATAGGTATAGATATTCCGAACGGAAAAAAAACGAATGTGTGTGGTAGTTGTACGAAATTTTTCGTGATCAGGTTTCCTGATTAGGTAAACTAATGTATGTGGCCGCCCTTATAGATTTGATATCAAGGTGCGCATTGTGATACTCGATTGTTCTCCCTCACCGATGAAATGCTCGAATCTGTAACGTTACATTACAAGCGAATGCTCCCGGTGAGGAAGCGCCTTAAGAGTTAGTTTTCTCTGAAGCTTACCGCCCAACTTGAGAGTTTCAATGGTCCATGTCTCCAAGAGGTCAAAGTAAACTACGACAGAGTGAGTTAGATCGACGATGACAGTGTAAAATCAGGATAGATTGCAATAGTTCATAATGGAGTGTCGATGACAAGCTAGTATGAATCAGCCCAGAACTGGGCTACGAATTTAACGCCCTCAGATGCATCCAGTCAGTAGTGGACTAGTAGACTAATGGATCAGAATGTAGAACCACAAAATGAACGTATGAAGGGCAATTGCATGTAGCCGACATGAGAAGGCTTAATGCCAATGCCAAGCCGACAGAGCTTAGGAGGACCGAAGGTGTAATGCCAATGCTATGGATTAAATAAGAAATGTCTTTTCAGGGACGTTTGATAATGACGCTCTTGATAGGAAAGCTGCATGGTAATCGATTTTCATGGCCATATGTTGCGAGAATGGTATTTTAAGTAAAGTATGATGTATGGGATGATTTTTTGATGTCGGATTGGGCTTTTTAGAACCAGGGTCATAAGTGCTCGAAGATATTTTATGAGAATGAGTATTTACAGTCAGCGTCAAACGAAACGAAGACAAATCAAATTAAATATTATCTAAACTGGATAGAATCTAGGTATGTCGGAATGACATTTATTTTGGTTAATGTGTTCATTTGGAGACACTTGTTCACGTGAGATATTTTACGTTATTTTTCTGGTCATTCTAAAGTGTCTTTTCGGCCTGTTACCTTTGAAGCTGGCTGTCTATTTAATTATGATTTATGTGATTATCAATCAACTTTTTAGGAGCAGAGATTTGCAATCAAAATGCAGTTCTTCAACACTAAAATAATATTTCCCTTGTTCCCGAGAATTCTGAAGTATTATGAAGGTAGGGTAATCTAAATACACGAATTTAAAATTTTAATTCACACAAAGAATTTATTGAAGTAATTTCGATATGTTATGCTATTTCAAAACACGCGGAATCGGATGTTTCTTTTCGACTTTTAGCTGTATTGCGCCCAGAGACAAAATAACATACAACCTTATTGTTAAGCTTTATTAATAAGCAAAAAAGAAAATAGCTATTCATTTTAAACCTCTAACTATATTACTGTCAACCTACTTTTATTTATTACGAGACAAAAGCGAGTTTCTATTTTAACGTTATAATAATTATATTATTAAATACAACTTGGCTGTTATTTTTGAGTTTGATAATAAACTTTTTGGAACATTTGATGATAGATGTGGTAACACTTAAGTTTACTTTGCGTGAGTGTGTGCGTGTTTTCGTTCACAACGCGGTGCAAGTCTCGGATACGATCGACTTTGGTATGCATTAACGTACATTAGTGTACGAACCTCTATGGATTTGTGTTGCGATAGTCGCCTGGAAACCAACATCGTAAGGTATTGGTTGTAAGACTTACGTCACGTTGTGTACAAAGTGGCTAACTCACCGCTCATCCTAACATTTCGGATTGTAATACTGTTACCACATCTTCTCTATAATGTTTTTTCTTTCAAATTTGAGACGTTTCAAACAGTCAAGTTGTTCACTACACATAATAGGAAAATACAGACTAGAAGAAAAAGATTACATATTATGTGTGAAACATTCTTTGTATGTTATATCACACAATAGTACACCAGTACACCATTGAGTCTGTAGATCTTTTTACATACATCAATGCATTAAAAAATATATACAGTATAAGAAATATTGTGAATATTAAGTGGCTTACCAAAGCGAGAGAAGTTTCACTGTGCGAAAGAGATAGAGTTATACAAGTCGTTTAACGCTAACTCGTTCAAACAATGTAACTACCCTCGCTTTATGACCTTATGATAGTATGACATGGCCGCTGAAACAAAGTTACTGCGTGTGGTAGGGAGCGCACGCAGTAACTTTGTTTAGGCGACAGTTGTTTTAATATGCATACAGTGTACGTCTTAGAGACCGCGCTTGCTACACTACAAATACCAAAACTTGTCGAAAAATTAAACAATATTGTCAAAGGCAACCATAATGTTAAACATATTCTTTTTAGGGCGGTTGTACAAGCCACAAAATGCGTAGAATCCTTTAGAATTACTATCGTTGTAAATCAAATTTATCGTTGACAGCTAGTTACTGAGGAAGACGCGTTTAAACACTACATAGCAGTGTTTTTTTTTTATCGTAATTGGCTAATTGGTATTGAAATGGATTATTGACAAACCCGAATTTTGAAAGCCAGATTCAAGATCGACTAGCAAAAATAACACAATAAATGCGATACATATCCCGAAACATTTTGCTTTCTATAATTTCAGTTACTAATAAATTATGAAAATAACGAATACTGTATGCATACTTATTATTTGTTTAGAATAACTAACGAGATTAGACCTTTCAAAATTGATAATACATTTTAATGACTGTTACAGTACCAGCCTAAAAATACTGCATACCGGCCATTGGAAAGAGACAATCGGTTAATTTCGGGTTTATAGAGCGTTGTCTCTGTCGCACGATGCGCTAACAAACCAGAAGGAACGGCACGTTACATGGCTAGTACGTGTGACAGAGACAATGCTCTACGAATCCGAATATCTCGCTCTGTGTAGTATTTTATCGCTGTTACCTATATTGCAAACATTTCATTTTCAAAATGTCTCACCTTATTAGCAACTCTAGGTCTAGTTGTAAAACAAATGCTCTGTCATTGAGTCAAGGTGTTAAATAGAATGGCATACAGTCTTCTCACAGTTACATTGTGTGTAACAATCCAATATCAACCATATTGCAATGATAATAAAGGTCATTGGTGCAAAATCAGGCACAATATCGCCATACAAGGACTGTCATTACCATTCATATCTCACTTTGGCAGTATATTTTTTATGTAACTCTTTGTACATTTATAATGTACCTTAAATTGGTACTTTAAAACTTAGAATTGTCAATTATACCTGGGCAATACGAAATTTACTCAAAATATAGCAGGGAAACTAAAATAGCAACTTTAACAACGTTGCTAGTAGTTGTCAAAATTGTTCTTCATCAATTAGCTACTCTATAGCTTGAGCAATAGAATCAAATATTCCATGTTACGAATTTTATTATTATACACAATTCGTAACATAGAATATTCTATTCCATTGCTCAGGCAATAGAGTAGATAATTGATAAATAACAATTTTAGCAATACTAGTATTACCCAGTTACTGTCATCAAAATAAAAATTTAAAATGTGTTGTTTTATTCACATTTTTCTCATTCATCTTTGTTAGAACACTTGAATGTTCGTTTAATGAACCAGTCTGGAACATTCCATCGCTCTCCTGCTTTACTTTATACAAAAAATGTTTGAACAGACTCTTCTTACTGTTTACCTTCAATATTGGTGACAAATATTGGTCAATTAGTTGGTCGAAACAGGTCAAAATGATATCGAACATAATCCAAATCAAATACAATAATATCGAATCTTCAAATTTAAAAGACCGACAACGGTCGATCACTTTATTTTGAGACTCACGGCAAAAAAAAACACTCCTAAATTATCCTAAGCTGATATTAGAACTGCTAAGTTTAAGTTCCCCGACTTAGCCTTCATACTGACGAATGCCACATGTCGGTGTCAGCCGTCAACGCCACAGTGGCAGCCGTCAACGCCACAGTGGCAGTCGTCAACGCCACAGTAGCAGCCGTCAACGCCACAGTGGCAGCCGTCAATGCCCCTGTGGCAGCCGTCAACGCCACAACGACAACCATCATCGGCACAACGACTGCCGTAAACGCTTTGGCGTCAACCTGCGAAGAAACAGACGTCAACGCGACGGCTTCAGGAGACAGTTGACAGCTGCCGTCAAAAATGCTCGTCAGTATAAACCCTTACTTACTGCCCAATATTTGTCTCCAAATAGAAAATAAACAGCTTCATTTCTCATCCTTCTCACTCGTCATACATAATAGCTGCAACAGTCTTCAATATAAAATGACCGCCATTCATACTGATCCTATCAATTCATATTATGAATTATTGAATACATTGTATACCTCATATAGAAAAAAAATTGCAGAATAACCCTTTCATGACCGGTGGCCTAACATGACGTCATAAAGCTAGAGTAGTTCCCGTGAGAGAAAGAGAAGGAGCTATACAAGTCGTCTAGCGCCATCTCGTTCCCTCCCTGGAACTCCTCTGGCTTTAAGATGTCATGATAGGACACCTAGGGAGGTTTTACACCGTCTTTAAACCAGGCTTGTTCCGAAGAGTGAAAGTGACAGAGCTATACAAGTCGTCTAGCGCCATCTCGTTAACTCACTGGAATCAGCCTGGTTTTAAAACGTTGTAATACCCCCCCGAAGTACTTAACATATTGCTATTTACAAAATTTCGTATGTTTTCGAAATTATTAACTTCAGTATCTATTTCTAAGAACACAGTCAATATGCGACGCCTTTTATAATGTCTTATTTCCTTTATTTTAGGGTCGCTTTTTTGCATTTAAGGCGTAGATATACGTGAATTGGGCATCAATGAGGTTACGTTAGAACCTTTTTTTTCGTAACCCTTACAAGATTTATTTTCAAAATAATATATTATCATTCTACACAATATGAAGCTTGTCCTCTTGGTGTCAAAATAATAATAATAATAATTTAAATATCATAAATAAATACGCAAAGTGGCCTCTGTTTTTATAACTTAAAACCATTTTTCTCCTAAATTATCAATCACAGGATATTTTTATTGCCAGCAAAATATTATATTAAGTAATGCAGATGGGATCTTGCACTTATTTTTGACAATAACTTTCTTGATTTTTTCCTACGAATTTTTTTAGTCGTATTCGCTATTTCAAATCGCATAGCTACCCCTCCGGCGCCCAATATTCAGTGCGGGACGAGGCGCGGTGCTGAACGGACCTGTGACACTTTTCTCCGCAAAACAAAAATAGTCGATAGTGTGACCAACTAGTTTTTATTTTATTTTATGTATAGTGTGTGTGTAAATATTAGAATATTTTTAGAGTGTAATTAGGTAGAACCATAACGTTGTAAATTATAATATCAAAATGGGTGATAAAAAAAGACGCAAGAAGCGTAAATTTGAAAATTGCATACAAGAGGAGATTGCAAAATACAAAATGGTAAGTACTTATTTAATATTTATGTGCATAAGGTTAAATGGAAAACTGAATCATTACTGAATCTACAAATTATTCAATATTTATAATATAAATTATCATCTTGTAAACTTGAAGTTGCCGGTTATGTCAAATCACGCCGGGCTGACGTTGACGATACGTCACTCTGACTTGTCTTTGCTCGCTGCATGGATGTTAAACATTTTGTCAAGTTTATTTTGATAGTGTAGATAATCTACAACATTATTTTTACAAGCTAAAAATATTACATATATTTACAGGTCCATCTACCTGTATGGAGTCAACAATTATCATTTCAAAAATCATCATATCAAAAAATCAAGAATCGGCACCTATGAAATTAATAAACAACATGATTGGTACTATCAAGTCCAAGGACAATTGCATATCACAAAATCAGAAAAGTGCGTATTCGGTTTATGGTCTGGTGAAAATGTACCAATCAAAACAGAAAACATATCATTATAGAGACGACGAGTTTTGGAAAACCACAATGGAATCCAAACTGACAAGATTTTACATAGACTGCATAATGTCAGAATTAGTTGATCCTCGACTCCCAAGAAAAATGAATATACGGGATCCTGAATACATGACTCAGGCTATAAACCAAAAAATAACACAAAAAGATGGGAAGAAAAATAAACAAAAAAGTGGAGAAAAAGAAATCGGACACTGAGGATGGTAATCGTTGAACCAGAACCAAAGAGACAGTGTTTAGGCAATTAAACTTTTCAGAATTTTGAGATAAAAATTTTTCATTACATGATCCATGATTTTTTATTTTCCTTTAATTCTTCTACAATGATATTTTTTTTTAACTAAACAGTTTAGTAGTCTGACAATGGTATAATTTTGTTATAACGGTAACACAACAGCAACATCAAAAATCAAATTACAGCTCTCTAGTACTGTGCGTCTCTGAGCTAAACTGCGGACAGACGGACGGACGGACGGACGGTCATGGCGAAACTATAAGGGTTCCTTGTTAGTAGTAGTATACGGAACCCTAAAAATGTGAATACAAAGAAAGTATAAATTATACATAATTATACTTTTTCGTTGCTTTCGATCTTGGACATTCAAAATGTTTTACACCTCTGTATTAGTTATGGCTACTGAAAGCGATATCACGGTAATAATATCTTTCAGTACTTGAACTTCATACAAACGGACGAAACACGAGCTATACCTACGCGCCTCGATGTCGGGGAGCGCTCGGGGCGCAGACAGTCACGGCTGTACCGCAGTGACGAAGGGACGGTGTGTTGTTTTTTTAACAAAATCAGTTCAAGGACATAATTTAATATGACGAGTAGGAAATATTGTGCTGTTTTTGGGTGTATGAATTCGTCAATAACGTATTCAGTCATAAGTTTTTTTAAAATACCATATTTTCTTTTATCTCACGAAAAAAACGGGTATTTGGATTTGATAAATTAATACAATGAACAGAGTAAAGGGAAGTTACTGAGACGAGTGAAATAGGTAAGTTATAGGCGGTTCTGAATGAATCATGATACGGTAGGTACTTACGCTTGTGTTAAAATCCTTCCTATTCAATATACAAAGTATTTTATTTGTTTACTGATATAAGAAAAGTATAATTATTTACAATCAAAAAACTAAATAGAAACAGAAAGTAGGCAAATGTAATTAAAATGCTGGAGACGGGCAGCCCTAACGCATGTTGACGTACCGCGCGGCTGTAGGCATTTATTTCTATCATGCGGCCCAGTTCCACTACTGATAGATATTTATACTGTGGCGATATGTAGATAGCGCTGCGATTCAATATAGCAAAAAATTATAGTTCGCGGTGCACGTGATTATTGTAAGGTGCGGGAGGCGCGCGCGGGGGCTTTTCCTTAGCCACACCCACATGACCAAGGTCAATGGCGTCCTGCCCGCTCTTAAGAGTGTTCTAATTGATTTTCTTTACATTGTACTAACATAATGAGTTGTATTATTGCAGTTGCCTAGAGGAAACTATAGTTTATTACGAAGTATTCGTGCTGAACAACAATCTATGAAAAGCTAGATTTTTCAAGTGTAAAAGAAATTGTAAAGGGATCAAAATGACTTAGATACCTATTGATATGAAACCTATTACGTCCCGAGTCTAAAACGACCACTTTAAGAAATGTTCCTAATGATTCACTTAGCGCTATGGCTATTCATTCGCGAAGTGGATTATTAGGAATAAAGCTAAGTAGCCGTATTAGAACCCGCTAATTATAGAAAAATTGCTAAGGGACAACTATTATACATGTTTTATTCAACTGTATAGCAAAATGACGCTTAAACGGTCGGTGACAAGGAGGATTATACAAATGGAGAGCTAAACAATTTAGACTAAAAGAAAAAAATCTTGTAAACACTCCATTTGTAAACTCCTCCATGGCTCTATTATAAAATAAAACTCACTCGTAATGCCTTAACCTCGTCTTTTATATAGTAACAACACTGTCACACACTAACACTTCACCAGAACCTCGGCCTGGGGCCCATCCATCTGTTCTGGGGCCGCGGTCCGGGGCCATTCCTGGGCCACGGTGGCTGGGGCGAGAACCCTGGCGGCCTGAAATTAGTCCGGGGGCCCCAGTTTCTGGGGAACCGTGGATTCATGAACCTCGGGTGGGGTTGTTGCCATTCATCGTTAGGAAAATCCTCGAAGGGCGGGGACGGATTCCGAATTTCTTGAAGAGGAGGTTTCTCTATTCCTCTGTTACGTAGGTCTTCTTCGTAAGCGCTGTCGTTCGAGTTGTCTTCTGTTAGGTCGAAGGTTTTTGGGAAGTTGGCGGGTTTGGGGAAATTCATGTTGAAGTTTTTGAGAGAGGGAGGCATGACGTCGAAAGGGTTGACCATTGGCGGCATGATTGGAGCGGACTGAGTCTCCTTCGCGTTGTTCACAGGTCTGAGGTTGGCGTGCTTGTGGTCGTGGTGTGTCTTCCCGTTGTCGCCGCCGACCAACACTTTGTTGTTGTTGTTGAAGCTGTGGCGCCGCTCCGTCTGACTAGTACTTTGGTACATGCCTTCTGAAAATATTTGAAAATTTTGGTTTTATCAGCTGATCGGCTTTACAACGTGTAACGTAAATAGCGCAAAACCTCTCGTGGAGTAACTCAGCCCATGTTACTGAACAATGTTCTTTTCCAAGATTTTAAGAAATTCGCAAATAAAAATTTGCTTTTTCATACGAAATTGATCGGGCTCATCAGTATGAAATATATATTTTTTTTCTTTTTTGTCTTATAACAAACATTGTTCAATAACATGGGCTGAGTTAACCCACGAGAGGTTTTGCGCTATTAACGTTACACGTTGTACTTAGGGCGGCTTCAAATATGACGACCAATATGTAAATTATGAAGCGACTGCCTATCTGAACTACTTTTAACAGATAATGCGTTACCGTATAATACAACTATGCTAACTAAGATAAACTATGAATAGTATTGTGAGATTTTTATGTACTTACAAAAAACCAATTATGTATGTTTCATGGATTTTAAGAAAACGAATCGTGAGAGGAAAAGAATTGTGTAAATTTTCCGTTTTGGGATTAGACTCTAAGGGCCTGTGCACACCACGTTTTTTAAACGCGCCGTCGACGCACGCTTCTGAAACGCGCGTCAACGGCGCATTTTTATCAAACAGAGCAGTCTGTTGTCGTTTGTTCGTTTCGCGACAAACGCGCGGCACCGGTGCGTCTGTATCGACACAAATGCGCCGGTGCCGCGCGTTTTGTAATTTATAAAGGTGTGCAAATGTCTACAGGCTGCGTCTGACTTGCGTGCGTATCGCGTCTGTATCGCTACAAACGCGCGTCAACGGCGCGTTTAAAAAACGTGTGCATATGCTCTAAATGGTCATAAATAAATCTTACGTTGATCCTCGTCTTCAGACAAGTCCATGTCGACGCTTTCCACGATGTCTGTCGGCGGCACCATTGTCGGTGGAGGTACCCTGTAATCCTGTTCACAGCATAAATGTTAGCCTCTTATAAAAAAAAATGCTCTATGGTTGCTACTGCACTTCATTTTGCTTTTACTTTCGTTTAAATATAACTAGCGACCCGGCCCGGCTCCGCACTATCTCTACTATATTATACTTTTAATTTAAACCTTCCTCATGAATCTCTCTATAGTTAAAAAATACTTTTTCTAAAAGAAGTTACCGACTTTAAAAGCACAAAAAATGATAATAACTTTTCTCGATGTTTTTTTTTTTTTTTATTTTATTTCATTGATTTTTACTTCAGAAATAAAAGTGATTATGTAGGTTTTCGTGGTTGCTTTTGAAGACGGTTACTTCTTTTTGAAAAAGTTTCATTGTTTATCCCTATTATTATTAGTTTAAATATACAACCCAATTTCTTGTCAAATACACAATTTTCTCACAAGTATACTAGAATTTTGTAATCCGTAGCACCGGTAACCCATGTACACAATATGCTAAAAAATTCCCTATCTCAAAAACTACTAAACCGATTTTGATGAAACTTGCAGTATTCCCTAAGTTGAACAATACCTATAAATTAATAAATGGACTATAAACACACAAACATTTTTTCAATTACTTATTGGAAACAGTAATTCTTCAGATTAGCGCGTTCAACTAAACAAAGCTTTATAAAATTAGTACAGATACATTTTCAAAGGTAATACTGATTGTTTTAAGTCTTCGCCATGTAGCATTTCGTTTTTCACTTTTTGGTTTACGTATTGAATCAAGGAATTTTGACAATTTTATTTTAGCCCTTGGCGCCATGCAACGACGATATAATACCTACTAGACTCCGCATGAACGATCTAAAGAACACAAACAATTCTGCCAAGTTGCTGTGGTACTACGTAAGCGAGGGGGACGGGGTACTGCGTTGTGATTGGCTAACTCAAGGTCTGTTCTGTCTCAACGTATGTTTACGGCTCACAGGATTGGTCGAAATGAGACGAATATAAGACTTTTTTGCCTAATGTGTTGGCAGACATCGGTTGCCTGTTATTAGGAATCTAGTATTATATCGTCGTTGGCGCCATGTTATTGCGTCGGGCTAGACGCACACTAGTAACTTTTTGTATCGGTGAGTTTTTTTCCTCAATAAGTGTCATGAAAACTTGAACATATATTGGAGTACGTTGATTTAGGTGAGTGACAATTTCTAGCGGCCGGCTTATATGAATATCGCATGCGAAATGGTCATAAGAAGTCTTTTTTTTAACGTTGTAAAATCATCTCATGAATCAATCAAATCAGTCTTCCCACCCAGGGCTGTACTGTGCTAGGGCTGTGCTTGTACTGACTAAAGTCCACGGTGACCTTCAATAGCCCTGTATGTTCCAGGGTCACGGTAATGAGATAAGTCCCGCGACCCCGGGGCATAAGAGATCATGCGACAAAAAGTAAAAAATAAACACATAATATGAGTAAAAGTTGAAAAAAAAAATGGCCGCGCGCCGAGTTCTAAAGCGCCATTTAGACGGAGCAAGAACTCGTATGCGAGTTTCACTACATTTCGGCATTTGTTTCATTAACTGAATTTGTTCTACCTATAAATTCCGCAATGTAACGCAACTCGCGTTCGAGTTCTTGCATCGTCTAAATGAGGCTTAAGTCACCGCCTGAAGTATATTAGCGAGCAACAAGCAGGAAAGGTACTTTTTTTTTATTGTGATAAAATACATGAAATGAGTCCTCCTATACAGGACAGGCTGTACTGGCTAAAATCTACGGTGATCCTTAAATAGCCCTTTACTTTCCAGGGTCACGGTTACCTGATGACACGGTCCCGCGACCTAGAAAGCTTAGGCCCTCTAAATGGGGGCCTCATCAGATTAGGGAAGGTACTTGCCTATCGGTTATATTAGCAAACATGGCGCAAGCGACTTAGCTAAACTTCGATATATTACAGATAGTGTTGTGTAACTTACCATATCGTCATAATCAATCTTTAAAGAAATAAAATCGAAGTTAAAATCGGTAACGCTAACATTATACTAAGGTAAAATATGATGAAATTATATACCTTGGTATATTATTTTAATAACTGTAACATTTATAAATGCACTCAGGGATAATGTGGCTTACTATTGGCTAAATAATTTTGTTAGACATTTATTTTGAATAATTAATTTTGTTTTTGTATCTGTCATTTCGTAGACCCCTTTTTTTGCTTGGAAAAATGGCCTAATGTCTAATTTTCGTGCACCAATGTGTACCGACAAGTATTTGTATTGATATTACAAGCCCTGATCCCGACTTTCATTGGACTTCTCATCGTATATAATGGATAACTTCAATGAAAACTTCCATCCTTATATTCAACCTCTTTGAAGGAAGAATAAAAACTACCCTGGTCTTAGTTCTATAAAGACAAGGGTATGTTCAATACCTACAATGTTATAATATTGCCTTTAACTTACTTGGCAGATATTTGATAGCAAATTCTGTTCCAGTTTCTTATTAATTCGGCGAGGAGTCGTAACTGACGCTTCGTGAAACAGGTCCTAAGAATAACATCAATATCAAAGAGACAGAACTATGAAGAAACGTCTCTTCTTTCACTTTCTCTTCTTGGTCTAGTGGTTAGTGACCCTGACTGCTATGCCGGAGGTCGTAGGTTCGATTTCCACCCAGGACAAATGTTTGTGTGATGAGCACGATCATATTTTGTTCTGTGTCTGGGTGTAATCTATCTATAATATGTATGTATTTAGAAATATATAAACGTATGTTTATCAGTTGTCTAGTACCCATAACACAAGCTCTGCTTAGCTTGGGATTAGATGGCGTTGTGTGATAGTTGTGAAGTATTATTATTATTTATATTATATTAACTGACTAGCCTTTTACGACATTTTGGGATCGACTTCCAGTCGTATGTATCCTGACATCTTTAACCTTGGGGTCTTCAAGTCAAGAGTAAACAGGCTCTATAGCCAAACGGCAATCGACAATCGCTAACGTTCAGCAGTCGCTAATACATTTTCAACTTTATAACCCATTGCATAATGTTGAAAGTCTATTAAAGATCGTTTTCATTTGTTTCGTTCGCTTTCGCTCAGCAGTCTTTACTAGATTTTCAACTTTATGCGATGGGTTTTAAGTTGAAAATGTATTAGCGACTGCTGAACGTTAACGAATGTCGCTTGCCATTTGGCTATAGGGTCAGGTTACTTCTAGACAAGCTTGCTTCACCGTCAACCACATCATCGCTTACCATCAGGCGAGATAGTTTTTCGTAGTACGTCTTGTATTTCGAAAACGGAAAGGGAAATGAAAACTTACTTGGTCCAGTGTGGGAGGATTGACAGGCCGCGGAACTGGCGGAGGCTGATGTGTTAAAGGTATTAGATTTCTGTGGTCTACATCTGAAAATAATAATATTAATTTATTTTAATCGACCGATGTATTTCATTGGTCGATATCACGGTCGGTATAAATCAAGCGGCGGCATGACTGCAGACGGTGTAATGAATACGTAAAAACTTGTAACTTTCATTGGTTGTTATGTCGCCTTTTTTATAGTGGTATAATCATCAAATGAGTCCTCCCACCCAGGGCAGGGCGATAGGGACTGTCAGACTCGTATTTACTATAATCCGCAGTGTCCTTTACGTTCCGAGTTTACGGTAATTCATTAGACCCGTGACCAAAGCAGGCTTTGGTCCTCGGCTGGCTTGATCATCTTAATAAATAGACAAGGCAACATATTAAATGAATATTTTTGAAAATGACCTATACTAAAAAGTGGTTTAATGGGGCAGGCAAGTCAAAGCTAATTGTAGATGGCGGCACCACTGCTTAGACCTAATCCGACCGATGACTTAGTATTATTTTGAAGTACCTTTAAGATTTGAACTGATTTGAACCAATGACGATGCTTGGTGCAAGCTATACTAGCGCCATTAGTTCCCCAGTTGCCAGCCCCATTCATTAGACTCGCGACAAAAGCAGGCTTTGGCCTTCGGCTGGCTTGACCATCTTAATAAATAGACACGGCAACGTTTCAAATGAATATTTTTGAAAAATGTGACCTATACTAAAAAGTGGTTTAATTGATTCTTCTGATCAAACCATTTTCAGGTTTGGCCATTTAACGTTACACGTTGTAGATGTATAGATTGTTGAATGAATTACCTTGATGTACTACTACGGGGTGGCGGGGCGGCGGCGCGGAGGTCACGGGCAGCGGCGGCGGCGGCAGGGACGGTAACATACGGTGGTCCACGTCTTCCAACTCTGCAAATAATAATAATATTCCACAACTATCACACAACGCCATCTAGTCCCAAGCTAAGCAGAGCTTGTGTTATGGGTACTAGGCAACTGATAAACATACTTATATATTTCTAAATACATACATATTATACATAAATTACACCCAGACACAGAACAAATGATCGTGCTCATCACACAAACATTTGTCCTGGGTGGGAATCGAACCCACGACCTCCGGCATAGCAGTCAGGGTCACTAACCACTAGACCAACAGGCCAGCAATATGTATATGCAACACATTATATAATAGCGGCTCCATATTAGTGCCGTGAACCCACGTGAACAGGCGCGAACGAGAATGTGGTTGGTTTTCGCGGGGTTCACGCGCGTTCGTGCCTGTTCCCCGATCAGTGTCAGTCATCATCGTCAGCCTATAATGTTCCCACTGCTGGGACACAGGCCTCCTCTCTGTGAGAGGGAGTGGGCCATAATCCACCACGCGGGCCCAGTGCGGGTTGGTAGATGTCACATGTCTTCAAATTTTTGGTTGTCGGACATGCCGGTTTCCTCACGATGTTTTCCTTCACCGTTTTGAGAGCAGTGGTGATGAAATAAATTACGCAAAGTAATGCGCCGGGCGGGGTTCGAACCCACGACCTACAGCTCGTAAGTCGGGACCGATACCACTGGGCCACCACTGCTCAGTGTCAGTATTTTGCCAAAAATTCACGGCGAAAATTCGCGGTACTATTGTGGAGCCACCATAAAGTATCCTTATGGGACTTAAGAGGGCCCTTCCCCATCCGACGAACGACAACGCGAGCATGGTCAAAAAGTTTGTTGTTTCATCCAGAACAAGAGGCAAACCCGTCCCCGCTCGACTCGGCCCCTGCTTACCTCGTACCGCCACATAGCTAACACGCAAGTGAGAACGCGACAACATTAAAAGGAAAATAGTGTGCGGAAGTTTCATAAAACTTGTTCCAAGAAATACGTGTTTATTCGTAATAAGCCTTATAAGATTATGAAAAAAAAAATTTGCATTTAGAAACTCCATTACATTTGCAAGGTTTCTATGCAAATATATTTTTCCGGTTACAATTAATAAGTACATTATACACGCCCAAACATCACATAAAATTTGTGCAAAAAAGCTGATTTTTGGAGGTTTGTACTGAGTTTGTTTCTTAAAATTTTGATTTCGCGTTTTCATAGAAACCTAGATATAGTGCACAAGATGCCTATTAGTTCAAAAGTTTGAAAGAAATATCTGTTACAACGCCATAATCACGTACGAGCGTTTGTATGAAAAGATAGACGGGTTGGCCGCCCTTAACCCATGGCGCAATGCGACGCAGTGCAACGCGATTAGAACAAAGTCCTACTACAAATGAAAATCAACCTTACCACTATGACATAAGACATAAAACACGTTATTATCTATGGGTGGATGAACACCAAAAACACGATAGCCCAAATTCACATACACAAACGCCCAGACCCGGAACAACTACTTGTAGGTCTAATAAATATTTGATCCGTGCGGAAATCGGACCCGCGATACGCAGCGCAGCAATTCAATCGCTTAGCCACTGCGTTAACCGTGCCGACAAAATGATGGTGAATGATTAGTCAGTACTGGGGAGGTATTACAACGTCTTAAAACCAGGCTTGTTCCAGTGAGTGAACGAGATGGCGCTAGACGAATTGTATAGCTCTGTCACTTTCACTCGCCGGAATTAGCCCGGCTTTAAGACGGTGTAATACCCCCCAAGTAAGTTCTTTAAACAAACACTTACGTGCTAGTAGTGGTAATGTGGGAGGCGGCGGAGGCGGCGGTAGTATACCTCTATGGTCAACGTCTGCTGGGATCTCCTGAAATTATATGCGAGTGTAAATTATAAGATAATAGACACAGTTGCACAGGTTATAGTAATATGGTATAAATATTAAACACAAATCTGAAGTTCTAGAAATCATTAGCGGTGACGCGATGCGACGCAATAAGACCGATTTTAACTACAAGTGAAAATCAACCTAAGAGCTATGCACACCACGTTTTTTAAACGCGCCATTGACGCGCGTTTGAAGCGATACAGACGCGATACGCACGCAAGTCAGACGCAGCCTGTAGCCCTTTGCACACCTTTATAAATTACAAACGCGCGGCACCGACGCGTTTGTATCGATACAGACGCGCCGGTGCCGCGATGCAAACGACAACAAACTGCTCTATTTGATAAAAACTCGTCGTAAAAACGCGTTTGACGCGATACGGCCGCGCCGTCGACGCGTGTTTAACACGATACAACTGCTGTTTGATAAAAAAGTGCTGACGACGCGCGTTTCAGAAACGCGCGTCGACCGCGCGTTTAAAAATCGTGGTGTGGATAGGCCCTTACTACAATGACGTTTAACATAAAACGTTTGGATATCAACGGGTATATGAAAAACAAAACACGCTCGCCACGACGTGAGTCAGTCGAGTTCAAGCATTATAATATCGTAGTAGCAAGGACAATATTAATTTTAAGTTAGTAAAAATTGTCAATCGCATGAATTTCGTTATGGGCAAAGTTCGCTTATTCATAGTTCCATTTAAAGGGTGACAGGCAATTTGTGTACGATACTTAAACACGTGATTGTGCTCATAATAACAAACAATTTTTGTTATGGGAGCAAAGCCGAAATCGTGAAAAAAAATATAGTAAAAGTTGTTGGTTATCATGAACACAATCACGTGTTTAAGTATTGTACACTAATTACCGGTCACCCTATGTATATCCCCGAAATTCCGATTATTTTTTAGCTGTCTGTAATCCCCTTCATACACAACGCGCAGCAAGTCTCGTTACCTTTCGATTTTGGTACCCATTGAATCGTGCCTGTGTACGAACCTTTATGGGTTTGTATTGAGATAGTCGCCTGGATTCCTAAAGCCGCATTTTCACTTAACTTGGTTCCAGTTAAGATGGCAATAGCAGCCATTGATCTTTACCTAATGAGTCCTCATATAATGAGATAAGATCAGAATTAGCATTTTTCTGTGATATGATAGTGTTTACTTATGAGTCTTAAATATAAAAATCTGAGGTATAGGTGAAATGGTTGAACCATTTTGATATCATACTAGCTGACCCGTGCCCACTTCGTTGGGCATTAATATTTTAACTTGTGATGAAATTATGAGTGTGGTTCGGTTAATACTTAGTGCTTTTTTTTATGTGGTAAAGTCATCAAATGAGTCCTCCCGCCCTGGGTGGGGCGGAAGGGACTGTCAGACTCTTACTGACTAAAATCCACCCGTGTTCCTTCCTATGCCCTTTACGTTCCGGGGCCACTGTATCCTGGGTTAAGAAAAAACCCGCGACCCCAGCAGGCATTTAGCGCGAAACACGACGCGCCACCGACCCGGGCTTGGTCCTTGGTCGGACGGCGAGCTACCCATTACTCACCGTCCGCAAGCCCGCTCCGCCGCTGTGCCCTCTGCTAATCAGAGGGACACGCGTTGGAGCGTCCACACGACAGGCCATTTGCATACGGGCAAAGAGAGTTTTTGCCCGCATCCCAGGGTGCACCAGCCCGAAAAACTGGTCTTCTCCCCGTACGTATCCGAGAGGGAACTCCAGTCCACGGGCGCACGTGGAGGTTTCCTGGCATAGCACCCCAGTACTTAGAGCTATGATTTTTTTTTCCTGTCTGCCAAAAGGAGGGTTTTGTTCATACGTAATTGCACAACGCCATCTGTAGGTAAATACTCGTAGATAAAACGTGCGTATAAAGCGTGTTCTAACGCGGTTCGTGAATGGACGGCGGCATTTTGCGATTTAGTAATTTTATGTTATCTTCGAAACTATTTAACCAATTGACATACTTTTTTGTGAAAATCATATCTCTATGATGTTATTGTGATCATAATAATATTTTTTTCGATAAGGTTTAGTGTTTTGTTGTGTAAAAAATCGTCCAAAGGCAAGTACATCGAAAAAAACTTTTTTTAACTCATAAAAGCTGCTATATCTGCTAAAATATAAAAGATAAAAATATGGTGTCGCGGACTTTATTGTAGAACTATTCAAAGCGGACATTTTTGCCATACATTGTTTTCAATTATATACAACTGTTAAGGCAGCGCATGCTAATAACTGTGTTGGAAGAGCAATTTTTTTCCGCCCGGCTTGATAAAAATTGAGATATTTCGGCTAATATGCATGATATCTTTATAATTTATAGCCTATAGCACTCACGGATAATGTAGCTTTCTACCAATAAAACAATTTTTAAAATCGGTTCATTACTTCCGGAGATTACCCCCTACATACAAACTTACAAACTTACAAACTTACAAACAAATGTTACCTCTTTATAATATTAGTATAGATGAATGCTTAGATACTTATATCCTTACAATATACTTGCTAATATACTCGGTATTTAAAAAAATGCTAATACTGATCTTATGTCAATACACGAGGACTTATTAGGTAAAGGTCAATGACCGCTATTGCCATCTTAACTGGCACAAACTATAGGAGACGCCCGAAGTCACTTGCGACATATACGTGTCGCCGGACTTGTCGTAAGTAGACAGTAGTAGTCTTTGTCGTAGTGTGAACAATACAAATGTCAAGCAACATTGTCCCACGAAATTCCCCCGATTTCTATCATGTCCTGGAACATGTCTTTGTGACTTAAACCGTAGTGAAAATGCGGCTTTAACCATAGACTTGCGTCGCGTTGTGTACGAAGGATTTGAATGTCTCCTTTGCCGCAGTGTTATGGTAGTGTTACCTGTGGGTACCGCACGGGCTCGGGCGGCGGGATGGGGCGCGGCGCGGGCGGGGGGGACTCCGGGGTGTCCGCGAACCCCGCGCCCACTGCTGGGACCACGCGCTGGGGAGACAAACCATACTTTATACTCTAACTTACAACTTAGTCCGCGTATTATACCAGCAAAGATAAACTTCAATGTGGAAGACCGGTCAAAGCTAATTGTAGATGGCGCCACCATAGCTAAGTCCTATTCCCTTCAATGAGGTACTACTATTTTTAAGTACCTATAAGGCCGAGACTCCACCAAAGCTGTGCAAGTCGAGACGTGTTTTGAACAACTAATAGAATTGCGTTGCGGAGTGGAGCTGTGTCAATAACGCAATTCTATTGGTTGTTCAAAACACGTCTCGACTCCGCACAGCTCGACACAGCTTTGGTGGAGTCTCGGCCTATGATTTGAACCGATTTGAACCAATGACGATGCTTGGAACAAGGTATACTAGCACCATTAGTTCCCCAGTTGCCATCCCCATTTGTTACTAAAACTCGAGCGAGTCGCCCAAGCACCATCTGGTGATTGGGCGACTCGCTGTCCGATCAGGTTCCATGGGTCGACGGCGCGTCGTGTTCCTAGTGCGCCTCAAACAGTGTTAGCAAATTGACAAGACCAAAGCTTGACTAACGAGCTACCGTGAAAGCCCTTTACGTTCCGGGGTAACGTAAAGGGCTCTCGAAGGACACCGTGGATTTTAGTCAGTACAAGTCTCACAAGTCACAGTGCCTCCTGCCATTCCATCACTTTGCAAAATACACGAGTTCACAAGTTCAAAATCTCAAATGCATAGGATATACTAGAAAAATTTACTTACAGTCACAGGCCAAGCACTACTCCATGGACTCGTCGGCTCTGGGTGATAAGGCTCTGGGTCATCTGAAAAAAAAACATCACTTACACTAACCAGAAATAAATCGCTAACACTGGAAATTAATCTCTCTTCATAGTCGTACACTCCTGGCAGAGTGGTCGTGGTCAATTGGTCATGGATTGTCTACTTGGTTGGTTGCAGTTTTAGCGAGTTTTCTATATTTCACCCTATTCGTAGCATGGCGTGAACATTGAGTAAGGGTACACTTTGTACATGTTTTAATTAGATCTGTCCATCTGATCGGTGAGCGGCCGCGAGAACGTTGCCTGTTGAACGTTGAAATTAATAATCTATCTCGATTGTGTGATATATTGTAAATAGTGGGTACTTTAGCATTAAGATCGTTGTACGTTTTCATGTCGAGTCAGTCCTCGATTATACGCTGAACAGTGAAGTCTGTATTTATTTGTGCTCCCGAAAGTCCCAGTAGTTCCCATATCCTTCAGTGGCGACGAGGATGGGATATTTCCCATATCCTTCAGATTGCAATTTTGATCCTAATCAATCAACAACCAAAGTTGCCAATCCGACTAAAAAGAAGGTTTAGGATTTGAATCGAGAAAGAATATTAATCTCTGGAAATACTATGTATAAAATGTTTAGTGTATCTCTATTTTGCATAGGTTCTTATCCCCTCTAAGATAATACGCACACGACAAAATAATCGATAGCTTCGACGCATAATTTAGACGTATAACGTAGATACGTTATTCCGAGTGAAATAAGACACCTTTGTAATAAGCTAGAAAATAGTTA
Source organism: Agrotis segetum (assembly GCA_036375495.1). Taxonomy (NCBI): domain Eukaryota; kingdom Metazoa; phylum Arthropoda; class Insecta; order Lepidoptera; family Noctuidae; genus Agrotis; species Agrotis segetum. Next base: position 4,636,732 of record JAQSVV010000031.1, read on the forward strand.
CGAATCCCGTGTATTTATTGCGCGTGTCGAAAGTAACTTTATTATTACTAACACATATCAAAAACGATCCTTAGAACTTTCTATTTACATTCTTAGGGTGCTTTTACACGGCGCATGTAACCCGCGCAAGTGCCTCAACATGCTCAAGCACATGGGCCGTGTACAAGCACCCCGCGAGTAGCTTGCGCATGTTACTCGCGCCGTCGCGCGGGTAACCCACACGTTTACTTGCGCGGGTTACATGCGCCGTGTACAAGCACCCTTATGTTTATTTAAGAGCGTGCGTAAACAATTTCGTACAAATTTTCAACAGTTACTAATAAAAAAACACTACGAAAATATGACGACCACGACCACGCGCGCCTCAAAGAGTGTCAGCAGAATAACGGGGCCCTTTAGAGAGCCAAAGCCTGCCGTGGTCGCGGGACTAACGAATTACCGTGACCCGGACCGTAAAGGGCACCATAATTGAATGACACCGTGGATTTTAGTCAGTACAAGTCAGACAGTTCCTTCTGCCCTGCCCTGGGTGGGAGGACTTATTTGATAATTTTACCACGATAAAAAAGCGATGATTTGGCAATGATATATAAACTATAGATACGTTGTCCGCACTCTAAAATGGCAACAAAAAATGAAGCGAATTGGCTTGCGTTGCGTTGACATTGCGCTTAGTTGCGTCTCCCTCCCGCCGTACGGTGTCATAGTTGCGTCTCCCTCCCGCCGTACGGTGTCATAATATTTTCTTTCTTCACGCGTATAAGTAATTCTAGTACCGTCGCCGTTTTTAAGCGTCGCGATATTCGTTCATGACGTGTCTACAGCTTGGCCTGAACGGGTTGAAACGGAACTAAAATTTTTATTTCTGACAGCGTTTTAAAATCTTTGATATTTGATGTAAACAAAGACTGCAGGTTTGTTAGATTTATTATTGTGCCATAAAACTAACGTAATAAGTGAAAATAAATAAAATAAAATCATTCAAAGTGCTGGTAGCACGAAGACAGTAGCGACTTCCGGTTTTCTACATTTTTATGTCAAGCTGTATGTATAATACGTCATTGTGATTTCGTGTGTGATGAAGCACGATTTTACTAAGAATTTAAATAAATACCAGTAAGATCCATGGTGCCATAGAAGGACACAGGCGGCGGTGGATTGCCCGGAGTGTCCGGTGTCAGTAAGTCCAGGCCGGGCAACGTGTCCTGGGACTTTTGAGACAGCGAGGCGCTAGTTACTGCGGACAAATTGTTGTTTGCTCGCTTTAGTAACCGTTGGTTCGTGTGAGCTAGAAACATTACAATATCTGAATTAATGAATGTTTGCATTTTTTATTTGTTTTTTTTTTTAATAAAGCTTGGGCTATCCGAAGAGGGATTTACATGTATCAGATTTCCGAATAAAATAAGAAAAATAAAATATTAATATTCAGTCTAGATGAGTCCTTCCGGCTTGGGTGGAGCGGAAACAACTTAGGGTGCTCCCACATTTATCGACGCGGTATCGGCTTTTTCCGTCGCCCTTTCTCTTTCTGTCGCTTAGAACTGCCATTTGCTAGACCACAACACATCCCTCGCAATACATCCCTCGCACACATCTCTCGCACAAATCCCTCGCTTGTTTTGTATGCGCAAAAATCTAGCTCCGCTGAGCCGTTTCCAGCAGAGCTGTGCTGACCGAGGCGAGGTTAAGCGATATTGGTTCTTAACAAACACATCCCTATCTACTAATCCTGGCACATATCTGGTGGAAACGCAGCCTAACGCCTGTATATAGCCTATGACACTCGGAGATAACGTAGCTACTACGTTCAGAAAATTACTGTCTACATACAAAAATATTAACTCTATTACACTGGCGAGGCAAGTATGGAATCGCTTACTTAGAATGGATCCTCCTTAAATAATGGCGTGATTTTAATGAATTTGGTATCAATTTAAAGTTAACAGTTAAATCTTTAAAATGGTTGCGAATTTCCAAAAGTCTTAGAACAAACATTGTTCAGTAACATGGGCTGAGTTACCCCACGAGAGGTTTCCCGCATTAAATGTTACACGTTGTATAAACATAACTAGTTATTAAGTACTCAAGATGGCGCGGAATCGGAGTAAGTGATTCGATACATTTGCTTGCGAGTGTAGTTTACGTTACATACTACTAGCGCACTACCAAGATAAAGGATGTAACTATCTACCTTTCGTCCAAATCGGTCAAGCCATTTTCATGTAATTGAGTTACAAACACACTAACTTTCACATTTATAACATTACTAGCTGCTGCCCGTAGAATGCGATGAAAAAACAAAGGTTCACTGCTTGTTCCCCGTAGGTGATAGCGTGATAATATGTAGCCTATATGTTGACCCGACTTCTTAATAATATTCGTGCCAAATTTGAAGTAAATCCATGCAGTACTTTTTGAGTTTATCCCGAACATACGTTTCTAAGTACCTATATAAACAAGTAGAAAAAAAATCTAAAAACTATATTTTTGACTTTGGTATCGATTGTAGATCATACCCCAAGATTCTTAAAAAAAAAACAATGTACAGTTTTGACTTTCCTTCCATTTTATTATATGTATCGATTAGGACACAAAGATGCACAGATACACAGCTTAACGTTAATAACGCTTCTATTATACAGCAATAAAGACGATTTTCGTACAACAGCTTACCACCCTGGCAAAAAGTGGCAAGAAACGAAAACACTGCATTTGTTCAACTTTTTTTAGACACTGTTTTTAGACTAAGAAATAGAATTTTATAGTCTAAAGTTTAGAGCATAAAATTGAAATTATATTAAAGACTACGACACGAACGAACGATAACGCTCCGTAGTCTTTGATAGCTTTTCGACTTTATGACCTAAAGAATAAAGTTAAAAATGTATATGAGAATGTTGTACATGAAAACAGATACTAACCTGAGTTATTATCCGAGTTGTTGGTGTTGTTGTCGGTGATGAGATTCTTCAACACGTCGTTGATGTTAAAGTCGTCCTCGGCTTGCTTGTTCGGCCTGCTATTGATCACTTCAATTTTGTTGGCTGGAACATAAATACATTGTTTTATAAAAAAATATTACAAAAAAAAATTTAACCACCTTCAAAAACAACCACAAAAAAGGGTAAAATAACCTACAAAATAACTTTACTCAAAAATGCATGTAATGTGGTCATTATTTTGACAACCTTGTTTGAGCAAAGTCGCCTTTGCCGGAGTGTTTCAAGGAGCGGCCAGTAATGTTTTTACTGTCCGCTCTACAGGTCGGTAATACATTGCCGGCCGCTATTTTGACGTTTCAACGTTTTAAAAAGACAAATGCAAAAAGATTTTATTTAAAACACAGCTGTTTGTATATAAAGAGGTAGGCACAAAAAGATTGTATTCCATATTTAAAAAAAAAATACAAAGAAGTAACAAAAGCGCGGTTCAGCGAAATTTTAATTTTTATTTAGTGACTTTTTTTTTGCTTTAAGTAAGTGAAGAAAATATACCTAACAGTCAAACACCGCATTAAAATTATCGCAAACTATCTATTAGTAAGTAATATGAAACCCGGAAACCCGGTGTTGAATTTTAGTAACAGTACTTTTCATATTGTTATTGTAATTAATTTTCTAGTTAATACCTATATGTATTTTATTTAAATCACTTGCTGGTTTTATTTAGGTTAGGTACTTGCATTTTTGAGTAAAGCACTATACAAGCCTTGGCCCATTATGACTCTTCGCTGGTCACGCTATGATTGCCTCGAGCTAGCCTAGCTACGCTCTAGGCCTTCCAGCTTGGCCATCATGCAGCCCTTGCTGTCCTCACTGTAAAGGCCTCGGCCTCCGGCCTCGGCCTTTATCTCAGCTCGTCCATCAAGTGGTGCATGCTGACCGCGCTGTGTCGGCCTGGAGCTGCGCTAGGCTGCGCTGTCGGCCATCATCAGCGCGACCAGCAAAGTAGCCATTATAGGCCGCGGCAGTAATGTACTATTACTCAAAAATGCATGTAATGTGGTCATTATTTTGACAACCTTATTTGAGCAAAGTCGCCTTTGCCGGAGTGTTTCAAGGAGCGGCCAGTAATGTTTTTGCTGGCCGCTCTACAGGTCGGCAAAACATTGCCGGCCGCTATTTTGACGTTTCAACGTTTTAAAAAAACAAATGCAAAAAGATTTTATTTAAAACGCAGCTGTTTGTATATAAAGAGGTAGGCACAAAAAGATTGTATTCCATATTTAAAAAAAAAAATACAAAGAAGTAACAAAAGCGCGGTTCAGCGAAATTTTAATTTTTATTTAGTGACTTTTTTTTTTGCTTTAAGTAAGTGAAGAAAATATACCTAACAGTCAAACACCGCATTAAAATTATCGCAAACTATTAGTAAGTAATATGAAACCCGGAAACCCGGTGTTGAATTTTAGTAACTGTACTTTTCATATTGTTATTTTAATTAATTTTCTAGTTAATACCTATATGTATTTTATTTAAATCACTTGCTGGTTTTATTTAGGTTAGGTACTTGCATTTTTGAGTAAAGCACTATACAAGCCTTGGCCCATTATGACTCTTCGCTGGTCACGCTATGATTGCCTCGAGCTAGCCTAGCTACGCTCTAGGCCTTCCAGCTTGGCCATCATGCAGCCCTTGCTGTCCTCACTGTAAAGGCCTCGGCCTCCGGCCTCGGCCTTTATCTCGGCTCGTCCATCGAGTGGTGCATGCTGACCGCGCTGTGTCGGCCTGGAGCTGCGCTAGGCTGCGCTGTCGGCCATCATCAGCGCGACCAGCAAAGTAGCCATTATAGGCCGCGGCAGTAATGTACTATTTCTGTCAGAATTCGGTGGCTTTGTTTTATTATTTCGTTGTCTTTTTTGCCACATATCGTGATTATCATTTATCATCCAAGTAGCCGAAATTAAGTAATAATAAAAATACTCACAAAATAATAAGTACTGAACCAAATTGAATGAAATTTTTATGTGACCAAACTGCAAATATACTGCACACTAATCGAACTAGAAACCTCGGAGTAATCGATGAACACACACAAAAAACTTGAGAGGTGTCAAGGGACACCCGGAACGAAGTTACTGTATAAACTCAACAAAAATAATCGTCGCGACTCCACCTACTCCGCTCCACTCCACTCCACTCTTTGAGCTCTAGCACCCTTTCGCAACGCGCGATAAGGAACTTCGTTCCAAAAAATGTCGTGACAACTTTTCGTAAGAATTTTTTCCGTCTAGCCCCCTTTCTCAAATCCGCGATAAGGAACTTCGTTCCAAAAATATCTTTATGTTTCACTATATTAGTTAGAATTAACTCACCACTACTAGACAGAATATCAGCGGACTCGTTGAACAGCGCCAAGGGGTTATTATCGGACGACAAGAACGACGTGAGGCCCAAGTTGTAAAGCGATCCATCAGCCGCCAGTGATGTGTTGAACGTCTGGTCGATGTTGTACGCGACTGTAACAGAACAGGTCATCGTTTTACTTATATGAAATGATGATTATTTATACAAGAAGGTTATTATCAACACTGTGTGCCTACGGGGTCTTTGCCCGTATGCGAATAGCCTGTGGGGTGGACGCTCCAACGCGTGTCCCTCTGATCAGCAGAGGGCACAGCGGCGGAGCGGGCTTGCGGACGGTGAGTGATGGGTAGCTCGCCGTCCGACCAGGGACCAAGCCCGGGTCGGTGGCGCGTCGTTTTTCGCGCCAAATGCCTGCTGGGGTCGCGGATTTTTTCTTAACCCAGGATACCGTGGCCCCAGAACGTAAAGGTCATCCGAAGGAACACGGGTGGATTTTAGTCACTAAGAGTCTGACAGTCCCTTCCGCCCCACCCAGGGCGGGAGGACTCATTTGATGATTTTAACAACTTAAAAAAAAAAGTACTAACCGAACCACACTCATCATTTCATCACAAGTTAAAATATTAATGCCCAACGAAGTGGGCACGGGTCAGCTAGTAAAATATAAATAAAAAATACCGACCGAATGAGGGATTTTCTTTTTATGGTTTCCCTAGTCAATGGATAGATGGCGCTGAACTTGATATGTTACTGCAATGAACGAACGTCACGTCATTTTTTTTATTTTTTTCACTTTGATGTAATTTTGAGATCGTAAAACAAAAAGTACATGTCATGTCATTGTCAGTCACATCACATCACACAAATGGCATTTTGAAAATAAGGAAAAATAAAAAATATTCATTTACCAGTCTTTTTAATTTATGAGTTTTCCACGCCAGAAAGAAAATGTCCCAAGAGAAAAAGAAGAGAAGTCTGTGCCTCGTGGATTTGTGCAAAAATGAAGGCATACATCTTTTTCCTAGAGTAACATCGTCAGTTCAACGCCATCTATAGAGTCCTTGGAAACTACTTTTTTTTTTAACTCCAAAAAGAAAACCTCTCATTGAGAAGCTCTTCCTTTTTAAAATCGGTTAAAAATAACCCGGTCGAATTCAACTCTCGAACACTGATTCAAAATAACTACCTACAGTTATTGAGAAATACAAAATAGTAACAAATATCAAAATTTATAACCTCATGTTAACTGCATGATCAACTAAATGTACAATATTACTTACTACAGTCTATGTAAAAACAAGTGTTACATACTGTCTACAAACGTTTCGGAATCTGGACTACAGTCAAGGTAACTATTACGGCTCCCACAGAAAACTGTGATGCTATGCGATGCGACGCCGCATCGCAGAAACATGCGATGCGATTTTGTGCAGCAAACCGTTTGGTAGGGCAACCATACGTGCAAGTAAAGTCGTGCTCGATATTGGACGTGTGTTATTGGAAGCGTATGTAAAAAGATTATTGTACTGCTGTTATTGTTAAATAGATAATATCTGTTTGGCCCTCATCGGTCATGGCGTTATAGCTCCCAAACCTATCGACGCGGAACCGGCTTTAGCCGAGTGCGTATCACCACAAATAATATAATTATTGTTCAGAGTTTCACAGGACTGTCTCAGAGCAGACTGAAATGTTGTCACCAATCAGATCGCAAATCAACTCCCTCGCAAGAAAACTCTTCCTAAAAAACACGTCTAATATGGCTGACTATACTTGAAGGTTAATTGCACTACCAAACGGTTTGCCGCACGAAATAGCATAGCATCGCAGTTTTGTGTTGGAGCCCTTAATGAGAGAAATTGCTCTTGTGGGCTAATATTGACCTGATGATTCCGCCTTGCCAATGGGCGCGGGAGGTGATGCCGCCGCCGACCTATGCTGCGCATGTTTTTTTGCAGAACATGAAAATGGATGTGCTCTCTCCCCTATGGATATTATCAATCATTTAATAATCGAGTAAGAAATCATTCATTCAGTTTTTAGAATTAATCTTTAACTGAATTGAAAGCACGGTAATGTGAAGATTTTATTGTGTGAACAAACCTTATATTTTAAAGATTCTAGCTATAGCTGTTTTTGTAAACACTGGCCGAATCAAGACGCTCCCACTCATAGTGTCCCTTCAACAGTCCTTTACGTTCCAGGGTCACGGCAGGCAGCCCAGGCAGGCGTTTGGACAACATCAGAGGACTCTGCCCTAATATAATTATGTGGATAGACTATAAGTCGATAGATGCAGGCGGTTTTCAACTCTCATAGTAGTATGTGCCTTCCACATTTTCCACTGATGCTATGTAGCGGCGCGAGTAAGATGTGCTATGAAGATCGCCGCCCCAAAGTAGCTGCGCGAGGAAGATGCGCAGCTGGAGCTATGCAATGTACGCACCATGCGACATTACGACTTGATGAGTTATGTCAGTTTTACATTGTTTGACCAGTCACTCAGTGCTAGTGAGGTGGTTGTAAAAGAGCAATGTATTTAATGGAAAATCAATACAGTCGGAGTAATATAGGAAACAAAAATAAAGTAGTCCATGTCAATAGCTGAGCGAAACGCTCAGCACCACGTGATCACTGACACGCCCCCTTGCCACTTCTCCTGTTTTTAATATTCCTGTGACACGCATCCTTTCATAAATCAAAAACATATCTTAGTTGAATCCGTTTCTACCAGTGCTATGCCAATGAATATGATTGGTCGTTATCAAACGCATCCCTAGCAACGTACCATAGCACCGTCTCTGGAAAAACAGCCTTATAACACTCACTATCATCCTCATCCCCGCCGTCTGTGGGTACAGGAAGCTCCAAGTCCTCATCAGGGCCCGGAGACGGCACATCTTCATCCCTTTGTGGCGGTGACGGTGCAGCATTCGGTAGAGTTGGTATCAACTCATCTAGTTTCCGTTTTAACACTCTTACGCGCGCACCAAAGTTTTTGTATGCCTGAAAGTGTATTGAAATTCAAAATAACTTATGTCAATGAGGGTTATCACTATTGGCGCTAGTATACCATGAGGTCTTTAATTACACTAATGTTGTGAATATGTTTCAGATTTATTCATGAAAATACGAGTTAGGGCGTTTTCGCACTACGTCCGATCCGAATTCGATCCGAACCCGTGAAAAAAAATCACGGACAGAATTCGGATATTGCTTACGCACTACTCCGACCTCTGACAACCAGCCGCATACCCCCCCGCCCGCCCCGCTGCCTCTCTGCTCGTACGCAGCTTGGATTCAACTCGGACGCAGTGCGCGAGCGTTCATACAAATAATACTATGGCTACTTCGGTCCGTAATTTTTTCTCCTGAAACGGAGATTCTCGGATGACGGAAATAAATTGGATGACAGAGATTGGATCTAGTGGCCGAAATCCTTTTTGCACACAGGCGCCAGTAGACCTTACGGGGGCCCTGCTACGACATAAGACATAAAATACAACACGAGGCCCATGACAACGTCAAGTAAATCGAATTGCATCTTTATTTCTTAGTGGCAAGATTGGTTTTCACTTGTAGTTGGAATTCGTTCGAATCTCGTCGCATCGCGCCATGATAAAGTCCCTAATTTTCCATTTATCCATTAAAACATTTCAACAATCAGATCAGGCCACCTGTATTGCTAATCTAACTTTGGAAATATGTTACATACAGTTACAGTGGTAATTCAATCTCAGTAATCAGTTTCTGGGATAATAATGTGTATGCTATTTTAATTTACAGCATATTTGGGCCATTGGTTATTGCTATCGCGTGCAGGATTTGAACCTGCGACCTCCGGATTCAGTACATCCGACGCTCTTTCCAACCGAGCCACCGAGGTTCTTATCTATGCGTCGAATTCTTCAACCCATTTCAAACGTCTCAAGGTGACGTTTGGCACCTTCTATTGCAAAGCATTTCAACTTGTACAATTTTTTTTTTTTTTCAAATAATATCTTTCAATATAATCTGTACTCACATAAGCAACCACTTTGACTTCACCCCTCTGTGTTGAATAATACTGTGTGGCAGTTGTAAGCAACGCTAACAATGCCTCTCTTGCCACAATCTCCCTTTGTAGAGCGGCAGTATACCGTTCAACGCAGGCTATTCCATCATTCAGCTCCTTTTCAACATCATCTTTATTGCCCCTTTCTGGAAATCATAAAATAAAACATTGTTACAAGTTTTTTGACATAACATGACAAGTTTGGTAACGAAAATTTACTTTGCAAATTATAAAAATACTATTTAGAGTTTAAGACTGATCATTGTTGCCTAACTACTGAAATATCTGCAAACTGGAAGGAATATGGCCACCACCAAATTCAAATACTAATTATGATTACCATAAGTCTGTCATTTTTCCAACTACATAATAAGGGGTTAAAAAAAGAGCTATGAAAGTTTTCCCTTATCTCTTATGGATCCAGATTTCTCACTTTTGGCCAATTTTAAAGAAAGACTCTGTATATTTGGTCTCCACAGCCCAATCACTGTATGAAATGACTGAATACTACGCATTGCATTTCACATTTATGGCAATGAAGCTCAAAATACAATAAAAGCTGAAAATTTTAACCTTTGACTAAAATAAGAACTTGTTTTGTAACAACTTTTCTATGAAAAATGTCAAATCAATGCCAAATACTTTTTGTGAACTTTAGAATGGCAACTTTGCATGCAGCCTCTTCCAACTTAGTATGAGGTATTTGGAATTTTATATACATATTGAAGTTTGCCCATGTCACACAGAACTAAACAGTACCTTTAGCACGAGTTTTCACTCTTTAACTTTACAGCGTCTTTCCAGTATTTACAGCGTTTCTTGTATGAAAAAATGGAACAGTGCTGGTGTCTGAAGAAGAAACTAATTTTTTCCTTGAAAATGTCAAAATTCCAGTTTACTTTTCGTCTCAAACACTGAAAACTCGTGCTAAGGGTACAGGATAAGATATCATAGACTTACAGAAACATGAGTGTTGCCAGGTGCTAGAAGTTGTACCCGTGCAAAGACTTACTTTATGGTGCCAAAATGAAATGAAACCTGTTTATAGTCACAGATATACAAATAAAAAAGAAAAATAATAAATAAATATTAAAAAAGAAATGAAAGCATAAAAAAAGCTAGCAAACCTTCATACAAACCCTTAAGGCTGGCTCTCAGTAACTCTGCATCGGACAGTTCTAAGTGATTATCATGGATATCTTTGAGCCGCGAGTCTGTGTCCGCTTCCAATACTGAACACTGTTTTATTTTGTTCACTAGTTGAGTTGGCTGAAAAAAGATTTATTTTATGTGGCAAGTTAATAAATTAATTAAACTAATGCTTATTTTGTGTTTGTTACTGTTTTATTGTTTTTATACTTTTTGGGTAGCGGGAAAATTTATCAATGTTTTTTATACCTGTACTTTTTCTATCAATGATCTTTTTTTTTATTTACGATTTATGTTCCTCATATTTTTATACGCATTTACACCTGCGTCATGAATTACAATGGTTTTTAAGTCATTTACTAGTCTCATTTAACAGGCAGTCAGCGTATTGCAGGTTAGAACTATAAATGGATGCTGCTTGCTGACAATGATCTAATAATTTAATCTTACAGTAAGAAATTGTTTCTGTGAGCTTTCTATTGTTGATAATCATAATTCTTAGTAATATTATTAATGAGAGTTTCAATGGATGGAAGTTTGTAACCCCATTCCAGAGTCACGTAAATTATGACACGTAACCTGTGTGTTATCCACTCTACCACTGGCAAAAGCGGCAACATATGTATCATAATACTCACTTGAAACTCGCCATCATCATCTGATTTCTTAACAGCACCGGCGCTGAGCAACCCGGTAAGATCAGATAAAAACTCATCATCATACACTGATCTTTGTTCCCATATCTTGAATATTCGCAAGATTTTTGGTCTCACCTTATCATCCCTGAAAGAAAACACAGAATTATTAATGATTTATATTTATTTAGTATTTATTTTAGAAATGATCTTAACCCTAAAAACAATGAATGTGACTAAAACACAAAACTTAATGGTTTGGAGATCAACATGTTCGAACAAGATAATTATTAATATGCCTTACACAAATATGATATTGTCTATTGGAAAACAGATCATAGCTTTTACATTGTATAGTTTATTATCATTATGAAATATTGAGTATCATTTATGCCTCAGAACTGCTTTAGTCAGTATCTGATCTTATAAATTATAAATCACCATTTACTATTTATCAACACCGACTAACCTGACCAACGGGGTTGCTTTCTGTAGATTAAGCCCCCAGCTTTCAACAAACTCATAGTTTTTTCTCTTGCTGTACTGAATCACATCATTGGCCAAGTAAAACAGTACCAGCCTCTGTTCTACCTTAACCCTCTTCAACACATTCAGCCAGCTTTGTACAATCTTCTTGTGGTGCGGCCTTTGTTTTAGGCACCATGATGACAACCCCTGAATACTTTCCTGAGTATCCTTCAGCTGACTCAGACGTTTCTCAAACGCTAAGGAGTTAAAATCCTCTGTTTCACTCATTGTTATCAAAACAACAAAATATCACTGACGCATAATATTAATGTAATGTCGCATGACACGACAGTTACTAATTATTTTGATCACACTCTTCTCGTTAACACAACCATAATTATTGCAATGGATTTTTCTCAACAATTTCAACACACAGCACGGAAATGTGAACAAATAAACTCGACGAAAGACCGCGTTGTTAGCACTAATTCAGATAACATGTCTGATACATTTGTATGCATGAAATGTTTAAGTCATTTTGTTTTTCATCCAAAATTTGCATGCAGTCGTGTTATTTTCAAGTTTATACTTGTATTTCCAAACAAATACAGAGAAATAGGAAAATATTACGGAACTAAATGCCAAAGACAACAACCGCCATTTTATCTGTGATTTATTTTTGTCAAGCCATTGCACAACGTCGGGCATAGGTATTATGCATTCAGCCTCATTTTTTTTTAACCAAATTGAAAAGCCTCGTGGCCTCGGTGCAACCAAAGTCAAAATAAAGCTAACTATCTAATTTTGAAATTGATTATGTACGGCATCACGAAGCTGAACATTAATTATTAGTTGCATGGACCTAAAAAAAAGGTCCATGATTAGTTGTTGGTTTTACCTATGTTACCGGACTGTTCTGTAGACCGGGTGATTTGAATGTAATGGAGACTACTACACCTTATGTCGGCGACATTTGCCGCACGGTTTTGTCGTCCCTTTATTCAATGATCACCGCAGAATGCGTAGCATGCTAGTGGTGCTAGCTATTACCAGCCAGCTCGTCCAAGCCTTAGGCGCGGGACACAAAGAAAAAGCCGTGCGAAAATGTATGAGAGTCGCAACCGCGCCCCGTCTCTTCTGTGTGTTTTACATCGGGATGCTTCTATACATTTTGTATGAAAGAGACGCCGAAGAGTCTTTTATACGTGGCCCGGCTCGCGGCTTAGCGATCAACTCCAGTCGTGGGCAGTGTGATTAAAGAACTTAATTAAGTACAAGGAAATAAAAACAAAAGCTACAACCTCAAGACTGCGAGCTGGCGATGGCGTTAGAAGGGGGTGAGGCAGCGTAGTGTGCGTCTGTAAAACCCTTTCTACACGATCCAACCTGACCGACACCGACGACAGAGGTAAACTTGGTCGAGTCAACAGTACCCAAACGTCTGGAACGCTGTCGGCCGACGACGGTCGGGTCCGACCGCAGACGCAGCCTATTAGGATGGATGCATTCCCGACCAAAGTTATCCAAAGGTCGTTTGACTCCGACATATTTGGTCGGCCGACCAACGTCTACACGGTAGATTTTCACACCATGATAAGTAGTTTAGAAGTTATGAGGGAACAGACAAACAAATATACCTACATACATACCGGTCAAAATCATATTAACCCTCCTTTTGGCTTTGGCGTAGTCCGGTAAAAAGTCCAAGTTGCAACGTTTTAATTTACGCCTCCTCTTCACAATCGGCCATGATGGCCGTGTTTGCCGAACAGAAAGAGACGGCGCTATACTAAGAATCGAGATAGAATTATTTGCATCTTGGTTTCTGGTATAGCGCCGTCTCCTTCTGTTCGGCAAACACGGCCATCATGGCCGATTGTGAAGAGGAGGCTTTAAATCTTTGTCATATCGTAGTCATACCACAAAACCAAATAAGCCAGACGCCATGAAAATATTAAAAAAAAAAACAAGTTGTCTCGTCGATGTTTGTTGCTATCTGTGGAAATGTTGCCGTGGTTTGCCGGTGCCTGTGGCCGGTGTGTTGGTGTGTTGTGTTGGAGGGAGAACTTTTGGAAGTTGTAGTAGTAAAAAACTATTTACTTTGCCACTTTCGTGATTTCATACTGCAAATTGATTCTTCTATCCTGTTGAGCCCGCGAACATTTGCCACTGGAGGACAATGTAAGCATAATTTAAACCCACATTTTGGAGCTAAATAGTAATGAAGAACACGATTATGAGTTATGACTCACACGGTCTAATAATAGTTTATCTTTATTTTTTGTGTATCAATAATTATGTACTATCAAATGTTGTTCGATACGGTCGCGATTTACTAATTTCCTGGGAAACCAATTTTAAGTTGGGTGGAGCGTTTTTTACATTTTCACTAAGTGCTCCCGAAATATTATTATTGTACCTATTTCGTTAGTAAAACACAGAAATAGCGGTAAAAATATGCAAATAGTTTAGCCCTTCATCAACATTTTTTTTTGCTACGACGATGTTTTAAAAAAAATGAGGTAGGATTAGCCTATGGTTTACATTAACTAAGGATTTTCAACGTTTTGGAAAAACTTAGATTAACACTTATCTCAGGTTTTATAGAATTTTCAAAAAAAGATAACTTTTAATTAAGGTAGGTAGGTACCTATTTTTGTAGAAAAATCTGAAAAAAGTCATTGGGTCTTGTATTTAAAAATCGACTTTGGTCATGTTTTTTCACCTATTTTGCCCCACTGCTAGACAAAGGTCTTTCCCCTTTAGTTTTTCTGGCCCAATGGCCAATCTCGCAAAAACATCCAAGTCGCCAGCAGCGTTTTGTAGGCAACCCTATCGGCAATGACGCCCGTCCCGTCATGTTTATTGCACAAATAAAATCTATGGAACAGGTGGATGGTATCTGCATGCATTTATCACGCATCGTACCATGGGCTTCTAAGCTGCATTTGCCAAATAATTTTTTTATTTGGTAACTCTAGTTGGACCTCGACCTTAAAAAATCTTAGAACTAAGGTTTGTGCTGCTCCAACGCTTCCTAATAGATGTAAGTACCTAATCCGATCTTTCGGTGGTCTGAGTACCTACCACACGTAGTACCTAATTACTATTTGGTAACCACCCAGACGTTTAGACGTGAGAGCAGTGGTGGCCCAGTGGCATCGGTCCCGACATAAGAGTTGTAGGTCGTGGGTTCAAACCCCGCCAGGCGCATTTTTTTGTAATTTAATTTCATCACACTGCTCTCAAAACGGTGAAGGAAAACATCATGAGGAAACTGGCATGTCCTAGAACCAAAAATTCGAATACATGTGACATCTACTTACCAACCCGCACTGGACCCGCGTGGTGTATTATGGCCCACTCCCTCTTACAGAGAGGAGGCCTGTGTCCCAGCAGTGGGAACATTAAAGGCTGATGATGATGATGAACCACCCAGACAACTGAAGTTCAGTTTCAACGAATCCCAAGGAAACACGGCCTCAAACCGTCCACACATCTCCCCTGACTACCACTGGCTCTTCAAGCAAGGTGCTTATCGCTTTCCCACACTCCCGTACACTTTTCCACGTTTGTCCAAAATTGGGCGAAGCCTCTGGCATCAGCTACCTGTTACTTATTCAATAAAATGATATGCATACGATTGATGTACATTTATTGGGTACTTGTCGGTCAATGACTGTGCGGGACACATTTTTTACATTACATTTACATAACACACACATTTAATAGTCTTGACTTGAGTACATCGCTTTCACATTTATTTATTCTTTAAAATTGTTATTTCATAACATTGTTAAACATTTTTGAAAAAGAGTAAGTATGGAGTTTCTTGCCCATTCTTCTCCATGCAACCTACCTTAGCGAATGGGTGTAGAATCAATCCCATCCCATCCCTTTCCTTAATTTTAATATTCGACGTTTAAAAGTGCCTCACTGATGGCCTATTTAAAATAAATGATTTGACTTTGACTTTGACACATTTCCTGCAATATAGGTACAGTACACCCCGCGAAATTTTCCCGGTATACTGTTCCGTTCACTGTCATGCAGTTGCTTACAGTGTGAGAGGAAACTGATGACTTGCTCTGAAGCTTGTATTGATTGATGCCTCGAGATATGGGATAAACATCTATCAAAGTGCATAGTGTTTGACCAGACGATGATATTGATTTTCCCGGCCTGTCTAGTCTCGCTGCCGAGGGTTTGAGGGGTCGGAACTCGGAGCCGTGCTTTGTTTTCGAATTAAGAGGCAGTCCGAAGAGGCCGCATAAACTTTGGTTGGTTTAGGTTTTGTAGATACTTGTATTTTCCTGCTACTGGGTAATTTGCCTTGCGATTTGTTTGTACAGTTTAAATAATACTTTCCAGATTGCCCTATTGGCAAACAGGAAAGTTTTTCAATAAATTCATCAGGAGCTGTACGTTTCATAATGTATTTACCCCACGGCATTACTAATTTAGTTGTAAACATTTCTGTATCCATTCAATTTTCCTTAGTGTATTATTTCTTCACCGTCACCAAAATCTTTCCTATGTCAATCTAAGGGGCCTTTTCCACGTGTCACGTATTACTGAACACCCTTTTAGAACGTATCTAAACACGGCATTGCGATGTGATGTGTGGCTAATCGGTCATCCGTGCAGATAAGTTGACGATAGTAGCCAATAATCAATTAGTAATTTCACAATTGTCGCGATTCTCTCGCACCTGAAGACGGCCACTAAATATTAGGGTATTTTGATTGTACCTACACACATCTGTTACTTGCTTTTCAGTTTTATTTTTAAAAATAATTTTCTTTTGTTTCAGAACCAACATAAATCAAGATGATATTACTAACGGGGAGTAACTTGGGCGAAAGACAGCGAGAATTGAATACGAAAGTGAAAGAAGCCGCTGCACAGCGTGTGAACTTCGATGAAATTAAAAACACGGATGAAGAGTCCGATGTTGACAGGTTATTTAAAATAGATCTTGCGTCTAAATACCGTAACATCGAGTATATCATCGAAATTCTTAAGTCTGGGGACAGCTTGTACACATCTCGAGCTCTAAAATGTGACTGGATATATGCTGATAGCTTCTCACATATTATTAATGTAGACTACCTACACAACAATGTGATTCCTTTTATGTCTTACAAAATGAGGAAGAAGCTACTGACTGCTATTTCCATTCATGTCAGAAATGAATCAAGGGCAGCAGATTTTTTTAAATACTGCATCGATGTCAAATTACAAGCCATTGCATTGAAATTCCTTAATTTTACTAATGAGACTTACAAGTTGGAGGTATTGAAGGACAAGTCCAGCCGTAATCTTTTGATGTCAACATATGGAAATGAATGTCCTAAGAATTTTATTGGACTGTCGTTTACACTAGCAGATGCTTATGTCCAGGTATTTCACGAATCGACCAGAATTAAATTGTTAAGGGAGCTTAGTTATTTATACATAGTTTCGGAAGTGAAATATTTAAATCTGTTAGAAAAATATGTTGAGATAGATCCATTTAACAATACATATTTGGGCTTACGTCTTTCAAAAAGTATTATGAAAAAGCATAAGGATCGAGTTCTCAAAATGCCATCACTATATGTAAGAATACTAAGCAAAGCTGTTGTAACCAGGAATAGTACAGCAGAAGATGCAAAAATTTACGCAACCGCTTTATTACCTGATGATGTTGAATACTTCTGGAATCAAAACTTTTGCAGCAAATTTAAGTTCATCCTTGATAAAATCACTGTTGGGAAATTTCAATTCCTTAAACAGATATTCACAGCCAAGTATCCGAACGAAGAGTTTGAAACGTGTATCAATTTCTATCATCAGTGTTACGAAATAATGACAACTGAAGAAAAAGAGATTTGGGCTTTACAGCAAATAGCCAGTGGGAATGAAATCCTAGGCGTAGGCAACGACTATCTATGGTACAAGTTTGTTAGCTTTGATAAAGCTTTGGAAGAGATAAAAAAGCTAGTATTGGTCACTACAGACGGCACTACACGGGCAGATATGTTGCTCATATTGATTGATTCAGCGAAAACCCAACGTGATGTAGAAAAACTGTTGAAACATTATTATGAAAAACATGTTAATGAACTAAAACATATAAAAGAGAATTTCCTTGACCGGGTAATGCAGAACTTTAATGTTTTCCAATTTGATGAAGAATGCTGGACGGCTTTCAATAAAATGTTTCACAACTTGTCAGTTTATAATTTAACTGACTATAACAGTAAGAGTGAATACAGAATAGTTGCTCTTGTATACCATATCGTTAACAAAAAAGAAGTTCCGGAAGCCATTACAAATCAAATAAAGTCGAATATACAATTTTATATACTAAAAACGAACACGGATAAATTGACAGAAGAGCAACGAGAAATGGTATTTGAGTATATGTTTAAATTTTACATGGACGAAATCAAGAAATTCGAATTTGTACCTTACGAGGATGACGTAAAATATAATCTTAGAAAATATATACATTTTACTTTAGATTTATTGGCTCAGTACGATAAAACCAAAGAAGATGTCCCGGAACTAGTCTTCAAATTTATGAAATTGGACTGGGATGAATTTGAGTTCCATAGGCTGATTCGTGAGAAAAAGAAAGAAATAACGAATGATGATCTGTTCCGTGACTTGAAGAAAGACGCCAAACTTTTAGTAGAACACCTTCCGGTCGTCAAAACCAATATCGATAGCAGTTATAAATACAATATTACTGCAGTGCTAAAGAAGTTGAAAACATATTTCTCAAACGACATTGCGAAGGAGTATCTAAAATTGTATGATTCTTTATTGGCTAATGATCAGTTATGGCATAGAGTTACTCAAGCCGCAGCTCATGGTATTTTCCAACTAGGAGATGAGAAATTTAAAGTAGATTTTATGACGAAGTATGCACCAAAAGAAGCGAAAATTAAACATGGTGAAATCGATGAAAAGCTGTTACGGATTCAACAAGCCATATGTGCTCACGCAGGCTACTCGCGTCCTCCAGTGCCGCTCAAGTCAATCCTCTTGTACACAAGAGGAGACTACGTACAATATTGTTTACCCATGTTCAATTCGTTCTTGGCTAACCTGCCACTACCACGTTGCATAGAATTCGTCGAAGCAATATTAAATGCTCCGGTATCACTTCAGAAGCATGGTATTCGTCTTGCTTTTGAATGTTTTGATGTAGAAAGCTTAAATACACTTGTATTGCAAGCCTGGAAAAAGACCAAAAATGTTTCGCTGAGGCGGGTCATATTTAAAGCAATCTTCAACAAAATGTATCAAGAGACGAGTGGACGAGATTTATTGTTTGAAACATTGAAACAGTTAACTTTAACCCTGAAACCAGATGATGATGAAGAAGTATTCAGTATTCTAATGTCGAATCCACTTCCCAGCCATCAACCCAATCCTTTGTTGCCACAATGTATTGAACTGGCTTGGCAGGTAGTAAGCCAATTTCCGCCAAAACCAACCAACCTTGCACGTATGAATGGAATTATATCGACTATGTGTAACAAAATTGATATTCTCCGCCAAGAATTTGTCCACGATATTGTAGAATCGTTTATTGCAACGGTTAATGATCTAGAAGTAGAATTTGGAATGAAACTCAGGGATGAAGAAACTAGTTTGATTGCTGCCAAATGGAATCTGACAGCAACTTACATTAGCAATGTGAAGTCCAATGATGATCTTGATAAAATATTAGAAATAACGAAGCTTATATTGGCAACATGTTTAAAGGATACCGGAAACCGTGCAAGAAAGAGGATGTTACGAAAAAAATGTTTTAACTTTATAGATGAGCTTGAGGATAAAAGTTACTATCAAGACTTTCACCGTTATGAAAATGTAAATAAAATAATGCAACTAGTGCTGGAAACGCTAGTACAAACATTTCCCATTGAACAGATATATCTTTTAGTTTGGGAAATACGACTGGGAATTGTGACTCGGAAAGTGATAGCAGAAAGTAAAATGAAATATGGAGATCAAGGTGAAATCGAGAAAAGAGAAACGATTAAAGAGATTGCAAACAACTTTGCTAATGAGCTCGGTATCTTTATAAAGGAATTCATTGAAAAGGAAATGTTTTTCGGTACATTCTCTACAGATATTCAAAACAAAGTTGAAAGCAAGACGCAAATAATAAAGAATGAAATGAATGCAACGGTTAAGAACCATGATATGATGGCTTACGTTTGTTTGGGATTGATGTCATTCGAATATACTGAGATATACATACTCATATTGAATCTTCTGCCATCTGTTTTCCCCCGTGATTATGAGGAAGAATTTATTGCTGTCATAAAGAAGATAGGCAAAATGGAGAATAAAGAAATCCTCTGTAATTTGTACAGGAAGTTTCCCGACTTTGATGGCATCGGGTACATATGATCGATGTGATAATCTAGCTAGTGTATGTTGAGAGTATGTATGCGGCAGTTAGTTTCGGAAAAAATCGGTTAATATAACGTTGTCTTTTTCACTTACATTAAGTTGATGACAGACTCTATCGCCCGCGTACTGTGTATTATTAATCAGTAAGATAATTTGTCTGTTTAATGGCATTAAATAATTTCTTATTTCATGGAAGTTTTTTATTTATTTATTATCCCTGAGCATTAAAAATCCAAAAAAAAAAAATTAAACATTTGCCTGAATGTTTAAAAATAGCCTTTCTATTAAAAAAAAATCTGTTTCGACGTTACCCCACTAGTATTAACTATCCATGTTTTGTGAATGCGTTCATAAACAAATAAATTGACAAGCACATACTATTGATTATTTCGCGCGGAATTTTGAACCGTGACACCTAGCGGAACAGACAATCTTAACAGTGCTTTCCAACGCTTTACGCCTTGTCTAGAAGGCCGCATTTCATAAAAAGGGTTATTTGATAAAAAGGGTTTTAACATAAAAATATACAAATACCATTTTAATTCTGCGAATTTAATCTGTAATCTACACAAAAATGCAACATTTATCAATATCCCGTATAAAAAATAAGTACAACAACAAATTTAATATCTACGACACATTACTATTTAGAATGAAGCCTCTTTACTATTTCATTAATCAACACCGTGTAACATTATTATTGTGTTGAAAGATTAACATCTATCATATTAGATTAGCCCAAAAAAAAAATTTCCTTCTTTTCAACTGAAATCGCATGTTTCTTATCGTTGTGCTGAGTAATGCTCAAAGTTGCTTGATCAATAGTTTAACTTATTGTTGAATCCCATACATTTATCAACAATGTGTAGGTTTTTGACTAATTTATGTAGTTTGGGAGACATAATATGTCAAGTAATCTATGTCTCTCAGACGACGTTAACCGTGCAACATTTGATGCCAACTACAGATTGAATAAAAAGATTTCAGTTAATATTTATGTTTGCTTGATTTAAAGGGTGAATTTTCCAAATGGGCGTTGATGGCTGAATCCGAAACTATGAGGAATAGGGAATAATACTGAAAGGGGTCTCGAGGACGGTTTAGATAAAATGTAAAACAGTATTACTGAATTTTTGAAAAATTATTAAAACAAATTCTGTATTTATTAAACAATCCGTGTTGGTACCTAATGGATTAAATTCTAGAAAGTTATAACATACGACAACCGAAATACGCCCATTTAAAAAATCCACCCTCTATAGTTGAGTAGCAATTTTGTCAACCATGTAGGTAGATATTAATCTTTCACACAATAACAAATACTTGTTTTTGTACCGCAATTATAAAATGGAAGAGTACTAATGAAGAATTTAATAGTCCGAATAAAATAGATGGAAAATTTGGGAAAATTTTAGTGAATAAGTAAAGATGTTTTGGTCGTAGTATGTGGCACTGTTGATAAAGATGGATAAATGCAACGAAGAACAGGTGACCTACCATGAACTCTATAAGCGTGAGTCTTTACGCTGTGGGAAAGAGATGGCACTAGACGACTTGAATAGCTCTGTCTCTTTCCCACAGCCTAAACTGGTTCGCGTTAAGAGCTCGTGGTAAGGCCTCAGTGCCGTTTTAAATATAATTAACATTGGATGGAGCCAGGCTTAGAGTAAAGTGATGAAGAAGAATAAGGTGTTAAAAATAGCAAAAAATACAGCAGTACAAAAAATGCATTGTAATTTTTTTTTCAAACTGTAATCTCAGATCAAAGAAATAGGCAGATAGAACGCTCAGAACACGCGAGTGTCTCCACCAAAGTTAATACAAAATCAAATAGAATTACATTCCATAATGTTTTCTTTGTTTTTGAGAACAACTTTTACGATGGTTAAAGACACGAGACGGCATATTTTGGCAAAAAACAACACGACGGTACGACGCGTAGCTTGGTACTGTCGCCACTTTGTATTCGATTTTGATTTTGTATTAACTTTGGTGGACCCACTCGCGTGTTCTGAGCGCTCTATCTGCCTATTTCTTTGATCTGAGCTGTAATTATTGTTTTAATTTAGTTTCTGCTGTATTCAATACTATAACTTAGGGCAAGAAAATCTAAGAAAATACCTTAAGAGATGAATGAAAGCGATTTAAAAGCCATCACTGGACGTCAATTTTTGATTTCTCGTAGTTACGCTTGCAAAACAATTTAATAGTTTTTATCTGCAGTCTTGACGTAAATGTATCGTCTGCCAACAGAAACGAAAAGTCAACACTCTTTAATCGATTTTGAACGTTATGCCCTAGAATATAAAGCCTCCTCTTCACAATCGGCCATGATGGCCGTGTTTGCCGAACAGAAGGAGACGGCGCTATACTAAGAATCGAGATAGAATTATTTGCATCTTGCTTTCTGGTATAGCGCCGTCTCATCGTCGTCTAAAGTTAAAACTACGGCACGAAAAAATGAAAATGACGGCATTTTTATTCATTATCGATTAAAGACTTGATTATAGTGCAATTTGGAACTCTATTTGCATAATTACTTAAGGCTGAAATTAACTTGTGAACGTTTTATGTTGAAACAGATTTTAATATCTTTGGCTGACGATACACTGGCGTCAATACTCAATAACAATTACAACGCTAAATATATCCATACACTAAGCTAACGATATACAAAACTCTTATTTATAAAAAGCTCAACTAAAACTATTAGTCTATGATAAAATACGATAAAAATAATTACTCTCTTTCAATTACAGTTTCGCGTTGTACGTATATTAAAGAATTGTTGTTAACAGAGTATGCAGAAATGGAGTGAATCAGGAGTGGAATGGAGTGTCAACGGTCAAAAAAAGATATATGCTGCGTTAATCCTTCCTATTTTTGAATTTATTAGCACCTACGTCGCCATAGCTTTATCTCTCCAATTAGCCTATTTATGTATTACTGAAACGTACTACTGAAATACTTGCTGAAATACTCCTACCTACCTACCTACTGTTTTGTTCTACGCGTCTCTAAGTATTGTACTGGTTTAGGGTTGCCATCTCTAAAATTTCGAAACTTGGGCAAGACGCCTGAAAACCCCAGATTTTAGAACCCGGACATGTCAACAGGTTTTTTTAAACATAGTCGGCGTAATGAGTTATTCAATTAAAAATGTCATAAATTACCTTTTTATTTATTTCCTTTTTATAACTTTTTAAACCCGAACTACAAATGAAACCCCTTCCGGAAGCTAGGACAAATCCAGGGAAACCCGGACGGCTATCCTATACTGGTTCCACCATAAATTCAAAACGTTTGTGACCACTCCACATTAATTTACCGCAGTGACACCGATTTAACTGCATTTAGTTAAAATAATATTATCTATGATAGTATTAATTGAGATAAATTTTATACGCCTGAGCACTCCATTTCTATTTACTCTGTTTGATACATTTCACAACAATAGCACAAAAATTGAAGACTAGATAAGACGACAACCTAGAATAATACTTACTTCGTTTACAATTTTATTACAATAGCTTCACTTGAATACAGAATCTTTGATTTACATTTCTTTTTCTCGATTTTCTAGAAAGAAAAGAAAAAATAATTGTCCATTTTTTTCAAAACTTTAACCGTCTTACTGTATGAAAGATAAACATCTGTTGAACACTTACACTAACGTCAAGACGGTATTTCACGTTGATATAAGGGTCGTTATGCAGTTACACTTTCTTTAGACAAGCGTTTAACATATTCCGCCTTACTACAAAAAGATAAAAACCCGTTGAACGCTTGTCTAAAAAAAGTGTAACTCCAAAACGACCCTTACATCAAGGAGAAATGTCGTTTTGACGTTGTCAATATTTTTTGACAAGTGTTCAACGGCTGTTTAATTTTTTTGTGGTAACTCGTTAAATGTTTGATTACATAATTAGAATTCCAATTTATTGAAGCTACTAGTTATTACCGAAGATTCTAAATTCAAGTTTGTAAGGAGAATAGTTACAATGATAATTGACTGCGCTATGTTGAGCTGTAGGTAACGAAAGTAAATACGAATGGATGGTAGCTGCCTTCGGCTATAGTGTCTCATTATATCGACCGATATCTAGGAACTAGTTTATTTAACAATATATTGTTGTTCAAAGATTAGAATTAAAAGACACGCTGTTGAAGCATTCCTACTATACAGATCTTTAGGAATAGTATTTGCAAATGAAATGGATAGAAAGAAGAATCATTTAAGAACAAAACACAATCGCAAGATTCTTTATCGGCACAGAACGCGTAGCATGACACCGTAGAAATGGGTTTTGTCGACAAAAGACTAGATAAAAAGACAGAGACGATTTGTATAATAACCCTTAAAACGTCTTGGTCAACTGGCGTTTAAAACGTCACTTTTAAACGTATATGTATTGGATTAAACATATCCAACGGTATGTCTTTTAATTCTAAACCAAATTTTATTACTCATATTCGTATATTGACATGTCATAAAGTATTACAAATCAAAATGGAAGACCTGATATATTAAAACTAGCACTTTGCCCGCGACTTCGTCTGCGCGTGTTTCTAACTTCAAACTCAGTGAATTTAATCCCCGCTCACCCCACCGTATAGGATACTTTTGGAAAATCAATTGGACAATCAATCGCAGTAGACAAAAATATGCCCAGTTTTGAGTTTATCGAAGCAAGCAGTAAAATCCTTTCCTTAAAACATAATCATCCCTTTTCACCAATTTAGGGAGCGATTTAGAAAAACCCAAAAATGGAGGGTAGTTATATAGTAAAACTATTCATGACCATCGTTTTTATTGACTTATACTCATATTCGTACCAAGTTTCGAGTTTATAAACCCAAGGAATAAGGTTTTTCATAGAAACGTTTTCACCCCTTTTCACCCCCTTAGAGGTAGATTTTCGCAAAATCCTTTCTTAATGCTCACCTACATAATAAATTGCAACTACCATCAAAATTTCAGAGTTCTACGTTTAGTGGTTTAATATCCTCCCTTTAAAACTTGAATACCCCTTTTCACCAACTTTGGGGGTGATTTTCGAAAAATCCAAAAACACGTGTTTGATTAATTCTTATGTAGTATATAAATACTGATTTTCAAATTGATCCGCTCACGCGTTATGATTTTCCCATACAAACTTTAACAACCCCTAGAATACCAATGGAGGGTAGTTTTAAAAAAATAGTGTTGCTAATCTTATTTATCTACTAATGTTCTTATTCGTGGTAAGTTTCAAGTTTATAAACCCAAGGAATAAGATGTTTCATACAAAAGTTTTCACCCCTTTTCACCCCCTTAGAGGAGGATTTTCGCAAAATCCCGTCTTATTGCCAATCTACATGGTAGACTGCAAATGCTGTCCAAAATTCAAGTTTCTGTGTTAAGCGGTTTTGGCTGTAGTCGTGTCAAAAGAAAAACCCCTGTTCTTTTATATATATAGATGTCGTCAGATGTTACGGTTAGCGAATTCATTCGATGTTTTATGGTTCTTACCATGAGTAGGAACAGCGTTCACCAATTTGTACCACATGAATATGGGCGTTAGGATCAAGTTGCATTGCAGCGGAAGAGACAACTGTTTTATCTTGACCAAAGCAATCATTACAACAGTCCCTTATATTTTATTGGGGTACGCGTGATTGTAAGGGTCAATTTACATCGAGACGGAACGCTGCGCGCACATATCAATAGAGCGACTCAAAATCTAACTATATTTACTAACACTTTGCCCGCGATTTCGTCCGCATGTATTAAAACATAGCCTATGTTATGTACGAGTATCTTTATAATGGTAAAAGAATTTTTAAATTCGGTCCAGTTGTTTTTGAGTTTATCCATTAGAAACAAAGTACCTATTCCTCTTTATGATATTAGTGTAGACAAGAAATATACATATTCCCAGTAGCGTCGCTTCACATCGAGTCTCGGTGTAAGCTGACCCTAACGACGAGACTAGTGTTCGATCGACTGTTTTGTTAAATCTCAGTATAAGTACCTAAATGACGCAACGGTCTAGTTTAAAACAAATATATTTAATAACTTCTCCGCAGCAAAGTAAGTCGATCCAACAACTTCAAATAAAACTTACAAAAAGTTACTTTGAACCATCGCAAACGGCGATAAGGTCGAGTATTACCTATTTTCTCTCTATACACTGAATGACATGTCAGTATACGCAACATATACTACGTACGATAAATAGTGAAGGTAGATCTAGCAGTGTTTAAAAAGGGTACTAGAGTGGTACACATTTATTACTCGCTAACACTATTTACAGATTGACTGGGATGTCAAATGGGCACGAAAACTGTCAAATTAGTTCCGCTTAGATGGCGCTGAGTGTTGTTCAGTATTTAAAAAAAATATTTCATGGAATTCTTTACAAGAAAACTGTCGTAATATCCGCGCTAAGATTAAAGTCCTTTCGACGCGCGCGACGCGGCGCTAGTGTCTTTATCATTACATCAAATGGGGAAGGCAAGTCAAAGCTAATGTAGATGGCGCCACCATAGCTTAGTCCTAATCCGACCAATGACGTAGTACTATTTTGAAGTACCTTTAATATTTGAAACTGATTTGAACCAATGACGATGCTTGGAATAAGCTATACTAGCGCCATTAGTTCCCCAGTTGCCGTTACCATTGCATAAAAAAAATGATTTCTAAGATTTTTCGCAGGACTTTCGATAGTCATGGCACGGACTCCAACAATAGCGTCTTGTCGTAGATTGGTTGTTTTTCTTTATAAATAGATTTTTTTATATTATTTTTAGATTCAAAATATTGAGTGAACACTTCCAGAGTATTAAAAAAATCTATGACAAGTGGTAAATACTCGGGGAGAAGCAACTCCGCCGACTTTTAACCAACTTTGAACCAAAAACAAAGAACCTTTAGGTAAAAAGTTGTTTGTCAGCAAAAAGATTTTTATTTTAAGGCCATCATAATTCCACCCCAGTCACATATTAAGCAAAATAATTAAAAAAACACACATACATAAGTACAGAGAGCAACTCGAAATTATTGTCAGACAATTGCTTTAATGAGAC
This sequence comes from Agrotis segetum, assembly GCA_036375495.1. Taxonomy (NCBI): domain Eukaryota; kingdom Metazoa; phylum Arthropoda; class Insecta; order Lepidoptera; family Noctuidae; genus Agrotis; species Agrotis segetum. Next base: position 4,663,833 of record JAQSVV010000031.1, read on the forward strand.
AAGCTTAGAAAACTATATTGCGGTACGACGAACCTTAGAACGAAAACATTAAGCGCCGAACGCATGGGCGGCTTTTGTTGGAAGACCAATACATTTTTTTTTTGTTTTAAACCGTTTTTGCCTACAGTCCTCTATTTGTGTTTTTCGAATATTATTTTGAAACATTTAATTGCAGTTAATTCACTCCATTAGGGTGCTCCCACATCTATCGACGCGGAATCGGCTTTTTCCGTCGCCCTTTCTCTTTCTGTCGCTTAGAACTGCCATTTGCTAGACCGAGACCGAGATTAACCGAGACAATGCGATAGTACGCGGCCGCCTCGTGGATTCCGCCGCGTGCTATCGCATTATGCTTTCTGTCTCGGTCTAGCAAATGGCAGTTCTAAGCGACAGAAAGAGAAAGGGCGACGGAAAAAGCCGATTCCGCGTCGTTAGATGTGGGAGCACCCTTAGTAAATACGTGCGACTTAAATCGGCAATCGACTCGATATCGCACGAATCGCATCGCGCCATGTCAAACTCTGACACTTGTAAATGATGGACCTGACAATGTATGGAGAATAATATATAAACGATTTGACAGGTGTGACGTCATTAGAAGTCTTCGTAATTGGATCGCACTATACAGATGTGCACAGATGGCGGTCATTGCACGAAATTCTTCCTGCTTTTCGACCGTATTTTATTACAAAGAAATTTAACATGAGTGTTGATTACCCAGAAGAAGGAGAGTATAGTTGCTATTTTACTTAACTTTGACTATAAAGTCCCGCCTGAAATATTCAATCTCAATACAGCTTGGCCAGAACGGATTGAAACGGAACTAATCTTTTTGTTTTTGACAACGTTTTAAAATCTTTGATATTTGATGTAAACAAAGACCGCAGGTTTGTTAGATTTATTATTGTGTCATAAAACTAAAGTAATAAGTGAAAAAAAAAATCATTCAAAGTGCTGGTAGCACGAAGACAGTGGCGACTTCCAGTTTTCTACAGTTTTTTGCCAAGCTGTACAAATCCTGACCCATTTTGTTTGAGGGCTACCTCCAATTGGACGTCTATTAGAATCAGATATACAAATTCGGTCATAATTAATTTATGAGACACAAGAATCAGGAGATTGCGGCCAAGATAGTTTATCAATTTTCATTTTAAAAACTTGACCCTCGTCTAGGTGACACAGTTGTTAACTTCAAAATGTATTTCAAGGTTTTCTAACAAAACTCACCAGTGCGTAACTAGGCTATAACATCGAAAAATCTCTTCGAAACACGTAAAAATACATCAAAAAGCCTTCTCCACACGAGATGTGCCTGATATCATTCTCTTACAGTATCACAAATCTTCAACTTTACTCCCCTTATATAAATACGACGTTACTTCCAGTACTGTGTTTTAGGAAAATGTTACTTATATTGCACTAGCGTAAGGTCCACAATTGATATTACGTCATGATTTATTTTTCATTCCGTACGTGTTATGTTTTTCTCTATAAGACTTTAGGACTGTAATAAATTATATGCTTTAATATTTAGGTCATAAAATCGAAAATCCACTAAAGACAATCTGTCTCAACGACGAGGACAGAAACAATTTGCCTTCAACGGATTTTCAACTTTAGTCTCTAGGGTTGAAAATTCACTCAAGACAAAACTATCGCTGTTTCGACTCTGAGTCTATGGAGAATAAATCTACAGTACTGGAAACAACATCCAAACACCGTTGCAAAAACACGCTTACAAAATTTGTACTTCATAAAATAATTGTAAAAACATTGTTAAACGTAACACAATTAACATCAAATCGTTCACTACACTATGTCAACGAATTGAAAAGGAATTTAAAAGAATATTTTCTACGTTATTATATACGTACATTGTATGTCTATTCTATGGTCTATAACAGGCGATCACTAGTCTACCTATAGTTGTACTCCGTTTTGTTTGGTGTTCACTTTGTTGAATATATGCATTACCATTTAAATATTAAAAGTTGGAAACAGAACACCTACTGAAATTTCGTCATTTACATTTGAATCTCTTGTAGCAGGATAGTCATACGTCATCAGTTTTTTGACGTGATAACGTCTTATAATTCGATGGCCGGCAGCACGCACGAAAAAAGATGACGTCATGCGGCGTTACCTCGCTCTGTAGCGTTCCATAGCAACGGCGTGTCAAATTGTTTGTTTACGGCAGCGTAAGTGCAGTTTTTTCTTATGACGTTGTCACGTTCAACTATGTCAGTAAACCAACTTTACAGACAACCGATTTTTTTAACCTCTATTGTCTTATTTTAGGCAAAGGTTTTCAAAACTTTCCATTGCTTTCTGTAGGGTACATAGAAAAATCCAAAAATCCCGGCTTATTGTTTTTAGCCTTTGCCAGAATTTTGCCGATATGTTTCATGAAACTTACATTACACAGGGTTTCATTTGCTAAACATGACTGACGTGATTGGTTGTTTATTTTTGCAGGTGACTAACTGTGACGTTACTTGTAAAAAATACACACTTTACTGTAAAAAAAAAATAGATCGATCGATCGGTCACAATCGTGGAATTTCGCTAGCTTGACCTTTCCATTCAGTCGTTGTAACTTTATTTAATTTTTACATGATTGTTTTTACTGAACCTCCTTTCTCCATGTTTTTTTTTTTTAATAGTTTAACATTTACGCACTGCGATAAAAGAAAGGAATATAAAATAACAGTTTTGTACATCACAAAATGCGCATATATTCAACAAGGTGACCACCGCTAGTACCAGGGTAGCATGTATAAAAGGAGCTAGTACCATTCTACGTGGAGCGCGGCATCACGTCCTCCACTTGTATGAGCTGCTCGATCGGGATCAGAGACAACTCGCCGCCTAGCATCGGCGCTGGTAGGCCCTGGAAATTGACAAAATTACGGTTTAAAGGTTCTTAGGTCTATGAAAATGTCTTGGTGTAAAGAGGTGGCTATACGCAAGACGTTTAGCGCCAACGACGATATAATACTAGACTCCGCATGCACGATCTAAGGAACAAAAATTATTCTGCCAACTCGCTGAGGTACTACGTCAGCGAGGGGGGCGGGGTACTGCGTTTTGCTTGGCTAACTCAAGGTCTGTTCTGTCTCAACGTATGTTTACGGCTCACAGGATTGGTCGAAATGAGACGAATATAAGACTTTTTTGCCTAATGTGTCGGCAGACATCGGTCGCCCGCTATTAGGAGTCTAGTATTATATCGTCGTTGTTTATTCGTTTTCACACTGGAATTACTTAAACGTCATGGTAGGCCACCTCTTGCGGGAGGAGGTTTTCCTTTCCCTTAAGTTTGTTAGGATTATTACTTCGCAGACAGAGGTTTTTTTCATACTGATGGTTCCGATCAATTTCTTATTTTGTATGAAAAACCATTGTTTTTTTTGAGTATTCTCAAAAGTTTTATAGCAAACATTGTTCAGTAACATGGGCTGAGTTACCCCAAGAGAGGTTTTGCGCATTTAACTTTACACGTTGTATAAGTAGTTTTAGGTCTTAAGGGCGCATAATCAGAAAATTGGCAACGTCGCTAATAGCTGTCAAATATTTACAAGTTTTAATTAATTTAGCAATGTTACTGATTGGAAATAAGAAATATGGCTCTGCTGTGCACTACACAACTGATAAAGGAATGCAATTAAAACGCTGAATTTGATTTTGTAACCGTTTCAGGTGTATAAAGGCATTTGGAATGTTTCCAAATGCTTTTTTTACGTCTAAAACTATATATTCGGTGTAACGATATTAATTATTGCATTCCTTGATTAATTTTTTAGTGCACTACAGAGCCATATTTCTTATTTTCATACAATAAATTTGTAAAATTAATTGAAACTTGTAAATATTTGACAATCATTTGCGACGTTGCCAACTTTCAGAATAAACGCTCTTAATTTCTTAACAATTTTCAAGAATTCTTTTATTAGTCTTGAGCGCAAGGCCCTTTCAGGTGCGAAGCCTCGCCTAGCTCCGCCCCTGATGTCCCCCCTGACCTGTGCCTTGTCCGGCGTGTGCGGCGTGTGTTGCTTGTCAGCGTGCGCGGCCGCCTCCCGCGCTCGCCGCAGTCCCAGTGAGAACACCGCCACAGAGCGCACGCGCTTCACCAGCGCAGCCTTGGCGCGGGAACGACCTGCTAACACAAACAATCTTCGATCAATAAGAGTTCTAGATAAGTGTTTTTCAACCTTTTTCATGGCTCGGTTTCTATAGAAACTACATCTATGTACAAACACCCAGTCCCGGAAAAATGGTAGACCATTCAAATATTTGTTCCATGCGGGAATGAAAGCCGTGACATAATATGTCACTGCGCTAACCATAAGGCCGCTGCCTCGAATCTTGCGGGCAGCGGCGTGGCGGCGGTGGCGGCGCGGGAGCGGCGCGTTCGTCACAGACCCGTTCTCGAAACTAGCAGGCAGATCGCGCGTCACTATAGCCGCGTAGTGTTGTGTTCATGATTTTGTCGTCGGGATATTTGTTTCTATTCGCGAACGAAATGTCTGAACAATGTCGGCAACATCTTTTTTATTCAAATTTATTCCTGACGCTCGATTTATTGTGGTCAAAACACTAGAGCGCAGGCGCGCGGACGATGACTGTTTGTCGAGTACACCGCTCGCTACCCGCTCCCGCGCCGCTGTTTTCGAGAGTCGGTCCATTTGATTATACGCATAACATCCTGCCGCAACCGCGCCGCCGCCGCCGCCCCGCTGCCCGCAAGATTCGAGGCAGCGGCCTTACGTGTTGGTGAAGTGTCCGTATTATATCTTAACATGTATTATTCTCCAGTCTGTACTTACTTCTCGCGCCCGGCATTGGTTGCGGCCATGCTGCGGGGCGAGACGGAGTGGGAAGCGGTCAGCTCCTTCTGCGAGGCAGTAATGCTCGTAAAGGAGGAGGCAGGCCGCGAGCGAGAGAGGACAGCGTCCTCCCTCCGCCCCAGCCGCAGTGGTAGGCGCCCACGGCGACAGACGTCGCTCGATGATCTCCGGCCACCGTAGGCGCGGGCATGCGAGCAGCGAGTAAAGGGCAACTCGCTGCCCGACCAAGGACCATGCCCGGGTCGACGGCGCGTTGTGTCCCACGCGCGCCTCAAAGAGCGTCAGCATAATGACGGGGCCCTCCTCTCAGAGGGCCAAAGCCTGCCGGGGTCGCGGGATTATTCCCTTACCGTAACCCCGGAACTTAACAGGCTATGAAGGACACCGTGGATTTTAGTCAGTAGAAGTCTGACAGTCCCTCCCGCCCTGCCCGGGGTTGGAGGACTCATTTGATGATTTTACCACGCTAAAAAAAAAAAAAAGTCTGTACTTACTGCCTTTATCCTTAGGCTTATCATCTTCGCTAGAGGTGGCGCTGGCGTCGATAGAGGGCGCGGCCGATGGCACCGCGTTCAAGTCCGGTTCAGACCCGCCCGCGCTCACGCTGCCTGACAACTCCTAGAGAAAAAAGAGAGAGAAAAGTTACGTTGTAGCTGTATACCCAAAATGCGTATATACCTTAGGGGGAATGGAAAACATTCACCTCCTTGTGCGAAGTAGTAATGGAACAGTGTATAAGACGGAGCCGCCAGGTACAATCGACAAAGTTGAATCATGACCCGCTATGAGCTTATTTTCCTACAGACATTCAAATACAATTAGCTCCACATTCGCGTAAACAAATATATCCATAGTAACGACTTTGATTTTGCCAATTTGACGGATTCAAACGATTTATTGTCAAAATGGGTCATGATTCAACTTTGTCGACTGTACAATGGGGACATACACTATTTAGAGAGGGCGGCAATGGGGAAGGCAAGTCAAAGCTAATTGTAGATGGCGTCACCGTAGCTTAGTCCTAATCCGACCAATGACGTAATACTATTTTGAAGTACGAGTACCTTTAAGATTTGAACTGATTTGAACCAATGACGATGCTTGGAACAAGCTATACTAGCTATATTAGTTCCCCAGTTGCCATCCCCATTGTTAATGGCCGCTTGCAAATGACGTCCTGTTGGTGCTTGCGCTACTACGTTAGTGTTGTGTTAAGTATGCCTTAAGTGTGTGATTTCCCATCATACCTCGCGTCCCCGTCTTATACACAGTTTCCTTAATGCTAGCTAAGGAAGAGGCAGTAAACATCACGTAGACGACATGGTGTGGCGATTTTTGACCATCGTAAACACGGGTTTGCAGACGTCGAGTAATGGGTAGCTCGCCGTTCGACTGAGAACCAGACGCCCGAATCAAAGAATGAAGAGAGTCAGCAGACTGACGGCGCCCACAGGCCCACACAAGGCCCAAACGAAGTCGCAGGGACGTCTTACAAGGACGCCGTTGCCCTATGAAAAGGAAACTATACAATCGGGGAGGATTTTTTGTCAGTAAGAGTCTGACAGTTTCTTCCGCTCTCCTCAAGCGTTAGGACTCGTAAGTCGTAGGTAGGCCACCTTGGCGGATATTACGTCTTAAAACCAGGCTTGTTTCAGTGAGTGAACGAGATGGTGCTAGACGACTTGTATAGCTCTGTCACTTCCCTCGTCGGAACTGGTCTGTGGGGGGGCCCCATCTTTCATATTTTCCACTATATTAATGTAATTTAGGAAAAAAGAAAATTTTATCAGCTGATCAGACTAAGGTCAGGAGTAAACCCAACATCATTAAAAAAAATCGTACCTGCAAGGTAGGGTTGACGAGCGGCCTGTGTTGCGTGGGATGTGGGATGCAATGCGCGGATCTGTGGAGTGGCTCGTCTCTTAGTCCTCGCACTCCTAGCAGGGACAGCGGAGCGCCGGGCACTCCCTCCTGTGAACAACGATTAAAAGAGTTAAAAAAAGATACGGTAAATATAGCTCAGATATCCTACTTATATTAAAAATGCGGAAGTTTGTGAGGATGTATGTATGTGTCTGTAGGTATGTATGTTACTCTTTCACGCTAAAACCACTTAACAGATTTGGCTAAAATTTGGTACACAGATAGTTTATAACCTGGATTAACACACATTTTTATCCCGATTTTATGTTCCCGTGAGATAATTTTCGAGTTGTAGCGGGTGAAGCCGCTGGCAACATCTAGTATATACATAACCATATTATAGAAGCTTCGCAACCCCCCCCAGGGGGTTGCGACCCACAGCCCCCACAAGTTGAAAACATTAGTCTATAGTATATTCCAGGATAAACCATAAAAGGACTCTACCTTACGTCGTATAGGCTTCGTCGGACTGACATCTTGTAAGGTCTGCAATGAGCCAGTCACCGTCACTGGCGGGTCCGACGTTGTTATGGACGCCGCCTTAGGCCTGCAATGTTACGTCACACAATATCATAGTTATTAAGTTATTTTAAAAGAGAAAAGGTTCGATCAAAACAGTACGGGTAATCAGATAAACATTTATACCGGACGATGTGAAAGGAACGAGGTTTTTGATCAGTTGTTCAACTAATTATTGTTAGAAACCCGTATATTTTTTTAACAAATGACTTTTATTTTATCGTGGTAAAATCGTCAAATAGTCTTCGCACCCAGAGCGGGACCGTAGGGACTGGTCATCATCTGCCTAGCCTTTTCCCAACTATATTGGGGTCGGCTTCCAGTTAAATCAGATTCAGCTGGATATCAGTATTTTACATGGAGCGACTGCCTGTCGGACCTCCACAACCCAGTAACTGGGTAATACGATACCCCATGGTAAGACTGGTTGTCAGACTTCAGAGCTTCTGACTAACCGTAACGACTGTCAAAGATCTACAAATGACAGCCGGGACCAACGGCTTTACGTGTTTTCCGAGGCACGGAGGAAACTCGCCGTAAAGACTGGTACAGATTAAAATAAATGGCGATGCTTCAATAGCCTTTTACTTTCCGGGGTCACGGTTACCTAATGAGCCAGTCCCGCAACTAAATAATGGCCTAAATTGTATAGGTTTTTAACAAATTTTTAGTTCAACTCTAATGAACAAAATAACCGTACTTATTACAATTACGTACCGATTTGATCGAATCTTTACAGAGTAGATAACAAATGGAGTGCTCAACGTGCATGTATTTGAGCGATTCTCAATTAGGCTTTTCGAAGAAACTCGTTAAAATGGCTGAGTTTACAAGCATAAAATACTTTTGGCAGCGGCGATTGGCAGGATCGTTAGGAAGCTCAATTCAGCCACTGTCAGAAAAGCGAGATAGAAAAAAATGCACTTCTGTTTCATTGAAGAGTATGCAGCAAAAGCAACCGCAGAAATGCGTGAATTTGCTGTTGCAGCCAAATGCAGAGAGTCGTCACAACTCGTTACAGCATTAATGAAATGGTAAAATTGTTAAAATCAATGCTCAAACTAGCACGTTTGTTTAGGACCTATGTATAAATGTTGTCTTTAAACTCTCGAACAGCCGAAAACAAAGGTCAATTAAAACACATGCCACAAGCTATTTAAATCAGTGCTATCGGATTTTCTCTGATCACTCCATACAGGTATTTCAGTTTTGTTTTCAAATACATTTCACTCCATTTGTTAACTACTCCACGTTTAGGGAAACATGAATTGTGCTGAAAGTTAGTACAGTGTTAGGTTAGGTTAGGTTTAAAAACGCAAATACGCATTTATTGTTATGGACATAAAACACAATTTTCTTTAACTGGCCGTAGATATGGCACATAGAGTTAAAAGAGAGCGGACGCCTTTTCTTTTTGTCACTCTAAGGGCGAATTGAATTTACCAAAAGTTAAACATGTTTAACTTTTGGTGAAAGTCGCCCTAACAGTATGATTGTGTCATATTTACGCCCAGAGTCTAGACAAGTGGCAAACGATAACGCTCTGTAGTTTCTAATGGATTTTCAACTTTATTTTCTAGAACATACATTTTAAAATCTATTAAAGATTATAGAGCGTTGTCGTTCGCTCGTTTTAATAGATTTTCTACTTTATGTACTTTAGAATAAAGTTGAAAATCTAACAAAGACTACACTTGTCTAGGGTTACATACTGAATATACATTAGCAGATAGGATGACAGAAGATGGGTGATGGTTTTACCGGAAATTGTCACAAACAGGATACACGCACACAGTGGGTCTTATTACCTTTTAAAATGCGGAGAGATAGTTGATAGAAACTCTTTGATCGACAGGTCATAGATGTCAAAGTATTTACAAAATGAAATTGTCGTCGAATGCATTACAATTCATAGTATGATATGAGGCAACTTGTAAATTTACTTGTGCAAAAATAGGATTTGATAAAGAATTTCATAAGGAAAAACTAACACTAGCGAAAGTTGACTATGTATTAGTGAAACATCCCCAAAGCATAAGGGTCAACTGACGCCAAAAGAGCGGCGAAGGGCAGCGAAGCGGAGCGCAGTTTCAGTGTCGTATGAATTTTTACTTTATATTAATTACTAGAATACTTATTATCATAATACTTATTACTTGTATAAGACAGGTTTGAAATGACCTCTCTGATCCACACTTCGAAGGGACATTCTAAGTGATATTTTAATGCATTGTTAAATATATTATGCAGAACAAATATGATATTAAAGACCTTTCTTATTACTGTGCTGCCAATTATGAAACAATAAATTAATTGGAGTGGACTTATTAATTTCTAGTACATGACCTGTCAATCTTCAGTTAGGAATTATACAAAAAAACTTCTATGACGGTTGAAAAAGAGATTTATTGCAAAAAGAACTTAAACATTAGAAACAAGCATAAAATACTGTTAATTAATAAAACTTATATAAATAAATATTTCGCTACACACCGATCCATTTAATACTTGTGCCAAATTAACTGAAAACAAGAAAATAAAAATAAATTAAAATTTTGAGGGTAGCGAGCAAGCCGTATGTACTGCTGATGGTTGATTCGCTATATTAAGACTGACCAATGAGACACTAAAAAGATTTAACGGTTTTCACACTTTGTACAATACTGTACATTTTATCATAATTTCTAGGTTTCGCTCCCAAAAATTAAAAAAGAATTTCGTTCATTCAAATGAAGTGCAAATCTTAGGGTGCTCACACATCTATCGACGCGGAATCGGATTTTTCCGTTGCCCTTTCTCTTTCTGTCGCTTAGAACTGCCATTTACTAGACCGAGACAATGCGATAGCACGCGGCCGCGACGAGGATTCCGACGCGTGCGATCGCATTATGCTTTCTGTCTCGGTCTAGCAAATGGCAGTTCTAAGCGACAGAAAGAGAAAGGGCGACGGAAAAATCCGATTCCGCGTCGATAGATGTGTGAGCACCCTTATGGGTTGTTTGTATTTTATGGGTTGTTTATCTGCAGTTGGGTCGGAATCATGGCAGCTGCGACATCAGGTGGCTGTTTCCGTTTGGTTTCGTTTCTTGTCGGTAGCAAAACGATAAACTTAAACGCTTCGTAGTCTTTAATAGATTTTCAACCTTATGCTCTAAGGTATAAAGTTGAAAAAGATAATACAGACTACTGAGCGTTAACATTAAGACTAAAGTATGTGCCATTTAACATGACAATAGAGGTCATTGCTCCGACTTTCATCCCGATATCTCAATATTAGCGATACTTCCTCTTCACCCGTACAAATCTGTCACAAACTGTCGCAAAACTGACATCGCTTTAGTCTCATAATACATAAAAAATTACCACAAACATAACACAATGCACAACCCAAAATAATAGAAAATCTAGCAAACGTACCCTACGAAATATTTTTTTTTTAAATATTGTATTTTCCTTTTTACACAAGTTTATCACACTGAGACAATTTAACAAAAGTAAACATAATTATTATGCATCATATAATTTTGCATTAACCTATAATACAATACTGAGTAAATATAAAGTTAGTGCATATTGTATGGATTTATGTGTATTAATATTCTTTTGATATCAGGATGGTAAAAACACCTTATTTTTCCTAAAATAAATTACAAAAACTATTTCATCACAGAAAATGCAAATTTTGATCTTATGTCGTTTTTGTTTTACCCTGACGCGATGACGTCATCGCGTCAGGGGTGCAGCATCCCCGGCAGCAGCCGCCATTTTGATTTGACATTCCGTGTGGAAGTTCGCTTGCGTTCGGATTGTGCAAAGACATTAAACTAAATACGAGCAATAGACAGGACATCACGAAGAAAGTTGTGATCATGAAAACTTTTTACCACTAGGTAAAAATCGCTCAGTCTAGTAGTCGCGTTGCTATGCAACGGTAGATTGTGCTACTGACACACGGCATCAATAATTTTGTATGAAAATTTTCCCAATGCCCGCTCTATAGGTTTTTTGTTTTTGTGTTCTGTGTTGTTATTGTTACTTCATTTGTTGCTTGTAAAGAAGCATGGAACCAGAAGCCGGAACATCTACTGGTGAAACCAGTAAACGCCGTCGTCGTCCAAACATAGGTATACCAACCTCAAGAAGGTTCGGAATCGATACCGCTCACATCGCCGCCAGCAAAAAGACAGAAGACGATTCTCACCAGCGGAGAACGTCTTCATGATTATTAATATTTTTAAATATGTCCAAAACACAAAGCCCGAGGATAAATATTTAACTAACCATGATCTTGTCAAACGTACGTCAGAAATATGTGGGGTGAGTGAGAGATCGATATAATTATCGGGTATTACGTGAATACAGAAATACTCATAAAATAACGCAACCTGAAGGTAAAAGGAGAAGGTAGACCAAACGTTCTCAAAAACGTTGATGATTTTGATAAATCGGCAATTACTAAAACTAGTTTTTAACAAACATTGTTTAGAAACATGGGCTGAGTTACTCCACGAGAGGTTTTGCGCTATTAACGATACACGTTGTATATACATAATTATATACATTTGATTCTTTTGATGCCTGTGCATTCCACATTTTTTTATGATGATTCTTTCACAGTCCAGGCTGTCGTTTGTGGAATGCATTGCTTGTATCAGTAAGACAAGCCAAGTCACTGGTTTCTTTTAAAAGCTTAGTCTTAAATCATTTCCTTTTTCTCTAATAATACATATTTATATTTGTGTATTTTATTTTATTATTAATGTTTGTGTGTATTGTAATTTATATTATCGGTTATCTATAATTTGATGTGCATCACTGTCTACCCTCATTTTTTTTTAAGGTTCTTTAAGTCCATCATAATTGTCTGGTAGATATCGCTATTAGCGATAAGACCGCCGTTGTACCCTTAGTATTAATAAAAACTTTTTTTTAAAAGTACCGACTTCAAAAACAAATACAAAAAAGTGTAAATTAACTTTTCTTTCGGAAATCGGTGGCTTTTGATTTTTATGTCATTGACTAATGCCAGCGACTTCCGAAAGAAAAGTTATTTCCACTTTTTTGTATTTGTTTTTGAAGTCGGTACTTTTTTTTAAAAAAAAAGTATTTATTTTACCCTTTTTAGTTCAGACATTCAACAAAAATCTTCGTACAATCGGCAACTTAAGAAATTTATATCCAAGCGAGCAACAAAAACGGATCTATGCGGGCAACGTCACAAGACATCCATTATTATTATATATTAAAACCTTCCCTAGACTGTAATAAACATTTTTCCGTAAACGGCATGAAAATCGGTTCAGACAAACGCGAGATAATCGTGAACAAACATACAATCGACTTTGAAAATCTACTATGATCCGCGCGCGGACGAAAATACATATGACGGAAAAAGGGCCGTTGCCTATCACTCCGTCACACACTGTGGAACATTTTTTACGTCCCGCGTAAATTTATAAGCACACAATTTGATTTCTAGAAATAAAAAATAATAATATTTAATTAGAGCAACACAAGATTCACAACCCCTATATGTCAAGCAGGCTGGTACCACGATACTGTAGCGATAGAAGCAACTGTCAATTATTAGTGGTTTTAGGTGACAATAAGTGTCATTATCGCTTAGTGATGAAAAACTTGGTAGGAGGGAGTGAATGACCTCTTTTGCCATGTTAAATGGTACATACTATAGTGGTCTTGATTACTTAAGATTGACATAAAGTGTCACTTACCTGAAAGGTGGTATCTCCGGTATCTTTCCAATGACAATTTTCTTCTTGTCGATAGCTTTGTCGACGGATTTGTCGTTGGATTTGTCGGCGGCGGGCTGCTTGGGCGTGGTCGGTGTGACCGTGCGCGGAGTGTTGCGAGCTGACGGACGGATGTCGTCTTGTGACGTACATTCCGACTTAAATGAGAGTTCATAGTTGGTTAGACATAAATACTAGTTTAATATGTACTTATAAACGCGGGAAAAGCCGGTGGCAAAAACTTAGCCTTCAAAATTGTTCCCAGGGAAATGTTACGTACAATAACACGTAAGTATTTCTTATGTTTTCCAGATTATGTCTATAATCTCTGTGCACATCCAGTACCCTTAGCACGAGTTTTCAGTATTTGAGACGTAAAGTAAACTGGTACTTTGACAATATCAAATTGACAATTTTCAAGAAAAAAATTAGTTCCTTCTTCGCACACCAGAGGCACTGTTCCATTTTTTTTTCATACAAGAAACTCTGTAAATACTAGAAAGACGCTGTAAAGTAAAAAGGTGAAAACTTGTGATAAGGGTACAGATTTGTTTGGACGTTCTGGCATGATAGAGTTAAAAACATTAATTAACTACATTAAAATTAAAAGAAAACCATTTGCCCAGCATTGCTACAGTACAGGTTAACAAAAAAAAAAGTTAGTCATCCAGTCCAAGTTGGGGTGCTCCCACATCTATAGACGCGGAATCGGATTTTTCCGTCGCCCTTTCTCTTTCTGTCACTTAGAACTGCCATTTGCTAGACCGAGACAATGCGATAGCGCGCGGCCGCCTCGAGAATTCCGTCGCGTGCTATCGCATTATGTTTTCTGTCTCAGTCTAGCAAATGGCAGTTCTAAGCGACAGAAAGAGAAAGGGCGACGGGAAAAAGCCGATTCCGCGTCGTTAGATGTGGGAGCACCCTTAGTGGACCGGTGATCCATCCTAAAATTTTGAACAAAATTCAATCTTGATTTTTTACAGTACAAGCTAACGTGGCTCATGGGGAATATTTGTAACACAATGATCCAAATCGGGGCATTTTTGTTACATGTGAATGATACAGCTATAGCTTGGCAGATTAGAGTAGAAAACCGGAAGTCGCCACTGTGCTCTCGCTACTTTGAATGATTTTATTTTTAACTTATTACGTTTTTTTTTTAATTTAATGGCTCAATAATAGATTTAACAAAAATGCGTTCTTTGTTTACATCAAATGTCAAAGATTTTAAAACGTTGTCAGCAAACAAAAAAATATTAGTTCCGTTTCAAGACGTTCTGGCCAAGCTGTAAGCTTTTATATTTGCTCAGAAGGTAAAAAATATCCTCAAATGCTATTGCTAAGAATAAAGTACGTATCAAGCATTTCCTTACCATAAAAGGCGCATGCGCGTTCTTGATCGCCTCTCGCCGTTGGAACTCAACTTTGGCCATCTCAGTAGCCAGCCACGCCGGTATCTCTGGTATGGCGATGCGAAGAACTAGTACTATCACCAAGACTACGTGCTGGAAAAATACACGTATATTATTAATAGGGAAGGCCGTTCAAAGCTAATTGTAGATGGCGCCACCATAGCTAAGTCCTAATCCGACCAATGAGGTAGTGCTATTTTGTAGTACCTATAAGATTTGAACCAATGACGATGCTTGGAATAAGCTATACTAGCGCCATTCGTTTCCCAGTTGCCATCCCCATTTGAATATCTCGTTACTCCAAAGCCTCGTATTCATGGTATACATTTGTTTAGAAACATGGTCGCGTAAACATGTTGCTGTCAACATAATTGTAATAAATGTATTACTATTACTTTTTTATGTGAGATGGGTTTGCTTTTGACCTTAGTCTAGGTCAGGAATGACTAAGACAAGATAGAAGGTGCAGCGAGCTTACCCAGAATAAGCCTGTTCACCCTAAATTTGAAGAGATTAGGGTTGTATGTGTTCGGAAACAGACGCAGGCAGAGAGTTCCACTCTTTCGCTGTCCGCATTATAAAAGACGTCTGGAAACGCTTAGTGCGAATTGGTGGTATAGCAATAAGGTAAGGATAAATAAATAATTATTGAAATGGAAAATAATCATTTCATTTCATCAAGATCAAACCCAAGTAAAAACAAGAAACTTGTGTTTTTTTTTGCTTGTATGAATGAATATCTCAGTAAAAGCCACAGAGCCTGGATTAGGGACATATCCACGTCTTGATATAGCCCAAATAACATTATTTTGACTACCGACCTCCAAAAATTGTTCAGCGAATGTGTACCTTACCTCTAAAGCTACAATGACGAGTATAGTCTGCGCAGGAGTGGCGTCGGGCAACATTCTATGTACAGGGCCTGATAGACCAATCAGCGCACAGTTTACTAGGACAGCCACCGCTACCATGGTTTCCATTGCGTGCTGAAAATAACACAAGATACAAGCTTTAAGGCAATCATAATCTTGGGGCTTGATACATAGGAACTAGTTTTGCTTATTACATTGAATTCTGCAGTATTTGTTGAACTAAAATTGTTATTAAATAGTACCTATATTTCATTACAAGTGCGAAAAGGCTGTCATTGCAAAGAGATGAAATTAATTAAACCTAACCTAACTCATTAAATTAAATAATAAAATCTGATATTGAAATAGTAGTATATTATATTTGTAGTATGTATATTCTTTTTAGAAATATACGTATTTGTATGAATCACAAAAACTCTTTAGTAAAAACTTCATGGTTGGTTTTTCTTTTTAATAGACATTATTTCGACAGTTGGGAAAGAGAACGCACGAGTGCGGGAAAGGTAAAAAAAACACTAGTATGTAATAGCACACATCCCGCACGGTATACGTCCCTGCAATACGCCACTTTTTGAGCAACTGTATTAAAAAATCATTAGCCCCTTCGTACACTAGGCGACGCAAGTCTCCGATACCTTACGATTTTGGTATTCATTGACGTGAGCTTGTGTTCGAACAGCTATTGGTTTGTATTGCGATAGCCGCTTGGATACCGAAGTCGTAAGGTATCGGAAACTTGAGTCGCTTTGTGTACGAAGGGCCTTAGAAGTAATAGTATCTGATACGTTAAATGCAACCCTGCTAAGTGGGTACCCACTTAGCAATGTTATTTGGGCTATATATGTTAAATGCAACACTGCTAAGTGGGTACCCAGCTCTCGACTCACCTGCCAACTCCCAATGCTCTTGACCCGCTCCCCGAAGGGTCTCTGCGCCACGTGACACAGCTTGAAGGCGTCAGCCCTGATCTCCGCCGCGTTGTTAAGTAACGCACACACCGCGGCCAGCGGGAAGGCAGACGAGAACAGTACCACGTGACCCAGCTGGGTCAACATCTCTAGGTACTCCGCGAACGTGCCGTCGTACTGGGGACAAAGGGAATGTGAAGACGTTAAAACCTGTAAACGAGAAGTTAGCTTTTCATGCTTATCATAAAGATAAGTATGAAAAGCTAACTTCTAAAGCTAACTTATCATAAAGATAAGTATGAAAAGCTAACTTCTAAAGCTAACTTATCATAAAGATAAGTATGAAAAGCTAACTTCACATTTTCAAAACGCAACGTTTGTGGGATTTGTGACGTACCAGAAGGATTGTGTGAATAGGAAAGAAACAGAAAGTGAGAGAGAGATGAGATGAGATGAGGGAAAGTCGCCAGTAATAAGGTGTCGTGTAAAAATTGATTTAGATTAATAAAATTATGTCTTAACTTCAATTACGCTGCTGAGCTCAGGCTCTCTTATCATTGTTTTTTAGAATTACAATGATAATAATTATTACTATATCCATAAGCCTAAGGGAGTTTACCCATGGCACAATGCGATTCATGCGATATCGAGTCGATTGCCGATTTAAGTCGCACGTATTTACTAAGATGCAATTCGACCGTGCACTTCAAAAATCCACCTTACTACGACATAAAGGCGCTGCAAAACCAATGACAAAAGATGTCGCCAGAGACGAGTAGTTGCGCAATCGAATTTCGAACACAGAATCATGTGCATTACCATTAGTACGTACACTCGACAAAATGGAATCATGACCCATTTTGACAATAAATCGTTTGAATCCGTCAAATTGACTAAGATCAAAGTTGTTACCATGGATATGTATGTTAACGCGAATGTGGACCTGTTACGTGTGACGTCACGATGCGTGGCATTTTTCGCGTAGAGTGACGTCACATGTAACTTAAATAGGCTATTAACTTTGTTATTTTTTGATTAATCGAAAAAAGAAAAAAATACGTGTCCAATATTTTTTTATAATCTAAAATACGGACTAAATAGAATGTAATTATTTTGACCCTTTGAAACTACCCTATTCGATATCGAGAAGATCTGTGAGCGATATCGTCAATCCGTGCGACTCCATTAGCAAACACTAGCGATTGTCCATACATTTTCTTCGGCCGGACGCTTGTGTGATATCTGACTGATATCCCTAAGTATTACCTTGAACAGCTGTGACTCCAACTCCGCCTGATGCAGCACCTTCTGTCCCACAACAGGCTCGGAGTCTCTCCTATCATCTTTCTCTTTCTCAGTGCCTCCATTCACGAGACTGTTCTCTGGAGGATCGCCTGAAGAGTCTGTCTTCTTGTCGAACAGCTCCGTTAATTGGGCTGATGTTGGTACTGTAAAAGATGATTTGTCAAGTTAAAGGAAGGATATAATGGTGTAGAAAATCATAATGGAACCCCGAAATGGTAATCAGACGACTAAATAGCATTAATTCTTTTCAAAAGCCTGTGTATTTATTAGTGTGCAATAAAGAATATTCTGCCTATCTATTGTTTTTTAAGAACTATGTCCTAGAGGCCGACCTGCAGTTGCCTTCAAATAAGTTAGTCAGGATCAAGTGCTGACTCTGGGCTTTTCTGTGTGGTCTCTTGAAATAAGTCCACCTGCCTCGGTTGGAGCAAAAGGGACTGTCAGACTCTTACTGATTAAATGCCAAACCCAGTTCCTTCCGTAGCCCTTTATATTCCAAAGCCACGATGCCATCTTGAGACACTCCGAAAGCTTTTAGCTGCTAGTGAAAAAAAACTTGAGAGGACCACCCGGATGGAACGAAGTTACTGTATAATCTCAACAAAAATAATCGTCGCGACACCACACTGTTCAACGCGAAATAGAAAGGCAAAACGAAAATATCTGGCTTGCTTTCTTTAAGAGAGAGAGAGAGAGACAGACAGAGATACATGTGCACACTGCAATTTGACAAGTCACGTGGAACGGGGGTTGGGTGAGGGGTACGAGGCGCGGGGTACAGGTGCGGGATGCGGGGCGAAAAGTGTCGTTACAACTTTCCGTCTTTCCCCCTTTTCGCAACGCGCGATAAGGAACTTCGTTCCAATTCTTGGTAGTATAATCAAAATGTAACTAACCGACATGAGTATATAACCGGTTCTGATCAACAGGGCAGCTTTTAATAAAAATTAACTTACTTTTGCTGGGACTGATAGCTCCGAAGACATCAACACAGATCTTGGCCAGCCTCAAATTTTCAATCAAATAAGGCAGCGCCGACTCTTTCACATTACCAATTATTTGTCGCGTTATCAACAAAACTGCTAGTTGCTGTGAACAAATGAAGTTATTAACATTAACATAAAATTCCTAGACAAACAGAAGCATAATAAAAGTACCGCTGCACTAATATAAGACTAATTCAAAATTATCCGAGTGTGGCAAGCAATGTCAAGTTAGCGCTGCTTTTGATTGTTTTTGGCATTTTTCATCATGACATGAGCTTATACGTTAAACTGCTCCCCCTTTAGGTATAATAGGAAATCTATGTTTTTCAGGAAAGAGTAAGTTTTTTTTTTATATTAGAATAATAATTATATTGTATTTGCGTAAAAATATGGTAAGTATAGAAGACGGTACAAAATTCAAAACAGGAAGGGCTGAAACTGCTTTAGCGGATGCCCGCACAATTCTATACAAAAACGCTCCGTCGCGGGGTCCCCGCGTGCATGTTTGTACATCCGCTTAACGCAGTTTCTGCTCTAAGACTGCAAAACCGTGCAATATAGTCAATAATTTTTTTAAGGATCAATTAGTAATTTTCATTCTGCGCTGTTTGTGTTTACTTACAAAGAGTAGTAGGTAATACCAACCTCTTTTAATTTATCCATGTCCTGTAGGTAGAACGCAATATAGAACAAACTCATGAATGAGTTGAGGAATTGAAACTGAAAACAAAACAACATTATTTTACTTACACAACTCAAATTAACTTCAAAAATACATCAAAAGCCAACTATATACGAATAGGTACGATCTACAACAAAATACTTTATTATTAATGGATTTATTTATGATTAAGGGGGCTATCACATTTTTTCTTGTATTTGAGTGTTGTCTAAGTTTTGAAAGAGTTTCTTGGTACTATTCTATCTACTTTTTATCACCCTCTATAAGAAATACCACTGACCTTTTAGAGAAACTAAGAGTCACTCAACGAGCAATGGAAAGAGCTATGCTAGGAGTTTTTTTGGGGGATTAAATCCGTAACATGGATATTCGGCAAAGAACCAGAGTCACCGACATAGCTCTTAAAAGTTGCAAGTTGAAGTGGTAACGGGCAGACCACATCACTCGTAGAACTGACAACCGATGGGGAAGAAAACTTCTCTCACGGCGACCATGGACCGGAAGAAGCAGCGTAGGTAGGCCTCCCACTAGGTGGACCACACACAGAGAGAGTCGCGGGCAACAGATGGATGTAAGTGGCGAATTGTCGTTAGGCGTGGTGGTCTGGTGGCAGTGGACACTAAGTTTAACTCTGAGTTTGACTTTCAGTCTGACTGTCAGTTATCTTACCATGAATCGGTAAGACTAGATCGTTTCTTTTATTCTGCAACAGAAAGCTGTTTGGTCCCGGTTTACGAGGAAATAACCAACTGTTTTTGAACGGATGTAAGAGAATAATGTCAAAGTTTACCTGCATGAGTAAAACCCTTATCTGGAAAGGAATTTTCATAAAATTCTTCCATTGGGCATGTTTTGATGTTTTTTTATGGAAACTTGTTAACCATAAACATACATCAAAATTCGAATCAACACTCAGACAAGAAAAAATTTGAAAGCCCTTTTAAAAATACATTAGTTAGCATTTATATTTTAAACTACATAATTTCTACGTAACTGAATTTTGAATAAATATGTGGAAATAAATAGTTGAGTGAAGTGAAGAGTAAGAATTTTTACTTATTTGGACTTTTAGGAGCTTCTTTGCACTGGAAGCTCAAGATATGATGGCCTAAATATTATATAGTTATTTACAAATGACAAATGCTTATAAGCCTAAATAGAAGTGGGTGTTATGGTAAGCCATCATTACTATACCCTTGGCAAATAGACCAGAGAAAATTATATTGTTGACGTCAGCAGGTCAACCTACGCATCTGTCAAATTTTACCAATCGAACATTAACCTTCTACTATTGATTCTCGCCACGGAGTTCTTGGCTGACACGTGTGTTTAGAGGTTTTTTTAATATTTGAGCAGTTTTGAGTGATTGTTGAAACTTTTGTGACTTGTTTTGTGTCTAAGTGTTTTGTCCTTGTGTTCGTAATCAGGTTTGTCTTAACCTAAGCTCAGTTTTAAGCGAGATGGAGAGAAAAAAACCCCCAGACCCTGATCCCCCCGATATCCCTGTCCTGTTAACCCCTTTGTCTCCGAATCCACTATCACAATTAGCGGACGTTGCTTGCAACTTGACAGAAATGGATGTCTCACAATCACAACATTCCTCACGTAAGCGTTCTGTTGAGCATGAAGACATTATCACTCCCAGCAAACAACCAAAAACCCAAGTTGGTCGCACGAAATACTCTGTACTGGACAAAGCCCCATATGTTGTACATGTCTCTCGAATAGAGACTCAACCAAATGCTGGTTCCACTCTTCATCCCGTTAACTTTGGTAAGTTTCTTATGGCCAATAACATCGCAAACGTCGTTCGTGGAGGCGTGAATAAAGTCGGCAGAAATCGAGTCTCAGTGGAGTTTGCGTCCCCACAGGATGCTAACTCATTCCTGACAAATAGTCTGTTAACAAAATCAAGTTATACTGCATCAATCCCCACTTTCAATATAACTAGGATGGGTGTTGTTACCGGAGTTCCAACAGACTTAACTGAAGAAGAAGCCATGGTTTATCTCTCTGTGCCCCCAGGCTGTGGGCAAATTTTGAAAGTACGCCGCATTAACAGAAAGACACAAAGAGACGGCATTAATGAGTGGAAGCCCACTGAGACTTGCGTTCTGACGTTTGATGGACAGGTCTTACCAAAAAGGATTTACTGCTGCTATACATCACTCCCTGTTGAGCAGTACATATACCCGACAATCCAATGCCGCAAGTGCTGTAGATTTGGGCATGTAGCTAACGTTTGCCGGTCCCAACCTCGCTGCAGTAAATGTGGCCACAATCACCCAGGTGATGGTTGCAGCATTTCTGAGGGTGAGGCCTTCTGTGTGCTATGCTCGGGAAATCACTTTGCCAATAGCAAGTCATGTCCTGAGTATGGCAGGCAGAGGGCAATTAAAACTGTCATGGCTGAGAAAAACATCCCTTATGCTGAGGCTACTAAGGCGATACCTATAGTTTCCCGTAATTATGCCAATATTGTTAAGACCCCAGTTTCTCAGTCATACCGCAAGACCGTTCAACTCAAACCTAGGACACATGCCCCCCTTTCCCCGTCTTATGATAGAGCAGCCCATCAGCAAATTATTAGTTCTCCCCAACCCACACAGCCTAATGGCTGTTCTCTTAACCACAATAATGTCTCTTCCGACAATAATTCTTCTTCTATTATTGAACTTCTTATTAAACTTATCCCTATTATTATTTCTTCCACTTCAAGTAATCAGTTACCGTCCAACGTTGCCACCCACATTATTTCTCTACTTGAAAACCTCAAAAATGGCGTCTCGCCAAGTATTCCTTCAATGGAACGTGAGGAGCGTGTGGCATAAAAAGCACGACCTCATATTCCTATTAAATAAATACAAGCCTTTGGCTTGTTCCATAGCCGAGACCTGGCTGACCCCAAGTCTCAGCTTTCGAATGCCCCATTTTAACATTCTCAGATGTGACAGATCTGATGGCTATGGAGGATCGGCTCTCCTAGTCAACAATCGGGTCCCCCTCTTACCCTACCCTTTACCTTCGCTCACAGGTAATATGAGTATAGTGGCAGGAAGAGTGGAAGGCATTACAGTGTTTTCGGTTTATATTGCACACCCTCAGCGTGATTTTCTGGACACTCTACGAAACATACTTTCAAATGTCCATGGTCCAATTCTGGTCATGGGTGATTTCAATTGCCACCATTTCAGGTGGGGGTCTGAACGCTGTGATGCCTACGGTGTGGCTTTGGTTGAGATCTTGGATGATCTGGACCTATGCATTCTCAACAATGGTTGCCCTACACGCAGATCTTCTCCCGGTCAACAAAAAAGTTGTGTTGACTTAACATTCTGCTCGGTTGAGTTGGCGGCTTCAACCAATTGGGAATGTACGTCCCTATCCCATGGTAGTGACCATTACCCTATTGTTACATCTTTGCTAAATAGAACATTTTTAGAGAAAACTTGCCCTCCACTTTTGAAATATAACCTGTCCAAACCAGATTGGCCAAAATATGTTTCACTATTGGAGGATAAGATTGATACACTTCCAAATTTAAACTCAAATTGTATAGATCCATCTGGTCACTCCCATGCCAAGATCTGTTACGAGGGACTCGTTACAGCCATCACCTCCAGTGCAGATGCCTGCTTCCCCCTTAAAAACAGTGCCCGTAATAAAATTCCTTCCCCACCATGGTGGGATTCAGAATGCACGTCTGCAATTAAGGAAAGGAAAGACGCCGAGCGGTGTTATAATGCAGATATGAGCACTGAGAACCTACTCTCATATTTAAGGGTTAATGCTAAAACTAAACGTCTCCTTCGCAAGAAGAAACGCTCAGGTTGGGTTGCATTCTGTACCTCCCTATCTCCCGCTACCCCAGTCTCAAAAGTCTGGAAAAGTGTTAATAGATTCAGACGTGGGTGTACCCCCTCGGTCTCTTCTCCGATTTCTAGGGAAACAGCTGAACTTTTTTTCGACAAAATTGCTCCACCTTATGTTCCTCTCTTTTCAGAATGTTCTAATATGCCTCTTCAATATGTTTCGGAGGATCCTCTTGACGTGCCATTTACTTTGAAGGAATTGAATGTGGTGCTCAGGCATGTCCGGGATACAGCCCCTGGATCCGACGGAGTACCATATTCTTTTATGGTTCATTCTGGAGACAAGGCTAAATTGTATTATCTTGAGATCATTAATTTTTGTTACAACCATGGTTGCGTCCCAGAACAGTGGAAGCTACAAACCATCATCCCCTTACTGAAACCTGGTAAACACGTAGATGATCCGAATGGCCTTAGACCGATTGCTCTGTCCTCAGCCTTGGCGAAAATAATGGAACACCTAATTAAAAACCGACTCGAATGGTTAGTCGAATCGAGAGAGTTACTGCCGAATTATCAATTTGGCTTCAGGAAAGGGCTCGGCACAATGGACAGTGTCGGTGTTTTAGTTGCAGATATTCGCTTAGCTTTCTCTAAGAACGAATCCATTGTTGCCGCCTTTCTTGACATATCTTCCGCATATGACAACGTTCTTCTTCCCGTACTCAGGCAGAAACTGCACCAGCTGAGGCTACCGGTCAAGATGATCGAATGCATATGCGGACTCCTTACGTCTCGCTCCGTGGTTCTGAGAGTCCAGGGTGAAGTATTTGATGACAGGCAGACTTGGAAGGGTCTCCCGCAGGGCTTCGTTCTCAGTCCCCTGCTCTTCAACTTATATACAATAGATATTGGCTCCTGCTTAAACAATAATTGTCATATTTTGCAATACGCGGATGACCTAGTGTTATATGTGTCAGATCCTTCCATCAAAGACGCTGCGTCATCCCTCTGTGTCTCTCTGGACTCTTTGAACCAATGGCTTTTAAGTCACGGCCTGACATTATCAGCCTCAAAAAGTTCGGCAGTGATTTTCTCTCGTAAGAGACTGATCCCGCAAGTATCAGTAGACATTTCGGGTCAGGATATCCCTCTTACAAGTAAGGTAAAATTTTTAGGCGTCTTTCTTGATAACAAATTAACTGGTTACCATCATTTTAATTTCCTCATCCAAAAATGTGAAAGAGTCGTTTCAATATTAAAAGTTCTCGCTGGTGTCTGGTGGGGAGCCCACCCTTACACCATGAAACTAGTATATAATGCCTTAGTCCGTAGCGTTTTAGATTATGGTGCATTCCATCTGGTTCCATGTAACAAGGGTGCCCTGGCTGGGCTAGATAGGCTTCAGTCAAAATGCCTTCGTATCATCTCTGGGTGTATGAAGTCTTCTCCCATCAACGCGTTGCAGGTCGAATGTGCTGAACCGCCACTGTCACTAAGACGAAAGTACCTAGCCTCCCGTTTTATGGGTAGACTAATTCCTAGGTCCTCCCATCCCCTTCTGCCTAAATTGCACGAGCTAAATGCCATATGCAATAGCTCAAACTACTGGACAAATAAAGAAATTCCCCTTATTATCCAAGCACTCCGTCAAATTCAAAATTTAGATTGTCCTGTAGAACAAAGTCCCAGATTAGCGCTTTTTAATTTCCCTTATGATGTCTTAAATTATAGCCCAAAAATTCTCTTTGACATTGGCATCTCTAAAAAGTCTTCTGCGGCGAATTCGGCTTTCAATGCGGTGGTGGGAGAACGATGGACAGGATTTCAAAGGTTTTTTACGGATGCTTCAAAGTTTAATGATCACAGCTACACAGGTGCCGCGGTTTATTACCAAAATTCTAGAATAATCTTACAATACAAATGCCCTAAGGAGTCTTCAGTTTTCACTGGCGAATGTGTGGCTCTATTAGAAGCCTGCCTTTTTATAGAGTCACACCAAAATATCGAAAAAGCCGTAATATTTACAGACTCTCTTAGTTGTTTGCAAGCATTAGAACAAACCCCTTTTAAAAGTAAATTGCACAGTTCTCTTGTACTTAAAATTAAAAACTCTCTATTTTCTTGTGCTGGTAGTCATAAAGAGGTTCAGCTAGTTTGGATACCTAGTCATTGTGGCATTAAAGGCAATGAGTATGTTGATGCTTTAGCAAAGGATGCTTGCTCATCGGCAACAGCTGATCTTAGTCACAACTCCCTCCAGGGTTATGACCTGCTGGGCCTCCCAAAAGTTTGGCTTCAGACTGCTTGGCAGGAACAGTGGAGTATCTCTGGGGCGAAGAAGGGAAGATTCTATCAAGCTGTTCAACCAAATATAAGAACAAAACCTTGGTTCTACAGCTTCAAAAAAGTATCGAAGCCTATAATTTCCACCCTTTGTCGTATCAGATTGGGTTTTTGTTGTACTCCTGTATTTATGCATAAAATCCATGCACGTGACTCTTCTCTTTGTGAGTGTGGTTTGGAAGAAGGTACCCTGGATCACATATTCTTTGAGTGTTCAAACAACGTCCCACCTTTAGACCTGTATAGCCGTCTTCCTAAATTTAAGATCCCCCTTCCCATTAATTTCCCCTCCTTATTAACTTATTCCTCCTCAAAGTTACTTGTGGCGCTGATGACGTTCATCCGCCACAATAACATAAAATTGTGATGTGTGTTGTGATCGTCGTATTTGTTTAGTTCATGTTTTAACAATTATTAAATATATATATTTACTATATCTTTTCTGTTTGTTGCAGTCCTCTACTAATCCAACAAGATCTACATTGCGTTCAACTATATCAATCAAAGTTTTTTATAGAATTCCTTTTACTTTAATTTCTTTTTTTTATTAACTTAGCACGCACACTTGTTTTTCCAGTTCACTGATATTGGCAGAATAGTTGATGGTTGACATCGACTTGGTTGCCATAAACCAAATATAGAATAGAATAGAACCTTCTACTATTGTAATAAGGTTGAAAATCTATTTAAGAAATTTGACAGATTGAGATAGGTGGATGTGCTGGCGTAAGTTTCAAGTTTTATCACTACATGTACAGTCAACAATAAAAGTTTGTAACCATCTTTACAATTCTGTTTCTGGAATAGTTGTCTTTACTCACACGCGAAATTGAACATTGGAGGCTTTAGTACCAATTTTGCCCGTAGGAATAGGTAATTTAGAGATGCTATTACCAACACATGCATATATGTACAACAATAGCTATGGTTAAATGACCGGTTAATAACCTCTTTTGTTGACTATACATGCTTAAAACCATAGGTCGGAATTAAGTAGAGTTATTCATGTATTTACGCTGCGAAAAAATGAAGTGGCTATGCCCGATATCCCGGAATTACTTTTAAAGAGCAGAAAAATCCTGTGATTTATTATACAACGTGCAACACTAAATGCGCAAAACCAATCATGTTGTAACTCGGCCCATGTAACTGAACAATTATTGTTCTAAGACTTAGAAATTCGAAAAAATTGGTTTTTCATGCAAAATATAAAAATTGATCGCGCCCATCTGTATGAAAATTCTTTTAATTTGCGAATTTCCAAAAGTCTTAGAACAAAAATTGTTCAGTTACATGGGCTGAGTTTACACGTTGTTTGATGTATGCGTATAAAAAGTTATTTATTTATTTTATTTATAAAACTTTTTGCACAAAGTAGTACTACAACTTTTACAAAAAATAACTATACCTAATTCCGAACTAGGTATGCATAGAACAGAAAAGTTATTACTTTAAACTCGCATGCAAGCGAAAAAGAACAGTGTGCAAGCTAAGTCACTGTGCTTCAGATTATTATTCCATTTACCAAACTTTTTGGTTAATAACCTTCTTCTTTTACTTTCTAGAAGCAAAGCGTGATGGAAGCTTAGCTTTTGAGTATGGCGTTAGTTTTTTTTACAGCATTTTTTAAATACAAACCAATGCTATTTTCACAATCAGGTGATTCTCATACTTTGTCTCGAGTCGATAGTTTTCTGTTCAAACAAATTGTGACGTCATAATTTTCAGTGTTACCAATTTTTTTTTTTAATGTCCAGTCCCATTTGGTAAGCAGTAAAGAGAAAAAATAATATGCGCTATAGTATATCCTCTACACACTGTGTTATTCTACTAAATATTGTACTTACTAATTACTAAATATGTCTATTTAAAATTTCGATTATTGGACTATTTAATAATATCGTTTAAGTAATTAATGTTCTAAATATACAAGGAAAAATCTCAATGTATTCAACACTAAGTATCATGCATAATTTGTCAAATATTTTGTTCTCTTCGCACATATCTGGTTAGGAAATGAGGAAAGGGGAAACAACAATTATAATATGAGAAATATTGCTTGTTATAATTATCAAACAACTAAGATACGTTTCGAAGGGGAATGTAAACCGCAAACTAGCGCCAATTGCAGTCAATGACTGTTTTTTTTTTTGTAATTTGATAATGCTTTGTAACCAGTGTGCTTAGTGCGAGTTTTTTTACGTTGACGCGATAGTAACGTTTAACCGCGTTTGGCGCTCCTATTGGCCCGCTGCAAGGTCGTGAGAACTCTCAACCAATGAGAGCGCCAAACGCGGTTAAACGTTACTATCGCGTCAACGTAAAAAAAACTCGCACTAAGCACACAGAACGATGAGTAAGAATGGTAAAATAAGGGTTACATCAAACACAACGCCAATAACCTTTACGGTTTACTGTCTCCGTCGAAAATGTATTTGGGATCATGCCCTATATAGCCAAACGGCAATCAACAAACGCTAACGTTCAGCAGTCGCTTATACATTTACAACTTTATACCCTACTAGCAAACCCGTCGAACTCTGTTTCGCCACCAGATGGCTTCGTTTTTTTCTTTGCTATAAACCTCACGGAGCCCGAGACCTTTCCAACGAATGCAAAACCGTGGAAATCGGTTCGTGCGTTCTGGAGTTATATCGTCAGGAAGGAAAATCCCGTCTTATTTTTTATAAGTATAGTAGAAGATTGCATACATTTGAAAATCTATTAAAGATTTACAGATCGTTTTCGTTTGATTCGTTCGCTATCGCTCAGTAGTCTTTACTAGATTTTCAACTTTATATGATGGGGTATAAAGGTGAAAATGTATTAGCGACTGCTGAACGTTAGCGATTGTCGATTGTCATTTGGCTACAGGCCGTCAGAACAGAACAGCTAGTTTTTTTTTTTGGTATAACTTTACTGTATATGCGAAAAGATCATCCATAACTTTGTTCCAATAAAAATCATTTTACTGTAGTATTACAGTATTTAAAACGGGATATCTACGTAAGAATCACACCTCATTTTGATTGTTTTAATATGAATCCAAATTAAATGAACTGCACACAAATAAAACGTCACAATATGAGAAATTCTTAGAGCAGTCGTACTTGTTGAAGGGATCTATCATTAATCTCTTTTCGAATGTGAAAACTAGCTAAAAATCTCCTTACGAAAAACGAAAAAATGTGAGATTTTTAACAAAAACGTCAGAATCTCTCCGTTCATTGCAATAGTCTTTCTTAAGCCGGCTTTTCGACTTTTACCTTCACACGACGCGTTGCGGACACGCAGCTCGACGTAACTTGTGATATTACGCCCCGTATGAAGCTAGCTTTTTATTTAGCGTGGTAAAATCATCAAATGAGTATGAGCAGAGACTGTAGCCAAACGGCAAGCGACAATCGTTAACGTTCAGCAGTCGCTAATACATTTTCAACTTTATACTCCATCGCATAAAGTTGAAAATCAAGTAAAGAATGCTGAGCGATAGCTAACGAAACAAAGGAAAACTATCTGTAATCTTTGATAGATTGTCAACTTTATGCAATGGGGTATAAAGTTGAAAATGTATTAGCGGCTGCTGAACGTTAACGATTGTCGCTTGCCGTTTGGCTACAGGCTCAGAACGGGAAGGACTGTCAGATTTACTGACTAAATCCACGTTGTCCTTCAATAGGCCTTCACATTCCGGGGATACGGTAGCTGTTTAGTCCTGCGATCCCGGCAGGATGTGAAGCTAGCTCACGATATTATTCATCGTTTAAAAATAAAATAACTATTTTAATAAAACACAAGACCACTGCCCTAAGACCATAGACAAAACAAAACGAAACTCAACCTCTTTGGCACACAGAGCATAAAAAAACAAAAAACAAAATAAAGGCATTACCTTTGTCGTTGAGCCACCTCGCTATCCTAGCGTAAACCTCTTCCTCCACCGCTATAATAATGGCGAGAAAGGCGCGCGGTATCCACGTGAAGTATCCTATATTAGTTTCCCACCAGTCCTGTTGAACAAATATCATGGATTTAATGATTCACCATACACTTTAGGGAGTCTACTGATGCAATGGGGAAGGCCGGTCAAAGCTTATTGTAGATGGCGCGACCATAGCTAAGTCCTAATCCGACCAATGAGGTAGTGCTATTTTGAAGTATCTATAAGATTTGAACCAATGACGATGCTGGTAACTAGCTCTACTAGCGCCATTCGTTTCCTAGTTGCCATCTCCATTCGACCGATTCGTGTGATTTGCAATTTCTACTAATTAAAAATGAAAATCGTCCTTGTTACTACGATATAATGATGCAATTCGATACACTGGGCTCGCATGGTGGATTATGCCTCGCTCCCTCTCACAGAGAGGAGAACCGTGTCCCAGCAGTGGAACATTAGGCTGATGATGATTATGATGACGTCGTCGTGACAAGCGTGTTTTGTTTTTCATGTAACCGTAGATGAATGCAATAAATGTTTGAGTTTGAGATATCCGCACGTTTTATGTCATATGTCATATTTGTAAAGATGATTTTCACTTGTAGTTGGAATCGGTCGAATTGCGTCGCGTCGCGTCAGGGGGATTCTCCCTTACGCCGATATACACGCTGGCCGTGTTTGCCATACAGAAGGAGACGGTGCTATACTAAGAAACGAGATAGAATTATTTGCGTCTTGGTTTCTCTCTTTCTGTTTGGCAAAAAACCGGCCAAGTGCATGTCGGGCCACGCACAGTGTAGGGTTCCGTAGTTGCCCATCAAAATACTTATGCAAACTAACTAAACTGATTCGCTGAATTTAATGAAAAAAGAAGGATTTTCAAAATCGGTCCAGGAGTCTGAGAAATCGGGGAAAATACATAAATAAAAAGAATTTTCCTCCCTCCTCCTTTTTTGAAGTTAGTTAAAAAATAGTTGACGATAAAAACCTACCTATCCCCAAAAAACATACCGTAAAAACATACCTATTAAAGCTGTAAAAATAAAGTTGACAAACTTACATTTGCAGTTGAATAACACGTTCTCCGATACATTTTGTTTAAGAAAAATTTTATCCAAGTACATTTTATAAGTTGGTCGACTATTACTCGTAAAGTTGTAAAGCCTACTTAGTCATGATAATTTTCTTTTAAAATTCGTTATACACCGTGACTTTTTAGCCGTCTTACAAAAGCAGCCCAGTTCATGTACCCAATGACTAGAACACGTTTACAATAAAAAAATAGGTATTTAAGAGATTTGAAATTTTTTAAAATAAAATTTTAATTCGTTATTATGACGCAAGGTGTAGTTAGAAACACCCTTGTCTCATAGAAAATGGAGATAGAATGATCTGCCCGACTATTGCGCTGGGTAGGTATACTTTACAGCTAGATACGTAAACATTTAACAGGGTGTTTCATATTTCTAATGCACCTATTTATTAAAAATAAAAATTATTATTAACGATTAAAAAAAAAATAACTTGCCTAGAGGTATTTTAGGTCGGATACATTAAGTGGACCCTTTTTGTAAGACGACTAAAAAGTCACGGTGTATATACTACTGTTGTGAATTTTTTCACACCCCCAAACACAACCGTTTAGCTGGTAGAGGGGGGGGACACTCGAGTCGAGCAAAATTTAGCAATTTAAAGCTTAATATTTCACAAACGAATTTTTTCATCAAAAAATTGTTAATGGAAACTATCATTATTTTTTAAAGGCCTATTTAATGATACCCCACACTAAGGGGTACGCGAGAAAAAAAAATCCTCACTTCACGTGTAAGTACAGGAGGTACCCTAAAAAAAAATATTTTACGAGATTTTATTTTACCACTTTCTTGCCACAACAAATCCGTATATTTACACCAAATTACAGCTCTCTAGTACTGTGCGTCTCTGAGTTAAACTGCGGACAGACGGACGGACGGACGGACGGACGGACGGACGGACGGACGGACGGACATGGCGAAACTATAAGGGTTCCTTGTTGACTACGGAACCCTAAAAATGGCCACCGTGTGGATCATAACTGTCGTGGGTGTTACCTGAGCCCGCAACAACGCGAACGTAGCGGTGGCGGCGACGCTGAGACACACGCACATGAGCGGGAACGACACGCAGTGCCGCCACACTCGACGACGCCACGCCGCGTACACGGGCTCCGGACGACCCGTCACTGCACTTGTACTCATCTCACCCTGCAACCAATTACATGCGAATGTAGTACTTAAATTTATAGGCATAGAGAAGATATTGCCTTTCGATTGAGACAGCAAAAAAAACTACGACATCGGATGACCGGGTCAACGATTGTTAATGGGGAAGGCAAGTCAAAGCTAGTTGTATATGGCGCCACCATAGCTTAGTCCTAATCCGACCAATGACGTAGTACTATTTTGAAGTACTTTTAAGATTTGAACTGATTTGAACTAATGACGATGCTTGGAACAAGCTATACTAGCGCCATTAGTTCCCCAGTTGCCATCCCCATTGAAACCGCATAGATACGGTATGGCAAGGTATGGTATGGCTTGGTATGGTAAGGCATGACATAGTATGGTATGACATCTTTAATGTTGTCCTATAGCATAAATCAAAATTTGATTCAACTAAAGTTACCTGAAATAATGGTCTTGGTTCAACCAGCAACTCATCTCTCTGATCCAATGTTCCCCATTTATATGCTAGGACATTGGAATATCTGTAATGAAAAAACAGCAATTACAATGTATATTAAATGAACACGAAGGAAAAAGCCGGCATTTACAGGCTGTAATAAATGGCATTCGAGCTGCAAGAAATTGCATGTGGGTAGTACACAAATTTGACTACATTGCTGTATGTGTTTGATCAACTAAATCGATAATCTGCTGATTCGATTAACTGAATTTATAATCACTGAATATTATTAAATTACTTTCTTATAAAAATTATACTAAAGAGGGTTTTTTACATACCTTTTCCACGTTTCTAAATATACACACGCCCAGAGAACGTTGAACAAAGAAAATAATACATAAGCTATGTCCTTCCAATTGTCATTTGCTGTGCCGAGCCAAATCTGTAACATAGCAATGTTTTAATTTCGTAACAAAAAAGAATGAAAGGGTGTTTATTCTTACGCCCGAAATTAATATTCTATCTCAAACCTAATCCCGTTCTTTTGTTTTTGACGAGTGCTTCTGATTGGACATTTTCAAGAGTCAAATAGGTAAACTCAATTACCGCACTTTTAAAGGCCCGTTCACATCACTTTAGAGCACACGAATTCGCCAGTGCCGGTGCCTCATGGCGTGTTTTGAACATTTGATCTTACCACTCGCTGCCCCGCACTAAGTAGGACTTAGGCCGTAGGACTTTTTTATCGTGGTAAAATCATCAAGTGAGTCCTCCCACCATGGGCAGGGCGGGAGGGACTGTCAGACTCGTACTGACGGTTCCTTCAATAGCCCTTTAAGATCCGGGGTCACGGTAATGAGATAAGTCCCGCGACCGGGCCGTGGGACTTAGATCGGCAAATACGGTCGTTGCACATTTAAGACTCGAAAGGGCAAATATCGTCGTTGATTGGCTATTGGCAAATATAGCAACTGAGATATGTTATTAATTTCCAGTGTAAGTTTGTCCATAATACAAGTAAAGAAAATTACCCAAAATATGAAACCCACAGCAGCTGGCACCGTCAATGACTGTGTATAATGTCCAAGCCAAGCGAAGTACATTGCTATCTTAACACCAAAATATTCACTAATCTCATCTGAAATACAAAAAAAATTATACCATCAGTAAAGGTGTGAAAGGAGGAATTTGGGTGCTCCCCACATCTATCGACGCGGAATCGGCTTTTTCCGTCGCCCTTTCTCTTTCTTTCGCTTAGAACTGCCGTTTGCTAGACCGAGACAATGCGATAGCTCGCGGCCGGCTCGAGAATTCCGCCGCGTGCGATCGCATTGTGCTTTCTGTCTCGGTCTAGCAAATGGCAGTTCTTAGCGACAGAAAGAGATTCCGCGTCGATAGATGTGGGAGCACTTTAAGTGTTCACATTGAAACGATAATGATGTTTGATTAATATATTTTAAAGGGCTTTATAAAGTCCAGTTTTTAAATAACCATTTCTTGGATTGAGTTGGCATGTTTAACAAGCTAAAAACTTTAAGCAGACTAATCAAGAAAGATGAACGAATATAGGTATCTGTATTTTTTTTGGAATTGTCTTTTTTGAAAATGAGCATTTCAGATTGTGAATGATTTTTTCGTGCAACTGGATGTTTCGATTGGAATGTCACACTTGAGTTATAGTCACACATGTAGGTAAAAAAAAATGATTTTATTTTAACGTTGGGAGCCCTTGAATTTTAAGACGATAAAATCAATATGATTAAGCTATGAGGTTAAATCAAGATGAAAGATCAGAATCATCAAAGATTGGGGTCTAGAATCCAGACCCATTTTTAACTGTTGGATGATAGGTGCTCTTGACCGTTATTTAGGTCAGAGGTAATAAATTCTCTGAGAGCAGTAGTAGCCCAGTGGTATCGGCCCCGACTCACGAGTTGTAGGTCGTGGGTTCGAACCCCGCCAGGCGCATTACTTTGTGTAATTTATTTCTTCACCACTGCTCTCAAAACGGTGAAGGAAAGCATCGTGAGGAAACCGGCATGTCCTAGAACCAAGAAATCTAAGACATTTGACATTCACCAACCCACACTGGGCCCGCGTGGAGGATTATGGCCCATTCCCTCTGACTGAGAGGAGGCCTGCTGTGTCCCAGCAGTGGGAACATTATAGGCTGATGATGAATAAATTCTAAGCATAAATCAAACTTACCTATAGGCTGTGGAGAAAACAAAGTCTTCACCCATTTCTTTCTAAGGTTCTCCAGAGCGTTTCTCTCGTGAAGGGGGAACATACTTGCTACTACTCCTCTGCTAACACATGCTGGCACTGTTGACAAAGGTAAAGATCAATACCGCAGTATTAAGCTTCGTGTAAGATATTTATAAGTTTCATTTCATGGAAGTGGAAAGGGGCAAAGTAACCTCCCAACACGTGTAACAAGGTCTCCGCCTATCGCCGTCGTAAAGCACGGCGGGCGGTGCTCTGCCAGTCCTTCACCATATGCTCCACCGTGTCCTCCGGGCGATCCTCGCTGTGGTGCAACCCAGACGTTTCCTCCTTCCTCATCAGACACAGTTACCTCCCGAAACATCCGTGTCCGGTGACGACCTGCTTCAAGTGGAAGGCGTGGACGCCGTGGCGCCTTACCAGCTAATCATCAAAGAGGTGTCTTTCCGTGATTGCGGCATTCCCGAAAACCGTACCCTATGATTGAATCGAAGATCCCAGTTCAGAATCGATAGACTAACCCATATTCGTATTCAAGTGTGTTGTAAAGGTAAAATACGGTTTTATACCGGTGGTCAAAAATAAAAGGAAAAGCTGGACATGTTTTATCATGAACTTGGCGCAACAGAGACGAAATATCGGAAATTCCCGAGTGCCTGAAGTCGTTTTTACAACAAAGACATGCTGTTTACGTCGATCCTTCTATCATGAAGTGCCGGAGGACCACGATACAGCTAGGCGTATTACCATGTAGGTTATTCAACGATCGACTGGCGAAACAACAACACATCATCATCATCATCAGCCGGAGGACGTCCACTGCTGAACATAGGCCTCCCCCTTAGACCGCCACGCCGAACGACAATTCACCACTTGCATCCATCGGCTGCCCGCGACCCTCACGATGTCGTCGGTCCACCTAGTGGGAGGCTTGCCTACGCTGCGATTTCCGGCCCGTGGAAATACACAAATAATCAAAAAATATTGTACTACTATAACCCGCCATATAGGCTAGACATACAACATCAATCTCATTTATAAATCAGGCTATAATAAGGCCCATAATGAAACAAAAACAAAACACCAAAGTACAACACACTGTACTCTGCCCTTTACAAAGTTCAGCTAGAAGAGAGTGACCTTCCGATGGACGGGTTGACTTATTGTGAGCGAAACAGTTCAAGGTTTATCGATAGTGCACCTTTGTATACCAGATACCCTTTTTGTATTAGAATCGATTGGTTCGAATTTGTGGTTTTAGGTCCATTAAGGGCTGATTTTTCAATAGCCAGATAACCTCTAACTGAGGAACTAAAATAACGGTTTCACTTTATTTTCTATAGATAAGCTGTCAAACCGCCATTTTTATTCCTCAGTTAGAGGTTATCTGACTATTGAAAAATCAGCCCTAAAAGGAAAGGAGTTAATTACTAATTGGAACGAAGTTCCTTATCGCGCGTTGTGAAAGGGGGCTAGACGGAAAAAATTCTTACGAAAAGTTGGCACGACACTTTTTGGAACGAAGTTCCTTATCGCGCGTTGCCAAAGGGTGCTAGACCTCAAAGAGTGGAGTGGAGTGGAGTGGAGCGGAGCAGAGTGGAGTCGCGACGATTATTTTTGTTGAGTGTATACAGTAACTTCGTTCCAACCGGGTGTCCCTTGACACCTCTCAAGTTTTTTTTTTAATTAAGAAAGTGTCCATGCCTTGCAAGAGGTATAAAACTATACTAGCTAGCTGTAAATAGCTAACCTAATATTCGGGCACTTAGGATATCGAATACTAGGAGCGAGTAAACGAATTGTAGTGCCTTCAAGTAAATAAGTACTTAGTTGAACAGCCCGCGTCACGATGTGGTCTTGAAAGCACCTACGTTGGTTACTGGGGTAACCAACTGGTACATTACTCAAACTCCATTACTTTAATGCAATAGGGATGGCAAAATGGGAGAGCTAGGTATATTTATCGGGTATCGGACATTACGGGTATTGTACATACCACTCGTTTTGTGTGGAGAGTTTTGCTCATCATGTTGGTGATGATGATATTGGCATGTGAAATCCAGGGACATTATTAATTACAATAACCCTGCAGAATTATTACTGTGTGTCTCGTGTAATAGGTTTGTGGACCATCTACCATAGCGAGTTTCCTCCGTGCCTCGGAAAGCACGTAAAGCCGTTAGTCCCGGCTGTCATTTGTAGATCTTTGACAGTCGTTACTGTTAGTCAGAAGCTCTAAAGTCTGACAACCAGTCTTACCATGGAGTATCTTATTAGCCAGTTACTGGGTTGTGGAGGTCCGACAGGCAGTCGCTCCATGTAAAATACTGATATCCAGCTGAATCTGGTTCGACTGGAAGCCGACCCCAATATAGTTGGGAAAAGGCTAGGCAGATGATGAAGTCTCGTGTAGTAGGTACAAACAAACGGATCCAACAAATTATATTCAAGTTTTGTACGACCTAGTTAGTTTAGTAGTCGTAAGAGCGTCTGTTGAGCTAGAGACTCTGGATATGAGTCCTAGATCGGCAAAAATATTAGTATAGTATGTTATCTATATTCAATTTTTCTGTAGCAACCACGAAGTCTGGATTGGTACCCGTTTGAAGGAAATAGGGTCGACCTCTATTGCATGAGCCATAAATAAAACAGAAAAGGGTTTACTATACTCATTTACGGTACGCGTCCACAGGTCCGCATCGTGTATCCGACGCATCGCATCAAACGGATTTCTGTGTCGGCAGCTATCGGATTGCCGACGCGAGTATCAGCAATCGGATAGCCGATGCCACCTTCATCGCTTCCACCGATCGGCATTCCGTATGACGTCATCGGTACGCATCGCATTAAGGCATTGCCAATGAGCTGTCCGTACGATGCGGATCAGTGGACGCAGTTGTATGAGTTTTCATACAAGGCAAAATAAAATCCGTTACGTACGATACGTGCGATGCCGACCTGTGAACGCACACCTTTACACTACACCTGTGACTAACCTTTTGGGCCTTACAAGCATAAAGTCAAGTATTTTCCATACACTTACCAATACTCTGTCCAGGTCTCAGCGTGAGGGCAGGTTCTAAAGCATGCTCGTCACCTGGTTCAGCTCG
Organism: Agrotis segetum; assembly: GCA_036375495.1. Taxonomy (NCBI): domain Eukaryota; kingdom Metazoa; phylum Arthropoda; class Insecta; order Lepidoptera; family Noctuidae; genus Agrotis; species Agrotis segetum. The sequence goes on from JAQSVV010000031.1 coordinate 4,701,135, forward strand.
AGCAGACTCTAAGGCATGCTTGACTAACGTGCCCCGCTCTTGTGAGTTCAGTAGTTCAGCAGCTGAGGATCCCTGGAAAGAAGAATGTTGTTCTAGAAAAATGTATTTAAAAAAATATTGTATATTTCAGTCACGCACGAGCATCAATATGATTATGATCAGCCTGTATTATTCCACTTCTCGGCATAGGCCACTAACAATGTACGCCACTGAGCCCGGTCTTGATTGAGCTTTTCTGATCTAATCTCCGCTGAGCACCAATTAAAAAAAAGGTTGCACTCCAGGAGTGCCGGTAGAAGTGAAAACTTTTTTGTTACTATGTTTTATTTTTAATTTGAATGACGTCTTACTCATTTTCGATCAGGGTCACGTGACCCTGACGCGAGTTTTGGTCACGTGACCCTGACGCGAGTTTTAAATTTTTTACCCATTACAGAAAAAGTGTACAACGCCGCTAAAGAAGTTTTCACTTCAAAAAAATTGGATACACCAGACGCTTTAGCAACTAAGCCATAGCTGTTATGACCGACAAAGTCGAGTTCTTCACTCCTTTTTTAGGGTTCCGTAGTCAACAAGGAACCCTTATAGTTTCGCCATGTCCGTCCGTCCGTCCGTCCGTCCGTCCGTCCGTCTGTCCGCAGTTTAGCTCAGAGACGCACAGTACTAGAGAGCTGTAATTTGGTGTAAATATACGGATTTGTTGTGCCGAAAAAGTGGTAAAATAAAATCTCAAAAAATATTTTTGAAGTGAAAACTTCTTTAGCGGCGTTGTACACTTTTTCTGTAATGGGTAAAAAATTTAAAACTCGCGTCAGGGTCACGTGACCAAAACTCGCGTCAGGGTCACGTGACCCTGATCGAAAATGAGTAAGACGTCATTCAAATTAAAAATAAAACATAGTAACAAAAAAGTTTTCACTTCTACCGGCACTCCTGGAGTGCAACCTTTTTTTTTTAGGGTACCTCCTGAACATGTAAAGTGGGGATGTTATTTTTTTTTTCACGTACGCCTTAGTGTGGGGTATCACTAAATAGGTCTTTAAAAAATATTGATAGTTTTCATTGACAATTTTTTGATACAAACATTAGTTTTTGAAATATTAAGCTTTAAAGTGTTAAATTTTGCTCGACTCGAGTGTCCCCCCCCTCTACCAGCTAAACGGTTATGTTTGGGGGTGTGAAAAAAATCACAATAGTAGTATATATAACGAAGTTTAAAAGAAAATTGTCATGACTAGGTAGGCTTTACAACTTTACGAGTAATAATCGACCAACTTATAAAATGTTATTGGTTACATATTTTCTTAAACAAAATGTATCGGATTCAACTGCAAATGTAAGTTTGTCAACTTTATTTTTACAGCTTTAATAGGTATGTTTTTACGGTATGTTTTTTGGGGATAGGTAGGTTTTTATCGTCAACTATTTTTAACTAACTTCAAAAAAAGGAGGTGGTTCTAAATTCGTATTTTCCCCGATTTCTCAAAGACTCCTGGACCGATTTTGAAAATTCTTCTTTTTAAAATTAAATTCAGCGAATCAGTTTAGTTAGTTCGCATAAGTATTTTGATGGGCAACTACGGAACCCTACACTGTGCGTGGCCCGACACGCACTTGGCCGGTTTTAACCTCTTGTGATGAAATTCATAATTTTCTTTTGATAAGCGATCAATTCCAATTTCATAAATCCATACCCTCAGGAACTCAGTATGGATATACTGAGTTCCATAATACTGTGTTCATAACAACATACAACACGTATAATCATAACAGTAGGAGAAAATATTGGAAAAAATAAAAGTGAATTTAAATTGTCTCTTCTACGGAATTCTCTGAGACAGCAAAGCCGTCGCTTTAATAGTCGCTCTTGGAGTACAGAGGAAAGTATTACATCTCAAAATAAAGATTCCGGATGTGGATGTATCAAAGGACTTCCACCCACATTTTGCTGTCTATGCCCAAAACATACAACCAAGGTGACCTATGTTGCCTCAGAAGACAACGTGGAAGTTGACAAGAAAATTCAAAACACTGTCGTGCCAACATAACGAAACTCGCTGTTTGTAATCACAAATTCCTCGACGGCTAATTTAATCTTATTTTATGAGTTTGACTAACTTTAACTTAAGCTTGTTATAGCGTTCGAAAACTTATCGTGTCCTAATTGCTAATTGTATACACAAATTATTTAAATCTACTTTAATATCTAGTAGATAGATGTTGAAGATTTACAGCATGACTTTTGGGTAAACTCAAATGGTTTTATTATCTTTTACGAGTAACTCTTGCGATCCTGTATAAAACTAAGTCTCATTTCTTGAAGTGCCCCATTTTTAACCGACTTTAAAAAAGGAGGAGGTTCTCAATTCGTCGGAATCTTTTTTTTTCAAAATTTCATGATAGCTTCACGTTTGATCACCATCTCTCCTGGTGGTAAGCGAAGATGTGGTTAACGGTGAACCACGCTTGCTTTGAAGTTAAAGAACCTAATGTTATAGCTATCAAGAAACACAGATCCCGACTTATTATGCTACTCCTTAGCTGTACGCACAATATTAGTATTGGCAAAACGCTTTTTACGTACCGGGGGATGTCGACCATGTTACGATGGTGCATTGCCGTACACCTTTCCCTGAACCTCTGATGTTCTGAACAAGGCTTCCGACGCCGAAAGTGGCCAACAGTTATGATATTTGGGTCAAGTAGACTCAAATATTACAACTTAATGTCGATGTACCGCAACCAGAAAAGATATTTTAACCATTTTATCGTTTGAGCAGGCTTTTCGTCTCTGCAGCAAACTGTAGAGATTTTACAAAATTGGCTTTAAAAATATGTTCTGTCTAACTTCGAGACGTGTTTTGCAGTGTAAAACTTGATCTCGGAACAAAACCTAGCAAGAACTTATGAGTTCACGTTGCGTGGTAATAAAGTTGGATAACTTTGGTAATGCTTGTGCAAACGCATTTCAGTTGAGACATTTTTGAATCATGAAGTCACAATTTCATCGTTGGTATGGTGGATTATTATCGTTGGTATAGTGGTTAAAAATATTGTAAAACATTTTTTTTAAAAGAGTATGTATGGAGTTTCTTGCCCATTATTCTTCATAGAACCTATCTTTGCGAATGGGTGTAGAATCAATCCCATCCCATCCTATTTCCTTAATTTTGAACATTCGACGTATAAAAGTGCCTCTTTGATGGCCTATTTGAAATAAATGATTTTGTTTCAAAAAGAGGAGCTACATTTCACCTCATGCTTGACCGACGACTGACACAAAAGATGACTGAGCCATTTTCTTTTGCCCAGATGCAGGATATTGAAATATCTTTCGTTTGGACAAAGGCAGGAGCTGATGTTTGTTATTTCAGCCTAAGGGCATCATATATCTAATACTACTCGCGTCCAGCAGCTTCGGCGGAATTCCCATAGACCTCAATACTTTATTACTTTATCAAATTGGCTTATCGGCAACGATGCACTGGTCGACTCAAACCTCCGTAGTTTTGAACATCGACGCAGAGTTACCACCCTGTCGGTTACATTTTGGGGACTGTGGAACTGAAAAAGCTAACCCCTTAAGCCAGCATCAGATTAAAATATTAATATGGCAATGCGCCATGGGTATAGTACATGGTGGAAACTACCATCTTTATATTCTAGAGTTTCGTTCCCCGCCAGAGGAGATAGGGCTAGCGAAATAATACGAGTATATCTAAAGTAATCTATATATATAAAAGCAAAAGGTCACTCACTCATAGGACACGAAAGCTCGGAAACTACCAGTGCTAAGGGTTCAAAATTTTGCACAGGGGTTCTTTTTAGGACGTAGGTACCCGCTAAGAACGGATTTTGCGATATTACGCCCCTAAGGGGATGTTTTTGGGGTTGACAGTTTGTATGAAACTTTTTTGCTACAAGTACTAGGAGTTTCAAATTTTGCATTCGGGTTCTTTTTAAGACGTAGGTGCTACTTTAGAAAAGGGTTTTTCGAAATTCGACCCCTAAGGGGTTGTTTTTGGTGTTGAAAGTTTGTTTGAAACTTTGTTATTACACGTGCTAGGAGTCTCAAATTTTTCATAGAGGTTGTTTTTAAGACGTACGCACTACCCTCAATGGGGTTTTTCGAAATTCAACCCCTAAAGGGTTGTTTTAGGTGTTGATAGGTAGAGGTCTCTAATTTTGCATGGGGATTCTTTTAAAGACGTAGGTGCTCACCAAGAAGGGCTTTTGCGATATTACGCCCCTAAGGGGTTGTTTTTGGGGTTGACAGTTTGTATGAAACTTTTTTGCTACAAGTACTAGGAGTTTCAAATTTTGCACGGGGTTTTTTTTAGGACTTAGATACTTACTGTGATGGGGTGACTCGAAATTCGAACCCTAAGGGGTTGTTTTTGGTGTTGATAGTTTGTATGAAACTTTCGTTCCTAGAAGTACTAGAAGTCTCAAATTTTGCATAGGGCTTAGTTTTAGGTCTTAAATGCTCACACCGTGTGATTCGAAATTCGAACCCTAAGGGGTTGTTTTTGATGTTGATAGATACAAGTTTCAAATTTTGCATGGAGATTCTTTTAATGACGTAGGTGCTCACTTAGACGGGATAATGCGAAACCCTAACCCTAAGGGGTTGTTTTTGGGGTTGATAGATTGTATGAAACTTACTTTAAGTGTCAGAAGTTTGAAACTTTGCATGGGGGTTCCTTTTTTGGGATATTAGGTGTTCGCTAAGACTGGATTATGCGAAATTCCACCAATACGGGGTTGTTTTCGGGGTTGATAGTTCGTATGAAAATAAATTCGTTACTTCAAATGCTAGGAGACTCAACGTTTGCATGGGGTTTATTTTTAGGCTGTAGATGCACAATGAGACGGGATATTGCGACTTCAACCCCTAAGGTTATGTTTATGTAGTTGGTAGATAGAGGCCTCAATTTTTTTCTGTGGATTCTTTTAAAGATGTAGGTGCTTACTAAGATGGGATGTTGCGAAATTTGACCCCTAAGGGTTGGTTTTTGGGGATTGATAGTTTGTATGAAACTTTATTACTACGAGTGCTAGGAGTTCCAAACTTATCATAGAGGTTCTTTTTTAGGATGCTGATGAATGTAACACGGGATATTGCAAAATTCGATGGGGTTTAGTTTAAGGGGTTGTTTTTAATAGATAGATAGGAGTAACAAATGTTGCATAGGGATTCTTTTTAGGACGTTGGTGCTGCCTATGACGGGATTTTTCGAAATTCACTGTCTCAATGTAGATATCTCACTATTGTGAGATTCCCCAATAAACCCTAAAGGGATTGATAGTTAGCAGTCTCTCAAGCATGATTATGGCACACTCAAAAAAGTATGTTGCACAGGATTTTGTTTTAGAACGTAGCTGCTCACTGAGACGGGATATTCCGAAATTCGACCACTAAGGGGTTGTTTTTGTGGTTGATACATAATTTGCACGAAACTTTGTTAATCATTACGAATTTCTTAATCAGCAAAGGGGTTCTTTTTAGGGATATAGGTGCTTACTAAGATGGGATTTTTCGAAATTCGACTATTATGGGGTTGTTTTTGGGATTGATAGTTTGTATGAAACTTCGATCGTCTTAGATCGCAGAAGCTCACTAAGACGGGATTTTGCGATATTCAACCCGTATTGATTCATATTCGAACCCTATAGATTGTTTTGAGGTCGCAGTCAGGAGTCTCATGTGGTTCTTTTAGGACATAGGTGATACCTCAGATGGAATTTTGCGAAATTAGATCAACGAGAGCTCAGATCAAAGAAATAGACAGATAGAGCGCTCAGAACACGCGAGTGGTTCCACCAAAGTTAATACAAAATCAAAATCGAATCACTGTACCAAGCTACGCGTCGTACCAAGCTGCGCGTCGTTGTTGTTATTTGACAAAATATGCCGTCACGTGTCTTTAACCATTGTAAAAGTTGTTCTCAAAAACAAAGAAAACATTATGGAATGTAATTCTATTTGATTTTGTATTAACTTTGGTGGAACCACTCGCGTGTTCCGAGCGTTCCATCTGCCTATTTCTTTGATCTGAGAACGAGAGATTGTTTTTATGATCGATAGATTGTTTGATTAGATTTTCCAAAGTTTTCATATCAAAAGGGTGTCCGGGAGTAGAAATTCACAGAGGCAAAGTTCGATAACCGCGCGGACGAAGTCGCGGGCGAAGTGCTAGTCTATAGCATAAATCGAAATAATTTATCACATCATTAGACTAAATAGCGCTCTAAAACTCTGTTGTGCCAGCGACACGCATTCATAGGGTAGAAACATAGCATAAAATATTTACATAAACATAGAAATAGTGCGTGCAGCCAATAGGAAGCCATATAATACGCGTGTCAGGAACGATTGCTCTGTGCAATACATAAATTATTCATCGCTAATATCGATTCGTATATGACCTGGCTGTTTTGCAATCAATTGTGTGGGAATTTATATGATGGCTCTTTAGCATCGACGATTATTTTTTATCGGAAAAAAAAAACAAATATCTCACGGACAAAACAGTATTTCGTTTCAGAATGAATCTGAAACGAAATACTGTTTTGTCCGTGAGATATTTGTTTTTTTTTAAATCAATGAATATTGACAGAGACAAAACACTTCGAAATTCGGGAGCTGGGGTTTGTGACGTCATAACAATTGTAAAGTTATACGGACCAAGTGACGTTTTGTGACTTTTAGATGCCTTGTATCTTCGTCAAGTTGATAATTAATTTAGGACTTTTTAATTTATTTGAGAAAAAATAGCCTATTGTCTGTACTGGCATAGTCTGCAGAGTAAGCAGTCTGAAATAGAGAGTGCGTCCAGACATGTTTTTCAAATGTGGGCGACGCTGCGACGCGCCTGACTATCTGGATCGACGACCTTTAATGCGGGACTAGAATAGACTAGATGCGTTATTTGGAGAACTCTAAAACCTCAGATCAAAAACTTGAGAGGTGTCAAGGGAGACCCGGATGAAACGAAGTTACTGTATACACTCAACAAAAATAATCGTCGCGACTCCAGTCCACTCCACTCCACTCCGCTCCGCTCCACTCCACTCCGCTCCACTCCACTCTTTGAGCTCTAGCACCCTTTCGCAACGCGCGATATGGAACTTCGTTCCAAAAAGTGTCGTGACAACTTTTCGTAAGAATTTTTTCCGTCTAGCCCCCTTTCACAACGCGCGATAAGGAACTTCGTTCCAAAAAATATATTACTACTTCTTTGATCTGAGCCTAAAACCTACAAGGAACTGCCATGAACTGAGTTCATCGACAGGGGCTGCAGACTCCATGGTCATGGCATCATTATGGCTGATCTAGTATTCACTCCATAACTCGGTCTGGTATATGGAGTAATTCTACTACGATATTTGAATATTTCATTAGTATTTTCTCAATTTGGATATATGCCCGATTCCCAACAAGAACAAGGCTTCATAACTAGCGACATTTGGGTTTACTCAGTGCCGGATTTAGCATGCTTACTAGCAAATTCTATTTCGGGGGCCCTTTTTTGAGCGTAAAACCTCTAACATGGTAAAGAACAGAATTCAATACTCAGTATGTTATTTGTCGGGCCCTGTTAGGCTGTACGCGCAAAAGGGGCCCCTGGTATCCAATACGCGGGCCAAGAGGACCCTGCTGTTAATCCGGCACTGGGTGTACTAAAAACACGCTTTTACTTAAGCAGATAGATGTATATATATTTATGTTTATAATACACACATATTCCGACAGTTATGTAGGCTGTATACTTAGAAAAGTCTTTACTAACGATCTACTCCAGTTTCACAATATGAAACAAACTCATCATCTGCCTAGCCTTTTCCCAACTATATTGGGGTTGGCTTCCAGTCAAACCAGATTAAGCTGGATATCAGTATTTTACATGAAGCGACTGCCTGTCGGACCTCCACAACCCAATATGAAACAAACTACAGTCTAAATTCGAGAACAATTGCGCGACAATAAACAGTGATCTCTCAGAAATGTTGGTTTCGGTAACCGAATCTAGTATTCAGTATTCAAGCCTGGTTTCGGCATTGCAGTAGGTAGCTCTGCGCAGTGGCGGCCTTAGGGGGGGGCGAAGCGGGCAACCGCCCGGGGCCTCGCGCTTGCAGGGGGCCTCGCGCAACAAACCAAGCAAAAGAAAAAACTTGTAATTTTTAAGTAAAAACTTTTAATTTTGATTAATTAATTATGTTATAGCCTTTATGAGTAGTTAGGCTACTCATTAAGGCTATAACATAACGGCAAAATTAAAAAAGATTTTAGTTTTAGAAAAAATAAAAAAATATTTTTTTTTAATTTATCATCTCAGAGTTGATTAATTTTGTAAATCTTTTATTTAGTACAACATTTTTTTCACGTGAACGTATGGCTAGTTTAGTTTAGGTTAAAGAAAAGGGCCTCGCGGACGCGTCTTGCAGAGGCAAGACGCATATGCGATTCCCTTCCAAGGTTCGGTCTCGCTACGTCACGATTGGGCCAACATCATAAACAGTAGTTCAGGCTTGTTTATGATGTTGGCCCAATCGTGACATAACGAGACCGAACCTTGGAAGGGCCTCACATATGCGTCTTGCCTCTGCAAGACGCGTCCGCGAGGCCCACCGTCGTTTAGGTCACCGCGTGCGAGGCCTCCTTTTTTTTGATGACTTGATGATAAGATCGCTTTGCGTTTACAGCCTCTTTCTGTTGACAGTTAGAAATAAAAAGTAAGCAAGCTTTTATGCAACTACGGGGCCTCGCGCAAACAGCAGAATTGCTAGACCTAAATATGATCGTTGGCGCCATCAGCTTTGGCTCTATTAGTTCTTAGTTAGAAATAGTAGTTAAAATTATACTGCTTTACTGAGTGGAACAAACAAAGTTAAGATTGCCGTTGTTAATTTAATTTTATGTATTAAATCTCTAAGCGGGAGGCCCCTTCATGTGCGAGGCTAGTTAGGTTCCGCTAAGCCCTCGCCGCTACGCCACTTGTCCCAATGAATAATCAAAGTTTGAGATCTCAAACACAGAATGCTACCTTGAAATAGAATTAAAAGAACCTCGAAAATTTCGTTCTTTTTTGAAAATTTTGCGTTTATGACCGTAAATGACTAGTTGTTGAAAATAACTTCTCAGAACGGTTTTATAGATTTCTTTTGCTACAATATGAGAACCGATTTATATGTTTAAGTAGACCCAGTAGTTTCAGAATTGAGCTTTTCAAAATCTCTGGCGGTATCTGGAAACAAGTGTAGAAGACGCAAAGCATCAGAGTTGGGAAGTCTTAGAACTTTGTGACTTTTTTCGAAAAAATGTTGGGAGGGTTTATCTCGGAGACTATTAGGTCTACTGAGGTATATAAATTCACTCGAATCTTTATCTTCATCAGCCTATAATGTTCCCACTGCTGGGACACAGGCTTCCTTTCTGTAAGAAGGGTCCATAATCCACCACGCGCAAAAATTTAAAACATGTGACATCACCAACCCGCACGGGGCGCGGGTTGGTGATGTCACATGTCTTAATTTTTTTGGTTTGAGGACATCCCGTTTCCTGACGATATTTCCCTTCATCGTTTTGAGAGCAATGGTGATAAAATAAATACACAAAGTAATATGGACTGGGTTCGATTCCGTGACCTACAACTCGTAAGTCGGGTCGCTTAATCGCTATCATCACAGCAAAACCACTTGAGACGCACACACCCGCAATTTGAAAATGGATTTCAAGGAAGCGGTTTACCGAAAAACCACCCGCGGTTAACGCCAGTGCGTACGCGTCAACTAAGTTCTATTGATTACAGTTTTGCCGGGGCTTTCACCCGTGAGCATTGTGTAGCAAATCACGGTTTTAAAATCAGTCGCAGGAAAGACCACGGTGCGGCCGTTTGTATTAGTTTTCTAGGGGCACGAATTTACGCCATTAAACCACACAGCGGTTTAACCGTAGTGCGGCCTAGGCCTTAACCTCTTCAAAGTTATTTTTCGAAAAAAGTTATAAAGTTGGAAAACATTCCAACTGAAGACATGATATCAGATGCCTCTTCCACAATTGTTGTAAAAAAAAACGTATATTTGAGATACTTTTGAAAAGCGCTAACTCGGAAGCTTTTGGGTCTACATTTTAGTCTCATATTGTAGTAAATTTATTCTACTTTCAAAACGTCGTGCTTAAGTTTCATGTAGTAAACTAGTTCTTTATGGTAATAATCGCCAAAAGGGAAACAAAGTCTGCAAAAATCAGAATTACTCCGTTTTACGCAAACACGGATGTTCAAAGTTCCTGAATGAACTGTTAAATGTATTAAAACTCAAATATTTGAGTTTTTTACATTTATTTAATTGTATAACTTTAGCATTTGTCCTCAAACATGACAACTAAACCTACTTTCGCATCACATACTTTTTATGAAGGGCAAGGGGCCTCGCATAGACTTGCCGCCCGGGGCCTCGCAATGGGTAAGGCCGCCTCTGGCTCTGCGTACAATAGGACTTGTGCTAAGCCAAGTTCGCAAGTAATGTTACGTAGCAACCGTGCTAAATAGGAGATACCTGACTTCTTTGCCTCTGTGTAAAGATTTGGCTGGCTTAAGTAAAGCGGATTTTATTTAGGGTTCAATGCTCTGTCACAATATCCAACTTTAGTTTTTTTTTGGGACAATCCCACCTAATTATTCTTAAAGCATTGCAACTCCTGAAAGCTAGAATCAACAGTCCTGATCGCCAGAAAAGTGTCGAGACAATGAAGCTCGACATGTCCCGGAGAATGAGTTTGACAGTCTTGGATTCTGCAACGAAATTAATCAAAACAAAAAAAAACGATAGAGTAGGAAATTAAGTAGTTTCTACTTCCCTCCATATCAAACTTGTGAAAAGTAAATATTTTAAATGTTTAGATCTAAAGGTCGCGTGAAAAAGTGTTAACGCTGGATAAATGAGTTTCTGTATCCTGTATCTAATGGCATATGCTGAATTTTGAGTATGTATAAGCGGGACAGTATGATTTCACTCATACACTGGCGTTATCAATAACTGGGTAATGTAACCATTAGATGCCGCTCAGTACAGTGGACAAGGGAATTTTGGAAAAATATGCGTGTCCGAATTTCAGTCAAATGACATACTTTACGATGTAGGAATTTCATGATTTAAATTTTTACAGAAAATAAAATAAATCTCTGATCACCGATGCTAAAAGCCGTAAGAAACTAACGAGGTTATTGGACAATGAATAAAAATCGCTTACAAAAAGTATTAAGGGCTTCACACACAGCAGCTGTAATGCAAATATGTACATTATAGCACGATACATTCTCGTTAAATTTTTCCATAGAGATTTAAAGATGTAAATATATACATTATAGCTGTCGTGTGTGGTCTCCTGACGATTTATATGGAAAGATGTAATGAGAGGTATCGTGCTATAATGTACATCTTTACATTATAGCTGCTGTGTGTAGCCCTTTAGGCTAACATGATCCACTGAATTTTAGTTATCTATTTTTATAAAAGAACAGGGGTTTTTCTTTTGACACGACTACAGCCGAAACCGCTTAACACAGAAACTTGAATTTTGGACAGCATTTGCAGTCTACCATGTAGATTGGCAATAAGACGGGATTTTGCGAAAATCCTCCTCTAAGGGGGTGAAAAGGGGTGAAAACTTTTGTACGAAAAATCTTATTCCTTGGGTTTATAAACTTGAAACTTACCACGAATAAGAACATTAGTAAATAAATAAGATTAGCACCACTATTTTTTTAAAACTACCCTCCATTGGTATTCTAGGGGTTGTTAAAGTTTGTATGGGAAAATCATAACGCGTGAGCCAATGAACTTGAAAATCAGTATTTATATACTAGATAAGAATTAATCAAACACGTGTTTTTGGATTTTTCGAAAATCACCCCCCAAGTTGGTGAAAAGGGGTATTCAAGTTTTAAGGGGAGGATATTAAACCATTAAACGTAGAAACCTGAATTTTGGATGGTAGTTACAATTTATAATGTAGATGCACATTATGAAAGGATTTTGCGAAAATCTCCCTCTAAAGGGGTGAAAAGGGGTGAAAACCTTTGTATGTAAAATCTTATTTCTTGGGATTACAAACTTGAAACTTGGTACGAATATGAGTATAAGTATATAAAAAAGATAGGCATTATTACTTTTTTATAAACTACCCTCCATTTTTAGGTTTTCCGAAAATCACTCCCTAAATTGGTGAAAAGGGATGATAAAGTTTTAAGGGAAGGATTTTATTGCTTGCTTCGATAAACTCAAAACTTGACATATTAATCATCTCTCAATCGAATAAAGGATACGTATTTTTATATATCAACCCCTAACGGGGTGAAAATCATAAAATCAGTTTGTCTAATATAATTGATTTTTTGTTTGTATTGAGTTTTTAGATTTTCTTATAAGGAGGGTGGGTGAGCGGGAATCAAATTCACTGAGTTCGAAATTAGAAACACGCGCAGACGAAGTCGCGGGCAAAGTGCTAGTTCCTAACATATAACTGCTATGATATGATTGATGTGCCATTTCCTGGATCATAGATTGTTGTGAAATGGGAAAAACATTTACGAAGCTAAATAAATAAATATTCCATATTCTGTTATTTATTCGGAAGGCCAATGAACGGCAAACTGAGAAGGTTTTACGATCAATTCCTTTCAGCTAAAGAGATAGCAATAAGCCTGAAAACATGTAATATTTCCTGAAACATAATACCTACTACATGTTTGTAGCGCGATTTGTATTCGAGATACTAATAAGGAAATCCAATACCTGAATATAAACATGGAGGGCCTACAAAAGTTCACTTGGCAGTTTCTTTAAATGAATTGAGCCAAGATAAAAAAGCGTTGTTCCACTAGTCCCACTATTGCTGGAATAAATATTAATGGAATAAACATTCCAAGGATCAATTTATCCAACTAATGAATTTTAATCTAATTCATATGAGAATTCTGTTAAAATGCTATTTTTTGACGCCCAGTGGGTCTAAAACTGCCAGTTAGCAATATTTCCAAATGATTAACTTCGTGGATGAATAACCAATGACGTTGCTGGAAATACACGGAGCATTGTTTAAAGTGTTTCTATTAGACCCGCTGGTCTACAACCCCTTAGTTAACCGCTTCGGGCCATAATAATAGAGTATATTAAATATTCGGGAAGTAGTATTAAAAAGTATTTGGTTTTTGTTAAAAGACCTAAGAAATATTGAAGCAAAAGAATAACTTTTTACCGTCACTTCTATTAAAATGGCCCTTGAACATAAATCTGTTAAGATTAAGGTGGGCCTCGTAAATTCATTCAAGATTCTAGTCCTTGAACATTCGTTCGTTCGCAAAACTATATGGCGTGCACTTATTACTTTAACTAAAATGCTGACTCACGCGAGCTCAATTCGTACCCAAAATTATGTCTTGGCAGAAACGGGTCATTAATGTTACAAGTTCGACAAAGCAATAATCGTTCTTTATTGCTTTTCTATGACATAATCGACGTTTAGTATGTTTGTATTGAATAGGCTCCAAAACGACTAGAGCATTTTTAGATTTTCCATAAGTATCCTATAAGGAGGGTGAAGGGGAATTAAATTCACTGAGTTCGAAGTTAGAAACACGCGCAGATGAAGTCGCGGGCAAAGTGCTAGTAATATTATATAGACTATGCATCCACCAAAGTGGCTACGGTAAGACTACAAGGACATTCTAAGACGCCTGTAGGATACTTGTAAAGCTCTAATTTCTATACAGCATTTTCAGTAATTGAAAACGATTTATCTTAGCCATTTATAGAACCACAAATGTAACACAGCAGGTAATGGAACGATCAAATCGTTATACAAAACCCAAAATGTTCAAACATTACGTAACACAATAGCTATTAGCCCAAATTTCCATTAGACTATACGCCGATACCTACCCTTATCATACAAAAATCGATTGAACATAGCACGTCTGCCAATTATGAAAAAAACTTTGTGACGACTCTGCTCCAAAGAATGAAGGGGCCGTGAAAAGTATTTTATACCTCCGACCTTTTGAAAATTAAATTTATTAGCTCCTTGAATTACGTAATTAATTTAGGGCAAGTATAAAGCCAGTTGATTGGTGTGCTAGTATAACTAGCAGTATTCCGTGGTGTTCAAATTTGTAAGGGCCAGTTTCCATCACTGAATAGAGCGTAGCGGATACTGAACAGAGCAAAGCACAGCCTAAATCAAGTGAAGCTGATACTGAATAGAGCGAAACGGTAACTGGACTAGACGAAACGGAGACTGGACTAGACGAAACAGACGAAACGGAGACTGGACTTGACGAAACGGAGACTGAACAGGGCGATGCGCAAATAGAACAGGACGGAGCAGAGAAGGAACAGGGAGGAGCGGAGACTGGACAGAGACTGTAGAGACGTGCAACATTCGAACAAAACGAAGAAACGATAGACGCAATGTAGATTGCAACCTAAGTAATTCCATGATATCCGCTCGCCTCTCATCGCTCCGCTAATCTCCTCTCTTGGTGAGGTCCGGGCCTTAGTCCTGGAGTACTATTACAATTTTCGGAGCTAAGCGGAGTGCTTATAATTAAGAGCTCCGGTTGCTCGGACGCCTGTGGAAAGTTCGCTATGAATAATGTCGAAAGATACATTATTATTCTAAATTGGGAAGGCCTTATGTTCGTTAGAAAAACTCGTATTTATGAGCTGAATGTAATTCTGGAACAATTGAAGAATGACTTCTGGATTCCGACATTGATCAACTTAGAAGAGTTCTTTTAGGTTGATCAATTTGGTGTGTGCATAGAATTCTGTTCCTGCACATGTAGCATGGCCAATTCTATCTCTATTCTTCCAAGAACAGACAAGGTTATTGGAACGAAGTTCCTTATCGCGCGTTGTGGAAGGGGGCTAGCAGGAAAAAATTCTTACGAAAAGTTGCCACGACACTTTTTGGAACGAAGTTCTTTATCGCGCGTTGCGAAAGGGTGCTAGAGCTCAAAGAGTGGAGTGGAGTGGAGTCGCGACGATTGTTTTCGTTGAGTGTATACAGTAACTTTGTTCCATCCGGGTGTCCCTTGACACCTCTCAAGTCTTGTTTTGTGTAGAATTCGACTTTTCTTTTGCACTAGTTTCGTACGATCCGTAATACCGTACACCTTTGAAGAATATGAACATTTATTTTCTAAGTATATTTTTAGCATTGAAATGCGCGGTCTGTCATTTTGTCTCTTTTTTCGTCGACAAAACCCGTTTCTGCGCTGCCATGCTACGCGTACAGGGTGACTTAATGTCTGTTTTTTAAAACACGGTAGAAAAACTTGTTACATGTAGAAGATTCCGCAGAATAGGTACGAGGAAAACTACATGCAAGGGTTTGTATTCAAATAAATCTATGCATGACGACAGGCTGTAAAACCATATGTCGTTATATATCCATAATAAATAACGGCTATGACTATATTCGAAATGTCGCACATAATACGCCATTGAGGATTACTGAGGTGATAGCCATCCATGACATTAGGTGCGGAATATTTAGGTTACGATTCAGACGGAATTAATGTCTTTGGAATGGAATCAAAATGAGCTGAACATATTTCTCCATGCTTTTGGTTTCATTCCAACATTTTCTGCTTTCATTAGATAAAGTTAGACAGGTATTCGTTTATTAATCGGACAAGAAAACAAGCCTGTCGTTTCGTTTCTCCCTACCTATTCTACCTCTAGTGTAGCAAGAATAGAAAAAGTAAATTCTTTATTTATTTTGCCCGAGATGGCACGGCATGTAAACGACGAAGAATAAAAACTTTTTTTTTTCATTTTAATATCGCCCTGCTTACGACGAAAGAATTATTTCTTCATTGTCATTTTGTCTATTCCTCCGTCGACATAACCTGTTTCTACCGTGTCATGCTATGCGTGCACGACAATAACTATGTCAAACCTAACTCCAATAACGCTTAAAACAAAGACGAAGAAGAAGACTTAGTATCCATCTTGTTGTCATTTTATTATCGCTGTAAATATTTCTGGACAAAATCTTGTGATCTTAGAAGAGCTATTCCAGAGAGTATGTTTCTTGGGAGATAAAACAAATACGACGTAGTTCTTCTCGTTACAGACGCTATCCGTCAGTTTTAGAGGTTTCATAAGTTTATGATATCGTCGTAAAGTCGCAGATTTATAGATTGTCGCTATTTATTTTGACGACTTTTTGATGTGACTAGAGTGTTTCTTTATTTAAGTTAGCGATGGCTAAAATCTTTATGAAGATAGTCTGAATTAAAGCAGAATTTTGTAAACATTATGACTATGATGCTCGGCACTGTCGAACACTTGGACTATAAGTTTATTACAATAATGTCTTGATAATGCATACTTCGCTGGACAGGTGGGGTATAACGAGGCTTATTCCGGCGAGTGAAAGTGACAGAGCTACACAAGTCGTCTAGCGCCATCTCGTTTATTCACTGAAACAAGCCTGGTTTTAAGGCGTTGTAATACACCCCAGTCAGTGTTAGCTTTTTGGATCAAAATCGTTTGACATTTAGAAACAACATTCTCGTACATCACATATGTATGTTATGTAACTACATAAAATACAACATACAAAACTCGACTATAAAGCATAGTATATTTCCGTAAAGCTCTCGTCATATTGCAGTTGGAAGCATTAAAACAGTCGCGAAGGAACGCCATTACTTCGGGTATCGCACACTGGGACAATAGGCCGGGAACACATTAGAACGAAAGTGGGCATTAAAAGCTGTCTGAGTATTCTCAAGACTTGTATTATTTGAATATGGATTTATATCGCTAATACATATAGCAGTATTTAAACGCTTTATTTGCGTCTGGGATACTAAGGCGCGATTTGTATTGAAGAGATGTGACGAAAGTATGTGGCGGTGGCGGGTGTAATATATAATTCTATAGCGTAGCGTTGCATGCCTATTATTTTCAGACTGGTGTCGGTACGGAAAAACGTTAGCTCGTACCCAATATCCTACGAGTATTCTAGCGTATTCTTGGGATAAACCCACCATACTGTTCCCAAACCACCAGAAAAGTGCCGAGACAATGAAGCTCGACGTGTCCCGGAGAATGAATTTACCTGTCTTGGATCCTGCAAGGAAATTAATCAGAAAAGAATAGTGGAGGAGTAGGAAAAATATGTTCCCGCCTCCTTCCATGCATGCAGGAGACAGAACAAAACAAGGCCAATAGGCACAAAGGGACATTACAACCGGTAGAAGCCCAGTTGCCTAGCACCACGAGTTATCTAAACGACTACTATTATTAATGGGCCCTAGTTTTTTTTTTATTCTGATTATTTTATTCTAGCGTATACTTATTCTACAATGCGAAAAGAAGAGAGCTAAAACCTTAAAATATTTTGAGTTAGATAAAAGACGAGCAAACTGATACGTATATCCCGAAACTTCCAACCTGAAGTTAGTCTACAACAATAAATCAATGTCAAAACTTACCTTTTGAAAACAGTGCATATCTCGGACTGTGAACTCTTTGTAACCGCCGCCGAATTCAGGCTTCAGTTGCTTTGGTAGGTGCATCTCTTCGGCAGTTTGAAGAAGGCTATAAGAAAAAAGTTTTGTTATTGCTTATAAAGGTTAATCAATATTTACTTGTTGTAGTGTTGTTTTATAGTTTCCATAGGACGCATCCTTTCATGTAAAAAAAAAAACCGTTTCCACCAGTGCTGTGCTATGTAAACCAATGAATATGATTGGTGGATATCAAACGCATCCGCAGCAACGTAGTATAGCAGCACATTTCTGGTGGAAAAGCAGCCTTAACCAGAAAATGGAACATACACTACATATAAAGATACATTTTCGCATTTAGTAGGGATTCAAGTTAAAAAGATTAGCTGTCGAAAATTCAGACATGATGGAAATTTATTTTAGTATCAGAATGTAAAATAACCAACATATCGATAACAACTAGACTCCTTTATTTCATTAAAATAGTAATAATGGGGACTAGACGTGACTCTATTATAATACGAGTATGGACAGGTGAATCATACGGTGACATCATATTATCTACATATTAGCTAAAACGAATATAGTAGTATCATTAGTTAGTACGTCTCACCAACCAAAGTTCAATAAGACAGGTGCTCTCAAAACGGTGAAGAAAAGATGCCGGGACCAACAGCTTTACGTGCATTCCGAGACAGATGGTCACCTATCCACAGATTAAACTCGGCAAGCGCCGCTTAACCCAGAAGATCGGACTGTGCGTAATTATTTAGCCAAGAGCTCCACCACTCTTGCTGACTAAAAAATCCACCTTGTTCCTTCGGTTCTTTCCCTTTGCGTTCCATGGCCGCAGTATCATGCTTAGACAGTGTTATAACTCCGGTAGGACAAAGGAAGCCCAAGCTGTATTTAAAGTTGAAGAACTGGCCTAATAACTGGGCAAAAGATGTCAACATGGAAGTTCCTTTTCATTTCAATTCGGGTGATTATATTTTTTTGGTAAGTTGGTGATAATCCCGCCCTTTGTTGAGAAAAAAGTATTGTCAGACTTTCATCAGCTGCATCATCTGCCTAGCCTTTTCCCAACTATATTGGGGTTGGCTTCCAGTCGAACCAGATTCAGCTGGATATCAGTATTTTACATGGAGCGACTGTCTGTCGGACCTCCACAACCCAGTAACTAGGTGATACCCCATGGTAAGACTGGTTGTCAGTCTTTAGAGCTTCTAACTAACAGTAACGACTGTCAAAGATCTACAAATGACAACCGGGACCAACGGCTTTACGTGCTTTCCGAGGCACGGAGGAAACTCGCTATGACAAAGGTAGGTCACCCATCCACAGACCAACCTCGGCAAGCCCGGAAGATCGGCCTGTGATAAATCACAGGCCGATCTTCGGCCTGTGATTATCACGTGGCTTAGCCACGAGTTCCTTAAAGTATTGTCACTTTATACTGACTACATGTTTATTTTATTTGACAGACGAAAACTGTTAGGTAGTGCTAAAATGTCAAAGGACTGGTCTAATAACAGTAGGCAAAAGATGTAAATATATAATATTAAAGCTTTGAATCGCGAGACATTTTAGCATTTTTATATAACTGCTACATTTCTAGACGAAAAAAAAAACGAAAATTAAAAAGTATTTGTACTCGTTAAAAGTTTTGTAACCATTTCGCTGCGACCTTGCTACGTTCAGGCTTTTTTTGTGGCAAGACTGTTTATTTTTAAAGTTTGTTGCCAGAATATTTTATTTATTAGCGGACAAGTTTACTTTCAAGCGTTCTATTTTAGTTTTTATTGCGTCCCGAGTTGGTACTTAATACTTACTACTATTAAAAATTCATTGGCCTTAATTAAGTTGACAGCTTTTAATAAAGGGCCGCCTCTAAACTAAGGTAAATTACATAGAAGAAATTGATTTCTTTTATCACACGCAAATCTGACACTTAAAACTGGTGACAAAGGCGCCAGATTGGCGTGTGATAATACTAACACCCACTTATAATCGTTAATCAAGCATGGCGATTATAGTTCCTGCCTTTATTTGTACTAGGCTTTTCCATGTTCAGTCAGTAAAAGCTGGTATCAGAATAACCATTATCAAATCTATAATGCATCGAATTTTAGGGCATTATTCCTCAATTAAGGAAACAATCGGTGAATGTTGGTGAGCCGAAATCACCGATTAAATGCCTCTCTCAAAAGTCTTTCTTTGGAGGAGGCGGAACACGTGAAGGAGGGCACATCCTCCACCCACGATCATGTATTAGTCTCTTCCACACAACAAAAAGGAAGCGTTTGGTATTTTAAGGGACGTGACACGATAGCCTCAAGTGAGATAACGTGATGATATATTGGAACCAAGTTCCTTATCGCGCGTTGTGGAAGGGGGCTAGACGGAAAAAATTCTTACGAAAAGTTGTCACGACACTTTTTGGAACGAAGTTCCTTATCGCGCGTTGCGAAAGGGTGCTAGAGCTCAAAGGGTGGAGTGGAGTGGAGGTGAGCGGAGCGGAGTGGAGCGGAGTGGAGTCGCGACGATTATTTTTGTTGAGTGTATACAGTAACTTCGGTCCATCCGGGTGTCCCTTGACACCTGTCAAGTTTTTTTTTTTAAGATTTGCCCCACACTAGGAATTCCTTCTGTGTTGGTACGTTTAGAAACATAGAAACACACATACACAAACACCCAGACCCATGCACGATCTATGAATGAAGCAAAACACGTACTATTGAGGAGACCTAGCAAGAAAAGGTTGATATTCCAAGAAAACTCAGGATTTAATGTCATTAACTCACACATCATCATCGGCAGTGATGTAGAAGGCGGAGCACTGAGACGACGCGTGTTGACGCACGCACACACGCAAACGAGGCCTGCTCCCGCGCAGCTTCTGTAGCAGCCATAGCAGCATACTGTCTGGGAGACCTGGGGAACAACTGCACATTAGTCGTCATATCATAAGACACACTTAACTGTACGGAAATACTTGGAAACCGAGAAGACAAGCTATTTTCAGTGCTTTAAGTAGTATTTTATGCAACCAGTCATCATCATCATCATCAGCCTATAATGTTCCCACTGCTGGGACACAGGCCTCCTCTCTGTGAGAGTCTATAACCCACCACGCGAGCCCAGTACGGGTTGATCGACCAGTGCGAGCTTTTTAAACTGCACCCTGGTCTGGCCAATTGCGGTCTTAGACTGATCATTTCTGCGCCCCTTCACATTCTGCGTCCTGCGCTTGGACACCTTTAGCACACTCCTATTTTCGGTACTGGCTAATCATTAAATTTCATATAGATAGCAAGATTTTTTTATGATTTTGGGTCTGCCAAATGATCAGTCAAATAATCTTAACTTGGTCTTCATGTGACCTGCGCCTGTCTCTGTCGTGTTGTGGTCACTGAATGGCACATTGCTTAAAAGTTAAGCTCTTCACATAAATGAGTTGCAGACGTAGAGTTGCGAGCAGGAGAGCTTTATTTTGATTTTGGAGGTTTAACCCCTAAATATTCGCGGCAGTCACACAATGCAAGATTGTGGAACTACATCAGAGCAATGTTTTGGGATCATTGCTGAAATCATCAGCGTGGGTGGGCAGATGATGCTTGTAGAATATCCATATTGAATCAGCAATATTAAAATTCGGGTCGATTTTTCACGGAGATGTCAGTTGGTTCATTCCTGCCCAAACAAATCTTTCTTTTCCTTGATTCGATTTGTTGGCGATTCGCCAGTTTCCGTTTTACATAAAGGATAGGGTCGAGCGCTCATTAACAAGTTCACGATTAGTTCATTCATCCGTATTACTGCGTATTCCTTTAAGGAAACCGGCTTTGGCTATAAGCCAGTACTTATCTATGGAGTAAAGACTACCGTAGCTCTATGTCTGACAGTAGTAATCGAGATTTGGGGTCGTATTTGTTTGTAAAATAATCCTATGATCGGATAGAAGCCGAATACGATAAACCATAAAACAACTCAATGAATTTCGTGCCAACATAACTAACTTTATAAACACAAAAGTTTGCCCATCCAGTCTAAATAGTTCCAGACAGTCATTTTGCCAGTATGGTTACTTGAAACTCGAAAATAGACATTACACTTATTCGCCCCAAAATTAAAAACTTTTAGATTACTGCCGGCCGTTCTAAATACACCATTAACGCCTTCAATAAAGGCGACCTCTCCACCTTACATTCAAAGGCCCTGACGTGAAAATTATATGTACGAAGTTAACGTAGAAACTGAATAAAACGGTAGTAGTTAACACGAACATTGCTACCCAGAATGGCGTACATCACACAAAATGTAAAAGCTTGCTGAATACGAAGGCTGGCTCCAGGCCAAAAGTTTTACTGAAAAGAAGATATTCCAGCCAACTTGGTATCTAACATTTGTTTGACGCATGAAATGAAGGCATTTCTGGACACGTTTCAAAGCAAATAAACCGTGTAGGAAGTAGTTACAAAGTTATTGAATATTATCAAATATTATAAGCTTATTCAAGATATTTTCAAATAACACTGTCCACAAAAATTTTGGTTATAATGTTTAACGATAGGGTCGCTTTTTATATTTCCTAGCAATTGTATTGTTCTATCAACGGTTTCCACGAATTCGATCGCGAGACAATCGGGTAATATCCCAAGGGGCCGTAGTACCAGAATGAAAAGTATCCTACTGAGATATTTTTAGTTATGATAGAAATGAACTGTGATACAATTTTGGTCTACAAAACCGTATATTCTATCTATCTGTAAAAGCTGCAGCAGCCGGATAGGAGGGCAGATGAAAATAGAACTTTAATTATTGTCTAGGTGGATACTGATGCTGACCATGATCACTTCATATGATGAGTAGATTTGCTGACCGACACGATACTCGATAGTGTGATGGACGGTTTTCTAAGAATATGGTGAGGAAACCTGATCTTTATTCTATGACTTGTTATATTGGGTTTAAGTTATTCATGAGCAGTAGGGAAAAAATCGTTGAGACCATTAACAAGGATTTATTTAAAGGGTTGGAATCGTGTAATAGAAACACACGCAATGTTTTTTCTTGTAATATAATTTACGTCGTGTCTAGAGTCTACCAGCCATTCAGGCAATAACTTAGCTACTTGTGACTATGCAAAGTGGCTTTATTCGAATTCATCTACATAGAAGTTTATCGAGTAAAAACGCGCAAGGCATTCATTTCACATTTTACCTTTCGCCTCAACAATACGTTTCCAAGTTTAACATGTACTTAACATTAATAAATTCATGGAGGTACGCCGCAGAAACGATTACCGTATCAATTCATACAGCTGGGGAATCAATTCGACGTAGGTAGGTCTCAAATGGGAGCAATAAAGACGCCTCTTTATAATTCTTTCGCGAAGTATGACAGCTTTATATGTGTAGCAGGCCTTATTTTAAGCTCCAAGTCTCCAACCTACATAGATTTATGAGGATAAGGATGAATAATGCTATAATTTGGAATTGTGCGACTTTCATTCTAGTTACCTACAGCACAAATAAATTGGTTGTCATGATTTATGAACCAAATTATAAAAGAAACAATGTACAACCGGAACAAAGGTATAAAGGAGACATCAATGCCAAAAACATTTTTAAAGATTGGAACCGACAGATATCTGGATTATATTTCTTGAAGCGGCAGAAAGTTAAGTGCGTTGAAAAACTTCCCAAGAGCAGAACTGTGAAGTGCGAAGTGGTTCCCTTTCGGGAAATCGGAACGCACTTAGGGGCTGTCAATTCCGAAAGTGCTTATTACTTCAGTTTCGTCAAGTCGGTCTTATTCGCAATGGTTTTGAAGCCCGACATGAATGGACCGAGCGCTTGACCTCTCGTCTAAGCGGGCAAACCGTTTACAAAACAAAGAAAAGGTTGGGTATTTCTTTTGCCGAGTGGGTCAAAGAGGTCGAGCAAAACCTGTTAGATTTATTTTATAAGGCTATAAAACCACCTAATCAAATTCAAACACTAATAAGCAGGTTTACTGAATAGGCCAGGATTGTGCAAGCTTGTTTATTTCTGCAAATGAAGAAGGGCTATTAAAGCTTTTACATTTTTAGTTTACAGCGTTCTAGGTATGTCTTACAATCAGCTAATAGAAACGTTTGTTCGCGTGCAAAAGTTATTGGAGGACGGGTTTCAAAGCCTCACAAAATATTTCGCTGACGGATGATCGGCCTTCGGATATTGCACGGCGCCATTGTGCTATAAGTATAATCTGTCGTCTGATCGCTCAAAATTGTATATCAAACTTCAGTTTCCTGTATACAAACCTGGTAGGTACTATGATAAAATCTTTGTGAAACTTTAAGTAGATAAGATTACTAAAGATGACTCACGATGAATGGGCACTCATAATATTTTAAGACATTATAAATAAAAATATTTTACTTGAAACAAAAATTTTCTCCGAAAACAGAAATAACTTGAAAACCTTTTTAGGAACGTATGAGCCTTATTTTCATCGCCGGAATGAAGGTGTAGGACCATAAATCCGCCGCCTAGCCTATCGGGTATTCCCTAAAGAGAACATAGGCGAGAATTCCGCTAAAATATTAAGATGTACAACGAAAATATATCTTCATAGAAAAAGTAATGTCTTACCAAGTTACATCGTTACTCTATCAAGAGAAAGAGATTCATTAATAAATGTCAACCTTGCTTGATTGATTCCGATTTTAGTGGTCTAAGTAATAAACAGAATCCATTTACTGGAACGTGCGGTCTTCGCTTACGACGCGGTTTGACTTGATTTTGATTAAATTGGTTCTCGTAGATTAAAGGAGAAAAGTTATACTTTCTGAATGATAAACATTAGAAATCCAATTGAAAATCCTTTTTTAAGAAATTGTCTCTAACGTCCTAAAGTGTTATTCGATCTACATCTAATACCGCTCCTTTGTTTTTGAAGGCAGCTTCTGATTGAACATCTAAAAGACTTGGATAGGCAAATTCAGTCTTTTATTGGTTACGGACAAATATCAAGATAGCATCCGAAATAGGTTATTAGCAGCGTAAGTCTGTTTGAACTGTCTCTAAAACCTAGGTCCTATCTGCGTTTCCAAGAGTCGAAAAACCCAATCACCGTCTGAAAATCATTTCCAAGATAATCCCGCAGATATAAGCCTAATTTCGAGTTCATTATACAAGTCCAAAACATGGACAGAAGTTAAGTAAATGAGCTGAAACTGTACAATGTACTGGCAACATCCCAACATGCTAATGCAGAACATATATCAATAATAACAATGCGAGTATGTGTGCGTAAGGGTCTGTCCAGTCATAACATAGTACACTAGCCCGAGTAAATGTACGCTCGGATCTCATATTTGCATTTTTACTGTAATTTTATTATCAGGAACACGTCTGCTGTTGCTTTTACAGTGTAAAACAGAAATAACTGGTTCTGTATGAAGTTATTATACTGCAATGCCATTATTTAATGTAATAAAAACAATATTCATTTTGTTTCAACTTATTGTTTCTAGTTCGCGCTTATTATTTGTGGTGTACCTACCCTTCGGCGCTTGTAACTCGCGCAAGTGCCTCAACATGCTCAAGTTACATGCGCCGTGTACAAGCACCAAGTGGGTAGCTTGATCTAGTAGCTTGCGCGTTTTACTCGTGCAGGTAAACCGCAAACTCGCACCATTACTTGCGCGAGTTGCATGCGCCGTGTACAGGCACCCCGCGGGTAACTTGATCAAGTAGCTTGCGCATGTTACTCACGCGGGTAACCCGCACTTTGACTTACGCGGGTAACATGCGCCGTGTACAAGCACCCTTAGCGACGTGAATATACGTATTTTCGGGCTGCATCAATATGCGACAGAATTTGCACAAGCCACATAAATACGACATAATCCGTTTCCATGATAAGCGATGTTTTATGTTGAAAATACATAAAATGTCGCACATTATCTCTGAGTGTGTCGCATAAAACAGATCGTAAGCGTAAAGATCGAAATTGTGATTCCACGCTTGCTTTCCGACTGACAATAGTAATATTATCTGATGTCTGAATCAAAATGGTGTTCGATAATTGGAAATCAGATCATGTGCAGTAAGCTTCGGAAGTAGGGTAGGTAACATTACAGTGTTGTGAACTTGCGAATAAACTACTAGAGGACTAGGCTTTTTCGTGGTAAAATCATGAGTGAGTCAAATGAGTCCTTCCCACCCAGGGCAGGAGGCAGGGCGGAATGGACTGTCAGACTTGTACTGACTAAAATCCACGGTATCCTTCAATAGGCCTTTACGTTCCGGGGACACGGTAATTCATTAGTCCCGCGACCGCGGGAACAGCTAATAAACATTTAAAGACTTCATGTGAAGGAATCTTTTCTATCGTTTCTGTGGGAGTAGGTAATTTCGTAAAATATAACACTTACTTGCGTTAATTTTGGTTGACGATCATGGAGCGCGCGCGGAGTTATATGTTAACTTAATCTATCTTTTGATGGGTTAAATTAAAGTAAAGCAACTTTTTCCGAGGTCTGTAGGATTCTAAGTCGATGTCGAAATTAGATACATTTCTCCAAGAATAAATAAAATGTAATTATAATTCAAAAATATATTTCTCTTTGTTTCAACTCTACCATTCATATCTGCCTCTATAATCCAAAATTCATCATAATCTGTTTAGTGGTTTAGGCGTGAACGTGTAAGATTTTTTTTTATTATGTTACATGCAATTAAGAAAATGGACATTCTTCAAAGTACATTCAAAAATTAATTACTGAATACTAAACTAAGCCTGTATTGTATCAGAATCATGTTAATACCTTTACTAACTGGCGTAAAATGGAGTCAATTGGATCAATTATCATGTCAGACATGCATAACAACAAGTGTGGACTAAATGTCAGCAGGTGAAGTGTGATCATCGAAAATTATAACTTTAGGATTATTTTCTATCATTCTACTTTTGTATAATAAATCTAAAAAGAGAGCATATTAGTTGAATTGAAAGATTGAAACTTCCAGATATCCTAAAAAAGGAGATTAATTACTGAAAAACTGTTTTCAATTGCTCATCACCAGCTCCACAACAAAGACATGACTAAAAAGTTCTTAAGCTTACTGCCAAGGTTCACTACTTTTATATATATAGATTTGACAAAATCAGCAATTCTAAAACGGCCACTTATCAATATTCCAATTGATTCACTTTGTGGATGAAAAGCCAATGATGTTGCTTGAAATGTACAAAATTAGTCATTAGGAATATTCCTTAAAAGTATCACTTTTAGTACATCATTATTTAATTTCATATTAAATGAATATATACAGGGTAAATTTTTCAAGGGGGCGTGGATGGCTATTTTCGAAACAATGAGGAATATCGAAAAACGTTGAAAGGAGTCTCGAGGCCGATTTTGACGAAAACTAAAACTGCATCATTGGATTTTAGAAAAGTCTATCATCCTGGCCAGGAATCGAACCCGCTGATTTTGGAAAAAAAATCACACCCTGTAGTATTACACCATTCGATAGTGTTGTTGATTTGATTGTTGATGATTGATTTTTCTAAAATCCAATGATGCAGTTTTAGTTTTGGTCAAAATCGGCTTCGAGACTCCTTTCCACGTTTTTCGAAATTCCTTATATTTTCGACAATAGCCATCCACGCCCACTTGAAAAATTCACCCTGTATATAATTTCGACTGTATTTTATGCATATTTTATTGAAATGAACATGTTAGATGCATGATAAAATATACATTTTCATCAAAAAGCAATCTATACATATAAAAATCAATCCACTTTTAGTTGCAATTTTATAACTCAAGAACGAGCAAATGTTTAGGTGTTGTTCTGACTATTTAGTAGATGGTTTATGTGAAGTTTGCACAAAATTGGTTGAATGATTCAAACAAATTCACCAAATTGCGGATCATTTTGTTAATGGGGATATTGCTGTCAAAGTCAAAGTAGCGAAGCACGTGCCGGGCCGCTAGTATATTAAAGAAATATGCTGTGCATAAATAATTAATCCAAGGTGTATTTATTAGTGATAAAGACCAAGTTCTTACCTTTAGGGAATATCAACACAACATCAGTATGCTGTGTTGGTGTGGAATGTAAGAGGAGGCGGCGAGGATGCATGAGGTGAGCGCCCAGCTGTCCAGCCATTGGAAGGCGTCGTCGCAGCTCCCGACCAGCTGAACAAACACAAATATTATTTTATCATTACATTTGTTTTTAGATTTAACCATCAAGGAATTTACTATAAACCCACTTTCAACCTAATTTTTATTGTTTTTTTTTTCTATTATATTACACACACCAGTATTGATCAATTTAAACTCTCAGTATTAACACAAAATAACTATGAATTATTCTAGATAAAGTTTGTTGTTCATGTAAAACATTACAACTGTACATTCTGGGTAATTTAAATTACTTTTCACACAATATTGAATTATTATTGCAATGGTGTTATTTATTTTTGTAAATAATTAAAACTTGTTGATTAAAACTTTTAAGTCACTATTTGTGAAAGTATTCGAAACTATGAAACAGCTTTATTTTTATTTGCAACAAAAAATATTATTAGTAACTAATAAAAATGTTTCTAAGTAAAAGAAAACCAAGGAAATTATCCTTCATTGTTTAGAGACAGTAAATTCTTTAGAGGCAGGCTCTGTTTCTAACTCCTAAACTAAAGAGGCAACGACTAAAACAATAAATACGTACCGCTATCCAGTTTGTCTTTGGCGAACTCGGCGAAAGACCTATGTTCTTGAGGAGTTGATTGAGAACTGCTTTCATAATCTTCTTTTTCGGGATTCCCCACACTCCCATCTTCACCCTCCATGGCGAAAACTCTTGTAAGGTCCTCGAGACAATAACAATATAACTAGACACTCACTAGATCTGCGAGACCTTCAGTTTCTTACATCATCGACTATTATAGTAACTTCAATCATATGTTGGAAATATTGCACCTAGTTAAACAGAGAAATTGTTACGCCCCATTTAGAGAACAAAGACGACTAACATTTTCAGTTGTGAACGCCAAGAACGCGCTTTATTTACTTGATAAATAATTTATTTTGTGACAAAACTGCGATCGCGCGGCTGTCACATTTCAAAATTGATTTTTGGCCGCCATTTTTTAGTTTAGTGTTGCAAGGATAATAATTTAAAAAATGAAGTTTCGTGCTTGAAACTGTCAAATCTCATCTTTTTCGGATCATATCAAATAATTAGAGTATCAGAGGTAATTTGAATTAGGTGCTGCCTGGGTGCGCTGCTTTGTTGCTTTTCTTTTTTATTCCTTTTAAATTGCTTCTAGCAACATCATATTTCAAACGTCAAAACAAGTTGTCAAAGGAATTTCGATCGGATACACATCTCAAAAACACTAACGTTTTCGAAATAATAAATGTTTACAAACTTAGAAGATTAAAATACTAATATATTACTTTAGTTGTAAATGTTACGTTCTGCTACTTTCTATTAATTTTCGCTAACTTTATTGGTTTAAATGCTTTTACACACATTCGTTTCACAACGTTGAGAATTGTTCTACCTGCTGGAAACACTGTTTTACTAAAATCCGAACGAGCAATAATATTCGACTTCTTGTCAGTTCATTTGTAAACGTTCGTTAATTTGCGCGATAATACAATTTACAATGGACGTGTAAACGAACATAACGTCGCGACTTTCTCTTAATTGTAATAAAAGTGTTATAACCGATAATAATTCCGCATCGGAGAAGAACCTATTCCAAACCTGAATAAAAACCAGTAAAATTACAAGGTATGTAAACTTGTATTCATGACCTTTCTTTGTACCCATGTAATCGTCGCAATTTTCTA
Organism: Agrotis segetum; assembly: GCA_036375495.1. Lineage (NCBI taxonomy): Eukaryota > Metazoa > Arthropoda > Insecta > Lepidoptera > Noctuidae > Agrotis > Agrotis segetum. The sequence goes on from JAQSVV010000031.1 coordinate 4,730,526, forward strand.
AAATTACATTTCTGCATTGATTTTCTTGTGTGAAAATGCATATCTGTGCTGTAAACTGTTTGCCGAGCTAAAATAAACGGTATTCTTGTGTGTTCTAATGTGTATTTACTGTTTTTATGATAACCCACTTTCACAAAAAAAACAGCTGTTAGGTCGTCACGCCTAAATATTTAACAGCTGAGCTGCGTCTTTATAAATACGTGGACTCTTCTAAAGAAATTAACTATGTACAATAGTTCCATATGGTTCTACAGTAAATATAAAACAATATAAATTTACCCTTTTATTTATTTGGTCATCCATCTTAAGGATATTTCAGAGGGTAAGGTAAAAAAATCACATTCCTTTTCTAAACATACAAACACTTTGTATTATTAGATTAATTCATGTTTTTGCACCAAATCAGACTTATGCCAGTCAGACAGTGTCATACCCAATGAGCTTTTCTAATGAGATATCAAAAGGGTATTAGATTATATTAACATTGAAGAATTATGTTCCTGAAACAGACAATATTTTCCTGCATATAATATAATCATGTTGTTAATGGCTATCAGTCCAGAAGGCTGCAGTTATGCCAAACAACATGATTGCACAATTTATTAAAAAAATATTCATAATCAATTGCTGAAAATAATTAAATGTACTTAACAGTGCCATATGGGCCATACAATGCCATACTAAAATAAATAAAAATAGCCTTTATTCACTGACTTTTACTTATTTTTTTTACAATAATTTATCTTTAACTTTTAGTTTAATAGTCAGGTTGTCCTTTGACATAGGCCCCCTTCAGGTCGTGCCACTTTTTACGGTGACCTGCAAATCTCCTCCACCCTGGTGTGAGATCGTCTTCCCACCTCTTGTGTTGCCTGCCTCTACGCCTTTGCCCGTCGCGTGGGTGCCACTCAATCACGCTTTTCGTCCACTTTTCTGTCCTATTTCGCATTGTGTTTCCCAGACGGCCATACTACCCAACTACCAAATACAAGACCTTGTCTTGACATGGCAACAACTTAGAAATTATAGGATACAGCTGTTGCTATCAGCTTCATCCACATGTAACTTGAATATTGTAGCATGGCAACATAATGTTGGGATTAAAAGTATCCTATTTGTTGATCTAGAATAAACACTGTCTGTGTCACAACCCAAACAGTTTTTGTTTGAAATAATAATGATTTCCTTCCTCTGAAATTTTTCCATTTATTTTTACTTAGATTCTCAGCAATAGTTGGATTACGTCATGGGAATATCCTATGCAGTAACATAATGTCAACCACATCATCGGTTACCATAGGGCCAGATAATGGTGAAACACAAGCCTATAGATAAAAAAAAAAAAACCATAGACTAAACCCATTACCTAATTGACCTTCATGTATGATTGCTTATCATATGAATATTTCCTCCCTCCAACAGTTTTACAACATATTGATTGATGCCTTAAGCCTTATTACACAATATGCGTCATGCTTATGTCAACAATAATTATGATGCTATAGCCGCATGAAAATTTTAAAGTTGTCTCATCAGACATATAACACATGACTGTTATCCGTGAAGGGCAATACAGAGATGTTAAACACACTTTCCACATGACTTTGTAATAATTATTTGGTAAAGGTGCTTGTGGCTAAATAATTACAGCTGCACAGGTCAATCTTCCAGGTTAAGCCATCCTTGCCGAGGTTGGGGGATGGCTAACCATCTGACATAGCGAGTTTCCTCCGTGCCTCGGAAAGTACGTAAAACCGTTGGTCCCGGCTGTCATTAGTAGATCTTTGACAGTCTTTACTATTAGTCAGAAGCTCTAAAAGTCTTACCATGGGGTATCTTAGTACCCAGTTACTAGGTTGTGGGGGTCCGATAGGCAGTCGCTCCATATGGAGTACTGATAAGCTGCATCTGGTTCGACTGGAAGCTGACCCTAATATAGTTGGAAAAAGGCTAGGCAGATGATGTAATAAATATTTAATAGCTGGCAAGCATATTGCCATAAACTGCATCTAATTCTAGACTTCAGGATCTTGTTCCATCACCTGTAATTTAACTAATCAATCATGACACACCTGCTGGGGTCCCGGGACTGTCTCATTCAAATGACAGTTACTGTCAGGGTCACTATTCTAACTGCTCTGATCCAGAGCTCTTGAACAACTGATTTTGTTCAACACGTCTCGCCGGCTACATTTACCGTAACAGCTTCTGGCTCTGTAAGAGCTGCAAAACAATCATGTCACAGAAAAAAAAACGCCGAAAAGGTAAAGAAGATAGTCTTCACTGGTCCCCCTAAACAGGCGCAGGGGTGAAGGATTCGTATATATTCGCCCTTCCTCAAAATGAAACGGCGGCGGCCGCCCGTTTTTTAACTTCGTAATTTTACACGTCACTCCTACAGGGACTAGCCCTGCTCGGCAAGCAGGCCAGCACCAGGCTGCGGGCAGAAAATACGCACTAGAGTTGCATCAGTGGACAGCTTGATCCCCTGATGCCCCTGCTAATGTGAGAGGGACCACTATCTTGTTTTTGTCAGATTAAAACTGACAGACCTTTCCTCTTTCCCCAGGGTGGACAATATTATTGAGGATTCTATTAAAACAAAGGGTTTCCATACAGTAATTGTTGTGGTTCACAGCTCTTTGATTTTGTTGACGAAGCCAACCCAGTTTCACATAAATGCTTTCAATTCTTAAAAATCTAACAAGAATTCTTTCAACAGATGGCTGATTGGAGCACCTTGCCGCTTCTTCCGCTGAGGTATATTCTGAATCACCTCAGTCCGGAGGATGCCGTGAAGGCGATGTCAACTTGCAGACATTGGAGGAATGCCTCCTTGCTATATGAAGGACACAGGTTGGTGAAGGTTTAATGAAGAGGTGCCATTTATCGACCGAATAGTGAAAAAATATTAGTACAAACTTAGGAGTCTGGCAAACTAGCAAGGACGTTCTTAAGATCTTAAGGCACAATTACGTGGTACGAAGGCCAATTTTTAAAATGACTGGTTTTTTCAAATATGTTACAGGTTTTGTGGTCAGAAAGTAACAAACTGCTACATTGCCAAATTTTCTACAAAGTTTTTGATTTGGTGATGAGCTGGCTAGGATATCGTAAACTCGTACCACAATAATGCGTTTAAAATAAACGCATTAACGCATGCGACACGCACCGTAAAGATGATTTTTGGGGAAAGAAAAATTTGTGATTGCAAGTGGGATTCGAACCCGCGTCTTCTGGATAGGTACTCCAGACACCTTAACCAACCCACACCACCCCTATTGCAAGCCACACACCACAATTAAAAATATATCACTTTCTACATAAAATAGAGAGTTCATAATGGTCATAATATTGTTAATCATACTTATTGTTCTGCAAAATAATTAGTAAGAGCAGTTAACAATATCATTGTTTACTGCAATCTCATACTGGTTTCATTGTGCTTATAATGCTCCATAAACATAATAAGAGGCGTTTGTCATTTGTGTTGTGCTTGTTTGTATCATTGTTTGCTATCTTTGGCTTAGCTAGCAATGATGTTTTTTTATCTAACACTAATGCTTTCGGCTGAATTATGATCTTGGTAATGAAATCGAAACCAATAATAATCGTCGAATATCAATCTGAGAAGTACGCACATACAGACGAGACCTTTGTAGCAAAACTAAGATTGTAGATCCACCCGTGTTCCTTCCTATGCCCTTTACGTTCCGGGGCCACGGTATCCTGGGTTAAGAAAAACCCGCGACCCCAGCAGGCATTTGGCGCGAAACACGACACGCCACCTACCCGGACTTGGTCCTTGGTCGTACGGCGAGCTACCCATTACTCACCGTCTGCAAGCCCGCTCCGCCGCTGTGCCCTCTGCTAATCAGAGGGACACGGGTTGGAGCCTTCACACGACAGGCTATTCGCATACGGGCAAAGAGACCCCTTAGGCAGACAGAGCCTAAGGAGGAGTTTTTGCCCGCATCCCAGGGTGCACCGGCCCGAAAAACTGGTCTTCCCCCGGACGTATCCGAGAGGGAACTCCAGTCCACGGGCGCACGTGGAGGTTTTCTGTCATAGCACCCCAAGATTGTAGACTTCTAAAAGAATTTCTAGGACGGATATAATGTGCATTTTATACGACAGCGATTTCAGACGACTTGCCACACGCGACCTTTTTATGCAACAGAAGTGAAGGGACGTTTCCGATCGACTTCTATGCTTTGGATGTTAATACATTCTTTGATATCGACATTGAACCCTTTCACTATTGTCGCTTGAATAAAAAAACACTTAGATTTATTTTTGTTTTGAATATGGGTCGCGTTTGACCCCCATCTCGCCTGGTAAGCAATGGTGTGGTTGACGTCAGATCATATGATCTTTTGAAATCAATTTTTCACTCTCTAGACTTTTCTCCCCACCCTGTCTCTTAATGACAGTTCACAATTAGGTTGATCCCTGAAAAATCATGACCTTTATCTAATATCTTTAAACGAGCAATTCTTGTATAGAATAGAATAGAATAGAATATACTTTATTGTAGACCAAAATTTTAAAACTACTGCTTACAATATTGCTTAAACTATGGTTACAATGGCGGAAACGGATCTCGGAAACGGCTCCAAGGATTTTCATGAGAGTTACAGATTAGGGGTTTTTTGGCTCAAGGAAACGATTTATCAAGGTCCCAGGTTCGAGAAAAGCTCGGTTCCCAAGATATAGACATTTTAAAAACCGAGCGAAGCTCGGTCAACTAGAAATTTCTCTTAATATAAGGTTTATTCTGGGTTATTACGACTACGTTAAATTGTTCACACCCACTATTCTAACATAATTATTATAGGGTGACTGGTAATTAGTGTACGATACTTAAAGACGTAATTGTGCTCATGATAACCAACAACTTTTACTATGGGAACAAACCTGAAAACGCGAAAAAGATCAGCCGTTCAATACATTAAGCAAACATAAATGTACTGAAGGGGTGATTTCTTTCGAATATTTTTTTCAGCATTTCGGATTTGCTCCCATATTAAAAATTGTTTGTTATCATGAGCACAATCACGTGCTTAAGTATCATACAATAATTGCGTCACCCTATATTTTCAACTTTTCTTTCATCCCTAGGGACACACTAAAGCTGAACATCAAACAGCTTGAGAAGTGCAAGTTTTTGACCCGCCTGTTCAAGAAGAACGTGCGATGTCTACACCTTTACATTGACTGCAATGAGCCAGAGATCGAGAGGTTCATGAATCTGGTGTTTCCACAGTGAGTACCTAGTATAATGTCTTAATTTGCATTTCATTTATGTAAGTCTGTTGGCTGGAGTTTCGATCCCTGCTCGGTTGGGGGAAATTTTATGCTGAATGATGAATTTATGCGAACATAACTGACGAAATGTGAGTGTACTTAAACACTGTGTGTTCGATGATAGCGCTTCCTAGTAACAGATAACTTTTATCTGAGAATGATCAGTCAACATTTTTTTTTTAGTTTCAATTCCAAAATTAGTTTTTGTTTTATTTTTGTGTGTAAATCCTAAGCGGTTCACATAATACATCTACTTCCAAAGTTTCAACAGGATAGCTCTTAAACTTTCGAAGTGGCTGTGACATACGGAGGGACAGATCGACAGACAGACATGATGAATCTAAAGGGTTCCGTTTTTTGCCATTTGGCTTCGGAACCCTAAAAATAGCCAATACGTCACAAGCAAGTACAGTTTTTACTTTACACCACGTCACGAGACCCCACTCTCGAATTTTTATGTGTTTTAATTATGTTTGTAAATATCCATTAATTTAGCAAAATAAAAAACATGTGTCCTTTATCTTTCAAAACTAGCTGACAAACTAATTATAATTAGATTTGAAATTAATTGGTGCTGTCATCACACCTATTCCAGCAATATTGTTTAGGCATTAATTTAGGTGTCACCTTGTGTTAGTGAATACCCAACTAGCAAAATCAGTGCTTAAAGCGATCTTTAAGACTACTTTTATTTTACTTACAAGAAACTTGTAAAATGCTACAAAGCTGGATTTGGGCGCAGTTATAGGAGCGTTTATTTCTATAACTATTCTTATAATCAACTTATAAAATGTTACTAAGCCCTATAATGTACTTGACGAAGCGCAATAGTTTCTATAATGATATGAGACTACACAATTACAAGTACAAACGCTCTTATTAGTATCTGGCATAAGTATCTTACTAAAGCATTCTTGTTTATATGGCACTAGTAATGTACTTAATTATGAGTTATAAGTATATTTTAGTAAAGGTTATCTTTGTTGTTGCTTCGGCTGGTGGTGCCGGTTGTTTTGTGATAAATATTTAATAAAACGTAAGTAAGATTACTATTATTTTGTATACTATTGTAAAACAACTAATAATATATTGTAAATATAGTGTGTGAACTCTTGGGGAAGTCATATTTACTGTAAATGTGTACCGCAATTTAGTCAGTTTTACGATGCCCTTCGCGAAATAGCACATTATTATATTGTTGTAAATAAATTATTTCATTAATTCTAATGAATATTCGCCATGTTTTAAAATTGTCCTCCATTAAGTACTTTATAGAACCATTGTAGGTAAATTAGTACTTATAGCAGTTTCAAGATGAAGGGGAATAATTGAATATCAATAAAATGGCTGACGTTTACTAATAAAGTGTTTAATCTATTAACTTATAAGCTTTTTTGATCTTATAGTGCTCTTTTCAAGTACTATTAGATTGAAAAAAGTCTCGAGCAAGATTATGACGACAAAAACTTATAGTCGTCTCAGCCAAGTATGTTATAATATCATTTTTTCTCCGAAAATCCTTCTATAGGATCAAAATATTATTCAGGATTATTTAGTCTTACTGCAAACAATTATAGAAGACTTATTCCTATAAGTGTCCTAAAAGATAATCTTGTAGTTAACTGTAATTCTTAGATATAAAGGCAATTACTCTTGAGAATATCTGTACTTGTGAAATGCTATTACTAGATAATGTGTCCTATAAATGATTGAGAGGTCAGTCTTGTAGCAAACTATAAGACCGAAATATAAAAACTAATGTGTTTGAGTATGTTAAGGCTTGGCAAATACTATTATAAGTTAAGGAGTCTACCGCAAGGCCTTTATAAGAACGTTATTAGTAGTGATAGACTTAAAATCTTTCTTTATAGGATTACTTTGCTTGTTGGGTACTGACATAAGACATTTGTGAACAGGCTTTACGTAGTTTCGCCTTTTTCGATTACAGAATAGGAGGGGAAGTGTGTTTCCTTTCAGTATTTACAGTAACATTTAGTATACAGTTCGATTACTTACATAGTTGGGAAATTTTACTGTTTAGTTATCATATACACTGCCTATATGAATGCTTTTATTATTGTAATGAATAAACCCTTTTGTGTTACCATGGTCAGTTACTTCAGATAATTTGTTATCCTAACGATTATTATTGTTTGACATACAAACGCCAGTTATAGTTGACTAGTGTTTTGTAGTAAGTAATACCTAGTGGCTCGTCCTAGCTTCGCACGAAATTAAATGAGACTAAACTCGACGAGTTTTCCGTTTTTCTTACGTACTTACGGGGGCCGCCATCATCATTAACATTACCGTGACCCTGGAACATATAGGGCTATTGGAGGACACCGTGAATTTTAGTGAGTACAAATCTGACAGTCCCTCCCGCCCTGCCCGGTGTGGGAGGACTCATTTGATGATTTTACCACGCTAAAAAAAAGAGCTAGTTCCCACTGTACCAGAATCATAATTTTATTTATTTATATTATGCAGACTGTTTACGCCTATTACCGAATCAGATTACATCTACCGATGCGTAATAAGATGACTGGTCCATTGTTAAAAATCTAGGCTCGGTCATAAGCGACTGTGAATTGAATGAGCATTGAAATTATTGAACGGCAACAATACGTAGTAATTGTTTGGTCCCTGGATGTTCTAACCTTGACCTTATTCATGGGTTCTCCGATAGAATTAAGCCGCATGTATACTAGACCTAGACTCGAGTCGAGCAGCAGCCTCGCTCCGAGGCCACGCAAGTGAAGACACTGCCTCAACTTGAGGCACTCCGTGACATGAGGCAAATTCATCGCCTTAAGTAGAGTCATATTTTTTTCGGTTTTTTTGCCGCGCTCAAAAGAGTCCTCAGTCCAAGTAGCGCAATTGATGGATACAGACAGGCGTGTGTGAATCGTAATTTGCAACGAAACTCGTTGTAGAATAGAATATACATTATTGTACATCAAAAATATTAAAATAATTGATAAAATTATATTATGAGGTACACTGTTTTGGCGAGTTCTGTTTTTAATATTTCTGTGGGCGAGTTAATCCGCAACGTGACTCGAGTCTCTCTCAATTTGAGGCTGTTTGCTTCAAGTCGAGGCTGTTCGATCCGAGTTTGCCTCCAGTGGTTACTCAGCTTTACAGCGCTCCTGCAATATTGATCGGGGGTCTCGTCCGGACTATAAATAGCGCCCCTTACCTCAAATGACACCCACGCTTTATATGGATTCATCTCGTACGAAATCACAGCATTTAATAAACTGTTATTGAGAATTGATTTGATAATTATTTAGAACTAGCTGCTGCCCGCGACGTCGTCTGCGTGAATGCGTTGAAGAAATAAAGGTTTAGCACGAGGTGTCTCGTTCAACTTGCGGCGGAGTGTACTAATCAAGATGTTGCTAATATTATTAGACATGATTTTTATGTCGACGATCTAAATACTGGATCTGATGACAAAGCGCACTTAAAGGCTAATATTGCAGCAGTGATCAATAAACTTAATGAAGGCTGTTTCCCTTTGCGTAAATTTAGAACAAATTCTCCTGATATTTTGGATGACATACTTACTACTGATCAGTCTCAAGACTTCAGCAAAGAATCGTCTGTTTTAGGATTAAATGGACACCTAGCCCTGATACTTTGCACTATTCAGTCGAAATTAAATCTAACCCTAAAATAACGAAACGCTCTATATTATCAAACTCGTGTCCCTGCTGGTTCCCCGTAGGTGATAGCGTGATAATGTGTAGCCTATAATATTGACCAAGTAAATCCATTTAGTACCTACTTTTTAAGTTTATCCCGGACAAATACAGACAAACGGTCAAAAATTCTAAAAACTATATTGTTGGCTTCGGTATCGATTGTAGATCACACCCCAAGTATTCTTTTAAAAAAATATTTAATGTACAGTTTTGACTTTTGATTTTATGACCATGACAGGTTAAGGTCTGAAAAAGAAACAGGATTATACCATGTATTAAAATTATCTATTAAACAAATTAGCTTGGTAAAATGGCGAAGTTCTTAAGTTTTAAGATGCATACAAATGGCTTCAGTAGCGTCGTACATAAATAATGTAATTCGTTTAAAATCTGGAGCAAGATATAAAACTCGAACGTTGGAACGAACATAAAAGTGCAGTTGAATCAACTTTAGTCAGTTTTCATTTCATGGTAGACAAATCTTTGTGCATTATATAAGTAGGTAGAATATAAGAAACTCCTTTGAACATCTGTAACCCTGGTAGGCTTTTGGTCTTATGGGGTCCCTATTAGTTTGCAGGCAGCTTTTTGATGCATGTTTAAGGACATTAAAAGCTGTCGACTTGGGCCTGACATAACATCCCCGCACGGAACTAATATTTGGATGATCTGCGAGTTGTTTTTCCCCGACCTGGGTGTTTCTGTATGTGAGTTTCTACGTTGACACATGATATAGGAAAAATAACTACTGCGGAAATGTTTAAAAACGCTGTCTGTCGCCTTTTAGGGCCCAAAATCTGAATCAAATCTATATGACCGACTAACAGCTCATGCAACAAAACTTATGCTCTCTTACACACAGCCAGACATTCAATATCACCTCTAAACCTGCACATCGATCGAGTCTTATATTAGAACGTGTTTAATCAATACGGACGGTCGCGTAGCGCCAGCGTCTTTCAAGTGATGTAACAATGACACAACTACGCACAATATCATGTTTACGAAACCACCTGGCAATGTTGAAAATGTAGAACCAGTTCGATAAGATCACACTTGACTTTCTCACGGGACTCGAAGGACCAATTATATGGGGCGAAGGACGAGTAGCTATCGAGTGTGAAATATTGGTATTCAATTTTCCCACGTTTTTATAAACCCACTTTTGTTAGGATTCCGTAGTCAACAAGGAACCCTTATAGTTTCGCCATGTCCGTCCGTCCGTCCGTCCGTCCGTCCGTCCGTCCGTCTGTCCGTCTGTCCGCAGTTTAGCTCAGAGACGCACAGTACTAGAGAGCTGTAATTTGGTGTAAATATACGGATTCGTTGTGCCGAAAAAGTGGTAAAATAAAATCTCATAATATATATTTTTTTTAGGGTACCTCCAGTACTTACACGTAAAGTGAGGATTTTTTTTTCTCGCGTACCCCTTAGTGTGGGGTATCATTAAATAGGCCTTTAAAAAATAATGATAGTTCCCATTAACAATTTTTTGATAAAAAAATTCGTTTGTGAAATATTAAGCTTTAAAGTGCTAAATTTTGCTCGATTCGAGTGTCCCCCCCCCCTGTACCAGCTAAACGGGTGTGAAAAAATTCATAATAGTAGTATAAATAACGAAGTTTAAAAGAAAATTATCATGACTAAGTAGGCTTTACAACTTTACGAGTAATAGTCGACCAACTTATAAAATGTACTTAGATATCATATTTTCTTAAACAAAATGTATCGGAGACAACTGCAAATGTAAGTTTGTCAACTTTATTTTACAGCTTCTATAGGTATGTTTTTTGGGGATAGGTAGGTTTTTATCGTCAACTATTTTTAACTAAATTCAAAAAAGAAGGAGGTTCTAAATTCGTCGTAATCTTTTTTCTTATGTATTTTCCCCGATTTCTCAAAGACTCCTGGACCGATTTTGAAAATTTTTCTTTTTAAAATTAAAGTCAGCGAATCAGTTTAGTTAGTTCGCATAAGTATGATGGGCAACTACGGAACCCTACACTGTGCGTGGCCCGACACGCACTTGGCCGGTTTTTTATAAACTCACTTTTCTTGCTTGTTTATTCGTCGTTGGACTTTTGCTACTCAATTTTGAGGCACTTCCCGATAAGCTAGCAGGCTGCAATTTTGCACACGCTGTAAGTGTTGATAACAATACATGACTAGTTAAGAAACGTCATAACAAATCCAATATGGCGGCTTCCACAAGATGGCGGACGAGCTGTTTGAAATCCACCCTCTCTCAGTCCCGTAGGGTTATTTTTTTATTTTCAGGAAATTTTAAAAATATTTTTTTCTCACTCTTACTGCAACAGTACTGGAGATTGTGTTGAGATGTATATATAAGCTCATTAATGAAAGATTCTAGAACTACTGATCTGATAAAAAACATAAACGGGAAGCTATTTCATCCCTGATGGACAACCTCGAACGTTCCAGTGGGATAATACACGCAGTCGCGGCTGAAAGCTAACTGTTTTAGCGTGATAAAATCATCAAATGAGTCCTCCCACCCCAGGCAGGGCAGAAGAGACTGTCAGACTCGTACTGACTAAAATCCACGATGTCCTTCAATAGCCCTTTATGTTCCAGAGTCACGGTAATGATAAGTCCCCCTCTAGAGGGGGGGCGTCATTATGCTGACGTTCTTTGAGGCGCGCGTGGGACACGACGCGCCGTCGACCAGAGCATGGTCCATGGTCGGAAAGCTAGTTGCCCTTGCTGTAAGCTAGCTAGCACAGCATTTCTCAGAAGGGACGGCACTCAGAAGAGAGCGGCTACATTCGGTTAAATGACCTTTTGACTTAGACAAAGGGTTCATTCTTTATTGTGGTTTAATAATGTAACAATGGACGTCGGCTTCTGAGGGGTCGAGCCAAGAACTTGACAACGATGCCTGTAAACTGTAAGAACAATCTAGAAAATGTTTCCCAACGGGGGCGGTGCGCATTATCGTGGGCGCTATAGCTTTTTGTGGGGGCGGTAGTGGGTTCAAAGGAAAACGTTAATTTCACGAAAAACATTTCATGTAATCGTCTAAAAGGTTTATCTTATTATGACGAGAGAGAACGAATAAAGAGGATGAGAGAGAAATATTTTAACAGATATATTACAGCATATAAAATAAGTAGAATTTTGTAAAAGGGTTTGGCTTTTACTAGTCCATAAAAGGTTAGGGGTCCTTGGATCTAGAAGCTAGACACAATTGTAGGCAGGTGTAGGCAAAACCTTTTTAGATCAAAAATATAACCGACTTTCAAAACCAGTCCAAAATAAGGGGGGCGGGGAAATATCTATAGTCTATACGCCCCATGCTTGAGTGTTTCGGCCTCGTCAGTTCCCGAGATTAAGGACGGGAACTTGTCAAAATGTTTAATGAGAAATTAGTTATTTAAGAGCTAGGCAAAGACGTGCCTGTCAATTTTAGCAGGTATTGTTAAGTATCAAACACAATTTAACGCCATTTTGACATTTTAATCTAGTACCCGGCCCTAAAATTGTGTTTAGCGTTTTATGAAGTAGTACTACTATCTTACCCCAGCGGCTTCGCCTGCTCGCTCTTTAATTGTCCCAAAGGATTGTGCTGCCAGGATAAAAGTTATCCTATGTGTTTATCTAGTCCAGACTATAATCTACCTATATGCAAAATTTTATCACAAATAGTTAAACCGTTCTGAAGTGAATAAAGTAATAAATATCCATCCATCCCAACAGCCAAATACCGATCATAATTTTATTTTTATTTTTAGTAGCCTATTCTGTGTCCCACTGCTGGGCAAAGGCCTCCCCTTTCTTCTTCCGAACCTCTCTATTTTGGGCCATTTCTGGCCATGTCTGCCCTGCGAATATGACCAGATCGTCACACCCTATAAGTAACAAAAAAAAAAATAACAGGAGAAATAAATAAATTGGAGGGATAATTAAGTTTGTCTTTAAGGACCAAATTACAATGAACAATGTAGTACTTATCCAAAGACCGAAACTTGAGATCCTCAAGCTGTTTTGTTACAAATTCAGGCCATTACCGTCCTACTTGAATGTTTCGTTTTATAAGTTGGTAGCCATTAAAATGTATCAGAGACGAACTGAATACGGAACGTCACAAAGTCATACAAAACTTTCCAAAACTCGCTGTGAATACATACATAAATGATACCTAATTTTCTTGAAGAGATTCGAGGTGACGTGATTTGTACTGAGAGTGGCCTCGTACCGGGGTCACGGGGCTGTCTTATCAGGTAATCGTGACCCTAGAACGTAAAGGGCTACAAAAGGACGAGTCTGTTCCTCCCGTCCCACTCATTTGATGTTTTTACGACTATAGAAAAAGGCAGTAAGCTCCTGAGAAATGGGTCGACGGCGAATCGTGTACCACGCGCGCCTCAAATAGCTGTTGGCATAATGACGGGGCCCCCAGCCTGCCGGGGTCGCTGGTCTAACGTATACTGTGACCCCGAAAAAAGGGCTATTGAAGAACACCGCTGGATATTAGTCAGTACAAGACTGACCTGCCCTACTCTGGGTGGGTGGGAGGAATTATTTGATGATTTTACTACGATCAAATGTTTATTGGAAAAACACAAAGAGATTTAAAAGAACATAAAGAGCGGGCATTGGGAAAATTGTCATACAAAATTGTTGATGCCGTGCGTCAGTAGCACTATCTAAGCGTTGCATACCAACGCGACTACTAGACTGAGGGACTTTTTACCTATTGGTAAAAAATTTGGATCACAAATTTCTTCGTGATGTCCCGTCTACTGCTCGTATATAGTTTAAAGTCTTTGGAAAAACACAATAACACTTCCTGATCTGAGGATCGAACCCGGAACTTCATGGTAAACTGTTGCGCTTACGACCTTACGAGGCAGTCACGTCATTTTCACGTCAGTAAGATTGTTGGATATCCGTAACAGTTATACAACGATATTTAGTTATGAAACATGCAAATTACATGTTGTATAAATATATGAATTAAAGATAAGGAATGCTGCACCATTAAGTGAATTTTAGTTTTATTCAACAGCCTTAACAATTTATTTTTTTATTTTGCTTTTTAGCAGTATTTTAACAGATAACAAACTAGGACCAAGGGTCAGCGTTTAGGGGGACTGTCGTATAAAATCATAAAGTGCTCCGAAATTAGACTATTACGAAGGTTCCCTTTATGTCGAGTCCCGTTATGTCGAGTCGAAAACCTTACCTCGCTTCTATTAGCCTCGTCCAGTTTCTATTCCCTTAATGTCGAGTTAATTCTAGTATTTTTTTAAAGTACAGTCACGTCCTATGAAATGTAGATATATGTTACGGTTATAGCCGGCAGTGCGGTTGTCTAACCTCGTGACTTGCTGAGTTGCACCCCGACTTGGACAATTTAGGTTAGAAGAGGACAGGTCTTTCAGCATCTTCTATCCATAGATAGAAAGCTTTAAATATCAAATATCTGGTTGACCGAGCTTCGCTCGGTTTTTTGTTTTTGGCCCACATCGGTCATGGCGTTATAGATGGTGCTTCTTAAAACGCAGTTTTTAAAATGTCTATATCTTGGGAACCGAGCTTTTCTCGAACCTGGGACCTTGATAAATCGATTCCTTGAGCCGAAAAACCCCTAATCTGTAACTTTCATGAAAAACTTTGGAGCCGTTTCCGAGATCCTGACATTTATAATGTAAAAACATACATGTTATATTACATATAAATATCGTTTAAAGATATTAGATAGATACTTTGGAGAACAATAGACTTCCAAACTCGACGTAAAGGGAATATATCGTTTAATACGAATCATCACTGGTACACTCCCATTTCGTCAGATATGCTGATGTTGCAACTATTTAATAAAAGTGTGACTAGCGTATTTTGTTACTCAAAACGGGTAAACTACTATTCGAAGACATGTCCTAGAACCAAAAATTCGAAGACATGTGACATCCACCAAACCGCAATGGGCCCGCGTGGTGGATTATGGCCCACTGCCTCTCACAGAGAGGAGGCCTGTGTCCCAGCAGTGGGAACAGGTTGATGATGATGATGAATCCAATCTATAGAATGAACATTGAAGGTTATTCCAGTTGGAAAAAGCTTGCAGTTTGGCATTAGCTTTGTTTTTTTAATGAAATGTTTTGTTTTTTCAGATTTTTTGACACGCCAAATCTACAAGAGTTAATATTCGTTGGGCCAAGTTACGTACAGCAAAGTAACCATATCCCATTTATAAAGCTGGGGAGGTGAGCATATAATAATAATAATTAAGAAATAAAACAAACCGAATGTGTCAAATAGAACTTCGAAATGAAAACTAAACCAGCAATTTTCTAGAAATGGTGTTTCTATTTTAGCTACATTCAATATAAAGATAAATTAAATTAAATAAAACTGTTTTAAGAGAGAATCAATTTCTGGAAGCATTATTTCAATAAAAACTCAACCGTATTATATGCGAAACCTTTTCAAAGGTTTCTTTGGAAAACTACCGGGAAAACCGGTAACTGGGAAAAACTTTTTACCTACTTACTTCTTTTCTTTTCTGTTGACATTTATATTATTGTTTTCAGAATAACAATCGAAAGTTTGATATACAAGAACGCTAAAGTAATGTTCAAACTGGGATTTTTGGGATGCGGCCTCGATACACCCAAGAATGAAAATGAGAGGTTTTGTGTAAGTATACTTCTTCAACTCTCTCTTTTTCTCCCTTTCTCTCTCTCTCTCTCTCTCTTTTTCTCTCTCCCTCTCTATCTCTTACTCCATCTCTCTCTATTTTCTATCGATATGAGAATGTCTAACGTCGTCCTTATTATAGAAATTAACTTCTTTATCGATGTTATTAAGCAAAATAAAATATTTTTCAACACATTTGCTCTAAAAATGCATTTACGAAGCCTGTATACATTGTTCGAAAGTTAAAAATTACGAACCATACAACGGAGCGTGCGGTAAAATAGGTACTCTCACCTAAGTACCTACTTTACCGCACGCTCCGTTGTATAGCAGCGTGCGTTTTCTTTACGGTTTTTTTTATTTCCAAAAAAAAGAATTCCACCAAAGAGTTTCACATTATGAGAATAAACAGCCTGACTGATCGAACCTTCTTGGAAGCTCCTTTTGATCAATACGTTGTCTCACTTTAATACTTACTAGCTGACCCGTGCCCACTTCGTTGGGCATTAATATTTTAACTTGTGATGAAATTATGAGTATTTTGGTTCTTAGTGCTTTTTTTTATGTGGTAAAGTCATCAAATGAGTCCTCCCGCCCTGGGTGGGGCGGAAGCGACTGTCAGACTCTTACTGACTAAAATCCACCCGTGTTCCTTTCTATGCCCTTTACGTTCCGGGGCCACGGTATCCTGGGTTAAGAAAAAACCCGCGACCCCAGCAGGCATTTGGCGCGAAACACGACGCGCCACCGACCCGGGCTTGGTCCTTGGTCTGACGGCGAGCTACCCATTACTCACCGTCCGCAAGCCCGCTCCGTCGCTGTGCCCTCTGCTAATCAGAGGGACACGCGTTGGAGCGTCCACACGACAGGCTATTTGCATACGGGCAAAGAGACCCCTAAGGCACACAGTGCCTAAGGAAGAGTTTTTGCCCGCATCCCAGGGTGCACCGGCCCGAAAAACTGGTCTTCTCCCCGGACGTATTCGAGAGGGCACTCCAGTCCACGGGCGCACGTGGAGGTTTCCTGACATAGCACCCCAGTACTTAGTGCTATGATTTTTTCTTCCTGTCTGCCAAAAGGAGAGTTTTGTTCATACGTAATTGCACAACGCCATCTGTAGGTAAATAGATAAAACGTGCTAACAAGGCGTGTTCTAACGCGGTTCGTGAATGGACGGCGGCATTTTGCGATTTTGTAATTTTATGTTATCTTCGAAACTATTTAACCAATTGTCATACTTTTTTGTGAAAATCGTATCTGTATGATGTTATTGTCACCATAATAATATTTTTTTTGATAAGGTTTAGTGTTTTGATGTGTAAAAAATCGTCCAAAGGCAAGTACATCGAAAAAAACTTTTTTTAACTCATAAAAGCTGCTATATCTGCTAAAATATAAAAGATAAAAATATGGTGTCGCGGACTTTATTGTAGAACTATTCAAAGCGGACATTTTTGCCATACATTGTTTTCAATTATATACAACTGTTAAGGCAGCGCATGCTAATAACTGTGTTGGAAGAGCAATTTTTTTCCGCCCAGCTTGATAAAAATTGAGATATTTCGGCTAATATGCATGATATCTTTATAATTTATAGCCTATAGCACTCACGGATAATGTAGCTTTCTACCAGTGAAACAATTTTTAAAATCGGTTCATTACTTCCGGATATTACCCCCTACATACAAACTTACAAACTTACAAACAAATGTTACCTCTTTATAATATTAGTATAGATGAGTAAATGACACGAAAGATGTAGTTCTAATTTCCACCACGTGCATGTGGCGCCATTTGCAAATTCACGCCATTTTCATATTAGGAACTTCAAAAATTGCGTCTTTCTTCTACTAAATAAAGGTTGTTTATTTACATATTTTACTGTTTTCTCGCAAATGTGTTGAAAAACGTTGTATGACACACGTGCAGAAATTGGTATTTACAAACTCGTGACTATGGTAAACCCTCGGCTTCGCCTCGGGTTTACATTCGTCTACTCGTTTGTAAAAACCAACTTACCGCACTAGTATCATAAATAACTAAAAATTCAATGCGAAAATAAAAACAGTTTCAATACAATAAATTTTATTAGGGTAAGTGAATAGAATTATACGTAGAATTACGCGTAAGAAATCCACATAGTCATAGAACGACAGTACAAGTATCATATTAAAAAAATTAGAACACAGAATCCTGAATCTAAAAAATTTAAAACAAGGAAATATTTCAACCTTAGATCCAATATCAAGCTTGCTTACATATTTCTTTTCCATTCTTCCTGATTCGAAAAAAAAAACTGTAATGCACCAACCCATATGCAAATACAGAATGATAGTTCCGTACTTCGGAATGGTATAGACATTCTTAACGAAACCTTCAGTTGAAATGACAACTAAAAGAAAAGGCTCGACCATAAAGGTCATACGAACTGCGAGGAACAATTTTCTTACCTAAGATATAAAAAAATACTAGGAAGTATTTAAAACCTAGATCCAATATCAAGCTTGCCCACATATTTTCGTCTACAACGTGTAACGTTAATTGCGCAAAACCTCTCGTGGGGTTACAGCCCATGTTACTGAACAATATTTGTTCTAAAACTTTAGAAAATTCGCAAAAAAAATGGTTTTTAACCGACTTAAAAAAAAAGTAGGTTCTCAGTTCGACCTGTATGTATGTATGTATGTTTGTCCGCAATTATCTCGCGTTTGGATGAACCGATTTTGATGAAATTCAAATTATTACCATTCAAATTATAGCAATCAAATCTTCCCAACGGGCCCCGACTGTGAGTGTTAATGAGTGAATTCTTAACTACTGGGCTTGTTTCTTTCTTTTTAGTTTTTTTTTTAAAGCAGTCGGGTTTTTGTTTTTCGTTAAATATTTTTTTTTATTTCATACTTTTTAGTTACTATTCAGAGAATTATTGTTTTGCTGTACAACTTTAAATCGTTATACATATATCCTAAACTATTATTTAAAATGAAAAATGGTAAAGGGAACCTAAAGATGATTTTAAAATACCTATTCAACGATACCCCACATGACATAGTTCATCGACATTTTTTTTTTTCATTTTGACAATATGGCGTCTGGTTGACGCTGTGGTGAATTTTGATTACCGTCATGTCTTTAGTGACACTCGCAAGGTTAAGACGAATCGATTGACGTAAAAATTATCAAAATCGGTCTACGCATTTGGTCTCTAGAACGCCACATAGAAACAAACATACATACATACATAGACTGATAAACACATTACCCTCCTTTGCGTCGCGCAGTCGGGTAAAAACATCAACCAATATGCAAATACATACGTAAATAATAGTTTCGAACTTCGAAACGGTAAAGACATTCTTAACGAAACCTTCAGTTGAAATGACAGCTGAAAGCTCTACCATAAAGGTCATACGTCGAACTGCGACTCCTTTCTTCCTCTTGCGTCACGACTCACGGACTAGCATTGCCATTTAAAGGTCGAACGCGTTCAATGTCAGAACCGCTCCAACTTTGTTCTGTGTTACGAAATTTAACGAGTCCTAAGATACACTTTATTGATAAGATCATGAAATGACGGTTGAAATTACGTTCCTGTCGTACTGTGTGCGGCACGGAAGAAAAATAACCCCCTCGCTTCGTTACATTCCCATGTAAAACAAGTGAACATCTCCAAGGAAAAAATTAAAATGTGTGCGTGGCGATCACACACATACTTGTATTTTAAATAGTAGCTTCACTAAAAACGTTACGTTTTGTTTCGATTACGGAAATTTTTGTAATTAAAACGACCATTAATAAGATTTTTGTTTAAAAAACAAATTAATCTCAAAAGAACATCCTCCTTTTTTTGAATTCGGTTAAAAAGAAACCAAACCTTTGCAAAATTTTCTTGCAACTCGCTACGTTCGATTCTGCTTTACTTACTAAACGAAGTACCATCCTACTTTACGATTTTCTCATCACGTTACAAAAATTAAAGGAACAATCTAGTTTACCGTGGATAGGAGGGCACCATAGGCTTGGATTCCTTAGGGCACCAAGTTATCTTAATCCGGCACTGCCTATCTTCTACCATATAAAAATAAATCGGGTTTTCCTTCCTGACGATATAACTCCAGAACGCACGAACCGATTACCACGGTTTTCCATTCGTTGGAAAGGTCTCGGGCTCTGTGAGGTTTATAGCAAAGAAAAACATCTGGTGGCGAAACGGAGTTCGCCGGGTTTGCTAGTATGGTATAAAAAATCTTGGATAGTCAGCATGTATATTGTTTCAGCACAAAGCCGTACAGCATCACTCACGATCGCTGAACTTCAACTGTTTCCCGGGCCCGGAAGACAATATCTTGACCAAAGCCAACCAGCGCTTGATGCAGTTCTCCACAATCGAAGTAAGAATATCAAGTCATTTGGTTGTATCGTTTTTTTTTTTGTTATTTGGCTATAGGCTCGCGTTTGGTCGGTATCTAGTCTGATCGTGTGTGAAGATGTGGTCGACACTGATTTAAAGATCCCAAAGTTGTAGCTATCAAGAAACAGACCCTGGCACAGAATTCCACTTCATATAGCGTATGCACATCACGTTTTTACGCAGCCTAAAACAAACGGCAACAAACTGCTCAGATGAAAACGCGCCGTCGACGCGCGTTTCTAAAACGCGCTGCACCGACGCTTTTAAAAAACGTAGTGTGCATAGGCCCATAGCTGTGCTCACAATAAAAGTTAAATCATCATATTATCCGGAAGACTGCCACTTCTGAATAAAGACCTCCCCCCTAAACCACCACAACAGACGACAATCCGCCACTTTCTAACTAATAGGCTCAAAAACTACTGATCCGATTTCAAAAATTCTTTCACCAGTTGGAAGCTGCTTTGATCCTGACTGGCATAGGCAATAGGTCCTGTTGAATTTCGCACTTTGCCTACCAGAGACAAAACTCGCCTGATCGAATGCCTCCCGGTAAAATTAAATATTGTAAACCCTGTTTTCTACGCTTCAAAATCGTGCGACACTTCACTTTTAAAATATCGGCCTTATATCATTATTCCAGCACATAATAGCAGACGTGGAGCAGATAACTACAGTAACTTTAGAGACACTATCCAGCCTCCCTCACTTTGGCTACCTATCACTGAACGTCACGAACAAGAAGCTGGACCATACCTACCAACCCATCGACTGGATCAGTCTGGACGACTACTTCCAAGACGCCCCTTTGCGAGTCGCAGTGAATATTGTAAGTACTTATAGTTATATTTTTTTTAACGTGGTGTAATCATCCAATCGGTCTTCCCACCTATTACTGTCAGACTTGCATTGTCTAAAATCAACGGTGTCCTTCAATAGCCTTTTACGTTCTGGGGTCACGATATCTCGTTAATCCCGCCACACTGGTGGGGTATTACAATGTCTTAAAACCAGGCTTGTTCCAGTGAGTGAATGAGATGGCGCTAGATGACTTGAATAGCTCTGTCACTTTCACTCGCCGGAACAAGCCTGGTTTTAAAACGTTGTAATACCCCCCCTGGTAGGGTTTGACCCTCGAAAGGGGCGCTGTCATTATGGTGACAGCTCTTTGAGGCGCGTAAGGAACTCGACGAGCTGTCGACTCGGGTATAGCCCATGATCAGACAGCGAGTCGCCCATTACTCGCCGTCCGCAATTCAGCGCCTTCGGTGGCGTCTCCTGCTTACAGTTCTACTAGACAAGGTGATTAGAATTTTATGTGTTCGGACGATACGCAATGATAAAGTGTAATAAAGCACAAAAATATTCTCTCGTATTTGTATAATCTATAAGTAGATGTTTCGGGTCTGGGTGTTTGTGTATATGAGTTTATATGTTTGTAAACGCACCCACGACACAGGAGGAATTCATAGTGTGCTGAGGGGCAACGTTTTTCAAAAGAAAAAGGAAGAAAGAAGTTTATCATACGAATAAGAACATTAATCATAGGCATGTAAGGATCATTTTCTGTTAAAGCGCATACTGAGCTAATGTTAAACAAGATGTATTGTGTTGTCACAGATCGGGGTGCCATTCAGAAGATTCACTGATATCATGAAGAAAGTCCTAGTGGAAGGACTGACACTAGTGTCGCTGAAAGTTATGTTCTGTAAATCTGTAAGTAATGTTGTTTTTTTTTTATTTTTCCTAATTACTTATAGTCCAGGCCGCAGAAGGAATTTCGTTTGCAAAATATGAGGACCGCAATCTGTTTTATGAAGTGTGCAAATGGGTTCTTGGACTATTTAAAAATGCATGTTGCCAGTGTCTGGAGTGGTCCAGAAATTTATAAAACACTACCGCACTACACGTAGTAAAATGCTTCCCTTAAAACTTAATCACCCCTTTTCACCAATTTAGGGGGCGATTTTTGAAAAACCCAAAAACACGTGTTTGATTATTTTTGATCTAATTTCTATATACCGGGTTTCAAATTCATCGGTTAGCACGTTATGATTTTCCCATACAAACTTTTACATCGTCTAGAGTATCATTGGAGGGTAGTTTTAAAAAACTTATAATGCTCATTGTCACCCCCTTAAAGGTGAAATCCTTTCTTGGTGCTCACCTACATGATAAATTGCAACTGCCATCCAAAATTCAGGTTATACGTTTAGCGCTTTAAAATCCTTCCCTTTAAACTTGTATACCCCTTTTCACTAACTTCGGGGGTGATTTTCGAAAAATCCAAAAACACGTGTATAATGATTTCTGTTTTCGTATATAAATACTGATTTTCAAAGCAATCGGATCACGCGTTATAAGTTTTCCATACAAACTTTAACATCGACTAGATCACTAATAGAGGGTAGTTTAAAAAAACTAATAGTGCTAATCTTTTTTATTTACTTGTGTTCTTATTCATGACTAGTTTCAAATGTATAAACCCAAGGAATAGAATTTTTCATACAGAACTTTTCACCCCTTTTAGAGTACGATTTTCACAAAATCCCGACTTTTAGCCCCCCTAAATAGTAGACTGCAACTATTGTCCAAAATCCAAGTTTCTACGTTTAGCGATTTCGGCTGTAGGCGAGTCTTACGACCATACCCTGTTCTTTTAAATATATAGATTATTATGTATTCATATGTTTTTCTACTATATTTTCCAATAATTTTATCAAGGTGTCGTCATAATAAAGCATAATCAGTATGTAATGCCATATCATAAGAAATTTATTTATATCAAAACCCACAAATATCAACGTTTTATTGATCTGAGACAAAAGTGCGGGTTTTTTTTTTGGACCACGATATTTGCTGGCAACATCAAAAATATATATCTTGACAATCCTAAAAATATATTACAAAACTCAAAACTCGGTCCTCATATTTTGCATACGAGTGTCTTCTGGCGGCCTGGTCTATTAGACAATCGCCTGGTTTTGGGGCTATTAAAAAAAAATTAAAGCATTATCACTTAGCATGTATGATAAAATCAAACAATTGACAATCAAACGAGCAATCCAGTATTTTTTTTTATTAGTAGCTGTCTTTTTGTCTAAACTCAATTTCTTATCATCTACCTAGCCGTGTCCCACCTATGTTTGGATTGGCTTCCAGTTGAACCAGATTGAGCTTTATATCAATGTGCTTAGTGTGAGTTTTTTTACGTTGACGCGATAGTAACGTTTTACTACGTTCGTCGCTTTTATTGGTCCGCTTCAAGGTCGTGAGAACTCTCAACCAATGAGAGGTTCAAACGCGTACAAACTTTACTGTCGCGTCAACGTAAAAAAACTTGCACTAAACACACAGTATTTTACATAAAACAACAGCATGGGCCCGCGTGGTGGATTATGTATGGCCCACTCCCTTTCATAGAGAGAAGGCCTGTGTCCCAGCAGTGGGAACATTTATAGGTTGATGATGATGATGATGATGAACTGCATATGAGACTTCCACAGCAGTAACTGGGTAATACGATACCCCATGGCAAGACTGGTTATCAGACTTTCGAGTTTCTCACCGACAGTAACGACTGTCAAAGATCTACAAATGAATTAAATACCTCTCGATATGAAGTGTCGAGCAAAGCGAAGCAGCGTAGGAAGTCCAACAACAAGGTGGACAGATGACCTTATAAAGATCGCCGGAAGACGCTGGATGCAGGTCGCTTCCAACCAATGTATCATCTCGCATCTGCCTAGCCTTTTCCCAACTATATTGAGGTCGGCTTCCAGTCGAACCAGATGCAGCTTAATATCAGTATTTTACATAGAGCGACTGCCTGTCGGCTTATGCGGCTGTAATTATTTAGCCACGAGCTCCTCTCTCCTCTTCCAACCAATGTATGTGGAGATGTAAAGGGGAGGCCTATGTTCAGCAGTGGACGTCCTATGGCTGAGATGATGAAGATCACGATGAAGTGTCGTATATTTTTCCACAGATCTACACACCTCTGATATCGCATGTGTCGAGAATCTTCCAAAACACGCTGAAGGAGGTGATGTGGGTGGACAGTCCGTACGAGTCCACCGACCCATACCACCGCGTCGTACGGCCTGTACGACACAAGCAGGTAAATACTAGCAGTAAGACCCGAATTTCTCTTAAACTGGGAATCCTGAGGAAAAGGGTGAATTTTTGAACATTAAGAATCAAGGAAATTGCCCAAAATAGACGGAGTTTGGAAGGAGAAAGGGAATGCTTTTGCCCAGCAGTGGGACACAGCAAAATATATTTTTAAAATAGTATTTAGTCATCTAAAATGGCCACTTCACTTTAAATTGTTCTTTGTTAAATATTCTACTCTATTGCTTGGTAATGGAATAGAATATTGCGTGTCACGAATAATATTGCAATTAGAAGTTTTCTTTCCTAAGATTATCTTTAAAAAAATTGCTACGCATGCGCTAATGCGTTTTATATTTATATAAAATATTATATTGCAGTTATATTTATACACGCTGTTTTTTTGCATTTTCGTCAAACTTCAGGTGGTTGTCACAAAAGTCATAAATAATCAATTGAAAGTACAGTACCGGCCAAAACTAATAAGGGCTGCTTTTTTTTTGTTGTTGAAATTTTACAGTATTTCAGAATTAAACCCTTAATTCAATACAAATGAAAGAGAATCACCCGACTACGCA
This sequence comes from Agrotis segetum, assembly GCA_036375495.1. NCBI lineage: Eukaryota > Metazoa > Arthropoda > Insecta > Lepidoptera > Noctuidae > Agrotis > Agrotis segetum. Next base: position 4,755,308 of record JAQSVV010000031.1, read on the forward strand.
GTCCGCGCGTACGCACACAGCGATGAGCAGCTGGTGTGCGTGAATTGAATCTACTACTCTTGAAGAAACTAGTTCACACTTACGGATTTCAGAAAAAGGAAAAATAAAATAAAAAAAATACCTACCTATTTTATTGTTGGTTTGGGTCGAGAATCATGAGTATAATCACGTCTTTGAATTTGACTAGGTTGCAGATCAACACATTGTATAAAACTAGCTGTTGCCAGCAATTTCACCAGCTACAATTCGAAAATAATTCCAAGAGAAAATCGTGATAAAAACTATCCTATGTGTTAATCCAGATAATAAACTATCTATGTACCAAATTTCATCCAAATCCGTTCAGTACTTTTGTGTAAAAGAGTAGCAAACATCCATCGACACAAACTTTCACGTTTATGACATTTAGTAGATTCTTATTAGATAAGATAAAGAACAATTTTAGAAACATTGATATAAGCAATGTTGATAAAGTTACCATTTTAGACCTGTTGATAGTCCTTTCCGCTCCACCCGGGACGGGAGGACTCATTTGACGACTTTACCACCCAAAAAAATAAATTTCCAAAATAATCTCATACTCAGATCAAAGAAATAGGCAGATAGAACGCTCAGAACACGCGAGTGTCTCCACCAAAGTTAATAAAAATCAAATAGAATTACATTCCATAATGTTTTTTTTTGTTTTTGAGAACAACTTTTACGATGGTTAAAGACACAAGACGGCATATTTTGGCAAAAAACAACAACGACGCGCAGCTTGGTACGACGCGTAGCTTGGTACTGTCGCGACTTTGTATTCGATTTTGATTTTATATTAACTTTGGTGGAACCACTCGCCTGTTCTGAGCGCTCTATCTGCCTATTTATTTGATCTGAGATCTCATACATTTTTTTTTTGTTTCTCAGCCATACACCGACACGTTGGCCCATGTGAATCCGTTCGTCCTGATGTGCTGGCAATGCAACAACCTGGAGCGACTCGTCATACATGGTGAGTTCATATACTATCACCACTTTTAGATCTCCCAGACACTCTTCTTTGACATCCTTCGTCTATTTTTAACCGACTTCAAAAAGAAGGAGGTTATCAATTCGACGGTATGTCTTTTTTTATTTATTTTTTAATTTCATTGTCTTTTTGCCACCGTCTTGCGAAAGAAAAGTTTTGAAAGTCATTTAACCCTTTTTTTTGGTTGTTTTTGAATTTTAGTTTTATTGTTTATTTATTTAAAGATAGGTTCGCGTTTGACCACTATCTCGCCCGATGGTAAGCGAAAATATGGTCGACGATGAAGCAAGCTTGCCTAGAAATAACCTGTTCACTCTTGACTTGAAGACCCCAAGGTTATAGCTGTCGGGAAATACAGCGGCATCTGTAGGGAATTCCACTCCTTAGCTGTGCGTACAATAAAGGTATTGGCAAAACGCTTTGTACGTACCGGAGAGATGTCCACCATACATCGATGGCGCATTGCCGTACGTCTTGTAGTCCGATGATGGAAAGGGCCAGGCGGAATCAAGTTATGCAGTTCCATAGCACACCAAAAAAACCATCCACGAAAAAAAAAGGAGGAGGTTCTCAATTTGACATGTATTTTTTTTCTTCATGTATGACCACGCATAACTTTTCCTAACATGGGCCGATTTCAAAAATTATTTTTTGTTGGAAAGAGTATATCTCAAAGTTGGTCCCATTTAAATTTCAAAACTAAAATCGGCCTCTAAGGGTAGAAAAAAGGGAATTAATTGTCAATCTTCCTCACAAACTTTCACATTTAGCAGTAATGTTCAGGGTTTTTTTAAATTTGGATTACTACAATTTCTAGGTTACTGGGTGTGGCAATACGACATACTCGGTTTCGTGCGCCTGCGCAAGGAGCTGCAGCACCTGGAAGTGTCGGCCATATACAACAGACAGGATCGCTTCCAGAAGATGTTGAACATGAGCGAGGAGGGAGCCATACGAGTGTTGAGCGGAGACAACCCCGCACACGTCGACCCTGACCATATACGTGTAAGTGGCTTTAGGTTATAGTGTTCCCACTGCTGGGACACAGGCCTCCTCACTGTGAGAGGCAGTGGACTGTAATCCAACATGCGGGTCCAAAATGGATTGATAGATGAAGTGTAGTTTTGTATGCCACACAACGACGATATAATACTAGACTCCTAATAACAGGCGACCGATGTCTACCAACACATTAGGCAAAAAAGTCTTATATTCGTCTCATTTCGACCAATCCTGTGAACCGTAAACATACGTTGAGACAGCACAGACCTTGAGTTAACCAATCACAACGCAGTACCCCGTCCCCCTCGCTTACGTAGTCCCTCAGCAACTTGGCAGAAAGTTTGTGTTCTTTAGATTGTGCATGCGGAGTCTAGTATTATATCGTCGTTGATGCCACATAATATAATTTCTATGGTAAAGGGATGGATGGTTCTCTACAAAGACATTAAACTATATACGAGCAATAGACGGGACATCACCAAGAAAGTTGTGATCCAAAAGTTTTTACCAATAGGTAAAAAGTCGCTCAGTCTACTAGTCGCGTTGCTATGCAACGCTAGATAGTGCTACTGACGCACGGCATCAACAATTTTATATGTCAATTTTCCGAATGCCCGCTATAAAGTTTCTTTAAATCTCTTTGGTTGTCTACATGTTTTACTCTCTAAGGACCGCTCAGTCCATGTTATAAGTCTGTGAGTAGCACTGACATTGGTAAAGGAAAACACCGTGAAGAAACCTGAATTTAAATTCAATGTAAGTCCGTAAGTAAAGGGCAACTCGCTATCCGACCATGGACCATGCCCAGGTCGACGGCGCGTCGTTTTCCACGCGCGCCTCAAAGAGCATCAGCATAATGACAGGGCCGAGGGCCAAAGCCTGCTGGGGTCGCGGGATTTATTCCATCACCGTGACCTCGGAACATAAAGGGCTATTGAAGGACACCGTGAATTTTAGTTAGTACAAGTCTGACAGTCCCTCCCGCCCTGCCTGGGGTGGGGGGACTCATTTGACGATTTTACCACGCTTAAAAAAAAATCCGTTAGCGCCAACCCGTCATAAGCAAGTATGGTGGTCAATAATTGACGTACTTTCTCTGTATGAGGCCAAATCTTACTGAGCCTTTGTCCAGCAATAGACTAAAAGGCTGGTATTTAATGAGCCATACTTTAGCAGCAAATAGACCTATAATAATTAAAAAAACTTGAGAGGTGTCAAGGGACACCCGGATGGAACGAAGTTACTGTATACACTCAACAAAAATAATCGTCGTGACTCCAATCCACTCCACTCCGCTCCGCTCTGCTCTTTGAGCTCTAGCACCCTTTCGCAACGCGCGTTATGGAACTTCGTTCCAAAACCACGTATATTATTGTCACAGGAGGTGAACGAGTACACATCGTACCCATGGTCGCCCACTCGTTGGTCCTCCCTCCACCCTGCGCTGCGAGCGCGCGCCACCAACAGTCAGCGGATGGACTACGTGCTGCAGGAGACGAGCGCTGCACTGCCTGCGTACAGCTGTGACACTGACAGCGAGTAGAGGCGAGTATCATTGATATTATAGAAATAGAATAGAATAGAATAGAAACCATTTATTCGATAATGGACACACACACAGACAAATAAATAATAAAAATTCAAAAAACAGTAAGAATTTTGCTGAGCATGTCCACACCAAAAGGGTTACCAACTCAGCATATGCTGGGCGGAAGACACCCAGCGCTGGTTTTCAGTTGGCACCACGCAGTGACACACGGACGAGGGTAGGCAAAGAAAAAATAAATAAATAAAAGTGCATACGCATACATTTTGGGGAACAGAGTATAAAACGGGGACGCGAGGTGTAATGGGTACACCTAACACAACACTAACGTAGCGAACCAACCAGGACGCGCTAACAGGACGCCGCCATTTGTTTTTTTTTGCTTTTTTCTATGTTCTGTTTACAACATTTCAAAAAAATACAATAAGAAAAAAAAATTAACCAAATGTTGGCATGTTGGCGCTTTTGATACGTTAATATTGTGTTAGGTTTTCCTTAAGTGTGTGATTTCCCATCATACTTCGCGTCCCGTTTTAATACCCTGTTCCCTTACTTCTGGATATATCATCATCATCAGTCGGAAGACGTCCACTGCTGAACATAGGCCTCCCCTTAGACCATCACGCTGAACGACAATCTGTCAGTTACATCGCACAGTTCCCCGCGACGTGACACACGATGACAGTTCGTGTGTGTGTGTGTGGTCCACCTAGTGGAAGGCCTGCACATTGTCTTCCAGTCCGTGGTCGCCACTCGAGAACTTTTCTTCCCCATCGGTTATCAGTTCTACGAGCGATGTGGCCTGCCCATTGCCACTTCAACTTGCAAATCTTACGAGTTTTGTCAGTTATTCTGGTTCTTCGCTGAATATGAAATGCCGGATTTTATCCCGCAAAGAAACTCCGAACTAGCTCTTTCCATTGTTTATTGAGTGACTCTCTATAAGGCCAGCAGTAAATAGATAATAACTAAGACTATTTTACTTCCTTGTTTGTTCAGATTGTCTTCAAAGCGATTGATGGACCCGCTGTAACGGAATACGGAAGACTCATATCTGTTAAGTATTAAATTTCTATAAAACATCTTGTGATAATTGGTATAAAGTCGAAATTACGGTAAAGGGAGGGTATTGGATTAGTCTAAGTTGGATTACTACTTAAGAAAAGTTTTCTGTTGCTACTGTTTCTATTCCTGACTGATTTTTCGAGCATTTTCATATCATTTGACATACTATATATAATATTCTTCGTTTACTTTACCTTGACTCGCTCATACAAAAATATAGAATCTCAAACAGTATTTAAAACAAATAATCCAATTTAGATGAATCTTAAAACGTTTGATAGAAAAATTTACAACCTGTAAAATGAATAACTTTCAATGTTAATAATAATGCAATGAACGACAAAAAATAATAATATGTTCTACAAAAGAATTCAACGCTAAATTATTAATAATACTGAAAGTAGAAAACGACTTTAGGTAAACAAAAGGGATGGGTTTCTAAGTTTTATAATTTTTTTATATCGTAAATATTATACCCGTAGTTGTAGGTAAAATATAAAAAGTATAAAAAAAAGTTTTTTGCTCTATAAACGTTATATTTATCGAATTTAGAGCCGAAAGTTTAAATAACTTGAAATTCACGGCCTAAAAATGTCGGAAAAATCTCTTTATCTGACAAAATGTGTCAATAATCATTATTTTCTAGGTGTAAAAATATATGAAAAAGTATATCTTATATGAATATGATCGCATATCTAATATCTGTTACCAAAAACGAGCGATCTGTTTACATTTATATATACCTGTGTCATCAGTATTTTAAGCGGTATAGAAACGAAACGCGGGCGTATTGTTAAATATTTACAAATATATGAAAAAACTTTTATTAGCAAAAAATATATAATGCTTCTGTGATCTCTTAAAAGCGCACCCAAGATTTTCTTTAACCGCTAGAGTGCCATTTACACGATGAGAGTTTCTCGACTCGAAAGAAAATAAATACATGACTCGTGTAAACTGTTCTTAAATGACCTTAAAGTTACAAAAAAAGTTCCTAAGAAGCTTGAAACTATGACAGACAGTCTTACCAAGGGGTGTCGTGTCACTCAGTAGTTAGTCGAGGACACATAGGCAGCGTTTTACATCTAGTTAGACTAGAAGGGGACCCCAATATAGTAAAAAGCTACGCAGATATCGGGTCGGGAAATTCGCTAAGCGAGTCTCGTATGAAAACTATTTGCAGCATTTCCCCGGGCGACTATCGCCTACGAGTCTCGCATCGACTTTCTCGCCTTTCAATAGTCGAGTAACTCTCCTCGTGTCAACGAGGCTTCAATTAAGTACCTGATCAAAAGTACTGGTTTCAGAGGTATAACAACTGTTTTTTTACATACATTCAAAAATATTCAGTATCATATAAAACAGAAAAAGTTCCTGATTTTTCAAACTGAAAATACAGCATGATTTAAATTTTTAGTATAACTATTTCATATAAATGTTTTATTCACACTCACTGATGTATAAATGTGTTTATAAAATAACAACACGCTGTAAATAAGCTCTAAGTGTAGTGTTCTCTTCAATAAGAATTAAAAGAAAGATTTTTTCTGTAATAATATCAATGTGTAAAAGACGTTTCTGTACTATAAGAGTGAACAATAAGAGACAAAGTTTATACCAAAATTCTTATCAGAAATATTGTAACCATATTTGTAAGAACATTTACTTATGGTCCTTTTACACTAGTCGATTTATCGCTGCTTTCCATCAATCCGCGTATACATATAGGGTGACTGGTAATTAGTGTACGATACTTAAATACGTGATTGTGCTCATGATAACCAACAACTTTTACTATGGGAACAAACCTGAAATTCGAAAAAAAAACAGCTGTTCAGTACGTTCATTTTGGCTTAATGTACTGAACAGCTGATATTTTTTTCGCGGCTTTGCTCCCATAATAAAAATTGTTTGTTATCATGAGCACAATCACGTGTTTAAGTATCGTACACTAATTACCAGTCACCCCATATATAAGCGATCGACGCGCGAACACAGCCCTCACGTTCATTTTGTTTGTCAAAACCGAGGTCGCGCCGTTAGTTGGTGCTTTTTAGGTTTTCCAAACAATTGACTGACATGAGAACGCGATGATTGCGGTTTTGTGCATCCGATTGCTTATTTTAAATCGTGGGGTCAAGCGGTAAGAACTGAAATAACCACGTACGACCTACCCGCATTTTTGTAAAAAAAAATATCTTAGTTGCTAGTCTAAACGGCAGAGCGACTAGTGTAAATATACCATAACATTATTATACCCCACCTTGCCTAAAATGAACATTTAATAATTTGATTCGATAACCAATTTGCTTTAATTTTGTTTCCTTAGTAATAGAACTGTAATAATATAGGTAAAATAGAGAAAGGCCGAATGATATGTTTACTGGCAACATCTCTCAAATATCGCGAATTTATCATGTAGTTGTAATAATTGCAATGTTAGAGGAAAATCTTTTTTAATATTAACACGTTAAAGTTGTAATTAAACCTGCTTAAGATCTGTTTTATAGTTACAATTTTTATATATAAAAAAAATATTTGATAGACATTCCTAAAAAGTTTTTATTACAAGTTATTGCTCGCTCACATTCTAATTTAATGCGGAATATGACAATACAAGAGTTAATCTAAAAAGTATTATAAACAGGTTTTATTACAGCTTTTTCAATCTTCACTCGCCAAAAACGAAGTCGCCGAACTACATCGCACAAATATTAACATCAGCGACAGTCACCAAACGGATGGTTCCACTCACTCCCACGAACGAGTCCCACTAGTGGGATAAACTGTAAAATGAAAGGTTGTGATGTCCACTTCCACTAAACGATTCTTTTGCCTTTGATACGTGTTAATAGAGAATTTATAAATAATGCCGTGAATAAGTAAAAAATAATTGAAACTAAAGAAATGCACGTTATTTTTGTATTTCACGGTATTCCAAATCCAATACTACAAGCTGTTTGTTGTGCAGAAAATCTGTGAATCATTAGTGTAAAGTGGACGTCAAAATATTAAAGATAGCCGCACTTTTATTAGCACCGTACGCGCTGTATTATATGACGGTAGAACTGTCAACATCATTCAATATTCGGATGCAGATGCGGAAAAATATGCGCGATTTATAAAACGAATGCTAAAACGCGGCGCGTGCTGACAAATGTGCGATTACCTTAAATATTCATTTTTGTTCTAAAGGTGGAATAATCCGAACAAAATATAAAACAATTTTTGCGAGTCATACGTATTTTTGGTGCGAGGTAAAAGTGAAAATGATAATAAATATCCAAACGAACGTTAAACATCTATCTAGTCAAGGGACCCGTAGAAAATTGTATATAGAATAGAAAAAAAAAACAACGGGTTCGCGAACATTGCACAAAACGAATAACAAAGTATTACAAATACATAATTTATATCAACTTTAGAGCTTTAAGCGAACATTCGCGATACTGTATCAAATACAGTGATTTTTATTATACAAGTGCCACTGCTGTATGGAAATGTGAACATGATTGAGTAAGAACTAAAAGACAAACGAATATAGGAATATTTTCTTAGGAAAAGTAGGCAGATTACGAACCAATGCAGCTAGAAACTAGATTAAAAAGATATGCATTTTTAATAGTTTGACGAGACAGTAGCTCTCTGTGACGAAAAGCGTTTTTACAATTAAGAGTAACGATTAGAACGAACGATACGTTATATACGACGAGGTGGGCGTGACGGGATTCAAAAATGACGGATGATTGCATACAATAAATTGACCAAATTAACAGAGTGCGTACCGAACCCTAAAAATGTCTAAAACAAATAAAATACTTTAAATTTTTATTATATTTGAGAATTTTTTTGAAAGAATCTAAAACAAAATAACTTATTAATGTATGACATACCTAAAGAATAAGAATTCGCAATCTCGTAAGAATAAATAAAAGCTGTTGTATCTACGACGTTCAATTCGGCATATTATGACATTTCTTACCACAAAATAGATGTGTCATTTTCTAGCCAAACGATTAAAGAAAACGCTCGTGTCTTTAATAGATTTTCAACTTTATTATTAAGAGCATAAAGCACGAAGAAACAAAAGGCCTGTCTGGAATAAAGTCGGCTGTTCGTTTTCCAAAAATGTAATCAAATTAGAGTATCCCTAGTTGCGCCCATGTTCGTACATTCGCGATTAACCTTTATAGTATCCGGATGGAGTACCACTACAATAGTCCGTCCCGAACATTATTCAAATGCATTTGAAAGTATTGAGACTGACGCCGCTCGACACTCGTTCACCGAGGCAAAATTCTACGAACTTTGAACCTCTATTTAATACCGCTGCCGTTCTATAACAACTTAATTTTACGTATTTTTAAAACCCTCTTTCTGATAGCCTGATAACTTAATTTTAATATTTGACTAATTTTTAATAATTATTATAATTATTCTTTCTAATAAAAAAAAGAAAATAATCGGTAGAACATCAGGCTTCCAGAATAGGTATTATTAACATTATATATATAAAAGATCTGTATGATTATAATTACCTATAAACAAATAAATAAATCGGTATAATGATAATAATCTCGAAAACATAGCAACGCACAAACTTTGTGATCATGAAAACGAATAAAAGACAAAATCTCTCACATAATATGCCTTTATAGTATAACACATTACAACTATCTATGACATTCGAAATTCCAAAAATATTTTCAATTTTAGATTATAATATTATTAGTGTGTAGGTAAGTTCTGTTTGATTGGGACAGTGTTGTCATATATTTTTTTTTCATGAACCTTGTAACCACACGTCAGTTGTCTATTTGAAAACAATCTTGTGGTTGGCTATGACTCGTGCCATTAGGCACAATACTATTTCAAATCGGTCAATGACACAATATTATAAATACAATACACTGAAGCGTTTCTAAATTGTCTTAAAGACAAGTGCATTCTCTTTTTGGATCGTATTACTTTAAACAAAAACCCAATTCTTTCTAGGAAATGTTGGTAATTATCGACAAATAGTGAACACACACTATCCCAATTGAACAGGATAAATAGGCCAATATAAGAGGCCAATAAAATTATTGCTTCAAATAGTTTGTAGTACTAAGTACTCTTTAACTTAGAGCACGATAAAATTATATTAAAAAAAAATGTTTAAATAATTTCCTTCAAATATTTTTTATGACATTTATAAAGTTCGAATGCGTATGAACATAATATGTAAGGCAACGAAGAGACTTACCAACATACATTCCCTGAGACTGAGAAATGCATAGAAGAGGCTAAGATCATAATAACAACGTTATAAATATAAAAAACAAATAATATTAAGAATTCAGATCGTATGGACAAGAGTGGTACGTGAGCAGTGGTCGTCCAAGCTGGACCTGTAGCTACTGAAGATTTTGCAAGAGAAATGTCCTTCCAAAATGTACAGGGTTATTTGAAAAACAGTAACAACCTATCATGGGTTTGCAACTACTTATGGTTTTAAGAAACTTTTACCTACTGTAAAATCAACACCGAGAGATCAAAATAAAAATTAAAAAAAAAAACATTTTGTATGAAACACCGGAATTTTTTCCAGGTTTGGTTTCATAGTAAAATTGTTTAAGTCAAATCATTTATTCCAATTAGGCTAACAAAGAGGCACTTTTGAACGTCGATATTTAAATAAGGGAATAGGAAGGGATTGATTCTACACATTATAAGCATAAATACTTTCAGCCCAAGGGTTGTTAATGTTTTACAAGTAACCCAGTTTAGGAAAAGTCCCTCACATATCGACTCTGGGAATTCAAAAGTCGTGAGCGACAATACCGCTGTGTTGAATTTGAGAATTTAAAATCCAACGGCATGCTCGAAGCCTCTTGCGATAATTCAAATTGGGGATTAGCACTGTCGATATGTTTGTTATCAATATTGATAACAAACATATCGACAGTGCTAATGGCATTATTTCAATATATCGAGGGTATAGTGCTCAAACCCAATAAGTACGAAATTGACACTTTTGAGATATTCAATATTTAAGTTTTAAGGACATAAATACCTATGTTATTCAAATAATGTCGGTATAATGAGTATTTGTGGTAAAAGTGGATACGTTGAATTAGTGTAAAACAGTACTTTTGAGTTTCTGAGGTAGTCCATTTTGTCATAATAAAAATTTAAGTTACAAAGGGTACCGACTTATTGGGTTTTAGATCTAGGGAAATCAAACATATTATGTACTTCGAACAATTGTTTTTTTTTAAGAATCACAAAAATAATCAGGAGAAATCACTTTTCGTCACTTTCGAAAGCTGTCGGTTTGGTGTACGTCTTCATACCACCACATCCATCCATGAAATTCCTCTGGTATGATAAGTTTTTCGAGAGATATTTTTTTAGCAAGACTAAAGTGGTACAGCGACCTCCCCGATGGCGTCAGCGTAATATGTTGCGCTGGCGACACGCTCGTCCTGGCATCCTCGACAGCCGGTGGAACTTCAGGGAGCACTTCCTGCGTCTAGCCCCAAAACTGAACCGGGCAGCAGCCGCCCTCAGGCGACTCCTGCCTAATCTCAGCGGGCCAAACACCTCCTGCCGTAGGCTGTACGCCGGTGTCGTGAGGTCCATGGCAATCTACGGGGCCCCTGTGTGGGCCCTGAGCATCCGGACACGACCACTAAAGTTGGTCGCATGCCAGAGGGTCATGGCTATCCGGATGAGCCGGGGATACCGCACGATCACCGGCGAATCTTTCAACCTTGCCGGATTACTGCCCTGGGATTTTGAGGCGCCCTCCAACGTGTCTATGAGTGGCGCGTGGAGGCGTAGTGCCGGGGTGTATCCCCGCTGCCTCGACAAGTCGAGGCGCGGCGTGAAGCGCGATCTTAGGGCAGTATGGAGGGGACGACTGTCGCGACCGACGTCCGGGCACGCCGCAATCGCGGCATTAAGATCCCTGTTTGAGGAATTGCAGGATAGGCGTCACGGCGTCCAGACCTACCGCATGACGCGGGTCCTCGACGGACACGGAAGTTTCGGGAGGTACCAGTGTCTGATAGGGAAGGAGGAAACACCCGGGTGTCACCACTGCCAGGATGGCCCGGAGGACACAGTACAGCATACGGTGCAAGACTGCCCCACCTGGGCAGAGCACCGACGTGTCCTCACGGCGGCGATAGGCGGAGACCTCTCGCGCCCGGCATTGTTTGTGGCCATGCTGCGGGGCGAGACGGAGTGGGAAGCGGTCGCCTCTTTCTGCGAAGCAGTAATGCTCGTGAAGGAGGAGGCGGGCCGCTTGAGAGAGAGGACAGCGTCCTCCCTCCGCCCCAACCGCAGTGGTAGGCTCCCGCGGCGTCCGACGTCACCGTATGCGCGGGCATGTGGGCAGCGAGTAAAGGGCAACACGCAGCCCGACCATGGACCATGCCCGGGTCGACGGCGCGTTGTGTCCCACGCACGCCTCAAAGAGCGTCAGCATAATGACGGGGCCCCCCTCTCAGAGGGCCAAAGCTTACCGGGGTCGCGGGACTTCTCCATCACTGTGACCCCGGAACATAAAGGGCTATTGAAGGACACCGTGGATTTTAGGAATTATTCCCGATGGATCCCAGTTTTGAATCCCACTTGAATATTTTTCCCGTTGAATCCCACAAAAAATTAAAATGTATTCCCGTTGAATCCCACAACAAAAGAAAAACGTTTTATTCCCGTTGAATCCCAAAAACTATTCCCGTTGGATCCCACATGCTTTAAAAAATCTGAATGCGAGTACTTTCAATCACAAAAGTGCTATCATAAAACTAGCTTCTGCTTGCGGTTTCGCCCGCGTCAAGTTAGGCGTATGGCCCTATGGTCCAGTCTCCATCTGTTCTCTTGAGGTAAGCGTGAAACACGACGCGCCCTGACTTGGGCCTGTCCTTGGTCGGACTGCTCCCGGCTACCACCTTGAGCTTATGCTAGCCTAGTACTTTGGCAGGCCATTTAGAGTTACCTTACCCCCGCGCTGTGTGTCACGTGGCGCCAGCGCGCAAAACATACCACCTTGATCTTATGCTAGCCTAGTACTTTTGCTGGTTAGTGACATTCTATCAGTTTGTAAGTAAAGACTGAAACAAATTCTCAGAATGTGTCTCTGCGGTCTTTCTACACTCACTGGTGACCGGTCTATGGAAAGCCTATGGTGGCCGGATCTTGTGGAACTTCTTTTTTAGTAAAATTCTTAAATTAGTTACTCAGAATATATCAGTAAAATAACGGTAACAGTTTTCTTCTGATATGTACACATGTTGTCAAAACGTGGGATTCAATGGGAATTAAAAATGGGATTCATCGGGACTACCTGAAAAATGGGATCCAACGGGAATAATTCGATTTTAGTCAGTACAAGTCTGACGGTAAGGGGGTTTAGGACTCATTTGATGATTTTACCACGATAAAAAAAATGCTGCTTTAAAAACGAATTTCTACTCGCATAGGCTAAATTCGGACTACGCTAGTATTTTTAACCAACTTCAAAAAACTTTGCTTTAGTTTATTGTAATATCGCACTAAATAAAAGAACTTCGATAACAATACGCGCGATGCAAATGCGCCTCGCAAACTGACAACAGTAAATGCTAGAAGTTCATAGGTCCAATTGATTTATTGGGTTCTTCTTCGAACAAAGTATCAAGAAAGTTAGTTGACCATGAGAGCTAATTTACAATATAACTAAACATAACTTGTTACTTTTGAAACATAATCGAACAGTAAAACCGTGGTAAAACCCAACAAATACATTTGTTTTGATTTAACTTTTGGTTTTGTTTGTTTTTTAATCTACGTATTTGAAGGTAAAACCCGATAAATAGAAATAGTGATTATTGCCTCGAAACAGTTGGGTCATTTTAGTTAAAATTGTTGAACACTCAATACCAATAAAAAGTTTTACGTGGTTTAAGCGTGAAACAAAAATATTATGTTACAAGATAACACGCTTTATAGGGTACCAGTTTTAAAGTCTTGACCAAACGTGGTGACTTTATTGGGTTATTACCTTCAGTAACTTTCTTTCTGCTGCGAATTCAACTTATTGGATTAGACCACTGGAAAGAGCGTCAAAAATGCATTAAGATGTACTAATAAAACGATTTTTGATTTTTCGGCACTTATTGGGTTTGAACACTATACCCTCGATATATATATTGAAATAATGCCACTTTTCGTGATAGATAATTTTATAACTCAAGAATAGGCTCACCTATCCAAAACAAATGTTAAGGTTTTGTTTGGAATGTTTAGTTGATGGTTTATGTGAAAGTTACACAAAATCGATCCTGCGGTTCTTCATTTATCGCATTTTTATTTTTGTAACAAATGAATTCAATAAATGGCGGATCATTTTCGGGGATTTTGCCGTCAGATTTAAAATTTTTTCAGTGTACCTATACGTAGCGAAGTACGTACCGGGCCTCTAGTAATAGTAGTCATTAATATGAATTTCAAAACGAAATCTTCGAAGTACAGGGCCAAAATGCACCACAACTGTGCTTAATAAAACTTGTATTTGTTATAATTTGACGACGTAAAACTGTTGGTCTATAAAAGCTACTTTAGCAATGTCACAATATACATTGCGATAAAGTTTTTAAAATGGAACATTCTGTTCTATTGCTCAAGCAATAGAGTTGATAAAGAAGAATTTTATCGTAATTCTTTAAAGATCATTGCTAAAGTGCCGATTTATTCAAAAGGTAACTCTTGTTCATACGATCTGATACTAAGAACTATAACAACACAAATCGAGTGTTAATTTTTTATGTGATAATGACGTCACGAGTTGTACTGAAACAATTGCGCATCGTATTAATTCCCGCCTCTTAATTTTATTGATAACGTTTTATTTAACTCTGTCCTGCAATGAATCTCTTTTGTACGTTGTGATAAACATACGAAGTTTAGACGTTTTACATTCAAATATTTCGACTGCTCAATACTTTAACATAGATTGTATTAAATTGTGATCATTATATAAGCTTATGCTTATTTTCACTAACGGTAGTCATTAGCTGAATAGCTCTCGGAATCAAAACTCTAAAGGGCTTCACACACAGCAGCTATAATGTAAAGATGTACATTACAGCACGATACATCTCATTACATCTTTGCATAGAGATTCGAAGATGTAAAAATATACATTATAGCTGTCGTGTGTGGTCTCCTGACGATTTCTATGGAAATATGAAATGAGATGTATCGTGCTATAATGCACATCTTTACATTATAGCTGCTGTGTGAAGCCCTTTAGTAGTTTCAACAAAGTGCTTCAGGTTACCGCAGACAGTTGAAATTTGAAATGGAATAATATTAAGGCATTCATTAGATAACACTGTGTTAGTGAAAACAGGCTTAAGACATTTATACGACCGAAATTGCTGCGTTTGTAAAATATTCTGCTCAGATAATATTTTTATAGCAGAAAATTATTATCGCTCGCGATACTGTACCAAGTTTAAACGAAAAGTATCGATATTACTGGCGCTATTAAATAAACTGTTAATAATCGAAAATAATGACCTCAAAATTTATGGATTATAAATCCAACATCTTTATAAATATGACCTTCCAAACTATTGATTGGTAGGGTAACTAAAAAAAATACAAAAAATAAGTATTAATTCTAATGAGGACAGAGTTCAAATAGCAATTTTTATACCACCAAGACTCAATAAGGCTGTGAAACAACTGAGATCGGTTTGGCATCTTATGATGAACAAATATCAATTTATATAATAGGGAGTAATCATTGTAACATATTATCTTACACGGAGAGTTAAAAACTCTGAATATTTGTTACACTAAGGTCACACCAACGGGAAATCCCGTTAATAAACGTTTAAAGATTATGATTGCGAAAATTAAAAGAAAATTCCGTTAATGTGGCCCTAGTGTTTGTTACTGAAAAATGCCATTTATATACAGCGGGTATTATTTTTAAAATTCATAGAAAATAAACTTAATCCCCAAAATGGGTTGAAAATTGCCTCAGAATTTGTAACTTTTCGTGTATTTAGGCGTACATAGTGCGATTTCTTCCATCACTCACGTACTAACGGTTTTTTAGAAGTACTTGCCATAGAAAAGTGGCGTTTGAAATCGCATTGTTGTAGCATTCTATCGCTAAACCGAATTGCCTAGAATTAGACGAATTGTTGTACTTATCCATCTTATAGTGATAGGGAATGTGGAGGCGGGCGGTAGGGAAGTGATATAACAGTTGTGTGAAAGGTCCATTATTTGTTTTATTGTTGTTTTTGTTAAAGTTGGACGGACCTTCATATATTTTTTATCTGTTTTGAGAGTCTAATTGAGTTAAAAACTATTAAAATCTCATTATTTCTGTGTCTTTGAATGTTGTGTCAAAAATTTTACAATTCTTTAAAATTAATAACTATTATAAGTCTATGTATATTATGTCTAAGTAATATTTTCAGATTTAATCGTTTCTACGGAATGTGTAATTGCATAGCTTTTGCATGAAATAATAAATTGAATTATAATGAATATTCTAATTAATAGTCTATGAAAGTAGTGATATACCCTGTTGCCTCTCACCGCTTTTAATGTTAAATGTAGTCAAACTTCTATGTATCTTTGTATGTAAGTATACAAATTCATAGATGTTATCACATTTTAAACCGAAAACACTAATTTATTTCACAATTACACTAAAATTTTCTTCCTCACTGCCTTCAATTTAGTTTTAACTTTTACGTTATAAAATCACATAAACCTTATCTTTATTTACTGTCAATTAACACTAGAATTTGTCAAAAAGATAATTTATAGCACCGGGAGGCTCGTACTTACTATGTTAAATGAACATTATGTATGTGTATTCTTAGTACTATCTGAATCTGTTCTATATAATATGTATTTCACGATTAAATAAATATTCATATGTGTAGTAGTCATGTGTTGTTTTATTTTCAGCATAAACACACTTCAGTTCAGCATGTCTCTATGGGAGGGATTGGGCTACAAATCACAATGCAACCAAATTACGCTATGACGCCCCTTTAGAGGGCCACAGCCTGCCGGGGATATACATACTGACTGACCAAAATCGTGAACGGTCCGTAAAACTATCCACAAACATCTCGAGCTAACTTCAGAGCCGATATTGCGTCAATACTACATCAACCCATTAATCGGCACTGACCCGAACATTTATGGTC
The DNA here is from genome assembly GCA_036375495.1 of Agrotis segetum. Classification (NCBI taxonomy): domain Eukaryota; kingdom Metazoa; phylum Arthropoda; class Insecta; order Lepidoptera; family Noctuidae; genus Agrotis; species Agrotis segetum. Next base: position 4,772,145 of record JAQSVV010000031.1, read on the forward strand.
AGATGTCAAATCAGGTGATGAGGTGAATGGACAGACACAATAACATTATCAAAATTACCTCATCTTAATTGATTATGCCATTAAATTGATTATCATGTTTTGGCATTATAAACTGAAATTTAGTTTCGTAATGATAATTTCACACTTCACCCGCCCTGGGTCATCATCATCAGCCGGAAGACGTCCACTGCTGAACATAGGCCTCCCCCTTAGACCGCCACGCCGAACGACAATTCGCCACTTGAATCCATTGGTTGTCGCCCTGGGTAGGAGGACTGATTTGATGATTTTGAGCCTATTTGGCACAGCCGTGAGGCACACGGTACTTTTTTGTGTTTTTTTAAATTTTAATTCTATTGTATTCTCATGTAAAACTGTGTGCCAAATGCGTGCCAAATAAACTTATTTTCTTTCTTCTTTTCTTTCTTTCTATTTTACCATGATAAAAAAACAATTATTTAATCTAATTGTCATTTAGGGCGACTTTTACCAACGGTTAAACATGCTTAAAATTTTATTTAAGCACAAAGTTCAATAGAAATTTTATTTATGCACAAAATTCAATAGAATTTTCTGCTTAAATAAAATATTAAACATGTTTAACCGTTGGTAAAAGTCGCCCTTATACACAAAGAAGAAGAATTAAAATGCTCAATAACATTTACTATGACCTGCCTGGGAATCGGAACTAGAAACCCACCTCGCCAAAATCATCTTCCAACGAAAACATTTCGTAATTCCATTGTCTTAACTTTTAATTAAAGGTAGGCGTGTCGCTGCCAACTTTATCAAATGCTCAGTATGTCAAGATGAGTCAACTGTATGAATGTAATCATCATTACGTGATGTTATGCGCCTACTAACTGCGGGTTAAGGCTGTCACTGACAGTTATTAAACTGAGGTTATACTCGTATGTTGGATGGCTCGTGGGTAGATCTATTGTTGCAGATTTTCAATTTCAATTTTAAATGTGATAATATCAAGGATACCTTGTTAACTTTTCAGGGTGGGCGAACTCAAGTCTCGGGATCCTCTTAAAGGTTATTGTGAATTGTGACCCTGGAACACAACAAGCAAATGGCAGAACAGGGTGGAGTGTTGGTCAGCAAGAGTCAGATAGGTTTTAGTACCCAAAAAAAATCTAAAAACCCACGTTTTTAAATCTTCTAAAAATAAGAAAATAACCCCACGGGGCTGAGAGAGGAGCCGCTCAAAATGTACTGAGTGTATAAAAACGTGGGAAAAAAACTTGAGAGGTGTCAAGGGACACCCGAATGGAACGAAGTTACTGTATACACTCAACAAAAATAATCGTCGCGACTCCACTCCGCTCCGCTCCACTCCGCTCCGCTCCACTCCGCTCCGCTCCACTCCACTCCGCTCTGCTCCACTCCACTCCACTCCACTCTTTGAGCTCTAGCACCCTTTCGCAACGCGCGATAAGGAACTTCGTTCCAAAAAGAGTTGGTTGTCGCGTAACAAGAGACAAAGAAAGAGGGTAGACAGATTTGTCTGCTCCTAACAATTAATTTCCATCCACCCGCAATATCCAGTCAACCCGCGATCATGGCGCTTGAAACATCACGGAAGATATCCCGTAAGTGACATTTTAAATTTTAAAAAAGAGTAGGCGAATTCTTTCCACATCTAGTTTGTAGCAGTCTTCTTCATGGCATCAGATTTAGGTATTTAGATTTATACAACCAAGTTCTATTTAAAAGAGGTTAGATTGATAAGGTCACATATTCGCATCGAGAGTCGTAGGCACGGGCGCACCTTAGGACGATGAGTAACGGTCGACTCGCCGTCTGATCATGGACCATGCCACCCATTACTCGCCATCTGCATGACCAAATACCTTCATGGCTAGATAACGTTGCCCACGAAACTTAGGTGACCTCATGAAAGTGTTTGTTACGGAAATAATTATGTCGCTTTCGCTTTTATTTCAGAGGGGAAAGTTCAAACGGTACATAAAATATATGTGGGTATCTATATGCTTAGCAGGAAAACACGTACGACAATAATATTGTGTCGACTTGAAACCGTTAGCGTTAAACTGTGTTAGCATTACCATTACTAAGCAGAGAAGAATGGCTTCCTTTTACCATAGCCACTGCTTATACAGGAAGTAGACTACAAGTAGGTCCCTAGTCTCAGTAGACTTGGGACCTATTTGTAGTCTCAGCCAGTCGGACGCAGTGATCCGGGTCGCGGGACCGTCTGTTAAGGTAACCATGACCCTCGAACAAAGGGCAACAGAGAACAGGGTGGGAACAAAGGACTCATTTGATGATTTAAACATTACTAAAATATTTGGGAAAATGGTTTTTATTTACCCTTTTTAACCGACTTCTTAGTACAGATATTCAACAAACTTCTTCGTATAATCAGCGTCTTTGAAAATCCACCATCCATGCAAATATCGTCACGGCATTACCTATGTCTATTATTGTTGTGGGTAGGTACACTAAAACTCCAGAATGTAAAGAACACCTTTCTGAAAACCGCATCAAAATCGTTTAAGCTAATCTATGTATAATCGTGGACAAACATAAGGAACGAATTGAGAACCTCCTTTCTTAAAATCGGTCAAAAAATAAAGGGACAGGATCTGGATTCGGACCTATGGCTCACTTAGAACACAGAATACTTAATAGTATTACGTACGCTTACCTTAGGGACACCTATCATTGTTCTGAATTTGTAAAGGAATATCTCTATGTAAGTAATTCGCCACCAGTTCGAATTATCAGAGGGAGGAACGATATGAGGCCTAACGTAGCAGTACGTTTGTGGGAAAATTAGAACCCAATAATGATGTTGATGATAGTCATGACCATTTTATAATTTGAATTTGAACTCAGGTGTTCATCGATTGACCAGTGGTGGCCTAGTGAGCAGTGGTGGCCGGTTGGTATCGGCCCCGACTAACGAGTTGTAGTCGTGAGTTCGAACCCAAGCAGGCGCATTACTACTTTGTGTACCTAATTTATTTCATCATCACCACTGCTCTCAAAATGGTGAAGGAAAACATCGTGAGGAAACCGGCATGTCCTAGAACCAAAAATTCGAAGACTTGTGACATCCACCAATTCGCACTCGGCCCGCGTGGTGGATTATATGGCCCGCTCCCTCTCACAGAGAGGAGGCCTGTGTCCCAGCAGTGGGAACATTAATAGGCTGATGATAGTGATGATGTTCATCGATTTCCGTTTACTGGGCTGATTTATGAGTCTTTCCTATCTTTGTAGCTTCCAGTGCCACAGTATAACACTTAATCCATTGTTTAACCTTGGCTATTGAAGCCGATCTAGGCTTCTACGTGCCTACAAAGTATCGGTTCTACTGAGCCACTCACTAAAGTAAAAGTATGTCCCATTCTACATCGTTACGGCGCACTATGTAATACACACACGACATAAGCGAGTCAAATCCCACGGTAATTCACTTCAAAAGTGAAGATTAATGTTTTTCGTACACAAGGCTTCTTATTCAGTCCTACAATCACTCGGTCTTTTTCTACTTTAGGTGTAAGATAAGGATGGGAGGTGTATTGTTCTAAGTCGTGGGAAATCTACTGAGTCATTGCTCCGCTTGTATGGAACGACCCTCAGATGTACTCGTTACCATAAACACTCAAGGATTGACGTTTTCCTGCAATTGATAAAAATACATAAAGGAATTGGTGTTTATTTTTCTCAGAAAATTGCGCTGAAGGATTTTGAGATTATCTCTGTTAGGAACACACATACTTTACGTGGAACAAAAGTAAGATTCATGTGATCTAATATTGTCACCGCCATAGAACAAACAAAACAGGAGGTACGGAATCTACCTAGTACTTACAAAAGCTTGTTTTTAAGCGTGGTAAAATCGTCAAATGAGTCACCCACCCCGGGCAGGGCGGAAGGGACTGTCAGACTTGTACTGACTAAAATCCACGGTACCATTAATTAGCCGTTTACGTTCCAGGGTTACGGTAATGAAATAAAACCCGCCTGCCTGCGCCTACGGTGGCTGGAGATCGTCTTGCGACGTCTGACGTCTACCACTGCGGCTGGGGCGGAGGGAGGATGTTGTCCTCTCTCACGGCCCGCCTCCTCCTTCGCGAGCATTACTTCTTGCAGAAGGAGGCGACCGCTTCCCACTCAGTCTCGCCTCGCAGCATGGCCTCGACCAATGCCGGGCGCGAGAGGCACCTGGTCAGCCTAGTATATTTCTTGGTCTTGTATCGATAAAATCTATGACTATGAAAGCCACCAATCATAGTTCGCACCTCTTGCATTGCAGTTAATGATTCACTGACTGAATATTAACCAGTCAGGCACAACGGACTCGCTATAAATCAAAACATTGCTATTTTTATTGCAAATCTATGTTTATGTATGAAGGAACCAGCTTAAAATGGGTGTGCCGTAATGGCGGCGACACTTTGTCTGCTATATGGTTTCCTATGTAAGGAGTGGCACAGGTGAGGAACCTTCGAAGGTAGTTTAAATAAAACTAGTTGATAACCGCGACTTCTACTGCATTACATTAACTCCTTGTCTGCCTCGGTGCATATTGGCAACATTTTTAAAAAGAGTAAATATGGATTTTCTTGCCCATTCATGTCCATAGAAACCTACGAATGGGTGTAGAAACAACTTCATCCCATGCCATTTCTTTTAATTTTTTAAATCGACGTTAAATGGTACTTCTTCGATGGCCTAATTATTGAAATAAATGATTTGACTTTATTCGTGCGGTATTCATAAGGGCAGCTATTGATCAAGAGATCTTTATGTTATACCCAAGTAGGGCAAAGTGTTCGTTTACTAGGAAAATTTCAGTAAGAACCTATAGTCCGGATTTGTACGTTGTTAGGGTCTTATAGGTCTCCTCTCTATTTATCATCACCAGATGGAGGACATCCACTGCTGTACAAAGGCCTCCCCGTTATACCAGTAGACTTCAAAAACTTTTTCAAAAAAAAGTAACCGACTTCAAGAGCCACCAGTGCCACCACAACAAAAAGGATAAAATAACCTACATCATAACTTTTCTTTCGGAAGTCGGTACCTTTGTTTTTTATGTCATTGACATTATTGTCACATTTGTTCAGACGCTGATATAAGCTAATATATACGAAAACTGGGCAGTTCTGAAAATATTACATACACATGGGTCGAATTGATAACCTCCTTTTTTTTGAAGTCGGTTAAAACAATTTTCATTTTGAGCGCACTGCCCAAGCCTTCAAAAATTACAGGCTTGATTAATTAAGTATCTAAACACTACAAAAAAGTTTAATATGACTGACGACGATAATGGAAAAAATAACTTAAATACTATCATTTTATAGCTAGCATTCAGTTCAGTCGCGCAACACTTAGGCATATCGGCCGCTTTCGCCTGCACAAAGCATTCCAAACCGACACTTGTAGATCGATAATTACAAAACTGAAACACTGGACGCTCCATTTAGATCAAAAGCAATCAGTTCGCGATTGCATTCAACGATAAATTAATGAAAAAAAATATTGCGCCATGCATTTGCATAGTCAACCTGTTCCATACGTCATTTGACATATACGTTCCCGCGCTTCAGACGCCAATCAGCAGGCAGTATCGCGTTGAGAGCGTGCGCGAGCGCGCGTTCCACTTTCAAATTTAAAATCACGTTCGAATTGACAGCCAGTGTTATTTGAAATAGTGTTAGTTTAGTGTTTATTTTTTTATTGAATAATTGTGGATATTAAACCTCTTTGTAAGGAATTGGAGTTTCTAATTGAAGGTTTGTAATAAAATTATTGTTTGTGGTTGAGTAAAGTAAATAATAAGTCATTCCAATGGTATTGCGAAATGTTTTTGTTGATACACGTCTAGGTCAGTTGTAATAACGAGCTGTTCGTAGCTCAGTAGTAAGATTTCGACATTTACTTCGTGACAAAGAATTTATGGAAAAAAATATGTAAATGAGAAATATTTACGTGCTATGTAAACTAAAATATGACATAGTTAAACCTACATAATTATTCTAAAGTTAAACTTCAGGCAACTTAAGTTCTTCATTTTAAAACGCACTCGTACTTACTTTAAGTGAGTTGACCTAGTACATGTAAGTAGCTACACATGCCTACTACATACTTAAATGAATAATTAACTAATTATGAATATAAAATGGGCATTTCTAGAAACATAACGATGTAGGACGTAGGCACTTGAATTTGTTGCAACACATAATATTTACATACAAAAGACATCAACGAGCGAACAAAACAAAGTTATTACTTAGTAGAATTAGTTTCCAGAAAAATAATTTTATTACTGTCATAGTATCAGCCTATTAAGAATTGTGGGTGGTTTTTTTTTATTAGTTATAGTGACTACTTGTATAATGTAGTTTTTTTTTTTAATTTTTTTATTCCACAACTATCACAAAACTCCATTTAGTCCCAAGCTAGGCAGAGTTTGTGTTATGGGTCTGATGACTTATGTTTTTCTAAAAACATAAATATTATAGATAAATTACACCTAGACTGTCCCAGACACAGAACAAATGATCGTGCTCATCACACGAACATTTGTCCTGGGTGGGAATCGAACACACGACCTCCGGTATAGCAGTCAGGATCACTAATCACTAGACCAACAGGCCTGTCCTGTAATTATTTTCCTAATATGAATTTCTTCTCTGTCACGGGTTTTCAAACATTTAAACTCACATATAAACATTCAGACCCGGAACAAATACTTGTAGGTCTTAAAAATGTTGCTCCATGCGAGAATCGAACCCGCAGTCCAATCGTTCAGCCACTGTTCCAACCGTGCGGTCTATTACTGTCATATTATTATCAATCTAATAAGTATTATTATTAATTACTTACGGTTCAGGCTAATAATAACAGTATAGCAGTTTTTTAAACTTTCCGTTTTTCTTAAAAATAACTTGGGTTATCCCGATTCGGACAGGTTAGGTCAGAGCTCGCGTTGAGCTTCATTGTCTCGGCGCTTTTCTGGTGGTTGGCACTGTTGATTCTGGCGCTCAGGAGTTGCAGTGGTTTGGGAATAGTGTGGTGGGTTTGTTCCAAAAAAAAAAGGTTAGGTCAGAATAAGGGTTGTAACCATAGAACAGTAAAAGCAGGTTATAACATTTTTATTATTACAGTTTGGACAAAAAAATCGTACGCGGTTATCGGGCAACTCCCAAGATCCCTTTATAAAGTATTTTCTTTAGAATAAACTAATATACTTACCTAATTAAACCTTTAAATCACGCTTTTTCACACTTATAGGTAAGTCAACTTGTCGAAGACCGTCTGGCGGGTAGGACCGTACAATAAGCAATACAACAAGGTCTGACTAACCACAGCAAGACAAACCGAACTTTAAAAAAATAAATTTTAACAGTTTAAGTTAACCACGTTTTTCATATATGTACATTATATAATCGCTGTTGTTATTCAGACTTAGTTTATTGCTTTTTGTATGGTCCTACCCGCCAGACGGTCTTCGCCGAGTTGACTATACGTACGCACATAGTTACAACAGTACGATACTAAATCAACAAAGCAATGATGTTAGAAACACAACATATACTTATAAATCATTTATTTACTCATTTGGACGCAATAAGGTGTAATAACGTGTGTTTACTATGATATATTAGCACATTGAAGCTTGTATACGATAGCATGTTCAGTTGTACTGACAAAGGTTTTCTTTGTTAAATTTTTTCAGCCAATTATAGTGTAAAATTTGCGGCGGTAAGACCCCTCTTTGAGGAGTGGCTGGAGAGAAGTCATGGCGTCCTGACCTACCGCTTGACGCAGGTCCTCACCGGACACGGAAGTTTCGGGAGGTACCTGTGTCTGATGCGAAAGGAGGAGACGCCTGGGTGCCACCACTGCGAAGATCGCCCGGAGGACACGGTGGAGCATACGGTGCAAGACTGCCCAGCTTGGGCGGAGCACCGACGTGTCCTCACGGCTGCGATAGGCGGAGACCTCTCGCGCCCGGCATTGGTTGCGGCCATGCTGCGGGGCGAGACGGAGTGGGAAGCGGTCAGCTCCTTCTGCGAGGCAGTAATGCTCGTCAAGGAGGAGGCAGGCCGCGAGCGAGAGAGGACAGCGTCCTCCCTCCGCCCCAGCCGCAGTGGTAGGCGCCCACGGCGACGGACGTCGCAAGATGATCTCCGGCCACCGTAGGCGCGGGCATGCGGGCAGCGAGTAAAGGGCAACTCGCTGCCCGACCAAGGACCATGCCCGGGTCGACGGCGCGTTGTGTCCCACGCGCGCCTCAAAGAGCGTCAGCATAATGACGGGGCCCCCTCTCAGAGGGCCAAAGCCTGCCGGGGTCGCGGGATTATTCCCTAACCGTAACCCCGGAACGTAACAGGCTATGAAGGACACCGTGGATTTTAGTCAGTAGAAGTCTGACAGTCCCTCCCGCCCTGCCCGGGGTTGGAGGACTCATTTGATGATTTTACCACGCTAAAAAAAAAAAAAAAAAAAAAAAAAAAAAAATTATAGTGTAAAATGGTCATTTTATTAGAACTGTGACGATTATTTGGGCTTGTATAATAACATACGGGTCTTTTCATGAGCTTAGTTCGATTTTATTTTGTCCCTAGGGAGGGAGGAATATATTTTGTTCTTCACTATTTGGGCATGAAACTTAATTACTGAAATAAAGTAGAATTATCTTGTTATTTGGTAGATTTCTAAGTCCAGAAGGTCTCTCTTTGTCCTTGGATTTATAATTTAAATACTTTTATTTCTGTATCGAGAAGAGGTATTGTATTGGTACAGTCTTTATTTAGTTACAGTATTTCTTGCTAGTAATTAATAACCTGAGTTATTTGGTTGTAATAATACATTATGATGTTCAGGAATTACAACCAATTATGTAGGTATATGAATTACCTTGTAATTCAATTATTATGACGTTACGGTTATAAACAAATAATGAAGTCAGTATTTCGTATCGCATCGTCTTAAAAGCTTTCAACGTAATACTCTTTAGATTAGTTCAGTCGAGAGACATCTGACTAGGAGTAGCTGACACGTTCATTGTCTGTAAAAACTTACCCTGACACCAGGTTACGGTAGTGAAATTTAAAAATGATTCTCGTGTTGTAGCAGACAACCGAAACCAGATAAGGCGTAAAAAGCCTAATTCTTATAAAATGGCTACCAACTCGCTTATGGACAAGTTTTCAAAATTCGGAAAATGACAAATGATCAAAATTGATAATTAGGTTTTTTGCGCCTATACCACGAAACCGCTAGCAACCGCTAGTATCCTTAATATCAATGTAAATTGTCTGATTAAAGGCTACTCTATTTACCGTTTCCCAATCTTAAGAATCTGATCATAAAGAAAATAAACGTGTCAAGGAAGAGAGGCGTGCGTGATTGATGCGAGTGAGTGCGAGATGGTTAACAGTACGAGAAGTGTAGCGGGCACCGCAAGCTATGTGCCAAACAGTTGATACGGTAGGTACCGCAAACCAACGTAATATCTTATAGAACACGGTATTTTATGTTTTTTTTTTAATGTGGTAAAATCATCAAATGAGTCCTCCCGCCCTGGGTGGGGTGGAAGGGACTGTCAGACTCTTACTGACTAAAATCCACCCGTGTTCCTTCGGATGCCCTTTACGTTCCGGGGCCACGGTATCCTGGATTAAGAAAAAACCCGCGACCCCAGCAGGCATTTGGCGCGAAACACGACGAGCCACCGACCCGGGCTTGGTCCCTGGTCGGACGGCTAGCTACCCATTACTCACCGTCCGCAAGCCCGCTCCGCCGCTGTGCCCTCTGCTGATCAGAGGGACACGCGTTGGAGCGTCCACACGACAGTCTATTCGCATACGGGCAAAGAGACCCCTTAGGTACACAGTGCCTAAGGAAGAGTTTTTGCCCGCATCCCAGGGTGCACCGGCCCGAAAAACTGGTCTTCCCCCCGGACGTATCCGAGAGGGAACTCCAGCCTACCAAAGAGAAAAGTCATTTCTGATGTTATCAATTCGTGGAGGTTTCCTGTCTTAGCACCCCGGTGTTTTATGGCTGCGAAATTAATAGTGGACTGCCGTTGGCAAAATCGATGCTTGGCATAAAAGAGAAAAAGCTCAAATCTTTTTTTTTAGCGTGGTGATTTATGCGTGTCCGATGATTTTATCATCAAATGAGTAGGTACTGAACCCAGGGCAGAGACAACCTTATGTGTTTTCGAACTGAGATACGCGTACCCTCAGATCAAAAAAATAGGAAGATAGAACGCTCAGAACACGCGAGTGTCTCCACCAAAGTTAATAAAAAAATCAAATAGAATTACATTCCATAATGTTTTCTTTGTTTTTGAGAACAACTTTTACGATGGTTAAAGACACGAGACGGCATATTTTGGCAATAAACAACAACGACGCCAACGACGCGCAGCTTGGTACGACGCGTAGCTTGGTACTGTCGCGACTTTGTGTTCGATTTTGATTTTGTATTAAATTTGGTGGACACACTCGTGTGTTCTGAGCGCTCTATCTGCCTATTTCTTTGATCTGAGCGCGTACCACTCTTATTTTTTTTTCTTAATAGCGTGCGTCGCAAATTCGCAATACCGTCATTCGAATTTTTATAATATCGCTCCCGATCCCGATTAATCATAGTGGTCTGATGAGCAAGACATCTTTATATGGATATGTTTATGATGACTATTTAGACACAAACACAATACAATCTTTTATATGCAGTGCATAACTCAAACAATGCAATACCAATAAATATAAACCTGTAGTGAAGCCGGAGTCTATTCTCAGCAACGATAAGAATTATCTCGTCCGGGATCGAAAACACGACCCTGAGCTCTGAAAGCGAGCATTCCACCGCTGAGCTATGTAGGTCGTTCGCTACTGATATTATTATGTAGATATTTTATTACGTATATGGTATCTCGATCGTTTTACTTTGTAGGCAGCTGATGCCTCGTGAATTTTCTGGCATAGTAACTTCAACCTTTATTAGTGTATCTCATTATTCTCACTATAATTAGGTTTGTATTACCTCCCTCTTCGGAAAATTTTCTGTCTAATGTAAACGATCAATGGTCCAACGTCCTACTAATATTATAAATGCGAAATTTTGTAGTTTAAGTTATGTACGTATGTGTATGTTGGTATATTTGTTACTCTTTCACGCAAACACTACTGAACGGATTTGGCTAAAATTTGGTACACATATAGTTTGTAACCTGGATTAACACATAGGATAGCAAATTTTTATCCCTATTTTATATTCCTGTGGGATAATTTTCGAGTTGTAGCGGGTGAAGCCGCTGGCAACAGCTAGTATGAACGAAAATCCTATTTTTCTTATACTAATATTCAACTGCATCCCGTTCAACTAGAAGCCGCCAACCCCAACATATTTGGAAACTGCCGAGGTCGCGGGTCTGTCTATCAGGTTACCAAGACCCTGGAATGTACAGGGTTATTGAACGGTCACTGTGGATTTTCGTCAGTACGACTCTGACAGTCCCTCACGCTCCACCCAGGGAAGGACAACTTATTGGAAGATTTAACCAAGTAAAAAAAATATCACAAAGGCTAAGGCCCGGTATCCAACAAAGCGGAGAGTAGAGGAGATGTGTTTGAATAACCAAGCAGATGTCAACAGAAGCTAAGCAGAGAAAAAATGTGGACATCTGATTGGTTATTAAAACACATCTCCTCTCCTCTCCGCTTTGATGGATACCGGGCCTAAGCCTACCTCAATTTTCTACACAGCTACATAGTTATTTGATATGAATTACACCTATGTACCTTCTTCATTGTTGATTCTCGATATACCTATCAAGCCTCATGAGTCATCAAGATATTATAATTTTAATTATGACTCAACATTTTGTGAATAATTAGTTTTTAAACAGATCGACTATGAGACACGGGCTTATACATAAATAGGTACTTGTAGAATGACTAAAAGTGGTTGATCTGTAATCAGCCGAAGAACGAGAAAAGATTAAGATCCCTTCAAATAAACTTATTGAATCATCGAAAGAAACAAACTACAGCACAAGTATCTCTCTTTAATTGTTATAAGCATAGGTCTATGCTTTAAATTACTTAACTCTACCTAATTCCGACCGGATTGATATTTATATGGATCTTCCCGGGATTTCTAACAGACAATCTCGTGAAAACAGTAGTACAAATAAATAATAAAAACATCAGAGATATATTAGACAAATCAATTGTTTGAAACTTAATAACTACATCATCTACCTAGCCTTTTCCCAACTATATTGGGGTCGGCTTCCAATCGAACCAGATGCAGCTGAATAACTTATTATAAAATTAATCACTGGATTTTTCTACTCTTTAAAAATAATTTCGGTATTTCGGGCATATCTACTTTATACTTTCGCAGCGTACGTACATGAATAACTCTACCTAATACCGACCTATGGTTATAACAAATATCTTATATGTACAACAGTTCTACAAAGCATTAGAAAATATTCCTACTACCAGAGACCAAAGTGCATTTTCCATTACTCTCCTTTTTTTTTGCAGTCGTCTAAAATACATGAAACAACTTTTACTAAAGAAATATCGAGACCACATAAAAATGTTGCGGAAAACCACATACTAAAACCATGCCATACGATCATTAAGTTCATGGACAATCACCAATTCGTACAGTTATACCGTTATCTAATAAATTATTCCAATTCTTTATAGTTTCGACCATTCACAAGTTGTAATATGGTCATACATAGTTTACGTCAGCCTTCGAAATGAAATAGAGGGGATACAATCCTACGGCTACGGTCTCAATACAAGTTAAGGTCAACAAAACGACTGATAAAAACTTTTTACGAGTCTTTTAACAGATCTCCTCTCCCTGTCAGTATGGTGCCATGATGCAACGATTTATTTTAAGACGATCGTCTACCGAGCGCTCGTCCACACTAAAAGAGAAAACGTTTGTCTACCCCTAAATGTTATCCTATCTCAAGGTTTTCTTAGTATCACTTGCTAATGTTATGTTAATTGAACAAAAAATTGGTGACAAATTGATTGGAAAGTTGTCCCGACTGCCGATATGTTTTCAGAACTTAGTAGGTATGGTCCACTAAAAAATTTCAGCACAAGAGCGTATTTTCATTGATGGACTTTAGAGAGTAGACCACCTGAAACTAATTCAATTTTCAGTTTAGATTCTGTGATTTTTCCAAAACATTATATCCTTCAAAAAAGAGAAGTATAACAGTCCGATATGAAGCCACTGTGATACACCGTAGACGATCATTGTAATGTATTCCAAGCCTCCAAGAAGATCATTCATTCATGTCAAGCAGCTTTCCTCTACACCTCATCGTATTCTAGTAAAAACAAAAAAAAAACGTGACGTAATTCACGAACAACCGTTCGTATCTTGAGTAAATGCAAATGTTTGTTGACTCACCACATTAAAATGCAGTATGCGTAGGCGACACTGCGTGTCCAATTTATATATTGGCACTTCACTGTGGCGCTGCTAGCAAAGAGGCCTTTTTAAACCCTGTACCCAGATTGCTAGTTCTCTATTTTCCCGAAGGTCAGATTAAACTGGACACAATTACGAAGCCTTTGCCACAGTTCAAACAATATTTTATTTATAAGTCCTTTTATTTGTTGCATTACGAATTATTCGCTTGTTTCTTGTTGCTTTATTGCAAGAAATATTGGCAGTTATCTTTATTTGTAAGGCTCAGTTGTTGCCGATGTCGAATGGACATTCCACGATGTAATTTATTGCACCGTGTAAGAGTGAGATAAAATCCTCCTTGGTCAAGGTTCGGTTAATACCTTTTTTTATTGTTTTGTAGTCGTATGCAGAGTGGTGTGGAGAATAATAACATCGAATGTATATAATGCTGTGCAGTTGTATATGTAAGCCCACTTCATCGTAGACTTTATCTATGTTACCTCTGGCATAGCCTAGAACCAAGAGCAAACCAATCACAAATAATACTATAAAAATACCGATCTATAAAAGTTACCAGCTGAGGCTCTACACTGAAATCGAACCCAGGAATCAGTTACGACTGTTGGACGAGTGGATGTGTCTGCTGTTTTCCACAAATTGTATTAACATGGGAAATGTTAGAATGTTATGTGGCGTTCGATAGCGTCTGATTTCCGTCATCCGACATAGACTCGAGCTTACCTACACATAGGTATATTAGTTTTCGTATTACCCAGTTACTGGGTTGACCATCTGTCATAGCGAGCTTCCTCCGTGCCTCGGAAAGCACGTAAAGCCGTTGATCCCGGATGTAATTTGTAAATCTTTGACAGTCGTTACTCTTAGTCAAAAGCTGTAAAGTCTGACGACCAGTCTTACCATGAGGTATCGTATTGCCCAGTTACTGGATTGTGGAGGTCCGACAGGCAGTCGCTCTATGTAAAATACTGATCAGCTGCATCTGGTGCGACTGGAAGCCAACCCCAATATAGTTGGGAAAAGGTTAGGCAGATGATGGTATTAGCGTTTGATTTCCGGCATCCGAATCCGACATAGGCTCGAGCTTACCTATATTATGTAGTTTTAGAAATGCTCTAATTTCTCTTGTTTCAAAGTGAAACTAGCCCTGATGTAGGTATTCCTAAATAACCTGGTTATGTAAAATCCATTATTTTTATCGCTACAGAGTACAGAAAGTAACATTACGACCATGTTTACATTGTTGTTTGAAGATGAAAATGTACGCATTGACATAAAACGTTGTTAGATTGACTTTATTATGTAAACGGAAGAAATCACAGAAATATTAAAGGAGAAACTAACCTTTGCAACAATTTTCGGCTTATTTTTTCTTTGTCGAAAACTCGCGATTGAGCGAAAAATGGTAGGTACAAGTCACTAGTCATTTAAAAAAGTGTTATAATAAATTTAATTTTATAGAAACCTACTTTAATAATATGAGGCGCTGTAAAACAAGACTAGACTACCCAATTAAAAATTAGTCAATAAAACAAAAACTAATAGAACAAACCTAACTACAAAATGAACCTTGTAAATATAAAAATTACAGTGCTAAAAACTGATGAAAAAAAGTGGTTCGCAATCGGATCATATTTTTTATACTCTGAATAAAATAATTGCTTCTCATAATCATATATTTTATTCGCATCTGCATACCCAGAATGTAGAGAAACCGGTCCCTCACAAAAAAAGAAATATACAGACATTTTATCAGATGCATCTGTTTGGTAGTCGGCTGCATAAAAACGCAGCTAAACTAAACTAAAGGTTTTATTTGGCTGTTCGCGTTTACTGCGGCAGTAAAAGGACGGTAATTTGCAGTACGCCGACACTGAGCTTTTGTATTTTTGTACTCTCTGTGGTATTTTGTGCAGTTTTTAGGTAAGGATACTTTTTTTTATCGTGTAATATCATCAAATTGGTCCGCCCACCCAAGGCAGTGTGGGATATTGTCAGACTCGTAATGACAAAAATCTACTGTGTCTTTCAATAGCCCTTTACATACTGGGTTCGCGGTGACCTGATAAGATACTCCCTACTCTCTAAAGGGGATCCGTCAAACTGCTATCAATTTTGCTTCTTAGAGGCGTGCATGGAACACAACGCGCCGTCGACTCCATAAGACCATAGTGCCTAAGATCAAGATAGATAAAACTTAACTTTTAAACTAAACTTTTATACAATTTACAAGGAAAGTGCTCATACCAGTTATATATTATGCATACATTTTCAAGGCAAACAGGCAGTGAACGTAGCAAGACAAGTTGAAGAAAGCCTCAAGAAGTGCCCGTGCTAAGAATTATTGTTTTATTCGCTGTTATCTTACTTTATACACCAGAAAACAAGCAACACGGAATAGAAAGCTTTTACCTGAATAGATAAATAACTGTAGTGCTATTCTCTGCAACCGTAGCATGAGGAAGGCGAGTAGTGGGCAACTCGCTGTCCGACTATGCCCACGCGCGCCACAGAGCTTTTACATAGTAATATGACGAGGCCCCCTTAGCCAAAGCCTGCCGGAGTCGCAGGACGAACGAGCTACCGTGACCCCGGAACGTAAAGGGGTATTGTAGGACACCGCGGATTTTAGTCAATACAAGTCTGACAGTCACCTCCTGCCCTGCCCTGGGTGGGAAGACTCATTTGATGAAGATTTACCGCGATAAAAAAAGGTTTGTTCCCACTAGTTCTACTAAACAGTTCTACGATAGAACTAATGGGATTTTTTTCACACTAGTTCTACGATATTAGCATGGACCTAAAAAAAAAGGCGGACGGAACTTCACTAAGAAAGAATTGAAGCACCCATAGTAAGTCAGTGCGCTTGTCCACACAAGCCGGCACACACACATTCACACCATAGTAAGTCAGCCGTCGGCCATTACGCTTCGAACGACACTCGCGGTTTCATACGGTGTTATTTTGTCTAATAAAAATCAAAGTATGCCATCATGTGTTGCAAAAAGTTGTCTAAACCATAGTAGTTCAATTAAAAAAGCCAGGGGACCACTTTTCATAGTTAAACATGTCATTTTGAAGCTTATTTCTCGATTTTACGTCAATAAATTTTATAAACATCTCGAAATCAATCAGTGTTGCAACTATTTCAAGGTTCAAATTATTTTAAAATTGGGAGATTTATATTTTGTTACTATTTATCGTTATTGTATTCTTCTGTATTTTTACAAGTTTCCCCACGGCAAATGATGCATGGAAAAATCTATACTAATATTATAAAGAGGTAAAATTTGTTTGTAAGTTTGTAGGTTTGTAAGTTTGTATGTAGGGGGTAATCTCCGGAAGTAATGAACCGATTTTAAAAATTGTTTCACTGGTAGAAAGCTACATTATCCGTGAGTGCTATAGGCTATAAATTATAAAGATATCATGCATATTAGCCGAAATATCTCAATTTTTATCCACCCGGGCGAAAAAAAATTGCTCTTCCAACACAGTTATTAGCGTGCGCTGCCTTAACAGTTGTATATAATTGAAAACAATGTATGGCAAAAATGTCCGCTTTGAATAGTTCTAGAATAAAGTCCGCGGCACCATATTTTTATCTTTTATATTTTAGCAGATATAGTAGCTTTTATGACTTAAAAAAGTTATTTTCGACGTACTTGCCTTTGGACGATTTTTTACACAACAAAATATTAAACCTTATCGAAAAAAATATTATTATGATCACAAGAACATCATAGAGATATGATTTGCTGCAAATATTATGTTAATTGGTTAAATAGTTTCGAAGATAACATAAAATTACTAAATCGCAAAATGCCGCCGTCCATTCACGAATCGCATTAGAACATGCTTTTTACGGACGTTTTATCCATTTACTTAGAAGGCGTTGTGAAATTACGTGTTGGTCTTTAAAATTGTTTTCGTTGCTCGGTTTCTTTAAGCACAAATAGCTGTACTACTTCGTTCTTATTCTTCGAGTCCGAAGCTCCACAACTTCAACGTTTTAAACTGAAAGTTTCAGCGATTGTTTATCATGCCACAAAGGAAATCACAACATTCCCGTCAGACATCCCAGACAAGAGCAGATCCTGCCGGGGCTGCGGGACATACGTATACCGCGACTCCGGCACACAAAGGGCTACCGAAAACACCATGGATTTTAGTCAGTACAAGGCTGCAGTCCCTCCCGCACTGCCCGGGGTGGGAGGACTCATTTGATAATTTTGCACGTAACAAAAAAAAAGACAAGAGCAGATCGAGTACGCCGTATGGAAAAGTCTGCTCTTGAAAATCATCAGCGCCTCTCGAGGAATAGAGAAAATATTTCGCAAGCACGCGCTGGAGAATCTAGCTCCGAGCGTTCACAGCGGTTTGCTAACCAAAGCTGTAGAACATTCGCAGGTGCTCGGAAATCTAGCGCTGAGCGCTCGCAGAGGCTCGCTAACCAAAGAGTATAAACATCACAGGCCCGTGCTCGGGAATCTAGCGCTAAACATGCGCAGCGCCTACCAACAGAAAGTTACAGTCAGTTACAGTCAGTACAGTATACAATAAAAACAAAACCCTCCTTTTGGCAGTCAGCTCAAATAAATCATAGCACAAGTACTAACCGAACCACACTTATAATTTCATCACAAGTTAAAATATTTTCTGCCCAACGAAGTGGGCACGGGTCAGCTAGTTATTGTATAAAAATAATAAGGGAGTGTAGACATGGAATAGGAATGTAGACGTGTAGGAATGAAACATAAAATAGCTTTAATTAAATATTTATAGGCGAAAAATACTTAAACATTCGTTTTCACCATTTAAGTAAATTAGAAGGGATTTCTAGATGTGTCAATAGCAAAAGACAAGTCTACAAAAATTTGAATATCCAAAAGGGATTGTAAAACTTTATTAATATTAAACGAGTTGTAAATATTTTATATCCAATGTTCATAAATTATTTTACCTTTATTTTAAAAATAGGTATCTGTCACAAAAAAAAATGTAATTAAACTTAAGTTCAAGGGAGATCTTTTGAGATCTTTTGAGAATTAAATATTGTTCAAAAATGGGTAATTTTTTCCTTCATCTGGCATCCCTATACAAACTCACACATATAAACACGGTCGCCATTTTGGTGCTTCAATCGTTTCTTAGTGAAGTTCCGTCCGCCTTTTTTTTTAGGTCCATGGATATTAGATATAACAAAATAGTAGAACAGTTCCACGATAGAACTAGAACTAATCGTCTATTCCCATTTGTCCCCACTGGCGACAAAGGTAGTCTGAATTGAAATAATTATAAAGGTGACCTGAAATTGTCTTGATCATTGACTATCCAGCAAAAGTACTAGGCTAACATGAGTTCAAAGTGGCATTTATTTATGGTTTCAGTTTCATCTTTGGGCTATACCCTAGATTGAGACCAAGAGCAAACCAAAATAAAATATTTGTTATCTTAGAAATATAATGTGACGTGCTATAAGTTCGTGTTTGTTTTGGGAAAGTTTCTCCAAACTCTTTGAACTCTATTCTAAGTGCAGTGTTCAACCTAGATCTTCAAAACGAGGCTCCAATTGTTTCCTATTTCGCATGCAGTCCACGTCGACCCCCGAGGCACCAACCATCGACCTGTTCCTCAACCAACTCACGCATCACGCCATATCATCACGCCTTCAGAAACGGAGCTAACTGTAAAACGACCGCCAATGCGAAAAAGACTCTATATTTGTTGCAAGTAGGTTGGTTATTGAGGTTATTGTGGGCTTATCTGCTTCCGATGTGAGTGATATTGTTTTGGTTTTCGTGTCCTTTTGGACGGCAGGTGTGGTTTTCATTGTTTTTTATTAAAGGTGCTGATAGACTTTAATTTTGAATAACGAACAGAGCCAAGCATAGTAGAGAGCCAAACATCGTTAAGAACAATTTCACGATCTTTCTAGCGAACGCTCTAGTCAATTATCGTCAAAAAAATATTTTCAGAATGATTAATTATCTGATCTTGATTACTTTACAGACGGCTCGACAAAAAGCTCGTTATATTTACTTGTAAAACAGAACAACGAGCCGCTCTATGATAATTATGTTCTAGTGTATCATCCTTTTACGAACTAAACGTCGAGCACGCTCGCCTCTTTGTTACAAACCAACGAACATGTTGGTGTAACATTTCGTTGAGCGTATTGGTGTAAAATTTCGTCGAGGCACGAGTGCGGGCGATGCGCGGTTGCTGGGTGACGAAACAGGAAGACACACTCGCTGTGAGCATTTACACGTAACATAACGCCGAGCATTCGCAGGAACGTTACATTACATGAAAATGCTTTGGAAACTGAGCGTTGCCTGTATTGTACCATTCGTAAGAACGTTACATTACACAGAAATGCTCATAACACGTGATTACTTAAGTTTATCAGCATCTTTCTATATTTTCTCCTTAAGTAATGAAGCTGCAACAGCAATTTGTCCGGGCTCTCTAATTTTTTCTATTAACTAATGACTTGCCCTGTCTTTGCACAAGGTGCAATTCAAAAACAAAATATTGCTTTTGTCACTCAACTTGAATAATGTACGGGTAAAAGACTT
Source organism: Agrotis segetum (assembly GCA_036375495.1). Classification (NCBI taxonomy): domain Eukaryota; kingdom Metazoa; phylum Arthropoda; class Insecta; order Lepidoptera; family Noctuidae; genus Agrotis; species Agrotis segetum. The sequence continues at coordinate 4,792,199 of JAQSVV010000031.1, forward strand.
TTCGAAATCGGTTTATTGTTTCCAGAGATTACTTCTTCCAAACAAACTTTACCTTCTTTGAAGAGTTTATATATAGGGTGACTGGTAATTAGTGTACGATACTTAAACACGTGATTGTGCTCATGATAACAAACAACTTTTACTATGGGAACAAACCTGAAAACAATTAAAAACAGCTGTTCAGTACATTTATGTTTGTTTATAGCTGATATTTTTTTCACGATTTTGTGCTTTGCTCTCATAAGTTGAAGTCTCCCTTAAGTTGTTTGTTATCATGAGCACAACCACGTGTTTAAGTATCGTACACTAATTACCAGTCTCTCTATATATTTGTTTTTTCCTACTACTGATTTTGGGTTGTCCTTTTAACTAGAAATAATTACATACCAAAGTCTGCCAATATCATTGTTTTTCTCGTTGGTGGGTATTTTTATTTGTGACTAGCGTTATTTGCTGTCCGACCCAGCTCTTATCGAATAAACAATCGAATATCATTTCGTAGGTATTTTGTTTACAGTTACGTAAGCATCCGAGAGCGTTCTGATTTAACTGCATAATCCGTGACTCGTTCGATATTATTGTAAAACCAGCAAGTTCCGTGTGATAATGTTATAATTTATTTATCTTAATGCATAATACAAACAAGCTGTGCCCGCGACTTCGATCACGTGGATGTCGGAACTCAACAATGTAATTTTTTAAATCAAAGGATTTTTTCTTAAATAACAGTAGCCTTAGTTACTTCTTATAACATCAGCTATCAGCCAAGACCTGTCAAAATTGGACTAGGCATTTAGGTATTCTATGCCATTTCAGAAATTAGCCGTTTCAAAAAGACAGACAGACAAAATTTGTAAAAAAAAAAGTATTTTAGTCTATGTACCGTATATCAATTCATAATCTTATCATGTAGTAAAAAAGGGTTATTTAAATTTTACAAACAGACAGTCTAATTTTATTTTTATGTATAGATAATTTTAAGTCCATACATCCTTCTTTTTAAGTAAAGTTAAGATATGAAAAGAGTTCCTGAAAAGGTGTTCTTTTTGAAAGCTTAAAATGTCTTAGGGGTTTGTAGAAGACTTTTCAAAAAATCTGTAAGTAATCCCTGCCCAGGAGTAGAGACGCTTTATGCTTAAAAATACCTAATACCCTACCACTCAAGAAAAAGTAAAGGTACATAAACAAAGCTTCTAAACATTAAGTAGTCCGTCGAATTCACATCCCCAACTGTCATGTAGAATACGAGTTAACAAGAAAATTCAATTTTAGTTCCTGCTAACAAGTTTGAACGTAATTTTCTTAGAACTTGAAACTCAACTAAGTGCTGTGTGTTACGAGTAATAGTACGTACTTTGTCTGGTACGGAAACGGTATATGTATATTGTATTTACTTTCTCTATCTTGAATGAATGTTGATTTACTATTTACTATAGTCGCTGTAATGGAGGCCATACCTACACGTCATATTTAAATTACAAACACGTTAGGGTTTGCATGATGGTTTTAACCGTGCACACATAAGTGATACATGCACCGATGGCTGTACAGTTTTTAGCTCATGATACACGATAGGGCTTTGCTGTCTACTTTATTATGGGACTAGCTGTTGCCAGCGGCTTCAACCGCTACAACTCAAAAATTATCCCACGGGAACATAAAATGGGGATAAAAACTCCTATGTGTTAATCCAGGTTATAAACTATCTGTGCACCAAATTTTAGCCAAATCCGTTCATTGGTTTTTTCGTGAAAGAGTAACAAACATACATCTTCACAAACTTTCGAATATGTATATAACGTAGAGTTCGTTATCAGAGGGGTCGCGATATCGGAAATAACACTCACAAAATCTTCGTTAACACTTTTAATTACTTGCTAACACACACTATACAAAATAATCAAGGATGTCCGAGATATCGCTTGATTAAAAACTTAGGAACGCGGGAAGTTTAGCATAGAGGAGCAACCAAGACGTCTACCCAGCTTGCCGTACCGATTCAAAGTGTTCACTTCGCTCAAGGCTCAACTGTCACTTCCCCCCTAGCCTACCTCCCCCACAGGCTTGCCGTTGCTCCCCACGCTAACCATCCCCAAATTACCACTAATTTGACGTTCCAAAGCGTAGTCTGTCAAATCTAACTTCATAGTTACTCGAATGAGAGATAGATGGCGTTGTTCTAAACTAACAATAATCAATAGAGATTCTAAATTCTATTTCCGTTTTGATTCCACACCAACGATAATAGATGGCGTTATTCTAGATTAACAATAATCAATAAAGATTCCAAATTGTGATTCAGTTTTGATTCCGCAGCATGATAATAGATGGCGTTATTCTAAATTATTGTGCTTCTGTGTTGATTCTGCGACACGGCCATTCTGACAATTCACACGTCCTCGTGTGAGACATTCGTCCTCGTGTGAGACATCACATCCTCGTGTGAGGAATCTGGAATGAGAAAGAAATCTCGAACAGTAACCATTCTACTCGTTCGGCCATTCCTGGCCCAAATGGAAAAGATATTCTCATCAAAATAATTACAGGGACTAATAAAAATCACAACAAACTCTTTCTCTCAAAGCTAACATGTCGAAGAACACCCACACTCATTCAAATAGGAAACTCATTAAAATATTGCAGTGCTCATACTCTGACCTCTATCCAGTCATCATCATCATCACACTTATGACCTCCCTCCGGTCATAAGCATCAAACCAATCGACCTCCCTCCGGTCATCATCATCACACTTATGACCTCCCTCCAGTCATAAGCATCAAACCAATCGACCTCCCTCCGGTCATCAACACGTAACCTCCCTCCGGTTACACACCATCAAGATAATCATTTCGAGCCTTTATCAAAATAATTCTTTGAATAGGTTTGTTCAACATGTTACCTTATTTTTCTATAGCGTTACAAATTAAAATTTCTATAGAGAAAAAGAAATCACATGGACTACTCAAATTCGAACCCAAAACACAATATAATTTAGATTGACTGAAAATCCCAGAGGAATCAAGTACCTTTGCAATTGTATCATCACAATGCAGCAATTTTATCATCAAAACAGCAGGAATCAAATTCGTGGCCTGTGGCTAACACTAGCCCCACCAACAAACCTCTGTTTGTTTCACACCGTTCACCATGAACGCACAACACACGACCTCCGCCAAAGCCATTCGCACACCGCGCGTCTATGGACACCGGAATGTCAATAAGATACGGACTACGACTACGAAATGGCTACTGGTACGGTCTGACCAGCCGACCTAAGATTCCACGCTTATTATCCAACTCAAAACCTTTACTTCAAAATGGTACTTGAACCTTAGGCATTCTCCCTCAAATTCACAGCACTTAACCAGCGCTATGTATCACTACTTACTCAGTAGTGTAAATCACTGAAGTACTTAACAGTACTTGCATTGTAACGCTTAACCAGCGTTACAAATCCTATCACTTTACCAGTAATAATAAAAACGCTTAACCAGCGATATTAACTCACTAACGCTTAACCAGCGAAAGCACACATCATAACACGCTTAACCAGCGATTCAACAGCTAACGCTTAACAATCTAAAGCCAGCGAAAGCCAACGTAATCCGCTTTACCAGCGATTACAATACTAGCACTTAACCAGCGGTAGTCAACATAACTCGCTTAACCAGCGAAAGCCAACACAGAGAACACAAGGCACCAGAGCCGTAAACAAAATGAAAATTGCTCACCGAATAATCCCAGTCGACGCGCTCAGGAGGCACAGGTCAACCCTCTCCTCATTAACAGGCTTCGACGCCCCGGAGTCAGCGCCGCTCCTCTCTCCGCGCCGTGGCAGTGGAAGCAGGCAACCCCGGATGCATGAAACCTCGCAGTTGTTGCCATTGCTGTGGTTGTGGTGCTTCGAAGTATCCTGTTTCACATCTTTGCGGTAGCAGTGCACGGATTAATGTCCCGGCTTGCGGCAGGCAAAACACTTCAAAGACTTCACAACACTATTCGCTTCGCTTCGCTGCAGCTCTTGTTGTAGCTAGCCACGTGTCTTGCAATAAAAAGTCGCTTGAAATCAGTCCACGTCATCCCAGGAAACGACACGGTAGGCAGCCAAGTAGAATCTCCTCCCTTCAAGGCGCGGCTTACAGCGGCCATAAGCAGGGCACCCGCCATGTTGATCTTGGTCCGAAAGCACATCACTGTAGTCGTCACCCAACCACGTTCATCCACATTTTGTTTCTCAGGATTGAAATCCGGTAAACGAAAGCCATGTGACGACGTAGAAGGCGTTTTCACAGCTTGAATCAGCAACAGAAAATTGCGGTTCCGTTGTTCCAACAAACGCATCCATTTTTCGTCGTTAGCGTTTTTATTTCGAACACGTGGGTCGTCGTGGTCCAATCCCACTTCTGATAACGTAGAGTTCGTTATCAGAGGGGTCGCGATATCGGAAATAACACTCACAAAATCTTCGTTAACACTTTTAATTACTTGCTAACACACACTATACAAAATAATCAAGGATGTCCGAGATATCGCTTGATTAAAAACTTAGGAACGCGGGAAGTTTAGCATAGAGGAGCAACCAAGACGTCTACCCAGCTTGCCGTACCGATTCAAAGTGTTCACTTCGCTCAACTGTCACTTCCCCCCTAGCCTACCTCCCCCACAGGCTTGCCGTTGCTCCCCACGCTAACCATCCCCAAATTACCACTAATTTGACGTTCCAAAGCGTAGTCTGTCAAATCTAACTTCATAGTTACTCGAATGAGAGATAGATGGCGTTGTTCTAAACTAACAATAATCAATAGAGATTCTAAATTCTATTTCCGTTTTGATTCCACACCAACGATAATAGATGGCGTTATTCTAGATTAACAATAATCAATAAAGATTCCAAATTGTGATTCAGTTTTGATTCCGCAGCATGATAATAGATGGCGTTATTCTAAATTATTGTGCTTCTGTGTTGATTCTGCGACATATATAATATTAGTAAGGTTAGTAGGATTGTCCTCCCACAGGATGAAAAAATGAAACCTTTTTTCGTTGAATCATTCAATTATTCTGGTTTATTCATTCTTCGGAGTCAATCTATCGAATCGCTTTGCGTTTTCATACTTCATTAAAAGAGTGCTACGTAATTATACGAAGTCGCAATTAGTCACAATAACATTCAGGCCAGTATTACTTACTCAAAGCAACAAAACATTGAGGACTCCGTATTTTAAAGGTCTTCGCACATTATAACAACTCACCGGCGACTCGACTCTATGCTAGACATTGAAATTTAAGCCCTGTATCATATGTTCAAGGTTCAATTTCAAAAAATGATTCTAAAGTAGTGTACAACGAGTGGCCTACGCATCGTACACTAGAGGTCAACCCCGACACGTTTGTCACGCAATGACCATACGTCGTCCACGCAACGACCACACGTTGTCCACGTAACGACTATGCGTTTGCGACTGACGCGTGACGGGAAAACTGAGGTTAGACGAGTTGTCTGTTGAATAACCCACTCGTTGGCACCGCGTTGGCCACTCCTTGACACCGCGTTGTCCACTAGTGACCATTGGGTGGATCAACTAGTTGACTACTCATCGAGAGTGTGAGTAGAGTTGCTGCCGCGTTGGCGTGGAGTTGTTATAATGTGCGAAGACCTTAAGGAAGAGACACACCATGCCATTTGTGTAAACTAAACCGTCTGAATACGGCACTCGGACCGCTCACACACATTCGATGCTAAAACAATGGAACATCGAGCATTGCCCTCGAAAGTCTATTGAAATCCTTTGCTCCTAATTGACATTACATCCACTTAAAACAATATCAACTTTATGCTAGTTAATATAAAGTTAATTTCAGAACTATAGTTATAAAAAATATTAAAACACATACCTACTTTAAAGTTGAGCGTAAACTGAATTCTGTATACTTTAGGCTGAGGATACACTACGAAATAACATGGCATGGTTACATTATAAGCGAAAATCTGGGGCGGTATTACAACGTCTTAAAACCAGGTTTATTCCAGTGAGTGAACGAGATGGCGCTAGATGACTTGTACAGCTCTGTCACTTTCACTCGCCGGAATAAGCCTGGTTTTAAGACGTTGTAATACCCCCCCTGGTGAATATTTTGCGATGTTGTGCCTACAGTACCTACACATGCAACACAATGGAATTAAATCCTTCATCGCGGTTCACATAATTATATCAGCTTATGCTGTTATAATTATGTGAGCCACACGCATATTTAGTGCTAGCTTCTGCCCGCGACTTCGTACGCGGATCCTGTTGCTTATGCCAGCGACAACGGGGTCGTCAAAATCGAACGTCTGATGTAAAATTTTAAGAGCCTAGGGACGGGAAAACAACGGGATGTGCGTGACGATTCCAGACGTTCCAGATCTTTCATTTTTGTAGGTAAGTCAACAGGAAATACCCGTCCATCAGACTTAACAATTCTTGCTAAGACGTAATTCCTGCATATCGATACCGGAAGTATCAATTAACGTAAGGGACATTTTGGCGAAAATGAGTTATATATATATCATTGGATTCAGAATTTCGAGCTCTATCGATTGGTATTATTAAAAAAAATCTATCTTTAAAAAAATGTCCCTTACAGTACAAAAATTTTGACCGCAAAAAACGATTTCGTGAAAAAAAAATTGATGTAACAGTCATTAATACTTTTTCTTCTCAAAAAATTGAAGTAAGTCCCCGTAATAAATAATTTACTCCCTTACCTTAGTCAAAAATAAGTCGATTTAAATGACAATGTCCCTTACTTTAAATAAAATGCCTCTAACTTTTAAAACCATGTCCCTTACCGTAAATAAAATGTCTCTCACTGTAAACAACATGTCCCTTACTTTAAAAAATTGTTTGATGATAGCTGAAGTTTATATAAAATGTTAGGGATCGGTGACACTTACGACATAAAAAAATCTGAAGAATTACCTCGAAATAATTTAAATGGAACAGAAAAGGGTAAAGAAATTTAGAAAATTACGGCATTAGACATAAAAAAACAAACTATAGACAACAGAAATCAATCTGCAGGAGACATTCATCATCATTATAATTTCTAAATATACCTACATAGGCTTCACCCAAGGAACACCACAGTGCACGATCTCCATTCTAAGTCGGAATGAGGTGAAATTACTACAGATGAAATACGTCAAACAGATATTTATTGCTTCATCTTTCACGCAACCCATGCACCTTTTATTCTGTCTTTTCCCCTTACGTCCGCTTTACTCGTCACTTCTACTTTCATTGACATCATACTAATATCATGTTTCGCACAATTCCTATGCCTTAATTCATCGACCTTTCGTTTCCATTACATTCATTCAATATCGGCTCTGAAAAAGATAGGTATCCTCTTCAGAGCCGCTACCTACATCATCACTTTTTGCCAGGTGGAAAAAATGTGGTAGTAAGCAATAAATTCCAATAAAACTTAAATTAATTAATGTAATAAAATTATAAAGCCAATAAAAGCCGCGTTGACGCGGTCAGAGTGTGCTCGGACCAAGTGGGCTCAAACGAGTAAGTTGCATACAAAGTGTACTCGGATAGTGGTTAATACTGTTTAATATTTTATAGTCAACAAAGAAAAAAAACGAATTTTGTTTTATATAGTATCTGAATTGTCAGAGACATGTTAATCGAAGAGTTAAGACGGGAAAAACATAAGTCTTTTATAGCAAAAGGATAGTAATCTGTGAGAAGGAGAATAATTTGGACTATTCCTTTGATTCAGCGACCACGAAGATCATCGCACGTCTAGCAATTTTAACAAGGAACACGTAAATCCTGCTTCATAAACATCTAAAACTATAAAGAACTACTCTGAGCTTAGTAACCGAGCTAGCTAGGAGCTGTAGGACGAGGTCCGACTCGAATCAGACTTAAATCTGCAATAGCTAGCAGTAAAACCTGAAACTGAACTCATTTACTCTATAATCTCATTTCCATAGTGCTAAAATAGTATAAATTGTAGTAGATAATCTATTGTTACATTAAATTGCAACGCTGACAAAGTCCTTTACAATAAAATTTCGTATAATTTTCTATTTCTCTTGCTGCTTACACTAGGCTCGACGGATTATCTCTAAAATTTCAGTAACGTAACGGTCATCTAAACATTTTTTTCTAATGTAAAGGACATGCTATTTTTGAAACTAATGGGTATTCCTCAATCTTTCATATAAAACAAGAAAGAAGGGGAAATTCTAAGAAACTTTGCTCTGAACACCATAAAAATTGGACCAGACAGTAAAAAGTTATGGACAAAACAAAAAAATAAAAATCGTTTTTTGGCTCTCCTGAAAAGTCGTATTTTGTCCCTTACGTTAATTGATACTTCCGGTGTCGATATGTATAGTATAGTGTAGCATGTTGGGCTCTTGGAGTTCCACATCAGGTGTTCCATAATGTTCAATTTTTTATGTTAGCTGTAGAGAGTGCTCATCAGGGCTGAACAACTCTTGCTAAGACGTCATTCCTATATATATTACAGTGTAGCTGGGCTCTTGGAGTTCCACATCAGGTGTTTCAGATCATTAATTTTATAGGTACGTCAACAGAGAGTGCTCATCAGGTTTATAACATGTCTTGGTCAAGCGTCATTCCTGTATATGTTGCTAGGCTCTTGGAGTTCCACATAAGGTGGTGAAAATCTTTAAATTTTTATACATCAACAGAGAGTGCTCATCAGGCTTATAACTGCTCTTGCTAAAGCGTCATTCCTGTATATGTTATAGGTAGTGTAGCTAGGCTCTTGGAGTTCCATATTTGGTGCTGAAAATCTTCAATTTTTATACGTCAACAGAGAGTGCTCATAATCAGGCTGAACAACTCTTGGTAGAGCGTCATTCCTGTATATGTTATAGGTAGTGTAGGTAGGCTCTTGGAGTTCCACATCAGGTGTTGTATACGTCAACAGAGAGTGCTCATCAGGCTGAACAACTCTTGCTAAGACGTCATTCATTACTGTATAATGCGGTTGTGTTTATAGCACAAAGAAATCTAAAATCTCTTCTAGTAGTTTTTGTTTTCGCCCATGTGTCGCAGATCGCGTTGCAACCTAATGTAGTCTCAGCCTTAGAGCTGTTTTCCCACTTGTTTACATTTTTATAAACTAGATCGCGTACGCGGCGGTGTAGACGCAACCAAGTTTAATAACAAAAGTAAGTTATTTAATCATGAATGTGTTGCGTATCCTTCCGTGTTGGTAATTATAGCATTTCTGTTAGTTTTTTTGTGCCGTTGTTGCATCGTTACTCGGCCTGAGTGATGGACTCGTTTAATTGATACCGACTATGTTTATTGGTGCTTGGGTGGTCGGTATGGAAGGAGTGTCTCTTTTTTATTGTGAAAATCTATTTAAAATTGTTGCGAGAGAGAATATTGTGAATTAAGGTAAACGCAGACTTAGCCGCACCGCAGTCTTCGCAGTCCCCGCATTACTAATTCTTTGTATGAAATCGCATCGCAGTAGCCGCAGAAGCCGCAGCGGTAAGAAAACGATGACTGCGCGGAATGCGGAGACTGCGGTGCGGCTCATGAGCGTAGCCAGCAATGTGCACAGGATGGGGCAAAATTTTGATATGAGCTCAGGGTGGGGCAAAATTCAAGATATTTTTTGTGTCGTCTGACGATTGTCGAGTGTGAGGTTTCTTACGGATATTAAGTAGGTATTGTATTAGGTAATTACCTACATTATTTAATTTTGGTTAAAAGACACGTAACAAGATGGAGTCAGGGTGGGGCAAGCACCCCACCCTGCCCCACGGTGGCTATGCCCATGGCGGGCGGCTAGGTCTGTGTTCACCTTTACCGTCATCTTTGTTGAACAAAGTAAGTTGTACGATATGCCTGGAGTGTATGCACTTGGTAAATGATACAACTATGTAGCTGTTTACATTCACACCCACTGCTCAACTCATTTTGGTCGTGGTATGAATATTAAGGTCGCTTAGATCTTCACAGCTATTAGTTAAAGAACAAATCTGTCATGCCTAAGGCCGAGACTCCACCAAAGCTGTGCAAGTCGCAATGGGGATGGCAACTGGGGAACTAATGGCGCTAGTATAGCTTGTTCCATGCATCGTCATTGGTTCAAATCAGTTCAAATTTTAAAGGTACTTCAAAATAGTACTACGTCATTGGTCGGATTAGGACTAAGCTATGGTGGTGCCATTTACAAAATCTTTGCGTTGCCAACCTCATTCTATTGGTTGTTCAAAACATGAAAACACGTCTCGACTCCGCACAGCTCGACACAGCATTGGTGGAGTCTCGGCCTAAGGCCCGGTATCCACCAAAGCGGAGAGGAGATCTATGTGTTTGAGTAACCAATCAGATGTCAATAGATGTCGACTGAAGCTAAGCGGTGAGGAGATGTGGACATCTGATTGGTTATTCAAACACATCTCCTCTCCTCTCCGCTTTGGTGGATATACCGGGCCTCACACTTTGATTTTGACAGATCGAAGTGTTAGATTTCTTACCATAAGAATCGATTAATCGATTAGGGCACTATCAATTAATAAGAAGTGCTAACTTATACTAAACTCATCATTATCTGCCTGCCTTTTCCCAACTATATTGGGGTCGGCTTCCAATCGTACCAGATGCAGCTGAATATCAGTATTTTACATGGAGCGACTGCCTGTCGGACTTCCACAACCTAGTAACAGGGTAATACAATACCTCATGGTAAGACTGGTTGTCAGATTTTAGAGCTTCTGACAACTAACAGTAACCACTGGTAACGACTGTCAAAGATCTACAAATGACAGCCGGGACCGACGGCTTTACGTGATTTCCGAGGCACGGAGGAAACTCGCTATGACAGATGGTCACCCATCCACGGACCAACCTCGGCAAGCGCAACTTAACCTGTAAGATCGGCCTGTGCGGCTGTGATTATTTAGCCACGAGCTCCTCAAACTAGCTAACTTATACTAAACTATGACCTAATAAATAAATCTATTTACTGCAATACTCTACAGTTTAAAAATTAGAACTTTACATAATTTATGTAGATCCTTGCAAACCCATCAGAATTGTAATATCCTGATTAAGCCGTTACTTATATGCAAATAAACTGCAACGATTGCTGCACTATAATGCGTATTTCCTGAACAGAATTTGAACGGTTGCTTGGGCCTCATAATAATTGGTTTATTTCGTAACACTTCTTATGGATAAGCAAAGGAAATAGTCGATACTTTCCACTATTTAACTTTTGAAGGCCATACTCTGTCGGGATCGCGGGACTAAGGCCCCCGGAACGTAAATAACTATTAGTCCCTCCTGCCCTGCCCTGGGTGGGAGACACCTCCGATGATTTACCACTTATAACCAATTAACTCTATGCACTGAGTTGATTCGCTATCGGATAACTTAATAAGCTTCTATTCAAAGCAGTAACCCATTGTCTATCTCTATACTTTTACCGAGGAAAGCGAGACAGATCGATGTAAACGCCTCTTTAAAGAACGTGCATAGAATTAATACAGTCAAACAACTGTACCCACAGTTTTGGAAGGCATTGTTATGTTTATGTATTATGGAAGCGATCATAAAAGATTAGTATTCAAGACGAGAAGTTCATTCGCTTCGTTACTTCCTGTGACCGCTTGATTGAGGACGATAGGAAAAAGTAGAGCTGAAATTGAGGTAATTAGTTTAAATATGTATGTACTAGCTGTTGCCAGCATGGTCACTTAAATTTTAACTTAGTTGTAAGCCACTGGCTGGAGGCCTTAGTTATCTTTGTCAACCACAGGAAAGTCCGGTTAAGCAGCACACAACCTCTTTAAGGTTGACCTGCGAGATGCCAGTGTCAAAAAAAAAATGATACCAGCAACTTCACCCGCTACAAATCGAAAATTATCCCACGGGATCATAAAATCGGGATAAAAACTATCCTATGTGTTAATCCAGGTTATAAACTATCTGTGCACCAAATTTTAGCCAAATACGTTCCGTGGTTTTTACGTGAAAGACCGTATCACGCGGTATGGTGAAGGGGGAAGAGCAATGCTATCGTACGTTCAATTTCGTTTACAAATTGCAGCGATACTGTAAATCGACCAAAAAATTATAGTCTAATGTTTAAGATAAACACGGATCTTTGAAATTAGTGTCGCTCAAATAAGGACTTTTCCTATGCAAACTATGTAACCTATAAGATTTTTGATCTCGATTAATATTTTAAATGCAAGTAGGTAGGTATGTTTGTGATTTACCTTTGCACGCATTACTACCTACTGAATCGATCGTCCCAAAATTTTGCATAGGTACACAAATACATTGTCAGGTATATACTATACACGGAAATAGGGTATCTTTCATCCCGAATAATAGAAGCTGCCGAGAAAACAATTACGTTCATATTCCAGATGGCGCCACTTACGCGATCCGTATTGTTTCTCAAATCTTCTTTATCTTTTCTTTACATATAATCTTTACATATAATAAAATCGTAGAGCTGTCATTCCTGTACATTGAATATTTTTTTCTTTTTGTATTTTTTTCGAGATAAGGGATCGATTCTGATGCCAGATCAACTTTTATTTTTTTTCGAATTTTTTTTAGTTTTTTTGGTTTGATCTATCTCCGAAACTACTGTTAAGTTGTCGATCAAATTTTCCTCAAATATTCCTAATAATATGCTTTTGTTAATGGGCTGTGTATTATTACGCTATTTTCCCTAGGAGATAAGCAATTTAAAATTTTGTTGTTTTAAACTGTTTGTTTTTAGTTGGAAGCTAAACCACTGGATGTTATTTATTCAATTTTTCCTCAAATATTCCTTAAACTGCTCTTCTATTAATAGGATATGTATAATTACGCTATTCTCCTTGGAGGATTAGCAATGTTATAATATGTTGATTTTCAGTCATTGTTGACATTTGTATAAGAACCGCTATTTGAAAACTACTGTCAGCGTACTAGCCAGTGGGGTTGGTAACATGCTTGACTTTCGTGCAAGGAGTCTCAAGATCAAATCTTGCAATTTTCTTTTTGACTTTTTGTTTCTTTTTAAGTTTTTTTGAACTGCTTCAATTAATTAAAAAAATGTGCGTACTTTTATTTCAATATCATTCGCAATTTTAATTTATTACCTACGATTTTTTTTCAATAGTTCTCTAGGATATAAATCTACACTGATTTAAATTGTAAGTAGTAAGTTGGATATTTTTTTAAATTGTCATATTGGTTCGAGGTGTAGGAATTTTAAAGATTCGAAAACAATCAGTGTTTCTATTATTTTGTGTTTATTTATGGTTTGAATTCATGCTCAAACCAGTGCATAGATTTTGTTTTAAACGACGACAAGTTGTACTCATTCAGTCAAATAATTAGTTATGTTTAAGGTATCACGTGGTATGCTGAAGGGAGAAGAGAAATGCTATCGTACGTTCAATTTGCAGCGATACCTAAATCGACCAAAAAATTATAGCCAAATGTGATAAATACGGATTTTTTAAATTAAAGCCGTTCAATTATGTTCGTTTCCTATGCAAACTATGTACTAGGTTTATCATTATTCGGGCACGCCGCAATTGCGGCGATAAGACCCCTCTTTGAGGAGTGGCTGGAGAGAAGTCATGGCGTCCTGACCTACCGCTTGACGCAGGTCCTCACCGAACACGTAAGTTTCGGGAGGTACCTGTGTCTGATGCGAAAGGAGGAGACGCCTGGGTGTCACCACTGCGAAGATCGCCCGGAGGACACGGTGGAGCATACGGTGCAAGACTGCCCAGCTTGGGCAGAGCACCGACATGTCCTCACGGCTGCGATAGGCGGAGACCTCTCGCGCCCAGCATTGGTCGCGGCCATGCTGCGGGGCGAGACGGAGTGGGAAGCAGTCGCCTCCTTCTGCGAAGCAGTAATGCTCGCGAAGGAGGAGGCGGGCCGCGAGCGAGAGAGGACAGAGTCCTTCCTCCGCCCCACCCGCGGTAGTAGACGCCCACGGCGACGGACGTCGCTTGATGATCTCCGGCCACCGTAGGCACGGGCATGCGGGCAGCGAGTAAAGGGCAACTCACTGCCCGACCAAGGACCATGCCCGGGTCGACAGCGCGTTGTGTCCCACGCGCGCCTCAAAGAGCGTCAGCATAATGACGGGGCCCCCTCTCAGAGGGCCAAAGCCTGCCGGGGTCGCGAGATTATTTCCTTACCGTGACCCCGGAACAGAAAGGGCTATTGAAGGACACCGTATATTTTAGTCAGTAGAAGTCTGACAGTCCTTCCCGCCCTGCCCGGGGTTGGATGACTCATTTGATGATTTTACCACGCTAAAAAAATTGATTTATCATTATTGATCTAAACTAATAATAAAAAATCTAAACTAATAATAAAAAATGTAAGTACCTATGTTTGTTTACCCTGAATCGATCGTCCCAAAATTTTGCTTATAGGTATGTACGTTGTCAGGAGTTTAGACACGGATATAGGGTATCGTTCATCCCGAATAACAGAAGAGAGAGTGTTGCCGCGCAAAACAATGGGGAAGGCAAGTCAAAGCTAATAGTAGATGGCGCCACCATAGCTTAGTCCTAATCCGACCAATGACTTAGTACTATTTTGAAGTACCTTTAAGATTTAAACTGATTTGAACCAATGACGATGCTTGGAACAAGCTATACTAGCGCCATTAGCTCCCCAATTGCCATCCCCATTACGTTCATATTCCAGATGGTGCCACTTACACGATCCGTATTGTTTTCCAAATTCTAAATTAACGCAAGCGAAGCCGCGGGCAAACACTAGTTCTAAATAAACGCAAGCTAAGCCGCGGGAAAACACTAGTTTCTAATGAAATTGATTACCTAAGGCACACAATTAACAGCTGTATTTTTCACGGCCACTGCTGCCTCGACGTGACAAATTGTATGTCTCAGTCTGCCCTTGCATTGTTCAGTCCAAAGTCGATGATCAGACACAATAATGAATAGGTACCGCTACCGATATCTGTGAAGCTCAGATCAAAGAAATAGGCAGATAGAACGCTCAGAACACGCGAGTGTCTCCACCAAAGTTAATAAAAAGTCAAATAGAATGACATTCCATAATGTTTTCTTTGTTTTTGAGATTAACTCTTACGATGGTTAAAGACACGTAACGGCATATTTTGGCAACAACAACGACGCGCAGCTTGGTACGACGCGTAGCTTGGTACTGTCGCCACTATGTATTCGATTTTGACTTTGTATTAACTTTGGTGGACCCACTCGCGTGTTCTAACCGCTCTATCTGCCTATTTCTTTGATCTGAGCTGTTAAGTATCTAATTAATAAGCAGTGATTAAATTAACTCTTTGAACAAAGAGAAAAGTCATTTCTGATGTTATCAATTCGTCATTACATAAAGTAGAACACATATGTTTTTAAACGTGATCCTTCTTTTGATAATCCTGTATTTCAATTTATCATTTTTCACAATTTTTGTCCGTCTTTTTGTAATGGGTAATCTCTGAAACGGTTGGGCCGAGTTTGCCGGGACTTCTATTGGCAGGTAGCTGGTGTAATAAGGACTAACTTAGGCTGCTTTAAGTTTTTATTTTAATAAAATAATACATTGTTGAGTTCCGACATCCACGCGAACGACGTCGCGGGCACAGCTAGTAATAAGTATAAAACAATATTTGTTTAGTGCGGTAGGTAATCGAACCCGAGACACGCCACTGCGCCAACCGTTTTTTTATTGTTTTAGCGTGGTAAAATCATCAAATGATTCCTCCCACCCCGGGGAGGGCAGGAGGGTGTCAGACTTGTACTGAGTAAAATCCACGGTGTACTTCAATAGCCCTTTGCGTAACGTAAAGAATTACGTTCTGTGAAAACATAAAGAGTAACAAACATCCATCCATACATCCAAAAAAAACATTTCACCTTTATAATCTTTATGGGATATGTGCAGAGTTAATAAAACCAGGTTTTCTAAACAATTTAGTGGAGGCGTGCGTATGCACAGTAATAAATCTTCATAACATAGTTCTGCCTACCAACCTTGGCACAGTCAATCTACTATTGTAGGATGCGATTTCCTTTGGATATGCTTGTAATTATTGAGATATGGTATGTAGATAATACAAGTGTATGGGCGCTTGAGGCTGTAGTCTGAGACCAAAGAAATAGGTAGATAGAACGCTCAGAACACGCGAGTGAGTCCACCAAAGTTATTACAAAATCAAATCGAATTACCTACATTCCATAATGTTTTCTTTGTTTTTGAGAACAACTTTTACAATGGTTAAAGACACGTAACGGCATATTTTGGCAAACAACAACAACGACGCGCAGCTTGGTACGACGCGTAGCTTGGTACTGTCGCGACTTTGTATTCGATTTTGATTTTGTATTAACTTTGGTGGAACCACACACGTGTTCTGAGCGTTCTATCTGCCTATTTCTTTGATCTGAGGCTGTAGTGTTCGAACTTAGGCCCTAAATACACGGTGTTTCGTTGCAGTAGCATTTCATCGTGTGTGTTGGGCCTCAGTGATTAAAGGTTGAGTGATGTTGAGTATCCTCAGCGTCGGCCATTCTGAGGAGGTGACTCTTACCTGCGGCTCCAGCTTATGTGGCCCCCCTACGGCCTTTGCTTGCCGTGCCAATCACGCTGTATCTCAGACTGCAACGCCTGAAAAACCAGAATCAACAGTGGCAACTACCAGAAAAGCACCGGTACAAGCTCGACAATCACACATCTACCAAGCCGCACTGGGCCCGCGTGGTGGATTATGGCCTACTCCCTCTCACAGAGAGGAGGCCTGTGTCCCAGCAGTGGCAACATTATAGACTGAAGATGAAGCTCGACATATCCCGTATAGTAAATTTTATTGTCTTGGATCCTGTAGGTGGAAATCAGATAAACGTTTTTTTTTTTTTATACACTTCGCTTTAACTATTAGGTTACTTTTAAGTATCACGCTGCATGCAGAGGGGGGTTGAGCAATACTATAGTATTTTAGTAACTGAATTTTTCGCTCATTTAAAATAACTTTGCGAAGACGCGACACAGGAGGCGTTGTTCCTCTACTAGGTATATAAAAATAAGTCGGGTTTTTCTTCCTGACGCTATAACTCCAGAACGCACGGACTGATTTCCACGGTTTTGGATGTTCATTCGTTGGAAAGGTCTCGGGCTCCGTGAGGTTTATAGCAAAGACTAGTGGCGAAACGGAGTTCGCTGGGTTTGCTAGTTGCGTATAAAAATATAACTTTAATTAGTCCAATTTTAGCTAACAATTTGCAGACTCTTATCTGCAAATTGTTAGCTAAAATTACATCTTTAAACATGACACCATTACGAATTGCTTAATACAGTAATTCGTAATGGTGTCATGTTTAAAGATAGACACGGATCTTTGAAGTCAATATTGCTCAAACAAGGAGCATTGAACAATGTGAACCGCATTAGGATTTTTACATAAAAATAAAACAAAAACCAAATTTGGGGGTATCCCCATCCCCAGTACTTAGAATTGAAACTCAAATTTTTTTTTTTCATCTGGCTCATACGTGTGGGGTATCTATGAATAGGTCCTGAAACCAAAACGACATTGAGGTTACTAACATTTTTTTTTTTCTAAACTGAACGGTTCCCGGCAAGAAACACTTCCAAAGTGGTAAAATGTGTGTGGGTAGTTCTTCGAAATTTGATTCTTTGACTGATTCATATGGTCAAATTTTAATTTCACTTTCAGCTCAGTAACACATGTTCATATGAAAATAGATATTCCAAATAACATTTATTTGTTTGAGGGACTTCTTTTTACAAACTAGTTTTTAAGATATCCACGTTTAAAAATTTTGTGCCCAGATGAATCAGAATTTTTTACAGATGTAAATAAAAATGGGCTTTGTAATAAGAAAATAATCATAATATTATAACAACAATATTATTTTTTTTAAAACAATTAATATAATTATTAACAGTGATCATATTATCAAGGAAAAAATCTGGTCAATTCAACAATAAAATTCTTGTTTTTAAACTAACAATTACAGAAATAAATACTTACAGAAAAGCGAGAATTTTGTTATAAATAGGTACTAGATAGTTATTTTAATGATACGCTATAATATTCTCTCTGTTAACTTTTGTTTTTCTCTCTATTTTTTCAAATATAATTCTTTCATTTCTAATTTCCACGCAGCATACTTGCCTGGAACTTTTCTTATTTTCCATCTTAGAAGGATGAAAAATTCGTACGTTCTGTGAGTCTCTTTTATCATAGATATATTTTTTTCCATCATTTCTACTATTGATAGTGGCATTGTTGTAAACAGCAATGTAAAATAAAATAGATAGAGTTTGACTTATAAATGAATAAAAACCGAAGAATAATGTCAAAATTATGTCACACACACTCTACTTAATGAAAAAGTAAAATAACGTTACAAAAGTGCTCCTTTCTGGCTGGAAAAGAGGAAAACTAATTTATTTTCAGATTCATATGGGTTTTTGAACATATGAATCAGGCACAGATGAATCATGATTTTGCCTAAAATCATGCTTAACTCATCATTCATACAGACTTCAGTATTATTATTTTTCTACACGAATCTGTAACCCAAAAGCATCACACGAAACTCAGATTAAAGTCTTAAAACAGCAAAATAAAATTAATAAATTAGGCATTGTAATCAGCAAGGTACCTAAACCAAGCACAGATGAATCAGACATTTACCTGTGTTTCACCAGGTTCTAAGCCAACCAGCCTCATGTCCGCCTTCTAGCACGTCCGTTGTACGACAGGTTTCCCCCCACGTGGGATCCCAGACTCTCATCCTTATTCCTCGACCAAGTACAGTCAAGCAAAGCTTACTCCACATGAATCAGTATTATACGCCGGACACTTCTTATTTACTTAATTAAAAATACACTAACGTAGTTATATCTAATATTTATATTTTTTGTAAGAGGTCAATTAATTACCTTTCGATATATCTATAATTTATATTGATGAATCAAAAGGAAAATGCAACATCGACCATTTTGTTCCGGAAAATGGGAAACGGACGCCCTATATGAATCAGGAGAACAGACTTCAAATTTTTTTATTTTGTATCTAGATAGCTACTATTAAAAAAATATAATTTGTCCCAGGTAGAGCTAAAGTTAAACTGTACAGAAAAAAATATTACATGCCGTTTGGTTAGTTGGTTACAGAAATATACCCATAGACATCGAAAATTTTGTCTCTGAAGAACTACCCGTGTCCCCCCCCCCCTGTAAATTCTAAAATAAGAGAATGATAAAACTACACGCCGGAGAACACATTAACATGATTATAAACTTCAATTGAAAATTGGTTTGAACGAGATCGAGTCATTAGTTGTTTTAATACGTCATAAATCGTAAGCCTCAATTTACCTACCTGGCAAAGTTACAACCAACTACAAGAACTTTTATGTTATGTTACTTGCTGCTACGGCGCGGCGGAACCCTTTATGGGCGAGTCCGACTCGCACTTGGCCGGTTTTTTACTTTTCACGCTCAAACTACCTACTGAACCGATCGTGCGGAAGTTGTCAAGAGTACCTACATACAGAGACGGACTTACTTCATACTTAAAAACAGAAGAGATAACAACAATAACGTTTATATTCCCTAAGGCGCCACTGATACGATCCGAATTGTTTCTCAAAAACTAAATAAATGCAAGTGAAGCCGCGGGCAAAGGCTAGAGTTAATGTTATAGAAGTACGGAATCGGAATATTAACAGTATCCATTACGTTCGCGAACGTCTTGCGCTCCGCGCTCCCGTAACCGCTCTGATGGAGACGGTACGCGCATCTTCATCGCAACTCCCTCTCGCGCGTCCACGAACAGACTGAGCTCCCCTTTGTGTTCGCCCAATTTACCGCCACCGCTCGGAGCGCTGAGTGCGGAGCGCGCACCGTTCGCGCTCCAAGTTCGCAAACGTATCCACTATGCGGAGCTGTTGCAAGAGCGCGGAGCCCAAGAGGTTCGCGAACATAGTGGATACCCAGCTTTCAATAAATGCATGCAACACCTATTGATATACTTGTTGCACTTGCATCCACCGTTCAGGGAGGATCATAGACATTGTGAGAGTTTGGTACAATAACTGTACAACCCTTCTCTCAAAAAATCGAGTTTTAACTTGTACTGAACTATCCACGTGTCCATCCATAGCATATTTTAGCTTCGGCTACTTGTATGAGGACTGGTAACGAAACCATAGCGCGATTCAGAAAACCTAGCAACGCCATCTATCGAGATGTAAGTCAAACTCTGCAGTACTGAGTTCAGAAATCAAACTCGGTTCAAGGGAAATAGTCCTGTCAACGCCTCAACGGCGAGTTTTGCTCAGCAAAAGGTGGTGTGTGTGTTTTTTTGTTTTGTTTTGTATTGCTGTATAATGAAAAATGTAAGTTACGATCTCTTTATGAATGTCTGCGTTAACCGCCATCTTGGACTTAAGGGGCCCAATGTGTTATTTTTCATAGGTACATTTATAATGCTACAACCGTTGACTTTATGACAAATGTGTGTGAGTTCTTTCTTATACAACAACTAAATTCTACTGAACTTAGGGTCATTTATATTTATAGCGGTCCTAGAAAATATATTCCAGAGTCTAGAATGGAAGAGCAAGGGTATATGGATAAAAAATGAAAGACTATCACACCTAAGATTCGCAGATGACATAGCTCTTCTAAGCGAAACCTCAACAGAACTAGAAAGCATGCTACAGAACCTGAACACCCAAAGTCAAAAAGTGGGACTACAGATGAATGCTTCAAAAACAAAAATTATGACGAATAGCTCTAGAAAACCAATCATAATAGAAGAAAAGCCGATAGAATATGTAGACGAGTATGTGTATTTAGGTAAAATGGTTTCATTCAAGGCAGACAGTAATGAACAAGAAATATGCAGAAGAATCAACATAGCTTGGAAAAAATTCTGGTCTCAAAAAGAAATTCTCAAAGGAAAATACAGCCTAAAGACGAAAAAGGTCATAATGGACTCGTGCATCCTCCCAAGTCTAACCTACGCAAGTCAAACATGGGTATACACGGAAAATGTAAAAAACAAAATCTTGTCCTGCCAACATGCCATGGAGAGAAGCATCCTAAGATTAAGAAAAATACAAAAAACAAGAAATATTGACATACGCACAACAACCAACGTTACTGATGCACTCCAGCATAGTCTAAGACAAAAATGGAAATGGGCAGGACATATAGCCAGATACCAGGATAAAAGATGGACCCACAAAATAACCAAATGGAAAGGTCCAACGGGCAAGAGGAGCATAGGTAGACCAAGAAAAAGATGGGTGGATGATATTAAGAGCATAGCCGGAGAGGACTGGATGAGGATAGCTACAAATCGCGAAAAATGGTTCAAGTTGGAGGAGGCTTTTACCCAGGAGGGGCTACACACCAAAAATAAATAAATTGTACTACTGAACTTATGTATGCATTAATGTGTAGACAAATAAAGCTTTATTATTATTATTATAGGGTCATTTGATTCGTCTTTACATGGGCTTTTGGACTAGATGTTTTCCAGGCTCTTATGATGGAGCTGGAAGGTAGCCATGGCATCTTTGTAATACAATAACGCAATCCCATCGAGTTTGGGCTCTTTTGATTCGTCTTTGCATAGTATTTGGTGCTGGATATTATTCTAGGTTTTGATGATGGAGCTGGAAGGTGGCCATAAATTAAATTAAAATTAAATTCAGCGAATTAGTTAGTTCGCATAAGTATTTTGATAGGCAATAGACTACGGAACCCACACTGTGCGTGGCCTGACACGCACTTGACCGGTTTTTTTTTTAATATAAAGATATTGCAGTTCGAACACAAGTTGGGTACGATAATTTATGTAATGATTATGCTCATATCCTATAAAGAAGTACATTTAAATTATCATAACAACTTGTAACGCTAGCGTGTACCTAGTTAAAACATAGTGTTTCATAAAAGTATGTCAAGGCATTCAACTAATCCTTGTGAAATGAACTGTCCCTTCTGATTCTGATACACTGTAGAATTAATTGGTTCACAAGCTATTGAGTGATTATTAAATGATACCTACATTCAGAGCTTTAAAATGATCAAGTTGAGCAATTAAGTTATTTGAAGACGGCCATTCCACGGAATATCAACTTCAAAATTGAGTTAACTCATCATCATCATCATCAGCTGGAGGACGTCCACTGCTGAACATAGACCTCCCTTTAGACCGCTACGCCGAACGACAATTCGCCTCTTGCATCCATCGGCTGCCCGCGACCCTCACGATGTCGTCGGTCCATCTAGTGGGAGGCCTGCCCACGCTGGCAGGCTGGCTTGGAGAGTTAACTACTCTCCAAGAAAGATCCACTCACAGAAACTGTAACCTTGGTACCACAAAAACTTTTAAATGTCTGTTGAACACTTGTCTAAAAAAATGTCAAATTATGACGTTGAAATAAGGTCCGTTTTGCAGTCACACTTTTTTTAGACAAGTGTTCAATAGATGTTTAAGTTTTTGTCTGAGGCTGTGAATGTTCCTAAGTATTCCGTTCTGTTTAATCGATATTGCTCTGCTGTTCTCGGGAGTTTCTTCTTCTTTATGTACAGCTACTACCAGCACGTCAAGGTACCACAATCTGTAAAATTTCTTTAATAGATATTCAACCTTATCAAAATCTTCTTCTTCTCGTTCCTCTCCACTCACTGGAAGTTGGTCATCAGACTTGAAAATCTCTCTTGATCCCTGGCGAGGTGGAACAGCTCTGCAGCACTCTTGATTCCGGTCCTTTCCCGAATGTTTCCGAGCCAGGATCATCAAAATAGTGGAAGGTTAATTTTCGATTGGTAAAATTTCACAGGTTCGGGTAGCTTTACCTGCTGGCTGGCTGTACGTATTTTCTAACGTATTTTTGACATTTGAGGTGCTTATTTTCAACCATTTTTTTAAAATAATCTATACTGTTTTAATTGGGTGAAGGACTCTCATTATGAACCCTTCCACTGTTTCCTTTGTGCATTGTTCTCCGGCCAATCCCTATAATGTCTCTCGTCTCTCATATAAGTGTATCTCTGTCTGTCATATAAGTGTCTAAGGCCCTTCGTACACAAGGCGACTCAAGTATCCGATACCTTACGATTTCGGTATCCAAGCGGCAATCGCAGTACAAACCCGTAGAGGTTCGAACACAGGCACGCGTCAATGAGTACCAAAATCGTAAGGTATCGGAGACTTACGTCGCCCAGTGTACGAAGGGGCTAAGTCGTCATGCCAGCTTTTTCTAGTCCCTCCCTCTGCAACGATTACCATCTTCTGGCATAATATGTTGCTTAGACTGTCCTTAAATGCTAAGACTTTCCATGCATAAATTAGTTCTTCTAATATAAATTGTTTATTACCTATTTCTCTTTTTATTATGAATCAATCAACATGAACTCGTATTAATTATAGCTTCCCTGAGAACTTTTACAATGTACAAAGGGGAGATTTCTATTCCTTAGAACAACAATTCAATTATATGTTCAGTTCCTCCGCTTTTTTAGGAACCACAGCCTTCTAAGTATAGTTACAACGATGGATGGTAAACACCTTTTTGTGTTCACAATTAGATGGGTTCCCACCATTCATGGCATACGAATGGTTTCTCATGCAGTCAGTGGTTTGGCCCTTGTACTGAGCGAATCGGGTTGTATTACGGCCATTGCCCTGTGATTTGCATTTATTTTTCAACCGACGAAAAAAAGAAGGTTCTCAATTCGACATTATATATTTTTTTACCACGTATATAATTTTTCTATATCTTGGGAACCGAGCTTTTCTCGAACCTGGGACCTTGATAAATCGATTCCTTGAGCCGAAAAACCCCTAATCTGTAACTTTCATGAAAATCCTTGAAGCCGTTTCCGAGATCCTGATTATATATAAATATACAGATATTAGATTATTAATTTTTGCTTTTCATTTCGATCTTTCGTTGATTTATTTTTGTAAATAGGTTTAATAAAAGTTGCTGTAACTGACCTACTTGAAATTAATGATTTGAATTTGAATAAGTTACAAGGAAAACTAGCATCGCTAATCGTAGGTGCGAAATATAAATTAATGCTCCTCAAATTTTAAGTAATATCGAATGACGGATAATTACCTAATTACAAATAGGTACTAGTTTTTATTACAACAAAAACACGAAATCATTGCTAACGGCAAAAACCGTGGAATAGATACACGTTGCAAACATTAAATGTGTTAACTGCTGCACTTTTTGCAGTATTGCAACTAACGCAGGTAGCTCGTGGCTAAATAATTACAGCCGCACAGGCCGATCTTCCGGGTTAAGCCACGCTTGCCGAGGTGCCTCGGAAAGCACGTAAAGCCGTTGGTCCCGGCTGTCATTTGTAGATCTTTGACAGTCGTTACTGTTAGTCAGAAGCTCTGAAGTCTGACAACCAGTCTTACCATGGGGTATCGTATTACCCAGTTACTGGGTTGTGGAGGTCCGATAGGCAGTCGCTCCATGTAAAATACTGATATTCAGCTGCATCTGGTTTGACTGGAAGCCGACCCCATGCAATATAGTTGGGAAAAGGCTAGGTAGATGATGATGCAACTAACGTAGGTACTTATTTATAACGCCTGCACATACTATTTAATAATGGGAGCAACTAGATTCCATGATACATTTTTGTACAATATTATTGTATTATTTTAGGTACTTGCCATATTGTCTTGATGTATTTCTTCTGATCTATCATTTATCTTCTGTTTCTTTTTTTTTTTTTGATCCTGGTTAAAGGTTTTTGTCTGTATATTAGTTATAGTCTTACAACCAGATCATACTCATCATTATCATCCACAGCCCGTCTTCACCCACTGCTGGGTATAGGCCTCTCTCTGTTTGTGCCAAGCTCCACGATCTTGCGACAGCCTCATCCAGGACACTCCCGTAATGGCAACAATGTCGTCTGCCCATCTCGCTGCCGGACGACCAACACTTCTCTTTCCATTTCTTGGACGCCACTCTGTAACAGCTTTAATACTCATCATACCACTCTTGTTTTATTATCACTCTTAATCAAAACAACTCTATCATCGTACATCCATAATTTAGAAAGCGTAATATAACATTATTCTTTTACTTTTTTCAGATTATCGCCCGCAACTGAAGACATCCAGAAAACCATTTTCTTATCCTAAAGAGAAGATGTAGTATTTCGAAATTAGAATCTTGAAACCTTTTACATCCAGAACCAGTCCAAATAAAGACATGAAAATTACTACATACAGAACATAGAATAATGAGAATCAACGATAGTTCTAGATCAAAAACCAGAACACCAGACACATAATTAAGTAGCCACTGAAGAATAATGAGAAATATCGAAATATCTAGAACATTCGGAAGATATCCAGGAATGTAATAAGGTTGTTTTAGAAGTAGTAGTCCAAGATGTCGACGAGTAACGAGCTGAGTGACTTGGACACACCGAAGCTTCGCATGAAGCCTGCTGTCAGTCGGATCTTCTGTTGCAGTGTGACGGCTGCATCGGGATTTGTTGCGGCTTATGCTTTGGTAAGTCATATTTTTAAACGCAATAACGCCTGCGTCGCGTCTTCGCAAAGATACTTTTAAAGAAACGAAAAAAAAATTGTTGCGAGCAGGGTTTCGATCCTGCGTCTTCTGAATAGGTTCTCCAGACGCCTTAACCACTAGGCCATCGCAATCACTACTCACAACGCTGAATTTCTCGTTCCCTTGTTTTTCTAACGCTGTTTACCTATCCAGAAGACGCAGGATCGAAACCTGCTCGCAACAAAAAAAATTACGTTTCTTTAAAAGTATCTTTGCTTTGGTAAGTCGTACTAAATATTATTCTGTAATAATGATTTCAAGGTGTAAACTTGACCACTTTTATCATCATCAGCCAGAAGATGTCCTCTACTGCACAAAGGCCTACTTCTGAGTCCACAGACTGTTCTTAGACCACCACACTGAACGATAATCTGCCACTTCCATTAGACCCTACCATCTAGGTAACTACGGTCTAAATTCGTTGTCTCCCAAAATTATTTTTTAGACCTCATTCTATTCATGATGATGGATGGAGAGGAAGAGGAAGGCCAAAGAAAAGGTGGATGAATTGTGTAAGGAATGTGATATTATGAACGAAAAAGGAGTAATTATACTGTGACGTCTGATAGGGAAGAATGGAAGAAATACTCGTAAAACATGTTGCCCGACCCCAAGCAAAATGGGTTAAGAGAAAACAAAAAAATAACTTGGATTATAGGTTTTCTTTTTTTCGAAATTTGTAATACCTAGTTTGAAAGTTACAGGCGCCTAAGAGTTACTTTTGAAAAAAAGAAACCTAGTTTTTTACTGTGCCAGAAGGATTCTTAAAAAATCATTGAGATAAGATAACATTTAGGGGTAGGAAAACGTTTTCTCTTTTAGTATGGACGAGCGCTCGGTAGACGATGCTCTTAAGGGTCTATAGTACCTCAGTATACTTTTACTCGCTCGCACTTGCACGTACCACGCACTATTGCTTGCTCTTTCTTTTAGCTGTCTACACGCAAATCTATTTATTTTACGGCGAAAAAAAAGGAAATTCAAAAAAGTAAATAACATAAGACCTGCTCTATAGTTAGTTCAGTTAGTATAAAAAGTTTCATGATCTAATTTTAAGTATTGTCTGATTGCCAGCGTTTTATTGTTAAATTTGAGGTAACTTTGGGATTTTTTTCTATCGAGAAAATTTTATGGAATCATGTTTTCGCCAAACATAAGACCTAACATTAATCCTCAACTTTACCTTAAATTTATTTCAAAATTAATGCCGTAGTATTTTCGACGTATCACAGGTTTCTGCTAAGCCATTTGAGGTAGTATGGGCTCTTAAGGGCAGGAAGATGATGATGATTCATTTTATTATCTGTCAGTTTAAAGGTCTTTTCTGATAGCCAAGAAACCTTTCGTGTGTAAAACTCATAATACTATATTCTTGTGTGGTTATCACGCGGTTTCCGCTGTAGACGTGTGGTCATTAGTAATATACCGACATTTTACTTCCTTCCATAATTACTTACAGTGTGTCTTTTAGTACTATTTAAATATCCTGAACATTAGTTCCATAGTGCGAGTACGACGATATCATTTATGCTAATTTAATATTTAAACTAAGACCTTATTTCGCTACTGTTGATTCACTGGAAATGTTGGAAATTGTACAGTAGTTATGCTTTTACTCAGGCATGCTGTTTTTCTTAAGCATATAAAACAGGCTTAGAATGTACTGTTGCAATTGTTATATTCGTAGCTAAAGCACTACAATTCTGTATAACTCTAAGATAATAACTCTACTTACCTTGCTTGAAATCACATAAGCAATCTGCCCACAGCTGGGACACAGGCCTCTGTGAGAGGGAGTGGGCCCAGTGCAGATTGTACCTAAATGTCGCATTTGTCTTTGGAATTTACAGCTCTTGCCTCTTGGATATCCCTCTTTCCTCATGATGTTTGAGATCCCAATAATGTTAAATCGTCAAACATCTCTTCTTTTCTGTCATAAACATACACAAACGCCACAACTTATCTAACGACAAAAGCATTTGCTTACTTAAAATTCAACCAACATCGCACGAAGGAAGTACAAACAAGAGGAAAACATCCAGAATATGTAGATCTCCCACTTTGTCTTTTTTTTCGGAGACTACATGAGTTTGTATGCAAAGCTCGGTCATGTTAGACTGGTTAGCAGTAAGGCCGTTTATCTGTGCAATAGTGAGAGTAAACTTACTGGAATTGTGACTAGTTGGTGATGTTGTGTCATTATTAGGTACGAGTATGATGTGTTTGTAAGCTGGGTTTGAACGAAAGAATTTAAGCTTTATTTCCATGGCCTAGAACTGTAGATGGACAGGTTTGTTTTGTAGGATACGGGATACCACCTATTAATTCAATCTTTTCGTAGGTTTTGCTTCTGTTTGGTCCCTGTTCAGTGTTCATAGGGCTCATAATAAGAGCAACACGTCGGCTACAGCCAGAGCAACACGTCGGCTGCAGCCAGAGCATATTTTAATAATTTATTTCTCAACGTCATTATAGTAACTCTTCCAACATTTTTCATCATCATCAGCCTGTTAATGTTCCCACTGCTGGGACACAGGCCTCCTCTCGGTGAGAGGGGTGGGCCATAATCTACCACGCGGGCCCAGTGCGGATTGGTGGTTGTCACATGTCTTCGAATTTTTGGTTCTAGGACATGCCGGTTTCCTCACGATGTTTTCCTTCGCCGTTTTGAGAGCAGTGGTGATGAAATAAATTACACAAAGTAATGCGCCTGCCGGGATTCGAACCCACGACCTACTACTCGTAAGTCGGGGCCGATACCACTGGGCCACCACTGCTCTTTCTTCCAACAATCATTCACAAAATTAATTATTGGGAATTTTGCTAAGTGGCCTTTTAAAACCCTCAGAGTGTGCAACCAGTAAGAACCCCTCAGAGGGTTTTAAATAATCCCATTTATCAGCTTGGTCATCGAAGAATATCACCAATCCGTGCGGTTATTTTATAGTAGGGCTACTTCAAGGGCATCCCCGTACCTCGACTGTGCCTTTTGTAGAATTAATTTACTTATTGCAAGTTCTAAAAGTTATTGGTTGCGCGATTGCTTTCTCAAACCAAAAAACATCGAATCCCCTTACCTGTAGATATCACTGAAGTTCTTGTGAATGCAATCATCATCAGCCTATATTGTTTCCACTGCTGGGACACAGGCCTCCTCTCTGTGAGAGGGAATGGGCCATAATCCACCACGCGGGCCCAGTGCGGATTGGTGGATGTCACATGTCTTCGAATTTTTAGTTCTAAGACATGCCGGTTTCCTCACGATGTTTTCCTTCACCGTTTTGAGAGCAGTGGTGATGAAATAAATTACACAAAGTAATGCGCCTGGCGGGGGCACTAATCGAAAACTAGTCTCATAAATTACCATCGAAGTTTATCATCCTATAATTTTATTAGAAACAAATATTGTGACTGTGGTACGTATGACCTGTTCAAGTTTCAACCCAAAGGTACCACAAAAAACCATGGCTGTCAGCGTGTTCACAACCTGATTTATTTCTAAGAACAAGAAGTGTTAAATTAGTACAGCTACTATATGCAAACCAGTTTGTTCGTTGATCAAATACTGGTTGTACTATCCTGTTACTATTGCTTCGTATTTATTTCGTAAGTGCAAGAATAAGTTGGTACTTATGATCTATCACTTTCACGGACAAGAGCTTTTAGATTCATCGCAGTTTTCTATGATTAGGACAGCTAGAGACACGAAGGATGGTCTGGCAAAGATAGCGACACTTTTCTTTTACATTGCCAACAATGAATAGCCTTTATTAATCCAGCAATCTCAAAGTCTATCATAGTTTCATTCTCCAGCAATGTCGAAGTCTATCATAGTTTCATTCATCATTTTTGTCCCTAAGGCCCACTTGCAGGGTCGACGGCGCGTTGTGTCCCACGCGCGCCTCAAATAGCGTCAGCATAATGACGGGGCCCCCCTCTCAGAGGGCCAAAGCCTGCCGGGGTCGCGGGATTATTCCCTTACCGTAACCCCGGAACATAACAGGCTATGAAGGACACCGTGGATTTTAGTCAGTAGAAGTCTAACAGTCCCTCCCGCCCTGCCCGGGGTTGGAGGACTCATTTGATGATTTTACCACGCTAAAAAAAAAAAGGCCCACTTGCAGGAACTCGAGTTATCTTTTAAACTCAGAGTTAGTTGCCAACACGAGGTTAAATCCTACTTACTATTATAAAGGCGAAAGTTTGTAAGTATGGATGTATGGATGTATAGATGTTTGTTACTCTTTCACGCAAAAACCACTGAACGGATTTGGCTAAAATTTGGTACACAGATAGTTTATAACCTGGATTAACACATAGGATAGTTTTTATCCCGATTTTATGTTCCCGTGGGATAATTTTCGAGTTGTAGCGGGTGAAACCGCTGGCAACAGCTAGTTGAGAATATTGTATGACAATACTATCAATTTGACCTTGTGTTAGCAACTAACTCTGAGTTAAAAGATAACCCAGGCTTCTACAAGCGGGCCTAACTCTACTACATTGTCTTCTAATGTTTTTTTTTTCAATGAAAATCTTCGAAGTCATAGTTCACCTTGACACCTCCATATTAGTTTCTTCTCAGGCTGTCTGTCAAATTATAGAATGTTGTAAACGCCATTAGTTCAAAGGATTTCCGGTGTCGTGGCGGCAATTACGCCCACACGCGCTCGCTACAAAATACAAGCTATTTAGTATTTATTACCTTCAATATTTAAGAAAAGTCTGTAAATTGCTTGATTTCATGGAGTTTGGCGAAAGAATCACGACCTTATTTTAAAAGAAATAAATGTTTCGAAGTCTTACTCAAAGTTTTTCAAACTGGTTCCAGCTACTTACCTATAGCCCCTTTTGCTAGATCAGCCAGGAAGATAAAATATGAAGAATTTGATCTCAAAGGCTGACAATGATTCCCAATGACAGCAGTTCCTAATAGTTGCCGAAAAAGACTAAGAATAACCCCCTTCAAAGATGATCGAAATAACCCTGTTCCATGGTTGTATTTCAGGTGGCATATGCGATCGCGCTGATCTACGAGATCGTGTGGGTGGTGGAGTCACAGAGCGGTCTACCGCTAGCGTCCGCGCTGCTGATGGTGTGCTACTGCATCGTCATCGCTGCCACCGTCGTGCTGGTGCACGGACTGATATCTGTGAGTACTGTACACGTAGTGCTGCAGGCATAGAGCTGTCTACCGTTAGCGATAACGTCCCGCTGCTGATGGTGCTATTACATTGTCATCTCTGCCACCGTCGTGCTGGTGCACGGACTGATATCTGTGAGTACTGTACACGTAGTGCTGCAGGCATAGAGCTGTCTACCGTTAGCGATAACGTCCCGCTGCTGATGGTGCTATTACATTGTCATCTCTGCCACCGTCGTGCTGGTGCACGGACTGATATCTGTGAGTACTGTAGACGAGGTGCTGCAGGCATAGAGCTGTCTACCGTTAGCGATAACGTCCCGCTGCTGATGGTGCTACTACATTGTCATCTCTGCCACCGTCGTGCTGGTGCACGGACTGATATCTGTGAGTACTGTAGACGAGGTGCTGCAGGCATAGAGCTGTCTACCGTTAGCGATAACGTCCCGCTGCTGATGGTGCTACTACATTGTCATCTCTTCCACCGTCGTGCTGGTGCACGGACTGATATCTGTAAGTACTGTAGACGAGGTGCTGCAGGCATAGAGCTGTCTACCGTTAGCGATAACGTCCCGCTGCTGATGGTGTGCTACTGCATCGTCATCGCCGCCACCGTCGTGCTGGTACACGGACTGATATCTGTGAGTACTGTACACGTGGTGCTGCAGGCATAGAGTGGTCTACCGTTAGCGATAGCGTCCGCGCTGCTGATGGTGTGCTACTGCATCGTCATCGCCGCCACCGTCGTGCTGGTGCACGGACTGATATCTGTGAGTACTGTACACGTGGTGCTGCAGGCATAGAGTGGTCTACCGTTAGCGATAGCGTCCGCGCTGCTGATGGAAGCTACTACATTGTCATCTCTGCCACCGTAGTGGGTTCGTTGTCACTAGTTCTATTAACAGTTCAGTAATTAGTCTTGTAATGACTCAGAAATATTCAAATAAATACCACTTTGAACTTATGCTAGCCTAGTACTTTTGCTGGTTAGTCAATGAAAAAGGCAAATTCAACATTAGTTCCATTATTTTCAGAATCCTTTAAAATGGAACTAATGATAGTAAAAATAATCAGTAGTTCAAACATGGAACTGTTAATGGAACTAGTGACAACGAACCCCGTAGTGCTTGTACACGGACTGATACCTGTGGGTATTGTTAGAGTGGTGCTTGGACACAGAGCGGTCTACCGCTAGCGTCCACCCAGCTTTTCATTTAATGTTTTCTTTAATTATTTTGCAGAAAAACAACAGATGCCTGCTGGCGTGGTTGATAGCAGTCATACTAGTTCTCATACCGGAATGTGCTCTAGTCTTTTACATGTCTATTAGTCATTGGGTAAGTCCTTCACATTGTTATTTCATTTATTCCCTTCTTACTGTAAAAAATAATATATCTGAATAAATATAGAAGTGGATCCAGTACAGCTGGTTGTACTTTGGCTTCATATCTAAATCTGCTGTCCATGGGATTCTCTTCTTTTTGCTGCCTTCGAATACAGTTACCTGCACATCTATGGTACATTGTTTGTTAGCACCTTCATGCACAAAGCGACACAAGTCTCCGATACCTTACGGCTGATATCTACTGACGAGGTCAGTGTCTGTATTGCGATATTCACTTGGATACCAAAGTCGTAAGGTATCAGACTTCCGTCGCGTTGTCTACCAAGGGGGTTACTTTTGTCATGCTGCCCTATTTCCACAAGGTCAGTTGAACCACGGACCAGAAAACGCAGCGTAGGCAGGCCTGCCACTAGGTGGACTGACGACATCGTGAGGGTCCCGGGCAGCCGATGGATGCAAGTAGCGAATTGTCGTTCGGCGTGGCGGTCTAAGGGGGAGGCTATGTTCAGCAGTGGACGTCTTCGGCTGATGATGATGATGAGTTGAACCACGTAGTGACTATACTCTCATAGACTTTCGTATGTTTCCAGGGTCTCCAAGGAGTGTACGGCGGTGCTGAGCTGGCGTGTTACGTGGCGCGGCTGCCAGCCATCGTGTGTGGGGTTGTATTGGTACAATCTGCGTATGCACTCCGGGAAGCACGGTTCGTTATAAAATATTCTAAATTGTATCAATAACATAGGTACGGAAGAAACTTGATAGTCACATGCCCAAAATCGCTAAAAGTGGAGAGACCACTAAGCATAAAGCGTTTTCATATAAGCCAATATAGCGGTAATGATACGACACTGACATAGTTCACTATCACTCATTTTCCCTGGAAATGTATGAAACTACCTACTGCTGAAGACGAATCAGTGTATTTGGAAAAACCCGTAGTTAGTCTAGACTCTAGAATGTTCCCACTACAGGAATAGGTCTCCTTTCTGTGTGAGAAACAAGGCTGTAACCTATGCAGAACAGGCAGGTGGACTTGCTCATTTCTGGACATTCTTAGGTTAAGGGGCTGTAAACCCAAATTCTAAAGCTAGGCAAGGTTGCCGGGACTGACGAATAACCGCTGACCGCAGAATGTAAAGGGCTATTGAAGGACACCGTGGATTTTAGTCAGTACGAGTCTGACAGTCTCTCCTGGCTTGCCCTGGGTGGGAGGACTCAATTGATGATTTTACCACGCTAAAAATAAGCTATAACAATTTACATTAGGTACCCGTATTTCCGTTTTCGAAACAATAGCTAATAACTGGTACAACTTCCAAGTCTTTCTACACAACAGTAGGCCACAAAAAACAACAACAACCGTAGATTCCTTAGAAAAACCTCTCAACGCATAACTTCCTATAAACTTTTCCAGGAAAGCCGGTTACAACGCTGGCGGAGCGGTAAGCGGGAGCGAGTTTGACGCTAGCCACTTCATACCCGACGCGCCCAACGCTTTCACTAACGACGGCTTCCTACAAGACAACGGTAATGCGGAACTGAACTGTAGAATTGTAATTTATTATGGGTACCTATTTGAATTGATAAGCAGAGTTGGTAGAATTACGTAGAAATCGCAGAATTGGCTTATAGATACCGATTTGTTCTGTTTCTGTTATTCATTAGATTCAAGTAAGCCGTAAACAGGGAAGATGTGTAGGTATAATAAAGAAGCTCGCATCATTTGCACTTCTAATACCCCTATCCACAATTAAAGATTTTTTGTAGAAAGATAATTTCGAACCGCGAGCAAGATATGAACCTGTGACGTCCGATTTCAGAACTTAAGACGCTCTTTGCAACCCACCATCGAATTTTTCAATCCATTTAAAACATGAAGTTTCGTGCCAATTATATTCAAATCCTCATTTCGACTTCCAGGTAAATCAGGCTCCATGCCAGACCTCCGGCGTCACCTCGCGAGCCGGCAATCAATCAACATGGGCTACCCACCGCACATGTTACCTCAACCCCCGCCAGCATACTGGCAGCATCTTGCCGACAGACAGTACGCAGCCAGCCTCAGAGGCTACCCAAAGTCCTACCAGTCCCCACAGATGTACGGCACCTGGGTAGGACCAAGATCAGGACCTTACGACAACCCATACAAACGAAGACACTCCATAGTTGGCGCCTTCCAAACTGACGAATACCCACCAAAAGGATATGAATACGAAGACAGGATGGACTGCAAAAGCGAAATGGCATACCCTTACTACCGTACCTCTTATCCTTATGATCCAAGAGTGTACCCTCCAGATTATGATCCTAGATTTTACCCCGATTATAAGAGGGAGGATGCAGCGTATGGTGTTAATCTTCTGAGACATGAACCCTACCATTTTAGTGGTTCGAGAGAAAGGGTGTTCTATGGATTACGAAACAGTCATACATCTGTAGGTAATGAGTCGGATGATTTGACTAAATATAAGGATGTAGCTTTGTAGAAACATTATTTAGGTTACCGGCAAAGTAAGTAATAATAAACTACACTCACGAGCAAATGTATGGACGAGCTTATGTATTCCAATTCCACGCGATCTTGAGTATTCAACTAGTTAAGAATAATGAAAATGGTACTATTTTATAGGTACCTATAATAAACTGTTAAGATGTCAATTTCATTAAAATTACGTCATTATTTAAGGAGCTATCTCACATGATTTTCAAGTAAGTGATTGTATTAATTTTGCTCGCTAGTGTAGATTTGGAGACGCCTATTATTGGTGCCTATATTGTGACCTGTTTTTAAAAGGTAGAAAAAGAATTGTCGGTGCTTTTCTACCTTATATTAATTTACACTGATTGGGCGCTTTCGACTATAGAAATAACGATAGATACGACACTGACATAATTATCGTCTGCTCTCGCTCATTTTCCCTAGAAATTAATGAAACTGCCGATGTCGTGTCGTGTCGAAAGCACTTGCTAAAGGCAGGCAAAAGATGCTAATAATTAGTTTAAGAAACTACATTCCAGTAGATAGATCCATATTACACCTTAATTTTTTTTTTAGATTTGTATTCAGAAATAGTGTATTTCCATAAGAGTTAATTAAAGAATCTGAATCAATGTAAGAATAGGTACTTAAGTATTATTTTAGAGCTAGTTAAGTTACCTAATTAACCAAAGGTATTATACAGTTAATTGTAAGTAGGTTTTTAGTTAATGTAACAATAATTATGTAAACCAACATGAAATCAGTCACTACCATTTATAAATTGAATCAATAAATTGAATTTGTATAAAGAGTTAATTTATTTACTATCTGTCTTTAAAACCATGAAAACGATTTTTGAGGGAACTAAAATTTTTCTTATACATCACTAATGCCTTCAACACCCTGCCCTGGAATTGCATCAGGGAGGCACTCCGGTATCACCGGGTGACCCACCTCCGTCGCATAGTCAAAGCATACCTGACGGACAGAGCCCTCATCTACCTCGGTTACCGGGGAGAGTGGAACCGGCGAGAGATGTCGTGCGGTGTCCCACAGGGATCGGTCTTGGGACCGCCCCTATGGGACCACATCGGATATTAGGGCAGAATGGAGTAGACGACTGTCGTAAGTGTACGCCGCAATAGCGGCGGTAAGACCTCTCTTTGAGGAGTGACTGGATATTAGGCGTCACGGCGTCCTGACCTACCGCATGACGCAGGTTCTCACCGGACACGGAAGTTTCGGGACGTACCTGTGCTGTGTCTGATGAGGAAGGAGGATCGCCTCGAGGACACAGTAGAGCACACGCTGCAAGACTGCCCGGCTTGGGCAGAGCACCGACGTATTGTCCTCACGGCGGCGGTAGGCGGAGATCTCTCGCACCGGGCATTGGTCGCGGCCATGCTGCGGGGCGAGCCGGAGTGGGAAGAGGTCGCCTCCTTCTGCGAAGCAGTCATGCTCGCGAAGGAGGAGGCGGGCCGCGTGAGTGAGAGGACAGCGTCCTGCCTTCATCCCAGCCGTAGTGGTGGACGCCCGCGGCGACAGACGTCGCAAGACGATCTCCGGCCACTGTAGGCGCGGGCATGCGGGTGGCGAAGGGCAACTCGCTGTCCGACCATGGACCACGGCCGGGGCGACGTGCGTTGTGTTCCACGCACTCCACAAAGAGAGCATATGCGGGCCCCCCCTCTAGAGGGCCGAAGCCTGCCGGGGTCGCGGGACTTATCTCGTTACCCGGGAATATAAAGGGCTATTGAAATACACCGTGGATTTTAGTCAGTACGAGTCTGACGCAGTAAGGGGTGGGAGGACTCATTTGATGATTTTACCATGCTAAAACAAAAAAAGTGTAGGTATAGCTATTATTTCCTTTTATTTCTCATTAAAGGAAAACGAAGTTCCCTTTTAACATATTTTATTTTAATACCTAGCTCAAAACCTCAGCATATCGTTGTGTTGACCAGCCCGTTTTGTAGAAAGAAATAAAGAGAAAACCCTGTTAGTTTTGTACCTGTTCTTCTTAGGTCTACCTATAAAGCTCCGACATCCATTGCCGCCGACACTGTAAGTATGTTTAAAATTAATGTAAGGATTGCAAATTAATCTAAAATAATTATTAAAACCCTCGCTGCTCAAGTGCTCACTCGTTAACAGAGATATTTGTCACTTCAGTCAAAGATGCAGTCTTTCTCGATATGATAGCGCCTCTATGTAAGCGGTGAATTCACATTCGCCCTAACCCGTATTAACGCTTAGCAATAAAAAAAAATATTGTTAAGCTAAATGAACAAAAAAACTAAAAAGCCCATGTTTCAGTAATTCATGGAAAAAGTTAAAACGTTTAGTTACTTAAACGTTTTGTTACTAAGTGTTTGTACATGGACCTGTGTTTGTAATGCAATTCTGTGCAATTCATTACTAGTTAGTAAAATTAAATTCAGGTAATATAATACGAATTTGCTTTTAAATTCACTGTTTAAATGATCAAGCATCATCAACCAGATTGCTTGAAAACAAACAAAGAGGAAAAACTAAACGTGTTACTTCAACATCAGTGTTACTAGCAGTAGATTCTAAATCTGCTCTTTTTTTCATAATTGATTCCAAAATAATAAAAATTTTATTCTATTTTTATCACAGTAAACACTGTTTAGTTTACAGTAAACATTATTATATAGATAAAGCACCAAAAATGTAACTATCAAAATGACAATCCAACAAAACTAAACGAAAGGAAATTATTTTCAACCAAGGTAAAAACATACCAGATCCCTGAAAAAAGATAGTAACCATTATTAAATTGAAATTTTTTGCTTCCTCATATTACCCATTTGATGACATTTGACTTTTTTAAACCATCGTTTTGGGTTTCATGTTGAAACTTATTTACTTCTTCACTAATTCTGCCGTCGTAAATGTGGCTTGTCCATTGAAGTTACTGTGTTTTCATTTATTACGTTCGACGGACGGCAGAATTATGTATACAAAAATAATTTGACATTGAGTTCATTTTCCCCATAAAATGGCAAACCTCATGAAAGCTGGTATCAGCTGCGACACGTATTCCAACTACAATACTTAGAACAGATAGCTTATCTTAAGACGAGCAGTTTTGAACGTTACTCCCTTGAAATAAGGTGCACCATCACAATACTGAATGACACTGTGCTTGTGTACCTGTGTTGTGACTTGTGTACCGTATCGAAACTGTGGAAACAACTCAGCCGGCTTGCGTTGCGTATCGTGCTATCCCTGTCTATCAGTCAAAAATTCAAGAGTCTATTTGTCGACACGGCTAAAGTTTTAAAGTTTTTAGGATATTACAAAAGTTACTTTGTGCATGTAATCTTGTGTTTTGAGACAACTGTTTATCATAACATAGTGAATAAAAAGTGTGTGATTAATGTGAAGTTAGTTTTAGTGATGTTTGAAGACTTTGTAACTGTATTGTTTCATGTCATGTAGGTGGATACCTACTGTTGTAGTGGGCCCGATGTGAAAGTGTTTTGGCATAAAATTCGGATCCCATTGTTCGATCTTTCCGGGTATGCGCTGGGAAAAACACTAATAAGTGTGACTTGCGTAAGAAGTCGCTTTATGATGGTGAAATGTGTGTTAATTTCATGTTCAACTCATAATAACCACTGAGTTATAAAATTTGGTAAGTGTTTAAAAGTTAATTATTCTAAAACATACTCGAAATACCTTAAACACTTCACTTTATTGATGTTGGTCTTCACTATATTGCAATTTAATAATTAGTCAAACTTTTGACTTGTTAAAAGTTAGAAGAAATGATTGAATTTTTGTAAATCAATGCATCTTTTACCCATTATGTTATGATTGTCAATCAAGGGACAAGCTTTTCATCAGCTTGGCGTTTACTATAACCAAAACAGTTTTTTTAATATTTTAAAGAGAATCAACACAAAAACCTTGTGATAACAACAGTGAATTGACACCTGTTGCTCTAAATAACTTAAAATCAAAGATCATAACATAAACTTATAGTTTCCTTTATGAAATTATGTAATTTTATCAAAGTCCCATTGTGAACATATTAAAAAAGATTCCGACGAATTGAGAACCTCCTCCTTTTTTTGAAGTCGGTTAAAAAAACTCAGCCAGATTCGCTCAGTAATACGTAAATTATTTTTGACAAAATCTATTTAACCTTTGATATTGGATGGGATCTGCATAATTCCATTTACTGCCAGAACGTGGGTCCACGTTGAAACAACTTCAAACGATTTATTGTGTTGTTCTGTTGTTCGCTGCAGCATTGAAAAGAGTAACCATGGAGTTTCTTGCTGGTTCTTCTCCATGGGTACGACCAACCCGAACCGTGTCAATTATTTTTTCTTCTCAACAATTATAAGTTTTCTTTGAGGCCCATGTAAAATAAAAATATTTTGGTTTTTGACTTTTTTATCATTCTTTTCGTCCCCTCATCAAATTTGGCTAAAAGTTATGAATGAAGGCCAAATGAAATTTAAAAAAAATTGTTGTCTACCTGTTACTGTTTGCTGTCTTAGTACCTAGATCATTAAATTTCAAGAAGTCAGCAAGGGTTATTGCAAAAACTTGTTTATCAAACACTGTGCAAACCAACGACGATATAATACTAGACTCGTAATAACAGGCGACCGATGTCTGCCAACACATTAGGCAAAAAAGTCTTATATTCGTCTCATTTCGACCAATCCTGTGAGCCGTAAACATACGTTGAGACAGAACAGACCTTGAGTTAGCCAATCACAACGCAGTACCCCGTCCCCCTCGCTTACGTAGTACCTCAGCGAGTTGGCAGAATAATTTTCGTTCCTTAGATCGTGCATGCGTAGTCTAGTATTATATCGTCGTTGGTGCAAACCATCCCTATGTGCGTCTCTGACCTCAGTCACTTAAAAAACTTGCAGAAATAAGTTTGCTGTGATCATTCATAGTAAGAATTTATCTGTGCAAGTCTAAATGTTTACATGGCTTTGTAATTTTACACCTATTTTCACGATCACTGTGGGTTTCTCTGACGCACCATGACCAACTCTGACACGAGAGGGTGGCTACTATCCCAAATGAAAAAAAAAAGTATTGCTAAGCAGCACCTTTTGGGCTGGTGTCTGCAGATCCATGCCTAAAAAGCTACATATTTAATTCCTGTTTATTAAACTCCGTCATCTGCAGGCCCGCAACACTCTAAAGTAGTGCATTTTAAAAAGTATAAGAACAAAATTAAGTAAAACCTTAATAGTGTCCAATCTTTTAATCCTTTTGGTTTAACAAACTTTGTTTATTTTTTTGTTTTTATTATTTCAGCATGGAAGCCACTGCAGCTACAATGAATTTACAACCTTTAGAAAACATATTTTCTTCAGGTAAGAACATTTTATTATACTTAACATAGGTACCTGTGAATGACCGACTCGAGCTCCTGGGCATGGAGTTGACCTCTTGTCTCAATTTTGGCGCCACCATTGAGTTCAAAGCCCAACTTGCGGCCAAAAAGCTGGGCATCCTAAATAGAGTGAGGCGGTACTTCACGCCTGGACAGCTATTAACTCTTTACAAAGCACAAGTCCGATCCTGCATGGAGTACTGTAGCCACCTTTGGGATGGCTCAGCTAAATATCAACTTGCCGCTCTTGACTCAGTGGAACGCAGAGCTAAGAGGCTCGTTGGCGACATAAAATTGGTGAGTGCCAAGCTCCATAGCTTGACTCATCGCCGCAAAGTTGCCTGCCTGTCGGTTTTCTACAGATTGTACTTCGGAGAGTGTGCCCAAGAACTCCACGATCTCATCCCACCAGCCCCTTTCTATCATCGAACATCTAGACGCACGGCAAATTACCATCCTTACCTTATTGCTATACCGCCAATTCGCACTAAGCGTTTCCAGACGTCTTTTATAATGCGGACAGCGAAGGAATGGAACTCTCTGCCTGCGTCTGTTTTTCCGAACGCATACAACCCAAATCTCTTCAAAGTTAGAGTGAACAGGCTTCTTCTGGGTAAGCTCGCTCCACCGTCGACCTTGTCTTAGTCTTTCCTGACCTAGACTAAGGTCAAGAGCAAACCCATCACACATAAAAAAAAAAAAAAAAAAAAAAGGTAAATCATTATCATTGGTCGGAATTAGGTAGAAATTCGGCCCCTAAGGGGTTGGTTTTGGGGTTGATAGTTTGTATGAAACTTCGTTATCACAGGTGCTAGGAATTTCAAGTTTTGCATGAAGTTTATTTTAGGACGTAGATGGTCACTATGACGGGTTTTTGCGAATTTCGACCCCTAAGGGGTTTGTTTTTGGAGTTGATAGTTTGTATGAAACCTTTTTAGTACAAGTGCTAGGCGTCTCAAATCTTGAATGGTGGTACTTTTTAAGATGTAAATCCTCCCCAAGGTGGAAATTTTGAGAAATTTGACCCCTAAGGGGTTGTTTTTGGTGTTGATATATAGGGGTACAATACATAGGGGTCCTTTTTTGGACGTAAGTAATATCTAAGACGGGATTTTGCGAAAGTCAATCTCTAAGAGATTGTTTTTGGGGTTGAAAGTTTGTATGAAATTTTGTCACTACAAGTGCGAGGAGCCTTAAATTTTGCACCGGGTTCCTTCATAGGATTAGATGCCACACCATGGCGGGATTTTGCGAAATTCGACCCCGAAGGGGTTTGTTTTTGTGATTGATAGTTTGTATGAAATGCATTGTGATTATTTTTAGGACCTAGGTGTTACCTAAGACGGAATGTTGCGGATTGATGGAATTTTGTTGAATATTGATTTAGTTTTTCCAACAGTATCCCATATAGAGGGTGGCCGGCACTAGAAATTCACAAAAGCAAAGTTCGCTAGTTTTAGATATAACTGCCATGTGAACCAGACAGTACAAATGCTGGTGTAAAAATAAATCCACCAACTTTAAACAATTATAACTTGTCATTATCATCAACAAGCTATGCATTGTCTAACGGCGCGGCGTCCACACGTCCTAAACTAATTACCTTTTACATTTCCAAACAACTAACACCTGTATTTCAAAGTTATTAAGTTCATAATTGCGTGCGGTTTGCTGATAGCTGTGTCGCGATTGTAGTAAAATAAATGAGGTATTTAGAGAATCCCATTCTGGTTGTAGTTTACAATGGAGACTGTTTCGTAAGTATAACTATGTTACTGTTAAAATCTCACGCTGTTGCAAGATTTTCTTATATCTTTTTGTGGGACCTAGGCTGCGCGGGAGTTTGAGATCAATTTCTCAATATGGCGGGTTACCTTATCCGAAGGGTCGTTAAAACAAATGGATATATCAATCACTAATCTATCTATCTATCTATCTAATCTATCTAATATCTTTATATATAATCAGGATCTCGGAAACGGCTCCAAGGGTTTTCATGAAAGTTACAGATTAGGGGTTTTGTGGCTCAAGAAATCGATTTATCAAGGTCCCAGGTTCGAGAAAAGCTCGGTTCCCAAAATATAGACATTTTAAAAACCGTGTTTTATAAAGCGCCATCTATAACGCCATGACCGATGAGGGCCAAAAACAAAAAGCCGAGCAAAGGTCGGTCAACCAGAAATTGGACTGATTAAACGGCTATACAGGGTGGAATTTTGTAATGTGTGTATACCTGCAGGGAAAGTACTCATAATACCGCAGATAGAAAATTTTACTCAAAGGAAACATTCCTTTCCACTCAAAGATTTTCGAAAATTCTTTTCTACCACACTCGGGAATCGAACCGGCTAAAATCTGCAAAAATATACCCTGTACTTTTATTGCATCGATCGTTAGGGTCAATTATAAGCATGAAATCTCTCTAACAAACATAATAAATTAAATTAAAGGAAAACCTGGAAATCTTAAATTAATTTAATTATTTACAAAAAATGGTAAACTAATTAGTTACTCGAAATGGGTTTGAAATGGCATTTAATTAAAAATGTCATTTTCGGAACATT
The DNA here is from genome assembly GCA_036375495.1 of Agrotis segetum. Classification (NCBI taxonomy): domain Eukaryota; kingdom Metazoa; phylum Arthropoda; class Insecta; order Lepidoptera; family Noctuidae; genus Agrotis; species Agrotis segetum. The sequence goes on from JAQSVV010000031.1 coordinate 4,834,789, forward strand.
TTGTCCATGTTTACGAAATAGCTGGAAGTCTCTCAGATGCTTGTCTATCGACTGAAGGTGTTGAATACTTTAGCCTGAAAATTATCTTTCATTCACCTACATAACTGCCTCTATTCCTGGCAGATTTTACTCACACATACGCAACATTTATCTTCACAAAATTTCACGAGGAATCGAGAGTCCACCTCTCAATTCTCGTGACGTCAACGCAAAATTCAATGTAAAATACTGTTGCGTTAGTGTGAGCACCACGCGTGAGGAATTCGGGGAGTGAAGTGCTTGAGTAGTTATGTTGTCCGTGCCTCACTGGATGGCTTCAGAGGGATCGATGTCGCGCCTGCGCCCTCACCCTCGCCCGTACAAAGGCTAGGCTGCTCCCTAGCAAGCTGGGTCTGTCAAAATAATACAAGATTTTCGCGAATTTCGCACGCGAGCTTCTCAAAAAATAATTTCACTTGAAACTCTTCCCCAAAAATGTTCTTTAGAAGTGTAAAACGATTAGTTGTTCCTTAATTTCGGTTTTTATTGTAGTTTCTTACATTAGACTTTTTTTTTTTATTTGTTATGTTTAATTTCTGATGTGATGGTGTCTTTTTGTGTTCGACAGTTAATTGAATTAGTGGTGTCATACAAAAATGTAGCTGGTTCGGTTTTTGCTGTGTAGGTATGTATGAGACTTGTAGCTTTCGTTTACTTGTTGCGCTTGATTTTAATGTACGGATTACGTAATGCGACATTTTAAACTTTATGATTCGCCAACTGTTGTTGTAATTTCGTGTCTATAAAATAAGTGCGACATTTTGTTTTACTGCTAACAAGAGCTGTTAAATAACACTTACTTGTTAATTGTGAGTCCCAGTTGGGCGCCACTTTGTTGTACGTTTTGCGGATCAATGAATGACTTAGGATGAATCTTCTATGAAATAATTACGTTTTACGTATTAACTGCTTGATTGATTGTACTTTTAAAAAGTTTAGGAAAGTCCTACAGCTAGAACTTTTGGAAATTCTGTGTTTTTTTTGTTGTAAATATTTGTCATGAAGTCTCCAAATGGCCTCTCCACTGTTATTTAAAATGATTACTAAATCTATCATGGTTAAACACATCCAACGTATTATAATTTGATAGCCATATTACTTACCATCCACATTCATTCCTTTCATCATCATCATAATAGCCTGGAATCACCCACTGCTCGGTATAGAGACAGTCCACATTTTTTTTGCCATATCTCTCGGTTCTCTGCGTCTCTCATCCATTTATTCTTTGGGATCCTGACGATATCCTCAACCTGACAGGCTTTTGGGCGACCCAGGGAGGGTATTACAACGTCTTAAAACCAGGTTTATTCCGGCAAGTGTAAGTGACAGAGCTATACAAGTCGTTTAGCGCCATCTTTCACTCACTGGAACAATCCTGGTTTTAAGATGTGGTAATACCCTCCCTGGTTTCTTTGGCCGAACCTTGGCCGCCATTCGGTCAAAACCTTACTCCATCTGCCATCTCTGCGTCTAGCCGGATGCCCTGCCCAACTCCACTTGAGGCGTTTAAATTCTTTTGTAGTCAAGAACTCATCAATAGAATTACCCCAGAGCCATATAAAAAGACTTCTGTCCTACTACGGCAGATATAAAATACCTTTTGGTGGGTAATACGTTCGTAATCGAGTTTTATGATCGTCTTAACGTTCAATATTTCTTGCAAAAAAGGGCTCTTAACGTCACATTACCAGAATTTACATCCTAATTGAAGCCTTCGTACTGAAGAATATGCTTAACTTGAGCCCGAGTGGTGGATTCCACCCTCTTATAAAACCGATGGATTGAAAACAACCCTCGGTTTACCATTGAGACTCCTTTTTTGGCGAATATCAGCTACTGGATGGAATTTCGGGATGCTGTTCTCATAGTTCAGTGATGCAATTCCCCTCGAAGTCTGTGTTTCCCTTTAAAGCAAGCAAGCAAAGAAGAAGCACTGTCTACCACATCATCGCTTACATCAGGCCCTATAGCCAAATGGCAAGCGCCATTCGCTAACGTTCAGCAGTCGCTCATACATTTTTAACTTTATACACCATTGCTTATAGTTGAAAATCTATCAAAGATTACAGATCGTTTTCGTTTGTTTGCTCAGCAGTCTACTAGATTTTCAACTTTATGCGATGGGGTATAAAGTTAAAAAATGTATTAGGGTCTGCTGAACGTTAGCGATTGTCGCTTGCCGTTTGGCTACAGGCCCAGGTGAGAAAGAGACCAAATGCGAGCCCATCATAAATAAAAAAAAACCGGCCAAGTGCGTGTCGGGCCACGCACAGTGTAGGGTTCCGTAGTTGCCCATCAAAATACTTATGCGAACTAACTAAACTGATTCGCTGAATTTAATTTTAAAAATAACCTACAAAACTTTTCTTTCGGAAGTCGGTGACATTTTGTTAATTTTATTGTCTCTTTTGCCACCGACTTCCGAAAGAAAAGTTTTGTAGGTTATTTAACCCTTTTTTGTGGTTGTTTTTGAAGGCGGTCACATTTTTTTGAAAAAGTTTTTATTTTACTCTTTTTAGTTTAAATATTCAACCACAATTCTTGTCAAATACATCATTTTCTTGCACGTGCACTAGAATTTTGTTATCCGTAGCACTGGTAATAACATCGTTAACATCTCATTAATTCATTCCCTATCTCAAAAACGACTGAACCGATTTTGATGAAATTTGCAGTATTCCCTAAGTTGAACGATACCTAGTACAACAAAAAAAGAATTACTTAACCCTAGATTACGAACCTTCGTCGATACGACGACGCGGGTTCGTTTAAATCGCGTTAACTTTTGCGCGCGCGATCGAACTTTTTCCACACTTTGTGTAATCTCTGTCGTCCCATTGCCCCTGCGATAGACGGTGTTGTTTTGAGTCCAAGGGGCCCATGAGCGCCGTTCCAGCAACCATGGCTCGTCGCATCGACGAAGGTTAGTAATAACGTAACTTTTTGTGTTACTTAGTGGAGTACTTTCCGTTATTTTTTTGGTCTATTTTGTTTATATTCAATGTTATTTATTATTCGTTGTTTATGATATAGTTCGTCAGTTATTATTACAAGATGACAGCGATATATGAAACGAAAGGAGGACCACCTAGAGATTGATCCTGCTTATGAAACAGATGGTGAAGAGGAAGTATCTACTTTGACCCAGCAAGTACTTTTCAGGCCAAGTAATGCGGCAAATTCTGGCCACCTAAGGCGTGGGCATGCGGACGGTGAGTAACGGGTGACTCGCTGTCCGATCATGGACGATTCCCAAAGTCGACGGCGCGTCTTGTTCCACGTGCGTCTGAAAGAGTTTTCAGCAATATGATGGGACCCCCTGCCCCCTGATGAGGGCCAAAGAATGCCAGAGTCGCGGGACTGTCAAGTAACCGTGGCCCCGGCACTTAAAAGACTATTATTGAAGGACATTGTGGATTTGAATAAGTACAAGTCTGACAGCCCCTTCTGTCCAACCCTGGGTGGGAGGACTCATTTGAAGATTTTACCTCATAAAAAAAAACAAGGTCAAGTAATGCGACTGATGCTACCTTCAATAAAATAATAAAATATAAGCCTTGTGTCCCTTTGCAAAACGAAAACTGACAATAAGTAGTCGCACCAAGTGCAATAAATCAATGAGCGGGGAACACGAACTTGATGTATGTCACAAATACATTATTAGATGGATTTTTAGCAAAATTTTTATTTCATTAGTTTATTTCATTCTTTATTTTTAATATTTGAAGATAAATTAACAATTTACTGTTTGTAATATACTAACAAAGCAACTTTGAAAATGACACTATGTTCAATTTACCATAAAACGGATGATCACATTCATAAGGCTGATTGGTTAATAAATATGCTATTTTAGTTTATGTAAACATAGTAAATTATAAGAAAAATGTCATTAGTTAATAATAAAAAAAAAAATACCAAGTTTGATTTAATTAAAACCCATTATCCCCTTTATCAAATTCCGTAGTCGAAACGACGAAGGTTCGTAATAAGCGTCGAAAAATAAGGTTAGTAATCTAGGGTTAAATCGGACTTGTAGTTCCGGAGATATGCGAACACAAAAAAAAATTTCTTACTTGAGGAGTTGTACCTTCCATCATCAGCTCAGCTACATGAGATGATGATTTCCATACGCAAGTACTTGAACTACTTCATAAGATTTGCGAAAAACTATGTGTCAGCCAATAGGTTGCCCTCGATTTCTCCAAGATCCAATCATCAGATCCTGAAATGGTGAGAATGGGACTACACGGGAAGCACCAGCTTTCGAATAAAAAAAGAATCATGAAAATCGGTTCACCCAGTCGCAAGTTATGAGGTAACAAACATAAAAAAAAAAAGGTTGCACTCCAGGAGTGCCGGTAGAAGTGAAAACTTTTTTGTTACTATGTTTTATTTTTAATTTGAATGACGTCTTACTCATTTTCGATCAGGGTCACGTGACCCTGACGCGAGTTTTGGTCACGTGACCCTGACGCGAGTTTTAAATTTTTTACCCATTACAGAAAAAGTGTACAACGCCGCTAAAGAAGTTTTCACTTCAAAAAAAGGTTGCACTCCAGGAGTGCCGGTAGAAGTGAAAACTTTTTTGTTACTATGTTTTATTTTTAATTTGAATGACGTCTTACTCATTTTCGATCAGGGTCACGTGACCCTGACGCGAGTTTTGGTCACGTGACCCTGACGCGAGTTTTAAATTTTTTACCCATTACAGAAAAAGTGTACAACGCCGCTAAAGAAGTTTTCACTTCAAAAAAAAAATACAGTCGAATTGATAACCTCCTCCTTTTTTTGAAGTCGGTTAAAAAGAAGAATTTTCAAAATCGGTCCAGGAGTCTTTGAAAAATCGGGGAAAATACATAAGAATAAAGATTACGACGAATTTAGAACCTCCTCCTTTTTTTGAATTTAGTTAAAACTAGTTGACGATAAAAACCTACCTATCCCCAAAAAACATACCTATAAAAGCTGTAAAAATAAAGTTGACAAACTTACATTTGCAGTAGTCTCCGATACATTTTGTTTAGAAAATATGATGTCCAAGTACATTTTATAAGTTGGTCGACTATTACTCGTAAAGTTGTAAAGCCTACTTAGTCGTGATAATTTTCTTTTAAACTTCGTTATATATACTACTATTGTAAATTTTTTCACACCCCCAAACATAACCGTTTAGCTGGTAGAGGGGGGGGGGACACTCGAATCGAGCAAAATTTAGCACTTTAAAGCTTAATATTTCACAAACGAATTTTTTTATCAAAAAATTGTTAATGGAAACTATCATTATTTTTTAAAGACCTATTTAATGATACCCCACACTAAGGGGTACGCGAGAAAAAAAAAATCCTCACTTTACGTGTAAGTACTGGAGGTACCCTAAAAAAAAATATTTTACGAGATTTTATTTTACCACTTTCTTGGCACAACAAATCCGTATATTTACACCAAATTACAGCTCTCTAGTACTGTGCGTCTCTGAGCTAAACTGCGGACAGACGGACGGACGGACGGACGGACATGGCGAAACTATAAGGGTTCCTTGTTGACTACGGAACCCTAAAAATTGCAATCCGAATATTCACTGATGCTTTCACACAATCATGATTGTTGCAACTATGTCAGCAAGATCGAATTTGAATCTCTACTTATAAAACTAAGTAGTTGACGTAAACGACTGCACTAAACTAATTGTTATCGCTAAAAGTTTTAGGTAAAGATGATAAGTTAACAAAGGAGCGTTATCCATCTTTATCCATGTCCCTTATGTATTGATATCTTCTAAAAAATAGATTAAAAAAAACTAGGAATAACACTAAACGATAAGGAACATCTCAAGCGATGCTTTAAAAGAGTCTTCCTTCCCCAGTCATAAATCCACTTCAGCACAGTTTTAATAGCTCACCTGCGGAGCTGAATAAGGGCAACCGAGAGAACAGGGTGCACTTTTAGTCAGGAAGAATCTGACAGTCCCTTTTGCTCCACCCAGAAAGGGTGGATGGACTTCTTTGATGATCTTACCACCTGTCTGTGCCACCACCAACGCCGTAAATGTGGCAGAGTTTTGGTCGAAGCTCACTTGAACCTAAGGACCTAAGACGACCCGAAAAAAGAAGATATTCTACCACTGTTTTTCTTTTGCTAGCTCCTGTCAAAACGAAGGAAGAAAAATAACAAAAGCTGGTCCAATTTCAACGCACATCATTAAATCCCTAAGCGGATTACATCAAGACCACTCATTGTCTTCCATATAAAGAAGTACAGATTCTCATAATTCACGTCAACTAATTATAGAAAAGCTTCGAAAGGTAAAGGAGAACCATAAAAATTATATTTGTCTATTTGTATTTGTTCTAGTGTGTTCTACATAACGTCCAGTTTGCCAGATTTTGACAGGCTCGTAAATGGTAAATGTTTAAAAAGATTTCGATAAAAAATTCAGCATTGGTTTTATCGACGTACTAGTGTTTGCCCGCGGCTTCGCTTGCGTTATTTTAGAATTTGAGAAACAATACGGATCGTGTGGCGCCATCTGGAATATGAACATAATTGTTTCTTACGTTCGTTCGTAACGTTTTACGTTCTGACAACGTATATGCTAAATTTTGGGACGATCGATTCAGTAGGTAGTAATGCGTGAAAAGGTAAAAAACAAACATACTTGAATTTTTATTATTAGTTTAGATCAATAATGTTATATCTAGGTACATAGTTTGCATAGGAAACGTCCTTGAGCGACATTAATTTCAAAGAACCGTGTTTATTTTAAACTTAGACTATCATTTTTGGGTCGATTTACAGTATCGCTGCAAATTGAACGTACCATAGCATTGCTCTTCTCCCTTTAGCATATCGCGTGATACCTAAAAAATAACTTATTATCTGACTCGATGAGTACAACTTGTCGTCGTTTAAAACAGAATCTATGCACTGGTTTGAGCACCAATTCAAAACATAAATAAACACAAAATAGAAACCCTGATTTTTTTCTAATCTTTAAAATTCCCTCGAAACAATTAGGAACAATTAAAAAAAATATCCAACTTACTACCTACAATTTAAATCGGTGTAGATTTATATCCTAAAGAAGTATTGAAAAAAAATATAATTATTTAAAACCGCGAATAATATTGAAACAAAAGTATGCACATTTTTTTAAATTATTTAATACTCTAAGGACAAATAAAAAAAACTCAAAAAGAGAAAAAAATAAACTGCGAGATTCGATCCAGAGACCCCTTGCACGAAAGTCAAGCAGGTTACCGACCGGACTGGCTAATACGCTGACAATGACTTTCAAATAGCGGTTCTTGTACAAATGTCAACAATGACTGAAAATCAACATATTATAAAATTGCTAATCCCCCAAGGGGAATAGCGTAATTATACATAGCCTATTAATAGAACAGCAGTTTAAGGAATATTTGAGGAAAAATTGACTAAATAATATCCAGTGGTTTAGCTTCCAATAATCAACAAACATCTAAAAACAACAAAATTCAAAATTGCTCATCTCCCAGGAAAAATAGCGTAATAATACATAGCATATTAAGAGAAGCATATTATTAGGAATATTTGAGGAAAATTTGATCGACAACTTTACAGTAGTTTCGGAGATAGATCAAATCAAAAAAACATAAAAAATTTCGAAAAAAAATAAAAGTTGATCTGGCATCAGAATCGATCCCTTATCTCGAAAAAAATACAAAAAGAAAAAAATATTCAATGTACAGGAATGACAGCTCTACGATTTTATTATATGTAAAGATAAAGATAAAGATTGTAATAAGAATCAATCTGTGATAGCTCTTGTGTTATTGTGAATTATACTTGTGTATATTTAAGCGTACTTTTGAAATAAAAAGAGATAGGAAATCTTCTATTTCAAACCCCTCTAGAATTTGAAGCATTAATTGCGTTAGAGAAACTGTGAGATGGTTCTAAAATTGTCGATACTGCAATAATTTGGAATGATGTACTCGGCTGATGCATCACAACACAACCCAGTCTAGACCTTGTTGAACGTAAGGATAAGAAAGTTAGACTGTTAGCAAATCAAAACCAAGACTAGAATCGCTAACACTAATACCGTTTGTAATTCTTGTCTACGAAGGACTGGATGGAACTGAGTTCGAAAGTGTAACAGTTTTACCAGTAAGTATCGAGTACCCAGTAACTGTGTTCTGCACGTTAGATATGTAGGTAGTCCATCCATATGGAATACTACTATAATACTGGCAATGGAATACAGAATTAGGAAAACGCAAGACGGATGATGCAAGGATGCAAGTAGCGGATTGTCTTTCGGCGAGATGGTCTAAAGGGGAGGCTTATGTTTAGCAATGAACGTCTTCTGGGTGATGATGAAGGCAGATGACGAAGAGTCAAAACTGAGTCTACTCAGTTTTACCAAATTGAATTAAGAACTGTTTCAGACTTGATGCAACTAGCTCACTGTACCACAACATTGTGTATTTTTGTGGTATGATATTCTAGGAACACAGTAATACTCCTTGGTTACCTTCGTGAATTCGTTTCGCTGGATTTAACGTGCTTCACGCATACTGATATGTTCGCTGTTTTTGTACTGTTCCAACGATTTGTTACTGACCATATGTCTTTGTTTTGTTTACGAAATAGACGCCATTTCAATCTCAAAGGTAACACCTACGCGTGATTACCGAGTAGCAGTGTCTAAATCGCGGATTTAAGAGGTCATAATGGCAGTGGACTTGTATGTGTGTTGTGTAGTTGCTCTGTTTGTAATCGTTTCGTATGATGACGAAAGTATTTTGATCCAAAATTATTTGGCAGTTATATAGAAGTTAGACAAAATAAACGATGTTGAACTTTCGCTTGGCGTGATAAAGAAAATTTAGAACCTTACCTGAAGTTCTAGAACAGCAGCTGAAAATCAGTATTTTACATGGAGCGACTGCCTATCTGACTAACACCACCTAATAACTGGGTTACACGATACCTGAAAAGTCTGGCTGTCCGACTTTCGAAGTTCACACTAACAGTAACGACTGTCAAAGATGAACAGAATATATCCCGGTCCAACGGCTTTACGCTTTCCGAGGCAGGGAAGAAACTCGTTGAGACAGAAGGTTACCCCACCCATCCACAGACCAACATCGGCAACCGTGGCTTAACCCTAAACCACGAGCGCCTGATATTCTTAGGTAATATTGTTGAATTGAATTAGAAACATTATCAATAACAGCAATTTTTGAAATGGAATAACTCTGTTCAATAGCTACATTTTCTTCGAACCCTAAATTGGCTGAAGGCAATGGATTAATTCAATTTTTCCAATTTGTCCTTACAACTTTGCTCTTCCCTTCTTTTTACAATATGTATTTCGTACTTTTTTGTATGATTTGATAAGGTATTTTTTGGGTTATGGGACTCCACGATGTTGTTTTATTCAAAGTATTGGAATGACTTTCTCAATTCGCGAAACAGAGTGTTTACTTACACACAAAACTGCGCAGTTGTTTAAGGCGCATAGTACCCTCAATGACCTTGAACATCCAGGCGGAGCTAAACGCACATTTTCATATCTGCACCGCACATATTAATATGTCCCGAACGTACTGCGATACCTCAAAAGATATCATAGACTATGCAGCTTGGCAGAAACAGCTGCAAAAACCCGCCTTCACCCGGTTTTTATATGTGGAAATCTCAATTTTCAACATATTCTTTGTAAAATGTTGACTGATTTACATGAGCGTTACTCACTTTGTAGTAAATTTTAACACCGATTGATCTATTCAAAAATATTTTAAATAAACGAAGCCGTTTAGAAGGAGTGAGCATTTATTTGAACAAAATAGCGTGTTGTTAAATATTTTTTTACAGTTCAACTATTTGACATAAGAAAATAAAATTTACTCACATTGTTGTACAGACGCCAGCAGGTCAACCTACCCGAATCTGTCAGATTTTACCAATCAAAAATTAACCTTCAACTCTCGTGATAAGGTTGAAATTTTATTAAAGAAATCTGACAGATTGTGGTAGCTTGATGTGCTGGCGTCTGTACATGAATATACATTCAACATATATTTTTTTTCAATCTTTACACCCAGCCGTTAATCAGGAATGTGCTTTAGAATGTAACGTTTTTACGGCTTAAAAGGCGCGAAGGCCCTTAAGAATAAAAGGTTAAATATACTTCAAAATGCGCATTTTTCAGGAACTAGCAGTATCCTCACTGTAAGGGCTGTGCGCTTTTTAATGAGCGCTCCAACAGTTTCTTTGATCAATATGAAACCTGTAAAAGGGGCGGAAGATGCCAGAGTATAACAGAAAATCTTTTCACAGCCCTTTCTGAGGACAAAGTCGAGCAATTTACTGTAGAGTCGAATAGACTCCTTTTAAATTATTCTCGGAAACTGTTCTTGTAAGCTTATAATCATAGTCATGACCTTTAAAGTAATCTTTATTATATACGCCATAATATCAGGGATATTGTAACAAACAAACCGTAAACCTGCGGTCGTTAATATGGGGATATGCAATAAACGGGTATTATACTACCCAACACAACGCTACCCATGGCACGTGCCGGCTTAATCCGGTTATATGACATGCTGTTAATTAGATTCCTCAAATATCGTCCAATCGGAAATTAGAGCCTTTTGCCCTTGAGTGAGGACTCCTTTTAGTGTGGGACACTTAAGTAAGGTGTTAGTTTAGGATTTACTTCGGTATTTAAAACTCACAGATGCCCTAAGTCGTCCCTACCAGATACGGGCCAGTGTCCTAGTCTGTCCACATTGTGAGCAGTTCAACCAAGTTTCTTCAGAACTTTATGGATTACTAGCTTCTGCCCGCGACTTCGTACGCGGATCCTGTTGCTTATGCCAGCGATAACGGGGTCGACAAAAATGAAGATCTAAAACGTCTGATGTGAAATTCTTAGAGCCTGGGGACGGGAAAGCAACGGGACGCGCGTGACGATTCCAGACGTTCCAGATCTTTCATTTTTGTAAGTCAACAGGAAATGATCATCAAACTAAACAGCTCTTGCCAAGACGTGATTCCTATATTTATGTTATAGCGTGGCTAGGCTCTTGGAGTTCCACAGCAGGTGTTCCCAAGGTGATCTCAATTTTCATACGTAACCAGAGAGTGGTCATTAGGCTGAACAACTCATGCTCATGCTGGGCTCTTGGAGTTCTACATCAGGTATTCAAGATCTTCAACTTTTATACGTCAACAGAGACTGCTCGTCAGGCTGAACAACTTTGCTAAGACGTCATTCCTGTATATGTTATAGTGTAGCTGGGCTCTTGGTGTTCCACATCAGGTGTTTCAGATCTTCAATTTTTATATGTCAACAGAAAGTGCTCATCTGGGTGAACAACTTTGCTGAGACGTCTGTTATAGTGTAGCTGGGCTCTTGGAGTTCCACATCAGGTGTTCCAGATCTTCAAATTTATTCTCTCAGCTGAAAATGCTCATCACGTGGAACAATATTTGCTATCACACCATTTTTGTATCTCTTATAGTTTAGCTGGTCCATTGCGGTTCTGCACCAGGTGTTCAAGTTTCCATAATAAATTATAGCCTATGTGTTGGCCAGACTTAATACCTATACAACAAAAAAAAAATCATTCAAATCCGTCCAGTACTTTTTGAGTTTATCCCGGACATACATACAGACAAACAGATAAACAGACAAACAGACAAACAGACAAAAATTCTAAAAACTATATTTTTGGCTTCGGTATCAATTGTAGATCACACCCCAAGTATTCTTTTAAAAAAATATTCAATGTACAGTTTTGACTTTCCTACTATTTTATTATATCGCACACCCAGCAGTATAATGGCACAATTGCAAAAACAGCGAAATTGAGTTTTTGCGGCCTAAGTGTTTAAAAGTGCATAATTTATAAAGTGGTAAAACGACACGGTGATAGTTTTACTACTTGTCGAGAGAGGGCGTTTAGTGTCATTGTACTACTTGGTATGTTTCCCCCGCTTCCGAGTATAACAACGGCTTATTTGTCAGATGTGCCGAACTATGACATTTTATTAACATAGTAAATAAGTAGAAATGGCACATTTGACATTGTAAGGGTCAATTTGACCGCTCTACCAGGGCCTCTCTCAAGAAACAAACTTCATCTCCTGTGGTTTTTGCACTGAACAAGTATCTCTCTGAAATCGTACTGTTATCTGCATACCCAACAATACCAGATTGAAGTAGGTTATTGATGTGCAGCAGGAAAATAGTTGCAGAGAGAACAGCCCCCTGAGGAACACGGAACGGCATCAATAGCCATGAGATCTGAGAAGCAGCCATGTAGCCGACCAGGAAGTCTAATATCCAGCTACAAAAGTCACCTGGCATGCCATAAGCAGCAAGTTTGCTGAGAGACCAGCGTGTCAGACCATATCAAATGCCTTCGAGGTATCACGCGAAACCGCAAGTGCTTCATCGTGTTTCTCGATGATTTCGCCCCAGCCAGCAGTCCGTGACATACACAAGAAGGTCACTAGTTGACCGTCTCCGACGAAAGCCAAACTGACGGCCACTGAGAAGATCATTGTCTTCGAGATAGGTCAGCAGCTTACTGTTCAGTACCCTTTCCATGCCTTGCAGAGAATGGAGGTAATGGCACTCAGACGGTAACGAGCAGGGTCTGCAATGTCGCCCTTTTCTGGCACAGGTGCTACATTGACAGCATCCGGACGGCGAGTAATGGGCTATTCACTTACCATGCCCGAGTCGAAAGAGCTCTCAGCATAATGACGGGGCATTCTTAGAGGGCCAAAGCGTGCCGAGGAATGGGGCTATTAAAGGACACCGTGGAATTTAGTCAGTACAAGTCTGACAATCCCTTCTACTCTGCCCTGGGAGGATGACCCATTTTATGATTTAAAAAAAATGTGGTACATTCGCAGGATTCCAGGATTTTGGCACCATTCTTTTATCAAGAGAGAGGCTGAACCGGTATGTCAACACAGGAGACAGTTCAGTCACACACTGCCTCAACACTTTTGCTGGCATGCAGGCCCGCTGGCCTTGTTCACGCCTAGACTGACTCTTTTAATATAAACTGTGACTTCCGACACCGAAGAGTTACATCGAGGTATAGTCAGTGGTTGCTTGGAGCCAGTGTGTCAGTTAGTAGACGTAAATTGCTTGCAAAGAGAAATGCAAATAAATTTGCTTTCTCACATGCAGATGGGCCAGCGACAGCGACCCATCAGGTTTGAGCATTGGAGGCAAAGTGGGGCGACCGAAATTTGTTTTGTGTGACCAAAACTGTTTACTACCCGAAGGGTATACTAGTTTTACCCCAATACATCCGACGTGGTCTTTTGACCACGTCGGATGTATTGTAGTATGTATGTAGCCCTACGCAGAACCCTCTTGCAGAACTTGGCCGCAGAATTAAATGCGCTTTTCCTCGTGCGAACTTACGTGCCTTAGCTTTTCGGTTACGGGCCTTGACTCATGCTTGGTAGGCAGATTCTCTTTACGGACCTCATTCCATTCTGCATTGTACCATATTTGAGATTTATGACCAAGCCGGATGTCCGAAAATGGAATAAAATACTCCATCCCCTACCGAATCACGTTCGAAGGCACGTCAGCACAGCACGAGGTATACTACAGTTGATAATTATAATGTTCAAGTAAGGGTTGTCCGTGGACAACATTTAGGGGTTCTACATAGACGAGGCTAGAAATGATGAGAGCTGAACTGGTTTAAACCAGAAAAGATAGGTGATTTTACTTTATTTTAGTTTTGACATAGATAAATGATGTCCATTTGTCAACGATTATGAGCTAAATATAGGTTATCATAATTTGTTACAGTTAAACTTTTTCAGGTATGTTATTTTCATACATTTTCTATTAACTAATGGCCTTTATTTCTTGGTTTTCACATCATGTATAATTATGGCTTTAGGGGCATAAATGTCATTTTTGGAAAATTTTAAAAGTATAACGGCACAATTGCATGACTCTTCTTCTTCTTTGACTGTTATGAAGTAATTCCTGGAGACCTGAAGTGGATTTTTTTTCTCTAAGTATCTATTAGGGTCTATACTAGTTGCCAAAACCATAAAATCCTTGATAAAATGTAAAATAAACCCATAACTTCGTTTCAAAGATTTGTAAAAACTTTAATCCTCATTTCTGTAAAATTTGAAAAATGTAATTGTGTCATTATACTGCTAGGTGTGCGATATGTATAGATAAGAAAAGCAATTAATTCTTCTTTTTGTTGCAAATCGTTTGTAAAGCGTTCTGTTACAATGAACAATGTCAAAAGTCCCAAAAGAAGTTGAAATTAATTCGGGAATAACTCTCTTTTGTGATTGCTGAATACGGGAAGCCTTAAAATTCTTTCGGAAAACTCTCTGCAACAAAACAGAGTTTAAATCACCGTTTGGAAGAATAACAAGTATTTTCGGATGTAAGCCGGCGATTTTGAAGTTTGTTGTGTCTACATTTCAGGAATGCAGTGTTATCTTGCAAACACGTGTGTCGTATCTCTTATCTTATTGCCCCACTGACCACGGGGATCTTTAATCTATCGTCGATTTTCTGAACTTGCCAAAGAAACGATAATGTTTATCTATTTATTTGCGTCCACGCTCAACTGATTGCTTCGACTTGAAATTCAATATCTAAGAATCTCGTTATCTGATATCCAGTTTACTTTCCCACAAGAAAACAGAATTGTACATTCCGGATAAACCTTCATAATGTTATCCCTAGTCTATTATGATCAAGTGTTTAAACATTTTGATGATCTTTTCCTTTGAAAGCGTAAAGATTTGGTCCTTAAGTAGCATGGTAGCATGCACTTTTAGTCTTAGCAGTTGATTTGATGTGGATTTTTCTTTTCTCTCTCTCAGTTTGATCAGAATTACTAATTGCAAAAACATTTCTTCTTTAGTACTCTTTGTTTCGAGCCAAATATTACGTCAGTCTGATGCAGAATACCCCGATAGTGACCTCTTATAAAACCCATGGGTCGCACAAGGTAGTCTTAAGGGACGGGTACCGCAACATAATTTAGTACGGTACGTCTAGTGTTGCCAAGGTCACTTACACCTCTTCAAAATCATAAAATCTCTTTGATAATATCTCTAGAGATATTTAAACACTTCACAGCATCTTATTCCATTCACGAATACTCTTAAATGACGTCAAGGGGATCAAAAGCTTAGAGCGTTATTGTCTGATGGCCCTTTGTCTTTGGTATCAACCCCCGAGACATTGCCTTCTTATACAATCTCAGGGGACTCCTTTTCAGAGCTTAAATCTGTGACCAGAAATCTGTTACCTGCAGGATAAATTATAGATAGGTATACCGTGTAGCTGTAGTGCATAAAATCAATTGCATACATGACCTAAATATGGCTCGATTGCGTATCGGCTGCGAAGCGACAGGCGAAACTACGGGCTCTTGGGCACTTTGGCTGGATTTTACCGAGTTCAGCCACATAACCCGGTTTACCACACACTCTGGGTTTTATTACGTATGAAGCTGTAGTTTTACCCGATAAGTTGCGGCTAGTATGTGCGGATCTACATGAAACAGTTTCCAACAGCTGCGCAGTTGTCTCAGCCAATATTGGCGTTTGTTGGGTCCAATGTGTGTAGATATGTGCTCAAGTGTTTATTTACTTTGTTAAGTCGCTTCTAAAGTTGCAAAAGTACGTGTAGGATCTTAATTTAATGAAAACAGTTTGCGATGAAGATAAAGGGGCGTGTAGCAGAAAATTGTAGGCGAAATACAGAAAATGGATGAATTTTGTTTTAGGAGAGTGTTGTAATTACATTCATCCTGAATTATAATAGTGAAACTATGGTAGGTATCTGTTGATCAAATTTCTTCTAATGCACTTTGCTTAATTGTCTAAACATTTTTACATTAGCTCACCATTGTTGTTTGTTAACAACGCAGCGTTAGCTCACCATCTTGTATTATTTCCATACATCTACACTCGATAATACTTATTGGATTTAAACAAAAATCTAATTAGATTTTCGGTAGAACCTGATAAAGTAATTGCTGATTAAACGTCTCATTGGCTGACTCCTCGGCTAGAAGCAAATCCATAACTAATATAGAACTGCTCAAATTGATACGGACCCAGAAAAGTCTATCTGTGAAAGTTCGGGTACCCATATTGACATTGCAAAGTGGCGACAAAACTCCAGGGCTCGGAGTTGGCCCCGTGCCCATTGTGTTAGACTGTTGAACGAATACGAATGGTCACATCTTTGAATTGTCCGACCCTTACATAAACATTTCTGTGCTCAGGCGTTGTCTGTGAGAAATTCTTCTCTTTGATGAGGCTAATAGGAACAAGGTAACATTCTGAATAGACAATTTTTAGGGTTCCGTAGTCAACAAGGAACCCTTATTATTTTCCTTTTTATGGTATTTCGTGGGTACGGTAGTCAGTAATATAGTGATCGTGATTTTAACCGACTTAAAAAAAAGAGGAGGTTCTCAATTCGTCGGAATCTTTTTTTTTTTTTTTTTATGTATGTTCCCCGATTTCTCGAAGACGCCTGGACCGATTTGGAATTTTTTTCTTTTGTTTGAAAGGGTATACTTTCCAATTGGTCCCATGATCACCAGGTCAGAATCTGATGATGGGATCCTAGGGAAATTGAGGGCAACCTTCAAATTTTATAGGCACATAGTACCATTTTCATATATTTTCTAAAGCTGTTCAAGTATCTGCATCTGATAATCATCATCTCAGGTGGATGACCTGATGATGGAAGGTACAACTCCTTAATAGTAAGGAGTAGGCATAGATTGATTTATATCTCCGGAACTACAAGTCCGATTTAAGTAATTCTTTTTTTGTTGTACTAGGTATCATTTAACTAAGAGAATACTGCAAGTTTCATCAAAATCGGTTCAGTAATTTTTGAGATATGGAATTTTATTAGCTTAATGTGTACATGAGTGATGTAAGTAGGTACTGGTGCGAAGGATTACAAAATTCTAGTGCACATGTAAGAGAATAATGTTCTTAACAAGAATTTGGGTTGAATATTTAAACTAAAAAGAGTAAAATAAAAAACTTTTTCAAAAAAAATATAACCGCCTTCAAAAACAACCACAAAAAAGTGTAAAATAATCTACAAAATAACTTTTCTTTCGGAAGTCGGTGGCTAAAAAGACAATGAAAAGAAAAAATACAAAGGCACCGACTTCCGAAAGAAAAGTTATTTTGTAGATTATTTTACACTTTTTTGTGGTTGTTTTTGAAGGCGGTTATATTTTTTTTGAAAAAGTTTTAAAGTCAACCAGATATTTATTTATTATTGTATAGTGAGATGTAAACAAAATGCTGTGCTTACCTTTAATTTAGATACATGCAATGTTATTGGTTTCACAAAATACGTGTAATGAAAATGTATTAGCGTGTATTTAGTTGGTTTGCCTATTAAATAAATAAATAAATACAAAGCGTTTTATTAAAGAAATTAAAAAATACAATCGACTAGCTAGATAATGCTTTTGGTTTAGTCTAGTAGGCTGAACCTACTTGACTACCTACATGCGGATTACCTATGCACCCATCCCCGTACCAACTTCGGCTCGATCCGAGGTGCGGCAAACCACAACCGGGTCAGGTTAAGAACAATGCGTCAGGTGGATGTCGGGTCAGGTTAGGAATAGGGTTACGTTAGGAACAAAAATTCCTTTTTTTTCAATTTCCTAACCTAACCCGGGTCAGGTTAGGAATATACCAATTATTTCAAGGGCTAAGAGCGTGTATTCACACGTACCACAACCACACCACGTCGCAGCGTCAAAATGCGGTCAAGCTGTGGTTAAGTGTGAATAGTGTCGCAGCAGCTTTTTGCAGTTGCGTTGTGGTACCGACAAAATGTCGATGTGGTTGCGTTGTCGCTGTCGTTGTGATGCGGTATTTGTGGTAACCACATGGTCATGTGCAGTTATACTCCGGCTTTCATAGAGGAAACACGGCTTGACTGAACGTAGTCATGGAGGCAAGATTGTTGTTGCGATGTGGCCGCGATGCCGCCGCCGGTGGTGGCGTTGCCGCGATGTGGTCGTATTACACAGGTGGTCGATAACAACGGCAAAATGTGGTTCGCGTAAATTGTTTATAAGTAAACGACTATAATGTGATTCGGTGAAAAGTTAAGTTTGCTTAACCAGAAGAATTAGGGAATACAAGCCGCAGTCGATTACTAACTCGAATATTTTAATTAGCAGTGAGAACCGGGTGGAATGAAGCATTGTTATCGTGTCACAGAATGAGAATTAAACATGAACTAATGTAATGCCGCTGTCGCACGGCACACGAAACTAGGCAAAGAGGTTCTTTTATCGCTGTTAAATACTCTTTTAGAATTCTGCACATTTTTGGTGAATGAGTAACCATTTTGGCAGATTTAAGCAAGTTTTTTTGTTAAAACTGGAAATATGTCTAAGCAAGGTGTAGCAAGGTGAAAAATCGTGCAAAGAAAAAGGAAGATTCTCTGACCAGAAGAATACTCCTATATACAAAGACATTAAACTATATACAAGCAATAGACGGGACATGACGAAGAAATTTGTGATCCAATACTTTTTACCAATAGGTAAAAAGTCCCTCAGTCTAGTAGTCGCGTTGCTATGCAACGCTAGATAGTGCTACTGACGCACGGCATCAACAATTTTGTATGACAATTTTTCCAATGCCCGCTCTATAGTTTTTTTTAAATCTCTTTGCCTAAACACAAATGTACGTACTCTATGGAAGAGTACACAGTCAGGTCGGCTCTGTCCAATAGTTGTTGAGTCGAGTCGATATGCTCCACTCCTATTTTTTTTTTCTTTTTTTTACTTATATAATCGAAGTGGAATTTTGCTCTACAAAATGATATGAAGATCGTATGCATTAGTAGATTCTGCCAAAAGATATTTTGAAAGATCTTAAAATCTTGTCTAAATGCATTTGAACAGGAAATCTAATATCGCACAGTTGGCGTTGTTTATGATTGCAAATTTCTTAGCTCACGAGTAGCGCCTACAAAAGGCATCGACTATCTTATCCTTCACCTTAAACATTCACGATCATACACCTTCAGTCTAGCATTTTACTTGTAGTCTACGCGTTCTTGTATAAACTAGACAGTATTATTTTTGAATACTTTTACTTCTGATGGACAAACGTTTGATTCGTAAATGTAGTAGCAGGAATAAACAGATGCCAAATTCATTCTCCATATTGTTCATCATCATCTCAGCCGTAGGACGTCCACTGCTGAGCATAGGCCTCCCCTTTTGATCTCCACATATACCGGTTGGAAGCGACCTGCATCCAGCGTCTTCCGGCGACCTTTATAAGATCGACTTTCCACCTCGCTGGTGGACGTCCTACGCTGCGCTTGCTAGTCCGTGGTCTCCACTCTAAAACTTTTCGACCCCATCGGCCATCTGCTCTGCGAGCAATATGGCCTGCCCATTGCCACTTCAGGTTGCTAATCCGATGGGCTATATCGGTGATTTTAGTTCGTCTACGGATCTCCTCATTTCGGATTCGATCACGTAGAGAAACACCGAGCAAAGCCCTCTCCATAGCTCGTTGAGCGGCTTTTCCATATTGTTAGCCAGTAATAATTTAAGAAAGTACTTGATAATATCTCATTGTACGTCTCTTAAGATGCCCACGCAACACAGGACGGCTGTCGGCTATTCATAACCCCCAGCAATTCACTCTCAAAACACATTCAGTCATTTGTATCACGAGAGTGAACAACAAAAGCATGACAAGTAAAACAGACAGTTACAATTTGGGATCTGTCCAACTTTAGATGAGCTGTCGCCATTCTGCTAGTTTCCGGTCTCCCGAATCTTTTGTTTGGGTGTCACAGCGAGGTGGCTCTACTTATGCTGGACATGGTGGTTTGGCTTAATGCTCAACAGGGTTGCGTTCTAAGCCTTGACCTCGAGGAAAAGTGGGTCAGGTCGGGCGGCCCCCGTCTCCGGATCATTATGCATTTTGTATGGCGCTAAATGGGGAAATATGGAATGTGTTTTTCTTTGTTTAACCTTTTTTTTGCTTGTGAATAAAAGGGATCTGTGTTAACGAGGTTGTATAATGTTTGGTACGTGATTTTTCCACGATGGTGCTGTGTAACCGTGTTTGTGAATTGGATACCGATATTTTTATGCGCTGCATGTTTGTTTGGGTTTAAAAGGTGTTAATATTGGTTCAAGCAATCGACGTACGATTTTTGAACGGTTCACATTTTTCAGCACGTGCCGAATCTAATACAGAATCGTATAAACTTTAAGTACCAGCATTAATCGTCGACGAAACAGTTGAACTATTAAACCCAATCGGTTGTAAACCCGAAATCATAATGCGTACCAAATTAGAATTTACTTACCTAATGTTTGGCTGTTCCAATAATAACATACGACCTCAATCAATGCGTAGTTTCCGATGAAACCCGAGTAGACGATGTATCGGAAAGCCAGTAGTCTCGTCATGTTCTCACCGATAGGGATGTCCGACTTCCAACCAATATCCGTTTCCGTTGTCTGCATCTGATAACTTCCACAGTTCCACGCGATGGATTTATTCGTTTTTACCTGTAGGAGTTATTCTCGAGTTTTCTTTGTTCGATGCTAACAGATTTATTAGACGACTAGAGAGATTTTCCGTGTTACTAATATGTTGATGCTTCATATGCGGGATTCTGAAGCTTTACACGAATTTTCTATTTTGGAATGTTAAGTTCTATATAGCATTGGCCCCGACTTACATGTTACATGTCTCGGGTGAACCCAGCCAGTCGCATTTCTTTATTTAATTTATTTCGTCACGACTGCTCTCAAAACGGCGAAGGAAAACAACGTGAGGAAACCGACATGTCCTAGAACCAAAAATTCGAAGACATGTGACATATGCCAACCCGCACTGGGTCCGCGTGGTGGATTATGGCCCACTCTCTCTCACAGAGAGGAGGCCTGTGTCCCAGCAGTGGGAACATTATAGGCTGATGATGAAGTTCTCTAACATGTTTCTGAACTTTTAATGAGATTTTTTTTGATGACTTAAAACGATTAGTTACAATAGCAATACAAGGTGAAACTAGTGTTTGAGGACCCTCTTTTTAAAATGCAATCTAATCTTCAGAAAGTCCTCAACAAAAGCGCCAAGAAAGTACGAGTACAATGCTATGCATTTGCAATTTTATGAAGCCGTAAAATTTTAGTCCTTTGTACAAGGTACAAGTTCGCCGTACAACAATGTTTGATTAAACGAAAGCAGAGATCCCATCTTATCAGAGTCCTTGTTAAGTATATACAAGGATTGTTAACACAGCTATTTAGTACATATTTTATTTTATATTATGTCAAATTGTTGCAGCGATGACTTAGGGTACTTGTACACGGCGCATGTAACTCGCGCAAGTTATGGTGCGGGTTTGTGGTTTGCACGAGCGGGCAACATGCGCAACTACCCGATACGATACTTGATCAAGCTACCCGCGGGGTGCTTGTACACGGCGCATGTAGATTGAGCATGTTGAGAAACTTGCGCGGGTTACATGTGCCGTGTACAAGCACCCTTAATTTGGCAATTTAGGCAAAAGTATCGCCAGTTAGTTACTGCCTCTTTTATCGTTGTAAAATCTTCAAATGAGTCCTCTCACAAATGCTATCAGACTTTTACTGCTTAAAATCCATGGTGATACTTTTCCATGGTCACGGATACCTGATGAGACAGTCCCAGGAAGTAAGTTACTGACTGTAGTCTTCTTTTGCCTAAAGTGGCTCTTTTCGGTTATGTGGACGACATAATTAGTAGCGTTCTACACTTTCTCACCTACCTAGACCTGCCCCCATAGAATAGGCTTGAATTTATGCAAGTAGTTAATGTAAGATGTGATACAAAGAATCCCGAAAACGAAGTACCCCTGTTATACGTTCAGACTTAGTTATGCTCAACAGACTCAACACTAAAATGAAGCCCCTGTTTAAACATGTATGCATCCTCTCCCGACATTAAATATTCCGAGCATGTTCGCGTTTGTACGTAAAGTACGCTATTCTAAATATCTTTTCGCTTTAACTTTGCATGCAAACACCGGGTCGATTTGTTACAAAATACAAATACACTGGCGTATCAAAGCACATTGCTTGAATTCCTTTCCGGAGAGAGGGCAAAGTTGTGAAGTTTGCTTGTGAGGCCTTTCCCCGCTCGGGAAGTTGAAGTTACGCTTGATAAACATTTGCCGTTCGGAGAACACGGCTTTTAATGGACGAGATACGAAATGAAATACCTTTTTGAAATTAAATAACGTTGGAGCTGTGCTGGGAGTAGATAGGAATAGTTCTGAATGGGTGTTTTTTAGTCTGTCTGTCAGGTGTTATATACCTATACCTGGTAGTGAATAGACCAAGTTGTGGGTTGAGCTCCTGATGTAGGTCATCGGTAAAGAAACAAGCCATAGTTTGGTCTGGAACAGCGTTGCTGTATTACTCCAGTTTAAAGGGTAAGCAAGGTGAGATAATAGGCTAGTAAGGATTTTTGCAGGTTTGGTAATACAAAGTAAGTAGATAGATACCGATGACTGCTTGCTTGAAAAGACATCTGTTTGATGACAAACCAAAACTATAACAGCCATGTTAGTAAATCGCCTGCACACTGCAATGCTGGATTTTATGACGGCTGGTTCGAGAAGGCACAGGATAACAGCTCCTGTAATATCAGGTGAAGTCTTTGCCAAGTAGAGAGCCAGTATAGGCTTCTTTTTTTTAGCGTGATAAAATCCTCAAATGAGTCCTCCCACCCCATATGCTCTACTGTGGCCTCCGGGCGATCTTCGCAGTGTTGGTGTACGCACCCGGGCGTTTCCTCCTTCCCTATAAGACACAGGAACCTCCCGAAACTTCCGTGTCCGGTGAAGCCAGTATAGGGTAAAGAAAAAATAACTATCGTAGTACTTAATCGGACCCAGACCAAAAAATTTTAAAGAAAAAGTCTTATCTAATCCAATATTTCAATCACAAAAAGCTCGTGAACACCCAGTTTCCACACGTGCCTCTATTCCCACAATATAACGAAGAAATGTGTCAGTAAGGTGTTTGTGTTCGCTTGGCAGGCATATTCCTGTATCCTGTTGTCTGTCGATGCCCATTAAACAGATTGACACCTTAGGGGAAAACGTAGTCTTACTCGGAAGATGTCGATACTTTCATTGGTGTCGATAAAAGCATTTATTTATAGAGGGGAGCGTTGTTTCTTTCGAAAAATTGTTACGCTACTTTCTGAAGCAAGTAATAAAACTGTATTCGTTGGTAAATTAAATGTTTAGTTTGATGAAAATGTTACTATTATGAAATCCTAAATAGTACCATCAAAATCCATAGCTGGACTATGGAACTTCTGGTTGACTGCAGTCTCATCTGCCTAGCTTATTCCAAATTATGTTGGGGTCCTCTTGTTAATATCAAGTTTTTTGAATCCATTCAAGATTACACCTTTAAACCCCTTAAATTAGGTTTATTCCACATTCAACTCCCAATAATTTCTACCCTCTTCCGCGTTCGACCCATAAACTTTTCCACATTCAACCCTGAGGGTTGATACTTCTTGCAGAAGAGGAAATAACAAATTCTTTGTCCTTGGAGAAGTCCTTTTTTTTAGCGTGGTAAAATCATCAAATGTGTCCTCCCACCCCGGGCAGGGCAGAAGGGACTGTCAGACTTGTACTGACTAAAATCCACGGTGTCCTTCAATAGCGGAACGGACCTGACGAGTTCACCTAAACGGTTTCTAATAACACAACATTCTATCCAAAGCCAATCTCTGTAATGTGATTGCGGCGAAAGCGAGCGTCTCGTATTCAATTTACGGTAACCGCTTAGATGTTGCCAATGTAAACAACAACATTATCCCCATTACGTATGTTTTGATGCTCAGGCAGGTGTTGCTAAAGATTCACAGGCTCCTAGTGTTTTGGTTGCTAATAACTTGTGTGCCCGACGGCACATTCGATTCGCTGGATTGGTGAATAAAACACTGCTGAAGCTGGTACTTGAAGAGCTTTATTCTTCTTTCATGTTTCTTCTAGGTTTTCTTTCTTGCTGCTGCTGCCCGCCGACTGTGTCGATCGCCCGGACCCACCCGTCTTTTATACAATTTTGCTACAAAAAATGTAAGGCCTCTGATTGGTTGACCAATCAGAGCGCACGAATTTTATCCAATTAGAAAAAGGGCGGATTCGACGCAGTTAGCTTAAGTACAGCGAAACGTTACCGTAACGAGAGCCGCGTGACAATTTTCGCGTATTTTACGAGTTTTTTCTATACTAACATATAACAAACTATATATTTTCTTAATCTACAAACTTATTTCTATTGGGGAAAAATAAATTCAACACAAAAAACCATAATTTAATATTTTCGACCTACGTACTAAGTACTTCGTAAAACTATTAAAAAACTATCAAATACAAAGGAATAAAACATTCTAATAAAACTTACGAACTAATTCTTACAAGATACAACTAAGTTTATCACAAAAAACAAAGTTCTAATAAGAAAAAGATTCACTTATTCTAATAAACACTATCTTATAAGATTATAACTATTATCACTGTCTTATCAGTTTGTTTGCACTATTCACTTATAACACTTTACTATTTACACAACGATAGTTCATTCGTCCCGCACATCACTCCCGCCGTGCGACTGAGTCGCATCTCGTTCCGGTGCGGGCACGTCGTCCGTAGGCAGGGGCAGGATCACCAGCTTCCTCACTGGCCGGCGCAGGACACCTCCCTTGGTCTGCAGGTCCACCGTCCGCACGATGTTGTCGGGCCCAGGATACACCGCGATGACTCGTCCTCGTATCCACACGTTGCGAGGCAGGTTCGGGTCGACGATCTGCACGAGGTCATTCACTTTGACTTGTTGACCTCGGCCGTTGGGCTCCCGCCGGTGTTGGAGTTCGGGTAGGTACTCTTTTACCCAGCGGAGCCAGAAGACGTCCGCGAGTCTCTGTGCAGCTCGCCAGCTGGACCTGGAGATGGTGTCTTGCTCGGTGAATGTGCCTGGCTGCGGCACTCGCCCCGGACCCCCCAGTAGGAAGTGGTTGGGAGTCAGGGCCTCGGGATCTTCTGCGCTGACGGAGACGTGGGTCAGCGGGCGACTGTTGACGGTGTACTCTACTTCAGCTAGTAGAGTGGCGAGGACTTCTTCGGTGGGGTGGCGCTCATGCAGTGTGGCTGCAAGCGCTGTCTTGACTGAGCGTACCATACGCTCCCAGGCGCCTCCCATGAACGGTGCTCCAGGCGGTATGTAGCGCCAGGAGATGGTCCTCTTCGCTGCTTCTTCCGCAGTCGCCGCGTCGATCGATTGTCGTAGTTCTTTGTCGGCAGCCTTTAGGTTGGTGCCGTTGTCCGACCAAATTTCAGCCGGGCAGCCTCGTCGTGCGATCATGCGTCTGACCGCCATCACCGCCGAGTCTGCGCTGAGCGAGCCGGCGACCTCTAAATGGATGGCTCGCGTCGTGAGACACGTGAAGATGGCCACGTATCTTTTCTGTTTGGTGCGTCCGACGGTCACGGAGAGAGGCCCGAAGTAGTCCACCCCAGTGAAGGTGAACGGTCGCTTGTGATGTGCTAATCGGCATGCTGGCAGGTCCCCTGTTCGCGGGTATGGTGGCGCTAGTGTTTTCACGCGGCAGAAGAGGCACCGTCGAAGGACTGCGCGCACAATGGGGCGCAGTCTTAGTACCCAGTACTGTTGGCGACACTCATTTATTGTTGCCTCGACGCCGGCATGATGCAGCTGCCTGTGAACTGCCAGTATCCACAGCTTCACCGTCGGATGATCCCCGTCGACGACCAGTGGGCTCTTGACCTTTTCTTCGATGTCTTTGGCTGCTCGGATTCGGCTCCGAAGTCGAAGTGAGCCGTTTACGGATTCGATGCTGAGTTGGTGAAGGCGGCTCTCTTTTTCAACCGGCTTCCCGCTGTTCAATCGTTCTATCTCTGCTGTGAAGGCCTCTTGTTGTGAAGACCGCATCAATAGCTCTTCGGCTCTCTTGAGGAGCTCGGCCGTGACTGGAAGCAGATTACTTGTAACTATCTTCTTTGGCGTGGGTACCTGCTGTTTCACTGTCTTGGGCTTGGTCTTCCGCCATGTGGGATCCGCTTCCTTATTCTTTTTTGTCCGTCGGTAGTTGACCTTGTGCGTAGCGGTCCTACAGAGTTCGATAAATTGTAGGACACGTGCTGTCGTGTACCGGAGGCGGTCCCAATTGGAAAACTTCGTCGGATCAGGCAGGCCCTCTGCAAGCTTCAGCCTCTGTTTATCGGTTATGTGATGCGTCTTCTCCTCTTCGGAGGGTTCATCTTCTGTGGTCTTCACAGGTTCTGTTGGCCAGGAGTCCTCTGTCAAGTACAGGAAATCCGGCCCCTTGTACCACCGATGATCTTTGTTGAAGGCTGTCGGTACGTCTCTTGTTGCGTCGTCGGCGACGTTTTGTTTCGTGGGGACCCAGCGCCAGTCGTTGACTTTTGAACTCTCTTCTATTGCTGCCAAGCGATGAGCTACATACGGTTTGTAAGACCGTGACCCGGTCCTTATCCAAGTGAGTACTGTCCTGCTATCGGTCCAGAACACTCTTCTGTTAGGCTTCCTCTCGTGCTCTTCGATTACTGCGTCTGAGAGTCTGGTTCCCATTACTGCTGCTTGTAATTCCAATCTTGGTATACTAGTCAGCTTGAGCGGCGCAACCTTTGCCTTGGCCATGATCAACGACACTCCTACTTCGCCGTCTGGTGTCACTGCTCTCCAAAATAGCACCGCTGAGTAGGCCGACTCGCTGGCGTCGCTGAAGATGTGAAGTTCGAGGGAGGCGGCGTCGCTGTAGTGTAGGTACTGCCGCGGTATTGCTATATCGTGGAGACTTTTCAATTGTCCTATCCACGACTCCCACTGCTCCGCCAGATCTTCGTCGATGCGGTCGTCCCAACCCGTTCCTCGGCGCCACACTTCTTGGAGTATCTGTTTCGCCCTGATGGTGACAGGCGAGGCGAATCCCAATGGGTCGAAGAGTGACATCACTATGCGCAGGGCTTCTCTCTTTGTCGGTTGTTTGCCTTCGATGAGTGTTGCAGGTATTCTTGTCATGTTGAGGTTGAACGTCAGTTCGTCTGAGTTCATCTTCCATATGACGCCCAGTACTCGTTCGGTTTGCTCTTCACTTTTGTATAGTTCTAAGTCTTCGGTTCGATTTTCTTCTCCCAGTGCTTCTAGGAGTGACGCTGAGTTCGATTTCCACTGTTTCAATTCGAAGCTGGCCTTCTTATGTACTTCACGTACACTTGTTGTCACTTTGACTGCCTCTTCTATGTTTCTGAAGCTGTCGAGGTAGTCATCCACGTAGTGCTTGTTTACGATGGCAGCTGCGGCTTCCGGATGAGTGTCTTCATGTTGTTTGGCATTCAGGTTCTTTATGTATATTGCTGTAGACGGTGAACTTGATGCCCCGAATATTAGCGATGTCATCCTATACTCTTCCGGAGGTCGGTCGTCGCGGCGATCTCCGCGCCACAAGTACCGCAGTGCGTCTCTGTCTTCTGGATGAAGCTTGACCTGCATGAACATCTCCTTTATGTCCGCTGTCACCCCGATGCAATGTTGTCGGAAGCGCATGACGACACCCGGCAGCGATTGAAGCAGATCCGGACCTTTGAGGAGCATATCGTTGAGAGCTACCCCTCTGGTCTTGGCGGCGGCGTCATGCACAACACGTAGCTTGTCCGGCTTCATGGGGTTGATGACCGCGAAGTGAGGCAGGTACCACGTTTTCTCAGGAGTTTTCTGCGGCGGCGCGGGCTCGGCGTAACCCTTTTCTATAAGAGCTTCCATTTGTTCGACGTACTTCTTCTTGAGGGCCGGGTCGCGATCAATCTTCTTTTCAATGTTGAAGAGCCTCTTCAGTGAGTTTTCATAGTTGTTTGGGAACTTGACGTCTTCTTTCTTCCAGAGGAGGCCGGTCTGGTATCTTGTTTCGCTGATCTTCTCAGTCTTCTGTTCGAGTATTCGAAGTGCCTTCTCTTCTGGGTCGGTTTTCGGTCTCTTCGGGTTGATGCAGAGGGCGTCCATCTCGAAGTATCTCTTCACCATGTCCTCGAGGTCATCTTCTGTTTCCTTCATGTGTGACACGAAGTCGATCTTCTGACCGAAGGAGTTTGTTTGGCTTCCGTGGAGTACCCATCCGAGCGGCGTGAGAGATGCCACTGGATGGTTCTTGTCCCCTTTTCTTGTTTCTTCAGTCAGCAGGAGATGCCAATTATCTTGACCGATGAGGATGCGTGGCTTCGCATTGGAGTATGTGAGATGTCCCTTGATGTCCGATAAGTGTGGACATCCTTCCACTAAGTCGCGTGGAACCCGTTGAGATGAGACTTGTAAGTTCTTCACTGTTCTTGCTTGTATTTGCTCTTCATGTTCGTTGACCCCTTTCAGCCCGATGGTCACTCTTCTTGATGCCGATTCCGCAGTCTTCAACTCGTTGATGGTTTCTATCTTCAGTGGATCTACGGGTCCTGTAGCTCCGATGCTCGCAGCGACGTCGTCGTCGACGAGTGTGACCGTTGATCCGTCGTCCATCAATGCGAATGTGTTGATTGTTCCCTTTGGTCCCTTCACTTGGACCGGCAGAATCTTCAGATAGGATTGCTTCTTCACTGTCCATGTCGAATTGATGACTTCTGTTTTGTCTTCGTTTTCTTTCTTCTCTGTCTTCTCAGCCTGTTCTGTTTTCTTTTCGTAGTGAAGCAGCTTGTGGTGCGTGTACTTGCACCCGTTGACACCACATGGCTTCGTTCGACAACTGTGAGTCTTGCTCCTATAACGTAGGCATCTGAAGCAGAGGCGTTTCGACTTTGCAGCATCCCATCTTGAATTGGCTTCCATCTTCTTAAATGTGTCACACTCTGTTGGGTTGGTGTGACTTGTCTCGTCGCACACGAAGCACTTCGATGTGTTGCTCTTCTCTGTGACGTTGGTGACCCGCTGAGTCTTCTTTGGAGGTGCGGATGTCGATGGTGTTGCCACCTGTTCAGGCAGAGCGTAGGGTCCGCACAGTTCTGCTTCCCTCTTGAAGAATCTCTCCAACTTGATGAGGCAGGGATCTTCTTTAGGTTGCATCGATGAGAAGTCGTAGTAGCGGTACCGGAGCGTCGGTGTCAGCTTGTCCACCAATGTCTTCGCAAGTTCGGGGTTGTACATGTAGTTGAAACAACCCAATGTTTTCAATGTTGCTACGACGTTGGAGATCTTCGTGGCGAATATGCAGATGTCTCTCGGCGACTCGGTGAGACGTGGTAGACCTCGAAGCGTTTCCATTTCTATCATTGCGATTGACTCTGGTCTTCCGAATCTTGATTCCAAAGTCTTCATAACTTCTGAAGGGTGTGCATTGGTTATGAGTAACCCTTCGACTGCTTCTCTGGCCTTCCCTTTCAGATTTCTTCTTAATCTGTTGATATTCTCGACGGCGCTGAACGTTGGTTCAGACTCGTAGTAGGCGGCGCGGAAGGGTAGCCACTCCTGGTGTGACCCACTGAAGAAAGGTAGCTCGATGAATTTGGGTCGCTGGGCGGCGCTGACAGCTCGAGTGATGGCTTCAGCTAGGAGGGCGAGGTCCCCTTGACCTCCCGCCGGTGTTCGATGAACCTCTTCTTGCTTCGGTGGTTCTTCGTGGACGATCGTCGGCTCTGGTGGCGGGCGGTGAGGCTCGTTGGCGATGGCTAGGACGGGGCGAGTCACCTGGTTCTCCAACCAGTTGTCCACACGGGCGTTGACTTCTGAGTAGAGGGAGACTTCATCTTCGACTCCTTCTTCCTCTTCTTCTTCATCTTCTCTATCGGTGTCTTCAGTTTCGAGCGCGGCCAGGCGGGCAGCAGCTAGTTCAACCTGAAGGCGGAGCAAATCTTCCTTTGCTTTAGCGATCTTCTGTATCTTCGTCTTGCTATAAGTCGATCCCCCCCCACCCCCTTTCTTGCTGGCGGGGCGGAGGGTCTGTGTGCCGGTTGGTTTCGACGTACCGGCGGCGATATTCTTGACAACTCGTTGCTTCACAGTCGAGGCGTCAGTATCACGGCGAATTTCTTTCGATGGGACAGCGGCGGGCGGCGGCTTCATCAGCTGTTTCGATTTCGCACCCGCGGTGAGCGTCGTCGCGGCGGAGGGGGTTACGGAAGGTGCGACGGCGCCGGCGGGGTGCGAGGCGGGGGGCGCGGTAGCGGCCGAGGGGCGGGGCGCGGTGGCTGCCGGTGCGGGGGGGGCGCTGGCGGCTGATGCGGATGCAGCGGTCGAGGCGGTGGCGGCGGAGGTCACGGTGGTGGGATCAGTCGCCGCGGAGGTAGAGGTCTGTTGGGGACTCTCCGTGGCAGTTGTCCCCGATTGGGTCGATTCTGATGTAACTTCCGTACTGGTACCGGTCGCAGAGGTCTCTGGAGTGGCCTCGGACGATGACGGCTTCTGTTCACTCGACGGCTTGCGGCCCCTTCCCTCGGAGCGCGTAACGGGCATGATGTCAGCTGATTCTTCAAGGTCGATGACACGTAGACACGAACACGGAGTACGTTCTTCAAGTAATTTTCACTGTAGCACTATCTTCTATCTTCAAGCTGAAGTACTATCTTCTATCTTCAAACTGAAGCACTATCTTCTATCTTCACGCAGAATTCTTCACGTATCCGGACTCGACAGGACCATAAATGTGCCCGACGGCACATTCGATTCGCTGGATTGGTGAATAAAACACTGCTGAAGCTGGTACTTGAAGAGCTTTATTCTTCTTTCATGTTTCTTCTAGGTTTTCTTTCTTGCTGCTGCTGCCCGCCGACTGTGTCGATCGCCCGGACCCACCCGTCTTTTATACAATTTTGCTACAAAAAATGTAAGGCCTCTGATTGGTTGACCAATCAGAGCGCACGAATTTTATCCAATTAGAAAAAGGGCGGATTCGACGCAGTTAGCTTAAGTACAGCGAAACGTTACCGTAACGAGAGCCGCGTGACAATTTTCGCGTATTTTACGAGTTTTTTCTATACTAACATATAACAAACTATATATTTTCTTAATCTACAAACTTATTTCTATTGGGGAAAAATAAATTCAACACAAAAAACCATAATTTAATATTTTCGACCTACGTACTAAGTACTTCGTAAAACTATTAAAAAACTATCAAATACAAAGGAATAAAACATTCTAATAAAACTTACGAACTAATTCTTACAAGATACAACTAAGTTTATCACAAAAAACAAAGTTCTAATAAGAAAAAGATTCACTTATTCTAATAAACACTATCTTATAAGATTATAACTATTATCACTGTCTTATCAGTTTGTTTGCACTATTCACTTATAACACTTTACTATTTACACAACGATAGTTCATTCGTCCCGCACAACTTGTTTGAATTAATGCGTTCTATTTTGGGGTTTGTAAATGATAAAGAACGTAAAATAAGACTCTTTTTCTATTTGAATACCGACTCATCAGAATTGGATAAAACATGGTAGCTGGTTATAAATGTACGTTGTATCAATGCCGAAGTATTGAGATCATGGTGGAAGGTTCCTCAACTTTCAGAGATAAATGAGTATCCTCTCACTAAACGGGTGTTATCTTTGGTAGACTGTTCCACCATATTTTTCGAGCGATTTACAATCATCGGCCTATAGCAATCCACTGCTGGACATGGGCTTCTACTACGATCGCATGTCAATTCACTCGATCGCCAGCTACTCTCATCCAGCTGTTACCGAGCTTGCAAAGATCGTCGCTCCATTGAGTCTGATGACGTCCCACCCTACGTTTGCCGATTAACGATCTTTCCTCCATTATTTCGGGTGATTCTTTTCCCGAAATTTTGGCGTGATATCGCGTCAGTTACACAGGAATATGGCCGTATTTGATATACTCTAACATGTTCTGTTGTTTGTTTCCAGACGAGGGCGGCGGCAGTTCGGACTCACGCTCCGACAGCAGCGAGGACGAGGTCACTGAGCACGTGACGAGATCCACTCCACCACCAGACATGGCCGCCGCCAGGGCACAGGTACAGTTGACGGTAAAGGAACACTTATAATGATTAGTGTCTTCCTTCTTTCACGGATGTTAGTTCCTGCACTTATTTCCGTTTACTTGGGGTCTGCGCACTTTGTTTCTCCGTATCTAAGTAGTCACAGTTTTAAAATAAACCTCTTTCTCGTGCACTGCCGTTCGCTCTCTCCACAAAACCAATATGTCGTCTTTCCCTGTTATTTTCATCCTTACCTTTTACTCATTCGTCTACGTTCCGTTTCACACTCGTGATGAGTGTTTCACAGCAATCCTACATCTATGTATGTACCTACATATATTCGTATTTTTATAAACATTCACATTTACATCAGAAGTCTTTTGTCGACATTTGTCTTGTTTCGCACAACTTGCTTGTCACTTGTCTTCCTTCTTGCACGCTGTCAATTAGTAGCTGTACGTTCTGTCTACCTCACACCCATGGACGTCGCGTCGGTGTTGATGGGAAAGCAGTCTCTGTCTAATGCTATGCATTAGCCGTACAGCTAGGGCGTAAGGCTTAATCGACCTTCTACTTTGAGCTGAGTAGGCCGCTAGTGACTCACATTTGCAAGGAATACGACTGCTGACTTGTTTCACTGGTAAATTGAACGAAAAATTCCCCTCTATAAGTATTTCTCTCGTAGAATATCTTTAATTTGAAGACTCCTGATATTACACTTTGCATTTAAAAACTTGTCCTGGTCATAGAATACCTAATAACCCTCGTTAAAACTGTTTAAGCAAAATATATAGAAACAGAACCCGCATATTTACGAGTATAACGTCATATAGACATGACAGATTTCAAAACACCCGCTCTTCACCACTTCCTAGTGTTTTTGACTCCTGTTTTTGACTCGTACTCCTTTAAAGAAGATAATGTATGTGTGTATGAGCAAGGACTGCAGCTTTTATTTGTACTTCCAGGTGCCTACGATCAGCGTGACCCCTCACAGTCCGGGGTTACTGGAAGACAGCTTGCAGCAGCTTCGACGACTGCATGCAGCTGTGCAGCGCATGAGAACTGCGCCACTACCGCTTCTGGTAATTTTAATTTAAGTTGTTATGACGTTTTGCAGTTTCTGTTTTTAAAATTTAATATTTGCAGCAGTTAATTTTTTTTTCAATCATTATAAAGGTGATGGATCTTTTAGAAACCGTTAGGGATACAAAATACGTCATATTTTGGATTAACTTTCGTTTCTGTGATCTTGAGTTTCTTTATCCCTGGATCGTAGCCTATTGACACTAAATTTATTTACTACTTGTTGAATAAACAATGTAGGATGTCCACCTTCAAGGCGAGTAGACAAACTTATGAAGATCACAGGATCACGCTGTATGCAAGCCGCTTCCAACTGGTCCTTTTGGTGATCTATAGAAGAAGCCTATGTTCCGCTACGGCTTATATGATGATGATCATGGTGAAAAAATGTAAAACTTACAGCTAAACAAAATAGGGTAAAAATAAATGATGTTGACTTTTACTGTGCCGCAGAAACTTCGCGAATGGGGTTGGCAACTGGGGAACTAATGGCGCTAGTATAGCTTGTTCCAAACATCGGCATTGGTTCAAATCAGTTCAAATCTTAAAGGTACTTCAAAATAGTACTACCTCATTGGTCGGATTAGGACTAAGCTATGGTGGCGTCATCTGCAATTAGCTTTGACTTGCCTTCCCCATTTTTTACCTGAATGTTTGACAGCGTTTCCATTGTATTTCCTTTTTGTTTAGGCGACAGGCACAAGTCGTCTCAGCACGTCATGTCCCTCGCTGTGCAAGGACGGAGTGGTAGAAGCGGACTGCTCATCACCCACACACCTCGACTTCTACCCACAGAGCCGGAAAGGTAGCGGTGAGTAACGTCATATTACTTTTGAAGTTCCTCCCACTAGGTGGACCGGGCAGCCTATGGATGCAAGTAGCGAATTGTTGTTCGGTGTGGCGGTCTAAGGGGGAGGCCTATGTTCAACAGTGGACGTCTTCCGGCTGATGATGATGATGATGATGATGACTTCTGAAGTTTAAGAGGAAAATACTTCGAGGTGCTCGTGGCTAATTAATAACAGCCTCATAGGCCGATCTTCCCGGCAAATGCGCGCTTGCCGAGGTTGGTCTATGGATGATCATCTGTCATAGCAAGTCCCATGTGCCGTGTCTCCGTGCCTCGGAAAGCACGTAAAGCCGTTGGTCCTGACGGTCATTAAATCGGAAACGGAAATCTTAAAATAATTTAATTATTTACAAAAACTTCAGATTTCCTGGTTTTCCTTTCATTTAATTTATCATGTTTGTTAGCGAGGTTTCATCCTTATAATTGACCCTAACGATCGATGCAATAAAAGTACAGGGTATATTTTTTTCAGATTTTAGCCGGTTCTGTTCCCGGGTGTGAGAGAAGAGAATTTTCGAAAATCTTTGAATGCAGTTTGCTTTCTATCTACAGTATTAAGAGTACTTTCCCTCCAGGTAGCATTACAAAATTCCACCCTGAAAATGAGCTAAAAATTAAAGTTTCTTAAATGTTACAGGCTCTCTATGCCTTGTGCCACCACAATGGAAATATTTCTAAATGTACCATAGGAATGAAAAATATAGAAAAATTGCTGCCGAAAAATGACCATGCTTAGTGCCTATCACAAAATAATAAAAATAATTCTATCATACAGGTGAATCTCGACAATGGGGCCTGTGGGAGCGACGCGACGAAGGTCGCCGCAGCAGCTGGGCGGCTTTGGAACCAGGTCCTCGCACACACGACCCGCACCGGCAACGCAAGTATGTAGCTCTACCTAACCACTGCAAGGGAGCTCGATCGATTCCAAGTACAAGTGAAAATAATCCTTAGCACTAACCACCACTACCGCGACTGACCACCAGACTTCTCAGTCTTCAACGAACAGACTTACGAGTTGTGGTGGGCATGCTCACCGGTCATTGCCCACTCAACAAACATCTGTTTACCATCAACGCGACAGACAGCCCGTTGTGCAGGGGCTGCCTGAACGCGGATGAAACGGCAACCCACGTGATCCTGGAATGCGAGAGTGTTGCTAACCAACGGGCACAAAACCTTGGCACCCCAAGGTCGCTCCAAGAAGCCTGTGAACGTCCCAGGAGACTTCTGAGCTTCTGGAAGGAGCTGGGTTGGCTCAAATAGTCAACCGTCCCACCTCACGCATAACGGACCACTTACGAGTCCAAATGCGGAAAAGGGAGCCCCTAACAATAACAATAACAATAATCCTTAGCACTACGACGTATGACATAAAACGTGCGGCTATCTACGGATAGATGAAAAACAAAATACGCTCGCCACGACGACGTAAGTCAGTTGAATTGCATCATTATATCGTAGTAGCAAGGGCTCAAAATTTTGATTTTTAGTTAGTCGAAATTGCAAATCACACGATTTACGTCATGGAGCAGTGGTGGCTCAGTGGTATCGGTCCCGACTTACGAGTTGTAGGTCGTGCGTTCGAACCCCGCCAGGCGCATTACTTTGTGTAATTTATTTCATCACCACTGCTCTCAAAACGGTGAAGGAATACATCGTGAGGAAACCGACATGTCCTAGAACCAAAAATTCAAAGACGTGACATCCGCCAATCCGCACTGGGCCCGCGTGGTGGATTATGGCCCACTCCCTCTAAAAGAGAGGAGGCCTGTGTCCTAGCAGTGGGAACATTATAGGCTGATGATGATGATGATGACGTCATGAGCAAAGTACTTTTCGGGTGATCGCATCTGTTTTATTATAGAAAAGGCGATGCGATGTACTAAAATTTTCTACACCTTATTTTCTGTCTCTTTTCTCTAACACTAAACGGGCACCTAAATGAATGCTAAAACAAAAGCTACGCTCGGTATAATGCTGAGAGTTCAAATTCTATTACTACAAGGCATTGGTTGAGGCGTCGCCTAGTGTTAGTGAAGTCACTCATGTTGTTAATTCTAGTGCGTTGAACGGTCACAGCGCGTCGTTGTCGTCGATGGAGTCCGAGGGCGAGGTGCCGCGGCCCGTGCGACACTCCACACATTCACTCAACGATAATGATCTCGCTGTGAGTATGCTCTACTTGTATAAAAGACAATGCCCGTTGCTACTTAGAGCTATAACCAACGACGATATAATACTAGACTCCGCATGCACGATCTAAGGAACAAAAATTATTCTGACAACTCGCTGAGGTACTACGTAAGCGAGGGGGACGGGGTACTGCGTTGTGATTGGCTAACTCAAGGTCTGTTCCGTCTCAACGTAACTCAACTCGCAGAGGAATTTAATTTCACGATGCAGAATTTTAATTTCAGTTCTTCGATTACTCCATAGACATCTCTAGTCCTATGTCCGATACAACTCGATGCCAGCAACTATTCAAAATCTAAGTCAAAAACGGCGCTGGGTGTCTTTTTCGCCCAGCATATGCTGAGTTGGTAACCCTTTTGGTGTGGACATGCTCAGCAAAATTCATATTGTATTTTTTGAATTTATTTTTTATTATGTCTGTGTGTGTGTCCATTATCAAATAAATGTTTTCTATTCTATTCCATTCTTAATTTCGTGGATTACAGAAAGACTTCGAGAAGGTAACAGCGGCCCTCCGCGCGGGCGGCATCACTCCCGGGTCGGGAGTGACTGCCCCGGTGGAGGGCGCGCGGCTGGCCGCCCGGCTGCCGCTACAGAAGTCCGTGTCCACGCCCAGCATCGTGGCAGCTGTGGCCCCACACCTGGCACAGCCCACGCCTAATGTGTACGTACTCTTAAGGTTAAGTGTCCTGTTATACTGACTTGTATTTTTTTCGACTCTTGTAGTTCTCTCTTTTTCTTTAAAATTATGATATGATATGGGTTTAATTGACATCTAAGCAGAATGGTAGCCGTTTTCGGTGATTCTATAGCCATTAACAGCTTTTGATATGAAAGAGAACAAGTCTTAGACCGTGACATAGATTAGGTCGCTATATATAAAATATTTCTATAACTTCTTAAAATGTTTGCAAACCCTATCTGGGGGTTTTAAAGTAAGTTTTGGCCGACAAAGGATTGCCCTGTTAAGTAGCATCAACCTTCTAGCTGTGTTGAGCTGCGAGAGGCTATGTCAAAAAACTTATCAAAAAAATTATTGAAGTTTGAATTTTCAAGTTTCCGCTCGAAGTGACCACACACCACAGTTTATGTTATATCATTTGGCATTAGTTAAACGCGAGCATAATATAATAAAAATAAAGTCTACTTTTGAATTATTTTTTAACTACATTATAATAATTGTAAGAATGTAGTGCCCTCTTAATAAGATTCCCCCATCAGTAACTAATCCAGTTATTTTAGTTTTTCTCTAAAAATACCGCCAAGGAGAATTCTTATGATAATACGCTTGCTCCTCTGAACTTAGTAGGGAAATATCAGATCAGCGTAACCAAGTATCCGTTAAGGGTGCTCCCACATCTATCGACGCGGAATCAGCTTTTTCCGTCGCCCTTTCTCTTTCTGTCGCTTAGAACTGCCATTTGCTAGACCGAGACAGAAAGCATAATACGATAGCACGCGGCGGAATCCTCGAGGCGGCCGCGTGCTATCGCATTGTGGCAGTTCTAAGCGACAGAAAGAGAAAGGGCGACGGAAAAAGCCGTTTCCGATAGATGTGGGAGCACCCTAAGTGTTTTTTTTAGGGTGATCAACTTGAATAACTGTTATGTGCCAGTAGTATATTCCTCGTGGACTCGTACGTTAAAACTGAATGTGTGTTACTTTACAACGCAGTATTCAAGCCAATAACATTTAGAGGGTATGTACCTAAAAGAAGGAGGTACAGAAACTATACCTGTCTTTAATATTTAGTTCCCTGTCACCAATTGAGTAGACATAACTCCAAACATAGTCATATCCATTAGCCATAATATGTGGAAAAGTTTGAAAAACATTCTCGAAAAAGTTTTACGAAATAGTGATCTCAATTACACTACCAATCCAGTAATTTTCACCTCTTTCTAAAACCTGTTTTACCCATATTATTGTACACCCACGGTTTTTATTATGTGCATGTCCTGTCATAAAATCGTCCAGATTTGATTTTTTGTTGGTTTTTAGTTAATGTTGAATGAAAAATACTTTCATAGTGGAACCACCATTTGCATTTAAATCTATACAAACTATTAGAATTGTGGCAGATATGGTCATAAAACTTGCGAGTTGCTGTTAAACGTATTCACTGTTTACTTTTAAGGGTCTCGTGGTGTATTCCCATTGTCCCCAATTACATGGGTCCCCATTAATGGGGATAGCAAAAAAAAAAAAAGATTTTCTCGGATCAATTTTCTCGTTCTCATGTCATTTGCCTCTTAACTTTACTGTGATCATAGCTTCTACAAACGGTCACACTTGGCCAGTATTTGCCTTTCTCTATTACGGCCCGTTGCCGCTGTGAACAGTGGCTTAGTGTGAGACGTAAAAATATGTTTGAAAGACGCTACGAGGCGCCACTAGTGGCAGATTCGCGTAATTCCAAGTAATTAATGTCTTAGATACATCGCCCGTCGCACCGCTTAGGCCAAAGTTGTGATGTTAGACAATTTGAACAAAATAGAAAAACCATAGTAATGTGACAATGTTGGTTCCACTATGAAGTTGGTGTTTGCATGTGTGAGTCAATGTTTTTACTTTGACGTCGCACTTTTGCTTTGCTCAGGTTGAATTTAATAGCACTTCCGAATCAGTACACAAACAATGTTTGTTTTTTTTTTTTACATTTTTATTTGCACTTACAATGTATTACTTTCGTGATTTATCGTTTATTTGACTCCAAGGGGGCTCCTTTACTATAAATCCATCTCCTTACCTTTGATATTTTTTACTAGACACAATATTAATGTTCTTTAAGGCTAACTATGAAAAAAATATATCTTTTTGCCAAGAAACGTGATATTGCAATTTGATTATTAATTTTAAAGTTAGAGAATGTACTTTCAATCTCTAGACATTGGTTATATACCTATCTATGTTATAGGCCTATGTCTACCCGAAAAATGGGTCATAACTTTTGAACCATCCATATAAGATAACACCGACAAAGCCAGGGGTAAAAAGATTGGAAATTACCTCTCCCATTCAGGAGCTATTCGATTTGATCCATACTTCAGGAGAGACCCGGTATGGACTCTAAAATGTTATTTATTTAACTCCTAAGACATTTTGTACTTCCCAAATAGTTTCCTGTGTCCTCTAAATTTTCCAGCATCCCCCAAATGACCCATACCCCCCAAAACTCTTACCTCCTTTCCCCCCAAAGACCCCCTTGAGTAAATCACGTGGGTATATACAAGTCGAGCATTCCGCGTGTGGTTAGCGGCGGCGAGGGCGGAAGCGACTCGGAGAGCGACGACGCGTCGGCCGCGACCGTCGGGGTCGTACAGCCCGCGAGACACACGCCCAAGCAGGACCATCTCGGCTTGCATCGACTTACTTTCCTCGAACAGTGAGTATCGCAACGACGATATAATATTAGACTCCGCATGCACGATCTTAGGAACAAAAATTATTCTGTCAACTCGCTGAGGTACTACGTAAGCGAGGATGACGGTGATTGGCTAACTCAAGGTCTGTTCTGTCTCAACGTATGTTTACGGCTCACAGGATTGGTCGAAATGAGACGAATATAAGACTTTTTTGCCTAATGTGTTGACAGACATCGGTCGCCTGTTATTAGGAGTCTAGTATTATATCGTCGTTGGAGTATCGATACGGACTTTACCCGACCGATTCCAACTACAAGTGAAAATCGACCTTACCACTACGACATAAAATACTTTGTTATCTAGCGGTTTTTTTTTTTTTTTTAGCGTGGTAAAATCATCAAATGAGTCCTCCAACCCCGGGCAGGGCGGGAGGGACTGTCAGACTTCTACTGACTAAAATCCACGGTGTCCTTCATAGCCTGTTAAGTTCCGGGGTTACGGTTAGGGAATAATCCCGCGACCCCGGCAGGCTTTGGCCCTCTGAGAGGGGGGCCCCGTCATTATGCTGACGCTCTTTGAGGCGCGCGTGGGACACAACGCGCCGTCGACCCGGGCATGGTCCATGGTCGGGCAGCGAGTTGCCCTTTACTCGCTGCCCGCATGCCCGCGCCTACGGTGGCCGGAGATCATCTAGCGACGTCCGTCGCCGTGGGCGCCTACCACTGCGGTGTTATCTAGCGGTTAGATGAAAAACAAAACACGATCGCCACAAGTCAATGGAATTGCATCTTTATTTCTTAGTAGCAAGGTCGGTTTTTAGTTAGTAGAAATTATCGTATGAATCGCGTCATGGGTAAAGTTCTTAAGGATTAGGTGGGAATGGACAGGGACGTACTCAGGACTGGGGCCAAAATAATAAGGGCGAATTAGTCCCCAATTTGTAAGATGTAGTTCTCTAAATGAATGGTTTAAAATCTGTATACACATACAGATTTTAAAGCCCTTGGTCCCAAAATACAGTACGAAAAAAAAGTGGTCAAACGGATTGGTGATCGCTTTAAGATGAAACAAAATGTCTGCGAAAGCAACAGTTATTTATAGAGAACAGCGAGTTTTATAGGGAATATTAAAATAAGCAGAAAATTCTTAAGGCATCATAGAGGATCTACAATAAAACCAGTAAGTATTTAAAAAGAGTTCGAGCACATTTAAAATTAAAACTAGCATGCTAAAGGCACAGGCTTCGCTTGATGTGTTCGTTTGATTTTACACTTATTTTTACTATTAAAAAAATAAACAATTATTATTACTTATTATTGTTATTTTTCGCTTTTTTTTCTGCATGACATGGAAACAAACACGTATACATTTTACACGAAATTAGGGAATATAAAAAAAGAGATTTTGTGTGTTGTTCTATACTTAAAATGTTGATTGTTTTAAACAGAGCGGCTTTTGACCACCACGCCGAGAAAAGGCGAAAACGAGGCAGTTTATTCTTTAGGAAGAAAAAGGTAATAAGTGTTTATAATACTTTAATTTATTTGTCTCTGTCCGCAATGTCGTTTCGTCCAAAGAAAGTTATTTCAGACCCTATATCCAAACGGCACACGATAATCGCTAAACAGCAGTCGCTAATATAAAACATATAAAGTTGTATAAAGTTGAAAATCTATCAAAGAATACAGAGAGTTTTCGTTTGTTTCGCTCAGCAGTCTTTACTTGATTTTCAACTTTATGCAATGGGGTATAAAGTTGAAAATGTATAAGTGACGGCTGAACGTTAACGATTGTCGCTTGCCATTTGGCTACAGGCTCCGGTTTGTCGCATGACTGCTTTTGTGTTTGTCTTTCAACGAATCATGAACCGTCTTACCACAAGAAATATAAACATCTGTTAAACACTTGTCAAAAAAAAAAACTGTAAACGTCAAAACGACATTTCACGTTGATATACAGCTTGGCCAGAACAGATTGAAACGGAACTAATCTTTATGTTTCTGACAACGTTTTAAAATCTTTGATATTTGATGTAAACAAAGACCGCAGGTTTGTTACATTTATTATTGTGCCATAAAACTAACGTATTAAGTGAAATAAAATAAAATCATTCAAAGTGCTGTTAGCGCGAAGACAGTGGCGACTTTCGGTTTTCTACATTTTTATGTCAAACTGTAAGGGTCGTTTTGCAGTTGTACTTTTTTTTTGGTAATAGTTTCTAGCATGGCTTCAAGGCCTTTATGCCATTTTTTTTTTTATAATAATATTCCACAATTATCACACAACGCCATCTAGTCCCAAGCTAAGCAGAGCTTGTGTTATGGTTACTAGACAACTGATAAACATACTTATATATATTTTTAAATACATAAATATTATAGATAAATTACACCCAGACACAGAACAAATGATCGTGCTCATCACACAAACATTTGTCCTGGTGGGAATCGAACCCACGACCTCCGGCATAGCAGTCAGGGTCACT
Organism: Agrotis segetum; assembly: GCA_036375495.1. Classification (NCBI taxonomy): domain Eukaryota; kingdom Metazoa; phylum Arthropoda; class Insecta; order Lepidoptera; family Noctuidae; genus Agrotis; species Agrotis segetum. The sequence goes on from JAQSVV010000031.1 coordinate 4,876,904, forward strand.
AACCACTAGACCAACAGGCCAGTCAAATTCCTTTTAGTTCCTAATTACGAGTACACTGTTTTAGACAAGCGTTCAACAGGTGTTTATATTTTTGTGATAATTTGGTAAGATGCTCACTTATCGGGAACATTCGCCTGTAATGTAACGTTACATATTTGAAGTACTCCCAAAGTCAAATCTAAAAGTATTATGGTGTTCAAAGTCGAATCTGCAAATTTACATTGCATGCTAATAGGGTAGTTCAATAAATTAATCTGGTGGCTTTTTGATTGGCCAGAGTGGTTCCGGTCAGGGAACGAGATGGCGCTAGATGACTTGTATAGCTCTGTCCCTTTCCCTCATTGGAACAACTCCGGCTTTAAGACGTCATGGCAGGTCACAAGCGGACGTATTATGACGTCTTCAAATCAGACTTGTTCCAATAAATGCAAGTACAAGTCTGTTTTTAAGACTTAAAACCAGGCTTGTTCCAGTGAGGGAACGAGATGACGCTAGACGACGTGTATAGTCTGTCCCTTACACTCATTGGAACAACTCTGGCTTGATGTCATGGTAGGCCACCTGGGGGGGTATTACAACGTCTTAAAAACCAGACTTGTTCCAGTGAGGGAACGAGATGGCGCTAGACGACTTGTATAGCTCTGTCACTTTCACTCGCCGGAATAGGCATGAGGCCTTACCACGAGCTCTTAATGCGATCCTGTTTTGGCTGTGAGAAAGGGACAGAGCTATACAAGTCATCTGGCGCCATCTCTTTCCCACAGCTAAAACTAGTTCGCGTTAAGAGCTCGTGGTATAGTCCCTGGTTTTAAGACGTGATGGTAGGCCACCAGGGGGGTATTACAACGTCTTAAAACCAGGCTTATTCCGGCGAGTGAAAGTGACAGAGCTATACAAGTCGTCTAGCGCCATCTCGTTCACTCACTCGAAACAAGCCTGGTTTTAAAACGTAGTAATACCTCCCCCAGGTGTTGAAATAAAGAACGTTGTACAAATAAAGTGTCCCGGAGCCATTGGAAGTGCAGTCTGTTGATACATTGCAGGACAAATCCCGGAAGACCGCGCACGCGTGGTCCGCGGCCTGCTCGGGCGGGGATTGCGACTGGTGCGGGCGGCCACTCGCTGACAAACCGGCTTTGTATTGTGACAGTAAGTGATTTTGTATTTTCGACCTTATTTACAGGGATGAGCAGTAGTGTAGGTTGTAGGTCGTGGGTCATACCCCGCCAGGCGCATTACTTTGTGTAATTTATTTCATCACCACTGCTCTCAAAACAGTGAAGGAAAACATCGCGAGGAAACCGGCATGTCCTAGAACCGAAAAATTCGAAGACATGGGACATCCACCAATCCGCACTGGGCCCGCGTGGTGGATTATGGCCCACTCCCTCTTACAGAGAGGAGGCCTGCGTCCCAGCAGTGGGAACATTAATAGGCTGATGATGATGATTACAGGGATGAAAGAGTTATTGTCCGATATACCTCAGTGCCTTAAGACGAAAGTCTTCAACCAATGTGTGACATCGAAACGTGGTCTTTCACTATCGGCCTCTTCTCAAAGCTCGAAGTCGCTCAACGAGCTATGGAGAGGGCTATGCTCGGTGTTTCTCTACGTGATTGAATCCGAAATGAGGAGATCCGTAGACGAACTAAAGTCGCCAATATAGCCCTCCGTGACCACGGAACATAAAGGGCTATTGAATGACACCTTAGTCAGTACAAGTCTGACAGTGATCCCACCCTGCCCAGGGTGGGAGGACTCATTTGATGATTTTACCACCACGCTAAAAAAAGCTTGAAATTAGAAGTGGAATAATCTCATCTCTTAGTTGTTATTTACTGTGAATAGAACGCTAAACAAACATTAATTGAAAAATATGTTTTTGTTCCAGATTGTACAAAGACGGTGCATCAGAATGTATGCAAAGATTATTTCGATTGCAACAAGCCAAAACCATCAAAGGTACGATATCAAACTTGTCATATCCATGCTTTCACAGCACACACAGCACTGCACTTACGTTGCCATAAACAAACAATAATTGACACTCCGTTGCTATGGAACGCTACAGAGCGAGGTAACGCCTCATGACACTTTTCTGAGACCACACCCCGCACCCCGCGCCTGCATCCCGCGGACCTTGCTCTTACTCAACCATCGTTTCACGTGTCTCTTGTCGCATTGCGGCGTGCGCATGTTTCTCTATCTGTCTCTCTCTCTCTAACAGAAAGCAAGACAGATATTTTCGTTTCGTCTTTCTATTTCGCATTGAACAGTGTGGTTATTTTTGTTGAGTGTATACAGTAACTTCGTTCCATCCGGGTGTCCCATGACATCTCTCAAGTTTTTTTTTGTTAATTATTTAGGTTTAATTAATTTATTGTTGTATTTTAATTTTTTATTAAATGTTCAACTTTATTATTGCATTCAAATCTAAAAAAATATATATAATTGTACTGTTTTATTTCCACAGACGTCAGTCGCGAAATCCCTGAGTGCTAACAGCGGTAAGGGCAGCAAGCGCAGCTCGGTGTCCGGCCAATCACAGGGCACCAATAGGTAAGTACATTAGTCTAAGGACTTGTCTATTAAAACTTGAGGGGATACGTCTCGTCACTTTTCCTTACCACCATTGTTTTTCAAACCTTGAACCAATTTTCATGCCTGTATTTGAAACTAGCGAGCTGCCCTAGCTTCAAACAGATGCACTTTGAAAATAAAATATAGCCTGGATGTCAGTCAGGAATAATGCAGCTTTCTAATGTTGAACATATATTTTGAATACGATCTAGTAATTTTTGAAATGAAAATGATATTAACTCTATAAACTTCTGAACATGTTATGGCATAAAATCATCGTGCAGAACACTTCTTGCAATATAAACTTTATGGCAAAGAAGTAAAATGCTCGTTTTGCGGTTGAAAATTTCCGCTTTGGGCGTTACAGAAGATACCCTTAACTTTGAGTTTAATATTGTTTGTTCTGCCTTTTACTTTTATGGACACTTTGGTAGATCTGATTCGATACAAACTACCAACAATACTTTATTTGATGTGACAGCTCAGAATCAGTGTTCTTAGTGCGAGTTTTTTTACGTTGACGCGTTCGTAACTTTTTACTACGTTCGGCGCTCTATTGGTCCGCTTCAAGGTCGTGAGAACTCTCAACCAATGAGATGGTCAAACGCGTAACGTTACTATCGCGTCAACGTAAAAAAACTTGCACTAAGCACACAGAACGATCTGAAAATTGTGCAGCATCAACACTAAAGCCCCATTTACACGTCGCATGCGCAGTTGCATGCAAGTTTCACTACATTGCAGACAACAGACTGAATTCAGTTGATCAATCTTGCATGGGACTTGCGTGCAATTTCTCGTATCGTGTAAATAGGGCTTTTATGATATTGCAGGTCGAGTTTTGAGATTTGAAAAGCAATATAAAGTAAGGAGTTGTGACGAGAGTATCTCAATAAATACGATCATAAAACAGTCTTATGCCAGAATGCGTAGTGACTATGTATGGCATATGTTTTGCAGCTTTATATTTAATTGCCACAAGGTGCCGCGCTGATGCATTTTTATTGTTTTGCGTGCATAATAATGTGCAGATAAATAAATAAATTTTATCGTGTGGGGAGTTTGAATGTGGTTCTTTTGAATGGTGGCTTAGAAAGGACTTTATAACAACACAACATTGAGATAGCATCCTTGACGTAATAATTTGATCTTTAACCAGCGCTAATAATCATGAAACTCCTGAACAGATCTTTGCAAATAACACTAAATACCATGTCAATTAGATCAGCCTTTAAACAAAAAACCCGCATCATTATCGGTCCATTCATTTGGGATACGATACCAAAAACACAAATCCACAGACATACATAATTATCAATCTTGTTCTTTTCGGGTTAAAAATGAAATAAAAAAGTTCTAATAAACATATTTAACTAAAATCTTGTTTCTGGTTCTTAGCAAGTATGTATGCATGAATGAAATGCTTTTTTTTAATCTTGTCATGCAGAAATATACCTATGATCTACGTTCTAAAAGTAAAACTATAAAATGAAAATAAATTATTATGATACTTAACAGTACTTTTCTAAACCACTTTTCAAAAGAAACTAGACATACTTCTCAACACTTTACGATTCAAATTCGAATAGCATTTTACATGGTAAAACAGTACATAGGTTGGTCAAAACTCAATGTCATACAATACATGATAAGAAGAGATACACAGGTGTTATATTATAATAACACAGATTACATACTATACAGAGACCTCACTTTCATATAGCATGAAATTTAGCAATTTACGATTCATGATTTCTAAAATCGAGCAACAATTGTACGAATATTCGGGATTTGTATTTAAAACACAGTCTCTGTAAAAATACTCATATTGAGAGATACTTTTTGCCATTTTAGTGGTTTGGCTCAGTAAAAATTGAGCTAAGATATGTGGTTCTGTCGTGAATCACTTGCTATTATAGCACTTCTAAGGACATAATATTTGGAAGATCTCTTATATGATGTAACTTGTCGTAGCATGTATTGCACAGGCAATCGTGTTAGTTAGCGCCATCAGATTATTATTGAATGATTTATCTGTATAGTAAGTAATCTGTGCCAACACGGTCTTCAGGTTTTATATTTTGCTTCGTACTCTCGCTATTTATTTACTCTTTGTACATACCTTCGAGTTTCGACTTCTGTCAGCTATTTCTATGCTATGTTATGTTTCCTGTAAGCTATATACTTCGTGTTTTCGTTGGTTTTATTCATTTTATTACGGTGAACGGAATGGTTTTTCTTTATAAATATCATTTTGGATTGTGGAGATGTCGAAGTGGCTTGGCTTCTTTTACAACAATATTTTTCAATTTGTATTGTCTCAAAATTAAACAGAATTCGTTTTCACAAATTCATCTCACCGTTTGTTTCATTTACGGTTCAAGTTTTTGGCTGATTTTAATATTTTTCTTACTAGCTTTTTTTATTCAATTTTTACTAATAACATTAAACTTCAAAAGCCACTATCTCATCAATAACTTATCAATCAAACGAGTTGGCCACCTCGACGTCTCGACTCGCGTCGCAAACGAACAAAATATATACGAAACCTGCCAAAGTGTAGTACGCACACATATGTACCGTGTGTTATGTGTTCGCGGCACACAGCAAGAAGTCGGGATGCTACTCGCCGTGGCGTCGCGTCGCCACCAAGCTCGGCGTGCAGTAAGTTGCGGGAATGCTGCCAGCAAGCTGCCTCTTTCTCTCTCTCTCATCCATACATACATTCACATATACATCGTTGTTTGTAAATGTTCTGTCTCTGTCTTGTTCACTTGTTATGTGCGGTTGTCTTATGTGTCATGTGTTCCTGGTAGGACGTGGGTGTTCGCAGGTCTGATGAGTTGTTTTGAACTGTGTTAGTAGAGTTATTAAGGACGAAATTCGTTTGAGAAACTGAACGCTATCAAGCTCGTTTAATCCGCGTTTAGAAGCTGTCTGTGTCATTACTGCAATGGTATAATGACACTTATAGCTCTTGTAATGTGCTGATTTTGTTCAGTTTCAATGGTGAAATCGGCATTTCAGTTATTTCAACAGCTAGAAACTATTTCAAATAAGGACTTAACAAAAAGTTTTTTAAAAAGAAATAGATGAATACACCCTTCTTGATACTTTAGCAACTTCTGTTCTAAATATGGTTGTAATAACACATCAAACGATCAGTAAGTTTACACATTTATTATCCACGAAGCAGAAATAATAGCAACACAATCGCCCTGTCAAGATAAAGGGTTAAATATTAAGTTTTATCTCAATATAAATAAGGTTTAAATAACAGTAAATAAAACAATCGTTAAGCTTTATTTAGGTAGCTTAGTAGTCAGGGCTTCTGGCACAGTATTGTAATATACACCTACTTTCGTATTGTTGCACATTACAAAAGGTCATAAGTCGCACAGTACGATATACGAACAATAATCGCCTGTAAATAAATGACACATTGAGTTTATAGTCAGAGTTCTGTCACTAAAGGTCTGTTCACGATCTTGCCGCTATGAGCGGTGGCTTAACGCGGGGCGGCGAGCAGTTAGATCAAATGTATTGAATTGTTTGGACACTACGACGCCCCGCCAGTGGTGAAAGCGCTCGCGGTTTATTCCGAAGTAACGCATGCGGTAGTGTGGTTTTCGAAGCTTCGGAAATAAAAATACAAACACATGAGTAAAACGCCGCGAAATGGAGCGATTCGGCAACTGTCGACCGCTCCGTCGCCGCACCGTCGTGAATGGGCTGTAAGGCTCATAATACAAATGCCAGTAACTTGCACAAAAGTATGCAAGTAGTAGGCATGCTATTGCATTATTTACCAATCAGAAACTTACAGCTCAGTGGCATGCAAGCTACTAGCGTTTCGTGCAAGTGATTGGCATTGTATTACTGGCCTAACACTTAAGACAGTATTTTTCTAAGGCTCAATGCGTCATATCATCGACCAACTACGGCGATCTTACGAAAACGTCAATCTTCTGGGACTTTGTCATATTAAACTTGCTCGCTGATTTTGGCACTTTTGATGTCGCCATTTTGCATCGTATAATATGACAAGGTTGTAAGGGAACGGTGTATAAGACGGGACGGGGTATGATGGGAAAACACACACTTAAAGCAACACAATACTAACGTAGTGCAAGCGCCAACAGGACGTTAAACCCCTTCTACACGATAAGACCCTACCGCCCCACAGAGGTGACCTTGGTCCGGTGGGTGTGAAAATCTACCGTGTAGACGTTGGTCGGGCGACCAAATATGGGCGGAGTCAATCGACCTTTGGATGACCTTGGTCGGGAGCGCATTCGTCCCGACAGGCTGCGTCCGCGGTCGGACCCGACCGTCAGCCGACAGCGTTCCAGACGGTTGGGTACTGTTGATGCGACCAAGGTCACCTCTGTCGGCGGTCAGGTCTGATCGTGTAGAAGGGGTATTATTTGCAAGCGGCCATTAACAAATGACGTCCTGTTGGCGCTTGCGCTACGTTAGTGTTGTGTTAAGTGTACCGTGGTGTGTGTGTCCCCATTATACGCCGCGTCCCCGTGTTATACATTGTTCGCCTATGAGTAAGGTTTTTGTAAGTCGTCTGTAAAGTAAGATCATTTGCTTCTTTTCGCGAGAACACCGCGCTGTCATGACGTCATCACATCGAGCAGATTCTTCTAGATCGTTCTCGAATCATCCACGACGCCTTACTTGTGTATCTTTCTGTCTGTAAAGACGGTAGTTTGAAATTCTCTTTGACATTGTCGTAGCACTTGTTCAATTTATAATACGTTTTTTAATTGTAATATTTGTCAACTTTTGCTGGTGATATTTTCAATTTTTGTTTCTTTTAGGTCACAGGTCGTCTGTGAGAGGTTTTTGGCATGAGTTTGACTGAAAAGGGATTTTTATTGTCTTTCTCACCTTCTAGTATGTTTGTTTGAATGAATTGGCATGTCCTTATAAAATTATCTGAAAGATAGTTAACAAAATTGTATCAAACAATCGACTATCATCTCTATTGTAGAGCCTAAGAACATGGTAAATGCTGCAGAATTTTAAAACTTACACCACAGAATTTATGGTCCGTTTTCATTTCTAATCTAATCGATGTCTCGATAGCATCGTTTATCGTAACAGTCGATATCGAGAATGGAATTAAAAACGATGACTACCCTACTGCTGCAAAAGTTATCATGTCCGTAAGCTCAAAACTGTTAGGAATTCAAACGTCTGTTGAAATTAGCACCTTAATCCCTTTTCAGGAGGACATGTTTTACCTCGAACAGATTGTAGAATATCTTCGACGCAGCAACGAAGCTATCTTTGTACAAATATTTTTCTTTTTTTCATATTTTTATCAAAGTTTTGCATGTATTCTGAATTCTCTGCTTCTTCTTATTATTTAGGCTTTGCTGAACTATAAATATAAGAGTTAAATAAATTGAGATTAATATTTATGTGTAAGAAGTATTCGTAAGGTCCAACCAGTAATGTCTGTCACGTGTTGGTTGAAATGACCCTGTCTTTGTGTTACGACCTTTTTTTGTATGGCAACACAGAATAATTGTAGCAGGCAATACTTTTATAAGGTCAAAAAGTAAATTCATGGACGATATCTTGCTTTCTTGCTTTAATGTTTGTTTCCAGAAAAGGATCGGGTATAAATGTCTATATAAATTAGAATACCTTGTTTCATAATCTGCCAAAAGTAGTTGATCCATTATTTTCCGCTCAGAAGACAAGTAATTTCAAGTATAATTATTCTGTGTTGCACCTTTCATTGAGGTTTATGTTTGTGACAAATATAGATGAATTGTTTATTTTTCCAGCACGAGCCACATCTATAATGACGACAAAGATGGCTCCGACCACAAACACGACCAGAGCAAGTAAGTATTAAAAGCTTACTAAAGAAATTCTTAAGACAGTACCCTGCTACTCAAGTAAGGTAGTATGTTCCTGTTGCCTTTATTCATCCTATAGGACGTCCACTGCTGAACATAGGCCTCCCCTTTAGATCTCCACATATACGGGTTGGAAGCGACCTGCATCCAGCGACTTTTGCCTTTATTGTATGTACATAAATACTTTCATGGTGCTTATTTAAAGCTCACTAAAAAGATCTTGCCTATATCCTGCTAGAAATGTCGGTTTATCTCCCAATAAGTAACTTAACTTCAAAAGGAAGTAAATGTCAGATCATTATACAGGGTGGAATTTTGTAATGCCACCTGGAGGGAAAGTACCCTTAATACTGCAGATAGAAAATTTTACTCAAAGGAAACATTCCTTTATTTTTGAATAGAAAGCAAACTGCATTCAAAGATTTTCGAAAATTGTCTTCTCCCACCCAGGAATCGAACCGGCTAAAATCTGAAAAAATTATACCCGTACTTTTATTGCACCGATCGTTAGGGTCAATTATAACGATGATATCTCTCTAACAAACATGATAAATTAAATGAAAGGAAAACCAGGAAATTTTAAATTAAAGCTCTCGTAACATGTAATATGGTTTCTTGGTTCAATTCCCGGGTGTGGGAGAAGAGAATTTTCGAAAATCTTTGAATGCAGTTTGCTTTCTATTCAAAAATAAAGGAATGTTTCCTTTGAGTAAAATTTTCTATCTTCAGTATTAAGGGTACTTTCCCTCCAGGTGGCATTACAAAATTCCACCGATATGGACCAAGAAACCATATTACATGTTACGAGAGCTTAAATTTAAGATTTCTTGGTTTTCCTATCATTTGATTTATCATGTTTATTAGAGAGATTTCATCGTTATAATTGACCCTAACGATCGGTGCAATAAAAGTACAGGGTATAATTTTTTCAGATTTTAGCCGATTCGGTTCCCGGGTGGGAGAAGAGAATTTTCGAAAATCTTTGAATGCAGTTTGCTTTCTAATCAAAAATAAAGGAATGTTTTCTTTGAGTAAAATTTTCTATCTGCAGTATTAAGAGTACTTTCCCTCCAGGTGGCATTACAAAATTCCACCTTGTATAAAAATCATTATATAGGACACTTTTAGAACATCGAAAACTACAAAATGTACTGTCAAGTTTCCACGTTTGCATCCGAAAAGTAGCGAAATAGTAGTAATTTTTCAGTTTTCAGCTTTTGTTGTTTTTCTTTTTATACAGGTTTTGATCTTTGACAGTCGTTACTGTTAGTCAAGTCTGACAACCAGTCTTACCATGGGGTATCGTATTACTTAGCTACTGGGTTGTGGAGGTCCGATATGCAGTCGCTTCATGTAACATACTGATATTCAGCTGCATCTGGTTTCGACTGGAAGTCGACCCCAATATAGTTAGGAAAAAGGCTAGGCAGAATGATGACATGTTTCAATTAAAACAAAGTGATTTTCATAAAAAAAAATCGAATTGTCCAAAAGTTAATCAGTAAGAAAAACTTTTATATTTATTTTAGTGCATCGGACGACGCTGGTGTATCAGAATGGCCGGAGGTATTTCTTACTCCTGACCAACTGGGCGATGAGGCGATACGTCTGGGACTCGGCGCCTGCGAGCCTGATACCTGGGCTGCTGGGGCGCCTAAAGGATTGGCCAAGTAAGTCTGGACTAGACATGCTCGATACTCATTGGGGAAATCGTAAACTCAATTTATTGAAAAAAAGAAAAACCATAGTGGTGTGATACTTTGCAAGAGATAAGATTTGAAGAAGTGTAGAAAATGGGTACAAACTTGAAATACTGAGCATAAATGACTTTACACCCTAATAAATGCCCGGCAATGAGCATAAAAACTAATAACTTAAAAAAAGTTAGAAGTTTATACGCTCAATTCCCAAAAAAGTAAGACATTACTATACTAGGGAAAAAGCCCAGACACAGAAGGAATTTATTTAGCGTTTAGTTTAAGCGCATTCATCAGGCGTTTATTCAACGCGCCTAAAATGTCCATCTCTAGTTATCGCGCTCTTCATGTACTAATAACATGTTTTTTTCTTTCAGACAACTGGGCGACAGGGAGACGAAGCGACAAGAACACATTTACGAGTTAATATTAACGGAGAAACATCACTGTTTGACGATCAGGCTCATGCAGAAGGTAGCTATAATTTTAATCATAATTTATTTATTTATTAGATAAGAATATACAATATAACAGACGGAAGTCTAAAAAATTGTATATATAAAAAAAAGAAAATTATAACTAGGCCAGAAAACATCGAGAGAAAGAATAAAGAAAAATACTAATAATAGTATTATATAACAATTGTCATTTTACATCCATCTTCTCACAAAACCTCAAACATCCACGACATACTTCCATCCATCTTGACGCAAACAAATCCAACTCAGGTGTTGATGTCAGCATAGCATTTAGCATTGAAAGTGCGCGAACCAGGGGAGAGTTCGCGTGTGAGACTGTTCGTGCAGGGGGAACATCTAATAGACAGTGAACCCTCGGCCTAAGGTCGTATTTGGGCACAGAAGGAATAAACAGTCTCACAAGCTGAGCTACTAATTCCGGGCAATCAGAATCACCACGAAGGACACGACATGAAAACAAAAGTAAGAAAAAATTACGCCTCACTTCAAGAGAATTGAATTTTAACATTCCAAGTAGATATTTGGTTGGGTAAAGGAATGGATAGTACCCAAATATTTTTTTAAATAAAAATCTAAGAAACGCTTTTTGAATTTTTTCAAGAAGCAAGGAATAAAATTTTTCGAAAGGATTTCAAATAATTGATGCTGATTCTAATTTACTTCTGACTAAAGCCATGTAAACTAATTTTATGGCCAGGGGATTGTTAAACTCGCGCATATTTCGGACCGCATATGTTCATGAAAAGTTAATCGCGAATCGAATAAAACTCCCAGATCTTTAACAGAATTAACACGGACAATCGGTTCAGTTCCTAAGAAGTATTGCACATGTAGAGGGTATTGAGCACGAGTGTAAGACATAACACTGCATTTGGTCGTGTTGAATAGAAGTTTGTTTTCAATACTCCATTGGAACACTGAATTAATATCCTCTTGAAGTGTAATTGTGTCAGCCAAATTCTTAACACCATAAATTAACTTGAGATCGTCTGCATAAAGTAAGCACCTGGAGTGTTTGAGAACCTTCTCAAGATCGTTAACCATCAAACCAAAGAATTGTGGCCCTAGTATCGATCCTTGGCTTACGCCAGATCGCGTGTGATATGGCTCCGAAACAAAATAACCATGCCTAACATACTGCTGACGATCTTGCAGAAACTATGAGATAATTATAATGTCTGAAAGTATTTGCGCATGAGAGCTTTCATGTCAGTCTTGCCCTATGCGATGTCCTCGGGGTTGGGTCGTTGGAGTTGTGTCTATAAGCACTTTGACTTTGAGACGTCAGCCTCGATTGAGCGCAGAACCGCCGTGTCTTTATGGAGGCCACCAGCGGCCTTGAACCTGTGTGTCTGGCCGTGGTACGAAGCTAGGGGCGTGGGAAGCAGTTAACTAGTGAACAGCTGGTAATGGGAAGCTCACCGTTCGATCCTTGACAGCGCGTTTTCTTCCACGAGCGTTTAAAGAAGTTATCAACATTACTGATGCTTTGTTCCTCTTCAGATGTTCGCAGAAGGCATGGTCCGTGGCGCGGGTGTGTCAGCTGCCCAGGTAGCGCGCATGTTCCCTCGCGTGGACGAGCTGTGGTCGCTGCACGCCGCGCTGCTGGCCAGGCTGCGCGCGCGGCAGGCCGCGGGCCCGCACGTGGCCACCATCGCAGACATACTGTGCGACACCTTCGCGCCGCCCGCGCATCACAAGCTCAAGGCTGCATATGGTATGTTCCCTCGTGGACGAGCTGTGGTCGCTGCACGCCGCGCTGCTGGCCAGGCTGCGCGGGCCCGCACGTGGCCACCATCGCAGACATACTGTGCGACACCTTCGCGCCGCCCGCGCATCACAAGCTCAAGGCTGCATATGGTATGTTCCCTCGTGGACGAGCTGTGGTCGCTGCACGCCGCGCTGCTGGCCAGGCTGCGCGGGCCCGCACGTGGCCACCATCGCAGACATACTGTGCGACACCTTCGCGCCGCCCGCGCATCACAAGCTCAAGGCTGCATATGGTATGTTCCCTCGTGGACGAGCTGTGGTCGCTGCACGCCGCGCTGCTGGCCAGGCTGCGCGGGCCCGCACGTGGCCACCATCGCAGACATACTGTGCGACACCTTCGCGCCGCCCGCGCATCACAAGCTCAAGGCTGCATATGGTATGTTCCCTCGTGGACGAGCTGTGGTCGCTGCACGCCGCGCTGCTGGCCAGGCTGCGCGGGCCCGCACGTGGCCACCATCGCAGACATACTGTGCGACACCTTCGCGCCGCCCGCGCATCACAAGCTCAAGGCTGCATATGGTATGTTCCCTCGTGGACGAGCTGTGGTCGCTGCACGCCGCGCTGCTGGCCAGGCTGCGCGGGCCCGCACGTGGCCACCATCGCAGACATACTGTGCGACACCTTCGCGCCGCCCGCGCATCACAAGCTCAAGGCTGCATATGGTATGTTCCCTCGTGGACGAGCTGTGGTCGCTGCACGCCGCGCTGCTGGCCAGGCTGCGCGGGCCCGCACGTGGCCACCATCGCAGACATACTGTGCGACACCTTCGCGCCGCCCGCGCATCACAAGCTCAAGGCTGCATATGGTATGTTCCCTCGTGGACGAGCTGTGGTCGCTGCACGCCGCGCTGCTGGCCAGGCTGCGCGCGCGGCAGGCCGCGGGCCCGCACGTGGCCACCATCGCAGACATACTGTGCGACACCTTCGCGCCGCCCGCGCATCACAAGCTCAAGGCTGCATATGGTATGTTCCCTCGTGGACGAGCTGTGGTCGCTGCACGCCGCGCTGCTGGCCAGGCTGCGCGCGCGGCAGGCCGCGGGCCCGCACGTGGCCACCATCGCAGACATACTGTGCGACACCTTCGCGCCGCCCGCGCATCACAAGCTCAAGGCTGCATATGGTATGTTCCCTCGTGGACGAGCTGTGGTCGCTGCACGCCGCGCTGCTGGCCAGGCTGCGCGCGCGGCAGGCCGCGGGCCCGCACGTGGCCACCATCGCAGACATACTGTGCGACACCTTCGCGCCGCCCGCGCATCACAAGCTCAAGGCTGCATATGGTATGTTCCCTCGTGGACGAGCTGTGGTCGCTGCACGCCGCGCTGCTGGCCAGGCTGCGCGGGCCCGCACGTGGCCACCATCGCAGACATACTGTGCGACACCTTCGCGCCGCCCGCGCATCACAAGCTCAAGGCTGCATATGGTATGTTCCCTCGTGGACGAGCTGTGGTCGCTGCACGCCGCGCTGCTGGCCAGGCTGCGCGGGCCCGCACGTGGCCACCATCGCAGACATACTGTGCGACACCTTCGCGCCGCCCGCGCATCACAAGCTCAAGGCTGCATATGGTATGTTCCCTCGTGGACGAGCTGTGGTCGCTGCACGCCGCGCTGCTGGCCAGGCTGCGCGGGCCCGCACGTGGCCACCATCGCAGACATACTGTGCGACACCTTCGCGCCGCCCGCGCATCACAAGCTCAAGGCTGCATATGGTATGTTCCCTCGTGGACGAGCTGTGGTCGCTGCACGCCGCGCTGCTGGCCAGGCTGCGCGGGCCCGCACGTGGCCACCATCGCAGACATACTGTGCGACACCTTCGCGCCGCCCGCGCATCACAAGCTCAAGGCTGCATATGGTATGTTCCCTCGCGTGGACGAGGACGAAGCGGTCGTCTCCTTCTGCGAAGCAGTTATGTTTGCGAAGGAGGAGGCGGGCCGCGCGAGGGAGAGGACAGCGTCCTCCCTCCGTCCCAGCCGCAGTGAAGGACGCCCACAGCGACGGACGTCGCAAGACGATCTCCGCTTAAATTCGCTTGACAATTTCCCAACACCGATGCCGCCGGCGCGGGCTTGCCGGCGTTGAATAATATGTAGCTCACAATGTGTTATAGGACAAAGTCGTGGTTGTTAAATGGTAATGATGTTTAACAAAGTACAAGTCCCCACGAGATCATCGGCAACACGAAGGTGCTGCTGGCTTTCCTCGGAGAGTTGGAGTGAATTAAATAATTTCCCCATCCGCATGCAAAATACACGCTTATGATGTGGAGTTGCGGCTATACCAGTCCGTTTATACAATGTTCTAGAATAGGGAATTTCACTGCGAGTTTTAGGCCCTAAGGACAAAGTGAAACGCAACTGCAACGAAACTGCAACTTTAGAGTTTTATTTGAGTTTCTGCCATAGACTCTTATTGAGCGCACATGACGCAACCGTTTCAAACCGGTTTCATCGGTTGCGTCAAGTGCGCTCACTCCAAGAGTCTATGGCAGAAACTCAAATAACACTCTAAAGTAAGTAAAAGTTGCAGTTTTGTTGCAGTTGCGTTTCACAGTGTGTTTAGGGTCTTAGCCGTCAGTGGGCTACAAGCGCATTCAACGTAAGCAACGTCAAGTGTAGCTTCGAGTGTGTAGTGTATGTATAAGTTAATCATACAGTAAATGACATCATGCGCTGCTAGCGCCACCAGAGCCGAACTTTGTATGAAACCTCCCATTCAAACGTAATTAATTTCGTTCAGGTGAATTCTGTTCTCGGCATCGCGACGCAGTGGAGGTATTCAAGGAGTGTTGCGCGCGAGAGCCGCGCCTGTCACGGTTTATACGCAAGTGCCAACAGAATCCACTGCTTAGGAAAAAGGTAACAATATCTTTATCTATACTTACTAATATTATAAAGAAGTATTTGTATGTAGGGGGTAATCTCCGGAAGTAATGAAACGATTTAAAAAAATGGTTCACTCACTTTCACTCGCATGAATAAGCCTGGTTTTAAGACGTGGTAATACGGCCCCAGGGGGGTATTACAACGTCTTAAAATCAGGCTTGTTCCAGCGAGTGAACGAGATGGCGCTAGACGACTTGTATAGCTCTGTCACTTTCCCACAGCCTAAACTCGATCGCATTAAGAGCTCCTGGTAAAGCCTCTGATCAAACTTTATTTAGGTTTCGGGTGCCTACCCAGTAATAAGTAACATGTTTACCCATTTTCATAACATAAAAGACCTTTCACATTCACAACAGCTTTATCTGATCTTGTTTTAACTTACAGGGTGTCCCAGAATGTGTGTTGTTCGTTGCACAAAGATTAACAAAATACCCGCTATTACTGGAACCGCTGTTGAAGACGGCCGGCGATGACGTCAATGAGAGAGAACTGTTACAGAAAGCGCTGTGCGGTGTCAAGGTAAATACGACTTTATAATGTAATTATTTGGGTTTATTTTTGCAAATAAAAGGTACTGGATGGTAGGTATACGGTGTCAAGGTAAATTAAACGTTATTTTTTTAGTGTTTTTCGGTTGTTTTTGCAAATAAATGGCTTTGGAATCTGCCCAGTCGATAGCTACCGATACGTCAGTTTTGAGAAGTGTCAAAGAAAATTGAGTTTTAAAGTACTAGATATAAAGTTTTATGTCTGACTACAGCGTTAGCAGACCCAAAAACTCACATCCTTAAAAATCTACCAAAACTACTGCCTTATACCTAAAGTTTTTAGAGGCTTAATCAGTTCAATAATAAAAACCGGACTATAAAAGATTTGTGCTAACGATCCTGTACCGACGATTTTGAACTTTAAGCTGTACAGCATAACATTGAAATTATATTACAGACTACAGACCGTTTTCGTTTATCGTTTGCCACTTGTTTAGGCTGTACATTTGATTGACGAAAACCACCTATACCACTACAAAATAAAGTCTATTTCTACTCAATATTTTTTTATAGGAAATCTTAGTAGATGTAGACAACCAAGTGGCCGCGAAGGAGCGCGAAGACCGGAAGTTGGAGATCTACCATCGGATAGACGCCAAGTCCTTTGCCAACTTCCGGGGACGGAAGTTTAAGAAGAGTGATATACTGCAGGGGAACAGGAGTTTAAAGTGAGTCTTCATTGTGATTTCAAGCTTAGATTACTCCTTAATAGGTTAGTTTATTAAAAAAAAAAAATTCTGAACTCTGGGCTGCAGCTCTTTTAGCTCGGAAATATTTTGTTACAATCCGTGTTTTTTTTTTGTCATTTTTTGATAAAAGAATGTTTTTTTTTCTCTCACTCTCACTCTCTCTTCAACTCTCTCACTGCTGAGTGTAGGGCTCTTGTGAATCTGTCTACTTTCGGGCGGGGTTATATGGCTATCCAATTTTTCTTACTGTTTTAATAAGATTATCTAAAAACTGCTACAATCTTGAGGAAATCTCAGATCTTTCCAGTATGTTTTCGACAACGATTCTCTCTTATCGTTTTCTAGGTAAATCAATAGAAAATGAAATACACATGAATGTTGAACCTTTTTGAATTCTGTCAATAGGGATGGCAACTGTGGAACTAATGGCGCTAGTATAGCTAGTTCCAAGCATCGTCATTGGTTCAAATCTTATAGGTACTTCAAAATAGTACTACGTCATTGGTCGGTTTAGGACTTAGCTATGGTGGCGCCATCTACAATATCTTTGTGTTGCCAACCCCATTCGTGTTAAATCCCGAATCAAGACTTGTCTTTTGTCCATAGGTTCGAAGGCGTGGCGACGTTGATGCAGGGTCGCAGCAAGATGCAGACGCTACTAGTGATCGTGTTAACAGACGTACTGTTCTTTCTGCACGATAATAACAACAAGTATACATTCTTCACGCCTGATAACAAGGTAAAACTTCATTATATTGTTTAACGATAGAAACGCGGTGATAAAATCCTCTTTGACCGCTATCGTGCTTGCGTTTTACGAGTGTTGGCGTCTCTCCAACGTCTGCGTAGCGTCGACGTTACGCAGAGACTACGTTAACGTCCCGTGGCAAGCGTTCACGTCCGCTGAACGCGACGTTAACGTCACGCACTTAATAATATTGCCAAGAAACGCGACGTTTACGTTGCGAGGTCATAAGGCGCGTCAACGTCGCGTCTGCGCAACGTTGACGCTGCGTAGACGTATGAAAAACGCCTACGCTCATAAAACGCCAGTGGGATAGCGGCGTTTAAGTTTACTTGGTCGAAGGATGGATACCTATATGTTTACACGCTATTTCGTGGCAAAGGTTTTTTTAATTTTTGCTAATTCCTTAAATTTGAAGCAGTGGTGTTCCAGTGGTGTCGGTCCCGACTTACGAGTTTAAGGTCGTGGGTTCGAACCCCGCCAGGCGCATTACTTTGAGTAATTTATTTCATCACCACTGCTCTAAAAAGGTGAAGGTAAACATCGTGAGCACAGAATACTTAAAAGTACTACGTACAGAAGTGTCACTTCCCAAAAACAAACAAAATTAAATGTAAAATCTTTGCTAATGAGATTAAAGTAAAAATATTTACGGATAGCGTAAGAAACGGGCGGCGGTCGGCAACCGACTGTGAAACCCGTCCGAGGTGCGCTCACGTGTTATGTAGTTTCATACTACAAGCACACGCGGGGACCCCGTTGACGTGGCTACACCGCGGCATGTCCTAGAACCAAAAACTCGAAGACATGTGACATCTACCAACCCGCATTCGGCCCGCGTGGTGGAATAGCCCATTCCCTCTCACAGAGAGGAGGCCTGTGTCCCAGCAGTGCGAACATTATAGGCTGATGATGATAATGATATAATTTTGGTCCACAGACGGGTGTAGTATCTCTAGTAAAGCTGCTAGTCCGCGAGAAGGCAGGTGCTGAAGGTCGCGGCCTGTACCTCATCTGTAGCGGACCCACCGAGCCGGAGATGTTCGAGCTGCGCGTGCACAGGCCCAAGGACATACACACATGGATACAGGCCATCAGGTATGGAACATTACGATGGTAACGACACGGTAGCGTTAACAATATAATAATAATAATATTCCACAACTATCACACAACGTCATCTAGTCCCAAGCTAAGCAGAGGTTGTGTTATGGGTACCAGACAACTGATAAACATACTTATATATTTCTAAATACATACATATTACAGATAAATTACACCCAGACACAGAACAAATGATCGTGCTCATCACACAAACATTTGTTCTGGGTGGGAATCGAACCCACGACCTCCGGCATAGCAGTCAGGGTCACTAACCACTAGACCAACAGGCCATATAGCTTGTAGAACTGATGACCGATAGGAGAGTTCTCTCATGTCGACCACGGACTGGAAGACGCAACGTAGGCCTCCCACTAGGTGGACCACTCATAGAATCTCGGGGAACCGTGTGATATAAGAAACGGATTGTCGTTCGGCTTGGTGGTCTAAGGGGGTCGTCCATTAATCACGTGATGTTTTTTTTGCCTTTTTTGTACCCTCCCCCCCACCCCCTTGGTGATACATGGTGAGGTTTAAGATTACCCCGTGCCGTGCCGTCTCTAGTGATCAGTGTTTTTATTTTAAACTGAAACCTGACTTATTTCATCAGGGCGGTAGTTCAAAGCTGTCCTGATGAGGTAGAGGAATCCGAAGTAGGAGCAACGGCACCTTCCGCTGAAGAGCGACAGAGACAACTGGACGCGCGCCACGAGAATATAAGACTGATCACTGGTATGTACGCTTTATGTCTTTTAGAATAGGGTCTACTTTTGAATACCCTTAATTCAGTATTTACTACCTTTATTTTGAGTCTTCTAATTAAATACTATCCTTATTTGTATTGCGGTACAATTCCATTTTTCATTCCCATATTGCTTTCAGATTTTGAATCGAATCTTTTTCTAAAGTTAACATAATTCAACCTTATGTCTTTTCCAGTAAAGTTTATTTTGAATTGGTATCAGATTTTCATGTAACTTTAATCATTTGGACCCGAAACAAGCTCATAGCAATAAAAATTTACTGTGGATCTAAAACGGCAACATAGCAATACACCAAATGATTCACTGCGTGAATAAATTTTAAGGCCGCATATTCTGAAACTTGGCAACGTCGCAAAAAGCTGTCAAATATTTACAAGTTTTAATTCATTTGGCAAATTTTCTGTATGAAAACAAGAAATATGGCTCTGTAGGGCATAAAAAAAAGATATAGGAATTCATTTAAAACACTGAATTTGATGTTGTAACCGTTTCAGGTGTATAAAAGGCATTTGGGAAGTTCCCAAATGCTTTTTTTTGGTTTAACGATATTAATTATTGCATTCCCTTATCAATTTTTTAGTGCACTACAGAGCCATATTTCTTATTTTCATACAGTAACAACGCTAAATTAATTAAAACTTGTAAATATTTGACAGCTTTTTGCGACGTTGCCAACTTTCAGAATATGCGCTCTTAATAGCCAATGGTGTTGTTCGGGATACACGTAGTGAATCATTAGGAATATTAATAGTAGACTATTTTATAAATAACACGAAATAATGATTGTGAACTTCTTTTGGGCCTCACACACTTTAAATTTTCTGAATAGTAAAGGATTATGTTTTTATATATTACAAAATATACTTTATTTTCTTAGTATTAAGGGCTATTTTGTACTGTCTTGTAGCGTAAAACTCAGTCTTTACTACGTAATGTAGAGACGACAATTGGCACTTACTGTTCTATTACTTTTTAAAATTATTTACCTACTTTGGTCAGTATGGGGTAGTCAAAGACACCTTTTTAAATTTATATCTATCCGTACGACAGGGTCAAATCACAAAGGCGGTTATTAAAAAAATAGTAGGACCTTTTTTAAAATTTTCAAACAACGTAGTTTCTGCCTATGAGTGACATGTCTCTGTACCCTTAGCACGAGTTTTCAGTACTCGTATTTGAGACGTAAAGTAAACTGGAACTTTGAAAATTTCAAATTGACAATTTTCAAGGAAAAAATTAGTTCCTTCTTCGCACATCAGAAGCGCTGTTCCACTTTTCTATACAAGAAACGCTGTAAATACTGGAAAGACGCTGTAAAGTAAAATAGTGAAAACTCGTGATAAGGGTATTGTTTTCTACTGAAAACTGCTTGCGCGCCTCAATGATTTAAAGTTAGTCAGAAAAGTCAAAATAAATTGATTTTTTGTTACATATGTCTGTAACGAAATGAAAAGAGGAAAAAAGGATGATGAAAACCCTTGTCTTATGTCCAACAGTGGACTGCAATAGGCTGAAATGATGATCATAATATTTCTGTAAAGGATTAGTGATATCCAGTATATTACTACTCCCTTGCTCAAATTTTTTTTTTTTTTTTTTTTTTTTTTTGCTGGCAACACTGCCCTAGTAACTTGTCAAAATTTTGCTCCGTAATTTAATATTTAATTTAATTAGGAAATACGTAATTTTATGGTGTAATTATAAATGCAAACTGATTATTAATGTGTAAATACGCTGCAGAATTGTTATCCGGTTAATTCACACAGTTCTCGGAAATATACTGTTACCGGTAACCTAAAATCAACAGCTGACGTTCTGTCAAAGGATATACGGGGAAGTATTTGTTTGCTTTAATTTTATCTTAATCTAAAACAACAACTCTGTCATTGGAACAGGCCAATATTCTAGTATATTTTATGATTTAAAACTGATTTTCTTTTTGCTTTGATGAGAAAGGAATGATTCAAAGTAAAACTTAGTGAAGGTCTCTTAGAAGATTCCGTTTCCCATTTGATCTTCACATTATTAAGTAATTTATATAACGAAGGTTTTTGCATTCTTGTTGTTTATTAGTAGGTAGTGATATTTCAATAGTCTTTTTATTTTATTTTACTCTAGTAGGCAGCCCTCCTACCCACATAGAAAAAAAAGTAAAACCCATATCCAGTAAAATTAGTTAAAATATTAGTGAATATCAAACTTTTGCACTTAGCTTAACAAGCAGTCTACTTACCTCATTTATTTAGAGCATATAAAGCTAACTTTCCCCTGTTCATTACTAATTTTGTCCTTTTTTTATTCTCTTCCTCCCATTACCTTTAACTTTTCTTTATTAGTTTATTCTAGTACTTACTCACTTTTTCTTTTTATAATTTTCAGTTATTTTGACTTGAAACCATGCCTGTGATGACCCGTAAGGCTACTGCTCAGGATTTGGAGCTAAAGTTGAGAACGGCCCTCCAAGAACTCAAAGACTCAAAACTCCAATATCAACAACTTCTTAAGGAGATAGAAGAGAGTGAGGAGGAAGTAAATAACATTAATAGCAAGAACTCAAGCTTAAAACGGGAGCTAGTTGACCTTCATCACCAATACTTATCTGTTGTTGATGAACGGGATCGTCTGAGGGAAGTCACAGATGGATTCAACTCGTGTAGCCATTTATATGAGGAGGCATTGTGCAAAGTTAGGGATCTAGAGGATGAATTAATTCATGCTAATATTCAAATTTCATCATTGGAAGCGGAAAAGGAACGCATTCAGATTAAGCAAACAAACCATTTGTACAATGAATTATTAAACACATCTTGTAATCCTCACCCCATTGTCACAATAGACCTTACAGAGGACTCTTTACTGAAACATAACTACTGTCACAAAATTAGTCACAATAAAATTAAGAAATATGCAAGACTAAATAAAATAATTAAAAAATGCAAAAAATACAAGAAACAACAAAATAACTTCACTAAAAATATTCAATTAAGGAAGGAGCGTGTTTCTCTTGTTAATAAGTTAAGTAACTATCAGATAAAATTGGAAGATAGTATAAATATTTATGAAATAGATACTCAGCGTTTACAGTCTGAAATACAGGTATTGAATCACTCACTGAAATCTTTAACCAATAAATATAATAGCTCTAAAAGTCAAATTAAAGAGCATATTCTTGCTACTAATGAGTTGGTGGACAAAGTGGACTTGCTGACTCTCAGCAACACTCGGTGTTCCTGTCAGAGGGAACCCAGTCCAGTTTCCCCTCAGCTTGAGGCAATGGAGGACCCGTCCCAAACTGTTAGGGCTCAGGACTGTATCAACAGCCAGGAAGTAATACCTGACATTGTACAAAACATTAACATACAGCCTGTGATTAATAGTGATAGTTTTATTTCTTGTAAAAGTGGTGAGTGTCAGTCAGTTATGTTTTCTGATAGTATAGGTAAAGGACTAGGTAGTTTAATTAGTAATAAAATGACTTATTGTACTCAAAATTATTGTATGCCCGGTTCAAATTACAAACAGATAATGGCATCAGTCTCTAAAAATGTATATTCTCCCAATACTACCATTACTATATTTATTGGTAATAGTTCCAAGATTTGTAAACAAGACATCACTGACTGTATATCAGAGTTGTTGAAATTGGATTGTAATAAAATTATTTTGTGTGCCTTTCCATATTTTGAAAAATTGAGTGATAGAAAAAATAGGTACATACACATGCTGAATAAGCATGTACATTTCTTGGCAAGTCACTATAGCGACAAGCTTTTATGTTTAGACATCAACACTGTTGTTGATAAGCTTAGGTCGACCCAGAATTCGGTTTATCTGCCTATTAGATATAGACATATAATAGCTAGTCTATTAAGTTTTCATATTTACTCGGACATAAGTAATATGTCTTCGTCTTGTGTACATATTTATAGTAGTAGTATTTGTAGTGTTAGTTGTAGCTTAAGTTGTAGTATTAATAGTACGAAGGAGGATCCATGTGTCACTATGGAGGATTCTCAATCGCAAGGTGAGACTACTAGTGGTAGGTTATTTTTGCCTGGTGATGGCATGGGGTTCACTCTGGATAATAGTCATTTAAACTAGTCAGTAGGACAACAGAAGATTCCATTAGCCATATAACATCTACTAGCAATAATGTATCTTCTTGCAACCAAACTAGCTTTAAAAAAGGGCCTCAGCAGAATACCTTGAAATTGTTCCATCAGAACATTCAAGGAATCTCTTCCAAATTATTAGAAATAGAAATGTTTTTAGAAAAAACCATGTATGATACTATCTGCTTTACCGAACACTGGTTAAAGGACTACCAAATGATACTTAATTATGAAAACTACACTGTGGGGAGTTGTTTTAATCGTAAAAATTTGCTGCGTGGAGGTTCCCTAATATTAGTTAAAAATTCTTTAAAATTTCATCAACGAAATGACATAGTAGGTCTCTCGGTTGAACATTGCATCGAACTGTCTTGTGTTGAGCTAGATAAGCATGTAATAGTGTGTGTATACAGACCCCCGAACTATCAAAATTTTTCACTATTTGAATCTACAATGGAAGATGTCCTGGCAAAGCTTGTAGTCAGGAATAAATCTGTAATAATTTGTGGCGATTTTAATATCAATATTTTAGAAGAAAATTCAAATAGCAGTAGGTTATTGAATCTTTTTAAATCATTTGATTTGACTAATATTTTTGCAGAACCAACAAGAGTAACTCCATCTTCTGCTACTTGTATTGATAATGTTTTTTGTAATTGTGATTATTTGGATAAGGCTATTGTTAATTGTCTGCCATCTGATCATAGCGGCCAAATGGTAACTTTTAGATGTATTACAACTAAGCAACAACTTGAAATTAAATTTAGACCAATAACGGCTGCCAAATTAAATAACTTTAATAATTGCCTACAAAACAGGCTAAGTGTAATGAGTATGGACGATAAGAATGTTAATAAATTTTATGCTAATTTCTTTTTACTAATTCATACTGAATTCAATAAAACTTTTGAAAAGAAAACAAAAAACATTAACCCCAAATTTGTATTTAGTGACTGGGCGACTAGGGGTATTAGGAAAAGTAGGGAAAGACTATTTGAACTGTATGGCCTTAAGCCAATCATTAACTCTGAAACTTTTAATAAGTATGTTGGTGCCTATTCAAAAATTTTTAAAAATACTTGCAAAGCTGCTAAAGCCATGCATATTAGCAACAAGATCAAATCGTCAGAAAATAAAATAAAAACGGTTTGGAAAGTTATAAATAACGAGACTGGTAGGCAAAAAAAGCCCAACACTAACTATGCTTTGCAGACATCTTGTGGTCCTATAAGCTCAAATCTGGAAGTAGCTGAAGAATTTGTTAAATTCTTTACTGATATACCGGTTAGGACTACGGAGGCTCTAAATTCCTCACCTGATATTTCAATAGGTTTATTAAAGGCGAACGTTCCTGGCAGCCCGGCTGATTTTAAGTTTAAACATATAAACCCTACGACAGTTATTAAAGCTTTCCGGGAAATTAAAATTAAAGTGACCGAAGATTTATGGGGATTGTCTATCAAAGTTTGTACAGGCATTGTGGAAACTGTAGCGCCATATTTGGCATTAATTTTTAATCTGTGTGTGGATCAAGGAGTTTTTCCTGATTTGATGAAGTTCAGTAAAGTCGTGCCTCTTTTTAAATCTGGGGACTCCAAAGATACTAACAATTATAGACCAGTATCCGTGTTGCCAGTCTTTAGCAAGATATTTGAGAAAGTAATGCTAAATCAGATGCTTGACCACTTCAACACCTATAAAATCTTACACGATCAGCAGTATGGTTTCACCAAGAGACGTTGTACAACTGACGCCGGTGTCACCCTATTGAAGCACATATTTACTGCATGGGAAGAGGCACAAGACGCCATAGGAATATTCTGTGACCTCTCCAAAGCATTTGATTGCGTTAATCACGACACATTACTTTTGAAACTTAAACATTACGGATTAGGTAAACTTGCTCTTAGTTTAGTAAAATCTTATTTGTGTGACAGACAACAACAAGTTCAGATAAATGGTGTAA
Organism: Agrotis segetum; assembly: GCA_036375495.1. Classification (NCBI taxonomy): domain Eukaryota; kingdom Metazoa; phylum Arthropoda; class Insecta; order Lepidoptera; family Noctuidae; genus Agrotis; species Agrotis segetum. The sequence goes on from JAQSVV010000031.1 coordinate 4,902,116, forward strand.
ATTCACGGGGTTTAAGAGTTAAAATGGGAGTTCCACAAGGCTCAATATTGGGTCCTTTCCTCTTTCTTGTATATATTAACGATCTACCCTATTTACTTAAAAATCAACTACACAAAATGGTGTTATTTGCTGATGACACTTCCCTAATTTTTAAAATAAGTAGGCGAGCCCAGAATCTAGACGACGTCAATAATACCCTGCGTCAGATCCATAATTGGTTCACAGCAAACAATTTAGTATTAAATGGAAACAAGACTAAATGCATTAGGTTTGCCTTACCAAATGTTAAAAATAGTAATTATGACATAGTGTTGGATGATGAGATACTAGAATTCGTCGATAAAACGGTTTTCTTGGGTATAACACTTGATTCAAGGCTACAATGGGGCCCTCATATTGCAACTCTTGCGGGGCGATTAAGTTCAGCAGCATATGCTGTTTGGAAGATTCGTCAATTCACAGACGTTGATACTGCGAGAATTGTATATTTCAGTTACTTCCACAGTATAATGTCGTATGGCATTTTATTGTGGGGACGGGCGGCTGACATCGAGTCTATCTTTATTCTCCAAAAGAGAGCTATTCGAGCCATATATAATCTCCGTAGGCGCGATTCTCTAAGAGAACTGTTTAAGGAAATTAACATCCTGACGGTACCTTGTCAATATATCTATGAAAATATAATGTACGTTAGAAAAAATCTGCATCTTTTCTCTAAAAGAGGTGACAGACATAATTATCATACTAGAAGTAGGAACCAATTAGTTCAGCCGGGCTTCAGACTCGCCAAAGTAGACTCTTCTTTCATGGGGTACTGTTTAAAATGCTATAATAAGCTACCACAAAACGTTCTTGAACTGAATGAAACTAAATTCAAAACATGCATTAAACGCACACTGTGTAAGCAGGCATATTACAAACTGAGCGACTATATCGCTGATGATAATGCTTGGCTCCATGCTGGTCCTGCTCCATGAGGCAGTGAATGTATGAATAAATTGATAGTGAAAGTATACGTCTTAATACCATTGTTGGAGCTGCTGAAGACTGTACAACTGTATTTGCAATGTATAGATTCAATCTTCTTTGTATTATATAGTTTCATAGCCGACATTGTGTGAGTACTATGTACTTCAGAGCTGTCATTCATTGAGTACCTACGTCTCTTGTTGACTTGAATGACCCTGGCGGCTGAGAGTCTGTCATGCTCACTTAAATGTCTCGCTGATGGTGGCGCGTGTGTCGGATCATTTAGCTCCCTCCAAAATGGTTGAGCTGAATGGTGCTGATGCATGTGTCATGTTCGTGAACGGGCGCTGTCAGTTGGGACTGGTCATCTCTTAGCTGCCACGGTTTATTTTAATAATTATTGATCACTTTGTTTTTTGAATTGTCTTTGTTTAATTGTTACTATGGACACTTTAATTAAAAACTTGCTACATCGTTCTCACATAGTGTACCACCTCAAAATGAATGATGTAACAAAGGTTCTGTAATAATTCTGGCGATCTGAAAAGAGTGTCCATGGAGTTTCTTGCACGTTCTTCTCCATAGAGATCTACTTCTTGGAACGTGCATCTACGGTACTTTCACAGTTTTTATGTCTTGTGTCTGGGACCGTAGCACCATAACTATTTTTATACTTGTTTTATTTTATGTCTTTTGACAATTCATAAGTGCCTGTAATTGGCCTATTTGAAATAAACGATTTGATTTGATTTGATTTGATTTGATTTGATTTGATTCTCAGACATACGTTTCTGCAATTTATTAAATGACGTGCAGTATTTATTGGGTAATTCCAATGATATTTTAGTAAACAGACATGTTATGAGCGCACAAAACGTGAAGACCAGAAAATGTCCTACGTGGGACTATTTGTCTACGCGTGGCGCTTTTTATTTATCTAGCTGTCACTTTTTTTCTTATTGCGTTTTATCAAGCTATCCTTTTTAATTGTAGTGAAATGTAATGTGTGAATAAAAAAGTGTGTATGTGTGCGGCCGCTCGGTGCGGAACAGTTTTTTCTGTTGTTTTGTAAGTGTATAACATGTCTGTATATTAGAATATCATTGGGTAATTCGGATAAATTCAACACCTCCCTTTTCCTCGCTCAATCGTCTTTATGATTTGACCCTTATTTCCGTTACAACTTTGACCAGCAACGAAATATAAATGTTTATTATTGAACAGCGGAGACACCGTGGTGGCAAATTGAAGGTGATACAATAAGTAATAAAGTGCCTGTTGCATGACCGCATGATACGTCACAGTGCGTCGGGCAGAGGCTGTCCCTTTGTCGTAGCGGTGCTAAATTTAAAATGTTCCTATATCCGATTTGTATGTGCTGGCACCTCCAACGGTGTACTAATTGCACATTACCTAGTGACACTCATATCCTTTTTAGAACCACACCACGTTTTTTAAACGCGCCGGGTGCAGCTTGTTTGACGCGGTGCAGACGAAATTCGCACGCAAGTCAGACGCAGAACAGACCCTCTGTTCCCCATTTGTACCCACTGGCTTTGTCACCACTGGGGATAAATGGGAAAAATCCCGTATGTTCCCACTGGTGACGAACGGGAATACAATTCCCAATTGTCCCCACTGGCGACGGACAGTAATACAATTTCCCATTTGTCGCCACCGCTATGATAGTGCTAAGATGAAACTCTTCTTCCAAACAACTTAAGTGCTTGGGTGCTTCAAGTTGCATGAAATTGTCTTTGATTTTGTTCATCACCAACCAACAAAGGTACTAGGTTAGCATAAGTTAAAGTTAAGCATAATTGTCCCCAGTGGTGACACATGGGAATAGACCAGACGCAGCCTAAAACAAACGACAACCAACTGCTCCGATGAAAACGCGCTGCACCGGCGCTTTGAAAATACGTGGTGTGTATAGGCTCTTTTGCAATCCAAATGCAATAAAAAAAAAACAGCAAAATGAGATAACGATATAATAGGCTTTATGTTAACATCAATAAATCCGTCGAAATTTCTTCGAACCTCTATGGATTTGTATTGTGATAGTCGTCTGGGTACCAAAGTCGGTAAGGTATCAAAGACTTGCGCGAAAGGAAGTGGCGTCCTGGAAAAATTAACCAATGAGTTAATGAGGAAGAAATAAATTCTACCCAGCTTGTGTGTACATTTGGACTACTGACATAAAAAAAAAAAACGAATTGGAAAGAAAGTTATCAGGCCCTATAGCTAAACGGCAAGCGACAATCGCTAACTTTCAGCAGTCGCTAATATATTTACAATCTTATACCCCATTGCATAAAGTTGAAAATCTATCAAAGATAACAGATCGTTTTCGTTTGTTTCTTTCGCTATCGCTCAGCAGTCTTTACTAGATTTTCAACTTTATACGCTGTGGTATAAAGTTGAAAATGTATTAGCGACTGCTGAACGTTAACGATTGTCGCTTACCGTTTGGCTACAGGCTCTGCTAAGAAATCTAGGGAACGGAAAACAAATTGGCCTGATTGTTTCGACCGCTATATTTTCGGACATCCTTTCGATTGACGCACTTGAAAAAGGTTTATTTTCAATTATTTATATTCAGTTATTAAATTAAACTGGGTGTATTAATTTGCTATTATGTGTAGACTACAATATTTTATTTTGTCGTACAAGTGAACAATGTTAGCTGCCCTTGATAGCGTGTATATCCTTTGTGAAAAAAAAAAAGAAATCGCACTTCATCCATTTGTATGAATGTAAAATGTTTAGAGCATTTATATTAAGGACGGCACGGAGAATTTAGAATTACACTTTGCCAGACCCTAAATAAAAAAAATAAAAAAACAAAAATGGTTAATAGTACGGAATAATAAGTAAATGGAGTGTTTCATGCGAATAATAAGTAATACGCCCATGATAGTCAGTCGCTACTTTGTGCAAAGTACGAAATATTTGTCTAGTTTTTGGCTACGATTACCTTCATATTTTTTTTTGTAACTGTGTTTTAGCAGATAAATGAGCCACTGTACTGACCAGGTGAGTCTTCAACTAAACGTTTATATGAGAATAAAAAATATACGTGTTGAATTGAGATACTCCTGAACACTACAGCGAAGATTTTTATAACATTGATATACTCGTATGAAAATAAGGGCAGTCAACTTTACCATTGTTAATTTGTACTCCTGGGGAACTCCTATTAATTATTTCCTATTAAATAAATAAATAAAAGATATTTTGAGTCCTATTTCAAAATTCCACCACATAGTTGCACTCCATTTACGTATTACAACGTGGTCTTTCGAAAATTTCGCACGTAAATGTTTCCCTACACTTAGTAAATATTCAAAAGCACGCAAAACGTCTGTATAAATGCTCTTAAACAACAAAATAATTAAAAACGATTTTCTACAAATAGTTTTTTTGTCACAGAGGCACTAAGAGCTAAGGATAGAGAGCATGCAACCTTACTAGAAGAGAAAATGGCGCTGCAGATGAAAATGGTGGGCATCACAGATGAGTCGTGGCTCACATTGCCACATACAGGTCAGTTGCGTTAGTATCGATCCATTATTTAGTATTTTTCTTTTCTTTTTTTTTGTTTGTGTTTTGTTAAGTGAGAAATGTTTTGTTTTTTTTTGTTGTGATTGTTTTTTGCAAGAGCTTTTTTTAAAGTGATTCAGTGAAACAAATACAGTTTTATTAAATTACGTTTTTTTGTGCATTTAGGCCGAGACTCCACCAAAGCTGTGCGAGTCGAGACGTTTTTTGAACAACCAATAGAATTGCGTTATTGACACAGCTCCACTCCGGCAACGCAATTCTATTGGTTCTTCAAAACACGTCTCGACTCGCACAGCTTTGGTGGAGTCTCGGCCTTACACGGGTCGGTTTATTTATTTGCTACATCGACCAGCTACATGGCAAATGCAACCGATGCGACTGGTAATTAACCGTACGGTTAAATCAACGCAAAAACGACCCGTGTAAATGCCATTAGGGACTACTACTAGTTGACTATCACTAAAACCGAACCAGAGCTACAGTTCTATTAAAATTGTTTTGCATAATGTACAGTGAAATTTATTAACTGACTGACGGTACTTTGCTACCAAAGAAAGACTTGAGCAGCTTATAAACAAATCTCTAGAAGATTTATTATCAAATAAGTACCTTTCATTAAAGAATTAGTTTACAAATCGATGTATTTATCCACGAAGCTTAGCCCAGTCAAATGACAGTCCCAACTATTTGCTAAAGCTTTTACTACACGGTTTTTGGAACGAAGTTCCTTATCGCGCGTTGTGGAAGGGGGCTAGACGGATAAAATTCTTACGAAAAGTTGTCACGACACTTTTTGGAACGAAGTTCCTTATCGCGCGTTGCGAAAGGGTGCTAGAGCTCAAAGAGTGGAGTGGAGCTGAGCGGAGTGGAGTGGAGTGGAGTGGAGTGGAGTCGCGACGATTATTTTTGTTGAGTGTATACAGTAATTTTGTTCCATCCGGGTGTCCCTTGACACCTCTCAAGTTTTTTTTTTGACACGAAATATAAAGGGAGACTCTAAGGAAACTTCCTCATGACGCGATTCGCGAATTTCTGCTAACTAAAAATCGTCCTTATCGTGTCAAGCATGTTTTGTTTTTCATCTACCCATAGATAACAACGTGTTTTATGTCATATGTCACAGTGATAAGGTTGATTTTCACTTGTAGTTGGAATCTGTCGGTCATTAGCAAACTCACCAACTTGTGTTGCTTAGCTACCGATTAAATATCTCCTGTCCTTGTCATTTCTATTTCAATGAATAGAGATGGCAAGTGACTTAAGAGTTATTTAAGATAAGTAACGTCTAATCAATGTTTATAAGTAAGGCCCTATATTGTAATGTATTCAGGCAGCAGCACCGCATTCCCGGGACTAGTGTTCCCGGACTACGTACGACTGGCGGCGCCCTCAGCTGACAAATACGCGCTCTGGCAAGACGTCTGCAAAGTTGTTATGGTGAGTCAATATGGGTACAACTTGCTGGCATCCTAGCTCTCGTAACATCACTCAAAAGGCCCCATTCGCCTGAGCGCTTTTTTTTTGGGCGTTAAAAAAGCGCTGAGTTGGAACATAAAGGTAAATTTAATTTAGGGTTGGTGACATTTCTCAGCACTTAAAATCAATTATTTCGAAAAAAGCGCCGCGCTTTTATAGCGCTGACGCGTGTTCAGATGCATGGAAAAGCATTTAATTTCGGCGCTTTTTTAACGCTGGCAAAAAAAGCGCTTTTGCGAATGGCGTCTAATAATATCTCTATTCTACCAAGAACCGGAGTTTGATGATATTTGGCGTATAATTCTTTTATAGTATTCCCTATAAATAATGCAATCCTCTCCACCTATATTCTATAGGACGCTCTCGAAGCCAGTAGCGCCCCCTGGCAGCCGGGCGGCGCGCTGGGTCGCAGCACCTCCTCGGCCGGCGAGCGACACTCCGTGGCCTACGAGAGCCCCGCGCTACCGCGACGGGCCGATACCTTCGCGGGATTCGACGCCAGCAGGCATAGAGGTATGTACGATTATGGCCAACTCATCACAGAGAAGAGGGCTATATCCCAGCAGTGGGAATTGATTATGATGTGTCGTTTAAAATGGATGCTGAATCAGAATTCGCTAATTAACTTTTACAGTCAACGTATAATTTATAAATAATTTATTCACCAGTTTCAAACGTAACTCTCCGAATGTCAACGGACACGCCCACCGAGGGCGCGGAGCCCGAAGCCGAGCCGAAGATTGCCGAAGTGAGCGAGCGAGCCGAGCTCAGCAACGAGGCCGCGCTCAAGTTACAACACGCCATATACACGTTGACTTGCATCGTGTGGCAGCAACTCACTACTATACATAGGTAAGTCATAAGATTGTAATTTGTAGTATTTTCCTTTTCAGCATGCGTAGCTCAACCATTTCTATCTCTATTCTACTAGGAATAGACAAAATTCTGTACGACTTTTGGGTTAACGGAGCGATTTGACTTTGTTTACGAACTAACATGATTCTTTTCTCTCTGGCACAGCCTGGAGGCGCAAGTAAGCGCGTGGCGCTGGCAGGGCGGCGGGTCAGCTCGCACGCCGGACTGGTCGGACGCACAGCTGGAGGAGCTGCGACATGCGCAGGCGCGCCTCACACGGGACAGAGCCGCCTTCGACGCACAGCGGGCCGCGGACCACGCCGCGCTGGCGGCAGGTAAGTGAATGTAACACGCACAGCTGGAGGAGCTGCGACATGCGCAGGCGCGCCTCACACGGGACAGAGCCGCCTTCGACGCACAGCGGGCCGCGGACCACGCCGCGCTGGCGGCAGGTAAGTGAATGTAACACGCACAGCTGGAGGAGCTGCGACATGCGCAGGCGCGCCTCACACGGGACAGAGCCGCCTTCGACGCACAGCGGGCCGCGGACCACGCCGCGCTGGCGGCAGGTAAGTGAATGTAACACGCACAGCTGGAGGAGCTGCGACATGCGCAGGCGCGCCTCACACGGGACAGAGCCGCCTTCGACGCACAGCGGGCCGCGGACCACGCCGCGCTGGCGGCAGGTAAGTGAATGTAACACGCACAGCTGGAGGAGCTGCGACATGCGCAGGCGCGCCTCACACGGGACAGAGCCGCCTTCGACGCACAGCGGGCCGCGGACCACGCCGCGCTGGCGGCAGGTAAGTGAATGTAACACGCACAGCTGGAGGAGCTGCGACATGCGCAGGCGCGCCTCACACGGGACAGAGCCGCCTTCGACGCACAGCGGGCCGCGGACCACGCCGCGCTGGCGGCAGGTAAGTGAATGTAACACGCACAGCTGGAGGAGCTGCGACATGCGCAGGCGCGCCTCACACGGGACAGAGCCGCCTTCGACGCACAGCGGGCCGCGGACCACGCCGCGCTGGCGGCAGGTAAGTGAATGTAACACGCACAGCTGGAGGAGCTGCGACATGCGCAGGCGCGCCTCACACGGGACAGAGCCGCCTTCGACGCACAGCGGGCCGCGGACCACGCCGCGCTGGCGGCAGGTAAGTGAATGTAACACGCACAGCTGGAGGAGCTGCGACATGCGCAGGCGCGCCTCACACGGGACAGAGCCGCCTTCGACGCACAGCGGGCCGCGGACCACGCCGCGCTGGCGGCAGGTAAGTGAATGTAACACGCACAGCTGGAGGAGCTGCGACATGCGCAGGCGCGCCTCACACGGGACAGAGCCGCCTTCGACGCACAGCGGGCCGCGGACCACGCCGCGCTGGCGGCAGGTAAGTGAATGTAACACGCACAGCTGGAGGAGCTGCGACATGCGCAGGCGCGCCTCACACGGGACAGAGCCGCCTTCGACGCACAGCGGGCCGCGGACCACGCCGCGCTGGCGGCAGGTAAGTGAATGTAACACGCACAGCTGGAGGAGCTGCGACATGCGCAGGCGCGCCTCACACGGGACAGAGCCGCCTTCGACGCACAGCGGGCCGCGGACCACGCCGCGCTGGCGGCAGGTAAGTGAATGTAACACGCACAGCTGGAGGAGCTGCGACATGCGCAGGCGCGCCTCACACGGGACAGAGCCGCCTTCGACGCACAGCGGGCCGCGGACCACGCCGCGCTGGCGGCAGGTAAGTGAATGTAACACGCACAGCTGGAGGAGCTGCGACATGCGCAGGCGCGCCTCACACGGGACAGAGCCGCCTTCGACGCACAGCGGGCCGCGGACCACGCCGCGCTGGCGGCAGGTAAGTGAATGTAACACGCACAGCTGGAGGAGCTGCGACATGCGCAGGCGCGCCTCACACGGGACAGAGCCGCCTTCGACGCACAGCGGGCCGCGGACCACGCCGCGCTGGCGGCAGGTAAGTGAATGTAACACGCACAGCTGGAGGAGCTGCGACATGCGCAGGCGCGCCTCACACGGGACAGAGCCGCCTTCGACGCACAGCGGGCCGCGGACCACGCCGCGCTGGCGGCAGGTAAGTGAATGTAACACGCACAGCTGGAGGAGCTGCGACATGCGCAGGCGCGCCTCACACGGGACAGAGCCGCCTTCGACGCACAGCGGGCCGCGGACCACGCCGCGCTGGCGGCAGGTAAGTGAATGTAACACGCACAGCTGGAGGAGCTGCGACATGCGCAGGCGCGCCTCACACGGGACAGAGAAATGTAATGACAATCGTGACAACCATACTTTTCTTTCATATTGACAAACATACCACTTTAACCAGCACATTACAAGTAACTGCAACACGTTACAGAACGCCAGCAGTTGCAAGCGGCGCGACAAGAGCTCGCCGAACAACAGAAAGACGTGGAACAACAACGAGAGAGGCTCTTTAGGCGGCTGGAACGGTTGCAGCAACATGGTATGTTACGTTTTGTGTATTTATTAATGAGACAAAAATAATTTCTTTCAAAATTTATAATAGTTTGAAAGTTACAGGCGCCTAAGAGTTACTTTTGAAAAAAAGAAAACCTATAAACCTAGTTTTTTACTGTGTCAGAAGCATTCTAAAAATCATTGAGATAGGATAACATTTAGGGGTAGGAAAACGTTTTCTCTTTTAGTATGGACGAGCGCTCGGTAGACGATCCTCTTAAATAAACGTTTTTACCTACTGAAGAATTTCAGATGATGGTATATTTTCTCTTAGCAGGCGGTTCTCAAGAGGAAATAGCGAGTGTCGGTACATTATCGCCAGACTCCAGTGTGAGCGACACCACGCGACGGAAAGAGCCTAAATGGCGAAGTACGTTTTCTTTTATATGCATGCACAATAACAACTCTATGCACCTACTAATATGTACTAAAATCGCTCGTGATCATCTCTGTCAAAACTTTTGGGTACTAGGGCTTTCGTAGTTCTATTGTGGGAAAGAGACAAAGCTATACAAGTCGTATATCGCCATCTCGTTCACACAGTGGAACTACTCACCTGTTTTATCTGTATTCTCGTGTAGTATGCATGGTTCAAACATTAGTCGTATGTTCTTTTCATTGTGGCCTGCTCCTGTAACAAGCGTCAGTAACAATTCTAACAATCTTCATTAGTAACATTGTCCTGTTATTGTCTGTCTCTCTTTCTCCTTCAACTTTCTGTATCGCTCTCTCTCTGTTTTTCTTTCTTGTATTTTATCAATGACATTTTGATTACTCTAACTACCATAATCTGAGAAATTAACAGGTGTGTGATTCGCATGTAAATGACTAACTCAAGGTTTAAAAATCTTTGGAAAAACAATTATTTAATTATTGAAATAACACTTCTAGATGTAAAGATTTAACTTGTTCCCTTTTCTCTCTTCTCCAATCTTTAACCAATAGATCTAAGAGCAATTAGCTTACCATGATATCTTAAGCGACAGTTATTCTACTGTGGAAGAGGGACAGAGCTATACAGGGTGACTTTTTTACCACCGTCCAAAATTTTTCTAGGCATTAGGTATCAATCACTAACCCCATTTTTGAAAAAAAATCGATACTTCAAATTGTCATATTAAATCATTTTCTCATCCGCTCTGTGTGGTCACTAAGCTAAACGTTAATAATATACACTTGCCGACGCATGAAACGCACAGAGCGCACCCCGCTCACCCCCCGCCCCGCCCCGCTACACCTGAGCGACACATCACAGCGCGGTGTCCAGCTTTATCAACTTTTTATAGATAACATTGAGACGTGATATCTCGATATTTTTGTATTGACTGATACAAAAAGAAAAAACACGTATTCAATGATTTTCGCCAAAGATTAATATATTAAAACTAGCACTTTGCCCGCGACTTCGTCTGCGCGTGTTTCTAATTTCGAACTCAGTAAATTTAATTCCAGCTCACCCTCCATATAGGATACTTTTGGAAAATCTCTAGAAGTTTCAGGGCCTATTCAATACAAACAAACAAAAAAACGCTAGGGGTTAATTTAAAAAAAATATTAAATACGTATCCTTTATTCGATTGAGAGATAATTTATGCCCAGTTTAGAATTTATCGAAGCAAGCAGTAAATCCTTCCCTTAAAACTTAATCAACCCTTTTCAAAATTTAGGGGGTGATTTTCGAAAAACCAAAGAATGGAGGGTAGCTTTGAAAAAAATATAGTGTCCATCTTTTTTATTTACTTATACTCACATTCGTACCAAGTTTCAAGTTTATAAACCCTAAGAATAAGTTTTTGCATACAAAGGTTTTCACCCCTTTTCACCCCCTTAGAGGTAGATTTTCGCAAAATCCTTTCTTTATGCTTACTTACATTATAAACTGCCACTATGATCCAAAATTCAGGTTTCTACGTCTAGTGGTTTAATATCCTCCCCTTAAAACTTGAATACCCCTTTTCACCAACTTGGGGGGTGATTTTCGAAAAATCCAAAAACACGTGTTTGATTAATTCTTATCTAGTATATAAATACTGATTTTCAAATTCTTCAGCTCACGCGTTATGATTTTTCCATACAATCTTTAACAACCCCTAGATTACCAATGGAGGGTAGTTTTAAAAAAATAATGGTGCTAATCTTATTTATTTACTTGTGTTCTCATTCGTGGTAAGTTTCAAGTTTATAAACCCAAGGAATAACATTTTTCATACAAACCTTTTCACCCCTTTTTACCCCCTTAGAGGAGGATTTTCGCAAAATCCCGTCTTATTGCCAATCTACATGGTAGACTGCAAATCCTGTCCAAAATTCAAGTTTCTGCGTTTAGCGGTTTCGGCTGTAGTCGTGTCAAAAGAAAAACCCCTGTTCTTTTATATATATAGATTTGGATGGTGACTAAAAAATCACCCTGTATAAGTAGTCTGGTGCCATCTCGTTCTCACACTTGAATTACTCTCTCTTTAAGACGACATAGTAGACCACCAGGGGGGTATTACAACGTCTTAAAACCAGGCTTATTCCGACGAGTGAAAGTGACAGAGCTATACAAGTCGTCTAACGCCATCTCGTTCACTTACTGGAACAAGCCTGGTTTTAAGACGTTGTAATACCCCCTCTGGTCTCTTCTTAGGGACTTTACTCATGGCGCGATGCGACGCGATTCGAAAGAATTCCAACTAAAAGTGAAAATCAACCTTACCACTAAGAAATATAGATGCAATTCGATTGACTTGACTTTGTCATGGCCATCGTGTTTTGTTTTTCATCTACCCATGGATAACAACGTGTTTTATGTCATTTTTTTTTTTTTTTTTTTTTTTTTTAGCGTGGTAAAATCATCAAATGAGTCCTCCAACCCCGGGCAGGGCGGGAGGGACTGTCAGACTTCTACTGACTAAAATCCACGGTGTCCTTCATAGCCTGTTATGTTCCGGGGTTACGGTAAGGGAATAATCCCGCGACCCCGGTAGGCTTGGCCCTCTGAGAGGGGGGCCCCGTCATTAACGTGTTTTATGTCATAGTGGTAAGGTTGATTTTCACTTGTAGTTGGAATCCGTTCGAATCGTGCCGTGAGTAAAGTCCCTAAATCTTAAAACTTTTGGCAGTTTATTGTCATGGCTGTCGCTGTCGTCGAAGTGTTTACGTGTTTACTGAAAAAACTAACACAGCTTTTCTGTGAAAAGAAATTTTCGAACTGCGAGCACCATTTGAACTTGCGACCTCCGGATTCAGGACATCCGACGCTCTTTTTTTTTTAAAAAAAAAAAAACGTTGCCCCACACTAGGAATTCCTCCTGTATCGTGGGTGCGCTTACAAACAGAAACACTCATACACAAAAACCCAGAACTAATAATTATTATTGTAGGTCATACAAATATTTGTTCCGTGCTTGAATTGAACCCGCGACACGCTGGCGGCAGTCCAAAGGCTCAGTCACTACGCTAAGCCACCGAGGTTCATACCTTGACGCAGTAGCTAGGTACAAATCCTACTCGCAGTTCGAATTTTTCTTTCTAAGAAAAGCTTTAAAATTCACGACGCATGAATGATGAAATAACTCTTCTTAGAAGCTTAATCTACGTGGAAAATCTCACAGAATTTGATAATAACTATAACTTTACCCGCTACAACAGATAACCGTGGTTCAACGGGCTCGGAGTCTTCAGTGAGCGCTTGTAGTGTACGCAGTGGAGTGCTACCCCCGCCGCAGTTGTTATCCGCGCAGAACGAAACTCGCGCTACCGTGCACGCCTCCGCTATATCCGTGAGTGTTTTTTTTTTGTGAGTTTAGTTTCCTCTTAACTTTAGTCTAGGTCAAGAATGACTAAGACAAGGTCGACAATGGAGCGAGCTTACCCAGAAGAAGCCTGTTTACTCTAACTTTGAAGAGATTAGGGTTGTATGTGTTCGGAAACAGACGCAGGCAGAGAGTTCCACTCCTTCGCTGTCCGCATTATAAAAGACGTCTGGAAACGTTTAGTGCGAATTGGTGGTATAGCAATAAGGTAAGGATGGTAATTTGCCGTGCGTCTAGATGTTCGATGATAGAATGGGGCTGGTGGGATGAGGTCGTGGAATCAAAAAATCAAAATCAAAGCATTTATTTCAAGTAGGCCAGTTACAGGCACTTTTGAATTGTCATAGACAATCAAAGGAATATTATTAAACACTACAAAAGTTATGGTGCCACAGTCCCAGTCACAAGACATAAAAACTGTGAAAGTAGCGTAGATGCCCGTTCCAAGAAGTAGATCTCTATGGAGAAGAACGTGCAAGAAACTCCACTCCACACCACTCCTGGAGTTCTTGGGCACACTCTCCAAAGTACAATTTTAGAGCATATGCCAACCAGGTGGCCCACCATGACGTCTTTAAGCGAGAGTAGTTCCGCTGAGGGAAAGGGACAGAGCTATACAAGTCGTCTAGCGCCATCTCGTTCACTCACCGGAACTACTCTAGCTTTAAAACGTCATGGTAGGCTACCTGTTCACTGTAACTTTGAAGAGATTGGGGGTGTACAGTCACGAGCAATAACATGTATACACTTAACAAAATTCAAACGCAACTTACTCGTGTAATACTGGTTTCCACTTTCAATTTAGACCCATTTCGTAATAGTATGGCTTCCAAAATATAAGTCTAATGAAAAGGCAAAAGTTTAATCAATATGGTAGCAGAAAATCGCTACTATAGCTCGTGACTACGCCTTCGGGAACTCAGGGGCCGTATTACAACGTCTTAAAACCAGGCTTGTTCCGGTGAGTGAACGAGATGGCGCTAGACGACTTGTATAGCTCTGTCTCTTTCACTCGCCAGAACAAGTCTGGTTTTAAGACGTTATAATACGGCCGCAGGCGCAGGTTGTGAACTGTATCAATGGCTATTAAAGTCTAACGGCAATTTTTTTTTTGCAGCAAATGGTAAAGCAGCAGTTGCCATTAAAGTTGGCGAGTGGCAAGAGTCAGCAACCGCCACCGGGCTATCATAGACTGCACGAGTCTCCTAGCGAGGTCAGTACTTATACTTTTTTAATGTTTGTCTCTGGTTCCTGCGCTCTTAGAGACGTTACCCATGACGCGATTCGACGCGATTCCACCGATTCCAACTACAAGTGAAAATCAACCTTACCACTTCTAAGAAATAATGATGCAATTTGATTGTGACTTGACGTTGTCGTAGCGATCAGGGTTGGAAATAATACAGATTTTTTTTTCGAATAATGATCAATGGAAAAAAAAACATGATTGTGATGTATTTTTCTAAATTTTTTAAGAATTATTTCGTTACAATGACAATAAAAGTTAATAATATGACATAGCAATGGCATAGACTCAAATGGTTTTATGTCAAGTTATTTGGACTACTGAATATTAATTTATTTTCATTTTATATGCATTCATCCGTCTTGAAAAGTAGTTGAAACAGGTTATATAAAACACTGTTTAATTTCAAACTGTTATAAACAGGTGTTTTAAAACAACTTATTTTAATCATGCCAACCCTGGTGGCGATGGTTGATTTCCACTTGTAAGGAATCGGTTGATTGGCGTCGTATCGCGCCATGAGTAAGCCCTTATTCGCTAAGGGATATTGTTTATTTTCGTGAACTTAATAAATTGCAAAACCCATTTATTCATTAGTCGTTCATTTAATTGGCGCGCTGTATATTTTATTTACTGGAAATTAGTCTCATAATTTTGAAATATTTTTTAATCGAACCATGTTATGTCTTGTCTATTTATTATAAATATTTAAACCTACCATTTCTTTCTAATATTGAAGTTTAAATTACATACTGTGTAATTGTGTAGTTGCTATTCTGAACTTTGATTGTCAAATTCGGGGATCGTGAAACGCCACTTTAGCAATGGACTTTAGCTTATAGAATTGCGATAAAATTGTTCTATTTAAAAAATATCTAGGTACTCTTGCTTTAGCAATAAAATAGTATACTTAGGGCTGATTTTTCAATAGCCAGATAACCTCTAACTTAGGAATAAAAATGGCGGGTTGACAGCTTATCTATAGAAAATATGTCAAATCGTTATTTTAGTTCCTCAGTTAGAGGTTATCTGGCTATTGAAAAATCAGCCCTAACTCTACTAAAATATTGCTAAAGTGGTCTTTTCAGAACCGCTGTTATTCATTGCTATCATACTTTTTAATTCTTCTACAGAGTAGACTAAATTAAAGACTACGGTGAACATATATTTCTTTTTTTTCTCTAAAAACGCTTTAAGTAGCGAAACAGATCAAATGGTTGATGCCTGTTGCAGGAATTCGAGTATCCCAACGTATTTTAACGTGAATATTAGTTTTACTGTAAGTAATATTAATGTACAGTAGCGTTGAGTATATGTATACATGTAATATGTGGTATATGTATATATGTGTTAGTTTTGAATACGTAGATACAACGCGTAGTTAGCGGGTAAGTTCAAGTAAACCTTTTTGTAATCTCCAAAAAATGGACACAAAACTGTTTAGGTAGACTTATATATAATCTCTAATAAATGGATACAACATTGCTTCAAGCAAAATCTGTCTCAAGCAAAGTTTTAATTAAATATCAAATAAAACAATTTAAGTGAAAAACAATAGTTACTAGAAAATATTATATCGAAAAGGGTAAAACTAATTTCTAAGGTAAATTAAAATAACGTGCTTTAAAACTACTGCACCAAGCCTAGCTTTGTCACTTTTCAATTTATTATTTAAAAAAAAAAGACATTAAAGGCTTGCCAAGCAGCGACCTCGGCGTCGTGTTCTTCGCGTCCTTATTTACTATGAAAATATAATGTAAAGTCTTTACACAAAACACAACATGTTAACGCCGGTGTTTATTGGGACGACTTCGACGACGACGACTGGCCTGTTGGTCTAGTGGTTAGTGACCCTGACTGCTATGCCGGAGGTCGTGGGTTCGATTCCCACCCAGGACAAATGTTTGTGTGATGAGCACGATCATTTGTTCTGTGTCTGGGTGTAATTTATCTATAATATGTATGTATTTAGAAATATATAAGTATGTTTATCAGTTGTCTAGTACCCATAACACAAGCTCTGCTTAGCTTGGGACTAGATGGCGTTGTGTGATAGTTGTGGTATATTATTATTATTATTACTTACATTATACAACGTGTAACGTTAATAGCGCAAAACCTCTCGTGGGGTTACTCAGCCCATGTTACTGAACAATGTTTGTTCCAAGACTTTTGGAAATTCGCAAAATTAAAATTACTTTTTCATACAAAATGAGAAATTGATCAGGCCCATAGAGGAAAGTAATATAATCGGGTATAGAGAGCCCTCTCGCAGAATTTGTTGAAGACCGCTAATGTCATTTGATCGGATAAATTACGCCATCTATTATCTCCATCCACAAACTTGTGTCGTGTAATAGCTATATATATAGCTACTACTGCAATAGGTGCATATACTTAGGCTACCTTACTAATTTGCTTGTTTTTAATTTGATAAAGTTTTACTTATTATTTTATCTTTAGTAACAAAAAGTAAAACTTTATCAAATTAAAAACAAGCAAATTAGTAAGGTAGCATCAATTTCAAGAGGTGAGGGGATAGGGGATGCATATAAAAAAAAAACTTATCTTTTACAATATTTATTATTTGTTTTGTGTTTATTTTTATAAGCTTGCGCTGCAGATGACCTTCTTCTTATATAGTTCATAATCAGCAGGACTATCTAACTTCCCACCAGCTATTTGAACCAAAGCCTTGAAACTTTCAGGATTCTTTTCAGGATGTGGAAATTGATGGCAGGAAGTCTCTGAAAAAAATGAAAGAACAGTTTGAATTTTTACAGATCTAAAAACATTTTTCCTGAATAATGATAAATAACAATAATGAAGTTTTACTTGATTTTTCCCTCGGCTTAGCTCGCATTTTATGTTTCGTAAAAAAAAGTATCCAATGTTACTACAAAAACCGTTTTTAAAACATGTAACAAACAAACTTGCATTAACATTTATAATAATAACTAGTATTTGGGCGTTGCGCGAGCTGCAAGCAGCTCGCGGGGTCGTGTTTTGGAGAAGTATTTCTTACTTGGAATTTTTTGCAGTCGCCATCTTGGATTTTGATGTTGACCTCACTATCGGCTTTAGCATCTTCGAAAACCATGAACACGGCTCCCATGATGAACAATTCGAAAATGACGGCAGCCGCCATCTTGGATTATGATTTTGACTTCACTATCGGCTTTAGCACCCTCGAAAACCATGAAAACGACATCCATGATGAAAACTTTGAATATTTTGCAGTCGCCATCTTGGATTTTGATTTTGACCTCACTATCGGCTTAAGCATCTTCGAAAACCATGAAAACGACTTCCATGATGAACATTTCGAAAATTATCGCAGCCGCAATCTTGGATTTTGATTTTGACCTCACTATCGGCTTTTCTCCTCCTCGCGTCGTATTCCTCATTGCTGAGGGTCGTGATTCCCTCGACGTGAAGTCACTTTGAGCTTGACGAGGCTCCGCCATCTGTTTCTGTCCTTTTTTTTTTAGCGTGGTAAAATCATCAAATGAGTCCTCCAACCCCGGGCAGGGCGGGAGGGACTGTCAGACTTCTACTGACTAAAATCCACGGTGTCCTTCAATAGCCTGTTATGTTCCGGGGTCACGGTAAGGGAATAATCCCGCGACCCCGGCAGGCCTTGGCCCTCTGGGGGCCCCGTCATTATGCTGACGCTCTTTGAGGCGCGCGTGGGACACAACGCGCCGGCGACCCGGGCATGGTCCTTGGTCGGGCAGCGAGTTGCGCTTTACTCGCTGCCCGCATGCCCGCGCCTACGGTGGCCGGAGATCATCAAGCGACGTCCGTCGCCGTGGGCGTCTACCACTGCGGGTGGGGCGGAGGGAGGACGCTGTCCTCTCTCGCTCGCGGCCCGCCTTCTCCTTCACGACCATTACTGCCTCGCAGAAGAAGCAGACCGCTTCCCACTCCGTCTCGCCCCGCAGCATGGCCGCGACCAATGCTGGGCGCGAGAGGTCTCCGCCTATCGCAGCCGTAAGGACACGTCGGTGCTCCGCCCAAGCTGGGCAGTCTTGCACCGTATGCTCCACCGTGTCCTCCGGGCGATCTTCGCAGTGGTGACACCCAGGCGTCTCCTCCTTTCGCATCAGACACAGGTACCTCCCGAAACTTCCGTGTCCGGTGAGGACCTGCGTCAAGCGGTAGGTCAAGACGCCATGACTTCTCTCCAGCCACTCCTCAAAGAGGGGTCTTACCGCTGCAATTGCGGCGTGCCCGGCCTTCGGTCGCGACAGTCGTTCCTTCCATACTGCCCTGAGATCGCGCCGGAGCTCTTCCCGCCGCGCCTCGACTTCTCGAGGCAGCGGGGTCACGCCCCGGCGCTGCGCCTCCACGCGCCACTCATAGACGCGCTGGAGGGCAGTCGCCTTCAGATCCCAGGGCAGCAATCCGGCAAGGAGGTATCTGTTTCTGTCCTTGGCAGAATGAAAAGCATCGTGAAGTTTCATGTCCAGGGAAGAGCGAATTTGGTCCGACCACCTAAGTTGACTGCGACCCTTCGGACGCTTGCGAGAAATGGAATCATTGGAGCGGAATGCAGTCCAGGGTATCTGCAACATTTTTCTCCAGCACCACATTTCAAAAGCATCGATACGATCACGATAGGCTTTCTTGAGAGTCCATGTCTCTGATCCGTTACTGAATATGGAGAACACCAAGGATCTGAACAGTTTAATTTTGGTTTTCCGAGATAAGTTATGGACTTTCCATATTCGTTGCAGCTGGGACGTATCGCAGTTTTGGCCATCCCTATATTCCCTAAACGTCTTCTTATCTCCTTTCGCAAGAGCCTGTGTTATTAATATTAGCACCAAGGTCCTTTCCATTCTACTGAGAAGACGAACCATTTCACTTTTGTTGGCAGCCAAAAGAGTTCTGTCGTCTGCGTATCGCAAATTAGTCAATTTGGCTCCTCCTACTGTGACTCCGCCTTCCCAGTCTTCAAGAGTTCGTCTCATTATAATAAGTGTTAAACAGAATGGGGGATAGTATACAACCCTGTCTAACGCCCTTACCAAAACCAAAAGAATCAGGGCTGCGTTTAAATTCTTTATCCAGTTTAAATTTATACTCACTAAATGTCAAACACCCCGTTTATGTACACCGCGAGGTGAAAAATGAAGCTAACTAAAATTTAATCTGCCCCGTTTACAGACGTCCGCTAGTTTAAGTTTTTACTAAATGGAATAAATTTTTGCGACCTTTATACCTCGCAAAATTTTATCCTGCTGTCAGACTGACATTAAGTTTTGTTGTTTTGCTCGATTCGCGCCGTAAAAACGAATATTATTTTTATTTTAGAGAGTAAATATTATTTGTAGATTATGGATTTATATTAAACCGGCAAATTGATTATTTGTTCAATAAACTGAGCTGTCAATTGAATTTGACAACTAACATTGACAGAAACTTATGACTCCGTTCAGCGAACCCTCGCTAGTGTAATTTTTTACCGGCCAAATATCGCCGGAAGATTTAAACGCAC
This sequence comes from Agrotis segetum, assembly GCA_036375495.1. NCBI lineage: Eukaryota > Metazoa > Arthropoda > Insecta > Lepidoptera > Noctuidae > Agrotis > Agrotis segetum. Next base: position 4,922,020 of record JAQSVV010000031.1, read on the forward strand.
CCCAGATGTGGTTTTTTTTTGGATGTGGTAGCATCACTTTGCTGGCATGGGATGTAAGGGCTAAAGTCCTGTAATTGTCGTATTTTGAGGTGGAACCTTTTTTGTGCAGTGGTATGTGATATGGTGTGGTATAGAATAACTGAACTTGCCCAATCGTTCGGCCATTCGCCAGTAGACCAAATTCGGTCGCATATTTTGTGAAGGGCAGTTACACCCGGTAAACCAATGGGTTTACCGGGATGCTTGAATAATCTCAGCAGTTAGCTGATCTTGTCCGGGAGCTTTTTTGGATTATAGTGCAGCAATAGAAGCTGTGACTTTAGATAGCAGTATGGGGGGTTCTAAGTCCAAAATGTCCCATTCAGTTGTCAGGTGAGGTGTTGCGTCGTGTGGGTTCTTATTAAACTCTTCGCAATATTTCCGCCATTTTTCTGCTATTTCACAAAGATCTTGAAGAGGCGAACCGTCCTCGTCTTCAATGATCCACGATCGCGGTTTGAACTGTTTCGAGAGCAGTTTTACTTTTTTTTAAAGATCCGAGGTCTGCACTTTCAGCGCATGACTTACAATCTCTTGGCAGATATGTTCAAAAATTTGTTTTTATCGCAGCTCGGAGTATTTATCACAGTCTGTTTGGCTAACCATTTCTTGGTTTTTCAACATCTTCCGCTCTTCAATTATATGCCAAGTATCTGCAGAGAGCCAGGTTTGTTTGCGGGGGATCAGCAAACGGTGAGAGGTGGACTTCTCTACTGTGTTCCTATAAGATCCTTTAGTTGATTGTTGCCATTGTTCGTTTGCACCACCTTCACTGATATTGGCTCATTCAGTATTGCGATATTAAGCTCATTTCGAAAAGATTCTCGCTCTAAAGGGGTCAGAGTGCGTGGTCTTTGAGGAATGGCTCTTTTGCTTCTTTTCAAACGTAAAGCGTACGTTGCGATTAGAAGGTAATGGATCGAAATCCACAGTCTGCGCCTGGATAAGTTCTCACGTTGATCACAGAGGTCCTCCATCGGCTGTTACGGTACCGATAGCCAGGAGATTTCCACGTATAGAGATGTCTAGGATGATGTTGAAAACAGGTATTCATTATAGTTAGTTTCTGATCGATGCAAAATTCCAGCAGTCTATTACCTCTCTCATTTCTGACTCCAAGTCCATATTTTCCAACCGTAGCCCTAACATGATCATCCCATGTGCTTCCCACTTTTGCATTCCAGACACCATATTAGTAAAGTTATTTCGCGATTCGGAATTCTAAATAGGGTCAATTCAAGGGTACTGTAAAATTAATTAATAACCTCCTCCTTAGCGACGGCTGTGGGGGCATAGACCACGACTACGTTTAGAGTGCAGGGTCACGTGTTAAGTCTCAAAGTCAAAAAACTGTCGGAAACTGGGTTAAACCCCACATGATTGTTCAGTTGGCGGGTTACCCACAGCTCGACTCCGTTGGTGCTTGAGTCTAAAGAACCCGAAAGGTGAAGGGTGTTTCCATTGGAGGTGGTTCGGTGTCCTTGTCCTCTTATGTGAGTTTCGGTCAATCCCAACAACGCTACTTTGTGGTATACAGCTTCCTTTTCCACAATGTCTAATTTCCCTGGACACAATAGACCTCGGACGTTCCAGGTTGCAATCAGGCGATGTTCACGGATTGAGATCTTGTTGTTTGCTATCGGCTTTAGCATCCTCGAAAACCATGAAATCGACATCAATGATGAAAATTTTGAATTTTTGCAGTCGCCATCTTGGAATTTGATTTTGTCCTCACTATGGCTTTAGCATCCTCGAAAACCATGAAAACGACTTTCATGATGAATAATTCGAAAATCATCGCAGCGGACATCTTGGATTTTGATTTAAACCTCACTATCGCCTTTAGCATCCTCGAAAACCATAAAAACGACTCTCATGATGAGCAATTCGAAAACTATCCCTGCCGGCATCTTGGATTTTGATTTTGACCTCACTATCGGCTTTAGCATCCTCAAAAACCATGAAATTGACTCCCATGATGAACAATTCGAAAATTATCGCAGCCGCCATCTTGGATTTTGATTTTGACCTCATAATCGGCTTTAGCATCCTCGAAAACCATGAAAACGATTCCCATGACGAACAATTCGAAAATTATCCCGGCCGCCATCTTGGATTATGATTTTGACCTCACTATCGGCTTTAGCATCCTTGAAAACCATGAAATCGACATCCATGATGAAAACTTTGAATTTTTGCAGTCGCTATCTTGGATTTTGATTTTGACCTCACTATCGGCTTTAGCATCCTCAAAAACCATGGTATTGACTCCCATGATGAACAATTCGAAAATTATCGTAGCCGCCATCTTGGATTTTGATTTAAACCTCACTATCGCCTTTAGCATCCTCGAAAACCATGAAAACGACTCCCATGATGAACAATTCGAAAATTATCCCAGCCGCCATCTTGGATTTTGATTATGACCTCACTATCGGCTTTAGCATCCTCGGAAACCATGAAAACGACATCCATGATGAAAACTCTGAATTTTTTGCAGTCGCCATTTTGGAATTTGAATTTGGCATCACTATTGGCTTTAGCATCTTCGAAAACCATTAAAACGATTCTCATGATTAACAATTCGAAAATTATCGCACTCAACCTTCGTTACGTCTCACAGGTTCGCTCCACTTAGGACCTACCTACCACCAGAAAGCTATCGTGACCTCATCCCTACGATTCGCTTAACCGCTACATAGTTTTTCTGAGATACGATGGGAGGAGGGGTGAAGAGGGGGAGTTTTGAAAAATGAGTTTGACCAACTCCGGATACCTTGACATGAATCTGAAAGAAAAATGTTCCAAGTCTCTTCTGAGATCCGCCTAAAGGGGGGGGGGGGGGGGGAGAAAGGGTCAAGAGCGGCAACTTAGAAAACAGTATTTTCTTTTCCTCATGAGAGTTACTTGTAAGTTTGCTTGGCTACGGAGGTCGCCGGCTCGCTTCGCTCGCCACCTCCCCCCCTTCGCTCCACTCGGTCTCGCAGGTTCGCTGCACTCAGGACCTACCTACCACCGGAAAGCTAACGTGACCTTTTCCCTGCGCTACGCTTCGCTTTGCCGCTACCTAGCTTCCGAGATACGGTGGGGGACGGGGTGAAGGGGGGAGAGAGGTGCGTTTTGAAAAATGATTTTGACCAACTCTTGGCCCCTTTAGATGAATCTGAAAAAAAAAATGTTTCAAGTCTGTTACCTTCAGAGATCCTTTTAAAGGGAGGAGAAGGGGGCAAGGGGGGGAACTTTGATTAATGGTTTGAATTTTTCCGAGTCTCCTCTATACGAACCCGTAAAAAAACTGAAAACACCTTAGTTTCTGAGATACGATTGGGAGGGGGAGGGGAGGCCAAAAAGGGGAGGCTTGGTACTTTTGCCCTTCTCATGAGAGTTACTTGTAAGTTTGCTTGTCGTCACCCCTGAGTTACGCTTCACCCACTCAACCTTCGTTACGCTACGGAGGTCGCCGGCTCGCTTCGTTCGCTCCACTCAGGACCTACCTACCACCAGAAAGCTATCGTGTCCTCATCCCTACGCTTCGCTTTACTGCTACATAATTTTTCCGAGTTACGATGGGTGGAGGGGTGAAGGGGGGAGAGGGGGGAGTTTAGAAAAATGATTTTGTCACACTCTGGGCCCTTTGATATGAATCTGAAAAAAAAATGTTCCAAGTCTCTTCTGAGATCCGCCTAAAGGTCGTAAGGTAACGGGGTCAAGAGGGGGGGGACTTTGAAAAATGGTTTTTACTTTTCCGAGCCTCCTCTATACGAATCCATAAAAAAACAAAACACGGGTCTCATACATAGTTTCTGAGATACGATTGGGAGGGGGGGGGGAGCAAAAAGGGGAGGCTTGGTACTTTTGCCCTACTAATGAGAGTTACTTGTAAGTTTGCTTGTCGTCACCGCTGAGTTACGCTTCACCCACTCAACCTTCGTTACGCTACGGAGGTCGCCGGCTCGCTTCGCTCGCCACCTCCCCCCTTCGCTCCACTCGGTCTCGCAGGTTCGCTCCACTCAGGACCTACCTACCACCGGAAAGCTATCGTGACCACATCCCTACGCTACGCTTCGCTTTACCGCTATGGTGTGAGGGGTGAAGAGGGGGAGAGGGGTGAGTTTCGAAAAATGATTTTGACATACTCTGGACCTCTTGACACGAGCCTGAAAAAAAAAAAATTCCAAGTCTCTTTTGAGATCCGCCTAAAGGGAGGGGGGGAGGGGGGCAAGGGGGAACTTTGAAAATGATTTTTACTATTTCGAGCCTCCTCTATACGAATCCGTAAACAAACAAAACATGGGTCTCTTAGTTTCCGAGATACGACGGGGGGAGGGGTGAAGGGGGGGAGAGGGGAGAGTTTTGAAAAATGATTTTCACCAACTATGGGGCCATTGACATGAATCTGAAAAAAAAACTGTTGCAAGTCTGTTAACTTCCGAGATCCTCCTAAAGGGGGAGAAGGGGAAAAGGGGAGGGGGGACTCTATAAAATGATTTTTACGTTTCCGAGCCTCCTCTATACGAATCCGTAAAAAAACAAAACACGGGTCTCTTAGTTTCCGAGATACGATGGGGAGGGGGGAGAGGGGGGGCGAAAAGGGGAGGTTTGGGATTTTTCCCATACTCACGAGAGTGACTTGTATACGAATCTGTCAAAATATACCCACCTTCCCCTTCACCATCTGGGAGAACAATTCTGTCAGTCAGTCAGTGAGTGGTAATCGAGCTTTATATAGTATAACGAGCTTTATATAGTATAATAACTAGTATTTGCGCGTTGCGCGAGCTGCAAGCAGCTCGCGGGGTTGTGTTTTGAGAAATGTTCCTTACTTAGATTTTTTTTTTTAGATTTTGATTTTGACCTTACTATCGGCTTCAGTATCCTCGAAAACCATGAATACGACTCCCATGATGAAAATTTCGAAAATATCGCAGCCGCCATCTTGGATTTTGATTTGACCTCACTATCAGCTTTTTATCATCATCAGCCTATTGCCGTCCACTGCTGGACCTAAGCCTCCCCCAAAGAGCGCCAACCATCCCGGTCCTGGGCAGCCCGCATCCATCCACTGCCAGCCACCTTCCTTAAATCATCGACCCATCTTGTAGCAGGGCGTCCTCCACTATGTTTGCCCATTCGCGGTCTCCACTAAAGCACATGTATGCTCCGTCTGTCCGTCTACAGACGTGTCCAGCCCACTTCCACTTCAGCATGCTGATTCTAAACGCAATGTCGGTTACTTTGGTTCTCTGGCGAATAACTTCATTACGAGTTCTATCCACCAGAGAAACCCTGAGCATTGCTCTTTCCATTGCACGCTGAGCAACCTTTTTGTGGACCAGGCCGATGGTAAGTGTCCACGTTTCGGCTCCGTAAGTCATTACGGGTAGGACTTACTGGTTGTAAACCCTGGTATTAAGGGATTGTGGGATCGATGATTCAACGATATGACGCAGCTTCCCGAATGCCACCCAGCCTAAGCGTATTCTTCTAGCTGCCTCCTTCTCAAAGTTGTGCCTGCCCAGTTGTACACTTTGGCCTAGATAAATGTATTCTTTCACAACCTCGAGAGCAGCATCATTCACGATTACAGGTCTCAGGGTGACATGACCGTTAAACATGACTTTGGTTTTGTCCAGCCAGATTCATTCCGAGACACACACGCCTTGTAGAATCGCTCTAGCGGTTCAGCATTTGTTCCAGCTCCTGCAGAGACTCTGCTATGATGACAATGTCATCCGCAAATCGGGGGTGTGAGATGCACTGACCGTTGATATTAACACCCCGTCCTTTCCAATCAAGCGTCTTGACAACGTTCTCCAACGCGTTTGTAAACAGTTTCGGAGAGATGACGTCTCCCTGTTTTACCCCTCGACGCAGTTGGATTGGTTTTGTGCTCTGTTCTTGTTCTTGGACGGTTATTGCGGCCTTATACAGACATCTCATCACCTCAACGTAGCGACAGTCGATGAGGCATCTCTGCATGGACTCCAGAACAGCCCAGGTCTCGACGGTATGGAAAGCCTTCTCGTAGTCCACATACGCTAAGCACAGAGGCTGGTAATACTCCTCGGTCTTTTGAATCACTTGCCTAAGGGTGTGTATATGGTCTATTGTGCAGCAATCTTTTTGAAACCCGGCCTGCTCCGGTGGCTGAAAATCATCGAACTTTTGGGCGAGACGATTTAGAATAACCCTCGAGAACAGCTTATAGATATGGCTCAGAAGTGAGATGGGGCGGTAGATTTTAAGGAGCACTTTATCGCCCTTTTTGAAGAATAATACTACCACACTCCCATGCCATGCCTCCGGTGTTATGCCAGTGTGGATGACGGAATTGAAGAGCTTTACAAGCTCTGTCAAGAAAGGTATTCCTCCTGCCTTGAGCAGCTCTATGGTTATTCCGTCATCCCCTGAGGTTTTGTTGTGGTGAAGCTGCCTGAGAGACATTCTAACCTCACCCATGTCAATGTCGGGAAGCTCGTCTGTGAGATGGCATGTCAGTTTGGCCCGTTGGTCAACCGCGCCGTGGGTCTGACGTGGGCAAGTTTTTTGAGCACATAAGTCTCCGTAGAACTTTTCGACTTCAGCGAAAATCTCTAGCTTTGAGGTGACGGTGGTGCCTTGTGACGTTCTGAGCTTTGTCAGGCGACAGCGGGAGATATTGGGCTTGGCAAATACCTTCGAGCCTTTATTCCGAGCTATAGCATGCTGTATAATTCGGGTAGTTGCACTCCGAGTATCGCGTCTGAACTGCTTTTTGACCTCCCTGTTAAAAACCTGACTCTCAGCCTGTGTGGAATTTGTGAGTTCTCGTCGTTTCCTCATCAGTGCCAGAGTCTCGCTGGTAAGTACCGACTACCGTCCATTCCTGATCGGATGAAAATGTTAACAGCCCACTTCGCGGATGACACGCAGCAGGCCTTTGGTGACGTCGTTTGTGTCCTCCGTGGTTTCCAACCTATCTAGGCTATAGGCTTTAGCATGCTCGAAATCCATGTAAACGACTCCAATGATGAACTATTCAAAAATTATCGAAGCCGCCATCTTACATTTTTATTTTGACCTCACTATCGGCTTAAGCATCCTCGAAAACCATGAAAACGACTCCCATGATGGACATTTCTAAAATTATCAAAGCCGCCATCTTGGATTTTGATTTTGACTTCAATATCGGCTTTGGCATCTTCGAAAACCATGAAAACGACTCCTATGATGAACAATTCGAAAATTATCGCAGCCGCCATTTTGGATTCTCATTTTGACCTCAATATCGGCTTCAGCACCCTCGAAATCCATGAAAACGACTCTAATGATGAACTATTCAAAAATTTTCGAAGCCGCCATCTTACATTTTTATTTTGACCTCACTATCGGCTTTAGCATCCTCGAAAACCATAAAAACGACTCCCATGATGGACATTTCTAAAATTATCAAAGCCGCCATATTGGATTTTGATTTTACCTCACTATCGGCTTTAGCCCCCTCGAAAACCATAAAAACAACTCACATGATGAATATTTCGAAAATGTCCGCAGCCGCCATCTTGGATTTTGATTTTGACTTCACTTTCGGCTTTAGCATCCTCGAAAACCATGAAAACGACTCCCATGAAGGACAATTCAAAAATAATCTCAGCCGCCATCTTGGATTTTTATTTTAACTTTACTATCGGTTTTACCACCCTCGAAAACCATGGAAACGACATCCATGAGAAAAAAATAAAATTTTTTGGAGTCGCCATCTTGGATTTTGATTTTGACCTCACTATCAGCTTATGCACCCTCGAAAACCATAAAAACAACTCCCATGATGAATACTTCGAAAATGTCCGCAGCCGCCATCTTGGATTTTGATTTTGACTTCACTTTTGGCTTTAGCAGCCTCGAAAACCATTTAAACAACTCCCATGATGAAAACTTTGGATTTTTGCTGTCGCCTTCTTAGATTTTGTCCTCACTATCAGCTTAAGCATCCCCGAAAACCATGAAAACGACTCCCATGATGAACATTTCGAATATAGTCGCAGCCGCCATCATAGATTTTGATTTTAACTTTACTATCGATCGGTTTTAGCACCCTCGAAAACCATGGAAACGACATCCATGAGAAAAACATAAATTTTTTTGGAGTCGCCATCTTGGATTTTGATTTTGACCTCACTATCAGCTTGAGCACCCTCGAAAACCATAAAAACAACTCCCATGATGAATATTTCGAAAATGTCCGTAGCCGCCATCTTGGATTTTGATTTTGACTTCACTTTTGGCTTTAGCAGCCTCGAAAACCATTAAAACATGCATGTTTGATGAAAACTTTAAATTTTTGCTGTCGCCTTCTTAGATTTTGTCCTCACTATCGGCTTAAGCATCCCCGAAAACCATGAAAACGACTCCCATGATGAACATTTCGAATATAATCGCAGCCGCCATCATGGATTTTGATTTTGACCTCACTATCGGCTTTTGGCATCCTCGAGAACCATGAAAATGACTCCCATGATGAACATTTCGAAAATTATCGCAGCCGCCATCTTGGATTTTGATTTTGACCTCACTATCGGCTTTAGCATCCTCGAGAACCATGAAAACGACTCCCATGAAGAACAATTCAAAAATAATCTCAGCCGCCATCTTGGATTTTTATTTTGACCTCACTATCGGCTTAAGCATCCCCGAAAACCATGAAAACGACTCCCATGATGAACATTTCGAAAATTATCGCAGCCGCCATCTTGGATTCTCATTTTGACCTTGCCATCGATTTTAGAACCCTCGAAAACCATGGAAACGACATCCATGAGAAAAACTTTGAATTTTTTGAGTCGCCATCTTGGATTTTGATTTTGACCTCACTATCGGCTTTAGCATCCCGAAAGTCATGAAAACGACTCCCATGATGAACAATTTGAAAGTGATCCTAGCCGCCATCTTGGATTTTGATTTTGACTTCTCTATCGGCTTTAGCATCCCGAAAGTCATGAAAACGATTCCCATGATGAACATTTCGAAAATTATTGCAGCCGCCATCTTGGATTTTGATTTTGACCTCACTATCGGCTTTAGCATCCTCGAGAACCATGAAAACGACTCCCATGATGAACATTTCGAAAATTATCGCAGCCGCCATCTTGGAATCTCATTTTGACCTTGCCATCGGTTTTAGCACCCTCGAAAACCATGGAAATGACATCCATGAGAAAAACTTTCATTTTTTTGTAGTCGCGAATTACGAATCCGTAAAAAACTGAACACGGTTCCCTTAGTTTCTGAGATACGATTGGGAGGGGGGGGGGAGGCTTGGTACTTTTGTCCTACTCATGAGAGTTACTTGTAAGTTTGCTTGTCGTCTCCCCCGAGTTACGCTTCACCCACTCAACCTTCGTTACGCTACGGAGGTCGCCGTCTCGCTTCGCTCGCCACCTCCCCCCTTCGCTCCACTCAGGACCTAACTACCACCGGAAAGCTATCGTGACCTCATTCCTACGCTTCGCTTTGCCGCTACATAGTTTTTCCGAGATACGATGGGGGGAGGGGTGAAGAGGAGAAGATGGGGGAGTTTTGAAAAATGATTTTGACCAACTCCGGATACCTTGATATGAATCTAAAAGGAAAAGTTTCCAAGTCTCTTCTGAGATCCTCCTAAAGTGGGGGGGGGGAGAAGGGGTCAAGAGGGGCAACTTTGAAAAAATGGGTTTTTCTTTTGCGAGCGACCTCTACCGCATCCGTAAAGAACCAGAACACGGGTCTCTTAGTTTCTGAGATACGATGGGGGGAGGGGTGAAAAGGGGAAGAGGGGGAATTTTGGAAAATGATTTTGACCAACTCTGGGCCCTTTGATATGAATCTGAAAAAACATAATTTTCCAAGTCTCTTCTGAGATCCGTCTAAAACTCTAAAGGGGGAGAAGGGGGCCAAGAGGGGGAACTTTCAAAAATGGTTTTTACTTTGCCGAGCCTCCTTTATACGAATCCGTAAAAAAACAGAACATCGGTCTCTTAGTTTCTGAGATACGATTTGGAGGGGGGGAGGCCACAAACGGGAGGCTAAGTACTTCTGCCCTACTTATGAGAGTTACTTGTAAGTTTGCTTGTCGTCACCCCTGAGTTACGCTTCACCCACTCAACCTTCGTTACGCTACGGAGGTCGCCGGCTCGCTTCGCTCGCCACCTCCCCCCTTCGCTCCTCTCGGTCTCGCAGGTTCGCTCCACTCAGGACCTACCTACCACCGGAAAGATATCATGACCTCATCCCTACGCTTCGCTTTACCGCTACATAGTTTTTCCGAGATACGATGGCGGAAGGGGTGAAGAGGAGGAGAGGGGGAGTTTTGTAAAATTATTTTGAAATACTCTGGGCCCCTGGATCTACCTTAACGGGGGGGAGAAAAGGGGCAAGGGGGGGGGGAACTTTTAAAAATGGTTTTTGCTGTTCCGAGCCTCCTGTATACGAATCCTTAAGAAAACAACACGTGTCTCTGAGTTTCTGAGATACGATTGGGAGACGGGGGGGGGGAGGCCAAAAAGGGGAGGCTTGGTACTTTTGCCCAACTCATGAGAGTTACTAATGTAAGTTTGCTTGTCGTCATCGCTGAGTTGTTACGCTTCACCCACTCAACCTTCGCTCCACTCGGTCTCGCAGGTTCGCTCCACTCAGGACCTACCTACTACCGGAAAGCTGTAGTGACCTTATCCCTGCGCTACGCTACGCTTCGCTTTACCGCTACCTAGTTTCCGAGATACGATGGGGGGAGGGTTAAAGAGGGGGAGAGGGGGAGTTTTGGAAAATGATTTTGACCAACTCTGGGCCCCTTGATATGAATCTGAAAAAAAAAATGTTGCAAGTCTGTTACCTTCCGAGATCCACCTAAAGGGGGAGAGAAGGGGGTCAAGAGGGGGAACTCTAAATATATGGTCTTTTCTTTTCCGATACTCCTCTATACGAATCCGTAAAAACACAAAACACAGGTCTCTTAGTTTCCGAGATACGATGGGGGGAGGGGTAAAGGGGGAGAGAGGGGTGAGTTTTGAAAAAATATTTTGTCCAACTCTGGGCCCCTTGATATGAATCTGAAAAAAAAAATGTTGTAAGTCTGTTAACTTCCGAGATCCGCCTATAGGGGGGAGAAGGGGGGCAAGAGGGGAAACTTTGAAAAATGGATTTTACTTTTCCGAGCCTCCTCTATACGAATCCGTAAAAAAAACAAACACAGGTCTCTTAGTTTCCGAGATACGATAGGGAGGGGGGAGAGGGGGGGCGAAAAGGGGAGGTTTGGGATTTTTCCCATACTCACGAGAGTGACTTGTATACGAATCTGTCAAAATATACCCACCTCCCCCTTCACCATCTGGGAGAACAATTATGTCAATCAGTCAGTCAGTGGTAATCGAGCTTTATATAATATAATAGGGATGAATTATGCGTGAACAGCCCCCGCACCCAGTTAAGTAGTGGTAAGCACGTGAGGGCACACAACATTATTAGTCGTTTACTTTGTTAGTTTAGGCTGAATAAAAATTTGAACCCATGCGAAGCCAGGGCAGTTCTAGTATATTTAAAAAAGCAGCTAAGTGTAAGTCAGACTCGTATACAAAGTGTCCATACCACCATTTATTGCACACAAGTGTTGCACTGTTGTAACAAGAAACGGGGACCTGCTTTTATTTTTTATTTATTTAACTCTATTTGATTTATTATTACTAGTTATCATAGCCATAGAAATTTGCATCCTGTGAATAGCCCTAAGATGACCCACTGACCAACTTTTTGCCTATTATGGTGCAAAAGATACAGTTCTGTGACAGATGGACGGACAGCAAAGCCTTAGAAATGTCTTTTAAGTAGTTAAAATTATATATGTAGTTCGAAACTTTAAACAATGTATTTAATTATATTACATACATAGGGTAAATCTTATCCTGTTTACCTATTATTCAGGACAAGCATATATGTAGGTAGGCTGAAGTTCAGTGGGCACTGGTGGGTACTATGAAAATCAATGGAAGAGACAGGATGGCAGAGATATAATGATAATTTATACTTACTTGTGGAACATCCCAATGCACACCGTTTAGGCATGTTGAAAACAAATCACAAGCGTCTATATCGCACAGAAACAGCACAAACGAAGCGTCCGGGTCGCAAAATCGATTGCACTAGAGAAGGAACTTTATTTCAAACTCGCACAATAACTTCGGAAAATGAACTCAAAGAGCGGTCGCCATATTTGTGAATTTGACATTAGACAATCAATATGAAATCAATAATTCACTGTGTTGCTATCGTAATTATTACACAGCTTGTAATTTACACAAATATTTACATATAATTATAATGTGTGTATAATAAAATGTTATGATAGTGAAACCAATATTTAAATAATTTGTTTTTTAGTCACAAATTATATTTGTATCGATGGTGTCGCTATCTACGGTGCTAAAAGTAACTAACTGTTGTGGATGGCGACAACAGATGTCGCTTTTTGAAAAAATATACACCAGATTTGCCAATGTTAGGAACTGTCCTACCCCTGATCAGGCCCATCAGTGCGAAAAATCTTTTTTTTTTTGCAAATTTCCAAAAGTGTTAGTACAAACATTGTTCAGTAACAAGGGCTGAGTTACCCCACGAGACGTTTTGCGCTATTAACGTTACACGTTGTATATTCATAGGAAAGCAGCATACCAACAACACGACACGCTAGCATAGTTAGTAGCACTGTTTGACAAAGCCGAATACTACTATAAACACTATTTAATACAAACTATAAACAAAATCGCAATAATTATAGAAACTTCCAAAAAATATTAAAAGGCGAAGAGATTCAAAAGGTGTCAAAAAAAAACTTATATTTTTTAACAAAAACCTAAACGTTAACCGTCGTACCACAAAAACTTTTAAACGTCTGTTGAACACTTGTCTAAAAAAATGTCAGATTATTACGTTGAAATAAGGTCCGTTTTGCAGTCACACTTATTTTAGACAAGTGTTCAATAGATGTTTAAGTTAGTAAGGTTGTAAGATTTTATGTCTACCCGTCTAGAAAAGATTTGAAACAAGTAGGTTACATACGCGCCTACTGTAGCTTCGATAGTAAAACTATACTGTACCACCGCGCAATTGGCTTCCACGTCTATTCTCTTCAGTATTCGGTGTTCTACAACCATTTTTTCTGTTCCGCTTTCATTGTTAGAGCATGTCTTGCTTACCTTTTATATTTATCACTGTTCGACTAGTAAGTCCGGAGGTCTGGCCAGTACACTAGAGACGCTGTTCCACTTATCCATACAATTAAGGGTGTTCCCACATTTGTCGACGCGAAATCGCCTTAAGCCGGTCAAAAAATCCTTTATGTCGACGTAATAAGGGTGTTACTAATGCCATTCGCATCGGCTCGGCTCGGACGACGCGAGCCAAAACTGAGGAAAATTAAGACTGCATCATTGGATTTTTGATAAATCAATAATCGTAACCCAGTGGTATCAGCCCCTACTCACGACAATTTGTAGGTCGTGGGTTTGAACACAGCCAGCCAGAAAAAACATTGTGAGGAAACCAGCATGTCCTAGAACCATCAAATTCGAAGATATGTGGCCCGTGAGGTGGGTTATGGCCCACTACCTCTCACAGAGAGGAGGCCTGTGTCCCAGCAGTGGGAACATTATAAGCTGATGATGATGATGATGATGAATAATCATGAAATTTCTCATAGTGCCCACTTGGAAAATTCCCACTGTATATTTTTATGGATATGGACGTCTGACAGGTACATTTAAATGTAATATATTTTTTGATTGTTTGTTGTTTATTGCAGCATCAGAGTCAAGGTCTTGTGATCCACCACACCCGCACTGGGAGCTCGCCGGCGCCTCTGCCCTCGCAGCAACAGATCAACAACAAAGCCACCAGGTGAGGGACCACTATAGGATAGTAGTAAAAGGAACAGGCGGGCCGCATGAGGGAGAAGACAATGTCCTCCCTCCGCCCCGCCCATGGCGACGGACGTCGCAAGACGACCTCCGGCCACCGTAGGCGCGGGCATGAGGGCGGCGAGTAAAGGGCAACTCGCTGTCCGACCATGGACCATGCCCGGGTCGACGGCGCGTTGTATTCAAAGAGCGTCAGCAAAATGACGGGGGCCTCTCTTGAGGGCCAAAGCCTGCCGGGGTCGCGGGACTTATCTCATTACCGTGACTCCGGAACATAAAGGGCTATTGAAGGACACCGTGGATTTTAGTCAGTACAAGTCTGACAGTCCCTCCCGCCCTGCCCGGGGTGGGAGGACTCATTTGATGATTTTTACAACGCTAAAAAAAAGTAATTAAATAACCTAATCGCAAATAAACCATGGAAAATAACAACGAGATGTAAAAGAACCTATAGAGCGGGCATTGTGAAAATTGTCATACAAAATTGTTGATGCCGTGCGTCAGTAGCACTATCTAAGCGTTGCATAGCAACGCGACTACTAGACTGAGGGACTTTTTACCTATTGGTAAAAAATTTTGCATCACAAATTTCTTCGTGATGTCCCGTCTACTGCTCGTATATAGTTTAATGTCTTTGGAAAATAACGTAAAATAAACAATATTTTCTCCCACACAGAACAAACACATACCCGAAGCTGCCGGACAAGTTCCGCGTCCGCTCTCCGGACGCCGCGGCCGCCGCGTCTCCTCCCGCGGCCACCTCTGAGGAGGAGGTGATCTTCTTCTGACACCCGCCACACAACGCGCCGCACACGCGCTCCTGAGACTGTCGCCTCTCATAAGACCTTCCGGACACTTATACCACCCTGGTACTTTGGACACAGTGATTTTAATATTACTAGTTATTTTGCTCTGATTTTGCAGTTTCCCTATTTTTTTTAGGACATTCTACTAAAAATGAATGATTCTACGAAATAAAATTTAATGAAAAACCCTGCTAGAAGTCAAAAAGCATCTATTTTTTACGAAATAATTCTTGTGTATTGCTTTCCCATGACGCGATACGACGCATTTCGTTTGAAACACGTAGTTATGGTATGAATAATAGGACAATATCATAGTCGAACTATTAAAGATTTAATAGTAGATTATTAACCAAGGGGATAAAGCAGTGTCTTCTGTCGCGGGTGACGATTTAAATCGCGAGCATAACGAAGGACTCGAGGCTTACTCCCGAGCGTAGCGAGGGTGTTAGAAACTTAAATCACGAGCGAAGCGAGGGATTTAAGACGAGTCCTGAGTGTAGCGAGGGATTTAAGTTCACCCAAGACTAAGACAGCTTTATCACCGAGGAAAATACTCTACTTTTCGTACCACTTGCGAAAAAATTAACGTTATAATAATATGTATGAGATAAGCATTAATTAAACATTTAAATTTAACAATAACTTATTTAAAAAAAAAAATTAAAATAAACTCAACGTTTATGTATTTGAAGAAAACAAAACGCGGCAAATTCCTAGATTATATTGTATTCTCGGAAAAGCAAAGGCATCAAGATCATACGGCCTCTTCGGTTTTCGTAATGTTATTAAATCATAACTGCATAATAAATGCGTATTCCTTTTTCAAAAAGTATAATGCTTTACATACAAACTCAATGGTGTAAAGACAGACTGATGTACCTAGTTCACTATGGGTAAGTATTCGAAATTCAAATCACATTCTCTCCCTAGAGGATGAATGAAATTCAGTACAACTTTCTTTCCCTAGGGAAAGCTGTTTATAACAGATTAATAATGACTATTGTTATGTACGCTTTTTGTGGCATAGAATGTCACTTTTTTGAGCAAGTGGTACGAAAAACATGTTTTTGCTCTTGATTTTACATCTATAGTTGTTCAAAACTAGTCCATGATTGATGAAAATGTTAACTTTACTTACATTCGTGCTAATACTTCGTGTCGAACAATTTTGATTTATTTTTATTCTACTTCCATAAATCGATTTTAATTTAGATCGATCGATTAGAAAAACTTGAAAATGGAGTTTACAATTATTTTAAAATCTAGTTGGGCCGCACTAAAAATGACGTTAATTATCGTGATGGATAGTTATACAAACATTTACAGCCTTACTACAAAACCTCAAACTTATGTTAAACACTTGTCTAATAAAACGACATTTCACGTTGATGTAAGGTTGAGTAATTCTGCTATGACACTTTTTTTTAGACAAGCGTTCAATAGACGTTTATGTTTTTTTGGTAAGACGGTATAAGTCTATTCAAGTCTATTCTCGCGACAATTAACAGCATACTTCTTTAGTGGGTTAAGGATGTATACTTACTGCCTATCAAAAGAGATTTTAAATAAACTACTCTAGTCAGTATTAACGGCTGACTGAACTCATAACTTCTTATTTAACTTAAAACTTCATACTTAATAATAGTGATGTGTTGACTCAAAAGACAATCAGTCATTCAAATTGTCTACATTTTTTTATCGATACGTCGAAAACTATCGACTATGCAGTTAGCGCATCCCTAGTCTAAATACTAACTTAATTACGATTTAGTCACATTTTATTCATCATGCATCTACTTTTTAGTGTCGAAATGAAATAAAAAAATATATTTATTATTTTATATCAATATATTTCAATCTAAATATATTTCAAAAAAAATATAAATAAATCAATAACAAAATATTTTACACTCAAAAAATACAGGCAGCTATACCTTCTTATTATTTTCCTACAAAATTGATAAAAATAAAAACACATTTATTATAAAGTACAAACAAACAATACGAGCTTACAAAAAAATATCAGACATTCCATTTTAACTAAAAATAATGATCTCTATTTTAACCTTTTAAAATCTATTTTACTGTAACAGTATTTTAATCGCAGCTTTTTTACTGAGGCAACTATTTACACTGTTCCTTTTTATTTTAATTATTTATATTTAATAGGAAGGTCGAGTGAGGTGAAACTTAAACTTATAAATATGAATATTTAGATTATAATAAAACTTCAAGGAAACTTATAATAAAAAAGTGTGACGAATTTAGTCGAGCGTTAAAAATCGACTAAAAACTGTTCACATGTAGAGAAATAATACTAAATTACGCGAACACAGACTGCGTTCGTGTGAAAGCGCATTTAGACAGTTAACTAAGACAATTGTACTTTGTGTCAAAGTTCATTAAAACGAAGATCTGAAACTTAATGACAGCTAATAAGCTGTTACTGTAGAATATAATAACGAAATGTATATTATAATCAATAGAACAAAGAAGTGGGCGATGAAATAACACTTAATCGATTCCTTGTTGCTAATAGATGGTTAGTCGATTAATGTTTCATAATCGATTCAAATCGATTCTAAAATCTTTCTGAACTGCGTTATACATACAAATAACTACTCTTATTGAACATGAACGCTTGAACGATTTATTAATCGAGGTTTTGTCTATAAGTAACTGGGAAAGTAATTTAAGATTTTAACTGTAGAGAAAAAATGTCTACACTTAGCGGTCTATAGATAAATAATAGAAATTGTTATATTAGATGTTTTGGGAATAAATGAAAACTCTTGTTGTTGAATATTATACATTGATATTATGTATATGATGATTATGTTGACAGCATTTACTGATATAATAGCAATATTGACTGTGATGAAAAAGTAAAACACCTTTGTGTAATAAAAAATAATAGAATGGTTGTATAATACGAAAGTGCAATAATGGTAAATGCTTTCAACACTTGTAAAATAATAAAAATGTTTGAGAAATTAATAAAAATTGTTATGAAAACATTTTTACATACATTATTGACTTTTTGAATCACTTGTTACTCGGTATTATGATTACTACTTGATTTTCAAACAAATATTTAAATCGTTAGAACCGTCGCGGTTCTCTTTCGTTAACATTCGGATTGTAAAACACGACTGATGTTCTCAACTCCACTTCTTAAGGTCGTATTTGGATATTATTGTTTTAGCTTGAACAGACCAAATGCGTATGCGTAGCCGTAAGCGTAAACGTGCGCGTACCACTGAGTTGTAATGTATGTCAACTGTAAAAGACAGGTCACACCGCTTGCGTAACGTAGACGTGCACGTGGACGTCCTGCAGTGTGTCCTGTCTTATACAGTTCCATACATTCAGTGCCGTATTATCCATAAGGCACTTTAGGCCAGTGCCGAGGGGCCCACTATGACCAGGGGTCCAGCACTCTCAATTAAAAATGAAAAAAGGAGATTGTGTGGTTATATGAAACCACGGTTAAAGTGAATCTTTTTTCCACATTATAAGGTAAAAGCCCCCATTATTGACTCTATAAGAGTCACGGTGAATGCCAGATTTTTTTTGCTTGTATTGAAATTAATCTAACATTTTTTTTTTTGGAAGGCGTATGCTAGCTTTGCGATGTGATGATAAACTTTAATTCTATTTCGTAATGTAGACAGTAAAAAATTCCAAATTGCGTTGTTGTGGTATGAAAAAGGGAGGGCCCGAAGCGAGCTCTGCCTAGGAGCCCCGAGATGGTTAATCCGGCCCTGCATACATTACAACTCAGTGGTACGCGCACGTTTACGCTTACGTCTACGCATACGCATTTGGTCTGCTCCAGCCTTTATTCGTATTTATCTTTTCATACAGCATATAGGACTGTAAACTTTGTCGTGTAACCCAATGATATTATAAAGAAAGATACGCCATGTTCCTACTGAATGGCGTTCAGAATTGTTGCGTTGTTATTATAGTAATTTAAAATTACGACAGCGATAGATAATGCGGAACGTATTTAGATAGAAAGAGATAGGGATAGTAAAGAGCAACAATTTGTCTTACTTTGTCCTCAACAATTTGTGCGTGCTAGTGCGATATCTACCTCTTTTTATTTATAATATCATTGGTGTAACCTAAGTATGGTAAGAGCACATCTAGCGATTCAAATCTTTGATTGTAGAAAAAATATTCAATGACATACATGGTAAAGAAACATGGGTTTAGCCAAGGGAAGGCTAAAGAGAGCAAATATAAAACCTGGAGGCCTCCATGACGTGTTAAAGTGTGAGTTGTTAGGCTGTGCGAAAGAGACAGAGCTATACAAGTCGTCTAGCGCCATCTCTTTCACTGAGCGAAACTATTCACTTTAAGAGGTCATTGTAGGCCACCAGGGGGGGGTATTACAACGTCTTAAAACCAGGCTCATTCCGGCGAGTGAAAGTGACAGAGCTATACAATTCGTCTAGCGCCATCTCCTTCACTCACTGGAACAAGCCTGGTTTTAAGACGTTGTAATACCCTTACTGTACTGGTTTGTGACAAGTTACATGTTGTTCATAGAAAAGAAAGGGAAGGAAATTCACTTACTACAGAAAGAAAGAAAAAAAATTCGAACTTCCTTCATATTCAGTTCAAGTAAGGCATGTTATAAATATTACGATAAGTCAAATTGTGCCAAAAGATTTTGTGACTTATATATTAATGGATAAAGTACCTTTTTTATTATTATTTATTTCCTTGACCTTGGCTAAGTCTATGCACAGATAAATTTCTATGAAAAAAAAAAACTATATTTCATTACTACAGAAAAATCTTGAAGCACACTGTTTTGAATCAATTACATATTATTATATTAACTATATATTTTCAATAGTAAAATAATTGTTACATTTTATAAGCGACTACGTTTTAACTTAATAAATAAAATATAACTGTTAACTGTATATATGTTGGCATATTTACTATAATATGTAATAGAATGTTATCCGAATAAACTTGTAATAATAACTATTAATAATATTTCGGATTGGCAATGGCATGTTTTGTAAAAAAAAGCTATTTTAAACGGATTTTCGCGATGCTTGACTGTACTGTGTAAAGGTTTTACGGTAACTGGAGTTTAAGAGCTTATTAGGGTAAACTTAACTTCGTGAAAATACCGTGGTTAGAAGAAGAAATAAGTGTGAAATTCAGTCAAAGATTGATATGGAGTTTCTGAATAAAATGCCGTAAAGCCTTGTAATAAACATTCAATTGCTAGTCTCTCAGCCGAGTTCACAGACCCACTTCCTAATGCCCCCAAGCCAAAATCGACTTTACAACTAACTAGCTTAAGGTTGATTTTCCTTCACCAAATATTTAATCCGTCTGTGAATTCGGCTGCCCACTTTTATTCTAGGTTTGTGTGCAGCTATTGTGTGTTTAAAAGTTAAATTTGGAACTATGACGGCGGACGCCATAGGAAATAAAATAAAAACTTCTTTGTAAAATATTAATTTGTCATAAGCGTATGATATCCGCACACAACAGTTGTTTAGCTCATTTAGAATACTGTTGTTATTTAAAAAAAAAAACTCATAAGACTATGTAAACTATTTTTCGCGCATTTACTGTAATCCTTTTTACTATTTAGTCTTTAGACAAGGTGATATTTAAAATCTATTTTCTTGTTTAGGAATACCTTTTCATACTGTGTGTATATTTATTGACGTTGATGTTTGAACATATTAATCTTAAGATATATCTTTTAAACCGATCAAAGAATTTGGTTTCTCAAGATCGAAATTTTCAACTTGCAATAAAATTATCAAATTCGATGATACAAAAAAATAAAATAATAAAAATATATGGCAATTTTAAATTAGTAGTTAAAAATAAATCGGATTTAGAGTTTATGACATAATTAATTTTTATTATTTGTATAGATCGTTGGCGTTTCGCCGGAGGTACTTCATAATATCATGACAATAAATAAAAAAATAAATTAAAATGTTCTATTTTTCTGAACGATTATGACATGTATCAAACTCGACTCGAAATTCGAATATTGTTCATGTTTTTGGAATTTCAACTTTCGGTATTGAACTGAAAGTTGTAAATCCAAAAACATGCTTGCAGCATTTCAGTCTTAGTCGATACATAAAGAGACCTATGTATAATGTTTCATTTAT
Source organism: Agrotis segetum (assembly GCA_036375495.1). Taxonomy (NCBI): domain Eukaryota; kingdom Metazoa; phylum Arthropoda; class Insecta; order Lepidoptera; family Noctuidae; genus Agrotis; species Agrotis segetum. The sequence continues at coordinate 4,942,954 of JAQSVV010000031.1, forward strand.
TTAATTTTAAAGATGCTTTATACACGGCCATTGTTATTTTCTAAAAATATTCAATCAAATTATACGCTTTTTACTACAATCGCATTCCAATGGCCAGAAAAGATGCATTTAAATAAATAATTGTTCCTTAAATAGGATATAATGTTTGTCTTATTCATTGGATATTTTGCTATTATAGGCATTAAGCATAATATTGCATTTAAATAGTTCGTCTGCTATCAGAATGGGGCTTATTTTATTGAAATTCATCTTCACATATTTATATTAGGTAGTGAGCCAGTACAGCATATATTTTCATTAAATTTATGTCAAATTTTCACCATTTGTAAGCAAATATGAGTTTTATTTTAAGCCTGAGCTCAGCATCTAAGTACAGTGTGATGGTAAGAAAATGTACTTTATTCGTTCAATGCTAATGTACAGACGCCAGCACATCAAGCTACCACAGTCTGTCAGATTTCTTTAATAGAATCTCAACCTTATCACAAGAGTAGAAGGTTAATGTTTGATTGGTAAAATCTGACAGATTCGGGTAGGTTGACCTGCTGGCGTCTGTACATTGTACAGTCAGCAAAAGTCTTAGGTAAGCTTAGCAAGTTTTAAACTGTGTTCCGGTACTATACACATGCTGTATGTATGCATTTTTGACTATGTTACGTGCAGGTAAAGAATTTGATACGCAGACATATTAAGACTTGTAACATAACCTTGGAAAACTGCTTTAACCTGTAGAGCCCCGTGGCACAACTTTATACCACCAAACCCTGACCGATTTTAAGATTTATTTTTCCAAAAAATCAGTTTAAACTCGCTGCTGGCATAGCTAACACTATTGCTGACTATATATAGTGACTATAACTAGATATTATGAGCACACGATACTGAGCTCGAATCAAAATTAGACTTTTATACACTTCTGTGCGACACTTATGAATTTTTCAACAGTTGTATATTAATTTTCAATCATTCAAAATGTTGCATTTCATGGTTTTAAAACATTGACCGTCTAACCACAGGAACGATAAATATTTGTTGAACACTTGTCTAAAAGAAGTGTCAACGTCAAAACAACATTTCACGTTGATATAAGGTAAGCGTCCACAGGTCGGCATCGTACGTATCGGACGCATCGCATCAAACGGATTTCTATATCGGCAGCGATCGGATTGCCGACGCGAGTATCAGCAATCGGATTGCCGATGCCACCTTCATCGCGTCCACTGATCGGCATTCCGTATGACGTCATCAGTACCATCGCATGTAGGCATTGCCGATGAGCCGTCCGTACGATGCGGATCAATGGACGCAGTTGTATATGAGTTTTAATACAAGGCAAATTTAAATCGGTTACGATACATCCGATACGTGCTATGCGGACCTGTGGACGCTTACCAATAAGGGTTGTTTTACAGTTACACTTTTTTTTAGACAAGCGTTCAATAGATGTTTATTTTTTTCTGGTAAGGCGGTGAGCGTTTAGAGAAAGATTATAGCTTGCAATACGCCCCTGAGTACAGGAACTTAGAGTCCGTGCCTTCTACGATAATTACCTACGTTAAGGTGGCATATTATGACGTTTTAAAGCCAAGTAGTTCCAGTGAGTGAACGAGATGGCGCTAGACAACGTGTATAGCTTTGTCTCTTTCCTATAATGGAATTACTCGCGCTTTTACTGACGTCGTGTTAGGCAACCTGTTCCGGACTGCTTCACGTACTGAATTTTGTTTTATATCAACCTAATTATAGGTATTTGAAGTCATGTATTCACCCTTTGACTGTAACTTTATTACTATTTATAACATGTGGGAGCGCTGTAGCAATTTTTTGTTTATAGTGGATTTTCAACTTTATAATTTAAGAGCATAAAGTTGAAAATCTTTTATATTCTCGTCGCAGTGTCTTAAAAAGAATAGCATATCCGCGATTTTGTGTTCTTAAAATATGTTTCATATTTAAAAGTACCTATAGGATGATTGAACAAAGGAAATATTTTAAAAGGAACATAACTGTTATCATTGGCTTGAACCAGAAATATCGGTACTAGTACCGGTGGTACGCTTCCATTGGCCCAATGTCGGTACGTAAAGGATTTTAATTTGCTTCGTCTATGTCAAATCATACATAGCGCTGCTAAAAATCATTGCGTACAGTCACGAGCAATAGTATGTATACACCAAGCAGTGTTCAAAAGCGATGTTCATGCTACCTTATTGATTAAACTTTTGCCTTTTCATTAGACTTATGTTTTGGAAGCCATACTATTACTTAAATAGGTCTTATTTCAAAATGGAAACCAGTTTTTTGCGAGTAAATTACGTTTGAATTTTGTTAAGTGTATACATGTTATTGCTCGTGACTGTACCGTGTGTGAGAAGCGTGCCGGGGGCTTATCATGACGTCATTAAAGCGAGAGTTGTTTCACTGTGGGAAAGAGACAGAACTATAAAAATCTAGCGCCATCTCTTTCTCACAGCCTAAGCTGGGTCGCGTTAAAACCTCGTGGTAAGGCCTCAAATTCCATCGTGGGAGCTGTCAGAATGATCGATAAATGTCATCAGTCCTTTAACCTATAGAAATTATGCTCTCAACTCAGGCAAAGTCTATCAGAATAAATATTAGATACGCAATCATCACTACAAATAATCAATGTATTTTCTTTCGACTGCATTCAGTATTTAATAACCGTTGGTCATACATAGACATTATGTTAAGGCGAGTTGTTTCATTAGTAGTTAAACTATTTAATAAATCCTTAACCATTTGTTAAAAAATCTATAGAATTTTAATAATAGTTTAACTATTGGTTAAACAACTGGCTCCTAGTGAGATATTAATCAGTACTTAACAATCGTAGCATTAAATTTAAGTTCGCTCGTTGCAATATTAAAAAAAAATCTTATGTAAGCTTTAAAGTGTATTTATATTTTAGTTAATGTGTTCCCTCCAAAATTTTTCCTATTATTTTGTGGCAACGACAATACACTATGTATTGCTCAATTTATGCTCATTTTTAAATCCTTGTACTTATTTCTATAGTGATATTAATATTTTATTCGTGTATAATAAACGGTTCGCATCGTTTGGACTTTAATAAACCTTTTATTTTTGTGTTAATTATCTTAATCTGTGAAGATTAGCGGGTTATGCCTGCCTTGTATTTAGAATAGATAACAGAAATAAACATTTACCTAGTATCGATTAATGTGTTTTTATTTAAAATCATAAACAATGGCATTTCAACAAATATATTTATACACTCGGTGTTAGCAAGTGTGGCAGTCCTGCAATCGAGATTATAAAAAAAACATTAGCCAAGATCTATAAACGTAAAGGGCTTCACACACAGCAGCTATAATGTCAAGATGTACATAATAGCACGATACATCTCATTACATCTTTCCATATAAATCGTCAAGAGACCACACACTGCAGCTACAATGTATATTTACTCAAAAATGCATGTAATGTGGTCATTATTTTGACAACCTTGTTTGAGCAAAGTCGACTTTGCGGGTCTGTTTCAAGGAGCGGCCAGCAATGTTTTTGCTGGCCGCTCTAACAGGTCGGCAAAACATTACCGGCCGCTATTCTGACGTTTCAACGTTTTAAAAAAACAAATGCAAAAAGATTTTATTTAAAACACAGCTGTTTGTATATAAAGAGGTAGGCACAAAAAGATTGCATTCCATATTTAAAAAAAAATTCAAAGAAGGAACAAAAGCGCGGTTCAGCGAATTTTTTATTTTTATTTAGTGACTTTTTGCTTTATGTAAATGAAGTAATAAATGAAATGCAGTCAAACAATCGCATTAAAATTATCGCAAACTATTATTAAGTAATATGAAACCGGGAAAGTCGGTGTTGAATTTTAGTAACTGTATTTTTCATAATTGTTATTTTAATTAAACTAGTTAATTAATATATATTTTATTTAAATCACTTGCTGGTTTTATGTAGGTTAGGTACTTGCATTTTTGAGTAAAGCACTATACAAGCCTTGGCCCACTATGTCTGCTTCGCTGGTCACGCTATGATTGCCTCCAGCTAGCTTAGCTACGCTCTAGGCCTTCCAGCTTGGCCATCATGCAGCCCTTGCTGTCCTCGCTGTAAAGGCCTCGGCCTACGGCCTCGGCCTTTATCTCAGCTCGTCCATCAAGTGGTGCATGCTGGCCGCGCTGTGTCGGCCTGGAGCTGCGCTAGGCTGCGCTGTCGGCCATCATCAGTGCGACCAGCAAAGTAGCCATTATAGGCCGCGGCAGTAATGTACTATTTCGTACCACTTGCTCAAAAAAGTGACATTCTATGCCACAAAAAGCGTACATAACAATAGTCATTATTAATCTGTTATAAACAGCTTTCCCTAGGGAAAGAAAGTTGTACTGAATTTCATTCATCCTCTAGGGAGAGAATGTGATTTGAATTTCGAATACTTACCCATAGTGAACTACATCAGTCTGTCTTTACACCATTGAGTTTGTATGTAAAGCATTATACAACTTTTTGAAAAAGGAATACGCATTTATTATGCAGTTATGATTTAATAACATTACGAAAACCGAAGAGGCCGTATGATATTAATGCCTTTGCTTTTCCGAGAATACAATATAATCTAGGAATTTGCCGCGTTTTGTTTTCTTCAAATACATAAACGTTGAGTTAATTTTAATTTATTTTTTTAAATAAGTTATTGTTTTTAAATGTTTAATTAATGCTTATCTCATACATATTATTATAACGTTAATTTTTTCGCAAGTGGTACGAAAAGTAGAGTATTTTCCTCGGTGATAAAGCTGTCTTAGTCTTGGGTGAACTTAAATCCCTCGCTACACTCAGGACTCGTCTTAAATCCCTCGCTTCGCTCGTGATTTAAGTTTCTAACACCCTCGCTACGCTCGGGAGTAAGCCTCGAGTCCTTCGTTATGCTCGCGATTTAAATCGTCACCCGCGACAGAAGACACTGCTTTATCCCCTTGGTTAATAATCTACTATTTTACATCTTCGAATTTCTATGGAAAGATGTAATGAGATGTATCGTGATTCGTGCTATAATGTACATCTTTACATTATAGCTGCTGTGTGTGAAGCCCTTTACTAAGCACGAAAATGTTCGTTGAACTTGTAGTCGTATACTGAAAGGAATAAAGCAATGCAAGTCAGTGTTCCGTCGTTTATAGATTTTGGCCTAGGTTTTAGCGAAAATTGCACACATACATAATATTATGTATAACATAACAGTCATCCAGTAGATTTCATCAATTAATTCCTTATCAGAAATAATAAGATTTTTTCTTTGTTTATTTTTATCACTTTAAAATTCAGTCTTAATTTTAGTTATTAAATCACGAATTAAAAGAACGATCAGAAAAGTGATGAAATCCACTCAAATGAATTATTCAATATCAAACGTAAAACAAATAGCAGTAAAGTTCCTTTTTATTAACATACAATAGAAGTGTGTTATAAAGTTGCAAAACTAAGTTTTAGGGTCAATTTATACTAGCGCAGAGTCGAAGCGCATCGAAACTTCTTTCTACAACTGAACATAACAATTTCAACCTCAACTCCACAGCGTAAGGCACACATTACTTTTAAGATTTTAAAAAGTCGCGCGCATTCTACAGAATTCGCGCGTCTGCGCGTGAACAACGCTGATCGTGAATCGTGCGGATTCGAGAAGTAATGTGTGTGCTGTGGAGTTTAGGTTGAAATTGTTATGTTCAGTTGTAGAAACACGCTTCGACTCTGCGCTAGTATAAATTGACCCTTAGTTGTTACTAGAATTAAAATATTGATATATTGAACTAGGGTTAAATCGAATACATTGGTAGGAAGTGCACGTACGTATTATAATCTTATAGAAACTACGTGCATAAGCAATTTATGCATTACATTATTTATATCGTAATATGGGATTTAAATATTGGAGAGCACTCAGTGGATAAAGTGAGAGTGTCGCAAAGCTGCGAATGGTGTTTGCAGGAAATTGAATTTTAGCAGGATTAATTAAGGTTCAAATCTCATAGCCTTTTAAATCTCCAAATTTCCTACCCGCACGCAAAATACGCGGATACGACGTGGAGTTGCGGATACCAGCCTGTTATACAATACAATACAAATATGTAAATATTGACCAACAATAAAAAAAATGGAAGACATTATAAATGCAAAAAAAAAGAAAATAATTATTTCACTACCTGCTTGGTTTTGATTACGACGATAGGGGTGTGCTAACGATACCTAGGCTGAGGATGCAGACTCTAGAAAGACCAGGCTTGTTCCAGCGAGTGAACGAGATGGCGCTAGACAGCTGCACGTTAGCGAATGTCGCTTGCCATTTGGCTATAGGGCCTGGGGGGTATTACAACGTCTTAAAACCAGGCTTGTTCCAGTGAGTGTGAGTGACAGAGCCATTCAACATCGCCATCTCGTTCACTCCCTGGAACAAGCCTGGTTTTAAGACGTTGTTATACCCCCCCTGGTCACTTGTCCTGACGCGAGTTTATAATTTCTTTACCATTACAAAAAAAATGTACAATGACGGCAATGAAGTTTTAACTTCAATAATAGTTATAGTAATAGTTAAAGTTCAAAAAATCAAAAACAAAAAAAAGGTCTTATTCAGCTACACAATATATGTATATGAATGAAAATTGAGTAGGTGTCTATCTAGATAGCCACCACTATGTTCAAGGCACATCTTAACAATATTGTGTAATGATTTCCTAATAACTAACTAGTTATTAATTTAAATATCCTTAAAGTATTAAAAAAAAACAACCATGTTTCAAAAGTAAAAATAAATAAATTATTTCTTTCCATGCATTGATATTCGTAGCCATTTTGTTATATATACCTATATATAACAAATCCAATCTTTAGATAACAAATCTTAACAACATCGTAAAAATTCGGTCAAGTAGACTCTAATCAGAAATAAAATTACTCATGGTTTTATATTTTTGCTATATTTAGTTATGACCAAAAAACAAATTAATAATTTATAATATGGCAGTTCGGTCACAACTATTTTATACTCTGTTACATATTTGAGTCAATGCTACATACTTAGAAGGAAAACTATAATTGTGACTCAAAAGTATTCTAATCTCAATCTACCTAAACTGGATATTTGCTTGGCATACAAGAGACTGCTCCCTTAATTTTATATTACATTCCTATACTGTCACAAAGAATATTCCATCATCATTCCTTATCACTTCAAATTCATAACATGTCCCTAACAAATTCGTTAGAAGTCTTCTCCCAAATCTTTCCAGAGCGATACAGTCTGTAGATTTTATTACTAACTAAACTCTGCCCAAGCTTCATCATTGACCCTTCGAACTTATGCTGGAACACCTGCATTTGCGTCTCATTGTACCCCACACCGCTTGGGTTAATAACTTTAGGATCCCTACACTCTGTGTACTTATGTGAAGCTAATATTTCTACTGGCAGTACCTTAATACTCGAGTTTACACTAAATATATCTTCAAAAGTTTGCATGGCATCTAAATTCCTTACATATATCGACTTTAAGTCTTGAGACATTACATTAGTGTAGTAATGTGTCTTCTTCATAATCTCTGGGTAACCTTCCTCAGTGTTATCATCGTCAGCTTGATTAAGACAAAACAAAAGAGGTTTCACTTCCAAAGTCTTGAACTTCCTTGTTGGATCAAAATCATTAAATACTTCTTTAGCATTATTGTGCACTCTTGGCACTAAAAACTCATCCCATGCCAGCACCATTGCATGACTTACTTTTTCAGATTCTTCTTTATCAAATCTAAAATGTCTGAATAAGCAGTCCAGTTCAATAGCATCTCGAACAATGCTGTATGATTTCGCAAACACAAATGGATAGTTAAGAGGGAAGAATTGTATATTCCACTGGGTTATATCAGGTGGCAGTAAATTCAGTCTCCGGATAATATCTTCAGATATCATGGAATCATAAATTGTGAAGAAATTCACCCCCATCATATGGTGGAACACTAGGAACTCTATGAAAGCATCTCTTGTGACCAACGGCACTTGGTTCGGTATCACACATATTGCAGGTTCTATGTTGTTCACAAACTTGATGCTGCTACTCTGTCTGGGCTTCCTTTTAGTATTCACTTCAATTACTCTGTTAATTGGGGCATGTATTGGATTTATGTTGTAATCATTCACGTAGAAACTAATTCCCTTTGGCTTGCCCAAATTCTGGTTCAGTGAACACTGGAAGATGTATAAGCGGAAATCATTGATAGGTTCCGATACAATTTTGTAAATGAACCGTCCTGCTTTAGGCTTGTTTGTGTTCTCCAACCAAATGTTGCATCGAAAGTTAGGTGGGACGTGCGCCTTGCCGATGACAATAGTGTCAATATTATGAGCATGCATCGGCGTCAACTTGTCATACTTTTGATACGACCTCAGGAATGACGAATACGAGTAGAAATTCTCATCGATCTGCTGAAACAGTGGCGGCGTCTCGCGGATTTCCATCGACGAGTTGCGAAGAATTTCAGACAGCATCGTCGCATTGAAACCGGGGCCGCAAAACTCGATCTCCGAGAGGCCTGGTTTGCCGAAGAAGTTCAATACTTCTAGCACATACCTAAGCCTGTAGTACTCATGGCGGTATATGAGTAATGTTATGATACTTAAAAAGCATACAATGACGAGTATAAGTTGATAATATTTCCTCATTGTGGTGGTCCCTGCTGAGTTTCGAGAAGTCTTCATTTATTCACCGGCATCTAAAAGCATTACATGCTATAAATAATTGTATTACAACTTTATACACAAGTATAATATGAAGTAAATAACTTACCAATTCATTTCGCAACACAAATAAAAGAAAAATAAGAGTTTCCCAAGAGGAAAAACATTTCACAGCATTGCAGATGATTGTGATGAATGAACTCGAATCACAGACTACTAAGAGATACTACGTATACTCGAATGAACTATGAATGGAATTTTCACAATCACTACTGTCATATAGTGACACTTCAATGATGTTATTATTCTTCAAGTTGGTAGGACTTTTTGGTTAAAATAGAGGTGCAATCTTGCATTGAGGGTTTGAACCAAAGACTACAATTTAGAATAGGTTGAACCGTTAAAATAATCCTTCGCTGTAAATAGGTCAGTAGTAGGCACAGGTGTGTGAGTGACCTAGGTCTTTTATCATTCTTGGAAAGGAAGGAAAGTCGTTCTTGGATAAAAAATAGTATGGAAAAATAATAGTTTTACAAACATTGAGCTGAGTGTCTATGCTTATTTTTTGGACCTCGATGGTAGCACCTCTATTTAATGTCAATTCTGCCAAAGTAACAAAATAATACGAAAAGCGAGCAAGTCATCGGCGTTTTCATGGAATGTCTTGAATAGTTGAATAGAAAATAAAATAAATTCTAAATATGTCCACCAATAAGGACGAGACGTTGAGACAGTTTTGCGATGTTACTGGTGCTGATGAGGGTCGCAGCAAGTTTTTCTTGGAGTCATCTAACTGGCAGCTAGACGTAAGTGTATTACTTGTTTTATCACCTTTTTGCTGTTTTTCTCATCAAAATAACGCATTATCTGCTAAGTAACAGTGTCAATCGACCATTTGAATTGACTAACAACAGTTTTGTTTTGGTATTAACCTCCTACGAGGCTTTCAATCCGCATTGGTTAAATTTTTGTTTTGCTTGTAACAAAGATCATCATGCAGCCAATTTATACTACGTACGTAGCAACTATTCTACATACGTTTAGTCACTGTTAAGTTGTATTTCCGTGTTGTCTGCAATCAATAATTTAAAATCACTGCCTACACATCAATAAGCTGTTTTCCTAGAACTCATTGATTGCTGTGTTGGCCATTTATTTGTTGACACGTTTTGAATTGGAGTATTACAAGAATCTTATTAGACTGTTTATAATCTTAGTGTCGCCTTCCATACGCCTATGAGACTTTCATACCTATTTTTCTAATGGCTAAAAGTTACTTTATTATAATGTAAGACATAAATTAAAAATTCTAAATTACAGGTAGCACTATCCAGCTTCTACGAGCACGGGGGCAATGCAGACGAGGCTCCTGCGCACCCAGCAGTAGCAGCCTCATCTCTGCCCACTCTCTCAGACAGTGACATGGAGTCACCACCAGGATCTCCGCTAGCGCCGGTAAAGAAAGACAAAAAGAAGGTTCCGGGCCAAAAGTTTGCCACGCTCGACTCGTTACAGCAAGAGAGCTCGAGTGATGAGGAAGAAGGTTATTATATCTTTAATTTTCTTTTATTCCCAGCAATTGTTTCGTGATGTTTATGGTCAGCAACAGTGATAATCTTCCTTTGTATTTGCATGAGAAATGAGAATGATGATTAGTCATGCAATATTAAACAATCTTTTCGCCAGTCGCTAGTCATCTCTCAGTTTAGAATGAAACAGCGCTTTTATGTTAGCATTTATTTAGGTGCACATGTTACTAAATAAAAAATATTCTTACATCATTCACCTTCATAGAAAAGAAAACAAAAAAAAACTTATAGCAAATATTAATCCTCTACTGATTTTTATATCAGTTTTGCTAGGTGTTCTCTAATTATTCTCAGTATATTTATTTTACTTCAGTGGTTTTATCATAAAGTTAGGGGTGAAAACACTCTTTAGAAAAAAAAATGTTTTTCCACTTTTGGATTTTATTCTGTATTATTTATTCAGCCTCTTGTTGTCTAACTAAATAACAAAACTACAATGGATTATCAGCAAATCAAACTTTAAAGGGTTTAGGGATGATTCTCATTAGAGCAGGCTGTGCCCAGGATGGGGCACGGTTTTAATCTGTTACATAATATTTAGCATGAATCAATTTATATTACACATTGCATTATCCGTGTCCCGTCTGGGCCTGCTTGACGCACTTCAATATTACGTTTGTTGCACGTTCCCGCCCCACCCCCTCCACTCAGTGTAATATATATTCCGTAGCACAGACGGGCTCCGGCTAGTCCACGAATCATCCTTTATTAGTCCAGTAGATCACAAAGAGGTGGTATACTCGTATACAATTGACAGATGAACAATTTGTTTGACAATACAGCTACATGTTCAAAAAAATGCTACAATAAACCCATAAAAGATGAAATCATAGAAGATTCTGAATGTGTACGTGAGATGAATAAACTGAAAAAAGAAGTGGAAAGATTGTTGTGTGAGAATAGTGAATTGAGGAAAGAGATATCAAGGCTGAAAGCTAATACACCGCCTGATGAGAATGAGCCAGGTCTGTGTATTACTATGTCTTGTAGAGCAGTGTTTCCCAACCTGTGGTCCGGGGACCCCTTTTTTTTTTTTTTTTTAGCGTGGTAAAATCATCAAATGAGTCCTCCAACCCCGGGCAGGGCGGGAGGGACTGTCAGACTTCTACTGACTAAAATCCACGGTGTCCTTCATAGCCTGTTACGTTCCGGGGTTACGGTAAGGGAATAATCCCGCGACCCCGGCAGGCTTTGGCCCTCTGAGAGGACCCCTGGGGGTCCGCGAGTATAATTATGTATGGCGTTCCGCGGTGTCATCTCTGGACCATACATAAATGCTAATGTCTCGTAATCGCTGCTCTTAGCACGGCGAACGTGCGCCAACGTGCGGTGAGCAAGACTAAATGAATGATGTGAGTGAAATAAGTGCGTGCGTCTATACAAAAACAAATAAAGAAACAGATTACAAGTCGAATCTAATTTGAGATTACAAATAAATAATTATTTTATTAAGGGGGTCCGTGAAAACATTGCTTGATTTCCTAGGGGTCCGTGGCTGAAAAAGGTTGGGAAACGCTGTTGTAGAGTCATCGTCTTCCTGCCCTTATCCCATTTCACTGGGGATTTTTTTTTTCTTTGGCCTTCCTCTTCCTCAAAATTTATACTCATCATTCTCTTAGTCACATGCCTCCTCATCACATGTCCATGACAAGACCAAGCTGTAAGCCATCCACGTGCGGACGGCGGGTGGACCGCTAGGTGACAACTCGTTGCTCGCATGCCTGCCTTGCGTCGACTGCGCATTGCCACCGTTTGACCGCGCGACATTTATTACGCTGCTTTCACATTTGGGCGACAGTCTCGACAGACGCTGCTTATGTACGGCTGTTCATATAAAATGTAAAGGAATGTGCTGCTGTCGCGTGACTGTCGCGTGACTGTCGCCTGACTGTCGCGTGACTGTCGCCCAAATGTGAAGGCAGCGTTAGTGATAACGCGGCGTCCACCAGTCGTCCAACTGTACACAACGAGTGGACGCCGGACCACGAGGCGGTGCGGGGTGGGATCCAGGTGGCTATATTGAGCTGTGACCTTTTAAGCTATTGTCAAACAGACAGGCGAAGCGAATGCGATCCGAAGCGTTTTTATTTGCAATTTATGGAATTGTTTGAACCCGTACACATTTTTTTTTTAGCGTGGTACAATCATCAAATGCGTCCTACCCCGGGCAGGACGGGAGGGACTGTCAGACTTCTACTGACTAAAATCCACGGTGTCCTTCAATAGCCCTTTCTGTTCCGGGGTCACGGTAAGGAAATAGTCCCGCGACCCTGGCAGGCTTTGGCCCTCTGAGGGGGGGGGCCCGTTATTATGCTGACGCTCTTTGAGGCGCGCGTGGGACACAACGCGCCGTCGACCCGGGCATGGTCCATGGTCGGGCACCGAGTTACCCTTTACTCACTGCCCGCATGCTCGCGCCTACGGTGGCCGGAGATTGTCTAGCGACGTCTGTCGCCGTGGTCGTCCACCACTGCGGGTGGGGCGGAGGGAGGACACTGTCCTCTCTCGCTCGCGGCCCGCCTCCTCCTTCAGAAAAGAGAAAGCGATCCAATAGTGTATGTGACGATGATTTTCACTTTAAAGTTGGTTGGCAACACAATGCTACTGTTTATAAACGAAAAAAAGTACCTCACTACAAAGTTATTTAATAAACTGTTTTCTATTGTTGCAGGTCAAGCATTCTACGCGGGTGGATCAGAGCGGTCTGGCCAACAGATCCTTGGGCCAGGGAAGGGAAGAAAGGACATAGTTACTGAAGTTTTCAAGAGTGTGAGAGAGTGAGTTTCATTTTTAGGGTTCCGTAGTCAACAAGGAACCCTTATAGTTTCGCCATGTCCGTCCGTCCGTCCGTCCGTCCGTCTGTCCGCAGTTTAGCTCAGAGACGCACAGTACTAGAGAGCTGTAATTTGGTGTGAATATACGGATTTGTTGTGCCGAAAAAGTGGTAAAATAAAATCTCGTAAAATATTTTTTTTAGGGTACCTCCAGTACTTACACGTAAAGTGAGGATTTTTTTTTTCTCGCGTACCCCTTAGTGTGGGGTATCATTAAATAGGCCTTTAAAAAATAATGATAGTTTCCATTAACAATTTTTTGATTAAAAAATGCGTTTGTGAAATATTAAGCTTTAAAGTGCTAAATTTTGCTCGATTCGAGTGTCCCCCGCCTCTACCAGCTAAACGGTTATGTTTAGGGGTGTGAAAAAATTCACAATAGTAGTATATATAACGAAGTTTAAAAGAAAATTATCATGACTAAGTAGGCTTTACAACTTTACGAGTAATAGTCGGCCAACTTATAAAATGTACTTGGGTAATATGTTTTCTTAAACAAAATGTATCGGAAAAACTATAAATCAACTGCAAATGTAAGTTTGTCAACTTTATTTTTACAGCTTTAATAGGTATGCTTTTTTGGGGATAGGTAGGTTTCTATCGTCAACTATTTAACTAACTTCAAAAAAAAAAGAGGAGGTTCTAAATTCGTCGTAATCTTTTTTCTTATGTAAGTATTTTCCCTGATTTCTCAGACTCCTGGACAGATTTTGAAAATTCTTCTTTTTAAAATTACATTCAGCGAATCAGTTTAGTTAGTTCGCATAAGTATTTTGATGGGCAACTACGGAATCCTACACTGTGCGTGGCCCGACACGCACTTGGCCGGTTTTTATTAATTAGTTATACAGCTTGGCCAGAACGGATTGAAACGGAACTAATCTTTTTGTTTGCTGATGTTTTAAATCTTTGATATTTGATGTAAACAGAGAACGCAGGTCTGTTAGATTTATTATTGTGCCATAAAACTAACGTAATAAGTGAAAAAAAAAAAACATTCCAAGTGCTGGTAGCGAGAGAGAGTAGTACTAGAGCACAGTGGCGACTTCTGGTTTTCTACTGTTTTTTGCCAAGCTGTAGTTAGTACAAGTCTGGCAGTCCCTCCTGCCCTGCCCTGGGTAGGAGAGACGGTCAGACTTCAATAGCCCTTTACTTTCCTTGGTCACGGTAATTCGGTAATCCCGCGACCCCGGCAGGCTTCGGTCCCCTAAAGGCGGCCCCGTCGTTGAGCTGACACTCTTTGAGGCGCGCGTGAGACACAACGCGCCGTCGACCCCGGCATGGTCCATGGTCGGGCAAATTGTTAAAGGCTGGAAATATACCCAATATGTTTCCGAACGCATACAACCCTAATCTCTTCAAAGTTAGAGTGAACAGACTTCTTCTGGGTAAGCTCGCTCCATCGTCGACCTTGTCTTAGTCATTCCTGACCTAGACTAAGGTCAAGAACAAACCCATCTCACATAAAAAAAAAACTTGAGATGTGTCAAGGGACACCCGGATGGAACGATGTTACTGTATACACTCAACAAAAATAATCGTCGCGACTCCGCTCTGCTCCGCTCCACTCCACTTCACTCCTTAAGGGCCTTCGCGCCTTTTAAGCCGTAAAAACGTTACATTCGAAAGCAAACTCCTGATTAACGGCTGGGTGTAAAGATTGAAAAAAAATATATGTTGAATGTATATTCATGTACAACAATGTGAGTAAATTTTATTTTCTTATGACAAATAGTTTAATTGTAAAAAAATATTTAACAACACGCTATTTCGTTCAAATAAATGCCCACTCCTTCTAAACGGCTTCTTTTATTTAAAATATTTTTGAATAGATCAATCGGTGTTAAAATTTACTACAAAGTGAGTAACGCTCATGTAAATCAGTCAGTATTTTACAAAGAATATGTTGAAAATTGAGATTTCCACACATAAAAACCGGGCGAAGGCGGGTTTTTGCAGCTGTTTCTGCCTCGCTGCATAGTCTATGATATCATTTTGAGGTATCGCAGTAAGCTCGGGACATATTAATATGTGCGGTGCAGATATGAAAGTGTGCGTTTAGCTCCGCCTGGATGTTCAAGGTCATTGAGGGTACTATGCGCCTTAAGTTCTAGCACCCTTTCGCAACGCGATAAGGAACTTCGTTCCAAAAAGTGTCGTGACAACTTTTCGTAAGAATTTTTTCCGTCTAGCCCCCTTTCACAACGCGCGATAAGGAACTTCGTTCCAATAATACTTTAGAATAATAACTAAGAAATAATGTGTTCACTAAACACAGGCGTGGCGCTGTGGTGTTCGAAGATGAGCCGTCTTCTACAAGTCGAGGGGGGCGATCTGCATTCAGCGGCGTGGGTTACAGACTGGGTATGTAACGAAAGCAACTACTTGTGTTATTTAGATAAACACGTCATCACCAGCCTACAATGTTCCCACTGCTGGGACACAGGCCTCCTCTCTTGTGAGAGGGAATGGGCCATAATCCACCACGCGGGCCCAGTGCGGGTTGGCAGATGTCACATATCTTCGAATTTTTGGTTCTAGGACATGCCGGTTTCCTCACAATGTTTTCTTTCACCGTTTTGAGAACAGGTTCGAACCCACGACCTACAACTCGTAAGTCGGGACCGATACCACTGGGCCACCACTGCTCCTCACACACTGAACACAATCTAGTGGAATTTCAAGTCACTACTGTAATCTTTTTAGGGCCCCGCTGTCTCTCAAGACATAAAAATTGGTACCTAAAGACTTATCACTAGGAGATATCAAACATGTCGCGGAGATAATATATCGCTCAACATTCACGTCTCTGCAACTTTGTGGGACAATATCGCTCGACATTTCCTAGAGTCAACTTACGGCAATTTTAGCGACCCGTAAACGGCCCCACGAAACCGCGTGGCATCGCGCGGTACACGTGAATTTTGTATCGGGCGAAAGAGCCGCGGTACAAAATGTCCCCTAGTGAAAATGCGGCTTTACACACATTTTTAACCAACTTCAAAAAAAGGAGGTGGTTCTCAATTCGGTCGGTTTTTTTTTGTTGTTGCGATGTTAAATACCGTTGCTACGGATTACAAAATTAGTGCACATCTAAGAAAATGATGTATTTGACAAGAATTTGGGTTGAATATTTTTTAAACTAAAAAGAGTACTTAAATAAAAAAAAAAAAACTTTTATCCAAAAAAATTAACCGCCTTCAAAAACAACCACAGAAAAGGGTAAAATAACCTACAAAATAACTTTTCTTTCGGAAGTTGAAGGCAAAAAAGACAACGAAATAATAAAACAAAGCCATCGACATCCGAAAGAAAAGTTATGTAGGGTTTTTTTTTTTTTGAAAATGTTTTATAGTATCTTCTACGTATTTATACATGTTCAGGAATGTATTGTGGTGATGATTATGGGTTGTAGGTCAAACGGCAGATGACCACGAGCCAGCATCGGCTGACGCAGCTGGCGGTGGAAACTCACAGGCACAAGTAAGTCATCATTAATTACGCTTGTATTGCCAGAAATAGGCCATTTTACTCAACAATATTTAGTCCGAAAAATTGATTATCAAAATAATTGAACCGTATTTTTTTTTGTTACCTACGTTAACCAAAATTGACGACGTTACAGTGGTTTTAAAAACTACAAAACTTCACTTGGTCGGTATGATTTTACAGACGTTGATTTATGACGTCACTAGCCCCGTTCCCGAATTTCTTAGCGTTTTATCTTGGACAATATTGATTGATTTAAAAAAGGAAAGAATACTGATATGATGGTATTCTTAACTGACATTATTTTTATTAACCTATGTTGCCCACTGCTGGGCAAAGGTCTCCCCCATAACTTTCCACTCTTCCCTTTGCGCGGCTTTCTCCGGCCAATCCCTCATAAATACGTCTAGATCGTAACGCCAGCGTTTTCTAGGCCTCCCTCGGCAACGACACCCATCCGGCACCCACTGCGTAACGACTCTGGTCCACCGATCCCTATGCATTCTACACACATGGCCCGCCCAATCCCACTTTAACCTGGCTGTCTTAACTGATATATTTTCAATTTATTCATTCAGTACAATACCCCATTACAAGAATTGTCAAGTGCCGTATATTATCAACTTTCTGAAGTTTAAAGTTTTATGAGTAATGTTTGTTGTCCAGGGCGCAGACCAGCCTCGCTCGGTGCGCCTGCGACTGTACCGCGAGGGCTTCACCGTGGACTCGGGCCCGCTGCGGCACTACACCGACCCCGACCACGCAGACTTCCTCAACTGTATACGGCGCGGGTATGTTTCATTCACCTCTTAGTCAAAGGTTACATGCTCAGTCTGGTCCATCAGTCTGCTCAGAATGACGGGAGAATTATCGTCTGACCGGTTGACTGATCTCATCTCTTCATTTATGTACCCTTAGCACGAGTTTTCAGTATTTGAGACGTAAAGTAAACTGGAACTTTGACAATTGTTTTTTAGGAAAAAAATTGTTCCTTATTATTGACTGGCCTGTTGGTCTAGTGGATAGTGACCCTGACTGCTATGCCGGTGGTCGTGGGTTCGATTCCCACCCAGGACAAAAGTTTGTGTGATGAGCACGATCATTATTTTATTCTGTGTCTGGGTGTAATTTATCTTTAATATATGTATGTATTTAAAAATATATAAGTATGTTTATCAGTTGTCTAGTACCCATAACACAAGCTCTGCTTAGCTTGGGACTCGATGGCATTGTGTGATAGTTGTGGAAAAAAAAATCGTGCTCATCACACAAACATTTGTCCTGGGTGGGAATCGAACCCACGACCTCCGGTATAGCAGTCAGGGTCACTAACCACTAGACCATCAGGTGTGTCAAAGGATGATGAGTTCACATTTTGACATGTCAGGCGTGTTTTTTTTTCGGTTTTTATCCATCTCATTTCTTCAGTAAACATCTGCCGTACCATTTGTATGTGATGATAAATAAGTTATTGTTTGTTTTCCAGTGAGATTCCCCCGGAGCTATCAGGGTCTGGTGGCGAGGTGAGAGTGTCGCTAGAGGACCGGCGACACGAGGAGTGTCCGCGACACATCGCCAAGCCGCAGCCCTTCTCAGGGAAGGGACATCTGCTTGGAAGGTGAGAGTATAAACCATATTTAAAACAACCTGTGGCCTTACGCCACCCTCTGGTAGGGTAACACGCCGTTCCCAGAGATGCAGTCAAATAGGCTGCTGATGCTGTATTGATGGGTATCGTTGTAGCCAATGATATTATAAATAAACAGAAGTGGATATCGTACTTGCACGCACAAATTGTTGAGGATAAAGTAAGACAATTGTTGCTCTTTTCTATCTGCTATCTCTTTCTATCCTAATACGTTCCACATTATCTATCGCTGTCGTAGTTTTAAATTACTATAATAACAACGCAACAATTCTGAACACTATTCAGTATGAACATGGCGTATCTTTCTTTATAATATTATTGGTTGTAGCGGTATGTGTTCGACTAGGAGCTGTCGTACTTATTGTCGCAATTATTTAAAACAAAACTGAGGAGAGTCTTTACTTGCTTTTACATACTTTGTTATATTAAGAATTAAAATCATTAAATAAACCGGAAGAAAAGTTCTCTACGCTGCGTCTTTCACTTCGTGGTCACTAACGAAGTAAATGACGCAGCGTAGGCAAGCCTGCCACTAGATACACCGATGGTAGTCAATATTTGTTTTGATCTAAGTTTTTATCTAAAGGAGAAATGAATCGTTGTATTGTGTGTATAGCCCGACGCCCCCGACGGTGGGCGCGACGTCGGCTGTGGCGGGCGACGTAGCGGACCGCGCCGCCAACCAGCGCGCCGCGCAGGACGCTGTCAAGATCAACGACTCGGAGCCCGTCACCACCATACAGGTAACTAATTTTCTATTATTCGCCGAAAGCGCAAAACTTCTCGTGGGATAACTCAGCCTATTTTACTGAACAATTTTTGTTCTAAGACTTTTGGAAATTCTTAATTATTGGTAGTAACGTTGCTCGATTATTGGTAACAATGTTACCCCCTGCATCCACATCGCAGTAACAAAATGCAACACGGTAACATTCGGTAACTTTTGTGGCTCCTTGTTACGCCTGTTGGAAATAGCAACAATAAACTCCGTGTTTGGTAGAATCACGTTTTAATATTAGTTTTACAATAGTTTTTAATAATTATAATCGCGTACAGTCTGTGTGGCGTGCGTGCGCACCGTTCCGTGGTTTTGTTGGCGTCTGTCAGCGCTGGCGGCGGCGCTACTACCGCGCCGTCCCCCTTCCGCTCTTGCCCCTCCGTCGTCCTAGTGAAGCGGCGGGCCGGAACATCCTCCGGGGCCTTGAAACCCTGGCGTTTCAAGGTTATCTCGATCGTCTAGGTTCGGTATTATGCACATCTTGTTGATGGCTCTACGTTTGGTGCCCTTGGTCGTGAGCACATCGGCGACGCGACTGATAGCGTCCGTTCCTGGATATAATTTAATTATGCGAGCCATAGGCCATTGAAGAGGAGGTAGATTTTCTTCTTTCAAAATTACAAGGTCGCCTTGTCTTAGTTCTTGCTGTCTCGTCTTCCATTTTGTCCGTTGTTGTAACTCGGCTACAAATTCCAAACGCCATCTTTCCCAAAAATGTTGTCGAAGTTTTTCAATTATTTGGTATCGGTTTGGACTCTTCACGGTTATTGGAAGTGATGGAATACCAGTAAGCGGTCGACCGATCAGAAAGTGCCCAGGAGTTAAAGGAGTAGGGTCACTCGGCTCTGATGAAAGGGGTGTCAAAGGACGGGAATTTAAAATCGCCTCTATTTGCGCGAACAGGGTAGCCAACTCCTCAAACGTTAGGGAAGCATTCCCTGCTACGCGACGTAAATGAAACTTGGCGGACTTTACGCCAGCCTCCCACACTCCTCCGAAATGAGGGGAATACGCCGGACTAAACATAAATTTAAACCCTTCTTTGGAAGCAAAATCGCTAACCGACTCACGACTGGATCTGAGTATTTTCTTTATTTCATTGTTTGCACCCTTAAAATTCGAACCGTTATCGCAAAAAATTGTATTAGGCTTGCCTCTTCTCGAGACAAATCTACGCAAAGATAAAATGAATGCCTCCGTGCTCAAATCACTCACTAATTCTAAATGTAGTGCCTTAGTTGAGAGGCATATGAATAAGCATAAGTAGCACTTAGAGATACGGTTTCCCTTACCTTTGCGGCTAGATATCATGAAAGGTCCGGCAAAATCGACACCACACGAGTAGAAAGGGTATGATGAATAACTCCTTTCAGCAGGTAAGTTGCCCATCAAGGGCTGTACAGTCTGTCCTCGTAAACGGACGCAAATGACGCACTGCTTAGATGTACTACGTGCTAGGCATCGACCGCCTACAGCCCAGAATCTTTCCCTTACGGAGGCTAGTAGGTGTTGCGGACCTGCGTGAAACAATCTCACATGTTCATGTCTAAATATTAATTTAGTTAAATGATGCTTTGAACTTAAAATAAGGGGGTGTTTTTTATTATAATCGAAATCGGAATTTTTAATCCGACCCCCGGTTCTTAACAAACCATTAGAATCTATAAAACAGTTTAGAGACAGCAATTTAGATTTTCGATTTAAAGCTTTATTATTTTTTATACTCTGTATTTCATCATTATAACTTTCTAACTGACTGTACTTTATTAATAACATTAATGATTTATTTATTTCTTCAGCGCTTGAAAGGTTCAGTAATTTTTGCAGTTTTATTTTTGCAATTAAATATGAAGCGCAGTACATAAGCATAAACTCTTTGCAATTTTTCTAAGCTAGAATACTTATCAAATTTAATTATTGTGTTCTCAATTGACAGCATGACTTTTATAGGATTTCTCAATTCGGGTAGGTCTGTAAGAGGCTGTGTGTGTTGTGTGGGCCAGTGAGCTTGATCCATGGCTAGGAATGTAGGCCCTTCCCACCACAAAGAAGAAGACCGAAGCTGCTTGGGGGTCACGCCCCGGGAAGCGATGTCCGCCGGATTTTGAGCTGTAGGTACGTGACAAAAAGTAAATTCACTGGCAAGTTCGTTAATTTCATTCACACGATTGCACACAAAGACCTTAAGATTTTTAAGTTGAGCCTTCAGCCATCCTAACACCACTGTTGAGTCAGTCCATAAATATTTTCGACTGATTTCACAACGTAAAGCCTGTAATACCTTTGAACATAGACGAGCACCGAGCAGGGCTCCACATAACTCCAACCGTGGTATTGTGGTTGGTTTCAATGGTGACACCTTTGTCTTGGCACAGAGCAACCTGACAGTGACACTTTGGTCATGCTTGTTTATAGAGCGCAAGTACACGCAAGCTGCGTAAGCTCGCTGCGAAGCGTCGACAAAACAATGCAGCTCTATTTGGTCAGGGAACTCGCACAAAGCTCGTCTGGGAATCTGTATTAAAGAAAAATCAGAAAATTCTTTTAAAAGACTTGACCAATTCTTACAAAATTCGATGGGCACTGGATCGTCCCAGTCAAGTTTAGATGACCATAATTCTTGTAACAATATCTTGGCCACAATGATACATGGGCTAAGCAACCCTAAAGGGTCGAAGACTTTGGAAGTAGCAGAAATGACTGACCTTTTGGTTATTTGAGGGGAAAGTTCAATATCAGTAGAAAACTGTAAATAATCAGATTTAGGAGACCAGTTTAAACCAAGAACACTGGAATCCTTATTAAAATCCATGGGCATTGATGAATCAATATTACTATCAAATAACTGTTGACAGTTAGTCCTGAACTTTCTAAGAGGCAAACAAGCAGAATTTAAGACATCCACCACTTGCTGATAGATGTACTTAAGCCCCTCTACTGTATCAGAACCAGTACTGAGGTCATCAGCATAAAACTCTTCTTCAATAATATTACTTATAGATTTGTCCTTACATTCACGAGCAAGTTGTAGGAGACATCTCGAACTTAAAAACGGAGCCGATGCAGTCCCGTAGGTGACTGTATTGAGTTGTAGAACTTCGATAGGTTGATGAGGTTCATCGCGCCACAGTATGAGTTGTAGATGGCGCTGCGATCGATCTACTTCTATCTGTCGAAACATTTTCTCGATGTCTCCTGTAAGAACAAATCTATGAATGCGAAACCGAAACAATATTGATAACAAATCACTTTGAACCACTGGCCCTACCATTTGAATATCATTGAGTGACTTTCCGGAGTGAGTTTTCGAAGAAGCATTGAAAACCACTCGAAGTTTGGTAGTTTCACTCTTTTCACGGATGACCGCATGATGTGGTAAGAAGTAGCCAAATTCAGGTTTATTTACCTTAGTAAGATGCCCTAGATTAGCATATTCTTTTATAAATTCTTTATATTCTAATTTTAATTTAGGAAATTTACAAAACTTTTTCTCTAGGCTCTCCAAACATTTTTTAGCAATATAATATGAGTCACCGAGTGCTTGCTCAGGTGTCTCTTTGAATGGAATTTTCACTGAGAATCTACCATTTGAAAGCCTAGAAACATTTTCTACAAAATGATTTTCACAGAGTTGCTCTTCGACGGTATAAGTTTTAGTTTGTAGTGGTGAGTCATCAATATTCCAAAATCTTTCTAAGGAATCTTTAATTTCTTGAGAGAAGTTACAGTTAACTTCCGGGATTGACTGACTCATTGACAATGGACCACCTACAAGCCATCCGAGCTTAGACTCTTGAAGGACTGGTTTATTATAACCAAGTTTTATTATACCATTTCCAATTAAATTCCAATAAACGTCTGCTCCTAAGAGGATGTCCACCTCTGCTGGTACAAAGTATTTAGGATCAGCAAGTATTATATTATTGGGTAAATGCAAATACTCAGTATTTATTGCTGAGTTTGGAAGAATACCAGTAATGCGAGGAATCACTAAACATTTAACTTTAAGTTCAAAGGGCATTACTCTTGATTTAATTGGAATTATGCAACACTGCTTAATTTCAGTTTGACCTGAACTATTAATTCCATTAACACTTACAGAGCCTACACTCTCAGGTGACAACCCTAGTCGTTTTATTAAATTGACTGTAACAAAAGAGCTTTGTGAACCAGTATCACACAACACCCTAGCAGAATAGGTTTTACCCTTTACTATAATGCTAACAATAGCAGTACATAGCAATACTTGACTTGTGGAACCCAAAGTTGGCTGACTGGTTGAGGTAGTTAAAGAAACGGGCAAGGAAGATGAGCTTGTTTGTGCCTCTGTATCTGTACTAACTTGTTTATGTAAAAGTGTATTATGTTTCTTTTTACAAGTAAGACACAAACCCTTCATATTACATTTTAAAGAATTATGCCCACTGCGTAAGCAATTTTTACACAACTTCAACTTACTAACCTCTGAGATCCTATCATCAACACTCATATCTTTAAATTTTGAACAATTATACAATGGGTGTGGTTCACTACATAAAACACAACTAAGTTTATTATCATGTTTATCAGAGGAAACAACTAAACTCTTTGATTGAGAGTAGGGCTTCTGTTTGTTATCAGAAGGTTTATCAAACCTATTAGAATTACTGTATGAAGTTTCAAGCACATCAGCACGGCTACGCAGGAAGGAGAAGAATTCACTTAATGTTAAATCAGTACGATTACTTCTATATTCTTCCCACTTTCTACTCGTATTGTTATCTAATCTTGCCGAGACCGTAAATATTAATAAGGTATCCCATGAATTTGTAGGCTGGCCTAGGGACTCAAGAGCCCGTAAATGTTTAGAAATATGATCAACAATAAAGCGTAAAGCCTTGTAGGATTCCTTCCGCAAAGGTTCAATATCATGTAACGCTTTTAAATGGTTATTAATAAGAATATTTTTATTATCATACCTTTGGCACAACAAATCCCAAGCAACTGAATAATTTTTAGCACTAAATTCTATGGATTTTATTACAACTGATGCACTTCCTTCAAGCGAGGAACGCAGATAATGAAACTTGTTTATTTCAGGAATCCCTTCATTATTATGTATCATAGATTCAAAGGTATCTTTAAATTCAATCCAGGATAAATAGCTTCCATCAAAACTAGGCAATTTAATTGCAGGCAACCTTATGCTGCTACCTGATTGAGAATGACAAGTACTAAAATCATCAAGATTTTTCTCAACTTGAGTTTTAACTATCTGTTTATCTAATAATTCCTGACCAACAGCAATTACTCTCATAAATTGATTTTCAATTGTATCTCTCTCCCTAATTTGTTCATCGCTATCCTCATGCAATAAATCAATTTTATTCTGAATCACCTCATACTCGGTTAACATTAATTGACATTTACTAATTTTTAATTCTAATTCCCTATATTTAACTGAGGGAATGACATTTAATTCACTTAAATTGTTAAGATAATCACTGAATTTTGTCAATCTCCCTTTCAAAATACCTCTTTGTTTGACCAAATTAGACAATTCTACAGTCTTGTCAGCGGTACTAACAGATTTGGCTTCGGTGACACTCATTGTATCTTTAGAAAGTAAATGTATTTTATACCGAAATTAATTAATTAACACTTAGGGCAACAAACTACAAAATAAATGAATGTGCAAATCAAGCCTGATTTATGGGAGATGAGTAGCTCCAGATCCAGCCGCAGCCGAAGGTTCGCGACGCTCCGGTAACAAACAGGTTCTCCTGGCCGGCAAGTCTTCGATGACGACTCGCGGGACAACTGGCGAGCGCCCAAAGTTCAACGCGCGACCACGACGGATAGCTGGAATAGTCGGCAAATACCGAGTAACTATCGGGAAAACAATCACTTTTCCCTAAATGGGAGCAAGACACAAAGAAAACACACTTAAAATGTCATAAATTAAGATTAAAGCGACCCTGTGACAAAGCTGCGCAATGTTACCGATGTGTTCGGAAATTTAGTAGCAACTCAAATGCAAAAAATAAGTAAGTAGGCGCGTGCTATAGCCACAGATCGATTCAATCAATAATTTGAAAGTAAGGAATGAGTACAAAAGCACTTGCAATTTGAAATGAAACACCTATTATCACGTGCAATGACAATTCAATTAATTATTAGGCGTTTTGCTGTAAATGAAAACAGGCAACGTGCGTTTTGTATAAAAATGGTAGAAGAATTCGGAACGTATTGTTTTGTTCGACAGGCGTGCTCAAAGCTAGATTAGGCAAAATAGTATATAGGTTTAATACCCTTTAAATAACTTAATAAAATACCCAACGCTTAATTAGCAAGCCGACCCCGCTCACACAAAGAAAGGCGATTTGAAACAAAGGAATTTTAGGTTATGGAAAAAGGTTAAATAATTAGGATTGTAGGCTTACTCTCCTCGGATTAGACCTCTGGATCACGCTGATGCAACGTCCCTTTGGCTCCAAGAGCAGCACAAATCCAATCCACTTCTTATATTCCGTTTCCTTTGCTCGTTGTGTCGAAACAAAATGGACGAACCGACGCCACGACGATATCCGCTTATATTTTCGCAGAATCGCGACTTTTGTACGACGATTGTCCCTGTTCGGGCGCCAATATTGTTAGAAGTAGCAACAATAATACGTGTATTTGGTAGAATCACGTTTAATAATAGTTTTACAATAGTTTTAATAATTATAATCGCGTACAGTCTGTGTGGCGTGCGTGCGCACCGTTCCGTGGTTTTGTTGGCGTCTGTCAGCGCTGGCGGCGGCGCTACTACCGCGCCGTCCCCCTTCCGCTCTTGCCCCTCCGTCGTCCTAGTGAAGCGGCGGGCCGGAACAACGCCAACAATTTGTTGTCGTATGTTAAGGTGATATCAGACGGTTCACTCGAATGATTGTTCACTCGAGTGAAACTTAATAAGTTTCATTGAAATCAATCGGCACTCGTGTTTCATTTTCTGTTCAGACATTTCATTTAGAGTGAAATGTACCGAATGAAAGGTGAAAATGAACAAAAAATGAACCGTCTGAAAGTACCTTTACTGCGGTGTGGATGCACGGGTAAGTAACAATTAAGAAATAACAAGGAGCCACAAAAGTTACCGAATGTTGCCGGGTTGCCTTTTCTTGCTCCACAAATGTTAAAGGCGGTGTGGACGCACCGGTAGAGAACCGGACGTTTTATGTCATAGTGGTAAGGATACTTCTCATTGTAGTTGGAATCGGTCGAATTGCGTCGTACCTTCAAGCCACGTATTCACTGGGCAACAGTGTTTCGGATACACAGTTTCTGAAACATCACGTAAAGTGTTCTCCGCCGCAAGTTGGGAGCACCGAAACATACCGATAAACACGTAGTGTTTACAGAGGGTCCACCCTTTATAGCAGAACTTTTTGAGTCATAATTTTATTTTGCATAGCAACGGATAGCATAAACCTCTTTTCGCAGAAAATCGTTTGGCATACACTCATTTACCATAACACCGAAACCCATAATTTTGTAAGTCAGAATCATCTTTAGGCATAAATTTCATTTCCATAATAATCAATAAGTATAATCATCATATCGCAGAAAATTCACAGCCAGAATCATCTTTTGTCATAATTGTGTGGTTTTTATTTACCAGACAGTAAGATGATGCAGTAAGCATGCAGCAAGCATTCAGCATACAAGCATGCAGCATGCAAGGTTGCAACATGCAGCAAGCATGGCTTCTGTCACGACTCCGGCGCTGCGGGTCTCTGGCGGTCCCACGCGAGCTAATCGTCGCAGATGATTTTACGCCCACCACCGCAGCTTCGGCTTGCTGGCCGGCAAGCCGGCCAGCCTCAGCCGCAGCGGTGTGCGTTAAAACCACCTGCTCCTCAGCTCGCGGGCCGCCTCGCCCCTCCGCGCCTACGCGATTTTAAATTACACTCTAGGGGTAGGGCAAACAAGACTACGTGAAGTCGGTTTTGCAGCGATTCATTTCTGTCACTAACTTTTGTAGCACACCATATTGATTTTAAAAACCAATTTTTTTATTTTTTATTATGCCTATTAAATTATTTCTATTCTGAAATTCTGTGATCTTCGAAGTATACTAAGTCAAATTATTCCAAATAATCGGCGCTCTAAATAAACGTTATGCTAAATGAAAATATGCAAAATTGTAATTCTGACAAAAGTAATTATGCCCAATACAATTCTGCCATCTTAAAAGTATCCCAATTTAAATTCGGACATAAAAACATTAGGCCAAAAAACAATTATACTAAACATTTTTTATACCATAACAATGTTCGTTTAAAAAAGTTTCTGCCAAGTGAGTTCTGCCAAATAGGTTTCGGAGCAACAAGTTTCTGCCAGATAGAGGGCACCCGTTTACAGAAGCAAAATTATATGTGTCTGAAAGAAAGTGATTTGTTTCAGAAACACGTAGATTTTGTTTCTGAAACAGAGTTTATAAACAATTGTTGCTCAGTGAATACGTGGCTTTATCGTTACCTTTATTGTCCCACCAGCTTTTTCTAAGCTTCTGCAACGACGACGCTGGTCTTTTGCCACCCACTGCATGACATTTCTAGCCTATCGATGCCAATGCATTCTATACAAATTCCCTAATACATTCTCATGTCTTTCTCAGTTCCGCCTGGCCGATGGTAGCCGCCTGACGGGTCGCTTCAACCACTCGCACACGGTCCGCGACCTGCAGGCCTACGTGTCCCGCGCGGAGCCCTCCTACCAGCTGCAGGCCTTCGCCCTCCTCACCACGTTCCCCAGCAGGGAGCTGGCCGACCCGGCCGCCACGCTGGAGCAGGCCAACATCCTCAACACCACGCTGCTGCAGCGGCTCAAATAGAATTCTACTACTCACGGTCTAAGGTCCATTCTCGGTTAGCGGCGCCCGTTCTTGTCTCGCTAAACTTCTTGACTGTCTTTTTAGGGAGTTCTTAACCTCTCGAGCCCCCGAGGAAAATGTTTTTCCACTAAATACTAATCGATTTTATGACTTATTTTTCAAAAAAAAAAGGATTAATATCGGTCTGTGTTTTGGTGGCACAAAAACGTGCCGTTGGGGATCGGGCGGAGCATTTTTCAGCTGTACTTTTATACTAAAATCGTCTATTGCAATTTAGCCTACAGATTCACAGTTAGAAATTTTCCCTGAGACTTCAAGTAACATATGTAGAGAAACCTTTCTTATTGAAGCCGGAAACACATTATATAACACGCCACATGACGCAACGTGTCAACACCCGATTTGCCGTGAGCGCGTGTCGTCGCGTCGGGTGTTCACAGTGTGATTCTGGCCATAGAAAACAATACATTTGATTTGACCCAACACGCATCACGTTTCTTCGGGTGGCGTCGGGTGTTAATAATGTGTTTCCGGCTTCACGCTTTTCGGGGTTTCTCGCCGTCAATCTGTAGGCTACATAAGGCATCTTTAGCAAAGCTTCTAGAAACTCCAAAACAGTCAGAAAGTTTAGCGTAGTCAACACACGAACCGAATGATCCAAAGACGCATTTATAGATCGGCTTTTAGGATTTTTAAAACATTGGTACATTTAGTTCGTGTACTTTTATACGTAAGTGTGAGCGGGCCGGAGCTATTATAACGCGATCTCGCGAGTGAAACAGTGTATTGGTCAATAAATAAAGTTTTTAAGTTCCTTCTTGATCGTTTTATTAGTACCACATTTCATAGAATGCAAATGGAATATCCTGCAATAGTTGTGTGTTTGTGTCGAGTGAACGAAATAATATCCTGCAACTATTATACGTCATGTCGAGTGAATGGGAAATCTTAGCAATACGCAAATCTTAGCAATACGCAAATCTTAGCAATACGCGTATTTTTTTGAATGAGACATCCTGCAATAATCATAGTAGAATGGGATGCTCCGCAATACACATGAGTGAACAGGATATCCTGCAATACATATGTTGAATGAAAATGAATTTCCAGTAATGGGCATGTTGAGTAATTTATTACGATATCCTGCAATAGGCATTATGTTGAGTATTGTCGAGTGAATGAGATAATTTGCAATAGGGGTGAGTGAATAGAATATTCAACAAGAAGCATGTTGAGCGAAAGAAACAGGAAACTTCAGAAGATTATAATCAGTCCATAAGCTAACTGAATGAAACAAAAATTTCACAATAAAAAATCTATTTCATCATAACATTACAAAAATATAATTTATCATAAACATTCTATAAATAATTTACTATTAGGTAATAATACTCAAAATTATCCATAACACTATGTTATATTAATTTATAAAATAAGAATTAATTTATAAAATATAATGTCAACCATGATTAGTTTTCTTTCTGGGATGCCGTTCGAGTCTTGCCCGATTTGAATTCAACCGTCGAAAGGCGCCATTTTGTTTATGCTTGAATTTGGAACGTCGTGTTCGTAAATTAACAGCAGGCCGCTCTGGGGAAGTTACACGCGCACGGGTCCGTTGTTATGCACTCAGCGGGGCATATGCAGTTACAGGCTGAAAGAAATTTAATGAATTTAATTGAATGAGCTGCTGAAGGTCAGGGGGACAAGCCTATGCCCTATGCTCTCACATAGAAAAGCTGCATCTTGTTAAAATCTCCGAAATCTAACTTAGACGCAATCACCTTGGGGTGCTATGACAGGAAAGAAGCTCCACTTGCGCCCGTGGAGAGTTCCTTCTCGGATACGTCCGGGGGGAAGACCAGTTTTTCGGGCCGGTGCACCCTGGGATGCGGGCAAAAACTCTTCCTTAGGCACTGTGTGCCTAAGTGGTCACTTTTCCCGTATGCGAATAGCCTGTCGTGTGGATGCTCCAACGCGTGTCCCTCTGATCAGCAGAGGCCACAGCGGCGGAGCGGGCTTGCGGACGGTGAGTGATGGGTAGCTCGCCGTCCGACCAAGGGCCAAGGCCGGGTCGGTGGCGCGTCGTGTTTCGCGCCAAATGCCTGCTGGGGTCTCGGGTTTTTTCTTAACCCAGGTTACCGTGGCCCCGGAACGTAAAGGGCATAGGAAGGAACACGGGTGGATTTTTGTCAGTAAGAGTCTGACAGTCCCTTCCGCCCCACCCAGGGCGGGAGGCGGGAGGACGAAAAAAAAAAAAAAACCCGCAATCACCTTAAACTGTCGACGATAACTTTACTCATCCATCAAGATTATAATTATGATCCTTTTTGGACTACTTACATATATAAATTAAGAAATGAACAGTAACTTAATAGTACTCACGTTTGCAGTCGCCGTACTTGCACGGGTCCATGTACTCCGTGCAGTCTTCTCCGGGCGGCAGGAACGATGAACGGTATACTGTTGTGGCTTCCAACTGATGGTAAAGAGTACAAAGTTTAAGTTACAACTTTTAATAAAGGAGAACTAGTTATGGGGTTGCGGGACTTTTTTTTTCGTAATGTTCACCCACAATTTTTTTTTAGCTTGGTAAAATCATCGAGTCCTCCCACCCCGGGCAGGGAGGGAGAGATTGTCAGACTTGTACTGATTAAAATCCACAGTGATCTTCAATAGCCCTTTATGTTCCGGGGTCACGGTAAGGAAATAAGTCCCGCGACTCCGGCATGCTGTTTTGCTGACGCTCTTAGAGGCGCGCGTTGAACACGACGCGCCGTCGACCCGGGCATGGTTCATGGTCGGAGAGCGAGTTGCCCTTTACTCGCTGTCCGCATGCCCGCGCCAACGGTGGCCGGAAATCGTCTGCCGACGTCCGATGCCGCGGGCGTCTAACACTGCGGTTGGGGCGGAGGGAGGACGCTGTCCTCTCCCTCCCGCGGCCCACCCACGGGTGCGTTTACAAAACTCACATACGCAAACACCCACACCCAGAACAACAAATTTGTAGATCATACAAATAACTGCTCCGTGCGTGCGGCAAAAACTAAAGCTAAAGTTAAAGCTCTGTTTGTGTATATTGGTAGTAAGCCCCAGGTTTGAGACGGTGTAGTAGGTACTCTTAGAAAACAAATCCATCGTTTTCTTGTATCGTAACTTAAACGACTTTGCCGATATTTACGGATTTTATTTAGGGCTAATAATTTAATGGAAATTTCTGACATTTGACGTCCCCAAGCACTGCCTTTGGCCCGATATCCACCAAAGCAGAGAGGAGAGGAGATGTGTTTGAATAACCAATCAGATGTCAGCTGAAGCTAAGCGAAGAGATGTGGACATCTCATTCACTCGGCTTTGGCTTAGTAACGACCTATTTACCGACCAATACGACCCAGGCCTAGGTATCATTAACTACTACTATGCTTATGCTTATGCATGGTTTAACTATGGCATAATATTGTGGGGCGAAAGCTCCAACTTTAATGACATATTCATCATGCAAAAGAAATGTATACGCATCCTTATGAACATTAAGCCATGGGAAAGTTTTAAACCACATTTCATAAAAAATAAAATACTAACGTTACCCTCATTATATAATTATATTACAAGCAGCTACGTTCGTACAAAAACACAGGCATTATTTTCGATCAAACATAGAAGCAAATCAAAACTATACCCGAAGAAATAAAAAGAAATTGAATACACCGGCACCAAAATTAAAAATAATGAAAAATAGCCCTAACTATAGGATTGCTACCGTCTACAATAAATTACCTAGCCACATAACGGGTACATATTTGAATATCGAAGATTAAAATATCTACGCCCTCTATCGTACTGAGGAACCAAAAGTGGTTCCTAAACGATCACCACTGTCAAGTACTGAGGAACCATATGTGGTTCGCGCGTACAAGCCAACTTCAACCTTATTTATATTATACACTATGGCTCAGAATCGCTTGAAAAAATTCATCCATAGAGCTGGATTTTAGTCGATTATGTTGGTACCAAATACTTACTGAAATCAACTGGGTGTCATTCTAGAAAAAAAAAAAAAAAAGCATCTTTGTCGATGACAAAATGTCAAGTGGTCGACCACTTGAAATGTTGTTTATGTCTTATTTTTTCCATGTTATGATTAGAAGTGTATTGAAATTGATAAAGTGTCGTGTTTAGGATAGATTTCGACTAAAATATTAATTGGAAAACGTAAATTATTGAGTAGAAATAGGTTTTTGTCCCTCCTATAGGCCAATTCGGTTGTCAACAATGTATTTCATATACCATGGAATTTCCATTGTTTATTTTTTCGATTCAAGGTTAGTAATCAGTTGAAGAAGGTTTAGGTAGTATCTTAAAAAACATTTTATAGTGATATCTGTTCATAGTAACACGGATGATCGTTAACAAAGTCGTGCATTGAACTGCGCATTGAAAAATTACAGCTCCATGTAAATAAATGAATTTTAGAGCTGGAATCTTATTGGAATAGTGTATGTGAGAATTTTTTATTAGAATACCTATGTATTTGTTATATTAGTTCTAAAGTTTCGTGTAAATTGATTCAGTAGTTTTATCTAAAATAAATAAGGTACGTCAACAGGTCTAGTTACGGCTGTGGTTACGGCGAGATCTCTTATCTACAGGATATTTTTATTCCGAAGTACTTACACAAGAGGTGTTTATATTGAAATACAAAGTGTCGTTCCTAAGGAACACGATACTTTTTACCATTTGAGATAAGAGTCATTGTGTCTCGAGTGATTACAATTATTGTGAGCGTCGGCCAGTGTTGACAGTCGCGCAATGTTGACAAATAATAGCTCCATGTAAGTTGAATTTTGAGTTGGAATCTTATAACATTATATGTTGGAATTTTCTTATTAGATTACTTATATATTCGTTATATTAGTTCTAAAGTTTCGTGTAAATTGATTCAGTAGTTTTATCAAAAATAAATAAGATACGTCAACGGGTCTAGTTACGGCGAGATCTCTCCTATCTATGCGATATTTATAATACCAAAGTAGTCATACAAGAATTGTTTATGTTATAAAACAAAGGTTGTTTATCTAAGAATACAGAACTATTTATAGTTTGCCATATGAGTCATTCTAACTGGAGCGATAACGGTTAATGTAAGCAGCGGCCACTTGACACGCGCGATGACGTAAGCGCTCGTAAATGTCAAGTACGCGACGGAGTTTACGATACGAGAGCGCGGGACCTGACAGGTTAAAATATCGATGTTCAAAATATCGAAAATGAAAATATCGAATGACCATAAAATCGAAAATTAAAATATCGAAAGTTTAAAATATCGAATGATTAAATGATCTACGTCCAATATATCTAAAATCTAAATATCTACAAAAGTTACATCGAAACATCTAAATATCGAAATACAAATTATCGAATGTCCGAAATATCGAACCTAACAAGGTAGGTCGACGGAGCCCCGCTTCGCGGGGCTCCTATTTCTGTTTGCAAGGTTTACAGTAACCTAACACGAAGAGGATGGCGGGGTCTTTCAGACCCCGCCACCCTCTTCGAACCTAACCTGTCCGATTCGGGGTGCCCCAAGTCCCGAACTCGCTTCGCTCGCTCTTGTATCCGAAGTCCGTCCAGCTACCTTGTTGGGTAGTAATCAGTAATTTGACTAAGGACGCAAGAGCGAGCGAAGTGAGCTCGGGACTTGGGGCACCCCGACTCGGACAGGTTAGGTTCGAAGAGGGTGGCGGGGTCTGAAAGACCCCGCCATCCTCTTCGTGTTAGGTTACTTTAAACTTTGCAAACAGAAATAGGAGCCCCGCGAAGCGGGGCTCCGTCGACTTACTTTGGTAGGTGGATATTTCAACTAGTAGGTATTTTTAACGTAGATATTATGAAATTAGACATTATGAACTGCGATGTATTAAACGTTGATATTTTGAATTTTTTTTCCGTATCCGGCTGTCAAAACGTAAACACATTGTATTTCGGAGCACCGTTAAAAATATCCAAAAACTGTGATTTCCGTACAAAATAACAAAAAAAAGTGCAATAAGTGTAGATAAAGTGTCAATGTGCATCAAGAAATAATCACATCGAGTAAAACTTCACAGAAACAAAACAAAATCAGTGAAATTCTAAAACCGAACTCAAAAGTGTAAATGTCAACGTCAGTTTACGTCATAACACATTGACATTTGTGACAGAAATCGAAGTACCAACATAACGACGCTACCAAACGTTTATTCGTTCATTCAAAAACGTTTCATTCCACGCAATCTAATTTGGTAAAACATACTCCGCAAACGCAGTTCAATCAAAAACAACTATGGACAATATGCAATCCTTCCTGGATCAGATGAAAATAGAGATGGCCAAACAAACGAAAGAAATTATATCACAAATAGATGAAAAACTGGTACCTTTCACGCGAGAAATTGAAGAACTAAAATTAGAAAATCAATATTTGAAAGGGAAAATTAGCTCATTGGAAAGAAGTAACAGAGCAAACAATTTAATTTTGTTTGGGTTGAGAGAAAATGAAAAAACCTCGTCCGAACTAATGGAAACTTTGATAGAAAAAATTAAAAGTGACCTCGACATTTCTCTCAATAAAAAGGACATAAATGTAGCACGAAGGATTGGAAAACCAAACAATAAAAATGAAAAGGACAGGCCTGTATTAGTCTCATTTGTCAACAATTGGCAAAAATGTAATATTCTGGAAAATAGAAAAAAATTAAACAACTTGTTTGTTTCTGAAGACTATCCAAAAGAAGTTGTAGACAAAAGGAGGGAATTACAACCAAAGCTTATAGAAGAAAGGAGTAAAGGTAACTACGCCGTCCTGAACTACGATAAACTTATAGTCAAGGAAGGACAGACTCGAAATGAAAAACGTAAAAGAAACCTTTCCACCTCGCCTGCTACAACAAACCAGCCAAAGAAACAAAACTCTTTCATTAAACCAAATATAATAAATGCTTTTGACAAAATGAGGGAAAGAAGCCAATCTTTTTCAAGCCTACCTTCAAGTGAACAAAAACCATAGGAATTAACCATCAGCCACCGGGATCACGTACCACTTAAGCCTAAACCGAATTACAAAAACAAAACATTTCCCAAGCCGATTGGTCATCGTGGGAAATTAGACCACTACCCCCCAATTGAAATGCACAAACCAGAAATAGATAATTTAACGAGACTTAACATTGCTAGCTTCAACGTAAGGTCCCTATCGAAAATAGAGAGATATTTTGAACTCACATATGCACTCAGAAATGTTAAATGTGACATAATAGGGTTGTCAGAAGTGAAAAAGTTGGGTTGTCATATTGAGGAATATCATGACTACATCTTGTGCTATATCGGTCAAACAAAAGGCCTCCACGGAGTAGGATTCTTAATAACAAAAAAATACAGAAACAACATAGTAAATTTCATAGGAATCTCTGAAAGAGTAGCCCTTTTGCAATTGAAATTCGGTGAACTCTCGATGTCAATAATCCAAGTTTATGCACCAACAGAGAGATCAAGCGAAGACGAACGCAACCGATTCTATAAGGATTTAGATATGGCTCACTCTAGAACTGATGACAAAATTTTAGTAGTAATGGGAGACTTCAATGCTAAAATAGGATATCCAAGAAATGAAGATTCTTTGATCATGGGAAGGTATGGTTACGGAGAGCGTAACGAGAGGGGCGTAAGACTAATAGAATATGCCTTGGAATACAAGCTCTCAGTAATGAATACCTTCTTTAGAAAGAGGAATAGCCGGAAATGGACATGGATATCACCCGACTTTAAAACAAAGAATGAAATTGATTTCATAATGACGAACCAACCCAAACTTTTTACAAACTTTGAGGTAATCAACACATGCTTCCCTTCGGATCACAAACTTATAAGAGGCGCCATGATTCTCAAACTACCCAAGATCAGTAGGAAACACTTCAATAAGGCACCATGCATTCCAAAGACAGAACAAGAAATTAGTAATTTTATTAATAACTTAAAATCACACATTGAAAACCTAAAAGATAAATTAAACAACGAAACCGATGTAAACACCTATTACAATATGTTAGAAAATATTATCTTGAGCAGCTCAGAACAAAGCTCACGGAAAAAAGTCTACGGAAATGGACACAGAGTATTTAGCGAAGACACAAAAAAACTAATTAAAAGGCGCACTGAACTCAAACATACACAATATAAAAATACAGATATGAAGATAGAACTTGGAAGATTATACAAAGAGACAAGCAAATCTATTCGGAAAGACTATCAAAGACATAGAGAATATGTAATAGCAAGTAACCTAAATAAGTACAGGAGTACAAAGCGAGGTTTTAAAGAGCTAAGCATTCATAAATCGTGGATACAAAAACTTAAAAAGCAGTCAGGCGAAACGAAAACAAGAGAAGACATAATTAATCATGCAACTAACTTTTACAAATATTTGTACCAAAGAAGGGACAAGGACCAACTGCATGAAACTACTAACATTATCTGTGACCACGAAACAAGCTCTGTCAAACCAATAGAAAATGGAGAAGTTTACGAATATATCAAACATTTAAAGAATGAAAAAAGCCCTGGACCAGATGGTCTTTGCAACGAAATTATCAAACTAGGAGCACCGATTCTCGTTCACTATCTAACGGAATTATTCAATATGGTATTAGAGACCGGGACCGTACCAGCACAATGGTGTAAATCCGACATCATACTGATATTCAAGAAGGGTGACCCATTGGACATCGGTAATTATAGGCCAATTAGTTTACTGACAAGTGTGTACAAACTATTCTCTTCTATAATATTACGACGCATAACTGAAACTGTTGAAAAGTACCAGCCGATAGAGCAAGCGGGCTTCCGTTCCGGTTTCAGTACTACCGACCACATACAGGCCTTAGAACAAGTCATAGAGAAATATCGCGAGTTCAACAAACCACTATATATGGGTTTTATAGACTATTCTAAAGCTTTTGATAGTATTAGCCATCACTCAATTTGGAATGCCCTGAAAATGTTCGGAGTTAACCATACATATATAAACATCTTATCATATATTTACTCAAAAAGTCAAAGCTGTGTGAAACTCGAAACGAGAGGTAAATCTATAAATATAGAAAGAGGTGTACGACAAGGTGATCCGTTATCACCGAAATTGTTCATTGCCGGGCTTGAAAACATATTTCGGAATTTAGAATGGTCACATAAAGGTATTAAAATAGGCGATCGCATCCTAAACCATCTAAGGTTCGCCGATGATATCGTTATAATAGCTGAAACACCTGAAGACTTAGAAGACATGATGCAGACACTTGACCAAGAAAGTACAAAAATCGGCTTAGAAATGAATGCAAAAAAGACAAAAATAATGACCAATAGTCACAAAAAGCCTATCAGAGTAAATGAGAATACCTTAGACTACGTCGAGAACTACATTTACTTAGGAAAGCAGATATCTTTTAACAACTCTAGCAACGAAGACGAAATCTCAAGAAGAATAGCACTGGCATGGAAAAGATTCTGGTCATTAAAAGAAATCTTAAAAGGTAACTACAGTCTACAAATGAAGAAAATCGTAATGGACACCAGTGTCTTACCTTGTCTATTATACAGCTGCCAAACCTGGACCTTTACAGAAAAAACGAAACAAAAGATAACGAGCAATCAGAGAGCAATGGAAAGAAGTATTTTAAACATTAGAAAGATACAGAAAATACGAAGTGAAAGGATAAGAAAGAAAACCAAGGTGACCGATGCACTAACACATGCACTCACATTAAAATGGAAATGGGCTGGACATATTGCACGATATACCGATAGAAGATGGACCACAGAAACAACGCGTTGGAAGGGACCAACTGGAAAACGAAATGTAGGCAGACCAATAAAACGGTGGGCTGATGAAATAGTAGAAACTGCAGGAAAACAATGGATAGAGAAAGCTAAAGATAGGAACTTATGGAATAAATTGGAGGAGGCCTTCACCCAACCTGGGATCCATATCTCGAAAAAATAAAGACATATGAGTAAAAGAAAAATAAAGACGTACAACAAAGATTTAATTTAAAACAAATGTATATATATATTTTTTTATGAGATGTGGAATAAATGGCTATTTTATTTTATTTTATTTATTTATTTTGAATTTCGACATAATGTCTTTCGATATTTTGAATCATTCGACATTTAAATCAGTCGACATTTTAATCTTCGACGTTTTAAGCGTAGATGTAACATTTTTCGATATTTTGTTACAATCGATATTTTAATTTTCGATATTTTGAACATCGATATTTTAAGCGTAGATATTTTAATCTTCGATATTCAAATATGTACCCCCACATAACAGATGATAAGAATATAAATTCATCTATATATATAAAAGAACAGGTGTTTTTCTTTTGACACGACTACAGCCGAAACCGCTAAACGCAGGAACTTGAATTTTGGACAGCATTTGCAGTCTACCATGTAGATTGGCAATAAGACGGGATTTTGCGAAAATCCTCCTCTAAGGGGGTGAAAAGGGGTGAAAACTTTTGTATGAAAAATCTTATTCCTTGGGTTTATAAACTTGAAACTTACCACGAATAAAAACATTAGTAAATAAATAAGATTAGCACCACAATTTTTTTAAAACTACCCTCCATTGGTAATCTAGACGATGTTAAAGTTTGTATGGGAAAATCATAACGCGTGAGCCAATGAATTTGAAAATCAGTATTTATATACTAGATAAGAATTAATGAAATACGTGTTTTTGGATTTTTCGAAAATCACCCCCCAAGTTGGTGAAAAGGGGTATTCAAGTTTTAAAGAGAGGATGTTAAACCACTAAACGTAGAACTCTGAATTTTTGATGGTAGTGTGTTATATGGTATGTAGGTGAGCATTAAGAAAGGATTTTGCGAAAATCTACCTCTAAGGGGGTGAAAACCTTTGTATGCAAAATCTTATTCTTTGGGTTTATAAACTTGAAACTTGGTACGAATATGAGTATAAGTAAATAAAAAAGATGGACATTATTCATTTTTCAAAACTCCCCTCCATTTTTGGGTTTTTCTAAAATCACCCCTTAAATTGGTGAAAAGAGAACCTATGTTTTAAAAAGGGAAGGATTTTACAGCTTGCTTCGATGTACTCAAAACATAAAGTATCTCTCAATCGAATAAAAGATGCGTAATAACCCCTAGCGGGGTGAAAATCGGAAAATCAGTTGTCTTCTACGATTGATCGTTTGTATTGTATTGAATAGGCTCCAAAACTACTAGAGCATTTTTAGATTTTCCAAAAGTATCTTATAAGGAGGGTGAGCGGGAATTAAACTCACTGAGTTAGAAGACAAAAACACGCGCAGACGAAGTCGCGGGCAAAGTGCTAGTTCTATAAAAAAATATGATTACTTTTATTATAGAAATGTTATTACACAGTAGATCAGTTCATGACGGATTAGTAGATTATTAACCAAGGGGATAAAGCAGTGTCTTCTGTCGCGGGTGACGATTTAAATCGCGAGCATAACGAAGGACTCGAGGCTTACTCCCGAGCGTAGCGAGGGTGTTAGAAACTTAAATCACGAGCGAAGCGAGGGATTTAAGACGAGTCCTGAGTGTAGCGAGGGATTTAAGTTCACCCAAGACTAAGACAGCTTTATCACCGAGGAAAATACTCTACTTTTCGTACCACTTGCGAAAAAATTAACGTTATAATAATATGTATGAGATAAGCATTAATTAAACATTTAAATTTAACAATAACTTATTTAAAAAAATAAATTAAAATAAACTCAACGTTTATGTATTTGAAGAAAACAAATCGCGGCAAATTCCTAGATTATATTGTATTCTCGGAAAAGCAAAGGCATCAAGATCATACGGCCTCTTCGGTTTTCGTAATCATAACTGCATAATAAATGCGTATTCCTTTTTCAAAAAGTTGTATAATGCTTTACATACAAACTCAATGGTGTAAAGACAGACTGATGTAGTTCACTATCGGTAAGTATTCGAAATTCAAATCACATTCTCTCCCTAGAGGATGAATGAAATTCAGTACAACTTTCTTTCCCTAGGGAAAGCTGTTTTTAACAGATTAATAATGACTATTGTTATGTACGCTTTTTGTGGCATAGAATGTCACTTTTTTGAGCAAGTGGTACGAAAAAAACATTATAGATGTAGGTACTCAAGTTATACTCGTACTTGTGTTCTTTCTAGTAACATTTAGTAGATCCGGTCTTTTCGAATGTTCGTAAGATATGTATAGGTAATTACTATTTAGAAAATTGTTTATTTGAGTGACATTCTTGTTTTTATTAATTGTATTCCGTATTGTAAATGACACATATTATAATTCAATCTACTGACTAATGAAATGACTAATGTAATAATTATAACTTATACTGACATAACGTCATGATTCGTTCTAAATTTATTGTTATTCTATTGTAATTATTATTGCTCAATAATCCATATTATTGTTATTATTTAAATCGACTTTTGTATTTATTTGTTTTATGATTGACTCATTTGCATTTCTAATGTTAATTTAATTGTTGTAAAAACTCAATGGCAAACCAACGCTGAGATTTGCAATGCCCTGACAGGGTTCATGTACTGGAACCGACAGCAATGTCAAATGTATGATGTGCATGAGAGCAAATAAATAAATGCACTAACCTTCTGGCATGGTTTAGTATACTGTCCCTTGCACGCCCACGGCGGTCGCTGCGGCTGCGGCGCGCACACCGGCTGGTATGACATCTTTTGTGTCGTTGACGACTCCATTTTGGCTGAAATATCATAATTTTTGAGTTGGATGTAGATTCTAACATTCGAAATCCATACTAATATTACAAAAGCAGAAGAGTTTGTTAGTTTCTTTGTTTGGTTTAACGCGCTAATCTCAAACTAGTTGAATTGAAAAAATCTTTTTGTGTTGAATAGCGCAATTATGGAGGAAGGAAGAAAATATGAAATGTTTGATTAAAAGTGATTTAAAAAGCTTTCATGAGCTTTGAACCAGACAATAATTTTATACTGGTGGTCAAACCAAAGGAAACCATTGGAAGTAAAATTCGCGGACAAATCCGCATGCTGGAAGTAAAACATCACGTTATGACCAATAGGAGCAGAGCAGCAATGAAAAATGTGGGAGGACTGCCTACGCTGCGTCTTCCGGTCCGTGGTCGCCACTCGCGAACTTTT
This sequence comes from Agrotis segetum, assembly GCA_036375495.1. Lineage (NCBI taxonomy): Eukaryota > Metazoa > Arthropoda > Insecta > Lepidoptera > Noctuidae > Agrotis > Agrotis segetum. The sequence continues at coordinate 4,984,087 of JAQSVV010000031.1, forward strand.
CTTCCCCATCGGTTATCAGTTCTACGAGCGATGTGGCCTGCCCATTGCCACTTCAAATTTTATGAGCTATGTCGGTGACTCTTGCCGAATATCCATGTTCCGGATTTTATCCCGCAAAGAAACTTCAAGCATAGCTCTTTCCATTGCTCGTTGAGTGACTTATAGTCTCTCTAAAAGGCCAGCAGTCAAAGACCACGTTTCAGAGCCATATGTTACTACTGGCAACACACACTGGTTAAACACCCTTGTTTTGAGACATTGTGGGATGCTCGATGAGAAGATATCACGTAGCTTCCCAAACGCCCATCCGAGTTGGATTCTTCGGGCGATTCAGCCGGCGATTTCAGCCATTTGATGATATTACCAAGCAAAAAAAAGTTTCAGATCACCTGCTGGTTTTTCGTAGCACTTTTGTGGAGCGTAGGAGATTGGTATCGCACAACGGCCTGGATCCAAGAACGACATGCGGTTGATAGTCCGATCTGTTGACAATATCACAATTTAATTTGATTATCCTACTAATATTATAAATGCGACAGTTTGTTAGGATGTATGTGTATGAGGTATGTTTGTTACTCTTTCCCGCAAAACCACTGAACGGATTTGGCTAAGATTTGGTACACAGATAATTTATAACCTGGATTAACATAATTATTTACTGGTACAAGTCTAGCAGTAATTTGTTGGAGGTTACGTTTAGTTCTGGCAACCTGCCAAGACAGCGCTTATCGGATAATAATTATATTTGTTGTAAAATAGCCCAAACTTCGGAGGCAGTTGGTAAATATTTTGATCGATGCTAACTAATTTACTTAGGCCAATTGTCTACGTAACCGCACGTCATATGCACGCTTTCGTTAATATAGGATAGTTTTTATCCCGATTTTATGTTCCAGTGGGATAATTTCCCGACTGCGCCGAGTTGTAGCGGGTGAAGCCGCTGGCAATAGCTAGTATTTCATGTTTCAGAAAGCCCAAAATGAATATTTAGGAAAGTAGTGGTGCGTAGTCCCCTTTCATATCAACAACAAAAGCTTCAGCTCACTTTCAAATGGCTGTTCAACGCAGTGGAACTTGGCCGGTGGCTTGCAAGACTCCCGGATGGCGCAGGGCTTCGGCACGTAGTCGTGGCGCTGAGTCGTGAGGTTCTGCATGGGCCCCTGACCCCACATGTCGTGGTGACACGGACGGATCGGCTGGGTCACGCACGTCGGGTTCGGGAGGTACGACAGCTGTAGAATAGACAAGTTTTTATTGGAGAGGATTTTAGTTTTTATTGGACGCGGCTTCGGAGCAGATAAATCTGAGAAATATTATCTAATCCAGCGTTTCCCAACCTTTTTCGGCCACGGACCCCTTGTAAATCGGGCACAATTTTCACGGACCCCCTTAATAAAATAATAATTTAATTGTAAACTCAAATAAGATTCGACTTGTAACCTGATTCTGTATTTGTTTTTTGTATATACGCACGCACTTATTTCACTAATATCATTCAGTTCAGTCTCGCTCACCGCCGCCGTGCTAACTGAGCGTTGCGATTACGAGACATTAGCATTTATGTATGGTCCAGAGATGACACCGCGGATCCCCATACATATACTCGCGGACCCCTAGGGGTCCGCGGACCACAGGTTGGGAAACACTGATCTAATCAATACGATTGCACTAACACCTCCAACTGAACTTTCACTGCCTTATTAATAAATCAAGAAGTAAAGTAACGCCAAAGTTAATCATTAAAATGTATGGTTAGTTTGAAGATTATCCTGGTTGTAAGTTGTACCGTGAAATCCGCCAACTTTGGTTTTCAAGCCTAACATTGGCCAGTTACCAAAAATAAGCAAAACAAGTTGTAACGACAATATTGTCTCAAATGGCAACATTTTACAGTCTGTTAAGGAAAATAGGTTATATTTATCGCAATACTGATAGCAAGTTCACTTGCTACCTTCACTCAGTTGGCTGTCAACGGTCGTCGAAAGAAAGTCGATTCGAGTGGTACCAAATTGTGCATCGTGTTTTGTGATCCTAGTAGGCGTGAAAACTTGCCGAGATGAGTAGTTTTTTGATATGTTTTTGGGTGAATTCATGATAATAACATGATGAGCTTTTTTAAATCTTAACGAGTCTTTTGAACTTAGAAATTTAGCGACCAATGTTACAATTACTTTCTGCGAACACAAGATGTCAACTTTGGCCACCAAAAAACATGTGCTAGGGCTGCCCCTACTCACTTTGTAACCTATTAAATAAGTAAAATTGCCATGTTTTTATACCTTAATTTGTTAAGTATCTACAGTTATAGGTACCTAATAAAAATGATTGATATTAAAACACGTTTTTCTGTTAAAAACATCCAATCGATTTATTTTATTTTGGACAACCCTATGTCTAAAAATCATTTGTATGAATTTAAAGAAAAAATATTGGGTAACTTTGGCCACTGCCCTGTACGGCTAAATTCGTAACTTTTTGTTATTATTATCTTTTAACCGTCAACTTTAACCAGTTTCCTATCGTAATTCTTAATTATACGGCTGTAAGAGCGAAAATCCAAGAGTTATTAGCAGTGGCTAATGTTGGCAGAAAGTCGAGGTAATTTTGGTTGACTATTTAAATTCGTTTTTGGGTATAAAAAGTCATAAGTTTTGCAGGTTTCGAGTTTAATATCAAGAGTTAAGGTTGCACTTAGTTTGCAAATAAAAAAAAAACTAATACTCGTCATATATTTTTTCATAGTTGTAGCCGATTATGTGTAAAAACCGGCCAAAGATGGCGAGTTTCACGGTAACTTTAGTTCACGTTTAATAATAAGGGTGCCAGTGTTCAGGGGTATCGGCCTCGGTACGAGTTGGTCATGAGTACGAGCCCAGCCATGCGCATTACTCGGTAATTTATGTTATCACCACTGCTCTGGAAACAAATTCTGTAGGTTTCTTAATCATGTTTTATTTTAAGATGGCGCCTGCAAAGATGTCAAATAATCAGGATTTTTTTTTATAAATGTGTGTCTATTGTGGTCCCTTTGCGCCAAAATAAATGATTTTTCTTTCTTTCTTTTCTTTCTACCTCATGGCTTTTTTGGCGGAAATAACATTGAAGCTACATAGCAATTTTCTGTGTGTGTGTTCGTGTCCTACCTTTTGCACAGTATCCCCTTCCATTTGTGCTGTGGAGGGTACGAGGTTCGATAGTGGCTTTATAGGAGCCGGAATGGGGCACTTTGTCGGCACGTAACTGGGGAAAGAGTGTTTCGTATTAAAAGACTAGTATTATACTTAATCACTATCACTACAAAGTCGCTTTCCAGTCTGACAATCAGTCTTACCATGGGGTATCGTATTACCCAGTTACTTGGTTGTGGAAGGTCCGATAGGCAGTCGCTCCATGTTAAGGCTGGTCCAGACATGTATCATTTGCCCGATTCGATCAACGTATCCGTATCGTCGACGCGTATCATGATCGCATATTTGGACGGGTAATGATATACGTATCATGATACTGGATCTCGATACGCCGTAATGATACGGCCCATCCCATGTCGTGTCGGTTTTTGTTCATCAAAGGTGATACAGAATTGTGAAGTAACGGATACGGAGCAAATCGGAGGCGTCCACAACTTGATACGGGGCTTGATACAATACGCAGATACGGACACGGTGATAGGATCGATCAAATGATCATGTCTGGACCCGGCTTTAAATACTGATATTCAGCCAAGTCTGGTTCGGCTGGAAGCCGACCCCAAAGTACTCGTAGTTGGGAAAAGGGTATGCAGATGATAATAATAATAAGCCCGCAGGGCAGCTTGTGGCGAGCTGTTGGGCAGTTGCGACCCCACGGACCTGATCTCCTGGGAGATATCTTGTCCCTCATCTCCGGCTTGCCTTTATTGGCCGGTCAGAGTGAACGCTGACGAGGAACAGACCTCCCACCTCTTTCTTGCCTTAATCGGCTGGCTAGAGTGGAGATTCGCAAGAGCAAACGTGCTCGGAGGAAGGAAGTATTTCAGTAAGTGTTTGTAGGGATCGACCATACTTCCGGGTTCCTGGTCGATTCTGAGAACCGTGGAATACCTCTCCACTCCTCAAGCACCTCAGGATATGTTACTCCCTTGTCGCTACGTCACCTAGTGCTAGCGATATGTTTGGGGGTCCATTTGTTGAGTGTGCAAGTCACCCCCTGCCAACGCATCTATGTATATAAAACATTGATTAGGCAGGGGCCATAGTTTTTCCATAGATATTATATAACCAGTCCACCAAACCCACCAAACGCCATAACCCTGTCTTTTGTTTCCATATTCCACAATAGTCCTACTCCAACCGGGGGTTGTCCTTGGATTAGTGCATACAGGGATAACCGCCGGTTAGAGCCCCATTTCATTTAAAAATGCGTAATGGGCCTCTGCAAGATGGCTTCGGCTCCTGGCACGCCCTTCAAAAGTCCGGGATCCCATGATCCCGAGATGTTTAAAAACGTATAAAAATAATAATAATAATAATAAATTTTATTCAAAAATTAAGTCATAATAAAGGTTTACATAATTACAATAGAGGTACAATTTTTCTTAAGGTAGTGTTAGTTCTGCCTGATGTAGGTTTAATTAAAACCTGTGTTTCAGGTCATCACTTTACAATAAATATAAGAGAGGACAATTCATTAGAAGATAAATAAACAACAAGATAATAATTATAATACTTTTAGAGACTAAATCATTTTGTATAAAATACTAAAACTAGATTTTTTTAAACAATCATGTTTAAATAAATTAATTTCTGAAACAATGCTATGACAATAATGTGAATACTAAATGCTAAAACTTATGTTGAAATTTCCAGCAGTTTTTCCGTGTCTGTATAATTAAGAGTTCCCAGGTATTCTTGCATTCGTAAATGACAGTTTTTATAATTTAAATCATAAATCTTTAACAGTTTGTTGAGCTGATTATATAAGTAGGGTCCTAAAAAGAAATAAAATCGTCTAGCGTAAGCATGTTTAGTCTGAAGGTTAGCACAGACCAAATCCTTTCTTCTCCTATCTGAAGGTACCGGCTTAAAATCAAGTTCGCTGTGCTGAAGCAAAACGACATTCAAAACAAATAGTTGGCGTATTGTTAATACCTCACATGCCGTGTAAAGCTGGTGAGTAGGATATCTAAATGGTCTAAAAGTAGCAACCTTTAGGACTGCTCTTTGAGCCCGTTCTAGGTGAATTAAATTTGTTTTGGCGGCACCACCCCAGGATGATATGCGGTAGGTGATAATGGATTGACACAAAGCCAAATAAACCTGTTTAATTAATTTAAAGTCGGCTATGTTTCGTAAATTTTTAAAAATATATATTAATTTACGTACTCTAGTACATAATAAATCAATATGTTTGCGGAAATTCAGATTTGTGTCAATCGTAACACCTAGGTATTTGATGTGGTCGGTTTTAACTAAAGTGGGACAAGTGCATGCAAAGTCAGCATAATGTAAATTACAGTTGTTATGCGCTTGTATGTTTAGGTTAGTAAGCGTTGGATTAGTGTTTCTCATTGTAAATAATAGGTACTTGGTTTTATCTGTATTTAATGTTAGTAGATTATTATTGAGCCAATTAGCCACAGTATTAAAACCCTTCTGTGCTACTTCGTAGACCTCTGACTTTGATTTCGCAGCAAATAATAGAGCTGTGTCATCCGCGTATGACATAATAACACCCTTTTGGAGTGTCAAGTTGCATAGGTCATTAATATAGATTAAAAACAAGGTAGGGCCCAAAATGCTGCCTTGTGGGATTCCATAGTTGCTGTTTCTAAGTTCAGAACTGATGAACTGTCTTATTTTTACACACTGATGGCGGTCACTAAGGTAATCAGCCAAAAGTTGTAATTGTACTCCCCGTATCCCCAATCTTTCAAGTTTGTTCAAAAGTAAAGGACAAGAAATTGTGTCAAAAGCCTTGGCGAGGTCTAAAAATATCCCTATAGTGTGCATGCCGTTATCCAGGTTTGTGCTTATAAAATTAGTCAGCTGGTGAACAGCTTGGCTTGTTGATCTTTTAGGCCTAAAACCAAATTGATGATCAGAGAGTAATTTATTTTCTTCTAGATAGTTTACTAATCTACTGTTTATAATTTTTTCCAAAATCTTTGATAGGCCCGTTAGGACTGATATAGGTCTATAGTTATTTACACAGTTTTTGTCTCCAGCTTTGAACACAGGGGTGACCACGGCTTTTTTAAGCAATGTCGGAAATATTCCTTTCGTTAAACATATCTGAAAAATGTGGGTCAGGGGAGGGGCAATTATATGTTTAAATCTTTTAAGTATGCTATTGGGTATGTTATCAATTCCTACGGCACAAATGTCCTTTAATCCGTTTATAATAGTAATTACTTCATCAACATCGGTATTTAATAAAACAAACGATTTTTGCGTTGCAACTGTCTTGTTTTGGCTTGAAATGGAAAAATCTCTATTATTTAATATTGTTTTTTTCTGCTAACTTTTTACCGACGTTAATAAAGAAGTTGTTAGCCTTATTTGTTGCTTCAGTCGGGCTTAACTCAGAGGATAAAAGATCAAGCGCAGGTTCGGGATTTTTTGACTTAATTGTATTTGTTTTTATAAATTTCCATATAAGTTTATTGTTTTTCCCTGCTTTCTGTAGTTGGCTTTTATCATATTGACATTTTAATTTGTTCAGCAGATTATTACAAAAATTTCTGTAACGCTTGTAAACAAACGAGAGTAGCTCATCATCTGGTGTGTTTTTAGATTTTTGGTGAAGTTTATCTCTATGTCTGATACAGCGAACAAGTCCGGGCGTTATCCATGGTTTTATGTTACTGTATTTTCTAGGTATTTTTTTAATATATGTATTTTTTACTATCACTGATTGTACCAAATCGATGAAATATTGTATAGAAATATTTGGATCATGTGAAGCGTAAACGGGGTCAAAATTAATGCCGCGTAAGTCAGTTTCAAGGTTTGTCATATTGAGTTTAGTATAGCTACGCATGCAGTTTTTTCTAGGTGACGACACTTGCAATGTTAGTAAAATAGCTTGATGGTCGGTTAGTGAAGAATTAATTACTAATGTTTTGGATAGATTTTTTGATTTTATGAGGACGTGGTCCAGACACGAGCCACTCTGATGTGTTGGATGGTAATGACCTGGTAGAAGTCCATGAAATGAGCATATATTCAAGTAATTATGAGAATGAGTATCTAATTTCTCGGCAGCAATGTTAATGTTGATATCACCTATTAGTATAATATTTTTAAATGACGATAATTTTTCTAAATTGTTGTTAAGCGAATCTAAAAACCTGTCGATACTTTGGGATGGAGGCCTATAAATAGCCATAATAACTGTATTTGGGATCATTTTGATTACTAAGCAGTTACAGTCTAGGAATTGGGGTTGTTCTACTATGGTTTTTAAATTATCTTTAATATAAACTACAATGCCATCATTCTGATTGAATGTTGTATTGCTTTTGTGAAAATTGTAGCCATCAAGAGATGGTATATTAGTTTGTTTGAATAGCCAACACTCTGTAAGAACTATAATGTCACAACATATGTCAAGATTTTGTAATAGAACTTGGAAACCGTTAAAATTTCGACATATACTGCGAATATTTTGTGTGAGTACAGTCAATGTATTGTCCCCCGTGGAAATTATATCTTTACATTCCTCAACATTACATATTTTAGCTTCAGACACAGAAAAGCTATCTAGATCACAAATTAACTGATTGGCCATGAACCAAATATTATGTAAAAAAGCTAAACCTACTCTCTATGTGCTAGATTAAAAAGTAGACGGTGGCGCTCTTAGGCGCCTTCATAGTCAATGGAGTTAATAAAATTGTCCTCTGCATATTTACGTGCCGGGCAGTTCACATCACCTGTTGGATGATCATTTCTCCTCTTGAATCGTTTGCAGGTCGCACACTGGGGCGGAGAACTTTTATTAGCGCATTCCTTGAAGGAATGTCCAGTCTCTCCACAGAGGTGGCATGTTGGGGCTGTTTCTCTGCAATATTTGGCTGCGTGTCCGAACTGCTGGCAGTTAAAACACCGGGTCACAATGGTGAAATCTCTTACTGGACAGGATGTCCAGTTTACAAAGATTCGGCCTTGGTCCATTATAATTTTCCTGGTACTGGCAGGAACTTCCAATATATAATTGCAGGTAGGGCGATCCTTCTTTCCTGACTTATGGCTCAATTTGATCGTTTGCAAAAAGGACTCTTGTGTGGTGTTCTGCAGTTTATCGGCAAGGTTTTGCACGTAAATGCAGTCGAACACCTCTTTTTCCGTGAGGGCTACAGGAACACCGATGACAGCAATCCTAGGGCGGCGTTTAGATGCTTCTTCAACTGTGAGGCCCGAGGATGCAAGCTTTTGTGAGCTCTTTAATTTCTCTATATCGCCTTTGTTATCCGTCCTGATGATGACGCCTCCGTTTCTAATTTTGCTCAGTCCGCGAACATGTAATTTTAACTCCTCAGGCGAGATAATTTTTTGCACCAATGACTTTGTGTCGTCACTGGTTTTACTTTTATCGCTGGGATAAATAGCAATCGAACTGAGATTAGCTGGTCGAATAAAAGTATCAGCACCTTTCTTTACCATGTTGGCATAGGAGGTACCTTCTGGTACGGGTCGGCTCATTTTAGTTTCAATTACCTCTTTGAACTGGCAAATGGATTCCGCAACATTTCGGTGGGCTTGAAGGTGCTGGATGGTGGTGTGCGCCTGGATAGTCTTCTGCTTTAGGGATTGGTATAGTACGGCCATCTGAGCCGTCCCATGTGAAACTTTACGGCAGAGATTAGAAACGCGTAGCTTCTGTTCCGAATTCATTTTTCCATCTCCCACGATTGTGCAAACTTCGGACAAAATAGTATCGATGGATCCAATCCATCTCTGTATCTCCGGTGTGGAGACGCATTCGACTGAAGGTTCAGTCTCCTTTGCTGCTGGCGGCGCTGGTTCTGTCGCCTGGTTTTGATCATCAGGCGATGGCGTCGGTGGAGGACTTCGACGTATCAATTTACTGCGTCCAAAGGGGCTATCTCCTGGGTCAGACATCACACCAAAACACAGAAAACGCTGATTGTCTAAAGAAACTATTTAGTTCATCTTTCACAATGATCAAAGTTTTTAATGAACGCTCGACACACTGAATAAATCTGACTCAACAGATTTGCAATAGCATTGTATTTATTTAATTAATTTTCGTATAATAAACAAAATACACGACCGCTTAGTCTCGCGGCTCGTAAAGCGATGATGACTTTGGTAAGAAGTACTCGTAGGATCTATTTGTTTTACCTGTTCCTGTAGATAGTCGCAGATTCGAAATTCTTGGACGCTGTAACTGGATTCATGCAGCTGTCAGGAATGATGGCTCGACGGCGGCAGTCACTCGCTGCGTCCAAGTAACTGGAAGAAACCAATAATACGAGTATTACCACTTGCGAAGGAACCGGTGCCTGGGGCCCTTTTGGAATAAAATGCTCTTACGGGCCTGGATATGCGGTGACTTAGCGCGGGGAGGCGACACGGTAAGATCAAAATGTCCTATACGTGTATCTATCCATACGTGTATCATACGTATCTATACTACCCAACTCGCACTAAGCGTTTCCAAACGTCTTTTATAATGCGGATACAACCCATACAACCCAAATCCTTCAAAGTTAGAGTGAACAGACTTCTTCTGGGTAAGCTCGCCCCATCGTCGACCTTGTCTTAGTCATTCCTGACCTAGACTAAGGTCAAGAGCAAACCCATCACACATAAAAAAATATGTACAGAAATGTTTGTAATACTCCACAAGGAGCCGCCAGTGGTGATTTTCCGTACTTACAAAGTAACTAATATCTTACTACACCGCTCACGGCTTAGACCAAGTCGTGAACGGCCCGGTAGAGTACGCCAAAGACCCTTTTTTACCCGACTGCGCGACGCAAAGGAGGGTAATGTGTTTATCAGTCTATGTATTTATGTTTGTTTCTATGTGGCGTTCTAGAGGCCACATGCGTAGGCCGACTTTGATAATTTTTACGTCAATCGATTCGTCTTAACCTTGCGAGTGTCAATAAAGACATGACAGTAATCAAAATTCACCACAGTGACAACCAGACGCCACATTGTCAAAATGAAAAAAAAAAAATCGATGAACTATGTCATGTGGGGTGTCGTTGAATAGGTATTTTAAAATCATCTTTAGGTTCCCTTTATCATTTTTCATTTTTTGAAAAGTGGCTAGAGAGAGCAGTGGTGGCCCAGTTGTTTCGACCCCCGAGTTGTAGGTCGTGGGTTCGAACTCAGCCTGGCGCATTACTTTGTGTAATTTATTTCATCACCACTGCTCTCAAAACGGTGAAGGAAAATATCGTGAGGAAACCGGCATGTCCTAGAGCCTTCACATTCGAATTCATGTGACATCTACCAACCCGCACTGGGCCCGAGTGGTTTATTATTGCCCCACTCCCTCTTACAGAGAGGAGGCCGGTGTCCCAGCAGTGGGAACATTATAGGCTGATGACAGGTAGAGAGATGTCCTGACGTTCCGTCTGACGCAAGTCTTCACCGGACACGGTTGTTTTGGAGGTACCTGTGTCATTTTCGGCCTAAGAAAACAGCAGTAAGTTCTCTTATTTTTTTTATGTGAGAAAGAGAGCTACTGTTTACAATGCAGTAGCTCTCTTTCTTCCAAAATACCGTCCCCTTACCTCATGGTGTACGTGGTATTGCCTTCCAGTTTCTGACAAGGCTTTTGATATTGTCCCTTGCAGGCCCAGGGCAACGGCTCCTTAGGCATTATCTAAAAAAAAGCAAAAACACAGGTAGGTAATAATCTTTTCCTATGAAGTGCTAACAAGAGTAATATTATCATCTCAGTGGTTTTCAAAATCGGTTTATTAGTTCCAGAGATAGAGGGTCTAATCCTGCCACTTAGTAATATCCCAAATTAATGAATAGCCGATAGCATTGAGGAAAATGCACGAACTTTTTATTTTCCTCAACGCCATTTGCTATTCATTTGCTGTTTCTTCAAAGAAGTGTATATTAAACACACCAAACCACACCACACACCTTCACACCCATACATAAAAATACCCACTCTCTCACACCCTCACACTCATACATACAAACACACTCATATACACCGACACACACACTCATACGGGTATACACACACCTACGGGTATACACACACCTACAAAATACACAGATTCAGCTCATAGCTCTATGTTTTATTATATTTATATTTTATTTTTTTCCCTCTTTATTTGTTTTTTTTTTTTTGCACATAAATTAGTGAAATAAATGGGAGAAGATACTGACTCGTGTAACACAGGCTTTGCGTAGCTCAATAGTCAGGGTTACAATACACATTGTTTCATTGTATTTTAACGTCAACTAAAGTATTTTTATTCTATTTTAGTATACCTGGTTAGGCATATAGCTCATCTTCTGTGTGGTAGTGCCCTCCATTTTGGCAGCGGGTCTTTCGTAGCAGCGGTCCGGCGCAAAAGATTTGGTCTGTTCGATCTTCTCGGGAGGTAGATACGACAGCTTGTTAATCGTGCGGTCTAGAAAACAGATTCATTAAAAAAACCGAACAGTTTTAATTACAATTAAAAAAAAAAAGTTTTCGTTCAACCAATGAGTGGGACTCACCACCAGAGTGTGTTTCCGAACGCATAAAACTCGAATCAAGGTCTAAGTGTTTTCTGGGTATGCTCACTCACTCCATCGAAGATTTAAATTAAAGTCAAGAGCAAAACTCATCACATATTTAAAAAAATCAAAACAGACGTGTGTGAATTGTTCCTCTCGATTTTATAACTCTGGTTTTTTTTTTTAATCAGGGTGATTTAATATGTCTCCTAACTTTCAAAGGGCTGTTCGACGCAGTGGAACTTGGCAGGAGGTTTGCAGCTCTCCCGAAGCACACAAGGCTTCGGGACGTAGTCGTGGCGCTGAGTTGTGAGGTTCTGCATGGGCCCCTGACCCCACATGTCGTGGTGACACGGACGGATCGGCTGGGTCACGCACGTCGGGTTGGGCAGGTACGACAGCTGTTGAATAGACAAGTTTTTATTGGTGAGGATTTGATTTTAAAATGATGTATGTAATGGGTTCTACAACCCGGGCGCAATAACTTGACACCTGCCTCGTAACTCGATCCTCCTCCCGCTACCCCGATATGTCTGTAGCGGGAGCGAGATCGAGTTTCGAGTCAGGTGTCAAGTTACGAGTATTGCGCCCGGTTTGTCTGAGGATTGCTCGGTAGCGGTCCAGACTTTGGACGTTGTGTGAAGTGGCGGCTAGTACTTTAAACTCTTAATCCTGCTGCTGTTCTGTCTCCGGTCATATCGGATTGTCATCCCATAAAAGAAATAAAAAGGTTGCACTCCAGGAGTGCCGGTAGAAGTGAAAACTTTTTTGTTACTATGTTTTATTTTTAATTTGAATGACGTCTTACTCATTTTCGATCAGGGTCACGTGACCCTGACGCGAGTTTTGGTCACGTGACCCTGACGCGAGTTTTAAATTTTTTACCCATTACAGAAAAAGTGTACAACGCCGCTAAAGAAGTTTTCACTTCAAAAATACATAAAGCGGAAAATACAAAGAAGCGATGAAAGATTCGGATACGATACGGATGTGGGTCGGATTTGTTGTCGCTTCAAATTTTATTCGTACAAAATGTATGCAAGAGATGCGTCGTAAATTACACAGAAAGGATGCGGCGCAGATTTATCACTCAAGTGATACATTTCCTTGAGCTCCACGCAACACTACGTGAGTCTACGTGCCATCGCCTCAAGCCTGCTGATCCTTGCTCAAACGGCGAGCTACACTACCTAACTCTATGCTGGTTATAGGCCTGTTATCAGTGTTACCTTCTGCACAGTGCATCCTTCCATGGGCTCGCAACTAGGCACTAGGTTAGGAGCTGGTTTGCGCATCTCCCCGCGAAGGTTGCGGCAGCCGTCAGTGGGTAGGTATGATAGTTTGTAAGTGGTACAGGACTCCACTGGCGCTTGAGGACGCATGTAGCAGCGACGTGGCGCGTACGAGTCTGGGATACGGGGTTGTTTGTAGCACTGGAACAAAGAATTGTTGTTACAGGAAAGCGACTTCTAACTTGTGCCCCCGACAACATGGTTTTCAGGATTAACACATAGGATAATTTTTATCCCGATTTTATGTTCCCGTGGGATAATTTTCGAGTTGAAGCCGCTGGCAACAGCTAGTCTTGAATAAAGCAAAAGTGCTTAAAGCCCATACCGGTTTCACGGTGGGTTGCTGGCCGCAACAGCAAGTCCGGCAGGGGCAGGGGTGCTCCTGCAAGCCGTCGATAAGCTTTCCATCGCGCGGCCCCGATTTGATGCCCGCGGACGGGGCACAGGGCGCCGCCGCAGGGCACGGTACGCAGCACCTGTAGAACAACAGGTGGAATTAGCACCTTGCTGATGACGAGATTTATGCTATTTGCAATTTCTACAAAATGAAAATGAAGACCGGTTTTGCTACTATATTATTATTTTTAGCTACTATCCTCAGGGCCTGATTAACCCTTAGGCTAATTACGCTTCAGCCTAGGGCGCGAGGATCTGGGGAGCGCCGAAATCGTGTCTATGATGACGCCTCTCCTTTGTTTTTGTTTTTCTGTAGAGGAAATAATTAAAAAAAATACTCAAGTAGAAGCTAGTAACTTCACACCCTAGATGGCCATGCTCATGGTTAATGGCAAAAGCAACTAAGGGTGCTCCCACATCTATCGACGCGTAGCTGTAGCGGTCTAGCAAATGGCAGTTCTAAGCGACAGAAAGAGAAAGGTCGACGGAAAAAGCTGATTCCGCGTCGATAGATGTGGGAGCACCATAAGTTGTCTATAGAAACTAAGCCAATACAAGCCAAACACGACATAGATTTGGTTTTCTTCTTGGTAGTAGCCTGCAGGCACTTGTCATGATTTTGGTCCTATAATGCGTGAGGTACTGTGCATTATTGTACGGTCAGCTTGAAAATAGTTTGAAACCCTAAGGTTGAAAGTCATGCAGATTAAAAAACAACAATAGTTTCGCTTGCAGATCGATCTGAAATATAGGTAGGATCTGATAGTGAACTATGTTAAAATTTTCACACTACTACTCTACTCAGTTACTACTTTTCAGGCCGTCCGTAACACACCTGTAAGGTGCACGGCCTCATAATTAGCCTAGGGCAGTCAGAACTCTTGATCAGTTGCGCATAGAAGTGCAAACACATTTTTTCTACTCCGCACCTATTTAAATTTAGCTCCTTAAATAGGGTGAGACATATTTTGATTTTTAGTGATTGGCAATTTATTTTGTAGCAATGTCATGCATATGGATTTACCGGTCGCTAGAAATTACTTGTCGCCCGTGCGGTGACAAATAGTTTCTTGGAGACAAAGAGTCACCAGTCGTCACCAGTCAGCGCCTGGTCTTAGCTGATATACTGGAGCCAATAGTTCTTATATATATCTATAATATTCCTTTGATTGTCTATGACAATTCAAAAGTGCCTGTAACTGGCCTACTTGAAATAAATGTTTTGATTTTGATTTCTTAGTTTTGTAATAGGTGGCGTGAATCGTCACCTTGAGACGTTAGAAATGGATTGAAGAATTTGACGCAGTAGGCATGAACCTCGGTGGCTCGGTTGGAAACAGCGTCGGATGTCCTGAATCCGGAGGTCGCAGGTTCAACTTCAAATCATGCTCGCGGTTCGTATTTTTATTTCCAAAGAACACAATAAATTAATGCTGTTGTTTATAAACGTTTCTATTCTATTCATAAAAAGTGATTTGACCAAAATAATATTCGGTTGTAACGTATCGAGATAATTAAGGGGAAGGACACAAAGATTATCAGCGGGCCCTTGACCTACCGTTGATGTAACAATAATATTAGTAATCAGTTGTCTTCGACACGCGACGCACGCCTCTCGCTTCAACTCCAATAATTAGTGCATTAAAAAAAATATACCATTACATTTGGTAAGTTTAGTGTGATATCAGTGATAATGCGGTGTGTGATAAAATGCATTCTTTGCAAAAATAAGTACTAGGGCAGCAAGCGATTGCATTTTATATCTAGAGTGCATGTTGATAACTTTATCTATGCATTTATGATTACGAGAGTCACAATTTTATTAAATGTTGACAATGACATCATATGTTGGACCAGCTGATATTTTTGTCTTCTTTATTGGTCAAATAAACATCTAGAATGGTGAATTTTGATTATAAGAATAACATATTATAGCATTTGTTTTCAAAACTGCTGCAAAACTATAAAAATTACAAAAAAGTGTTGTCTACTATTTTATAATCAAGATCAATGAAGAATAGGTACTTACTCTGGCATAATTTTGTAATAAATCCTATACTAGGTACACTGAATAAAAAAAATGTTAAATAAAAACTAAAGCTAATAACTAAATTAACTGAAAATAATTTATAAAAACATTTCAGTCTAAAAATGGATCATAGAAAAATGACAATTTGGAAAGTTAGCATTTGTTTACGTATATTTTTTAATAATTATCTAGTAGGTTGCATTCGTTATTTGAAAAAGTACGTAATAGTTCCTAACACAGATTTAAGGCCGAGACTCCACCAAAGCTGTGCAAGTCGAGACGTGTTTTGTACAACCAATAGAATTGCGTTGCGGAGTTGAGCTGTTTCAATAATGCAATTCTATTGGTTGTTCAAAACACGTCTCGACTCCGCACAGCTCGACACAGCTTTGGTGGAGTCTCGGCCTAAAGCGTGTAGGTCTGCGGCGCCCTCTTGCGCCCGGCATTGGTCGAGGCCATGCTGTGGGGCGAGATGGAATGGGAAGCGGTCATCTTCTTCTGCGAAGCAGTCATGCTAGCGAAGGAAAAGGCGGGATGCGTGAGGGAGAGGAAAAGCTCCACCTCATGACCCAGCCGCTGCGGGAAATGCGCGGGCATGCGGATGGCGAGTAAGGTAAGATTCACACCAACCGGCCGGACTCGGTGGCATTTTACAATGCGGTAAAGAACATTAAAATCTAGGTATCAACAGTAAATACAGTTCATATTTGCATGCAACTTACGGGACACGTCGCTACCTACGTGTCGCCGAATGCCGACGGAGATAACTTAGCAAGCAAATATGAACTTTATCCACTCTTGATAGATTTCAATGTTCTTTACCGCATTGTAAAATGCCGCCGATTCCGGCCGGTTGGTGGGAATCTTACCTAATGGGTGACTTGTGGTCCGATCATGGACTATGCGATAGACGACGCGACGTCGCGTCGTGTTCTAAGCGCTCCTCAAAGAGCTATCAGTTATCTGGTGGGGGCTTAGAGGGCCAACGTCTGCTGGGATCGCGACATTGTGACCCAGCTGTAAGGAGCTATTGAAGGACACCGTGGATTATAGTCAGTATTAGGGTAGTTCTTCGATATTAGATTCTTTGACTGATTCATATGGTCAAATTTTAATTTCACTTTGAGCTCAGAAACACATGTTCATATGAAAATAGATATTCCAAATAACATTTATTTGTTTGAGGGACTTCTTTTTACAAAGTAGTTTTTAAGATATCGACGTATAAAAATTTTGCGCCCAGATGAATCAGAATTTTTTACAGATGTAAATAAAAATGGGCTTTGTAATAAGAAAATAATCATAATATTATAACAACAATATTACTTTGTTATAAAACAATTAATTTATTAACAGTGATCATATTATCAAGGAAAAAATCTGGTCAATTCAACAATAAAATTCTTGTTTTTAAACTAACAATTACAGAAATAAATACTTACAGAAAAGCGAGAATTTTGTTATAAATAGATACTAGATAGTTATTTTGATGATACGTTATAATATTCTCTCTGTTTACTTTTGTTTTTCTCTCTATTTTTTCAAATATAATTCTTTCATTTCTAATTTTCACGCAGCATACTTGCCTGGAACTTTTCTTATTTTCCATCTTAGAAAGATGAAAAATTCGTACGTTCTGTGAGTCTCTTTTTCTCATATGTATATTTTGTTCCATCTTTTCTACTATTGATAGTGGCATTGTTGTAAACAAAAATATAAAATAAAATAGATCGAGTTTGACTTATTAATGAACTAGTGTTTGCCCGCGGCTTCGCTTGCGTTTTTTAGAATTAGAGAAACAATACGGATCGTGTGGCGCCATCTGGAATATGAACGTAATTGTTTTCCCGGAAACAGCTCTCTTCTGTTATTCGGGATGTAAGATACCTTATATCCGTGTCTATACTCCTGACAACGTATATGCTAAATTTTGGGACGATCGATTCATTAGGTAGTAATGCGTGAAAAGGTAAAAAACAAACATACTTGGATTTTTATTATTAGTTTAGATCAATAATGTTATATCTAGGTACATAGTTTGCATAGGAAACGTCCTTATTTGAGCGACATTAATTTCAAAGAACCGTGTTTATTTAAACATTAGACTATCATTTTTGGGTCGATTTAGAGTATCGCTGCAAATTGAACGTACGATAGCATTGCTCTTCTCCCTTTAGCATACCGCGTGATACCTAAAAAATAACTAATTATCTGACTCGATGAGTACAACTTGTCGTCGTTTAAAACAGAATCTATGCACTGGTTTGAGCACCAATTCAAAACATAAATAAACACAAATTATAGAAACCCTGATTTTATTCTAATCTTTAAAATTCCACACCTCGAAACAATTACAATTAAAAAAAATATCCAACTTACTACCTACAATTTAAATCGGTGTAGATTTATATCCTAGAGAAGTATTGAAAAAAAGTAGTAATTATTTAAAATCGCGAATAATATTGAAACAAAAGTATGCACATTTTTTTTTTAATTATTTAAAACTCTCAGGACAAATAAAAAAAACTCAAAAAGAGAAAAAAAAAACTGCGAGATTTGATCCAGAGACCCCTTGCACGAAAGTCAAGCAGGTTACCGACCGGACTGGCTAGTACGTTGACAGTGGTTTTCAAATAGCGGTTCTTGTACAAATGTCAACAATGACTGAAAATCAACACATTATAAAGTTGCTAATCCCCCAAGGGGAATAGCGTAATTATACATATCCTATTAATAGAACAGCAGTTTAAGGAATATTTGAGGAAAAATTTACTAAATAATATCCAGTGGTTTAGCTTCCAACTATCAACAAACATCTAAAAACAACAAAATTCAAAATTGCTTATCTCCCAGGAAAAATAGCGTAATAATACATAGCATATTAACAGAAGCATATTATTAGGAATATTTGAGGAAAATTTGATCGACAACTTTACAGTAGTTTCGAAGATAGATCAAATCAAAAAAACATAAAAAATTTCGAAAAAAAATAAAAGTTGATCTGGCATCAGAATCGATCCCTTATCTCGAAAAAAATACAAAAAGAAAAAAATATTCAATGTACAGGAATGACATCTCTACGATTTTATTATATGTAAAGACTAGCACTTCGCCCGCGACTTCGTCCGCGCTTACTTCGAACTTTGCATCTGTGAATTTCTTCTCCGGCCAAAAATTTAATCATTATGCCACTAAAATTCTATCGACCACCAAACAACCCTTTAACAGTCGGTTTTCGCAACATCCCATCTTAATAAGCATCTACGTCCTAAAGACATACCCCAGGGAAAATAAGAGACTCGTAGCACTTGTAGTACCGAAGCTTCATACAAACTATGAAGGTATAAACGACCACTTTTTTTATCGTGGCAAAATCATCAAATAAGTCCTCCCGCCCAGGGCGAGACAGGAGGGACTGTCAGACTTGTACTGACTAAAATGTGTGTTCCTTAAATAGCCCTTTATTTACCAGGGTCAGGGTTACCGAAGGAGACAGTCCCGCGATCTCGGCAGGCTCTGGCCCTCTTAGGGAGGCCCCGTCCGATTGCTGACAGGACAGCTCCTTGAGGCGCGCGTCTCGCCGTCGACCCGGGCATGGTCCATGATCAGACGGCGAGTCACCCATTACTCGCCGTCCACATGCCCGCGCCTACGGTGGCCGGAGATCGTCTTGCGATGTCTCTCGCGGCGCTTGGTTCATGAGGTGGACGCTGTCCTCTTCGTCACGTGTTCAGCCTCCTCCTTTGCAAGCTTGTTGCTTCGCAGAAGGAGGCGACCGCTTCCCATTCCGTCTCGCCCCGCAGCATGAGGACACGGCGGTGATCTGCCCAAGCGGGGCAATCCTGCACCTATGCTCCACCGTATCCTCCGCGCGATCCTCGCAGTGGTGACACCCAGGCGTTTCTTCCATCCCCATACGACACAGGAACCTCCCGGAACATCCGCGCCCGGTAAGGACCTGCGTCAGTCGGAAGATAAGGACGCTGTGACGCCTCTCCAGCCACTCCTCAAAGAGGGGTCTTACCGCCACGATTGCGGCGTGTCCAAAGCTATAAACTACACCTTCGGAAAAGAATTTCCCGTCAAAATCCTGTCTTAAGAAGCACCTACGTGCCAAAAAAACCCTCCTGTGAAACTTTTAAAACTCCTAGTTCTTGCTTGTAGTTATAAAGATTCAAACGAACTATTAACCCCAGAAGCATCCTCTTTGGGGTCCAATTTCACCAATTTCAAAACCCCGTCTAAATGAGCATATTCTGTATCCTAAAAATAGCTCCCGCGCAAAATTTGAGACTCCCACCGTTTGTCTTAAGGAAGTTTCAAAGAAACTACCAACACCTAAAGCAACCCTGTAGGGCTTGATTTATCCAAAACTCGTCTGAGGTAGAACAAAATTTTAAATTAGCCAAAAACAACCCCTTAGGTGTCGAATTTCGCACAACCCCATCTAAGTGAGCACCAAAGTTCTAAAAAACTAAATGCAAATCTTGAAATTCCTAGCACTTATAGTAACGAAAGTTTCATACAAACTATCAACACCAGAAACAACCCCTTAGGGTTCGAATTTCGAACAACCCCTGTCGTAAGTAGCACTTACTTCCTAAAAAGAACCGGCATTCAAAATTTTAAACTTCTAGTACTTGTAATAACAAAGTTTCATACAACCTATCAACCCCAAAAACAACCCCTTAGAGGTGAAATTTCGCAAAATCCTGTCTTAGTAAGCACCTACGTCCTTAAAAGAAGCCCCATGCAAAATTTGAGACCTCTATCTATCAACACCTAAAACAACCCTTTAGGGGTTGAATTTCGAAAAACCCCGTTGAGGGTAGTGAGTACGTCTTAAAAACAATCCCTATGAAAAATTTGAGACTCCTAGCACGTGTAATAACGAAGTTTCAAACAAACTTTGAACACCAAAAACAACCCCTTAGGGGTCGAATTTCGAAAAACCCTTTTCTAAAGTAGCACCTACGTCTTAAAAAGAACCGGTATGCAAAATTTGAAACTCCTAGTACTTGTAGCAAAAAAGTTTCATACAAACTATCAACCCCTAAAACAACCCCTTAGGGGCGTAATATCGCAAAATCCGTTCTTAGCGGGTACCTACGTCCTAAAAAGAACCCCTGTGCAAAATTTCGAACCTTTAGCACTGGTAGTTTCTGAGCTTTCGTGTCCTATGAGTGAGTGACCTTTTGCTTTTATATATATAGATAAAGATAAAAACCGAAGAATAATGTCAAAATTATGTCACACACACTCTACTGACATGAAAAAGTAAAATAACGTAACAAAAGTGCTCCTTTCTGGTTGGAAAACTAATTAAAACTAATTAAAACTGGACTAATTTATTTTCAGAATCATATGGGTTTTTGAACATATAAATCAGGCACATATGAATCATGATTTTGCCTAAAATCATGCTTAACTCATCATTCATACAGACTTCAGTATTATCATTTTTCTACACGAATCTGTAACCCAAAAGCATCACACGAAACTCAGATTAAAGTCTTAAAACAGCAAAATAAAATTAATAAATTAGGCATTGTAATCAGCAAGGTACCTAAACCAAGCACAGATGAATCAGACATTTACCAGTGTTTCACCAGGTTCTAAGCCAACCAGCCTCATGTCCGCCTTCTAGCACAACCGTTGTACGACAGGTTTCCCCCCACGTGGGATCCCAGACTCTCATCATTATTCCTCGACCAAGTACAGTTAAGGGAAGCTTACTCCACATGAATCAGTATTATACGCCGGACACTTCTTATTTACTTAATTAAAATTAAACTAACGTAGTTATATCTAATATGTATTTTTTTTGTAAGAGGTCAATTAATTACCTTTCGATATAAATATAATTTATGTTGATGAATCAAAAGGAAAATGCGACATCGACCATTTTGTTCCGGAAAATGGGAAACGGACGCCCTATATGAATCAGGAGAACAGACTTCAAATTTTTTTATTTTGTATCTAGATAGCTACTATTAAAAAAATAGAATTTGTCCCAGGTAGAGCTAAAGCTAAACTGTACAGAAAAAAATATTACATGCCGTTTTGTTAGTTGGTTACAGAAATATACCCACAGACATCGAAAATTTTGTCTCTGAAGAACTACCCATTATGACTCTGACAGTCCCCCCCATTCCGGCCTGGTTGCGAGGACTCAATTGATGATCTTACCACGTTAAAAAAAAAACTTTATAGAACGAATTAAACAATCGGTAATTATAGTTTATACGAGTAAGCAGCAAAACCAAGCCATTTAGCATGTCGATCAGGTATCAGACAGTATTTATGTTCAAGGTAAGGTGGTACATTGTACAATCAATCGCGAATAGTCTCATTTTCCGCTTAGATCGACACTTCTCCATAAATGGTACCGTAGCGTAGTACCTAAGTTGTCTATACATCGAAAACAGACAGTGTCACTTTCGCTATCTATGGCAATTACAAAACCAGTAATAATAATCATTTTCTTGGGCCCTCACCGGCGGGCAACAATTTTTTGTATTTTTTGAAAATGTTTTTCTTTTTTGATTATAATAAATATTTATTACTTGTATAAATATAATAATACGAAAAGACATATTTAATTGAAATAGAGCTTGATAAATGTAAGGTTCTGAACTATGTCAATGAAGATGCGGGGCCGCATAGCAGAATGTTATCAGGCAATCAAGGTGCGGCTAGCGCCGCCCCTTGCATTTTAACGCCCCGGGCTATGGCCCTTTTGGCCTAAAATACACCACTGTGATGTCACAATGATGATGATGACAAAACGAAAACGCATCCACGATACAGGAGAAATTCCTCAAAAAGAGCGTCGGGGCCCTTCTCAGAGGTCCAAAGCCTGCCGTGGCCGCGGGATTTATTTCCTCACCGTGAACTCGGAACATGAAGGGCTATTGAAGGACACCGTGGATTTTAATCAGTACAAGTCTGACAGTCCCTCCCGCCATGCCCGGGGTGGGAGGACTCATTTGATGATTTTACACCACTAAAAAAAAAGTTATTCAATTAAAAAAATATTGTCCTTTAGATAAAATTTTTCCTAATACATCTTTTTAGTATAGTTTTTTTTTACTGCAGTAGCTTTCACACCTTTTTACAACTCTCTTAGAGAACCCTCCAGGGTTGAAAAACACTGGTCTAATGTTTAAGATAAACACGGATCTTTGAAATTAATGTCGCTCAAACAAGGACTTTTCCGCAAACTATGTAGATCTGAACTAATATTAGATTTAGTAAGTAGATTTGTTTTTTACCTTTTCACGCAAACTATCTACAGAATCGATCGTCCCAAAATGATGCAAATACGTTGTCAGGATTATAGACACGGATATCTACTAGGTATATAAAAATAAGTCGGCTTTTCCTTCCTGACGATATAACTCCAGAACGCACGAACCGATTTCCACGGTTTTGCATTCGTTGGAAAGGTCTCGGGCTCCGTGAGGTTCATAACAAAGGCAAAGTTCGAAAATCAATCGGACGAAGTCGCGGGCTTAATGCTAGTAGGGTATATATGCCATCCCGAAAAAAAAAGGAGAGCTGTTGCCGAGAAAACAATTACGTTCATATTCCAGATGGCGCCACTTACACCATCCGTATTGTTTCTCAAATTCTAAATTAACGCAAGCGAAGCCGCGGGGAAACACTAGTTAAAAATATTTTAAATAGTGACGAATTGTGTGTAAAAATAAAAAAATCTTCCGGGGAAATACCTATTCGTATAGGAATTCACTGTAGATAGCTTAATAATATAATTATGTTAGGCTTTGTGTTCCTAGTCAGTGCTAGTGCATTCGCTGCGGTGTTTAGACGACTGCATCTGTTACAGTGTTGATAAATAAAATAACATTCAAGGTCAGTATAAATATAATAATTTTACTATCCTATAGATATTTACGAGTTCGTTACTAAAGTTATCGTTTAATAAATTTTTTTGATAAAATTATTTTCATTTAGGGGAATAATGTTTTTTTTTTATTAATCTTACTAATATTATAAATGCGAAAGTTTGTGAGGATGTATGTCTGCGTAGTTGTATGTAGACTGTTTGTTACTCCTTTAGGCAAAAACCACTGAACGGATTTGGCTAAAATTTGGTACACAGATAGTTTATAACCTGGTTTAATACATAGAATATTTTTTATCCCGATTTTATGTTCCCGTGGGATAACTTTCGAGTTGAAGCGGGTGAAGACGCTGGCAACAGCTCGTAATTTATATTTAGAACATTTTTACTTAAATTGGCTAAAATTAAGGTCGATAACGGGCTCAAATATTTTAGATTTATTTCATTTAATAACTCTTGTTATTAAAACCGTTGTTTTGTGGTATGTTGGGCTAACAAAAGAGGAAACTAAGAGTTTTATTAGTTCTCTTCCGGGATTCAAACCTGCAATCCTCCTTTATCGCTACCGGCGGAAAATATATTATGTAATAATTATTCGCATAATAATATTACCTATTTGCGTAATTGTTGTAAATGATAAGTGGTAGTTAGGTATCATTTACTTTTAATGATGAACTAAATTACATTTGACGTAATTATTATTAAGTGTTTATTTATTTATAAAAAGGTACAGTTACAGAATACAGACTAGTTATAGTTAAGATTACATAACACGATACCATTTTTAAATCTGCACTCCAATTACTACTGTACACAACACTTTATGATTTATACATCTTCATAAAGAGGTTACCAAAAAGAAAAGAACATTACAAAAAAGATAATAATCAAATAGTTTGAAACAGTATTACAGCAACATTAAACAAGTAGCAGCACCTACACAGTTTATCTATTGGCGAGTAAACAAATTACGTAAGGATTCCATAAAACTACCGTGACTATGCGCAAATATATCAACATGAGAACATATATCATTATTTGTCTACACATTCGGAATAATGGGTTATTGATACATTATTATTGCATGTTGGTATTCGAAACAGCTGCTGAGCGCGCACAGATCGAGTAGGTACCTTCAAGTGTAACTGACTTAGGAGAGTGCTGGTAAATGAGCCATTACAAATCTTATAAAAGGTGGACATATCACTCATCCATCTCCTTTTATCCAATCCAACCATGTTGAAATGATGAAGTCGAGCTTCGTATTCGGGTACTTTACGCCGTAAGCCGTATTTGGTACTTAAACTTCTGACAAACCGCCTTTGAACAGATTCTATACGGTCTACGTGAGTTCTGATTAATATTGTAACTAATATAAATGATGAATCATGTACGCTTAGGTACCACTGTATACTAGACCAACAGGTCTGTCATTAATGGAAATTAATTTAATGTTGTTTATCTCCGAGCTTTAACTAATGACAGCACGGTTGGCGCAATGGCTGAGAGATTGACTGTTGCGCTGCGTATCGCGGGTACGATTCCCATACCATAAAAAGTTGTTGCATCACTAAACAAAGATTTGTTGTAGGCATCACGCAACAAAGATGCAGTGTGACTGTGACTTCGTGACCACCGACAACGAGGAGTTGGAGGCCCACTACGACAACTGCAGCCTGGTGTGGGGTCAATTGCACCCGGAGAAGCCACGCCTCAAGTAAGCGACAATTAGGCTGCTTTTCCACCAGAGATGCTCTATGCTACGTTGCTGCGTTTAAGCGTTTGATATCCACCAATTTATTTGGGACAAAAACAGTTACATGCTACAAAATACAGAGAGATACTTAAGCTAGGATTAAAAAAACATGCAACCCACACCATTGTCCACGTATTTACTAAAAATTAAATGAAGAAAAAAATAAAAAGAAAAGAAACGTATTCAAGATGATGCTGTCATTAGCATTGTTCAGGCTTAACAATTAGGTATATGAATTAACTATTACGTATTCTCTACTCAGAATATCCAGAGCCATTTTCTTAAATACTTGCGTATGATTGTGTGCAGTGGATGCAAAAATGTATGGGCAGGACTCAACACCGGGCTGGCGCCCGTACATTTGGTTTACACAGCACAGCACTAGTGGAATTTTGGATTTTTTATTCCCTGCCTGGTCCATGGCTGAAGGCTCGACTTGGCCCCAACACGCTATAGCAAGCATTGTCAGCAGTTTGAAAGTCTATCAACCAATCAAGAGGTATCTCTTACCAAAAAAAGAGTTCTGAAAGTCAGATAGGCAGTCTTTCCATGTTAAATACTAATAATCATTTACATATAAAAATACTGGAACTGCATCTATCTAAAAACGTTTCTTTGTGACCGCCTTCAAAAACAACCACAAAAAAGGGTAAAATAACCTACAAAACTTTTCTTTCGGAAGTCGGTGACTTTTTTTATTAATTTCATTGTCTTTTTTGCCACCGAGTTCCGAAAGAAAAGTTTTGTAGGTTATTTACCCTTTTTTGTGGTTGTTTTTGAAGGCGGTCACATTTTTTTTAGAAAAAGTTTTTATTTTACTCTTTTTAGTTTAAATATTCAATCAACATTCTTGTCAAATACATAATTTTCTTACATGTCCACTAGAATTTCGTAATCCGTAGCACCGGTAATAACATCGTTAACATCTCTTGCATTCATTCTATCTCAAAAACTACTGAACCGATTTTGATGAAATTTGCAGTATTCCCTAAGTTGAACGATACCTAGTACAACAAAAAAAGAATTACTTAAATCGGACTTGTAGTTCCAGAGATATGCGAACACGAACATAATTTTCTTACTTGAGGAGTTGTACCTTCCATCATCAGCTCAGCTACATGAGATGATGATTTCTATACGCAAGTACTTGAATTGCTTCATAGGATTTGCGAAAAACTATGTGTCAGCTAATAAAATTTGAGGGTTGCCCTCGATTTCTCCAAGATCCAATCATCAGATCCTAAAATGGTGACAATGAGACCACACGGGAAGCACCAGCTTTCGATTGAAAAAAGAATTATGAAAATCGGTGCACCCAGTCGCAAGTTATGAGGTAACAAACATAAAAAAAAAAAAAAAAAAACAGTCGAATTGATAACCTCCTCCTTTTTTTGAAGTCGGTTAAAAAGATGATGAACGATGCCATCAACCGTTGTAATCCCATCAAAACATAATATCTAACGATAAGTTTGTTTACAGGAACAGCGATGGCACCATCAACCTGCCAAACAAGCACCTGAAGGACCTGGATGTGGACATCCTCTACCACCTGGGTCTAGACACACACAACTACAATCTACCCGCGTTGTTTGGTGATGTCAAAGTAAGTCTTTAAGGCGCCTCTTTGCGCGGGCTCGAAGTCATTGGCAGGCGGGGCCATAAGGCCGAGACTCTACCAAAGCTGTGCGAGTCGAGACGTGTTTTGAACAACTCCAAACATGTTTGAACAAGCTGGGGCCTGATCCACGGCCTTCAAAGTGATATGCCGTTTACGATAACACAGTAATCTTCCTTGTTATAAATTGCATTGAAGTGCATTTTATCGATTATATCCACTGTACTTTGTTATCAAAAGTTTTATCATTTATTATAAAGGAAATAATCATTTCTGGTTGCAGCTGCACTGGTGTTATCTTATCACTAGGGATTCGACAGAAAATATACGAACCTTTTGCCTTTAGTTTTCCATTGTTGCGCAGGAGTTCTAGTTACTTATAAGTGAGCTCGTTCCATCTGAGACCTCATCTTTGTTTCTGGCCTAGACAGAGGTCGACAGCCGCGAATCGCTTCGAGAAAAGATGGTACGGCGGTACCCGTTTTGCTCGAGACTTAGCTGGGGCACTGCCGTGCCCCCAGATATTTAACTAATAGTTGTCGCGGGTCACTGTCGAACATTGGTGTCTATGACGCTGCACCACAATAAGCGTGCTCTACGCCTTCCGAATCCAGACATTCTTATCGGCATCGATCCATACAGCTGAAAAAGTAGATCTACTAAGCAAGTAAGAGTAAGCAATCCGATAGTCCCTTCTGCTCCAACAAGGGGTGATTTTTAGTCAATAGTCTGATGTTTTTAGACAATAGTCTGATATTTTAGCCAATTGTCTGATAATTTTAGCCAATAGTCTGATATTTTAGCCAATAGTCTGATAATTTTAGCCAATAGTCTGATATTTATAGCCAATAGTCTGATATTTCCAACCATGGTAGAAAAACACATTAGTCCACAGCATTAAGTACCTAAACATTGACACATTTCAGTTCGTCTGCATGGGCGGTACCAAGCACCGTATGCGAGAGTTCGCGCAGTACATGGCCGAGGTTTTGAACCTCCCCAACAAGGGTGAGAAGCTGGTCAACCTGACCAAGCACTCGCAGAGATACGCCATGTACAAAGTGGGACCAGTACTGTCTGTCAGCGTGAGTATTTGTTTGTGCTTAGACCACCTTCGTTAGCGCTAGTTTTAATTGAGCTTAGAGATTATAGTGTAACCTGGAAAACTGGGATCTGGAGAAACTGGCAAAGTCTCACCTAAATATCTTTTCGTCTCAGTAAAATAGTAAAAAACTGACAGCCTCACTACAAAAACTTAAACATCTATTGAACATTTGTCTAAAAAAAGTGTGACTGTTTATCGGACCTTGTTTCAACGTCATAATCTGACATTTTTTTAGACAAGTGTTCAACAGATGTTTAAAAGTTTATGTGGTAGTACCGTCAATGTTTCAATTACGAGGTAATTATGACGACAAAATTGAAAGAGTAATTTCAGTAATAGAAGTTTATTTAGTCCTAACAGACCAGCATGACTTCTGGCTATGGAGGTTTCTCACTTATTCAGGTCCCGCATATAACCAGTTCATCATCATCAATTTATGCCTATAATGTTCCCACTGCTGGGACATAGGCCTCCTCTCTTATCTACCTCTCTCTTGGGACAATGGGAAGTACTGTTAGTTCAAGATACAACACGTATTTCCATTAGGACAATGTTATTGCAACGCTAATAGTAATCGAAAATCACGTATGGCCATTATTAAGAATCGTTTTAAAATGTGTGTAACGTAAACCTACTCATAATATATTGACAAAGTAACGAGATAGGTAAGATTCACACCAACCGGCCGGATCCGGCGGCATTTTACAATGCGGTAAAGAACATTGAAATCTATCAAGAGTGAATACAGTTCATATTTGCTTGGAAAGTTATCTCCGTCGGCATTCCGCGACACGTAGCGACGTGTCCCGTAAGTTGCATGCAAATATGAACTGTATTTACTGTTGATAGATTTCAATGTTCTTCACCGCATTATAAAGTGCCGCCGAGTCCGGCCGGTTGGTGTGAATCTTACCATACACTGCCTACTATTTTTTCTAAATTATTCAGGAAATGCCACTGAAACGTGCAATGGTCTCTGGGCCTCATTAGTAAGCTCAAGATAGCCCAGCTTTCTATGGACAAGGCCATGGTCAATGTCTCCCTGCTGGACCGCATCAGAAAATGAGGAGATTCCTTAGACTAACCAAAGTTGCAGACATAGGCAAGTTGAAGTGGCAGTGGTCATGCGACTCCGGCACACAAAGGGCTACCGAAGGACACCGTGGATTTTAGTCAGTACAAGTCTGACAGTCCCTTCCGCCCTGCCCGGGGTGGGAGGAAAAATTTGATTAAAAAAAAAAAACATGTGGCAGTGGGCAGGCTACGTAACACGCAGAGCTTTTGGCCCAGGGCCGTAAAGTTTTCGAATAAAGACCACGCACCGGCAAGTGCAGCATAGGAGGTCCGCCTACAAGGTAGACAGACGATCTGAAGCGGTTTCCCACAGGATCGCGCTGGGTGGAAGCCGCTTCAACCAGTCCGATTAGTGTCTTGTCTTGATGATGTCCAGGCAGAAAGTTCCTACCACCCCGGGCAGGGCGGGAGGGACTGTCAGACTTGTACTGACTAAGAAGCACGGTGCAATAGCCCTTTATGTTGCGGGGTCACGGTAATGAGATAAGTCCCACGAGGCCGGCAGGCTTTGGCTCTCTAGAGGGGGGGCCTCGTCATCTTGCTGACGCTCTTTGAGGCGCCCGGGGGCATTATCAAGCATAAAGAAGCTAGTCATAATGTGATCAGATATACTTATGGCGCCCAACACCACCATAATTACAGTAACCAACTCAAAAAAAAATTGTTTTGGCCTTTCAACTATCTAACAAATTACACTTTAACTTTGCAGCACGGAATCGGCATTCCATCAATGACGACACTACTTCAAGAGGTGATCAAACTGATGCACTACGCGAAGGCGAAAGACCCCATCTTTTTCAGGATCGGCACATGTGGAGGTCTGAACATACCTGCTGGGTCCGTTGTCGTGTCTTCTTTCGGGCTCAACGGGAATTTGGAGAAGACTTATGATGCTGTGAGTTGAATGCTATACACTTAGTAATTCCCCTTTTCATCTGTCTAGCTTTTTCTCATCTAAGTCGGCTTCCTGTCGAACCAGATGCAGCTGGTTATCAGTATTTTACATGGAGCGACTGCCTATCGGACCCCAGTAACTGAGTAATACGATACCCCATGGTAAGAGTGGTTGTCTTTTTCTTTGTAGTTCCGGAGATATGCGACCACAAACATAAAAAAACATACATACAAACATTCATACAATTATTATCTTCTCCTATTCAAAAATAAGTCGGGTTTTCCTTCCTGACGCTATAACTCCAGAACGCACGAACCGATTTCCACGGTTTTGCATTCGTTGGAAAGGTCTCGGGCTCCGTGAGGTTTATAGCAAAGAAAAAACCGAACCCATCTGGTGGTGAAACGGAGTTCGCCGGGTTTGCTAGTCAATTATATTATTTGTTCAGACGCTGATATAGACTAACATAAACGAAAACTGGGCAGTTGTGGAAATATTACATACCTACGTAGGGTCGAATTGATAACCTCCTTTTTTTTGAAGTAGGTAAAAACAATAATAGAATAAATAATATCTTTCGACAGCTAACATTTTAATATTGCCTTTCAGCCAGTGCTGGGCAGGACCCGCCGGTGGCCAGCGATACTTGATACCCGTGTATGTCAGGAGGTGCACTCGATGGCGTCAAAGAACGACGACTTTGGTACTTACATTGGAGGGACAATGGCAGCTGATGACTTTTATAGAGGTATGCTTCTATAAAAGTTGCGTTAGACGAAAGAGTTTATAAGGCAGTGGTCCGACCAGCGGCGAGAAAACGAGTAACCATCGGCGATTTTCGCTGTCAAGAAACGCACAATGAAGGTACAATCGAATGAGATGCAAATATTATGTATTATAAAGTTGCTCTCTGACTATTCACACCGCCAGCAGCGACGAGTTTTCAAAAATAAATTCGTTCAGCGATGTTTGCTCGACTCTCATGATCAGCCCCCCTAGACAAGTCGCAAACGATAATCGTTAACGCTCGGTTCTCCGCAATAGATTTTCAACCTTATTCCTTCGAATCTTTAGTTGAAAATCTATTTAGGATTTCTAAGCGTTAGCGACTGGAACGAACGACAACATCATGAAATCTTCAATAGATTTTCAACTAAAGACTCGAAGGAATAAGGTTGAAAATCTATTGGGGAGAACTGAGCGTTAACGATTATCGTTTGCGACTTGTCTAGGGGGGTTGGTTTGCACAGAACTGAGACTGAGCGACGAATCGTGCGCGAGTTATCGCTCGTCGCACTTGCACACTACTACGCGACAAAACTATCGAAACTACACTCGCTTCCCGCTGATCGTCAACTCTTTTATGAGCTCATGTGTCGGTAGTAACAAACAATATTACAACAATCACACAAAATCTCCTGGAGATTTATTAACGGACGGGAGGTTATAATTTCTAGTTCTACTCGTAACTCGTTCATCGTCGGCGGTCGGACCACTGCCTTATCCTCGTGTGAAACTAATATTTGTATGTTGCCAAAAATTTTAACCAACAAATTACCTATGCCTAAAATTCGAAATATTTTTGACATGAGGCCAGATATTCTTTCGAAAAAAATATTTAATAGCAATGAAAAATAGAAGCACCTGTATAGGTATATATTCTGTGAAAAAATATAAGAATTTCGTTAATCAGAACTCCACAATCTCAGGCCAAGCTCGCCTAGACGGTCCCTTCTGCGACTATACCGAATCAGATAAGATGTCCTACTTGAAGAGCCTTACGAACCTTGGAGTTCGTAACATTGAGATGGAAGCCACTGCCTTCAGCGCGTTCACCAGGGAAGCAGGGTTGAGAGCCAGTATCGTCTGCGTCACTTTCCTCGATAGACTGCAGGGCGACCAGGTTTGTAGGGTGGCCGATAGATGGCGCTGTTTTCAGTTTAAATTTTTTAAGAAAATATTATGATTTTCTATAAACAATATTATTTCTACTAAATTAATACTATTGATGAAATTAAAGGAACCGTCAAAGTATTTTATCTGAACTCTGATAGCCGCAGACGAACAGCAACCGTATTGCCTTTTTTTAGCGCCTTTTACGTTCTTGAGTCACGGTGATGTGATAAGTACCGCAACCCGGGCAGGCTTTGGCCCTCTAGAGGGGGGCCCAGTCATGGTGCTGATACTTCCTGAGGCCGCGTGGAACACAACGGGCATGGTCTATGGTCGGGCAGCGAGTTCCCTTTACTCTCTGCCCGCATGCCCGCGCCTACGGTGGCCGGAGATCCTCCAAGCAATAAAAAGAAAACTGTTATATTTTCAGGTAACACCAAGCAAAACCATGCTGACAGTATGGCAGAAACGACCCATGATCATAGTAGGCCGATATATCGCCAAGTATTGCGAGAAGAAATAAGGATAATGACACAAGATACTTAACTGGTTGAAATTAATAAGATTTATCATGTTTATACTACAAAAATAATAATGTAAAAAAAAATAACAATATTTTATTATAATTATTTTGAGAACTTTTTTGATTGTTATTTCACTCTATTGTTCTTCCTATTTTAATCCTAAGTACTATCTACAGTAATATGATACCTGCTTGGCTCTGACACACTCTCGTGTGTCTAGATACTCGCAATGAATAAATTCAAAAACTAAAGTCAAAGTCCAAGTCAAATCATTTATTCCAATTAGGCCATCTAGGAGACACTTTTTACACGCCGATTTCAAAAATGTTTCACCATTATAAAGCTTTATTCATCCTGAGTAAAATAGGCTATAATATCTTGTGCATCCCTGAGAAACCGGAACGGGCCGCCATAAAAACGTAAGTTGCACGTTTGACATGTTTTGTTTTTCGGAAGTCGATGGCAAAACGTCAATTAAATACAAAAAGAAAGCCATCGACCGACTTCCGAAAGAAAAGCTCTTTCTTTGGTTTTTAATTTTTTGTGGTTGTTTTTGAAGCCGTTTTTGTTAAGTTTTATATTAAAGTATTCAAATAGAAGTGGCAATGGGCAGGCCACATCGCTCGTAGAACTAACAACCGATGGAGATTTGGGGAAGAAAAGTTCTCGAGTGGCGACCACGGACCGGAAGACGCAGCGTAGGTAGGCCTCCCACTAGGTGGACCGACGACATCGTGAGAGTCGCGAGCAACCGATGGAAGCAAGTAGCGAATTGTCATTCGGCCGCCGATAGTCGGAGGCCTATATTCAGCAGTGGACGTCTTTCGGCTGATGATGATGATGGTGATGATTCAAATAATAATAACTTGAGTACAAAATAGACCTTACATTTACCCGGTACACAACAATTTCTGGTGCTTGTTATACGTATAATAATGTTGTTACGTTGAAAATAAACTCAATATATTAACCCTCTTCAGTTTATCGGAAATATTTCAAATATAATGTATTTGTGCCCCGTTTCCATAATGTATGCTTTTACGAGTTAATACAAGCCATAAGTGCCTTCTCTGGCATAAGACGCCACATGTGGTTTAACTAATGTTATGTTGACGCCACTTATGGTGTTTCCATATTAATTGGGAGAGAGGCATAAATTACAGCGAGAGTTCAAGAATATTCGCTTACGAAGTTTGTAATGCTATATTTTTAAACGCAATAACTCCTGCGTCGCGTCTTTGCAAAGATATTTTATTAAGAAACGAAAAATTTAGTTGCGAGCAGGGTTCGATCCTAGCAGGCGTCTTCTGGATATACTAGGCCATCGCAACCACTACTCACAAAGCTGAATTTCTCGTTCGTTTGTTTTTCAAACGCTATTAACACGTTACGCCATCTATTGGTAGTGAATCAAACTATAACGTGTAAACAGCGTTCTGTTATAGGGTCCCTTGTAAAAGGCTTTTTAAAAAAAGAATTATTTAATTAAAATGAAGTTTATTAGAGTAAACTTATTTAAGGGACCCTTATGCAACCGATCGCCTCGAAGGCTGGCAATAGACTGAAGAGACTGCCAATTAATATTGCTGGCTATGAGATGACCGAGCCTTATCATGATTGACTCATCGCTTTAGGGTTCAGTGTCTGCTTATAACACCTCCCCTCTTAGTGTGAACTTCGGGGATAAATACCGAAGTTTACCCTAAAAGGACGTTCTTAGTGCTGGAGCAGGAATTTCTGATATGTTCTGTTCCAGTTCTATAGAACCCGATTTAGATTTGGGCTTGTTACTTTTGCGGAAAATATATTTGCTGAGGTTGCAACTGGGTTTACAAAGAACTAAAACCTTATAAATCGAATACAAAATAATAAAGCATACAATTAAACTTATAACTATTGAATAGTGTGTCCCATATTTAATCATGTGAGGAATTTCTTGAGTTTTATCAGTCTCTGATAAAAGCTTGTCTGTTAATTTACTGATTTGATTCATATCATCTAAGTTAATGTTTTTTAAGTGAATAGGGGAAATACTATTCGTTAGGTTATCTATTCTACAACAATTACTGGTTATCAAATTAAAATCTGGCAGGTTAATAGGTGAGGTTAAGTTTAAAACATTGTTATATTTGGGTACTAATGTGGTACCTTTACAATAGGCAATACAATTTCTTGGTATAGATAAGATACCTATGCCGAACATGATTAGTTCCTGTATCTGATTCGAACCTTGACAATCTAGAGAAAGTTTGGTAAGCTCGGATTGAATATAAATAAACTTATTACCACTAAGCGTTATAAATGTACTTATTTTACCATGTATAATCTTGGTATTACATTGTATAGGGATTTCCGTAATTGATTTAGATAACAGTTCACTTTCGCAACTAGGATTCGAATCAGTTTTAAAGAAAAAGGAGATTTCACATAAATATTCTGCTGGGCTTAATACTTTACAATTTTCCAATGATTCTAATTTACAATAATTAGACTTGTCTTTCGTTATGGCAATATATTTGCTGTTCGGTAAAATTAAACCAAAAGTATGTGGCTGATTGATATCGTGAGGTGTTGGTAGAGCGATATTATTATACAATGAATATTCGTGATTAGATACTAAGGGGACACGTAAAATAAACACTAACTTATCATTTAAGTAATAACATAGTAAATCTGACATTCTTATAATAGTATGTATTGAACTTATGTCTAGGTGTACAGGTAAGTTTACATTGTCAGGCAAGTGCCTCACGTTATCAGCCAATTCATGGTACACGCCGGTAGGCGAGATAACTGAAGGATGTAATATGTTTTGACTACAGAGCATTATTGCATTTGTTATGTCTTCAAGTTGAAATGCTAGGGTGACCATGGATGTTTCCAGACTATTAAGGACAAAATCTAAAGTTAGTCTTAATTCTAAGTTATTCGTTATTTTAGATAAATTCTGGATATTACTTGAAAGTTGATTAACAGCATCATTCAATTTCGCTTCATTTTGTTTCAATTTTTGAAGTGTGTTATTATATGTAATTATAACAGATTTAGTAATTAAGATATTTTGTCTAATCAACGACAGGTGTTTGTCTTGACTATGTTGCAGTGAATCGATTGCTTGATCATACTTGATAGCATCGTTTTCGTCTAAAGTGCCGAAAACTTGTTTAAGAATAGTACCAATTCCTCCGATCCAGGCTCGTTTGGATCTACGGTCTCCATTATCAGTCAGATAAGAAATGGAACTCAATAATTTTATTATGTTTTGTTTTTGAACTACTAGCGGCTCTACTGTATTGTGGCATTCTGGGTAAGGTAGGCTGGAATGTTTACATAAGTGTAGGACTGTTTCTAAGGTTGAATCTATATTTTCTACATGTGATTTAAAATGTGAGATGTCCATTGGCATGA
This sequence comes from Agrotis segetum, assembly GCA_036375495.1. NCBI lineage: Eukaryota > Metazoa > Arthropoda > Insecta > Lepidoptera > Noctuidae > Agrotis > Agrotis segetum. Next base: position 5,019,643 of record JAQSVV010000031.1, read on the forward strand.
TGACATTTAGAATGCCATTATTAATTTTTAGTTTTCCTATGTAATCGAAATATATCCCAGGACTCGCAGTCATTGGATGGACGTACTCGTTGGGTGCTTGGGGCTCTGCTGAAGCACTGTAAGTACATATATTTTATCATAAGTGATAATGTGTTACGCTTATTGTTATTAACCTAACTACACCTATAGAGTTAAGATTATAAAACTAAGATTTATATCTAGTATATTATTTCTAATATATTAACTTTATGTTTACAGGTTGCTGGCGATTTCAGCCAGCTTTATCTCGTCATAATGATGACGGACGTGGCGTCTGTTTATTAATAGTGACAATGTGTTATTGCCGTGAACCTTTATGACTTTATATGGTCCTTTCCAGATGGGTGACAAGGCCTTTCTCAATCTAGGGTGGTTCTTTAAATAAACATAGTCACCAATTTTATATTGTACGGGTCGACTATGGGAATCGTAATAGGTCTTGGACGATTCCTAAGATTTATGAATATAGTCTATGGCTTTATCACGGGAATATTTTAAGCGGTTTTGTAACATACGGACATAATCGGGATACGTGGCTCCAAGGGGCTCGTCGCATATGGAGTTCGGGATTAGCGGTTCATTACCGAACACTAATTCATACGGAGTGTAGTGTGTTGTGGAATGAACTGAAGTGTTGTAGGTTAGCATGGCTGTATACACATAACGGGGCCAATTCGTTTGTTCGTCATTAACGAATGATTTAAGGTATTCTTTTAAGGTTGAATGGCTCCGTTCAAGGGCGCCTTGTGTTTGTGGGTGATACGGGGTTGACCATAGCTGCTTAATTTTTAAAAACTCACATGTTCTTTTAAATAGATCCGATGTGAAGTTACTTCCCTGGTCAGTTAAGATCATTTTCGGAAGGCCAAATATCGATATGAAATGTAATAAACATTCGCTTGTTTCCTCTGCAGTTGTGCTACGAAGGGGATAAGCGGTGGAAAACTTTGTGAGATCATCCTGTAGTGTTAATATGAATTTCAATTTTGCAGGTCCGGATTCTGGAAGGGGTCCTACAATGTCTAATGATATGCGCTCCCATGGTTTACATGATGTACTTGTTATTTGCATGGGTGCGCGATTTATCTTGCGCAAAGCTTTATTTTCTTGGCACGATTTACAACTTTTTACATAAGACTCTATGTCGTTGCGCATACCTTTCCAATAATATAATTGTCTTAGTCTATTATACAAACGACTGACACCGAGGTGACCAGCTATAGGTAAGTCATGATTATCATGAAGGATTTTTTTAATTTCGGAAGGTGAAGGATAGGTTACACTGTTATGATAGATATTTATTTGTATATCTGTGTTATGGAATATGTAATTTAAAATATTATATATTTTAATAAAACTATGTTTTTCAAATGGATCACGGAAGTCAGATATAGCAATTTCCTTAGTCTGTTCGACAATAACTATTTCATTACGAACAGATTTTAAAGTTTCGAATATTTCGCGATACGACGTTTGGTCAAAATGATGTACTTTTATATATAAAAAGTAATAATCTTTATTCCCTGATTGGACCTTGGAAAAGGTGTGTAATTGTTTTTCTTGGTTTAGAATTAGGTCCCGATTTTCCAGATTGCTTAATATTTCTTCAATATATGGATTAGAGTCATCGAGATCGATTGATGTGGGCACTAAGATGACATTACAGGTAGTTTTTAGTAAGCTATCATTATGTTCAATAATGTTTGTGTTAAATGATTTGTTTTTGTCAGCAATTTGTTTCAGGAAATCTGGATAGCCGTCAGTAGGCGAGTCAGAGTCGGGACTGAGGTGAGTATTTTGAGTTATTGGATCTTCAGATGGTTGAGGTGGTCCTGAAGATGAAGGGTGCTGTGGGACACCTGTTGGGTTTGGAGAAGCTATGTTTAAAAGTTCTGGGGTAGGAATTTCTAAGAGATAATCAGGATCAAGTTCATCCGACGGAACGGAAGCTGGTGACGTAATTAAGTCAAATAAATCTCTGTCTGAATTGTCTGGATTTTCAGATGCATTATTAGAGTTAGGATTTGAAACATTGGGCGTTGGTGCTTTATCAGTAGCAGGCTGGACAGGATTTACGGGAAACCTGGATAGGGCGTCTGCATTAGAGTTTATTTTTCCCTTTTTGTACTGTATGTCATATTCAAATTCTTCTAATTTTAACCTCCAGCGTATAAGTCTAGAACCGGGATCTTTACAGTTAAATAGCCACTGAAGAGGCTTATGGTCTGTGATAATGGTAAAACGTCGACCATATAAGTAAGGTCGGAAGGTTTTGGTTCCAAATACTATTGCTAAACATTCTTTTTCAGTGACGCTATAGTTACATTCGGCTTTATTTAGGGTACGAGACGCATATGCAATAGGTAAGTCACTTCCGATAGGACCTTGAGACAAAATGGCTGATATGGCATAATTGGACGCATCACAAGTTAATAAAAAGGGTTGGTTGAAATCGGGATAGGCTAGAATAGGTGCTTCGACTAGTTTCATTTTCAGAGCCTCGAAGCTAAACTGTTGTTCATTGGTCCAGTTAAATGGGACGTCCTTTTTGAGGAGTGAAGTAAGGGATTTGGCTAGCTTCGAAAAATTGGGGATGAAACGCCTGTAGTATGACACAAGGCCTAAAAAGGATTTAATGTCTTTGGGAGACTTTGGGACGGGATACTGAGTTACGGCCTTGACCTTTTCTGGGTTTGGCTTCACGCCGTTTTGAGTAATGATGTGACCTAGGTAAGTCACTTCCTTTCGGAGAATTTCACATTTTCCTGGTTGTAATTTAAGATTAAACTGTCGAAGTCTATCAAAGATGGCCTTGAGATCTTGGATTGCCGATTTTAAATCGAATGCATACTGGACAATATCGTCTAAATAAACAAAACACCGATAGCCTTGTAGTCCTGTAAGGCAATTATTCATAAGTCTTTGAAAGGTACTCGGAGCATTTTTTAGACCAAATGGCATTCTATTGAATTGAAAATGACCTTGAGGTACAGAAAAGGCTGTTTTGGGTGCGTCTTCTGGCGTTACCATGATCTGATGAAAGCCTGATGATAGGTCTAAGGTGGTGAAGTATTGGCTCTTACCTAATTGGTCGAGGATTTCAGTGATTTGAGGAATGGGATAAATTTCACCAACTGTGATATCGTTTAGTTTCCTGTAGTCGATTACAATGCGCCATTTCATTTGTCCGGAGGCATCAGCTTTTTTAGGAACAATCCATATTGGAGAAGACCAAGGAGAAGATGAAGGTTTAATAATGTCTTGTTCCAACATTTTGTTTATTTGGGTTTCTACTTCTTTCTTATGACACTCAGGGAATCGGTAAGATTTTGTATTAGTGGGAGTATCACTAGTAGTTTTAATTTCGTGTTGGATGGCTGATGTGAATGATAAGGGTTCCTCTGGTAAGTGGAAAATGTCAGAATAATTTGAGCATAAATTTAATAAAGCTTCGGCTTCTTCAGCATTTAAGTGGGAGGTCCTCAGGGAAATAAGGACTTGTTTAGTTCGCTCAGCTACGTTTTCACTTTGCGAGTTCGTCTGAATGGGGTAAGCATCGATTGTATCTAATCTGAGGTTAAGGTTATGTTTAATCTTCGCGGCTTTATTAGAAATATTAATAACGGATATGTTGATTCTATTATTATCTTTAACCTTCACTAAACAGTTGGCTACTAAGAGAGTTTCAGAAAGGTGTTGATCTAGTATTACGCCCTCCTGTAGCTCTGGATTTATAACGGAACATTCGATCACAGTCTCTGTTCGTGGTGGTATTATGTAGCATGAATCGAAGAAATTAATTTTAATTTCATTATGATTTATTTTCAGAACGTCACGACAGTAGTCTATGTTGCAGCTATTAGCTGTAAGGAAATCATTACCTATAATACCGTCATAAGGTAGATTAATATCTTTGATCACATGGAACTTATGGCTCACTGATTTAGTGTTGGAAACCTTGAATTTTAAATTGAAATGACCTACGGTCTGAGTGGTTTCCTCGCCAGGATCGATACCTTTGATGTTTATAAGTTTGGGAGTGATTTTAGGTTTGGTTAGTATGCTTGATTCTTTCAACAAGCAGATTGCAGAACCTGAGTCTACAAGAAGTGTGAGTGGGATGTCAGACACTTGTGACTCCACTAGCACATGGGGTAATAGCTTTTTTGAGGTATCAATGTTAACCTCGTAAATTTTGCTATCAGAATTAAGGTTTCCGTTTTGGGACTGATTACCCTGATGTATAACCTTAGAAGGGATGAGGTTTCCGTTTCGGGGCTGGTTACCCTGTTGTATAACCTCGGAGGGGTTAAGGTTTCCGTTTTGGGGCTGGTTACCCTGGTGTATAACCTTAGAAGGGATGAGGTTTCCGTTTTGGGGCTGGTTACCCTGATGTATAACCTCGGAGGGGTTAAGGTTTCCGTTTTGGGGCTGGTTACCCTGGTGTATAACCTTAGAAGGGATGAGGTTTCCGTTTTGGGGCTGGTTACCCTGATGTATAACCTCGGAGGGGTTAAGGTTTCCGTTTTGGGGCTGGTTACCCTGGTGTATAACCTTAGAAGGGATGAGGTTTCCGTTTTGGGGCTGGTTACCCTGATGTATAACCTCGGGATCTATGCCGACTTTGACTTTACGTCCTGTGCGGCATGATTGCAGGACATTCATTAGTTTAAATCCTCATCACTGGCATTTTTGTCTTCTTCATCGCAGACGGATTCATCGGAATCGTCACAGTCATCGACGAAATTGACTTGAGAGGACTTAGGATCGGGTCGTGACCCGGAAGATTTACTGAAATCTTTCTGAGATTGAGGATTAGGGTATCGTTTCTGTCGTTTTTGACAGTTATTGATATCATGACCGACCTCTTTGCAATATCTGCATGATAGATTCGGGTCATGTTTAGGATGGCTTCCCGACGAACTCGGTTGCGAAGATGATTTCTGCGTGATCTTACTGCTACTTTGAGCAGAGGCTTTAAATTTGAATTGATTTTCCTTAGCCTGTTTATCCTGTCGTGAGCTGTGATTGTGTCTATATAAAGTTTCAAATATCCTTTCCTCGGAGATAGCTAAGTTCACGGCTTCATTAAAAGTTTTAGGCGCTCTGCATCTTACTATATTCGAAACGCGGGGATTTAAACCCATAAGGAAATGGTGGAGTGTTAAGTCCTCCATGGCTGCTGTGCGACCTGGTATTTCTTTCGCTTTATAATTAGAAAGCGAAATTTCAGTTAACAACTGTGAGAGATAAGTCTCCATTCGAAGGGCGAATTGTCCAGCATTTTCTGAGGAAGTCTGTTTGGCTTCTTGGAGGTCAGTAAGTAAATGTGTATAATGTTTTCTTTCCGAAAATTGAGATTTTAAAAATTCTTTTAGTTGTTCCCAAGATGTGAATTCTTTTATTGAGCAGGCAGTTTCTGCCTTGCCTGTAAGTTGGCATAATATATACTTAAACAAAATTGATTTTTGTTGTTCAGTCGCTAGCTCGTAAGCATTGTTGCAATTATTAAGGAATGAATTTAGTTGTTCGCGACTGCCATCATATGGTTTAACAAACTTTAATAAAATATTAAGGTCCATTTCTACTACTGTTTGTCTTGTTACCCTAGGTGATAGGAGTGGAGATTTTAGTTCCGGAATGTCTGATGGAATGTCAATTTGCAGCTTACTGTCTTCAGCTTTAGGCACTTTAGGAGGCATAACACAAGTTAGACATTAAATGACTTAAACAGTAACAACTAGTAGATATCAAATAGCACAAAGTTATAATTAGCAACGTTCAACAACTTACAGGAATGCGTAGGCGACGATAAGGATTAGCACTGGGAATAGCTGCATAGTGACGCTCACACGCAGATAACTCAATTTACACTTAACTTCACTGAACACTGATAAGCACTATGCGAAACACTCGCAGGATGCTCAGAGGACTCGGGAGATGCCCGATGGAGTCGCTGGATGCTTGGAAGACTCGAAGGCTGCCCGATGGAGTTACACGATGCTCGAAGGTCGACACGGGATGCTTGAAGGATTCGACGCCTGAAGAACTCGCAGGATACGAGGAGGACTCACAGGACTCGCAGGATGCCCGTAAGACACGATGCTCACAGGATAGTAGCAGGCTGCGCTTACTGTGCGCGTAGGGTGATAAGAGTCACGCAGAATCGGGACGTGTTACACATAGAACACTGATTGGTTTTTATTTTAGAAGGTTGCAGGATACGGAGAGTCTATGCACTTGTTTTAGCCAAATGTATTTTCCGCGAATCGGCACTGGGGATTTCCGTATCCCACCGCTGCCACCAAATGTTATAGGGTCCCTTGTAAAAGGCTTTTTAAAAAAAGAATTATTTAATTAAAATGAAGTTTATTAGAGTAAACTTATTTAAGGGATTATGCAACCGATCGCCTCGAAGGCTGGCAATAGACTGAAGAGACTGCCAATTAATATTGCTGGCTATGAGATGACCGAGCCTTATCATGATTGACTCATCGCTTTAGGGTTCAGTGTCTGCTTATAACAGTTCGAACCCTTCTCGCAAATGAATTTTTCGTTTCTTATAAAAAAATATCTTTGTGAAGTTTGTTATTCCGTATTCCCAAGATAGGTAGTAGATTTTGATGAACTGACTGACAGCCATATTCGTTTTTTTTAAGTCAAATAATTAATAATTGAGGTTTTCTGTACAAAAGATAAATTATAGAATCAGGCGTTACTTTGCGTAAATCCATGACACTTAAATGTATTAGAAAAATATTTAGTTTTAATTCCGCGACAAAAATCCATGCATGAAGCAGGATGCAATGAACCCTCCCGCCCTCATGCATATGCACATGTAGCAAAGGACCTACCGTCCCGCCCACATGCATATACACATGTGCAAGAAAAACGGAAAACATGCCATGCAATCAGACCTATACTCGACACGTATTTCGCCCCTCCACGGGGCAACATCTCCTGAGGATTTACTGCATGTGCATATGCAAAGTTTGTTTTTAGTTTGTCTGTAAAGTCGGTTAACTGACGATAGTTGAACGTGAGAACGTCATAAGAAAATACTGCACTTACGTTGCAATAAACAAACAATTGACACGCCGTTGCTATAGAACGCTACAGAGCGAGGTAACGCCGCATGACGTCATCTTTATTCATGTGTGTAGCTGGCCATCGGATTATAAGACGTTATCACGTAAAAAAAAAACTTCTCTATAAACGATTACAATGAAAAGTCACTTCCCGCTGCTTCTAAGAGGTAACTTGATCTAATCATTGTATGTCCTAGCTTCCATGCAAACTCTGCTTTTAATATACACCAATTATCTCGACAATGTAGCACAATTTTCGGCGCTACGCCGCTACGGCGTAGAGGCGCCGCCGTAGCTCGTAGACTTGCTACGTGACTACGAGATCGTGGGCGTAGCAAATTAGAGTCGTAATTTTATATTTTTGTTATTGTAAGAATTTTATTATATTTTTCTTTGTGAGTGTTACGTGAATTCTGTAGGGAAAATATTAAGGTTGGTTTTTTTTAAAAATCTGTGACCTAAGAAGGATTATTCGGAGGTGCACACCATTTCGGTGGTTTTGAACAGTGAGCTTCTTGTCGAAATACAATAGTACTACATACATATTTATAAAGGGTCAAAGGTCCCACGCGCGCCTCAAAGAGCGTCAGCATACTGACGGGGCCCCCTCTCAGAGGGCCAAAGCCTGCCGGGGTCGCGGGATTATTTCCTTACCATGACCCCGGAACATAAAGGGCTACTGAAGGACACCGTGGATTTTAAGTCAGTACAAGTCTGACAGTCTCTCCCGCCCTGCCCGGGGTGGGAGGACTCATTTGATGAATTTACCATGCTAAAAAAAAAAATATAAAATTGCTGCTTTCGACCAATAGGGTAGTTTATGGCATACTTACAAAAATTGAAAGTAAGTTGTGTGTTTTTTTGTGCCAATTAATATAGTCAAAAATGTAACATACTAAAACAACTTTCAGAAAAGTGTACAACATTTAATTATAATTAAATACGCGTTTCGTGCGTTTTTATATACTCGTTCTTACTAATTCGTACCTACCAATTATGTACGTCAGCCTATGTTACACTGTTATTACTTTTATTTTTTTTCCATTTAATTACACCTCGATGTTTCGAACATTCGATGCTCAGCTACTACGCCAACGATGCCGTTATGAAGATACGGGGCATTATGTTGTAGTGACTTGTGAGCAGCAGGGCCTGTCACTGCGGCGGTAGGCGGCGCTACTCGCGCGGTCGAACTCACTGGCAGGCATGGTCAAAAACTATCATATTTCACCTGAAATCAAACCATATTGTTCATATGTCCGCGAGCGTCATCCCCCCGTGGAGAAAACAGGGGAAAACATTATTCAGTGAGATGCACGATCATTCAGAGTAAAAGGCGCGTGTAAAAAATATGAAACGGCCTTTGGAAGAAGAGATTTTATGAAAAAACCACTGCATCAATCAATTTCAAATAAAATTTATGGAATAAATAGTGGAGTAAAACCCCAACGTATCTATGGAAAAAATGTTGAGTTGTTTCACTTTAAGCTTGTGTGTGCCTGTGGTGATAAGCCGCGGTCTTTGTTGCAGCTTTTACTGAGATCTCGCAATCTTCTCACTCGTTTTCAACTAGTTTTTATAATTATAGAAAAATGTCATCACAATCGAAACCTAATCGCAATCGAGTCAATAATTTTCACCAGTTTCTAATTTATCCAGTTATTACCATCTAGGAGTAGAAAACAGCTGTCGTAAGTATTTTGTTTTTATTTAAAAAGTTATTTAATTTTACATTCACTTACTTTCTTAATTATGTGATTCTTGATACATAATAGACTAGCTGTTGCCAGCGGTTTACCCTTCCTGTTGTGTTCCTAACATGTTGAATACTGCGTTAAGCTGCTAAGTACTGTATATCCTGTTAGCAAAAGTAATAATTTGGTGCAAGTACTGCGTATCTTGTTATATAAAAAACATGTTTTTTTTAATTATATAAAACAAACAGTTCAAAATGTTTTAAACAAGTGTTTTTTTTGTTTTTTTTTTTAGTTCCTTTAGTATATTATTTTAAATTAAATCGACTATGTTTCTTGTCTAGACTAGATCTTTATAAACTCGCCATAATTAATTAAATATTTACAAAAAACCATCAATAGATAACATTTATTTGTATGTTACGTAATCAAACGCTTCACATTCACCCGGTAGGTAATTTTAATGTTGATTTTATATTGGGCGACGCGACGTAGGGACTTTCCTAGCGGGTTCAGGCGGCGCGCCTCTTATTCGTAGAATTGTTCATTGTTCATAAGGTAAATCCCTTCGCCGCGGGGAGTTACCGCAAACGAAACACCCACCGTGTTTCGTTTGCGGTACTTGATGTCTAAAAAATAGGGGAGTAACCAATAATCCTTTAGTTTCTTTCGACAGCTGACATTAGAGAAGATCGAAGTTTACGTTTACCTTTTTTATAATTATGACCAATGTTGTTTATTAATTAAAATTGTTACAATTTTAAATCCTGGTACTTAGATATTTGTTTTGATTGAATGCATATTGAATGAAATACTTGCATATTATAAAAATAATTATGGCCTGGCTGGGCTTTTTTGTGTGTGAGTTTACGTTTGTAAACGCACCTACGACACAGTAGGTAGAAATTCCTAGTGTCCCGCAACGTTTTATTTAAAAAAAAATTAAGTTACTTACAACGCCAATGAAAGTTCAAAAATATAATAGTAATAGAGACTGGATTGGTCTTATGTTGAACTATTCAGATTCAAATATTATTTTCATTTTATATTCAGTTAATAAGCGTCATGAAAAGTAGTTTTAAACATGTTTTTGTTCGTATTGTTTTATACAATGATTTAAACTTGTTTAATTAAATCTTTGTTTTTAAACATGTAATAAAAAACACTGTTTAATTTCAAACTGTTTAAAACACTGTTTTAAACATGTGTTTTAAAACAACTTGTTTTAATCATGCCAACCCTGCTTCCCACACACGTTTCAGTATACTTGCGCAAGTCTGGATTACTAAGTATACTGTAAGTGCCTTTTCACACGTTCCGGTTGCCGGGTAGCCGGTGCCGGTATGGCAAATTACAAGCTATAGTACATGCCATACACTGCGCCGCCGGCTACCCGGCAACCGGAACGTGTGAACTAACGTGTGTGGCATAAGCTACGTAGTGAGTGTAGCAAAGAGGCTAGAGCGACAAACGCCGAATGCCATCAGGACGCGCGTGCGAGCGAGAAAGCAAGTTGCGAATCGTCGTGGCGGCGCACCGCGCGTTTCTTTCGGCGGCGGCGCGCCGACCGAATTCACGGCGACGGCGACGCGCCGGCGCGGCGCTCATATCTATTATACATACATCAAAAACAGAGACAGTGTCACTTTCGCTATCTATGGCAATTACAAAACCAGTAATGTAATCATTTTCTTGGGCCCTCACCGGCGGGCAACAATTTTTTGTATTTTTTGAAAATGTTTTTCTTTTTTGATTTTAATAAATATTTATTACTTATACTTATATAATAATATGACAAGACATATTTGATTGAAATAGAGCTTGATAAATGTAAGGTTCTAGACTATGTTCATGACGAAGATGCGGGGCGGCATACCTATCAGAATATTATCAGCTCAGATCAAAGAAATAGGCAGATAGAGCGCTCAGAACACGCGAAGTGTGTGCGGTGCGTCATTGGCAGACGATCTCCGGCCACCGAAGGCGCGGGCATGCGGACAGCGAGTAAAAGGCAACTCGCTGTCCGACCATGGACCATGCCCGGGTCGACGCGCGCCTCAAAGAGCCGAGAAAACAATTACGTTCATATTCCATATGGCGCCACTTAAACGATCTGAATTGTTTCTCAAATTCTAAATTAACGCAAGTGAAGCCGAGGGGAAACACTAGTTAAGAAATATTTAAAATAGTGACGAAATGACATGTGTGTAAAAATAAAAAATCTTCCGGGGAAATACCTATTCGTATAGGAATTCACTGTAGATAAGAGTAGCTTAATAATATATGTTAGGCTTTGCGTTCCTAGTCAGTGCTGGTGCATCCGCTGCGGTGTCGAGACGACTGCATCTGTTACAGTGTTGATTAATAATATTCAAGGTCAGTATAAATAATAATTTTAGTATCCTATAGATATTTACGAGTTCGTTACAAAAGCTATCGTATAATAAAATTTTTTGATAAAAATATTTTCATTATGGGGAATAATGATTTTTTTTTAATTAATATTACTAATATTATAAATGCGAAAGTTTGTGAGGATGTATGTATGTGTATGTAGGTATGTTTGTTACTCTTTCACGCAAAAACCACTGAACGGATTTGGCTAAAATTTGTACACAGGTACACAGATAGTTTATAACCTGGATTAATACATAGGATAGTTTTTATCCCGATTTTATTTTCCCGTGGGATAATTTTCGAGTTGTAGCGGGTGAAGACGCTAGCAACAGCTAGTAATTTATATTTAGAACATTTTTACTTAAATTGACTAAAATTAAGGTCGATAACGGGGTCAAATATTTTAGATTTATTTCATTTAATAATTCTTATTATAAAACGTTGTAAAGTGGTATGTTGGGCGTACAAAACAGGAAACTACGAGTTTTATTAGTCCTCTTTCGGGGATTCAAACCTGCAATCCTGCTTTATCGCTACCAGCTGAAAATATAATTTATTATTAATATGTGTTTCAGATTAATATTGTCAATAATATTTATGATGAATCATGTACGCTTAGCTACCACTGTATACTAGACCAACAGGCCTGTCATTAATGGAAATTATTACATTTTTAATTAATGACAACACGGTTGGCGCAATGGCTGAAAGATAGACTGTTGCGCTGCGTATCGCGGGTACGATTCCCATACCATAAAAAGTTGTTGCATCACTAAACAAAGTTTTGTTGTAGGCATCACGCAACAAAGATGCAGTGTGACTGTGACTTCGTGACCACAGACAACGAGGAGTTGGAGGCCCACTATGATAACTGCAGCCTGGTGTGGGGTCAATTGCACCCGGGGAAGCCACGCCTCAAGTAAGCGACAATTAGGGTGCTTTTCCACCAGAGATGCTCCATGCTACGTTGCTGCGTAAGCGTTTGATATCCACCAATTTATTTGGGACAAAGAACTGTTACATGCTACAAAATACAGAGAGATACTTAAGGGTACGCTAGTCGGTCATTCTTCCATACAAACGTAGTTTGGCGATTATTCAAATATTTGACGATATACACACCATTTTCTTAAATACTTGCGTGGTTATATTCATTTGGTTTACACAGCACAGCACTAGTGGAATTTTGGATTTTTTATTCCCTGCCTGGTCCATGCCCCCGCTGAAGGCTCGACTCGGCCCCAACACGGTATAGCAAGCACTGTCAGCAGTTTGAAAGTCTATCAACCAATCAAGAGGTATCTGTTACCAAAACAAAGAGTTATGAAGGTCAGATAGGCAGTCCTTCCATGTTAAATACTAATACTCATCTAAATCCCACTAATCCAACTAATATTATAAATGCGAAAGTTTGTGAGTATGTATGTATGTGTATGTTTAAGTAGGTATGTTTGTTACTCTTTCACGCAAAAACCACTGAATGGATTTGGCTTAAATTTGGAACACAGATAGTTTGTAACCTGGATTAACACATAGGATAGTTTTTATCCCGATTTTATGTTCCCGTGGGATAATTTTCGAGTTGTAGCGAATGAAGCCGCTGGCAACAGCAAGTACTAACATAATACTGATTTGCATATAAAAATACTAGAACTTCACCTAACTTATTCGAGAGAAAGCTGATGATGAGCGATGCCATCAACCATTGTATTCCATCAAAATATATCTAACGATAAGGTTGTTTACAGGAACAGCGATGGCACCATCAACCTGCCAAACAAGCACCTGCAGGACCTGGATGTGGACATCCTGTATCACCTGGGTCTTAACACACACAACTACAATCTACCCGCGTCGTTTGGTGATGTCAAAGTAAGTCTTTAAGGCGCCTCTTTGCGAGGGCTCGAAGTCATTGGCAGGCGGGGCCATAAGGCCAAGACTCCACCAAAGCTGTGCGAGTCGAGACGTGTTTTGAACAACCAATAGAATTGCGTTATTGACACAGCTCCACTCCGGCAACGCAATTCTATTGGTTGATCAAAACACGTCTCGACTCGCACAGCTTTGGTGGAGTCTCGGCCTAAAGCATGCTGTCTCATCTGACATTGTGCCTGAAAGAGATAGTATCAGTGATGAGCAGTTATACGCTAGTAGTCCTCACGCACGTCTGCTTTGCACCCACACATAAGTATAGCGCTCCGAACAGTTCCGAAAAAAAAAATCCAGTTGGCCATTTTCCGTAACAGTCGGTAACTCCTAAATTAATATCTAAATGAAACAAACATGTTTGAACAAGCTGGGGCCTGATCCACGGCCTTCAAAGTGATATGCCGTTTACGATAACACAGTAATCTTCCTTGTTGTAAATTGCATTGAAATGCATTTTATCGATCATCCCCACTGTACTTTGTTATCAAAAGTTTTATCATTTATTATGAAGTAAATAATCATTTCTGGTTGCAGCTGCACTTGTGTTATCTTATCATTAGGGATTCGACAGAAAATATACGAGTCTTTTGCCACGCGAAATAGATTTTTACTGTCAGATTTTTACTCCATTGTTGCGCAGGAGTTCTAGTTACTTCTAGGTGAGCTCGGTCCATCTGAGACCTCATCTTTGTTTCTGGCCGGAAAAATCAAGATTTCGTCATCATACAGATATAAACCTTTTGGTAACGCCAAAGGCAATCGAAAAACAAGGAGGGATTTAAAGTCAGTAAAAATCTGATAGTCCCTTCTGCTCCAAAATGGGGGCTTTTTAGCCAATAGTCTGATATTTTTAGCCAATAGTCTGATAATTATAGCCAATAGTCTGATATTTTTAGCCCATAGTCTGATATTTTTAGCCCATAGTCTGATATTTTTAGCCAATAGTCTGATATTTCCGATCATGGAGGAAGAACACAGTGGACTACACAGCATTAAGTACCTTAACATTGACACATTTCAGTTCGTCTGCATGGGCGGTACCAAGCACCGCATGCGAGAGTTCGCGCAGTACATGGCAGAGGTTTTGAACCTCCCCAACAAGGGTGAGAAGCTGGTCAACCTGACCAAGCACTCGCAGAGACACGCCATGTACAAAGTGGGACCAGTACTGTCTGTCAGCGTGAGTATTTGTTTATGCTTAGACCACCTTCGTTAGCGCTAGTTTAATTTGAGCTTTGAGATTATAGTGTAACCTGGAAAACTGGGATCTGGGGAAACTGGCAGTCTCACCTAATATCTTTTCTTTATAGTGTCAGTAAAATAGTAAAAGACTGACAGCCTTACTACAAAAACATAAACATCTGTCGAACACTTGTCTAAAAAAAGTGTGACTGCAAAACGGACCTTATTTCAACGTCATAATCTGACATTTTTTTAGACAAGTGTTCAACAGATGTTTAAAAGTTTTTATGGTACCATTGTCAATGTTTCAAATAAGAGGTAATTATGACGACAAAATTGAAGCAGTAGTTTCAGTAATAGAAGTTTTGTCCTTTGTCCTAACAGAGGGATCTCAGCATGACTTCTAGCTATGGAGGTTTCTCACTTATTCAGGTCCCGCATAATCAGTTCAACATCATCAATTTATGCCTATAATGTTCCCACTGCTGGGACACAGGCCTCCTCTCTTATATGAGAGAGAGTGGGCCATAATCCACCACGCGGGCCCAGTGCGGGTTGGCAGATGTCACATAATATCTTCGAATTTTTGGTTCTAGGACATGCCGGTTTCCTCACGATATTTTAACCAGTTGCCACGTGGTTATCTGCAACCGTGGACCGTGTCATAACGCGGTCGAACTCATTTCGCCGTCTTCGTTTAGACCTACCAGGTCTAGACGATTCTAGGTTTCTTGCATTCGAATAGATCAACACGGTCACCAATAGGAAGTACTGGTAGTCCAAGATACAACACGTATTTCCATTAGGACAATGTTATTGCAACGCTAATAGTGATCAAAAATCACGTATGACCATTAGTAAGAATCGTTTTAAAGTGTGTGTAACGTAAACCTACTCATAATATATTGACAAAGTAACGAGATAGGTAAGATTCACACCAACCGGCCGGATCCGGCGGCATTTTACAATGCGGTAAAGAACATTGAAATCTATCAAGAGTGAATACAGTTCATATTTGCTTGTAAAGTTATCTCCGTCGGCATTCCGCGACACGTAGCGACGTGTCCCGTAAGTTGCATGCAAATATGAACTGTATTTACTGTTGATAGATTTCAATGTTCTTCACCGCATTATAAAATGCCGCCGAGTCCGGCCGGTTGGTGTGAATCTTACCATACACTGCCTACTATTTTTTCTAAATTATTCAGGAAATGCCACTGAAACGTGCAATGGTCTCTGGGCCTCATAAGTAAGCTCAAGATAGCCCAACTTTCTATGGACAGGGCCATGGTCAAAGTCTCTCTGCTGGACCGCATCAGAAAATGAGAAGATTCCTAGACGAACCAAAGTTGCCGACATAGGCAAGTTGAAGTGGCAGCTGGCAGGCCACGTAACACGCAGAACTGTTGGCCTATAGGGCTGTAAAGTTTTTGAATGAAGACCACGCACCGGCAAGTGCAGCATAGGAGGTCCGCCTACAAGGTAGACAGACGATATCTGAAGCGGCTTCCCACAGGAATGCGCTGGGTGCAAGCCGCTTCAACCAGTCCGATTAGTGTCTTGATGATGTCCAGTCAGAAAGTCAGAAGTAGCCGCAAAAAAAGATCTGGAGTTGAATTGAGTTAGAATATAAGTTTAGGCAAATGAGTCCTCCCACTCCGGGCAGGGCGGGAGGTACTGTCAGACTTGTACTGACTAAAAAGCACGGTGCAAGCACTTTATGTTCCAGGGTCACGGTAATGAGATAAGTCCCGCGAGGTCGGCAGGCTTTGGCCCTCTAGAGGGGGGGCCTCGTCATCTTGTTGACGCTCTTTGAGGCGCCCGGGGGCATTATCAAGCATAAAGAAGCTAGTCATAATGTGATCAGATATACTTATGGCGCCCAACACCACCATCATTACAGTAACCAACTAAAAAAAAAATTGTTTTGGCGTTTCAACTATCTAACAAATTACACTTTAATTTTGCAGCACGGTATCGGCATTCCATCAATGACGACACTTCTTCAAGAGGTGATCAAGCTGATGCACTACGCGAAGGCGAAAGACCCCATCTTTTTCAGGATCGGCACATGTGGAGGTCTGAACATACCCGCTGGATCCGTCGTCGTGTCTTCTTTCGGGCTCAACGGGAATTTGGAAAAGACTTATGATGCTGTGAGTTGAATGCTATACCCTTACTAATATCCCTCTTCATCTGTCAAGCTTTTTCTCATCTAAGTCGGCTTCCAGTCGAAACAGATGTAGCTGGTTATGAGTATTTTTACATGGAGCGACTGCCTATCGGACCCCAGTAACTGAGTAATACGATACCCCATGGTAAGAGTGGTTGTCTTTTTCTGTAGTTCCGGAGATATGCGGACACAAATATAAAAAACTTACATACAAACATACATACAATTATCTACACTTTTGAAAGGCACATTTGTTCAGACGCTGATATAGACTAACATACGAAATCTGGGCAGTTCTGGAAAATTTAGGGTGCTCCCACATCTAACGACGCGGATTCGGATTTTTCCGTCGCCCTTTCTCTTTCTGTCGCTTAGAAATGCCATTTGCTAGACCGAGACAATGCGATAGCACGCGGCCGGCTTGAAGATTCCGTCGCATGCGATCGCATTATGCTTTCTGTCTCGGTCTAGCAAATGGCAGTTCTAAGCGATAGAAAGAGAAAGGGCGACGGAAAAATCCGAATCCGCGTCGTTAGATGTGGGAGCACCCTTACAATAATACGGTCGAATTGATAACCTCCTTTTTTTTGACGTCGCTAAAAATAATAATAGGATGAATAAATATCTTTCGACACCTAACATTTTAATATTGTCTTTCAGCCAGTGCTGGGCAGGACCCGCAGGTGGCCAGCGATACTTGATACTCGTGTATGTCAGGAGGTGCACTCGATGGCGTCAAAGAACGATGACTTTGGTACTTACATTGGAGGGACAATGGCAGCTGATGACTTTTATAGAGGTACGCTTCAATATAAGTTGCGTTAGACGAAAGAGTTTATAAGGCAGTGCGCAGTGGTCCGACCGGCGGCGAGAAAACGAGTAACCATCGGCGATTTTCTCTGTCAAGAAACGCACAATAAATGTACATTCCATGTAATCGAAAGAGATGCAAATATTAATGGTTGCGAGAGCAACTTCGAGAGTCGTCGCCGGCAGTATGAACAGTCAGAGATGACTGTTCACACTGCCGGCGACGACTCGCTTTACTACCGACGAGCTTTCAAAAATAAACTCGCTCAGAGATACTCGTTCAGCGATGCTCGCTCGGCTCGATTGATCATTTCTTTACAGCAGTGTTTCCCAAC
The DNA here is from genome assembly GCA_036375495.1 of Agrotis segetum. Lineage (NCBI taxonomy): Eukaryota > Metazoa > Arthropoda > Insecta > Lepidoptera > Noctuidae > Agrotis > Agrotis segetum. The sequence goes on from JAQSVV010000031.1 coordinate 5,037,290, forward strand.
CTGTGGTCCGCGGACCCCTGGGGGTCCGCGAGTATATGTATGGGGGTCCGCGGTGTCATCTCTGGACCACACATAAATGCTGATGGCTAAACGGCGAACGTGCGCCAAGATGCGGTGAGCAAGACTGAATGAATGATGTGAGTGAAATAAGTGCGAGGGACGATACAAAAACAAATATAGAAACAGATCACAAGTCGAATCTGATTTGAGATAACAAATTAATAATTACTTTATTTAGGGGGTCCGTGAAAACATTGCTTGATTTTCTAGGGGTCCGTGGCTGAAAAAGGTTGGGAAACGCTGCTTTACAGAGAACTGACCTCCGCGGATTTCTCTAATAAAAACTCCACAATCTCAGGGCAAGCTCGCCTAGACGGTCCGTTCTGCGACTATACCGAATCAGACAAGATGTCCTACTTGAAGAGGCTTACGAACCTTGGAGTTCGTAACATTGAGATGGAAGCCACTGCCTTCAGCGCGTTCACCAGGGAAGCAGGGTTGAGAGCCAGTATCGTCTGCGTCACTTTCCTCGATAGACTGCAGGGCGACCAGGTTTGTAGGGTGGCCGATAGATGGCGCTGTTTTCAGTTTTAATTTTTTAAGAAAATATTATGATTTTCTATATACCTACATTAATTTTATTTCTACTCTATTTATACTATTGATGAAATTAAAGGAACTGTCAAAGTATTTTATTCGACCTCTGATAGCCGCAGACGAACAGCAACCGTATTGCCTTTTTTTTAGCGCCCTTTACTTTCTTGAGTCACGGTGAGTGATAAGTACCGCGATCCAGGCAGGCTTTGGCCCTCTAGAGGCCTCGTCATGGTGCTGACACTCCTTGAGGCCGCGTGGAACACAACGGGCATGGTCCATGGGCGGGCAGCGAGTTGCCCTTTACTCTCTGCCCGCATGCCCGCGAGATCGTACAAGCAATAAAAAGAAAACGGTTATATTTTCAGGTAACACCGAGCAAAACCATGCTGACAGAATGGCAGAAACGACCCATGATTATAGTAGGCCGATATATCGCCAAGTATTGCGAGAAGAAATAACTTTGCCTTGAAAAGGATAATAACGCAAGATACTTATCTGATTGAAATTAATAAGATTTATAATGTTAATACTACAAAAATAATAATGGAAAAAATAAATCATATTTTTTTTATATTTTAACAACAATTTTGATTGTTATTTCACTCTATTGTTCTTCCTATTTTAATCCTAAGTAACTAACTAAAGTAAAATAATACCTACTTGGCTCTGACACGCTCCCGCGTGTCTAGATGTTTGTAATTAATATATTCAAGGGTAATTTGCCGATTTCAAAAATGTTTCGCCCTTAGAAAGCTTTATTTACCTTGAGTGAAATAGGCTATAATATCTTATCCATTCCTGAGTAACCGAGACGGGCCGTTGTTGGTTATAAATACGTAACTTTGCACGTTTGTCATGTTTTGTTTTTCGGAAGTCGTCAAAAAGTCAATTGATAAAATACAAAAAGAAAGCCATCGACCGACTTTTGAAAGAAAAGCTATTTAGTTAATTTAATGTTCGGTTGTTTCTGAAGTTATTTTTTTTTAAAGGTTTACAGTAAAATATTCAAATAGAAGTGGCAATGGGCAGGCCGGATCGCTCGTAGAACTGACAACCGATGGGGAAGAAAGGTTCTCGAGTGGCGGGATCGGAAGACGCAGCGTAGGCAGGCCTCCCACTAGGTGGACCGACGTCATCGTGAGAGTCGCGAGCAACCGATGGAAGCAAGTGGCGAATTGTCGTTCAGCCGGCGAATAGTCGGAGGCCTATGTTCAGCAGTGGACGTCTTCCGGCTGATGATGATGATGATTCAAATAGTAATTACAATATGTGTACAAAATAGAACAAAAATCTGCCTGGAACCCAACCTTTTGTGATACCTGACATAATACTTTCGTATTATTATGTTGTTACGTTGAAAATAAACTCAATATATTAACCCTCTTCAGTTTATGGGAAATATTTCAAATATAATGTATTTGTGCCCCGTTTCGATAATGTATGCTTTTACGAGTTAATACAAGCCATAAGTGCCTTCTCTGGCATGAGACGCCACATGTGGTTTAACTAATGTTATGTTGACGCCACTTATGGTGTTTCCATATTAATTGGGAGAGAGGCATAAATTATAGCGAGAGATATCAAGAATATTCGCTTACGAAGTTTGTAATGCTATATTTTTATACGCAATAACGCCTGCGTCGCGTCTTCGCCAAGATATTTTTTAGAAGAAACGAAAAATTCTGTTGCGAGCAGGGTTCGATCCTGCGTCTTCTGGATAGACTCCAGACGCCCTAACCACTAGGCCATGGCAACCACTACGCACAAAGCTGAATTTTTCGTTCCCTTGTTTTCTGAACGTTGTTTACTCGTTGCGCCATCTATTGCTAGTGTATCGAACTATAGATGGACCTACGCGCATATGAACACGTGCAAGAAAAACGGAAAAACATGCCATGCAATCAAACCTATACTCGACACGTGTTTCGCCGCTCCACGGGGCATCCTCAGGAGATGTTGCTGAGTCAACATCTCCTGAGGATTTGCTGCATGTGCATATGCATGAGGGCGGGAGTGTGCGATTGCATCCTGCATCAAGCCTGGACTTTTATCGCGGAATTAAAACTAGATATTTTTCAAAACAATTAATGTTTTCCGTACAGTTTTTTTCAGCTGGTTGTTTGGTGTTGGGCCCGGTTATTACTAACCTGGAACTTAAACACTAGTTACACACAACTTTTAAAACTTCCATTTTGACGACCCCGTTGTCGCTGACATAAACAACAGGATCCGCGAACGAAGTCGCGTGCAGAAGCTAGTACTATAGTACTATATACCTACTGATATATTATGACATATTTGTACGAGTATGCTACCAATCCTTTCGGTTTTGATAAGAAAGCAATTCATTATGTTATGCCAATACGTAATTTATTTTGACAATACATATAGAAAACGCTAAGACGAAAGCAATACATAAAAGATTCCATAATTGAAGGCTTGTACATAATAGGTATATATTCCTATGTACCTACTTGGCTAACCGAATTCACGAGACGCTGAACAAAAAATGCGTCCGTCGCTATTATTCTCTGGGTTTTGTCAAAACGGTTTGCGTCCCGTCATGAGGACAAATGAATTTTTGTATGTGGGCGCGCAGACACCCAACTTTTATCGAACCAACTTTAATGGGAACCAGTTTGAACAAGTAGACAGTAACGGTTCACCGTATAAAAAAATTGTATGCATTTGTAGAGAATTTTGTATTCTACAATATTGATCATAAATACAAATAGCAAAAAACCGGCCAAGTGCGTGTCGGGCCACGAACAGTGTAGGGTTCCGTAGTTGCCCATCAAAATACTTATGCGAATTACAGCTCTCTAGTACTGTACGTCTCTGAGCTAAACTGCGGACAGACGGACGGACGGACATGGCGAAACTATAAGGGTTCCTTGTCGACTACGGTACCCTAAAATATCGGTTGTCTGTAAAGTCGGTTTACTGACGATACTCATAAGATAAGAAAATACTGCACTTACGTTGCTATACACAAACAATTCACACGCCGATGCTATGGAACGCTACAGAGCGAGGTAACGCCGCATGACGTCATCTTTATTCATGTGTGTAGCCGGCCATCGCATTATAAGACGTTATCACGTAAAAAAAACTTTATAAGCGATAACAATGAAAAGTCACTTTCCGCTGCTTCTTAGAGGTAACCTGATCTAATCATTGTATGTTCTAGCTTCCATGCAAACTCTGCTTTTATTATAAACCAATTACCTCGACAATGTAGCACAATTTTCGGCGCTACGCCGCTACGGCGTAGAGGCGCCGCCGTAGCTCGTAGACTTGCTACGTGACTACGAGATCGTGGGCGTAGCAAATTAGAGTCGTAATTTTATATTTTTGTTATTGTAAGAATGTTATATATTTTTCTTTGTGAGTGTTACGTGAATTCTGTAGGGAAAATATTAAGGTTGGTTTTCTTAAAAAAAACCTGTGACCTACGAAGGATTATACGGAGGTGCATACTATTTCGGTGGTTATGAACAGCTTCTTGTCAAAATACAATAGTACTACAGATTTATAAAATTACTGCCTTCGCCCAATAGGGTAGTTTACTGCATGCTACTAATATTACAAATGCGAAAATTTGTGAGGATGTATGTATGTGTATATAGGTATGTTTGTTACTCTTTCAAGCAAAAACCAATGAACGGATTTGGCTAAAATTCGGTACACAGATAGTTTAAGCCAAGATTAACACATAGGATAGTTTTTAACCAGATTATGTTCCTGTGGGATAATTTTCGAGGGTGAAACCGCTGGCAGCAGCTAGCACTTCATAAATTGAAAATATGTTACTTGTTTTTTTTTTTGTGCCAATTAATATAGTCAAAAATATAACATACTACTATCAGAAAAGTGTACAACATTTAATTAAAATCAAATACGCGTTTCGTGGGTTTAATTATATCAATTACAAAATTCGTTCTTAGTAATTCGTACCTACCAATTATGTCAGCCTCCGTTACACTATAATTACTTTTATATTTTTTTCCATTTAATAACACCTCTAACAAAATCTTATAAAACGTACGGGTAGGTATGTATGTAGGTACTCGTATAGCGATACATTCACGTCTTTCCACATAAAGTGATGTGAATGCGATCGAGTCTAAGGGAACTGTCCCACTGCCAGCGATTAGCGAGCAGCGAAAAAAAGTGTGTAGTTCCGATAGCTTTTTTGCTGGGCTATAAGCGAGTGTCCAAGTGCGACTGGTCACTCACACTATTTGATGACCGCCAAGCAAGCATCACTGAGTCAGTATCATTGAATGAGTATCGCTGAGTAAATTCCACTGAGTGAGAATCACTGAGAGAGTTACGCTGAATGAGTATCATTGGTGAATATCGCTGAGTCAGTATCGTTGACCGAGTATCGCTGAGTGAGTTTCACTGAGTGATTATCGTTGAGAGAGTATAATCTAACGGATAAACAAAACGCAAACGGGGCCTTTAGCTTGTATTTGCCTGTAGTGATAAGCCGCGGGTCTTTCTTCGCAACCTTCTTACTCGTCTTCAACTAGTTCTTATAATTATAGAAAAAGGCCACACAAAACCTAATCGCGATCGAGTTAAAAATTTTCACCAGGTTCTAATCCAACAAGTATAAAATTTTATTTAAGGACAGAATTCAATACAATTTTGTGCTTAAATAAAATTTTAAACATGTTTAACCGTTGGTAAAAGTCACCCTTAGTTATGTGATCCTTAATACAAATATACTAGCTGTTGCCAGCGGCTTCACCCGCTACAACTCGAAAATTATAACACGGGAACATAAAATTTCTATGTGTTAACCCAGGTCATAAACTATCTGTGTACCAAATTTTAGCCAAATCCGTTCAGTGGTTTTCGCGTGAAAGAGATATACCTACATACACATACATACATCGTCACAAACTTTCGCATAATTATAATATTAGTAGCATAGTAGGATTTTGTAATCTTTGGATAATAAGAAATTCGGGATTTTCTACCTTACGATTACTGATCAGAGTATCTATTGCAGTAAATTGACTCACCGCAGCAATACTAGTCTTGCGTGACAATCGTCTACCGACCGTCCATACTAATAGAGAAAACGTTTTCCTGCCCTTTAGTGTGCAATCATAGTGGCGCGGGGCGGGCAGCGGAAGCGGGTGGCGGGTCACGAAATAGACTAGATTTCCGCTCAAACCGACCCGCCCGCACTTGGTTCCCCTCAGTGAAAAACTATGTGTTTGCGTTACCCGCTAGAGGATTCCGCTGCCCGACCCGCTGCTACTGTAATTGCACACTTAGTGTTATCCTATCTCAATGATTTTTTAGAATGCTTCTGACACAGTAAAAAACTAGGTTTACAGAATCTAAGAGATTGGTCGTGATTTAGTATGTGTAAAACGTTTTCTCCTGAGAGACAAATTTCATACAAAAAATACTTACAATCAGTCACGAGCTGACTGAAAGGGCAGCCGCTATACTTTCCTCTTAAGATCTGCGGTCCCCACCACAAGAAATGCTGCATTTCCAATCGAAGAATCAGTTCTCCGTAAACGCTTTCATACATCGCTATAAGTTAGGATTTACTGCGGTTCGCTCCTCACACCATCTCCGTAAACGAGCTCTCGTCTTTACCGTTGAGAGGGTTGATAAGATCCCTGGATTTATCCCCAATAGCTTTACGCGATAACATATTCTATGGTGATTTACACGTAGGCTGGGGTTGTAAATTATGTAAACTGATGACATTTATAGTAAGCCAATAATGATTTTTTATGAAGAGCAGTGGTGGCTCAGTGGTATCGGTCTCGACTTACGAATTTGTAGATCGTGGGTTCGAACCCCGTCAGGCGCACTACTTTGTGTAATTTATTTTATCACCATTCACCACTGCTCTGAAAACGGTGAAGGAAAACATCGTGAGGAAACCGGCATGTCCTAAAACAATCTACCAACTCGCACTGGGCCCGCGTGGTGGATTATAGCCCATTCCCTCTCACAGAGAGGAGGCCTGTGACACAGCAGTGGGAACATTAAAGGTGATGATGATGAATAATGATTAGGTTAGGTTTACAAAGATGGTTTTTCTATAAAAATATCGTGTCATGATGTTTGTGGTTGGCCTCTTCCGAAACGGCTCGACCGATTTTACTGTTTTTTGTTTATTTAGCAGGTATGAGAATAGGCCTATGGAAATTTTATTACGGCCAGTGTATAGTCATATTTTTGCCTATTTTATCGGATCCCCTATTAGACGCATGAAACCAGCTAAATATGTGTGACGACTGATCCAGGTACACCTCTGTCTATATTTATATTATTTTCCCATAAATTATTATTAATTTCAAGACAATCTTCGGTCACCGTAGGTGCAGGCATGGGGGCGGCAAGTAATGGGAAACTCATCGCCCGACCATGGACCATGCCCGGGTCAACGGCGTGTTGTGTTTCACGCGCGCCTTAAAGCGTCAGCAAGAGGAAGGTCTCCTCCAGAGGGCCAAAGCCTGCCTGGGTCGCGGGACTTATATCATTACCGTGAACCTGGAATGTAAAGGGCTAATGTAGGATACCGTGATTTTAGTCAGTACAAGTCTGACAGTCCGTCTAACCCTGTCTGCTTGGGAGGACTTATTACATGATTTTACTACGCTAAAAAAAATATTACTGAATTTTGAATTTAGATTACAAAATCCATTTATGAATCGAACTTTTTCTTGTATCATGTGCATCCGTACATACATAATGAAAAAAGACCATTGAAAAACATACATGTATCTTCTCACATAAGTTATTTAAAATGGGAATCGAGCCTACTACTCGTAGCGTAGCAACCAATCTAAGAATGTGTACATAATATGTTTAAGGAATAGTTGGGGAACTTCATTTATATGTAAATTCAACATACTAGATACATTTTTATCCAGTGATCAGCCATTGATTAAATTGTGTCCAGTTGATGCATTTACCGTCGTGATTCATAACACCTTCGACAGTTTTCAAGAGCGTCACGTGATACCCGACGATGGTCGGTGCATTCATGGTTTTTTTGAGTCTCAGTGGGTAATAGATACCTAGTTGAATTATTAGACATAAATATTGACTTGGTTCTATTTTGTCTCTCTCTCTCTCTCTGTATTAAAATAAATACTTAAACACTGATAAAAACAAGAGGTTGTTTATTTTGTACAAAATGCTTTTTATGACGTCCGCTTATAATGACGTGTTTATTATTTCCCTTCGATGTCATAATAAACGGATTCAACTATATTTGTATTTTAATTGATCAGTGCAAAGTTTTTAAACTATTACATATTATGATCTTCTAGAACCTATACAATATTTACCCACCGTTCAACTTGACAAAATTCTTGACAATCATTTCAATAACCCGCAAAGTACCAAAACGCGACGGTCGGCGTTTCGTGCGCAAATCTATTTCCCTCCAACTTGCTACGAGCTACGTCAGTCCGTAGCGGTGCGCGTAGCGGGCAGGCGGGTCTACGCAGTGTCTACGCCACCACAAATATTTTTGCAAATGTAATTTTCTCTATGAAAATTGCTACCAGTGATATTTTTAAGTGCGTGTATTTGTACAGTGGGTGAATGAGAAGTGATTTGTGATAAGATAGAAGTGAGAAGTGAACGTGAATTTGGTGTGAAGTAAAGGTTTTCGTAGCGTGAGATAACGTTTATTTTTCACTGGGTTTCTGTGTTATATCTGCATATATCGTGGTCAGATCTGATAAGGAATTATGTGTAAGTACTTCTTCTTAAATTATATAACATAAGGTCTATAATTCCATAACCAGTTTTAGAAAAACAGTGTCGTATATTTTCGGGTGTCGTGTTTACAATGCTGCATTTTAAAGGCTTCGCACAAAGCGGTCGTAATGCTTTCTATATATAGATCTGTGGCTTTCTCATTCATGCTTTTGGGGCGGCATGTAGAGGTCAATATTTATGTGTTTTGAAACTGTGTCGCAATGGAAAGACAATAGACACATTTAAAATTCGAAGACATGTAACATCTAACAATTCTCACTGCGACCACTAGAGGGACCTGCGTCCCAGCAGTGGGAAAATTATTAAGTTGATTATTATGAGACACGCTGTAATATTGCTGATATTTTGAACATCTGTTTAGGCTGTATTTAGGCTTGGTTGAGAAAATGTCTACTGTGATGTCTGGCTGTACTTGTAAGGCTTGGCAATGTGTCAATTCCAGATCAGGGGGGTAAATGAGGTACTTACTTTTTATCCGTGAGTCATGCCAAATATCTATGCCAGTCGGTGGTTTAAAAAAACTTGAGAAATATAAAATAAAACGAACTATTTAACTCTACACATATCCTTTTTTTCAAGCTTTTAATTAAATAATATATTTTTATTCAAGAGTTTTTCTCCTCGTTGTTAGTCGGGCCGAAAAAGCAATTAGTTATAAATGGTTAGAAATGATAGTACACCTCAAAATTTTCACAATAAAATTGTAAATTGCATTTTCATTTCAATATTGATTGGGAAGGATTTGGGCGAAGGTCTTTGCCGAAATGAGGGAAGGAGCGGTAGGACAAAAAAAAAAAACGATTTTCTTCTCCATTTTTCCCCATTTAAGACAAAACTGAATAAATCTAAATCTAATTAGCATCGCGTCTGTGTAAAACTAAAAGGGTAAGGTGTATCTAATACACGCATAAGATTTAATCCTCAATTATAATGATCAAGTCCAAGAGAGAGAAGTGGTGGCCCAGTGGTATCGGTCCCAACTTACGGTTCGAATCCCGCCAGGCGTATTACTTTGAGTAATTTATTTCATCACCACTGCTTCAAAACGGTGAAGGAAAACATCGTGAGGAAACCGGCATGTCCGAGAACCAAAAATTCGAAGACATGTGATATGGATTGATTATGGCCCATTCCCTCTCACAGAGAGGAGGTCTATGTCCCAGCAGTGGGAACAGTATAGGCTGATGATGATTAATTAGGTATATCTAAGTACTTCAGCGAAATTTTATTTTCTAAAAGGCAAATTGTGTCCATAGCTGGGCCCAAAAATGGTTTTACGATCGCTTAGAGTCACAATAAAGCTGTGCAATTAGCCTTTTTGAATAAATCTATGACGATAACACAATTTCACAATTTGTTTAGGAAAACATTTTCGGTAATTTATGATGCGATCATTTGCCAATTAGGACATCGTATGTTACACACTGTAATTAATTGTTTTAATATCAGGAACAAGTAATTCTGTGTTGTGGCATGAATAATAAATTGAATCGCCAAACTCCATCGAACTGGGTACATAGATTAATTAATTATTAAAGAACATGATTAAGTTGTTTAATACTTAAACGTATTAATTTTAAATAGGTAGCTTTCTGAATTAAATATGAAGCCGTAAGCACCTTGAAGGGAAGATGGTGAAAGGATATAAAAAAATTGAAGATATTTTCACGTTTATCAACACCAGTGTCAATTAGATTTTGAGTTATCTTTTATATCCTACTAGCTGTTGCCAGCGGTTCACTCGCTACGACGCGAATTATCCCACGGGAACATATAATTGGGATAAAAACTATCCTTTGTGTTAATCCAGGTTATAAACTATCTGTGTACCAAATTTTAGCTAAATCCCTTTAGTAGTTTTTGCGTTACCTACATACACATACATACATCCTCACAAACTTTCGCATTTATAATTATTAGTAGGACTCGTATAATAAACGTGCAAGTTATAAAGAATGTATGGATGTGTGTGACTTCGGGATACTTTTCAATACAAAGCAAGTTTAGTGAAACCGTTGAGACAGCTGGCTTGAATATATTTGTGGCAACTTTTTAAACCTACAATTATTTTGAGTTAGCCTTGAAGTTACATAAGATACCTAATAACGATTAATTATTATGTAATTATTAAGGCGATAGAGCTTGGTGGAGGCCATTGTCTAGTAATGGATGTCTATCAACTGAAACGATGATGATAGATCGAGTGGAATATATTTTAAAATCCAATCTACCCTAAAATTTGGATCGATGAATGTTTGTTACCTAATTACGTCAAAACGGCTTAACGGATCTCTATGAAATTTGCACGCAGACAGTTTAAAATCAGAAATAACACATTAGCTACTTTTTATACCAATATTACATTCCCGTGGGCTAATTTTTGCGCTACACGCGACCAAAGTCGCTGACAATAGCTAGTGTGTATAAAAAAGTTCCTAGAATATTAATAAACGGTCTAGTATTCATCAAATATATTATGTTTCTAAGTCTATAATAAGTTAATCCACACAGTTCCGTTCCTCTTGTAACTCGACGCAGTGGTAATGTCGTTTTTGCGTGCCTACATTTGCGCCGAGCGTTCAACTATATTGCGTTTCATACAATTTAAATACATTCATTACTTTTACGTGTGTTATTTATGTTTTATATTATTACTAGTAGGTACTAGGAATAACATGTTAATGGTAACGTTTTTTTATTGATAATAAGTATATTAAAATGTACTAAAGTTTAAGTAATTACCGTGAAGGGAAACATCACAAACCTGAATAAAACAGCAGCAATAAGGCGGATATCATTCTATCCAGTCTTCAATTACATCGGGGTCGGCTTCCAGTCGAACCAGATGCAGCTGAATATCAGTATTTTACATGGAGCCACTGCCTATCGGACCTCCACAACCTGGTAACTGGGTAACATATTTTTAGTGACCGACCGAAATTTCGGTTTCGGTTTCGGTTTCGGCCGGTTTCGGCCAAAATATCTAGTTTCGGCCTTAGTTTCGGTTTCGGCCAAAATATAGCCGAAACTTTCGGCCCCGCCGAAACTCAAATGTTCCTGCATTTTTGTGCGTCGTTCGGTAAAATTCGTAGCTAACACGTATTTGCTCGCCGGCGGCGGCACCGGCGGGGCCCCGGCTCAGTTTGCCACCGTCCGTTTATACGTGAGACGAGGTTATGTTTTTGAGTTTTCTGCCAAGAGTACCTAAGTCTTGTATATTCATGTCATAATAAAAAATATTTCTTACGTACGTTAATGATTAAAAACTTATCAATCGTCAAGGCGATTAGAATTAGGATTAGGCGGTATTCGAAACATAATTAAGCTAACGGTTTCTTTTTTGAAATAATGCAATTTTTTTTAGTCTAATGTCTCATTTATTTCGTACTAGCTGTTGCCAGCGGCTTCACCCGCTACTACTCGAAAGTTATCCCACGGGAACATAAAATCGGGATAAAAACTATCCTATGTGTTAATCCAGGTTATAAACTATGTGTGTACCAAATTTTAGCCAAATCCGTTCAGTGGTTTTTGCGTGAAAGAGTAACAAACATCCATACATCCATACTTACAAACTTTCGCCTTTATAATAGTATAGTAGGATTGCTAAATTAATATAGTGCGATTGTTGAGACTTCAAATCTAGTGAAACATTGGAAACAATGATTTTTTATAATTTCGAATAGATTATGGACTCAGTAGAAGTTAAATAACATAGAAAAATAGCAATTCTTAAGATCGTCTATCTATCTATCCATAAGTTTGCCGTATTTCATTTTTACCCAGAATTTGATCCTTACTATTAACACTATCAAATGGTGTAATAATACAGGTTGTGATTTTTTTTTTCAAAATTAGTGGGTTCGATTTTTGGCCACGATTATTGAATTTTCTAAAATCCAATGATACAGTTTTAGTTTTCGGCAAAAACGGTCTCGAGACTATTCAACGTTTTTCGATATTCCTCATAGTTAAAAATATAGCCGTCCACACCCAGTTGAAAAATTCGCTCTGTGTATTTGACACTTTTTCTTGTGCCAATAATAATAAATGTAAAAAAAAAACAAAAAAAAAACAGAAAAAATCGAAATGTTAAAAGTTTTAAAAAGTTTCGGTTTCGGTTTCGGTTTCGGCCGAAACTGAGAGCAAGGCCGAAGGTTCGGTTTCGGTTTCGGTTTCGGCTGAAAAATCAGTTTCGGTCGGACACTACATATTTTCCCTTGGACTGTTGGTCGGACTTTTGAGTCTGACTAAAAGTAACGACTTTTTTTGGGACAATGTCACCGTTTTATTCCCAAACCACTGCAACTCCTGAAAGCCAGTAACAACAGTGGCAACTATTAGAAAAGTGCCGAGATGATGAAGCTTGACTTGTCTCGGAGAATGAACGACAATGTCTTGGATTCTGCAAAGAAATTAGAAGTAACGACTGTCAATGATCTACTAATAACAGCCGGGACCAACGGCTTTACGTGCTTTTCGAGGCATGGAGAAAATTCACTATGATGGATGGTCTCTCATCTACAGACCAACCTCGGCAAGTGCGGCTTTATCTTGACGATAGACCTGTGCAATTGTTAACATTTAGCCACGAGTTCCTCCAACAAGGAAAATGACTATTTCTGGTACATCTTTGTACTTAAGTATCATTTTGTAGGCACCGCAGTAACCACTAACGAAAACAGTATATGAGTTACCTTATTTAAATAATAGGAGTTCACAATACGCATAAAAATAAATGACCTGCTTATGCTAATCTTATAACTTGATAAATAATTGAATACGACACACAAACCGTATTACTACTCGTAATGCGAAATCCATTCGCATCTCTCTCTCATTGCCTGAACCGAAAAACAAATAAAGGCTGTTAGATTTACATTGAGTCAGTAACTGACGTCAGTCCACTGACGAGTCAGTGCTGACCTGCACTGCCATAGTCTAAATTCATTTCAAGTCAGTACAGTACCTACTGATGACATACTGACTGCGTATACAGCATGCGTCAGTTTTCGTCGCCAACACTGACGTCAGTTACTGACTCAATGTAAATCTGCCATTACGCAAAAAATCCACTCATTTATTTAGAAGACATCTGAAACTATCCTCTCGAGAGGAAAAGGTACGAAACACACAATTTGGAACGTAATTTTTCAGCGGTAACATCTGAACTCAGTGTGACTTTCTGAAGGTGAATGTACACTTAATAAAAGAGACAATTATACAGGCTTCAATATATTTTCTTGGGTTTGTTTTATTTTGTGAAACTAAATTTTATTCGAGGAGAAGATAATGGAATGCTATTATGGCTTCCTCTTGAATTAATAGTAGGTAATAATAATAATAATATTCCACAACTATCACACAACGCCATCTAGTCCCAAGCTAAGCAGATTTTGTGTTATAGATACTAGACAACTGATAAACATGGTATACTTATATGTTTCTAAATACACACATATTAAAGATAAATTACACCTGGACACAGAACAAATGATCATGCTCATCACACAAACATTAATTGTCCTGAGTGGGAATCGAACCCACGACCCCCGGGATAGCAGTCAGGGTCACTAACTACTAGACCAACAGGCCTGACTACCAAGAGAACTGAAAGAAATGAGGGGAGGCGTTTGCCTACGAGTTACATAGGCTAACAACCTTTTGAATCATGTATGCTAGCATACCTATCACATGATCTATACTTGAGAGATTGGCCTGCAATCGCACTAGATTGCCAAAAGTCGAAGGGAGGTCTTTGAAAAACTATCCTATGTGTTAATCCAGGTCCGGGGTTGCGGGATTATTTCCTTACCGTGACCACAGATTACGTGACCCCGGAACAGAAAGGGCTATTGAAGAACACCGTGGATTTCAGTCAGTACAAGTCTGACAGTCCCTCCCGCCCTGCCCGGGGTGGAAGGACTCATTTGATGATTTTAGCACTCTAAAAAAAAAAAATGTGATCCAGGTTATAAACTGTCTGTGTACCAAATTTTTGCCAAATCCGTTCAGTAGTTTTTTGCGTGAAAGAGTAACAAACATGCCTACATACACATACGCAACTTATATCCTCACAAACTTTCGCATTTAAATTATTAGTAGGGTTAGGTAATAATTACGTCTCACATTCGCTGCTTCCATTAAACATGCATTATAATAGTGAATGGAAGCACAATAAATGTATGCCTGCCTAGATATCTCTTTAGTTGACTGTACCTTGCTTTCAAATTTTATTAGCGGCGACCGCTAGTGTTTTTCTTGCTGAATAATTTCAGTAACATAATTTCGGCTAAAAATAATAAATGAATCCGGTAAAAGGTGAGGGTCGTGTGGTGATACGCTTAATTCTAGTTGGGTTTTGGTGGTTACGCAGGAATTCTCGGTTGGGTTAATTAGGTAAGTCTACCAAAGCAAGTTCAATCTAATATGAATATTATAGATTATTATACAACGTGTAACGTTAATAGCGCAAAACCTCTCTTGGGGTAACTCAGCCCATGTTACTGAACAATGTTTGTTCTAAGACTTTTAGAAATTCGCAAGAAAAAAATGATTTTGCATACTGATGGGCCGATCAATTTCTCATTTTATATGAAAAAGCAATCTTGGTACAAACATTGTTCAGTAACATGAGCTTATTTACCCCACGAGAGGTTTTGCGCTATTAACATTACAAGTTGTATATTAGTAAAGTGGAAAAAAAAAATCACTAATGGATACTGTGTAGTTACTATGCGACCAACTATAAGAATTTAAAGGTAACGAACGAACACAATAAAAAAAATATCTTTCAGAATTCGGTGGACAAAGTTAATGAAATAAAAAAAAAGGTTGCACTCCAGGAGTGCCGGTAGAAGTGAAAACTTTTTTGTTACTATGTTTTATTTTTAATTTGAATGACGTCTTACTCATTTTCGATCAGGGTCACGTGACCCTGACGCGAGTTTTAAATTTTTTACCCATTACAGAAAAAGTGTACAACGCCGCTAAAGAAGTTTTCACTTCAAAAAAAAAAGGTTGCACTCCAGGAGTGCCGGTAGAAGTGAAAACTTTTTTGTTACTATGTTTTATTTTTAATTTGAATGACGTCTTACTCATTTTCGATCAGGGTCACGTGACCCTGACGCGAGTTTTGGTCACGTGACCCTGACGCGAGTTTTAAATTTTTTACCCATTACAGAAAAAGTGTACAACGCCGCTAAAGAAGTTTTCACTTCAAAAACAAAGCCACCGACTTCGAATTCAGACGAAGCGCGACGGTGCCTACTGCCTATCAATAAAACTTCGTATTTCCCTGTTTCATTCGACTCCGGGCTGTTCTATTGCTTTTTGTTTCTCCGTATTTTAATGGAAATAAAAGGAAGATTCAATCTGTCCTGATTGTTTTTTCAAGTCGTTTGTTATTGACTCGGTCGGACGTCGGCAGACGAACTCCGGCCACCATAGGCGCGGGCATGCGGTCAGCAAGTAAAAGGCAACTCCTAACCGTGACACCGTGGATTTTAGTTAGTACAAGTCTGACAGTCCCTCAAACCCTGCCCGGAGTTCCAGGGCTTATTTGACGATTATACAACGCTAAAAAAAAGTCGTTTTTATCGAGAACAGTGGCTACCATGGTGTCTTAAAGCTTGAGAGGTTTCGCTCAAGTTTTGGTGTTTTGATGGCGCTAGACGACTTGTTTAGCTGTGTCTCTTTCCCACAGCCTAACTACTTACGCTTTAAGACGTCATTACCATGGCCGACGGCCACTTGTGGTGGTTCAGTAGTACCAATCCTGATTTACAACTTATACGATGTGAGTTTGAATTCGAAACTTAGCAGAGCTGATTCACAGTAAGGAAGAAATTAAATGCGATCTGAAAAACGCCAGCAAATATTCGAAATTATTTTCTCTCTTTTATGTTCAATTTCTAGGTAAACGTTCCCCCTCTTCTTTATCTAAGAACCACACATGATAATATTATCATAACGTTTAACTTTAATGCTTGAAAATTCTACCACAGTTTAATTCCTGCAGGAGTCTTAGTCGACCATTTAGCAGTTACACCATTTAGCAGCAGAAGCGAGGCTTATCACAATCCACTGCCTGCACTGGGCACAGTTCCAAGCCCCGATTCAACTGGAATTGTTCTAAAAGGAAAAACGCACCTACTCGTATGATGGTAAACAAATAAAATTAGAAGTGGTAAATTAAAAGTTCTTTTTAGACAGCATCAATAAATTGAAAATTAATTAGTCCATCAACAACAGTGTTGAAAAAAAATGGACACATTTTTTTTGTTTCGTTAAGCAATGCATATTTACAAAGATAATAATATAACGCTTCAAAATTCGAGAGGGCTTTGACGGCAGATGCAAAAACTATGGATTTTTGTCATTAGGTACAATTAGTCTGACCAGTCCCTTCCGCCCTGCCCGGGGCGGGAGGACTCAGTTGAATCGATTATAAAACTATTTTAATTTTGTAGTTATTTAGTATTACTAAACAGAATTCTAAACTATTGGGCATTTTTGGCTTGAACAAAATAGCACTACTTATAACCGAACCGGAATTTCTAGCAATGTAATAATTATGTAGCTACATTATATATCTCCTGTTTGTTGGTCTTAAACAGACTTGAATAGGGACAGTCATGTCCATAAACAAAACACGTCTCACTTTACTAATCATGGACACATGGACGTACGCGCTGCTCAAAGATAAACTGATTAGTACATCTCTTTGTCCTCTCTTGCAGCCTGCAATTTTACCTCTCTCAAAGGTAATTCTAAATTAGCTTCCACGTAGGAGCGACCTTTACAAAGTTAATGAAAGCTCTGTGTCCTCGGAAATTCTCTCCTCCTCCTCTTTTGGTATCGATTTTGGGCCAGATACAAGTAGCTCATGCAGTGGAAGAGATTAATTTAACAGCCAATCCTAAAGTTAAAATTGGTTGAGTCACGGCCGCAAAACGATGAAGAAAAACATCGTATTAAGCTTTGATAAGAGTTAATTCAATTTTTGGAACGAAGTTCCTTATCGCGCGTTGTGAAAGGGGGCTAGACGGAAAAAATTCTTACGAAAAGTTGTCACGACACTTTTTGGAACGAAGTTCCTTATCGCGCGTTGCGAAAGGGTGCTAGAGCTCAAAGAGTGGGGTGGAGCAGAGCGGAGCGGAGTGGAGTGGAGTGGAGCGGAGCGGAGTGGAGTGGAGTGGAGTCGCGACGATTATTTTTGTTGAGTGTATACAGTAACTTCGCGCGTTCCATTCGGGTGTCCCTTTTGACACCTCTAATTTTTTTTTTAAATCAACAATTGCATCCTCCCACCCTAGCAGGGCGGGAGGGACTGTCAGACTCGTACTGACTAAAATCCACGGTGTCCTTCAATAGCCCTGTATGTTACGGGGTCACGGTAATGAGAAAAGTCCCGCGACCCCGGCAGGCTTTGGCCCTCTAGAGGGCCCCGTCATTATGCTGACGCTCATTGAGGCGCGCGTGGAACACTATTGGGCACGAGCATGGTCCATGGTCGGACAGCGAGTTGCCCTTTACTCGCCGCCCGAATGCCCTGAGTAAATTAATGTTAACGTGAAATAATTAAAGTAGGTATAGTGCCTAATTCCTAACATAAATCTATACTTGCTGAATCGAATGCGTAATCGCTTGCAAACGCCTTACCGTAGGCAAAATTTTCGCATTGTTGAGGTTCATAAGTTCTATCTAACGGGCCCCCCATAGAGGGCCTAAGCCTGCCAGGGTCGCGCGACTGTCTGACCATGGAACGCAAAGGGCTGTTGAAGGAACACCACAGTGAATTTTGGGCTGTAAAAGTCCGGCAGTGGGAGCTGGTCATACAGGCTCGCCGATTTAGAGTACTTAAGCTCCCGAATTTTTTCAATTCATGCTTGTATTGAAGAGAACACTCTTGTCAAATGTTCATACGAATTTCACGCAAAGATTCACAGAAATAACAATCCCACAGGGCCAAAGTGGCCGCATAAATTCAGAGGACCCAGTGTCACTGTGTCCAGTTGACATACTTCTAATTGGGTAGACTGTGGCCCCTAGTGGGCCACAGTGGGCCACAGTCTAAGTGGTCTAGCCCCCAGTGTTGCCAAAGATATCGTCCGAATAAATGTGTTTTTTACACGGCTGCTCATAAAAAGGAATGTTATGTGATAATCTTCTATCTTAGTTTATTCAGAACTTTCTATGGCAGATAATGACAAAAAGGTGTTTTCTCTTGCTGTGAATGTAGTTCTTTATGATCTAGGCAATTTGCTCATAATGTTTCTATTATAATAACTTTTTTAAATAATTTAAAGATGTTTGTAGTGTGTAGTAAAGTTTTTATTGCAGCCGGACAGCCCTCAAAAACAGTTATCCTAAGACTTCTCTTATCTCTATCCCTTAGAGAGCTAAAACGTGCCGTATTACCCAGTTACTGGGTTGTGGAGGTCCGATAGGCAGTCACTCCACATAAAATACTGATATACAGCTGTATCTGGTTTGACTGGAAGCCGACCCCAATATAGTTTGGAAAAGGCAGGCAGAAGATGATGATGACAATTGTGACAGTAGTGGAATGACTCATTTTATCATTAAACCACACAAAGAAAAGTCTTTTCTCGATAATTTGTACAGTCACGAGTAATAGTATGACAGTGCACTAATCAGTATGCAAAAGCGATTTTCTGCTACCATATTATTAAAGGGATTAAAAGCCTTTTCATTAGACTTCTATTGTGTAAGCAATACTATTACGAAATAGGTACTATTTCCACCACAAATCCACTCTCTACAAATGAATCTTCTTTACGACATTCACAGTAAAAATCACTGAGACATTACCGTCTACAAGTATCAAGTTAAAACTCAGTCTCGAGTATCCTCTGCCGTTTAGGTCAAGGACGGTCCATTACCGCATTGGGTATACCTACGTTGCTTGTTTAGAGGTGCTCCTAGATCTGTAATGTAATGTAATGTAATAATATTACAGACTTTACAATATTACGGATTGAAGCATTACACCAGTGTAGGGGACAATCGAGCATTACATTGCGCACCTTGTGTTGACACAATGTGTAATAACCTACTTACCTTGATACACATTAAAAATACCAGTAGGATAGGGAATTTCCTTCTTTTTTGGAAAAAAATCGCTGTTGAATATGGAACGCTACAGAGCGAGGTAACGCCGCATGACGTCATCTTTCTTCGTGCGTGCAGCCGGCCATCGAATTGTAAGACGTTATCCGTCAAAAACGTATTGCGCCAGGATATGTGCGAGTTTTTTAGTTTCCGGGTCAGTAAATACATGTTTCAAAATCACTTTTTTTGTTTTATCTTCGAACAAGCAGAAGATCTATTTTTAGAATATTATGTAACTTTTATTATGGACACTGAAAAGTAAAGTGAGGCAACTACATAGTTTCACTTTACGAATTTAATGCCAAACATGTTTAACACAAAAAGCTTTTTAACATCCGTGAAACAGCTGCATTAGCTCAGATTTACAACGTTACACTGCTGAAAACAGTGTAGCATTTTGCCTGATTGTACAGTTAGCGTTAAAAACGAAAGAACAGACTGAATAAAATTAAGAAAACAACTGATGAAATAAATTTTTATCTCCATTTGGGAAAACTGTAATTATTTATCAGTCATTCGACTGGTATCAGGTATTCTAGTTGGGAATCTTCGTGCAAATGTATATAAGAGAAGGATGTAATCTGCTTGCTGGACGTGGGTGCATTGTTGAAGGATTGGTCATCACAGTCATAGGGATACTTAGGATTTCTTCTGTAACTATCACTTTTGGAAGATAACGTCCGCCGAGTACTTGGTATTGAGCCTTGTTCAACTTAATTCACTGTCAAAAACTGACGTAATAGCTGATGGCCATCTCACCAGTGCTCGGAGTTCGTTAAGAAGGTTAAAGCAATGAGGCGCACCGACATATTTATTAGAGTATTGATGATGGTAATCTGTTAATATTACGTTAGTCCGTTTATACCTACATTTTGGGCAACTCGCTGTCCGATCATCGACCATGCCCAGGTCGACAGTTCTTCGCCCGCCTCAAAGATCTGCTCTCCTCGCGCCTCCCCTAGGCCTGACGCCCACTATCGGCATTGACACGGCTGAGGGTTTCGCGTGATAAAAGCATGCTTTGTCCAGCAGTGGACTATATTAACAGTCGACTGCTAGACAAAGGTTTCTCCCAGACTGACAACAAACACTGTTCGCCCTGTTATTCTTGCCACTAACTGTACGTACCTAAATGAGTTCAAGACGGCAACATGAAATGTTATCTCGACATAGGCTCACGGGTTCGTTAAGGGACATTAAATTTTATATCCTAATACAAGGGAAATAAAGTAATATGTGCTTTGTTTTCGTCTTCATTGCCTCAATAAGTGTGAAAATAGGAGCTAGATAACATTTTATAGCATGGGGTAATGTGTAACTTGTATGTTCGGTGATTTTCACATAAACTGACGAAAGTGAGTTTGTTTGTAACGCTATCACGCCTAAACCGCTGGTCTGATTTTGATGAATTTTAGCTCCAAGATACATATGGCTGAAAAGATACTTATAAACTGAGAAAGGGAGTGAGTGGTGTGCGAAGCCACGGGCAATTTATACATATATAGTTGTATCTACGATAGGTCCTTTATTTTGTCCGGCATCATCATCTTCCTACCATTCTTTCATGTTTTTTGGCATTGTTTGAAGAAATAGATGTTTGTAGGCTAGAATCTATGTGGCTATGTACTGAATCTAAAGGTCGCAGGATTAAATCCCGATGTCCGTTAATTTTTTTCCCATAGAAATCCATACAAAAAGGATTCAGAAAAACGGAATCCTCTGGGATCATCTTGTTTCATCTCATCATTCGTCACGCAACTCATCTTTTTATATGTATAAGGGCATTTCTACGGACACGGTGATTTTTGCTCAATTCCGTGGGCATTTTTTTTTTTCACATTATGACTAATTGTATATCACCAAAATAAAATGCATATTTTTTAAAACAAAATGGTGCTAATTTGCCAGTAATTGCTCCAGTAGTTTATGAAATAAATTTTGAGTGCCATGGAATTGAGAAACGTGACCACAGAATTTAGAATTACACATATTTTACGTAACCGGGAAAGACAAATTCAATTAAAAAAAACATTCAAGAACATATTTCAGCAGTTTTTGGTATTTTAGGTATGTAAGTTTACATTGAGTCTGCCTTGAGAGAGATTCCTTGAGTTATCATGCTTAGTTAACTAACTTTTAGTCAAATCATTTAAATGAGCATTTTTATTAAACTTATATGGTAAAATGTATTTATATTAAGCATTTTCGTAAAACCTTTAAATTACAAAAAAGAGACATTAAGTATAGACGTCAAGTCAGTTTTATTTATCAAACCGCAGAAAGTAATAGACATAATCGAAGTTTTCGGCCGTATATTAGTCAGGTCAATTTTTTACTCAAAAATTACTGAATGTATTTTAATGAAACTTTGCAGCAATATAGTTTATACATCAGAATAAAATATAGGCTATCATAATACGATCTTCCGAGGCTCGAGTAGCTAGTCGCGGTAGTATTAGCTAAAATCAGATCTTGCAATTGCAACGTCAACTCTAGATATTTTAAACCTTTTATACAACATTATAGACACATAATATATGGCGGTAACTATTTTACCATGACAAATTGTGAAGTAAATGACTTTAAACCTTATATAAACCGAGATTAGTTACATGGGTAAACCATCGTTCTCAATTCCGTGGACACCAGGGCACAAAATTGAGAGCCACGGAATTGAAAAAATATCGTACTAATCAAAATAACGTATTACTGTTACGACTTCAAACAAATTAAACGAAAAAACCATGCTGGTGTCCAGTTAAACTTCAGTCTAGGGAAACAAAACATTTTAAAAAATAAAACTGTCAGAAGATATCTTTGACACGGTATTGAGAAAAGACCCCGAACTAAAGACACGAAAACAGGTTCTCACCTTCGAAAATCTAAAAAAACAGCAGCACACCACACATGCATTCACATGGCCTGCTCGGGAGTACCTGACAGTTTACAAGAATCGGATGGTGATGTCCAGTTCGCGGGTATTTACCCGACTGCGCGACGCAAAGGAGGGTAATGTGTTTATCAGTCTATGTATGTATGTATGTATGTATGTATGTATGTATGTATGTATGTATGTATGTTTGTTTCTATGTGGCGTTCTAGAGACCAAATGCATTGGCCGATTTTGATAATTTTTACGTCAATCGATTCGTCTTAACCTTGCGAGTGTCACTAAAGACATGACAGTAATCAAAATTCACCACAGCGACAACCAGACGCCATATTGTCAAAATTAAAAAAAAAAATGTCGATGAACTATGTCATGTGGGGTATCGTTGAATAGGTATTTTAAAATCATCTTTAGGTTCCCTTTATCATTTTTCATTTTAAATAATAGTTTAGGATATATAACGATTTAAAGTTGTTTAGCAAAACAATCATTCCCTGAATAGTAACTAAAAAGTATGAAATAAAAAAAAATATTTAACGAAAAACAAAAAACCCGACTGCGTTAAAAAAAACTAAAAAGAATGAAACAAGTCCAGTAGTTAAGAATTCACTCATTCACACTCACAGTCGGGGCCCATTCAAATTATACCAATCAAATCTTCCCAACGGGCCCCGACTGTGAGTGTGAATGAGTGAATTCTTAACTACTGGACTTGTTTCATTCTTTTTAGTTTTTTTTAACGCAGTCGGGTTTTTTGTTTTTCGTTAAATTTTTTTTTTTATTAGTATCGTAATCAAGTGTTTTTTGTATGACACGGAAATGACTCATTAGACTGGGACAAATTTTTACGCATCCACAAATATAACAAAATAAGCAATTACAGGTTTATTTATTGTCAATGTCTCTTGGTTAACTATCCATATACCCAAGAATATCAAAAGTTTGCTTGAAATTCAGCTCCATTAAAAAATATAAAATATTTTACACTCGATTTCGGAAAAGGGACAGGTCAAAATCAGTGAAATTACCCCCGTTTTTTCACTTCAGATTTTTTTTTAGGAAAATTAAGAAGTAGTACGGAATTTATGTTATGTTCTCCAGTTAGAATATAGATTGGGACGTCCGTTTAAAAATTTTGGGATGTGTATGTAACTTCTAACCATGTTTTTTTTAAAAGGACAAAAAAATGCCCTCTTCGTAGAAATGCCCATAAAGATAAATTCTTAGCAAATTTCTCTATCGTGGACTTGCAGACATAAATTAAATCTTATACGCATAGAAGACACGATCTCCGGCCACCGTAGGCGCGGGCATGCGGGCAGCGAGTAAAGGGCACCTCGCTGCCCGACCAAGGACCATGCCCGGGTCGACGGCGCGTTGTGTCCCACGCGCGCCTCAAAGAGCATCATCATACTGACGGGGGCCCCCGCTCAGAGGGCCAAAGACTGCCGGGGTCGCGGGATTATTCCCTTACCGTGACCCCGGAACATAACAGGCTATTGAAGGACACCGTGGATTTTAGTCAGTAGAAGTCTGACAGTCCCTCCCGCCCTGCCCGGGGTGGGAGGACTCATTTGATGATTTATACGCATAGAAGATCCGAAAGGGACATTTCCTCAGACACATTATTTGAGGGTATGAGCAAATACATATATTTGTATCGAATTCGTTTCAATCAAATTCATTGACCGAATTAAGTTACTTCATGAATCATGGGTATTCGGCAAAGGACGATAAATAAAATCACGTAATACTCGTATATCCAGGATCTCGTAAAATATTGTGAAAGTTTTTGTTTGTTATTTCTTTAGGCTTTATTGGAAGAATAAAACTTGGTGGGATTATTGTGTGGGTAGCCTAGCCTTTATGGCCAAGGATACTCAATTTTCTGTACTTGATCTTTAAAAGAGGCCAAGTGCAATAGTTTAAATAACGGCGTGGAATTTGTACATGTACACTATTGCCCGGGTCGACGGCGCGTTGTGTTCCACGCGCGCCACAAAGAGCGTCAGCAAGATGACGGGGCCCCCCTCTAGAGAGCCATGCAAAGCCTGCCGGGGTTCCGGGACTTATCCCATCACCGTGACCCCGAAACATAAAGGGCTATTGATGGACACCGTGGATTTTAGTCAGTACAAGACTGACAGTCCCTCCCGCCCTGCCCGGTGTGTGACTCATTTGGAAAAAAAATGGCTTTTTGAGGCAGCCCGTTTTACCGCATTGATCCATTTCAATAAAAAATAGAAACTCATCCAATTTCCATGTAACTTGTCCTCCACATCGTTACCGTCGATCAATTAATATTCCGCCAACAAAAGCCGAGCCAACAATACCGCCGGATGTTTTTTTTTGAAGTGAAAACTTCTTTAGCGGCGTTGTACACTTTTTCTGTAATGGGTAAAAAATTTAAAACTCGCGTCAGGGTCACGTGACCAAAACTCGCGTCAGGGTCACGTGACCCTGATCGAAAATGAGTAAGACGTCATTCAAATTAAAAATAAAACATAGTAACAAAAAAGTTTTCACTTCTACCGGCACTCCTGGAGTGCAACCTTTTTTTTTAAACTGTTATTGATATCCGGATATTCAAACCAATTGCCCTATAGCATGTAAGGTACTAGTCCCATAGTGCGCGGGTGAAGAAGCGACTTATTTATGTTGTACAGTTGTCTCGCTCAAGAACATTACAGTTTTTTTTTGTAGCGTGGTTAAATCATAAAACGAACCCAGGGCAGGGCAGGAGAGACTGTCAGACGTGTACTGACTAAAGTCCACGGTGTCCTTCAAGAGCCCTTTACGCACCAGGGTCACGGTTACCTGATGCTACAGTTCCGCGACCCAAAAAATATACACTTGACAA
Source organism: Agrotis segetum (assembly GCA_036375495.1). Lineage (NCBI taxonomy): Eukaryota > Metazoa > Arthropoda > Insecta > Lepidoptera > Noctuidae > Agrotis > Agrotis segetum. The sequence continues at coordinate 5,062,549 of JAQSVV010000031.1, forward strand.
GTTCCGTGTCAGTTAAAAAGATGAATGAAATGGCAAAATAATTAATAATGAATTCTTACTGAAACTATCTATTTATTCTACTAGGGGCGGGCCACATAGAAAAGACGTAAGACGCAGACGGGGCGGAGACATTTGTCTCTTCGGTGTCGCGGAAGAGTCGCGTCGCGGACCCGACTCTCATACATTTTCGCCCGCCCGTGACGCGTCCTCGTCTTACGTCTTTTCTATGTGCCCCGCGCCTTTCATCAAACTCAAAGTTGTTAAGAAACTAACTAACTTACTCTCAGGGTAGAACGCTTGTTGAGAGATTTTTCTTTGATACATTCTATCTTTAGACTAGTTAGCGACTAATCGCAATCGCGCTGCCCTAATAGTAGGCATACACCATCCTGCCTATCGATACGATAGATTTGACGCTTGCAATTGTTTCAAATCGGCAGTTCGTCCATATACACCATACACCATCCTGCCTATCGATACGATAGATTTGACGCTTGCAATTGTTTCAAATCGGCAGTTCGTCCATATACACCATACACCATCCTGCCTATCGATACGATAGATTTGTCACAACTTCAAATCTGCACCAGTGATGCCAACTCAGCAACTAGATCTGGCTATTATTCGGTGACGACAGCTACAATTTCTAGCACCTTTTCATTTCATCATGAGACTATCGAATTAGATTAAAAAAAGTGGTGCAAGCGATTTTCGACCTTATCGACATTTAAAATTTAGTTTGTTTTTCTCACATTCTCATTCGTTAACATTGCTTCTTCATTCAAATCCGGTGTTTGCATCGTTGTCAATAAGGTCGAAAATAGCATGAACCTTTTTTTAACTTGCTTTCGTGGTCCCTTGACACCTCTCAAGTTTTCAATCGTATTTTGGTTTAAAATAAAATGAATAACTCTTTTTTTTACGAGTGTACATGCGATCCATGTGCGAAAAGCCTCAGTTTTCCTGGTAAGGCCACGTTCACATGGCGATTATTTTCCCGTATACTGTATACAAGATTTTATCGAATAGAGCAGTAATAACAGTTCACAAATGAAAACTTAAAAATAGTTTAAACGGCGTTCATACGGGAAAATCCCGTGTTTGAGAAATATAATATTTTACCGTGTACCGTGCAAAGTTGTCCTAAAACTGGTCAACTCTATTCGATAAAATCTCGTGTACGGTATACGGGAAAATAATCGCCGTGTGAACGTGGCCTAACCGTCCCTGTAGAAAAGTAGCTAAAAAGTTTAGCCACAAGTTACACTTTTTAGCTTTTTTTCTAGCACCTTTATAAAATTAGCTAACTATCTATGAAGTTGCTAAGATGGCATCACTGCTGCCGATTTGACGTTGTGTCAAAAACGATTTGATGACCTATCAAAATTGGCATGTCATGCCATCAAATTGGCATTCCACCCCCATACACGTTCAATTCTATTTGAGCAAATTGGCAGTTTTATGCCGAATTGACAAATAGGCAGTACGGTGTATGGCTACTATAAAACGTTTCCAACTACACACTAGCTGCACGCTTGCTCCTCGCATAGTTGCTAGTTCTACTCGCTAATCGCCGGCGAAAGGACAGCGGTCTAAATATGCGGCTTTTGTTGTGGTACCTATTTCGAATAGTTTATGCAACGCAGCTGGATTACAAATTATGCACGTTATAAAATATTCGGAGTGGTATTCAGCATTTGAAAGCCAATTTGTATTTCAGTTTTTTGAGAGGTTGTGCGAGATTTTATTTTATTACTAGCTGTGCCCGCGACTTAGTTCGCGTGGATGTCGGAATTTAACAATGTTTTCTTAGTGCGAAGTGCTTAATTTTCGCCTTGTTTTTTATAAATCATAATCGTTTTCATATATACCCTATTATTATTAGAATTTATTTAGATTTTTCAAGAATATTTGTCCTGTTTGTGATAAACGCCCTCTGTCGTTCAAAGCCCACCTAGCAGCGTTCAAAGCACCCATTGCATCCCGCTCCATCCCGCTCCATTCCACTACATCCCACTCCATCCCACTTCATCAAACTTCATCCCACTCCATCCCACTTTATCCCACTACATCCCACTCCATACCACTCCATCCCACTTCATCCCACTTTATCCCACTTTATCCCACTACATCCCGCTCCATACCACTCCATCCCACTCCATCGCACTTTATCCCACTACATCCCTCTCCATACCACTCCATCCCACTCGATCCCACTCCATCCCTCGCCATCCCACTCTATCCCGCTCTATCCCGCTCCATCCCGCTACATCCCACTACATCCCACTCCATCCCAATCCATCCCACTCCATCCCACTCCATCCCACTCCATCCCGCTCCATCTCACTACATCCCCCTCCATCCCACTCCATCCCACTCCATCAAACTTCATCCCACTCCATCCCACTTTATCTCACTCCATCCCACTCAGACCCACTCCATCCCGCTCCATCCCACTTTATCCCACTACATCCCACTTTATCCCACTCCATCCCAATTTATCCCACAACATCCCACTCCAAACCACTCCACTCCAGTCCACACCATATTTGAATATGTAGTTTTTCTATTCCAAGCTAGATCGCGCTACTGAACTGCGCGTTCGGTGTAAACTGACCGTAATTTTACTTGTACACTTTGAATTCAAATATCTTTTGATAGACTGATCCGATTTCAATGAAACAAAAACTAAATGTTACTTCAAGTTACGGTCAGTCGTTGTGTATTAAAGTTATCTACATAACTTTCGTACATTTTACGTGATGCCCGAACAAATAAACATACAAACAGACAAATAGACAAACAGACAAAAATTCTAAAAATGCTAGAAATGGGTTCTATTGCTTGTCCTTTTAAACCCTGGCTATATTTTTTGAGTTTTTTTTGAATGTACAAAAATTACTTTTCTACAGTTTTATTATATGTATATAATATATATATATTTTATTATATGTATATAATATATATATATATAATATAGAATAGAATAGAATAGATAGATAGAATAGATAGATATAGATATAGATAGATTATAATACTAGCTGTTGCTAGCGGCTTCACCCACTGCATCTTAAAAATTATCCCACGAGACCATAAAATCGGGATAAAAACTATCTTATGTGTTAATCCAGGTTATAAACTATCTGTGTACCAAATATTTTAGTCAAATCTGTTTAGTGGTTTTTGCGTGAAAGAGTAACAAACATACCTACACTTGCGTAGACACATACATCCTTACAAACTTTCGCATTTATAATTGTAGGATTTTCTAGGGGGAGACCACTGCTACCCCTCCGCCTTTTTACCCGACTGCGCGACGCAAAGGAGGGTAATGTGTTTATCAGTCTATGTATGTATGTATGTATGTTTGTTTCTATGTGGCGTTCTAGAGACCAAATGCGTAGGCCGATTTTGATAATTTTTACGTCAATCGATTCGTCTTAACCTTGCGAGTGTCACTAAAGACATGCCAGTAATCAAAATTCACCACAGCGACAACCAGACGCCATATTGTCAAAATGAAAAAAAAAGGTTGCACTCCAGGAGTGCCGGTAGAAGTGAAAACTTTTTTGTTACTATGTTTTATTTTTAATTTGAATGACGTCTTACTCATTTTCGATCAGGGTCACGTGACCCTGACGCGAGTTTTAAATTTTTTACCCATTACAGAAAAAGTGTACAACGCCGCTAAAGAAGTTTTCACTTCAAAAAAAAAAAGGTTGCACTCCAGGAGTGCCGGTAGAAGTGAAAACTTTTTTGTTACTATGTTTTATTTTTAATTTGAATGACGTCTTACTCATTTTCGATCAGGGTCACGTGACCCTGACGCGAGTTTTGGTCACGTGACCCTGACGCGAGTTTTAAATTTTTTACCCATTACAGAAAAAGTGTACAACGCCGCTAAAGAAGTTTTCACTTCAAAAATGTCGATGAACTATATCATGTGGGGTCTCGTTGAATAGGTATTTTAAAATCATCTTTAGGTTCCCTTCATCATTTTTCATTTTAAATAATAGTTTTTTACTGCCACACTTCTGTTTACTATGCTCCCATCTGTCTACCACATCATACATAAATTCACACCTGTAGTCAGTGAAGGTTGGGCAAAACTAATGATCATGAGCTGCTGCTGGGATCCAAATAAGGAGAGTATTAGATAGAGAGAGTTTAAATAACGGCGTGAAACTGGTACATGTTCACCAATTATGAAAAAAAAATAGAGCATCATCTTTTTCAATCCTTAGGCGCGGGCCACATAGTAGTAGTTGGTGTACAATGGGCATGGCCCATCGGTCGGACAGCGAGTTACCCTTTACTCGCTGCCCGCATGCCCGCGCCTGCGGTGGTCGGAGATCGTCTGCTCCGACGTCGTAGGCGCCTACCACTGCGGCTGGGGTGGAGGGAGGACGCTATCCTCTACCACACGTGGAGCGCCTCACCTTAAAAAGCCATGGAATAAATGGTCCAGCAAACTGAATAATGGTAGATTTTATTTTTTGAACATTAATCTTCTACTATATAAAAATAAGTCGGGTTTTCCTTCCTGACGCTATAACTCCAGAACGCACAAACCGATTTCCACGGTTTTGCATTCGTTGGAAAGGTCTCGGGCTCCGTGAGGTTTATGTGGCGAAACGGAGTTCGCCGGGTTTGCTAGTTAGAAATAAAGTAGAAGTATAGCTACTACCTACTATCATCATACTTTATCCCAATTTGCCTTAAACACTGTTTTAAACTTTCACGGTTTGTCTCTAAATTTAAAATGTTACTTACGGGATATCTGTCGTGATAACATACGATATCTTGTTGATACTGTGACTGTGTTTTGCCGTGACTTAGTGTCGAGTTCCAGTAGTGCGCGTATCAAGAGACAAAGAAAGAGGGTAGACAGATTTGTCTGCGCCTAACAATTTATTTCCATCCACCCGCAATCTCCAGTCAACCCGCGATCATGGCGCTTGCAACAGCGTCGAAATATCGGGAACTCAAACAAACAAATAATCAGGAAGATATCCCGTAAGTGACATTTTAAATTCAGTTTGTCTTATTTATTTAATCTTCCAGACTTCGGTCCTAAAGAAATGGGAAGAAACAAGTCTAAATATTACTTTCAGTGGACTGATTCCATATACGATATATTACTGGGTTCTAACTGGTTTTACTTTGCGAAGCAGTAACATATTTCTTTATTCTGTAGGCAGGCCCAAATTTATGGTAGACGAAGCAAAAGCGGTAAATTACACCTTTCACTGAGCCTTTCACGTTGAAGTTCATAAAACAGTCTGTTGTTTAAGGCGCAGGCCACATAGAAAAGAAGTAAGACGAGGACGCGTCGCGGACGTGCGTAAATATAAGAGAGAATGTTCCTTCTAATTAATTTCACTTATTTATGGCGTTGTGGGCGTTTTCGTTTTTGGGTTTACAACCGGTTTTTACGGACAGCCCCCTTTGAATTAATCGTCAGATTAATATATCGTCAAATTAATCGTCAGAAATATAAGCGCGTTTACACTATGGTTGACGCGCTCGAGTTCTTCTTTACAACAGTTTTTTTTTACAGTTTTAAAATGTTTACACACTCTCCCCCACTAAAATATAAAACTTGTCATCATCTTTTTATTTTTAAAACATAATCTTCAAATCCAATAGATTGCCATGGCGCTTGAGTAACTACAAATTTAGCATCCTCGGCTCCCCTACTACTTGCTTGACGACATTATGACGGTGTTCTATATTCTGACGTAAACTGTCACGTTTATCTTATTATTTTGACAGTTTCATACCGCATGCCTTCCGGCATTCGTCTTACGTTGGCTTATTACGGAGCGTGATATCGCAAACCGCGCTTAGCTCAACGCCCGCTTCCTTCCCCCGTATTCCTTAGAAATCTTTCGATTAATATTATCCGTAGTATGTGTAAGTAATAATGGTAATAATGCAGACGGTAAGTACTCAGTAGGTGCTGGGTGACTCGCCGTCCAGTCATGCACCGTGCCTGAGTCGAAAGACCTGTCTGTTGGGCCCCTCAGAAGGCCAAACCCTGCCGGGGTCTGTCTCAGCAGGTGATGACCCTCGAACGTAAAGGGCTTTTGAAGGATCAACGTGGATTTATTTTGGTCAGTACAGTCCCTACCGTCCCGCCCTGGGTGGGACTCATTTGATCATTTTACGACGATAATTATTTTTGTTTTCCCTATTAATTTCTGTTTGTATGGTGTATCATCATCATCATATCAACCGTAAGACGTCAACGACTGAACATAGGCCTCCCCTTTAGACTTCCAGTAGGACCGGTTGTAAGCGGGCTTACAACCGGTATGGTGTATATCGTGCCTGAAATAAATGAATTTTATTTTGGACTAGCTGTTGCCAGCGGCTTCACCCGCTACTACTCGAAAGTTATCCCACGGGAACATAAAATCGGGATAAAAACTATCCTATGTGTTAATCCAGATTATAAACTATGTGTGTATCAAATTTTAGCCAAATCCGTTCAGTGGTTTTTGCGTGAAAGAGTAACAAACATCCATACATCCATACTTACAAACTTTCGCCTTTATAATAGTAGTAGGATGATTTTGGAAATTCATTTATTTATTCTATAAAAAAATATATTATGAAATTAAGTAAACCTTTTGTTCATGTAATTCTCTCAGCATATTTTTATAAAACCTAAGTACATTTTTGTTATATATTATGGATATAAATAAATCAGTGGCCGATAATCTTGAAGCTTTTTATTAATATAAAACGAGCACAATCTTGCCAAGCTATTTTCATAGAGCACACCACAGACAAAAGACAACTCAACAGTAGTGATGTCCATAATCACACACTAAAAACTAGGGATGTGCAAGGAATCAAATCCAATTAATGTTACCACAAGTGATTATTCCCAACACCCTCCCTTAATCACTACATACTAACTTACAATCAGTTCTTAAACTAACCAACTTAGGTTTTGGTAAACACTTAGTGAACAAGTCTGCAAGCTGGTTATCTGTAGCAATATATAAAATATTTATCTTATACAACTTAATTATATTTCGTACATACTTAAGTTTTATATCCAAATGTTTCAGTCTACCACAATTATTATCGTTTAATATGGCCTTAATCGCAGACTGATTATCTTCAAAGATAGACATATTAATAGTATTACAATTTAAAACTTCTTTAGTTATATTATAAAGTACAATTAAATCTTGAACAGCCTTTGCTAGTGATAATATTTCTGCCTCAGTAGAGGACAGTGCAATAGAACTTTGCTTCTTCACACACCAAATGACAGGACAATCATTAAAGAAAATTATGTAACCAGACACAGACTTTCTGTCCTTTACATTGGATCCCCAATCTGCATCCACATAAACAGTTAAATTAACCTCATCAGAAACACATCTTTGAAATATTAATTTAAGCTCTGATGTTCCCTTTAAATAGCGAAGAATTCTCTTTAGCCCAACCCAAGCAGCAACAGTTGGTCGCTCTTGAACTTGGCTAAGACAGTTTACAGAATACAAGATATCAGGTCGAGAGGTCATTGACAAATACAACAATGCACCTATTAGTTCACGATAAGGACCATGAAACTCTTCACCATCAACAAAATCTGATGCAGTAGACTTAGGAACTAAAGGAGTGTCACATGGCTTACATTCTGTCATTTTAAATTTATTTAATACCTTATCAATATATGCCTTCTGACTTAAACAAAGTTTATCATGAACATATTCTAAATTTATTCCAAGGAACTCATCAGCAACATCAGCTTTGGACATCTCAAATTCTTTTCTAAGTAACTGAATTACAATCTGAACTTCAGCCTCATTTGAACCTGCTAATATTAAATCGTCTACATAAAGAACTATATATATCTCAGAATTACTAGACCTCTTTACAAATACACATGACTCAAATTTAAGTTGCTGAAAATTCAATTTTAGAATATAATCTGTAAATCTTTTAAACCACTGTCTAGGTGCCTGTTTAAGTCCATACAAACTTTTAAGCAATTTACATACACGACCAGACTTGTCATCATAACCTTTAGGTTGATCCATAAAAATTGTTTCATATAATTGACCATTTAAAAAGGCAGTTTTAACATCCAATACATACATTTTAAAATTTTTCTGAAGGAATACAGCAAACATTAATCTCAGATATGACATGCCTATAACTGGTGCATAAGTTTCAAAATAGTTTACACCCAATCTCTGCTCAAAACCACGAGCAACTAACCTAGCCTTATGAATATTATTCCTTTTTATACATAATACCCATTTACAGGTCATTGACCTTTCACCTTCAGGTAGTTCAACAAGCTCCCATACCTTATTCTTATTCAAGGACTCAATCTCTTGATCCATGGCCTGTTTCCATAAAGCTTGCTCATTTGCAGGCAATTCCTGTACTTCTTCATATGAGATAGAATCAAGACTTTCTACAGTCGCTTCATAGACATAATGATCTTTAAATTTAGCTGGTAGCTTGACCTCTCTTTTAGACTTTCTAGACCTGTTATTCTCCTCTTCATTTTCTGCACAATCCAAGAACTCATCTTGATCATCATTAGCTATCCCTGGCTCTTCAGCTGCCTCAGGAACCACATCAGTCTCAGTAACAATCTCCTCTCTTATACTATTATCAACAGAATCAGAAATACTCATCCTCTTCTCTTCATTAAATATTACGTTACGTGAAACAGTTACACGATTAGTTTTCAGATCCAGCAAACGATAACCCATATTGGAGTATCCTACAAAAATCATCTTTTTAGATCTGGGATCCAGCTTCTTCCTCAGGTTATCAGGTACTCTCATATAGGCATCACAACCAAAAACCTTGATGTTGTTTAAATCAGGTGCCTTTCCAAACTTAAGTTCAAACGGAGTCTTACCCACTGTCTGATTCGGAATCCGGTTTTTCAGGTAAGCAGCAGTCTGCACAGCATAGCCCCAAAAACTCTTAGGTAGTTTTGCATCAAAGATGAGAGCTCGAGCCTTCTCCAACAGATACCTATTAGCTCTCTCCGCAACACCGTTCAAGGAAGGTGTGTAGGGTGGGGCAGGATCTATCAAAATATTCTTCAGCTTACAAAAGCGTGCAAGCTCACCTGACACATATTCCTTGGCATTGTCACACCTTAATTTATATACTTCTGGATTCTGCCTGAAAAACTGCTTGAATATATCAGTAATGTCACTTTTATTTTTTAATAGATGTACTTCACAAAATCTAGAACAATCATCTATTATGGTAACAAAGTACCTCTCATCATCACTGGCAGGTGGGTCAATCGGACCACAAATATCTGTATGAATCATTCTCATGGGTTTATCTTCCCTCTCTCTCGGACCTTTTCCCATTGGCGCATTGGCTTGTTTAGCAGTCACACATTCTTCACAAAAATTTAAAGAGTCTGATACTGGCAATCCCAACTCTTTCATAACATTGTTGCTAGAATGTCCCATACGCCTGTGCCATAACTTTGCATCTTGCTCAACAAAGTGCGTTGCAGCTGATGTACTAATAGGATCAAACTGACTTATATACTGACCTTTTTCATTCAATCTGGCAATAACAAATTTTTCCTTGTTCATCTCAACTAATGCAACATTATTTGTGAAGATAACACTGTAACCAGCTCTCTGTATATTTTTCACCGATATCAATTGACCATTCAACTCTGGAATATATAAAACATCTTTGAGGGTTATCTCTCGGCCATTCAGCATTCCAACAATTGTCCCAATACCTTTGACTTCCAGAACTTCAACTTTGGATGCACATGTCACAGTACCACTTTGGGCCCTCATGTCCTTAAACCATTCCTGTTTGCTGCACATGTGCGTGGATGCACCAGAGTCCAACATAAAATATTCACTAGTTTCATTGACCATAAAGGTAACCGCAGCAGACTCACTATTATTACATTTTGACTTAGTACGACAGTCCTTTTTCAAATGGCCGGGACGTCCACAGTTAAAACATGTTAATTTTCTAGGACAATATTTCGCAACATGACCCTTTTTCTTACATTTGTGACACACAATATTTTGGTAGTTTCCGGCATTAAATGCTACATTTGATTTTGCATTTTCTGTTTTCTTAACACTTGTATCACTTTTCAATGCCTCAGCATTTAATAATCTTTGTATAACAAAATCTGAAGTTAAGGTCATATCTGGCTGATTTTCTATTGTTGCCTTTATTACATCATATTCTGGAGGTAATGACATTAATATATAAATAACAATATCCATGTCTTTGACTGTTGTTCCCGAAGCTCGTAATTCATTTACCATTCCCAGTATTTCATTTATATGTTCCTGCATACTGGTATCAGGGCGTTTTTTAGTGTTCGTTAATTTCTTCCTCACTAGAATCTGGCTTACAGCACTTGATTTACCATATTTTTCTTTTAGAGCCACCCATAGTTTATATGCCGTAGTTTCATCCGACATCGCCATCAATATAGAATCATCAATCATGCTTAGCAGCAAGGCATACGCCTTCTTCGACTTTAAATCCTCAGTTTCCTCTTTTATTAGAAACTTCTCCAGGTCCTTTGCAGCAAAAATAGCTTCTGCTCGACGTTTCCACAACAGATAATTCGTCCCTCTGAATGGTTCGACAAGATATTTTATATTTTCTTCCTTGGCCGCCATATTGCATAGCCGGCCACACGAAACGAAACAGCCCAAACCACCCAAGTAGAAAATCTTTGTTATTACGTCCGCTCCAACACTTCCTTCTGATTTTTCGGAACCACGCTCTGCTGTTATATATTATGGATATAAATAAATCAGTGGCCGATAATCTTGAAGCTTTTTATTAATATAAAACGAGCACAATCTTGCCAAGCTATTTTCATAGAGCACACCACAGACAAAAGACAACTCAACAGTAGTGATGTCCATAATCACACACTAAAAACTAGGGATGTGCAAGGAATCAAATCCAATTAATGTTACCACAAGTGATTATTCCCAACAATTTTCGAACAAATAAAGTACATGACACGTGCAAATTATAAATATTTAATCAAGAAATTATATACTCGTATTATTTAGCTGAGCTAGCTTATTAAAATATTTAGAACAAAAATACGGGTTAAGCTGGCTTGAAATTAATTTCAGTTTTAAAATTATTACAGACTATAACTTTAAATTATTCTAGTTCTAGCAAAATGAAATTGCCTCTATAAAAGTTTTTTTTTTAATTAGGCTACCGTACCGTTATAAAAAAAGGTTGCACTCCAGGAGTGCCGGTAGAAGTGAAAACTTTTTTGTTACTATGTTTTATTTTTAATTTGAATGACGTCTTACTCATTTTCGATCAGGGTCACGTGACCCTGACGCGAGTTTTGGTCACGTGACCCTGACGCGAGTTTTAAATTTTTTACCCATTACAGAAAAAGTGTACAACGCCGCTAAAGAAGTTTTCACTTCAAAAATAGATGATAAATTAAAGCAGTTGGCAATTAAGTCAGGTTTTTATTGCGTGATAGTGGCATTATGAAAACTGAAATGAATATTTGGATTTCTGAATGTAGATTTTTTTGGTTGATTTTCATTTATATCCTCACTGCAGAGTATGGTCTGATCCTTATTTTATATTTATAAATTTTGAGTCAGCGTCTTAAACAAAGACCCAGATCCGGAAAAAATCTTGTTCCTAGGATTTACTTAGGTACAATTATAAATCTTTCTCATTTTGACATAATTTGAATATCCCTTTCGAATACTAGCTGTTTGAAAAATATTTTAGATCATCTCGTGATATTTAATTAAGTAGGTATTGGTAGGTAAACAAAAGTAAATAACTGGGTGGCTGATTCTAATAAATTCAGGATAAATGTCATCTCAAAAACGATAATAATTCTATCTCAGTAAAAAAGATTAATAGCAATGTGTATAAAAAAAAAGGTTGCACTCCAGGAGTGCCGGTAGAAGTGAAAACTTTTTTGTTACTATGTTTTATTTTTAATTTGAATGACGTCTTACTCATTTTCGATCAGGGTCACGTGACCCTGACGCGAGTTTTGGTCACGTGACCCTGACGCGAGTTTTAAATTTTTTACCCATTACAGAAAAAGTGTACAACGCCGCTAAAGAAGTTTTCACTTCAAAAACTCATAATGCATATTTTTTTATGTATTTTTAATTGAATTATAATTATTGAAAAAGCATTTATTCAGTGCAATAAAAGACACAAAATACAATTTATAAAAAAAAAAAGGTTGCACTCCAGGAGTGCCGGTAGAAGTGAAAACTTTTTTGTTACTATGTTTTATTTTTAATTTGAATGACGTCTTACTCATTTTCGATCAGGGTCACGTGACCCTGACGCGAGTTTTGGTCACGTGACCCTGACGCGAGTTTTAAATTTTTTACCCATTACAGAAAAAGTGTACAACGCCGCTAAAGAAGTTTTCACTTCAAAAATCCGTCCCCGTGTGTTCGTTGTCGGACATAAAAAGTTGACACTGAGAGCCAATATTTTATTACACATCCAGGATGTTCCTCTTCAATAAATAAATATTAAACTAGTCAACCAGTCAAGATCAGAACAGGTGACCTGCAGCTGTGCACCTATCCCGCTGCAACGGTTGCTGGGGCAGCGTGGTCATCGCGGACGACGCGGTCGCCCGGTCGCTGGTCGTCGCGTCTAGCGTTATCGGCGCGGTCGGCGCGGCGGGTGCTCCAGGCCGCCTGCGCGACTACGCCGTTTTCAAGAATATCTATGGTCCGTACAATAACGTCTTGTCATTTAATAAGACATTTTAAGTGACATTTTATTTCTTCCAAAATTGTGTGTGTGTTTATTTTGTGTTTTTCTTATTTAATTTTTTAACTTGTGTACGTAATAGCTGGTAAGTGTATCTTTTTATTTAATGTACAGCGTTGGCAGTAGCGATGCCGGGATTAGTAGTGCCAGTCAACCTACCACGTTACTGGATGTGCAGCAATTGGTGAGATGTCCTCACTGCTCCCAGCCTCGTTTCTTTAAAGGCGAACGGGGGTTCAAGATACACTATGGGAAGGTTCACAAACCGCATAGTGTACCTTTGGATCCCCTAGCCTCATCCACGACTTCAATACATTCGGATCAAGCTTTGTGGTCAACTTTATCCAAATTCAAAAATTCCATTCCAATATTAAAGAGGGTTCCACGGGGCGCGAGACGGTCTGTTGCGCTGAGTTTGGCGCGATGTGTCCGCCTCGCGACCCAGGAAAATTCGGAGCGAGCCTGGGAGCAGTTACTCACCTTTCCTTACAGGATTCTACATGTGAAAAAAAATTTGGCAGTTAAAAAATCATTGACAGAATTAGTTAAAGAAAATTGTAACAATTCGATGAATATTTTGGACTCAAAATTACCTTTTTTCCATAACTCCTTACAGAAAGGCGTTTGTTCACATGTAGAGTCCAAATTAAGTGAGGGTGACATTAGGGGGGCCGCCAGACTGCTGTTTAGCAGTGACGTGGTGGCGCCATATTCTCCAGAGACACTTTCAGCTCTGGAGAGTAAACATCCGGCGCCTGCGGATGGCTTAACCTTCCCCGACCCGCCTATCCACCCCGACCCCCTCGTTCAGGACTCATTTTTCCAAATTACCGCTCCACAGTTGATCGCAGCCGTGAGCTCTTTCCGCAGCGGTTCCGCCGGCGGCCTCGACGGCCTGACTCCACAGCATTTGAAGGATCTGTTGAGTTCAGGCGCCGGGGAAGCTGGTGTGTCGCTCATGAAGGAGCTTGCGGCTTTGGTCAACTTAATGCTTTCCGGCGGCGTGAACGATGCCGTCGTCGATGTCTTGTACGGGGCTAACCTCTGCGCCCTGCGCAAGAGGGACGGCGGCATTCGTCCCATTGCCGTCGGTTGCACCTACAGGCGTATGGCAGCCAAAATATGTTGCAAGTTGTTTAGTGAAACGCTTGCAACCAAGTTCCAGCCCCTACAACTTGGTTTTGGTTCCAGAGGGGGCTGTGAGGCTGCCGTACATTCCCTGTCTTCTTTTTTAAATTCAGATAAAGGTGAGGTCATCCTCAAGGTTGACGTGAAGAACGCCTTTAATTCCGTAAACAGGGACACTTTGTTGGCAGAAGTCAAAAAGGAACTACCCGAAATTTATGGTTTTATTTAGCAATGTTATAGACATCCTTCCAAATTACTCTACAAGGACAACGTTTTGGAATCTGCAGTTGGTTGCCAACAGGGTGACCCTCTTGGGCCAGTCATTTTCAGCTTATGTATTCATCCCATTATTCAAAAATTAAATTCAAAATTTAACGTCTGGTACTTAGACGATGGAACCTTAGGAGGTGACGTAAGTACCGTACTAGCCGATTTACAACTCCTCAAAGAAGAATTTAAATTAATAGGCCTCCAATTGAACCCATCAAAATGCGAAATTTTTGTTACTGACGCTACTGACAGACAATCGACATTAGATAAATTCAATGAAATAGCTCCAAACATCACCATTTTAGATAAAAGTTCCCTGCACCTCCTTGGTTCCCCTATTTTGGCAGAAAGTTTCCCATCATTCATTGACAACAAAATTAAACATTTTAATGATATTTCGGAAAGACTCTCCCAAATTAGTTTACATTCGGCTTTCACCCTTTTAAGATATTGTTGTTTTGGTCCAAATTTCATGTATTTTCTTCGTTCATCCCCTCTTTTTAAACAACCACAACTCTTGGACAAAATTGACAAAATTATTCGTAATACATTAACATCCATTCTTAATGTGGCCCTGGATGACCGAGCGTGGCTTCAAGCCACACTTCCAATTCGTTTTGGTGGGCTCGGTATCCGCAAAATTTCCAGTGTTAGCTTACCGGCGTTCCTGTCTTCTGTCCACAGCACTGAAGGGCTGACCAGGAAAATTTTATCTTTTTCCATGGTCGACCCTGAGGTGCCGTGTTTGTCGGATGCCGAGAACGCCTGGAAAATGGCTTGCCCAGATACGGATCGGCCCGTGAACCCGTTTTCCCAGAGACAGTGGGATGAGCCGCTCTGCAGGTTGGTACGGAATAATCTCCTTAATACGTCCACCAATACTGCGGAGCGTGCCCGTCTGCTGGCTGTGGGTGAATGGGAGTCGGGCCTTTGGCTTCAGGCGCTACCTTCACCCAACATAGGTACTATGTTGGGTGACACAACATTCCGGGTCGCTACTTGCCTGCGTTTGGGCGCTCCTTGTGGTGCTCCACACCGCTGTCAATGTGGTGAAGTAGTCGACTGCCTCGGGCACCATGGCCTTTCCTGCGGCAGGAGTGCAGGTCGGTTAGCACGACACGCTAGCTTAAATGACATAATCCGTCGTGCTCTTGTCACCGCCGGGGTGCCAGCCGTCCTAGAACCCAGTGGCTTGGCACGCGACGATGGGAAGAGACCAGATGGTATGACTATAATGCCATGGAAGCTGGGTAGGCCTTTGGTGTGGGATGCAACATGTGTCGATACCCTTGCGCCATCTCATCTTCCTAGTTCAGCGTGTTGTGCTGGCGCTGCTGCTGCAGGTGCTGAAAACTCCAAGCGGCGCAAATACATTGGCTTAGCTAGTAGTTATGTGTTTGAGCCGTTTGGGGTTGAAACTCTGGGGCCATGGAGTCCGAGTGCCCACAACGTTTTTAAGGATATCGCCAGGCGTTTAGTCGACTCTTCAGGTGACCAGAGGGCTGGCCTATTCCTATGCCAACGAATCAGCATTGCCATACAACGTGGCAATGCTGCCAGCGTTCTGGGCACCGTTCCCGTTGACAGCGATGTGGACGTATTCTTTGACGCCCTTTGAATGTTTTTTTTTTTTTTTTTTTTTTTTATCTATTTTTTTTTTGTACATATTACTAGTAAGTTTTTATTTATAGTTTGTACATAATTTTAGTCTTTAAAACTTGGAATTAAACATTAAAAATAGCAATTGAAACTTTTGTGGGAATCCTAATACACGATCGTATTATTTTACCATTCAGTCCCGAAATATAAGGCAACAAAGCAATGTTTATACACCATTATTACTCCATTTTGTAATTTTTAATATCTTGTTACCGAATTGTTTTTAGAAAGAAAATTTTGTTTTTGTAAACCTCTGAAAAAACTCGGTGGGTGTGATGGAATAGAATTACTTATCTTTCAGCGAAATGGTCGTAAAATGATTACATTTGAATAATTTAGGTATTGCTTTATTAAATAAAATTGAGGATATTATATACGCTTTCTAGGAAAATATTGTAATTACATCTATTTATCCGATTTCAAAAGAAAAACAGATTCGTAGTTCGACTTGTTTGTATGTTTGTCCGCGATAATGTCGCGTTTGGCTGAATCGATTTTGATGCGGTTTTCAGAAAAGTGTAAGTTACATTCATGCACTCCTAGTTACATAAATATAATATAGGCACATTATATATCAACTTTAATCATTTGATGTTGATATTTAATATGTCCGGTTTGTGTTTGTATAAACTTAAAAGCTTGTATTCGTTTTTTTCCGACCAGTTGGTTCCAACCCCACATATAATAATTTAACCCCCTCTGAATGGTAGCCATTTTTGTTTTTAATTAAAAACCAATCAAAATTAAACAATAAAACCTTTTAAAATAAACTCACACGTAGACAGATAACAAATAAAATAGATCAAAGGTGATCAGATAACCAATACTAATTACAATCGACTTAAACCTTACCCTTGACGAAGGCTAAACTCAGACGCTACCTTTGCAAAGAGTAAACTTAAGGTAAGCGTCCACAGGCCCGCATCGCACATACGTGCGATGCGGACGCGTCCCACGTAACGAATTTTAGTTTGCCTTGTATAAAAACTCATACAACAGCGTCCACTGATCCGCATCGTACGGACCGCTCAATGGCAATACCTACATACGATGCATACCGATGACTTCATACTAAATGCCGATCAGCGGACGCGCCCCGAATCATTAATTGTTCTTTTTCTTTCTTGCATTTCTCTACTGCTTAAAAACAAACAATAACAACTTCTGCATCAGTTTCCTCCTTTCCCACAAACACTTTCCGAACGTACGATCACTAAACAAATCCAAATGAAGGTGGCATCGGCAATCCGATTGCTGATACTCGCATTGGTGATCCGATCGCTACCGATATAGAAATCCGTTTGATGCGATGCGTCCCGTCCGATACGTACGATCCTGTGGACGCTTACCTTTAAAGGCAATAAATCGTTCGTCTGTCTAACAGGTGGGCTAACGATCCGTTACTAAAATGCGTTGATTAACCACGTACAGGTAGTTAAGGCGACCCCTTCGCGCCCCTTCGACATTCATTCCTAACCAATATTTATGTTGGACTGACCCCTGAGAATATGCGAATGTAGGTTGTGTTGGGTGAAACGTTTACTTATGAAATTATGTTATTAGAGACTGGGGACTATGCAAATACTACTAATATTATAAATGCGAAAGTTTGTGAGGATGTAGGTGTGTATGTAGGTATGTTTGTTACTCTTTCACGCAAAAACCACTGAACGGATTTGGCTAAAATGTACACATAGGATAGTTATTATCTATATATATAAAATTCAAAACTGAC
This sequence comes from Agrotis segetum, assembly GCA_036375495.1. NCBI lineage: Eukaryota > Metazoa > Arthropoda > Insecta > Lepidoptera > Noctuidae > Agrotis > Agrotis segetum. The sequence continues at coordinate 5,080,136 of JAQSVV010000031.1, forward strand.
TGACTGATCTGACAACGCACAGCCCAAACCGCTGGGCCTAGAAACTTGAAATTTGGCATAAGCCCTCCTTATGCCACGTAGGTGAGCACTAAGAACGGATTTTGCGAAATTCGGCCCCTAAGGGGTTGTTTTTGGGGTTGATAGTTTGTATGAAACTTCGTAACTACAAGTGCTAGGACATTTAAATTTTGAATACGGGTTCTTTTGAGGACGTAAGAGTTACCTATGACAGGATTTTGCGAAATTCGACCCCTAAGGGGTTTGTTTTTGGGGTTAACAGTTTGTATGAAACTTTGTTATTAGAAGTGCTAGGCGTCTCAAATTTTGCATGGCGGTTCTTTTTAAGACGTTAACTTTCAGGAAGGCGAAATTTTGTGAAATTCGACCCCTAAGGGGTTGTTTTTGGGGTTGAAAGTTTTGAGACTCAAATTTCACATAGGGGTTCTTTTTTGGACGTAAGTAATACCTAAGATGGGATTTTGCGAAATTAGATCCCTAAGAGGTTGTTTTTGGGGTTGAAAGTTTGTATGAAACTCTGTTACTACAAGTGCGAGGAGCCTCAAATTTTGCTCCGGGTTCCTTTATAGGACTTAGCTGCACACCATGGCGGGATTTTGTGAATTTCGACCCTAAACGGGTTTGTTTTTGTGTTTGATAGTTTGTATGAAACTTTGTTACTACAAGTGCTACGCGTTCCGAATTTTGCGAGGGGTTCTTTTTAAGACCTAAATGTTCACTAAGACGGTTTTGCGAAATTCGACCCCTAAACGGCTGTTTCGGGGTTGATAGCTTGGAGACTCAAATTTTGCATAGAGATTCTTTTTTGGACGTAGTTGCGGGTGTTTTATGGAAATAGACCCCAAGGGGTTGATATTTTGTATTGATTATTTTTAGGACCTAAGTGTTAGGTACCTAAAACGGAATATTGCGGGTTGATAGAATTTTTATTAAATATTGATTTAGTTTTTCCAACAGTTTCCCATATAGAGGGTGGCTGGGACTAGAAATTCACAACGGCAAAGTTCGAAAATCACGCGGACGAAGTCGCGGGCGTAGTGCTAGTTATTATTATTATAAGGGTTGTTATTTATTTCAACCAATCAAGAGATTTCACAAGACAATTAACAGGATAAAAGCTTCTCCTTGCAATTTCGTCACGTGTGTTTTTGGCCCTAACCCATTGCGAGATTGCCTGCCCGAGCTTCTTTTACTATTTGCAAGAAAAGAATTGTGAATGTTCAGCTAATTTGAGGGCTATAAATATTAATATTTATTGCATAGATAACTTGGGAATAACGTAGCTTTTTACGAGAAAAATAAAATTTATCCCAGATAAATCTGAACATAAAAAACTTTTTCAAAAAAAATGTAACCGCCTTCAAAAACAACCACAAAAAAGTGTAAAATAATCTACAAAATAACTTTTTTTTCGGAAGTCGGTGCCTTTGTTTTTTTTCTTTTCATTGTCTTTTTAGCCACCGACTTCCGAAAAAAAAGTTATTTTGTAGATTATTTTACACTTTTTTGTGGTTGTTTTTGAAGGCGGTTACATTTTTTTTGAAAAAGTTTTTATTTTACTCTTTTTAGTTTAAATATTCAACCCGAATTCTTGTCAAGAACATTATTCTCTTACATGTGCACTATAATTTTGTAATCCTTCGCACCAGTACTTACATCACTCATGTACACATTAAGCTAATAAAATTCCATATCTCAAAAATTACTAAACCGATTTTGATGAAACTTGCAGTATTCTCTAAGTTAAATGATACCTAGTACAACAAAAAAAGAATTACTTAAATCGGACTTGTAGTTCCGGAGATATGCGAACACAAAGTAAATCAATCGATGCCTACTCCTTACTGTTAAGGAGTTGTACCTTCCATCATCAGGTCATCCACCTGAGATGATGATTATCAGATGCAAATACTTGAACAGCTTTAGAAAATATATGAAAATGGTACTATGTGCCTATAAAATTTGAAGGTTGCCCTCGATTTCCCTAGGATCCCATCATCAGATCCTGACCTGGTGATCATGGGACCAATTGGAAAGTATACCCTTTCAAACAAAAGAAAAAAATTCCAAATCGGTCCAGGCGTCTTCGAGAAATCGGGGAACATACATAAAAAAAAAAAAAAAAAAAAAAAAAAAAGATTCCGACGAATTGAGAACCTCCTCCTTTTTTTGAAGTCGGTTAAAAATACCTTTCATAACATTAGTATAGATTGAATCAAGCTTGCAGAAATCAAGGAAAATTCCTATTTTCCACATCAATACCCCAACGGCCGCTTTTTTGGCGAAAAACCTAAAGCCTAGTCTAGACGATCACTAAATTAAGCAATAAGATGTGTACTAGACAGTTCAATGAGACAATTTGGAGGTTATGAGAACTTCGTCCCACTAAACCTAACACAAAAGTTTGTTGACCTAAATATTTTGGCAGGGACCGTGCCCGGCTTACCGACGAGGCAATAAAAATATTTGTGAAACAAGGACGGGGAAATTTACTAGTAATGGTGGAAAGGGATAAAAGATACCGTCAAACCATATGGCTGCATGGAGAATACTAAAAAATATTCTCGAAAATTATGACGGAATGCTGAGAGAATATAAATTGGGCAAATATATTATATTGCTATTGGAAAATAAACAGTCGAGAAGGGAATTCAGAGAAAATATACAGATTTAAATAAATATCTTAGCTCTAACTATATGTCTATTTTTTTTTTATTTAGTTTGAAAAATTCAACGACGATATAATACCTACTAGACTCCGCATGCACGATCTAAAGAACACAAACTATTCTGCCAAGTTGCTGAGGTAATACGTAAGCGAGGGGGACGGGGTACTGCGTTGTGATTGGCTAACTCAAGGTCTGTTCTGTCTCAACGTATGTTTACGGCTCACAGGATTGGTCGAAATGAGACGAATATAAGACTTTTTTGCCTAATGTGTTGGCAGACATCGGTCGCCTGTTATTACGAGTCTAGTATTATATCGTCGTTGGAAAAATTGGACGCAATGAAGTGTCAATAAAATTTATTTTTAACACTTTTCTTTTTAGAACACGTTTTCCAAGCGTGCTGAAATGGGATATTGAGTTCGATCTATGTCGATGTTTTTTTGTACTGCTACTAGTTTGAAAAAATATTTTATTTTTTCATTATTAGTCTTCGTGCTTCACCAAAACGGCTGAATAGCGACATGATAGCTATTTACGTACAATAGATGATTCCACACAAAATTGCAACACAAAAGTCAGAGCCAAAAGGAGGGTTATGATTTTGACCCGTATTTGTATGTATGTCTGTTTGACCGATATTGTGCTAGCCGTTGTCATGTGCATACCTGCGTTTGTTTCACACAATCTTTATTGGCTAGATGGCATACGATTACGGTTAGCACAATATCGGTGAAATGAAAATTGTCCTTGTTTTATACTTTTCAGTGCGCATTTTTTTCAAGTAGTTGTACCGGGTTTGGATGTTTGTGTAAGTGTTCTATGTTTATATACGTACAAACAACGCACGAACGACAAAAGTCATTAGCAAAACGTTTCTTTTGTTAGTCACCATTAATTTTATCAACATGATCGAACACCTAGGCATAGATACATATAATAGTCATATCTTTATTTCTATTTTCAAAGAATACAACAGCAACCCACGTTAGGTATTTGCTGAAAACTTTTCACCGTCGAGCCCAAAGAGTACGGCACAATGGAAAATCGAACAAAAACAGAATGACGACTCAACGTGGAATGAATACACAATAGTGTGGCCGCGATGCATAAGTTAGAATCCAAAATGGGGTCTAATCTTGAAGATGTGGTGTCATGGGACAAACCTTACCTTGGAATCCTTACAGTCTGTGTTTTGTGGTGTTTAAACTCACTAATAAGCGACCAGGATAAGAACAAAACTGCGCTGGTGCCATATTGTGACGTCACGTTACAATGACGTCTTAAAGCGAAGGAAATTCCAGTGTGCAAAAGAGACAGAGTTATACAAGTCGTTTAGTTTGTTTAGCTACATTGGAATTATTAGTTGGGGAGCCCAGGAAGGGATTTTTGTTGTGACTCCAGCGCGTCAGATTATTATATCCTTGCACCCTTTAATGTACCTGTACCAAGTATCAACCCTTCATCTGGTGGGGTTTGTTTGGGAGAACTCGTCAGATTAGTAAAAAATCGATCCGCAGAAATACTGGAGCGCGTTAAATAAGAAAAGGTAGATTAATTACGTTCAGAAGAGTGTATATTTAAATAATCTGACAATTTGAGCGTGGCATTAGGAAATGAGCGAGTACCGAAATTGTAAAAAAAACGTCGTTTTGAAATACTCCAGCACGTTTAATTTTTATTTTTGAAGTGAAAACTTCTTTAGCGGCGTTGTACACTTTTTCTGTAATGGGTAAAAAATTTAAAACTCGCGTCAGGGTCACGTGACCAAAACTCGCGTCAGGGTCACGTGACCCTGATCGAAAATGAGTAAGACGTCATTCAAATTAAAAATAAAACATAGTAACAAAAAAGTTTTCACTTCTACCGGCACTCCTGGAGTGCAACCTTTTTTTTTTTTATTTGAAGTTAACACTGTAAAAATCATACTGACTAATAATTTGACGTTTTTCATGGGGCGGTGTCGGTAGAATCGTGGAGAAAAGGTGAACTACCAGTTAGTTCGCAACTATCGGTCGTGATTTAATGTCCGCCATCTTCGACTACAATTTTATTTATATTTGTATGTATGTATGTATGTACAGACGGCCGTTTACAGTGCATGGTTTGAACTCTGCTGCTCGGCAGATATTGGTCGTAACGTGATGTTATTTAGCCAATGGCCTTCATCGATAAATGGACTGTCCAAGACAATAACATTTTTCTAATCAAACTAGTCGTTTTTCGATAAGCGGCGTTATAGTTGGCGCTTCTTAAAACGCGGTTTTTAAAATGTCTATATCTTGGGAACCGAGCTTTTCTCGAACCTGGGACCCTGATAAATAGATTTCTAGAGCCGAAAAACCCCTAATCTGTAATTTCATGAAAATCCTTGGACCCGTTTCCGATATCCTGATTATATATAAATAAATATACAAGAATTGCTCGTTTAAAGATATGAGATAGTTGTTTCCTTTCCAATTTATTATTTTGAGCTTGAGAGAAAATACCAAATGCCGCATCGGAATAAATTCGAGCAATGCGTTTGGATCAATTTCCTAAAACAAATTAACCCAGTTTCAGAGTTTTCAGGACGAATTTGCGCTGAAACATCAAAGTACATGATGTTTTTTCCTGAAGATAATTTATTTTGTGGAAAGAAATGAGATTTATTACTTGTCGTAAACATTTTCTGTTTCCTATTTTGGCGGCTTTTAGGTTTTATACGTAGGAACGTACATTATTCTATAATTGAAAAAAACAATCGGTTGTCTGTAAAGTCGGATTGCTGACGATAGTTGAACGTGACAATGTCATAAGAAAATACTACACTTACGTTGCTATAAACAAACAATTAACACGCCGTTGCTATGGAACGCTACAGAGCGAGGTAACGCCGCATGACGTCATCTTTTTCGTGCGGGCTGCCGGCCAACTAATTATAAGACGTTATCACGTCAAAGACAGGTAACAGTTACATAAAGCAAGAAGATTTGAATGGCTTTTATCCCGATTTTAACAACCTGAGCGATAATTTTCGAGTTGTACGTAGTGTAGAGTTGTAGCAACGGCTAGTTATCTAAATATTTACATTTCTACTTTTTTTCGTGGCGCTTTTTAGGTAGGTATTACGCACGCATCCATTCTAGGTTACACACTTGACCTTTCTGAATTTTGTAATACATCAAATCAAAAATAATAACCCTCAACTTTGGTTCAATCAATCACTTTAAATTACAGTATTCAGTCTCTCGCCCCTATTACAAAGTAATCATTCAACCAATCCTATATTCAACTATATCTATATAATTATATTAAAAGAACAGGTTTTTCTATTATGATTCGACTACAGCCGAAACCGCTAAACGCAGAAACCCTAAGGTTCCTTAGTCTGTACTTATCTACGTAGTATAGAAACTGGGCTCGTCGTAATAAAACAAGCGGAGTGTGAATAGGCTCTCAGGATTAATGACGAACATCTCAGCTGTCACAGTGAACCCTCGGTTAAACTACTGCTGAAAATGGAACCGTATTTATGTTCTTTTGGAAGGATTTTCTATGATTTCTGCTTAGTGGTTTATTTGACTCTGCTATTATAGTATTTTATTGCTCACAACATAAGTAATGCTTGCTGGATATTGCGATCTTACTCGTACTTACCTCTTGTGGAATGAGTCATATCGTTTACTTTGTGGCTTATCATGATTACTTTAATAAACCTATTTTTACATTGTCGGGTAATAGCAGCATTAGTGGCCCAACGGAGACTTATAAGAGAAGATTGACGGTTCGAAACCAGGCGCATTACTTTTGAACCAGAACCAAGAACTCGAAGAAATGTACATTGTAGACATTTACCAACCCGCATTGGAAAGCACGTGCACCAGTGGTAGAGGGAACGTTACAGAACGATTATATAAATGAGTCGTGATTCACTACGCGGATCCCGTACAGATTGAAAATGTATTAATTGTTTCGGTCTAGGATCTTGGCCATAAAGCCTGATGGATGGTTTTTAGGGCCACTGGCGACACATACTTGTGAAAGTTGTATTAAAAGTACCTAACTCATAAATCTTTCAACTGAAGCATAAATGACTAGCTTAAATTATGATACTTCTAAATAATATAATCCACTTTTCCTTGATCTGAACAACCAACAAAATCAAAAACCATTTTAGTAAATTACGGATCCAACGAAAGTACTTTTACAAACCTAGCTCTTAAATCATTTGATCCAATTGAGCAAATTCTCTACAAGTTTGTTCAGGCAATTCCTGAAATCGGTTGAATGGAGACGTCGCTCCAAAAATTGGCAAAGTTATGATGTGATTTAGCTAGTCTGATGAATTTAGAGGCAAAAGGTATTGGAATGCAAAAACGTGTTCGACATTTCTAAAAGTTTGACGAACTGAAAATAATTTGGTAAACAAGACGTCTCATAGATCTATATCGATAGAAAAATAATGGGATAGTACTACATATTGAATAAATAATATGATAATAATAATTATTATTTCCTGCTTTTGGGTCATAATGATTATAATATTATTGTAAACATTTCCATTAAATAAACTATTAGGCTAGTAAGCTTTGAATAAATAATATCATATTGATAAAAGAACAGACATAATCATGTTATTGATTTAGACTTCAGGGTGAATTGTGTTCGACTTAATAAGTTTTTGTAGCAAATTTTTGGCATAATGTGTGTTTTTTTTCCGTAAATAACTTGTGTGTAGGTAACCTCATTAATATGATTGTTGCGTGACACTGAAATGATTAACGTAATGTGTTTTTACTCTTATTAGAAAACAAACCATGCCACTGTTTCTGTCACGGTTTTTTTACCCAACTGCGCCAGGAGGGTTATGTTTTTCGAGTGTATGTATGTATGTATGTTTCTGTGTGTAGCTCTAAGCCTAAACGGCTTGATGGATTTTAACTTGAGAGGAGTCGTTAGATTCGTCTTAAAAGTGAGAGTGTCACTGGGTACATAAAACTGGCCAAGTGCGAGTCGAACTCGTGTGCAAAGGGTTCCGAACTAAAAATATTTTTTTCAAGTGGAATATATATATAATATATATATATTAAAGGATTTTAAAAATGGTTTACCAAAATATATACAACTTATATGTTTCAATTTAATTAGGACTGATAAATGCTACTAAAAACTAAAAATATTAAAATAAAATAAATATATTAAAAAAAACCCGACTGCGTAAAAAAACTAAAAGAAAGAAACAAGCCCAGTAGTTTAGAATTCACTCAATCACACTCACAGTCGGGGCCCTTTGGGAAGATTTGATTGGTATAATTTAAATGGGCCCCGACTGTGAGTGTGAATGAGTGAATTCTAAACTACTGGGCTTGTTTCTTTCTTTTAGTTTTTTTTTGTCCGGTAATGGAAAGGGCCAGGCGGAATCAAGTTGTGCAGTTCCATCGCGCACTCTCATAAATGTAACCGATAAAAAACCGACAGGCTGGCCACACGGCGTCGATGTTCAAGGCTCTGGAGCTTTGAATGGACCAGAGCATCTTTACCGATTAGCCTCTTGACCCGTTTGTCTATTGTATCGTATCGTACCGAATAAATCAAACCGAAAACATTGTGCCTACAAGTATTTTCTAGCTCTCAAAACCGAAATTGAAAACGAGGTATCTACAAACCCGCCTAGCCCTGCGTGGTGAATTACAACCCACTAGGATCTCATTGAGTAGGGCTATGTGAATCTTAAAAACATACCGGCTGGTTATTACCTATGCATTGCTGTTATAATTCTGGAAGATAAAGAAGAAAAGCGGTGGAAGTAAATAAAGGCTTTGTTACGTTAAACGAAATATTCCATTTAAGTTTGGTCGTAACGCCAGAAATCGCTGAAGTTTAAACTTTATAACTACGTTGTTTGAAAGCCAAACTAAGTCTTAACTCTATCTGGTGGAAAATAGTTTATAGCTATTTCATAGGCACCAAATTCAGGACAATAGACCCTTAAATAAATTCCTAACAATACGTTCAAGATGAGATGGGTTTAATGAGACTAATTTGTCAGTTTTCGTACAATTTGTACTGTAAGACCTAAGCTGTCTTGTACTGAGACCTAACTAATGGACCTCGTTAGTAATGTGTTAAGTCTAGAACAAGTTTCAAAAGGTTTATTACGTTTCACAGTCGGTAACTTAATTGTCTACAGCAGCAAAAGCTCTGGAGAAAGAAGTAATGTACCTACTTAATGGGCGTTTTTCCATTAGCCGGCTGGCTCCGGCGCCGAGCCGGTGAAATTAAAGCAGAAATGTATGGGCACGGACAGGACTTAACGCCAGGCGCGCGCCGGCACCGGTAAGTGCAAAAGCGAGCCATACATTTCCATTCAAAATCAAAAAAAAATCAAAATCAAAAGTCATTTATTCAAATTAGGCTGATTTATCAGCACTTTTTGAAGGTCAAATTCATTTTTGTTTCCCCGGCACCGACACGGCTTCGGCGCCGTCGCCGTTGCCGGTGCCGTGCCGGGTAATGGAAAAACGCCCATTAAATACGCAAACCACATTGTAGAACTGACAACCAATAGGGTTTAATAATCATACATACTTTCATTGCATTTTTGAAGTAAAAACTTCTTTAGCGGCGTTGTACCTATACTTTTTTGTAATAGGTAAAAGTTGTTAAACTCGCGTCAGGAACACGTGATCCTATTTGAAAATTCGTAATGGCTGCTACACACCTTACGATAAATCGTTACGATTATACGATTAGACGGTACAGTTTGATCGATCAGTCTGTAAGGCAGTCAGTTTTAGTTTTAGTTCAGTAGTTAAAACTAAAACTGACTGCCTTAACTGGTTTTTGTGACGTAAAGAAAACTGGAACTATGATAATTATTAATTTGATGGATAAAATTAGTTCTTCTTCGAAATTTTTCCATACTATAGACACAGTATATATTTCAAGTACTGTGTAAACAAAATAAAGAAATCTTGTGATAAGGCTTTAGTACAAAGGATTTATAACGGCCATTCTCCGGTTGCAAGTTTTTATTTGTCCGCGCTTACTTAATCCGTAACATGATCATATTCAAGCGTGGTTTTTTTTTATATGTTAGATTACGACCGTATCTAGCCGTAAACAAAATATTGAGTTCTGTTCTTAACTAGTAAGTCTAAATTAATTGAATCTCTGTTCGAAAAAGCACTTTTTTCTAATTACCGAAGCCTGTCCGCACTCCAACTTGATGACAAAACTTGCTTGTAATTTCTCAAACCTGCAGATTTACTTTGATCCATTCAACGTTTTAAACAATACTAAGCAACGTGTATCACCTACTAAAATATGGACTCAATAGAACCAGCCTATAAATAATAATAATTAAATAACCGCGTGTCCGATAGAAAGTTCTAATTGCCGTAACATTATCTGTTCTCGGGTGCACATGCCTAACTATCGGTATTTGGCACATCAGTACCGCACGCGTCGAATGTTCTTAGGGTGTGCTGCAGCCCAAATGCAGTCGTACGTTTCAAACGTTACTGTAGCGCCAAAGAAGCACTTGAGTATATAATTTCCGTAGCCCTTGGTTCAAAACTTTTCTAATTACCGTTATACTCATTTAAATACTTGATTTTTGAAGTTAGACCCTAATTGATAATGTAAATGAAACAGTACTTTGGCTTACGTATGTTAAGATAAGCCAGTATTTGCAGACTATGTTGGTTTTCGAAATTTTGAAGAAAGTCTGTCGTTTTATAATTACCATATACTAATTACCATGTGTTAATAATTACCGTTGTATGAAAAACTTATACAGAAAAAATCAGAGTAGAGAGTAATAAAAGACAAAAGGAAAAGGGAAACTTGGAAAGAATCGAGGAAGAAGTAGTCATAGATCTAGACGTGCTTGATAACAGCATATCAGATCCTCTTGAAACTCTGTCAAGACCATTTATCAGCTAATCCCATTGCAGTCCACTGTTGGCCATAGGCCTCTCCCAGGGAGCGCCCCAGAGCACGATCTCCTGCTTTTTTATTCAGCCACTGCCAGCCACCTTCTTCAGGTCATCGGTCCATCTTTCCGGGGGGCGTCCCACCCTACGCTTACCTACACGCGGTCTCCATTCAAGAACCATCCTACTCCAACTTTCGTCGGTTCTGAGGCAGACGTGGCCAGCTCACTGCCACTTCAGCTTGCTACAGATTTGGAAAATATCTATAACTTTGCTCTTGTGCCGTACCTCATTTCGGATTTTATCCCTTAGTGAGACCCTAAGCATAGACCTTTCCATCCTGTGGCAGTGGCGACGTGAGGATATGACGCCTTGCTCTTGTTTCATCCCAAGACCCACACGTCTCGAGGCAGCATGAGACTGTTCAGCATTTTTTGCAGGTCTTGCATCGATTTCGCCATAATAACTATGTCGTCGGCAAAACGTAGGTGCATTAGGTATTCACCGTTGACATTGATACCCAGTCCGTTCCAGTGTGTTCTTGAACAAATCCTCCAGCGCGTTGGTAAACAGTTTAGTTAGGGGATATTACAACTCCCTGCCTCACACCTCTTAGCAGCTGGATGGTGGTTTTGTACTTGGACCGACATCGACGCCATGCTATAATATAGTTTCCTGAGCACCTTTATGTACCGCCAATTGACTTGGCATCGCTGCAAGGATTCCAGAACAGCCCAGGTTTCGACGGAATCGAAGGCTTTTTTGTAGTCCACAAAGGCTAGACACAGCGCGAGCGGCCGGTTATACTGCTCTGTCTTCTGTATAACCTGCCGCACTGTATGTATGTGGTCTAAGGTGCTATAGCCTTTGCGAAACCCAGCCTGCTCCGGTGGCTGGAAAACGTCAAATCTAGCGGAAAGCCGATCTGTGACGACCCTCAAAAACAGCTTGTATACGTGACACAGGAACGGGATTGATCTGTATAGTTTTTGAGGAGATTTTTGTCTCCTTTCTTAAAAAAAATGTCACCACGCCCCTGCTCCACGCCTCAGGGGTAATCCCACTGGCTATGACGAAGTTCAACAGCCTTTTAAGCTCGCCGAGCACAGGTTGGCCCGTAGTTTTTAAGAGTTCGGAGGTGATGCCAACACTTCCATACTTACCTTAATAACATCAACTCCGCGTCCAACTAGTGCTCTCTCATCTTCTTCTACTAGTACTTTGTCTTTATTAAGCAATATTGAGCAAATGAAAGAAAATAAAGATACAAGTATGGAGATACAAAATATTTTCTAATTACCGTAGCATCAAATATTCAACTTGTCTAATTACCATACCCAACTTTTTTTTAAATCTCATTATCTAGAAAACCATCAGTAATAGTAGAATGCCAAAATAACTATTGAATTCCTATCTTTAATGTGTTTCATATTCTAATGTGTTTAACGTCATATCAGTGAAATTCAAAAACGGCACGGTAATTAGGCAAATAACACGTATTTGGAGAATGGCCGATAACATTTAATTTCTGATTTAGTCACCAACACGTCATTTAAATTTCATTATGGCGAGAATTAATGAAAATTTATATCGTGTACGGCACGGATTTAAAATGTTATATTTCACTTCATTTTCAGCCGTGAAACGCGTGGATATTTCAGCAGCGAAATAAGCTGAAAAAGGTCACATTTGATGAAATTTTTTGCGACCTGACTTTGTGTCTATGTATATGCCTATCACACTGTTCAGGACTTTGCGGTGAGCGGAGTTACGAGCGGCACGTTTAAGATATTAGTTACTTTGTAAATATGCGAATTCGGCAATGGCCTCGTAGCGTGTTTAGGCGTTCCCTCACTGGTAGCATTCGCTTGTAATGTAACATTATAAAATCGACTTCGAGCATTACATTACAGTACTACCTCCCTGAGTGACGAGCGTGCGCGTACATCTATCTATCTGGGGGCACGGCAGTGCCCCCGCCAAGACGAGCCAAGCGAAGCGCAAGGGCACTACCTACCTTTTCTCGAAGTGTTTCGCCGTTTTTTTGAACCGTCATAGAGTTGGTTTCCGATGTACCAGATAGTTCATATTCTCAGAATATGATGCCATCGATGGTCTTATTAAGCATACAAAGTCTCAATAGAATAGCTATAATACTTTAGATTTTATTGATATCTAAAATACACGGATTTCGTCACTGACACACTGATGATCATCAAAATGTTTGGCTACTTCCTGAAGTGATAGAGAGCTGAAATTCGGTACGTAATCTAAGTTTAGTATACAACCAACAAAAAAATTCACAAACCTATAACTTTCGCCCCCCATCCCCTAAAATGGGGGGTTGAAGTTTATATGAGACCTTAAAATGTTAGGATACTTCCTGAAGTGCTAGAAAGCCGAAATTTGGTATGAAGTATACAAAAACACATCCCCCATCTTCTAAAATTGAGGAGGGGGGGGGGGGGAACTTGCCATGTATGCATGTTTGTTCGGGTGAAATCTTTGAACTCAATTTTTAAATAGAATTATCTTCAACCGATTGAGCTGAAATTCTGTATACACGTTTGGTTTGGATTACAATGCACGATTAGGTATGTGACGTCATGCTAAATCCAATATGGCGGACCATCTATAATGGCGGATTAGTTATATTTAATGCACTTCTACATTATGGGTATCAAATGAAAGGGCTCTTTGAGAGCAACTCAAAAAATAATGTGACGTCATTACAAATCGAATATGGCGGACCATCTAGGATGGCGAAATAGTTATTTTTAATGCACTTCTATAATATGGGTATCAAATGAAAAGGTTTGTTGAGATCAATTTAGAAGAATAATGTGATGTCATTGTAAATCCAATATGGGGTAATAATTATTTTTAATGCACTTCTACAATGTGGATATCAAATGAAAGGGCTCGTTGAGAGCAACTCGATGAATAATGTGACGTCATTCTAAATCCAAGATGGCGGAATAGATATTTTTAATGCACTTCTGTAATACGGGAGCAACTCGAAAAATAATTTGACATCATAAATCCAAGATGCTAGCAACTTACAAAAAGAACTGAAATCCCACCAAAAACATTTCATGTAAAGTGTTGCCAAAACGAGCTCATAAGGTTTGCCCTACAAAAAGATATCAGATCATATTTATGTAGAACCAAGCTTCTGAATCTACACGGCCTAACTCTACCAACTCTAACTTCACAAATTCTACACATTAGCTAAAATGTATGGCTTGGCTGTTTCGTTACTTACTTCAGAAACTAAATATTAGCAATTAGCATCACCTCCACGACGGTAGCGAAACGGTGAAGCCGTACATTTTTGCTAATGTGTAGAATTTGTGAAGTTAGAGTTGGTAGAGTTAGGCCGTGTAGATTCAGAAGCTTGGTTCTACATAAATATGATCTGATATCTTTTTGTAGGGCAAACCTTATGAGCTCGTTTTGGCAACACTTTACATGAAATGTTTTTGGTGGGATCTATCTTTCTATAATATAAAAATGGATCCCAAAATGTGTTGCTAAGCTCATAACTCGAAAACAGCTGGACCGATTTGGCTACTTCTTTTTTTGTTGTGTTTGTAACCATCAGCGCCAGGTTTTAGAGGACGAAAATCTTCCTGTCCACCCGTGCGAAACCGGGACCGGCCGCTAGTATGGTATAAATTTGATACAAGGTGCACATTGTGATGCTCGATTGTTCTCTCTCACCGATGAAGTGCTCGAATCTGTTACCTACGTTACATTACAAGTGAAAGCTCGCGGTGAGGGAGCGCCTTTACATTACAGGTGAATGCTCGCGGTGAGGGACCGCTTTTTGGATCATTTCTTTCGGACTTAGACTTTTAGAAAAAAATGATACCTTGTAACTTTCAAACTTAGGGGTCAAGTAAAAAAACATTAAAAATTAGAAAACAGTAATAATATAATAATAATAATAATAACCCGCAGGGCAGCTTGTGGCGAGCTGTTGGGCAGTTGCGACCCCACGGACCTGATCTCCCGGGAGAAATCTTGTTCCTCATCTCTGGCTTACCTTTATTGGCCGGTCAGAGTGAACACTGACGAGGAACAGACCTCCCACCTCTTTCTTGCCTTAACTGGCTGGCTAGAGTGGAGATTCGCAAGAGCAAACGTTGCTCGGAGGAAGGAAGTGTTCCAGTAAGTGTTTGTAGGGATCGACCATACTTCCGGGTTCCTGGTCGGTTCTGAGAACCGTGGAATACCTCTCCACTCCTCAAGCACCTCAGGATATGTTATCCCCTTGTCGCTTCGTCACCTAGTGCTAGCGATATGTTTGGGGGCCCATTTGTTGAGTGTGCAAGTCACCCCCTGCCATCCTATCTATGTGTTAAAACATTGATTCGGCAGGGGCCATAGTTTTTCCATAGTTATATATAACCAGTCCATCAAACCTACCAAACGCCATAACCCAGTGTTTTCTTTCCATAATCTGCAATAGTGTAACTCCACCCGGGGGTTGTCCTTGGGTACACTCGCATAGTGCATACAGGGATAACCGCCGGTTAGAGCCTCATTTCATGTAAATTGCGGAATGGGCCTCTGCAAGATGGCTTCGGCTCCTGGCACGCCCTTCAAAAGTCCGGGATCCTATGATCCCGAGATCTTCAAAGATATAGAAAAATAATAATAATATTCCACAACTATCACACAACGCCATCTAGTCCCAAGCTAGTCAGAGCTTGTGTTATGTGTGCTAGACAACTGATAAACATACTTATATATTTCTAAATACATACATGTTATAGATAAATTACATCCAGACACAGAACAAATGATCGTGCTCATCACACAAACATTTGTCCTGGTTGGGAATCGAACCCACGACCTCCGGCATAGCAGTCAGGGTCACTAACCACTAGACCAACAGGCCAGTCATTTCACTTAAGATATTTCCCACAAAAGCCACTTACTTAATAATAAGCACACCTTTCAGTTCCACGCTGTTTTTTATGTAGTGTTTATTCGAATGATAATTATACAGTAACAATGTCAACAATACATCACCATAAGCTAAAAGTGTCACTTAACGTGACCAGATGGCACCGACTTGTCACCTAAATACTTTAAGTGACACATTTAGCACTCCAAACACAATAGTACGGAACCCATGTCAGTTAGTGCCCAATACATCATGTGGACAACGAACTGGATTCATTTGTGTGACATTTTCAGTACGTTTTAAATGTCAGACGAAATATAAAGTCTTTGGATAAAAATATGTTAAAACCTGGTTTTTTGACTAAATGTTGAATTTTAACATTTTTGGATGAAATGTCTTAAAATTTCGGAAGTCGGTGGCTTTGTTTTTTTTATTTCATTGACATAATAATAATTATGGCCACCGACTTCCGAAAGAAAAGTTATTTTATAGTTTTTTGGTGTTTGGTTTTGAAGTCGGTTCTCTTTTTTTCAAAAAGTTTTTATTTTTCCCTTTTTTGTTGAGATAGTCAACAAAAATCTTCATAAAATTGGCGTCTTTGAAAATCTACAATCCTATTAAGCAAAGTGGATCTATGTGAGCAACTTCACGAGATATCCATTATTGTTAGATACTAAAACCTTTCTTAGAATGTATCGAACACTTTTCTGAAAACTGCATCAAAATCGGTTCAACCAAACGCGAGATAATTGCGGACAAACATGCAATCGTCCCTGAAAATCTACAATCCAAGTAAGCAAAACGGATTCACGCGGGCAACGTTAAGGGATATCTATTAGTGTTATATACTAAAACCTTCTCCCAAATGTAATGAACACTTTCCTGAAAACTGCATCTTAATCCGTTTAGCAATACGCGAGATAATTGCGGACAAACATGCAATCGTCCCTGAAAATCTACAATCCAAGTAAGCAAAACGGATCCACGCGGGCAACGTCAAGGGATATCTATTAGTGTTATATACTAAAACCTTCTCCAGAATGTAATGAACACTTTCCTGAAAACTGCATTTAAATCCGTTCAGCCAAACGCGAGATAATTGCGGACAAACATGCAATCGTTCCAGAAAATCTACGATCCCAGTAAGCAAAACGGATCGCGTGGATCCGTTTTGCTTACTGGGATCGTAGATTTTCAGATCATAGATTTTTTTTTTGTAGAGGGCAACGTCACGGGATGTCTATTAGTGTTATATACTAAAACCTTTTCTAGAAACAGTTTCCTGAAAACTGCATCAAAATCCGTTCAGCCAAACGCGAGATAATCGCGGACAAACATACATACATACATACATACATACATACAGGTCAAACTGAGAACCTACTTTTTTTTTGAAGTCGGTTAAAAATATGTTAAGCCTCTGTTCAGACACGGCGGGAACCGCGCGATTTCAGAATCGCATGGAAATCGCGTGAGTCTTAGCCTCTGTTCAGACACGGCGGGAACCGCGCGATTTCAGAATCGCATGGAAATCGCGTGAGGCTTATGCCTCTGTTCAGACACGGCGGGAACCGCGCTATTCCCGCGCGGGAATCGCGCGGTTATGTCTGAACGATTACATAATAACTCATACAAATAAGACTCATGCGATTTCCATGCGATTCTGAAATCGCGCGGTTCCCGCTGTGTCTGAACAGAGGCTATTTGTATGAGTTATTAAGTAATCGTTCAGACATAACCGCGCGATTCCCGCGCGGGAAACGCGCGGTTCCCGCCGTGTCTGAACAGAGGCTTATTTGTATGAGATAGTAAGTAATCGTTCAGACATAACCGCGCGATTCCCGCGCGGGAATCGCGCGGTTCCCGCCGTGTCTGAACAGAGGCTAAAACCTGGTTTTTTGACTAAATGTTGAATTTTAACATTTTTGGATGAGATGTCTTAAAATTCCTTCGCCTTTTGCCTCTCGTTACAAAAATACGGTTTGTATAAAAAAGGGTTTACAGATTTTTACTGAAATAAAAACATTTTGTGACGAAATTTATAATTGTGTAACAAAAGATTCAGACATAAAAACGATTGAAATGTACCAGTTTTGTCTCCGTGTTAGTATCTATTTCGATTACATACTTTGATATTAATGTTATTAAAAATATAGACATTTTGTTGCCAACTGCAATTTAATGTTGAAATAATAATAATAATAAGAGGGTCGTTTTGCAATTAAAATTTTTTTAGACAAGTCTGAAGTGACAAAATGTTATGTGAAGTGACAAAAGCCTATGTCCAAAATGGATGGTAGTCAATAACTATTTGTGTTACAACGGTTATTCTGTCAAAAAAAACAGTACTGCAAAATTTTAAGTCTCATGTGTCTGTAATCTGCCCCGAAGACATTGTAAGCCTACCTATTTTCATATTTAAGTAGCCCGTTTCTCATCAGGTGGGTAAACCTTAACAGACATGCTCCTTTGATGTCGCTGGCTTTATAATAGATACCTTTTACCCTTAAGGCCCGACGCTGCGTTACGCGGATGCACGCGCGGTTCTATACAAAAGTGCTCCGTCGCGGGGACCCGTGCGGGGACCCGCGCGGAGCCACGTGCGGAGACCCGCGCGGACGTCCGTCGCGGGGGCACGCGCGGTGCCACGCACGGGGCCACGCGCGGGGCTACGCGCGGTTCAGTCAATAAGGGTGCTTATACACGGTGCATGTAACTGGAGCAAACAGAGAGCAAATTTTTTTTTATGAAGACTTTCGAAAAATTCCTCCGGTGCTGAAATTTGGAATATGGTGAGAGTAGGTGATACAGATTATACATGCACAATAATGCAATTTTTTTTTAGCCGAGAAGTTCGGTTTTTTTACCAAAACATGAAAATTGCTTATTTATTTAACTCTCTGCGAAAAATCCCTCAGTCTCAATTTTTTGAAGTGAAAACTTCTTTAGCGGCGTTGTACACTTTTTCTGTAATGGGTAAAAAATTTAAAACTCGCGTCAGGGTCACGTGACCAAAACTCGCGTCAGGGTCACGTGACCCTGATCGAAAATGAGTAAGACGTCATTCAAATTAAAAATAAAACATAGTAACAAAAAAGTTTTCACTTCTACCGGCACTCCTGGAGTGCAACCTTTTTTTTTTTTGTAGTTAAAGGTTTTGTAGGTTTAAATGAAATAATAGGAAGAAAAAAAGTTAGAATAGGAAATTATAAACATCCAACTCGACTTCAGTGTCACTCCAAATCAACTTTTTACATATCGCGCTTTATCTTCTAGTGAGAATCTAGTGAAAAATTGCTCTGCCGATTTTTTTTTGAAGTGAAAACTTCTTTAGCGGCGTTGTACACTTTTTCTGTAATGGGTAAAAAATTTAAAACTCGCGTCAGGGTCACGTGACCAAAACTCGCGTCAGGGTCACGTGACCCTGATCGAAAATGAGTAAGACGTCATTCAAATTAAAAATAAAACATAGTAACAAAAAAGTTTTCACTTCTACCGGCACTCCTGGAGTGCAACCTTTTTTTTTATGTGATTTCTTTTCCTTAAACACATAGGTTTGTTACGTAATCAGAAACTTTTTCCTTTTTATACAACATTATTTGATGTCAAATCATTCAACAAAAACTATACAAGCACACCGTTCAAATGAACTAGCGACACTGCGTAAATCGGTCGCGTGTCTCCGCGCGGCAACCCGGACGGGACCACGCGCGGGGCCACGCGCGGGGCCACGCGCGGAGCCACGCACGGGGCCACGCGCGGGACCACGGACGTGGACCCGCGTCGGTTGCCCGTCGCGGGGACCCGTTTAACGCAGCGTCGGGCCTAAGACATGCTCGGGGGCTTTTTAAAGAAATATTGCGTAAGCTCGTCTTAAACGATTACAGTTTTTCATAGTTTATACAAAGGATTGAAAAATTTAAGAATTGCTAAAGGCCATTTACATTGGTTTAGTAACTGGATCTAGGCTAAATAATTACACATACTTAAGACGATCGTCTACCGAGCGCTCGTCCATACAAAAAGAGAAAACGTTTTGCTCCCCCTAGATGTTATCCTATCTCAATGATTTTTTAGAATGCATCTGACACAGTAAAAAACTAGGTTTATAGGTTTTCTTTTTTTCAAAATTTATAATAGTAATAGTTATAATAGTTTGAAAGTTCCAGGCGCTTAAAAGTTACTATTTTTATGACAAAATCTTCATTGAAGTAAAACCTTTGTATTTAAAAAACAAAGAAGTTTAAGAAAAAAAACAACCTACAAACCTAGAATATAATATGCTGAAACGATTGACACCATTATCTAAGAGATTGGTCGTGATTTAGTATGTGAAAAACGTTTTCTCCCGAGAAACAAATTTCATATAAAAAATACTCAGTCAGTCGCGAGCTGCAACGCTCTCTATCGCACGATCGGGGTTTTTTCAAAGCGTGAGAGGGACAGTAGGTAGGAGTTTTTCTAAAGACCTATTTTTTTAAGTGGCAGCAGCTATTCTATCCTCTTAATAGTCAGAAGCGGTACAGTCTGACAACCAGTCTTACGATGCGGTATTGTAACACCCAGTTACTGGGTTGTGGAGGTCTGATAGGCAGTCGCTCCATGTAAAATACTGATATTCAGCTGCATCTGGTTTGACTGCAGGCCAACCCCAATATAGTTGGGAAAAGGCTAGGCAGATGATGTTAAAATAATATTCAATGACATCATTTGTCTCGTGAAAATGACGTCGAATTTTCAGGCGACAGCTGTTATTTAAACATCGTAATTCGTTAATTCAGTACGCTTTCAGGAAGCTGGAGCTGGCTGGATATATATGCCAATCAAGAGGTTTTTTCTTATAATTCTTATCTATGATTTAACTTCAAGTTTGTAAAACTTGAACCAGGCATATGGAGATGAAAATCTTTAGTTTTTTGACGTGATAACATTTTATATTTCGATGGGCGGCTGCACGCACGAAAAAAGATGACGTCATACGGCGTTACCTCGCTCTGTAGCGTTCCATAGCAACGGCGTGTCAACTGTTTGTTTATAGCAACGTAAGTGCAGTATTTTCTTATGACGTCACGTTCAACTATTGTCAGTAAACCGACTTTACAGACAACCGATTTCTTTTTTCTACGTGGTTGTCTAGAAAAGACGGAACATAATTTTCGCCATTGAGATATTTTTACATGGTATGAAATAAAATTACTTTAATCAATCTATGCAAGCATTACTCCCGAACGTCTGCACACAATTTTATCATACTTTGATGTGTTCTTCATCATTGTCACGGCAACATTTTATGCTAGAAAGTTTTCGGAGAAACTAAAGGATTAGTCAGGATAGGCCTATGGTTTCCTAATGATGCATGATTTTCCGAGTATTATAGGTAGAAGGAACTAACTAACTAACTAATCCTTTAGAACCCTGACACAACTTACTATATCTATCTAATATCTTTAAACGAGCAATTCTTGTATATTTATATATAATCAGGATCACGGAAACGGCTCCAAGGATTTTCATGAAAGTTACAGACTAGGGGTTTTTCGGCTCAAGGAATCGATTTATCAAGGTCCCAGCTCGGTTCCCGAGATATAGACATTTCAAAAACCGAGCGAAGCTCGGTCCTCCAGATATTTAAAGTAAATAGGACGTAAATACGTTTGAAAGAACACAATTTCTGTCAATTTGACAGCGTGATGCCCCACGAATAAAAACAAAACACTAACGAAACATCTATGCCTCGTATACCAGAAAGACAACTACAAGAGCATTTGCAATTTTTTTACGAAAATTTAAACAGAGTGAGATCCCGTGGCTTCTAGACACTAGTTTATTTTCTCAGTAGGTAACGAATGGATAATACGTTATGTATTTGTAAAATACTGCGTTCTTGCCGCAGTTGGATAATTGACCTATTCACAAATATCAGACTAACCATGGCCGGTTGCTCAGACCAAGGCGTGAGTTTCTCCGGAAAAAGGAGCCAAATCCACCCGGTTCTATCTTTTTGAGGTGTAACAGTAAAAATTACGGACCATCGTGGCCATGATTACTCGTTAGTCCCGCGATCCCGGCAGGCTTTGGTCCTTTTGGTAATTTATTCAGCAGGTTGGTAGAAATTTTAGTACTTATCTATCTGATGTTTATGAAGCCTACAGAGGTGTTGATGCAAAAACAGATTCACACTTGTGTATTCGAAGCCGCCGCGCCGTAAATTAGTATGTGGCGTAGCGTAGCCATATCTACTTATAACTAGATACTGAATCCGTGAATTCTCGGCACAATACCGACACTGATCGGGGAACAGGCGCGAATGCGCGTGAACCCCGCAAAAACCATCCACATTCTCGTTCGCGCCTGGTCAGGGGGTTTACGGCACTAATGTGAAGCCGCCATCACAGTGTAAAGCCGGGTCCAGACTGTTGTAATGTAACGCGAATCCAACGTGTAATGTAACGCGAATTCTAGGTGTGGACGGCACCGCCAGCATTACATGTAACGTTCGCGGCTGATCCATCGGCTGTTGGTTTTTGCGCGAACACAAAGGCGCACGCAGTATTCGTGTTCTCAATTTGCTTTGAGTTCGTGTGCCGTCCACACTTTTCATGCAGATTACACGTAATCGTAAGATTCAGGCTACACCAGTCTGGATCCGGCTTTAGTAACCATACTCTCCCGAAACGTCTTGACCGATTTCATGAAATTTTCGTTTATTGCCCGTGGTCCACCTGCTTGGTTCACCTAGGTCCTAGGTGTACCTCGGGAAATTATTTTTGCCCGTGGTTCACCTGGGTGTACCATGGGAAATTATTTTTGCCCGTGGTTCACCTGGGTGTACCACGGGTAATTATTTTTTCCCGTGGTTCACCTTGGTGTGCCACGTCAAATTATTTTCTCTAGGTACGATTCTCGACTAATATTTATGCCACATTCAAGAAGGTTCATGGGTAGCTCACCGTCTGCACAGAATTCCAGCTGCAAGCTTAGAAACTGAAAGAATTGTATTAACCAGAATAAGTACCAGGCTTACATAGGTTCAAGGTGGTATGTTTTTAAATACTTGCACCTGACTGGTTTTGTACTTTTGCTAGACTGTATAAATGATTAAAATAATTACCATATTATTAAAAAAAAGACCACCTTGAACTCATGCCAGCCTAGTAATTTTGCTGGTTAGCAACATTCTTTCATTTTCTAACTGGAATTCACGGACTTAAAAAGAAACGGTGGCACTATGGTCCCCATGCAACGAAGTGGACGAGCGACGGTAGTAGCACCATTTCTTTCATTTTCACTGGTTTGTCCCTGGGCCCAGTTTTGAAGCGGATGAGTTGCATGGGGCTCCAATTCTACTCCGTGTTAAAGTACTTCTTTTAAACTTTTTTATTTTATTTCATTATTATTTTGACGGCATAAGTATTATTTAATTAATTTAGTTAACATTTTAACGTATCTCTACCTCTACGTAGGTAAACATAAATATAAGTAGGTAAGTGGGTAAGAGGGTAAAATTTAGTATAAAGTGGCAGGCGGAGGGGGGAAAAGAGGACCCCTTTTCCCACACCCCTGGGGGCACCACACCCATGATGCGGAAATGTGGTTTTGTAACCTAACCTCAAAACTCGTTAAAGTCACATAATAGGCGTATTTCAAAAAATTGGTTTCGTTTAGCATAAGGATTAGGTGCCTCATGTATCCTGGCACCACTGTCATGTTAAGGCAACTCCTAGACCCTAAACCCCGACACGGAAAGGTACTCCAAGGGTGCTCCAAGTCTCGGGACTTGCTCGCTCTTGCATCCTAGGTCAAATAACTCCCTACTACCTACCTACCAAGGTGGCTCGACGGAACCCTGCTTCGTAGGGCTCCTAATTCTGCGTTCAAGGTCTAAAATAATAATCTAACACAAAGGCGATGGCGAGGTCTGGCATTGGCACAGACACCCTGCCATGCCTTCAAACCTGTCCATGTCGGGGTGCCCCAATTCCAGAGCTCGCTTCGCTCGCTCTTGGATCCGAGGCTTTTCTGATAAAATTGACAAACAATGACAGATGACATTCAGTTTTACGTATGCAATCGCTTGATTTTGCGCCATAGAAAATAAGTGGCAAAGATATGGTTGTCAATCGCCCATTTTTACGTTCTGTTTTCGGTTTTTATCTGGTTTGAGGTTGTAAATACTTTTCTTCTTTAATGTCTGGAAAAATAAATTTCCGCGTAAAAATAGTGGTAGCATTACAATCGAGGACTTAAACCTTACCCATTTTAAGCCTCTGTTACCTTAACCGACTACCAATTATTACTAAACCCAACCCTGTAATATCACTATTTTTCTTTCGTTATACTACGATGAAAACATGTGGACATTCAGGTGAACCACGGGCAAAAATAATTTCCCGTGGTACACCTAGGTGAACCAAGCGGGTGGACCACGGGCAATAAACGGAAATTTTATAGGCATATGGAATAGGTCTGAGAATCGGCTACTATTTATTTTTCAAACCTTTAGGTGATAAAGGTTATCCACACCTAAAATTCTACTTTTATTTTAGGACTTTTTTAACATGATATTGATCCTTATCCAAGTAAATACGTTATTCATTAGAAGCATTTGAGTTTGAACAAAATTGCCCTTGACTTCAATTCATTTGAATGAATATCTTAGGAGATATCACAGTATCAAAATACTATCACATCAAAATAATGTCGGGCTGGGCAGGGCATGTCATGATTGCGGCGGTAAGATCCCTCTTCGAAGAGTGGTTGGAGAGGCGCTACGGCGGGCGTCCTCATCTTTAACCTAGCGCAAGTCGGAGATTCGGCGGATTCAGCGGCAGGCAAGGGAAAGGGGAAGAGTCTGAACGTGTGAGGGAATGGACATCCTCTACCTCTCTCCCAGCCACCGCTGCAGACACCCTGGGCGTTGGCAATCGTAGGGCATATTCCAGTCGCTTGCGGACGGGGAGCAATGGGTAGCTCGCCGTCTGATCATGAGTCATGGCGCGTCGTGTTGCAGGCGCTCCTTAAGGGAACTAATTCGGACGGGGCCATAGGGCCCAACGCCTAATTTGACGCGAGTGAAACCGCGGGCAGAAGCTAGTATTTATATAAGATGTCTCTAGAAACATAAATCAAGTCAATCAAGCATTGGGGCATGGACGAGATCATTTTCAATCTTTTTACTTCTGATAATGTCGGTGCGAACTTATACGGTATATAAATTACGACCACTTTTCGGGTTCAGGTAAACAACCAATGCCTCTAGATTGAAACTTTGGAACTAATTAGAATTTACGATTGATTGAAACCTCTTAGTAGCAGTGATACACAAATCTCTAAGTGTTTGTGTCCGCGAGAATGCTCATACATTGGCCGAGGTCATGTGAGGCGCGACGGATTGGGAAGCAGTCACCTCCTTCTACGAAACAGTCATGCTAGCGAAGGAGGAGGTGCGACACGTGAGGGAGAGGACAGTCTCCACCTTACGACCCAGCTACCCCTAAAATCGGCAGCATAGACAGGCTTCTTCCTAGGCGGACCGACGACATTGTGAGAGTCACTTGCAACCGATGGAAGCAAATTGCGAAATGTCGTTTGGCGTGGTGGTTTAACGCCGAGGCCTTTTATGAGTCTTTATAAAGAAAAAACATTTTTTTTTCCATGAAGAAAGAATTTTTCCAATGCTTTTCCAGTATGCTGCGCGCTCAATGATTGGGACCATAAAAGACTTTTTTTATGATCGTTTACACCTGCATGCATTTGGGTACTGGTATCGATGCAATACCCGTGATATTGCAGGTTTTCTTTATTTTTTGGTTGCTTTTTGCATTGTATGGTGGAAACTGTTCTCCTCCTCCCTTACGCGTCACGCCTCCTCCTTCGCTAGCATCATTGCTTCGCAAAAGGGGGCGACCGCTTTCCATACCGTCTCGCCCCGCAGCATGGCCTCGACCAATGCCGGACGCGAGAGGTTGCCGCGTATCGCCGCCGTGAGGACACGGTGGTGCTCTACCCAAGCGGGGCAGACCTGGACCGTATGCTCCAGGCGTTTCTTCCTTCCTTATCAACACACACAGGTACCTCCCGAAACTTCGGTGTCCGGTGACGACCTGCATCAGGTGGTAGGGCAGGACGCCGTGACGCCTATCCAGTCATTCCTAAAAGAGGGGTCTAACCGCCGCGATTGCGGCATGCGTGCCCTATGGAAGTCAACGCCAGGTTCGCTCGACGAAATTATAAAACACTAGCTGACCCGTGCCCACTTCGTTGGGCGGTAAAATATACATGATATCTTTATAATTTATAGCCTACACTCTCTGCACTCGTGAATAATATAGCTTTTGACAAGTGAGACAATTTTTAAAATCGGTTCATTACTTCCGGAGATTACCCCCTGAGTTTAGATATTGTTGGTGTAAATCTTTATGGGTGTAAATACGGATATAACATTTTTCCCAGACATGGAACATTTACCTAAATTGATTTTTCGTACCAATAAATACTTATACTTATTCCAAATTTCATCGTAATCGTCGGAGTCATTTTCGAGAACCGTAAAATATATTTATTTTTATGCGCGTTTAATAGTATAGGATAAGATACAGTTATATCCGTATTCAACACATTGATACATTTACATTACAATCAGATCAGAATTAAAATAATTCAAAATATTAATTTGTATCAAGAAAGGTTGGTTACGCTGTACTCTTTGCGATTGGAAAAATTCCTGGCCACCATTCATGACCTACGGAAAATTCGAGTTACTACATTTTTCAAATGCAATTTGATGTTATGGCGAAGGCACTAGCGCCGCGTCTAAAGGTCATGAATGGTGGCGTATATTTTTAATTTTAATGATTACGTGACTAATGTCAAAATGGTTGCGAGCGATACGTCCTCCCTCAATAGGCGCCCCGCGCCGTCTAAATCAAAGAACAAAATGGTCTTGGTTTTATATTGAATTTTGTCATTTCATAAAATAATTGTTTACACTATTATTTTACTTTTAAATGAACTCATTATTTTTTTGAGGCAAGGTAAGATAGTAACCTTAGTTATTCAGTACTTTCTAATTAAATACCCATTAAATATTGATAGATAAAAAAATATAATTTCTGACGAAAATTTGTCAATATCTTCCTGTTTTGCGGAATTACTTTTGGTGTATTTCTGAATGAAAAATAAAGAAATATTGTCTATGTCTTAAAATAGACTATACTTGCCTACTTTCAGTAGTATTAGGAATATTAAAATATGTTATTTGTAGAACAAAATATGTTCGCAAACACAACACGATATGGTCATCATGGCAACGGCAGATCGATTTTAAAGTATTTAAACCTATCATTTTCAAGAAAAGCTTGTCTATCCTGGGAAGATAAAGAACCAATCTGTTTGTATTCGTTATTACTTTTATTCGATTTGATTCAGTTTAGTAAGAATCGGTACCGAAAAAAGGCATAATTTTGCGTCAATTGTAAACGCGTCCTTAAATACTCGCTAAGAAAAACCTCTTTGACCCATGAAAAGAAACCGCGATCTACCGCCAATTTCCTCCTCGGCTTCTCAAAAGGCTAACCAGTCTACTTACGAGGTGATAAGTCGATTGCAGCCACGGTCAAATCCCATGGGACAAATATTGACTCAGATTACAACACTGAGGATATTGGTAGAAAGAAACTGGTGTGGGGGTGGCAGGAGGGGGGAGGAATCCTTTGAGGTTACCGGTAACTTAACCTTTTATGAGGTTAAGTAAGAAATGAAATAAAGGCCCATCTAATGGTATACTTATGTAGTAAATCCGGTATGTTATTAGCCATTTCAGTTATAGGTATGATTTTTGGAAGCAGCAGTAGTGGCCCAGTGGTATCGGTCCCGAATTACGAATTGTAGGTCGTGGGTTTGAACCCCGCCAGGGGCATTACTTTGCGTAATTTGTATCATCACTACTGTTCTCAAAACGGTGAAGGAAAACATCGTGAGGAAACCGGCATGTCCTAGAACCAAATTTCGAAGACGTGTGACTACCAACCCGCACTGGGCGCGAATGGTGGATTATGGCCCACTCCCTCTCACAGAGAGGAGGCCTGTGACTCAACAGTGGAAACATTATAGGCTGATGATAATTATTGGAAGTGAATAAGGGTTTTTCATTAACTAGTTATTTTTTAAGGTATCGCCCACTGCCCGGCTTCTATTGGTCGTAGTTAGCTTATATTATTTCTCCTCAACGATTCTCAGCAACGCAACTCAACACAGTAACTCCTCAACGATTGACGGCAGCTATCTTGTGTTTGTGCTTGATTAATTTGTATTGATAAGAACTTTACACCGAGATGAGTTTTAACTGTCATTAAGGGTGTGATGAAGAAGAAGAAGGACAGTTCAGAGAACTCCTCAACGGTTTACAGAAGCTATCTTAGGCTTATCGGCCCAGGTTAATCTGCTAAGTCTCAACCTGTGGCTTTTAATGTGATTCCACCATCAACATCATCAGCCTATAAATGGTCCCACAGCTGGGACACAGGCCTTCTCTCTCACTCTGTGCCGGAAGACGTCCACTGCTGAACATAGGCCATAATTTAAGTTAAGTTAGTTTAATTTACACATATTTAAGTTTAAGTTAACACGAAACTACCTGATAGTCGTAGGACCGATCCATCTGTACCTACCGACAACGTGCGTCTTATAAAGGCACCTCTTACCTGAGGGGTTTCAATGTTGAAGCATAATTAAACTTACAAAGATTACGTACAAGATTAGCGTCGAGATATTACAGACATTTCTCTTTGGAGGCTTAGCGCCGTGAGCGGAGTTAACGATATCCTTCTTGACGATAATACGTATCAAGGATTAATTGTACTTATTATGAGGGGTTGAAGTTTAAACCATCGTCGTTACAATCTGTGAATATTCATTGTAGAATATAGTAGTTATTTATGTATCCAGTAAATTATGTTAACGATAATAATTATGCTTTAACTAGCTGTTGCCAGCGGCTTCAACTCGAAAATTATCTTACAGGAACATAAAATCGGAATAAAAACTATCCTATGTGTTAGTCCAGATTATGAACTATCTGTGTACCAAATTTTAGCCAAATCCGTTTAGTGGTTTTTGCGTGAAAGAGTAACAAACATACCTAAATACACATACACATACATCCTCACAAACTTTCGCCTTTATAATATTAGAAGGATAGAGAATTTTGTGCTACAAACATTCAAAAAGTGCAGTTCATGAAGTTTTGTGTCAACAGAAGTACCTATTGTGAAAATCCGAATAAGTGCCACCCAGAAAAATTAAATTGTTTGAATAAAACATTGCGTAAAAGCAGCGTGGTCGTCAACCTTTTGGTTGGTGAGGGCCACAAAGTGGGAAAAAACAAGTTACGGCGGGCCGCAATTTTATATTTAAAAACAAAAATCAATTTTATTTGGTTTTAAATAAAATATCCTTATCTGTGAAAGAAAGTTCTTTTTATAAAACAATCACGGGCCGCAAGGAGAATGCTCGCGGGCCGCACGTTGCTGAAATAGCTGGAGAGCTGAGTGCATTTTTGAGGAAATGCTTGAGGCACGCTGAAAACTTGCTTAACACTTTTTCAGTGATACCTGAACAAAGAAATGCAGACCTGTAGCATTACCACCAGATTTTAACGAGATCCAGTTATAGCTGTTTTACATCCGTACATCAACATAGGTCCAGTTGAAAACCAGCGTCGAGCACTTAGTTGCCCGACTTTTTGCTGAACTGGGCCTTTTTGGCGCAGCCGTGAGACACACAAAAGCTACCTATTCTTTTATTATAAGTTAGATATAATTATGTTAGATATAATTATGTTATTTTTTTTCTGCTTTTTATCGTGTTATTTTATTTTAAATGTGTGTGTCATGGTCCTTTTGCGCCAAATAAATGTTTTTTCTTTCTTTCTTTCTTTCTTCTCAGTTTGGAAAAGAGACAGACCTATAAAAGTCGTCTAGCGCCATCTCTTTCCCACAGCTTAAACTGGATCGCGATGGTAGGCCATCTGCCTTTTTTTTAGGTGGTAAAATCAGCAAATGAGTCCGGAAGGGACTGTCAGATTCCTACTGATTAAAATCCACCCGTGTTCCTTCCTATGCCCTTTACGTTCCGGGGCCACGGTATCCTGGGTTAAGAAAAAACCCGCGACCCCAGCAGGCATCTGGCGCGAAACACGACGCGCCACCGACCCGGGCTTGGTCCTTGGTCGGACGGCGAACTTACCCATCACTCATCTTCCGCAAGCCCGCTCCGCCGCTGTGCCCTCTGCTGATCAGAGGGACACGCGTTGGAGCGTCCACACGACAGGCTATTCGCATACGGGCAAAGAGACCGCTTAGGCGCACAGTGCCTAAGGAAGAGTTTTTGCCCGCATCCCAGGGTGCACCGGCCCGAAAAACTGGTCTTCCCCCCGGACGTATCCGAGAGGGTACTCCAGTCCACGGGTTCACGTGGCGGCTTCCTGCCATAGCACCCCAGGCCACCTAGCTAAGAAAAAGACACATTTATCCAAACGACATCACAAACGGCGTTTCTCTATACGAAAGTCTGACTATTCCAATGATAGCAAGTTAAATTAAACAAAAATATATTTACCAACGTTACGTTAGCAACAACTACGACAGTTTATTAGTAAAGCGGTACTAGATAGCACTGTCGCAACCAAAACACGTTTCATATTAGTTCGCAGTAATAGCAGCATATATTATTATGCTAATAACGAAAGCTATTTGCGCAAAGCAATAATTGCTGGATGGTCATTTAGATAATTGGTGTGAGTCATTACTTTCCTTGAAATTACTGTTAATATTCAGCGGGGTGCGGCGTGTTGTATTTAATCACATTCAAAACCGTTCAATGAAAATAAAAAAACTTGAGAGGTGTCAAGGAACAACCGGATGGAACGAAGTTAACAAAAATAATCGTCGCAACACCACACTGTTCAATGCGAAATAGAAAGACGAAACGAAAATATCTGGCTTGCTTTCTATTAGAGAGAGAGAGACAGAGAAACATGTGCACGCCGCAATACGACAAGAGTCACGAGGAACGGGGGTTCAGTGAGGGGTACGGGGTGCGGGGTGCAGGCGCGAGGTGCGGGGCGAGGCAAAAAGTGTCGTGCCAACTTTTCGTAAGAATTTTTCCCGTCTAGCCCCCTTTCACAATGCGCGATAAGGAACTTCGTTCCAATAAAAGAGCAAATGATTTTCCGTAATAACGTTTAAATTTTATCCTTGTGAACTTCTGATATATCACTTAATCTTAATTTCATTTATTTTCTTCCTTTTGTCTTTTCCACTACATAAGCTCCTACAATACACGCAATTTCATCACTAAAGCCAGTAAAAGCCTTCAAGACAAGAAGTTCCTAACAAACAATAGTTATCTCAAAAGTTTTAAGTCCTTCTCAAAAGATTGCCTATCGTCCTGAAGTATGAAACTTTAGAAATCCTCCGGGGCATGAGAACACTTTGAAAAGATTCGGAAAGGTTTGAAATGTTGGGAAAATAGAACATAAGTCGTAAAAGTTGACATGAACGTGGACAGTTCCACAATAAAGGTTTGGATTTTGTCTCTGTATTTCTAGTTCCGCCTTAATGGAAGCCTCAGGGAAAGTGCAGCTGGGAATGTTTTAAAGTGTCTTCGTCTTTTTGAAGGATTTTATACAATTACTTTATCATTTACTAGCGGCCCGGTACGTGCTTTACTTTGACAGCAAAATCACCATTAAAAAAAAGATCCGCCATTTATTGAATTCATTTGTTACAAAAATTTTCATAAATGATGAACCCCTCGACCGATTTTGTGCAAACTTCGCGTAAACCGTTTTGGATAGGTGAGCCCGTTCTTGAGTTATAAAATTACAACGAAAAGGGGCATTGATTTTTTATATTAAAGATGTGCAAAATAAGCATAGTTTGGACTAAAAATTATGTTCTTTAGCCTTGAATGCCAAATAAAATGTCTTTTACGCATTATCACTTTTTAAACATGGTAAAGTGTGCTTTATTACTTTTAAATAAATGTATACTTGTTATAATTCAATCCTTAATTTAATTTATATGAAATCTAACACACAGATAGACACATACTTTCATATACAAAAAAAATGTACTGTTAGCATCACAATAGAAAATCCATGAATAATATTTATCTACACATAACAACAAAAAAAATAGACTCCTTACAGTAAGTAAGACAGTGAAACGGAATGTTTTTCGGGGGCTAGGAATAAATAGATAATAGAATAAATAATCCACCCTCCTCCCAATTTAATCAAGTATACAGACACTAACTGGAATAAAATAAGAGAAATACAGAAACAATAATACAGAACTTTCTAGAACCTTCAGAAAAATAACTTCAAGTGCAAATATTTCGCTTTCATAAAACGAATGTTCGTGGATTTCGAAACTGGAGGTGTATTTCTGAACGAAAGCGTCGGCGTCACTCGCTGAGCTCAACAAATACGGGAATTCGCAATATAGCACTTGGATCTCGAGGTATCTGCTTACGTAAACAACGTGTTTGAGCGAAATATTTGAAGAGGCTGACGTATCGTGATAGAAAAGCTGGGCTATTAGGTTTGAAGGTAACAAAAGACGATGGTATCCGAGGATAAAAGGTAATCATTTCTTTTATGGTCAATTACTGGCGCCTCACGAGACTAGCAACGGCATCGGAAATAGCGAGGTGATTTCCGGCCATCGTAGGTGTGGACATGCGGCGAGTACTTGCCGTTGCTGTCCATTGCTGATGACATTACAATAATAAAAATAAAAAGAGTATTTGACTCGTCTATCTTTCAAAATCAAAATATTTTTTTTTTCATAGGCATCAGTTGGCACTTATAAAACGCCCAGAAAAAAAAAAACGGCACGGTTCGGGTTGGTCGTTGCCATGGAGAAGAACTGGCAAGAAACTCTATGGTTACTCTTTGGTCGAACTCCTAACTTACAGCTCTAAAGCCTAGGTCATTATGGCACCCTAATCCCTCCCATCAATCTGGAAATTTCTCACAGCTAAAACTTTTCATTGCAAGCTGTTTTTATCACCAGTCAAAAGGGGAAAAGGGACATTGGCAAAAGTAAAGCGTATAGGTAGTTAAAAGCAAACAGGAAAATGCTACCTATGCTCGTCACGTAAGCTCTAAATTTCATTTGAGGATACCCCCGTTACGTTAGATGGGTTTTGTTAAGTGGTGTTCGAAATGGTGTTAGTTGCTATTCAATAGGTTAGTTTGCGAAAATGGCGAGATGTGTTGAACCGCTATAAGAAGGACTGGTAAAACAAAATGTCATTAACAATTACACACAATAACTTACACCTCAATAGGAAAAAACTTTTTCAAAAAAAATGTGACCGCCTTCAAAAACAACCACAAAAAAGGATAAAATAACCTACAAAAATTTTCTTTCGGAAGTCGGTGACTTTTTTTATTAATTTCATTGTCTCTTTTGCCACCGACTTCCGAAAGAAAATTTTTGTAGGTTATTTTATCCTTTTTTGTGGTTGTTTTTGAAGGCGGTCACATTTTTTTTGAAAAAGTTTTTATTTTACTCTTTTTAGTTTGAATATTCAACCAAAATTCTTGTCAAATACATCATTTTCTTACATGTGCACTAGAATTTTGTAATCCGTAGCACCGGTAATAACATCGTCAACATCTCTTTCATTCATTGAGATATCTCAAAAACTACTGAACCGATTTTGATGAAATTTGCAGTATTCCCTAAGTTGAACGATACCTAGTACAACAAAAAAAGAATTACATAAATCGGACTTGTAGTTCCGGAGATATGCGAACACAAGCACAATTTTCTTATTTGAGGAGTTGTACCTTCCATCATCAGCTCAGCTACATGAGATGATGATTTCTATACGCAAGTACTTGAATTACTTCATAAGATTTGCGAAAAACTATATGTCAGCCAATAAAATTTGAGGGTTGCCCTCGATTTCTCCAAGTTCCAATCATCAGATCCTAAAATGGTGACAATGGGACCACACGGGAAGCACCAGCTTTCGAATAAAAAAAGAATCATGAAAATCGGTTCACCCAGTCGCAAGTTATGAGGTAACAAACATAAAAAAAAAAAAAAAAATGCAGTCGAAT
This sequence comes from Agrotis segetum, assembly GCA_036375495.1. Taxonomy (NCBI): domain Eukaryota; kingdom Metazoa; phylum Arthropoda; class Insecta; order Lepidoptera; family Noctuidae; genus Agrotis; species Agrotis segetum. The sequence continues at coordinate 5,113,790 of JAQSVV010000031.1, forward strand.
TGATAACCTCCTCCTTTTTTTGAAGTCGGTTAAAAACTAGAGACTTACAAAGTTACGTAGAGCAGCGATGTTCATAGACTTCCTTCTGATAAACTTGATTCATTCAATGAAATCTTTAACAAAAATGAGATCGTATCTTTCTAAACGTTACTAGAAGCATCTCTAGACGAGCAAATCCCTCTATTGTTGTAGTGACCTCCTTCGTATACAATGAAGGTTTTTGCGTAAAACATTTTTGGTTGGACAGTTTTCTTGGGATTTTCTTCTTTTCAGATCTTGAGTTCATGTTTTTTTCTTTTGTGTTTTACCAGATGAAACTTTCTGAAATCACAATGGATTTAGGATAAAAAATGTTATTTTAAAATTAATTTACAAGTTAATCAATAAATAACTTGCCTACAATGTAGTAGCCTTACATTAAATAAAATTTATTATTTAAAATTTATGATCTTATTTATTCGTTGAGTTTACTACTTAGAAATAAGATCTTACCAATAAAATGTAAGTACACTTTCAGTAGTATTATGGCACTAGATTGAATTGTACCATTTTCAGAACAATTACTTAAATCCATGCAGTTTTAGATCGCACGTAAACTTCCATCAAATCAAATTATCATGACACACTAAAACTGTTGTAGGATATCCGATCCTTTCAATAAAAACGACCACAATTTTTCACTACGATCTCATATAAAATGTTTATCCGATACTTTATTTAACGTCTTGTTTTACATCTTCACATCAATCTCCGGGATAAAACCATCAATCTGAATTGTGATTGGTGGAGCGACAGTTTTAAAAGGTCCTGATTGGTTAGACGGCTTTTTTGAAAGACGTTGATTGGTTAGACGCCATTTTTTTTAAATTTAGTCAATGCTTCGTAGAAGTTGGTAACTACAAAGTTGGGGACTTGTCGTTATTGAGAATTGGGTCGCATGTTTGTCGGCATGACGTGGTTCGTCTTTGAAAAAACTTAGATTTCCAGTAGAAGCTTCGTTCACTGGTTTGAAGAGAAAATAGGTTGGTCCGGGTTTTCGCCTGAAGATAATTGATTTAATTTTGGTCTTAAAAGTGACAAAAGATCGAAGAGTTGTATTGGCCAGTATTATTATACTATATAAATTCTATATTTACATCCGACCGACTTTGAGAAATAGGTAAGTGTCTTTAAACCAAAATGTTGAAAATGAAAATACTCGTACAGTTTCTACTATCTCGAATCCGACATTATGAACGCACATTATGCCAGGAAAAAATCAACCTCGTTCAAAGACACGCGTGCCGTCGGGCGGCGCGTTACGCGGAGCGGGTCGCAAGAAAAACAAACATACGACGACATATTATTATAGTGTTTGTTACGCAGAAGCAGCGCCGATTGACGAACACTTTTCTGCGACCATCGACGCTTCAAACGACGCGCAGCGTGTCCTTGAACGAGGTTTAAGACACTTCAATTTTTGCCCGGGAACTCTGACCGTGAACTGCGTTTACCTTCGTCTTGAATTCAGGTAAAAGTGGGTCTTTCAGTGAGAGTATTTTTTTAGAGGGTAAACAAAATCTAGCGCTAAGGTTGTTTCTTAAACATAATTTGGCAATTTATGTTCATTCAAGCTTCAAAAGATCATTGTAACGAATCTCCTAAAGTTCCGACGCCGACGATATTAAAATGAAAATGAAACGTAGACAATAGCGTACCTTTACGATTTAGATTAAACTTTTTATTTCGTATTTTATTTTATACACGGCTGAATAATTAACATATTGAGCCACACCGAGGAAAAATGAAAAGTCTCTGAAAAAATTCTATGTAGCAGTGGAATATGAACCAAATGTTTTATTACTAGTGAATTTTTCATATTATTTTAAGAAAAATGCACTTGCTTGCATTTTAATATTACAGTTACGTTGAAAAGTTTCGCAATAAATTAAGACTTTTCTTATTTTTTTCTATTTTGTGTTTTTGCTTCAGAAACTAGTTTACTGTTAATCTAATATCTTTAAACGATCAATTCTTATATATTCATTTATATATAATCAGGATCTCGGAAACGGCTCCAGGGATTGTCATGAAAGTTACAGATTAGGGTTTTTTCGGCTCAAGGAACCGATTTATTGAAGGTCCCAGGTTCGAGAAAAGCTCGGTTCCCAAGATATAGACAAAACCGAGCAAAGCTCGGTCAACCAGATATTATACTTTTTATTCTGGGATAAAATAAAAAATACAAAATTGAATTTTAAACGGAGAAAGAACAGTATCTACTAAAATAAAGCTACATAGATTCTTACTAGAACAGAAAAGGTTAGAATTAACTCTTTATTACTACCGCCAGACATTAACGTAATGTTGCTCGCTAGTCGATAATCAAGAGCAATAGGCACAATTGCTCGATAAAGGGAGCAATCAATAGCAGTATTGTTGGTATTTACGTCCCATTCAATTGTTCGGTTATTCGTGTGTTGATGGTACAATTTATATTCAAATAGCTGTTGCCAGCGGCTTCACCCGCTACAACTCGAAAATTATCCCACGGGAACATAAAAGCGGAATAAAAACTATCCTATCTATTAGTCCATGTTATAAACTATCTGTGTACCAAATTTTAGCCAAATTCGTTCAAAGGTTTTTGCGTGAAAGAGAAACAAACATACCTACATACATTCTCACAAACTTTCGCATTTATAATATTAGTAGGATTGATGCCGATGAAGCCACCGCTAGTGGCGATATTTAAGTGCCTAGGACCGGTGCAACGATAATAGGCATGCCCATTGCCAATTTGCTGACCATTGCATCCACACTGTCAGTAGCCATTGACGGGCTAAGAAATGAATGTGTAGCGTGGCGTAGCTTAAGAATACGTAGCCTATCAGTGGTGTAGCGTCGGTTTATGAAGATTTTGTGTAGCTACAAACTCCGTAGCTTTCGCGTAGCATCGGGTTATTAAACCTTTGCGGAGAATTGAAATATTTCGTAGCTTTTCTGCAGCAACGATTTAATATAAGTTGGAATACGTGACCAGTGTCGCTGCTTTTGGAAGACGTAGACAACGGGCATCACAGGGTTTAAATGATTGCGTAGCTGATGTATAGCATTGGGTTACGATGCTGTTGCGTTCCTTATCAAATGAGTCTGACTGTCGGACTGTCAGACTTGTACTGATTAAAATCCACGGTGTCCTTCGGTAGCCCTTTGTGTGCCGGAGTTGGGGTATACGAATGTCCCGCAACCCCGGCAGGACTGTGGCCCTCTATAGGGGGGCCCCGTCATTATGCTGACGCTCCTTGAGGCGCGCGTGGGACACAACGCGCCGACGACCCGTGTATAGCCGCGTACAGAAATCGCGAGGCGTGCGACACGAATGGTTCGTCTCGCATGCCTCGGGCTTTGTGGACATGTGTGCTCACAGTGAGCATTCGCGCCATACGATTGTTGCGAACGCCGCCTCAGTACGAGCCGTGCGCTCCGGACAGGTGTTGTTTGCTTGCTCAGCTTGAGCACGTTTCGTTCGGGACGCACGTATAAATGTACCATCGTATGCCTCAGGTTGAGGCATGCGAGACGAACCATTCGTGTCGCACGCCTCGCGATGTCTGTACGCGGCTTATGGTCCATGGTCGGGTAGCGAGTTGCCCTTTACTCGCCATTCGCATGCCCGCGCCTACGGTGGCCGGATATCGTCCCGCGACAGATCGTCGCGCGTAGCCTGGAATACGCAATACATTACTCGCGGTGTATTTTGTTGTGGATAAAGATATAAAGCGTGTATTTATTTCTGAACCTACATTGAAAATACAGCGTCTGCCTACATTCACTTTGATTGATAGCACACAGCTAACAAATACAAAGTTAGTACCAATATTGGCCAACTTTGCCGGGCAGTGTACGGTCCAGCGAACTTCAGTGGTGGTTTGTGTTTACTCTACCGGTTAACGGAGGACATCGGCGTTTTCATATAGTTTGTGTTTCGGTAAAATTGTAATATTTTTGAGGCATAAAGCAGCTCCTTTTTTTAAATTTCACTACCATTACACCGCAGATTATTTAAAAGGCAAGAATAAAAAAGTAGCATTAAAGGTCTGGGCTGGGTCAGTCCAATGTATTTTTGTATCAAAATTGGTTACGCGATTTAGGTGTAAAGGTATAACAGAAAAAAAAAACACTTTCGCATTAGTACTAAAATTAGTATATTAAAGTGTTTAACATTTTTAGGATTCCGTAGTCAACAAGGAACCCTTATAGTTTCGCTATGTCCGTCCGTCCGTCCGTCCGTCCGTCCGTCCGTCCGTCCGTCCGTCCGTCCGTCCGTCCGTCCGTCTGTCCGCAGTTTAGCTCAGAGACGCACAGTACTAGAGAGCTGTAATTTGGTGTAAATATACCGATTTGTTGTGCCGAAAAAGTGGTAAAATAAAATCTCGTAAAATATTTTTTTTTAGGGTACCTCCTGTACTTACACGTAAAGAGAGGATTTTTTTTTCTCGCGTACCCCTTAGTGTGGGGTATCATTAAATAGGTCTTTAAAAAATAATGTGAGTTACCATTAACAATTTTTTGATAAAAAAATTCGTTTGAGAAATATTAAGCTTTAAAGTGCTAAATTTTGCTCGACTCGAGTGTCCCCCCCCTCTACCAGCTAAACGGTTATGTTTGGGGGTGTGAAAAAAATCACAATGGTAGTATATATAACGAAATTTAAAAGAAAATTATCATGACTAAGTAGGCTTTACAACTTTACGAGTAATAGTCGACCAACTTATAAAATGTACTTGATATCATATTTTCTTAAACAAAATGTATCGGAGAACATGCTCTTCAACTGCAAATGTAAGTTTGTCAACTTTATTTTTACAGCTTTTATAGGTATGTTTTTTGGGGATAGGTAGGTTTTTATCGTCAACTATTTTTAACTAACTTTAAAAAAAGGAGGAGGTTCTAAATTCGTCGTAATCTTTTTTTTTATGTATTGTCCCCGATTTCTCAAAGATTTCTGGACGGATTTTGAAAATTCTTCTTTTTTAAATTAAATTCAGCGAATCAGTTTAGTTAGTTCGCATACTAAGTGTTTTGATGGGCAACTACGGAACCCTACACTGTGCGTGGCCCGACACGCACTTGGCCGGTTTTTAAATGAATGGTTTGCTTCCTACAACCAACTAAGTAATAAACTACTACAACTATTATAATACTATTTTAAGTATCAAATATTGCTAATTCTACTCGCTAAACCATAGCGGTGATACCAGTCCCTTAAATGATGACTATCCATTCACGAACTTGAAGCTGTATAGAGTAAAAATCTTAAAAGGTAAGTATCATATCGTATTCATAATGTTCTAGACTCAGATCAAAGAAATAGGCAGATAGAACGCTCAGAACACGCGAGTTTCTCCACCAAAGTTAATACAAAATCAAATAGAATTACATTCCATAATGTTTTCTTTGTTTTTGAGAACAACTTTTACGATGGTTAAAGACACATATTTTGGCAAAAAACAACAACGACGCGCAGCTTGGTACGACGTGTAGCTTGGTACTGTCGCGACTTTCGATTTTGATTTTATATTAACTTTGGTGGACCCACTCGCGTGTTCTGAGCGCTCTATCTGCCTATTTCTTTGATCTGAGGTTCTAGATGCTAATTATACCAACAGAAAGACTTGCAAATGTTCTAACGAAGTTAATTATAACAGCGAGCTCAAAAGCTTTGTCATGTTTCTTTTGGAGTTTCGTGTTTCATAATTCAATTAAAATATCCATGAATACTTTGTAGATTTCATTATTATTTTTGACTTACAAATATTTCTTTATGTTTTAAGGTATAGGCTGGTAATTTTTTCAGTATTGGATGAATACCTATTTCTAATCCAACATTTTTTTTTTCCGCTTATTCAGCCTTGTATGTTTTTTTAGCGTGGTAAAATCTTCAAATGAGTCCTCCCACCCCTGGCAGGGCGGGAGAGACTGTTAGGCTTGTACTGACTAAAATCCACGGTATCCTTCAATAGCCCTTTATGTTCCGGGGTCACGGTAACGAAATAAGTCCCGCAACCAGCCTTGTACATAATATGATAATAAAAGATTCCTCTTTAGACTAGTTGTTCATCGATTTTTTACCTACTCATCATCATCATCATCATCATATCAGCCGTAAGACGTCCACTGCTGACCGGGAATCGAACCCAGGACCCCATGATTATTCGCACCTGCGACCACGAGACCAACGGGGCAGTCAGTTTAGGGTGCGTCCACATCTGGCGAATGCGCCGCAAATGCGCAGCTCGCGCGCCGTTTGCAAGCTGCACGCGTGCAGATCGCGTGCCGCGCGCGCGCTTCTCGCCCGCCTTTTGGCATACTAAATCATTGCCGAGAAAGCGAGCGCGCGACTCGCGCGCAGCTCGGAAACGGCGTGCGAGCTGCGCATTTGCGGCGCATTCGCCAGATGTGGACGCACCCTTAGATATACACATACATAGATGAGTAACACACTTTCCTACATTTGTGCTTTGTTTATTTTGTCGTACATTTTTGTTGTTGTTGAACCTTCTCTAAGCTGCGAACTCTGTATCATTTATCACAGTCATTTTTTGTCGACATTTTGTGTCCTCCCCTGAGGTGTTGAGGGTAGAAAAATAATAAGCTATGAAGTGATGTTTATGTTATCTTGTAAGGGCAGGTAGAAACATGTAGGGTATTGTTTACTTTTAAAATATTTAGTGCTAAAACGAAAAGGATTTTCAAAAAAATCCATCTTTTCCCAAAAATCAATTTTGTCACTGCATATTTTTCCTATTTTAATAAAAAAATTCTTTGATAATTATATTTCTGTCTAAGTGTGTCGTGTTGTTTGGTTTAGCACTAATTTCTGGGTTGGTTAATTTGATTGATTGAGATCAGATGGCTAAATGGTTTGGTTACTGGTTAACGAAGACTGGTTCAATGATACGCAAACATAATATGGTTTAAAAGATTATAATGATTAAACACTACTGAACTAAGAAATGGTAAATACTGTAAAATATTGTACCGAACACGTGTGTTAAGACATGTGCATCAAAGAACATCCAAGTTATAAAAGGGCCTTGTTATAGAAAAAAGCTTTTTGGTACATAATAAATACATGCTTCTATTTTTTTCTCAATTCCAGTCCAGCATTCCTAAAATAACTTCCCCAAGCGGACATTACGTAATCCTTTTGTTTCAGTAATACTAAACAATTCCTGAAATCCCCATACACCAATAAATTGTCACGGATCAGTGGCTATTCGAACCCTTTTTACCATGGAGTATAAATTAATTGAACATTCATACCATAAAGCAGGTTATCCAGAAAAGTAAGGAATATGGTATCGCTTACTATATTGCATTCGTAGATTACAACAAAGCGTTTGATTCACTTAAACACGCAAAAATATGGGAAGCACTAGAAACGCAGGGTGTAGGTGGTAAATATATACGTCTCATTAAAAATATATACAAGAATATGACAGCAAAAATAAGAACAGAAAGGGTGGGGGAAGACTTTACTATAAAAAGGGGCGTTAGGCAGGGAGACCCAATATCACCTAAACTCTTCTCTGCAGTATTGGAACACGTTTTCAGACGCCTTGAGTGGGACAACTATGGAATAAGCATTAACGGAGCACAACTGAATCACCTTAGATTTGCCGATGACCTAATACTTCTTTCATACGATGCAAGAACCCTGCAAGAAATGCTCGAACAGCTGGTACGTGAAAGCGGAGAGGTTGGACTGTCAATGAATACCTCAAAAACTAAAATAATGACAAACGCAGAAAATATCCCCATCATGGTCAATGGTAGCGCGATAGAATATGTTGAAGAATACACGTATCTTGGTCAAATAATATCTACAAAAGACCTCACAACAAAAGAGATTAACAACAGAATTAATCTGGCTTGGAAAAGATACTGGTCTTTAAAAGAAATAATGAAAAACTGCCACGTACCACTTACATGCAAGAAAAAAATATTCGAGTCGTGTATCCTACCGGTTATGACATACGGATGCCAGACATGGAGTTTGACGGAACAGAACATACGTAGTCTAGAGACCTGCCAACATAATATGGAAAGGAGCATGCTAAACATCCAACTAAAAAATAAAATAAAACTGGAAACAATTCGCAAGCGAACTGGAGTTACGAGTGTCACATATTGTATTAAAAAACTAAAGTGGAGATGGGCAGGTCACTTGATAAGGAGTAAAAACGACAAATGGGCAAAAGATGTAACTGACTGGTGTCCAAGACAATATAAAAGAAAGAGAGGGAGGCAATGTCGAAGATGGGAGGACGACATCAAAAGGATAGCTGGCATTACTTGGAGAAGGATGACATTATGATCGCACTCTGTGGCAAGTTTTAGGGGAGGCCTATGCTGGGAAGCAACACGATCTTCGTGAAACTGGTGTCCAATAATAAATTTTCGCATGTAATGAAACTTTATGTAAGATTGTTGAATAAAGGCTATTATTATTATTATTCTCTTTATTTATTTTTACACTTATTAATTAAATTTTTAAATATTTTTATAAAAAACAAACTAAAAACATTTAAAAATATAAAAAATAGCAGTCCACCAGCATCGGGAACAGGGTCCGGGCTGTCGGTGGTCAGGGCTCTTGAGAGAGGAACCTCCTAACAATACGCGCCGTGTCCAGGAGTACTGCCTTCTGAATCAAGCGCTTAATCCAGCTGCCAAGCGAGAGCCTCTTAAGATGTTGTTCGAGGCTCTTGGCAATTAAGCCATTGGCAGACACGGCTATCGGCACAATGACTGCCGTATTTACGTCCCACATGTCAACAACCTCGCGAGCCAGATCAAGATACTTGAATTGCTTATCCTTTTCCGCCCTCACGAGGTTCTCATCATGCGGGACCGTAATATCAACAATCATTGCGCGACGCTCCGATCGATCTATCAAACGTCTATCCATAAGCAATTATTTATCAATCCTAACCAATTTATTATTATTATTATTATAAATTAATTGGAGTGCAAACTGAAAGTTGGACGTGACGATACCTCTGTGCAGATCATTTTTTTTCCTATTGACTCAAATTGATAGAGCATCAAGAAACCTTCTATCATGGGATCTCGAGACAGTCTATAAAGGTTCAAAGCAAAAAGAAAAACTGAAGGAACAGCTTGAATGTTTAGTCAGTAAGACCCTACCTTTTGATTTACCACTCAAATAAGGGTTCCTTGTTGACTACGGAACCCTAAAAACAAACGTTCTATTCTTAATTCAGGTATCGTCATACACGTTAAAAGATGAAGTTGATTTTGGGTTTGAAGCAATTATTTATCAATCCTAACCAATTTCCTTTGATTTTAATATTCGAAGTTTAAAAGTGCCTCTCTAATGGCCTACTTGAAATAAATGACTTGACTTTGAAACCAATATATCTTTTTCTTAGCACTCCATTCAGTCATATTCCATGTCGCATATCCGACTTACAGCAACGATTACCGTCAACAGTAACATACATAATATCTACTGTTACATGATTGTTTAACCTCCATTCTCACTGGCCGTCAACTTTACCTTCTAATTAAATTCCACAAAGGCGTACGTGCAATTAAGGACAGGCAGCGTACATTCTAGATTGTGTGTTTAGATGTACTAGGTTTTAGAAGCGGTGTTCGTTATCTCCCAATTAAGTAGAGGCTCTAATTACCGTAAAAATATTTGTGTAACTTCATAATTATGCTATTCGTAGCTTCTGCAAGCAACTTCGCTCGCGTTTTATTTCTCGGTGGCCTATTATGACGTCATAGGCGCGGGCCAAGTAGAAAAGATGTAAGACGCATACGGGGCGGAGACACGTCTCTTCGGCGTCTCTTTCATATAAAATGTATAGAAGCGTCGCGACGTAAAACACACAGAAGAGACGCGTCTCGGGCTCGACTCTCATACATTTACGCCTAGGAAACAGCAAGGGCTGGAGAATTGAACAATAGGTATTTGTAAAATCTATTGCTGTCGCGCATTGCCCACAACAGAGTTACAGAGCGCGATAGAGACAACAGCAGCTTGGACCGAAAATACCTTATTAAATGGCACAAAATCAACGATTCGTAGTCCCCTGATTACTCCTCCAAAACTTAACCGATTTCACTACTTTTTTCTTTAAAAAATAAAGAAAGGCATTGACCGTGTTCCTATGTTTTCCTTTTTTTTATATAATCCCGTCAAATTTGTTTTCTGGATATTTGAACACAGCGGAAAATCTGGCTATTTTTTTAGGATTTTGAATGTTCATATCTCCTGTTTTCTCCCTAGCATTATCCAGGGAGAAAACAGGGGACTACGTTTGTATGGAAAAACGATCGTGCTGTTTCCTCTTAAAGCGTGAGTAATTCCAGTGAAGGAAAGAGACAGACCTTTATATGTTGTCTAGACCCACCTCGTTCTCACACTAGTATTACTGACGAGATGACTTCATGGTGGACCACATGACGATGAAGATGAAACGTTTTGTGAGTAAGAGACTTAACTCATGGCACGATGTGACGCGACGCGTTTCGTGCGATATCGAGTCGATTGCCGATTTATGTCGAACGTATTTACTAACGGAGTGATGCGATGCAATTCGACCGTGCACTTCAAAAATCCACCTTAATAAAGGCCGCTGCAAACCAAAGACAAAAGATGTTGCACGTGACGAGTAGTTGCGTAATCGAATTTTGAACAGAGAATCATAATGCATTGTCATTAGGACGTGCATGCAGTTCGATATTGAGGAAATCTGTGAGCGATATCGTCAATCCGTGCGACTCCATTAGCAAACACTAGCGATTGTCCATACATTTTCTTCGGCCGGACGCTTGTGTGATATCTGACCGATGGTATTCCATATCGCATGGCGCAATGAATAAAGTCCATTACACAAGCAACAATGGTAGTGGTGTCGAACCCAAATAAAACCTTTTAAAAAAAAATCAAACCGACGAAACATCGAACTGAAAAGCAAAAAATAAATTTTGAGGCGGCGCCAAACAAACAAACATAATTAAGTTAACTATTTGAAGAGCAGAAAAGCTTGTTGTATAGCTTGTCGTGGTTGAATAGCTCGTCGTAGCTAATTCGTTGATTGTTTCTTTGGCGCCGCCTCAAAATTTATTTTTTGCTTTTCAGTTCGATGTTTCGTCGGTTTGATTTTTTTTTTAAAAGGTTTTATTTTTTACTTATGAGTTTCCTATCTCGTGTCTGTAACTAAAAAAAAAAATTAAGATGATTTTATTTAATATATTTTTCCAACAAAAAAAGAATTTTTGAAATCGGACCACGTCATGAAAAGTTATGCGTGGTCATACATAGAAAAAAAAAACAAATATACATGTCGAATTGAGAACCTCCTCCTTTTTTTTTCGTCGGTTAAAAAGAATAAGAAAGAGGGTAGACTGTTTCGTCAGCTCATAAACATCTACCCGCAATTAGTTCAGTTCGTTTGTGATCGTGAAGTGGAGTTGCAAGTGTTGCAAAATGTTGGAAAACCCCACAATTAACATGGTAAATATTAAATTTTAGTTCTAATTGTTACTTAGTATTATAGTCTATGTGAGTTTAAGAAAAAAACAACAATTTATTGAGCCATAATTAATGTTCAAATGGTTTTTGGAAATGGTCTCTAACACTATGCTGTACTGTTTTAACAAAATGTAGGTTAGTAACAGATGGTCTGGCGTCAAAGATTAATTTTTTTTTGCATTTAAAAAATTGTTTAGCGTCAGTTCTTTTTCTTTGTTTTTAGGGTTCCGTAGTCAACAAGGAACCCTTATAGTTTCGCCATGTCCGTCCGTCCGTCCGTCCGTCCGTCTGTCCGCAGTTTAGCTCAGAGACGCACAGTACTATATAAATATACGGATTTGTTGTGCCAAAAAAGTTGTAAAATAAAATCTCGTAAAATATTTTTTTTTAGGGTACCTCCAGTACTTACACGTAAAGTGAGGATTTTTTTTTTCTCGCGTACCCCTTAGTGTGGGGTATCATTAAATAGGTCTTTAAAAAATATTGATAGTTTCCATTGACAAATTTTTGATAAAAAAATTCGTTTGTGAAATATTAAGCTTTAAAGTGCTTAATTTTGCTCGATTCGAGTGTCCCCCCCCTCTACCAGCTAAACGGTTATGTTTGGGGGTGTGAAAAAATTCACAATAGTAGTATATATAACGAAGTTTAAAAGAAAATTATCATGACTAAGTAGGCTTTACAACTTTACGAGCAATAGTCGACCAACTTATAAAATATACTTGGACATCATATTTTCTAAACAAAATGTATCGGAGACAACTGCAAATGTAAGTTTGTCAACTTTATTTTACAGCTTTTATAGGTATGTTTTTTATCGTCAAATATTTTTAACTAAATTCAAAAAAAGGAGGAGGTTCTAAATTCGTCGTAATCTTTATTCTAATGTATTTTTCCCGATTTCTCAAAGACTCCTGGACCGATTTTGAAAATTCTTCTTTTTAAAATTAAATTCAGCGAATCAGTTTAGTTAGTTCGCATAAGTATTTTGATGGGCAACTACGGAACCCTACACTGTGCGTGGCCCGACACGCACTTGGCCGGTTTTTTTTTTTTGTGTGCAATTGTGGCGTGTGCCAATACACGTTTTTTCTTTCTTTCTTTGTAACGCCAGCATACAACCTACCTCAAACTGCCAAATTTAAATAGATTTTCAACCGTATCACAATAATGGAAGATTAATATTCGATTGGTAAAATTTGACAGTTTCCGGTAGGTTGACTTTTTTTTTATCGTGGTAAAATTATCAAATGAGTCCTCCCACCCCGGGCAGGGCGTGAGGGACTGTCAGACTCGTACTGATTAAAATCCACGGTGTCCTTCAATAGGGTCACGGTAATAATGAGATAAGTCCCGCGATCCGAGGCTAGGTTGACCTGAACCTATTGCCAAATGGCAAGCGACATTCGCTTACGTTCAGCAGTCGATAATACATTTTCAACTTTATACCCCATTGCATAAAGTTGAAAATCTCTCAAAGATTACAGATCGTTTTCGATTGTTTCGTTCGCTATCGTTCAGCAGTCTTTACTAGATTTTCAACTTTATGCGAAGGGGCATAAAATGAAAATGTATTAGCGACTGCTGAACGTTAATGATTGTCGCTTGCCGTTTGGCTACAGGCTCTGCTGGCGTCTGCGTCTGAACTTACTTTGCGATTAGAAAATTAATTAAAAACCAGGATTCAGTTGATGAAACTAACTGACAGCTAGAACCGTACACTAAATTCTTCTTTAAGGTAAAAGTAATAAAAGCGTTTTTCGTTCAAAAACTTAATTAACTTATAATGGCTTTTATTATCTATTTTCTCCATTGTATGATTCAGACAAAAGGGTTTTAAGCCTATTGAAACGTCATCGTTCATTTCGGAGGAGAATGCCGTTGATTTCACTTTTTTGACGTACTAGCTGTTGCCAGCGGCTCGAAAATTATCCCACGGGAACATAAAATCGGGATAAAAACTATCCTATGTGTTAATCCAGGTTATAAACTATCTGTGTTCCAAATTTTAGCCAAATCTGTTCAGTGGTTTTTGTTTGAAAGAGTAACAAACATACTTACGTATATACACATACGTACATCTTCACAAACTTTCGCATTTATAATATTAGTAGTATTTTATGGAAGTACTGCGTCATTTCCATGTGACCCTAGTACCTTAATCTTAGGTACCTATATCTTGCAATTTGGATATGACTGACTTATAGTGAATTTGAATTTTAGATCACGAAGTCGTTCTGTTAGAACGAGAGTATTTATTTGGTATATGCAAGGCTGCAAAGTTGATTTTTGGCGCGAGTACTTGAATTGAAAACTGAGTGAGCGAAGGATTCTAAGATTGAACCGCGAGAGAAACGAGTGGTTCAAATATAGAATCCTGAGCGATACGAAGTTTTCAAGGGTACGAGACACAGAAAAACTTTTTTTCAGGAAATCAAAAAGAAAAATCGGCCTCTTCATACAAACTGTCCAATCACGTTCATAATTTTGTATGGTGAGGCCGATTTTTTTAAAAGATAAAATGACAACCCTAAAGGTAAGCGTCCACAGGTCCGCATCGCACGTATCGGACGTATCGTACGTAACGGATTTTCGTTTGCCTTGTATTAAAACTCATATAACTGCGTCCACTGATCCGCATCGTACGGACGGCTCATCGGCAATGCCTACATGCGATGCGTACCGATGACGTCATACGGAGTGCCGATCAGTGGATGCGCCCCGCACGCTTACTGAAGCATTTGTTCTCTTTCTTTCTTGGATTCCTCTTCTGTTAAAAAATAGGCACAATAACAACTTTTGCATCGCTTTCCTCCTTCAATCCGATCGCTGCCGATACAGAAATCCGTTCGATGCGATGCGTCCGATCCGATACGTACAATGTCGACCTGTGGACGCTTACCATAAAACAGGTATAGGCAATAATATCGTGGATTGGGCCGGAGGTAACCTACTTCCCCTCTTTATACTATGGTGTTAGTGAATGCGAGACTAAATTGTGTAAAAACACCCGTGTTACGGGATGAAATGCCCAGGTATTATGATACAAAGACGTCGAGTCGAAGTAAAGGTCAGTCATACAGTATATACCAGTTGCCTCTGGTCTCTATTGACACTGTTAACGAACCTCCACGCTCCACTGACTCAGTAAACATTCTATTTAAAGCCAGCCTTATATGGCGGAGTTGAAGTTTAGTTGAGCAAGAATAAAAAGAATCGGTGGAGAAAGCTATACGTTTGAAGTCTGTAGTTACAAATGCTGGGATTTATGCAGAAAGTAACTTGAGTTTAGTTTGTTTTTAAAGTAGTAAAAATAACCACTAGTAAAAACATGTATGTACTGCAAAAAGTTTACATTGGTACAGCGGGGTTATATTGAAGCAGGCATAATTCCGTTGCTTATATATATAACTAGCTGTGCCCGCGACTTCGTTCGCGTGGATGTCGGAACTTAACAATGTATTTTTTATAAAATTGACAAAGTTCTATACAAATTTTCATCCCCTTTTTTATCCCCTTGGGGGTAGAATTGATCAACGTCCTTTCTTAGCGGATGCCTACGTCATAACATCTACCTGCATGCCAAATTTCAGCCCGATCCGTCCAGAGTTATATAGATTTAGATTTACCAAAGCATCTTTTACATGCAGTGGTGGACGCCCACGGCGACGGACGTCGCGAGACGATCTCCGGCCACCGTAGGCACGGGCATGCGAGCGGCGAGTAAAGGGCAACTCCCTGTCTGACCATGGACCATACCCGGGTCGACGGCGTGTTGCCTTCCACGAGCGCCTCAAAGAGCGTCAGCACGATGACGGGGCCCCTCTCTAGAGGGCCATAGCCCGACGGGGTCGTGGGACTTATCTCATTACCGTGACTACGGAACATAAAGGGCTATTGAAGGACACCGTGGATTTTAGTCAGTACGAGTCTGGCAGTCCCTCCCGTCCTGCCCAGGGTTTTATTTACTCGCAAGCTGCCAGCTGTTAGTAGAGAAAAACAAGGCCAAGTAGATGACAAAAATGATAACCCTTTTAAATAAAGATGAAATAGAAAATAAACATCTTACAACTCGTTTTAAACAAAACCTTGATAAGACTGTTAGGGTTGGCAGACAGTGGCATAAAGAAGTGACATTTGCATGAGGTACACCCTGTCTGGACACGACGGCTTTCATGCGCATTTCTTTTGTTTCAAGCATTTCTTTTACATGGATTTATCTGGGTAGCGAAACCGATAGATGATAGTTATATTTTTAGATGAAGTACGAAAGGTGGAATGAGGGTTTAGGAAAAGTTTGTCGTTGACAAACGTTGATACTGATATACCCTCATCCATCCTACTAATATTATAAATGCGAAAGTTTGTGAGGATGTATGTATGTGTATGTATGTAGGTATGTTTGTTACTCTTTCACGCAAAAACCACTGGACGGATTTGGTACACAGATAGTTTATAGTCTGGATTAAGACATGGGATAGTTTTTATCCCGATTTTATGTTCCCGTGAGATAATTTTCGAGTTGTAGCGGGTGAAGCCGCTGGTAACAGCTAGTTTTTTATATAAAAACAGGTCTTTTGAATAAGCTACAATTAAGATGGTCATCAGCAAAAAATATTTTTGTACATATATCAATATTATGGATAAGGAATACTCACAAAACCTTAACTCACTTAAAAAAAACTCGCTTATAGCTAGATTTCTGGGACACTCCGAAGTTCGGTTTGTTCAGGTTCCTTTGAACCCTGCAAATAGAAATAGAAGCCTATTGTGCCATATTCTTACTCAGATTTAATTTTCAGCTAAAATACTTACAACCTTAGCAGCAAATTGACTTGCGTGTACTACTTACATTCAAGCGCAGTAATTTGGACAAATAATTATTATAATGATATCGTTTGTTCATGATTATTATTATTTTTTTTTAAATTATTGTAATTATTGAAATAAAATTAAATTAGTAAAATAATATTATAAAAAAGAATATATTTTATTTTATGTTAAATTTGGGGTCATAGCCCCAAATTTAACATAAAATAAAATAAAAAAAATTAAATAAATGAATGAATTTAAACTAAATGTCACACCATAATAAAGTGTTGAAAATAAATCACAATAATTGCATGTGACAGTATGTATAAAAAAAAAACAAAAATATGCTTTAATAATACACATTTTCTTACAAGTAAAAGTGTAGTGGAGTGCAGTGCAGATGACAGCAACTTTTGTAAAATATTGAAATTCAGCCACATCTGGTTGAACTGCAGCCAATTCCAATAAACTCAGGGAAATGCTGCGATGAAAATGAGAATGTTTTCATCAGTACTTCTTATAAAAACCGGCCAAGTGCATGTCGGGCCACGCACAGTGTAGGGTTCCGTAGTTGCCCATCAAAATACTTATGCGAACTAACTAAACTGATTCGCTGAATTTAATTCTAAAAAGAAGAATTTTCAAAATCGGTCCAGGAGTCTTTGAGAAATCGGGGAAAATACATTAAAAAAAAAGATTACGACGAATTTAGTTGACGATAAAAACCTACCTATCCCCAAAAAACATACCGTAAAAACATACCTATTAAAGCTGTAAAAATAAAGTTGACAAAGTTACATTTGCAGTTGAAGAACAAGTTCTCCGATACATTTTGTTTAAGAAAATTGTAATCCAAGTACATTTTATAAGTTGGTCGACTATTACTCGTAAAGTTATAAAGCCTACTTAGTCATGATAATTTTCTTTTAAACTTCGTTATATATACTACTATTGTGAATTTTTTCACACCCCCAAACATAACCGTTTAGCTGGTAGAGGGGGGGGACACTCGAGTCGAGCAAAATTTTGCACTTTACAGCTTAATATTTCACAAACTAATTTTTTTATCAAAAAGTTGTTAATGAAAACTATCAATATTTTTTAAAGACCTATTTAATGATACCCCACACCAAGGGGTACGCGAGAAAAAAAAAAAACATCGCCACTTTACGTGTACAGGAGGTACCCTAAAAAAAAATATTTTACGAGATTTTATTTTACCACTTTTTCGGCACAACAAATCCGTATATTTACACCAAATTACAGCTCTCTAGTACTGTGCGTCTCTGAGCTAAACTGCGGACAGACGGACGGACGGACATGGCGAAACTATAAGGGTTCCTTGTTGACTACGGAACCCTAAAAACTATAGTAAAAGGTAAAAAGCTTTCCAAGCTTATTCATATTGAATAAGCTACTGGTTTATTGACATGATTTTCCTTGTATTTTGCCATTTTTTCTCGTATAACTCCAGAACAAACCTTTACTGATTTTGGTGAAATTTCCTGGCACAAAATAAAATTACGTTAGTAATAAGGAGAACTCATTACTTTTTGTTTACAGAAACCGCAATTTAGCAGATAAAATTAAGAAGGGGTGTTAATCACTCCAGCTTATTAATCGAGAGAGATTTGCTCTTGACGCCGCACGAAATTGCAGAGAGGTTGGATTTACGAGTAGAGGAAGAATAAATATTTGATCATTTTCTTGAGTATTTGTTCCTTGGCCTAAAGACCGTTTTGTATAAAGGCCATTAAGTGTCAAAAATCACGCCGTATTTTGCACGACACGACGGCACATTTGGTGCAGCGGTTGAGCGATTGGACTGCTACGCCCCGGGTCGCTGGTTCTACTCGTATTCCCGCACTGAGCAAATATTTGTATGATGAACAAGTAGTTGTTTCGGGTCTTTAACGCAACACGAGTGGCTGACTTGACGTTGCCGCTTCGTGGACACAGATTTCATTGTTTCTACGCAAGATGCTAGCATTCGTCTTGTAATCGTCAATCGACTAAAGGGCCATTTAGACGGGGAGAGTTTCACGACTCGAACACACGATAATCGAAGTAATATAAAATATTGTCTTCGTCTAAACATCGCCCGTTGACCGGTGATAATCGCCTCGAATAGGAAGATTTCTCGTAAGGGAAAGTGTCCGTCTAAACAGAACGTCAAAGCAATAATCGCATTTCGAGTTTTTATGACAGTTGCTAACATGAGTGACATAAAGCGCCATTTAGACGGGGAGAGTTTCACGACTCGAACATACTATAATCGAAGGAATATAAAATATTGTCTTCGTCTAAACATCGCCCGTTGACTTGAGCGATAATCGCCTCGAATAGGAAGAATTCTCGTAAGGGAAAGTGTCCGTCTAAACAGAACGTCAAAGCAATAATCGCATTTCGAGTTTTTATGACAGTTGCTAACATGAGTGACATAACAAAACAAAACGGTTGAAACTGATTTGTACGATACTAGTATGAACGAGAAAAAATGTCATACGAGATCGTGTTTAGACAAGTCGAGTTTCTCGTATGCAAGAATCTTCTTACAATAATATCGCCGTGTAAACAAACAGAGATATTATCGCATACGATAATGTCATATGCGAATCTCGTATGATATAATCGTAGACGAGATTTTAGTTCTTGCCTGTGTGTAAACATCTTGATACGATTATGTTATGGCGATTATTGCTTGCGATAATTGCTTAGACATTCTCGAACGGAAGCGTTCGAGAAACTCTCCCCGTCTAAATGGCGCTTAACAAAACAAAACGGTTCAAACTGATTTGTACGATACTCGTATGAACGAGAAAAAATGTCATACGAGATCGTGTTTAGACAAGTCGAGTTTCTCGTATGCGAGAATCTTCTTACAATAATATCGCCGTGTAAACAAACATAGACATTATCGCCTACGATAATGTCATATGCGAATCTCGTATGATATAATCGTAGACGAGATTTTAGTTCTTGCCTGTGTGTAAACATCTTGATACGATTATGTTATGGCGATTATTGCTTGCGATAATTGCTTAGACATTCTCGAACGGAAGCGTTCGAGAAACTCTCCCCGTCTAAATGGCGCTTAACAAAACAAAACGGTTCAAACTGATTTGTACGATACTCGTATGAACGAGAAAAAATGTCATACGAGATCGTGTTTAGACAAGTCGAGTTTCTCGTATGCGAGAATCTTCTTACAATAATATCGCCGTGTAAACAAACATAGACATTATCGCCTACGATAATGTCATATGCGAATCTCGTATGATATAATCGTAGACGAGATTTTAGTTCTTGCCTGTGTGTAAACATCTTGATACGATTATGTTATGGCGATTATTGCTTGCGATAATTGCTTAGATAACTCTCCTCGTCTAAATGGCGCTTAAAGCGTGCGTATGACGTGCGGTTACGTGGACAATGGGCCTTAGGCCTCATCGTTGCGTCTCGGGGTCTCGGTTAGATCGAAGCCATACCAACACACACTTTAAATTAAGTAAAAAAAGTATTTTACGGAATAGCCTAATAAAATGCAATGTCTGAGCCAGGATGACAATTCATTCCTTATTTAATAGTTTTTTTGGGCCTCTAATTCATCCTTCAATAATAAAACGTCTGTGTCCTTGACTCATTTGATCGAGTATGATTGACGATGATAGGCCTATTAGCTGAATTGATAAGCCAATAAAGTTAATTGCAGCATTTACCTTGATGAATCATCTTTGATTTATTCCATCTTCCTTTATTTTGTTTAGAATAAGACATTGATTTATTGTTGTAGTATTTTGCTTGTTACAATTTTTTTTTCTACTTTTTGTTGTAATTTTTATTCTTCTGCTAGTAATTACCTATAGAAACAGCTTGTGAGTATAGTCAGGGGGGTTATTACAATATCTTAAAACCAGGATTGTTCCAGTGAGTGAACGAGATGGCGCTAGACGACTTGTATAGCTCTGTCACTTTCACTCGCCGGAATGAGCCTGGTTTTAAGACGTAATACACCCCAGGTCGGTATTACTACTCCTGCAACTAACATAGCCAATATAAAATAAAATATCCAGACTTATTCATGAAACAAAGAGGCAAATTGGATAGCTTTCATAAAGCCATTACTAAAGGTCCCCGGCCCATAACTGTCCCAGTAACTTATACGAATTTTCGATTAATTTATCCTGAAAATTATTCGGATATCGCCTGGTCCGACACACAGCTAATCGCATCCTTACAGCGAGTAACGAGTTTGAATTTAATAATATTTAACATGAGATATTTCCTGTGTAAAATTCTGGGGGAAAAATACATCAATTTGGGATCGTTGGAATTAAAATTGGTCAGGTGGAAGTTCCAACAAAATTTAATTAGGATATCACCAAACGAAATTAATGTGGTTGAGATATTTTTGGAGGAAGCACAGGTATCACATGTTTTGATCAAAGATTCATGCAAAATCGTTTTGAAACGATTTTGCATGAGGGTAGTTCTTCAGAGACAAAATTTTCGATGTCTGTGGGTATATTTCTGTAACCAACTAACAAAACGGCATGTAATATTTTTTTCTGTACAGTTTAGCTTTAGCTCTACCTGGGACAAATTCTATTTTTTTAATAGTAGCTATCTAGATACAAAATAAAAAATTTTGAAGTCTGTTCTCCTGATTCATATAGGGCGTCCGTTTCCCATTTTCCGGAACAAAATGGTCGATGTCGCATTTTCCTTTTGATTCATCAATATAAATTATAGTTAGATCGAAAGGTAATTAATTGACCTCTTACAAAAAAAATACATATTAGATATAACTACGTTAGTGTAATTTTAATTAAGTAAATAAGAAGTGTCCGGCGTATAATACTGATTCATGTGGAGTAAGCTTTGCTTGACTGTACTTGTTCGAGGAATAATGATGAGAGTCTGGGATCCCACGTGGGGGGAAACCTGTCGTACAACGGACGTGCTAGAAGGCGGACATGAGGCTGGTTGGCTTAGAACCTGGTGAAACACAGGTAAATGTCTGATTCATCTGTGCTTGGTTTAGGTACCTTGCTGATTACAATGCCTAATTTATTAATTTTATTTTGCTGTTTTAAGACTTTAATCTGAGTTTCGTGTGATGCTTTTGGGTTACAGATTCGTGTAGAAAAATGTTAATACTGAAGTCTGTATGAATGATGAGTTAAGCATGATTTTAGGCAAAATCATGATTCATCTGTGCCTGATTTATATGTTCAAAAACCCATATGAATCTGAAAATAAATTAGTTTTCCTCTTTTCCAGCCAGAAAGGAGCACTTTTGTTACGTTATTTTACTTTTTCATGTCAGTAGAGTGTGTGTGACATAATTTTGACATTATTCTTCGGTTTTTATTCATTAATAAGTCAAACTCTTTCTATTTTATTTTATATTGCTGTTTACAACAATGCCACTATCAATAGTAGAAAAGATGGAACAAAATATATCTATGAGAAAAAGAGACTCACAGAACGTAAGAATTTTTCATCCTTCTAAGATGGAAAATAAGAAAAGTTCCAGGCAAGTATGCTGCGTGGAAATTAGAAATGAAAGAATTACATTTGAAAAAATAGAGAGAAAAACAAAAGCAAACAGAGAGAATATTATAACGTATCATTAAAATAACTATCTAGTACCTATTTATAACAAAATTCTCGCTTTTCTGTAAGCATTAATTTCTGTAATTGTTAGTTTAAAAACAAGAATTTTATTGTTGAATTGACCAGATTTTTTCCTTGATAATATGATCACTGTTAATAAATTAATTGTTTTATAAAAAAAAAATATTGTTGTTATAATATTATGATTATTTTCTTATTACAAAGCCCATTTTTATTTACATCTGTTAAAAATTCTGATTCATCTGGGCACAAAATTTTTAAACGTCGATATCTTAAAAACTACTTTGTAAAAAGAAGTCCCTCAAACAAATAAATGTTATTTGTAATATCTATTTTCATATGAACATGTGTTACTGAGCTGAAAGTGAAATTAAAATTTGACCATATGAATCAGTCAAAGAATCAAATTTCGAAGAACTACCCATGAATCTTTAATGGTAATACAATCTTCTAAAGGTTTGGCAAATTTCATAGAAATCTCAACTCCTTTGTTAATATGATCACTACAAAAGTGAGTGAGTTTTCTCTGAAACTTCAAAGATCGTTTGGCGCTCAACCCCTTACATTCCGTGGTCATCCCCTACAAGACAGTCCCGCGAACCCGGCAGGTTTTGGCACTTAGAGGCTGCAGTTCCACTGAGGCGGAACGGAGCAGATCGTAGACGAGCTGTGCCGCGATTCACCAATCACATAACTAGCCACGAGACACAATGATGTATTCAAGCCATGTGGTTAGTGTATTGCAGCACAGCTCTTCTCCGCTCCGCCTCAGTCGAACCGCAGCCTAAGAGCCGCAGGTTTGAACCCCCAAAACCTCCAATACCCGTTAGATTTTTAAACAACTTATCTCCTTGTTCCCAGATCTGAGAGTGCGTTGTTGAAAAAGCGGTGCCACGGCGTCTGAGCAGTTGGCGTCGCAAGCGGTGAAAGTGGCGCCAGTGGCAGCAGTGGCACGTACACGCCTGCTCCATGATCACGTGCATGCGCTGCGACAGCTGACATGAGCTGAACCACGTCATGTCCACCAAGAAACACTCGCCGCAACCCAGTGAGTAGCTTTTTAAATTGGCCTTGTTAAATTTTAGCCCACATCTACAAGTCATCTATAAGATGGA
The DNA here is from genome assembly GCA_036375495.1 of Agrotis segetum. Lineage (NCBI taxonomy): Eukaryota > Metazoa > Arthropoda > Insecta > Lepidoptera > Noctuidae > Agrotis > Agrotis segetum. Next base: position 5,136,911 of record JAQSVV010000031.1, read on the forward strand.
CGGCGCTGCCGAGGCCGGACCAGAAAGAGGTGGCGAAACGAGTTGGACTCGTACCGTGAGGGCTGGTTTGAACTGGCGCTGGACAAGAACACACTTAAAAACTTTCGGGGAAGCCTTTGCCCCGCAGTGGCACAGTGAACGCTGAAGAAAAAAAATCTGCAAGTATAATAATCTAAGCACGAATCCCGTGGTTTGGGCTTTAATTACGGGCGTTTTGACAACGAGCCCGAACTAGATTTGACAGATCCCTACTTAGGGACTTTACACAAGGCGCGACGCGACGCGACACGATTCGTGCGATATAGAGTCGATTTCAAAATTTAAGTCGCACGTATTTACTAATGCAGCAATGCGATGCAATTCGACCATGAACTACAAAAATCTACCTTACCACTACGACATAAAGGCGCTACAAACAAAATGTCACCAGTGACGAGTAGTTGCGCAATCGTACAAAATTTTTATGGTTAGTACGAGTAATGAAGTCTTGTATGGTTAGTACGAGTAATGAAGTCTTGTATGGTTAGTACGTGTAATGAAGTCTCATGTACTAGGGGCAAGCTCTTCATCATCAATTAGGCACAAATCCAAACACTCTGGTTGCTACTGAAAATTCCACAAATACTAAATCTCAGAACACTAAGCAGAGCAGTGGTGGCCCAGTGGTATCGGCCCCGACTTACGAGTTGTAGGTCGTGGGTTCGAATCCCGGCAGGCGCATTACTTTGTGTAATTTATCTCATCGCCACTGCTCTCAAAACGGTGAAGAAAAACATCGTGAGGAAACCGGCATGTCCTAGAACCAAAAATTCGAAGACATGTGACATCCACCAATCCGCACTGGCCCCGCGGTGGATTATGGCCCACCCCCTCTCACAGAGAGGAGGCCTGTGTCCCAGCAGTGGGAACATTAATAGGCTGATGATGATGATGATGATGATGATGATGATGATGATGATGACTAAATCTCAATATCACTGAAAAACACCGAAAAATAAAGATGTGCAGCTAAATTATAAATCGACCGGACTTTCCAGCTAGGACATTTTGCCGTTACAATTTTAACGATGTTATTGTAGCCAAAGTTACCCTTTTTAGGGTTCCGTAGTCAACAAGGAACCCTTATAGTTTCGCCATGTCCGTCCGTCCGTCCGTCCGTCCGTCCGTCCGTCCGTCCGTCCGTCTGTCCGCAGTTTAGCTCAGAGACGCACAGTACTAGAGAGCTGTAATTTGGTGTAAATATACAGATTTGTTGTGCCGAAAAAGTGGTAAAATAAAATCTCGTAAAATATTTTTTTTTAGGGTACCTCCAGTACTTACACGTAAAGTGCGGATTTTTTTTTTTCTCGCGTACCCCTTAGTGTGGGGTATCATTAAATAGGCCTTTAAAAAATAATGATAGTTTCCATTAACAATTTTTTGATAGAAAAATTCGTTTGTGAAATATTAAGCTTTAAAGTGCTAAATTTTGCTCGATTCGAGTGTCCCCCCCCTCTACCAGCTAAACGGTTATGTTTGGGGGTGTGAAAAAATTCACAATAGTAGTATATATAACGAAGTTTAAAAGAAAATTGTCAGGACTAAGTAGGCTTTACAACTTTACGAGTAATAGTCGACCAACTTATAAAATGTACTTGGAGATCATATTTTCTTAAACAAAATGTATCGGAGACAACTGCAAATGTAAGTTTGTCAACTTTATTTTTACAGCTTTTATAGGTATGTTTTTTGGGGATAGGTAGGTTTTTATCGTCAACTATTTTTAACTAAATTCAAAAAAAGGAGGAGGTTCTAAATTCGTCGTAATCTTTTTTTTTATGTATTTTCCCCGATTTCTCAAAGACTCCTGGACCGATTTTGAAAATTCTTTTTAAAATTAAATTCAGCGAAACAGTTTTGTTAGTTCGCATAAGTATTTTGATGGGCAACTACGGAACCCTACACTGTGCGTGGCCCGACACGCACTTGGCCAGTTTTTACGTTATAAAACTCTGAGTGTGCCGGAGTCGGGTAAAAGTTAGCGGTGATCGAGTGTTTTTTTCTGAACAACTTTATTTTACGTACCTATTTTTTGTCATAAAAGAGTTTTATTCGTTATTTTTGGGCTTATTTTAAGTTACTGAACCAATTCATCTTTCAATTTGAAACGTCTGTACCGTTGAATCATTTGATCGAGTATGATTGACGATTATAGCCGAGATGGCGACGAGTGAATTTTAGCATTTCCCTTAGTGGATCTTCTATATTTTTATCACAATCAATCGTATATTTCTATAGTGTTGATGATGTTATTAACTTACAAAATATGTCCATAAATTGTGGCTAAAGTTACCCTTTCCTGAGTTTTTAATGCTTGTTCGGGCATAACACCGTCGTTAAAAATAAAGTCACCAACTTTTTTTTTACCGAAGTTATTTGTAGGTTATTTTGAACTTTTTGTGGTTGTTTTTTAACACGGTTACATTTTTTTTCTTGAAAAAGTTTTTTTTTTTGCCACAAAAAGTTTTCGCCACGTAATAACTGGCATCTTTGAATTTTTTTTTGACAATCGTGCTCTTGGTTGTCAATAAAAACGAAGCAAATCTGCATGGCTTTGACAGCTCTTTGTTATGACATACAAATAAATAACATTCAGTGTAGTGTGTAGTGTGTAAGCAGAAAAACCTTCATAATGTTAAAATGCAATACACAGGGCGGCAAAGGCAATGAAGGTATGTTTATTGAAAGAGATCCACATGGAATCGTTGCAGCAGGCTTGCCTTCAGGACAACCCAACTTGCATGTTAGCGATCTTCTTAAACATCACCTCCTTCAAGATCAAGTCGACGCACTTATCAATGATGCTATCATACCCGAATCGAAGACACCATGGAATCGACGAATTGTGAGAAAAATCAGTGCCGGTGAATTGATCAACCCACCATTGAAAACAAAATTCCAGACTCTCGTTGATGACTTGAAGGAAACCTGTTATGCTTCCTATTGGAAGAAGCCAGTGGGACGAACTCACGATCAAACATCATGCCTACCACCAGGTTTTGACATTTACAATGAAACTTTTGGAAGAAAGACAGTATTTTCTGAATCTGCCTACAATGTTATAATGCCAAAAGATACTCCTATTCGAAAAACCTCACCATCATTAGATCCAGGATATCAAACTGATCGAAAGTACTGCAGACCTCCATACAACCCAGATCAGATTTTTGGGTTTGTACAAAGAGCTGACCCAAGGGGTGTATATGCGAAATGTGGTTTATCTGATGAGAAAATGAAGTTAGGAACTGCATATTATAGTACCATAAATTCTTTGAAAGTAGACATCGATGCTCAGTCGGTTCCGGAGTTAGGTAAGTGTGCTACGCCATACGACAATATTAATCAGGTCCCTAAAGGCTATGCATTTGGCACACGTAAATCAAAACCAGACAGCGTTCCCAACTGTCTTACGACATGTGTAATCAATCCTGCTAGAGAAATGTTTTTAAAATGTCTCCGCCACTTGAATACATTGCGAAAATGTATGTTTAAACTCTTTGATGATCGTTTCTTCCAACAATGCCAATTGCGTTTCAAATATATGGATAAAGCTGGCACAGGATGGCTACCCAAAGAAGTCGTTTATAATTTATTAATAAGTAAAAATATCAGAATGAATCCTTCTCTATTAGAACCTCTTTTGGAAGTCTGGTGTGGTTTTGACGATTCTCAAATTCAATACAAAATACTTCTTGATGCTATAAATTTTAGGATACCATTACCTGATATACCGAAAGTGCCAGATTTTGCTGTAGAATGCCTTGACTATTCTACTACTTATAATGACATGGTAAAGCCTGGTCAAGACGTAGGTAGAGTGCGTATGGCAGGTTTACCTTCAGGGAGTTATTTTGATAAAGACACTGTAACTACACCAGAAGGTATGTGTAAAGCTGATCGTATTACACTCCCTCAAGAGTCTGATGTCAGATCTGTACTTAATCCATCAGTTTTATCACATTTTGGTGTTACCCATCGCGATATGTATGCTAAACGGTCGCCAGATGTAGTCAGAAAAGTATTTGAGGAAGTTGGTGAAACTTTTACAGACCAAAGGTTCAATGAACTTTGGGATGAGGCGAAAAAATGTCATTCTCAAGGATGGGTTTCTTTTGCAACGTTTAGAGAAGTTTTAGAAAAGAAAACTGTGAAGAAATGAAATTTAAATCGCTTTAAACTTAAGACTTAAATGATTCATTTTAAGATTTAAATGTTCATCTTAAGTTCTACTTTTAGTTGCTGTTAAAGGCAAAACATTGTACTTAAGTTACCTTGTATTATAAAATTTTCTCCTAGTTATTGTATGTTCATATTTGTGAGAATAAATGTTCTTAAGATTTAGTCTTTTCTCTTTAAACATGTTATTTGAAAACTTACTCTTATTTCATTCAAGACATGTCATGATAATATCGTGAAAGTATCTGAAATTAATCATACACATGAGTTTTTTTGTCATCAAATGAATGACTCATTTGATGCCGGTGGAACGGAGGGACTATTCGATTCTTTGTAACATGGTAAATCATCAAATGAATCTTCCCAACCATGGCAGGGCAAGAGGGACTGTCAGAATTGACTAAAATCCACGGTGTCCTTCAATAGTCCATTACGTTGCGGGCTCACGATAGCTCAATAATCCCGCGACATTTGGTTATCAGACTTGCTGATAAAACTCCACCATGTTGATGATCCCGGCGTTTGATAGTCATCATCACCAGCCTATAATATTCCCACTGTGGAGACAGGCTTCCTCTCTGTGAGAAGGAGTGGGCTATAATCCACCACGGCGCCCAGTGCGAGTTGGCAGATGTCATAATTATGTTTTCGAATTTTTGGTTCTAGGATATGCCGGTTTCCTCACGATGTTTTCCTTCACCGTTATGAGAGCAGTGGTGATGAAATAAATTATACAAAGTAATGCGTCTGGCGGGGTTCGAACCCACGACCTACAACTCGTAAGTCGGGACCGATACCACCGGGCCACCCCTGGGCCACCCCTGCTCATCTTTAATAGTAACTTACGATAACATTTTTAGTTATGAACTGTTTCTTATTGCAAAACATATTCTGTCAGTAAACACTAACGAACTGTCAATGTTTACTTAAATATATTAGGTACACTGTATTCCAACGTTTGCACGCTACTTGAATGTGTAATTGTAAAGGAGTGCCACACGCCACAAATGTTTCATGTTATTTTGTAGTCACGCGACGTTGTGTGTTCCCTGGAGACATGAGTCTGAAACTGGCTTAATATGTCGGTAGTTATTGTATTAAATCTTAATGACGAACTATTAGAAGTTTGAAAAAAACCTTTTATGGTTAATTTCAATCATCTTCCTAGCCTTTTCCTAAATATATTGGGGTCGGCTTCCAGTCAAACCAGATGCAGCTGAATATCAGTATTTCATATGGAGCGACTGCTTATCGGACCTCCACAACCCAGTAACTGGGTAATACGACACCTATGGTAAGACTGGTTGTCAGACTTTGCAGCTTCTGACTAATAGTAACGACTGTCAAAGATCTACAAATGACAGCCGGAACCAACGGCTTTATGTGCTTTCCGATGTGCTATGGCTGATACTCACCCATCCACATACCAACCTCGGCAAGTGCGACTGTATATTTTAGCCACGAGCTTCTCATTTATGATATTAATTTCAATTCTACTAGGTAGGTCAAGAAATACAGTCCATCGTTTATCGTCCGGAGGACACGGTGGAGCATACGGTGCAGGACTGCCCCGCTTGGGCAGAGCACTATCGTGTCCTCACGACGGCGATAGGTGGAGACCACTCTACTATTGGTCGAGCCCATACTGCGGGGCGAGACGGAGTGGTAAACGGTCTCCTCCTGCGAAGCAGTAATGCTCGGGAAGGAAGAGGCGCACCACGTGTGGGAGAGGACAATGTCCTCCCTCCGCCGCAGTGGTGGACGTCAGCAGATTATCTGCGGCCACCGTTACGTAGGCGCGGGCATGCGGGCAGCGAGTAAAGGGCAACTCGCTGCCCGACCGCTCGTTTTCTTCCATGCGCGCCTCAAAGAGCGTCAGCAAGATGAAAGGCTCTCTTCTTTACATAAAAATAAAACAATATCAAAACACACCAGTTGAATTAGATCAATCAGTATTTTCATAGGACCTTTTGGACGGCAAAATATCCGATAATTTGTCACGTAGCACCGCTACGCCATTTCGTCAAAGAACGTGACTGACGTAGACAAATGCTACGGTTCGTAGCGGCGTCGTAGCAATGCGGACTCGATGGAAACAATTCAGATTAATTTTGAAATAAAAGTGTGGATAAATAATGAACTTATTATTTTTATACCCTTAAGACAATCGTCTACCGAGCGCTCGTACATACTAAAAGAGAAAACGTTTTCCTGCCCCTAAATGTTATCCTATCTCAATGATTTTTTTCCTCTGTGAATGTCTACTTCCGGATGATAAAATTTTTAAATAAATATTCAACTAAAATATGAGATTCTTAACACGTCTTGTGGTGTGTAGTAACGAAGTTTTAAACAAACTATCAACCTCAAAACAACCTCTTAGTAGTTGAATTTCTCAAAAACCCGTCTTAATGATCACCTACATCCTAAAAAGAACCCGGTTGCAAAATTTGAAACTCCTAGCACTTGTAGTTTCTTTGATGATCATCAATGTTTGAGTGAGAGAGTGACCTTTTGCTTTTATTTATGTGTATATAGGAAATATTTTAATTTTAATTTCAATCCAGGGTTGTGATTCAATCTTTTATACAGCAGTCCAACACATTTCGCCATTAAAAGTGTACGGTAATAGAAAAAATGGTCAAATAAGTATAATTTTTAATGAGTTAGTCTCTTAGGTCTCGTGGCAAAAACATAACATTTACCAGTAATGTTATAATTTATGCATTCACCTTTTTTCGTTTCATGAGTACCCCTATGACCCTAGAGAAAACTGTGACATTAGATATTCTAGGAATGTTTATCATACTATCATTTTAACACCAGTGGCGAGCATAGTCACGCAAGTCAAGCACAAAATAAAAAGTTGAATTTTATTACCTTACAGTTATAATCCCAGGAGGGCCAAGTATCATTTACAACACATAAAGTACACCACATTTTATCAGTTATGCAGAGTCTAAGGCAAGACGCCTCAGACTTTGTCTACACGTCCACCGTGACTACACACGGCGAATTAACCGCAGATTTTCACGGCCGAAAAAACGTGTGTGTACAAGCTCTCATTGTGTTCCATACAACACTGACGACCGTGTCGCAATGTGCGTTTTATTTTACGAATATCTGGTTGACCGAGCTTTGCTCGGTTTTTAAAATGTCTACATCTTGGGAACCGAGATTTTCTCGAACCTTGATAAATCGATTCCTTGAGCCGAAAAACCCCTAATCAGTAACTTTCATGAAAATCATTGGAGCCGTTTCCGAGATCCTGATTATATATAAATATACAAGAATTGCTCGTTTAAAGATATTAGATATCACACCTTTCATTTCATATGGGTAAAAAGTTTTGCAAAAACACGAAAAAAGACCTTAAAACTCCAATTGAATGTGTTTTAAAATACCTTAAAGTTGAAATATTCAACTGATTGAAGATCGCAGTTCATTTACCTCCCTAAAACAGATTGGAACAATATTGGTAATAGACCTTTGACATTCAGAATATTTCAATCCCTCGAGAAATTTGTGGCTAAAATTCGATACAAACGACGACTATTTGATTTAATTTGAAGTCTCGAGTTTTTGTTATACAGAATTGTTGAGGATCCGTCGAAATTTGACGTTGCCTTTTAAGAAGAGTCAGATAAAAGGTTGGTAAGTACTTTGAGTAAGTACTTTGAACTACTAAAATAAATAAAACAAATTTCCCATGGGACCACGATAAAAATTGAAACGCTATAGATGTCCATTTGTGAACTGTGATTTTAAAATTACATTAGGCAAAGAAAAGCTTTGTGTAAATTAGCTAATGATGATTACCTAATGTTACTTTATGATAATTGTATGTCTTCTTAAATATGTCGCATCCAAGGTTCTTTTTTCTCCATTTGCTTTACATAGTTCTTAAAACTCACTCTGCTGAGTATTTAAATACCAACACTACAACAACAACAGGTATTGCTTCGTTTCGAAGCAAAAGGGTATAGTGTTCTTCTAATTGTACAGCTTGGCCAAAACATCTTGAAACGAAACTAATATTTTTGTTTGCTGAAACGTTTTAAAATGAAATCTTTGACATTTGATGTAAAAAAAGAATGCAGGTTTGTTAGATTTATTATTGTGCCATAAAACTAAAGTAATAAGTGAAAAAAAAATCATTCAAAGTGCTGGTAGCGAGAGCACAGTGGCGACTGCCGGTTTTCTACTCTAATTTGCGAAGCTGTACGATATTACCAAAATGATGTACCTACGGCAGTTTTGTTCGCGAACATTTTGTGCAGTACTTCAGGAGGAGGGTACTAAGCTGCTATCACGTTTAGCTTGTGTATCCGACGGCAAGGTTGTGTGTATAACTTTTCTTCACACAGCACATTTTGCCCGCGAAAATTTTCTTATAACTGAGCTTAGCAACGTGCACGCACAATTATGGAGTCCAGTACTCACGTGTGCGAGTATAAAGTATCCAGGTGTGCGCGAACTTTTCTAGAATATTCGGGCACAATTCGTTCGACTCAGAGAACATTGACCGTGGTACCACAAAAACTTTTAAACGTCTATTGAACACTTGTCTAAAAAAATGTCAGATTATGACGTTGAAATAAAGTCCATTTTACAGTCACACTTTTTTAGACAAGACTGTTCAACAGTGCCGCACACCGGTGTAATCGTATCTTTACGCTTTTCGGGTAGACCATTCAACAACATGAAAGTGAACATCACAGACAAGTTCGGACTACTCCGGCTAGTTAGGGACTATTTGAAGTTGAGAACTTTCACATTCATTACCTGGCCAGTAAACGCAGCCCGCAGTTTGTACGTGGTTGTTATTTACAACCCTCTTTAAATGAGTAGAGAAAAGTTTCGTGGGTATGTGTTAATGTTAGTGGTTTTTATTTTAAGATGGATGGACAGAACACAGACATTTTGTGGGTGGAGTAAGACAAGAGCATAGCGTTTATATCATCAGCCTATTAATGTTCCCACTGCTGGGACACATGCCTCCTCTCTGTGAGAGGGGGTGGGCCATAATCCACCACGCGGGCCCAGTGCGGATTGGTGGATGTCACATGTCTTCGAATTTTGGTTCTAGACCATGCCGGTTTCCTCACGATGTTTTTCCTTCACCGTTTTGAGAGCAGTGGTGATGAAAATAAATTACACAAAGTAATGCGCCTGCCGGGATTCGAACCCACGACCTACAACTCGTAAGTCGGGGCCGATACCACTGGGCCACCACTGCTCTCTAAAATATGGTTTTAAGATAAAGTTAAAAATGTTACCAAATGTTACAAAATGTTACCAAATCTTTTCAAAATGTGGAAAGACTGGTTTACTTTTTTATGAAAACGTAAGACTTGTAACAAATTACTCGTAACGAAAGCGCGCTCTCATCGTTGTGTTGTTCAATTTGTAAAGTAATCAAAATTCAAATAGACTGTTAAAAGATTGCCCAAATTTAAATTAAGTCGTGAGATTTCTTAAACGTTTGCATCTTTTGACTGATTTTGAACGTGTCTTGGAGTTAATCTTCCTTCATAAAAACAATTGTTAATATACACCACAATAATAGGTTTTCACATCGTTATGGAAATAAGAATAAAATTATCATAATGATATAAAATTGCATGTAACAGTCACGAGCATTGAAATGTAAACACTAAGCAAAATTTACAGGCCATTTGCTCCTGAAAAATTGTAACGGTTAGTGGTGAGTTTAAATGAAAGAACTCACCAACGTTTACAATAATATTTATTTAAGGTCGTGGTTCACAGCCGTAACTTGGTATTTTAATCGTTCCGCGGAAGTAGGCGCACTAAGTACTGTCCTGGCTTATCGCGTAGTGCAGAGACGCGATGGCGAAGAGTTGCCCCGAGGTGAGAGTGACCCCAGGGACAGGATGGTGGATGCGCCGGCTGATCAGCTGTGTGCGGCTAGGTGCTGTGTGTGCGCAGGCCTCGAACGTTCGGTAGCGTGAGTCAGCTGTCGAATTCAACGAACGTTGAGGATGGGTATTTTAAACCCCAATCTTGTTCCCTGGAATCAACGTCCAGCGGTAAATAAAAGGTCCACTGCAAATCCTCGCTGATGATGACCTCGTAGCGTAAGCGAAAGACGGGACGTAAGGCGCTTGAGGCGTTTGTGAGTTTGGTCATCATCAGAACGGAGTTTACATACCTGCCATGTAAACTCCGTTCTGATGATGACACAATATTAAATTAGCGTGAAGCATTAACACAAAACATTGTTCATAGGCCTACGAGCGTATGGAACATTCGAGGCTTAACAAAATAAAAACCTAACAAAGAAAAATTAGAACACAAAATAATAAGTCTGTAAGAAAGAAAGAAAGAAGAAAGAAAGAAAATTGTGTTTATTGGCACAAACTTAAAACTAAACAATACAAATGATGTTATAAAGACAGAGTACATAGTAAAAATACATAAAATAAAAACTTAACAAATTAATGCCAAAGGGCCTCAGCTCAGCATATGCCAGTGGCAACACTAAAATTGCCGCCTGACGCTGATTTTCAGCTGCAGCCCACGAGTGCCATACGCTCGAAAAACAAATACGTAAATTAAATATAGTTACCGAGTCAGTGTGAAATCAAAAAGTGTGTAAGTATAATAGAATAAATGTGTACCTAGTGAAAAACATTTTACGTAAGGAAAATAAATTAATAAGATTTAGTGCATCAAAAACAATTCAAAGAAATAAAAACCAGAATAAATAAATAAATAGACAAACGCAATAACAATGTACCACATAGCCTTAATTAAAACCTGTTTTGCACGTTGCCGCACTTCCGATCCACGCTTAGAATGACGCCCCTTCGCCCGCAAAACGCTGCAAGCAGCCAAGCGAGGCGCACAAGACTATTAATTTCATAAAATACGATAATTTTAAACTGTGGATCACAAATCCATTTAGTGTGAACATTATTGGTGAAACATTGGTCATGGCACTATTTAATTAGTAAAATACATGTGAAATTAGTACAACGTCAACAAAGGAATGTGAAAGAAAGTGCAAAATAATTGAAAAGAAACAACATTGTGAATAATCAAATAAAATAGAAGGTAAGTTGCATAAAAATGAGATGTCCAGAGTTTTTATTTGTTAGTTTACGATATTAGAGAATTTACTTTGTAATCCCTTAATTCTTACAGGTTCGCTACAATGAGATTATCATAATAATAACCACGGCACAGGGGCCGCCGAGTGCCAGATGCAATCAAGTAAAACAGAAACGATGGGCGAAAAGGCGCCACTGTAGGTAACTGCTCAATACAAAAAGATAGAACACAATAGCTAGCAGTTATAAAGGTTTGGTTTGGCAAGCTTACCCTTAAACCGGGGCGGACACTAATAATTTAATAATGTTACTTTAAATTTCAAATTTATAAATCTATCAAAATAATATCTGGAACCGACAGTTATAGGTAGTATCTAATGTAGGGAGATTGCACTTGCTGCGCGATGGTCGACTTTTTATGTACTACAAAATGCCTCGCTCAAAGAGAAGGGGAATTGGACTTTGCACGCGTGAGAGTGAGACAGCATAAGCATTGCCACTCACTTATCCTCAGCTAGAACATTCCACGGTTCTGTCACCACAGAACTGTCAAATGTTACTACCAGTTTAGAACTACCCACTTATAAATTACTTTTTGTCTCGACGTAATTCAAGAATATTTTACTAGATACCTACAAATTTATAATAATGAACTATTTATAGTTTTGAAATGCAACGTTGGTAATCCACAACGTTACAAAATTATGTTGATGAATATTTTTATACTCATATTGTTACGAAATAGGTCTTATCTCAAAGCAGACACTGAGATTTTGCTTAAGTGTACCCATTCTTGCGAGACTATAAATTACCAGGACACTGCGTCCCTAGAACATAAAGGGCAGCCAAAGGTACAGGTAGGTAACACTTTTATTAAATAAAAATCTGTGACAGTCGTTTTCGCTGGACCCAGGAATCAATTGATAAATTCTACCAAATAAAAAAAAAAAAATTCTTTGCTCTTGTTTAGAATACAGACAAGAGCAAAGAATTTTTCCTTTCATGCAATTCGCAACGCCTGAGGTCGTGATCACATCGTTACAGAAGAGAGACAAGGAAAATCGACACACACCTTGCTAACCCACACACCTACGTAAAAAACAAGAGATTTTATAAAAGGATTGTACAACATTCCCTGGCGGTATGTAGTAACGATCGTGGCTCAGCCGGAACAGGCAATAATGCCTGTACTTATTGTTACGGCCAATAGAATGGAATATGTGCTATCAGGAAACTCATATGCCGTAGGGAATGAGTAAATGGCATATAACATTGTGTTTTTATTGTCCTATGGAAATGGTATATTATGTAGTGATTGGGTAACTATATTATTACATAATAGGTAGTCATTTTTACCCATGGTGCTAGGCCTTGGCATTGGCCTTGTTTTGTTTTGTCTCCTGCTTGACATGGAGTGCAGGGGAAACGTAATTTTTCTACTATTCACACACTACACTATTCTTTTCTGATTAAATTCGTTGCAGGAACAAGACAGGTAAATTCATTCTCTTGGGACACGTCGAGCTTCATTTCCTGGGCGCTTTTCTGGTGCTTGCCAAAATTGATTCTGGCTTTCGGAAGTTGCAGTGGTTTGGAAATAATGTAGTGGGCTTGTACCAAATAAAAGTGCTCTTATTAACAGTGCTAGCCAGTAGAGCAATGTTGGCCCAGTGATATCGGCCCTAGTTATAGGTCGTGGGTGCGAGGCGCATTACTGTGTGTAATTTATTTCCGTTTTTTTTTTAATTCGTTTCTGGTCTTAAAACGGTGAAGGAAAAAATTATGATGAAACCCGGCATGTCCTAGAACCAAAAAGTCGAAGACATTTGATATCTACCAACCCGTAGAGAGAACTCCGTATATTTGTCCATAATTATATTATTTACCTTTTTCTTTCCTCTTCCTGGACACGGGCCACAAAACGCCGTCACACGCCACTCGCGCGATTCCGCACCCCTCTCTATCTTACCTCAGTAATGCACTGGTTAAAAAAAAAATAGCAGCCAACGCCTGCAAGTGTCGACCACCGGCCACAAATGGCTAACGCGCGCTTCAGCTACCTCTGTGGCCGCTTCTAGCGTCTCGTGGCGGCGCACAGTGGTGCAGGTAGTACGTGCATGCGGAAAATATTATTTTTAAATGAAAAGACGTTGCGTTTCTTTATAATACTTTGTTAAAATTATATAATGAATGTACCAGTATACAAAAAGAAAGATATAATAGGTATTTTTTTTTCATCATAATATTCACATCATCTTATTTTTTCACATGAATTCAATTCTAAATTTTATGCAAAATATACAGTCTTTAAGCATTTCTATATAAATAAATACTACTAAACTAAATATTAAATAGAGAAAATATAGTTTTCGAGATGGGTGAGAAACACTTATTAATATAACGCACTTTTTCTTAACTACAGAGCGTCATTAGTTAAGGACCTGGTATTTCCAAGATCGCAGGTTTTCGCAGCTAAAACTGATGTATTCCTAATCTATAGGGTCTAATTAATCACCGAAGGTATATCATTACGTAACGGTCGATAATGGAGATTAGTTAAGCTCTCATGATTGAAAACAAAGGGTTCCAAATGACCTTCTTCACAAAAAATGCAATAGCCAGTAATTATTTATTATATAATTATATTATTCTTACGTATTTCATTAATACACACATTGAACATAATATTAAACTAAAAATAAAAGTTGTATAAAGGTGTATTAAGGTTCTAATTCATACTTGAAATAACAATATTTTTTGCACGAAATTTGTTAATTCTCGATCATCCTACTTTGGCATGATATTATTAAATACTGTGGAATTATTTATCCGTATTAATTTTAAGACTTGTTTCTACTAACATTCTAGTATGTGTATACCAAATTGTAGACATTTTAAACAAGGTCGACCTTTTGACTTTTTTCCGCCCTTGAACCAATGTGCGGCGTTTGTAGCTGCCGCGAGTGGCCCGTGTGCGGCGACACTAAAACGAAACATGCCTACAGCTTGAAGAAGTAATTAAGAGGAAAGTAGTGCCCACAAAGGCATGTTTCTAATAAAAGTCTCGCCAGATGGTTATCGTCAATAACAGACAGATGTCTCGCTAACAAGTTTGTCCCCCTACTTTTTCTCCCTAGTAAAAAAACAAGGAAATGAGTAAAGAAAAGGCATTTACAGAGACTGTCATGTAATTTTCTTGTTACAAAGATACTGATTTCTGCCTGTTTTTATTGGAATAATGGTCTCTTGATTTTTTGTTTTGTAGTACAATGTGTCCGGCTTTAGTCTGTACGACCTTATAATAGAGGTATTCAATTCTGTCAATAAAATGATTAAGCATGTGGGGTCGGAACCCAACCCCCGCCTGAATGGTAGCCATTTTTGTGTTTTGATCTCTTTTGTGAAGCGTGCAAACTAAAACTAGGTACTGTGATTGTGGTATTAACATTTTTGTGGCCCAAATGTCGTAAATAAACACTCAATATCTGGTTGACCGAGCTTCGCTCGTTTTTTAAATGTCTATATCTTGGGAACCGAGCTTTTCTCGAACCTGGGACCTTGATAAATCGATTCCTTGAGCCGAAAAGCCCCTAATCTGTAACTTTCATGAAAATCCTTGAAGCCGTTTCCGAGATCCTGATTATATATAAATAAATATACAAGAATTGCTCGTTTAAAGATATTAGATAGAAAACAGCAATTATTTACTACCGAAGAGAACTTCGTGCTACTGCAAAAACTTCATCAATTCAGCAATCGTGTTTAGCATACCGAGTTTCGTTCAACTGAACTCGGTTCAATGAACGCTATAGTTTCCGTGTTAACTCGCTATATAACTCTCCAAGTGGGGTTCAAAGAGGTTTTATAACACGCAACGGTTTTTCAATAGGTAAATATTTTGATTCATCGTGCCAATTTTCTTTTCTAATGCATTTGTAGCTTAATAATATCAATCACACTTTTTTTTTACTTTATAAGTATTTTTCTTTGGATTTTGAACAACTTAAACAAAGTAATCCAAAGAGAAATCTGTTCTGTTTGAGATTTTTAATAACTTTTGTATCGCAAGGACGTTTAGGTACAAAGATTAAAAAATCGACCAAGTGCGAATCGTACTCGCCCATAAGGGGTTCAGTAGCAGCAAGTAACATAATATAAAAGTCCATATAGTTGGTTGTGACTTTGAAAGGTAAATTGCGGTTTACGATACATGACGTATAAAAAAAAAATACTTGATCTCGTTCAAACCAATTTTCAACTATTGTTTGCATGGTAATGTACATCATACATTTTTTAACCGACTTCAAAAACAGAAGGAGGTTCTCAATTCGTCGGTTTTTTTTTTATTTTTTTGAAAAAGCACTGTACGGATTTATCTAAAATTTACTACACAGATAGTTTTTAACTTGGATTAACACATAGGATAGTTTTTATCCCGATGTTATGTTCCCGTGGGATAATTTTCGAGTTGTAGCGGGTGAAGCCGCTGGCAACAGCTAGTAGTCTATATGATTAGATATTTTTTTCAGTCAAATGCAATATTCCACCCCGTATTTCTGCACTTCACTCGGTTAACTCAGCTCCTAAGTAGGTAATTGTCCCTCGCCTTTCATATCTCGGTCTCACAATACGCCATTCACTATTGATGCCTACCTCACAGCCGGCGTGAACGCACCGCTAACTTAATTAATCGAAGCACGCTATGTGCCGTGCCTATTAGCAGTTTTAGTGGCGTTCATATCACAAGTAAGGGCTAGCTTTGTTGTACCAATTTTGGAACGTTAGAAAGGACGAGAGGTACTTTCGTCGTTATGGGTGTGTGTCATTTAATGTTTATAATTGTAAACACATCATCATCAGTCGGAAGACGTCCACTGCTGAACATAGGCCTTCACCTTAGACCGCCACGCCGAACGACAATTCGCCACTTGCATCCATTGGTTCCCCGCGACCCTCACGATGTCGTCGGTCCACCTAGTGGGAGGCCTGCCTACGCTGCGTTTTCCGGTCCATGGTCTCTACTCGAGAACTTTTCTTCCATCGGTTGTCAGTTCTACGAGCGATGTGGCCTGCCCATTACTACTTCAATTTGCATACGAGCTATGTCGGTGACTCTGGTTCTGGTTAATTGTAAAGACACCCACGCATAATCTTACTTTTCACTAAATCGCTCCCAAATTATATATAGGAATCACACACATCAGAAAATAATTCAAAACTTACACACGATAATTTTTTTACTTGCGTCAAATGTTTTGCAATTCCGACCTCGAAGATAACGAATCGAAGAAATTGCTTAGAACATGTCGAGAGTTATGCGATGCCATGGTACTAACTTGAACAAACGAAGCGTGTTTCGCTCGAGCCAGATCGCGTCACAAGTTGCATCGCCTGAGGTCGTAAATGAGTCGTAAAAGTTTGTCCATATGTGCCTCTTTAGGAACAGTAAAAAAGTTGTTAGGGAAATGGTTTTCGTAATGAGAGCGCGGTGTTGCCAGTTGCTGCCTATATGTTTAAACATCGTTTGCAATCACTTTAAGAGGAGCAAACTGTTTGTCATAACATTTTGTAAAAGTTTGCTTAAATGTGCTACTTCAGGAATAGTACAAACAGACAGGCAGTTATTACCGTGATGAGGGCAAATAGTTTAATGAACAAGGCTGTGGTTAATGTGTAAATAATTCCATTGCAATTAATGCTTTGTAAATAAACCAAAATTCTATGCCGTATTTTAACATTCTCAAAACGGTAAAGGAAAACATCGTGAGGAAACCGGCATTTCCTAGAACCAAAAATTCAAAGACATGTGACATCTATCAACCCGCACTGGGCCTGCGTGGTGGATTATGGCCCACTCCATCTCACAGAGAGGAGGCCTGTGTGGGAACATTATAGGCTGATAATGATGATTTTAATATAGCAGTAGTAATTCTTTCTCTATATGAGTCACCTGCTCTGGCAGCGGTTGATATTAATGTAAAGGACTACGAATTTTGTATGGCGTGGTCATCTGACGGATTCCTGAGCCTGTTTGATTATGTTTGAAATTCGAGTTGCACGAATCTATCCGCTACTGCCAAGCCCATATGAAACCCACGTGGTAGATTAAAGTACACTCTTTCGCACTAAGAGGAGGTCCATATCACAGCAATGGAAGTATTTCATGCTTATGCTGACCTAGAACTTTGACCTCGGCTTATTAATTTAGGAAATAAAGGCCAGGCGACTAAAATGTGTCCTTATATAAATAATCTACGTTACTACACTACTACACCCCGTTTTTCATCACCAGCTTCCAATGATATCACGTACCAACAATTTGTTAAAGTCAACCGACGTCTTATATAGGTTTGCGCTAAATATTCAGACATTGTCGCACGAAAAGGCACGCGGCGAGCTTGTATGCCAGGAATGTTGGTGCTATTTCGGACAAAGTCTACTAAAACTTTCCGGGAATGAGTTAATCTTACTAGCCTAGCAGGTGATTTATCTTATTTAGATTTAACTGGACTCGTTGGAGGAAACATGGGTAAAAAAACCTAGCTAACTTTTTGTTTATAATATCAGTTTTTATTTTAGTACAAGTTTCCTCGTAATTTGTAACAAAGCCTGCGATAGAGCGAGCTTACCCAGAAGATGCCTGTTCTTTCTAAGGTAAGTAGACGCTAAAACGGACGTAAAATGGACGCTATAACCAAAGTCCATTTCAATCGATAATTTAAAGCCACTCTGTCCTTGGCCTTTCAGTTGGAGCCTTGCCAAGTTCAAAGTCCATTCCAGACAAATCTGTTTTAAGTAATCCTTTGGGTAGCATCGTATAAAGGGGTCTGTCGCTACCAGGAAAATCATTACTTGTACGAATCTTGATGACGGCTTACGAGAAAAAAACGGATGGGTAAATAACTCCTTTTATTATATGCCCTAGTCTCTTTGTTAAGGTATATTTGAATATTATATACGAATATACTTGGATAGACGCGTTTATGCTAAATTAGCCGAAGAAACCTGTACAAAAGAAAGAGAAGAATGTTTATGACAGGTATTACGTCTCACGTTAAAAACATGGAAGGAAGGGCAGGGTTGTATAAGTCCATTCATTGTCTGTTCTGGAATCCTTTGTGATAGGTATATTTTTTAGGCCTTTATCTAATAGCGGAACAATACAGGTTAAAAAACCGACCAATTGTGAGTCGGACTCGTCCATAAAGGTTTACGTAGCAGCAACATAACTTATATAATTATAGCTATAACCTTGTGGTCTTCAAGTCAAGAGTGAACAGGTTACTTCTAGGCAAGTGTGCTTCACAGTCGACCACATCATCGCTTACCATCAGGCGAGATAGTGGTCAAACGCGAACCTATCTATAAAAAAATTAAAAAAAAAATGATTGGTCCAGGAGTCCAGGAAAAAAAAAAAACAATGCCGTAACATTTTTCAGTAAATTCCTTTTCCCTAATACTTCGTAGGTTCTGTAGGCTTTCATTCAAAATATAAACTCTAAAAACTTCGACACTTAACATTCCGCTCAAAATTAATGCTACAATTAAATCTGCTGGCGAACTCGTTTCTAACACAAATACGTTTAGTTTAAAGAGAATTTCAATTAGAGCTTTGTGTAATTTCAATGTTTATCCCAGATGGAAAAATCGATTGTCTGTAAAGTCGGTTTACTGACTTTAGTTGAACGTGACAACGTCATAAGAAAATACTGCACTTGCGTTGACATAAACAAACAATTGACACACCGTTGCTATGGAACGCTACAGAGCGAGGTAACACCGCATGACGTCATCTTTTTTCGTGCGAGCAACCGGCCATCGAATTATAAGACGTTATCACGTCAAAAAAACTAAAATTAACTCTATTTCTATGTAAAATTCGCAAGAAAACGCAGCACATAGATATTGCAGATAATATTGGCCTTACAAAGGGTCAGGCGGAATCAAGTTATGCAGTTCCATCGCACACTCTTATAAATGTATCCGACTTTTTGTTTGAAGGGGTATCTTTCCAGGTTGTTCCATGATAATCAGGTTATTTTAATGATGGGATAATGGAGAAAGTAAGAGAGAAAACTTGTGTTCTTCAAATCCCTTTTTCAGCCTGTGTCCTCTTTTTTAAACTGCCGAGAATACCAAAGAAATAAAATCTAAAAACAAAAAAAAAAACTTGAGAGGTGTAAAGACACCCGGATGGAACGAAGTTACTGTATACACTCAACAAAAATAATCGTCGCGACTCCACTCCACTGCACTCCACTCCACTCCACTCTTTGAGCTCTAGCACCCTTTCGCAACGCGCGATAAGGAACTTCGTTCCAAAAAGTGTCGTGACAACTTTTCGTAAGATTTTTTTCCGTCTAGCCCCCTTTCACAACGCGCGATAAGGAACTTCGTTCCAAAAACTCCCAATAATACTGCATTGCAGAATTAAGTCTTGAAATACGGATTTTGAGCTTCTTCGTGTCGTAATTAGTACAAAAGAACATTTTAATGTCTGTTCTGGAACAGATATTGCCTATAATTTACAAGAAACCCTTGTTACTTTATTACTTGGGTTGGAAAGGTTGTCTTTATAAATAAGTAGCTGACCCATGCCTGCTTCATTGGGCGACAAAAATGGAGGGTTGAAAGCAGGTGAAGAATTTCTCAGAAGTAATCTAGACACGCGACTGAGCGTGGCCAGCCAAAGCAAGGCGCGCACACAGTGTGTAATATTACACGAACCATTTGAAGGCTAATAGCCAAGCCAGAAATTAGGCTACAATGTATGATCCTTAGTTATAAAAAGAAATCTATTTTATGTTGTTTTATAAATTTCAGAACTGACCATTGAACTTGGCACCCATTTAGATTTCACTTCTTTTTTGTCGAAGTCAACAACCAAGGCATAATACCAAACTATTATGCTTGGCTTTGGCTCTCATTTCACATTTATGTTTTTGATGGGATTCTTATATCTGCCAAACTCTTATACCATGCTACTAATATTATAAATGCGAAAGTTTGTGAGGATGTATGTATGTGTATGTATATGTAGGTATGTTTGTTACTATTTCACGCAAAAACCACTGAACGGATTTGACTCAAATTTGGTACACAGATAGTTTATAACCTGTATTAACACATAGGATAGTTTTTATCCCGATTTTATGTTCCCGTAGGATAATTTTCGAGTTGCAGCGGGTGAAGCCGCTGGCAACAGCTTATTACTTTATTAAATTTAAATCGATCAAGCCGTTTCGGAGAAGTGCAACCAGATACACCGTGAGGATCATAAGTACCACAAGGGCTGGTTCGAGGAAGCACAGGGTAAAAGCTCCTGGAAGGTTTTCGGGGAGGCCTTTGGCGAGCAGTGGGACGGCATAGTTGGGGGCTGCCTGGTTCTACATGAAATTTCAACAAAAAATCATACTAAGAATATTAATTACATTCACGTCACTAGAGAACTATTAGATGGTTTAATGACAGCCCCCGGCGGATATTCCTAGGTTATTTGTACGCCTATTATAATATTTCGTTACATAATAATTGGGTTAAGTCGGGCGTTTTGAGTTATTTTATTCTTTTCCAATTAGATTTTTACCGTCATGGGTTTTTTCAACATTTTTAATTTTTTATCAACCATGTTGCTTTTGCGGTTGTTTCAAAAGCGTACCTTCCTCTTACCGTTACAAATTAATTCACCGCAGCAATTCCACCAAATTAATAGTTTACAGCAGCAAAAACTATTAACGGACCGCACCTCGGAAGTGTTGACCGGATTTAAGCCGTTGTAACCCGCGAGTTCAGGCTAATTAGCCAATGTTTTATCGTGAGGCGAGGTCGGCAAACATTGAGCCTGATTAAATGGACACGGTAGTCACCAGGTGTTTAGTTGGTTGATAGTAAGATATTATTAAAATGTTGCTGTGTTTGTCTTCATCCATTTTGACGTGATAACGTCTTATAATTCGGTGACCGGCTGCACGCACGAAAAAAGATAACGTCATGCGGCGTTACCTCGCTCTGTAACGTTCCATAGCAGCGGCGTCGTGTCAATAGTTTGTTTATGGCAACGTAAGCGCAGTATTTTCTTATGACGTTGTCACGTTCAGTCGTTCAACTATCGTCAGTAAACCGACTTTACAGACAACCGATTTGTTTTAAACTTGCCTACCCCACACTGGAATTTTTCCTGTATCAGGGGCGCTTTTCTCATAATATTGATTTGATAATTATATCATGTTTCTTTGTAACAGCGGTGGATTTTAGAAATAATACTATGGTGAGGATTCTGCCAGGATTAAAAATATCCTACGAGGATATTAGGTCCGAACCCAGGTCATGCTCTAGCCGTATTCGGCATTTGGCAGAACAGAAACGCATAGTTACTGTGGCATTCATATTTATATGGATTTAATAATCTTCCAATAAATAAATAATAATTCTGGGATTCCTAACATACGGCTTCATCTAATTTGTAAAAAGACGACGTAACCTAATTGCAAAAATTAAAATTATTATTTCATTTCCTTTAAATATCATTTCATTCCATTTATATATCATTTCATTTCATTTAAATATCATTTCATTTATATATCATTTCATTCCATTTATATATCATTTCATTTCATTTTATTTTAATATCATTTCATTACGAACTGGGCATTTTTTTAGACTATTTTTATTACAGCTGTAAATAGGAAAGAAAATTACATAAGCAGCATTAAATATACGCTCAAAATAATTCTAACATAATTATATCAAACAACATCACAGTCATAGAGTCGACAGTCGCTTACACTCTACGTCATTATTTAAAGCATTCATTACAAAACCAAGCGGAGCTTTTCAGGGAGGTTTGAGCCCTGTTGACGCGGAACACATATACATTATTGTGCCGATACTTAAGCTTGCATGAGAAAATCTTTTCATTCGCATATTATGGGTGTGAGGGGGCAACACTGGGCTCAAATGAGATGGGTGATGATGTAAAAGCGAGACAGAAGTATCATTAAAAAGTTTGTGGCTGAGAGGAAACGCAAGTTAAGATATTAAAAAACGCAAGTTGTCTTTTCCTCATACGCTCTTGGATGTTGTTTTTCTGGATATTGACCGCAAAGCTATGATTTTTTTACAGAATAATAAATATTAACTTATTCTAAGTATGTATCTATGACTGCCTTTTTGACGATACATTATTTTAATAATCCTTAGAACCTTCACAATACGTCATCAACAGAGGCTATATAAACGGATCCTTTTTGTTCTTATCGCATAAATATGCCACTGAAAATCCTCATTTTAAATCTCTCCACCCGCATTTCTTCTTAAGCATTAAATCCTATCCTACTAATATTATAAACGCGAAAGTTTGTGAGGATGTATGTATGTGTGTGTATGAGGTGTAAGTTTGTTACTCTTTCACGCAAAAAGTACTGAACGTATTTAGCTAAAATTTGGTACACAGATAGTTTATAACCTGGATTTACACATAGGATAGTTTTTATACCGAGTTTATGTTCCGATGGGATAATTTTCGAGTTGTAGCGGGTGAACCGCTGACAACATCCAGCTTACAATGATTTTAACATTACAGTAGCGTCATCATTAAAGTTGGTTCTAATTTGAGTCGCAAACTTTTCCCCGTCAAAGTTTTAAACCGTTTAACTTACAAGTGCTTAGTTATTTTAGCTGACGAAGATTTAAAGCTGTCTTTAATTAAGAAGATTACTGAAGTGTTTTGATTGACGTTAACTTGATGGTGACGCCTATTTTATTTCAAGTTTACCTTTATCTTGATTCGTCAAGGAAAATGTTGGTGTTCTTTCAAAAATCTGTTAATTTTCGGTTACTAATCTCTATTAATATTATTACAAAGAGTTCAAGTTTGTAAGTTTGTGAGAAGTAATTCCTGGAAAGTGAACCGCTTTTGAAAAATCTTTCACCAGTAGAATGCTAGGTACATTATTCTTGAGTGACATCCTAGCCGCGGGCCACATAGAAAGGACGTAAGTCGAGGACGCGTCGCGCACGTACGAAAATGTATGGCGTGCCTTAGGCTATAAAATAAAGGACGATTCTTTCTTTAAAATTAAAATAAAGAATCACCCGTATAGTGAATTTTCAAAATTCATTCTATAATGTGAACTCATGCGGATGGCGCGCCGTCCTATCTGTGTGCTTCAAGAGCTATGCAAACTGACGGGGCCATAGGGCCAAACGTCTACTTGAGCGTTGGGACTCTATAAATAACCTTGAGATGTAAATGGGAATGAAAGAAACACGGACATTTTCGTCAGTATGAATCTTATAGTCCCTTCCGCCCCACCCAAGTCGAGAGGACTTATTTTTGATGATTCTATCAGCTAAAAAAAAGTGGAGTCGAGACAAGAAATCCAAGAAATACTTCTGTAATACTTATAGTATGTCAACGTGAGCAACCATCTTTTATTCATACTTGCTCGTACACGAGCAGAGGCTTTATGTACAGAACCACAACTTATTGAAATTTGTGTATGTTTACACATCATGGGATAATGTTGCGTGTTTTGATACCCTGTCACACTCAACACTGATCTGAAAGCTATAAAAGATATTTATTTTTAACTTTTTGTTAACTGATGCATCAGCACGAAAATAAAAAAATCGGTTATCTGGAAAGTCGGTTTACTGACGATAGTTGAACGTGACAATGTCATAGGAAAATACTGCACTTACGTTGCTATAAACAAACAATTGACACGCCGTTGCTTTAGAACGCTACAGAGCGACGTAACGCCGCATGACGTCATCTTTTTTCGTGCGTGCAGCCGGCCGTCGAATAATAAGACGTTATCACGTGAAAAACTACCCAAATGTGTTAATCCAGTTAATAAAATTGTCTGTGGACCAAAGATCCTAATCCATTCAGTGGTTTTTGCGGAAAAGAGTAACAAACCTCCATCAATCCAAACAAACAAGATTATAGGTCATAATATTACATTTTTTTTACACAAACGACTATACAACTACCAACGTAAGTCAAGCAACAAAACCGGATCACTATGACACCTGCAGTGTCAGTTATCTTAATCTAGTCGCCGCCGCGTCCGGTCACAGCCCGCTATCCGGCTATGAGCCGGATAGTTTTGCCGTGTAATCCGGGACATTACAAACACGGTGTGTAGGACAAAATGGCTTTGGTTTTTGTTGTGAGAAACTTATGAAGAATGGTCACAAGATTAGCGTTTAATTAGGGTGAAAATGGGGTCCGAATACTTAAATTGCTGACAGTTTAAAGAATTAGTAAGGTGAAGTGGCAGTGGGCTGGTCACATCTCTAGCAGGGTGGTATTACAACGTCTTAAAACCAGTCTTGTTCCGGCGAGTGAAAGTGACAGAGCTATTCAAGTCGTCTAGCGCCATCTCGTTCACTCACTGTGACAAACCTGGTTTTAGATACCCCCCCAGAACAGACAACTGTTAGAGTAGACGAGTCCTCGAGTGGAGAACACGATAGGGCAAACGTAGTATAGGATGTCCGCCAGCCAGGCAAGAAGCCAGTAGAGACTGGATGGTATCCTGCTTAAACCGCCCCGCGAGGCAGTTTACGGCGGCCCTGAAACGCAAAAGACATTGAAGGAATAGGTCAGTTTGAGGTTAAAGTCTGACGGTTCCTACCAGGGCAGGACTCACTGGATTGCTTACCAACACTGAAAATTATGGTAGATTATGTAAAAGAAAAGAGTTTTTTCATTGCAATTAAACAAATTAAAAAAAATATTTAACGAAAAACAAAAAACCCGACTGCGTTAAGGGGCAAGTCTTGTAAAATTCACGCGCGCCGAATTATTTGCGTAACTTTGTTTGTGATTTTTGAACAAAATAGTGCAATAGCTTGAAATATTATTATTGCACATAAATAACCATAATATAAGTAACAGCTAGTTATTTTTTTAAAGTTGATTTAAGTAGATTATATTAGGTAAATCAAGCGTTCAAAACAGCTCTTTCCTGCCCAACGTCATTTCGAGTTACGTTGGTGCACTCAATCTGAGACAATGAAGAATTCATTTAAAAATCTGATCAGCGCATAATGACCGCAATATCCTCGTCTTCAAACTGCGCTGATTAGTTTTTTATATTTATCTTCCATTTTCTTAATTAAGATGGCAGAATATCATCAAAATTCTCGGATTTCATCTCTTAATAAATGGTTTTTTTTCATAGGAACTATGCATCGTAAGTATGTAATATTACATTATCTTGATGTCAACAGATCAATAAAGCAAATTCAAAAAAAAATTGTACCTAAAGCGCTTTTTTTTAACAATAAAAAATATCTCAAATAACCTCTCAAAAAGTGTTTATAAACGAGAATTGCAAGAGAAATTCCTTAGTGGCCGGTGGACGGCCGGAGCGATTGGACGTGAGGTCCACGACGAATTTTTGTTGGTCCCTCTCGCTCGCACTTTCTCTCGCTCTAACGGTGATGACGCGCAGTTACGCATCTCAGGTTGCTCTACTTTATTATGTTAAAATATATTTATTAACCGACGGAAAAAAAGGAGGAGGTTCTCAATTCGACATGTATATATTTTTTATATTTTTTTATTTATGACCATTCTTTACTTTCTCTAAGGTGGTCCAATATCAAAAAATCTTTTTTTTTGTCGGACAGAGTTTATCAGAAAGTTGGTCCCATTTAAATATCAAAATTAAACTCGGCCTATAGGGGTAGAAAAAGAGGAATTAATTGTCAAATTTCCTACAGAATTTTCAGTTGTGAACCGATTATTGTTAAAAGATATGGAGAAGTAACTAAACAAGTTGGAGTGAATTCCGACCTTATTGACATTTAAAATTTAGTTTGTTTTTTCTCACTTTCACGATCGCTAACATTGCTCCTTCATTAAAATCCGGTGTTTGTATAAATGTCAGTAAGGTCGAAAATAGTTTGAACATGTTTTTTAAATTGCTTAACGATAGCAAGTTAAAAAACAGCTTCAAGCGATTTTCGCCCTTATTGACATTTAAAATTTAGTTTGTTTTTTCTCACTTTCACGTTCGCTAACATTGCTCCTTCATTAAAATCCGGTTTTTGCATAAATGTCAATAAGGTCGAAAATCGCTTGAAGCTGTTTTTTTAACTTGCTATCGTTAAGCAATTTAAAAAACATGTTGAAACTATTTTCGACCTTATTGACATTTAAAATTTAGTTTGTTTTTTCTCACTTTCACGTTCGCTAACATTGCTCCTTCATTAAAATCCGGTTTTTGCATAAATGTCAATAAGGTCGAAAATCGCTTGAAGCTGTTTTTTTAACTTGCTATCGTTAAGCAATTTAAAAAAAACTTTTTCAAAAAAAATATAACTGCCTTCAAAAACAACCACAAAAAAGTGTAAAATAATCTACAAAATAACTTTTCTTCGGAAGTTGGTGCCTTTGTATTTTTTCTTTTCATTGTCTTTTTAGCCACCGACTTCCGAAAGAAAAGTTATTTTGTAGATTATTTTACACTTTTTTGTGGTTGTTTTTGAAGGCGGTTATATTTTTTTTGAAAAAGTTTTTATTTTGCTCTTTTTAACCGACTTCAAAAAAAGGAGGAGGTTCTCAAGTCGTCGGAATCTTTTTTTTTTAGTTTAAATATTCAACCCAAATTCTTGTTAAGAACATTATTCTCTTACATGTGCACTAGAATTTTGTAATCCTTCGCACCAGTACTTACATCACTCATGTACACATTAAGCTAATAAAATTCCATATCTCAAAAATTACTGAACCGATTTTGATGAAACTTGCAGTATTCTCTTAGTTAAATGATACCTAGTACAACAAAAAAAGAATTACTTAAATCGGACTTGTAGTTCCGGAGATATAAATCAATCTATGCCTACTCCTTACTATTAAGGAGTTGTACCTTCCATCATCAGGTCATCCACCTGAGATGATGATTATCAGATGCAGATACTTGAACAGCTTTAGAAAATATATGAAAATGGTACTATGTGCCTATAAAATTTGAAGGTTGCCCTCAATTTCCCTAGGATCCCATCATCAGATCCTGACCTGGTGATCATGGGACCAATTAGAAAGTATACCCTTTCAAACAAAAGAAAAAAATTCCAAATCGGTCCAGGCGTCTTCGAGAAATCGGGGAACATACATAAAAAAAAAAAAAAAAAAAAAAAAAAGATTCCGACGAATTGAGAACCTCCTCCTTTTTTTGAAGTCGGTTAAAAACATGTTCAAACTATTTTCGACCTTATTGACATTTAAAATTTAGTTTGTTTTTTCTCACTTTCACGTTCGCTAACATTGCTCCTTCATTAAAATCCAGCAAGTAACAAAACCGTTGGTTTCTCTGTCTCCCGGTGGTAATGGACTGTGCCTATGACAAGGAGTGCAGTCCTTGGATGGGACTGTCAGATTTGTACTGACTAAAATCCACGGTGTCCTTCAAATAGCCCTTAATGTTCCGGGGTCACGGTAATGAGTACCGCGACGACAGCAGGCTTTAGCCCTCTAGAGGGGGACCCCGTCATCATGCTGACGCTATTTGAGGCGCTCGTAGGACACAACGCGCTGTCGACCCGGGCATGGCCCATGACTTTTTTTTCATGATAAAATCATCAAATGAGTCCTCCCCAGGCCAAGCGGGAGATACTTTCAGACTTGTACTGACTTAAATTCACGGCGTTCTTTAATAGCCTTTTATGTTCTGGGTTTACCACTGCGGCTGGGATGTAAGGTTTACGCTGTCCTCTCTCTCACGCGTCCCGCCTCTTCCTTTGCCAACATGACTGCTGCACTGAACTTTTTTTAGGTTTAATTAGTTAAACACGATTGTGTTTAACAAATTAAACCTAACAGAATTTAACCTATGAGAATATTTAAATAGTATTAAAACACTTGTGTGATACTCGTATTATTACATACCAAACAGGGTTGGCATGATGAAAACAAGTTGTTTTAAAACACCTGTTTAAAACAGTTTGAAATTAAACAGTGTTTTTTATTACCCGTTTCAACTACTTTTTAAGGCAGATGAATGCATATAAAATGAAAACAAATTAATATTCAGGAGTCTAAATAGTTTGACATAAAACCTTTTGAGTTTAATGCCATTGTTATGTCATATTTTTAACTTTTATTGACACTGTGATGAAATAATGCTTAAAATTTTTAGAAAAAAAAACATCACATGTTTTTATTCCATTGATCATTTTTCGTAAAAAATTCATTACAAAGGGTGAATTTGAAAAGATGTAGTCTAGAAATGAAACATAATTGATATAATTATACGTTTAGACATCAACAAACAAGGTGGAATTAATTTTAAAAAAGAACCAGAAACTAAAAAAAAAAACACTTTTTTAAAACATTTTGAATTGTTACAGTTTGTTTTATAAATTAAAAAAAAACTGTTTTTTTTCCAACCCTGAAACCAAGTCATATCATATTAAAACTCCTTATTAAGCAAAAATTCTATAACTCCTTTTAAATAATCCTTAGTAGAGCAATGTTCATACCTCATCAAAATTGTTTTATAATAATTCAGTGGGCAGGATGTATGCGGGGGATTGCGGGAAGGGAGCCCGAAATTTGACGTACGGTCGACTGGCCGAACGCGATTCAATTTTGTGCAAAAGAAGACGGCAGCCTTAAGGCTCTCATATTTTGCAAAATCGACGTCCGATGAGCGGGGAAAGTTTGACGATTTCCCCGCCACCAGCGCCACTGTCGCGAAATTATTGAAAACCTAAGTTTTATGTATTTCATTTCTAAAACTTCAATATTTCATACAGTGTTCCCTTCACGCAAAATACATTTATTACTCTAGTAGAAATATTTTATCACAAGGATGTCAATGCATTTACGAATACAAAATGATATAAATACCTGTTGATGCAAACAAATATTTTATAAATATATTCGTCCATTCACAGACCTAAATATATTTTATAACATTTTGACACAGATTTTGATGTCTCCAGATAACAAAAAAAAAACTACTATTTTTTAGAAAATTTATGAGCATTGGCATACTGTGCCAAAATGACAATACCCAATTATCTATAATGCCCCAAACACACGAGCGGAGCGTTTTATTAACATGCGTTCACATTTTCGCAAAGCGGGACGCCCTTCACCATCTGGTGGTGTGTACCAGTACACATTTTACGAATAAAACATTTACTGATTTGAATTTAAAAACATATTTTTTATCATCAATTCATCATCATCATGATCATACGATGTTTTGTGTATAATTTAAGAACAATTTTTTCACTTATGCATGGAAAAACATTATCAAAATTAGAACTTCGATAAATAAATGTTTGTTAAATAAAACTACAAAGAATATGGAATTTATATTATTCTAATTCTATTATGCATTTAAATTACAACACCAAATTATTCATAAAATGTGTTTAAAATATAAATTTTAAACACATTTTATTTTATTTTGTTGTTTATACTGCAATTTTGTTGTATAAACTTTACACAACAAAATTGCAGGTTTTTTGTCCGATCGCCATAAAAAGACTTCTTAACGTTTCTGGCGGGAAATCAGAACAAGATGGAGAACTTTTGTTACTGCTGCACTTTAGCAGCTGGCTAAATGAAGTAAATGATGGTAGTGTCATCCTCTATTCGTTCTATTAGAGCAACCAAAATTATAAATTTCCCGCGAACGTGCCTTTCCCATTTTTTTGTAGGATAAAATATCACACTTCATGTAAAAATAAAATTGCTATTATTTAGAAAAACTATTACTAAATACAATATTAAAAAGAGTAATTTCTATGAAACTAATGCAGTGTCGTTTAGGCGATGCTAATTCCTAGTAAAACAGATTGTGGACGCGCCACAAAACTTGAATCACGATCACTATTTTTTTTAATTTACTAATTATTCTTTATATTCTAGACAAGTACGTCTAAATTCTTTAAAAAAAAAACAATATTGTACATTTGGTCTTAGATAATTATGATTTTCAACCACGTCGCAAAAAAAAATTAAATAGAGCGACAAACAACTTGTACTGAACACATGGTGAGACTGAGCAACAACCACCGATTTTTTATCACATTCGCAGTACTTTGTGGCCAATCGCACAAGTGTTTTTTTCTGGGCATGGGAAATAGAAAAAAATGTATTCCCATATTGTATCTGTTCAAACGTCAACGATTATAAAACGCGGCGTTTTTGTTCAAACTCCATTTGATTTTAAATGCTAGGCGGTGACAGTTAAGTTCAAATTTATGTACCTTTTTGTTAAAACTCTGCGTTTTTTTACGTCCAAAAAACAGCGCTAGTGAGAATGGAGCTTTATGCGATATTTAACAGCGTTGTGGGTGTTACTCCTTATTTGTAGGTGACATGGGTGACATGTAATCTTGAAGTATTCAAAATATTGACAATACAGTAATTTTCATTTAATTATTTTAATCCTGTTTCTTCGAAATTGTTATAAATCTTTGACGAAATGAAATAAATAATAATAAAAGTGAAGTGCATCTTATCCTATATTGCAATTCGATACCATTAGTGGTTGTTTTCAGTTACATAATTATTGTTGACTGAAATTCAGTACTAATAAGAATAGTTCACGTGAAATGTTATATAGATCCAAAAGTATTGGACGATGGAGAATGCAAAATATTG
Source organism: Agrotis segetum (assembly GCA_036375495.1). Lineage (NCBI taxonomy): Eukaryota > Metazoa > Arthropoda > Insecta > Lepidoptera > Noctuidae > Agrotis > Agrotis segetum. Next base: position 5,167,838 of record JAQSVV010000031.1, read on the forward strand.
CAGAACGATGAACAAGAACCGTACTACGATATCACGATAACATTGATATAGGTACCTGTGAGTAATTTATTATATTGATAGAAACAATTCGTAATGTATATTATACGTATTCTAAAATTCTCATTCTCTCAAATCCCTTATTTGCTCCGTACATCAAGAATGTCTGTGCGTCAGAAATTTCCTGCAATTAAATTCAGTAAGTTCGGTTTCTTTTCAATATTTATTAATGAAAATAATATGTTATTGAAAATAGAAAGTTTATAGGTCTATTTTACAGCCATGTCCGTTTAATCAGGTCCCATTAAACACAGCGTATATATGCCTAAACATATTTTGAATAATCAATAAGCCTACGCTATCTTTTCCTCAATTTCCAAATTTTCTATTACGAAAATCTGACAGCCCCGATCAGAAAAAAAGTGTCATAGGTCTTGTCTGTAAGAGCCACGCTGGCTGACTGATTCGTCAACGAGCGACAGTGATGACACTACTTTTGAAAGGCAAAAGATGAGAGGACGATAGTGAATGTGTGCTTAGAATAAAACGGCGTATGTGCCCAAACACATTGACGTCTTTTTATAAATTAAAATTGTTATTAAATGAAAAAGTAACCTGATAAAGTTCTGACAAACATCATTACCTATTTATTGATATATTCTTCAGGACCAAAAGTTTGATCTACTTCAAGTACCACTCAAAAAACGTTAAAAAAATCTCTATTTTCGCGATTTTTTTTGATCGAGTCAAGTTATAAATATCGCGTTTTCAACTGGAAAATAACATAGACAGTTTATTGAACTATAACATACATTTTTTTCAGATCGAAAAACGAATATTTGATTGTTTGCCGTTGAATCAAAAATAGGTTGATTCCGAATTACGTGGCCTTAAAAAAACTAAAAAGAAAGAAACAAGCCCAGTAGTTAAGAATTCACTCATTCACACTCACAGTCGGGGCCCGTTGGGAAGATTTGATTGGTATAATTTGAATGGGCCCCGACTGTGAGTGTGAATGAGTGAATTCTTAACTACTGGGCTTGTTTCTTTCTTTTTAGTTTTTTTTTAACGCAGTCGGGTTTTTTGTTTTTCGTGAAATATTTTTTTTATTTCATACTTTTTAGTTACTATTCAGAGAATTATTGTTTTGCTAAACAACTTTAAATCGTTATATATCCTAAACTATTATTTAAAATGAAAAATGATAAAGGGAACCTAAAGATGATTTTAAAATACCTATTCAACGATACCCCACATGACATAGTTCATCAACATTTTTTTTTTTCATTTTGACAATATGGCGTCTGGTTGTCGCTGTGGTGAATTTTGATTATTGTCATGTCTTTAGTGACACTCGCAAGGTTAAGACGAATCGATTGACGTAAAAATCATCAAAATCGGCCTACGCATTTAGTCTCTAGAACGCCACATAGAAACAAACATACATACATACATACATAGACTGATAAACACATTACCCTCCTTTGCGTCGCGCAGTCGGGTAAAAAAAAAAACTTTCTTACTAGCTGTAATTATCACTCAGTAGCATAAAAATGTAAATGCATTCCACAATACAGTGTCGTGTTTGTAACAAGCGCACACGTAAAGTTGCGTGATGGATAACCTCTATTTTATAATTAAACACTGGTGCTATATCACACCTTTATAAAAAACAGAAACGTTAGGTTCGCATAAGGTAGGTCCAGTATATACGCTTGAGTAAACACTTTGGTCGCTAACAACATCCAATAGTATTAAGTAGAGTGTAGTGGGTAGCCTGTTTTGAAGCCACGTTTACAAGGCTTTTAGCGATAGTACCTACCAAAAATAGCTAGCCTGGCAGGTGACATTTTATTTGCTGTAACAGATTTCGAAAATGTTGTTGTATTGTAAAGATGGAACGAGGAATGAATGCGACGGTAAAGCTGCAAAAACGCGGCATTTATTTTGTGTAGGCTTTAGTTTTTGACGTAATAACGTCTTTTTTTTTTTGGTGAAAATCAATCAAAATCTATTGGAAGGATGTGGTGCCGCACCTCCTTCCAATACATTTAGATTAATTTTCGTTTTTCTGTCAGTCTCGGCCTATTCAAATTTTAGGGGTTTTTCGGTTCAAGGAATCGATTTATCAAGGTCCCAGGTCCGAGAAAAGCTTGGTTCCCAAGATATAGACATTTTAAAGACCGCGTTTTAAGAAGCGCCATCTATAACGCCATGACCGATGAGGGCCAAAAACAAAAAACCGATCAAAGCTCGGTCAACCAGATATTGTTGAGCATTTCAACTTAGTTTTTTTACCTATATGCCACGGAACCCCGAAAGGACACGAAAAGTTAAACACACTACAGAAAATGGTATATGTAAAAAAAAACCTTCGTAAAAACAGGCTCTGTTGCCCGCTATCTGGATCTGCTGTGACTGTATAGTAAAGAATAAAAGTCAAAATAAATAATAGCCTGAATATGTACGAAGGCAGCACTCGCTTTTATATGAAATGCGTGAAATATTGCGCTCTTTGGGTGAGAATTTTTCAATTTGACGCGTATATTCAGGTTTTGCTCGAACATTTTCATTTGAGCTTTTTCTCTGCAAGCCTAAAAATACGAATTCATTGAAGTAAATACACATTCGGTGTTTTCAGAAAAAGTAAAACGCAGCAGTGCTGTTTGAAAAGTCAGAGGTTTCATTTAGGCCCCTCGTCCACGGGCGACTTTTTGTAGCGATGCAGTCGCGATGCTGTCGCGCGTAGCATCGATACAGACGCGATGCTGTCGCTAGCTGTGTGCCCTCGCCCACGGGACCAGATTCAGTCGCGATTCGGTCGCGATGCAAAAATTCCTTGGATCAGTACAGTTGCAAGATGGACGCCGTTGAGGCAATATTAGTCACACTCCCTCCCCCCTCCGACCTCTCTACCGATGTCATTCCACACGGTCACGCGTTTGTATCGATACAATCGCGATGCAGTAGCGCGTTGCAAATGCGACTAACTCGCGTTAGAAGCGATACTGTGACAGCATCGCTGCAAAAAGTCGCCGTGGGCGAGGGGCCTTAGACTCTTAAATTAATTATTTTCTTGTAGGTATAGCATATAATTAGCCTACTCTCATTGCTTGACAACATTGGTCTATCCTTTGTGAGTAATTCGCTTTGCATTTGAGGCTATAATATAGCATATTGGCCCATCAGCGTGACAGGAAAACCCGACTTAGGCAGTAGTTCGACCGCCACCGATGAACGAGTAACGAGTAGAACTAGAAACTATAAAAAGTAGGCGATCAGCAGGAAACAAGTGTAGTTTCGATAGTTTTTTCGCCGGACTATAAGCGAGTGTGCAAGTGCGACGAGCGCCACTCGCCCACAGTCGCTCAATCCTGTGCAAACCTGATCAAGCGAGCGGAGCGAGCATCGCTGAACGAGTATCGCTGAGCGAGTTTATTTTTGAAAGCTCATCGCCCAGCGACAAAACTAGTAAAGCGAGTCGTCGCCACCAGTGTGAACAGTTAGAGAGATATGCATCTCGTTAACACGGAATGTACATTCATTGTGCGTTTCTTGAGAGGGAAAATCGCTGATAGTTACTCGTTTTCTCGCCGCCGGTCGGACCACTGCCTTAAGCTGGCCTTGTGATCCAAATTCGAAAAATTCAGTTAACAAATTCCCTATTTCTGTCAGTTCAAGCTCTACAATAAAAACTCACTAACAAGTACGTTGGCAGCGAGTCTGACGGCAGAGTGCACGAGATGTGCCGGACGTACTTAAGTATCGTCACATCTGAGAGCTTTCTGAATCCATGCATGTAAAACTGTTTTAGGGTCTGTTCACGACTTCGCACGTAGCGACTTACAGTACCTTTATAATATTAGTAAGATTAAAAAAAAAAAGATTAAAGAAAATTTTCTTCTTCGTCTTTATTGTTTAGTGAAAAGGCTAATTCGGATAACACTATCAAATAAGGTGCAGCGCAGACGACAGGCTATCCGTGACGCACTTCTTAGTCTGTGAAAATAGAACCTATTATATTATGCAGTAACTCAAACGACGCGCAAAAAGTCGGTCGCGGATTTTTCACAGACTCAACGCACACAACGCATATTCTGTCGGCAGAGTTGTAGAGACGTAGACGCTATGTAGAAATCGTGCAGAGATCGCCAAGTATTATTTTGTACATGGAGTACAGAAAAAGAAGAATTCTGAAAAATCCGCCATTCAGACTTTTTGTGCGCCGCAGACTCGATCGCACAAAAAGTGTGCCGTCTGCGCTGCACCAGAAGAGTATAAGTTTTTTAGTACGAAAGAGAATAGAATTTAGCCAACGAGTTAACGTAGCAGAGCTACGCCGTAGCGGAGAGCTACGCCGTAGCAGAGTGCTGTGCCGTAGCAGAGAGCTACGCCGTAGCACAGAGCTACGCCATAGCAGAGAACTACGCTAGTTCTACACCGCGTCGCCCACAGCTAAGACTACGATGCACTGCGCGTAGCCAAGCAAAGCTTTATGCATACAAAGCTGTGTATAGTAATAGATACTGTACAGTAACGAGCAAAACTCAAATGTAAAAACAACACACATAAGACACAGCCTTTTTTCAATTAGATTTTTGCGAGCAACTTTGACCTAAATCTACTCGTAAATGATCCTTGAATATTGTTAATGATGAACATATTGTAATGATTAAAAAAAAATCCGTAGGTACGTAAAATTTATGCAAATTTTTGCTCATGTATGTATATTTGTTTACGAAAAAAATCGAAGCAAATAATAAATTCAAATACATTAAGTAAAAACTCAGTGAGCGTGTCAAAATATTTGATATCTGATTGATGCGGGTGCCCTCCGATTGCGCGCTCCATTGCGTTATCAATCAAACGGTGCGTTTGAATTATCTGTTCCTATATTTATCATTTTTGTTGTTGTGTGCTTATCAAATAATGTTTGATGGTTTGTTTTGGTGATAAAATTTGGCATTTTTTTTTAGCTTGGTAAAATTATCAAATGAATTCTCCCACACCGGGCAGGGCGGGGGGACTGTCAGACTTGTACTGACTAAAATCTACGGTATCCTTCAAAAGCCCTTTATGTTCCGGGGTCACGGTAATGAGATAAGTCCTGCGACCCCGGCAGGCTTTGGCCCTCTAGAAGTAATTTACACTTGGAACACAAAACCGTAGTAAATTCACAATAAACACCTTATCCCTATAATTTACGCATTTAATAAATGATTTACCTTTCATCCCTATTATTTACAAAATGATGTTATTTACGTGAAACCCTCTAAGAAATTGGCTAAGCCGCTCCAGGGCTGAGCGGTACGCGATCAAAGGGATCCAATCTTCATCCCACGGCATAATGTACAAAGGAAAATTCTTGAATTTTCCTGTTTCAGCGTATTTTCTTGAATAGAATTCGTTTAGTAGCAAAGTCTAGGCTTCTTGAGTAAACAATTTGAATAAACACATTTGGGTAAAACCTAAATTTTGTTCATAGATGAGCACGTTTGTTTTAGATTGTATTTCTCTTTATATTTGGTTACCGTGCGGTGGTTTTTAGGGTTTACCCAAAAAGTAAAACCGGCCCTCTTATGCCTATATCACACCTCCGCTGCGAAACAACAACTGCGAAACCACTGCGTGAGTTTCGCTGTGCAACAGTACTTCACTTACGCGAAACTATAATAGCGAAACAGAGCGAAACAGAGCGAAACCTAAAACTAGAACAGTTGAGAAATAAGAATCGAAAGAAAATGTCGTCGCTTTCGGAGTCAGAGGAAGAACTAATCTTACTGTGGTCAATTACTTTAAAAAGGCGTCGTACCTGGGTGCATGATATCAATAAAAAAAGAATGAAGTTAGGAGAGAATATATTATGTAAAGAGTTACAGTTTTTCAGTAAATTCCAAATCCATTGTTCCTATTTCGCTCATAAAAATTGTCGATTGCTACAGATAGTACGAGATCCGGTAGAAGAAATATATACCCTCATCTGTTATTTGAAAATGGCATATGATACACGCTAGATACTCTAAACGACAATATTTTGGTGATAGGTTGTCGGCCTGAATCGCGTACCGTCACTGTTAATTCATAAAAATTGTCTTCAAAAATTTTTGTTCCACTTCCCTCATCTGTTATTTAGAAAAATCAAGCATTAGCTGATAGAATATACCGCAAGGAATCTAAAAAATATAGGTTGTCGGTGTCTAACCCTGTCCTTCTAATTAGTTGTCGGGTTTAAACAGGTGAGTTACCTAGATAATATTCATCTGTTATTTAGTCGAATCAGATGTCAAATGATAGATTATTTCATTCTGAATCCAACAGTATTTAGTTGTCGAAGCAAAACTGTGGCTGAATTTCGGTTGTCTAAATTTTAATCGTAAAAATTGGCCTAAGCGTTGAACAACAAAAGACAAGATAATGATGCAGGTGTGCAGTTCTGCACCCAGACAGGTCGAAAAGTGTTTGGAAGACTAGTTTCACTTCCTACTAAGGTCGCGGCAATAGTATTAAGTGTTGTGCGCGAAACCGTACAGACAGGTCGAAAATTGTTACGAAGGGGCGCGCCAAAGTTCACCTAAAATTTAAACTCTGATAATTGGAAACCTGAAAATGTTCTTCCTAACATTTTTCATCCTAACAATCACGTTTCCTAACTACTCTGTCTCTAATTTTCATAATTCCGAAGCAACTTGGAACGAATTGAAGACAATTTTTATGAATTAACATTGACGGTACGCGATTCAGGCCGACAACCTATCACCAAAATATTGTCGTTTAGAGTATCTAGCGTGTATTAGATGCCATTTTCAAATAACAGATGAGGGTATATATTTCTTCAATGTATCCTAGACTAAGACGCGTCCGAGATACACGCGGAACCGCTCCAAAATGGCGGACAACGGGCGGAGATGTAGACGGCGGCGGCGCCTAAGCAAATGAGCGAAATCATGTTAGAAAGAGACAACATCATAGTCAGTTTTGTACGTTAGAGCAGGGAATTTCGCTATTGTTTCGCCGCCCAACAACTCACAACTCACAGCGAAACTATGGCGGTTTCGCCCTTTGGGTTTCGCAGCGGAGGTGTGCTACAGGCATTAGGGCGGCCACATACTCGTACATCACTTTTTTTCGTTCGGAATTCGAAACGATGAATGAAATATGAACCACAAAACATGCACACACACTTGTATGAATTCACTGTGTTCGGATAGAAAACGGATCAGGATTCCTGTACCCTTATCACGAATTTTCTTTTACTTTACAGCGTCTTTCCAGTATTTACAGCGTTTCTTGTATTAAAAAATGGAACAGCGCCTCTGGTGTGCGAAGAAGGAACTAATTTTTTCCTTGGAAATTGTCAATGTTCCAGTTTACTTTACGAGTCCCTTTCACACTTGTTTTTTGTTTTATGTTATTTGCTTATGTGAAAGGTTGGCAAATAGCTTGCGGCGATACGATGATAACAGAATTCCTTGTAGGAAACGAATACTATTGATATTTGGCAAGAAAATATATTGCTATTTATATTGGTTATTTAAGAATGAAAGTGATTCACAATTTTACCAGAAAACTTAATTTGTAAAACACAAAAAATCCTAGCAGTGTCAAATTAAGCAAAGTCAATATAATTTTGGTATAAGAAAAAGCTACGCAAGTTAAGTTAAATGTTATTTGTTGATTGCAACAGTCATAAAAGATAGAACAATGTTTTTAACGAAAAAGTAATGCCTGTCAAATAAGCACATTTGATTCGAATAGGACAACGCCTGTGTATTAACTCAGGCATTATGAAAAAATAAACAAACCAACTTTCTGAAAAAAAAATTAATACAAAAATCACCATTTAAGAGGCGGTACAACCCTCCAACGCATCACTTTATCAACATGAAAAATCTCATAAGTTAATTTACGACACCAGTCTATATGCAAATCGGCTTGCAACAGCTTAATGTTGACTTGTGAATTAATCCCTCCGACCGACGGTATGGACGCCAAGCCACAGTGTTTTAAGATTACAGTTAATCAAATAACGGGCTGCTTTCCGCAACTCCACGTCATATGCGCTTATTCTTAGTAAATCAAATAAATATTTTACAAGTGCAGTTGTAATAATTGTTTTCAAATGATCTTTTTAACATACTGCACTACACATAATATTATGTAAACGTGAACACTTAACTCGATAAGTTAGTTCATTTTCATTTTGCTGTGTCAGACACCGCGGCATCATTCATCCCTTTTTCATTTCTTTGGTTTCCTTTTCCCCTCTTTTCATCAAAAATACCCATAACACATTAACCATCACATCACATATCCATACAAAATAAAACTCGACATTATTTTGTTCTTAGTTGACATACTGTAAGTTAAATCCTCGATACTGTGGTACTAAATGGTCGAGCGAAAAACCGTGGTCTCTGCATGATTGTTAGCGTTTTGACGAGATATAATTTTAAAACGAAGAGTTTAGTCTGTTTAAATTATTTCTGAGGTGTGAAAATACGAGACCCTTTTTTTGCTTTTTTTGTAGGTGGAAATGTTATATTTTAACGATGGTATCTTGCTTAAATGAATGATTGTGATAGTATAGTAGCTGCCCACCTTATGTTACTTTTGCGGTTAATAATTCAATATCGGCTATTATAAATATATCATTCAGTGCGTCTTTCGCTAAAAATTAACGATGTGAACGAGGGCTTTTTTTTTTTTTTTTTTTTTTTAGCGTGGTAAAATCATCAAATGAGTCCTCCAACCCCGGGCAGGGCGGGAGGGACTGTCAGACTTCTACTGACTAAAATCCACGGTGTCCTTCATAGCCTGTTACGTTCCGGGGTTACGGTAAGGGAATAATCCCGCGACCCCGGCAGGCTTTGGCCCTCTGAGAGGGGGGCCCCGTCATTATGCTGACGCTCTTTGAGGCGCGCGTGGGACACAACGCGCCGTCGACCCGGGCATGGTCCTTGGTCGGGCAGCGAGTTGCCCTTTACTCGCTGCCCGCATGCCCGCGCCTACGGTGGCCGGAGATCATCTAGCGACGTCCGTCGCCGTGGGCGCCTACCACTGCGGCTGGGGCGGAGGGAGGACGCTGTCCTCTCTCGCTCGCGGCCCGCCTCCTCCTTAACGAGCATTACTGCCTCGCTGAAGGAGCTGACCGCTTCCCACTCCGTCTCGCCCCTAGCATGGCCGCAACCAATGCCGGGCGCGAGAGGTCTCCGCCTATCGCAGCCGTGAGGACACGTCGGTGCTCCGCCCAAGCTGGGCAGTCTTGCACCGTATGCTCCACCGTGTCCTCATGTGAACGAGGGCTAACAATTGAACTAACAAACAGGCTTTCCAGAGCTTATCATAGTCCAACAACAGATTAAAACAAGGATTTAGAAGCTCACTTAATTAATTAAACTCTACAAGCTGAATTGTTTGAATATGTTTTGTCTTAATGAGGTTGTCTGGAAGATATCGCTATAAGCGATAAGTTTAAAATTTTGGTGTACAATAAAGTATAAATTCCATTCTATAATTCTGCGTGATTTCAATAGAGCCGACGACGCGGTGACTTTTAGATAAATATTACCTATCAAATTTCAATTAACATCCCCTCAAACGTCAAAAGGACGTATGAGGGAGAGTGGGGTTTTAAAGTTTATCCCAGACCTCTTAAAAAAATGAAAATATAATAAGCGTTAAAGATCGGAACGACAAGAACGCTCTGTAAACTTTAATACATTTACAACTTTATTACGCTAGATATAATGGTGAAAATATAATTATTGAAGACTACTTCCAACTACCCCCTTGACGTCGCCCTAGTTTCAGAGACTTGCGTCGCCTAATGTACCTACGAAAAGGCTTACAAGTGTGTTGTTTATTTCAGAACGATCGGAGGCGCTTAGCGGGCGTCTGTCCAAGTCGGCGTCGGAACTCTCGTGCGCACCCACAGCTACCTCGTCCCCGCCCCGCGCCCGCTCCGCTCATCACCACACCCCGCTCTCCGTAGTGCATAGGACGCAGCATTTCTTTACTAATTTAAAGGTAAGTTATAGTTTCATTCATTGAAAGTGAGAGCAGTGGTGGCCCAGCGGTATCGGCCCCGACTTACAAGTTGTAGGTCGTGGGTTCGAATCCAGGCAGGCGAATTACTTTGTGTAATTTATTTCATCGCCACTGCTCTCAAAACGGTGAAGGAAAACATCGTGAGGAAACCGGCATGTCCTAGAACCAAAAATTCGAAGACATGTGACATCCACCAATCCGCACTGGGCCCGCGTGGTGGATTATGGCCCACCCCCTCTCACAGAGAGGAGGCCTGTGTCCCAGCAGTGGGAACATTAATAGGCTGATGATGATGATGATAGTTTCATTTTTGCTCACCGTCCGATAAGGACCAAGCCCGAGTTGTGTTCCACGAGCTTCAAAAGCTTATAGTATACCGACGGGTCTTGATTATGATGAGGTATAAAGGTATTTCCTGATAGTGTGGCCCCCGCATACAGGTTAAACTTGGGATTGAAATTAAACATGAAAAACATTACGGAGATTATTAGATCAACATCTAAAACACGTACTCGTAGGTACTCTACCTTTTGTGAGGCAAACCTAATGATATAAGGCTGCTTTGAAACAACTGTGTTATTTCTGGCAATCCCTTAAACTAGCCAGGAAACTGTACAAAAAAAGTATTTTTTCTAATCGTAAGATACAGAACTTTTAACTTTCGTTCTTGATTGATGAAAACACCTTTGGCAAATGCTTTCGCTGATGTTCGTCTTGCGACGATCCAATTTCAATTTCACTTCTAACATCGCCCTCGGAGTTCTGAAAACCAACAAAATATGAAATATCAATTCGATTGGTCTGTGACTTGGGAATTCAGAATGCTGAACAGGCTTTCTAAAATCCTCATTTTTGCACCATTCGTCTAGGAATAGCCAGGATTTCTGGAAAATAGGAATGCATAAATAAAATAAATGGCACCAGAAGAAAAAGCTGACATCCAATTTACCTTTGTCAAATGCAGTCGGACCCAAGTAAAGGGTTTTATCAGATATTTATTTGACCTAGATTGTTTGGATCAAATCGGGACTAAACATAAAACAGGAACAGATTTCTGCGGTATTAAATATACAGCAGAAATCCATGACATCTTTATTAAAGTTGTCATGGATATGATGTAGAAGATGTTAGAAGATTTACTCCGATGATACCGAAAGTTAAACTCCTATCTAAGAGCGCCTGAATTTTTTAGCTGTTAAGAATTATTAAATGGTGTTTTTTTAAATAAATATTATGTCAACTACAAAGCCTTTAAACTAAAATCAAAAGTTGGTTAGTTTTAGAATAATACAGCTGAAATCCTTTCGTGAAACTAAACCTAAAATCCCTACCCTTTTTTGAACCCAAAAATTCAATGAATTTAAAAACATTTTCATACGAATTTATACTCTCAACAGTACTGAAACAAAACAAATCTAAGCTAGATCTAGTATAGATACCTTATTCTAAAATAAGTAGGTTAGACCTACTTATTTTAGAATAAGGCATCTAGGTATATAATAGGTCGATTTGAATCTGAAAAGCTAAGTATTACGTGCAAAACACGCGCAGTGTACAGTTGTAAACTTTATAATTTACGACCGTATTTCGCAACAATAAAATCTTCGGCTGAGTTTCGGTTTCGGTGTAAAAGAACCCATTTTTCATTTGACACAAAAAGGTGTTAACCGAATCTGATCATTATTCACTTTCGAAGAAATGTAATTTTCTGTTAATGATCGTAGGACATGAATGATATTTTGTTACAATCAATTTTCTGAAATGGTTGTTTTGTGAAGTCGCATTAGGTATACCTATATAAATTTTCTCGCAATACACGCTATTATGAAAACATCCTAACATACTGGCAAAAAGCGACTTGAGAACGTACGAGGGGCCAATACAGATTGAGGAACACATCAACGACCTCACATCATCAATCCTAAACAGCTACCAAGCCGCATGCCCAGAAACCATTCCGCCAAAAACACCAGGTAAACAATCATGGTGGGGGCCAGAGTTGGACCGCAAACGCGGCAAGGTAAGGAAAGCGCTCAATAGAGCAATGAACACTTGTGCTGATGAAGATTGGGATGCGTACTATGCAGCCAAACACAGCTACAAAAAATGCATCAGATTCAGACGCTCCAAGGGATGGCGAAAATTCTGCGGTAGCATTGAATCTTGTCAACAAGCAAACAGGGTAAGGAAAATACTGGCGCAGCAGGACACTCCTGGGCCTGCAGTCTCGACATAGATAGCGATTCAATCGATACGACGCAAACGCTAAATATTAACGAAAAAATTCGCATGCCGTAACGACTGTCAAATTCTAGCATCCGAGATAGCGAGATAAGGGTGCTTATACACGGCGCATGTAATCCGCGTAAGTGCCTCAACATGCTCAAGCTACATGCGCCGTGTAAACGCACCCCGCGGGTAGCTTGATCAAGTAGCTTGCGCATGTTACTCGCGCGGGTAAACAGCAGACCCGCTCCTTTACTTGCTCGAGTTACATGCGCCGTGTACAAGCACCCCGCGGGTAACTTGATCAAGTAGCTTGCGCATGTTACTCGCGCGGGTAAACCGCAAACCCGCTCTTTTACTTGCGCGGGTTACATGCGCCGTGTACAAGCACCCTAAGTCGCTAATTATTTTGACTTTGCGACTGTCACTATGCTTACGAAAATCGTATTCATAGTATGGTAAACTAACCCTAGATTACTAACCTTATTTTTCGACGCTTATTACGAACCTTCGTCGTTTCGACTACGGTATTTGATAAAGGGGATTATGGGTTTTATTTAAATCAAACTTGGTAATTTTTTATTTTTATTATTAACTGATTACATTTTTCTTATAATTTACTATGTTTACATAAACTAAAATAGCATATTTATTAACCAATCAGCCTTATGAATATGATCATCCGTTTTATTGTAAATTGAACATAGTGACATTTTCAAAGTTGCTTTGTTAGTATATTACAAAAAGTAAATTGTTAATTTATCTTTAAATATTAAAAATAAAGAATGAAATAAACTAATGAAATAAAAATTTTGCTAAAAATCCATCTAATAATGTATTTGTGACATACGTCAAGTTCTTGTTCCCCGCTCATCGATTTATTGCAGTTGGTGCGACTACTTATAGTCAGTTTTCGTTTTGCAAAGGGACACAAGGCTTATATTTTCTTATTTTATTGAAGGTAGCATCAGTCGCATTACTTGACCTTGTTTTTTTTTTTTATGAGGTAAAATCTTCAAATGAGTCCTCCCACCCAGGGTAGGACAGAAGGGGCTGTCAGACTTGTACTTATTCAAATCCACAATGTCCTTCAATAATAGCCTTTTAAGTTCCGGGGCCACGGTTACTTGACAGTCCCGCGACCCTGGCATTCTTTGGCCCTCATCAAGGGGCAGGGGGCCCCATCATATTGCTGAAAACTCTTTCAGACGCACGTGGAACAAGACGTGCCGTCGACTTTGGGAATCGTCCATGATCGGACAGCGAGTCACCCGTTACTCACCGTCCGCATGCCCACGCCTTAGGTGGCCAGAATTCGCCGCATTACTTGGCCTGAAAAGTACTTGCTGGGTCAAAGTAGATACTTCCTCTTCACCATCTGTTTCATAAGCAGGATCAATCTCTAGGTGGTCTTCTTTTCGCTTTCATATATTGCTGTCATCTTGTAATAATAACTGACGAACTATATCATAAACAACGAATAATAAATAACATTGAATATAAACAAAATAGACCAAAAAATAACGGAAAGTACTCCACTAAGTAACACAAAAAGTTACGTTATTACTAACCTTCGTCGATGCGACGAGCCATGGTTGCTGGAACGGCGCTTACGAGCCCCTTGGACTCAAAACAACACCGTCTATCGCAGGGGCAATGGGACGACAGAGATTACACAAAGTGTGGAAAAAGTTCGATCGCGCGCGCAAAAGTTAACGCGATTTAAACGGACCCGCGTCGTCGTATCGACGAAGGTTCGTAATCTAGGGCTAATCATGTTTTTGACATGGATTCTAGGCTTTTGTGTCACAAGGCCTCTTGTACACAGTACGGTTTACGGCCGTGTGTAGGCACGGTCATCAGTGTTGTATGGAACGCAATGGGAGCTTGTAGACGTGCACGGCAGAGCCACGGCACGGCGCCGCCGCAATATGCGCAGTGTCTGCCCCTCGGCTTGCCGCGTCTACGCACGGCGTGATTTTCGTGTTGTATGGCAGTCTATGGGAGTATGTAGTAGACGGTGCTGGATCTACGCACGGTTTCGTGACGGTTTACATACGCTGATTCCCGATTTTGTTATAAAATGAGAATAAATCAAGAAATCTTAATTACATTGATTCAAGAAAGGCCTATAATATGGGATAAGGCTATCGATGATAACAAAATATGCGGCTTAAATATGATTGAAAAGTGTATGAAATGCGCCGTATTCCTCCCTTTTTAGAAGCTTTTTCTAAAATCGGATCCATCCAAAGCCTTTCCTTTATAATATTATGTAATAAGCAACGATATAATCTTCTCCTTCGTATGAAAATTCATGCGTGTCCAGCACACCTCCAAATAAAATGCCACTGAGCCGCACTTGGCCGATGTCTTTTTGGTTTTGCCGTGTCATGTACAAGCTCTCACGTTTTTTCAAACGTACGGCCAACACGCCGTACGGTTGAAAAACCGTGACATGTACAAGAGGCCTTATGCAGGTATGTATGTGCACTAATGCCTCTTGTTCATCAAGCTATACAAAACCAGTATAAGCTGATCGTTAAATATACGGAAAGACCATACAAGCGAGACCACAATTAATTGGTTTTGTATAGCTTGATGCGTAGCCGTGTGTACACAGTACATTTTTTAGCCGTGAAAATCTACGGTTAATTCGCCGTGTGCAGGCACGGTCATCAGTGTTGTATGGAACACAATGGGAGCTTGTACATGTACACGGTACGTTTTTCGGCCGTGAAGATATACGGTTATTACTCATTGGTTATTACACCGTTAGGCACGGTCTACAAGCTCCCATTGTGTTCCATACAACACTGATGACCATGCCTACACACGGCGAATTAATCGTAGATTTTCATGGCCGAAAACTATGTAGTATTCAAAAGCGATTTTGTGCTACATTGATAAAACTTTTGCCTTTTCATTAGACTTCTATTTTGGAATCCATACTGTTCTGGAACGAATGTGTATCCTAGGCTTTACACTATTTTTGAAAAGTGTCAAGTCAGTTATAAAAAACTCAATAAAAAAGATATCGGGAAAAATATGCGTTTGATTTAAAATAATTGTGCAGCATACCTAGCGTACCCAATAATAAGAATAAATGGTGAGAGATTCGCTCACACATACTATTACGAAATTTATGTCTTATTTCAAAGCGGAAACCAGTATTTCACGAGTTAATTGCGTTTCAATTTTGTTAAGTGTACACATATTATTGTTCATGACTGTACTGTGTACAAGAGGCCTAATGCTGTAAAATATTGGGAGTTGAAAAAAACATTTATTTGTAAGGAAAATTGATAGAAAAGATATTCTCAAAAATATATTTACCTTAGAAAGTTGTGCAGAAAAAAGTAAACCTTGTGATGTTAATTTTATCTTTATTTCATCAATATCTGTGAGATTCGTATGCCGTTTTTAAAGAATATTCTACCAAGAACTTATTAGTTTGCTTCCTTGCAACACCTAGACGTTCATCACGTCAAACAGGCAAACTGTCATTGTTAAGTTAATTTGTGCAAAAACATTGTTTCGTGTTTCGCACATTATATTATATTTAAAATAACGGAAATAAAACGGTGTTTCCATGGCCAGCGACACAGGCGCAGTCCCGCCGTGTCCCAGCAGCGTGAGCGTCAGGTAATTATACAACCTACAACGACTATTTCAATCCGTATTTTTTGTTCTAAATTGAATACTTTGTATAAATCCGAAGTATTCTGTGCAGTGTCCGATTAACACTGATTTTATATTATATTGATGCCCTACCTAAGTCATGTAAGTCCACGGGCCGGTAGGGGTATTATTTACACTAATGTTTTCTACACTAACCTTGGGATATTTATGTTTATCTTTTATGTTCATTCATCGTCTACCAGTCAATTTCAAGCAGTCTTTCGTGTACCAGCAAATAAATTTTCGGACCTATTTATGGTGCCCCTTGAGACGTGATGACCTACAGGGTTAACCGATAACTGATTTTGTGTTTATTATGATTCATATTTTAATGTTTCAGGTGTAAATGTACGCCACGTGTTACATCTGCTCAAATGTATGCACTTTTGGCGCAAGCCAATACCTATATAGGCTAAGGCAACCCAGGTACAAGCCGAGGCGTCCGTCGCCGCTTAATAGCAAGAATGGGCAGGTTGCAAGAAAAATAGCTGCGATTGCTAATTGTGTAAATAAAAAAAAAGGTTGCACTCCAGGAGTGCCGGTAGAAGTGAAAACTTTTTTGTTACTATGTTTTATTTTTAATTTGAATGACGTCTTACTCATTTTCGATCAGGGTCACGTGACCCTGACGCGAGTTTTGGTCACGTGACCCTGACGCGAGTTTTAAATTTTTTACCCATTACAGAAAAAGTGTACAACGCCGCTAAAGAAGTTTTCACTTCAATAATAAATTATATTACTTGGTTTTTTATTTCAAAATAGAGTAAATAAAATGAAATTATTTAATTATGTAAAACTAGTATTAACGAATCTTCTTTTTATGCGCTCTTTCCTATAAGACTAAGACAAGACTGTAGGAAATTAGCAAAAAAAAAAAGGTTGCACTCCAGGAGTGCCGGTAGAAGTGAAAACTTTTTTGTTACTATGTTTTATTTTTAATTTGAATGACGTCTTACTCATTTTCGATCAGGGTCACGTGACCCTGACGCGAGTTTTGGTCACGTGACCCTGACGCGAGTTTTAAATTTTTTACCCATTACAGAAAAAGTGTACAACGCCGCTAAAGAAGTTTTCACTTCAATAAATATATTTCATACAAAATGAGAAATTAATCAAACCCATCAGTGTGAAAAACATTGTCTTAGAACAAGCAATGTTCAGTAACATGGGCTGAGTTACCCCACGAGAGGTTTTGCGCATACACGTTGTATATTTAATCCTCATCTTCTGGACTGTATACGAGTATTAAATACAACGAATACGGCTCATGTTCCCGGCAGCAGTGCAGCAGCTAAGCAGTGTGTTTTGATATATTTATACTCCGGTGTGCCAGGGCGTCGATGTTAAGGGAGTCATTCAATCACGGTTCTAGAGGATATCCATCATCACCTAGAAGTCTAATGCGCAACCTCTTCTAGGCAGATTGTCATGTTCACTAAGGAGCTCGTGAAACATGTCCTTTGATATTTTATTTATAATAAGAAATAGGCCATCCTCCAGATCCAAGAGAATTACGTTTTCTCGCCGGTTTCGTGCTGCTTACCGCCGTAATAACACATCGCGTCTGTTCTCGAGCATAACTAAGTCCCTTGCTAAATATTAGTAATGTAAAATAAACAAATAAATAAAGCAATGGCCCGCAGTCTCAACAAACATGGCGGTTCTATGTAGCGATTACTAAATATTAACGATAAAAATCGCATGCAGTAACGACTGTCACAATAAATGCAAGTCTCTACATCCGAGATAGCGAGGAAAGTCGGTAATTATAATGACTTTGCGATTTCGCAAAGTTAACGAAAATTTTATTCATAGTACGGTAAATTAATAGTATTTTTGGCATGGCTTCTAGGTTTTGCTGCCATTTGTGCGGTAAAACATTGGCAGTCGCAAAAAAACTTTTTATTTTAGGGAAAATTTATACATAAGATATTCACAAAAAATAATTTTCTTTGAAAGTTGTGCAGAAAAAAGGTAAACCTTAATAAGTTAACAATTGATGATACTTACACATTTCGATGAAATTCATCGAAATGTGTAAGTATCGCATACCGTTTTTAAGAATACTCATAACAAAGAACTCATTGGTTTGCTTCCTTGCAACACCTAGACGTTCAACATGTCAAACAGGCAAACTGTCAATGTCATGTTTGTTTGTACAAAAACAAAGTTTCGAAAATTTAAAATAACGTAAATAAAACGGTATTTCCATGTACGGCGATACAGGCGGATATAGGCGCAGGCCCGCCGTGAGGAAGCAGCATGAGCGGCAGGTTAGTACAACCTACAACGACAATTTTTTATTCCTATTTTTGGTACTAAATTGAATACTTTAATTCCACATCCGAAGTATTCTGTGCAGTTCCGGATTAAGACTACTTGATGCCTTATGCAATTCTGTTAAATAAAATAGAAAAACATGTAGGAAAAATATAGTTTAATTATAAGCCATAAACTTCAAAGTTAAAATAACAAGAGTGTTGCTTAGCAACCTAGTAAGTCCATAGAGTTTATGATAAGAAGGTTTATACACTTCTTCACATCCTCTCACGTTTTTAAGAATTTATAAATAAATTCTTGAGTCCCACTCTGGAACTTAAATCTTGCAGCCTAGGGCCAAACAGTGGCTTTGTTAGCATGTCGGCCAACTGCAACTCCGACGGAACGTGCTGGACATTAAAATCTCCATTGCTAACACATTCTCTCACAAAAAAATGTTTCAGTTTGATGTGCTTAGTCCGTTTGTGATATTCGTATTGCGGATTTTTAGCAAGTTTAATAGCTGACTCGTTATCTAGGTTTAGCACCGGCTTCTCTGTGTTCTTGGACAGATCCTTGAGTAGTCTATTTAGCCATATAATCTCTTGAGCAGCTTCACTGGCTGCTATCACTTCCGCTTCTGTTGAGGAAATGGATACAGTGTTTTGTTTCTGGCTTCTCCAGCTAATTGCAGCTCCAGAGAATAAGCACATCGTTCCAGATGTCGATCTGCCGGTAGTCTGGTCTCCTGCGTGATCTGAGTCACTGTAACAGACCAAATATGAGGGTGACTCCTTCGTATAAGTCAGCCCGTTCTGTTGGGTTCCTTTCAAGAATCGAAAAATGCGTTTTACCAGCAAGACATCTTTTTTAGTGGGTGCTCCAAGGTTTCTGGATGCGACACCCACAGCATATGAAATATCAGGCCTTGTGCCTACTGATAAATATGCTAAAACACCCACGGCTTGTCTGTACGGGAAATTCCTGTCCTCATCCTCTCCCGTTTCATGCTCTTTGATGATGGGTGTTGGTGTTGGTTTGCAATTGGACATTCCATATTTTTCCAAAACTTTCTTTGTGTAGGCCTTCTGACATAGTGTAATGGTCTGGTCCTTGCGCACGTCAATTTCCAACCCAAGGAAATATGATGCAGGTTTGGTAGTTATCTTGAATCGTGCTTTTAATTCCTTAATGAACTCGTCTCCTGCGTTGGTTGTGTTGTACGCTACTAGTCCATCGTCAACATAAAGACTAAGAAAGACTTTAGATTTTCCTTTGACTCGAATATACAAGCATGGATCCGCTTCACTTTGTTGAAAGTTAGATTTCTTTAAGAACTCTGTAATGCAGGTGTTCCAACAACGCGGCGCTTGCTTAAGTCCATAAAGACTGCGTTTTAGCTTGCAGACTCGTTTTGTGCCATCCTGATAACCATCAGGCTGTTTCATAAATATTTCTTCATCGACTGTGCCGTTTAAGAAGGCTGTTGACACATCGAATTGGCATAATTTGAGATTTTCTTTTGCAGCTATGGCAAGTAGTGCTCGCACAGTGCTCAGGCGAACCACTGGACTGAACGTTTTATCGTAGTCTACTCCAGGTTGCTGAGAGTAGCCCTTTATAACCATTCTGGCTTTGTACCTTTCAACAGTTCCATCAGGATTCATTTTAACTTTATATATCCATTTACATGGCAGGGCTTTTCGTCCTTTAGGTAAATCAACCAGATCCCAGGTTTGACTTTCGTTCAGAGATGCCATTTCATTTTTCATCGCTTCTTGCCATTTGTTTCTATCTGGAGATTCTAATGCTTCTTTGAAGGTGATAGGTTCTTTAGGCTTGTGAAGGTTTTCAATTTCTTCAACAGCTGCCAAAATAAAATCATCGTAGCGTTTAGGAGCTGTGATTTTAGTCCTATCTCTCAAAGATCTCGTTTCATTAGTCACGTTTTCACCATCAGCATTATGTACAGGTTCATCATCATCGGATAAGCCGGAAAGAGATTCGTAGTCACTTTCATTGTGAGTCTCTTCATCTAATTGTGGCGATGAAGTTTCGTTGTCATCTTGATCATCGGTGTCTGTATCACTGTGCTGGTTATCTCCTTTGTTATCGTCAAACGTAATAGTCACTTGCTTGCGTGATGTTTGTTCTGACGCTTGTTTGTTTTGATCTGATGAACTTTGGATTCCATTAAACAGCTTGAAAAGTTCAGTTTTATTATTATGTTCATCGTAGAACATGTTCTTCACCACTCGAATATCTTTCGATGTAACAATACTGTTTTTCGAGGGTATGAAAATTCTGAAAGCTTTGCTTGTTTCAGAATATCCCACAAAAATTCCAGGAATTGCCTTAGGTGCAAATTTGTGACCGTTGCTGCCTTTCTTTAAGACAAAAGTCTTGCAACCAAACACATACAAATGATTGATACATGGCTTTCTGCCAACCCATCGTTCGAATGGCGTTTCGTTCTGGATAGCGCTGTTAATACTCCTGTTTGAGAGGTAGTTTGCAGTAAAAACTGCTTCGCCCCAGAATTTTAATGGTGTATGTGCGTCAATCATCATTGCTCTCGCTTTTTCCACGAGGGTGCGGTTCTTTCGTTCTGCAACTCCGTTTTGATTCGGGGTATAAGGTGCGGTAAGCCTTCGCTGTATTCCGCAACGTTTCAGGTAAGTGTCAAATTCTTTATTGACGTATTCAGTACCATTGTCTGACTGTAAAAACTTAATTTTGTTTCCAGTTTGTGTCTCCGCTAGATGTTTGAACTCTTTGAACTTGTCGAATACTTCATTCTTGGTTTTGATGAGATAAACTCGACTGTATCTGCTGTAATCATCAATGAAGGTAACGAAATATTTGTTTCCGCTGATTGTGGGCGTTTGTATAGGTCCACAAACGTCGCTATGAACGATTTCTAACCGTTCTGTTGTTCTTTGAGTGTTTTTCTCACGGGGAGCTGGTACTCGATGCAGTTTTGCTTGGATGCAGGTTTCACATTCTGCCAAGGTTTCAGAAGCATCAAAGTTCAAGCCAACTAAGTTCTCGTTTATGAGTGCAAGTTTCATATCTTTGGCGTTCATGTGACCTAATTTTCTGTGCCAGTCGCTGATGTTTGATGAGTTTGCTTTCTTTGTAGTAGTAGAAACGTCATCGTTATCGTTGGCCAGGTTGTTGCGCTCATGTTTATTTGGTTTAATGTAGTAGAGACCATCTTCTTCTTTGTAAGCAGTGAGCGTTATTCCAGCTTTTGCGTTTCTGACCGTTGCTTGGTTCTTCGTAAAGAGGACAGAGCATCCTGCATCTGTCATTTTACTAACGGACATCAAATTAGTACAAAGACTAGGTACGTACAGTGTGTCTTTTAGGTGTGTACACGCAATACCGCTACCATTTTTGGATAAAAAGGTTACTGTGCCTATACCTTCAATCTTTGCAGTATGTTCTTCAGTGGCGAAGTTTAATTTTCTGGATATTTGCTCAATGGTCGTAAATAATTCTTGTTGGTATGTCATGTGAGACGTACAACCGCTATCTAAGACCCAAATGCTGTTTCTAGGCTTCTCGTTTTGTGTAAGGAGGCACTGTGTAGCATAATTGTTCTTATGAGAAACGTTGTTGTTTTTGGTTGGTTTCTCTTTGTTCTTCTTCCAGCAGTTAGTACAGATTTTATGGTTTTTGCGTTTAAAGATATTACCTCTTTGTTTACAAATTTTACATGTGGCGTATAGTGCTTCTTCATGAGTGAAATTTTCAGGTTTGTCGTTGTTTTCTAAAGTTTTGCTATGGCGAGCTTCACATTCTTCGATAATTTTGTTTTTCAGCTCATCTGGCTTCGGAAAAGTGTCTCGTGTTTCGATAGCGACTCTGAAATTCTCGTATTCCGGTGAGAGACTGTACAACATCATAATTGTCAACAAGTCCTCGTTTATGGCTATATCCATGTCTGCCAGTTTGTCAACAATGTCCATAAATTTGTTGAGATGCTCACGTACGTCGTGACCTTCTAATTTTGTAAGGATCAGTTGTTTCAATAGGGATGCCTTTCGTGCAGGTCCCTTGCTGGCGTAGGTATCTTTCAATTTTTCCCATAATGCTTTGGCTGTTTTGCAATTTTTTATTTGCTTGAGTTCAGAAGGAGCGATTATAAGAATTAATTCTGATCTTGCTTGTCTGTCACCTTCTTTGTCAGCTTCAGTAGCATTAATTTCAATGTATTTCCACAATTTTTGTCGCACTAGTACGGCCTCAGCTTGTATGACCCATGTGTCGTAATTTTCTCTCGTAAGAGGGTCGATTTTGGTGCTCGACATTTTTAATTAACAAATACGACAGGGTTACTCACTTAAATCTCGTAACTTAACCACGCTCTGCTACCATGTTAAATAAAATAGAAAAACATGTAGGAAAAATATAGTTTAATTATAAGCCATAAACTTCAAAGTTAAAATAACAAGAGTGTTGCTTAGCAACCTAGTAAGTCCATAGAGTTTATGATAAGAAGGTTTATACACTTCTTCACAAATTCTAGCTTACGGGCCTCCTTCCATTACTATATGTATTACTTTAGGTACTAGCCGTATATACCTTTATCTTTTAAGTTCATTCATAGACGGAGTTCTTTGTTTGAGTTCTTTCTTTGCCTGAGAATTTGTGTTTAATGAATATTTTTATGTTTCAGGTGTTGTAAACGTACGCCACGTGTAACATCTGCTTAAATTGATGGACTTTTGGCGCAAGCGAACGCTGCCGAATTGCAGTCTGAGGCAACCAACGTACAAGCCGTCGGCGTCGCTGCTATTTGCGCCGGCTGCAAGCAAAATAGCTGACGCGATTGCTAATAATCTATCACAATTATTGTGTAAATAAAAATAATAAATGATTTTCCATGTTTTTATTTGATCAGAGAACACAGAGGAGTAGGTATATTAAATGAAAAATCTACATAATTATGGAGAACTAGTATTAATGAGTCTTCTTCTAATGCGCTCTTCATCAACTCCAAGTCCAGAGTCTGCATAACAAAATGTTTCATGAATATTCACAAAATAGTGTTAGGTAGGTGCACGTATCTATTAAATTATAGTAAAATTACAAAACAAATCAGTTGATACTTCGTACTCGTCATCATGGACTTTACCATTGTCCACCGACACATGTGGTGGACTCTGGTTTCTGGATAAGCCAGCAATATAGTTACGGTTCGTATATCAGTTGGCGTTGGTGGGATTTACAAATACATACAACTTTTAGCACACCGAAGCATATTATTTTATTCTATGAAGTTCCTGGCTGAGCAGCAGCTTATAAAGAAATTTGGGAAATGTAATGGGCAAGCTCTTCCAAACAGATTGTTATGCTCATTTATTATTACTTTTCAAGCAACTGCCGCTTCATTGTTGAGCAAATAGTCAATTTTCCCACATGTTAGCTCGCTCCTGGCCATCGAGAATTAATATTTAAAATATTAAGATTAGGGCCAAACTCCTGTAATATATTAAATAATTACTCGTATGTAAAAAGGTACATCTTTTTTTTTAAAGCATATTTTAGATCTTATAGAACGGAAGGTCAACTTACAGCTTGCATGCTTCACGTATGTGGTGTTCTTGTTAAATCCTTAGTCCCTGTAATCTATATTATGGAGCACTGCACATCAGTTAATTCACTAAGGAGCCCGTGAAACAGGCGTTTGATATTCTATGTATAGTAAAGAAATTGTCCATCCTTCAAATCAAAGGGATTTTCGTTTTCTCGCTGGTTCGTGGTATTTTCCGACCCCGCATTAGCACATCGCGTCTGTTCTCGAGCACAACTAAGTCCAGCGCTGAATATTCTACAGCCATTATTATTTAAATACTATTGATTCAATATTTTTGTAATGTCAGAACACAATAAAGCAATGGTAGCGATCGTAGCTACCACTTAGCGTGCTGTCAAAAACGGTCGCAAAGAAATTGACATTACTTTACGATAAATCGCTATCTTACCGATAATCCTCGCAAAGTTTGCGATGACACTCGTTAGTTTTGGCAGTAGAGACTACCAAAAATCGTTACAATCGCTAAATCGATCGCTATGTATGTCGAGACTACCGCCCGCCGTATCGATTGTAACTGTCACTTAGCGGGCTGTCAAAAATGTTCACAAAGTTAACGATGACACTCGCTAGTTTTGCAGTAGAGACTACCAAAAATTGATACGATCGGATCGTTAGGACTTAGCGACCGATTTTTGACGCTAAACAATCGCTATGTATGTCGAGACTACAGCCCCTGGTACCGTCACCCTCCGCAAGCCTGACAACACACTCACTACATCACCAGAAGAAGCGAGGCGCGTCCTTATAGAAACTCACTTCCCGGGATGCGCTTTCACACAGGTAATAAACTGGGACGATGTCAACCAAACACCATCAGACAATGATTGGCGCTATACCCACAAGGTCATAACGCTGGAGAAAATCCAGTGGGCGATCCAGTGCTTCCATCCTTTTAAGGCAGCTGGCCCGGACGGTATCTTTCCAGCACTGCTGCAGTGGGGAGGAACTGCCGTCGCACAAAGGCTTCTACCTATTATGAGAGCCTGTCTGGCCTTCAGATATATTCCTAAAGGATGGAGGGAAGTGAAAGTTATATTCATACCCAAGCCAGGTAAGAGTGACTACACCAACGCCAAATCCCACCGGCCAATCAGCTTAACCTCCTTTCTCCTGAAAACTATGGAGAAAATATGTGAGAGAGAGCTGAGGGATGGGGCCTTAAAAACAATACCACTTCATGCAAACCAACACGCATACAGCTCGGGTAAGTCGACTGAGTCCGCTCTCCACATGGTGGTCGGCCGGATTGAGGAAGCGATTCATCAAAAAGCCATATGCCTGGGCACTTTTATCGATATCGAAGGAGCCTTCGATAAAACAAACTTCTCCAGCATCAGCGCCGCCCTCTGCAGACACGGAGTTGAACAGGTACTGGTGGACTGGATTACTAATATGTTAAGCAAACGAGTGGTTCGCCTTGAAGAAGAACGGCTGATAGCCATGATAGCCAGAGGATGCCCACAAGGGGGGGTACTCTCTCCACTCCTTTGGAACCTGGTGATCAATGACCTCATCACCAGGCTTAACGGCTGCCACTTCTACACAATTGGGTACGCAGATGACCTCGCCATCCTCATCTCGGGGAAGGTAACTGGGACTATCTGCAACCTAACGCAACAAGCGCTAAGGATCGTAGAGCGCTGGTGCAGGGACTTCGACCTTTCAGTGAATCCCACTAAAACAGAATTGGTCATGTTCACTCAAAAACGATCACTTGGACCATTTCGCCTACCGAAACTTTTTGAAACAGAGCTCCAGTTAGCCAACGAGGTCAAATATCTAGGGGTCATCCTGGACAGTAAGCTAAACTGGAGTAGCCACCTCGAACACAAGCTAAACAGGGCCTGCATTACCTTCTGGCAATGCAGGAGAATGATAGGTAAGAGATGGGGCCTATCCCCCAAAATTATACTATGGATCTACTGCACAGTCATTAGACCCATGATCACCTACGGAGCCGTGGTCTGGTGGCCTCGCACCAGGTTAGTCACCGCCTGTAACAAATTACAACGTATACAAAGACTGGCCTGCATGGCGACAACGGGCTGTATGAGGACTACACCTACGGCAGCTCTGGAAGCCATGCTGGGCCTCCCTCCGCTACACCTGTTCATACAGCAAGAAGCTACATTGGCGGCGGTCCGTCTCGAAACAATACAACTCTGGGGTAAGAGGGAGTCACCACACACCTCGGTACTAAAAGGACTTTATGAGGATTTCCCCATGGCAAAGGCCATTAAAGACCGGGTACCCAAACAGTTTATCTTCGACAAGAAATACAAAATCCAACTCCATGAGGACCACCGCTGCGAGGGGCTGACCCCGGCGGAGCTACGGATCTTCACAGACGGATCTAAAACAGGTAGCGGTACTGGTGCTGGAGTCTTCTCAGAAGACCTCAACATCCGCATAACCAAACCACTGGGGGTCCACAACACAGTGTTCCAAGCAGAATGCATGGGCATCATCCTGGCGGCGGCAGCGATCGCAGCCAGAGAGGTAAAGGACCACTCAATTCGCATACTTTCAGACAGCATGGCCGTGTTGCTGGCGCTTGACAGCCACACGGTCAACTCTGGACTAATATACGAGTGCCACCAAAGCCTAAACCAGGTAGGTGAACACAATAACATAACCATTCAGTGGATCAAAGGACACAGCGACTCCCGAGGCAACGATGCAGCGGATGAACTCGCTCGAAGGGGGTCTAGCTTGGCGGTGGTGGGACCCGAGCCCATAGTGCCACTCCCCTTCGGTTATATACGTACACTGGTCAGGGAACGTACAGGTAATTTACACCGTTGCCTGTGGCAGGATCAGGGTGAGTGCAGACAAGCCAAGGAGGCGTTACCCGCCATCAATAGCCGCTTCACCAAAGTCGTGCTGAGGCTAACCAAACAGCAGCTACGAACAGTTACAGCCGCCCTGACGGGACACGGCTCCTTTAATAAACACCTCTTTATTCTAGGTATCACAGACAGCCCCCTGTGCAGAGCCTGTATGGCGGAGGACGAGACAGCAGCCCATGTGCTCCTACACTGCCCTGAGATTGCTTCATACAGGGCAAAGTACTTCGGTAACCCAGGTACTCTCCGCGAGATTGTCGGCAACACGAAGGCGTTGCTGGCTTTCCTCGGCGAGCTGGGGTGGATCGAATGATTTCTTTCCCACCCGCACGCAAAATACGCGCATATGACGTGGAGTTGCGGATACCAGCCCGTTATACAATACAATACAATACTGGCAAAAAAAAAAAAATTCAATACCTTTGTGTTTAAATAGTCCATTAGAAAAATGAGTTGGACATACCCCTGCTTCATGACATCCTAAATGAGAATCAAATATTATTTTTATGTTAAAGTGGACGAGCTTACCGTGGGAAAAGGGGTCATTTGGCTTTTCCAGGCGGATCATCAAAGGTTTGATTGCGGCAAACCGCTAAATGTGATTTATGTATGAGGGAAAAAGGGATGATTCCAATTTAAAATGTTAGGTATCGTAATAATATTATGCTTACAGAACACATCTATACTAATTGTAGGGAAGCCTAAGAAGGGGTTTTTGAAGTAATTCAAGCGTATCAGATAATTATATTATTATAGGCAGAATCCTTGCACCCTTTAATGTACCTCTACCAAGTATAAACCCTTCATATTTATGGCATTCAAATTTGGTATAGATGACTTGGCGGAAGTAAATCATCGTCCAACAACGGGGCCTTGCGCGAGTAGCAGGGAGAATCATATTTTTCGTCTTGAAGCAAGGGCCTCGCAAATGCATGCTTGCCCTCTTCTAAAGTCGATATTACTATGCCACAGTCCCCAATGAGTAAAGCCCGATTTACACTTCAATTAGTACAGTAGCCAGTTAAGAACTCAGACAGTTAAGTAAGTAGTAAGTTGTAAGTAGCGTCCAAACGGGCGGAGTGAATAGTCATAAGTTGGCGAGAAGAAGACAAGTCGCGTTTCGCGTTGTTTTAATCCAGAAAATGGATGTTGAATTACTTAACACCAATTTACGTGCTATAATAAGAGAAATAGTATCAATACTTGCACAACACATTGGAAGTGAAATAAAATAAGCTTGCACGCCATGCCACTTAAGTTGGCGGGGCGCGGGTGAGATCTTCTGCGCCTCTGTCAGCTAATGATGGTAGTAAGTGAGTAAGCGGTTTTGAAATAATCGAGAAACGAAAAAAAGGGCCAAATCAGAGCTATTAAGCGCTGAATAAAAGCTTATTATTTTCAGGATTATATTGTTAGCCAAGTAGCAACACTGTTGAGGAAGTCAACTATTTACGTGGTAAATTATCAAATGAGTCCTCACACCCCGGGCAGGGCGTAAGGGACTGTCAGACTTGTACTGACTAAAATCCACGGTGTCCTTCAATAGCCCTTTCTGTTTCGGGGTCACGGTAATGAGATAAGTCCTGCGATACCGGCAGGCTTTGGTCCTCTAGAAGGGGGCCCCGTCATCATGCTGACGCTCTTTGCGGCGCGCGTGGAACACAACGCGCCGTTGACCATGGTCGGATAGCGAGATGCCCTTTACTCGCCGCTCGCATGCCCAAGTCAAATAGGCTTTCAGTAAGACTGAAAGTCGATCCCAACATTGTTTCGAAAAGACTAGCTAGGCAGAAAAAATATGATTTTTATTAGCAGAGGAACGTTTTACGTTCCGTGGAATAATTTTCGCTGGCAACACCAGAATTCCTAGTATTTGATAAATGTCGTATTCAAACAACATAAAATACGAAATATCTCATCCACACATACCGTCGGTTCATCAGTTGTCGTATTGACTTCGTAACGTTTTACATCTGACTGAGTTCAACACGCGCTACCAATCAGCGATTTGCGCGAATCAATTGATGAGGCCGGCGGGCATTCGAGCCTCCGGTGTCATCGCTTTGTGTACGATAGAATTGATTAATAGCCCGCAACTGTTTGGTGTTAAATTTGAAATTAATCTACCGAATTGGCTATGATAGTGACGTCAATTAGACGGTTGTGACCTTGAAAAGGCTAGTAGATACATACTAGATGTCTATATGGACACGTGTATTACTAGTTCTTCCCGTGGCTTTACACCCGCTACTCGTTTTTTTTGGTCGTAGCGCGATGTTAGAAACCTCTCGTGGGGTAACTCAGATGTTACTGAACAATGTTTGTTCTAAGACTTTTGGGAATTCACAAAAAAAATGTATGTGTTTCAAAAGTCTTATAACAAACATTGTTCAGTAACATGGGCTGAGTTACCTCACGAGAGTTTTGCGCATTTAACGTTACACGTTGTATAGCTTATAGCTTTTATCGATAGATGGACTATCGAACCAGTTTTTTTTTTAATTTGAAACTAATCTCCGGAATTTAACGTATAATAGTAGCAGTACTAGGCCGTCGAAATCATGCTCGACAAGGCTGAATCATGCTTACAATCTGGGTTTGTAGCTGCAAAAGAGATCAATGAGACTATCCTCTTCTTGAAGAAGAGAAGAATCTTGGTTCTTCGCAATATCAATCCGGAGAATGGTCGACCCTCGCGTCTCAGACGCCTCTCTGTACTCTCTATGACGCACTAGGGCAGCGATTCCCAAAGTGGTCCAGGTGGACCCCCAGGGGTCCACGGGAGACTTGCTGGGGGTCTACGTAGGCGTGAACAAAAAACGGGGGTCCATAAGATGTTAATGGGGCTCCACGAAAAATCTGCTTTTGAAAGTATTTGAATATATTCTATGGTAAAGAGCAAAAATGTAAGCATAGTTTTTCTATGGGCCTACTTAAATTGTTTTGAGTACCTAAATAAGCAGATAATAATTAATTTAATAAGGCAAGTGACTGTTACTCGTCCAAACTTGCGTATTCGATATTACCTTCGATCGATCGATTTTTTGTTTTTATTTTGCCTGTCCGTATATATTAGGGACAGAACTCAGAAGCGACACAATTTTTATTTTTGGTGACTTTAATAATGTGGTAGAAACGTAGCAACAGGGGGTCCACCGAAACCAGTAAAATTTTGAAAGTGGTCCACGAGAAAAATAAGTTTGGGAACTACTGCACTAGGGCGTCGCAACTCACGGCTTGGGAACCCCTACCATAAAGAACTAACCACTTTACTTTCCTTCTCCAGAGCCGTTGGCAGCGCAGCCGGAGTCGAGAGCGATGCCCTGGAGGCACCATCTTCACGCTAGCGCCGGGGCAGGACAGCAGTGGCACCGAGTACGCTGGAGACCAGAGCTCAGAACATAGCACGCCTGCCAACTCACCACGTCATAGGTTTAAGAGGGGTGAGTCCAAATTTTTACTACCATAGATAAATAAGAGTCCTTAGACGAGCTCGTGGCTAAATAATTACAGCCGCACAGGCCGATCTTCCGGGTTTAGCCGCGATTGCCGCGGTTGGTCTGTAGCTGGGTGACCATTTGTCTTAGCGAGTTTCCTCCGTGTTTCGGTAAGCACGTAAAGCTGTTGGTACAAATGACAGGCGGGGCTAACAACTTTTTTTTTTATATCTTTGACTGTCGTTACTATTAGTTTGATAACCAGTCTTACCAAGGGGTATCGTATTACGCAGTTACTTGTTGGGTTGTGGCGGTCCGATAGGCAGTTGTTCCGTGTAAAATACTGATATTCAGCTGCATCTGGTTCGACTGGAAGCCGAGCTCGATATAGTTGGGAAATGGCTAGGCAGGTGAGATAAATTAGAGCCCCTATTTGTGATCAAGGGCTAACCTGCGCACCTGTATGTGATTGTATATTTGTATGGGCTAACTAACAATCGTTTACACTGCAAATAGTTAAGGTTAAAATATCTGCCATAGTCAAGAGTGAGTGTAACAATTTATAACAGGTAAGTAGCACATCGAATCGAATATCTTTAAACGAGCAATTCTTGCATATTTATTTATATGTAATCAGGATCTCGGAAACGGCTCCAAGGATTTTCATGAAAGTTACAGATTAGGGGTTTTTCGGCTCAAGAAATCGATTTATCAAGGTCTCAGGTTCGAGAAAAGCTCGGTTCCCAAGATATAGACATTTTAAAAACCGCGTTTTAAGAAGCGCCATCTATGATGGCATGACCGATGTGGGTAAGAACTAAGAACAAAAACCGGCCAAGTGCGTGTCGGGCCACGCACAGGGTAGGGTTCCGTAGTTGCCCATCAAAATACTTATGCGAACTAACTAAACTGATAGGCTGAATTTAATTTTAAAAAGAAGAATTTTCAAAATCAGTCCAGGAGTCTTTGAGAAATCGGGGAAAATACATAAGAAAAAAGATAACGACGAATTTAGAACCTCCTCCTTTTTTTGAATTTAGTTAAAAATAGTTGACGATAAAAACCAACCTATCCCCAAAAAACATACCTATAAAAGCTGTAAAAATAAAGTTGACAAACTTACATTTGCAGTTGTCTCCGATACATTTTGTTTAAGAAAATATGAATTCAAGTACATTTAATAAGTTGGTCGACTATTACTCGTAAAGTTGTAAAGCCTACTTAGTCATGATAATTTTCTTTTAAACTTCGTTATATATACTACTATTGTGATTTTTTTCACACCCCCAAACATAACCCTTTAGCTGGTAGAGGGGGGGGACACTCGAATCGAGCAAAATTTAGCACTTTAAAGCTTAATATTTCACAAACGAATTTTTTTATCAAAAAATTGTTAATGGAAACTATTATTATTTTTTAAAGGCCTATTTAATGATACCCCACACTAAGGGGTACGCGAGAAAAAAAAAATCCTCACTTCACGTGTAAGTACTGGAGGTACCCTAAAAAAAAATATTTTACGAGATTTTATTTTACCACTTTTTCGGCACAACAAATCCGTATACTTACACCAAATTACAGCTTTCTAGTACTGTGCGTCTCTGAGCTAAACTGCGGACAGACGGACGGACGGACGGACGGACGGACGGACGGACGGACGGACATGGCGAAACTATAAGGGTTCCGTGTTGACTACGGAACCCTAAAAACCGAGCAAAGCTCGGTCAACCAGATATTGCCCTTTAACTTACAAGCACTAGACTAATATGAGACTTAAAATTAACAAGATATTATTAAAAATAAGTTATTAAAATAACAAAGAAGTGAACTTAAAAAAAACTATGATTAACAAAAACAAGATAGAATATAGTACTAAGTAAACAAAAAAAATGTGTAGGTATTTGAAATTGTAGGCGTCGCCGACATCGTGACGTTAAAATAAGAAAAAGGCTGTACAAAGAAATAAAAACCTTATTATTTTGTTGTACAGTTTATTTTCTACAAGCTTATTAAACTTTTCAAAGCAAAATAAAAAGAAAAGATGAAAAAAGATCGAGTTTTAAAACAGTTCCAGAGCTCAAGTTTCAAGAGATTTAAAGAAAAATAAGTATAAAAGAACAAGTATTTTATTTCCAGGCAAAAAGGAAAGTTTTCCATTACATTCGTCTTAAATAAATACTTGTATTACATTGACTTTTCTGAGGATTAAAAATGCCCGAGGGTCGAGTCTGCGGTTACTTCGAATGAAAATATAATGAACAAGTGCGTGTCGGGCCACGCACAGTGTAGGGTTCCGTAACTGCCCATCAAAATACTTATGCGAACTAACTAAACTGATTCGCTGAATTTAATTTTAAAAAGAAGAATTTTCAAAATCCGTCCAGGAGTCTTTGAGAAATCGGGGAAAATACGAATTTAGAACCTCCTCCTTTTTTTGAAGTTAGTTAAAAATAGTTGACGATAAAAACCTACCTATCCCGAAAAAACATACTGTAAAAACATACCTATTAAAGCTGTAAATACTCGTATAAAGTTGACAAACTTACATTTGCAGTTGAATCCGATACATTTTGTTTAAGAAAATATGTAATCCAAGTACATTTTATAAGTTGGTCGACTATTACTCGTAAAGTTGTAAAGCCTACTTAGTCATGACAATTTTCTTTTAAATTTCGTTATATATACTACTATTGTGAATTTTTTCACACCCCCAAACATAACCGTTTAGCTGGTAGAGGGGGGGGACACTCGAGTCGAGCAAAATTTAACACTTTAAAGCTTAATATTTCACAAACTAATTTTTTTATCAAAAAATTGTTAATGGAAACTAACAATATTTTTTAAAGACCTATTTAATGATATCCCACACTAAGGGGTACGCGAGAAAAAAAAAAGGTTGCACTCCAGGAGTGCCGGTAGAAGTGAAAACTTTTTTGTTACTATGTTTTATTTTTAATTTGAATGACGTCTTACTCATTTTCGATCAGGGTCACGTGACCCTGACGCGAGTTTTGGTCACGTGACCCTGACGCGAGTTTTAAATTTTTTACCCATTACAGAAAAAGTGTACAACGCCGCTAAAGAAGTTTTCACTTCAAAAATATTTTTCGAGATTTTATTTTACCACTTTTTCGGCACAATAAATCCGTATATTTACACCAAATTACAGCTCTCTAGTGCTGTGCGTCTCTGAGCTAAACTGCGGACAGACGGACGGACGGACGGACGGACGGACGGACGGACGGACGGACGGACATGGCGAAACTATAAGGGTTCCTTGTTGACTACGGAACCCTAAAAAGGTTAAGTTACATTAATATTCTAGCAGTACCGGCGTTAGGGTAAGGCGCGGTTAGGCGACCGCCTAGGGGCGCCGAATAGGAAGGGGCGCCGCAGGCCTACTTTCTCGATAATTTCCCAATTTCTTTCATCCCATTTTTAGGGGATAAACCCAAAACCCGTATAAAGAAAACAGAAAACTTACACAGTTCAAGGAACGTTTCATGAACGTTTGTGCAAAATTGACAGAGTCATGTACGTTAGTTGAACTTTTTCTGAACTATTTCATTTCGTTTGATCGAACGGAAATAAAAGTCTTCATTATTTTTTTCTCGAAATTACATGATTTATGAGTGTAAATAGATAAAATAGCTATGAAAAGGAAGGATAATTTTTTAATAATCTTACTTCAGCCAGGATCTGCCGTTAAACGAGCACGATGGGCAGAGCACCGCCGCCCCGCGGTGGTGCTCTGCTCTGCTCGCCACGGCACGCATAGTCGTCACGACGGCGATTGGAGACCTCTTGTGCCCGGCATTGGTCAAGGCCATGATGCAGGGCGAGAAGGAATGGGAATCTTTCTTTCTTTCTTTCCTCTCTCCACCCCAGACACAGTGGCAGACGCCTACGACGATGGACGTCGGCAGACGGTCTCTGGCCACTCTAGGCGCGGGCATGTGGGCGTTGTTGACTCGCTGTCCGACCATGGACCATGCCAGTGTGTCAGCACAATGACGGGGCCACCGCCTGCCGGGTCGCAGGACTCACGAATTACCGTGATCCCGGAACGTAAAGGGCTATTGAAGGACAGTCTCTCCCGCCCTGCCTTGAGCGTACAGCTTATATGTATCCGAACTAGACTACGGAGACAAGCTGCCTGCGACATGATGACCACCCCCCTGATGTAAAAGCTGCATCCGCCCTTGCAGTTAGGGGGCGCCGTAGAAAATCTCGCCCAAGGGCGCTGGTAGTGCTAAAACCGGCACTGTATTCTAGACGTTTGTTTATGGTTTTATATAATGTTAGCTTTTATTTTAGTAGGCATTGATTGAAACATGATTGAATAATCTATGGAGGTTCTTGCCCGTTCTTCTCCATTGAGATCTACGCTGGGGGGTGTATTACAACGTCTTAAAAACAGGCTTGTTCCAGTGAGTGAACGAGATGGCGCTAGACGACTTGTATAGCTCTGTCACTTTCACTCGCCGGAATACCGCCCTGGAATGGGCACCTACAGTGCTTCTACGGTTCAAAAGACCCTGTAATTAGCCTGCTTGAAATATTTTTTTTTTAATTTTGATGCGATGTATTACAAATTATGCTGAGCTAAAAACTGATCTCTAATTTAGTTTGAAAAGTTAAACCTATTCCACCATCATCGCCATGCCCGTCGAGGTCCCTTTTAGGAAAAGCCGTAAAAAAATGTATTACTAAAGTCGGGTAGAAAGACATCTTTTTGTTGAAGGTTCTCTCTCCGGTTAATTTCTTCTAATACATAATAAACCAAATCTTGAATTAAGTCTTATGATTTTCCAGTCGGGCAGACATATCTTTTGAACTTTATTTTCCAAAACTAAGTCCGTACCGACACAGCACATTTATCGAAAAATTCCATAAATTTTATTTGAAATTGATTGGTGTATTTTTACGCTCGCCTTTTACTCTGAATGATCGTGCATCTCACTGAATAATGTTTTCCCCTGTTTTCTCCACGGGGAGATGACGCTCGCGGACACACATGCACATGGCTCTATTTCAGGTGAAATATCATGGTTTTTGACCATGCCTGTCAGTGAGTTCGAGCTCGCGACCAGATATTTTACAAACTGTTTCAACTTTCATAAACAAAGAAACAAAATAAAATCTGTTGAAAATGAATTATGAAAAGGTCACAACAACGTCTATGAAATAAACTTTTTGCCAAAATTAAGTCAGTTTTCGTGTACCCCAGACGAGAGACTTGGTAACTCGACAAACAGACGTTAACATTATTTAAACGTTAACCACTTTGTTATACCTTCACAGGATGGTCTAATGAAGTTCCTTACAGATTAGATCTCGCCATTGCCAAAATTAAGTTAAAGTGCTTTGTTGGCTTAGACGTCAGTACTGATACGCTTTTAATTTTGATACAATCTACAATGAAATTATGGAGACTGATATTATAGGGAGAGTCTATAAAAATAGAATACCTATGTTAATAAAAACCGGCCAAGTGCGTGTCGGGCCACGCACAGTGTAGGGTTCCGTAGTTGCCCATCAAAATACTTATGCGAACTAACTAAACTGATTCGCTGATTTCGCTCTTTAATTTTAAAAAGAAGAATTTTCAAAATCGGTCCAGGAGTCTTTGAGAAATCGGGGAAAATACATAAGAAAAGAGATTACGACGAATTTAGAACCTCCTCCTTTTTTGAATTTAGTTAAAAATAGTTGATGATAAAAACCTACCTATCCCCAAAAAACATACCTATAAAAGCTGCAAAAATAAAGTTGACAAACTTATATTTGCAGTTGTCTCCGATACATTTTGTTTAAGAAAATATATATCCAAGTACATTTTATAAGTTGGTCGACTATTAGTCGTAAAGTTGTAAAGCCTACTTAGTCATGATATTTTTTTTTTAAACTTCGTTATATACACTACTATTGTAAATTTTTTCACACCCCCAAACATAACCGTTTAGCTGGTAGAGGGGGGGGACACTCGAATCGAGCAAAATTTAGCACTTTAAAGCTTAATATTTTTATCAAAAAATTGTTAATGGAAACTATCATTATTTTTTAAAGGCCTATTTAATGATACCCCACACTAAGGGGTACGCGAGAAAAAAAAATCCTCACTTTACGTGTAAGTACTGGAGGTACCCTAAAAAAAAATATTTTACGAGATTTTATTTTACCACTTTTTCGGCACAACAAATCCGTATTTATTTACACCAAATTACAGCTCTCTAGTACTGTGCGTCTCTGAGCTAAACTGCGGACAGACGGACGAACGGACGGACGGACATGGCGAAACTATAAGGGTTCCTTGTTGACTACGGAACCCTAAAAATTACAATGAAAATTCCATACAAAATACCGAGGCAAATACAATTGAAAATGCTAAATTTAAATTACAATTGAACATTGAAGTAAAATAATATTAAACTGAAACTAGAAACTAACCATAGTGTAGTGTAGCTGAAAACATTTCATTTGTAGCTGTTATTAACAGTTTAATAAGTTTTAAAACCTCATAAACCAGGTTTGTGGTCTCTCATACCAATTAATATAAATATTATTTTGATAATAACTCCAGGGATTCGCTATTCTAATTTTCAAACGGATTTCGGTAAGTAACCCTTTCTAGACCGTTTCATAATTGGTTGTATTTTAGATAGTTATACCTAAATATTGTGATTTCTATTTTTTTGAGTTCGTTTACTCGATCTCGCAACAGTCTAATAGAAAGACAATAACATTAATTTACT
Source organism: Agrotis segetum (assembly GCA_036375495.1). Lineage (NCBI taxonomy): Eukaryota > Metazoa > Arthropoda > Insecta > Lepidoptera > Noctuidae > Agrotis > Agrotis segetum. The sequence goes on from JAQSVV010000031.1 coordinate 5,204,691, forward strand.
TTAAAAAAAATCTTGTAAAGAGATTTTTTGATGGAAAAATAAACGGTATCTTTACGCTAGGAAAACTCTTCATAAAAATGTCTAAAACACATTTTCAATCATACTCGTCAAGAAAGTTAAATTGTGGAAGCCAATTGTTGACTAACACGGGAACCTATTTCAATTTAAAAACACAGGGACACAACAAAACATTGTGTTGTTTTCCTATTCAAATTGGTAAAGGAAAGAGAGCAAAAGTTTGTAATTGGAAAACCTATTCTAATTGTGTGTAGAGCCGGTGCTTTTCAATTAACGAGAGGATAGAATTATGTGAATTGTTTTTTTAAAATTCAATTTGAATTTCTTAAATGTTTTAGGAGATTAAATAGATGGCGTATTAGCTCTTTGCTAAAATGTATTACATAAAAACAAGGGGTTGAATCTGGACAAAGAAAAGATTCCTAATGTACTGAGTTCCACGTTCAACCCTCAAGGGTTGAATCTGGAAACGTTTAAGGGTCGAACGCGGAAGAGGGTAGAAAATCGTAGGGGTTAAACGCGGAACAAACCGGTTTTATTAACAAGCCAGAGTTATGTATTCGATCGAACATAGATATAGATCCAGAGCGTAGCGAGCCTGCTCGACCTCAACTGATCTAATCCACCGTCAATCGATGAGCGATCGATTGATATCATAGATTTGATGGCCCGTTTGGCGCAATGGTGAGCCATAGACTGCTGCGCAGAAAAAACTGCTTGTAGGTCATACAAATGTTTGTATGACCTGATGTAAAATGTGGTAACAATTAACGATCGCTATCTAAGTATCCACTGCATGATCTAGTCCACTGTTAACTAATTGGTGTTACGACACCCTTTCTTTTTGTTTTTTTTTAGCGTGGTAAAATCATCAAATGAGTCCTCCCACCCCGGACAGGGCGGGAGGGACTGTCAGACTTCTACTGACTAAAATCCACGGTGTCCTTCGGTAGCCTGTTATGTTTCGGGGTCACGGTAAGGAAATAATCCCGCGACCCCGGCAGGCTTTGGCTCTCTGAGAGGAGGCCCCGTCATTATGCTGACGCTCTTTGAGGCGCGCGTGGGACACAACGCGCCGTCGACTCGGGCATGGTCCATGGTCGGGCAGCGAGTTGCCCTTTACTCGCTGCCCGCATGCCCGGTTACGACACCCTTAGTATTTTAAACAATGTTCTGCGAACTCGTATTACCGATTTTAGTAATTATTCTCGAATCATCGCCATTTTATACTTCGAAGTAATCTTGCGATTATTTTCGATTACAAATTACTTTTACCTATATTAACAATCTTGTATGCGATTATGGAATATGAGAGGATCACAGATTTTTCTATATTCCCTTGTCAGCACCAATAAGTCTAGACATGCTTTATCCAGTATTCCAGTAACTTCTGTATTATCTCCTGTGACGTCAGCATTACTGGTACTAGTCTAGCAGTAATTTGTTGGAGGTTACGTTTAATTCTGGCAAACTGCCAAGATAACGTTAGTTGTGAAATAGCCCAAACTTCGAAGGCAGTTGGTGAATATTTTGATCGATGCTAACTAATTTACTTAGGCCAATTGTCCACGTAACCACGCCGCACGTCATACGCAAGCTTTCGTCAATTCTGTGCCTCTAGTGAAAAAGGGTATAAGTCAGATTAAATGAAATCGGACTTACTTATACCCTTTTTCACTAGAGGCACAGAATTGACGATTGCAAGACGAATGCTTGCATCTTGCGTAAAAACAATGTAATCTGTGTCCACGAAGAAGCAACGTCGCATCAGCCGCTCGTATTGCGTTCGTCATGCACTTTTTACCCGACTGCGCGACGCAAAGGAGGGTAATGTGTTTATCAGTCTATGTATGTATGTATGTATGTATGTATGTTTGTTTCTATGTGGCGTTCTAGAGACCAAATGCGTAGGCCGATTTTGATCATTTTTACGTCAATCGATTCGTCTTAACCTTGCAAGTGTCACTAAAGACATGACAGTAATCAAAATTCACCACAGCGACAACCAGACGCCATATTTTCAAAATGAAAAAAAAAATGTCGATGAACTATGTCATGTGGGGTATCGTTGAATAGGTATTTTAAAATCATCTTTAGGTTCACTTTATCATTTTTCATTTTAAATAATAGTTTAGGATATATAACGATTTAAAGTTGTTTAGCAAAACAATTAGTAACTAAAAAGTATGAAATAAAAAAAATATTTAACGAAACACAAAAAACCCGACTGCGTTAAAAAAAAAACTAAAAAGAAAGAAACATGCCCAGTAGTTAAGAATTCACTCATTCACACTCACAGTCGGGGCCCGTTGGGAAGATTTGATTGGTATAATTTGAATGGGCCCCGACTGTGAGTGTGAATGAGTGAATTCTTAACTACTGGGCTTGTTTCTTTCTTTTTAGTTTTTTTTTAACGCAGTCGGGTTTTTTGTGTTTCGTTAAATTTTTTTTTTTTTACACAAAAACTACCTACTGAACAGATTTTGAAAGGGCCCACCTACACAGGTAGTTTTTATCCTGAATTAATATTTATAGGATACTGTTATCTTCAGCAAGACTGACATAATCTTCTCTGTGTGGTAATTTTCAATTTGTATGCGAGCGGAACCGCTGACAAGTGCTAGTCCTACTAATATTATAAATGCGAAAGTTTGTGAGGATGTATGTAGGTATGTTTGTCTAGCAAATGGCAGTTCTAAGCGACAGAAAGGGAAAGGGCGACGAAAAAATCCGAATCCGCGTCGTTAGATGTGGGAGCACCCTTAGTCGGAAGTAGGATAGGATAGGAAGAAGGTTAAGATAAGATTAATAATAAAGTGAGGATTTATACCTACTATCTAATTCATATTCATGTAAAACGGAGCAGTTCTGTGGTTTTGGGCTTAGAACGGAAACTGAATAATCCGATATTGTGTTTCCCACTCAGGATTAGTATTGTTCGTAAAAGCGTGTTCTAGATGTAGGTACGCTCTTAGATACGATTATGTTAGTCTCTACAGCTTATTCTATTGCGACTAATCTCGAATTTATACCTAGGCGTCGTGGATTCACGCAGTAATTCTACGCTTTTGTAGTTTAGTTTTCTGCTAATGTAGTTTAGTTTTCTGAATCCATATTAACATCGCCCCAAAGTGGCTTACGTCACAAAATTATCAGAATACTAGCTGTTGCCAGCGGCTTCACCTGCTACAACTCGAAAATTAACCCACTGGAACATACAATCGGAATAAAGTGTTAATCCAGGTTTTAAACTATCTGTGTACCAAATTTTAGACAAATTCGTTCAGTGGTTTTTGCGTGAAAGAGTAACAAACATACCTACATACACATACATACATCCTCACAAACTTTCGCATTTATAATATTAGTAGGATTCACATAGATTTTCGCTAACATCAGAGTGAACATAAGATATCATATCCAATTACGACAATCCCGGGTTCCTTTCACGATAGCCTTGGGAAATATAGGGACCTCTACAAGGCAGGTATATAGGTACATACTAGGAATATTATCCCTTCGTGGTTATCATTTATTTAGAAGAAGGTTCTAATTCTTATAAATAAAAGTCAGTCTTGTTGATCTAATGGCGGTTAGCATGACTGGATGGGCATGCGGGCAGCGAGTAAACGGCAACTCGCTGCCCGATCATGGACCATGCCCGGGTCGACGGCGCGTTGTGTCCCACGCGCGCCTTAAAGAGCGTTAACAAAATGACGGGGACTCAGTCTCAGAGAGCCAAAGCTTGCCGGGGTCGCGAGACTTATTCCATCATCGTGACCCCGGAACAAAAAGGGCTATTATATTGAAGGACACCGTGGATTTTAGTCAGTACGAGTCTGACAGTCCCTCCTGCCTGCCCGGGGTGGGAGGACACATTTGATGATTTTACAACGTAAAAAAAAAGCATGACTGGGTAAGGCCTGAATTGTTTGTATTGCTTTGGAAAAGTGTTATAGGTACTTACTTTCTAGTTCTTTTTTTTTCAAAGATTTCTAACGTCGTGCTGCGTTGCGAAAGGTGTATCTTTTCGTGTAGGAAATAGAGTTAGACTTTGAGTAGCTCTATTGAATTGTGTGCGCAGTGTCACGCCTCGGTCTGAGCTGACCCTTAGCGTTGGCGATGGCGTTAGCGTAGCGTGATTTGTGTGACGATTTACATTATTTTCATAGTAAGTAAGTACTTAAACAATTTTAAAAAGTGTTAACGTGTGTTCGTGTATTTCATCGTGTGAGTGACACCTAGCCTAATTCGGGTAATGACTATTATCAACTACATCCGTCTTATTACAAAACGAGGTCTAGGCCCGACGCTGCGTTACGCGGATGCACGCGCGGTTCTATACAAAAGTGCTCCGTCGCGGGGACCCGTGCGGGGACCCGCGCGGAGCCACGTGCGGAGACCCGCGCGGACGTCCGTCGCGGGGGCACGCGCGGTGCCACGCGCGGGGCTACGCGCGGTTCAGTCAATAAGGGTGCTTATACACGGTGCATGTAACTGGAGCAAACAGAGAGCAAATTTTTTTTTATGAAGACTCGAAAAATTCCTTCGGTGCTGAAATTTGGAATATGGTGAGAGTAGGTGATACAGATTATACATGCACAATAATGCAATTTTTTTTTAGCCGAGAAGTTCGGTTTTTTACCAAAACATGAAAATTGCTTATTTATTTAACTCTCTGCGAAAAATCCCTCAGTCTCAAATTTTTTTGTAGTTAAAGGTTTTGTAGGTTTAAATGAAATAATAGGAAGAAAAAAAGTTAGAATAGGAAATTATAAACATCCAACTCGACTTCAGTGTCACTCCAAATCAACCTTTTACATATCGCGCTTTATCTTCTAGTGAGAATCTAGTGAAAAATTGCTCTGCCGATTTTTTTTATTTATGTGATTTCTTATCCTTAAACACATAGGTTTGTTACGTAATCAGGAACTTTTTCCTTTTTATACAACACTAGCTGACCCGTGCCCACTTTGCTGGGCGGTAAAATATACATGATATCTTTATAATTTATAGCAGCACTCACGAATAACGCAGCTTTCGACCAGTGAAACAATTTTTAAAATCGGATCATTACTTCCGGAGATTACCCCCTACATACAAACTTACAAACAAATTTTACCTCTTTATAATATTAGTATAGATTATTTGATGTCAAATCAGTCAACAAAGACTATACAAGCACATCGTTCAAATGAACTAGCGACATTGCGTAAATCGGTCGCGTGTCCACGTGCGTGGCCACGTGCGGGGCCCCGCGCGGGTCCACGCGCGTCTCTCCGCGCGGCAACCCGGACGGGACCACGCGCGGGGCCACGCGCGGGGCCACGCGCGGAGCCACGCACGGGGCCACGCGCGGGACCACGGACGTGGACCCGCGACGGTTGCCCGTCGCGGGGACCCGTTTAATGCAGCGTCGGGCCAACTATAAACCCAGGTTTAAAACAAAAATCAATTTTTGAATTTCGAACTTATTCCAACTGCTATAAAATTCTAAAATGCACATTGACAACTTAGGCGGGCTTTCACCAAAAGTTAAACATGTTTAAAATTTTATTTAGTGTCAAAATCACTGACTTATTAATCCTATGGACCTGAAATACCTACAAGAAAAACGTGTATACCTAAACTTTGCTGGGGCCTATAAATGGCGGCTAATAGAGTAAACCCATGTCGATATTTCTCTACAATAACATCGATAAAATTTACACGTGCAATCATGTTTAGTTTGGATAATATTGGTGCCGATTCTCTTGTTCAATAACTATAAAATAAATGGAGAATTTTTACCTTTTAGTCGGTATGCCAGATCATTTTCTTTTTTTTAAGTAAGCAAGTTCAACTTGCTTACTTGCGAGACGCGCAAAGATAACATCCTTCTTCTAAGGTAGCGCGAGAAAAGGACCGTTGAGCTAAGTTAGTAATTGACAAACTACTTTGGTGAGGAGTCGCGATGAATGAACACTTTGATTCGGCTCGTGTCAGATAAACATTGGCTCGATGCAACTCGTTTCTTCTACAGTCGACGCCAGGCTTAAAAGTGTTATTCAAGTATTGCGTTAAGACGCGGGCCCACCGCGGTGCATGCTGTGCACGGGCACGCGGCGCATTTTAGCTCCGTGTATTAATTTGTTTGACAACGTGGGTCTACGTTTCCACTGGAGTACCTATACCAAGACCCACGATTATGTATAGCATGGCGCACGGAGGCACGGCTACGCACGTGCCACTGCAATCCACGGACACGAAACGCGTCCGTCCCACAAGGCCTATGACTGAAAACAAACGATAAGCTATAGATAGCTGTGAGTCATATTCGTGTACTCCAGTGGAAATGTCGACCCACGTCAACAGCGTTGAGCTATGTATTCGAGCAAGCCACGCATTTGTATCAATGACTCTCCGTGCACAGCGGTGGGCCCGCCCCGCGCCCTTAGGTAGACGTTCGAGACGGAGGGAACAAACACAACACAAGAAAACAAATGACGCTGCATCCGCGATGGGCTACCAGCACGGACATCTCCAACACGTATCTTTTATGACATGCCGATGATTTTGGGTTTTAATTGAAAGTCAACAATAATTCAAAGCCAAATCATTTATTTCAATAAGGCCATCAAAGAGGCACTTTTAAACGTCGCATAATTAAAATTAAGGAAATGGGATGGGATGGGATTGGATTGATTCTACACCCATTCGCAAAGGTAGGTTGGATTACAATATTTTCATATTTGTCCAGTTGAAACAAGATTTTTCAAAGTGAAGAAAACAAATGTGGTTTTTGTTGACATCTTTAAGTTTTCAATGCCAGTTGTTTCCAGCCAAATTTTCTTTTTTTCCTTTATTAGCAGGCAGCCTTGAAAATAAAACATTAAACCATTATAGAACTTTAGTATAGCATTATCGATAAATATTAAAATGTCATGTATGCACTACTCTATCCCTAAAATAAACAAGAAAATGATTTCATGAAATACAATGTTATTACTGTTGATATTAGAGGCAAAAGGGAAATTATGAATGCTTTACTGTTGAAACTCTTCAACTAATTCAGAATATTTTGTTTATTATCTAAATCTAAAAGTATTAAAGCTGAAAAATGAAGTACGTACTGGTGCAAAGTTATTTTCGGGTGATTTCCGCTTCTTTTGACGCCACATCCTATTATATTGCAATTGGGCATCTTGTAATTGATGATTTCCACTATAGAAACGAGTTCAAACGCAACAACACAGCAAAATTACTCCAATATTCGCAAATATATCCACAGCTCACGAACATTTGACAGTTGACGTACCCCAAGTTTGTTGACAAACAGTGGGGTCAGAAAATGGCGACCGGCCGCAAATAGGTATTTAATGACGCGAGGAATGAGGTGTTTCCATTAAAGGAACTGTCAAAAACACTTTCATCCTTTTTCACTTACGCAAAATGAAAGAAGTTAAAAAGAGATAGCAGTATTTTTATGATTTTGGTGTCGATATGCCTCATATTTGTATAACTACTTTTTGTATAGTCAAACATTTCAAGTCTATAGGATTAATAAGTCAGTGGTCAAAATTCTATTGAATTTGACACTAAAGTCGCCCTTAGACCGGGATCTAAACTCGGTTTTTGTATTATAGTATGTGCCATTTAACATGGCAATAGCGGTCATTCACTCCCACCTACCAAGTTTTTCATCACTGAGCAATACTGACACTTGTTGTTACCTAAAACTACTAATAAGCGATAGTTGCTTCTATCGCTACAGTATCGTGGTACCAGCCTGTTTGACATACAGGGGTTGCGAATCTTGTGTTGCTCTAATTCAAAATAATTATTTTTAATTTCTAGAAATCAAATTGTGTGCTTATAAATTTACGCGTGACGTAAAAAATGTTCTACTGTGACGGATTTAATGGATGCAGTGATAGGTAACGGCCCTTTTCCCGTCATAATGTATTTTCGACCGCGCGCGGATCTGGTCCGCTCGCGTGCTTCCCGCATCATAGGAAAAACGTGTATGAAATGATAGGATGCGGGCAGCCTGCACGCGGACCACATCCGCATGCGGGTGAAAATACGCATGACAGGAAAAGGGCCCTTAGTGGTTGAGGTATCAGTGTACAAATTTCTGGAAAGTGTGGGTTTGAGTCCAACTCATGGTATACCCGCTCGTGGTCGTCGACCTTTACTTTTATAAGTATTTAAAATTATTATAGAATGGAATATACTTTATGGTACACCAAAATGAAAACAAGTTTTAGGCGATTCTCACACTGCCCCGCATCATGCTGCATATTGCGTGTCGACGCACCTACGCGCGTTCCTGCGGGAGTGCAGATCTGCATCATCGTACGGGTTTTTTGCGCACTCACGCGCGTAGGTGCGTTTAGTAGATTCACGCACGGCGGCTCTCATTTATTTATTCACCGTTCTCTGTGGTGGTCGTGCAGTACTGAGCATTCAAAATCACGCGCGGCACTGCGGGATTCGGTGTGCCATACCTTGCGTCTCGCCCGCACCTACGCGCAGGGGTGCATGTTTATCGTTTCTCCGCGTGTATGCGCGTGATCCGCATGAACGCGCGTGGATGCATTTTCAGAACGGAAGAACACGCATCCACGCGCTACGCTGCATCATGCGGGGCAGTGTGAGAATCGCCTTACAATATTTTTACCGACTTCAAAAAAAAGGAATAATTAGATGCAACGACGATAATTAATTACTAGACTCCTCATGCACGATATAAGGAACAAGAACTATTCTGTCAACTCGCTGAGGTACTACGTAAGCGAGGGGGACGGGGTACTGCGTTGTGATTGGCTAACTCAAGGAGTGGTCGAAATGAGACGGATATAATACTTTTTTGCCTAATGTGTTGACAGACATCGGTCGCCTGTTATTAGGAGTCTAGTATTATATAGTCGTTGATTAGATGCGTGTCAACACAGAACACAAAAACAAAAAAGTAACAAACTCAACAACGATAACTGTAACGGAACGAGAGAAAAAGGAATGCGGTAGTTATATATATTGGGTCGTCCATAAGAATATGAACGCCGAATTTTGTTGAAAAGAAAGTAAATCGTGACAAATTCGAAATTTAGTTCGTTCGCAATGGAAAACGTGCAGCTTACCTTTTGCCTCCGAACGGGCTCGCCTTCCCACCTGGCCAGGGGGTGATGCAAGTGATGTGATTGAGATGATGATACGGTCTTCTGGGACGTAGAAGCGGAGAAAAGACGAAAGATGCGAAGCTGTATTGTTCGCCGCACGCGCGATTGCTTTGAACTGAACTGTCACTTTTACGAATAGGTTTTAAAAGATGCGTTCGGAAATCGATAGTTAAATTTGCAATAACGAAACAATAACAATAAACGCAAAGAAATTATAGCACAGACCCAAAGAGATTTGAAAGAACCTATAGAGCTGGCATTGGGAAAATTGACATACAAATTTATTGATGCCGTGTCAGTAGCACAATCTAGCGTTGCACAGCAACGCGACTACTAGACTAAGTGACTTTTTACCTAGTGGTAAAAAGTTTTGGATCAGAACTTTCTTCGTGATGTCCCGTCTATTGCTCGTATTTAGTTTAATGTCTTTGCACAGACCGAACGCAAGCGAACTTCCCCACGGAATGTCAAATCAAAATGGCGGCTGCTGCCGGGGGTGCTGCACCCCTGACGCGATGACGTCATCGCGTCAGGGTAAAACAAAAACGACATAAGATCAAAATTAGCATTTTCTGTGATGAAATAGTTTTTGTAATTTATTTTAGGAAAAATAAGGTGTTTTTACCATCCTGATATCAAAAGAATATTAATATACTTATATCCATACAATATGCACTAACTTTATATTTACTCAGTATTGTATCATAGGTTAATGCAAAATTATATGATGCATAATATTATATTTACTTTTGTTAAATTGTCTCAGTGTGATAAACTTGTGTAAAAACGAAAATACAATATTTAAAAAAATATATTTCGTAGGGTACGTTTGCTAGATTTTCTATTATTTTGGGTTGTGAATTGTGTTATGTTTGTGGTCATTTTTATGTAGGGTAAAGTACCCAACTGCTGACCTCCCACCAACTATTGGCCGCATAACAGTTTATATCAAAAATAACAATAAATCTTCTTGCAGTGCTGCATAGAGAATACAGAAAATGAAATATAATTTATCTTGTAATATATTGGCGTCACAGAAAATTTAAATAAAGCAATAATGCGTCCGTAAACCTATGATAACAAAATACCCTCCTAAAATCATCAAGAAATTTAACAATTTGCTAAGCTGACGGTTGTTTTCAATGTCATTTTATTTCAGTTTTACACGATACATTCCTTTGAGTTTGGTATTTTTTGGTTATTTAAGACAGACAAAATGCTTTTCCACATGATTTTCAAGTTTTAATGAGCGTTAACTTGTTAAAATGATGAGGTCAATATCTGGTACACTCAAATGTATGAATAACCATTTCGCACACCTAGCAGTATAATGGCACAATTGCAAAAAAAGCGAAATTGAGTTTTTGCGGCCTAAGTGTTTAAAAGTGCATAATTTATAAAGTGGTAAAACGACACGGTGATAGTTTTACTACTTGTCGAGAGAGGGCGTTTAGTGTCATTGTACTACTTGGTATGTTTCCCCCGCTTCCGAGTATAACAACGGCTTATTTGTCAGATGTGCCGAACTATGACATTTTATTAAATTAGTAAATAAGTAGAAATGGCACATTTGACATCGCAAGAGTCAATTTGACCGCTCTACCATGGCCTCTCTCAAGAAACAAACTTCATCTCCTGTGGTTTTTGCAATGAACAAGTATCTCTCTGAAATCGTACTGTTATCTGCATACGCAACAATACCAGATTGAAGTAGGTTATTGATGTGCAGCAGGAAAATAGTTGCAGAGAGAACAGCCCCCTGAGGAACACGGAACGGCATCAATAGCCATGAGATCAGAGAAGAAGCCATATAGCCGACCAGGAAGTCTGATATCCAGCTACAAAAGTCACTTGGCGTGCCATAAGTAGGAAGCTTGCTGAGTAGACCAGCGTGCCAGACCCTATCAAATGCCTTCGAAGTATCAAGCGAAACCGCAAGTGCTTCATCGTGTTTCTCGATGATTTCGCCCCAGCCAGCATTCCGTGACATACACAAGAAGATCATTAGTTGATCGTCTCCGACGAAAGCCAAATTGACGGCCACTGAGAAAATCATTGTCTTCGAGATAGGTCAGCAGCTTACTGTTCAGTACCCTTTCCATGCCATGCAGAGAATGGAGGTAATGGCAATCAGACGGTAACGAGCAGGGTCTGCACTGTCGCCCTTTTCTGGCACAGGTGCTACATTGACAGCATCCGGACGGCGAGTAATGGGCTATTCACTTACCATGCCGAAAGAGCTCCCAGCATAATGACGGGGCATTCTTAGAGGGCCAAAGCCTGCAGAGGAATGGGGCTATTAAAGGACACCGTGGAATTTAGTCAATACAAGTCTGACAGTCCCTTCTACTCTGCCCTGGGATCCGACCCATTTTATGATTTTACAACGTTTAAAAAAAATGTGGTACATTCGCAAGATTCCAGGATTTTGGCACCATTCTTTTATCAAGAGAGAGGCTGAACCGATAGGTCAACACAGGAGACAGTTCAGTCACACACTGCCTCAACACTCTTGCTGGTATGCAGGCCCGCTGGCCTTGTTCACGTCTAGACTGACTCTTTTAATATAAACTTTGACTTCCGACACTGAAGAGTTACATTGAGGTATAGTCAGTGGTTGCTTGGAGCCAGTGTGTCAGTTAGTAGACGTAAATTGCCTGCAAAGAGAAATGCAAATAAATTTGCTTTCTCAAACCAGACAGCGACCCATCAGGTTTAAGCATTGGAGGCAAAGTGGGGCGACCGAAATTTGTTTCGACCGTTTTTTTTTGGCAGGAACCAAAACTGTTTACTACCCGAAGGGTATACTAGTTTTACCCCAATACATACGACGTGGTCATAACGAGCCCTACGCAGAACCCTCTTGCAGAACTTGGCCGCAGAATTAAATGCGCTTTTCCTCGTGCGAACTTACGTGCCTTAGCTTTTCAGTTACGGGCCTTGACTCATGCTTGGTAGGCAGATTCTCTTTACGGACCTCATTCCATTCTGCGTTGTACCATATTTGAGATTTATGACAAAGCTGGATGTCCGAAAATGGAATAAAATACTCCATCCCCTGCCGAATCATGTGCGAAGGCACGTCAGCACAGCACGAGGTATACTACAGTTGATAATTATAATGTTCAAGTAAGGGTTGTCCGTGGACAACATTTAAGGGTTGTACATAGACGAGGCTAGAAATTAAAAGAACTGAACTGGTTTAAACCAGAAAAGATACGTGATTTTACTTTATTTTAGTTTTGACATAGTTAAATGATGTCCATTTCTCAACGATTATGAACCAAATATAGGTTATCATAATTTGTTACAGTTTAACTTTTTCAGGTATGTTAGTTTCATACATTTTCTATTAACTAATTGCCTTTATTTCTTGGTTTTCACATCCTGTATAATTATGGCTTTAGGGGCATAAATGTCATTTTTGGAAAATTTCAAAAGTATAACGGCACAATTGCATGACTCTTCTTCTTCTTTGACTGTTATGAAGTAGATTCTGGAGACCTGAAGTGGATTTTTTTTTCCTAAGTATCTATTAGGGTCTATACTAGTTGCCAAAACCATAAAATCCATAACAAAATGTAAAATAAACCCATAACTTCGTTTCAAACATTTGTAAAATCTTTAATCCTCATTTCTGTAAAATTAGAAAAATGTAATTGTGTCATTATACTGCTAGGTGTGCGATTTTTTTAACATGGCATGTCAATAGCTGGTAATTTACCAAATGTACGAGAATACCAGTTACTGACACCACGGTGTGTACGTATAGTTCATTTTAATGGTGAGGTAGCTTAACTTTAATGCATCTGTATTAAGCCCATGGTAGTTGGCACCCCTAAAGGTATGTATCTGCATAATCACAAACATAAAAAATAACTTACGTAGTAACCTGACTACCTAGCATAATTTGAGTGATGTACTTAAATTTTCGGTCTACTGTCACATTCTGGATCCTCCTGAATATTTTAGACTTTTAGACTTACTAATATTATAGGAAAAGTGAACGGCTGAATGGATTTTGACACAATTTGGCAAGCAGATTATTTTAAAACCTGTTTAACCCTTAAAGTCACAAAACATTTCATCGAAATAAAACATCAAAATTATTCTTGTTTATGATTATTTGACCCATAATAAGGGTAGGAAAAATAGTAAAAAAAATCTAATTAGTTTGTCTTCTAAGATAATTAGTGTATATTATACTATACATTGCCACCAACGTTAGTAATTCTCAATTGTAAGGCGTGTATAGTATAATATACAAAATACACTTTTGACATAGGTTGATCAAAACACTATAACGCCAAATGTGCTTCATATTATAATAAAATAATGACATTCAGTGCTTCTGATAAGCTACAAAACAATTTCTTTTAACCCTGTAACAAAGGTGGACATTGAAATAGGTACAACGAGTACTACCCTGGCCCTTTTTGCAATTGCTTGCACCTCAGATACTTTCTGTGTTTCAGAAAGTGATGTTTCGGTTGAAACCTTTTGAAAACCATAACGTCTGCAATCTTGCCGTAGTTTACCAATAAGCCTTGTGGTGTTCCATAAGTGGCATAACCACATCTCCCATCAACATGTTTATAGAAAAAAATCAACTATATCCTTTCTAAGTGCTTGTGTTGACTTTCCCGTCGAAAATGGTATATAAGTTAGTGTTATTTGCTATAACAGGTATAAGGTCTTCAGGGAAAATCGATAGCAGTAGTCCACCGTCAATCAGTTTCATGAAACAGCTTGCTGAAAACCTTGATAAGACAATTCAGCTGTTTATTGAAATCTTCTCTTAATCCATAGCAAAAAAAAGTAAAAATTTCGTCTTTTTATCCTGTTAACAGCAACTGTAGGACCTCTACATTTTCTATGATCGCATTTTGATGAAGTTTCCGGCGTAAACAGTGACGGTTTAACTGCAAGGAGGGTAGTGATACGATAGATGGTATAGCAATGAAATTGCATTGTGTATCGAAAGGAAATGCTGTCAAATGATTGATTGTGAGTGGCGTTGGATCTTTTCCGCTTTCGGAAACAGTTTGGGGCTTCAAAAATCTAGATTCCAAGTCTAAATGAAGAATTATCAATGACATCACCACCACCCATAAGTTGGCAATGTATAGAATAATATACATCAAAATCAAAATATTTTCTTAGCAAACCGTCGCAATGTATAGTATGCTATACACCCAAGATTATGGTAGTAAAAAGCGATGAAAACTTGTATATAACGTGGATAATTTAGCACTAGCAGGAGCACAATATATTTGTGATTTCAATTCACAAAACACAGAACATATTTTCATAAAGAATAAGAAATTATAATAAATTCTACACTGACATAAACAGGCTTCCTCCGGTATGGTTTCGCATTTATGTCAAAATTGACATATATACTGAAGATAACACTTTCATTTATTTATTATTAAAAAGAAGTAGGGTAAAACACCCAACTATTGACCCCTTAAGCGGTTTTCCTTGCTTCTTTCGCAAAATAAACTAATGTACGAGTTGCAAGTGGAAATGAATGTTTTTGGAAGATAAAATAAACATTGGAGAATGTAACCAAAACATTATTTCCAGTCATACAAAGGTAAAAAGTGTTTTTTTTCTCGAGTTAAGCAAGAACAGGCCATTTGACCAGTTATTAACATGCTTGTACCAAATTTTGAACATGCAGATGACCAATTTTTGACCTCCTGTAGTATAAGAATAAACTCAAATATTTTTTATTATGAATGTGATACGAGGTTTTATTTGACAAAAAAACAAACAAAGCTAGTCTTATAGCCCTTCTCATTTTCTTTTTTCACACTATTTAGGTCTTCAGTCTTCAAACGTCGTTAATAATATTCTTGCACTTAATTTTGAAATTTTGTAGTTTTTATCACTTTTTGTTGTAGTTTTTATCACTTTTTGTCCAATTTTTCTTCTTTATTAGTAGTTATTAATTTCACTGTTCTGTATTATGCAGCAGATATAAAAATACTCGCCGGCAAAATATAAATTGAAAGAACACGGCTTTAGTTCTACAAAGTGAGTTTCTAAACTTATGTAAAAGACCTCACAAATGAAGAGAACATAGATACAAATAAAAAACTAGCTCACACTTTGCCTAAACATGCAGGTTAGGGTATATTTTGTCATTTTATGCATTAAACCAACCTGTGGCTGAGGCATTGCTCGTGTTATATTCTGCAATTGTCCCACGGGACCATATACCGACATAAAAAGTATCCTGCGTCCAGGTACACCCACTTAACCCTTAAAGTCACTTTGCATAGTATACTATACATTTGAATAAAAAAAAAAAAGGTTGCACTCCAGGAGTGCCGGTAGAAGTGAAAACTTTTTTGTTACTATGTTTTATTTTTAATTTGAATGACGTCTTACTCATTTTCGATCAGGGTCACGTGACCCTGACGCGAGTTTTAAATTTTTTACCCATTACAGAAAAAGTGTACAACGCCGCTAAAGAAGTTTTCACTTCAAAAAAGGTTGCACTCCAGGAGTGCCGGTAGAAGTGAAAACTTTTTTGTTACTATGTTTTATTTTTAATTTGAATGACGTCTTACTCATTTTCGATCAGGGTCACGTGACCCTGACGCGAGTTTTGGTCACGTGACCCTGACGCGAGTTTTAAATTTTTTACCCATTACAGAAAAAGTGTACAACGCCGCTAAAGAAGTTTTCACTTCAAAAATATTTTGAGGAAACAATTATTTTAAAATGCAATTTTTTTACCAGAAAGGACAAAAAGTGATAAAAACTACAACAAAAAGTGATAAAAACTACAAAATTTCAAAATTATGTGCAAGAATATTATTGACGGCGTTTGAAGACTGAAGACCTAAATAGTGTGAAAAAAGAAAAGGAGAAGGGCTATAAGACTAGCTTTGTTTGTTTTTTTGTCAAATAAAACCTCGTATCACATTCATAATAAAAATTATTTGAGTTTATTCTTATACTACAGGAGGTCAAAAATTTGTCATTTGCATGATGAAAATTTGGTACAAGCATGTTAATAACTGGTCAAATGGCCTGTTCTTGCTAAACTCGAGAAAAAAAACACTTTTTACCTTTGTATGACTGAAGATAATGTTTAAGTTACATTCTCCAATGTTTATTTTATCTTCCAAAAACATTCATTTTCACTTGCAACTCGTACATTAGTTTATTTTGCGAAAGAAGCAAGGAAAACCGCTTAAGGGGTCAATAGTTGGGTGTTTTACCCTATTATGAGACTAAAGCGATGTCAGTTTTGCGACTGTTTGTGTCAGATTTGTACGGGTGAAGAGGAAGTATCGCTAATATTGAGATATCGGGATGAAAGTCGGAGCAATGACCTCTATTGCCATGTTAAATGGTACATACTATAACTGTACGACAGTAGAAATAAAGTTCGAAATTCAAAAAATCATTTTTGATTTTAAGCTTGGTCTAAGTTAAACCACGTTTTGTAATAAAGCCGTATGAGTTTAAATATTGCAGCAATAGTGCAAAGATCTTTTGGTGTGTGTTGTGAATAACGCTGTGATTTTTATTGTTCATTTTCAAACTGGAATTTCATAAATGATTACCAAAAATTCCTCCTGATTTATAATTCAAGTGCCAAAACGTTTTTGGACTAGTTGCTAAAATGGGGCATTGTAGACCAATACTTTTGAATGTTGTGAACAGCGCCATCTGTTTTCAAAACCAGGAAACAATTCTGCTATTAAAGAAAGCGCCATCTAGTCGTTGCTCTTAGTACTACACGCCATTAGGTAAGATTGAGGTGACAATGGTTGCCTCAACTCACTACTAGATGGCTCTACTAATCTAAAATTATTACATAAATCTAGAAAAAAAAAAGGTTGCACTCCAGGAGTGCCGGTAGAAGTGAAAACTTTTTTGTTACTATGTTTTATTTTTAATTTGAATGACGTCTTACTCATTTTCGATCAGGGTCACGTGACCCTGACGCGAGTTTTAAATTTTTTACCCATTACAGAAAAAGTGTACAACGCCGCTAAAGAAGTTTTCACTTCAAAAAACAGAAACATCGTGACGAAATCGGGTATGTTCTAGAACCAACCAAATACCTATTCGAAGAAATGTGAAATATACCAACCCACATTGAGCCAGCATATCGGATTATACATTAAGTACAACCCATTGTGAGAAAATTATAAGCCCGAGTGTACTATGCTATGCTAGAGGGCCAAAGCGACTATAGCCGTGATAACAATAATGCCGTTTATAACCAAGACAGTACCTAACTAGGTACCTAACAGTTTACATAACTTCCCCTATCTTAACTTAGTTAATTGTGGTGCCTAATTGAGTTCCTTTATTGGTGCCATAAACTTGTGTCTATGACGTTAACGTAAGATGTCATTAAGAAAGAGATTAAAGGAGTGGTGACGTCACTGTGTACTTTTCGGAGATGTTGCAATTAATTATGTAGAAATACTTAAGTACCAACATCATCATCTTCCTGTCCATAATATTTTACTTAGGGGTCGGCACACAACGTTTTCTTCTTCCATTCTCTCCTGTCAGACGTCAAAGTATTATAATAGACCCCTTTTACATTCACATCATTCCTCACAAAATCCATCCATCTTTTCATCCATCAAAATTCATACCTATCACTCTTTTGATCACGCCATGCTCAGATCAAAGAAATAGGCAGATAGAGCGCTCAGAACACGCGAGTGGGTCCACCAAAGTTAATACAAAATCAAAATCGAACACAAAGTCGCGACAGTACCAAGCTACGCGTCGTACCAATTGCGCGTTGTTGTTTTTTGCCAAAATATGCCGTCTCGTATCATTAACCATCGTAAAAGTTGTTCTCAAAAACGAAGAAAACTTTATGGAATGTAATTCTATTTGATTTTGTATACCTAACTTTGGTCTGTGCTTTGGTGGAGACACTCACGTGTTCCGAGCGTTCTATCTGCCTATTTCTTTGATCTCAGATCACATGATTATTATTCCTTCTCTTACATGTCCATTCCAGGTAAAGTAAAGTTAAATAGAAGCTTATCAAACACTGTTCTTTTGAAGCTTTATTTTTCTGCCTATTACAGCATAACAAATTCGGTTGTCTTTCTTGCCGTCTACCCACGTTCGTCTGAAAATTAATTACCTCCCAGCGTTCTAGAATTGAGATTCAGTAATATTACATCAGCCATGTCCAATTGCTGGGAAGCCAGACGTACCAATTGACCTTTTCAAATAGACAGACTGAAAAAACATCTAGGAATTTATTGAGATTTCGTTGAGATTGCGAATCTTTACATGACAACTTTAGAAAGGAAAGAAACTAACTATTCTAATTATTATAAATGTGAGAGTTTGTTTGTTGCCTTTTTTCTCTCAAACCACTTAACCGAACTTCATGAATTTTTAACTCTGAAGCTGCTTTTCTCGAGACAACAGTAACGTTCATTATGATAGTATTGATAATAGATCTCGGGACGTTAGGATCGCGAGACTCACGAATTACCGTGACCCCAGAACATAAAGGCTTATAGAAGGACACCGTGGATTTTAGTGAGTACCTACAAGTCTGACCCACCCTGCTAAAAAAGAAAAAATATTTCGCACAATATAATAAGAGGGCCTTATTTTGAAAGTTTAAGCTCATTTTTAGGGTTCCGTAGTCAACAAGGAACCCTTATAGTTTCGCCATGTCCGTCCGTCCGTCCGTCTGTCCGCAGTTTAGCTCAGAGACGCACAGTACTAGAGAGCTGTAATTTGGTGTAAATATACGGATTTGTTGTGCCGAAAAAGTGGTAAAATAAAATCTCGTAAAATATTTTTTTTTAGGGTACCTCCAGTACTTACACGTAAAGTGAGGATTTTTTTTTTCTCGCGTACCTCTTCGTGTGGGGTATCATTAAAAAGGCCTTTAAAAAATAATGATAGTTTTCATTAACAATTTTTTGATAAAAAAATTAGTTTGTGAAATATTAAGCTTTAAAGTGCTAAATTTTGCTCGACTCGAGTGTCCCCCCCCTCTATCAGCTAAACGGTTATGTTTGGGGGTGTGAAAAAATTCACTATAGTAGTATATATAACGAAGTTTAAAAGAAAATTATCATGACTAAGTAGGCTTTACAACTTTTCGAGTAATAGTCGACCAACTTATAAAATGTACTTGGTAACATATTTTCTTGAACAAAATGTATCGGAGAACATCCTCTTCAACTGCAAATGTAAGTTTGTCAACTTCATTTTTACAGCTTTGTATGTTTTTTGGGGATAGGTAGATTTTTATCATCAACTATTTTTAACTAACTTCAAAAAAAGGAGGAGGTTCTAAATACGTCGTAATATTTCTTCTTATGTAATTTCCCCGATTTCTCAAAGACTCCTGGACCGATTTTGAAAATTCTTCTTTTTAAAATTAAATTCAGCGAATCAGTTTAGTTAGTTCGCATACGTATTTTGATGGGCAACTACGGAACCCTACACTGTGCGTGGCCCGACACGCACTTGGCCGGTTTTTTTAGAAAATTTATGTGATTATAGATCAACCCCAAAAGAAAAAAATAAATAACATTATCTACCTACTTAGGTGAGAAATAAAATATTATCCAAGCATGAACCAAAGAACTCACAAACTCAATAAAGGTAAGTATTATGGTTTCAAACGAGCCTATTCCATATCAACTGAAAATCAGTTCAAAAACAGATCGATTAGCCCCATTATGACATGTTTGCAGTTCGGTATGAAACCTAATGACACGGGTTTTACATTAAAATACATGAGGTGAAGTGGCCTTGTTTTAGATCGCTATCTCTTGATCGATGATGACCTATTTATAGTGTCCGACCGAAACTGATTTTTCAGCCGAAACCGAAACCGAAACCGAACTTTCGGCCTTGCTCTCAGTTTCGGCCGAAACCGAAACCGAAACCGAAACTTATTAAACATTTAAAATTTCGATTATTTTCTAAAATTTTATGTTTTTTTTTTTACATTTATTAACACTTTTTTTTTTTTTTTTAGTGTGGTAAAATCATCAAATGAGATTCCAACCCCGGGCAGGACGAGAGGGACTGTCAGACTTCTACTGAAAATCCACGGTGTCCTTCAATAGCCTGTTATGTTCCGGGGTCACGGTAAGAGAATAATCCCGCGACCCCGGCAGGCTTTGGCCCTCTGAGAGGGGGCCCCGTCATTATGCTGACGCTCTTTGAGGCGCGCGTGGGACACAACGCGCCGTCAACCCGGGCATGGTCCTTGGTCGGGCAGCGAGTTGCCCTTTACTCGCTGCCCGCATGCCTGCGCCTACGGTGGCCGGAGATCATCTGCTGACGTCCGACGCCGCGGGCGCCTATATACCACTGCGGTTGGGGCGGAGGGACGACGCTGTTCTCTCTCGCTCGCGGCCCGCCTCCTCCTTCACGAGCATTACTGCGTCGCAGAAGGAGCAGACCGCTTCCCACTCCGTCTCGCCCCGCACCTTGGCCGCAACCAATGCCGGGCGCGAGAGCTCTCCGCCTATCGCCGCCGTGAGGACACGTCGGTGCACCGCCCAAGCTGGGCAGTCTTGCACCGTATGCTCTACTGTGTCCTCCGGGCGATCTTCGCAGTGGTGGCACCCGGGCGTTTCCTCCTTCCCCATCAGGCACAGGTACCTCCCGAAACTTCCGTGTCCGGTGAGGACCTGCGTCATCCGATAGGTCAGGACGCCGTGACGTCTCTCCAGCCACTCCTCAAAGAGGGGTCTTACCGCCGCAATTGCGGCGTGCCCGGCCTTCGATCGCGACAGTCGTTCCTTCCATACTGCCCTGAGATCGCGCCGGAGCTCTTCCCGCCGCGCTTCGACTTCTCGAGGCAGCGGGGTCACGCCCCTGCGCTGTGCCTCCACGCGCCACTCATAGACGCGCTGGAGGGTAGTCGCCTCCAACATTTATTAACACTTAAGAAAAAGTGTATAATTATACAGGAATTACAGGATGACAGAAGACCGATTTTGACGAAAACAAAAACTGCATCATTGGATTTTAGAAAAACCGGCCAAGTGCGTGTCGGGCCACGCACAGTGTAGGGTTCCGTAGTTGCCCATCAAAATACTTAGGCAAACTGATTCGCTGAATTTAATTTAAAAAAGAAGAATTTTCAAAATCGGTCCAGGAGTCTTTGAGAAATCGGGGAAAATACATTGAAAAAAAGATTACGACGAATTTAGAACCTCCTCCTTTTTTTGAATTTAGTTAAAAATTGTTGACGATAAAAATCTACCTATCCCCAAAAAACATACATAAAAAAGCTGTAAAAATAAAGTTGACAAACTTACATTTGCAGTTGTCTCCGATACATTTTGTTTAAGAAAATATGATATCAAGTACATTTTATAAGTTGGTCGACGATTACTCGTAAAGTTGTAAAGCCTACTTAGTCATGATAATTTTCTTTTAAACTTCGTTATATATACTACTATTGTGAATTTTTTCACACCCCCAAACATAACCGTTTAGCTGGTAGAGGGGGGGGACACTCAAATCGAGCAAAATTTAGCACTTTAAAGCTTAATATTTCACAAACGAATTTTTTTATCAAAAAATTGTTAATGGAAACTACCATTATTTTTTAAAGGCCTGTTTAATGATACCCCATACTAAGGGGTACGCGAGAAAAAAAAATCCTCACTTTACGTGTAAGTACTGGAGGTACCCTAAAAAAAAATATTTTACTAGATTTTATTTTACCACTTTTTCGGCACAACAAATCTGTATATTTAC
Organism: Agrotis segetum; assembly: GCA_036375495.1. NCBI lineage: Eukaryota > Metazoa > Arthropoda > Insecta > Lepidoptera > Noctuidae > Agrotis > Agrotis segetum. Next base: position 5,226,620 of record JAQSVV010000031.1, read on the forward strand.
ACCAAATTACAGCTCTCTAGTACTGTGCGTCTCTGAGCTAAACTGCGGACAGACGGACGGACGGACGGACGGACGGACGGACGGACGGACGGACGGACGGACGGACGGACGGACATGGCGAAACTATAAGGGTTCCTTGTTGACTACGGAACCCTAAAAATCAATAATCCTGGTCAGGAATCAAAACCGCAGATTTTGGAAAAAAAACACACACATTATTACACCATTCGATAGTGTTGCTAATAAGGATCAAATTCTGGAAATTAATGTTATACGGCAAACTTATGGGAAAAATAGGTTTTTAAGAAATTGCTATTTTTCTATGTTATTTAACTTCTACTGACCCATAATCTATATTTTCTGCCTTGTCGATTGATAAGTTTGAAAATATATTTTATTATTATATGAATATACAAGACTTACTCTTGGCAGTCAAATCAAATCGAATTTATTCGTAAATGCAGGTATCAATACAATAAGGTGTTATAATAAAAATGTCAATGGCAGTAAACTCGAAAACATAACCTCAACTCACGATTTCATGTGTTTCAAGTTCATTTAGAACGGTGGCGAATAGCGCCGGGGCCCCGCCGTTGTTCAAGCACGTGTTGACTACGAATGTTACCGAACGACGCACGAAAATGCACGAACACTTGAGTTTCGTCAGGTTTCGGTTTCGGCAAAGTTTCGGCTATATTTTGGCCGAAACCGAAACTAAGGCCGAAACTAGATTTTTTGGCCGAAACCGGCCGAAACCGAAACCGAAACCGAAATTTCGGTCGGTCACTACCTATTTACCCGACTGTGCGACGCAAAGGAGGGTAATGTGTTTATTACATATTGTGTAACGTTTAGGCATACTATACTAAACATTTACGAGTGATAATTGGACTGAAACCACTGAAACCGAGAAAGGCTCTGGCTCTGACGTTATAACTGCGCAAGCACCAACGCTACGCTCTAGGCTAAGGCTGCTTTTCCACCAGAGATGCGCTATGTAGCTTTGCTGCGAGGATGTAAAAACTGAGCTACGAAGCTGTGTGACCGTTTCCACCGATGCTACGCTATTTATGTGCGATAAGATGTGCTATGGAGATGGGTAGCCGTAGCTGTGCTACGAAGATGTGTTGTCACAAGGTAGCTGCGCTATGAAGATGCGCTGTCACAAGATAGCTGCGCTACGAAGATGCGCAGCTCGAGCTATGCGATGAATCGATTGTAGGGAAAATGACTCATAGCACTAATCCATAGCACGCAGCCATAGCACACACCCACAGCACGCAGCCGCAGCACGCAGCTATAGCACGCATCTTTTCATATAAAAAACACATCTTAGTTCAATCCATTTCCACCAGTGCTGTGCTATGTAAACCAATGAATATGATTGGTGGATATCAAACGCAATCGCAGCAACGTAGCATAGCGCATCTCTGGTGGAAAAGCAGCCTAACCCATGCATTTTGCGACTTGCCTGGGCGACTCCTGTTTACATCTCAAAACAAGTCTATGTAAAGGTGGTCTAAAGGTTACAAGAACAAGTTCCTCGTTGTTGTGTCTATCTCCACCACATATCTTATCATTTAGAGTTAGACATTTAAAAATATACAAATACTTTGAAGGTCATCTAAATGTACAATCGACAAAGTTGAATCATGACCCATTTTGACAAAAACTCGTTTGAATCCGTCAAATTAACAAAGACCAAAGTCATCACCATGGATACGAGTATGTATGTTTACGCGAATGTGGACCTAATTGTATTTGAATGCCTGTCAGAAAATAAGCTTATGGTGGGTCATAATTCTACTATGTCGATTGTACATAAAAATATGTAGCACATAGACATTATTATAAGTTAATCTGTTGATATCAAATCAATAATCTTTATGTGTTTTTTACCGTGTTACACCCACTATGCTTTTCAAGGTTCCGGTGTGTTCAGTGCAAACCCTTGAATTATCATCATCTTCCTAGCCTTTTCCCAACTGTATTGTGGTCGGCTTCCAGTCGAACCAGATCAAACCAGATGCAGCGGAATATCAGTATTTTACATGGAGCGACTGCCTATCGGACCTCCACAACCCAGTAACTGAGTAATGCGACAATCCATGGTAAGACTGGTTGTCAGACTTTAGAGCTTCGAGTAACGACTGTCAAAGATCTACAAATGACATTCGGGACCAACGGCTTTACATGCTTTCTGAGGCACGGAGAAAACTCGCTATTTCAGATGGACACCCACCCACAGACCAACCTCGGCAAGCGCGGCTTAACCCGTAAGATCGGCCTGTGCGGCTGTAATTATTTAGCCACGAGCTAGTGAGTAGTAAGAAAACAAAACACTTTATTATGTGATATCATCACTGTAACGGCGATAACTTCAACGTAATGAGACCGGGCGGAGGAGGCAATTGAATACATTAACTCCAAGGCTTCCAGAGATTTCGACTAGAAAATATGAGGATCATTAATCTACACATATTTTCTTTTAATAGCGGCTTTAATAAATAAACAAAGAGTATCTACTTATTTGGGCAGGAAAAGAGGAGCAGTGGTGGCCCAATGGTATCGGCCCCGACTTACGAGTTGTAGGTCGTGGGTTCGAATCCCGGCAGGCGCATTACTTTGTGTAATTTATTTCATCACCACTGCTCTCAAAACGGTGAAGGAAAACATCGTGAGGAAACCGGCATGTCCTAGAAGCAAAAATTCGAAGACATGTGACATCCACCAATCCGCACTGGGCCCGCGTGGTGGATTATGGCCCACCCCCTCTCACAGAGAGGAGGCCTGTGTCCCAGCTGGGAACATTAATAGGCTGATGATGATGATGATGATGATGAAGAGCTAAAAAGATGATAAAAACCTACTTAATGCTAAGCGTCCACAGGTCCGCATCTCACGTATCGGACGTATCGTACGTATCGTACGTATCGTATTTGTATTAAAACTCATACAACTGCGTCCACTGATCCGCATCGGACGGCTCATCGGCAATGCCTACATGCGATGCGTACCGATGACGTCATACAGAATGCTGATCAGTTGACGCGATGAAGGTGGCATCGGCAATCCGATTGCTGATACTCGCGCCGGCAATCCGATCGCTGTCGATACAGAAATCCGTTTGATGTGATGCGTCCGATACGTACCTGTAGACGCTTACCTTAACAAAACTATCTACTAACAAAAAGCTGATACAAACCATAGATCAACGCTAGGAAGGTCAGGTTTAAGATAGACCTTAGATAGTGGTGATGACAAATAATGACGAAAACATCGCATCGTTTGATCAAGGACCAAGCTCGAGTCGGTTCGGGGAGTTCCAAACACGCTTCAAGAAACTGTCGGCAAACTGATGCCGCAAAGTTAGTTTGCTGGATATCTCCTTTCTCCAGATCCTAAACCTGCCTGCCGGCTCAAGAACTGAAGGCCTGGGGCCTGGCTAGGATCGTGGGATTTTTTTAACAGGGCACGTGAGGCCTGGAGTCATCATTATCATCAACCGGAAGACGCCCACTGCTGAACATAGGCCTCCCCCTTATACCGCCACATCGAACGACGATTCGCCACTTGCATCCATCGGCTGCCCGCGACCCTCACGATGTCGTCGTCGGTCCACCTAGTGGGAGGCCTGCCTACGCTGCGTTTTCCGGTCCGTGGTCGCCACTCGAAAACTTTTCTTCCCCATCGGTTGTCAGTTCTACGAGAGTTGTGGCCTGCCCATTACCACTTCAACTTGCAAATATGAGCTATGTCGATGACTCTGGTTCTTCGCCGAATATCCATGTTCCGGATTTTATCCCGCAAAGTAACTCTAAGCATAGCTCTTTCCATTGCTCGTTGAGTGACTCTTAGTCAGAGGCCTGGAGTGCAAAGAGGTAACCGAAGATGCATGTTAGTACGTACATGCCTGACAGCTCCTTCCTCTCCACTCAGGTCAGAAGAACTCATTTGATGATTGTACTAACCCGAAAAAATTATCATGATATTCTTCAAAAAGGCCGCGTTAATATAGTACCTAGCTGTTTTGCAAGCGGGGCGGGCGTGTGTTCCAGATGTATAGACGCAGACGAAACAAGAGCACTATGTGAAGGTCATAGCATATGTAGCCATAAAAAAACACGTGAGTTACTCGTATTTATGTAGATTGTAGGTTCACGCATGGTTAACAAAGGGTTTTTATTTATTTAGCGTGGTAAATTCATCAAATGAGTCCTCCCACCCCGGGCAGGGCGGGAGGAACTTTCAGACTTGTACTGACTAAAATCCACGGTGTCCTTCAATAGCCCTTTATGTTCCGGGGTCACGGTGAGGAAATAAAATCCCGCGTACCCTCAGGCTTTGGCCCTCTGAGAGGGGGCCCCGTCAACCGTCATTTTTGCTGACTAACAAAGGGGTTTACAGATTTTTGTATGAAAGATGTCTGCCATGTTGTTCAAAAGTAATATAGGTAGAGGATACTTAACAAACAAAAAATAAATTCAACATTTTTTTTTTTTGATAATAATTCATTAAGTAGAAAAAATCCAAAGAAGAATTTTTCTCCGAGGTTTCAGTTTTCGACTTATTTCGGCGAATAACTCCGAAACTTGACGCATACTGCTCATCGAGGCCGACTCTGGAATAATAATCTGTAAGGACGCAGGTTCGAATCCTGCCCCCAGTCGAATTTATCTTTACTCAAAATTGGTTTCAGTTTTGTCGAGTCTGCTACACAGCTTTCTAAACTAAGAACAATATACTATCATCATCATCTGCCTAGCCTTTTCCCAACTATATTGGGGTCGGCTTCCAGTCAAACCAGATTCAGCTGGATATCAGTATTTTACATGAAGAGTTATTTTACATGAAGTTTTAAGAACAATCATACTACGTATATAGTTCTGTTTGGGTTCTTTGTCGTTAAGATGTAAAACTTTACGAGCTTATATAAAAGTAATTAGCATAATAATTAAAGAATATTGCTTTGATATTCATCAGCTTAGAAACCGTAAAACGCACACCGAGCAAAAGCTCCGGTTTTATAGTTTGTGTTTCTACTCGTATTTTGAAAGTATTAGAACCTCTGCTGAAAGTTTTTTTTTTATGACGGACAAATCAAAGAACATAACAAAATGGACCAATCTCTTGGATGTATTCTGGGTAGTCTGGCTCCATCGTCGACCTTGTTCGAGCGCAAGACCGCGACAGGAGACCGCGACACTTGTCGCGCTCTCTTGTTTTTTACTACAGTAAAACGGGGATATTTGGAACGACCCAGAATTTCTAACAAATACATCGATAATTGTCGGTTGGTGTAAGGTCGAATTTATTTTACAAACTCTAGGAATTCTTTGATAGTTTACGCTTACAATAAACAAACATATTTGTAAAAAAAATCTTTCTTTGACATCGAAATATCGATAGATTTGTTTAACGTTTTTTTCAGCCCTTTTCTATTTCTGTTCATAATAGCCCCAAATATGCGATATTTGGAATAATCACATCTTAATTAATGGGGGTAATAACTTAAGTAATGGGTTCTCCAATACCCATATAATTTTTTACCATACCTATTCATTTGATATAAACAAGATGTTTGCTAAATTACATCAAATGTGTCCCAATTAGCCCCATTTTACGGTACCTTATTTGTCTCCGGTCGCTGTCTTCTCGCGAACTGCCGTTCGTACATTGCCTAAGGTTAAGTAGTGGCGCGGTCTCCTGTTGTCTCCTGTCGCGGTCTCGCGCATGAATCTGCTCCTTTAGTCACTCCTGACCTAGATTAAAATCTAGACACTGAACATGTTTTTTTTCACTTTTGTGAGAAAAGTATAATAGTATGGAAAGAAAAACCTGAGATATCGGGGAACAGTATATAAGACGGGGATGCGAGGTATAATGGGGAAATTCTATAAGCATACAACTAACGTAGCGCAAGCGCCATTAGGACGGCGTCATTTGCAAGCGGCCATTAAACGTAAGTTCACAAAGGACAGTGTTACAAAATTTGTTCAAAACAGTCTTTCTTTATCAGAAGTCAACATAAAAATAATAATGCTACCTAATATTACGATTTTATTCTTCCATAGCCAACAAAAACCAGTCACAATAAATGTATTATTAGTATAAATAACCTTATTACTAAATATGTCACAAGCGACTGCATGTTATAATAGCGAAACATACTGGAATCATCGCACAATCAACACATGTTTGTAGAGATTAGAATTGATGTGGGCGAACATCACAGCTTCAATTAAATTTAGTCAAAGTTTCGCACGATGTCACACGTGTTTAGTAAGTTCAGTGTGCCTCTGTATTTAGTATACATCATTTCCAGTTGATGTTATCGGTGCCTCTACACACTGTTACGTTGTAAAAAACTTCGAAAGTGTTTTTTTTTGGTTTTCGGGAGATTTTTGTTGTGTTGTGAAAATGATGAAATTATTGAAAGCTGTGGACGAGATTCACGGTAAATAAACTTTTTTCTTTTTTATATTCGAGTATCGTTTTGGCCTAGGAAATCTACTGTTATATAAAACGATGATTATTCCTTTTAATTTTGATTTTCATGTTATAATTTGTGTCGGACATAACTTTGTGTATTGATTCGGATTTTTATCTAAAAGTCCAAAAAAGGCACAGATAAGGCGAGTGTTAACCTATTTTTAGAACTTGTTATTTGATTATTTATAAACTATGTAAGCATACATAATTATATACTACAGAAATAAATTCTTAAACAAATATAAACATACTGGCTGTAGTCTGTAGTAAAACTTCAAAATGATCCCATGGGAAGTTAAAATCGAGATAAAAACTACACAACATCCATACAATCAAACATTCACGTTAATAATATTAGAAGGTAGGATTGGCAGGATAAGCAACACAAGCGAATTTTTAAATCAAAAAGAAAATATTCAGTTTTGACTACAAAAAACATTTCCACGACTTTCCGAACTTTGTAAAATTAGTTTCAAAATCCAACACTTTCTGATTCTTCTTGGGGTAAAATTAGGGCTATTTTTTTTTTTTAGCGTGTTAAAATCATCAAATGAGTCCTCCAACCCCGGGCAGGGCGGGAGGGACTGACAGACTTCTACTGACTAAAAACCACGGTGTCCTTCATAGCCTGTTATGTTCCGGGGTTACGGTAAGGGAATAATCCCGCGACCCCGGCAGGCTTTGGCCCTCTGAGAGGGGGGCCCCGTCATTATGCTGACGCTATTTGAGGCGCGCGTGGGACACAACGCGCCGTCGACCCGGGCATGGTCCTTGGTCGGGCAGCGAGTTGTCCTTTGCTCGCTGCCCGCATGCCCGCGCCTACGGTGGCCGGAGATCATCAAGCGACGTCCGTCGCCGTGGGCGCCTACCACTGCGGCGGGTAAAATTAGGGCTTAGTACAATTTTAGCGATTCGGATTTTATCTAAAAGTTGTCAAAAGCCACAGATAAGGTAATTGTTAACATAAAAACATATATGCTTGTTATCTATTGAAGTCTAAACACAGCGAAAGAAAGTTTTCATTACAAAACAAAAACATTACTTCAGTTTCACTGCTTTAAAACCGACAACATGTTCAAAGCTTTCCGAATTTTGTTAGATTAGTTCCGGAACCCAACCCTAAAGTTTGTGATCAGTTTGATTTTATAATTTGCTCTACAGTAGTGTGGTTAACGGCTAGATTACACGGTTCAGTTAATCCTTTCAATTTGAGTTAAGTATACAGGGTGGAATTTTGTAATGCCACCTGGAGGGAAAGTACTCTTACTACAGATAGAAAATTTTACTCAAAGGAAACATTCCTTTATTTTTTAATAGAAAGCAAACTGCATTCAAAGATTTTCGAAACTTCTCTTCTCCCACACTCGGGAATCGAACCGGCTAAAATCTGAAAAAAATATACGTTGTACTTTTATTGCATCGATCGTTAGGGTCAATTATAAGGATGAAATCTCTCTAACAAACATGATAAATTAAATGAAAGGAAAACCAGGAAATCTTAAATTAATTAAATTATTTGCTTACAAAAAATGATAAAACTAACTAAGTAATTAGTTGCTCGAAATGGGCTCGAAATGGCATTTAATTTATCATGTTTGTTAGAGAGATTAAATTTCATCCTTATTGATCCTAACGATCGATGCAATAAAAGTAGGTTCAGGGTATAATTTTTTCAGATTTAAGCCGGTTCGATTCCCGGGTGTGGGAGAAGATAATTTTCGGAAATCTTTGAATGCAGTTTACTTTCAATTCAAAAATAAAGGAATGTTTCCTTTGAGTAAAATTTTCTATCTGCAGTATTAAGAGTTCTTTCCCTCCAGGTGGCAATACAAAATTCCACCCTGTTTATAAAAGAATTGCGTCGCATCGTGTCGTCGGCAATCTCTCTCTCTTAGCCCACATAGATTTCGTACTCTTTTGAATGTGCAAGCGCTTTCATGGCTTCATCCTTAGAAGAGACTTGGAGAGCTTGTGGCGTTGTTGGTAGCTATTCAAAGAATTCTAAAATAAACCTAATACTTACGTTGCATAGGGTCGTTTTTGTCGGAAAGAGAAGTTGCATGCTTCCAGGCGACATTACCACCAGATGACTTGCTACCGCGCAACTAATCTACGACGCTATACGTCATAACATTAGGTTCATTTTAAGTTTCCTTGATTCCACACATCCCCGCCAAGTCATTTCTGCATAAAACTTACCTTAGAAAGTTTTGTAAGAGTACGAACGCTTTTAAACTAAAAGTATGCAAATATTCGTCTCTTGAGCTTAGCAGGGACCAGGGATTCCGCACTTCTTAACTTAGTCAGAATTTTTCGGGCAAGGAATGCAAATCGACTACTTTGCGAGTCTATTTTTAGGGACATTATACTGTCATCTTTTCGCGAAGGTCTCAGGATAGAGTAGAATAATTATATCAAACATATCTAGCATCGGTCTGTCTACCCAGGGTCGGACTGACCATGTCGTCCAGGTAGCGTAAGGCCCCCGACGCGGGCCCCTCGCGGATGCTTACCGTAAACGATACGGTAGAATAGGGTGCCTGCGCAGACGAGTTTACATCTAGGGCCTAAGTCTTGCGACCTAAAAGTAAACTAGATCAGATTATTCGTTCATATAATTAGAGATAAATTAAAAATGAAATAAAGAGATAAATTGAAATAGTAGAACCTGAGCACATCCTTTTCAGTTGATAAAATCTAAAAAGGAAGGAAACTACCGTTTCTTACTGACTAAAAATCCACTTTTTTCCTTCAACTGCCCTTGAAATCCCAATTTCACGGTAACCAGCTTAGACAGTTGACGACTTGAACAGACTATTCCTGAAATTAGTTTTGAAAACAGTAAAGAGCCCGGACCTTTAGGGCCCAGTCCGACCCTGGCTCTAACTAATCATTGTTTTACAATTATTCATATATTATTACACTATGTCAGTTAACATCCTATTAAATCCCACATTCCGGCTCATATATATTATGCATTTCGCCTGTCCCTATTAACAATATCGGATCTGCAAAACAGTAATTTTACAGGAGAGCGCGTCAAAGTTTAAATTGCTTATATTTTTTTAATTATTCAAATTAAGTTTACAAAAAAAATATTGAAAATTGTCATATATTTAAGAGCTCATATACATAATGGTAAAATGTTTTATTTCCTTTTGTAAATATGAGAAAAGTCAGACATGACTTTTTTATCGGCATTTGGTACACTATATTTAGTCGGTTCCGTCACATCCTACAAAGTTATCTGGAAAAACTTATCTGTGAATTGTCGCAAGTTCCACATACATCATTCTTCATGGGAAGTCCTAATCAAGATTTTGTCATAACTGTTTAAAATGTACGTGAAATACAATATTATTATTTTCAATGAATTATTTCGAAAGCAAATATAAATGAAACTAGTCTCTAAAAGAAGAAACAAAACAGAATACCTCAATTTTGCGAACAATATAATTGAAATCATTGAAATAAATAATTGATTCTAGCTTCATCAATGACACTAATTGTAATGAAACCTATAAAGGTTACATAGTCACAATAGTCACATATTGTCCATTTTTAATATACTAAAATAAGAGTTCACTCCTGTTCCACTCCTAAGGATGTGAAACAAGAGTGTTCTGATACTGTTTTTCAAGAAGTAAGACAAGACCCTATTAAAAATCTATCGACCCATTTAACTCTTGAGCCACTTTTAAAAGCTGTTTTCGATTATCATCACAAATCGTCTCGTAAGAAGACTTGACTAGATTCAGTCTCTGAAACTGGCCGGGCTTCAGCATTTGTGGATAATGACAAGACCTTTGACTCCGTTGAAACCTTGGTGGTTCTAAAATCACTGCAGCTATGCCAAATATACTGGTGTTACATCTGAGAATTTAAATGTTATTCATGTACGTCGCTGCGACTGTGAAAGTCCAAGTACAAAACCAGCATTTTAAACGTTTTTAGATACAGGAACGCTGAGGGTGGCATGTTATATTTCCGAAACTGTTCACCAATGAAATGAGGATATTATGTTTAATATGCTCGCTTGGAAAGAAAATAAAACAAGCGTGACTAAAGCTTTACAACGCATAGGGATCTAGGGACAGATCGTTATAAATGGTGCAATCCTTGACTGTTCATGAATAAGTCTACCTTGGATAAACAGTTTGGTTGAGTAGGAACCACTTCAAGAGGGCAGTCGACAGAAGAATTTAGTCCTTATCGTGTGTCCAATTATGATTTACGATACCGAATCTTGGACACTCATATTGGGCTATAAATATAATCCCACAGCAACTTATTTTACAAAAACTACTCGGAATAACTCTGATAGATAAAATAGCGGAGTGGGATGGTCCGTCAAAGCACCAAAGTTGCTGACATAGCTGGCAGTGGGCTGGTCACATCTGTCTCTGGACAAACAGTCATTTGGTTATACATAATTATATTTAAGTAGACATCTCGACTAGGCAAACGTAGTGTAGGACGCTTGCTAACCAGGTGGAACGACGACTTGCCATACTTTTGCGTACATTAGGATAGGCCTATATTCAGCTGTGGACAAAAGTGCAGGCTGATGATGAACCTTCCAGGCCTTCTAAGTTTAGTACTTGGAATTCTTGGATCACTAACTTATATTATTATAAGTATTATTTTTTTCTGTTGGTTCTTAGCTTAAACACATTATGATGTCTACAGCCATACCAGTTTAAGCAAAAAATACCCCAAAAAAATGTTGTGTAATATCAATATAGGCACACGGTACCTATATCGAAACCTAAAATGTTTTTGTCTGTCAGTTGGTTTTGCAATATTACCATATCCTACGCAAAGTTCTAATACTTTTACCATTAACCTAGTAGGAAGTACCACATACGACAATTTAAAATTATATTGAAACCAACAAGAAAGTCCGATGTGGTACTACCAACATATTTTACATTACAAGGAGCAGCTATAAATGTAGGTAGTACCACAAACGACAAACTGCATATGTTATCAAACTACTATCAAAGTTGGATGTGGTACATGTTACAATTTTAATTGTATAATCCAAAAGATTTGCCAAACTCATTAATAAAAGCTGGTGAACCAAAAAAAACAATCTAGAATAATAAGCACTAAAATAGCACGCCTTATTCTCACGCCCCTACAACATGGTTGTTTGTGGCACAACCTACGGCGTTTTCTCCACCTGCACCCCGTTAAAAACGTCGTAAGATAACATCCATCATTGTTAACGGGCAGTCATGCCACATACGACAATGTTAACTTGGCTATCTCAAAAACTATGAGGAAATTTAAACTTTTTGTTATTGCTACTGAAAGACAATACTTTTGTGAGGTCAAAAATGGAATAAAACGAAAAAGGCGAAAGTGGTACATCCGACCTTGTTAATAGGGACAGGCGATTTTATGTTTACATTCTGTAACACATAAGGTCCATTACGCCCTGTTCGTGTTACGTGTTGCGCATTGTGTGCAGTGTCCTGGATCCGATGAGGGAGCTTTGCCCAGTGTGTTGTGTCTTATCAGTGCTATAGATACACGCATAGATGTATATGATGTTCACACAACCGGCTTTCCTATGCAGTCTAGCAGCTTCGAAATTCGATTCTTTTATAATTTTCTAGCGATTTACCCTTGACTAACCTGTTTATTTTGTCGCTCTATTTTTAAATTAAAAGAAACAATGATATTATTTCTATAGTTCAAGGCAGGGTTCAAATACAGCTTCAAGTTATAACTGATAAAAATACGTGCGATAATTTTCATAAAATTGCAAGCAATACCTAAATAATTACCACCCGCACAGGCCGATCTTCCGGTTTAAGCCGAACTTGCCGAGGTTGGTCTGTGAATGGGTGACCATCTGTCATAGCGAGTTACCTCCGTGCCTCAGAAAGCACATAAAGCCGTTGGTCCCGGCTGTCATTTGTAGATCTTTGACAGTCGTTACTATTAGTCAGAAGCTCTAAAAGTCTGACAACCAGTCTTAGCATGGGGTATCGTAATAACCAGTAACTTGGTTGTATAGGTCCTATAGGCAGTCGCTCCATGTAAAATACTGATATCCAGCTGCAACTGGTTCGACTGAAAGCCGACCTAAATATAGTTGGGAAAAGGCTAGGAAGGTGCTGTAAGTGGTGACCAAATCGATCTCAACGGCGCATGTGCTTCAAATTACCATTTATTACAAGACATATTTCTTGAGAACATTTTTTGTTATTTAACTTTACCGACTCCAAACCTTGCCATCCATCAACATGTTCCTTGATCGATGTGTCTCAACTTTCATGCTCACGTGTTGTTGGAGCGATTAACTCTTCTTGGAGCGCGTAAACTTATTTCGTTAGTTGCTCCATGCCATGTAAAATACTGTTATTCAGTTAATAAAACCTTTTTTTAAAAAAAACAAACCGACGAAACATCGAACTAAAAAGTATAAAAAAAACAAATATACATGTCGAATTGAGAACCTCCTCCTTTTTTTTCGTCGGTTAAAAAATAAATTTTGAGGCGGCGCCAAACAAAAACAAACAAACATTTATAAATTAACTACATAATTATTTGAAGAGCAGAATAGCTCGTTGTATAGCTTGTCGTGGTTGAATAGCTCGTTGTAGCTATTCGTTGTTATACATGTCGAATTGAGAACCTACTCCTTTTTTTTTCGTCGGTTAAAAACGGTTCTACTAGAAGCGGACCCGTTTGCAAGTGACGTCAGTCAACACTAATGTCTCTTGGATAAACGGATACGTAATTTCAATACCCGCTCTCAAGTCTTCGGTAGTATAGTGGTAAGTATCCCCGCCTGTCACGCGGGAGACCGGGGTTCGATTCCCCGCCGGAGAGAATCTTTTTGCGATTTTATTTTTGTATTCACGACCCCTGCTATAAAGCCTGACCTTTTGTGACCTTGATTTGGGGATCAGGGTTGAAAAAAGGGTTCATGGGCGTTATTTTTATACACACAAAACATTGTTATCCGAAAAGTAAAGCACGTATTATCTACATCGTGACACGAATTTTTATCTTTTCAAAGTAAATGGATTTTTTTAATATCATTTTATTTCAACAATTTGTGATTATTGTCTATTATTTTTTTACTCGCATGACTAACGTTATTGATTGCAGCGCCACCTATTGTCAACTCAAACAACATAACAGTTCAGCTATTCCATGACAGATGGCGCTGTACTAAAATGCGACTATTTTACATAAGTTTTGATAGAGATGGAAAGTACTTGGGCAAAATATTATAAAACTACTAGCTGTTGCCAGCGGCTTCACCCGCTAAAACTCGAAAATTATCCCACGGGAACATAAAATCGGGATAAAAACTATCCTATGTGTTAATCCAAGTTAGAAACTATCTGTGTACCAAATTTTAGCCAAATCCATTCAGTGGTTTTTGCGTGAAAGAGTAACAAACATCCATACATCCATACTTACAAACTTTCGCCTTTATAATAGTAGTAGGATTATTAATAAGAAGAAAACACAACTTCTTAGGTATGAGTTAAATTAAGAGACATGGATGTAGATTTACGATTGCTCATCAAACCAAAGAGTAGGTATGGTAATAAATCACTAAACGATCAGGCAAATATTGTAGTACCTACTACCTAGGTTTATAGAGAGCTGAAAAGGATAGAGGGATAACTGAAATACAAACTGATCTAGTTCTAAATATTATTCTTCCATGGAAAGCCACGGTTTCAAAATCTGTTGATAGGCATTTATATTTATAACTTCCGGCCATACGCTAATAATGGCCAAACGAAAAATTTATATTACAACTAGCTGTTGCCAGCGGCTTCACCCGCTGCAACTCGAGACTATAATTTGAGATTTAAACTATCCTATCTCTCAAGTTGGATCGAACTGCACATGGTGTGTGAATTTTATTATAATCGGTTAAATGGTTTAGGAGTCCATTGAGGACAAACATTGTGACACGAGATTTATATATATTAAGAAGATAAGCGCAATAATACACAAAAATAAATAGACAAAGTAACTCGGACATTGTATTGTGTATGTAGTACCCCAACGTTATGATCTGAAAGAGGGGGATATTAAAACCAGGCTTATTCCGGCGAGTTAAAGTGACAGAGCTATACAAGTCATCTAGCGCCATCTCGTTCACTCACTGGAACAATCCAGGTTTTAGGACGTTGTAATACCCCCCCCAGGCGTATCTATATTAAACTTTATGACGATCCCCTGTCAGCGTGTAATGAAGGCCCGAGTTTTCGTAACTGTCACTGAGTAAGTACCCACCTCAATGTAGCTGAAAGTCCTAATTACGGTTGACGCGTATCGAACCCCATTTTAGTGTTTTCTTTTTGGCAGTGGATACAGTAACATAATAATTGTATAGTATTCCACAACTATTACTCAACGCCATCTAGTCCGTTCTTTGGGCTGCAGCTAGCAATCAGCGTCAGGTGGCAAACTTTGTGTTGCCATATTCTGGCATTGTGCTAAGCTGAGGTCCTTTGGCATTAAATTATAATTATTATTTCCGTGGTAGACGCCCACGGCGTCGTACGTTAGCAGACGATCGCCGGCCACCGTAGGCGCGGGCATGCCGACAGCGAGTAAAGGGCAACTCGCTGTCCGACCATGGACTATGCCCGGGTCGACGACGCGTGTGTTCCACGTGCGGCTCAATGAGCGTCAGCAAAATGACGGGGCCCCCTCTCAGAGGGCCAAAGCCTGGCGGGGTCGCGGGACTTATTTCCTTACCGTGACCCCGAAACATAAAGGGCTATTGAAGGATACCGTGAATTTTAGTCAGTACAAGTCTGACAGTCCCTCCCGCCCTGCCCGGGGTGAGAGGACTCATTTGATGATATTACCACGATAAAAAAAAACAAAAAAGTTTTTATTTCCTCTATTTTTACTACCTATCTATAACTTTATTTGTGTTGTTTTAGTGCTAATGAGGACAATTTTCTTCCTTCTTCTTTCTTTCTTGTTGACCATAACCTTAAAAAATTGTCATCAATTAATTAATGTCACCATAAACATTAACTTGCAAACTTCTAGCCGACCTATTATCCGCTCCACCCCTAAACGGGGTAAAACCAACAACGTTACTAATAATAATTGTAATTGCTAAAGTTAGTATAGGTATAACTCCCTGAGGAACAGCACAACTTGGTACATCGCAACTTTATCACAAGGAACACACCCAATTATTTGTCTCGAAGTTGTTACTTCTTCCGGATGTTACTTAACGGGAAGTGTGGTGTAACCACAGGGTGTAACGCTGGTTTGTTTTAATACAACTTGAAGTTATATTAAACTAGCTGTTGCCAGCGGCTTCACCCGCTACAACTCGAAAATTATCCCACGGGAACATAAAATTGGGATAAAAACTATCTTATGTGTTAATCCAGGTTATAAACTATCTGTGTACCAAATTTTAGCCAAATCCGTTCACAGGTTTTTGCGTGAAAGAGTAACAAACATCCATACATCCATACTTACAAACTTTCGCCTTTATAATAGTAGTAGGATTAAGTGCGTTTGTTGATTAAATTAAGCCAAAGACATTAAACTATAATTATATACGAGCAATAGACGAGACATCACGAAGGTAAACCAAAACTTTTACCAATAGGCAGAAAGTCCCTCAGCCCAGTAGCCGCGTTGCTATGCAACGCTAGATAGTGCTACTGACGCACGGCATCAACAATTTTGTATGACAATTTTCCCAATGCCCGTTATAAAGGTTCTTTTAAATCTCTGGTTTCGCCGTTGCTTCTGAAATTCAAAGAATTTTGATTCTGTTTCGTAAGAAAACTTGGATGGAGATTTGTTACTTTTTCACGCGTATGAAATGTCGCATTTATAGCTCAATAGCTGTTGCCAGCGGCTTCACCCGCTACAACTCGAAAATTTTTCCCCCGGGAACATAAAATCGGGATAAAAACTATCATATGTGTTAATCCAGGTTATAAACTATCTGTGTACCAAATTTAGCCAAATCCGTCCAGTGGTTTTTGCGTGAAAGAGTAACAAACATACCTACATACACATACATACATCCTCACAAACTTTCGCATTTATAATATTAGTAGGATTAATCATTGTAAACTTGGATGACATTTTCATTGTGTAAAGTTGTGTTTATTTCGTCATGACTTTTGTGAAGAATCGTTTATCTGTAGTATGTTCCCCTAAAATAATAAATGATTGAAATACCTTGTTTGGGTTGTCGTAATAGATACCCAGAAATCAAGTCCCCTCTGATTTGAAACCACCATTAAGTAAAATGTTATTTACAAAAGAGTAATGGGTCCGACCAACGCAATTGATATCGAGCGAAGCGAAGGTCGAAAAATAAAAAACAAAACAACCGTGTTTACTCGTAGACGTTTCTTTATTTATTAAAACGATTGATTTTTATTGAGTTAGGTGACCTTTTGTAAATATTATTATTTGTTTGGTATTGCGAGAAATCAGGTAAACAGTCCACCAAAAATGAAGTTGTTTTGGAATTGTATGGAAACCTCACAATTAGAGAACCTACCTTAATTGAATTCACCTAGTGCCCTTTAGGTGTCTGAAGCCGGTCCGCAATTTTTCCATACCATTATCATCATCATCATCCACAGCCCGTCTTCACCCACTGCTGGGTATAGGCCTCTGTGTGGTTTATCACCCATACATATACAACATGTAACATAATTAACGCACATCCTGAAATTAGTTTGTTCAGAATCGTTTACTGAATCGATTTCTATCATTTTTAATATAGGTAATTTTTTTTTTTCAAAAATAATTTAAACTTTGGAAATTCTCCCTAAACGTTTGTACAGTCAAAACAAACTAAGATAGACCATAAATCAAGGCAACAAGACTTAAAAGTGCAATTTTATTTGTATAAATTCAAATTCCGTCATTCATTCACAAAATAAAGAAAAATAAACCTTACTGCAAAATAACTAATTTAGATAGTAACAAATGCATTTACATGTTAAATTAAAAATTCAATATATGTATGATGATTATAACATAATATTCTAATTGGGGTGTCTGAGGGTGTGCGTTAATTATGTTACATGTTGTATAAGATTGTAAAATAACGTGCCAAGGTAGACGTTGGAACAATAATAATACTATGTATCTTATCTATGCAAAGCATATCACTCAGTATTCTTTCATATTTTCTTCCCTACGTACGAGTACATTTAGAGTAGTGGTGGCCCCTGGTATCGGCCCCGACTTACGAGTCGTAGGTTGTGGCTTTGAATCCAGCCAGGTGCATTTATTTCATCACTACTGCTCTCAAAACGGTGAAGGAAAACATCGTCAGGAAACACACATATCCTAGAACCAAAATTTCGAAGACATATTGTGACATCCACCAACACGCACGTGGTGAATTAGGGCCCACTCTCTCTCTTAGAGAGGAGTCCTTTGTCTCAGCTGTGGGAATATGTATCTATAGGCCGATAATGATGATGATGAGTACATTTTACACCAAAGAAGCGGCAAAAAGACACCCCGAGAACTCAAATAACGTTCTCGGCGCTTCTTGCCGTGGGTCTATAGGCTACTGGCTACACCAGAGTTCCCCGAAACCCATCAACAAAACAAATGTCTGTTGCCAAAGTCCCAGCTCAGCTTTCCCAACTTTCAGTGATTCAGGAACTCAATACTGTCACCATTCATTGTAGTAGAACCTTCTGAAATGAGGCAACATTGCCAGTTGTCGCCCGCCCTCTGCGCGAGGCAGACGCGTAGCTTCCATTTTCGAATCGAATTTTTCCCGCCACATTTTTTACCGCGCGCTTTTATTTTTTTTTCGCATTTTATCGCCATAGTAGTGTTCTTTATATCTTAGGTATGGTCTAAGTGAAGTTTTGAATAGTGAAAAGTGCTTGAAAAGTTTTATAGTGATTGTAAAGTGAAACGTGACTTTTTGAATGGATCTGTCGCTTATCAATGGCCATTCATAACAGGATGAGATTGTGTAATTGAGATTTCAGTGGTTTTTAAAGTGTTGCTGAATCTGTGTTTTACTGTAAAACGAATTATTTACACAGTTTGATGGTTTGAGGTAGAGCTGCGTACATTTATTACAGATAACAAGGATAAATCTGTATTTTTACTAATTCTAAGTGTAGGCTAATTGAAATTAGTTTTTAGTTACACTTACACGTACGATCTCGTTATTTCATAAGCAGAATTACTTTTTTTAAGGTTGTAAAATTCTCCAATGAGACTTCCTGCCCTAAGGGACTGTCAGACTCTTACTGAGTACAATCCACCGTGTTTCTTCAGTTGCTTTTTACGTTCCAGGGTCACGATTTCCTGTTAAGACAGTCTCGTGACCCTAGTAATGGTAATAACGATAATAAGCCGCCTTTCGGTAACCCCACACGCTTCTGACATGGCTTTGGGCTTAAGGTATTCATCAAGTTCAAGTTTTATTTGTTTTAACTAGGTACTAGCGGCCCGATACGTGCTTCGCTACTTTGACAGCAAAATCCCCATTAACAAAATGATCCGCCATTTATTGAATTCATTTGTTACAAAAAATGTGATAAATGAGGAACCGCGCGATCGATTTTATGCAAACTTCACGTAAACCATTTACTAAATAGTCCAAACAAAGCCTCAACATTTAGTTTGGAATTTTGGATAGGTAGGACGGCGCGTTGTGTTCCACGCGCGCCTCAAGGAGCATCAGCATAATGACGGAGCCCCCTATAGAGGGCCATAGTCCTGCCGGGGTTGCGGGACATACGTATACCGCGACTCCGGTACACAAAGGGCTACCGAAGGACACCGTGAATTTTAGTCAGTACAACTCTGACTGTAAGGGGTGGGCGGACTCATTTTGATGATTTTACCACGAAAAAAAAAAGATAAAACAAAAAATTTACGGAACCCTTCGTCTGAATCGTAAATGTTCTGTTTTTTCTTCCTAGTTTGTCGTTCATTGTAGAGGTCAATTAACAGGCCAGAGTAATGTGTGCGAAGTGACATAATACTTATATTGGAGCTGATTTGAGAATCATGTGATCTTAATATTCAACTAATTGTGAAAAACACATACGTTACGACTTGAAAATATCCCACGGGAACATAAAATCGGGATAAAAAGAACATGTTTGCTATTTCTAGTTACTTATTTAATAAACTAAGTAAAATGAGTAACGTCCATCTATTAACCAATTAGAAATACAACATTAGGTTACTTTGACATTTTTGGCCATTTTAACATTTGGACGAATGTTAAGGCGCCCTTACCGCCCTTACCGCGAGCATTCACCTGTAATGTAACGTTACATACTTATTCGAACATTTCATCAGTGACGGAAGACAATCGAGCATCACAATGCACACCTTCTTAAAAGTTTATGAGGATGTACATAATTATGTATGTGTATGTAGGTAATTTTGTTACTCTTTCACGCAAAAACCACTGAACGGATTTAGCTAAAATTTGGTACACAGATAGTTTATAAACTGGATTAACACATAGGAAAGTTTTTATCCTGATGTTTCCGAGGGATAATTTTCGAGTTGTAACGGGTGAAGCCGCTGGTAACAGCTAGTCTATTATAATTACAATATTCTGGTATTTTATAAATCAAACGGCTAAAAGTTTGCAAGTTTTTTTACTCAATTTGCATAATATGTAACCGGTAGTTTATTTAAATTCAGTAGTTATTCTATAAACATTTACAAAAATTAGGCATTTTGTAAAATGACTAAAACGTTTCCATGAACTTTGCCTTTTAGTAATCACCTGATGACCTCAAAGAATTTTATAAGACGCTTAAACATTGTTTACATTGACTAGCCATTGTTTAGAATGATAAATAATAAAGAAAACAATTATTTCATACATTGCCTTGGAATTCTATGAAATGACAATGATATGTAGTGGTATTTCTCCTCTATTGTGGACGCTTTTACAAGCATAGAAAATCACATATGCGAACGCACATACCCGGAACAACTACTTGTATTTGACCCGTGCGGGAATCGAACCCGTGACACGCAGAGCAGTCCAATCAGTCACTGCGCTAACTGTGAAATCAACTTTTTGGGACTGTGATAACAAGATAACAATGATTATCATACTAGTTTATAGCTCGCATAGTTTCCAAATTACCATGAGATAGCGATAGCCTTTTGAATAATCTTATCTAGCACAATAAAAGTGTATGAAAATGCTCTAGTTTGAAAATAAAATAAGAAAATGAGTGTGTCGACAAAGGGACTTAGGGATGGCGATATCTTCTATTTCTTTCTATAGTAATATACGTTCATAATATCAGTTTATTTATTTTCTTTTTCTTTCTGTAGCATTGTATGCATATTTTCAAACTGATATTGGTATGGAATAAAGGAATTTTTGTAAAAAGTTGACTTGGAGTGATACTAAAATCGAAAAGTTGGATTTTTAATCGACTTCAGAAAAAAACTAGGTTCTCAGTTCGACCTGTATGTATGTAGGATGTATGCTTGTCTGAGATTATCTCGCGTTTGGCTGAACGGATTTTGATGTAGTTTTAGGAAAGTGTACATTACATTCTGGAGAAGGTATTAGTATATAACACTAATAGATATCCCGTGACATCCCGAGTTGCTCACATAGATACGAATTATAAGCAATTTTCACATTTTTGTCATCTTGAAAAAAAAGTTGTATTATTGTGAATCTGTATCATCTTCTTTTATCATAATAATATGCCGAATTTCAGTGCCGGAGGATTTTTTTTCAGAACATAATATGCCTCGTTTACTGGACGAGGTATAGTAAGGTTTTCAGATATTATCGTCTTAGAGTGTATATGAAAAACTATTACAACTTTATTACTTTATAGACCAAACATAATCATAACTTCAGAGTTACTTTTTCAAGGAGACATTTTGGACGCGTGTTCGTTATATAAGCCGATGGCACACAGAGATAATTTAGGGCTTAACGAATTGCTATTGGTATGCCACACACGCTTCCAACTCTCTGCTTACATTTTTATATCAGCGTGAGATAATATTTTATTTTGATTGAAGAGGCTTAGTCTATATTTAGTATTCCAACAAAAATTATCTTCGTTCAGAACCAAAAATTCGCTAAGAAAAACAGCATAAGCGCAATTTTGCGCTGCGTGTCGCGGTTTCGCACGGGACAAATATTTGCCTACCTATGTGTATGAAAAAAATTAGAGTTTTTCTGGGTCTGGATGTGTATGTGAGTTTCTATGTTTGTAATTATGCATCCACGATACAGGAGAAAGTCTTAGTTCGGGACATTTTTTATAAAAAGAAAGAAAGAATAAATGAAAGATGTTTCTTTAAAATCGGCTGAAAATGACAAGTTTTACAATAAGTTACTCTTGAGTTTTAGTCACTTTATAGTTTTTGCTATTTCAGTCATTACTCGCTTGCTATGGTTCTGTGGGTAACGTACGGTACTGCAAAATAGGTGCAAACAGAAAAATTTAATTATTAAAGTTAAAGGAAAAAATCATTCTTATAAAAAACAAGCTAACTATAGCCAGCGGCTTCACCCGCTACAACTCGAAAATTATCCTACGGGAACATAAAATCGGGATAGAAACAATCCTATGTGTTAATCCAGGTTATAAACTATCAGTGTACCAAATTTTAGCCAAATCCGTTCAGTGGTTTTTGCGTGAAAGAGTAACAAACATACCTACATACACATACATCGTCACAAACTTTCGCATTTATAATATTAGTAGGAAACAACATAATTCGAACGTATAAAACATCTAGACTGGCCAAATTATCCCAATAATGGAAAGATTAATTATGCTCCTAAAATGTCTCGTCTCAATGATACTAACACTTGAATAGTATCATAATATCAATCGTTGCATGAAGGTCATGTAACGTCATTCTTCTAAAGATTTGCGCGAGAGTTGTGTGAACATTACGGAGACATGTTTTATTATTTTTAACGATTTTTTTTTGTATTCTAGTATTATTGTTTTCTTTCTTTTGAATGGTCTCGACGGTCTAGACTCTAGAAGTCTAGAGATTGCAAGTCAATAGGCTCGTTCCCTAAATGAGTAATAACTACGTACTTGTAGATCATAGGTACCAATATTTGTTCCATGCGAGGATCCGAACCCGCGACACACTGCATAGCGAGCTCAGCCACTGCGCCAACCCTATAAACATTTAATAGTAGGTAGTGTAGATAAAACGTTACAGAAAAAATACACAATACCAAGTGTTTATTATACAATGGAATGTTATAATGAGATGGAAAGTGTGAAGTTTATGTGCTTATTGTATATTAAATAGAAAAATCCAATTACTCACACACCCTTGACCATGTGCATTTCAATGTATTCGCACTCTATTTATATTGAATCAAGTACATACTTATGTACTACTTAGTTTAACTGATATATATAGTTTTTCAGTAACATGGGCTGGGTTACCCCACGAGAGGTTTTGCGCTATTAACGTTACACATTTTATAAAATTCAACCTTTATGAAACACCTCAACGAGTGGGCAGTGACCCTTTTATAGCAACTGTATTCTATCGTCCAGTCAATAGTGCCAACCTTCCAGAGTTTAAATAAAAGTAGACAATAGAACATTGTCTGAATTCTATGCGACCCTAAGCTAGGATACAAAGAGATTGACCTAGAGATAGTACTCGGCTAATTAAATATTTTTGTGCTAAAAATAAAGTGGGAATGGCAAAGGAAATCTTTATCTTCTTTATCTTTATCTTTACATATAATAAAATCGTAGAGATGTCATTCCTGTACATTGAATATTTTTTTCTTTTTGTATTTTTTTCGAGATAAGGGATCGATTCTGATGCCAGATCAACTTTTATTTTTTTTCGAAATTTTTTTATGTTTTTTTGATTTGATCTATCTCCGAAACTACTGTAAAGTTGCCGATCAAATTTTCCTCAAATATTCCTAATAATATGCTTCTGTTTATATGCTATGTATTATTACGCTATTTTTCCTGGGAGATAAGCAATTTTGAATTTTGCTGTTTTTAGATGTTTGTTGATAGTTGGAAGCTAAACCACTGGATATTATTTAGTCAATTTTTCCTCAAATATTCCTTAAACTGCTGTTCTATTAATAGGATATGTATAATTACGCTATTCCCCTTGGGGGATTAGCAATTTTATAATATGTTGATTTTCAGTCATTGTTGACATTTGTACAAGAACCGCTATTTGAAAATCACTGTCAACGTACTAGCCAGTCCGGTCGGTAACCTGCTTGACTTTCGTGCAAGGGGTCTCTGGATCAAATCTCGCAGTTTCTTTTTTTCTCTTTTTGAGTTTTTTTTTATTTGTCCTGAGAGTTTTAAATAATTAAAAAAAAATGTGCACACTTTTGTTTCAATATTATTCGCGATTTAAAATAATTACTATTTTTTTTCAATACTTTCCTAGGATATAAATCTATACCGATTTAAATTGTAGGTAGTAAGTTGGATATTTTTTTAATTGTAATTGTTTCGAGGTGTGGAATTTTAAAGATTAGAAAAAAATCAGGGTTTCTATAATTTGTGTTTATTTATGTTTTGAATTGGTGCTCAAAGCAGTGCATAGATTCTGTTTTAAACGACGACAAGTTGTACTCATCGAGTCAGATAATTAGTTATTTTTTAGGTATCACGCGGTATGCTAAAGGGAGAAGAGCAATGCTATCGTACAGACGCCAGCAGGTCAACCTACCCGAATCTGTCAGATTTTACCATTCAAACCTTAACCTTCTACTCTTGTGATAAGGTTGAAATTTTATTAAAGAAATCTGACAGATTGTGGCAGCTTGATGTGCTGGCGTCTGTACGTTCAATTTGCAGCGAAACTGTAAATCGACCCAAAAATGATAGTCTAATGTTTAAATAAACACGGTTCTTTGAAATTAATGTCGCTCAAATAAGGACGTTTCCTATGCAAACTATGTACCTAGATATAACATTATTGATCTAAACTAACAATAAAAATGCAATTATGGTTTGTTTTTTACCTTTTCACGCATTACTACCTACTGAATCGATCGTCCCAAAATTTAGCATATACATTGTCAGGAGTATAGACACGGATATAAGGTATCTTACATCCCGAATAACAGAAGCTGTTTCCGAGAAAACAATTACGTTCATATTCCAGATGGCGCCACACGATCCGTATTGTTTCTCTAATTCTAAAATAACGCAAGCGAAGCCGCGGGCAAACACTAGTTATAATAATATATTCCACATCTAGTCCCAAGCTATGCAGAGCTAGTACTATTAGGTGTTCTATGGCAGAGCTTGTGTTATGGGTACTAGACAACTGATAAACATACTTATATATTACTAAATACATATATTATAGATACAAATTACACCCAGACACAGAACAAATGATCGTGCTCATCACACAAACATTTGTCCTGGGTGGGAATCGAACCCTTCGGCATAGCAATCAGGATCACTCACCACTGGACCAGCAGGTCTGTCAAAATTAAACCTATTCTCAACGTAGCAGTGAATTGTTGATAGTTTTTACACGACCTAACTTGTGACGTCATCTCAAGTGAAGTAGGCATGTAGTAGAACCAAAGATTCGAAGACACATGACATCTATGAACTCGTTTCGGGCCCGCGTGGTGAATTACGACCCATTCTCTCTCATAGTGAGGAGGCCTGAGTCCCAGCAGTGGGAAAATTATAGGCTGATTATTCTTATGCAAAACTCAAGTTTTATCCATTGAGTATTCCGCTAGATTGACGATTTTCCATCAAAAGTTATGACATAATACAAGCAAATGCAAACAAATATTTCACATCAAACCACTCTCATTCCTTATGCCATAAAATGTAGCTTGATAGATCCGGTTCTAGTAGGAAGTGATGTGAATATCGTAGTAAAATAAATCAAACAAATTCACGAGTACATTCTAGTGGCCTATCGAACTAGAACTTGCTCTAGTGTCCTAGTTGTAATGACATCGTTGCATGCCTACCTATGTATCTAGTGTTCTGACTTCTTGTATTTTTCTTATAGCTTTAATCAAATCAAATCGTTTATTTCAAGTAGGCCAGTTACAGGCACTTTTGAATTGTCAAAAGACAAAATTAAATTAAAATAGTTTAAAAAATAGTTACGGTGCTACAGTCCCAGTCACAAGACATAAGAACTGTGAAAGTACTGTAGATGCCCATTCCAAAGCGTAGATCTCTATGGAGAAGAACGGGCAAGAAACTCCATGGACACTCTTTTTCAATCGCCAAAATTATCACAAAATCTTTGTTAAATTATTCAAATTGTGATTGTACATTATTGTGAGAACGATGTAGCAAGTGAAAAGTGTCCATAGGTGATTTAGCACAAGAATTCCTTATTTTAATTACGGCAATACTAACTAGCTGTTGCGAGCGGCTTCACCCGCTACAACTCAAACCCTCACGGGAACATAAAATCGGGATAAAAAAAAAAAGGTTGCACTCCAGGAGTGCCGGTAGAAGTGAAAACTTTTTTGTTACTATGTTTTATTTTGAAGTGAAAACTTCTTTAGCGGCGTTGTACACTTTTTCTGTAATGGGTAAAAAATTTAAAACTCGCGTCAGGGTCACGTGACCAAAACTCGCGTCAGGGTCACGTGACCCTGATCGAAAATGAGTAAGACGTCATTCAAATTAAAAATAAAACATAGTAACAAAAAAGTTTTCACTTCTACCGGCACTCCTGGAGTGCAACCTTTTTTTAATTTGAATGACGTCTTACTCATTTTCGATCAGGGTCACGTGACCCTGACGCGAGTTTTGGTCACGTGACCCTGACGCGAGTTTTAAATTTTTTACCCATTACAGAAAAAGTGTACAACGCCGCTAAAGAAGTTTTCACTTCAAAAAAAAACTATCATAAGTGTTAATCCAGGTTAAAAACTATATTATGTGTACCAAATTTTATGCAAATCCATTCAGTGGTTTTTGCATACATACTCGTACATACATCCTCACAAACTTTCGCATTTATAATATTAGCAGAATACGGGTTTTGAAAAATGTTTTGGGAATTTATGATACTTACCACAATAAAAATAATAATGTTCATTCAACACTTTATCGGTACACTGTGTGTAACGATAAAGTGTTGCTAGTGGAAATGTAGTTATTCCTACTCCTCCACTATTCTTTTCTGATTAAATTCGTTGCAGGATCCAAGACAAGTAAATTCATTCTCCGGGACACGTCGAGTTGCCTCGACGCTTTTCTGGTGGTTGCCACTATTGATTCTGACTTTCAGGAGTTCCAGTGGATTGGGAATAGTACGGTAGGTTTGTCCAAAATATTGCTACACGTTTGACAAAGTACCTACCTCTTTTATCTTCTGATGTAAATGTAGTTACATTTCATCATTAATGAACGGAGTTGATGCTTTGTTTCAAAAAATAAATAACCATTAAACAAAGAACAATACTACATAATTAAATACAAAAGCACGGATGCTCGCAATTAGATCCGCTTCAGTTAACTCGGGGACCCGAAACTACCATGCGAATAACGTACTATCGACCTAGAGAAGTTTATGTGTGGCAAAAGTGTGACAAAACCAGTTTTATCAAGAGGATAATTGTATTACACACCATTGATTGGAAGCGAACTTCAAGATTTTTGAGAAAACTGGAAAGAGGATGATCTGTGCCCTTAACACGAGTTTTCAGTATTTGTGACGTAAAGTAAACTGGAACTTTGACAATTTCAAATTGTCAATTTTTAAGGAAAAAATTAGTTCTTTCTTCGCACACCAGAGGCACTGTTCCATTTTTTCATACAGAAACGCTGTAAATATTGGAAAGACACTGTAAAGTAAAAGAGTGAAAACTCGTGCTAAGGGCACATAATCTGGATTTTGTTAACCCAAAACTGACTCAGGCAATTGACTGAACAGTGAGCGTATCGCAGTTCACGTGGGTTAAAATGCGTCGTTTATTCCTAGTGTGAAGAGATATTCGATCCATTTAAAATATGGCTTAAATTGTGTTGTCTTTAAATCGCATCTTTTTCTTGTAAATAGAAACGCGTTTCCCTTGCTTGCGCATTAAACTTTTATGCTGACTGTACATCCAGCTAGAAAATTGTATTTCTACATTTCGCTTGGAACCGTCCCCTGTGTCGGATCGTAACGACGTGTCATTGCATTTAGATGTAACTTCAATGTCTATTTTATAGCAAGTATCGTTTGGTAGCTCGAGTTTCCGTAGAAGTTATTTTGAACTTAGACTTTTACGGGTCATTAAGACAATGTTTATGGCAATTCGATGACAATATAATGACTGATGATAATCTATTGAAGTCGGTGACATAATGATTGCCATTGTTTTGGTCTGACTGATGGCACCTAATTTATAAGGTACCAATTTAAGTTCCCAGAAAAGATCGCATTATTTTTGACGTGATAACGTCTTATAATTCGATGGCCGGCTGCACGCACGAAAAAAGATGACGTCATGCGGCGTTACCTAGCTCTGTAGCGTTCCATAGCATGACGTGTCAATAATAATTGTTTATTTATTATTTATTTAATGATCAAAAAGGTACATTTTAAAGTTTGTAACGTACATACTGTCCAACAAAACTATAGTACATAGTTTGTCTGTTGGATCAAAATTATAACTATATACTTATTATCTTATGAACTAATATTTGCATTTACACATACAAGCTTATGTAAAATGGTAGTTTAGGATATGTTAAATAATGTAAAGTTAAGGGAGTGTACTTAGTAGGTATTTTTTTAGATTTATCTTAAATTTATTTTTCTTTTTTTCGTCTCTGATTTCGTCTGGTAAGCTGTTGAGTATGTAAGGGATACGCTTTTGTAATGTTCGGTCTCCATAGACATTATTTACTCTCGGTACTACATATTTACCAGACGACATCGTTCGGGTGTTATATTTGTTACATACATTTATTAATAATGAATTATGCTCCTGATTACCATGGTTATTAGTTGCAAGTAAGTACTTATGTTTTAAACTAACCGGTAATACTTTACAAATTTTATATAGTTTATAATAATCTTTTTTATGTTTATTTTTAGTTTTTTTATCCACTATTAGTTTTAGGAACCTAAGTTGTATATTTTCTAATTTTTCAATGTAAGATTTGAATGAAAGGCCATAGCAATCAAGAGCATAATCGGTTATAGATTCCACCATAGATGAGAATAATATTTTTAGGGTACTAGTAGGGACACGATAGCTTAGGTGGTAAAATTTACTTAGTATAGTTTTAAGTTTATTGCACAAGAAATCTATATGTTCTTTCCATGAGAAATGTTCGTCGACTTTAACTCCTAGATAGGTTACACAATTAGCTCTCTGGATAGGTTTGCAGCTACAATTGACACGGCTACCATGAATGCAATCAAAAGTATGAGTGTATAGCGGTAGAGGATTTTCTTTTAGTGGTAAGTGTGGTGAATGAATGATGATGTATTGTGTTTTTTCCGTATTTAATACTATGCCGTTATCGTGAGACCATTTAACTACGGCGTCCACGTCTTGCTGCACTAGCCGACATGTTTCAGCGAGGTCCGT
This sequence comes from Agrotis segetum, assembly GCA_036375495.1. NCBI lineage: Eukaryota > Metazoa > Arthropoda > Insecta > Lepidoptera > Noctuidae > Agrotis > Agrotis segetum. Next base: position 5,255,682 of record JAQSVV010000031.1, read on the forward strand.
GCCGGCTCGCAAGGCGCAGAGGTCGTCCGCGAACATATGCGCCGAGCAATGCTGTAGCACATTACACAGACTATTTACATGCATTAAGTAGCATACGGGACCACTTCCTGAGCCCTGCGGTACCCCGCATCGGACTAGTTTTTCATCGCTCAACGTGTCGCCTATCTTGACCCGGTAAGAGCGTGATGTGAGGTAGTCTCTGAACCATTCCTTCAGAGGCTTCTCCACACCGCACTCTTCTAAGGATGTTATTAAAGTGTTTGTTTCTAAAGTGTCAAAGGCTTTTTTGTAATCGAAAAATATTGCGACTATAGACTTCTTATCATTTAAATAGCTGTTAATCTCATTAGTAAAGTTGGACAGTAATGTATTAGTACTCTTTGTTTTTTGGAAACCGTGTTGTGATTTATTTATTATGTTATGCGTGCGTAAATAGTTACCAAGTTGATTTATTATGCATTTTTCTATAACTTTGTCAATGCTGGATAAAATTGCTATCGGTCTATAATTAGAGTATATCTTGCGGTTGCCTTTTTTATATATAGGACGTATTATTGCCTCTTTCAATTTTGCGGGAAATTTATGTTTTTCTACTGATAAATTAATTAACTTCGCTATAACAGGACTTATTTCGTTAGCTATTATTTTTAAATCTGACATACGTATAAGGTCGCTTCCAGGCGATTTGTTAGCGTTCATGTTTTTTATAACTTTCGCAACGTAATTATGAGTCACTGGTTGCCACCTCATATTTATGTCAGGTTTTTCTACGTACTTGTGTCTACTTAACAATTTGTCGTCACATATATGTTTAATTTGTTGGATTTCCTCATCAAAAGTAGTCGCAAACCCATCCGCTATATCTTTCGTGTTTCCCTGCACGTGCATATTCGATAATATCACAGAATCTAATGATTGCTTACTATTTCCTAACAATATATTTATTCTATCCCATATCTTTTTAATATTTTTATTACAGTTAATAATACTTTGTTTATCATATTCATTGCTACATTTAGTTATGGTTTTAAAACATTTGTTTCTATATTTAGTGTATTCTAATCTCTTTATCATATTCTTTGGATCATTGCACCAAACCTTGAATAGTCTATCTCTCTCCTTTATTAAATCTTTTAAATAACCCGTAACCCAACTTTTATTTCTAGAGCTTACACAAACGCTTACAGTTCTATAGCAATCATTGTAGATATCAACAAACAGCTGCTTAAGCGAGTTATACAATTCTATTGGACACTCAATAGATAACAATACTTTAAAGTTAGTTTTCAATAAACGTTCTCGAACCAGACGATTATCAAGAACACGGCGGTAACTCCCGGTAGGCATATTTCTCTCGGTCCGATCGTCAGCTGAGCGCTCGCGACCGCGCGATGCGCTGTTGCCAGCTCGCACGCTATTTTGTGTAGTGCGGTTCCACTGCATTGCGGCAGACACTAGGAAGTGATCCGATATTTTTTGCCGTATTACCGCGGAATTTATTTGTGCCGAAGGTGCCCTAATATAAATGTGGTCTATGCATGATTCAACAACATTTCCTTTCACGATTTCTTTACGTGTTATTTTATTTATGCATTTAATTAATCCAAATTCAGCTAATAAAGTTTCATATTCCATTACCCGGCAATCTTGACTTTTTAATAAATTTATATTTATATCTCCACATATAATTAAGTTGCTTTTTATTGGTAATTTTTCTAATATTTTACGTAATTCTTCGAGAAATTGTCTAGTTTTATCTTGTTTGTCAATTTTTGGTGGTCGGTAAATACATAACAAATAAATCGGATCACTCTCGCTGTCGAGCGCAATGGAAACACACTCTGCCGATTTCATATTTTGTACACATTCCGTATCATTAACTCGTGCCTTCAAAGTTTCGCGCGTGTAAACTAGTACGCCACCCCCGGTTCGCCCCGTTCTTGTAACACTATGGATATTAAATCCTTTAATCTTATAAAAGTTTACCATAGAAAAATTTATGTTTGGTTCTGTAATTATAATTATGTCGATGTACTTTAAATTATCATGTAAAGTAACTGTTAGTTCGTGAAAGTTCTTTTTTAAAGATCTAATATTTAAGTGTAAAATACAAAGGTCATTTTCATATTTAATAGATGATATCCACGTTTTTAGACTTTCTATTTCGGATGTTGTAATTGTATTATCACTAATTAGATCAATATTACTTAGGAAATTGAATTTTGATACAGTTTTAAGCACTTACTACGTGAATATTATGGATGTACATGTTAAAAATGAGGACATTAATCATGTACCGTTGGTTTTGTTTTGAGTAGATCGTTGATGTCATTATCACACCTCACCCATATCGAATTTGCATCTTCATTCTTCTTAACTAATATTTTACCTTTTGAAATCCATATATACTTGTAATTGTTGTGCAGTTCTTTCTTTGTTTTCCATAGCAGTGTTCTAGTAGCTTTAGTCAGATCTTCATTGATATATATTTTACTATTGTTGGTACCACCGGTTATTATGTCACTCGTGATATCTGAAAGTTTTCGACGCTGAGTCAGCCAGGCGTCACGGGATTCGGTTCCCGATGTCTTAAATCCGACGATTATTGAAGCTGTTTTTACGCCTTGTTTTCTTGGTTGATTTCTCCTTACCCAGTCTATATCATCGCTGCTGACATCAATCATCTTTCCGATCTTGTTAACTATTTCCTTTACGTTTTCATCCGGCATCTGTTCTATACCTACAATTTCGATGTTATGTTTACGTGTATTTTGCTCAAAATCGTGCATCGTGCGTTTGTATATAGCAACGTAAGTGCAGTATTTTCTTATGACGTTGTCACGTTCAACTATTGTCAGTAAACCGACTTTACAGACAACCGATACTTTAAAAACTGAAATGGGATTTTGTAGAAAGAAAAATAATATAGCGAGCAAGACTCGAGCGACCTTCAAATTCAGTATAATTGACACTTTACAACTCGACCATCGCAGTCATGCTTAGCAACTTCAAATTTTTCATTCCTCCCTTATCGTCTTACGTTGACGTAGAAAAATAAACTACCTCTTTTTACTTTCTGCACTTTACCCTTAAATTCCAGCGCTTTAAAGCGCTCCAGCAGTTCGAACATTCGGATCATTAGCGACCCCCGGGGCATGCGTGGGTTAAACGCCAGGCAATTTGCTGCCTGCAGTCAACGACTGCTTTTACTGGAAATCGCAAATCAATTGGTAGTCGCGTGTAGGTTGTATATTTACTTTGTTCCAATTGTTATTCTTTTGTATACTTTAAAACGTACTAGGAAATCTAGACACGTATTCATAGCCCAGTCAAGTTAGCCTACAAAGGCGAATTATTAGGTACCTATGCCAAAAGGAGGTTTATGATTTTTTCCTTAAAGGAAACGCTGTTAATATTGAAAAGACGTTGTAAAGTAAAATAGTGAAAACTCGTGATAAGGGTACAATACCCGTGATTAAACTTCGTACAAATCATCAAATTCTACTTAACACAATTTGGAAGGTGTTAAGTAATTTATAGATGTAATGATCTAAAATTCTAAATATAGGTTTGGGTTGAATCGGGGCGCCAAGTCTAGAAGTCTGACCTAGAAATAAGACTCCCTTTTACCCCCGTGTAACTAAAGTCTACAGACATCGCTTCCCTTTTATTTTCTTAGAAAGAGTTATGGCGTGCAATCATGCTACGTACGTCGATCGATGTTATAGACGTGAGAAAGTAGATAGGAGGCAACATCTTCCTGAGCACTACCGTTTATCTCGTGTTGGCACTAAGGGTGCTTGTACACGGCGCATGTAACCCGCGCAAGTAAAGGTGCGGGTTACCCGCGTGAGTAACATGCGCAAGCTACTTGATCAAGTTACCCGCGGGGTACTTAAGTATACACGGCGCATGCTATTAGCGCAAGTAATGGTGGGGGTTTGCGGTTTACCCGCGCGAGTTGTAACATGCTCAAGCTACTTGATCAAGCTACCCGCGTGGTGCTTGTACACGGCGCATGTAGCTTGAGCATGTTGAGGCACTTGCGCGGGTTACATGCGCCGTGTACAAGAATGGCGCCACAATGGCGTTTCAATTTTAGAACCATTTTTTACTCAGCATTAAAAAATGGTTCGAATACGCACTACCATTGAAACGCCATTATGGCGCCATTCTGACTAATAATTAGCAGACTCGACACCCTGAGGGATTGCAATTCGATCGGTTCCAACTACAATTCGATTTCGATTCAACTACAATTCGATTGACTTGATGTCAACGTGGCGACCGTGTTTTGTTTTTCATCTACACTTATACAAACGCTAATGTATGTCATTATGCCGTAGTGATAAGGTTGATTTTCACTTGTAGTTGGAACCGGTCGAATCGCGTCGCATCGCGCCATGGATAAGCTCCGTAAGGCCTCTTGTACACGTCACGGTTTTCGGCCGTGAAAATCTACGGTTAATTCGCCGTGTGTAGGCACGGTCGCGTCTACAAGCTCCCATTGCGTTCCATACAACACTGACGACCGCTCGACCGTGCCTACACACGACGAATTAGCCGTAGATTTTCACGGCTTAAAAACGTACTGTGTGCAAGAGGCCTAATAGTGGGTGGGTGTCGTGTTTACTTAGGGTTTATGTTGTTTACCGTTTTAGTAAAAGTGCAGTAGGATTGCAGATATTATTAAAGAGTATCACTTATGGAGGCTTTGACTGAATCTATTTGTATGATTTCCACTCAGTCATCTAGTAAGTTTAAGACTTTTTTCACTCTTGGCAACGTGATTTTTATACTAGTTTCTAACAAGAGTTAAAAACTAAAAAAACTCCCGAAAACATTATTATATTTATCCTAATTTTCCTTACTTATCACCGTCGTAAGCCCGGATATCTTCCTTCTTAGGGAAATGAGGCGAAAATCAGACAGGCGTAAAAACTTTTCAGAAAAAGGTCTTATTTACACTTCTTTACGAAAATTACGTGACTAAAGTCTAGATTATGGAAGCGGCAGAACTTTCCTTGTTACAGAGTGTTCTAAGGCTTACTGAGTAATAATTTATGACAAAGGTACGTTTTTATTGCTTTAAGTGTCGAGAAAGAAAACTACAGTCGAGATGAAAATCTTTCTCAACTTAAGTATTTATTTTTAAAAGACGATAAAATTGGTTTGGTCTGAGATTTTGTACTTTTTGTGTTCAAATATATGCTTTAGTTAAAAGTGATAAGATTCTCTTAAACTTGGGCGAAAACTTAATTATTGATTGTCTGTCTGTAAAACAGCAAAAAAAAAAACTTGTAAGGTGTCAAGGGACACCCGGATGGAACGAAGTTAACAAAAATAATCGTCGCAACAACACACTGTTCAATGCGAAATAGAAAGAGGATACGAAAATATCTGGCTTGCTTTCTATTAGAGAGAGAGAGATAGAGAAACATGTGCACTCCGCAATACGACAAGACTCACGAGGAACGGGGGTTAAGTGAGGGTTACGGGGCGCGGGGTGCAGGCGCGAGGTGCGGGGCGAGGCAAAAAAGTGTCGTGCCAAATTTTCGTAAGAATTTTTTCCGTCTAGCCCCTTTTCACAACGCGCGATAAGGAACTTCGTTCCAACTAACCATTTAAATCATATTTTCATTTTACTTATAGGTATGAAATAGGTGATTTGAATATATGTACATGCAGACAATTTTAATTTAATACTTATTTGGGGAATTTGCTTATAAAAAGCCTACCTGATTTTGGTCCATCAATAGCCCTTTACGTTCATTCGTTCATCATTTACTGTTAATTTTGATATTGTCGTGACCTTCTTTCCAGTTAATACTCTGCAAAAAGCCTCTCCCGCCCTAAAAAGAGATCGTAAAGGGATTATGTTAGGGACACTCCTATCATTGTCGTCTTGTCTGATAATAAAGACGAATAGCTAGTATTTTTTATTGTTACTAGGTACTTACTATATACGAGTACTAGTCTCCTCTACTAGTACCTCTTTTTAGGTGATAAAATCATCATATGAGTAATCCCGTAGAAGTCAAAAAACCGACTTAGTTCTACAAGTGAAAAATTCAATGAAATAAGAAAGCAAAGTCACCGACTTCGGAAAGAAAAGTTATTTGCTAAGTTATTTTACCCTTTTACGTGGTTGTTTTTGAAGTCGGTTACATTTATTATTACATTTTACAAGGAGTGCCAGTTTTCCTTTCTGTTTTCTTAGATTTTGCAAGACCGGTCCTTTGGCAAAACTTGTCCGACTCTCAATTAATTCTGGCTAAAGATACGAACTATAGAGGGCACAGCAGCAGACAGCAGACCGCGACATGAGACCGCGACACTACTTAACATTAGGCAATGACAAGTGTCGTGGTCTCCTGTTGCGGTCTCCTATTGCGGTCTCCTGTCTCGGTCTCCTGTCGCGGTCTCTCGCGCGAACCAGCACCTTTAAGGTCACTGAAGGATTGTTTTTCAAGAACCTAGGATTGTGGTTTAATTAGTGGCTTCAACGGTTGTTTTTATCTTGTCGTTTTTCTGTACAGTTTGCATAACGGGACAAGTCATAAGGAATAAACGTTAGTGGATGGGATGGGCCGGTAATGTCTTCAAGTGACCTCAAGTTACAAACTGAATATTTCAAAATACAGTATTGCTACTGAAAAATAAATGTGCCATTTCTTTTGGTAAGGCTATTACTGTCCCAAACCTCAGTGCGAACATGGACGTGGTTTGAAATAAACCCGACTCCCTGGGGTAGAGACTGAAACCAATTGTATAGCCTTGAATATTTCAGGTTCATTATTGTTGCGAAAAGTCATTCATTTTAGTTACATTAAAATGTTGTACCAAACAAGATGGCACATAAGTTCTATTATTAGGGTGCTTGTAAACGGCGCATGTAACCCACGCAAGTAAAGATGCGGGTTACCCGCGCGACTAACATGCGCAAGCTACTTGATCAAGTTATCCGCGGGATGCTTATACACGGCGCATGCTACCCGCGCAAGTAAAGATGCGGGTTTGCGGTTTACCAGCGCGAGTAACGTGCGCAAGCTACTTGATCAAGCTACCCACGGGGTGCTTGTACACGGCGCATGTAGCTTGAGCATGTTGAGGCACTTGCGCGGGTTACATGCGCCGTGTAAAGCATCCATATGTATGTAAATGCAAAAGTTTGCGAGGATGGATGAATGTTTGTTACTATTACACAAACTATTGAACGAAATTGGATGAAATGTACTCAAACCTACCATTAATAGGGTTAAACTATCTGTGTACCAAAATATCCAGATTCATTCAGTAACTTTTACGTTATGTCAAGTATGTAACTTATGTAGGACTAGCTGTTGCCAGCGGCTTCACCCGCTACAACTAGAAAATTATCCCACGGGAACATACGATCGGGATAAACTACCCAATGTGTTAATCCAGGTTATAAACTATCTGTGTACAATTTTAGCCAAATTCTTTCAGTGGTTTTTGCGTGAAAGAGTAACAAACATACCTACATACACACATATATACACATACATACATCCTCACAAACTTTCGCATTTACAAAAACGTGGGAATATTAGTAGAATTGATTTATGATACTAGAAATATTTGTGAAAATAATGTTCAATGATTACCAGTTTTATAAGTTTTAAGTCTCATATTATCAGCCACCGAGCAATTAAAACGAAAAGGCCTGAATTAATAAAGAAACGAAATCTTCCTGTCAATTTATTATTCCATCGACTTTGGACTCTGAACAGTTTTATTTTAAGTTCAGTCCGATCACGTTTATATTTGTAACTTCATTGACGTTAGACATTTCTTTTCGGGCATTTTGAAGGTATATTTTTTTTCGTTTGAAAAGTTTTCTTGTGACTATAATGATAACGGTAGAAAAAAAAGTTTTTACAGAAGATTTAAGTTAAAAATGTGCCTCTTAACTTTAACCTATGTGTGTATGAATGAAGTCACTTATAAGCTTAAATGTAAAATTCAAATGCGAGTGCTTGAATTAAAGCTTAGTCCTTCAAGCTCCTAATTACGAGTTTACATCTATACTCTTTACTAATATTGTAAAGCCAAAGTGTTTATTTTAGTGAATGTGCTAATCTCAGGAACAAAATATGGTTCAAGTTGAAAAAATATTGCTGTGTGGATAGTTAAAATATATAGGTGTGTAGATATTTTTATACAGTGTAAAATTAATTTTGTCGAGGAAGGCTAGTCTTTAAAACATCACTCTACGGCCAAAAGAAGCCGAAACGCAGTGAGGGTGAAAACGCAGAGAAATACAACTAGTTGTGCTATAATTTGAGCAAATTGGTACTACAAAAAAGTTTCCATTCCGTAAATTTTATCATCACTATCATTAAACGGACCGTTAGCAAAATAGGACAGTTTATTTTACAAACATAAAATAAGGAAATGGCAACTACGTAATTACTTCCTAGATGCCACTATTAATGGAAGTCTATTAAACTTAAAGTCAACATAAAAGAACGGAGCTTTATAACAGTCGTTGTCAACTCAGTTGGCTGAAGAAAAAGATTTAATCCATCAGATAGTCACGCGAGAACAAGTGTCATTTTTTTAAGGAGACTGACCGTCATTTTGGCCCTTGCTATAATCACGTGAGCACTGATACTGATTGCCTACTTCATGCCACTACTTGGCAAAGACCTCTCCCCATGACTTCCAGTATTCACGATCCAGGGTCAAAGTGGACCACTGGTCCTTGGTGTTGTCCAACTTGACCCCCATCTTCTACGAAGTCTGCCGTGACGCCTTCTGGCTGTCTCAGGGTTCTACAAAGGCTCTTTCTTCATTAGGCATGGGGCAGACGTGGTCTGCCCTGGCCTATTTAAATGAAGCAGGATTTTGAACAACGTCAACTATTTTTGTTTCGGAGCGCAGTGTGGTGTTGCATACACGGTATGTTAGTTTGACGTTTAGAATACTGCGCTTCAATTCTTCAAAGTACGTTGGCAGACCTTGAGTTTGGACTTTTGAATGGGTGTCAAAGACCAAGTCTGGGTTCCATAGGTCAAATTGAGAAGAATATACAATTGCTTATGTCCATGATTTTGCGTTTGAATGTGAGTGTGTAAAGCGCTTTAGTGTCAACGTGTAAAATTCTGAAAATAACGAGTTTACATAATGTAAAGATATTTCTGGATCTCCTAAGATCAATTATTTTTTGTATGACAAAAGTGTCAAAACGAGATGTAAATGTGACTACCTATCTTTTGTTGACGGTTTATCAAACGATTTAAATCGTGGGCTGAAGGTATTTCATATCGTGTGCACAAAGGAATGAGTTCGTTAAAATTGTCGATGACTTCTTTGTAGAGCTTTATATTGATCGCACTGACATATATAATACAATGAGTTTCAAGACGATGAAAAGTGAGACAAAAAAGTCGATTTTTAACGACATCATTTTGATTTTTATTCTTCCTCTTTTTGATGAGACATCGGAAATATGGTAATGAGTTTTTTATCTGCTCTGAAAATATAATTGGGAGACAGGTTGACAAAGAACTTCTTTTAAGGATCGCCACATTAAATGAAACGAAGAACCGAATGTAAAATATTATGTGTACATCAACGATAACAATAACTAACAGAAAAGTAAGAAAATTGACGAAGACTGCAGAAAAGAGAATTATATATTCGCGTTGGAAATCGTTTTAGGAACAAGAACTTGATAGCGATTATAACTTCTCTAGTACATCCTTGCTTTTCATCTTCTGTTGATTCTTACAACCATCTTCTTCCGCTTTTCTAAATGATCACAACACCGTAGTACTGTACCTGAAACCCTTTCATAATACAGTAGGTTTCTACCTTTAGAATATTTATTTCGTACCTTTGACCTCTGAACCACGATTTCCTTCTCAATAAGTATGCGTATCGAATGTTTCCCTTGGTTTACGGATCACTTCGCTAAAGTATTCAAATTGGGGGTTGTAATCGGCTTCCCAGTAGAGTGATTCCAAAAATAAAATGGTTTTCGAAACTCCCTCATTTTAGGTGATTACTGACTAAAAATGCCCTGTTTCTTCAATTGCCCTTTACGTTTCAGGGTCACGGTTACAGGTGGTCCCGCGATTCTACATGATACTCCCTGCGGTCTAATTGAATTAAGATTTTGGCAGATCGTATACAACGTGTAACGAAAAGAGCAAAAGCGCAAAGCCTCTCGTGGGGTAACTCAGCCTATGTTACTGAACAATTTTTGACTGGTTGACTGGCCTCTTGGTCTAGTGGTTAGTGACCCTGACTGCTATGCCGGAGGTCGTGGGTTCGATTCCCACCCAGGACTAATGTTTGTGTGATGAACATAATCATTTGTTCTGTGTCTGGGTGTAATTTGTCTATTGTATTTAGAAATATATAAGTATGTTTATCAGTTGTCTAGTACCCATAACACAAGCTCTGCTTAGCTTGGGACTAGATGGCATTGTGTGATAGTTGTGGAATATTATTATTATTATTAATTTTTGTTCTAAGACTTTTGGAATTTCGCAAAAAGAAAATGTTTTTCATATAGATGTGCCCGACCAATTTCTCATTTTGTATGAAAAAGCAAATATATAATTTAAAGTTATACGTTGTATAGCCCATGACATTATTAACATGGGTTATTTTCGTATCACCAGATATGTCATCCACTTTAATAATTATGTCCAGTAAGTAACACTTGCAAAAATCGACGTTACGAAAAAGTGGTCAAGATAGGAAAGTGGACGACTTGGTCCCATTAATGTAAGGTTATCATGACATCATTTTGGTTTGTTTCGAAAAGACTTTAGGTATAGAAGATAGCCATAGCTTCTCTCGAGCAGTGGTGGCCCAGTGGTATCCGTCCCGACTTACGAGTTGTAGGTCGTGGGTTCGAACCCCGCCAGGCGTATTTACTTTGTGTAATTTATTTCATCATCACTGCTCTCAAAACGGCGAAGGAAAACATCGTGAGGAAACCGGCATGTCCTAGAACCAAAAAAATCGAAGACATGTGACATCCACCAATCCGCACTGGGCCCGCGTGGTGGATTATGGCCCACTCCTTCTCACAGAGAGGAGGCCTGTGTCCCAGCAGTGGGAACATTATAGGCTGACGATGATAACTTCTCTCGATACCTTAATATTTTTGTGGTGAAACTCCAGGCTGTGCATTTATTGGCATTCGTATACAGCCAGAGACTTCCGCAATAAAACATTTGTACGTCCCAAAGAATGCCTTCACTCAAACAGGAATACTTCGACAACATACGTTCGTTTTCCAAATTGTCTAGCGTCGTTGGGGATCTAAAGCCCGAAAACTAGTTATCTATCTGTGTCGAATATGGCACGTTTCACATGAAAAATAAAACCTTCTGTATCAATCGTTAGGATAGCCATTTGAACCAGTCACGTATTGTTATACACTTCTCATCAAAAAAATCGAAACACCTCGCAGTTTATGATTTGATAAGGATTATCAGAAAAATGTGTATATTTAGGAATAAATGTAAAATGTCATTTAATAGTGAGTAGTATGAGGTTTTTAAATCCTAATGTTAATGTTCTAAATTCAAATTAAGTCTTCATAGGTTTCGTATTTTGTATAATGAGTAATTTTTACCCTGTATGGAATATGAAGGAAATGGGTAAAACAACACGCGTAAATGAAAAAAAAATGTAAGAAACGTTTATTTAATAACTTGTATTCCCTCCGCGAGCTCTTATTACTGCTTCCATACGGTTCTTCATCGATCGGATGAGAGTCACGATCACATGTTGTGGTATATTATCCCATTCCTCTTGGATTGCATTTTGCAGCTGGCTAAGTGTTTCTGGGGCTGGATCTCTTGCTCGAATTCGTCTCTTTAATTCATCCCATAGATGTTCAATGGGATTCATGTCCGGGCTTCTTGCTGGCCATACCATAATGGAGATACCGACTTCGGTAAGATAATCTCGTACGACGCCCGCGGTGTGAGCTCTAGCATTGTCGTGCATGAATATGAAGTCGTTGCCAATAAAATGTGCATAGGGCATCACATGAGGTTCAAGACACTGTTCGATGTACCGATGAGAATTTAGTGCAGGCAGCCGTGGCCCAGACACAAAGGCAAGTTCTGTCTTACCGTCGGCGCTGATTCCTCCCCAAACCGTCCACGAACCGCCACCATAGCTGACCTTTTCTTCAATGCAGCATTGTGCAAAGCGTTCTCCATCTCTTCTGTAGACCTTGTTCCTTCCGTCGTTACCATGCAGCATAATTTTACACTCATCAGAAAACAGTACTTTGCTCCACTGAAGGTATGACCAAGTTAGGTGCTCGCGTGCAAAGTTAAGGCACGCTCTTCGATGGTCTGCAGTTAATTTCGGCCCATTCGCTGGCTTATGCGGTGCCAATCCGCGTTTCTTCAACCTTCTTCTTATTGCAGAGTCACTTACAGCTACTCTTCGTACAACGCGAAGCTGCTGCTGCAGTTGAAAAGCGTTAAGGCGTCGATTTCGTAAAGAAGTTGTTACAATAAATCGATCATCTCGCTCAGAAGTGACCCGATTCCTGCCAGATCCTGAACGGCGCGTGAACGAACCAGTCTCCCGATAGCGTTTGTAGACTCTATGAACAGATGATAAGCTTAGATGCAATCTTGCAGCCACAACACGCTGACTAAGTCCAGAATCCAGCAATGCCACCACTTGGGCGGCTTCTGCGGGCGAAGTATCCATATGTTTTAGAAAAAAAAGTTTTTTCAGACGTCCCAAAGTCACAGTAAATGAAATAAGAAACAGAAAGTTTAAAGACAAGCGCTAATTTTTAGTTTTTAAACGAGAAACGTACTCCAACCCTAAATACACATTTGTCTCAAAACAGTGATTAATTTCATTTATAGGATAAACAAATGAAATTAATTCGAATTTTAATTTTTTTCTTCTTACTGTAATGACCAAACTGCCAGCTACACAGTAATGTTTTTTTTTTCATGGAATTAATTCTCTTTTGTAAAAAATTAGGACAAAAACAATAAAAACGAAAGTGTTTCGATTTTTTTGATGAGAAGTGTATTTTGTTTGTTTTTTATTTTATTTAACGACTAGCACATAGCTATACGAGTATATATAGGCTATGTTACTCCGAGTGAATGTAGCTTTCTAACGTTTTTTTTTTAGGTGGTAAAATCATCAAATGAGTCCTCCCGCCCTGGGTGGGGCGGAAGGGACTGTCAGACTCTTACTGACTAAAATCCACCCGTGTTCCTTCCTATGGCCGGTTCGTTCGTACGTTCCGGGGCCACGGTACCCTGGGTTAAGAAAAAACCCGCGACCCCAGGAGGCTTTTGGCGCGAAACACGACGCGGCACCGACCCGACCCGGGCTTGGTCCTTGGTCGGACGGCGAGCTACCCACACTCACCGTCCACAAACCCGCTCCGCCGCTGTGCCCCCTGCTGATTAGAGGGACACGCGTTGGAGCGTCCACACGACAGGCTATTCGCATACGGGCAAAGATACCACTTAGGCACTGTGTGCCGTGTGCGTGTGTGTGAGCCGATTTCAAAAAATTTTTCCTTAGAAAGCTGGGGTGCTATGACAGGAAACCTCCACGTGCGCCCGTGGACTGGAGTTCCCTCTCGGGCCGGTGCACCCTGGGATGCGGGCAAGAGTTTTTGCCCGCACCCCAGGGTGCACCGGCCCGAAAAACTGGTCTTCCCCCCGGACGTATCCGAGACCAACTCCAGTTCACGGGCGCACGTGGAGGTTTCCTGTCATAGCACCCTTAGCTTTCTAAGGTGAAAAAATTTTGAAATCGACACAGTATTTTTTGAGTTTATTCATTACAAACATACACACACAAATACATATACAAATCTTTACTCTTCAAAACTACTGGATCGATTTTAATCACATAGGCCATATAATTTATACCCGTGCTAAGCCGGAGCGGGTCGCTATGTTTTTATATACAACGTTCACAGTTTTTCTGTAGTGTATTTAATATCAGCATTGCACCCGTGCGAAGCCGGGGCGGGTCGCTATTATAAAATAAGTGTAGATAGGTTCGTTTTAGACCACTATTTCGCATGATGGTAAGCGATGATGAAGTGGACGTTGAAGCACGCTTGTCTAGAAGTAACCTTTACTTGAAGTTGACTTAAGGAAACCAAGTTTATACTCGTAGCAGTCAGCTTTCTGTTATTTTTACTGCAAATGGCACCACATGGCGCGTTGATGCATTAGCCAAGTTCTTCAAACTCAAACAAAGTTGTAGTAATATGATTAAGGGTGCTCCCACATCTAACGACGCGGATTCGGATTTTTCCGTCGCCCTTTCTCATTCTGTCGCTTAGAAATGCCATTTGCTAGAGCGAGACAATGCGATAGCAGGCGGCCGCCTTGACGATTCCGTCGCATGCGATCGCATTATGCTTTCTGTCTCGGTCTAGCAAATGGCAGTTCTAAGCGACAGAAAGAGAAAGGGCGAGGGAAAAATCCGAATCCGCGTCGTTAGATGTGGGAGCACCCTAAGTAATCCATTTCCTTCGTGAACTACACAAACTTTTACAATAATAGTGAACGTCTGTACTTGTAAGATGTTTTTCTCACTCTTTCACACAAGTATGTTGTGCTCTTTTAGGTGGTATTACCTTGAGTGGAGCGGGAGGGACTGTCAGACTCGTACTGACTAAATTTCATCGTGTTCCATCAATTTCCCTTTACATTCCAGGATCATAATTAGCTCTTGAGACAGTTTTGCGTTCCCGGGGAAGTCCCGTGACCCCAGACGCTATGCTTAGAAAAAATTTCCAAAGAAAGGCTTTCAGAGAAATCAAACTTTTGTAATATGTCGTTTGAATGTATAAAGTTCTTTGTAGAATTTGTGAATTATCGTTAGACTGTTTATAATGAACTTGGCTATTACAATCACGTTTTATAAATAAAATATTCATTAGATTTTGCTTCCAATTTGCTGGAAATCCTAACTTAGCTATATTTTGTTTTAACGAAGAATCGACCCTCAGAAGAGGATAGACTGCCTGATAAAGTGTTGGGAGTGTCCGAAACTTTGGCCGTAGCTACGGGTTTCGTGCTTGCCCCCTTTCCCTATTATTCGACAACGCTTGTCGGCACGGTCTGTTGAACAATTTCGTTATTTGTTATACCAATTTTCTGTTCATCAACCATTCGTTTATTTAGGTACCTCTGTTACAAAATAGTATTTACAATTACATATTCATACAACCCTTCTGTACATAGTATTATTATCTAGAATATACTGTTATTAAAATATGTATGGTTATTTAAAAATGTAACAAATAAGTATGATAAATTAATAAACGAGTAATAATTAAAATAATTAACAAATAGCGTCAAAAAATTCATCCACATCGCTGTCAACGGGATGCCTAGATCTCTGGCAGCATTGCCACGTTGGATGACAGACAATGTTGATTCTTTTGACCAAGAAATAGGCCGGCCCTCTGGTCACGCGAAGAGTCGACTATACAGTGGGCATTTCAACCCAATGGCTCTAGTATTTCATCTCCAAACGACTCAAATTGACAGGCCATTGACAGGCCTGTTAGTCTAGTGGTTAGTGACTCTGACTGCTATGCCAGAGGTCGTGGGTTCGATTGCCACCCAGGACAAATGTTTATGTGATGAGCACGATCATTTGTTCTGTGTCTGGGTGTAAATCCTACTACTATTATAAAGGCGAAAGTTTGTAAGTATGGATGTATGGATGTTTGTTACTCTTTCACGCAAAAACCACCGAACGGATTTGGCTAAAATTTGGTACACAGATAGTTTATAACCTGGATTAACATATAGGATAGTTTTTATCCCGATTTTATGTTCCCGTGGGATAATTTTCGAGTTGTAGCGGGTGAAGCCGCTGGCAACAGCTAGTTATCTATAATATGTATTTATTTAGAAATATATAAGTATGTTTATCAGTTGTCTAGTACCCATAACATAAAATCTGCTTACCTTGGGACTAGATGGCGATGTGTGATAGTTGTGGAATATTATTATTAAAATTATTAAAAACATAGCTGCTAGTCGAATCATTATTTATTAACGCCGTTTGAGGTTTTCCGCACGTTTTGGTTTAAATAAACAAAAGATTCAGTGGGGCAATATTTTCTTTACGGATCGCTAATATCATGCAAATGTTAGAGCCCAGTCGACGAATCCTTTTATGTATTGGGGACATCCGTATATAATACATTTATATTATGTAATATTTGTTTGCCCATACTCTTGGAGTATTTTGACGGAATATGTATGAGATGGAAGAAGATACGGAGTTTTTGGCGACAATAATCCTACTGAAAGATGGAGAGTAGGGTAGCTATATTTTTCTTTCTGATATTATAGTAACAAACAATATTTTGTTATGCAAAGTTCAATAAACTCTTCAAACTATGCCTCCAGTGGCGTCTTTAAACAAACTTTTTTCTAAAATTAGCGCCTGTTATCGTTGAGATAAGATGAACACTACACATCTTTGGATAAAATAATCATACAATGTTTTTACATTTCTTGTTTATTTCTAAGTTTTTTCATTCATAAAGTTGTATTTTATTTTCCTCGCATTATTCCAAGTAAATATTTAACTCCACCTAAGTAAACACGATAGATAGAGTTTTAAAATCTTATTTACTGTGATTCCCTTTTATTTTTTCGAATGGAAAATCAACCCTTACTTTTACAGCAGATGATTTCACAAACCGATTTCATCTCAATTTCGTAACCGATAGAGTTTAATTTATATTATTTTATTACACTTCCTATTACATATTGCCATCCTTAATACTTTCATGAGATTCTCATCCCGGTCGCGCACTGAATTCGTTATCGACGGTACAAAAGTGACCTTCCCCTCATATAGCTAAGGGAAAGTGTATTTTATGGCTTCGCGGCGAAAAGTTACAAAGGCGACGCCTGATCTTTATTTACAAGTTGGTTAAAGTTATATGACATGGTGCCACGGAAAATGCACAATGTATTCAATTTTGGAGAACTGTTTTTTAAAATACATAGTTAGTACTGGTTATTGCAAGATACATAGTATGATACAAGAAGTTCCAGTACATTTTTGTTGGGATCTTTCCCAAATCACGCTATTCCCATACCACTACAAATCCTGTAAGCCAGAATCAACAGTGGCAACCACCAGAAAAGCGCCGAGACAATGAAGCTCGACGTATCCTTCTAAATATCTTGAATTCTGCAACGAAAAATAATTATTTAATTTTCCAATAGAATGTTGAATGTTCATACAAACTTTAATCTTTTGTTTAAGCCTTTAAGAGGAAACAGCAAGGGCTGGAGAATTGAAAAATAGGTATTTATAAAATCTATTGCTGTCGCACAGTGCCCACAACAGAATTACAGAGCGCGAAGGAGACAACTGCAGCTTGGACCGAAAATATCTTAAAAATGGCACAAAATCAACGATTCGTAGTCTCCTGATTACTCCTCCAAAACTTAACCGATTTCACTACTTTTTCATTTAAAAAATAAAGAAAGGCATTGGCCGTGTTCCTATGTTTTCCTTTTTTTATATAATCTCGTCTGTTTACTGATTATTTGAACACAGTGGAAAATCTGGCCATTTTTTTAGGATTTTGAATGTTCATAATTATCTCTTTTCACAATTCATTTATGGGAAAAAGGAAAACATAGAGACATGCCAATAGTGGTCATAGATTTTTTTGTAAAAAAATTATTGCTCTACTGGCATTATCCAGGGAGAAAACAGGGGACTACGTTTGTATGGAAAAACGGCCGTGCTGTTTCCTCTTAACTTCTTTATTGCTTTCCTAACGGAATTTGATCAAGATAAGTTCTTTATGAAGTTCCAGAAAATATTAAGAAAACCTTCTTCTTATTGGCTTTCTAAAACTTTTCTCATTATTTAACAATCTCTAATCTACAGCTGAGTTTGCCAAAATCAATTAAAGTAAAATTATTTAAGAACTCAAGTCCAAATACGATTGTACGTATACATGTATTCCACACATAACATGTTTAATCAAATAATTGAATTTGTTAGTCTAAGATGAAACATAAAGGTATTTAATTGTTTTGATATCAGACGAAATAAACGAATTTATTTAATTGTACCATTACAAAAAAAAAATACAAGCCAAAACTTTTGTTCATACTTCTTCATAAAATTATTCAGGAAGTTTTAATTAGTGCAGATTTCACGAAATCAATTAAACTTAACCGGTTCAAGTTAAAAACGTTTTGCAATGTGAATTTTGAGTAAAATACTTGACAGAAAACACGAGAAAAGAAAATAGGCAAAATATTCAAAGAATCTTTAAAGAAATAGCATCATTTAAATCTTAAAAGATTAGATTACAAAATTACCAGCCCCAAAAACATCGGATTTAAGCAAATATCGGTCTTAAACAAGCCTTCATAAGACTTGTTTTTAATCTCCCGATTAAAGTCACGTACGTTTATCTGAAAATCTATTACCAGTTTCGACTGAAACTTACGTGTTTCGTATTCAAACAAGTTTTAGCAAGACTCGTTGAATACTGAAACGGCAGGAAACTAGATATGTGTTATAAGTGTGTGCAGCTGCGATGGTATTATATTGCTGCATAGTATGTTTTGCTTTATAATTTTACTAGCTGTTGCCAGCGACTTCACCCGCTACATCTCGAAAGTTATCCCACGGGAACATAAAATCGAGATAAAAACTATCCTATGTGTTAATCCAGGTTATAAACTATCTGTGTACCAAATTTTTGCCAAATCCATTCAGTGGTTTTTGCGTGAAAGAGTAACAAACACACCTACATACACATACATACATCCTCACAAAATTTCGCACTTATAATATTAGTAGGATGCTGAAACAATAGTTTTTAATATTACACTGTAGGTTTCCTATTGCGGGGGCCACACTAACAGGACATGCCGTTAATTTTCGTGATAATAGACTTTAAAGTTATTTGATATTTAAAAATCAATTGCTGTAGGTAACTCAAAAACGGCTGGTCCGATTTGGATTGAATTATTTTTAGAAGCCCAGGGAAGGGCAGACTACCGGCGAAGTTTGCCGGATCAGATAATTTTAAATAAATCTTGCAAATCATTCCTAAAATCATATTTGATTATCTCATTAGAGAATTCCATCTTAATCTAAGCAATTGAAGTAAAACGTCGTACTCATGCAAATATAACGAATTTAACACATAGAAAGTATCGTCCCGGAAAATTGAGAAGTTTCCAGAATAATCCAGCTGAACTGCTAGTTCTGTACAATTTTCATGATAGTTTCCACTAAAAATTAACTTTATCAGGTTTAAAAACGGCAACTAGTTTTAAACTATACTCACAGGTTATTAAACCTCATTTTAAGTTACACCCTCGGTAAGACGACAAGAATGTTAAAAGTAGATTATTCGTGACTAAAAGAATTACGTTAGGCTTAACGTACCTAGGTTTGAACTCAGCTTAGGACAGTTTTGTTTTCCGCTGAAATCATGGCTTGAATTAACCCAATAAGTAAACTAAGTAATAAAGTTAAAAACTTTATTACTATGAAAATATAGGTCATAATCAAAGATTATCAAAACCAGAAATTCTGAAATCATTGAATAAAAGTTACGCGGTAGACGCACAAGGCGTAGGACGTTGCAAAACGATTTACGGCCACCGCAGGCGCGGGCTTGCTGACGGCGAGTAATGGAATATCATCATTTCCCGCTGTTTTTAAAAAAAGTATGGAATATCATCATTTTCAGCGATAACAATTCCATTGGGTATTCAGCATGGTTCTTCATTTCATTGTGTACATTGTGTAACACGATAGGGCCCTTGGGTACAAACATTTTTACAGTGCAAACATATAAGAGTGTAAATTATGAATTTCAGAGCAAACACTAGAATAAGTAAAGAGAATGGACAACGTGTACCATTTGCAACTGGAATTAGGGTCAGTCTCAACGGCTTGGTGGTGAATGAGATAAATACAGTGGCGTAGTTAGGGCTGGGCGAAGCGGACCCTAGCCCGGCCGGCCTTGCACCCCACTTCTAGTGGAAGTAAAGCTTCCACTATAAGTGGGGTCATGAAGCCACAATAATCGTAGGTTACTAAAACAAGTTTATTCAAGATCACCGTACAGTTTTCCAACCAACCAACCCGCACTGGCCCACTCCCTCTCACAGAGAGGAGGCCTGTGTCCCAGCAGTGGGAACAATATATGCTGATGATGATAATGATGTACAGCTTTCCGAGCTAATGTTGCCAACAACCACGTTTGATCAAGATTGAATCAAGTCCAACGCGCACCTCAAAGAGCGTCAGCATAATGACGGGCGGTCTCAGAGGGCCAAAGCCTGCCGGGGTCGCAGGACTTATTCCATCACCGTGACCCCGGAACATAAAGGGCTATTGAAGGACACCGTGGATTTTAGTCAGTACAAGTCTGACAGTCCCTCCCGCCCTGCCCCGGGGTGGGAGGACTCTTTTGATGATTTTACCACGTTAAAAAAAATCTTCAGTTATTATTCTTCTTTGGAGGTGGTAAAATAAATAATCGAATGAATGGGAAAAAGGGACTTTCAGACTGTTACTGAATAAAAATTCACTCTCTCCCAACAAACATCAACTGCCCTTTACGTTCCAGGACCACGATATCCTGCTAAGACAGTACCGCGACCCCAGTAACGAAATCCTTGACGCACGAAGTAGTAAGAAATCATATTCGTGACGTTACTGGAAATGTCAAGTCTATTTTCATTTCTATGTATACCTACGTTAACCTTTAAGTCATGTTGAACAGGTATTTTCAAAATAAATTTAATTTGGTAAAAGCACGTAGGAGTGTCTGGTGCTTGATTTTAATGAAAAACAAATTACAAGTCACAATGACACGTAGATTAATGTTTTGCCACACAAAATGACATGACAACAAAGTTACGAAAAACTATTTTATATCTACTAGCTGTTGCCAGCGGCTTCACCTGCTACAACTCGAAAATTATCCCACGGGAACATAAAATTGGGATAAAAACTATCCTATGTGTTAACCCAGGTTATAAACTATCTGTGTACCAAATAGCCAAATCCGTAGAGTGTTTTTTGCGTGAAAGAGTAACAAACGGTACCTACATACACATACATACATCCTCACAAACTTTTGCATCTATAATATTAGTAGGAAGTAAGAAGTTCTCTTCAACATGATGCTAAAATGAGCGAGACAAAACTAATCTAATAAACTCTCCCTCTATTAATTCACTTGTCTGACAATTTTCATCTTGTTTTAAAGATTCTTAACCTTTACAAACTCAATGGCTCGTCGATAATGTTGATACAAGCGTCGCTCTCAATTTAACCAATTTTGCGAGGATAAAAATACTCTGCAATTGACGCTACATTTTTTTTTTATCCTGGTTAAATCTTCAAATGAGTCCCCAACCCAGGGCGGGATAGGATGCTGTCAGACTATGTACTGACTTAAACCCACGGTGATCCTTCAAAAGCCTTTTGCGTTCCAGAGTCACGGTAACCTGATGAGACGATGAGAATATAGTCCGACATAATTTTTATCAATACGAGGACTTATTTGGGTCACGCTTTTTTTTTCAGTTTATTTATATTGATTGTCTGACAATTTGAGTACCTAACTTATGGGGCCTATACAAATGTCCTTTATTTTGGTATTGTTCATTGTTACGTTGAGCTCCTTGAATTATGAGTCAAGCTATACAATAACTGACAAATGCTTGCACTGACTGAACAGGTCCACTCAAATCTGTGTAGTTCTTTCTTCAAAAGACCATCTCAGACGTTAATCTACATGACTCTCGTATGACTACCAATTTAATGTCTATCTTTAAAAGAGACTGTGACCTCTGAGTTTGTTTCGGCTGTTTCTTCTCAGAGTAGTCAGTTACGAAACACCGGCTTCATCTAGTTTGTAAAAAGACGACGTGTGAAAGTGTTGATATTAATCTACTTGCAAAAATAAATATGATTTCATAATTTCATTTCATTAGTCAATCCCGTTAGAGTGTAAAAGGGTAATAAAAAAAAAGTTAATGGTATTACAGTGACATGAAGCTAAAACACCTATTTCCGGCGCACCCTGAACAGACAGACAGGCGCCAACCTAAATGACTATCCCTAATGACTTGCTAATATTTGCATGACAGTTGATATTAGCTATTCTACTAAACGATAGAGGCATGCAGTCACAGTTGAACTACGAAAACAGCCTTTATTTCTACATAATTACGAGTGGTTTTCATGGACGTTTGTGAAGATTTGAACTAATATACCAAGATCAATTGCTAAAATGAATTGAATTATGATATTTTGTAAGTCAGAAAAGGGGACAATATGCTAAAGGGACATTTTGCGAAGTGGACATTCTGTGAAATAGACATTTTGCGAAGTGGACATTCTGCGAAAGAAACATTTTGCATCCAGTGGACATTCTGCGTCGGAGCCATTCCAGAGCCCATAGACCTACGTCATTTTAGCAAAGCCGACCTACAACTCGTAAGTCGGAACCGATACCACTGGGCCACCACTGCTCATATCTGGGCCAATAATTAATCCAATAATTCTTTTGTTAAGGGTCAATAAAGCCATTCTGGCGCAGACACAATAGTACTAGTTTTAAACAAGACTTATTTTCCACTTCTGCAGACTAAGACAGCTTTATCACCGAAGAAAATACTCTACTTTTCGTACCACTTGCGAAAAAATTAACAACGTAATAATAATATGAGATAAGCTAATGCTTATCTCATATTATTATTACGTTGTTAATTTTTTAAATAAACTCAATGTTTATGTATTTAAAGAAAACAAAACGCGGCAAATTCCTAGAGGAAAAGCAAAGGCATCAAGATCATACGGCCTCTTCGGTTTTCGTAATTTTATTAAATCACAACTGCATAATAAATGCGTATTCCTTTTTCAAAAAGTTGTTTAATGCTTTACATACAAACTCAATGGTGTAAAGACAGACTGATGTAGTTCAGTATCGGTAAGTATTCGAAATTCAAATCACATTCTCTCCCTAGAGGATGAATGAAATTCAGTACAACTTTCTTTCCCTGTTTTTAACAGATTAATAATGACTATTGTTATGTACGCTTTTTGTGGCATAGAATGTCACTTTTTTGAGCAAGTGGTACGAAAAAAGATTTAATCCATCAGATAGTCACGCGAGAACAAGTGTCATTTTTTTAAGGAGACTGACCGTCATTTTGGCCCTTGCTATAATCACGTGAGCACTGATACTGATTGCCTACTTCATGCCACTACTTGGCAAAGACCTCTCCCCATGACTTCCAGTATTCACGATCCAGGGTCAAAGTGGACCACTGGTCCTTGGTGTTGTCCAACTTGACCCCCATCTTCTACGAAGTCTGCCGTGACGCCTTCTGGCTGTCTCAGGGTTCTACAAAGGCTCTTTCTTCATTAGGCATGGGGCAGACGTGGTCGGCCCTGGCCTATTTAAATGAAGCAGGATTTTGAACAACGTCAACTATTTCTGTTTTTGGAGCGCAGTGTGGTGTTGCAAACACGGTAGGTATGTTAGTTTGACGCTTAGAATACTGCGCTTCAAAGTACGTTGGCAGATCTTGAGTTTGGACTTTTGAATGGATGTCAAAAACCAAGTCTGGGTTCCATAGGTCAAAATGAGAAGAATGTACAATTGCTTATTTCCATGATTTTGCGTTTGAATGTGAGTGTGTAATGCGCTTTAGTGTCAACGTGTAAAATTCTGAAAATAACGAGTTTACATAATGTAAAGGTATTTCTGTATCTCCTAAGATCAATTATTTTTTGTATGACAAAAGTGTCAAAACGAGATGTAAATGTGACTAGGTACCTATCTTTTGTCGACGGTGTCTCAAACGATTTAAATCGTGGGCTGAAGGTATTTCATATCGTGTGCACAAAGGAATGAGTTCGTTAAAATTGTCGATGACTTCTTTGTAGAGCTTTATATTGATCGCACTGACATAATATAATACAATGAGGTTTCAAGACGACGAAAAGTGAGACAAAAAAGTCGATTTTTAACGACATCATTCTGATTCTTCCTCTTTTTGATGAGATGTCGGAAATAAATGGTAATGAGTTTTTTTATCTGCTCTGAAAAAAAAATTAGAAGACAGGTTGACAAAGAGCTTCTTTTAAGGATCGCCACATTAAATGAAACGAAGAACCGAATGTAAAATATTATGTGTACATCAACGATAACAATAACTAACAGAAAAGTAAGAAAATTGACGAAGACTGCAGAAAAGAGAATTATATATTCGCGTTGGAAATCGTTTTAGGAACAAGAACTTGATAGCGATTATAACTTCTCTAGTACATCCTTGCTTTTCATCTTCTGTTGATTCTTACAACCATCTTCTTCCGCTTTTCTAAATGATCACAACACCGTAGTACTGTACCTGAAACCCTTTCATAATACAGTAGGTTTCTACCTTTAGAATATTTATTTCGTACCTTTG
Source organism: Agrotis segetum (assembly GCA_036375495.1). NCBI lineage: Eukaryota > Metazoa > Arthropoda > Insecta > Lepidoptera > Noctuidae > Agrotis > Agrotis segetum. The sequence goes on from JAQSVV010000031.1 coordinate 5,280,188, forward strand.
ACCTCTGAACCACGATTTCCTTCTCAATAAGTATGCGTATCGAATGTTTCCCTTGGTTTACGGATCACTTCGCTAAAGTATTCAAATTGGGGTATTACAATCGGCTTCCAAGTAGAGTGATTCCAAAAATAAAACGGTTCTCGAAACTCCCTCATTTTAGGTGATTACTGACTAAAAATGCCCTTTTCCTTCAATTGCCTTTTACGTTGCAGGGTCACGTTTACCTTTTCAGACGGTCCCGCGATCCTACATCATTCTCCCTGCGGTCTAATTGAACTAAGATTTTGGCAGATCGTATACTACGTGTAACGAAAAGTGTAAAAGCGCAAAACCTCTTGTGGGGTAACTCAGCCTATGTTACTGAACAATTTTTGTTTTAAGACTTTTGGAAATTCGCAAAAAGAAAATGTTTTTCATATAGATGTGCCCGACCAATTTCTCATTTTGTATGAAAAAGCAAATATATAATTTAAAGTTATACGTTGTATAGCCCATGACATTATTGACATGGGTATTTTTCGTATCACCAGTTATATCATCCACTTTAACAATTATGTCCAGTACCAGTTGCACAAAATGACGGGGCCCCCCTCCCATAATGACGGGGCCCCCCTCTCAGAGGGCCAAAGCCTGCCGGGGTCGCGGGACTTATTCCATCACCGTGACCTCGGAACATAAAGGGCTATTGAAGGACACAGTGGATTTTAGTCAATACAAGTCTGACAGTCCCTCTCGCCCTGCCCGTGGTGGGAGGACTCGTTAAAAAAAAGTACCAGTTGCAAAAATTGACGTTACGAAAAAGTGGTCAAGATTCCTAAAGTGGACAACTTGCTCCCATTAATGTAAGGTTATCACGACATCATTTTGGTTTATTTTGAAAAGTAGAACCATAGTTTCTCTCGATGCCTTAATATTTTTGTGGTGAAACTCCAGGCTGTGCATTTATTGGCATTCGTATACAGCCAGAGACTTTCGCAATAAAACATTTGTACGTCCCAAAGAATGCCTTCACTCAAACAGGAATACTTCGACAACATACGTTCGTCACATTTCTAAATTGTCTATCGACATTGGGGATCTGAAGCCTGAAAACTAGTTATCTATCTATGTCGAATATGGCACGTTTTACATGAAAAATAAAACCTTCTGTATCAATCGTTAGGATAGCCATTTGAACCAGTCACGTATTGTTATATTTTGTTTGTTTTTTATTTTATTTAACGACTAGCACATAGCTATACGAGTATATATAGGCTATGTTACTCCGAGTAAATGTAGCTAATGTTTTTTTTTTATTTGGTAAAATCATCAAATGAGTCCTTCCGCCCTGGGTGAGGCGGAAGGGACTGTCAAACTCTTACTGACTAAAATCCACCCGCGTTCCTTCCTAAGCCCTTTACGTTCCGGGGCGACGGTATCCTGGGTTAAGAAAAATCCCGCCCCAGCAGGCTTTTGGCGCGAAACACAACGCGCCACACCCGGGCTTGGTCCTTGGTCGAACGGCGAGCTACCCACACTCACCGTCCACAAACCCGCTCCGCCGCTGTGCCCCCTGCTGATTAGAGGGACACGCGTTGGAGCGTCCACACGACAGGCTATTCGCATACGGGCAAAGATACCACTTAGGCACTGTGTGCCGTGTGCGTGTGCGTGTGTGTGAGCCGATTTCAAAAAAAAATCTCCTTAGAAAGCTGGGGTGCTATGACAGGAAACCTCCACGTGCGCGCGTGGACTGGAGTTCCCTCTCGGGCCGGTGCACCCTGGGATGCGGGCAAGAGTTTTTGCCCGCATCCCAGGGTGCACCGGCCCGAAAAACTGGTCTTCCCCCCAGACGTATCCGAGATCAACTCCAGTCCACGGGCGCACGTGGAGGTTTCCTGTCATAGCACCCTTAGCTTTCTAAGGTGAAAAATTTTTGAAATCGACACAGTATTTTTTGAGTTTATTCATTACAAACATACACACACAAAATACAAATCTTTACTCTTTATAAAATAAGTGTAGATAGGTTCGTTTTAGACCACTATTTCGCATGATGGTAAGCGATGATGAAGTGGACGTTGAAGCACGCTTGTCTAGAAGTAACCTTTACTTGAAGTTGACTTAAAGAAACCAAGTTTAAAGCAGTCAGCTTTCTGTTATTTTTGCTGCAAAAGGTACCACATGGCGCGTTGATGCATTAGCCAAGTTCTTCAAACAAAGTTGTAATAATATGATTAAGAAATCCATTTCCTTTTGTGAACTACACAAACTTTTGCAGTTATAGTGAACGTCTGTACTTGTAAGATCTTTTTCTAACTCTTTCACACAAGTATGTTGTGCTCTTTTAGGTGGTATTACCTTCTACATTGGGTGGAGCGGGAGGGACTGTCAGACTCGTTCTGACTAAATTTCCCCGTGTTGCATCAATTTCCCTTTACGCTCCAGGGTCATAGTTATTTTGAGACAGTTTTGCGGTCCCGGAGAAGTCCCGCGATCCCAGACGTTGTTCCAAGGAAAGGCTTTGAGAGAAGTCAAACTTTTGTAATAAGTCGTTTGTATGTATAAAGTTCTTTGTAGAATTTGTGAATTGGCGTAAATACTGTTTTTGATGAACTTGGCTATTACAATCACGTTTTATAAATAAAATATTCATTAGATTTTGCTTCCAATTTGCTGGAAATCCTAACTTAGCTATATTTTTGTTTTAACGAAGAATCGTCCCTCAGAAGAGGATAGACTGCCTGATAAAGTGTTGGGAGTTTCCGAAACTTTCGCCGAAGCTACGGGTTTCGTGCTTGCCCCCTTTCCCTATTATTCGACAACGCTTGTCGGCACGGTCTGTTGAACAATTTCGTTATTTGCTAAACCAATTTTCTGTTCATCAACCATTCGTTTATTTAGGTACGTCTGTTACAAAATAGTATTTACAATTACATGTTCATACAACCCTTCAGTAAATAGTATTATTATCTATACATATAATAATCTAGAATATACTGTTATTAAAATAATTTTAAACGTTTATCTCTAACATTTCGGTTATTTAAAAATGTAACAAATAAGTATGGTAAATTAATAAACGAGTAATTAAAACAATTAACAAATAGCGTCAAAAAGTTCATCCACATCGCTGTCAACGGGATAAGTGCCTAGAACTCTGGCAGCATTGCCACGTTGGGTGGCAATGTTGATTCTTTTGACCAAGAAATAGGCCAGCCCTCTGGTCACATGAAGAGTCGACTATACAGTGGGCATTTCAACCCAATGGCCCTAGTATTTCATCTCCAAACGACTCAAATTGACAGGCCATTGACAGGCCTGTTAGTCTAGTGGTTAGTGACTCTGACTGCTATGCCCTCAGATAAAACAAATAGGCAGATAGAGCGCTCAGAACACGCGAGTGGTTCCACCAAAGTTACTACTAAATCAAAAGTTGCTACGAACTCGCGACAGTACCAAGCTACGCATCGTCTCGCTCACACGTCACTAGTGATTTGCCATTTTATGCCAAAACATGCCGTCTTGTGTGTTTAAACACTGCAAAAGTTGTTCACAAAAAGAAAAAAAACAAGATGGAATATCTTTCCACAGGTAACTCTTGTTATTTTTATTGTTTTGGTATTTATTTTCCATAAAATATTTTCGGCTCACTTGAAACACAAAACCTTGACAGTAAATCGTCTGTGTTGCTAGTTTATGACGGGTAAATTACCCTGAATTAGAGGAATGTGTATTGTGCATTAAAAATATCGATCAAATTCGTCAAAACAACTGCACAGTCGTAATCTATAGTACCTATACAACATTAGTTTTTGCTTATGCGAAACCTGAAACACGTATCTAGTATTTTTATGTAAAGAATCCATGTACAGTCGACAAAGTGGAATCATGACCCATTTTGACAATAAATCGTTTGAATCTGTCAAATTGACAAAGATCAAAGTTGTTACCATGGATATGTATGTTTACGCGAATGTGGACCTAATTGTATTTGAATGTCTCTGGGAAAATAAGCTTATGGTGGGTCATAATTCAACTTGTGATGGTACATAGTACATTATTGTGAGAATTAAATAGGTAAGGAGTAATTAAATAGGTAGTAAGTAATTACGCATATTAACTTTTATTCCTTATTATTATTCTGATAAATAATAAATACTACACGCTTATGCTCTCTAGGTATAACCATAAAGCAAAATAGCGTTTCCAATTAAAAAAAAAAGGTTGCACTCCAGGAGTGCCGGTAGAAGTGAAAACTTTTTTGTTACTATGTTTTATTTTTAATTTGAATGACGTCTTACTCATTTTCGATCAGGGTCACGTGACCCTGACGCGAGTTTTGGTCACGTGACCCTGACGCGAGTTTTAAATTTTTTACCCATTACAGAAAAAGTGTACAACGCCGCTAAAGAAGTTTTCACTTCAAAAAAATGTAGTACAGTATTTGAGAGCAATGTAACTGAACAAAAATGTGGGAGTATTTCTCAATATCTGGCAACCGTAAACGCACACAGATGCACGTGTCCGTACACGGCGCCACTTATCTGCCGCGCACACATAAATAAAAACTGTGGTCGCTTTGTTGTTCGCGCACGTTCTATCTGCCTATTCCTTCATCTGAGGCTATGCCAGAGATCGTGGGTTAGATTCCCACCCAGGACAAATGTTTATGTGATGAGCACGATCATTTGTTCTGTGTCTGGGTGTAAATTATCTATCTATACATATAATAAAACTGTAAAAAAATAATTTTTGTACATTAAAAAAAAACTCAAAAAATATAGCCAGCGTGTTATAGGACAACCAATAGAACTCATTTCTAGCATTTTTAGATTTTTTGTCTGTATGTCTGTTTGTATGTTTATTTGTTCGGGCATCACGTAAAATGTACGAAAGCTATGTAGATAACTTTAATACACAACGACTGACCGTAACTTGAAGTAACATTTAGTTTTTGTTTCATCGAAATCGGATCAGTCTATCAAAATATATTTGAATTTAAAGTGTTCCAGAAGTAAAATTACGGTCAATTCACACCGAGACGCGCAGTTCAGTAGCGCGATCTAGCTGCTTGGAATAGAAAAACTACAAACGTATTCAAATATGGTGTGGACTGGAGTGGAGTGGAGTAGAGTAGAGTGGAATGGAATAGAATGGAATGGAATGAAAGAAAGAAAGAAAAGGTTTTTATTAGACTCACAATAGAATGGGATGAAATGTTATGGAAAAGGATGGAGTAGGATGAAGCGGGATGGAGTGAGATGGAGTAGGATGAAGCGGGATGGAGTGAGATGGAGTAGGATGGAGTGGGATGGAGTGGGATGGAGAGGGATGGAGAGGGATGGAGTGGTATGGAGTGGGATAGTGTGGGATGGTGTGGGATGGAGTGGGATGGTATGGGATGGAGTGAGATGGAGTGGGATGGAGTGGGATGGAGTGGGATGGAGAGAGATGGAGTGGGATGGAGAGGGATGGAGTGGGATGGAGTGGGATGGAGTGGCATGGAGTGGGATGGGGTGGGATGGAGTGGGATGGAGTGGGATGAAGTGGGATAAATTGGGATGGAGCGGGATGGAGTGGGATGGAGTGGGATGGAGTGGGATGATGTGGGATGGAGTGGGATGGAATGAGATGGTGTGGGGTGGAGTGGGATGGAGTGTGATGGAGTGGGATGGAGAGGGATGGAGTGGGATGATATGGGAGGGAGAGGGATGGAGTGAGATGGAGTGGGATAGAGTGGGATGGAGTCGGATGAAGTCGGATGGAGTGGGATGGAATGAGATGGAATGGGTGCTCTAATCCAGTGGCAATTGAATAGTACTACTGCCTTTGAACGACAGAGGGCGTTTATTACAAACACGTCAAATGTTCTTGAAAAATCTAAATAAATTCTAAATATAGGGTTTATATGAAAACGATATGATTTATAAAAAACGCTTCGCACTAAAAATACATTGTTAAATACCGACATCCACGCGAACGAAGTTGCGGGCACAGCTAGTCTATAATACGTAGGATGTATTTAGAAATATATAAGTATGTTTATCAGTTGTCTAGTACCCATAACATAAGCTCTGCTTACCTTGGGACTAGATGGCGATGTGTGATAGTTGTGGAATAATATTATTATTATTAAATACATATTAGCTGCTAGTCGAATCATTATTTATTAACGCCATTTGAGGTTTTCCGCACGTTTTGGTTTAAATAAACAAAAGATTCAGTGGGTCAATATTTTCTTTACGGATCGCTAATATCATGCAAATGTTAGAACCCTAGCCGACGAATCCTTTTATGTATTGGGGACATCCGTACATAATACATTTATTTTATGTACTATTTGTTTACCCATACTCTTGGAGTATTTTGACGGAATATGTATGAGATCGAAGAAGATACTGAGTTTTTGGCGACAATAATCCTACTGAAAGATGGAGAGTAGGCTATATATTTTTCTTTCTGTGACACGTTGACTAAGTGTCTATAATATATTCAAGTATGATACTTAAGTAATTAGGCAATCTTTTTTTATGCGAAGATCAATCAACTTTTTAAACTATGCCTCCAGTGGCGTTATTAATCTTTTTTTTTTCTAAAATTAGGGCCTGTTATCGTTGAAATAAGATGAACACTACACAATCATCTTTGGATAAAAAAAGTAATCATATGTTTTTACATTTCTTGTTTACTTCTAAATTTTTATTAAGTCGTATAATTTTATTTTTCTCGTATAAATTCTAAGTAAATATTTAACTCCACTTGAGTAAACACAATAGATAGAGTTTTAAAATCTTATTTACATGATTCCGTTTATCTTTTCCAATAAGATGATTCCCTTTTATTTTTTCCGAATGGAAAATCAACCCTTACTTTTACAGCAGATGATTTTACAAACCGATTTCATCTCAATTTCGTAACCCATACAGTTTAATTTACATTATTTTATTACACTTCCTGTTACATATTGCCATTCTCAATACTTTCATGAGATTCTCATCCCGGTCGCGCACTGAATTCGTTATCGACGGTACAAAAGTGACCTTCCCCTCATATAGCTAAGGGAAAGTGTATTTTATAGCTTCGCGGCGAAAAGTTACAAAGGCGACGCCTGATCTTTATTTACAAGTTGGTTAAAGTTATATGACATGGTGCCACGGAAAATGCACGATGTATACAATTTTGGAGAACTGTTTTTTAAAATACATAGTTAGTACTGGTTTTTGCAAGATAAATAGCGATGATTCCCGATGTCCACCCCCAGCTTGTCCCCCAGCGGGGGACAGTGATACGATTTTTTTTAAATATTTACGTTGGCCCCCACGGGTGGACAGCGCTACAATTTAAAAAATGAGAATTCTCAGTGTCCACCGCGGGTGGACGGAGATACTTTTTTTTATTTATTCTCGGTAGCGGGCTCTTTTAACTATTTTTAATACCTACTTTGATTGAAAAAAAACTGATGAAAATGATTTTCAAAACTGTAATAATCAGCAAAAAAAATGAACAATGTAAGGCTGCTCATTATTTGTGACTATACTATTGTATTGTAAGTTTTTTTTGTTATTTATATTTTTTTAGACATAAAAATGTGATTATTGCAATGTTCTAGTCGATTGTGTGCCATTGTCAAATCATTTTTATTTTTTTACTATTATTATAATTATTTTTAAAACCATATATTAGTTTGTACACACATGAAAGAAGTTCCAGTAGATTTTTATTGGGATCTTTCCCAAACCACGCTATTCGCATACCACTACAAATCCTGTAAGCCAGAATCAACAGTGGCAACCAACAGAAAAACGCCGAAACAATGAAGCTCGACGTGTCGGGAGAATGAATTTAAATAAATCTTGAACTCTGCAACGAAAGATAAATTAATTAATTTTCCAATAGGCAAAAATGTTGAATGTCCATACAAATTTTAATCTTCTGTTTAAGCCTTGTAACTTCTTTATTGCTTTCCTAACGGAATTTGATCAAGATAAGTTCTTGATGAAGTTCCAGAAAATATTAAGAAAACCTTCGTCTTATTGGCTATCTAAAACTTTTCTCATTATTTAACAATCTCTAATCTACAGCTGAGTTTGCCAAAATCAATTAAGTAAAATTAATTATGAACTCAAGTCCAAATACGATTGTACGTATGTAATCAGGGTTATGGGACATCTCGCCCACGAAAAAACTGGCCCACAGGCCAGATGTCACCTTTTTAAAATGTGAATGGGTATATTCGCCCGGACCAATTTAGTAGAACGTCTTCTATCAAATAGTAAAGGGATATTTCAGCAAAATCGTATATTTTTAATTCAATATCTGTTCAATAATAATATAATCAGCAAAAGTACTAGGCAAGCATAAGTTCAAAGTGGTATATGTACTTAAATAATCCTCCTGCCTAGAATTATAATTTAAGAACATAAATAATTATATTTATTACTTTGAACTTATGCTTGCCTAGTACTTTTGGTGATTATATTATTATTGAACAGATATTGAATTAAAAATATACGATTTTGCTGAAATATCCCTTTACTATTTGATAGAAGACGTTCTACTAAATTGGTCCGGGCGAATATACCCATTCACATTTTAAAAAGGTGACATCTGGCCTGTGGGCCAGTTTTTTCGTGGGCGAGATGTCCCATAACCCATAATCCACACATAACATGTTTAAGAATTTGAATTTATTAGTCTAAGATGAAAGAGATAGGTATTGTGTTTGATTTCAGACGAAATAAGCGAATTAATTTAAATTATACCATTTAAAAAAATCAAAAACCAAAACTTTTGTTCTTACTTCTTCATAAAATTATTCAGAAAGTTTTAATTAGTACAGGTTTCACGAAATCAATTAAACTTAACCGGTTCAGGTTTAAAAGGTTTTGCAATGTGAAATTCAGAGCAAAATAATAATTGACAGAAAACATAAGGAAAGATAATGAACAAACTTTTCAAAAAAACAGCACCATTTTAGTGTTAAAAGATTAAAAAATTACCAGCCCCAAAAACATCAGATTTAAGCAAATATCGGTCTTAAACAACCCTTCATAAGACTTGATTTTAATCTTCCGATTAAAGTCACGTTTATCTGAAAATCTATTACCAGTTTCGACTGAAACTTACGTGTTTCGTATTCAAACAAGCTTTAGCAAGACTCGTTGAATACTGAAACGGCAGGAAACTAGATAATTATGTGTTTTAAGTGTGTGCAGCTGAGATTGTATTACATTGCTGCATAGTATGTTTTGCTTCATTATTTTATGCTGAAACAATAGTTTTTAATATTACGCTGGAAGTTTCATATTGCGGGGGCCACACTAACGGGATATGCCATTAAAAACCAATCGCAGTAACTCAAAAACGCCTGAACCAATTTGGATAATTTTAGTTTTAATTATTTTTAGAAGCCCAGGGAAGGGCAGGCTACCGGCGAAGTTTGCCGGATCATCATCATCAGCCGGAAGACGTCCACTGCTGAACATAGGCGTCCACTTTAGATCGCCACGCCGACAATTACAAACGACAATTCGCCACTTAGATCCATCGGTTGCCCGCGACCCTCACGATGTCATCGGTTCACCTAGTGGGAGGCCTGCCTACGCTGCGTCTTCCGGTCCGTGGTCGCCACTCGAGAACTTTTCTTCCCCATCGGTTGTCAGTTCTTGCCGGGTCAACTAGTTTTACATAAATCTTGCAAATAATTCCTTAATTCAATCATATCTGGTGATCTCATTAGAGAATTCCATCTTAATCTAAGCAATTCAAGTATAACTTTGTACTCAAATATAACGAAATTAACACATAGTAGTAGGTTAGTTTCGTCCCGGAAAATTGAGAAGTTTCCAGAATAATCCAGCTGAACTGCTAGTTCTGTACAATTTTCATGATAATTTCCACTACATTTTAACTTTATCAGGTTTAAAAATGGCCACTAGTTTTAAACTATACTCACAGGTTATTAAACCTCATTTTAAGTTTGATTTATACCCTCGGTTAGACGACAAGAAAACTAAAAGTAAATATTTCGTGACTAAAAGAATTAGTTAAGGCTAAACGTAGGTTTGAACTCAGCTTACGACAGTTTTGTTTTCCCGAAATCATGGTTTGAATTAACCCAATAAGTAAAACTAAGTAATAAAGTCATAAGTCAATAGTAAAGGTTTATCAAAACCAGAAATTCTGAAATCATTGAATAAAAATTCCGCGGTTGACGCACAAGGCGTAGGACGTTGCGAAACGATTTACGACCACCGCAGGCGCGGGCTTGCTGACAGCGAGTTATGGAAAGCCGTTGTTTTTTTTTAAGTATGGAATATCGTCATTTTCAGCGATAACAATTCCTTTGGGTATTCAGCACAGTTCTTCATTAAACACATTGTGAAACACGATAGGGCCCTTAGGTACAAACATTTTTACATTGCAAACATAAAAAAGTGTAAGTTATGAATTTCAGAGCAAACACTAGAATAAGTAAAGAGAATGGACAACGTGTACCATTTGCAACTGGAATTAGGGTCAGTCTCAACGGCTTGGTGGTGAATGAGATAAATACAGTGGCGTAGTTAGGGCTGGGCGAAGCGGACCCTAGCCCGGCCGGCCTTGCACCCCACTTCTAGTGGAAGTAAAGCTTCCACTATAAGTGGGGTCATGAAGCCACAATAATCGTAGGTTACTAAAACAAGTTTATTCAAGATCACCGTACAGTTTTCCAACCAACCAATCCGCACTGGGCCACTCCCTCTCACAGAGAGGAGGCCTGTGTCCCAGCAGTGGGAACATTATATGCTGATGATGATGATGATGATTTACAGCTTTCCGAGCTAATGTTGCCAACAACCACGTTTGATCAAGATTGAATCAAGACCAACGCGCACCTCAAAGAGCGTCTGCATAATGACGGGGCGGTCTCAGAGGGCCAAAGCCTGCCGGGGTCGCAGGACTTATTCCATCACCGTGACCCCGGAACATAAAGGGCTATTGAAGGACAACGTGGATTTTAGTCAGTACAAGTCTGACAGTCCCTCCCGCCCTGCCCCGGGGTGGGAGGACTCTTTTGATGATTTTACCACGTTAAAAAAAAATCTTCAGTTATTATTCTTCTTTGGAGGTGGTAAAATAAATAATCGAATGAATGGGAAAAAGGGACTTTCAGAGTGTTACTGAATAAAAGTTCACTCTCTTCCATCAACCAACTGCCCTTTACGTTCCAGGACCACGATATCCTGCTAAGGCAGTACCGCGACCCCAGTAACCAAATCCTTGACGCACGAAAGTAGTTAGAAATCATATTCGTGACGTTACTGGAAATGTCAAGTCTATTTTCATTTCTATGTGTACCTACGTTAACCTTTAAGTCGTGTTGAACAGGTATTTTCAAATTAATTTAATTTGTTAAAAGCACGTAGGAGTGTCTGGTGCTTGATTTTAATGAAATACAAATTACAAGTCACTATGACACGTAAATAATTAATGTTTTGCCCTCAGATCAAAGAAATAGGCAGATAGAACGCTCAGAACACGCGAGTGTCACCACCAAAGTTAATACAAAATGAAATCGAATTACATTCCATAATGTTTTCTTTGATTTTGAGAACAACTTTTACAATGGTTAAAGACACGAGACGGCATATTTTGGCAAAAATCAACAACGACGCGCAGCTTGATACGACGCGTAGCTTGGTACTGTCGCGACTTAGTATTCGATTTTATACAAATACAAATCTTTATTATTGCATAAACACAAATGCAACTAAGACAACCATACAAAGTAAATCAATAATAATCATGTAGACAAAATCATTTGATGTTAATTGAACAATAATGGATGATAGATTTATATCCGTTTGACAGATCGCATATAGAAGAGTGGTATTTGGTTTGTTGTCTATAATTTGATTCGCCCTATCCCCTCGTACTAGTATAAAACTGTATCACGAGCGGATAGTCTTCCTCAACCCTTTAATAACATATTCCACCAAGTATCAAATTACAGGTAACCCAGTAAAGCAGATTGTTTAGATGTAGTTACACCGCATAAGCAAAAAAAAAAAAAAAAAAAAAGGTTGCACTCCAGGAGTGCCGGTAGAAGTGAAAACTTTTTGTTACTATGTTTTATTTTTAATTTGAATGACGTCTTACTCATTTTCGATCAGGGTCACGTGACCCTGACGCGAGTTTTGGTCACGTGACCCTGACGCGAGTTTTAAATTTTTTACCCATTACAGAAAAAGTGTACAACGCCGCTAAAGAAGTTTTCACTTCAAAAAAAATTATTTTGTTTAACTTTGGTGGACCCACTCGCGTGTTCTGAGCGCTCTATCTGCCTATTTCTTTGATCTGAGGTTTTGCCACACAAAATGACATGACAACAAAGTTACGAAAAACTAATTTATTATATAAGTTCTCTTCAACATGATGCTAAAATGAGTTAGACAAAACTAATCTAATAAACTCTCCCTCTATTAATTCGCTTGTCTGAAAATTTTCATCTTGTTTTAAACATTCTTAACCTTTACAAGGAACTTAAAGTTCTTTTATACAAACTCAACGGCTCGTCGATAATGTTGATAGAGGCGTCGCTCTCAATTTAGCCAATTTCGTAAGGATAAAAATACTCTACAATTGACGCTACATATATTTTTTTATCGTGGTTAAATCATCAAATGAGTCCTCCAACCCAGGGCGGGATGGGGGTACTCTCAGACTTGTACTGACTCAAATCCACGGTGATCCTTCAAAAACCTTTTGCGTTCCAGAGTCACGGTAACCTGATGAGACGATGAGAATACAATCCGACATCATGATTATTTAATTGCTGTTAAAACTTGTGAATGCGAGGACTTATGTGGGTCACGCTTTTTTTTTCAGTTTATTTATATTGATTGTCTGACAATTTAAGTAACTTATGCGGCCTATACAAATGTCCTTTCTTTGGTATTGTTCATCGTTACGTTAAGCTCCTTGAATTTATGAGTCGAGCTACACGATAACTGACAAATGCTTGCACTGACTGGACAGGTACACTCAAATCTGTGTGGTTCTTTCTTCAAAAAACCATCGTACATGGCCCTCGTATGACTACCAATTTAATGTCTGTCTTTAAAAGAGACTGTGACCTCTGAGTTTGTTTCGGCTGTTTCTTCTCAGAGTAGTCAGTTACGAAACACCGGCCTCATCTACTTTGTAAAAAGACGACGTGTAAAAGTGTTGACATTAATCTACTTGCAAAAATAAATATGATTTCATAATTTCATTTCATTAGTCAATCCCGTTAAAGTGTAAAAGGGTAATAAAAAGAAGTTAATGGCATTACAGTGACATGAAGCTAAAACACCTATTTCCGGCGCACCCTGGACAGACAGACAGGCGCCAACCTAAATGACTATCCCTAATGACTTGCTAATATTTGCATGACAGTTGATATTGGCTATTCTACTAAACGATGAAAGCATGCAGTCACAGTTGAACTACGAAAACAGCCTTTATTTCTACATAATTACGAGTGGTTTTCATGGACGTTTGTGAAGATTTGAACTAATATACCAAGATCAATTGCTAAAATGAATTGAATTATGATATTTTGTAAGTCAGAAAAGGGGACAATATGCTAAAGGGACATTTTGCGAAGTGGACATTCTGTGAAATAGACATTTTGCGAAGTGGACATTCTGCGAAAGAAACATTTTGCATCCAGTGGACATTCTGCGTCGGAGCCATTCCAGAGCCCATAGACCTACGTCATTTTAGCAAAGCCGACCTACAACTCGTAAGTCGGGACCGATACCACTGGGCCACCACTGCTCATAGCTGGGCCAATAATGAATCCAATAATTCTTTTGTTAAGGGTCAATAAAGCCATTCTGGCGCAGGCACAATAGTACTAGTTTTAAACAAGACTTATTTTCCACTTCTGCACAGGCGGTGTGTAATCAAAGGAATTTAAAAGCGTGATTTCAAGAAAGGCGCGACGCCGCCTTTGTGCCAATTCATGAGCTTTGAAGAGTACCGCAAACCAATGAGGGGGAAATTCTTGAGAACGGTTTTATTTCTTCGTGCTCTACTTGAGATGTTATGAGGATTGTGTGGTAGATGTTGGAAGTTTTTCTTGAGTATTTGTCTGTTGAAATGAGTATTTTGTTTTGCTTTAATGAATCTTTCTTTTTTTATCATGAAGGCCTAGTATAAACAAACGATAGCAAAATTATGGAAGTCGTAGTTTATAATCGACTTAATTGTCATTATTTTTAAACTAACTTTCTTATTAATTGTGTTGTGTACCACCACCTGTCTGCAAACCAACCCTTTCCGTACTATATTGGGGTCGGCTTCCAGTAAAACTGGATGCAGTTGAATATCAGTATTTACAAGGAGCGACTGCTTATCGGACCTCCACAACCCACCCAGTAACTGGGTAATATGATACTTCTGGTAGGACTGGTTGACAGACTTTAGAGCTCTTGACAACAGTAACGACTGTCAAAGATCTACAAATGACAAGCGGGACCAACGGTTTTACGTGCTTTGCGGGGCACGGAGGAAACTCGCTATGATAGATGGTCACTCATTGTGTTGTGAACTTGATTGTAATTCAGTAGCGTATTGCGTTTGCGTACGTGTGTAGGTAGAACAATACGATTGTACAGACTTGAAGAACAACTTTAAGTTACGTGATCTCCGTACCCAACTACGAAAACTCCTACTGAAACCTCCAAGAGGAATTTTTAACCTTTACTTAGAACTTTCCATTTCCAGAGGCCTTAACGTGGTAAAATCATCAAATGAGTCCTCCCACCCCTTACTGTCAGACTTTTACTGACTAAAATCAACGGTGTCCTTCAATAGCCCTTTATTATTTTAATATTTGAATAGAGTTTTCAGTTCCCTTAGCACGAATTTTTACACGTAAAGTGAACTGGAACTTTGACATTTTCAAATTGACAGTTTCAAGAAAAAAAATTGTTCCTTCTTCGCACACCAGAGGCGCTGTTCCATTTATCCATACAAGAAACGCTGTAAATACTGGAAAGACGCTGTAAAGTAAAATCTCGTGATATGGGTACAGATGTACAGATTACGGTGCTCATAGTGAATGAGGCCTACAGTTTCAGTCTGCCAAGTAAAAAAAAATTGATAGGTACTATTAAGTATAGAATAGTAATTTTTTCAATTTATTAGTCATTTTACCTGTGGTGCTAGGCAACTGGGCTTCTCCCAGTTGTAATGTCCCTTTGTGCCTATTGGCCTTGTTTTGTTCTGTCTC
Source organism: Agrotis segetum (assembly GCA_036375495.1). Classification (NCBI taxonomy): domain Eukaryota; kingdom Metazoa; phylum Arthropoda; class Insecta; order Lepidoptera; family Noctuidae; genus Agrotis; species Agrotis segetum. The sequence goes on from JAQSVV010000031.1 coordinate 5,295,432, forward strand.
CTGCTTGCATGGAGGGAAGTGGGAACATATATTTTTTTCCTACTCCTCCACTATTCTTTTCTGATTAATTTCGTTGCAGGATCCAAGACAGGTAAATTCATTCTCCGGGACACGTCGAGCTTAATTGTCTCGGCGCTTTTCTGGTGGTTGCCACTGTTGATTCTGGCTTTCAGGAGTTGCAGTGGTTGGGAATAGTGTGGTGGGTTTGTCCCAATAAAAAAAAAAAGTATAGAATAGATAATTATGATCTAGTGTCCACTCATCACATACTTATCTACAGCCTAGAGTGAAATGATAACAATCATAAAAGTTATTAGACATAATGGTATAATTGTGTACAGCACTATTTAAGATAAGCTCTCCAGTAGAACCGATAACGTTGACAAATCGAGACTCAATGTATGAAAATTATGTATAGTAGTGAAACGGCACTATTGTGTACAGAGATATAGGTAGCTCAAAAAACATAGGTTTAATATTTTTAATAAATAGATTTCTTCAAATTCACTATTGACAATACATCCTTGCACGATATATCGTATTCTTGGTCTTGCTACTAATTATTATCTTTTGCTACGAGTGCTACAGCAGAGCTACGCGTTCGTAGGCACACCGTAGCGGTCGTAGCAACTTTCATTGCTACAGCGCGGTGTATTGTCGTCGTAAAGTTGTATGTGAAGAAAGAAATTTTGCTTCAATAAGGAGTTTCACTGCGAGTTTTTGCCGTCAGTGACGCTACTAGCGCATGACGGAAAGAACTTCAAGTGTAGCTTCGAGTGTGTTGAGTATGTCAAGTTAGTCAAACAGTAATATGACAATGAATCATGCGCTGATAGCGTCATCTGAGCCGAGCTTTGCGTGAAACCTTCTACTCAACGTTTACGGCTCAATCTTCAATTTTGGGACTTCCGTTGACGATAATGACGCTATTACGAAAAAAATATAAATTATTTTAATTTCATTTAACTTAGGTAAATTAAATTAAAATAATTTCTATTTTTATTTTTTTTCCATGGATGTTTGCACTAGCAGTAAAAGTATCGGCGTCATTATCCTCAACGGAAGTCCCAAAATTGAAGATTGACCCTTACATCATGTGAAGCTGCATACAAATGTACTATACAAGTTGTTTATCGGCCAGAAATAAAGTCTAGATTCTATAAAATGTGTATGTACAGTTGTGATTCTATTTAACAAGCTATTTCCGACTCATATTTACCTGATTTCCGAAGTTTCGAGGTCATTTTCCTCGCTTATAAATATCGAATCACCCGGCGCGGTTGCTAGGAAGTGGTTATATTTACCAAAATCGGTAACCACAGTTATTTATTCTGTTTTATGGTTATTACAAGGTTAGCGTTCTTCATTTCATAACATAACATTAGGCTGAAGGTATTCTCCAAAGGCTCAAGGTAGAAACGAATGTTGGGTACGCCTATATTTCGATTCGTTTTTGCTTGCAAACAACGCTTAAAAACTACTCGACTTGTATTGTTTCACTAATAAAATGTCATATAATAAGAAAGTAACGTGAGCTAGATTATACTTTCAATTTGCAACTGTTTTGTAGATGTTGTTTTTAAAAAATATGCGTGTTGCACTCGGGGACTGTCGCAGTAAAGCTATTGCATAGCATTTTTTCAAAAGAAATAATCGCCTACCGCGAATATTTAACAACAATTTTATTTATTTAAAATGTTTGTGATTTACTACTGTTACTAATATAGAAAAATAAATTATAGGAAGATATAAGTGGGTCTTTTAGATAAAAGATTCCCAGGAGGGTCAAAATTTTCAACAGATTTTGATTGGGCCCGCTTCCTCTGCGCCACTCTGCTTTGTTGTAGGATTTTTTTATGAGTAGGTTTCATCGTTAAAACCTCCTTTTGTAGCTAGCCGTTTAGAATGATTATGAAAAAGTCTTTATGACGGATGTTTTTATGATTGCGAAGTCTCCCGAACTGAAGCGACGTTAGACGATGCGTGGTGATAGGTCATTTTCGTTAGGTATATTTTCTACTAGGGCCGGTCCCTAGTAAACCATAGAGTAAAAAACCCAATAATGGGAATGTAATACATAGATATTTTCCTATGTTATTCTTTTATAACGTCAAATAAGGCCATAATTTCAGGCCTACATACTTATATACTTTCCTTTGCAGAAAATATTTTAGCGAAATCTTATTTATTTCGTACTGACACATGAAATATGTGGGGAATTCGTTTACATTAGGGTTTGCCAAGAAGCGAGTGTTATAGCCTAATAGAATTGTTTTGGGGCGCAATTCTTTACGTAAATCGGATTTATCAAGTCCCCAGTGAATGAAGAGAGATCCAAGTGTCTTTTGAAAAAAAAATATTTGTGGCACTCGGGAACTGCGGCGGTAAAGCTATTGCATAGCAATTTTTATCTACATATGCAATTATTTTTTAGCCTGTCGTCAGCCACATCAGTCAAGTAAAACGTCAAGAAAAACAAAACACCGTGCCGAAGTCTGGCGTACTGAAACGACGTTAGACGATGCGGCGTGTTAGGTTTATTTTCGTTTCGGAATTTCTTGATTCGGTCGCCGCGCTCACAGCCCACGACAAAAGCTATGCAATAGCTTAAAAACGAATCTGTAGAATTTCAAGGAGTGATTACATCATCGAATGAGTCCTCTCCCGCCTTGTGTGAAGAAGAAGGGACTGACACACGCCCCGTCTCTTCGGTTTGTTTTACGTCGCGACGTTTCTATACATTTTGTACGTAAGAGACGCCGAAGAGACATAATGTCTCCGCCCCGTCTGCGTCTTTTCTATGTAGCGGTGCCTTGGCGTTCTGCTTTCTAACAAGTAATAAAGCTTGCCGATCAAATTGTAAAATATTGTGGCGTGTTTGTGCAACCTTCACTTTAGCTAAGAGACGAGGTTAATCTTCTAGATTTAGATCCGATTTATTTTCTCAGTTTGACCAATAACTATAACTTATCATTTATTTTGAACGTGATCAAATAACGGTCTTTTTCGGTCATAAGTTCTAATATATTGGATAATCGTATATTGGCCTTGTTTTGGGTTGCGTCCAACTAAATATCAGTTATTTGGTTCCAGCCACAAATTAAATATTAAAGAATGAACTGGACCTAATTTTAAATGGGAGATAATAGACCGAGCCACAAAGTCACTTAGCAAGCCCAAATCTTTTTTCCTACTCCTCCACTATTATTTTCTGAATAATTTCGTTGCAGGATCCAAGACAGGTAAATTCATTCTCCGGGACACATCGAGCTTCATTGTCTCGGCGCTTTTCTGGTGGTTACCACTGTTGATTCTGGCTCTCAGGAGTTGCAGTGGTTTGGGAATAGGGTGGTGGGTTTGTCCCAATAAAAAAAGCGCAAATCTTGAGAAAGAACGCCAGATGCTTGAAGATTTTGAAGTAGAACTCTGGGATGGGCATTTCCTTTGTGTCGGTATAAGCGGCTTTCTATCAAAAGGGATGTCGGCTTGTTTGCCAACCAATACGATGTTCTACTTAGGGCTTATAAGGAGGACGGAAAATCTCGTATGATCGATGAGAAAAGCTACGCTTCGTAACAAATAAAGGGTCTTGGTTGCAATTTCAGATTGGGCCTCAAGTGTATTGTTTATTATCCTACTAATATCATAAATGCGAAAGTTTGTGAGGATGTATGGATGTGTATGTAGGTGTTACTCTTTCACGCAAAAGCCACTAAACGGATTTGAATAAAACTTGGTACACATATAGTTTATAATCTGGATTAACACATAGGATAATTTTTATCCTGATTTTACGAGTATGTTCCCGTGGGATAATATTTGTAGCGGGTGAAGTCGCTGGCAACAGCTAGTCTCATTATAATATTGTTACTAGATTTCTCAAAAACGCCTGGACCGATTTAGAAAACCGACTCAGTGACTTCTTAAAGAAAAGTAATTTCTTTTTTGTGTTGATTTAGAAGTCGGTTATTTTTATTAATATAAATACCTATTCTTATTTGAACGGATTTGAATATTTGGCACTTGTATAGACCATGATAATATTATGAGTTTCAACCGTAGTAATAAGTAAGGATTTGGAAACCACAGACTCCAGTATGACTTTTCATGTTTTTGTGTCGTAAACTGAAACGTTGACGTGAATTTGTAGAAAAAAAAATGAAATAATATTATTTCCTCGTTCGTACACTAAAGAGAAGCTTTTTCAATATTCCATACAATAAACGTAGTACCTAAATACTTACTTCAAGTACGGTGTAGAAATAAAGAACAGAAATCTATATTTGAACAGAAATGTATATTTCAAACAATCTTAACTTCTTATTACTTAATTCTTGTAACTTTTTAGAACCTTTACTTAAAACCCCAAATTAGTGTCAAGAAAGACTAATATTTCACAACTAATCAAAAGTACTATCAACGTTAATGAGACATGGGTCCCCAATCCATACGGACAGATCCCCGACTGACCTACTGAGGCCCGAAGGTACTCGTATTACAGAACGTCACTCAACAATCAAGTATTACTTTAAAACTAGATTGAAGGCATTTGATTGGTTAAAATCTGGATTTAAATAGAGATCAGTGCTTAAAGGGCTTCACACACAGCAGCTATAATGTAAAGATGTAAATTATAGCACGATACATCACATTACATCTTTCCATAGAAATCGTCAGGAGACCACACAATGCAGCTATAATGTATTTTTTTACATCTTCGAATCTCTATGGAAAGATGTAATGAAATGTATCGTGCTATAATGTTCATCTTTACATTATAGCTGCTGTGTGTTTAGTTTAGTTTCATTCTGTAATACGGGCCTGAGAACTAACTATACTTAGTATACAATACATCGCGGGACCCAAATAGTTATGTTTGTCGAAATAAACCTTGAACTAGGCCATCCGCTCCCAAAATAGTGGATCAATATAATGTAATGTCTGTTGTCTGTGGAGTTGTGGCCAAACAGTCGCAAATAAGTCAGAAAAATCGTTTTTATTACTGAAGTTTAACATCGCGTAAAACTGTTTGTAAGAACTTTTACGTGAAACACGATTTTGTTTTGATAGTTTTTGCGAGTTTTAAGTGGTCTTTTTGTTGATATAGTAAAGCAAATTATTCAAAATAGTCTTAAACTCATACCCCATAAAATATTAATAAACGTGGGCTAAAGTGACAACCAGGATAATTCTTGGAGGATAGGAATTATAGTCAACATAAACAAAATAGATAATTGGTTATCAAAGTGAATGGATATAAGGAAATGCCACTGACCTGAGGGGAAAAAATTCATTGCTTAGCAGATAACGAAACGTATATAATTGGCAGTAATACGGTCAAATTCAAGTCTCGCCTACGGCTCGACTGACAATTCCGCCGCATACAAAGTCGTTTCGTTTCCCAACATAATTTACACACGTAACTGCCCTTCTTCCAACGGGTCTCCATGAGAATAAAACCTCATAATTATCCCCTAGTAAAGCTATGAATACCAACTGCAATCAAACGGAACTCCCTTATAAAGTTCCTCTTTCTGACCTTGACTCATTTGGCACTCTCTCAATGCCGGCGATGGTGATAAATCACACATATCTTTATATTCTTTGTGCACTCTGTATTATTTCCTCGTTTATTAGACTCCAAGTGACAAATTCTTTCCTGGTTTGAAAGATACGGCGAAGGTAAGATCTTTACATGATATATTTCCCTAAAACGGGTCGTTCCCATTGGTCCACGATTATTTTGTTCTCTGTTCCCTAAGGGCTTTTTTTTTAGCGTGGTAAAATCATCAAATGAGTCCTCCCACCCCGGGCAGGGCGGGAGGGACTGTCAGACTTCTACTGACTAAAATCCACGGTGTCCTTCAATAGCCCTTTCTGTTCCGGGGTCACGGTAAGGAAATAATCCCGCGACCCCGGCAGGTTTTGGCCCTCTGAGAGGGGGGCCCCGTTTGCTGACGCTCTTTGAGGCGCGCGTGGGACACAACGCGCCGCCGACCCGGGCATGGTCCATGGTCGGGCAGCGAGTTGCCCTTTACTCGCTGCCCGCATGCCCGCGCCTACGGCGGCCGGAGATCGTCTAGCGACGTCCGTCGCCGTGGGCGTCAACCACCGCGGGTGGGGCGGAGGGAGGTCACTGTCCTCTCTCGATCGCGGCCCTCCTCCTCCTGGGGCAAGACGCTAGTATTTTTATGAAAGGCGTGTTTTACTTTCAGACTACCGTACCTAAAAACTTCGTAAAGCTTAAATTATAAAATTGATCGTTCAAAAGCATTCATCAGTAACTCGGAAGCAGTGAGTTCTGTCTAGAATTTATAATAAAGGTTCCTTAATACCTACGCCAAAATATAAATCCTTTTCGTTGTGCAAGGATCTTTGGATACGTGACTAAAATTTTGAAAAAAGGCCGCTTTTTTACCGCCTACATCTTTGCTATCCAACACGTAAGAAAGAGTCAAACGCCAAATAAATTAAAAAAAATGTCGTGTGGGCATGAAACTCGCGACACGCAACAAATCATTCAATCGCTAAGGCACTGTTCATTTTTGGTAATACTCGTAGTTTCTTCTGGTTCAATTTGCGCCATTGTATAACTCATCTTTGCTTTTAAGCTAGACCACTCCTGGCGCACTCCGCGGTGTAGCCACGTCAACGGGGCCCCCGCGTGTGCTTGTAGTATGAAACTGCAAGTACACGCGGGCGCACCGTGGACGGGTTTCACAGTCGGTTGCCGCCCGCCGCCCGTTTCGCACTGTGACACTTCTGTACGTGGTACTTTTAAGTATTCTGTGGCTAGACTGAAACCAAATAACAAACCAATTTAAAATAACAAATCAAATAAAGAAGTTATCAGTATCATTTTAGACTTTAATTCAGTAGCAACACTTTAACAAGCCTAAAATAAACCAGATAACATGGCAACACCAGTATCAGTACTGGTCAGTAAAACTAAATCCGGGATACAGATAACTCACAGCGATATGGTTGGAGCACTGCGGTTAGAACACATTATGCCTACAGTATAGTAGGTCTAGGTACAGGAGCTACCAACATTATAAATAAATGGAACTGTTTACTTGAACTACATTTTGGGTTAAAGATTTACGTCGTTTGGTTGGCAGACCCGTGAACCCCCGTGCAAAGCGGATTTGGGAACTTGCTATGAATAATCCGCTGTGTGGAAAGATCCAGTACCTTCATGTTTTGCTTGTATAGCTGGGTGCCTGGTCTCAAAATTATTCAACACGATCTGATGGCGACAAAAGGCGGCTAGACAATAAAGACTGTTTTTGGGCTGGTAAAGTCATCACATAAGTCTCATCATCCCGGGGCGTCAGGCATCAAACGAAGGCGCTGTCAGAGATCAACTAGTGGATCAACTAATTAAAAACCACGTTGTTCCTTGGGTTGCTTGTTGCGTTCCACGGCAGAGGAACCCGATTTATATTTAGAGAGTTCCGCAATCAAAATATAGACTTATTATGCAACTAGTGTTTGCCCGCGGCTTCGCTTGCGTTATTTTAGAATTTGAGAAACAATACGGATCGTGTGGCGCCATCTGGAATATGAACGTAATTGTTTTCTCGGCAACAGCTCTCTTCTGTTATTCGTGATGTAAGATACCTTATATCCGTGTCTATACTCCTGACAACGTATAATTATGCTAAATTTTGGGACGATCGATTCAGTAGGTAGTAATGCGTGAAAAGGTAAAAAACAAACATACTTGCATTTTTATTATTAGTTTAGATCAATAATGTTATATCTAGGTACATAGTTTGCATAGGAAACGTCCTTATTTGAGCGACATTAATTTCAAAGAACCGTGTTTATTTTAAACATTAGACTATCATTTTTGTGTTGATTTACAGTATCGCTGCAAATTGAACGTACGATAGCATTGCTCTTCTCCCTTTAGCATTCAACGTGATACCTAAAAAATAACTAATTATCTGACTCGATGATTACAACCTAATTAAAACAGAATCTATGCACTGGTTTGAACACCAATTCAAAACATAAATAAACACATTTTTTTCTAATCTTTAAAATTCCACACCTCGAAACAATTACAATTTAAAAAAATATCCAACTTACTACCTACAATTTAAATCAGTGTATATTTATATCGTAGAAAACTATTGAAAAAAAAATAGTAATAATTTAAAATCGCGAATAATATTGAAATAAAAGTATACACATTTTTTTAATTATTTGAAACTCTCAGGACAAATATAAGAAAACTCAAAAAGTGAAAAAAAGAAACTGCGAGATTCGATCCAGAGACCCCTTACACGAAAGTCAAGCAGGATACCAACCAGACTGGCTAGTACGCTGACAGTGATTTTCAAATAGCGGTTCTTATACAAATGTCAACAATGACTGAAAATCAACATATTATAAAATTGCTAATCCCCTAAAGGGAACAGCGTAATTATACATATCCTATTAATAGAAGAGCAGTTTAAGGAATATTTGGGGAAAAATTGACTAAATAATATCCAGTGGTTTAGCTTCCAACTAAAAACAAACAGATAAAAACAACAAAATTTAAAATTGCTTATCTCCCAGGAAAAATAGCGTAATGATACATAGCCTATCAACAGAAGCATATTATTAGGAATATTTGAGGAAAATTTGATCGGCAACTTTACAGTAGTTTAAGAGATAGATCAAATCAAAAAAACATAAAAATTTCGAAAGAAAAAAAAAATTGATTTGGCATCAGAATCGATCCCTTATCTCGAAAAAAATACAAAAAGAAAAAAATATTCAATGTACAGGAATGACAGCTCTATGATTTAATTATTATATGTAAAGATAAAGATAAAGATAAAGATATGTAATACTAGCTGTTATCAGCGGCTTCACCGCAGAAAATTAGGATAAAAACTATCCTGATTTTATGTTACAACTGTATTGATTTTATGTCACTACTAGTGTTTGCCCGCGGCTTCGCATGCGTTATTTTAGAATTTGAGAAACAATATGGATCGTGTGGCGCCATCTGGAATATGAACGTAATTGTTTTCTCGACAACAGCTCTCTTCTGTTATTCGGGATGTAAGATACCTTATATCCGTGTCTATACTCCTGACAACGTATATGCTAAATTTTGGGACGTGCGATTCAGTAGGTAGTAATGCGTGAAAAGGTAAAAAACAAACATACTTGCATTTTTAGGGTTCCGTAGTCAACAAGGAACCCTTATAGTTTCGCCATGTCCGTCCGTCCCCGGGGTCGCGGGATTATTCCCTTACCGTAACCCAGGAACGTAACAGGCTATGAAGGACACCGTGGATTTTAGTCAGTAGAAGTCTGACAGTCCCTCCCGCCCTGCCCGGGGTTGGAGGACTCATTTGATGATTTTACCACGCTAAAAAAAAAAAGGTTGCACTCCAGGAGTGCCGGTAGAAGTGAAAACTTTTTTGTTACTATGTTTTATTTTTAATTTGAATGACGTCTTACTCATTTTCGATCAGGGTCACGTGACCCTGACGCGAGTTTTGGTCACGTGACCCTGACGCGAGTTTTAAATTTTTTACCCATTACAGAAAAAGTGTACAACGCCGCTAAAGAAGTTTTCACTTCAAAAAAAAAAAATGTCCGTCCGTCCGTCCGTCCGCAGTTTAGCTCAGAGACGCACAGTACTAGAGAGCTGTAATTTGGTGTAAATATACGGATTCGTTGTGCCGAAAAAGTGGTAAAATAAAATCTCGTAAAATATTTTTTTTTAGGGTACCTCCAGTACTTACACGTAAAGTGAGGATTTTTTTTTCTCGCGTACCCCTTAGTGTGGGATATCATTAAATAGGCCTTTAAAAAATAATGTTAGTTTCCATTTACAATTTTTTGAAAAAAAAAATCGTTTGTGAAATATTAAGCTTTAAAGTGCTAAATTTTGCTCGATTCGAGTGTCCCCCCCCTCTACCAGCTAAACGGTTATGTTTGGGGGTGTGAAAAAATTCACAATAGTAGTACATATAACGAAGTTTAAAAGAAAATTATCATGACTAAGTAGGCTTTACAACTTTACGAGTAATAGTCGACCAATTTATAAAATGTACTTGATATCATATTTTCTTAAACAAAATGTATCGGAGACAACTGCAAATGTAAGTTTGTCAACTTTATTTTTCCAGCTTTTATAGGTATGTTTTTTGGGGATAGGTAGGTTTTTATCGTCAACTATTTTTAACTAAATTCAAAAAAAGGAGGAGGTTCTAAATTCCTTGTAATCTTTTTTCTTATGTATTTTCCCCGATTTTTTTTCTTCTTTTTAAAATTAAATTCAGCGAATCAGTTTAGTTAGTTCGCATAAGTATTTTGATGGGCAACTACGGAACCCTACACTGTGCGTGGCCCGACACGCACTTGGCCGGTTTTTATTATTAGTTTGGATCAATAATGTTATATCTAGGTACATAGTTTGCATAGGAAACGTCCTTATTTGAGCGACATTAATTTCAAAGAACCGTGTTTATTTTAAACATTAGACTATCATTTTTGGGTTGATTTACAGTATCGCTGCAAATTGAACGTACGATAGCATTGCTCTTCTCCCTTTAGCATTCCGCATGATACCTAAAAAATAACTAAATATCTGACTCGATGAGTACAACTTGTCGTCGTTTAAAACAGAATCTATGCACTGGTTTGATCACCAATTCAAAACATAAATAGACACAATTTTTTCTAATCTTTAAATTCCACACCTCGAAACAATTACAATTTAAAAAAAACCGGCCAAGTGCGTGTCGGGCCACGCACACTGTAGGGTTCCGTAGTTGCCCATCAAAATACTTATGCGAACTAACTAAACTGATTCGCTGAATTTAATTTTAAAAAGAAGAATTTTCAAAATCGGTCCAGGAGTCTTTGAGAAATCGGGGAAAATACATAAGAAAAAAAAGGTTGCACTCCAGGAGTGCCGGTAGAAGTGAAAACTTTTTTGTTACTATGTTTTATTTTTAATTTGAATGACGTCTTACTCATTTTCGATCAGGGTCACGTGACCCTGACGCGAGTTTTGGTCACGTGACCCTGACGCGAGTTTTAAATTTTTTACCCATTACAGAAAAAGTGTACAACGCCGCTAAAGAAGTTTTCACTTCAAAAAAGATTACAACGAATTTAGAACCTCCTCCTTTTTTTTAATTTAGTTAAAAATAGTTGACGATAAAAACCTACCTATCCCCAAAAAACATACTTATAAAAGCTGTAAAAATAAAGTTGTCAAACTTACATTTGCAGTTGTCTCCGATACATTTTGTTTAAGAAAATATGATATCAAGTACATTTTATAAGTTGGTCGACTATTACTCGTAAAGTTGTAAAGCCTACTTAGTCATGATAATTTTCTTTTAAACTTCGTTATATGTACTACTTGTTGACGACCACCGCGCCATCTGTGCATCACGGTGGTAACAAGCAGTGCGGGGGCCGGGACGGCCGGGGAGGGGCGGGTACGGACATTGCGAGACCAACAGTGCGCGATCGTTCTTAACTTTTGTGACGCGACGACGACAACATCGAAATCATTGTAAACCATCTTAGTCAATACAAATTGTAACGAGCACAACCGCAGCTTTATTTCAAAAATAACCGACAACGCCGATGACCCAACACCAAACAGCAAACATAAGTTGAACCTCCGAGCCAGACAAGTAATTGAACCAACCTACCGGCGCAACGATTGGAATAAAATCAAACGGCAGACCGGCCACATCAAGACCTAGAACAAAGGCCAGATCAACACCTGAGGCAAGGGACGGATCAACAGTTCCTGCGCAACAACGGCCAGATCAACGGTTTCCGGCGCAACAACGGCCAGATCAACGGTTTCTGGCGCAACTACGGCCAGATCAACGGGTTCCGGCGTAGCTGCCAGAACAACGCGTCCCGGAGCAACGATCAGGTCAACGACTTCTGGAGCAACGGTCAGGTCAATCCATCCAATTCATTACCCAAACCCAGAGCTCAGTTCAATTTGTGCTAGTATCGTTATTTTTCGCAAAATTCCAGTGTACGCAGTACAATTGTGCGGTCTACCTACGTCGGATTCGAACGCACGTCGATTACCGGTTAACTGTAAGTACTTGATTCTTTTCTCTTGCAAACCACCATTATGAATAACAAAAGGCATTCGATTGTAGAAATAGAAAATAATGATGATATAATTCGCGATTTAGTTAAAAAAAGAGGTACCGTTAAGCGAAAATTAACTTTATTCTCAAAATACATCAATTCATTGGATGAATCGCAACTAACGGGCGCTCAGAAAGCAGAATTAGAAGAGCGTTATGAATCTTTTAAATTACTTATCGATCAATTTTCTACTTTACAAGATGAATTAGACTGCTATGTAACAGATTGTGATCTAGATGCGGAATTGCTAGAGAGAGAAACGTTTCAGAATCAGTTTTATGCTATTACGGGCAAGGCTAAATGTATTCTTAAGGATAATATCAATCAAAATTCTGGGATTCAAAGTCGAACTTCTAACCATATGAAGTTACCCACAATTTCGTTACCCAAATTCGACGGTTCGTATGACCAATGGCTTGAGTTTCGCGACACCTACTTATCCATGATTCACAATAGTGACGGTCTAGATAATGTTCAGAAGTTCCACTACCTACGTTCAGTGCTCACAGGTGATGCATTGCAAGTAGTAAAAGCACTCGAATTTTCATCTGATAATTATTTAGTTGCTTGGAGTCTCTTAGAAAATAGATTTAATAATGATAATTTGCTAGTTAGTAATCACGTCAAAGCTTTATTCTATGCACAATCTATGAATAAAGAATCAGCTGCTCAAATTCGTAGATTAATAGATACAGTTTTAAGAAACATTCGGGCGTTAAAAACGTTGGATGAACCAACAGACTCGTGGGACACATTAATTATCCACATTGTCACTTCGAAATTAGATCCTTCAACCGATCGCGAATGGGAAAGCCACAAAAGTACCCTACCGAAAATAGGAAAATTAAAACTGTCTCAACTGATGAAATTCCTCACGGATCGTGCTGATTTTTTGGAATCTATTAGGCCTCAAAGCAAACAATCGTCAGACTCACACACAAAGAAACAGTCGCAGTCAGTCACAAAATCACATAGCCATGTTATAACACGCAAAGATAACAGTAATAATAAAAAATCATCACGTTACAAATGCGCTCAGTGCGGTTCCAATCACCCAGTGTACTCGTGTGAAGATTTCCTAAACCTGTCTCTTAAAGATAAAATGGACTTCATTGAGAACAAAAAGTTATGTCGTAATTGTTTACGATCAGATCACGCGTTAAACGATTGTTGGTATGGACCGTGCAGGCTTTGCAACAAGAAACATAATTCTTTAATTCACACAGATGCAGACGCTCGTACATTATCAGCTGTTGCTCAAACCACGCAAATAGTGCCACTGTCTGATTCAAATAATACGAGTGCCTCACACAGTCAAACGTCGCTAACCACTTCATGCAAATCACACACAGTTCGCAAGGAAGATAATAATAATATCGCGCATTATGTACCAAATACAGTATTATTATCGACCGCCTTAGTGGAAATAGCGGACGCACAAAACAATTATCACACAACGCGCATTCTTTTGGATAACGGGAGTCAAAATTGCTTCATATCCGAATCGCTATGCAAAAAACTTAACCTTCCATTGATACAGTCCACTGTTCAAGTTATAGGTGTCGGTAATACTATATCTCAATCCACGCAATCATGTAGTGTTCAAATACGATCCAAAACAAACAAGTATATCACGCGCTTTAACTGTTTAGTTTTACATCGTATAACGGCACAATTACCTTCACTTAGAAATTATCACAATATTTCTATACCAAACCATATTCAGCTTGCCGATCCTGAATTCTATCTGTCTAGCGACATTGAGTTGTTGATAGGAGCAGATAGGTTCTGGGACTTGCTTGGAGATGGTCTCATACGGTTGCCGAATGGCCCATACCTGCAAAACACACAACTAGGATGGATCATATCGGGAGTTGTACATGAAAAGGTTTCACGCGTTAACCTAACTCATTGTAATTTCACGCAAACATTAGATTCAGAGCTCAAACGATTTTGGGAACTGGAAGAAATTCCTTCAACAAATAATTATTTAACTGATGACGAAAGTGCATGCGAAAATTTATTCAGAGACACGACTTCACGCAGCGATAAGGGCCGTTTTTCTGTACGCATTCCACTTAGTCAATCAGCTGATGTTTTAAATGATACATTTTCTATGGCAAAAAACCGGTTCCTCGCACTCGAACGTAAACTGCTAAGGAGCTCACCTAGCTATAGACAAATGTATAACGATTTTATGAGTGAATATTTAGGTCTGGGACACATGAGTCGCATAACAGAATACAATTCACCTTGTTATTTTTTACCACACCACGGTGTTTATAGGGAACATAGTTCAACAACCAAACTTAGAGTTGTCTTTGACGCAAGTGCAAAGTCCACTTCGGGCAAATCATTAAACGATATACAACACATTGGACCCACGTTACAAAATGATTTGTTTTCAATTTTGCTTCGTTTTAGACAATTTAAATATGTTGCATGCGCGGACATTGAAAAAATGTACCGGCAAATACTAATTCAGCCTGATCAGAGAAATCTACAACTAATACTTTGGAGGGAAGATCCGTCGGAGCCGCTCGGTGTATTCCAGCTTAACACTGTTACTTACGGAACGGCTTCCGCGCCTTACCTGAGTATTAGGTGTTTAAAACAACTTGCGTTAGAATGTAATGATGACGTCATCGCACAGGTAATCAATGACGATTTCTATGTCGATGATTTAATAACAGGTCATCAGGATCAACAAAGGTTGCTACAGATTTGCAAAGACGTTTCTAAAGTTTTAGAATCTGGTTGTTTTCCTCTTAGAAAGTGGGTATTTAATTCACCATATTCACAAATCGAACCATTGTCTACGTCTAAGGAATTCACACTAGGGGAAAACTGTCATACCAAAACACTTGGCATGGGATGGTTCAATTCATCTGATGAATTGCATTTTAGCACCAAATGTGATCATGACGTCACAACTCACGTTACTAAACGCAACATCCTCTCAGTAATCGCACAGATTTATGATCCCTTGGGTTTACTCGCACCAACTATAATCATTGCTAAAATCATTTTGCAAAAACTGTGGTTATGTAAGATAGGGTGGGATGACTCAGTTCCAGTAAATATACTCTCAAATTGGCACAATTTTATTACAAAATTATCACACTTAAAAGATATACGTATTCCACGTTACGTCATCGGAGACAACTCGAATATTATTGAATTGCATATTTTTTGTGACGCCTCGCAAGACGCATATGGCGCCTGCGCATATGTACGTAGTTATACAGATGCACAGCTGATATCGGTCAAGTTGTTATGTGCGAAGAGTAAGGTCGCACCTGTAAAACCGGTTAGCGTACCGCGCTTGGAACTATGTGGCGCGGTAGTAGCAGCTAAGTTGTTTACTAAAATATGTAACTCATTAAGATTGAGTTTTGACAACGTATATTTTTGGTCGGATTCAACGATTGTTTTAGGATGGCTTAAGATGTCGCCTAATTTATTGAAGACATTTGTACAGAACCGAGTTGTGCAAATTAATGAACTCACAGGCGACAAGCCTTGGCTTCACATAGCCGGGAAACAAAACCCAGCCGACCTGTTATCGCGCGGTGTACATCTTGATTCACTCATCAATAATAACTTATGGTGGCACGGCCCATCGTTTTTAAGTTTTCCTAACAAGCAATGGGAACATGATATTGATCATAATATGAATCATGATGAATTACCGGAATTGAAACCAAATAAAATGTCATTACTTGTTCAAATTAAATCAGATTCGTTTCTATTCGATAGGTTCTCACGTTTTAATCGTTTGCGGCGTGTAGTTGCGTATATGATGCGTTTTATGAAAAACAGTCGTACTAAATTAAAACAACAACGTCTCACAGGTTGCCTATCCGTAGACGAATTGAATTATTCTATTAGAATTTTAACTCGAGTCGCACAACAACAAAGTTTTTTAAATGTTTATGACACTTTAAAAAATAATCGTCAAGTAACTAGCCCACGCAGTATTTCTAGTTTAAATGTCTTCCTAGATGAACACGATTTAATTAGAGTAGGTGGCAGATTATCATATTCAGACACATTCTCTTATGATAAAAAACATCCATTGTTATTGTGCGGTAAACACACATTCACTCGCCTTATATTTGAACATCAACATGTAGAATTATTACATGCAGGGCCTCAGCTATTACTGGCTACAATAAGAGACACTTGGTGGCCTACTAGAGGGCGTAACCTGGCCAAACAAGTGGTTCACACCTGCATGAAGTGCAAGCGCATGCGACCCAAACCGTTGAACATACAAATGGGTAATTTACCAACTGAACGTTTGGAGCCAGGGTACCCATTCATACGTAGTGGCGTGGATTACGCTGGGCCATTGTTCATGCTGAACCGCGAAGGTCGAGGGGCAAAACTAACGAAATGCTACATCTGTCTTTTTGTATGTTTCACTACGCGCGCAATACATTTAGAATTGGTCACAAGTCTTACAACCAAAGCGTACTTGCTGGCACTGAAGCGTTTCATCTCTCGACGTGGCAAACCATTGCAGATTTATTCGGACAATGGCACAACCTTTGTAGGAGCTTTAAAAGAATTTACAACTTTTTTAAAGTCATCGCAATCTGATATCATAGATTTTACAACTGACAATAATATAAAATTCACATTCGTCCCTCCATATTCGCCTCATTTTGGTGGTTTGTGGGAGGCAGGGGTCAAGTCATGTAAGTTTCATTTGTGTCGCATTGTAGGCAATGCACATTTCACATATGAGGAGTTGACAACGATATTGGCACAAATTGAGGCTGTACTCAACTCCCGACCTATGTACCCAATGTCCACAGACCCAAATGACCTGCTTCCTTTAAGTCCTGCCCACTTCCTGATTGGCCGACCGCTCACCGCTCCAGCCAGTCAGGACCTCACCGCAACAGCCACGCAGCGCCTGCCTCGATTCGATCGCGTAGAACAGATGAGACAGCATTTCTGGCAACGCTGGTCAACCGAGTATATCTCTGAGCTTCAGAAGAGGACGAAGTGGCAGCTTAATAAGGACACACTTACTCCTGACACCCTAGTCGTAATCAAAGACGACAACTTACCACCCCTGAAGTGGCGCCTCGGACGAGTGCTGCAAACATTCACCGGCAAAGATGGCATATCACGCGTGGCTGCCATCAAAACATCGACGGGAGTTATTCGACGATCATTTCCGAAAATCTGCCCACTTCTGCATCCGGATGATGACCGCAGCAGCTCAACTCCATTGGAACCTGGTGCTTCCAAGGCCGGGGGCATGTTGACGACCACCGCGCCATCTGTGCATCACGGTGGTAACAAGCAGTGCGGGGGCCGGGACGGCCGGGGAGGGGCGGGTACGGACATTGCGAGACCAACAGTGCGCGATCGTTCTTAACTTTTGTGACGCGACGACGACAACATCGAAATCATTGTAAACCATCTTAGTCAATACAAATTGTAACGAGCACAACCGCAGCTTTATTTCAAAAATAACCGACAACGCCGATGACCCAACACCAAACAGCAAACACTACTATTGTGAATTTTTTCACACCCCCAAACATAACCGTTTAGCTGGTAGAGGGGGGGGACACTCGAATCGAGCAAAATTTAGCACTTTAAAGCTTAATATTTCACAAACGATTTTTTTTTTTCAAAAAATTGTAAATGGAAACTATCATTATTTTTTAAAGACCTATTTAATGATACCCCACACTAAGGGGTACGCGAGAAAAAAAAATCCTCACTTTACGTGTAAGTACTGGAGGTACCCTAAAAAAAAATATTTTACGAGATTTTATTTTACCACTTTTTCGGCACAACAAATCCGTATATTTACACCAAATTACAGCTCTCTAGTACTGTGCGTCTCTGAGCTAAACTGCGGACAGACGGACGGACGGACATGGCGATACTATAAGGGTTCCTTGTTGACTACGGAACCCTAAAAATATCCAACTTACTACCTACAATTTAAATCAGTGTAGATTTAAATATCCTAGAGAACTATTGAAAAAAAATAGTAATAATTTAAAATCGCGAATAATATTGAAATAAAAGTATGCACATTTTTTTTTTCATTATTTGAAACTCTCAGGACAAATATAAGAAATCTCAAAAAGTGAAAAAAAGAAACTGCGAGATTCGATCCAGAGACCCCTTACACGAAAGTCAAGCAGGATACCAACCAGGGCCTCAAGTCTGCTATTACAATAGTGTCACAATGGTCTATCATTGATTTCATAATTGTTGATTTTGACAAGTTTGGTAATCTACTATTATAATGGCGTCATTATGACTTTCCAATGGACAACCACTGACATTCCATTGAAAGAAATGGCTTAGAATGGTAATCTCGTACACAATGACAAATGAATGACTGACGTAAGGGGTAATCTGCTAAAATTTTGACAGTTCCTTTGATCATTGATCTACCATTGGATCGTCATTGTGCAGTCATTGCTTCTAATAGCTCGGTAGTCGAAAAGAGTTTGTTATCTATCGTGTTTGTATTGTATTTTGTGAAATATTGAGTGGAGAAATGTATTCACTACGAGCAAATATTCTCGAGCCAGTCAGCGCAGTGGATCCTAGAGAAAGAAGATGCGCGGAATGCAAAAGTCCCGTCGCTATTGATATTTCCAAGGCGGAATTTGTAAAAACGTTTCGCCCTGGAAGAAAGGACTCAGTAAGGGGGTTAATTAAAGAACTCATTCCCTTTATGGCCAGACTGCGTCGAAACGATAGCATATCGAGAATACTGAATTTGATTTTCATTGATTTATTAAGGTGAACGCAGACCTAGCCGCACCGCAGTCTCCGCATTCCCCGCATTACGAATTCTTTGTATGAAGTTCTATGAAACCACGCACACTCACCCGCTTCGCAGTAGCCGCAGAAGCGGTAAGAAAACGATGACTGCGGGACTGCAGAGACTGCGGTGTGGCTAGGTCTGCGTTCACCTTTATTCTGTAGCTATAAACACGTAGTAGCCAAGAGCCAGGTCTTGGTAGTTTTCCATTAAATCAATTAGAGCCGAAATTTGCTCTATTAGCACCATTTTGTATAAAATATTATATATGTCGTAGGATAATTTGATACTTCGAATCTTCGCGGAAATCCTAGGGGTTTTGCGAAAACGCGGATAATTAGACATCGCCGAAAAATTATCAAATCTTACTGGACAAAGTCAGGATTTTTGCGAAAATACTCGTTATTATAGTAAGATTTGATGTGCTCAACACTGATTGGCTATAATTTTGCTGGCTGACTTCTAATTGGTTCCTAGTTTGCCGATGATTAACTTTAAAATTAAGGGTCAAATAAGGTACCCCGACAAGGATAGTTTAGTTTTAAGGATATTATTATGAATTTCAATGATGGGTCCTGTGGACTTTGATCCAAGAGCGAGCGAAGCGAGCTCGGGACTCGTGGGCACCCCGACACGGACAGGTTAGGTTCGAAGGGGATGGCGGGGTCTGAAAGACCCCGCCATTCCCTTCGTGTTAGGTTACTTTAAACCATGTAAGCAGAAATAGAAGCCCCGCGAAGCGGGGCTTCGTTGAACTTCCTTTTTGAACATGTTGAACATGTTTTTATGCCATTGGCTTTTAATTTACATCCCTGACTGTACTTGTTCACCAAACTCGACATAAAGGTAATAGAAAGCGTAAAATATCAATACTTTGGAGAACAATAGACTTTCAGACTCGACGTAACGGGACTCGACGTAAAGGGAATAAATCAAATTAAGACGTCAACCAATCAGAGACGATCTCTTATTGAACGCGCTGACCGACCAATCAGCGTTCTTATTTCATAACAGCCAGCGTTTCGTTTCGCAATATTGCTATAATAACGAGTATTTTCGCAAAAATCCTGACTTTGTCCAGTAAGATTTGATAATTTTTCGGCGATGTCTAATTATCCGCGTTTTCGCAAAACCCCTAGGATTTTCGCGAAGATTCGAAGTATCAAATTATCCTACGACATATATAAATAGAACACATAAATGAAAATAAATAGCAAAATACCGGTGAACGCACACCTAGCCGCCGCACCGCAGTCTGTTTTCTTACCGATTCTGCGGCTACTGCGATGCGGGTAAGTGTGCGAGGTTTCATAGAACTTCAAAGAATTCATAATGCGGGGACTGCGGTGCGGCTAGATGTGCGTTCACCATTAGAATTATAAACAGTAAGCAGTAATGTCACATTTGACTTTGACAGCTACAGATAAAACATTATTGAGTTTCACATATTTCTATGTAGTCTGTGGTTTCACTGCTAAAAACGTTACACATTTTAATGTTTTTGCTATTTAGGAACTTCTTACTACTTCAGATTGCTTATAACATTATTAAATAATATGTAAACATGTATATAAATGAAATCTAAATGTTCAAATTTAGTAGTAGTTTTTCGAAAATCATTTCTACTACCGGGTTTTATAATAATGGCAATACGACAATGTCATTCTGCCACGATTCCATTACGAGACCACTGACCGACCAGTGATCGACCATTATGAATTAGCAGATTACAAACTTTTATCAAAATGACAATTGGATCGTGTTGGAATGACGAATTTATTAAAATTAGCAGACTAGGGGCCCTGACTGGCTAGTACGCTGACAGTGATTTTCAAATAGCGGTTCTTACAATGATATTATAAAGAAAGATACGCCATCATGGACCTAAAAAAAAAGCCGGACGGAACTACACTAAGAAACAAGTGAAGCACCAAAATGGCGTCTGCTTTACTATGTGTGGGTTTCTAAAGGGTTGCCAGATGAAGGAAAAAATTACCCATTTTCAAACAATATTTTAATAAGATCTCCCCTCGAACTTAGTTTTAATCATGGACCTAAAAAAAAGGTCCATGGGTTTAATTACAAGTTTTTGTGACGTATACCTATTGTTAAAATAAAGGTAAAATAATTAAAACAAGATTAAAATAATAGTAGATTGTATGACAAAGTAATATTTTTACGGCGAGGGCGCTATTTTGTATCCAGAGCGAAGTAAGGGATTCTACAGTAGAATCTTGAGCGTAGCGCTCTTATAAAGAGGATTAAAAACTCATTAGTGCCCGCTAAAAGCTTCCTATCAAAAGTGCGCGGCAAAGTTATTTGCGGCGCACTTATAAAGAGGATTAAAAACTCATTACTGCCCGCTAAAAGTTCCCTATAGAAAACACCAGTTTTGGGCGCACTTAAAGGCGAACCAAGTCGTCCTTTTCGAATAGGTGGAATGAAATAGTAGATTATTAACCAAGGGGATAAAGCAGTGTCTTCTGTCGCGGGTGACGATTTAAATCGCGAGCATAACGAAGGACTCGAGGCTTACTCCCGAGCGTAGCGAGGGTGTTAGAAACTTAAATCACGAGCGAAGCGAGGGATTTAACACGCGTCCTGAGTGTAGCGAGGGATTTAAGTTCACCCAAGACTGACAGCTTTATCACTGAGGAAAATACTCTACTTTTCGTACCACTTGCGAAAAAATTAACATAATACTAATATGAGATAAGCATTATTTAACCATTTAAATTTAACAATAACTTATTTAAAAAAATAAATTAAAACAAACTAAACGTTAAAAAAATAAATAAAAACAAAACGCGGCAAATTCCTAGTCGGAAAAGCAAAGGCATCAAGATCATACGGCCTCTTCGGTTTTCGTAATTTTATTTAATCATAACTGCATTATAAAAATGCGTATTCCTTTTTCAAAAAGTTGTATAATGCTTTACATACAAACTCTTTTTTTAGGTCCATGGTTCACTATCGGTAAGTATTCGAAATTCAAATCACATTCTCTCCCTAGAGGATGAATGAAATTCAGTACAACTTTCTTTCCCTGTTTTTAACAGATTAATAATGACTATTGTTTTTTATACAATCATTTTTCCATGCATCATTTGCCGTGGGGAAATTTGTAAAAATACAGAAGAATACAATAACGATAAATAGTAACAAAATATAAATCTCCCAATTTTAAAATAATTTGAACCTTGAAATAGTTGCAACACTGATTGATTTCGAGATGTTTATAAAATTTATTGACGTAAAATCGAGAAATAAGCTTCAAAATGACATGTTTAACTATGAAAAGTGATCCCCTGGCTTTTTAAATTGAACTACTATGGTTTAGACAACTTTTTGCAACACATGACGGCATACTTTGATTTTTATTAGACAAATTAGCACCGTATGAAACCGCGAGTGTCGTTCGAAGCGTAATGGCCGACGGCTGACTTACTATGGTGTGAATGTGTGTGTGCTGGCTTGTATGGACAAGCGCACTGACTTACTATGGGTGCTTCAATTGTTTCTTAGTGAAGTTCCGTCCGCCTTTTTTTTAGGTCCATGTACGCCATGTTCATACTAAATGGCGTTCAGATATCGTTGCGTTGTTATTATAAGTACCAACTTAATAAAACTTACAGTAATTTAAAACTACGACAGCGATAGATAATACGGAACGTATAAGATAGAAAGAGATAGCTAGTTTTAGTGTGTTGCGCTTGAAGTACAGGCCACAAAATGACAGAACACTAGAGTATCAAAGAGTTTGTCGATTTTCACAGAAGAGACATTGAATGTAACAATAGGTGGTGTGCGCTTGGTAAAATTATTTATTATTTTTATGTCGATTACCAATGTACAGCTACTAAGTACTGCGAAGGAAATTTTATTTTTTTACAATATTAATATTATATTTAAGATACTATCGAATATTTGTATCAAACTGAAGACAATTTATTTATATTTATAGTTTAATCGAATACGTAATAGCTGTTAGTAACATTTCCGACTTTCTTAAAAATGAAATAAATGTGTAGGATTTTGAATAATTAATAATATACTTCAACACAAGCGCCTGTGATGATGAATGATGTTTTAAATAAAACAACAAACATTTTGAATTCTATTTATTACAAGGAAAACGAAGATTTTTGTATTTACGACTGACGTCTTAATAAGGTGTTCCTATGGTTCATAATGTTTTTACTTAGTCCGTATAAAAAATAAACACTAAATAATATTATTTTAACAAAAAAACTAACCTCATTCTATAAAACTTTAATCATAAAAAATTGAAAGCGCAACGCTATAATTGTGCCTAACATTTCGCTTCTGTTTAATTAATCTATGACCCGACTTATGACGGATGCTATTTGTCTCTGTCACGCAGCAGATTGCCATCCTATTATCTATCCTTTTCGAACCATTATGTCAGTAATATGAAATTTATTTGAAAATGAGGAATAACTCGTAAAATAAATAAAAATTTGATATATTTTATAAAGACTTACATATGGTATGTCACTCCACAACTCTTATTTATCTTTGCACCATAGTTTTTGCACTTTCTAAACACACAACTTGGCATTTTTGTTACGCCGCGCACTCACGTTACCTCGCTCTGTGATGTAACCCGACTAAATCAAGAAGGCAACAATTGGGTTTCATTCGCCTCAACACTTTGTGCGTGCTAGTGCGATATCTACCTCTTTTTATTTATAATATCATTGGGTTCTTATACAAATGTCAACAATGACTGAAAATCAACATATTATAAAATTGCTAATCCCCTAAAGGGAACAGCGTAATTATACATATCCTATTAATAGAAGAGCAGTTTAAGGAATATTTGGGGAAAAAATGACTAAATAATATCCAGTGGTTTAGCTTCCAACTAAAAACAAACAGATAAAAACAACAAAATTCAAAATTGCTTATCTCCCAGGAAAAATAGCGTAATAATACATAGCCTGTTAAAAGAAGCATATTATTAGGAATATTTGAGGAAAATTTGATCGACAACTTTACAGTAGTTTAAGAGATAGATCAAATCAAAAAAACATAAAAAATTTCGAAAAAAAAAAAGTTGATTTGGCATCAGAATCGATCCCTTATCTCGAAAAAAATACAAAAAGAAAAAAACATTCAATGTACAGGAATGACAGCTCTACGATTTTATTATATGTAAAGATAAAGATAAAGATAAAGATAAAGACTATAGCTTTTGTGTCTAACTTCTGATCCAAAGAGATTACAAAGAATAACTACGTATTTTATTGTCTTTGTTCTGACCATTAACACCAACGATTGTCAGATTATCTATTAAGCCGTATCAACTATAACTGCTACAAAAATAAGTTTTAAGCTCTTAATTATCCTATTCTTCAGTTATTTACATGCCATACCCTGGCATAAAAAGATCAAATTGTATATGCTTGTCTAATAGAATTGATCATGCAACGCGTGCAAGTGGTAACTGCCACTTGCGAACAAAAATAACATTAGCTTACAAATTACCCCAGATAGCTCTTACCTCAATCCAACAAACGTAACAATGTAACTGGTGATGGGACCAACCAACCATAGACATTAGACAATAATCGATAGATGTGCACAATATGGCGTCGGAGAATAGCCAAAGCATTTCTAAACTGCGTGCTGATGAAGAAACTTAAGTCCGCCGTGAGGAAGTGGCGGAGAATGCGCCTCTTCCGGAAGAGAGATGGTAAGTTTCAGAAGAGTCAGAGAAAGGACTTCTGGCCCAGAAGACCAGAAGTAGAGAAAAGGAATTTACCATTTTTTTTTCATTGGGACAAACCTACCACACTATTCCCAAACCACTGCAACTCCGGAAAGCCACAACAATTTATCGGTTATTGGTAACCATTAAAACTGTAAATTATTGATAATGTATCTCGGTCGCAATTTTGATACCGATCTTTGTAAATAACTAATCAACGCCCAAATTTACCAATCCGAATTTTAAAGAGGTCCAATCTAAGGTAGCAATCGAGTAGCATTGAGATACAATATTGATTTCGGGCGTAAGTCACCTGATGTTTTTTTAGGTTTAAAGTAGAGGGACCTTATATAAGCAAGCAATTGTTTCGAAGCTATAACTTTCGTTTCTTCTGAACACTTTAAAAGACACTATGCCATTATGAATTTGTGTGATTTAGCTTCTCCTAAGGGCGTGGCCCCATGTTTCCGGCGCGGCACCGCGTCTTTCGCGGTCCATATCAAATCAAAACTGTATTTTTTATCTTTGGATACACTTGCTGAGCATAGGGTACGTGCCGGTACACGGCGCCGTAGCTCGGCACGGCGCCGCGCCGCCCGCCGGCGACGGCGCTGAGGCTCGGCACGGCACCGCGCCGCTCGCCGGCGGCGACGCCGTAACTCGGCACGGCGCCGTGCCGCCGCACGGCTCACGGCGCCGCGCCGGAGACATGGGGACACGCCCTTAGTATGTGCTCGTCTATATTGGAGTAACTGAAGTCTGCTACTGGCGCTGCGAATTAACGTCTCCAAATTCTGGGAATCCCAAGTAATCGAGTAAGCCGTACCTTCGACTATAAAAAAAAGAATATAATGAATAACGCGGCGCCTAATTCTGTGACCATAATTTGTGATATATCTATCCTTGTCACTAAATATGTCAATTTTCTTTGTTGGCAGACTCTGTGACGCGTCAGGTGTCGACTGATCCCGCACCGTCCACTTCCGGCACTCCCGCGCATTATCCACGACCGCCGCCTGCTGAACTCTTACAATTAGTAAGTAAAGATTTTTAATTAACTTACACTATGGTACGGTCAGCCAAGAAAGTGGTGTACCAGTTTTGATTTAGTTTCCCGGTCATCGAAAATTACAACAAGGTTCGTTATAAAAAGATATTACTGAAAGAGACAACATTATCATGACGTAAACCTATGTATTTAGTATTCATACGTCATATGTCACATATAAGTACATGACATTTTAACCTTTAGTATAAATGAAAAGGACATTAGTTTCTACAAAGTAATTGAAATGTTTCCAAACAAAAGTAATAAAAAAAGGTTGCACTCCAGGAGTGCCGGTAGAAGTGAAAACTTTTTTGTTACTATGTTTTATTGAAGTGAAAACTTCTTTAGCGGCGTTGTACACTTTTTCTGTAATGGGTAAAAAATTTAAAACTCGCGTCAGGGTCACGTGACCCTGATCGAAAATGAGTAAGACGTCATTCAAATTAAAAATAAAACATAGTAACAAAAAAGTTTTCACTTCTACCGGCACTCCTGGAGTGCAACCTTTTTTTTTTAATTTGAATGACGTCTTACTCATTTTCGATCAGGGTCACGTGACCCTGACGCGAGTTTTGGTCACGTGACCCTGACGCGAGTTTTAAATTTTTTACCCATTACAGAAAAAGTGTACAACGCCGCTAAAGAAGTTTTCACTTCAAAAACTATTTAAATAGACAACCGAATTCCATTTGAAAAAGAAAACTGACAATTGACATTTTGTCAAATACATGCAAAAAATCCAATGATATATTATATATAATCTGAGGTAGATACGTCTTACTGACGTCTGCGTGGCGATACAAATACAAGCTAACTATCCCGAGTCAACTCAGTCCGTCCTGCGTCTGGCTGCGATGCCAATTTACGTCAGCGGGAGTTTGATAGGAAAAAATAAACATAGATGCCTACTTGTGTTTTTCGAAACTGCAAAACTTACACTGGGCCAGCTGTAAAAAGCAGGAAGGATGTGTCTTTTCATTTGTAAGTATCGTCTAATCTATATAAAACGGAAAATCAAAAATTTTATTTTACTCAATAATCACCGTCGCGTTGTTGCCGCTTTGCCACCTACACGAACGAGACAAATAGTGCGTTGCATGTATGAGTGACAAGGAGAACGAGAAAATGACGCGCGGTGTTGTCAGTTCGGACGATGCTAGAGGATGTTGGGGTCGTATGGCCATTATAGGGCTACAATATTATTTTCACCACTGGTATTTAATAATTATCCATATTAGGTAAACAATAACACAACAAAATCAACAACATTAGACTTTCAACATTATTTTTTATTTTGTTTTAGATTTCCGTAAAACGGATTAATGAAAGAAAAACGGTCAAGAGCGTGTCGGGTCACGCACAGTGTAGGGTTCCATAGTTGCCCCTCAAAATACTTATGCGAACTAACTAAAATGATTCGCTGAATTTAATTTTAAAAAGAAGAATTTCAAAATCAGTCCAGCGTCTTTGAGAAATCGGGGCAAACACATAAAAAAAAGATTACGACGAATTGAGAACCTTGAAGTTAGTTAAAAATAGTTGACAATAAAAACCTACCTATCCCCAAAATATACCCACCTATTGTAAAAATAAAGTTGACAAACTTACATTTGCAGTTGAAGAACATGTTCTCTGATACATTTTGTTTAGGTAAATATGATTGTTATCCAAGTACACCCTCAAACATAACTGTTTAGCTGGTAGAGAGTAACTATCGAGGGGACACTCGAGTCGAGCAAAAATTAGCATTTTTATCAAAAAAATTTTAGTGGAAACTATCAATATTTTTATAGGTCTATTTAATGATACCTCACACTAAAAAATACGCGAGAAAAAAAATTCATCCCCACTTTACTTGGAGGAGAAACCCTAAAAAAAAAATTTTACGTGATTTTATTTTACCACTTTTTCGGTGCAACAAATCCGTATATTTATACCAAATTACAACTTTCTAGTACTGAGCTAAGCTGCGGACAGACAGACGGACGGACGGACATGGCGAAACTGTAAGGGTTCCTTGTTGACTACGGAACCCTAAAAATGGGAACAAGGTACAAGTGGTTAGAACAAAATAAATAACTAGCTATCCCCCTTGGCATAAACGTATCTAACCTAACCTTGTAATAAACCTACCCTACCTGTTTTTTTAGGTCTATTATATTATTTGTAAATAAACTACTACTGCTACTTCTACAGCACAGCCTACATCAAATAAACATTTAATTAAAAAAAAATACTTTATTTTCTTAATTCTGCCTTATATGCCTATTTTTCCCCAGTTCACCCTAGCTGGCAGCCGATAAAATGTCATTGGTTGACGTTGACAATTGACACGTCAACAATATGTTACTAATATTTAGCCATGTTTTTATTTCTTTTACAATGAGTATGACGTCTCTATTGGTAAAACCTCATTGAAAAAATCGATATATTTTCCGTGTTATTTTTCAATCAACTGCATATAAAATCATCTCAATGCCTGCCAACTTGACCATTGCCGAAAGAGCACAAATAATTGCCCAATTTAATGAGGGAAGCAGTATCAGTGCGATATCCCGGAATTTGAATATATCGAGGCGTTCTGTTCGCTTTTGGATTCGTCGTGAAGGAGAGGAGGGAAGTTTATTGAATCACAGAAGAAGTAGTCGCCGGCCTGCACTCTCCAATAACGATAGAGAATTCATGAGACGGGAATATGAAATCAATGGTTTTAAGCCCACAAAACATTTTGCGGAGATGTTCGATGTGAGTGCCCAAACAATAAGGAATCATCTACATTACATGGGGTTGCACCACAGGCATTACGCCAAGAAAATATATTTGACGGATGCTCACAGACTTGCTCGTCTGAACTTCGCCAGAGAGCACTTAGAGTTTGATTGGTCTAATACAGTGTTTTGTGATGAAAAAACGTTTAAATCCAGTCAGCATGGACGTCTTCACCTTTGGCGATATAATTCAACACGATATAAAGATGATCATGTAATTCCAAATAGAGAATCAGGTCGAATTTCCGTAAATATTTGGGGCTGGATGAGTGCGGATGGTGTAGGAGAATTGTGTTCTCTACCTCCTCGAGCGACGGCTGTAAATTATATCGACGTGCTTCAGAATGCAATGCTACCGACAGTCCGTAATGTTTACCCGGAGAACGAATTGCCACAATTTGATTTTGTTCAAGATAATTGTTCAATTCATAATGCGAGGATCGTAAGAGCCTGGTTTCGTTCACACACTGACGTAAGGGTAATTCAGTGGCCCTCAAGATCGCCGGACCTCAACCCGAATAGAAAATCTTTGGGGCCTTATGGTCCAACGATGGTCGCATCAAAATGAAAGAACCAAACAAGCTCTTATTAGTCACTGTAATTATATTTGGAAGGAAATGCGGGGAACCGATATTTGCTCACGGCTTGTTGGTTCAATGAGGTCTCGTATTTTAGAGGTTATAGAGGCCAACGGCGGTTACACCCGTTTCTAATTTTTAAAAATTTTCAATATCTTCTAAATATTACTATATATGCTATGTTTTTGTTTTTAAAATTGATTGTAGAAATTTAATAAAAGGATAAATCTATTTTTAGCTTGTTTTTTATTGATATTGTAATTACAAGTTTACAGAAATTGTAGGTTTGTGGATTCGCCTTGTGCCTTTACAATTTTATGTAAATTGTTGATTACAATTCTGAATTTGTAGATACAATTTTGTCATCAAAATCTACAGCCCCCCGCCGTTGATTTTACGACGTCATTGGTTCCATCAAGTTCAAACTAAGAACAGCTGTCACGTTACAAACAGTAATAGTCGTTATCAATAATCAGATAAAGACAGCAATAGAAGTTGTCAGATCGATCTGCAAGCGAAACTAATCTTTATCACCTATGAATCTGCAAGCGATATTCAACCTTAGGGTGGTACACCACTTTCTTGGCCGACTGTACATAATTATGATTGTTTTGTGGGTGTGTTTACAAACACGTAAACTCACGCCTACACAAACTTTCAGACCAGTACATAACAACTACCTGATTGTTTTTTTTTTAACTACCTGAGTGGTTTATGCGCATTAGAGCTAATTCTTATTTGGGCAACCGACTCCATAATGGACTACTTTTCATTATGGCTACTTGTCATTGGGGCTATTTCGCATTTGGGCTACTTCTCATTTGGGCTATTTCTCATTTGGGCTACTTCTCATTTGGGCTACTTCGCATTTGGGCTACTTCTCTTTTGGGCCACTTCTCATTTTGTGAAAAGAAAGAAGTTCATTTTGTGAAAGGTCAAGAGCAAACACATCACACATAAAAAAACGCAATTTCGAAACGGAATATTACTAGTAGAGGTACTCGTATCTAGAAGGATACAAGTATACATAATCCCTGATTACTACTGAAACCCAATTATCCCTAAAAATATCTCTGCTGATTTTTTCCTTTCAAAAAGACCGAGGAGGGACTTTAAAAGAGATTTCCTGTACTCTATCCTACTATCCTACTACTATTATAAAGGCGAAAGTTTGTAAGTATGGATGTATGGATGTTTGTTACTCTTTCACGCAAAAACCACTGAACGGATTTGGCTAAAATTTGGTACACAGATAGTTTATAACCTGGATTAACACGATAGGATAGTTTTTATCCCGATTTTATGGTCCAGTGGGATAATTTTTGAGTTGAAGCGGGTGAAGCCGCTGGCAACAGCTAGTTAGAAAATAATTTAATGAATAGTTTGCCAACGATTTATTAAGCTTTTTTCCTTGTTTTCATAGTTTCTTACCGGTTAAGAATAAATCTCCAGGAGCATAAAAACGTAGCTAAGTGATTATTAATTAGTTCTCTTTGGAGACAGCGCCTTAAATAAGCTTTACTTTATATTAAAATACTTTTTAATGAAGATGTATTAATATTTTAGCAACCTACGAAAATATTACTTAACTAGCTGTTGCCAGCGGCTTCACCCGCTACAACTCGAAAATTATCCCACGGGAACATAAAATCGGGATAAAAGCTATCTTATGTGTTAATCCAGGTTATAAACTATCTGTGTACCAAATTTTAGCCAAATCCGTTCAGTGGTTTTTGCGTGAAAGAGTAACAAACATCCATACATCCATACTTACAAACTTTCGCCTATAAAATAGTAGTAGGATAAGTCTCTTAATTAAATATTAAACATACTCAGGCCCGAACGAAACTCAAGCACTGTGATCTCTATATTTTAAATCTAGATTTCATTTAGATCAATCAAATGCCTTGAATGTAGTTTTAAGTAATACTTGAGTATTGAGTGACGTTCTGTAATACGGGCCTTAGACTATAGTATGAGTCAGGTTTCCTCTCGGTGTCACTGGACCGCCTTAAAAGGTGGATTTGAAACGCAAACGACACAGGAACAGGGTGGACTTTTAGTCAGTAATAGTCTGACAGTCCCTTCATCATCAATTCATCACCCAGGGCGGGATGAATCATTAAATAATTTAACTCGAAAAAAGGTCTCAATTCTTTCATTATAAAATGAGTCGTCCAACCCAGGGCTGGCCACCATGTTCCAGTGTCGTTTGCGTTTCAGATCCATCCATCCATCTTTTATGGCGGGCGGCGGAAAAACAACAGTTTGTATCCATAATGATTTCTTTAAACAAAGCACCATTACATTATGCTAAAGTTATCATAACGCCTGATACAATTTAAAGAGCGTATTTACGTGAGCGTGCTCCTAAATTTTGTTCAGGCGCTTACTGTAGCTTAATTACATTATCATAAGATTATCGTTGACGACGTAGTCGATTACATCCGCTTAAGATTCTTAGCTTGTTTTTGGATTTAATTCAACATAATGATTTAGCTAATATAATTATATCATAAATATGGAGCAGTGGTGGCCCAGTGGTATCGGTCCCGACTAACGAGATGTAGGTCGTAGGTCCGAACCCCGCAAGGCACATTACTTTGTGTAAATTATTTCATCATCACTGTTCTCAAAACGGTGAAGGAAAACATCGTGAGTAAACCGGCATGTCCTAGAAACAAAAATTCGAAGACATGTGACATCTGCCAACCCGCACTGGGCCCACGCGGTGGATTATCGCCCACTCCCTCTCACAGAGAGGAGGTCTGTGTCCCAGCAGTGGGAACATTAAAGGCTATGATGATGATAATGACTATTTTAAATGCGAAAGTTTATGACGATTCACACCAAAAATACATAATGATTTTAATCAGAATTAACTCATAGGATATTTTTAGGCTTGCTTAACATATCGTAAAACATAATATTTGTTAATTCTTCTTTTTTCTTCTCCAGGAGCCCGACGAAGGCCAAAGGCTAAGAGAACAGCAACTCCGAACCTACTCGTTCTTCCAATTGAGGGTACATTTAAAACGTGGCCAAAACTTAGTTGCTATGGACAAGAACGGTATGTTGGATCACCGCAACACTATCACAGAACACTAACATCACTGCTAGGCGATGCACGACATATACTGCAACTAATGGAACACGTAAAGACGCGCTCATGGACGCGCGAAGCGTCAAGCGGGGCGGCAAGCGGGGCGGGCCACTGGATATCGACTGCGGTACCATTGAGGCGGAGTGGAGCAGTGCGGAGCAGAATGGTGCCGCCGATTCACCAATCACATGACACTTTGAAGCGATGCTGATTTCAAGTCATGTTATTGGTAAATCGCGGCACATCTCCATTCTGCTCCGCTCCGCCTCAGTGGAAACGCAGCCTTAACAAGCGTACACAGTTGTGGAGCTTTCAAGGAAAAGCGGCAACAATGTATTAACAATTACACAATCCGCTCTGCGTGACGCGCCACGCAACTCGCCCCGCTTGCCGCGTTGTCTGACGCCCTGCGTGTTCATAAACGAGTACTAAACTCCCTAAACTGGGTTGTTGAAGAATTTAAAAAAGTGCTTCTCTATATAACCAGTCTAAAACATTCCTACTTCAGGGCACAAATTCTTTATAGTCTGTTTTCTACACTGCAAAAAATTAACTAGAAAAACTGAATACTTTAATAATTATTTTTTCTCTAACTAGCTTTATAGGGCGACAATATAACAGCGAGAAAATCGTTGCCCCTGATAATGCAGCAAAAACATCTGATGCACCAATTCGCTGCAAATTGTTGAGGAAAACTGTCAATTTTATCAAAAAACTCTTTTCAACTTACCGTTTCACTTCTTCACACACGACACAACACCAACATACTTCTTTTATGGTTATTTTGCATGTTTTCTTTTGTTTTAATGCAAATAATGCTTTTGCTTTCGTATTCGATAGAACACCTGTAGCATCCTACTCTATAACTCTATTACCATAGTTTAAAGGATACCGATATGCAACCTATTTATTACCTTAAATTCAGACCTTCATATTTATGGACATAAAAAAAAAAAAAATAAGTCTGCTCCACCACTCATGATCTGGGAAAAATACGTGGAACTACTTTATTTTTTTCAATGCAATTTTAATTTATTGACGTAAACACTAGCGCCGCATCAAAAGGTGATGGGATATGAGTGGAGGCGCGGATTCTACAAGATAATTATTCGCTATGTGAACTCAGTGGCGGGGGACTGTCAAATCTAGATGTGAACTAACTAGGGACTCTCGAGAGTTACCTGTTACGTGTGTCAAGTTTATAGGCATCAAAACCTTTTTAAGTACTTTAATTGATGGTTTTATTTGATTTTAATTAAATCCAACCCGAAAAGTTTATCAAAACATCCTGTTGACTAGATTTGATAGATTTAAAGTCCCGAAAACATGTCGTCAAAATGGTGACCTGACATCGCGCACGCATCGATTACTAGGTTATCAACTAAAAAGATAATAACAACCGCTTTTGCAACAAAAAAATAAACTATCTTAAATAATTTACTGAATTCATTGTAATACGTTGCACGTCGAGTGACTTACGCCCAGTAATGAAGGTACCAAATACCTACATTTAATCCCAGGATCTACCAAGACAATGAAATTTACTTAGATCTCGAACTTAATTAATACAACTTGGAATCAAGCTCATCCCTAACTTAACACGTTTGAGTAATTCAATGAGAATTCTAACCTCAAAGTTTGAGACAAAACAATCTACCTACGATCGTGTGACTTCGTAATATTTTGACGGGGAATGATCTCTAGAATTAAATTGGGTCCTTCCTCATTTTGCTGAATGATTAGAGACTTTATTCTAATTATGATAAAGCTTAGAGTATAGCCGGCTTTCTTGCTGTCAAAAAAGCGTTAATAACTACCAATAAATTATCAGCCTAGCTTAGCGTACTGTAGTGCTTGCCCAGTACCACTTCAGCGCTGAAACTTTTGCTGGAATTTCAACTTTCATGTTCTAAAGAATAAAGTTGAAAATCTATTACAGGCTCGTCGACGAGCTCTTATAGAGCATAGGTGTTCAAATTTCTCCCCACGTCCCTTACCCTAGTAATAATTGAGTAGTAATTACCCGTAGCTTACTTAGATTTTTATCCATTTGTTTTGCTTTTTCCTCTTCTAACTGTAGTGTTTTGTGGGGTCCAAAACCAGGTTTGTTGTCAGGCACGAGTGATCCTTACGTCAAGTTTAAGGCTGGGGGCAGACTGCTGCATAAGTCCAGGATCGTGTATCGGGACCTTAACCCGGTGTGGGACGAGTGCTTCACTGTGCCGATTGAAGATCCGTTCCAACCTGTACAGATTAAGGTAAGCGATGATTAATTCTCATTTTCTGTATTTTACACAATTGTATAGCCATGCATAACTGCCATATACCGGCTATGAGTAAAATAGCCACGGCTACGATATTCGTCAACACGATAGCTAGCTATGGGCTACTGGTTGGCTAGATAACTGACATAGCTTGTAGTCGTTGGCAGCCGCGTAGCGGCTCGTAGCTGCGTAGCCACTCATCACCGCGTAGCCGCCAGAGTGTAGCTAACTGCTACGGTTTGTAGCCGTCCCGGTATTCGGTAGCCGGGTGGCGTGAGTAGCCAAAATAGCCGATAGCTGTGTATAAATAAACATTTGATAGTTAGTATTTTGGTTATTACTGGCGTGATGAGGGTCGAATTCAGATCGAGCAGTTATTTAATGAACGCTATTGTTCAATAGCCAAGTAGCCAAATAGCTGGCTAGTTAGCTGGCAATTACACCACAAATAGCCGGTTAGCTAAGCTATTGAAATTTCGGCTAGTTACCCATCTCTATTTGTAGCTATGTCTATTTTGATGAAATGACCACATCAATGTTATCTATGTGACCACTTGTCTGAACTTCCGGATGAGTGGATCCCTTTCATTTTTTGAAGGGTGGCTTTGATGAGTTGACACTTAAGAGATTTGACTTCCTACCTACGTTATAATATTTGACTTATCCCCAATATCATGGAGTTTTATTGAAAAAAAACAAAGACTTGGCACAAGTTTTACGTATTTACGTTAAAAGCGCTGCTAGTGTACGAGCGAGGAACTATTTTTTACCCAAAAGTAACGCCAAAGTTCCCGTTTACATCACAAACATATGAAACGTGAAGAGTAAAATCTTGAGTGTCTAACGACATGATCGTGATCTAAATAAATATACTTCCTAACCTAGATTTGACGTGAATATCCAACAATAAATAAATAATAACACAATCCTATATCGGCAATAAAAACTCAATAAAACCTAACCCTCCCCGGTTTGAATACTTTATTACACACAATTGGCTTCATACAGTGAATAAAATTTAATATTAACCCTAAAACGGTCCCGAGGGTGGCATAACATTACTATATCATCGCTTGGAGAGTTGAGCTACGTCAACGAGTTATACTTACGTATTACGTTACATTTAAGTCCAATAAGAGGTTCTAATGTAGCATGAACACGCGTTGCGAGCGTAACGTAAAGTCGTAGATCGTAAAATTTCTGAATTTATAAGAAGCGACAGTTGCCCAAAGAAAATCCAGCATTAATTTAATAAGACCAGACTACCATAAATCTGGAGTTATTCTATTTTTAGTTCAAATTTTATGCATAGTAATAGTTATTTGTTATACAAGAGTGCAAAGTTGCTTTTTAACCGCGTGCTCAATTTTGATGACCGAGCAAGCGAATGATTCTAAAATTGAATCACGAGTGCAACGAGTGATTCAAAAATTAGAATCATGAGCGGTAGCGAGGGAATCAAAAGAGCACAAGGTGAAAAATCTTTGCACTCGAGTGCAACACGTAACTTTTCATCCCACCTCAGCGAGGAAATGAGTAGATGCAAAAAAAGTTTAGGTAATACTTACTACGTTATTATAGGTAAGTATTACAGAAAATAAAATATAGTTTAGTATGTTTTTAAGTTTCTTATTTTTATCTTGGTTTTTCTTAACAATAAGTAGGACGTGAAAAGAAAACCGCAAAAGAAAAGTTCTGAGTCAAGAAGGTTCCGAGTCTGAGGTTTTTATTTTTTATTATGTCTGTGTGTCCATTTAAAATAAATGTTTTCTATTCTATTCTATTCTATTCTATTCTTTTTAGATTGTAATAAATTAATAGTAGATTACGCACCAAAGGATTCTGGTTCGGGATTCAAGTTAGCCCAATGGGCACCACAACAAGCGATCAACTGTAGGGGTCAGCAGCCGCCTTTACTGGTACAACTCTTTAGTGCAGGTGCATGTTCCAAATTCAATTTACTTTATCCACTAGAGGATAAAAACGGCTTTTACCCTCAGATATCGAAGAGGAAAAATAGCCTTTCCGAGATGGGGGGATGAAAAATAAATTCTTTTTTTGAAATTTGATGTGGTACGACAACCTTCGAACGTGAAATGGGCACCACAATAAGCGATCAGCTGTTGGGGTCAGCGGGCGCATTACTGGTACAACTCATTATTGCACACGATGTTCTAAATTCAATTTACTTTATTCAATAGAGGATAAAAACGGCTTTTACGCTCAGATATCGAACAGAAAAAATAGTCTTTCCGAGGTGGGGGGATGAAAACATTATTTTCTACCTAGAATGACAATTTGTTGAAAAACATAAAGTTAATTAATTCATCAAAATGTTTTTGTCGTGTAGGAAAATTGGTGCTTTTTTATAATAATATAACGGATTACCACCGGCAAAATTGTAGTCATCTAAATATGTCCTTCTTTGTAAAAAACTTTTTCAAAAAAAATGTAACCGCCTTCAAAAACAACCACAAAAAAGTGTAAAATAATCTACAAAATAACTTTTCTTTCGGAAGTCGGTGCCTTTGTTTTTTTTCTTTTCATTGTCTTTTTAGCCACCGACTTCCGAAAAAAAAGTTATTTTGTAGATTATTTTACACTTTTTTGTGGTTGTTTTTGAAGGCGGTTACATTTTTTTTGAAAAAGTTTTTATTTTACTCTTTTTAGTTTAAATATTCAACCCGAATTCTTGTCAAGAACATTATTCTCTTACATGTGCACTATAATTTTGTAATCCTTCGCACCAGTACTTACATCACTCATGTACACATTAAGCTAATAAAATTCCATATCTCAAAAATTACTAAACCGATTTTGATGAAACTTGCAGTATTCTCTAAGTTAAATGATACCTAGTACAACAAAAAAAGAATTACTTAAATCGGACTTGTAGTTCCGGAGATATGCGAACACAAAGTAAATCAATCGATGCCTACTCCTTACTGTTAAGGAGTTGTACCTTCCATCATCAGGTCATCCACCTGAGATGATGATTATCAGATGCAAATACTTGAACAGCTTTAGAAAATATATGAAAATAGTACTATGTGCCTATAAAATTTGAAGGTTGCCCTCGATTTCCCTAGGATCCCATCATCAGATCCTGACCTGGTGATCATGGGACCAATTGGAAAGTATACCCTTTCAAACAAAAGAAAAAAATTCCAAATCGGTCCAGGCGTCTTCGAGAAATCGGGGAACATACATAAAAAAAAAAAAAAGATTCCGACGAATTGAGAACCTCCTCCTTTTTTGAAGTCGGTTAAAAATACAATCTACACCACATAATTGCAGAACCAGAAATAGCGTAAAAAGAACTCTAAACAGAATCTTGTTTAGGGTTGGAAAAGGTCGAATTCTAGACATTTCCAGTTGGGAACTGAAAACCGTCTTTCTAATGTTTTGAGGCATAAAATGAGATGTTTCCGTTTGCAAACTCAGTAAAATCAATACTATGCTAATATAGTCAGCGAGCTGTCTGCCTCATAATACTATGTTAAGAATGAGACACTGCAGTAAATAGGGTATTTTATATGATAGAGATAGTCTGGAATACATTCCATTATGTAGGCAGCTTAGCGGCCTTGTCGTATAACTGAAATCATTTGAATGTTGTCTGTTTTACTACTTTGAGTAATGAAATGATATAATTTGTGTGTTGCGGGTTTAGCAACGGAGTAATGACAGGATGTCCCGCATTTTGCCGTATAATAGTGGTATCTATGCCATAAATGGACTTTTAAGACCGGATTTCATCTTTTTCTTAGAAATTCCTTCATCATCATCATCATCAGCTGGAAGACGTCCACTGCTGAACATAGGCCTCCCTCTTAGACCGCCACGCCAAACGACAATTCGCCACTTGCATCCATCGGATGCCCGCGACCCTCACAAAAAAAAAAAAGGTTGCACTCCAGGAGTGCCGGTAGAAGTGAAAACTTTTTTGTTACTATGTTTTATTTTTAATTTGAATGACGTCTTACTCATTTTCGATCAGGGTCACGTGACCCTGGCGCGAGTTTTGGTCACGTGACCCTGACGCGAGTTTTAAATTTTTTACCCATTACAGAAAAAGTGTACAACGCCGCTAAAGAAGTTTTCACTTCAAAAAAAGGTTGCACTCCAGGAGTGCCGGTAGAAGTGAAAACTTTTTTGTTACTATGTTTTATTTTTAATTTGAATGACGTCTTACTCATTTTCGATCAGGGTCACGTGACCCTGACGCGAGTTTTGGTCACGTGACCCTGACGCGAGTTTTAAATTTTTTACCCATTACAGAAAAAGTGTACAACGCCGCTAAAGAAGTTTTCACTTCAAAAATCCTTATGAAAACTCTTATTACTTTTCTCATTCTAATAATGGAATTTAGGATCCTTTTTTTCGAGGTAAAGACAACACAAGGTCCACCCACACAGGACGAGACGGGAGGATTGTCAGACTTGTATTACCTACGTATTACCTACTGACTAAAATCCATGGCGTCCGTAATAACCCTTTACGTTCCGGGGCTCCGGTTATCTGATAGTCTCGCGGCCCTGACGAATTCCGAATCCTAACGCTCAGCAGTAGCATATGCGTCTTTATGAATAAAGCATAATTATAAGAAGATTTTAGAAGTCCAAGGACTTAATATTGCGAGAAGCAGTACAGTACATAAAGACAATTGCCAAAAGAGATTTCTTGCAGAATCTACATTAGGTATGTAGATTTGGCAGGATTTTTCAAATATATAAAACCTAATATGAAACTCTTTTGAAACTGGGTCACAGCATGTCTCTTGCGAGCGATCTAACTAATTCCAATCGGAATTTTTGAATTCTATTTGGAATAGCATTAACCATTCATTTCTTCACCAAAACTACAACTTTACACAATTTGCAGGTGTTCGACTACGATTGGGGTCTCCAAGATGACTTCATGGGTTCCTGCCACCTGGACCTGACG
Source organism: Agrotis segetum (assembly GCA_036375495.1). Taxonomy (NCBI): domain Eukaryota; kingdom Metazoa; phylum Arthropoda; class Insecta; order Lepidoptera; family Noctuidae; genus Agrotis; species Agrotis segetum. Next base: position 5,334,832 of record JAQSVV010000031.1, read on the forward strand.
GCGCTGGAGCTGGGTCGGACGCAGGACCTGGTGCTCTGTCTCCGAGACCCTGCCAAGCCCACGCAGGACATGGGAGAGATCGTGCTGAATGTCACGCTGTGGCCCAAATCTCAGGAGGATAAGGAACAGGTAAGAGACTTTCAGAAGCTGGTGGCTTACTATAACGTTTTAAAGCTTCAGAAGTTTCAGTGAGGGAAAGAGATGGAGCTAGGCGATTTGTATAGCTCTGTTTCTTTCCCAGACTGGCACTATTCTGGCTTTAAGGCCTTATGGTAGACCACCTGATCGACGTTAAATTCAAGTGGTCAAACTATAATGTCATTTGGCATATACCTGTGAATAGGTTTGCCATCTCTAAAATTTGAAAACCATGACAAAACGCGTGAAAACCCCGGATTTTTCAGTCCAGAACCCGGACGAGAGTCAATGTGCGCACGGGGGGTGGGAGGACGGTGAAGTGTGCGTGTGTCGCGAGTGACCGGGCGGCCCGACTTTTTTATTTTTAAACCCGGACTTTCCCCGTACACCCTCTTAACTAGGACGCATCGCAACGGCGTCCCCGTTGCAGTATTGTTAACTTCCAATAATGATAAATACACTGATATTATATTCTCAGATTGATATACACTGCATGGCATTATATTTATGCAGTACCTACTTCAAAAAGGTCGCGTGCGTACCAAGCTTAGTGCTCACAATCGGGGCATACTGTATGACCAGATGCTTAAATGTGGATTAGGCGCAAGAAATGATACTCTTTTGTATGTACATTTAAATTCTTTTACTTTTCCACTAGATGAAGAATTGTTAGAACTTTCTTCTGACAGTTATTTTCTTCAGTTTCGCCATTTGGTACGTAGAAAATCTTTCTACGTCTGACGTAATTTCTACGATTTGAACACAACACGCCCTGTGTACTTCGTTGCAAAGTGCAACGGTTTCGCATTAGTATTCAGAAATGTCTGGAGTTCAGTGTATTGTTAGCACATTAAATTTTATATACTCGGAATGTGTATCTCGTTTTTCTATGCATTACATTACAGTACAATGCGTCTGAGTATCAAGGTATTAAGTAAGACGAACAACAAATCGATTAAATCACATACTTACGTATTACTCATAAGGATTAGTATAGCATATTCGGTCGATTGCGTACTTTCAATCTCCTAAGTTCCTAATCCTTCTCTTAAGTCTCCCAAGTTATTGAAAATGCACAACAGAATAATTTTTCAACGTTTTTAATCGGCGTTATTCGGCAGTTATCGCAAATAATTCCTTCCCAACTTGTAAGCCGGTGGTAATACCGTACGGTAACAAGTTTTAAGTAGGTACTCAAGGAATTTTGTTCAATTTAGATGTAGCTAAGATTTTCATTCACGGAATCTTTCGCGAGTAACTACAGACCTAACTCTAAAAGATTTTACAAATTCTAAAGTTTTAAAAAGATCGAACACTAAAATTCTAATATCTTCTTGGATTCTGTCTCTTTCGTAGTAATTTCTCTTCTGCCTTAACACTGTTCTTACTTCATAATTGCTTGTATTTAAATGGAAATACCAGAGAACCGGCCGTAACTCTTTTTATTGCATAAGAGAACATTAAAATGGAAGACAAAATGACTATGGTCTACCACTAGCAACATGCTTCTATTACCATAGACATGGAGCATGGACTGAGCATTAGGTTCTTCCTATAATTGCTGCCTGTAATGTACTTCTAATGGGGAAGGTCAGTCAAAGAAAATGTTGATGGCGTGACCATAGCCTAATCCTAATCTGAATGAAAAAAAATCCTAAACCAATGAAGTAGTACTATTTTGAAGTACCTATAAGATTTGAACCAATGACGATCCTTGTAACTAGCTATACTAGTGCCATTCCTTTCCCAGTTGCCATCCCCATTGTTTTCTCTTCTTGAGATTAATTTTTTGCTAGGCATACTCCATTTCCATGCTTTAAGTCATGTGCATAAATAGATTCCAGTTTAATAAACGAGATTCAATATTTCTGTTTCAAAATGAGACAATATCTAAAATTGCGTATCCGACATACTTCGTACGGCTCCCAGTCATAAACTTTTATCGAAGATTCTGTGTCTTGTCCAATATAAAATGTTATTACGATCCTAGAAGCAGACCGACGGTGACCTATTGAAGTAGTAAAAGTTTAATGGTGCGTCCATTGTAGTCTGGAGTTATTGCAAAGCTGGAACATTCTGCACTGGCAAGTAATTTGATGTAAGATGCGTTCTAATTTGATACAAAATAAACCAGCTTTAACTCCAGACTTCAGAAGCTGGACTACAAAATTAACAATGATTTCTCAGTTTCGTAAACTTTAAAGTGGATTTGCATTGATTCAGTAGCTAAATCCAGTCATTAGATTGAAAATAGGACGAGCTCTATTCGGGTCGAGCCTGGATATTGTACGATATACACATATTATACTGGTTTGAAGCATTATTCCATTGTCAACAGTACTGGAATCCTGTGGGCGTGAATCCAGCTACTGGCTCTTACGATATCATCTTCTTCTTCAAACAGTCCATTTCTGAGGATAGTGGTCACTGGACCCTTTCAAGTGGACTATCTTTCCTAATTTCCTCCAGTCCAAAGTTGCCATCCGTCCTTCTAAAAAAATTCTTGATTGCATAGGTTAATTTACGTGGTCGGGCCTTCGTGTTGGCAGCCTCGTTCTGTCTTTCCTCACACACTTTACATTCTGTACCTAATCTAATATTTCAAATCTAACTCATAACTTTTGGTTGCTATACTATACTTTAATTCTAGCAAAGAACAAATTGTCTGGATAGATTTTTCATGTTTCCACCACCGAGATTTCTCGGAAAGCCTAATTAATCTTAGCAAAGAACCCAACTACTTACAAAAGACAGCGGTAATTGACTGAGTGTATGAATAATTACGTCATACACCGACTTCATATTCTACCGACAAACCATTTGAAGTGCTTGATAAAAAATACGGTCGTAGACTTTTAGATTATTAAAACATTGGCATATTTATGAGAATCTCTAGTATCTAAAAGAGTTATGTATCTACGTATATCTTATATTTTCTCGTCATGACAGGAAAAAACTATCTTCAGAAGAAATTTTTCAATAAAGTAAAGAAATGTTATTTGGTGAGGAATTAATGGTGCTAGACTCTTAAAAGTCTTTCAAGATGTAACCTATCCACGCAATATCGCGGAATGATGGTAACTAGCTGCATCATTTTGCTTTACTGCGTGTATTTGCATAGGAAACGATTTGAAAGACTTCAAACTCTATCACCGTTTGCCTGTCTCACCAAATAATCTTATTTCTAAATGGGTTTGTTCTTTGTCCCAGTCTAGCCCAGAAACAATGGTGATGTCTAAGAATGAGCGAGCTCACCCAAAAGATTTATTATGGAACTTGCCGATTTTCTACTCCACCGACCGCACGAGAACACATTTGATGATACCCCAGAAAATAATTGATTTTCAAGAGCTGTTAATGTAAATTATATCAATTGAAAAAATATCGTAGCTCTAACAGATATTACTTACGAAGCTAAAATCGCTTTTTATTATGTGCTGATCGCATTCAGTTTCAGTGGTGTAATTCGCTCTGAGTAATGTTCGCAATAAATTCACAGAGCATTTAAAAACTATAAAGAAAGAAAGAAAACAACAGAGCGCGTTATTTATTACAGCTCGCACTGTTTATTTCATTGAACTCCACACACTACACCGAAAAGGCAGTTCGTGGTGGCGTAGAGCAGTCGTTTATCTTTAATTTCGTTTTCACGCTGAAAATTAAATTAATTTCTTTCGAAAACCACAACTTTACGTATTTTATACAACTTATTCGAATCGTGGTTGCAAAACAGATATATTTTTTCTATTCACTGTACTACAATATTCAATTCCTCCTCAAAAATATTCACCTTTTAACTGCACAACGTTCCTTCCTACTTTCTTTGCTTCTCAAAACGAGATTAAAAATAATGCCGGGTCGGCAATGCAAAAGCGATGGCTATCAATACGGTGTTACAGGCGTCCATAGACTAAAATATGTGAGCATAGATGACTGAACTAAATCTACAAATTTTAGGCATGGTGCAATAGAACCCTTTCATTTGTAACCAGTTTCAAAGGTAGTAATTTTGTCACAATTGCCACTAAATACTTATAGCATTTGCACTATTATTTCGAAAACGAAACAAGGGCGCATCGGCCTTGCCACGTTGCACTGAACCACACCCAAAGAGTGGAACTCCTAAGCTTTAATCAATGGCATAATGCCTTCATACCTTCACATGCACAATATACGTGGCTGACACAAAAGCGGTAGGTACCGTCAACACACGAGAGTACCGGCTACATAATTTATTTATTTAAAACTTTATGCAACACTAAAAGGTACATAGGCGGACTTAATGCCTGAAGCATTCTGTACCAGTCAACCCAGGGTAGCAGAGAGATAACATGGCAGTTGTACAAAAATGTAAAATTGAGATAGCAAATGCCAGAGTGAAAAAAAAACAAAAATACAACTAGATTTAAGCCACTGGATTCTAGCACTGAATTGGTACTGTAATAATGTAAACATGTTTCAATCCAGTACAGCCAGTATCTGGCACTGGGTCGGAATAGATCACATTCCTATTTTTCAGTCCAGTGACTCAGGAGCTGATTGGCTTTAAGCATTAGTTCGTCACTTCGTAGGATACACAAAATAGCCTTTATAAATCCAACAAAATTAACACTTGAAAGCTTTTCTTTTTTCTACCACGACTTTCAGCAGGTAGACTTAGGCTTTTGTGTAAGTAATTATTGTATGTCAATATCATCGTTTCGCTGATATTTAATTTAACTTTATCAAGACCCTAAGGTGTAGGGCAGGTAGATTCACTAGCACATTGCTAAACGACGGATGTTTCACAAATAAAATTGACATGATTAAATTACGTGCCAAAAGAGAAGCAAAAGTATCTGCATCACCAAAAGTCGACTGGTAGATATTGCCTAAAGCATTCGCCGTTGTAAAGGGTTTTTTACTTGTACATTAAGTATTAAATAATAATAAATAAACGTAAAGAAATAAAACTAGCCGTATTATACACCAACTTATTTTGGAATAAAGCTGCCTCTTTTGCTATCCGTACCTGCACTGTCGGTGCACCTAATGGCGTGCCACTAGGCATCATGCTCGGCCCGCTCCTATTGCGTCGCGCTTCGACGCCCTCGAGCCGGCACGTGTGACTATCTGTCGTATCTCGTAACAAGAGCTGTCATTGTAGTGGCTGGGATTATCGAGTTATTGTGAAAATAATATTGATATACAATACATCATAATATTAGACAAAAAAGTTTTAAGAATCGCGACTCAGGCGTTAATGCATTTTAAAGTTTAAAAGTTATTATAGATACGGTAATTATTAATTCGTTGAAGGGTGATATTTAAATTGTCACTTCTTCTGCTCGCTAAGTTGAGCTATATCCACAAGAATATACGTCATATAGCTATGGCTTGTACTAAAAGGAAAAAACATCTTCTTTAAAGGTTTTTTTTCCTTATTTTAGACTTTACATTTAATAAGTACCATTATTATTTATTATGTAGTACTAGCGGTCGCCAGAGCAGCTTCGTAGCTTTCGCACTTATAATAGTTGCCTGCGGCTTCACCCGCTACAACTCAAAATTATCCCAAAGGAACATAAAATCGGGATAAAAACTATCCTATATGTTAATCCAGGTTATAAACTATCTGTGTACCAAATTTTAGCCAAATTCTGTGTTGCATTAATTTTTGCGTGAAAGAGTAACAAACATCCATACACCCATACTTACAAACTTTCGCCTTTATAATAGTAGTAGGATTAGTAATAATTAAGATGGTACCAGTAATGTAGTAAAACGTAAGATACTAAGATTCACGTCCTCCACTAATCTAATCAGTACTGCTTTAGGGACATTCTGTCCCAAATAATTTACTAATTGTAATTAAAACATAACAAGGAAAACACTAAGAACTTTTATTTGCCCTTCCTTAGTTAATTACTTAACAATATTAGAACTGATGTAATGGAATAAAGTAATGCTGTTTGATTACACCCTTTCAATGAATTACGTTGAAATTGGTTGAATTGCTCGTAATTTAATAACTACGCTTCAGCTGTTTACTGCTATTTGAATTCTTTTTTTTTTATATTCCACAACTATCACACAACGCCACCTAGTCCCAAGCTAAGCAGAGCTTGTGTTATGGGTACTAGATAACTGATAAACATACTTATATATTTCTAAATACATACATATTATAGATAAATAACACCCAGACACAGAACAAATGATCGTGTGGTCATCACACAAACATTTGTCCTGCGTGGGAATCGAACCCACGACCTCCGGCATAGCAGTCAGGGTCACTAACCACTAGACCAACAGGCCAGCCAAAATTACTTGTAACATACTACTATCAGCACCTACTACTATTACTTGAAGCATTACGACGTCAATAATGGAAATTAAAAAAGCGCCTCTGGTGTACAAACGAAGGACTAATTTTAAAGTTTGCGTTAATTTAATGTATTTGATGATGAAGGCGTCTCTTGGTATTTTTTGTGTGTAGAGACTTTAATTGACACATTGCCAACGTAGTAACAAACGTGTGACATTAATCTTCGTTCTTATTAAATAGCAGAACTGGGGACATATTTAAATATAAATAATTTAATCTTATGTCGTATACTCGTAGTAATGGACGTCACTGAATGAATACAAGGTCAAGTGAGGTCAAGTTCTAGATCATTGGCATTCATATTTTAGATATCAGAGCACGAGATATTAGCTTTCCTTTGACGTAAAATAAACATGAACTTTGGTGTCAATTTGTCGTTCATACACTAGAGATGCTTTTTCATTTTCCATACATTTATTGTATGCCGTAAATACTCAAAGTACGGTAAAATACGGCAAACATGTGCCAGTGTCTCCGGTCACACCTAAGCGCGAGCTGGCTGACGGCTGACGGTGACTGCGAATGGCTAGCTTACCGTTCGACAAGGATTAACTATGCTATTCTCTATAAGACCACGACGAGGCGATCGACGGACTTGTTGACAAATCCTAGCATCAGCATTGAGTCTTTAGAGAATAACACTAGAGGAAATTTAAAATGTCACTTACGGGATATCTTCCGTGATTATTTGATTGTCGAAATATCGGGAACTCAAACAATCAAATAATCACGGAAGATATCCCGTAAGTGACATTTTAAATTTAGAGACAAACCGTGAAAGCTTAAAACAGTGTTTAACACTAGAGGAAGATTTAGATAATTTCAATTTGGATGTAATTTTTATGTTTTTAGATCGGGTAAAATACGATTGACTTAGGTATACTTAAATAAAACGTGGTAACCAGAAAACTGTAATCATATTTTGTACGGTTATAGTTATTTGTGGGTTGTACAGAACAAATTTCCCATGGGGCTTTATTCGTAATCACGAAAAAATAATTACTTGTCACATTTTTGGAGAAAGTTGAGACCTTATTTGGAAAGCTGAAATTTTTTGCAATTTTTATTTGTTCCGCGAATAAAATTTGCCTCTATAATGTGAAATCTAATGTAGGAGTGAGTACTTTGCAAAATTAGTAAAAAACAGTTCAATTTTCTTCCAATGCAAGAAGAAACTATATCAATCTGTAGGTAGGTAAGGGATCTCATCATGCTTGCCGAGGAAACATGGATAGAAATCGCCCAAAATAGAGACGTTTAGAGGGAACAAGCTAATCATTTAAAAAATCATGTTCTTTTTAAAAACAACCATTGATTACTTATTAAGACAAAGTACTCATCAAGACAAATCAAACGAGTCTAAACTAGATGGGTTTGCGGCGTGTCATTACAGAGTTCCTATGGCCACCTTCCAGCTCCATCATCAGATCAGCTACATCTCATCATAATATTGTATTGTCACGTGATATACTTACACGTGCAAAATTTCAGCTCAATCGGAAACCGGGAAGTGGATCTAATTTAACTTGCAAGATTTGATCATAGACAAGTGAAAATCCTACTAATATTATATTTGTGAGGATGTATGTATGTGTATGTTTGTTACTCTTTGATGCAAAAACCACTACATGGATTTGGCTAAAATTTGGTACACAGATAGTTTATAACCTGGATTAACACATAGGATAGTTTTTATCCCGATTTTATGTTCCCGTGGGATAATTTTCGAGTTGTAGCGGGTGAAGCCGCTGGCAACAGATATTATTTAATGTAAGCTTTTAAAAAGGTATTGTGTTAGAGTAAACAGAAAAAAAAAAAACATTTGTTTACATAATAATGTATCAGTTTCACGAAATCATTATCTCTGCTTAGTGATCAGAGTCTGCGTATATTACAATTCCCTTAGGGCTTAGGTAACACGAGTAATCCCCAGTAAACATGTTTTCGTTACCGTTTTGTTTACTCTTATGGATCCGTAGAGCTTTCCAGACAAAAATCATTATGAATAAATTTTACTACGCGATCAAAAATTTGTATGGCCTACCTGTAGTTTTTCTACTCTTACTGTTTGTATATGTAAGTCCTACGATACAGGAAAAAAAAACCTATTTCGTTTTTTTTTAAATACGCTAAAAATAATTAACTTTGTTTTCATAGAAATCAATGAAACGTAGCTATCAATTGTTTTGCGATTTCTGTTTTGTTTCGTGGTAAAAGTACCAGCTGTTCAAAACAGTCGTAGAATGTCCACTGCTGAACATAAGCTTATCCAATAAACTAGCTGACCCGTGCCCACTTCGTTGGGCAGTAAATATTTTAACTTGTGATGAAATTATGAGTATGGTTCGGTTAGTACCTACTTGCTCGGTTAGTATTTCCTGACTGCCAAAAGGACTGCGATGTTCATACTCTTTGGTTAGCGAGGCGCTGCGAGCGCTTAGCGCTAGACTTCCTATCCCTTGTTGCAGAGACAATATGCTGTATTAAATATCTGAGACGTTGGGCACGGTCACCGCTAGATTCCGAAGTACGGGCCTGCGATGTTCTCTCGCTTTCGCTAGCGAGCCTCTGCGACCGTCCAATAAATTACCAATAGGACCGGTTGCAAGCGGTTTACATCCAGCGCAATCCTATAGTCTTCATCAGATCGTCAGTCCACCTTGTGGGTGGACGTCGCTGCGCTTGCCGGTGTGTGGTCTCCATTGAAGAACCTCATCATCCCGTATATCTAGGAAATTATCTCGACAAGGGTTGATACGGGTTAAATCAATACAAACTTCAAACCGCGAAATTATATTAATTAACAACACGAGTTAATTAAATTGAACTTTGAATTGAACGATTCAGAAATCAAATTACATCCGAAACAATGAAATTGGGGAAATTAGTTACGGTTTTGTGGTTATATTAGTGGATTAGGGAACTGCGAAACTGAATTAACTAGGTATAGCATTTACTAGAAGGTTCTGAAGTCGACATGGCTAATTAGGACGACAGTATAGTAAAGTATATAATTAAGGGAATAATAGAAAAACAAATAAGGCAGAATACTTCGTTATTTAAGAGTAGCATGTTGCATTCGATCCCTCTCTCATAAAGGAGGCCTGTGGCCCAGCAGTTGAAACATTATACATAGGCTGTTAATGATGTTGCAAGACTAAATTATTGTCTCTTGAGAAATTTAAATTTTACTATATCAAACGCAGAAAATAATCCTTTAGACAACTACTAGCTGTTGCCAGCGGCACACCCGCTACATCTCGAAAATTGTGCCACGAAAACATTAAATCGGGATAAAACTATCCTATTTGTTAATCCAGGTTATAAACTATCTGTGTACCAAATTTTAGCCAAATCCGTTCAGTGGTTTTTGCGTGAAAGAGTAACAAACATACCTACATACACAGTCATACATCCTCACAAACCTTCGCATTTATAATATTAGTAGGACGTGTTTCGTTTTTCGAATATTTTTATGTGAATATCTTGTCTTGAATGTAGTCCAGGAACAAAGATGGGACAATAAGATGGAGCAAGCTTACCCAGAAGAAATTGTATAGATACTTAGAACTTAGTCTATTCATGTAACTAAAAGAGTGATAATTATTTAAATATTGATGGATGGAAAGAAAGAGGAAAGCCAAAGAAAAGATGGATGGATTGTCTAAGGAATGAAATGAAAGAAAAAGGAGTAAATGATACTGAAACGTCTGATAGGGGAGAATGGAAGAAAAAAAGTGTTGCACTGACCCCAAATAAAATGGGACAAGGGCATGAAGATGATAATGAACTTTGTCTGGGTTTTCTTGGTAAAATTGAGTATACTATTTAAGTATCTCAAACATACAACACTTACTTATTTATACCTACTCTCATACCCAATATGTACATAGCGGATTATGGAGAATTATTGACCAAGTTTAACAGAACAAAACATGACATCACGATGACTCAACACTTGTCAACATGTTCCTTTAAAACTTGAAGAAAAACCCAGAACAAAGTCTCGCGGAGCATTATCTGGCTATTAAACGTCATTACATACATAATAGATATACTAAAGGCGACCCGTGTGTCCGTCACGACTTACATGTTTATTTTAAACTGTAGTTTACTTACGACAATTTCTATAATAATACAAACAAATATGCTATCGTCATAGATGAGAAGTGTATACAGGAATATACTTGATAGACCATAATAATAGGTACTGCAAATAGATTGAAACAAAGTGGTCAATTTTTAATATGACGTGGTTATTCTGTAATAGTTCATTATCCTCTAAATGATCATTCATACAAAGACAGTAACACTGATTGAACTGTGGTCTGCTCTTTAAGGCACATATGAACTGTGGTCAAAAGTAATGTGGTTATGATCGGACAATGAGCAACGGGTGACTCACCGTCCGATCAGGACCCGTGCCTAAATAAGTTATCACTTATTAGCCATCTGACAGGGACATAGAGGGCCAAACGCCTGTCGTAGTCGCGAAACCGTGAATGCAAAATGCAAACAAAAGTCAGACTGGACTTTTAGCCAGGACGATTTTGACAGTCCATTCCGCACCACTCAGGTCGGGAGTCATTGATGTTTATAAAGCAGTTTATCATCATGTCATCAATGTAGGTACTTCTGGCAATGTTTCAAGCGTTATTTAAGGTTTTGCAGTAAGATTCTGCTAGGTTTCACCATTGGAAACTTGTGAGCTGATAAAATGTTATGCAGAAAATGGAAAATATCGAGGCTTGATCAGGAATAGATAGAGTTACTTACTGGCTGGTGGACAAACCATCATGCTGATAGGAGAAGCCATTTTGGAAAAGAAAAAGAAGAAGGTGATGGTAGTAATGATTTGGTAAACAATACTCAGTAACCATTGCGTAATGTTATATTATCTGCGGTTGTGTTGACCTCCTTGCACTCAGTAAGGAATGGTATGACCAAAGATAATATAATACTAGCGTAGTATGACTAAATACTTGAACTCGATACAAACCTAACTAAGACCTTTAATAAAGCTAGTAAACTAACAACTCTAATTTCAATTTCCCAAAGAACAAATTCCACAAACTGCATGCTCTTAAAGTTATGCTACATTAAACCCCTACTTAAAATTAACGACACCATAAAGTTTTACATCATATTCCGCTTTCCCTTTAGAATGGTCACAAACAAAAGAAAATGGCTGAATAACTCATTGCATGCACATTATATTCTGCAGCAATTGACGAACGTCCTTGAGTCGGCACCAGCGATCAAGATACACAACATAAATTACTATTACCGTCGACTGGTGTACCAATACATGCTGTAACCTCATTTTTTTTAGTTAGCCGCCTGACGCCGGATCGTACGCGCGTGCTTTACTGTATTTGTAAACAGAATTACAAAAGTATAGACTTCGCAAGTGTCAATGTGATATTTTGGCTATCTTTTTGTTCTGTGTTCAAAAATGTAGTGTTGTGGATACTTTTTTTTGTTTTTTTTTTCGGTATGGTTTTATTCAGTGCCAGTTATCCTGTTCTAAAAATAATTTTGCAAAGTTTAGTTTGTGAACGTGAGTGTGACCGATGGTTTTGCTATTTCGGGACTATCTAAGTGTTTGGCGTATGAATTGTTTTAATTGTTGAATATTAAGCTGTTCATTACACTTTTAATTGAATTATCAAAGTCTGGAATGTTGACGTTGTAAACAATGATACAAATGAAGCTAAAATTAAAGTTTTGAAATGTTTTGAAAACTATGAAGCAGAATTTATTACAAACAAAAACAATCGAATAATTTTTGATAGGTATGAACTTATTGCGTACGATAAAAGTAACGGTAAAGCTAAAATTAAACTACTTATCTACAAATATAAAACAAATAAACATATTTGGCATCCAAAACCAGGCTCCAAAATTCGGATGGCATGTCCGAAGGTCACCAAACTAGTTTTGTAGGCTATCCTCGTGTATAAAAACTGGACCAGCCATATAATATGTAACGGTACTTTCTTCACGATTCTTTTCCATCCAATGTTCTTCGGGAAATATTACCTCTGTTAGGTATCTATGGATACGCCGGACGTATTTCATCGTTTTCTTCAGCATGCGTAGCATATTTATTAGTTTTATCACTATTCTACTAAAAACAGACAAGTTATTTCATCGATAATTCTATACTATTTCCGGTTTTTCTTGCACGTATGGCACTGAAGAATAGAAATATTTGTTTTTTATTCTTCAAATATTGCCACTGCTAAACATAGACCTCCCCATAGACTTCCAATAGTACCGGTTCGAAGTGGCTTGCATCCAGCGTGCACGTCTTACGGCTGTTAGGATGATGATGATGATGAAACATTGCCATGCTTAAAACGCTAAAAATCTTTCTATGTTTTGTCGTTTCTTTCGTCGACATAGCCCTTTTCTACGGTGCCATGCTGTTCAATATTTCGTCCAGTGAATGATCAAAACATACAATAATGACGTGTGTAGGTATTTTCTCTATTCAATAGTAAGAAAAAACGTGCAAATTCATAGTAAATATTAGCTGTGAGCACACAAACATTACATTATCTTGGATAGCACAACACAGCTGGCTTCTTATCTTACGAATTTTGTGAGAAAATACATAATTATACATTTTGTTTGATTGTGTAATTACTCGTATTTTTATAACATCCCGTTGTACTTTCTTCATTGCAACTGACTTACTTATGCTATTGCTGTATTTCAGCATCAAATTCTTCTAATATCATTCGTTGTAGGAAGATATTTATGCAGAAAAATTGAAACGGTTTAAAAACGAAAGCGTTCTGAGTTTTTTTAAACCATTTTTTTTTTTCTTTCGATTGATCTACATTATAACACGTCTTGCCTTATGGCGAGAAGAACCAAAAGCGTTTTAGAATTTGTCGATTGGACCCATTGTCAAATTTTGAGATTTGCTTAAGCAAGAAGCAAGTAGAAAAGTTTTCCTGATTCAAGTTCAGTAAGTAGTAATTATACTTTTAACCGACTTCTAAAAGGAGAAGGTTCTCAATTCGGTTGGTATTCATTTACGTATAAAATATAACACCAATACTCCGAGGTCCGATTACCCTGGTTATTTTTTTGTTCGATGCTGTTTACTTGTCGTTTGGTCCCATTATTCAATTTGGGTGAATACTTTTTATGAACATTTTATCTTATTGTTACCGGAGTAGGTACCTACTCAAATCCAAGATGGTAACTACTACTCACAGCATGCATTTAATAACTTTGTAAAAAACCAAGACGATAAGAGTTAGGATGAGATCATAAGGATTAATTTCATGGGATGGTTTCATTGCCAATGAAATCAAATCTTAAGTGATCTCATCCTTAGCATAATGCATCATCCTGTTAGCCCATTAGAGAACTCATATAAAGAGTACTATCTAACACTATAAATGTGCAAACTCGGTGGTAAGGAGTTTAGGACTGTCAAATCGGTGGCAGCGCGCGATGTGGTGGAAACGTAAGGGTAGGTATTACCACACCAATCGATCGACAGTCGATCGATGCCATCGATCGATGGTATAATGAATTAGTCGACGTCAATTGATAGTTTCTACCACATAAATCGATCGATCGCTGCCAAGCCGCCATCGATCGACCAATGCCGTCGACCGATGCCATCGATCGATTGGCTAGTCGACCGGTATCCGTCGATCAATCAAAGCTACCACACCAATTGATCGACGTCGACCGATGTCGATCGGTGGCATCGATCGACTGTCGATCGATTGATGTGTTAACACTCTAAAATAACTCGGGACTCCCTGAAGTGACACGAGTTGTAGACACCACTAAATTTATAATGTACTTTTCTTAGGTTTTATTTACATTTAATTTTGTTGTCATTAAGTAGGTACACAGAGTATACAATTATGTAGTTATTTTAAGATATGAAGCAAACCGAGAATAGGTTTTGTTAATTTTATTAAACAAAGCTTAATGCAAATACATAAATTACAATATTTGAACTCCCTCTGCCACAAAAATCATTCAAAAGATCGCAATAATTTAGATTACACCTAGTGTGTAAGTGAAAAGCAGTTTCATTATAAAATGTCAATGCACCGTTGCATAATGAGCACTAAACTGATAAACAAACATTTTAAATTCCTTTAGCACCTATTGTTTTCAATTACATCATTCACGGCTATTTGCCCACATTAAATTGTGTACATTTTTGTCCTGCATATTTTTCTTTTAAATTCCTATAAACAATAATTTGAAATTCCTTGAACACCTATTATACTATTACGGCTACTTGCTTACGTTAATATTTATTCCCAGCATATTTTTCTCATTCCATAAATAGGTATTTCCTCTCATCATTGGTTAAGGGTTGAACTACATCTGGCATCACCGATACAATGCGATAGCACGCGGCCGCCTCGAGGATTCCGCCGCGTGCTATCGCATTATGCTTTCTGTCTTGGTGTAGCAAATGGCAGTTCTAAGCGACAGAAAGAGAAAAGGCGACGGAAAAAGGCGATTCCGTGCTGCCAGATGTAGCTGAACCCTTACGCTATGTGCAAATTCAAAGCCAGTGGTGGAAACTATCAAAGCGATCACAGCGCGCGATGTGACAAAAAATCGGTTGTCTGTAATACTATAGTTGAACGTGACAATGTCATAAGAAAATACTGCACTTACGTTGCTATAAACAAACAATTGACACGCCCGCCGGTTGCTATGGAACGCTATAGAGCGAGGTAACGCCGCATGACGTCATCTTTTTTCGTGCGTGCAGCCGGCCATCGAATTATAAAAATCCCAGAGGCCAGAACCATAATTGTAAAATGGATTAATTACGTAAGATTACCACGATACTTAAATATCAAAGGTTATCATCGCGGGACTGTTTCTGGGGTCGTGGGGCTATATAAACATGGTATCATGTCACCGAAATGCAATGAGCAATGGAAGTAACAGGGTGATATTCGGTCTTTATGAGTCTGACAGTCCCTTCCGGTCCATCGACCTTTTTTTTCAACAATCCCATACCTTTCCTAAACCACACATCATCATCATCATCATCATCAGCTTATAATGTTCCCACTGCTGGGACACAGACCTCCTCTCTATGGGAGGGAGTGGGCCATAGTCCTCCACGCGGGCCCAGTGCGGATTGGTGGATGTCACATGTCATCGAAGTTTTGGTTCTAGAACCCTCCATTTCCTCATGATGTTTTCCTTCACCGTTTTGAGAACAGTGGTGATGAAATAAATTACACAAAGTAATGCGCCTGGCGGGGTTCGAACCCACGACCTACAACTCGTAAGTTGGGACCGATACTAATGGGCCACCACTGCTCTGCTGCTTCCCAAACCACTGCAACTCCTGAAAGCCAGTATCAACAGTGGCGACCACCAGAAAAGCGCAAAATAATAGTGGAGGAGTAGGGATAATCCATCGACTGCGAGTGGACTCATTTAATGATTTAAAAACATGCAAGAATTTTACTTACTTACGCAACTATACCTTACGCACAAAAATATAGTAATATCCTCATCTGCCTGCCATTTCACAATTATATTAATATCAGTATTTTAAATGGAGCGACTGCCTATCGGTCCTCCACAACCCAGAAACTGGTTAATACGACACACCATGCTAAGACTGGTTGTCAGACTTTTAGAGCTTCTGACCAATAGTAACGACTGTCAAAGATCTACAAATGACGGCCAGGATCAACGGCTTTACGTGCTTTCCAAGACACGGACGAAACTCGCTATGACAGATGGTCAGGCTGGTATTCACAGACCAATCTCGGCAAGCGCAGCTTAACCCCGAAGATCGGTGTAAGCGACGGTAATTTTGAAGCCACGAGCTCCTCAACAAAAGTATAGTAACACAAATAAGAACAAACTTGAGAGGTGTCAAGGGACACCCGGATGGAACGAAGTTACTGTATACACTCAACAAAAATAATCGTCGCGACTCTGCTCCACTCCACTCCGCTCCGCTCCGCTCCACTCCACTCCACTCTTTGAGCTCTAGCACCCTTTCGCAACGCGCGATAAGGGACTTCGTTCCAAAAAGTGTCGTGACAACTTTTCGTAAGATTTTTTTCCGTCTAGCCCCCTTTCACAACGCGCGATAAGGAACTTCGTTCCAATAAATTCATCAGCTTACCTGTCTACGAGACATTAGCACATAATGATTTTTGCACGCCATTTATGGCGTGACCATACCGTTTTACGTTCTCGGTACATGTGACATCCATTACCATAAATCATCATCAGTCTATTGTGAATCGGCAATAAATATTGCAGTATCAGAACTAATAATGAATCCTTTAGAGATTTCTTAAATACTTTTGATACTGTCTTTATTACTGAAGTTCCTAGTTAGACTGTATTTTTTTACCGTGGTGAAATCATCAAATTAGTACTTGTACTGACTATACATATAAAATCCACAGTGTCCTTCAATAGCCCGTTACATTCCGGGGCTACGGTAATCCGGTAGTCCTGCGATCGCGTCAAGGGAGGCATCTTCCGTAACCGCCTGTAAAATTCGCTGCATCAAAAATTCGCATGGCGAACCGCGAATCGTCTTGCGACTTTAAAGAAATGTACGACTCGTACATTAATTTACAGTTCCATACATTTTTATTTTCTTTGTTTTACTATTTATGGAAACTCAATAATGGGTACAGGAAAACTACTTATTTTTTTTTCATAATTTTTTGCAAGCAGTTCCGCGAAACTAACATTTCTTTATAGTTTTAGTCGCAAGACGATTCGCCGTTTGTGCTGTGCGAATTTTCGCTTCGCGGATTTACGTTGCAGCGAAATATCCCCGTGGCCAGTCGTTAACCTTTCATAAAATACAACGTGATATCAGTATGTTTTTTAACTTAGTATAATGTACCAGGAAAATACTGTTTCGGAATTATTTCCCTATTCGCTAACAAAATTCTCACATTTTGATATGATTAGCACTCCGTGTTTAGCCTGTTACTAATGTTCAAATCAAATCATAGCCAACAATACTTAGACAGAATGAAATGATGGCAAACGGCAGGGTTGGCGCATGGCTCAGTGGTTGACTAAGTACTTACTTACTGCTCTACGTGAGGTTGCTTTGATTCCCGCACAGAACAAATATTTTTATGACCCTTAAGTATGGCTATGTATATAACTTAATGGTTGTAAACGAACCCACGACATAGAAGAAAATAATTGCTACAGTGGGGTACTTCATGGGGCCCCAGAGGGCCAAATTAAGCCTGCCGGAGTCGCGGGATTTATTCCATTACTAACCCTGGAAAGTAAAGGGCTAATGAAGAACACCGTGGTTTTTAGTCAGTACAAGTCTGACAGCCCTGCCCGGGGTGGCTCTTTTGATGATATTACCACGCTAAAAAAAAACAGTGAATTTAAAAAAAAGAACATTTATAGTTTATAGTTCGTAAATAAATTATCAACTTTTATAGGGCGTTTTACAGTAGCCTATTATTAATTTACATAATTATAGCTGTTGTATATCGAAAAGCTAATATTGGAAATCAGATAAAAACTCAATTCATTTACCACGGCAAATGGCGCCTACGAAAAATAAATACGGTAGATAATGAAATAAAGTTTTTTTAAGTACTTATGGATTCTCCACACCTTACGATAAATCGTTACGATTAGTCGGTTCAGTTCAAACTGCAACGATAAATCGACAAGTGTGTATGAGAAAAATCGAACAAACTGTACAGTTTTTCTCAAACACACTTGTCGATTTATCGGTACAGTTTGAACTATACCGACTAATCGTAACGATTTATCGTAAGGTGTGTAGCAGCCATAACAAGTTCATCCTTTTTTCTTAAATCTCAATGGCATTTAGGTACAGATGATATTAGTCAAATATTTCCTAATCAAAAGTATTCGGATAAATTAGGTTTATTGCCATCAACTAAGCGCAAAATTGGACTCCGAACCAGCTATTCAGAAATTCCGAATGGACACTTAATAAATATAAATGAGTGACATGGAAATCGAACACAGGACCGCAAGCTCAGCAGTCGTGTATGCGACTACTAGACCAAATGGATGGCTATTACATTCTACTTCCTACTAGTAGTATTACGAGTATAAACGTGAAAGTTTGTTCGGATGGATGTTTGTCACAATTTCACCCAGAAACCTCTTAACGGATTTAGACGAAATTTGGTACACAGATAGTTTATAACCTGGATTAACACATAGGATAGTTTTATAGTTATCCATAATTTTCCTTAAACAATACCACAGCTGTTGTATTCCAATTGTTTACTATAATAATTCCCGTTTCAAATCTCAATCGTATAACAGAATGTTATTGTTCTCCGTATATTTACTGTGTTTACAGCTGAAATATGTTAGCAATTTGTGCAAATGAATAGGAAACACTTGTTTAGGCCTTGTGATTTATTTGAACTGATGTTTTGTGTGTTATTTATTACTAGATCTTCGATCGCCGGGAGTCCGTCCGCGTCCGCGCGAAGTTCGAAGTTCGCCTCACTTCTGATAGGCGCTTTTCGAGAAATCAATTCAACAAAAATCATATCAACCCTATAAACAACACTTTAGGTGTCGAATTTTAAAAGAAACCCGTCTTAGTGAGTATCTACGTCCTAAAAATAACCCCATGCAAAGCTTGCACAAACTATAAACCCCAAAACCAACACAATATATTTGACGAATTTCGAAAAATCACGTCTTAATGAGCATCTACGTTCTCAAAATAAACCCCATCCAAAATTTGAGACTTCTAACACTTGTAGTAACGAAGTTTCATACAAACTATCAACTATTATAATTATGGTGTTTGCGAAAACAAATCAGGTCTTGGGGAAACTTTAATAGGCTAGTTGCCCAAAAAAAATGTAATTAGTCCGTCTTTTAGTTAATTCAAAAATAAGGGACACGTATTTTTATTTGTAAATTAGACCAAAAATGACAAAGATGCGATGCGTGGCATTTTCGCGCAGGGTGACGTCACAGGTAACTTAAATAGGCTATTATCTTTGTTATTTTTTGTTTAATCGAATAAAGAAAAAATACGTGTCTAATATTTTTTATAATCTAAAATACGGACTAAATATAATGTAATTATTTTGACCCTGGAAACTACCCTATTGGGATTTTCAAACAGGAACTAAGGGTTTGGATCCCCATCGACTTAATAATATTATTATAAACTGGCGAAAATCCTCTGCTTAGCCCTTAGGGATTACAAACTTGATGAATATTATGATTTTCTACATTAAATTGAAATTAAACTTTACATGAAAGTTTATGCATATTTAATGTAATCTATTCTAGAAGTTTAATCTAAATGCAGAAACGAATAAGTATCCCAAATCAGTTCACCTAGATAAGTTTCTACCAAACGCTCCCGAGACTTCAAATAAATCATTTATTTTGTCTTTGACGGCTCAATTCTATTCTCACCTTTAAATAGGGCACATGTGTGAGTCGTATCCAAATGTGCGTTCAGCTATTAGGTAATAATATGGGCTTGATTTTGTAACCAATTTATATTCGGAATTTTACCTGTATCGTGGCTGCGTTTACAAACAAAAAACTAACACACAAACAAACCAATCACTTATACAAACTTCCAGACCCGGGACAACTACTTGTAGATCATACAATAAAAATTGCTCCGAGTGAGAATCAAACCCACAACACGCAGCGCAGGAGTAATAATATTCAAACAAAGTAATTAAGAGCAGTGGTTACAACTCCGACTTATACCGTGTAGGATGTGGGTTTGAAACCACGTGGTGTAATAAATGTTATTACCATTAGTCTGAAAATAGTGAACGAAAACGTCGTGAATAAACTGGGATATCTTAGAACCAGAAAATCAAAGACATCTACCAACCCGCACTGGGCCCGCGTGGTGGATTACCCATTGATTCTTACAGAGAGGAGGCTTGTGTCCCAGCAGTGGGAACATTATAGACTGCTCGGCGCCTTTTGGTCGTAGCGTGATGTTAAATAGCCTATAGGCTTCCTCGATTAATGGACTATCCAACACAATATTTATAATATTTTTTCAATTCGAACCCAGTTATAAATAGCGCGTTCAACCAAAACAAACTCTTCAGCTTTGTAATATTAAGTAGGTACAGATTCGTATATCAAAATAATATCGAAAACTACTAACGAGACTAGCTTCTTTGTTCTTTTAGTCTGAAACCCTTATCCTAAATGGACACTCCAGAATTGCTGACAAAGCTCTTAGAACAGGGTGTGAGTGGTTATCGAAGCTGTAGGCTTTACAAGTTCTGAAAGCCGCTGAAATAAGACTATCAAGGTCTCAATATGTCTGTAAAGTTTTACGTTTCTTTTGTAAAATATCACGCTAGTATTCTTAGTTTTAAGAAGTAAAATTTTAAGGGGTTATTCATTTAGTGATGATGCTCTTTGGCCATGGTTTTTGACAGATGAAGCTTACATGGTGTCCTACCCTGTCATAGTATTAAACACCCTTAAATACCCTGTCATAGTACCTAGGTACTTATTTTTTAGTGCGGTTGGACACCTAGTGACCTAACCATAGAAAATTTAGCTAGGCATAGCTTCAACAAATTATCTGAATAAGTAGTCATTTTGCGGCACACATTGTGTTCAAATGTAATTAATAATTGTCTGCGGAAGTTTGATAGATGAATGTTTGTGACTCAATCACAGCAATACAGCTAAACAGATTTTAATGAATTTTGGCAGAAGATTATACCATGTTTTACCACAAATGTCACTTTTTATCCCGATAGTGTAATCCCCTTTTTAAAGTGTGAATATCATTAAACAAGTCCTCCCGCCCAGAGCGGGACGGGAGAGATTGTCAGACTCGTACTGACTAAAATCCACGGTGTCCTTCAATAGTCCTATACGATTCAGGGTCAGTTACCTGGTGAGACAGTCCCGCGACCTTTTGATGATTTTACCACGCCAAAAAAAAGACTCTTCGTGCACAAGGCGACGAAAGTCTCCGATACCTTACGACTTTGGAATCCAGGCGACTTTTGCAATACAAATTCATAGAGATTCCTACACAGGCACGCGTCAATGGATGCCAACGTCGTCAGATATTGGCTTGCGTCGCCTGGTGTACGAAGGAGCTAAGACGGGCCCCGTCAGACAAGTAAACCCCGGGCATGGTCCATGATTGGACGGCGAGTCCCACGTTACTCGTCGTCCGCATGCAAAGTATGATCCTTTAAGAAAACTAATGAACTCCATGCGGGCGAAACCGTTTTGTAGAAGAAATAAGTGTTGTAAATAAAATCTAAAAAAATAAAAAGAACTAGTGCCATTTCTTGAATCTCACATAGTCTCCATTGTATTGTAGGTAATCTAGTTTACCACACGCTCCTGCATTTTATTGCAACTTCAATAAATTGTTTCCGGACGATCTCGCCGCCGACAACCGGGGTTTACTGCAGGTTTACAATATAATTTAAGGTTTAGATTAAAACTGTTATTATTATTATTCTCGCTATATTATACAAGGAGTGGAAGGCTAATGGTCTTAAACTTTGCCCAGCCGTGTAACAATAAAGACCTCATAACAAGCTTTATTTCGTTACATACTTCAGAAACTTAATATTAGCATCATCTCCACGACGGTAGCGAAACGGTGAAGCCATACATTTTAACTGATGTGTAGAATTTGTGAAGTTAGGGTCGGTAGAGTTAGGCCGTGTAGATTCAAAAACTTTGTTCTACATGAGATCTGATATCTTTTTCACAGAGCAAACCTTACATGCTCGTATTGGCAACATTTTACATGAAATGTTTTTGGTGGGATTTAATTTTACCTTTCCTGTAGAAATCGAATCTTGCAAGTTTTGGATCCACTTCCCAGCTTCCGATTTAGCTGAAATTTTTCACGTAAATGTTTATCTCGTGACAATGCAATATTATGATGACATGGAGCTGATCTGATGATGGAGCTGGAAGGTGGCCATAGGAACTGTGTAATCCGCAAACCTATCGAGTTTAGACTCATTTGATTCGTCTTGACGAGTAGGTATTTTTTCTAGTGAGTCTAAGTTTTTTTAACAACAAAAGCTTTATATTTATTGAGAACATAGTTTTTTAAATGTATCACTTGTTTTACAAGAGCGCTTTTTCAGATTGTGGTAAGGACAATATTGTAGGGTGATGATTATTAAGAAACTGTTCAAGATCCGTCCGTTTTTATCCTACTGCGCGACGCAAAGGAGGGTAATGTGTTTTTACTGACCATTTTCTTCGCATGAAATTGCTTGATGCGTTTACAAACATTTGAATTCACACACACAAACACCCAGACCCGAAGCAACTACTAACATACAAACATTTGTATGTTCCGGAATCATCATCAGCCGACCTTTTTTATCTAATTTACCAATCATTGATATTTATTAGATTTTTCTGGTGACCAGTTTCAGATGATTTGTACGTTTTAGGAATAACTTATGTTTAGATAATTTCTCAGTCTCTTTTTTTTTACGTGGCTAAATTATCAAATGAGTCCTGCTACCCCGGGCAGGGTGTGAGGGACTGTCAGACTTGTACTGACTAAAATCCACGGTGTCCTTCTTCGGTAGCCCTTTGTGTGCCGGAGTCGCGGTATAGGTACGTTTGTCCCGCAACCCCGGCAGGACTGTGGCCCTCTATAGGTGGGCCCCGTCATTATGCTGACGCCCCTTGAGGCGCGTGTGGAACACAACGCGTCGTCGACCCGGGCATGGTCCATGGTCGGACAGCGAGTTGCCCTTTACATAATTTCTCAGTCTCAACTGGCAGCAAAATACCTGACATAATATTCTAACAAACGACGTTTACCCGTCCGCGTCAGTTTAACTTGTTCCCCGATGTCCGGAGGGATTACAGTGTAACTGCAAAGAACGACGGTCAGGCACGCTCGGACTGCCGCGTGAACGAATCAATAGATCTGCGCGGCTCGTATAAAATTAAACTGCAATACAAGGCCCTCGTTTCATTCTTGATCTAGATCTATCCATGTTTTTAATAAGATGGAAAGGGAAGGAATCATTGAAAATGCAAAAAGAAAAAACCTCTCTGCAACAGTAACTTAACATTACCACATGATAATGGCAATGCGACTATCTAGTAAATTATAAGTGAAATCTGGCATGAATCATCATCATCAACCTATTAATGTTCCCACTGCTGGGACACAGGCGTCCTCTCTGTGAGAGGGAGTGGGCCATAGTCCACCACGCAGGCCCAGTGCGGATTGGTGGATGTCACATGTCTTCGAATTTTAGGTTCTGGCATGAATAAAATGTTGAAATATCGTTATTCGACCAATGATGGACAAATGAAATTAGATGATTATGAACTTTTATAAAAATTACAATGAGATTGTGTTGGAATGACAAATTCACGTGAAGAGTCGCCTAATCGTCTGGTGTTTTTTTTTTAAATATCTTGAAAACTTTTCTTTTGCATTGAAAATGGAACACAAATTTCTGACACCAAAACAGTCTCATATCGCTTCATGTCTTTACCATAGCATTAGACTGAAGGTCGAGTAGATTAGCAAATAGCGGCTAAAAGTTTATCTTTATCAGCTTGTAACTCAAACATCCGAATAGACATGGAGGAATATTCAAGTATTTACGCAAACAATGAACAATATGCACGCACGCAACTTTAGTTATGGTTGTCAACGGTTGTGTCACAATTAACTCCGGCAACGCAATTCTATTGGTTGTTCGAGGCACATCTCGACTCGCACAGCTTTGGTGGAGTCTCGGCCTTAGACTGCGTCACATTAAAATGTGTCACTACTTCTACATGTTTGACAGCTCTTAACTCGGGAACGTTTTACGAGGTTTTGCATCTTTCACGTTTTATGATTGTATTGATGTGGTCTGTCGATAAATGAATGTTTCAGAAGCGGCCGCCATTTTGAAAAAAAAACAAAATGGCGGTTGGAAACGGTACAAAAGGCACAAAGAAAGCCCTTTGCTTTACTTAGGCCCACTTGCACGAACCCGAGTTATCTTTTAAACTCAGAGTTAGTTGCCAACACGAGGTTAAATTGACAATATTGTATGACAAACTGTCAATTTGACCTTGTGTTAGCAACTAACTCTGAGTTAAAAGATAACTCGAATTCGTGCAAGTGGGCCTTAGACAAGTGTTCAACCGATGTTTATTTTTTATTTAGACAATCCAATATAACCAAATGTAGCTTTTAAAATCAGAATTTACAAGCGATTACCTCAGACAACTCACTGTACCAACTCCATTTAATTGTAGACACATGTACCCCTCCCTCCGGTCTACTGAACATGCTAGTCGTAAATTACTATGGATTTAATCAATTAGTCTCAACTAGGCGTCATTCCCTTGAGGAAACCCTGGTTTATATGGCCAATACAGATTTTATTGATATAAGGTTTCGAAGTTATTGATAGGTCTGACGTGATTCATTAGTTTGAGCCCTGTTGTATTCTCTTGAGGTAGTATTTTGATTGGCTGAATGTAATTTGAATTGTGATATGATTGGCAGTATTTCTAGCGATTTTCTTTACATATAATAAAATCGTAGAGCTGTCATTCCTGTACATTGAATATTTTTTTCTTTTTGTATTTTTTTCGAGATAAGGGATCGATTCTGATGCCAAATCAACTTTTTTTTTCTTTCGAAATTTTTTATGTTTTTTTGATTTGATCTTTCTCTTAAACTACTGTAAAGTTGTCGATCAAATTTTCCTCAAATATTCCTAATAATATGCTCCTGTTGATAGGCTATGTATCATTACGCTATTTTTCCTGGGAGATAAGCAATTTTAAATTTTGTTGTTTTTATCTGTTTGTTTTTAGTTGGAAGCTAAACCACTGGATATTATTTAGTCAATTTTTCCCCAAATATTCCTTAAACTGCTCTTCTATTAATAGGATATGTATAATTACGCTATTCCCTTTGGGGGATTAGCAATTTTATAATATGTTGATTTTCAGTCATTGTTGACATTTGTATAAGAACCGCTATTTGAAAACACTGTCAGCGTACTAGCCAGTCCGGTTGGTATCCTGCTTGACTTTCGTGCAAGGGGTCTCTGGATCAAATCTCGCAGTTTGTTTTTTTCACTTTTTGAGTTTTCTTATATTTGTCCTGAGAGTTTCAAATAATTTAAAAAAAATGTGTATACTTTCATTTCAATATTATTCGCGATTTTAAATTATTACTATTTTTTTTTCAATAGTTTTCTAGGATATAAATCTACACTGATTTAAATTGTAGGTAGTAAGTTGGATATTTTTTTAAATTGTAATTGTTTCGAGGTGTGGAATTTTAAAGATTAGAAAAAATTGTGTTTATTTATGTTTTGAATTGGTGTTCAAACCAGTGCATAGATTCTGTTTTAAACGACGACAAGTTGTACTCATCGAGTCAGATAATTAGTTATTTTTTAGGTATCACGCGGAATGCAAGGGAGAAGAGCAATGCTATCGTACGTTCAATTTGCAGCGATACTGTAAATCAACCCAAAAATGATAGTCTAATGTTTAAAATAAACACGGTTCTTTGAAATTAATGTCGCTCAAATAAGGACGTTTCCTATGCAAACTATGTACCTAGATATAACATTATTGATCTAAACTAATAATAAAAATGCAAGTATGTTTGTTTTTTACCTTTTCACGTATTACTACCTACTGAATCGATCGTCCCAAAATTTAGCATATACGTTGTCAGGAGTATAGACACGGATTATAAGGTATCTTACATCCCGAATAACAGAAGAGAGCTGTTGCCGAGAAAACAATTACGTTCATATTCCAGATGGCGCCACACGATCCGTATTGTTTCTCAAATTCTAAAATAACGCAAGCGAAGCCGCGGGCAAACACTAGTATTTGATAAACATTGAACTAATAACTGACAAAGTTAGAGGTTCCCAAATGTCTTATAATTCGATGGCCGGCTGCTCGCACGAAAAAAGATGACGTCATACGGCGTTACCTCACTCTGTAGCGTTCCATAGAAACGGTGTGTCAATTTTTTGTTTATAGCAACGTAAGTGCAGTATTTTCTTATGACGTTGTCACTTCAACTATCGTCAGTAAACCGACTTTAGAGACAACCGATTTTTTCAGCTCGCGGCGTACTTACAGGCTTAGGATATTGCCTCGGCGTCCTAGATAGTTGATACCAAGTGAATTATAAAATTACAATACCCGGTTCCAAACTCCTCGAAATCAAAGCATGTGAATCTGGGTTTGTAGCTGCAAAAGAGCATTGCTGCACTTGGTGATACCTAAATTCGAATAGGATACCGTGACCTTTGAACGCGAAGAAACAGTGTGGACTTTTGGACTTTTTGTCAATGACACAGACAGTTCCTTTGGCTCTCAGTGCAGGAGGACTTTGATAATTTCACCAAAACATAAAAAGTTGAAACCTAAATTAAAATGCGCTAGTATTTTAAGTTTTGACGCTAAACCAAGCGAAATTCTTCTATTGTAGCCTCTTCGTACTAAAAATCTCATTTCCACTTTGGTGAATTATGAGATAGAATTCCGTAACATAAAAGATATTCCAAGAAAACGTATTTGTTACAATTCCAATAAAATATTTGCTACACACCATTTTTCACAGCTGAAACCTAGTATTGCTAACACAAGAATCAAGATGGATGCCGCCATAAAAACAAACGAGAAGAAATACGTGAACTTCAATAGAACACAAAACATTTCGATGCAATAATAAACAGAGATAGCATCTCGATCCTCATAGACTTAAGTATTAGGTATCCATATCCACTTGTAAAAAAAACAAGGGTGTTTGTGTATATGTGTGTTGTATGTCAGTAAACGCACCCACGGTACAAGAAGAAAAGAAGAAATTCTTAGTGAGGGGCAACGTTTTTAAAAAAAAAAAGAAAAAGAGAAGTGAATGCTAAAGTAATGATGTCAAACGACTTCGAATATTCGCCGTTTTTACCCGACTGCGCGACGCAAAGGAGGGTAATGTGTTTAACAGTCTATGTATGTATGTATGTATGTTTGTTTCTATGTGGCGTTCTAGAGACCAAATGCGTAGGCCGATTTTGATAATTTTTACGTCAATCGATTCGTCTTAACCTTGCGAGTGTCACTAAAGACATGACAGTAATCAAAATTCACCACAGCGACAACCAGACGACATAAATTGTCAAAATGAAAAAAAAAATGTCGATGAACTATGTCATGTGGGGTATCGTTGAATAGGTATTTTAAAATCATCAATAGGTTCCCTTTATCATTTTAAATAATAGTTTTGGATATATAACGATTTAAAGTTGTTTAGAAAAACAATAATTCTCTGAATAGTAACTAAAAAGTATGAAAAAAAAAAATTAACGAAAATCAAAAAACCCGACTGCGTTAAAAAAAAACTAAAAAGAAAGAAACAAGCCCAGTAGTTAAAGAATTCACTCATTCACACTCACAGTCGGGGCCCGTTGGGAAGATTTGATTGGTATATTTGAATGGGCCCCGACTGTGAGTTTGAATGAGTGAATTCTTTAACTACTGGGCTTGTTTATTTCTTTTTAGTTTTTTAACGCAGTCGGGTTTTTTGTTTTTCGTTAAATATTTTTTTTTAATTTTGTCGACCTAAACAACGAACACAAACAAACCTAGAAGTCAAACATCGTTACGAAAATCTACATGATCTTTCTAGCGAACGCTCCGCTCTAGGAAAGGTCGCCATAAAATTTTGTTCATGAAGATGCCAGACTTGACAGTCAGCTCAGCAAAATTTCACTAGAACGCTCTTTAGTATGCTCGCTAAAACGCTCTAAAAAGAATACTCATTACAAGAGTGAATGCTCAAGTTTAGAACATAAGTGTATTCTACAAAGAAGTGCATTATGTTCTATCCTAAATTGAAAAGAACTTAGTTTAATCAAGGATAATAGGTAAACTACGATTAACGTTAAACGAAGTAATCAAGAAACCGTTACGTTTTGTTGCCAAAACTACCATTTACTTCCAGATCAATTTTCCACTTTAACATAAATAGATCTAAATGTTTAATTAATTAAGATTGAAAACGTAGGTCAAATCCACAATATTACAGAAGCTCTAAAGTAAGATTCAATCAAAAAGTTAGATTGAAAACTGAATCAATGGATTCAGAAGCAGCATTGGATTTGAATGAAGCCCAAATTATATTTCCTCAGTAATAAAAGTCTATCGAATCGCCAGAGATTTTATTGCTCATCAAAAAATAAACAAAATCAAAGCGAATAAAACAAGATACAGAATTTGAATCTAGGTTAAGAAAACGAATTGCATACATACACAGTCTTTAACAAAATAAACGAGAATCGCGATTATTAAAACTGGTATTTTAAAGATGCAAGCGCTAATAGTTTATTATCAAGCGTCAATCTGTCTGAACGTAGCACAATAATAATATTCGATACACTCTATTTAATCACAAGATCGTTAATCAAGGATAGTAATTATGAACTACCAAAGAGAAAAGAAACACACAGAAGCGACTCTTCTAAAATTCTTCCCTAAATACGTGAATTACCGGCAATAGTGGTATTCCACTTAGCGCCTACTATTCCTTTGTTGGTGTTAAACCACCGGCTAATGTTAAACCATAAAACCAGTCATATGGTAGACTATGATGCGCGCTTGCCAAGAAAAAACATTTGAAGTTAAAACGGACTACAGCAAGAAATTCCATAATTCTTTTTAGCTCTAGTTATACATATACCTATTTTTTCTTTCATACATACTATGAAAGAAAAAATAGGTCGAAAAAATCTTGCGCCTGTTTCTGTTGTATAATTTTCCAACGAACTAGTCTTTTGCTTCTAAATTGTAAACAGAAGTCATAGGTTCCGAGTTCCTTCCGATTAAAAATGACAAATCTATCCACTAATATTCTACGGTGTGGCATAACAAGCGCCCGGCAATGTTAAACCATAAAACCAGTCATATGGTAGACTATGATGCGCGCTTGCCAAGAAAAAACATTTGAAGTTAAAACGGACTACAGCAAGAAATTCCATAATTCTTTTTAGCTCTAGTTATACATATACCTATTTTTTCTTTCATACATACTATGAAAGAAAAAATAGGTCGAAAAAATCTTGCGCCTGTTTCTGTTGTATAATTTTCCAACGAACTAGTCTTTTGCTTCTAAATTGTAAACAGAAGTCATAGGTTCCGAGTTCCTTCCGATTAAAAATGACAAATCTATCCACTAATATTCTACGGTGTGGCATAACAAGCGCCCGGCAATCTTGCGTCTGTTAGTGCTTATGAGTCACAATTGCTGTTTACTAGCCGTGACGAGTGCACATGGCATATTGTTGCCTAACAACGTTGTGAATTCTGTAACTACTACCATTCCTCCTTTGCTAGCTGTATTTTTAGTTATCAAAACCGGTTTAGCGCCAAACTTTACTTGTGTTGTTGTTTTTTTGGGATCTCTTTCGAAGCGTGATCTATTTTCGCCGGTTCGTCTGGCGAATTTGATGATATAATACTAGTTGTGTTTGGAGCAGTCTTGAAAAATGTTTTATAATCTTAATCGTAATGCGTTATAAATAAAGCATGACTTCCCAGTGTTGCCCCAGCAGATAGCATCGTGATATTTTTATTTCAATTTGAATCAAACATTCAAAATAGAACAAGTGGATTCAATCCATAAAATAATCTTCCAAGAATATTTGTATAAACATCAGTACAATTCAGAATCATAAATATGCCTATTGTCATTCTTATCGTGACCTTTAGTTATTGATTTTGGTCTGTCATTACACAATTATGTTTTTTATCATGCGAACAAAAACTAAATATTTATTTTTCGGCGCCAGTCCAGTACTTGTAACATATAGCGATGGCTTCAGCCTACATCTGCTGTTTACATCCAAAAATACATACTTGTATTGTTTTCCGCCTTATAAAATGTTTCTTCAGTGTTTCACGAGAATTCAAACAAACTTGGTGTTTCTTGGTTTACATTTTTGTTAACTTTACTGCTAGCGAACACGGTTTCTCAAAAGCGGTAAATTAAACGAACTTCGAGTACGTTCTAGGAACTTACATTGTGTTAATACTCACTCAACATTTTGATTGAAACTTTAATTTTAGCTTTCCTTAATTGAATTTAGTTTATCGTAAACAGTTCATTCGTAACTACGGAGCAGAAAACACGTGATGGTTTAATAGAACTGTGGTGAAATAAATGCAAAACGAAAATGACTGACAATAAATTAGACCGGCTGAAACATCGGTTTATAACGTTACAAGGGAAACTTCAAGACCGCATGGACGAGTTTCAGGAACAAGTGCAGAACAAAATAGAACATTCAAAAGTGTCAAAGTTCATATCACACTTGTCTGAGGAAAAGAGAAGTTCTATAGAAGATAACAGTTCTGTTGGAAGTGCTGATAAAAGTTCTAGTGATGGTGGAGACGTGTCGAGCATACCTTCATTTGTTATTGACGAGCCGACGGAGAGCCAAGACCCCAGACAAGTTTGCAAGGACTTCATTAAAATTGAACAGGGCACTGTGCTGTATAAAAGTCGCTCGGCGTGCCACCTCGCATACGATGACGATTTGAATAATGATAGTTCCAGTGAATCATGCTTCTCGTGTCTTTCGTCCAGCGATGAGAAAGAAAGGTAACCTGTTTTTGGCGTTCTTTTGATTTCGCTCCTTTACAACTTTACTTTGTTTTACCTAACTTTTGCCCAAATTTTAAATCGTTTAAATCAGTCATTTGCCATGTCAGAGGCTAAATTAAAATTCCTTTTTCCCATTGCATTGATTTCTCCAGAATATAGCATTCAATATCAAAATCCAACAGTGCAATCAGGATTAGTTTCTCTCTTCCACCAGTTCAAAAACCCTTTGAATTATGATCACAGAAATTCAGAGCTGCGTCCAAGAGCTGGAAGCCTTCCACCTGGTGCAACTGCCTTGGACCAGTCCACACCATTCCTAGCCTGTACGGATAATTTGATCGAGAAATTCAGCAATCGGTTTCCGAAGCTCAGAAGCCAAGGCGATAGAATCCAGAGGGTATTCAAATTTTTTGGTGGCGTTGGTGTTAACAGCATGCGTGTTTTCTTTGCTTTTTCTACTTGTTTGATGGTTTAAGTGCCGCTTTAAGATTTGTAATTAATAAATCAGTAACTTTAAATAAAGAGAATAATTCAATGAACTGACGAAAAACTAACTTCAATTTCAAGCTTATGTCTAGTTAGCTTAAACAGACTACTGGGTCTACTTTCTATTACTGGTAGCTGACCTGTTTCATCATTATCTTACTGTCCTTCATCATCATCATCATCATCATATAAACCTTAAGACGTCCACTGCTGAACATAGGCCTCCCCTTTAGACTTTCAGTAGGACCGGTTGTAAGCGGCCTGCATCCAGCGTGGCGATTATGGGCCAACCCCCCTTAAAATGACTTGACACCGTACTGTCCTTATTCTTTTAAAGGGGTTAGCACAATAACTTTTCGTATTCCATTGTTCCCCTGTCAGACGACACATCATCATTTACTCTTTCTTCTCTCATATATCATTCTTCACACAGTCCATCTCTTTTCTTTTACCTTCTTTCCCTCTCCATCAACATTCATATCCAATACCACAGGCATATGTGGTGAGTGATGAGTGTAAATATCTTTGCTTTTTCTGTTGTCATCACTGTATATTGGAATGATGTCTGTCAACAATGCGATATATAATTGGTTATGGTTATTATTTGATGTTATTGATTGATATTTCAAGTGGTTTATTAGAGTGCGTCACTACTCAATGGTTTTGGTAATATTAGGCAATGTCGTCATGGCAGCATGCGCTTGGCTAACACTGTGTACAGTCACGACCGTTAATATTTCTACAACTAATTCTCTGCCACTGTAGATTTACAGTTGTAACAAAGTTGGTATAAACGTATATCTACTACTACGTGGTTTCATGCTTCATGTAACTTCGCCAGGTATACCTTCATGTTACTGGTCGTGACTGTACTCATTAATGGGACTATTGGTGTTAACAGTACTTTTGAAAATAATCTGGTGTTTAAATACGATAACATTAACATATAAAAAACGGTTGAATATTTCAATAACTGTATTTTCTAAGAACTTACAACAAAATAGGTACTTGACTACAGATGGAGCTTAATAAAAAACTTCTGGAAACTGGGTCAAATCAGTTTTTCTGAGGTCGATGGTTGATAATTTCCGCGCGTCAAAGGCGCGTTTAAAAAATGTAGCGTGCATAGGCTCTAAGGTTCGAGTAAGTAGGTGTAGTCATCAAAATATATTATGGTCACTATATTTTACTGACCTGAAACTTCGACATTTTCAGTTATTTTGGCAATTAATCAAAGTTATTACTTTTCGTCTATTTTTTATTTAATTTATTTGTCATAGTTTATTTGTATCTTTTTAAAGTCCGTTAAAAATAGGAAGAAAGAGACAATCAAAGTTATAAAAGGAAAATGATAGAATACACTTTCAAAGCAAAGCACAAGTACAGACCTATAATAAAAACGTCACTGAAAAGATTGGAATCTGTAGTGAAACGTTGCCGACAATCTTCAGTGTATGCACTATACACACGAGACCGCAATTCGAATAATCGATTCGTATTTTTACTTTTTGAATCGAGAAGATTGCATCTTCCCAATGTGCGGTGGAGTTAGTTACGTGGAAAGTGTTCAATCTCGTGAATACATACCTCCTCACTAGAATAGTCAACTAGAAGGTAAACTTTTTACTTTTTTTTGGGTGATAACATCAAATCAGTCCTCACTGGGTGAAGCGGAATTGTGTGCCAGACTTTTACTGACTAAAAATCGGTTACTGATACTGACGATAGCTGAACGTGACAACGTCAGAAAATACTGCACTTACGTTGCTATAAACAAACAATTGACACGCAGTTGCTATGGAACGCTACAGAGCGAAGTAACGCCGCATGCCGTCATCTTTTTTCGTGTGTGCAGCAAGCCATCGAATAAGACGTTATCACGTCAAAAACTTCCATGTTTTTCGGTTACCTTTTGCGTTTCACGGCCACAATGTCCTTTTAAGATAGTCCTGTGACCGCAGCAGGCGCTTGGTCCTATATGGGGCCTATCAGTGTTTGATGATAGCTCATTTATTTTAAGCGCGCGAAAACCTCCCCCTACAACTACCTATGTCCGGGAGGCCCTGCCTGCGTCATGTAGGAGGTGAGATCGTCATGGTGCATATCCAGCCACTCCTCGAAGAAGAATAAAAATTAATCGTCGCGACTCCACTCCACTCCGCTCCGCTCCACTCCACTCCGCTCCGCTCCACTCCGCTCCACTCTTTGAGCTCTTTCACCCTTTCGCAACGCGCGATAAGGAACTTCGTTCCAAAAAGTGTCGTGACAACTTTTCGTAAGAATTTTTTCCGTCTAGCCCCCTTTTACAACGCGCGATAAGGAACTTCGTTCCAAAAGTCTATGTTGGATGTCTATAATTCGCGAATTTTTACGTGTCCAGTGATGATTAAACATCGCACAAGTCGCTAATTTAGCGCATGATTCACAAGATTAAAGAAAAATGCTTTTTCGTACGTCAAAATATTTGGTGTTTACACGGTCAAAATATTTTGAACAGAAGAAATTATTACTCTGTTCATAGTAGGTAAGTAATGAATTTACTTGCACCGTTAGCGATATACCATTTAACCCACGCGTCAAATGCTGTAATTAATCTTCGGAAACTTCTAGAGCCCTTACATAGTTTGCAAGTACAGTTTCACTTTATTATCTTCATTAAACTTTAACTCTTGATAAGTTGCATTTTGTATAGAGTTAGCAAACTATGGATAGCTTATTGTTTTTAGAAGATTTATGGCGAGAAACTTTGAATTAAAGAAGTAATACTTATATCGTTTGAAACACTGATAGTAGACTACATTATTTATTAGCTTACTCGTATAACAAAATTAAAATTATGCCCAAATATTGTCGCGGGACCAATAAGTAACCGTGGCTCCGAAATGTATATGGCTATTGAAGGACACCGTGGATTTAAGTCAGTACAAGTCTGACAGTCCCTCTTGTGCTGCCCTGGGTAGGTACCTACCTACTCATTTAATGATTTTACATAAAAACGGCATAAATATGCATTACTAAAATCCCTATAATAAAACTAATCTATTACAAAGCACGGAAAAACCCCTCAACGCTGTCAGCTGGTTATGTGCCCAAGAGACTGGCGGTGTTACCTCTTTGTATGTCAATACTTTAGGCTCTGACCAAGATAAACGCCAGCCCGAGAGTCACGGGAAGCGTCAACCAGTTTCGTTTTGACATCACTTTGGACATGCTGTGAGAGTGTGAGCACTATATTGCCTTAGAACTTAGGTATAGGTAGTCCTAAAAAACATGACAAATTAGTTAGGTACTGGACTTTTACTGTTTTATATTACAACAAACTTGAGTAGAGACCCTCGAAAAACACAATTCTAAGGTCCTTCAGGGTAAGTCGCAATCTCTCAAAATTGGCACCTTAATGACTGACGAAGTAATGATAACAAAGCCTACATCGCTTTATTTCCAACATCATTAGCAGCTTTCACAACGGTTGATTGATGAGTTTATGGCGCTCACAAGCCATTATCGATTTGTTATTAGGCCATCAAATGTTATGGTTTGTAATTCGATGGCTATTATTATTATCTATATCTGTCTGCCATAATAGACATATCAAGATAACGATAAAATCATCAATGAGTACTCCCGTCAAGGGCGGACTGGGAGGTACTGTCAGACTCGTACTAACTAAAATCCACGGTGTTCCTTCAATAGCCCTTTATGTTCCAGGGTAAAGGTTAAGACAGTCCCGCGACCTCGGCAGGCTTTGCCCATCACATAAACAACGTGTAACGTTAATAGCGCAATACATCTCGTGGGGTTTCACCCAGAACGGGAGAAGTCACTCGATATCCATACGCAAAAAGTGATTCTCTTTCAAATTCATCTCTTAAAGAGGGTTTAATATGAGAAAGTTTCTATGGAAGTTCGTTATCTTGTTGGTGTTATTCCACCAAACTATGACCTTTATCTTAGTAGGTAATGTGTCTCAAAACCCACTCGGATAGAGTATCTCAGGTATCCAATAAAAGCTAGTTGATAATAAATTGATAGTAACTTTGATGGTTAATAAGTGGTTATGTTATGGATCTATTTGGCAAGATCTAGGTCGTTTGTTATGACTGAAAAGGACATAAATCCATCCATATCCAATATGGCAGTTAGCTATCTAGTAGGAGCTATAGCTTTTAAGGCATATAAAGTTAGCAATATGAAACAAATACAATTATTTATTTTGCCTTTTTCTTTGCTGGCAACAATGTCACATTCGCGTTGCAAAACAACTCACTGTTATGAGTTTCCAAATGTGTAACCAAATTTTTGCATAATATAAATCAAGGACGTTAAGTTTGTCTGTATGCGCATAATTTGCGAACGACCAAACCAAATTGGATAATTCTTTGTTTGTTAATGTCATTTTTGATTTTTATGCAAGAAAGTTTTCGGAATATCCACTGGGTTGGTCAATTTAACGGTATAAAATTAAAATGTTGCCCTCGAATTCTTTCGTTTGGCCCTTGAATTAAGGTAATTACGCGTCTGTCGGTTATAGTGTGTGTGAACCCTAAATATAGTATAAGTAACACTTATAATATTCTTCTCGAATTAATAAATTTCGTCAGAAGCAAGAACAGGGTGTAGATATTGTATAGTACCTACCAGCGCGGAACAATTTAGTCGGACTGCGTCAACACAACTGCATTTATCAATCACCTTGCCATCCGTTGACAATAATGTCCAATATTGTACTGTGAATTTTGAAAGACGTATCTCCAACAATATGCAGTGATTTACTGACTCACACGAATTAAACTAATAAGAGTGTTGATGTATTTTAAATTCGATTAACACGTCCAGTGCGCAGAATATCCTATTCGGTAACTGGACATTCTGAGAATTTTAAAGTAGTATTGGCCCTGACTTACGAGTTGTTGGTCGTAGGTTAGAACCCCGCCAGGCGCATTACTTAGTGTAATTTATATCATCACCACAGCTCTCAAAACGGTGAAGGAAAATATCGTCGACATGTCCTAGAAACAGAAATTCGAAGAGTTGTGACATCCACTAATTCACACTGGGCCCGCGTGGTGAATTATGGCCCACTCCTTCTGACAGAGAGGCCTGTGTCCCAGCAGTGGGAACATTAATAGGTTGATGATAATGATGAAGACTGATTTGGGGTATGGCTAGTCAGAAAGAATCTGGCCGAACAAAAGCAGCCGCGAGTTTTCGCGGCATCAAAAATATGCATTTAACTTTGATTGGGGAAAAAATGGAATGAAAACTTTGACCTTGATAAGCATAACTACAATGGCTTAATAATTGGCAAAGTTTCTGGTGTACTGAATCAGCAGGCAATCAATGTTTTTTTATATATTTCGCATAGTTCTTGCCCGGTTATTCGTCGCCTTTTTTTTTTTTTTTTTTAGCGTGGTAAAATCATCAAATGAGTCCTCCAACCCCGGGCAGGGCGGGAGGGACTGTCAGACTTCTACTGACTAAAATCCACGGTGTCCTTCATAGCCTGTTACGTTCCGGGGTTACGGTAAGGGAATAATCCCGCAACCCCGGCAGGCTTTGGCCCTCTGAGAGGGGGCCCCGTCATTATGCTGACGCTCTTTGAGGCGCGCGTGGGACACAACGCGCCGTCGACCCGGGCATGGTCCTTGGTCGGGCAGCGAGTTGCCCTTTACTCGCTGCCCGCATGCCCGCGCCTACGGTGGCCGGAGATCATCTTGCGACGTCCGTCGCCGTGGGCGCCTACCACTGCGGCTGGGGCGGAGGGAGGACGCTGTCCTCTCTCGCTCGCGGCCTGCCTCCTCCTTTACGAGCATTACTGCCTCGCAGAAGGAGCTGACCGCTTCCCACTCCGTCTCGCCCCGCAGCATGGCCGCAACCAATGCCGGGCGCGAGAGGTCTCCGCCTATCGCAGCCGTGAGGACACGTCGGTGCTCCGCCCAAGCTGGGCAGTCTTGCACCGTATGCTCCACCGTGTCCTCCGGGCGATCTTCGCAGTGGTGACACCCAGGCGTCTCCTCCTTTCGCATCAGACACAGGTACCTCCCGAAACTTCCGTGTCCGGTGAGGACCTGCGTCAAGCGGTAGGTCAGGACGCCATGACATCTCTCCAGCCACTCCTCAAAGAGGGGTCTTACCGCCGCAATTGCGGCGTGCCCGGCCGTCGGTATTATTCGTCGCCTTACGGGAAGTTCTTGACTTGTCTGACTAAAACGTTTGTGTATGTTTATGATTCTCATACATAACAATATTGTTTGAGTTTTATGTGTTGCAGATGTAAAAACGTTTGATTGATTTATTGTTTGTTTCTGTTTCTCTTAATGTGTATGTTGCTCTGACTGAGATGTGAGCATAATATTTTAGACAAAGTAAACAGATTTAAGTGATTTCTTTAAAAGCTGTGTGGGTATGGTTGTTACTCTTGTTTTATTATACTAGTGTGTTCAACAGCCGCACAGGCCTATCTTCTGGGTTAAACCGCGCTTGCCGAGGTTGCACTGTGGTTGGGTGACCATCTGTCATAGCGAGTTTCCTCCGTGCCTCGAAAAGCACGTAAAGCCGTTGGTCCCGGCTGTCATTTGTAGTCTTAGGCTGCTTTTCCACCAGAGATGCGCTATGCTACGTTGCTGCGGATGCGTTTGATATCCACCAATCATATTCATTTGTTTACATAGCACACACACAATGAATATGATTGGTGGATATCAAACGCATCCGTAGCAACGTAGCATAGCGCATCTCTGGTGGAAAAGCAGCCTTACCATGGGCCATCTCCACAACCCAGTAACTGGGCTATACGATACCCCATGGTAAGGCTGCTTTTCCACCAGAGATGCGCTATGCTACGTTGCTGCGGATGCGTTTGATATCCACCAATCATATTCATTTGTTTACATAGCGCACACACACACACAATGAATTTGATTGGTGGATATCAAACGCATCCGTAGCAACGTAGCATAGCGCATCTCTGGTGGAAAAGCAGCCTTACCATGGGGTATCGTATAGCCCAGTTACTGGGTTGTGGAGGTCCGGTAGGCAATCGCTCCATGTAAAATACTGATATTCAGCTGCATCTGGTTTGACGGACCCTCCTCCTACCGCCCTGGGTGGGAGGAAATAAACTCTTACAACTTAAAGTTGTCATAATCTTCCAGATTCTGGTGCAAAAAGCAACAACATATAAAAATATTAACGTCTCGGTATTTCTTCCAGTATTTACTGAAGAATACAAGGCTGAGTGATGTGAACAAGCGGCTGAAGGCGCAGATATGGAGCTCAGTGGTGACCATCGTGCTCGTGGAGGCGAAGAATCTTCCTGCGATGGACCTGGACACCAGGTCTAGTGATCCTTATTGTAAGTTTAGGTGAGTAATACACGTAGCTGTAGCACTTTTTTTTATCATGGCAAAAGCATCAAATGAGTCCTCTCCCATGGCGGGGGGAACTTCTGACTCGTACTGACTAAAATCCATGGTGTTCTTCAATAGCCCTTTACGTTACGAGGTCACGGTAATTCGTAAGTCCCACGACCTAGCTGTAGTAGGTACCTACTTGTAGAAGTCTGTCAGTTTCATAAATATTCCTATATCTTCGTGTGGAGATTAGCGGCACGGCATTGTACTATATTATTATACTGAGTAAAAATTACGTGAAAGAGTATTTAATCAGACATCTACCTTTACACAAATACAATCTCACGAATTTTCACATCTAAAACCATCGCATGCGTTGCGTATTTTAAGGATTTTCTGTGGAAACAAACAATCGAGCGCAAGCAGGATTTGATCCTCAATAACAACTTCCGGAATATCTGATACTCTTACCAACCTCGTCGGGTGTACTGAATCCGGAGATCGCGTGTTCAAATTCTGCTGGCTGCAGAATTTTACTTTCTCCAGAAAATCTAATATGACGTTGTAAAGATAGTAATGAAGATTAGATAGACCCAGAATTTGCCACGCTGCGCGCTGCTAGAAACGCCAGGTGCAAACGGCAGTATTAAATAACGAAAATGCTTTTAGCAGCAATAGACGTACACATGATTGATACATGTAGATGTATGATAATTCAGACGCATCATAAAAAAGTGTTGGAAACTGTAATTTTAGAAATACTGACAGAACACACAATTTGCAAAGATAAGTTAGAAATCAAAGCAAACAATGATGTATTG
The DNA here is from genome assembly GCA_036375495.1 of Agrotis segetum. NCBI lineage: Eukaryota > Metazoa > Arthropoda > Insecta > Lepidoptera > Noctuidae > Agrotis > Agrotis segetum. Next base: position 5,374,669 of record JAQSVV010000031.1, read on the forward strand.
AAAGCCATTAACACACTTATAAATAACTTCTTGAAACTGTCTTAACATATAGTATGCAATACAGTTCTGATATAATTATGTATAGTACCCCATACGAAAGTGTCTATTAAAGCATTTAACGCTATCTTGAACGTCATCTTACCTACATTTAAACAAGGGCTTTGCTTCTCAATGTTTCGAACCACACGATAACTGACAAATGCTTGCACTGACTGGACAGTGGACAGGTCCACTTTGATCTGTGTAGTTCTTTCTTCAAAAGACCACCTCAGACATAAAACTACATCGCCCTCGTATGACTTGACCAATATAATGTCTGAACTTTAAAAGAGATAGTGACCTCTAAGTTTGTTTCGGCTGTTCCTTCTTAGAGTAGTGTACGAATCATCGGCCTCATCTAGTTTGTAAAAAGACGACCTTCTTGCAAAAACAAATATCTTTTCAATACCATTTCATTTCATTTCAAGCTCTTTAGCAGAAAATTGTATTTTTCTTGTCAGTCGTTGTCTACATCTTTATGCAACAACATCACTATTCTATGCATTTCGTATCACTTTCGTCTGAAAGGTAATGCATCTATAATCCTGAATGTATTTACATTGTGTCTTTCTCAGATCAAAGAAATAGGCAGATAGAGCGCTCAGAACACGCGAGTGGTTCCACCAAAGTTAATACAAAATCAAAATCGAATACAAAGTAGCGACAGTAACAAGCTAGGCGTCGTACCAAGCTGCGCGTCGTTGTTGTTGTTAGCCAAAATATGCCGTCACGTGTCTTTAACCATTGTAAAAGTTGTTCTCAAAAACAAAGAAAACATTATGGAATGTAATTCGATTTGATTTTGTATTAACTTTGGTGGACCCACTCGCGTGTTCTAAACGTTCTATCTGCCTATTTCTTTGATCTGAGGTGTCTTTACACGGTTTTAAAGTAGATGCCTTGCAAGAGACAAGACATTATTCTTGTAAATATTTTCTTCTGTCTACTTTTCTACCATTGCTGCATTGGCAGTTTCAGATAATGTATCGCTTTTTATTTACGTGGTGAATTAAAAGGTGAAACATTCGTCTTCCATTTTTAGAACAGAGACTCTAGCACGAGTGAGTGTCGTAAACTTTTAGAAAATAATTATGATTTAGCACGTCAAGTACAATAAAAACAAATATAAAAATGTAGCATAAGTTTATAAAAAAACACATCAGTCATTAGTTCATTACACACAAAATCTAGCATTTATAGAGTTTATAGTTCAAATTAATGAATATAACATTCCATGGAAATCGAGTAATATCAATGAAGATTTTGACGAACATGCGAAATCGCGACACAGGCGTTATTGCGTATAAATATTTAAAACTAGAGTATTTTAATTTTGAAATTGAATATTTACTTGAAGTTTACGTCTCGCAAAGTAAACTAGAATACTAATTCCATCTAAACAGCTATTTCCGAAAATATTTCAAACAAACTTCATTTTAGTGTTACATAATTATTACCAAGAAACTTTGAATACGCACCGTTTGTTTGTACAAATTGGAAATTTAGCAGACACGAAACTGATTTTCAGTAAGCGTGTATTTGAAACTTCGCTGTGGTTGTATAATTAATGTTGCCAAATTATTTTGAAGCACTTTATTACGACGTTGTATTTGTTTTCTTTTTCTTAATTAGGATTAAATGATTTCAAGTGAAGCAGAATTTGCTTAGGCAAAAGAAAAGTATTTAATTGAAAAACTTTTTGTTGAAGGAAAAATTCGATTACAAAAACACTTCTTGCAATATATTTATGGCGCCAACTTTGTGTAGATAGTGTAGTTCTTTGTATTAACAAGAACGCAAGTTTTTTTTCAAAAAACTGATTGAATTATTTGCACCACAGGTTAGGTAATGAAAAATTTAAGAGTAAGGTAGTCTGGAAGTCTTTACATCCGTCGTGGTTGGAGCAGTTTGACTTGCACCTCTACGATGACCAGGAGCAGATACTAGAAGTCACAGTGTGGGACAAGGACAAACAGAGCAAGGATGACTTTATAGGAAGGTAAGAAAAGTCAGAAACTATTTTTAACAGTATCTTTTAAAAATAATCAACTTGTGACCATTTCTAACAATCTAATTTTATCCTTTTTACCCGACTGCGCCAGGAGGGTTATGTTTTTTTTACTTTAATGAAAACCTAGATAGGCCAGTAAATTAGAATTAACAATAGCTTTGTACAACTCTCAAAAGCCATTTTTGCAACACAATTTCATGGATGCTTCTAACTATTACGTTACGTTACGTTAGATTTTGCAAGCACCAAGATAATAAAGGCCATAATATCCTGTATAATGAGGAACACTGAAAATTGTATGTTGTTTTCAGAATTAATTTATTCTACGATCAATTAGGTCCAATTTTTAGAGGAGTGGTTAATGCTCTTTTGGCCTTAATTTTAAACTAAAGTGTTGGTAATGTTGACCATGAAAATACTCGCATTTACAAAAATAATAATTTCCGGCTTAATGATTATTCATTCAATTTTACAGGTGTGCAATAGACTTATCAAGATTAGAGAGAGAGAAAACACATAACATTTGGAAGGATCTAGAAGATGGGAATGGACAAATATTTTTATTATTGACCATCAGTGGGACGACTCAATCAGAAACCATTACAGACCTCAGCAGTTATAAGGAGAATCCTAGAGACCGAGAGATTATTGAAAGGCGATATGTAAGTAGTGCGGTCATTATTGATACTATAATAGTGGCCAGATGAAATGAAACCTCAAAGCTGGGAAGTAAAATACATCAGTGGAACTTCTGAATCTTCTATTGAACATTACTTGACTATAGATTATACTTATAAGTTAATGTCAGAGGAAATGCACGTTACTGATGAAAACAAATAAAATTCGAAGATGTTATATTGTACAGCAACGAACGTAGATGCTTCCAAGGCGGGCAACCACATTGTGACGCAGACTTTACAAATTATTTATAACAATTGTGTTTTTTCAGACATGGTACAACATTAACGAGCAATCAAGTGGAGTAGGATGGCTTTGTGTCAAAGTGTACGGTGCGAAAGGACTTGCAGCGGCAGATTTAGGAGGGAAATCAGACCCATTCTGTGTTCTAGAACTTGGAAACGCAAGATTACAAACACATACAGAATACAAAACGTTAGCACCGAACTGGATGAAGATATTCACTTTGTAAGTTATGCTTGGAATAAGGTTAATTGTATTACAGAGGAAAGTTTATTAATTACTGCTGAGAGTCTTTGGAAGTTAAACTTGTCTTGACAAATAAGCTGAATTGTATTGTACTACTCGTTAGTCAGATTATGTTAAAGAAGTTGTTTGTTCTGCACGGTAGTACAATGTCAGCTTTGCACATTTCAGTGAAACGTAAGGCTAGTAAAAAGTTTAGTAAAGTGAGTCCAGATTCTGAAATACGAAATACCCTCACATCTATGAATAAAAGAACTACATTATCTAAATCACAAGAAAGAGATGAACTACTAAACAGTCATCGTTTAGTTATCTAAATACATCATTTTAATATACTAAATATCAAGGTCCAACTAACGCTGCCATCACATTTGGGCGACAGTCGCGCGACAGACGCTGCTTATTTATTTATTTAAACTTTATGCAACACAGAGTTCTTCAGAGTAAGTCTTCCAATATTTCACGTTGTGTCACTTATATATTTCAGTACAGTAAAGGATATTACTTCAATACTAGAGCTAACAGTTTACGATGAAGATCACGACCACAAAGTGGAGTTCCTCGGCAAACTGGCGATACCACTGCTAAGCGTAAGAAATGGTGAGAAACGATGGTACGCTCTCAAGGACAAGAAGATGAGGGCGCGAGCGAAAGGAAACTATCCGCAGATATGTTTGGAAATACTGGTCATATGGAACCCGGTAAATCAAAACTCATGTTTTATTCTCCTGTGCCAGTAATTTGAGTACCCAAATATTAATTTCAGTAAATATTCCTGAATGAAACATTTGCCAAAACATGAAACGCTTATTTCGGTAGTAGTACGTATTGCCAAACTAAAGCCAGTTAAGTATTTCGATGTCCCAGAAAACAATGTGGTTAAATTTTTGGTCAAACCTAGAATACGTACATGAGGCAAAATTTTTTGAGGCGATCTTAGTCAACAATGTCTGTTTACTTGGGTGTTAAAATCACAAAATGAGTCCTCCATCACACTATACAGTGGAAGGGACTATCACACATTGAGTGACTAAAAATCCACCCCGTTCCTACTCTAATTACCCTTTACTGCTTCGACGGTCATAATGCAAATAACTACTATTAGTTACAACATGCAGGCAGCGATGGCTAAACATAATGACCATTGAAACGTCAATACTTCATCGTTTATTCTATTTCATTACGTTTGCTAAGCACACAAACTTGAAGAGTTCTTAAAAAAACTTGACATAGTCAAAAACAAAACAGTAACTGTCGCGCTGTCGCTAATGAAACAACTGACATTGTTACAGCTAAAAGCAGCCATAAGAGCAGTAAATCCAAAAGAACCGAAGTACATGCACCAAGAGGCCAAATTCAAGAGACAGCTGTTCATAAGAAACGTGATGAGGCTGAAAGCAATCATCATGTGGTTTATAGAAGTTGGGAAGATTTTACAGTAAGTATTTCTGACAGTACTTTATTTAGTTCTAGTGGTTGACGGACCTCAGCTATGTCATAAACTTTAGCTGCATCTGGTTTATCTACAGACGAAAATTATTAATCAAGTTTGAAGAATTTTGTTACTCTAAAAAAATAATACTAAAACAGGATACAATAGAAACCTTGTAAAGGCAAAGGAATTGTTATTACAAACCTGGCACAAAAGAACTTGCCACTGCAGAAAATAAGATTAAGAGGGCTTTCACACGGTTCGTTGATTTTGTGCGACTTTTGGAACCTGATTCTGGGTATGACATTGCCACAAATAAAAAAAGTACATATACTCGAGAAAGTTTGATTCTTTCTGCGTGGAGTGCTTTAAACACATTTTTAGATTTGTTTACATACATATGTAAAAACCTTGTCTCTGTAAAGGATGTTTCATAAAATCCTACTTTTTGTCATACTTTGGTACCGAATTACATAGAAGGTATAGTAGTAAAATAATATTTGAAAATGTCCTTGGTACATCTGAAAGATTATAATTGGACTGCATTAATCAATTTTTTATTTTTCATTCAGAAATAAACCAAAAATAATTTTTCAAAACAGGAAGAATTTGACATTTTTTCGTCCGAAATTATATTTTTTATCTATCAAGATTTACTGAATATTCAATCAAAAAGTATTGAATAACTAAGGTTACTATGTTAGCTTGCATTAAAAAAATAATTAGCTCATTTAAAAGTAAAATAATAGTATTAAACAATTATAATATGCAATGACAAAATTCAATATAAAACCAAGAACGGTTTCTTCTTTGATTTAGACGGCGCGGGGCGCCTTCTGAGGGAGGACGTATCGCTCGCAACCATTTTGACATTAGTTGCGTAATTATTAAAATTTAAAATACACGCCACCATTCATGACCTTTACACGCGGCGCCAGTGTCTTTGTCATGACATCAAATTCCATGTGAAAAATGTAGTACCTCGAATTTTCCGCAGGTCATGAGTGGTGGCCAGTAATTTTCCCAGTCGCCAAGAATACAGTTTAACCTACCTTTCTTGATACAAGCTAATATTTTGAATTAATTTGATTGAATTTTCCGACTATATTCGAATGTGGATATAATTGTAAAAAAAAAATAATGTAAATAATACAAAAAAAAAAACAATTTAAATAATTCTGATACCTTTTTTTCTGAATTGGTAATTATATGTAATTTCAGACTTGCTAACTTCCCAAACATTCCAGTTCGTTTGGATAATATAGCTCGCTGCGGGACCCACCATACCACCGGTCATGCCCCTGGTGGTATGGCTTTTTATTACGTGGTAAAATCATCAGATCAGCCCTTCCACCCAGGGAAGGACAGGAGGGACATACAAACTTGTAATGACTAAAATCTACGGTGTCCTTCAATAACCCATTGCGATCCGAGGCTATGGATACCCGATAAGACAATTCCGCGACGCCCGGCAGGATTTGGCTCTCTAACGTGCGCCCCGAAAATCCGTGAAAAATTGATCTGATCGTTTTGAGGTAGCGGTTTATCAGAGAAAAGTTTTGTTTTAAACTTTTTGTATTCGTTTTTGATGTCGGTACTTTTTTCAAAAAGTTTTTTTTTTCATCAATGTATTTTTATTAGGTTTGATCGAAGAGAGTTGAAGTCTTGTATCAGGTTCGGCATCCAGTCAATTGCGGTATTCCGTTTTGGCAGCTGCATTGTATTATTTTTTTTTTGGTAAAATCATCAAATGTGTCCTCCCGAGCGGGACGGGATTTATTACCAGACTCTAGTACTGACTAATATCCATGGTTATCCTTAAATAGCCCTTTACGTTCCAGGGCCACCGTTACCTGATAAGACAGTCCAGTGACCAAGGCATGCTCCTACTCTCAAATAGAAATCGCTTCTCGGCGTCGTACGTCACGCGGCTGTTCTCCCTCACGTGTTCCACCTCCTACTTCGCTAGCATGACTGCTTTGCATAAGGATTCGAGGTGACTACTTCCTATTCCGTCTTGCCCCGCAGATCGTGGCCTCGATCAATGCCGGGTGCTATTAAATTGACTCAAGTGCATCGAGTTGGGATTTGGCAAACCTGTACCACTTCATGTACCTAACTTTTTTGCAGCCAACTCAATAAGAGGACTAATATTGTGGGTCGATGTCAACGGCACCCCAAAAAGGTCAAGATAGCCTGTCATTTTTACGGTTACACCTCAGAAAGATAGAACCGAGTCGGATTGGCTCCTTTTTGCGGAAAAATTCACGTCTTAGCAGCATTGAAGCTCAAGCACTCAACCGGCCATGGCTCTTTTGCCTGATATTATTTTGTGAATTTTATTCGTGAATAAAATTCACAAAAAACAGATACTACTCAGGAACCCCGAAGACTTTCAACTTGAACTGCACAATCGCTTCCAGTGCCTAACCGAATGCGAAACTGTGGACGAGATTAATAATGGGTTGGTGGAAACTGTCCAAGCTGTGGGGTCCAAGTTTTTTAAGACCCCGCGCCGCAATAAGCCTCAAAAGCTCTCGAACGGAAAAATCCGGTTGATGCAGGACCGGACCGAGATGAGGCTGCAATCTTCAGCTGATATGTCGGAATATGGCAAACTCAATAGACGAATCTCTAAATGAATGCAACGTGACCTGCGCTCCTTTAGTGCGGCATGGATCAAAGAGGCAATCGAGCGGAACCGGGGCTCAAAAGTGTTCGCAAAGAATTCGTCTATTGGGCAGAGCAGACAAAGCTGAAGATTAACGACGGCAGCATCATTTCGACTAAACCAGAGAACCTAAGGGAGCTTGAGAGGTTTTACGGACAGTTATATACATCAATACGACAACCCAGTGTCGGTACATCTTGAGACGCAAGAGCTAAACTGACTTGACACTACACTGAGGATATCCCAGACACCAGCCTGTACGAGATTAGAATGGCTCAACAGCTCAAGAATAACAAGTCGCCGGGTGAGGACGGAATCTCAACAGAACTTCTGAGAGCGGGTGGAAAACCGGTACTACTCTAGTCCTCCAGAAGTTATTTAATTCCGTCATACTCAAAGGTTCTACGCCAGAAGCATGGCACAGGAGTGTGGTTGTTCTTTTCTTCAAAAAAGGTGACAACACCTTGTTGAAGAACTACAGGCCAATCTCACTTCTGAGCCATGTATACGAGGGGTGATCAAAAAGTAATGATAATCGGTTACTTCAGGTCCGCATAAAAATCCAAAAAATATGTTTTTTGCTTGCTTATATACTCACTACATCAGCCTAAAAAAAACATATGAATAGATCACGATTTCCGGGAGATACATTCATTTGAGTACGAACATGTCGAAGAAATAACATCAACATGGAGAAAAATGAAATTAGAGCTGTCATCAAGTACCTCTGTTTGATAAAAATGTCTATAAAAGACATACACAGTGACTTGTGGAAACATTGGGGGACTCTGCTCCTCCGTATACTACAGTTGCACGCTATACCAAGGAGTTTAAACTTGGCAGAACATCCACTGAAGATGAACATCGCGAATGACGCCCATTCACGTCCCTCACTGAAAACAACGTGAAAAATGTCGAAGAATTTGTGTTGACAGATCGAAGAGTGACCATTAGGCATGTAGCTGAGGTCACAGGGATCTCATATGGCAGTGTTGATAAAATCCTTGCAAACAAATTCATATGAAAAAGGTCCCTGCGTGATCGGTACCGAGAATGTTAACTGACGAGCAAAAGAAAAAACGAGTTGAGCCGCAGTTGTGAGGGCTGCCATTCAAGAAACGGAATTGGAACTGCTCGAAAACCCTCCCTATTCGTTAGATCTAGCTCCTAGCAACTTCTACCACTTTCTTCTGCTTAAGGAACGCCTCCGAGGCAAGAAATTTGAAGACGATAGTGAAGTGATGGCCGCTGTTAAGGAGTTTTGGGAGGGTCAAGACAAAGAATTTTTTTCAAAGGGAATCTTGGGTTTAGAAAAAAGATGGACTAAATGGATTGATTTGTTAAAAGACTATGTAGAATAATAAATTATTATTTTGACTTTAATGACCGTGTTTTATATTCATTATCATTACTTTTTGATCGCCCCTCGTACAAGCTGTTCTGAAGAGTCATTACGAACCGTCTCGAACGCAGGTTTGATGACTTCCAGCCTCCCGAACAAGCCGGTTTCCGAAAAGGTTTTAGTACTATAAACCACATACACACGCTCTGCCAGATTATACAGAAGACAGAGGACTATAATCGGCCATTGTGTTTAGCGTTTGTGGACTATGAAAAAGCCTTCGATTCAATCGAAACCTGGGCAGTATTGCAGTCCCTCCAACGATGTCACGACTATAGGTATATCGAAGTGTCGAAGTGTTTGTATAGAAACGCCACCATGTCCATCCGATTTCAGTAGGCGTAGCATGGCGCCGTAGAAAGGGGTTTTGTCGACGGAAGAATAGACAAAATAACAGAACGTAGAAATATTTTTATCGTTTTAAGCATGGTAATGTGAAAAATATAGAAAATAAACGTCCTTTTCTTCAATAGTGTTCAAATGGTGTCACATTTGTGCAAAAAAAACAGTCGATTTGTGTAGAAATAACGATGAAATAACGCCATGCTACGCGTGCAGGAAGAGAGCACGAAACCAATCCAATAAAAGGCGTGAGACAGGGAGACGTTATTTCTCCGAAACTGTTCACGAACGCGTTGGAGGACATTTTCAAGCTCTTGGAATGGAACGGATTCGGCATCAACATCAATGGTGAATACATCACTCACCTTCATTTTGCCGATGATATAGTCATCATGGCAGAATCGTTGGAGCACCTCAATGCTATGCTCAGCGACTTCAGTATCGTTTCCCAACGGGATGGCCTTAAAATGAACATGGACAGGACGAAAGTCATGTCGAATGTCCATGTGGCACCCTTACCGGTTGTTGTTGGGAGCGATACTCTCGAAGTTGTAGACCATTATACTTACCTTGGACAGATTGTTCAGTTAGGTAGGTCCAACTTCGAGAAAGAGGTCGCCCGAAGAATCCAACTCGGATGGGCAGCGTTTGGGAAGCTACGTGATATTTTCTCATCGAGAATCCCACAGTGTCTCAAGACAAGGGTGTTTGACCAGTGTATGTTGCCAGTGATGATATATGGCTCCGAAACGTGGTCATTGACTGCTGGCCTTTTAGAGAGACTAAGAGTCACTCAACGAGCAATGGAAAGAGCTATGCTCGGAGTATCTTTGCGGGATAAAATCCGGAACATGGATATTCGGCAAAGAACCAGAGTCACCGACATAGCTCATAAAATTTGCAAGTTGAACTGGTAATGGGCAGGCCACAGCGCTCGTAGAACTGACAACCGATGGGGAAGAAAAGTTCTCGAGTGGCGACCACGGACCGGAAAACGCAGCGTAGGCAGGCCTCCCACCAGGTGGACCGACGACATATTGAGGGTCGAGGGCAGCCGATGGATGCAAGTGGCGAATTGTCGTTCGGCGTGCCGGTATACGGGGGAGGCCTATGTTCAGCAGTGGACGTTTTCCGGCTAATGATGATGATGATGATGAGATACTACTCAGAATAGAACATACAAAAAAATAAGTTAGCATTCCAATAAATCGTAAAAATAAGCGAAATTGAATGAAAAGTGAGAAATTACAGGAATGTGTCAAGTTTCATATAAAATAATGAAATCGAAAAAATAATGTTCTTTTTTCTCTTAAACCCTGTGTTATTTTACTAAAGGTGAAATGTTATCTATTAAATAACGAACATGTTCTATACCGTTTCAATAGAAATTAGGTAAAAAGCCTGAGTGACCAATTGTAGCATCGTAATTCGAGCATAAACGAATCTATGCACTGGTAGTCGCGATTGATCGAAGATGAACTCAGGTACTACTTGCTGTGCGAATGGAATAATGTGGAGTTGAACCACCTTTTCTACGCAATTTTGAGCAGTTACGTAACTTCGTTAGGAAGTAAAAGCTCAGTTTTGCGAGATAGAGATTATAATTTAGAGCTCACCGAAACATTCTGTTTCAAGAGTTAAATGATCTGAATCCCTGTTGTTTAGATCTTCTCTACACTCTAATAGATGTGTCCTTATTAAAAAAATAACCCAGCTGTAACCCAGTATAAGAAGCACTGAAGCCCAGTCAAAACAGTTCAATAAATATTCTCCTTTGTAAATGTTTAACGAGTTGCACCGTCCGCTCACAGTTAACTGCAGGGGAACCAAGAATCTTCTCGAATATTTTTAATCTTCATAGTGTCGATTCGAAATTGTCTTGTCAATTCTATGGGAGCTTGTTGCTGGTCGCAATGGACTTTGTATGATCTGCGTAGTAGATTATCGTTCTCTTTGCGCGGTTTAACGTCTTCTCTGGCCTTGCTCACTTTCTTCCTGGATCACGGCGTTTGGTGATATTACCCGTCTCTTAATTGACACTAGTTTCAAATATTTTGAACCACTGGTTGGAAATATTCGAGCATTAAACCGACCATTTCTGGTTATATCTCCTTATCTATGTCACCTTAATCACCCCAATGGCTGGTTTTGCGTCCATAATTATGTCTCTAGATGGCATAAATGACTGTTTGATGTAAAAGTCAAAGAAAAAGTTTGAAAAATTTTAAACACCAAATCGTAAATTCTAAATAATTTCAAAAATCTAATTAAAAAGTTATGAATTCCAATTAGTCACTAGAAACAAAATCAACACCTGAAAGATGTCATAACAAGATAATTTACTCGTATAATACGAGTAAATTATCTTGTTAAAAATGAAATTGAATAATCTCTATAATGCACACTTTGTAAATTACAAACATATCCAATTCGTGACACAATGTGCGGTTTAAAGTGTTATTTATTGAGTGGCACTTATTTTATTTTGATAGGTATATATTTATCATATTATCCATTCGTTTATGAAAATAAGTAGTGTCTAGAAGACCGGGATCTTACTTTGTTTATTCGAAACAAAAGTGGCAAAAGCTCATTATTGTTTGCTTCCTGGTATACGAGGCATAGCTGTTTCGTTAGTGTTTTGTTTTTATGCGGTGGGCATCACGATGTCAAATTGACAGGAATTGTGTTCTTTCAGTATGTCATAGCGCCCTTAATCTTAAAATGGACAATGAATATCAATTAACAAAGCATCGTAAACATCCCCTGGAGGTCTTAAATTCGAAGCACACCACGCACGATTGTCCAGTTAAGGCATACAACCTCCTATGTGTAGACATGCGAAAACAAACATCATCAACATCATCAACAGATTTCGTTTAACAGCATAACATTTTCTTTTCAGAGACTGTTTTGAATGGGAATCAAGGATACGTTCCTTCCTAGGTCTCTTGGTGTGGCTCGCGTTCTGCTACTACTACGAGATGTGGATGCTGCCCTTCCTCATTCTAATGTTCTTCGGGAGAGCTTGGCTTATCTATAGGCTGACTGGTAAGTTGCACTCATTGAAATATGGATGTTATCTCCTAAACTTAAGACTTATCTTTGTCTCTTCATAATTATTTTTACGTCATCAATAAGATTCAAAATGTAAAGTCTTCTTTGGTTATTTCTATCGCTAACAGCTGACGTGTATAAAGGCAGATATCGTCAGTAAATGCTAAATTTGATTTGCATCAAGCCTCTAATTTGGCATTCTCATTGTGCGGATTCCTTCGATGATTTTCATTATTAATATTCGTAGTTGCCTCATTAAGTTTTGTTTTCTTCATTTTTATCGTTTCTTTCTTTTATTTTATTTCTAGTAAATTTCAAAACTTTCGTGAAGTCTATCAGAATCGACCCGAAGGCTTATTTTTCGTATTTATTTCTTAGTAAGTCTATGGATGCTGTATCATTGCATGTTTCATTTTGATGTTGTATTTGTTTTGTGTTGTATTTTGATTAATTAGTATTGGGTTGATGATGGGTGATTTTTCATTAGTTAGATAACTTTAATTTCAAGAGTAAATATAACAATTAATAATTTTTTGAACAAACCGTCATTTTTATTTCTGGTTTACAAGTTATTTAACTATTGAGAAATCTAAGTTAGTTCTCAAATAATAATGTATGGGTTAACGTACGTGTAAGTACTAACAATATTGTTATATTCATTAAAATTAGGTATATGTTTTTTTTTCATAGCTTACTTATAGAAATAAACAGCTTTATGGAGTAGGTTGTAAATAAAATACAATGCCACAATTACTTACATAGTTACAGGCTACAAAATAATTTAGGTATTTATTTACTGGCTCAATATTGCTAATTTATGTTTCGTAACAACGTTTCATTACCAAACATAGTCAATTACAATAGGTATAACTAAAGTCATCACCACACGAAAATAACCTCAGTTAGGACCAAATATTGACTTTGTAACCAACAACACACTATGAGTAGTCGCAAAACTGACAAATTTAATATGCGAGCACTCGGGCAGCTTAGAAGAGAAGGCTGGTTACAATAATATTCACGTCGATATTACAAACGTTTAAAATCATATCGAAAATCAATACAAAAACCTTTAGGTACAAAATAAATTAATAGATACCAAAAGGTAAAGTATTTCTAGCAGTCCAGAGGTGTTAGCAAAAAGATTTCTACAATTTTATAATATACGCCTCTAGTGTACGAACGAGGAAAAAATTTTTGCCCTGAAATTAACGTCTAAATCACAAAAACGTGAAATCTCGTGATAAATCCTCGTTCTGAGATAAGTGTGAACTACAAACTATAGGTGTGACCGTTCTAAGGGAATCCCTACTCAAGACTTGACCAACTAATATTTGCCTGCACACATTCCTTTTTGGGGATATGTACCACGAAATTTTCTGGTAAAAATAAATACTCTTATAGAAACTTTTGTGCTTTAACTGTTCGTTTCAAAATTTTTCGTTCAAGATATCAATAACCATCTAGTTTTTGTTTTACAGGAGGCAATCCTTTACTAGTACCAGTGGATGATGAAGATCTTTTAGCTGAAGAAGATGACGAGGATGAAGCTGATAAGGTAGATAGTTATGTTAGTTTTAGTAATTACGTCACTTTGAATAACTACAAACATACTTAAGCTTGACTTGTACAGACAATTGTGATTAAAGATGCCGTCATTGGTTCTAAAAATGGTAATGGAGCTGTTTGAATGCACGAAAATTGCATGCTAGTTGCATACAAGTTAGACTATATTGTAGACTATTAATAGACAATGAATTCAGTTTATAAAACTGAAGTTAATGTAGTGAAACATGCACAAGCATACAATGCACATTCAATTTCTCTTAACCCTGATCAATCAGAAATTGAACACATTGATTACCTGTTGTTCAAGCACAGCTAATATTTCACCAACAAAAGCAAGTAAATGGGACGGACCAGGCTAGCATAACATTATAGAGACGACTATTCTAAGCAGTGAGTAAAATAAAGCTACCAATGTTGGCGATGACAAAATTTTTCCTTTTATAGGAGGAGAAGAAATCTCTAAAGGAGAGGTTGCAGGCGATACAAGAAGTGACACAAACTGTACAAAACGCGATCGGTTACGTCGCAACGTTAGGAGAGTCGGTTAAAAAGTAAGTATCTACAATAATAATATTTTGTTTAATGAATATTGAAGTTAGCAATATAAAAAGAAGAACAACTTCAGTTTTTCCATTCTTTGGGTTGGTTAAGTTGCTAGTTCCGGGAATTGTTGAGGTAAAGCCTTTGGCCTTTGTCGCCACACATTTTGGAATCGTAGACCAATCAAAGTTGCTGGCATTCATGACCAAGGCAGTGGGCAGGCCACATAGCACGCAGGACTGATGACAAATGAAGCCGCAAGATTCTCGAATGGGGTTCGCACCAAGTGCAGAGTAGGTCGTCAGCACAAGATGGACGGCCGATCTGAAAAGACCACAATATAGCGCTGGATGCAAGCCGCTTACACAACCGGTTCTCTATGAAAGCTAAAGGGGAGACCTATGTTCAGCAGTAGACATCCTACGGCTGATATAAAATATCAAACTGAAGTTTTGAAGCTAGTGCAGCACTGAACGCAAGACAGGAAATAATGCTTAGAAAATAGAACTGCAAGAAAAAAAGATGATTGTTAAAGATGAAAATATTTCTGAATTGAAACGTCCGCGTCATTGGCATTAAGCTACATTAGCAAAGGTTTACTACCTGATTGCCTTAACCCTTAAATTGTCACCCTTAGATTTCTAGTGTGTATAATGTTGAAATTGCGAATATGGGTTGAAATAAGGATAAAAAAGAGGACCAAGAAAAAAAAATCAAAATTTTTGTATTTTTTTTATTGTTTTTACTATGTCCCATAAAACGGACATTGTCAATTACAAGTGCAGTAATGGTACATGAAACTGCGTCACATAAAACGGACATCGCGTATTATATGTGAAGTTGTGGTACATGAACAAAATAAACTTTTGAACATTTTTAACAATTCAAAATTAACAACAAATTAAATTGGATACCTTGAAATGTGTTTGTGCCATCGTAAGCAAAGAAATTATACACCAAATAAAATTTAAAACGCATTTGTTAGGTTTTTTTGGCATATATTGCCATCTGCTGCCAGCTTTTAGTCATCGATGGCGAAGGAACGTTCTTCTTCTGTCTTCAAGCTCTGCTTACGAATATATTACCTGCTTATATTTGAGAGCACTCTCTTCAACTGCCGTTAAGTCTATAATACCCATCAGTCATCAATGTCTAATAATAATAATTCCTTTCTTTTTGGGTCACATCACACATTTTCTGGTAGTTTGTACGGAATTTGTATTCGTCATCTTTTTTAAATATTAGTATTCATTTTACGCTTATGTTTTTGGTATATAACATGATGGGACTGAAGGCTTACCAGGGAGTGGAGAAGATTCATCTGGCGCGGTCTGCGATGGCTGTTCTGCAGCATTTATTTTATGTATTCGTGGCTTTCAAGTCACTGAGATCAGCCAATACACCCTTCAATACCGGAGATATGGTACGGAGTGAAGATCTGCAACTGTCATCATCGTGAAAATACTCACGTCGTTCAAAGTTGCTTTCCAAATCGTCATTAAGTCTCAATGTTACACTTTTCAGATTGTATTGTATTGTATGACGGGCTGGTAACCGCAACTCCACGTCATATGAGCGTATTTTGAGTGCACTTTTCAGATTCCACCGGAGGTAATAGTGAGAAGATTTTCTTTGATCGCCAAGCCATGTTCCTGATATAAATGTATTTGATGAAAAACTAATAGTACATTACTGCCGCGGCCTATAATGGCTACTTTGCTGGTCGCGCTGATGATGGCCGACAGCGCAGCCTAGCGCAGCTCCAGGCCGACACAGCGCGGTCAGCATGCACCACTTGATGGACGAGCTGAGATAAAGGCCGAGGCCGGAGGCCGAGGCCTTTACAGTGAGGACAGCAAGGGCTGCATGATGGCCAAGCTGGAAGGCCTAGAGCGTAGCTAGGCTAGCTCGAGGCAATCATAGCGTGACCAGCGAAGAGTCATAATGGGCCAAGGCTTGTATAGTGCTTTACTCAAAAATGCAAGTACCTAACCTAAATAAAACCAGCAAGTGATTTAAATAAAATACATATAGGTATTATCTAGAAAATTAATTAAAATAACAATATGAAAAGTACAGTTACTAAAATTCAACACCGGGTTTCCGGGTTTCATATTACTTACTAATAGTTTGCGATAATTTTAATGCGGTGTTTGACTGTTAGGTATATTTTCTTCACTTACTTAAAGCAAAAAAAAAGTCACTAAATAAAAATTAAAATTTCGCTGAACCGCGCTTTTGTTACTTCTTTGTATTTTTTTTTTTAATATGGAATACAATCTTTTTGTGCCTACCTCTTTATATACAAACAGCTGTGTTTTAAATAAAATCTTTTTGCATTTGTTTTTTTAAAACGTTGAAACGTCAAAATAGCGGCCGGCAATGGTATTACCGACCTGTAGAGCGGCCAGCAAAAACATTACTGGCCGCTCCTTGAAACACTCCGGCAAAGGCGACTTTGCTCAAACAAGGTTGTCAAAATAATGACCACATTACATGCATTTTTGAGTAAAAAATATAATTATAACAATGAAGTTAAAAGTGACAATTAATTGGCGTCGTCCGTTGTATAGGACAAAAAAAAGAATTCTTGCAAGAAGGCCTAAATGACAATGTCCGTTACATGGGACAGTCAAAGAATACACTAGTATATACTTCAAGTTGGCAAGGTCCGTTTTGTGGGACACTATAAATGAACTCGGTTTTTTATTCTAAATACAGATATATTAAAAAAATATCTGTCAATATACTACACCTTTATCCATATTCTAACTAATAATATAACATTATAATCAAAACAAACATTATACTTGCAGTTATTATCAATTGAAACAGAAGCGTTAACAAATCTGATCGTTGCACTTTTTCAAATGATCACTATTCGTGACCGTTCATCGCTTCGTCAATGGAACATGCACCCGTGCGAAAGACATAGCTAGGACCCTGCCATTCCACCCACGCATAGCGTTTAGGAGTGTTACAACAGGATCTGTGCGCGTGGAAATACTGTGTCCTTTAAAACGGACAAAATCAATTTAAGGGTTAATGTAGGTACGTAAAAGGTACATCAAAAGTTACGATTGCTAAGATCAACGATCCGTTTTATGATCGTAGGAATCGGTCATAAAGCTTTTTGTGCCAACCTTAACTGAATTATTAATTTTCCACGTTTAAAAATGTGTAGGATCGTAAATAGCTGTACAATCTTCTATTAAAATTCAATATCTGGTTGACCGAGCTTAGCTCGGTTTTTAAAATGTCTATATCTTGGAAACTGAGCTTTTCTCGAACTTGGGACAATCAAAATCCTTGGAGCCGTTTCCGAGATCCTGATTATATATAAATATACAAGAATTGCTCGTTTAAACATGTTAGATAACCTTTGAGAGCACTCCAGCGTCGAAACTACAGTTTGGTATTCACTAAGCCACTGACAGTGCCGCGACATTGTCTCAAACCTCTGTTTGTACGACGAAGTCGTCGTAGTATACAGCCTACCAATTACTCGTATCTAATCTAATATCTTTAAACGAGCAATTCTTGTATATTTATATATAATCAGGATCTCGGAAACGGCTCCAAGGATTTTCATGAAAGTTACAGATTAGGGGTTTTCGGCTCAAGGAATCGATTTATCAAGGTCCCAGGTTCGAGAAAAGCTCGGTTCCCAAGATATAGACATTTTAAAAATCGAGCGAAGCTCGGTCACCCAGATATTTTTATAAAATAACAGCAGCTGTTGGCTTTCAAATTGTTGGTTGCTCGATATCTTTCAGCTTCCTTTTCATGCTTCCTTGCACAGTTTTGTGTGTTGATTGAAAAGTTTATGCGTACCTATCTATCTTGTTAAACATAAATAATAACATGGATTGTGCTACCACAAAAGTCCTCGTTAGCATTAGGCTGTCACTACTATACTGCGTGAAATAGATAGTCCGAATTTCACTAACAAAATCTTTGTTTATTTTCAGCCTGACGAACTTTACAGTGCCATATCTAAGTTATTTAGCTATTATTATGTTGTTTGGAGCCATGATGGTGTTGTACGTCATACCTTTGAGGTACCTGCTCATGGCGTGGGGTGAGTTGAACTCTGTATTTATTAGACATAGGTACGAGTATATTATGGTCCAGGTGCATGGCCTAGGTACCAAAACATCTGCCGTCGACCCGGGCATGGTCCATGATTGGACAACAAGTCGCCCATTACTTGCCCCCACATGCCCGCGTCTTCGGTTGCAGGTGATTGTCTTGCGACGACAATCACCGTAGGTGTCCATCACTGCGGAGCGTGAGTAGGTAGGTTGAGGGAAAGAGACAGAGTTATGCAAGTCTTCTAGCGTCATCTCGTTTCCTGACAGACGTCATGGTAAGCTACCTTAGCACGAGTTTTCACTCTTTTACTTTACAGCGTCTTTCTAGTATTTACAGCGTTTCTTTGAAAAAATGGAACAGCTCCCATGGTGTGCGAAGAAGGAACTAATTTTTTCCTTGAAAATTGTCAATTTGAAATTGCCAAAGTTCCAGTTTACGTCTCAAATACTGAAAATTCGTGCTAAGGGTACAGGTGCCAAAATAGCTTTTGATTCTATGACGACGAGAGCCCCTGCTGGCAAAACGTGAGATGCTGTGTTAGGTTTCTGAATACTCTCTAGAAATTGATAATTTTCCATTTAGTAATGAAACAAAATTCTACCTTTTTGATTTGTTTAATCTAAGGGTGCTTTTACACGGCGCATGTAACCCGCGCAAGTGCCTCAACATGCTGAAGCTACATGCGCCGTGTACAAGCACCGTCAGGTTTTTATTATAACAATTGCCCAGTATTTATCATTTTTAATTTTCCCCAAAAACTGCTTTGCGTAAGCTACGAAATAATAAGTATTATCTGGGCATAAGAATAGGTACGCAGAATTCTAAACATTTCTTTTGTTCTAGGTATAAATAAGTTCACACGAAAGATTCTTCGGCCGCACACGATACCAAATAACGAAGTTCTAGACTTGTTATCGAGGGTACCGGATGATGAAACTTTAGTAAGTTATTTTTTTAGTTTGATGAAGATGCTCTTGCGATTGTTCTACCAGAATCATACTGCTAGAACAAAATTTTTAATGTTGACAGCCCAAAAAAAAAATCATTTTTCAGGGAGATTGTCATTGCCTTAGTTTTGTTTATCAGATTCCTCATAAAGCGCTGGTACTCATTACGGAACAAATAGAAATCACTGTAGAAAACCAGTTTATTTTTACTTTTCGACAATATAATTTTTTTAGGAACGCTAACTTTTTTGCGATTTCAAGGTAGTGTAAGGATTGATTCAAGATTATACAATAACGGTCACTCCGATTTTACAATAAAATTATTGTTCTTGCCTGTTGCCTTTGTCTTGCCTTAAAATGTTGCCAGTTTTTGAACTCCCTGTATTAAACGAAATAATTTATTTTTCCAGTTGGACTGCAGAGAACTTAAGCCACACCCATTGAATGAGCACAGAAGGGACGCAAGAAAGAAAAACAAACCTTCGTAACATTCTCCGATCGCGATCCGAAAAAGGGTCCGACACTACGTAAGAAATCTTGGCAATAAGGACATGTAGGATACTAAGATTTTGACGCGAACTTGGCAGGCCACGTTACCGAACACCTAGAAAGATAAATGTGCTCTTACACGATCAAATAAAATTGCAACAATATTTGTTTTTACACTGATACAAGGATCATTTGGCGTTCGAATGATGTTGGAAAATTGAAAATTTGTGGTATTTAATATTTAAAAAAATAAATAGCGATGTTATTTCCGACTTTAGCCACACGTTGAAAGATTCCTGTAGTCTGTTTAAAAACACTCTTTTGTATAGGCTCTGTGACCGTTTTCATCACTAAGTTTATTGCAACTTATTTATAAGTCTTATGCGGGTCGTAAGAGCACCTTTAATGACTTTGTTGAACAAAGAGAAAATGATTATCATAACGCTTATTCTATAGAATAAGCAGTGACAGATTGTCGAGATCTAGAAACAGTAAGTAGGTTATATTGATTGTTGTTTAAAGCAGTTTATATAGCTTGGCTTGGCCAGAAATGGAACATTTTACGTGTAACTGGCAACATTTAATTAACTGTCAAGAAGTACTTTTTAGTTTTTTTTTTTTTGTCTATTGAATCTATAACCTTAATTACGAAATCTTACTGTTATAATTTCTGATTGGCTTCTTAATATTATTACTAAAAGTAGGTAATAAACTAAACAGGTTTAAGATTTGTTACTCCAGTCTATCTCCTAATATTATTTCATTCTCCGAGTTAATAATAAAAACTGTGATTATTAAGGATCTGTTGACAAGAAAGAATAAAAATACGACACCAATTTTTGTGAGTAATAAGCAATATTCATTATACGATGAATATTGCAATAATGATAAATATCGATTTAGGTAATTAATGTTTCTTCCATTGTTTTCCATACACATAGTCTTAGCTAGAACATGCTAGTTGAATTTCTATTTAAATGTTTGTTGTGTACAAAATTGATGTTTATAACATAAACCACACCCTTGATAAAATCAGCATAGTTTGACAAAAAAAGCTGGGTAAAAAATGTATTTTTCTTGGCAACATTGATATAGCTGTCAAAAGAGTGGCGCCATATTGGTGCGATTGCAGCGCCGCTATTAAATTTTTTTATTTATGTGTTTTTTTGCCAAACAGCAACTGTGGTGTTGGTTATTGTTGTCGTCGCAAACAGACAATCCACTTATCGCAAATACTTATCTAAACACTTAAGAAGATTGGCAGTTTACTAACATTATTACTTCGTGGAATGGTAAGATGTGTGTTAATATCTGGAGATTTCGGAATAAAATAAAGATTTTTTAATAAAAACAGAGCTCCAGATTTCTCGTTACATATTGCATTTAAGTCCCAAATTGTATAAAATCCAATAGATTATAATACTAACACGTAGATAGGATTTTTTAATGAAGCCATTTTTGTAAGAAATGTTATTGTTGTGTAAATGTTAATATTTAAAACATAAAATTTTACCAGAAGCGAAACCATCATAGCATAGCTCATTCCTCCACACCACACCATAATTATATTTATAGTATAAGACTGAGACCAATCTCATTAATTACTTGAAAAGGATAGATAGAAAATCATGTTTGTACTTTTATTCTAGTAGAATACCTATTTAACTATATGAAAATAAATCTATGTGTCAGCTTTTCTTTAGCTGGTTTCTCATTCCAATTTGTAAACTAATTCTAGTTTAGTGTTAAGACCGGTTTAAACGAGTCTAGTCCTTAGTAGAGTGCGAGTCATTAGTTGCTAAAATAATTACTGCTACTACTTCTCGTTGAGCGGTACACAGGTCAAATAAATATTTTTTTGTGATATGGTCACACACTTTACTGAAGGCTGGACACGTTTGAAAAACCGTTAGATTATCACTAATAACTGTTGTTTCTATATTCAATCTCTATTTTAATCCGTGACACTATAAAAAATCAATAAAACAGTCTCTTGTCTCAAAATTGTCGCACAATTTCATGCACAAAAATATCTCTTTTTAAATTAAAATCTGTGATGTACTCACTTCTAGTTAGATAACAAATCTTGCCAAGATTATTTAGAAAACTGTTATAACAAATCTTGGGTAAAAGTTATGTGCTAAACGTGCGAAATCATGAGCTGGAAATTGGACAAAGTATTGGCCAATATTAGACTCTTAAGCTTGTCTCATTGAGGCGAATTTTATTTGGGTTATCCTTGCTAGCTATCATAAAGAGTAGATCATTGTGTGGAGTTTCTTTTTTGCCGTCGTAAATAATAGAATTCAGTGTGCAATATGTTCAAAATGAAAGCTGAACGCGAACACGAAACATATTGGATTCAATCGAGTGAATTATAAAATGACTACGGAACGACACATCACATCGTATTGCTACCTATATAATGCTATGCTATCAATCAATTATTGTAATTTATAAAAGATCAAAACCTTGACCTTATTAACAAAATAAATCAAACATAATCAAGATTTCAAGTTTCATAAAATAACGTTTATAATTTTTTTTTAGTGAGAACAAACCCCAACTAAATAGACATGACATTATAATTAATCTGTACTTATTAATTCATTTGTTAATTACTTTTTCATTAATACTACGCCCAGATGTGTAATTTGAATACTTGAACTAATGCCAACGGCTAATTAAGAGATAATTTTATTTTAACTAGTCATTCGCTTTTTCTAGACTATGTTCCTGAATGTTCGCCTTTTGTATACGAGGATAGATTAGCAAAATCATATTTTTGCATATTCCCTTTGTATGTTTAAACCGAGATATCCCACCACGCCATCAGAAATGTTTTTTTGACGTAAAATACCCTGTCTTGCGAGACGAAAAAATGCAATTATTCTCGTGCGAGCAACACAAAGAAAAACTTCTGAAGAAAATGCAGTTTGCTCGATGCTCGATGTCTGAAATATCATCAACGCACCAGTGAAAGTGATTGCTAGCTATATAATTTTTACTGTAGTTAGATGGCGCTACATTTAACTAAATAACCTCGTGTACAAAAGGCTATAGTTTCTAAGATTTTTATAATTTGTAGTGTGACGCACGGCCTGCACAGATCTCTAAGATACAATGCACCTAGCACATCTCATTACTTACCTAAATATATTTTGTATACCAGTGTATTTGTGATAATAAACAATAATTATTCTTGTTACGACTATAATTATTATTATATTGTGTTGTTGCTTGTCTGTCCTAGGGGTGGCCAAGCTACCAATACTTGTTGAGGTACAATATTGTAGATTGTAGCAGACGCGAAGTTATATAGATCAGGATTTTACAGACAAAAGAGTTTAGTGGACACCAATAATTTTAAACAGATATCAAAAACAAAACAAGTCAAAAATTAAAAAGCAGACTACTGCTGTAAGTAGGTACTTGCCGCATTCAAATAAATCTCTTTTTGGACTGTATCCTTTAAGCATCTCTTGTAAAATACCTCTATTGAAGCACCATAAAAAATGAAAACTGTACTTGACCATCAAAAGAAAGTACAATCCTTTCACAATTATTAATTTACACCAGATTTTGCATACCTGTCAAAATAATAGCGACTTCAGTTGCTGCCAGTGACAACACAGTGATTTAATTTTATTATATTTTATTATGGTTGCCATGAAGCCCAAGGAGTCAGGGGTAAAATAATTGTGCATATGGATGAAAACTGTATTAAGCTTTGGCCGAGGCAAAGTGTTATCGTGACGGTAGACAGAAAAGTTATAAAAAAATATGCTTTAGCTTATCAATCTAATACCTCCAGTCCATTTCAACGTATCGAACAAATATTATTTTTATGGAGCACAAAGATAATAATGTTAACGCTTTCATATTTTAAAAAATTAAAAAAATGTGAGAAGACTTAGTGTGCCTTTTAATTCTTTTAACTTGACTACCCTACTACTACCCAAGATACCATTAACCTAATAAAACTCTCGACAATTTTAAGGTTTACTTTATGAGGGCCCTTCCCCATCCGACGAACGACAACGCGAGCATGGTCAAAAAGCTTGTTGTTTCATCCAGAACAAGAGGCAAACCCGTCCCCGCTCGACTCGGCCCCTGCTTACCTCTTACCGCCACATGGCTAACACGCAAGTGAGAACGCGACAACATTAAAAGGAAAATAGTGTGCG
The DNA here is from genome assembly GCA_036375495.1 of Agrotis segetum. Lineage (NCBI taxonomy): Eukaryota > Metazoa > Arthropoda > Insecta > Lepidoptera > Noctuidae > Agrotis > Agrotis segetum. The sequence continues at coordinate 5,398,614 of JAQSVV010000031.1, forward strand.
GAAGTTTCATAAAACTTGTTCCAAGAAATACGTGTTTATTCGTAAGCCTTATAAGATTATGAAAAAAAAAATTTGCATTTAGAAACTCACACACTCACATTTGCAAGGTTTCTATGCAAATATTTTTTTCCGGTTACAATTAATAAGTACATTATAAACGCCCAAACATCACATAAAATTTGTGCAAAAAAGTTGATTTTTGGAGGTTTGTACTGAGTTTGTTTCTTAAAATTTTGATTTCGCGTTTTGATAGAAACCTAGATATAGTGCACAAGATGCCTATTAGTTCAAAAGTTTGAAAGAAATATCTGTTACAACGCCATAATCACGTACGAGCGTTTGTATGAAAAGATAGACGGGTTGGCCGCCCTTAAGGCCGCAATCCCACTGGCATGTTACGAGTGTTGGCGTCTCTCCAACATCTGCACAACGTTTGCGGTTTTTTTTTTTTTGTGACAAGCGTACGCTTTGCTACCTCGCAACGTTAACGTCGCGTTTTTTGGCCATAGTATTATGTGCGTGATGACGTCGCGTTCAGCGGACGTTAACGCTTGTCACACGATAACGCGACGTTAACGTCGCGTCTGCGCAATGCTGCGTAGACGTTGGAGAGATGCCAACGCTCGTAAAACACCAGTGGGAAAAAAAAGTGACGTCTTGAGGCCATAACACAAAAACGCACTTGAAATTAAAAAGCGCCTCTGGTGTATGAACGAGGAACTTTTTATATCATATTCTCCTCAAAGTTTCCATTTACTTACAGTGAAAAGTCATGTTAGGGCTTTCGGTAGATAATGCTTTACAGAAATTCTTCTCTCTTTCATACTATAATGCAATTTGATAATATTTTAATTAATAGCATAGACACTAGATTTCCACGTAAGCAATAGGTTCTAGATAGGGCTAGGTTCGTTTAAATAAATGGAAAATTTAAGTTGACCTCATGGTTGACCTTAAAAAAATTTTAAATGTTAAAAAAATCCAGGCTTGATGCAGGATGCAATCCCACCCTATGCAGTCATGCATATGCACATGCAGCAAATGAAAGAGATAGTTAGTAGCTCTATTTCTAGAGACCGCGCCCCATTTTATCTGTCAGTTGACTGCAGTCCATCTTTAAGTCTATGGGCTCTATAAGGGTAAATAAAACCTTTAGCCTGGCAACACAAATAAAAAAAAAAACAATCCGCCATTATTTTACTGTCATTATCTTGTCAACGAGCCGTGGTTGTAGATCGCCACAGTGCCAATATTATAATTCCAGTAAAATATAAGTTTCACAAGCAAAATGTCAGCTAAATTGCAGGATTACAAAGCTAGTTTGGAACGCGCTCTCAACGACAAAACCAAGCCATGGTCAAAATACCTCGACCAGGCTGAACAAAAAACCGGCGTCAACCGGGTATATCTCTTCGCTGGTACGTTAGTTTTTTATTTCACGTTTATTTATATCTTTAGCAGTAGTTTTGACGTTTTATTTTGTGTTGTGCAGGTGCAGTGGCGTTCACTGGTTTATATTTAGTGTTCGGGTTTGGAGCAGAATTGATTTGCAATTCGATTGGATTCATTTACCCGGCGTATATGTCTATGAAGGCTCTGGAATCGCCGCAGAAGGATGACGATACCAAATGGCTGACTTACTGGGTGGTGTACGCATGCTTCTCTGTGATCGAGTATTTCTCGGACCTAATTGTCGGCTGGTTCCCACTCTATTGGCTAGTGAAGGTTAGTAGTTATCCCCATATGTTACAAAGCGTGGTTACCACGAGCACTGCTATTACGACATCGCAAGTAACAGTCATTGTCATGAATATTCCACTCATTAACGAAAATGTTCAAAATATTCCGTACAAATTGTGTAGGTGCTGTAAAAAAACGTGGTTTGGTTTTAAAGTGATAGTAAAAGTGCCTTTCACAATTTAGTGTAGGCATGCCACTAGGCAGTTGAGATAAATTATCTTTTTGCTCTTATCTGCTTGTGATGTTTCACAAGTACTTGATATTTCTTTTGAAATGGACAAAAACACCTCCATAGAGAAACTTTAACATGCATTTCTTATCTCTCATAGACCTAGCAACACAGTATGTATAAAATGCATCTTAATTTCATTTCCAGACATTATAATCTTTAGATAATGTAGTAGGTATCATATTTCATTAGATTACTCATAAGATAAGTCTCTTAAGAATCTTTAGATCAAAGTCAAAGCCAGTCCATAAATTACTTTTTTTATTGATATGTGTTGTTAGTAGGTAACACTATTAACAACTGGCCTAATTATTTTATAATGGGAACTCACAATGTTTAATTAAGTTGAATGTTGAACCAGTTTTTGACCGCTAATGAGGTTAAAATTGAGTACAATGAATGGGTGTTACACTTTGACTTTCCTTATAATGAAGGCCATAAGGTTCGGAATTGACTGGGTTTTGATACGAAATTTTAATAGAAATAGTATGGTTGTGCGAGACTGTTTCCAATAGACTTCAACTGTGGAAAAAAACTAAAGAGATTTTTCTTGTTTTGTGGCTATTAATTATGATGCACACACATTATGTCATGGTATGGTGAGCCCCAAATCACACTGGGCCGATATAATATACTAATATTACAGCCCACACAAAAACAAAGAGACTTACATGTCCTAGCTGTGCAATTGTTAAATGCCGATTATGCTATGTTGCACAACACATCTATACTTTTCATAAGGTGATCTGTTCTATGACAGGTGACTAATTTGCAAGTCGTTTCAAATATGTTCATAATAAAATCATAATCATATTTTAATACCATGATTGATTTGACGAAACAGTACAGATAGTTCATTCAAATTTTTTATTGTAAAAGTCAAATCATTTATTTCAATTAGGCCATCTGAGGCACTTTTGAACGTCGATTTCTAAATTTAAAGGGAATAGGAAGGGATGGGATTGATTCTACACCCATTCGCTAAGGTATTGTGTGAGGAATGATATGAAAGAAAACTTGAGTAAATAATGTAGTGACGTTCTGATAGGGGAGAATGGAAGGAGATAACATGTTGTTCAAAACCGTAGTAAAGTGGGATAAGGGCAGGAACATAAATGAGTTCATTCTATTTTTACTAAGTTCAATAACAACACAAATGCCAGTTGCATTTGTACAGAAACTGATAAATAATGACCTATGTGGGCAGCAATGACTTTAATGCTTACTAAACATGATAGTGCTATGTTTATAAAAACTTGCAGTGAGGTAGATAATGTCTGAGTCATCAATCACAGACCTCGGTACAAAGTTCAATGTTATTACTAGCAATTGCCTTTTTACAAGTTTTAGTAGGTGGTTTTATTGAATACCACATTCAGAAGACTGTATTTTATTATAGTAGATTCTAGATTAATAAAATACAAATTGTTAGTATTATGAAAGAAAAAGTGAGTGGGTATTGAATGTGGTTGAATTTTTGTTATCTACTCTTACTCGCAAAAACTGTTGAAAAGATATGTAAGAAATTCGGCACATAAAATTCAATCAACTGGCCTATATTAACACATACCTAGTATAGGTACTTATATCCTTGTATGATTCTGTGTCCAATCAATAGGCTGATTTCTAGCATCAATAAATTGGAAAATGATTTAGTCCAGTTGTCATTTAAAAATAAGAAATACTTTTTTAACCTTGGTACACTCTTTTAAATAATTATATCACAGTGTGACATGTTGTGAATTTTGAAAGAAAAAATCAGATATTTATTCAAAATCACATGCAATGAAATGAATTAGATTCTTTCTGTGGACTAGTCCATTACCAAATTACATATGGGTGAAACCATTGTTACCAATAGCTGGAATAAGACGAAGTTGGTTTGTGCTATAATTAGTTGCAACGATTAACATTAAATGATAATAATTTACATATTTCCCATGTTATAATATTGTTTTGGATGCCCGTCGCTATGGAATTTGAATTTGTTTATTACATTTAATATTCTTATCATTCATGCCAGACCAGTTTGGGTATTTAAAATGACTTTTAGTGCTGAAACCGAAATACTGAATGTATGCCAGCAACGGACTCGGAGCTGTAAATTATAATAAAAACGGTTTCGATGGCCAGCTATGTTGTTTTCTAAAATACTACAACAAGCTCATTGACGAGATTTTCAACTTTAGACTCGAGAGTCGAAAGTTGAAAATCCATTATAAACAGTTTCAACATCAAGGACCAAGTCCTATTTAAACTTTATTCTTTACAGTGTAAAGTCGAAAATCCTCTAATGACCGAGATTATTTTCAGCGCTGTAATGGTGTTGAGTCTGCAGGATAGCACTAGAAGTCTAGAGATTATTAACAGGGTGAGAATTTGAGATTGACCATAGGAGAAACTAGATACCTACAAAGATATAATGTAACAAATGCACACATTGCCTCATTTTGTTTTTATTTTATTGAATAGTCATTGAAGAGTCAAAATTGGCTGTCTCATGCTTATTCTGCGGTTCTCTTCACATTATCTTCAATTTATATGTAAAATTCTGAATCTAACTACATAATATTGTGAAATATTTAGTACAGTAATCATGATATAGACTTTAAACGTAATCTAGAACCTGTTGTAGATCCAGATAGTGACTAAACCCAATAACCCACTATCAGTAGACAAGAATTTCTTTAGAAAAAGATAAGGATGATGTCCCAAAATGGCCGACATACAATTTCTAAGTTGATAAGACTTGTTTAAAATTGATTGCATCATTTTCTGATAAAGTCATTGCCAAAGATTAATGAACTCTACTAATGTATCTATAAATACCTACTGTGATATTGCTTTTGGCATGAGAATTACTGGGAGAAGAATAATACCAATAAACTAATACCTACCTATTTTTAGCATTGATCTGTATTGAGATACATACTCAAAGGTTCGGTAAGTTTCTATAACTAGCACGCGTTGCATAGAAACAGGTTTTGTCGACGTAAGAATAGATAAAAGGACAGAAAAAAGATTTCATGCATGGTGATGTATTTAATTTGCGGAAAAAGAACTGGTTGTGCCATACTCAGGCAAAAAGGTCGAATTGTGTGTAGAAATAACTGTGTTTTTTCCTGGTAGATTATAGATAGAATTGTACTCTTACTTTCATTGTGCCCACGGCTAAGGAGATGGAATTCCCTGTATGTCTGTATTTCCTGAGAGTTATAACATTGGCGTCTTCAACTCTAGAGTGAATAGGTTCAGTCTAGGCTAGCGTGCTTCAGCGTCGACCACATCTTTCCTATCAGATGATGATATAATAATTATGCTGCTCATGCAGGGTTATCTGCTTCATCAACCTAAATTGGGTTGTCCAGAATAATTTTCTCTTTCCGTTGTGCATTTAAGTGTTAAGCTATCTTACCAAAAGATCTTAATTGCATTATTCAGTCATTGTACTCAGGAGGTCAAATAGCTGGTTGATATGATGTGTAAAAGATAAATATTGAGCTGCATCTTTATGCAACTAAATATTGGGGTCTCATTGTTGAGGTATACTTACATTCATAGCTAGATACTGACAGGATTAAGACATTGAATGTTTTTGTTGGATAGATTTCAACCTTCCTATAGACCCTGGGGATAAAGAAAAATGACTCATTCATGACAAAAGACTACTAATTGTATCAATAAAATGCAATTGTGCTGCATTACAAAAAAACTCCTTAATGGCCCCGTCCAGAACACCTACATTCATAAAATGCTTCTAAATTTTCAATTGGTACGAAGCATTTGAACTAATTTTCGTAGAACGATGCTCATTGCCAAGTTTACTCGATCATTTGTTCAGGTTTGTGTGTAATAGTTTGATGACCTAGAAATCTATTGTGTAGTGATATCTGACACCTATTTCTATCGCAAGCGTCTTTTTTGTGTTCAGGTTTCAGTGCAGTTATGACAAAAAAATAATACAAAATATGGAATTTGAAATTGAGAATACTACTTGACATCTCCTTTTTTCTCAGTAACTTTTTACACAGTAATGAAACCATTCGGGATACAGAATTGAAAGTGAAATTTCCTGTTCAAGAAATTAAATTCACTTTCATTTCGGTCATTCTGAGGTTTATTTTGCTACTTGGATGCCAGAAATTCTCTCACACCAGTACTACAGGTATAAAAAAGTATCTTGGCCCAGGCCATGCTGGCCAATTTAGTCCAAATCTCACCAACCGTCATGGTGTGAATGGCGTTGAGCTGTCAAATTCAACTGCCCGAAGCTATGTCATTCCTAACTGCTTTAACACTTGGTACCAACTGCTCCTAAAGCAATTCGAACTGTTCCGTGTATGAGTGAAGGGTAAAAAAATACTGGAGCTTGCTATGCAATCACAAGTTCAAGCAGTCTATAGTCCAGTCTACTATATAATAATGCGAACAGCGAAGGAGTAGAACTCTCTGCATGCATGTTTCCAAAAGCATACAACCCTAATCTCTTCAAAGTTAGAGGGAACAGGCTTCTTTTGGTTAAAAGCTCGCTCCACCGTCGACCTTGCCTTTGTCGCCCCTGATCTAATATAAATCTGATAAAGTCCGTATATGGCTGGACGTACCCTCGCTCTCGTTTATTATATTCCTATTGATAAAGCCAAGCCTTTCGTCACAAAGCGCCTTGTACCATTCCCGTTTGATGCAGATTCCGAGCATTACCTTATTTTATCTACTGTATTTACACACACTGCATTGCGTGCACACACAAAGAGTATCATAATTAACAGAACTATAACAAAGAGCAGCTCGGCATTGTTTGCAGTCATTCTAGTTCACGGTCGTAAAACGCATGTAGTTAGTATCACATTATCGTTATCAGCGTCTTCTATTATCACTTGTCCATTAGGTCGACATGCGGTAATAGAAAGACGTTTATCAGGTTTTTTTAAACAGTCTTTGATTATTTCAAAAACTAGTTCATAAAATAGATTACCGTCTATCGACAAAGCACTCGTCGAGATGAAACAAGCGAGTTCAAACTTGATGGGGTTGCGTCACTTCATTAGAGAGTTCCTATGGCCAACTTCCAGCTTAAACGTCAGATCAGCTTCGTGTCATCAAAATATTGCATTGTCATGGCATATACATATGCGTGCAAAATTTCAGCCTTTTCGGAAAACGAGAAGTGTGTCAAAATTAACTTGCAAGATTTGATCACAGCCAGACAAAGGGACAAGTGGAACTAAATAAAAGCTTGTAATGGTCAGCCATCTTATAACGTTACCACATAAGGAGCGTATTTTTCTAGAATAACCTTGGCTTACATTTATTAAATGAATCAAACAATAACATGTCTGGATTAGTTTCGATTTTGGCCAGTGGCCAAAATGTCCTTTTCCTACCTAGGATGTACGCAACTAAATGTCGCAGACAAATGTCATTGTCCTTTTACGAAGAAAATACAATTAGGAATATACGTGAATTTCGTTTGACCTGTTTTCAACCTTATTATAAAAGGCATAGAAGTGAATAGCGGTCGACCATCGCAAACAATAGAAGTAACTTGCTCATATGGAAACATGTGAACAGGTTCATTCTTATTGTTTAAAGCACAAGATGCGTCACATTCAAGTAAAATCGTGAGTGGTAATCAGGATATATAGCGATATAATTATGCCAACCTTTTGTTAGGTGGAATTTTCAAAAATTTGTCATTGCTGGCTTTTTTTTCTATTTAGACTCTTAGTCTAGAAGATAATTTAGACAAAGCACAGTCTAAACCGCTGGGTATGTTATGCAGATCCAGCGGCGACTAAACTAATCAATATCATCTTTATACTCATTTAGATAGAGTTGCAAATCTAATAAACAACTTATCAATCCACAGTGCATCTTCATCATATGGTGCTTCTTGCCCACGGACTTCAACGGCTCGCTGATCATCTACCACCGCATTATCCGGCCCTACTACCAGAAGCACCACGGCCGCATCGATGACATGGCCAACTCTGGTATGTACACCAAAAGTTTAACTGCCAAACTCTGACCAAGGCTTAGGACTCTTGGTAAAATATCAACAATTGCTATAGTCAATTTAGCAACGCTTTTGGGAGATTCATGAGCCTTGCGGCGAAAATCAAGCGCATAAATGACAATTTGACAGTCGATTTTTGCTGCACGGCTAAATCGACCAAGGAATTGACCAAATTTAGCTCCCATGAAATTTTTCCGTTGATGAATGGCCAACTGATCTTCCGCCGAGACCAGCGCAGTTGATCCCTGCTGTCTGTTATATATCTTTGACAGGCGCTACGTTGAGTTGAGACAGAAGCCAGATAGTCTTTGACCATCATCTTATGAAGGGGTATCTTATTACCTAGTAAGTCTTGGAGGTCTTATGGCACACATATTGTTAGGGTCGCATCTGTGTGATCGACGCAGTTGCTTGCTTATAAAATATCGTAATGCTCACAATAGCGGCTTCGTGGTAATTAAATGTAATGTAACATTGAAATCTGAAGTTACAGCGTTACCATATGATACATTGCATTTTACTCCGAAGTTAGATACTGGTAGTACCCAAAACTTAGCATGTAGGCATTAGATAGTTTTCGATGCCGAATTAACAGTAAAAACCCAACGAAAAACAATCTCAGCCCATTTTTGGGCCACGGACCGATCAATTTTATCTATTTTCTGTCTCTTTCTGTGGAGAGGCTTAGGGCTATGATTAGTACCCATACCCTGAGTTGTCATTACGATACTCGATCATCGATATCGACCGCGTTTGGTGCTCTCATTGGCCCGCTCTAATGTTGTATGAGCTCTCGACCAATGAGAGTGCCAAACGCGGTCGATGCGTGTGATCGAGTATCGTTATGACAACTCGCGTTAGAGGGTAAGACTGGTGTCGGTACGGAAAAACGTCAACTCGTAGCTCGAACTCAATATCCTGTTTCGGCGCGGGTCGAATACGTGTTCAATATCTGCACAACGTCAATAGCAGTGTTAAAACTCCAAAAATATTTAGAAGTTCACGTAATTGCCATAAAAAGCCTTAATATTTTTGTAGGTAACGTTCAGAAAATCTACACGAGAATATTAAAAATCACTGAAGTTCGTTTATTTCTAGTAGACCTTGATACTTTATTTGGGAGTTATCTGAAATATTTCAGAACGTTCTGCGTTGAAGGAAATCAATCTTTGTAGGAACGTTTAGTAATTAGAGTTGCGGGTAATTAGCGTTTTAATTAGCAAATATAGTGGGGATATGGAATTTTTGTAAGGGTTTATAGGTATGATTCGGTGAAGCAAACAAATCGTGACGTAACTCTTAAAAAAGTAGTCGTAAAGAATAATAATTATGATTTCTGAGTACATAATAATTTACAGAAGCTCTTTAGTTGTATTCGTGAATAAATTCAATTATTAAAAATCATTCATTTTAATCTTTTATGGACGAAAATAATAATAAGGAAAGTGACCTTCGGTTTCAAAGAATGTTTTAAACTCCAAATGAAATTCCCAAATTTTAGGTCTGGAGAAAATTCTGAAGTCTGCCGACAAACATATTGATAAAACTGTTAAGGCAGTTACCAAAACTCTGAAGGAGCTTTAAATCAGGTACACAAAGTACATTTTCCCTCGGCAAGCTTTGCATGGCGAAGGGTATACTCATTGTGTATAATATAAACATGCTGTGTTGCTACTTTGTGTCATATTACGGTTTTGTTTTTTTTTTATTTGAGGTGTTCTGTTAATGGTATTGTCCTTCACCTGTGTTGCCATACGCAATTTAATCGAACTTAGCTGCGTTGCCTATAGCACACAAAAATGTAGATGTCTACTTTTAAAAACTGCTCCCTAGCTCCAATTTGTATTCAATATATTACAATTTATGTTCTGCAGCTTTTAATTCGTCGTAAAACCTACCACAAATATTCAAAAATGGAATGCTCATGTTCCATTTTTTTTTTTAAACTGGGACGAAAAAGGTCGTCGAGCTCTGGCAAAATTAGGTAGAAATTGACATTCGATGGAAGAAACTATAAGGCTGTCTCCTGAACTAAATATTTGGTGCTTACCTATAAGATTGCCCCACTTTAGAAAAGTATAATTATAAATAGAAAAGTTCAAACGATTTTCTTTTAAGAATATTTTGCAACACTCTTCAACATGCATTCTTCAGTAATACCACTATTAACTTTCTAAAACAAAATTTTATAACTTTTTTTTTTTACAAAATGACCGTTTAATAATTTTTATATTTATTTAAAATAGGTCCAAGTACAGGAAGAACAAAATATCCGTCGTTCTCGTATGTTAAATAGAGTTATCTGGTTTCTAAAACGTACCAATAATAAAAAGGCAAGGCAATGTCATAGGTAAGCTAGAAATTCTTCTTTTAAATATTTTGACATTTTTCTCTATGCTCAGCCAACTAGGCAAAGAGGTTCAAGATAAAAAAGTGAAAAATATGGTTATGAAAGAAGGTTGCACGCCGAGGGATCCATTGGTTGTTGTACGTTTTTATTTTGTTTATTTTTTTCTCGTAGTTCGGATTTTGTTGTGTTCTTGGCTTTCCAGCAGAAAATTATACATAGAAGTAGGTACCTATTTTTATTGGGTAGAATAGTGATGCATTTCATTGCACAGATACACGTTACATACAAAAAGAAACCGATATCCCAAAAAGATAAATTAGTTTACATTATTAAATTAAATATTCTAACGTTAGTTTCTATTCTAAAACAGTAGCAACAGCATTTAATTCACATATTGCTTTATTTTACGTCAGAAAAAATATTTAGGGAAATGAAAGTCGGAATTAGGAAATCAACAACTAAATTAAACTTAAATTGTTTTGATCATTATAATGCAAACCAGTTTATAGTTCAGTTTTGAACCTTTATAATAGGTACTGATAATGCAGTTTTTGGGTGGAGAATATTAGGCCGGAGTTTGTACTTTAAACCTGGTATGCAGGTTTTATGCTCTACTAGAGCTTTTGAATGATTTTAAGAAACTTTCGCTCCCTGCTCAATATCTTTACGTTTAAAGGTCCCTGTAAAGTGACCGAGAGATCTTGATACTCCAATATTCCTACTTGTACAACGACCTTCGAGCTCGTTGACCTTTTTCGTCCATGTTACACTGTAAAATTTGAAATACGTAAAGTAACTTAATCCTCAATGCTTACCTATAAGATTGCGTGATTGTAGAAAAGTTCAAACAATTTTGATTTAAAGAAAGCTAGTACCTATTTTATTATTTTTTCAGTATTATTATTTGGGACCAAATTATACAGTAGTGTTTGTTTTATTGTCTTACATAATATATAGAAATATTGTTTTTTCATATATTGGGTGAATTATATAAACAACGTTTTTCGATATTCTTCATGGAGTCAGAATTTCGGATAATTATAGTCAACTACGTCCAGTTGAAAAATTCACCCTGAAAATTATATCAAATATATTATATTATATTTGATATAGGATGTAATTATAAATAATTATATGAAGTTTTCCAAAGAAGGCACCTAGATAGCCATTTCAATGTTTCAAATATAAAATAAAAATATTAAAAAGCAAAAGAGTACTTTTTGGTGTCATTTTATGCAGATTATTTCTAAGTGTTTTCTGCACGTTTATCATAAAAATCTAATAAATGCTATTTCAATTATAAATAAAGATTATTTATAATGTTCTAATTTCCATTAACTCAAAACTTTAATAAATGTACTCGCCGCGACGCAGACATTATTGCATTTAGATGAGTTTAAAATACTTACTCTTAAAAAGAACATGTTTGATCTTTTCTATAAAACATTGAATTAATTTCAGATTGTACAGGGTGCGGTCAATAATAAAGTTTCCTATCTAAACAAAAATTACAAGGTAAGGCAATTTCATAGGTAAGCTGGCAAATACTTTTGAAATAGCCTTCAAAATGGTTTCTCTATGCTCAGCCAGCGTGAGGCGTTTGGTAGACGGTGCCACAACCAACATAGATAATTCACTTAGAAGACTGAAGGTTAAACCTGTTGATAAATCTTCGTACGTTTTATTTTAATTATTTTTACTCGAGTAGTTCGGTTTTCATCGTGTATTTTGTTTTATCGCAGAAATTATTAAAATAGGTAATTATATTTTTCATTCCAGTTTTTAATTTCGCAGATTATGTATTTTTTGTGGTAGAATAGTAATGCAGAAAAATATACAACGCTCACGATTACATAGTTACATACACAAAGAAATCGGTATCCCAATACCTGTTTTTCTTCAAAATCAAAGCATTTATTTCAAGTCGGCCAGTTATAGGCATTTTTTAGGGTTCCGTAGTCAACAAGGAACCCTTATAGTTTCGCCATGTCCGTCCGTCCGTCCGTCCGTCTGTCCGCAGTTTAGCTCAGAGACGCACAGTACTAGAGAGCTGTAATTTGGTGTAAATATACGGATTTGTTGTGCCAAAAAAGTGGTAAAATAAAATCTCGTAAAATATTTTTTTTTAGGGTAGGTACCTCCAGTACTTACACGTAAAGTGAGGATTTTTTTTTCTCGCGTACCCCTTAGTGTGGGGTATCATTAAATAGGTCTTTAAAAAATAATGATAGTTTCCATTAACAATTTTTTGATAAAAAAATTCGTTTGTGAAATATTAAGCTTTAAAGTGCTAAATTTTGCTCGATTCGAGTGTCCCCCCCTCTACCAGCTAAACGGTTATGTTTGGGGGTGTGAAAAAATTCACAATAGTAGTATATATAACAAAGTGTAAAAGAAAATTATCATGACTAAGTAGGCTTTACAACTTTACGAGTAATAGTCGACCAACTTATAAAATGTACTTGGACATCATATTTTCTAAACAAAATGTATCGGAGACAACTGCAAATGTAAGTTTGTCAACTTTATTTTTACAGCTTTTATAGGTATGTTTTTTGGGGATAGGTATGTTTTTATCGTCAACAATTTTTAACTAAATTCAAAAAAAGGAGGAGGTTCTAAATTCGTCGTAACCTTTATTCTTATGTATTTTCCCCGATTTCTCAAAGACTCCTGGACCGATTTTGAAAATTCTTCTTTTTGAAATTAAATTCAGCGAATCAGTTTAGTTAGTTCGCATAAGTATTTTGATGGGCAACTACGGAACCCTACACTGTGCGTGGCCCGACACGCACTTGGCCGGTTTTTGAATTGCGAAAGACAAAAAATAATAATTTACCACTACAAAATTATGGTGCTACAGTCTCGTAGATGCTCATAGATCTCTATGGAGAAGAACGGGCAAGTAGCTCCATGGATACTCTTTTTAGATCGCCAAAATTATTACAAAATCTTTGCAACATCATTCTTTTGAGATGGTGCATTATGTGAGTATAGCAAGTTAAAACTAATAAGTAAAGCTTAATGGAGCTATACTATTCCGTGACTCTTAGGCTGCCTGACAAGGAAATATTAACCAATAGGATTGTACTAAATCTACCCTCCTCTTCAATGGTGCAATCGTATTGGTTAATATTTCTTCGTTTCTCCGCTCCGCCAGCTCGCTCCGCATCAATGGACAGGCAGCCTTACTGTTAATGTTAAATTAAAATGAATATGCTGATGATGAAAATGCAAACCAGTTACTTATTTACATTCCGTACAACCGAAACTTGCCATGAGTATGAAAAGTCGATATAAAACATCAGAATTATAAAAACAAAGGCGGATGCTGATGCTGAACTAGGTCTCAGTCATTTGCGAGGTAAACGTGTATATAATTTCAAATATATCTGAAAAGCTTACGTAATTGAAATTTTATGTAGGTGTTTAAATTTTGTGTAATTTTATGAAATATTTCGGTCGGTTCTGGCGTGGAAGGAAATTGATGGGAAAATAATTAAAATAAATTAGTTTTAAGAAGCTAGAGTTAGAATGTGACTCCGCTCAAATAACGTCATAATTCGATAAAATGTTAAATGACTTTTATGGTACCATTCGTATTAGAATATCACAAAGTTTATGCTCACAAAACTCCATAGACCTAGTTCTATTATTTTATAAAAAAATACTGAAGAAATAATTCGTACTCAGTAAAAGCACTGAAGATGTTTCAGAGGTAAATTTTATTTTGAGTAAATATAATTACTGAAAATAACTGCCCTCCTTCCTTATAGGTTCTAAATCGTTAGAAAGAATATTTAAGAACGGTTTATGTTATTTTAACCTACATCTAATTTGACTAAGATGTATCTACTCTGCCAGCTATCAGATTGTTTAAATTTATCACTGCTGAAATTTTTTGTAACCGACTGCTAAATTCTCATCGGTAAAGGACAATGGGCGTTCGGCGTTGAATAAACTATGCTTGTGCTGAACTTCAAGGCTCTATGACCTGTTTCGGCCACATTTATAGCAAAAATTTGAAATAATTTTCTCTTGAAGTGACGCCTCAACGCTTACCTATAAGATTGCACGATTGTAGAAAAGTAAATGTTTGGAAAAGTTCAAAAATTCTTGGTTTAAGAAGAGCTAGTATTTTATTAAAACGAAATTATAGTGGATAGTGTGGAACGGTTTTGTGTGAAATCAATAAATCCGAGATAACTTCTAAACTATCCAATAATAAATTGACAGTGTGGAGAAAAAAAAACTCTTATGCATAGTATGGTCAAGATAAATGGGAGCATTTTAATTGAATAGAAATATTTCAAGTATAAATATTATACGTTTGTCAAAAGCTCTTCAGAAGTTTAGCACTTTTTGCTTCCCAAAAAAAGGGCACCCTTATAATCTCAGTGTTGTCCGCTTTTTAGAGTTTTTTCTTGAGAATATACAAATGTATTACATTATTCAATTATTATTTTATCAAACGATCTGTTAGTTTAACAAGCTAACCTAACAATATTTTCAAATCAGATAAAAAAATCCAAACATTGCATAGTCGCCACAAGAATATCTGTTATAGATGGACAAAACAGATTATATACCCATATTAGTCCGATTTTCGTTTTATCGCAACACCAAGACAGATGCTCTAGTTAAAAAAGCCTCTACAGTATAAAATACTATCTTTCTTAAAACAAAATGTTTGATCTTTTCTATATAAAAACATTTAATTAATTTCAGGACAAGCTAGTCGGCGTGGTCAATAATAAAGTTTCCTATCTATAATCACAAATTACAAGGTAAGGCAATTTCATAGGTAAGCTGGCAAATACTTTTGCAAAATCCTTTAAAATGGTTTCTCTATGCTCAGCCAGCGTGAGGCGTTTGGTAGACGGTGCCACAACCAAGATAGATAATTCACTAAGAAGACTGAAAGTGGCTTAACCCAATGATCCTTTGGTGTACGTTTTATTTATTTATTTTTATTTTTGCTCGAGTAGTTCTTTTTTGTCGTTTGTGAAAGTATTAGAAGTATATTGACTATTTTTCGAGTGTTTAGGATAATAATTATCATCTTTGCTTTAGAATAGAAAATAGTAAACAGAATAAACACATCGCTCACGTTCATGCAGATAAATAAGACCCCAAAGAGAAATTGGCATACCAATGTCAAAAAAAAAGTTCTACTTTTCTAAAGCTTGTAAATAAAGATCATGATCGTTGTAAATGGATGATTGAAGTATTTGAGGTCCTAACAAATGTATTTTCCGTATAATCGTCACTGAAATATTTTACTAATGGTTCAGTCGAAACTTAAGCAGCCGAATCCTCACAAAAAGTAGGCATTGTCCTTTGAATTTCGGGAACCACCGTAAATCAGTATTAAAAAAAAAATCCTGTATTTGATATCTTTTTAAAGGTTAGGATTTCATAATATTAGTAATAGCTACAGTAAACACGAGCGGACAAGGAAAAAATGGTGTTTTTACCAAGGTCATGTAGAACAGTTCGTACAGATAAAATTCGACATAATAAAAATAACCTTTTTTTAGAAATTAATACTGCATGCAGGCTCATGCAGTATTTGGTTGCTCTTTATTATATCTATTTATTTGTAAGGTAATCAAGGCAGAAAAAAATAGGCGTTCCAATAATATACTCCCAGTACTACGAAGTCTCCTGTTTCTACTAAATATGCATTTATAACTAAATATTGCTTTTATATTTAACTACAAAAAAATGAGTATAATGAGAACTAGAGGCAAGATAATTAGAATTCAAAACAAGCAAGAAGTATTAAAATATGAACTGGTTTGCATTTAAAACTAATGAAAGAAAAATAACTTATTTTCTAAAAGCAACTACGGTCTTCCAAAGTTGGAGTAATAATCTTCTGAAACTAAAGCATTTCTTTAAGTCGGTGGCTACTGGCATAGCATTAGTGTTTTTACAGTTGCCATCGATTTATGAAACTTAACCCGAAATCACTCTACCAATTTTATGCAGAAATATTTGTTCCTTTGGTTTGATACCCATCACATGATTGTTAACTTCTATTTGGTTTAAAAAAAGATACAAAAAACACCATTCAATACCACTAATTTGCACACACCCTTAGAAACACTACGTAGAAGTAGTATCCATTATTTTGTTTGTTTTTTTTTCGTTCTCCTGTCTTAACTAGTCACTCATTTATAGGTAAACAAGAGTAGAGCTGATGTAGCAAACAAAATTCAAGTTCGGTAAGTGAAAACAAAAACCGCTTGATCCTTATCTGGCAGCAAATATTCTTATTCCATTTTGCCATCTACTATGTTATGATTTCATTCGGAAAATTCTGTTAAAAAAAAAAGAAATCCTTTTTTTTCTGGTGGGGGTTTCTCCTTTAAAAATTTGGAAAAATTTGTGTTGTTGTTTATTTTTTGTAAAAATGTTAATATTTTGTGTCGCTTATTCTTTGCTTTGTTGGGATTTTTCAGGGGGTTTATAGAACAACGGTGCAAATAATAATGTAGTAAATACAAGTACGAATTTTGATGACAATAATAAATTGTTTTAAATTTTGTCATCTTGGGACATGGCTAGGTATATTTTTTGCCAGATAGAAAAAAAACGCGAACTTTTGGAATGTCGCAAGTTCATAACGAAATTAATTTATCTCTTTGGAAATCAGTCAGAATGCGACTAACACTGCAACTACGCTTACCTACGTCCTGCATTTATTATTAACAATTTGTCCCTATAACATTTACAGCAATTTGAATATTATACACCTAGTCATATCAGTACACTCATTAGTAATTTTATTAATTGAATGTAGGACAATCAGTATAAAACTATATTGTCATTAAAAAGTGTAATTAAAAGGTATCTTGTTGTCGTCTATTAATACCAAATTATGTATTTAATACGTCACAAATACGCCCCACTTGCACCACACGCCTTAAATATAAGGTTTAGAAACCTAATTCTGTTTTTCTGTTGTTTTAATATGACAGAAGCAGAATTACAGTTTTATGTTTAGAAAAAAAAGCAATTTTTTAAATTGGTTTTCTATTTGCAGGTCGTCAAAAAATTTTAAATTACAGAATTAAAATTATTATAATTTTGAAAGTAAAATTATTATGGTTTCATAGAAAAGTCATTTCCTAAGTTCTTAAGAACTATTTAAATATTATTTATGGTTTTAATAATTATACTTCTGTGTCTGTGGTGCAAGCAGGTCGAAAATACTAATGGTGAATTATTTTTAATGAAATTTTTCTTTTGTTTTACAGCCAGCCGCCTCGTGGCAGACGTAATAAATAGGAAGTCCGAATAAAATTCTATACATCTGAAATAAAATTTTGTGAGGAGAGAAAGTACAAACTTATTTCTGCACCCTGCTTCTTTCTCGAGCTTAGCAGCACATTCACAAAGGCCAAATGAATTAAATTTTTATAGTTATCGAGTACAGAGCACTACTGTTTCAAAATTACAACAGGTTGGAGAAATATTTACGCTCCCCTGTTGATTTGAATGTCAATTAATCATTTATGATCAACATTCCTTGCAATGTTTGTTATTGGAATAAATGTGCTTACTTCAGTGTTTTGAGACTCAACAAATTGGATGTTGATTAGAAATGAATTGTTGAGTTGTACAACTGTAAACTATAAATATTATCTTACTCTGCAATATCTGTGTGTTCTTGCCACTGAAGCAGAAAAACTGACCATCTCAATTTAAACCATTTTTGACAAAATTACTGTGTCTTAACATTTATTTTGACTATTATGTAAATTTCCTACTGACCCGGTAAAGGGCATGTCGGTTTTAATGTTATTTTGTAAAGACCTTGTATTATTAGCTAAGTTGTTTATAATCGTGACACATTTTTATACTTTTTAGTTATAAAATTATTAGTTGAATCTTATCTTTCATTGGCTGGTATTTTCTTGTAGGGATTAGAATCCTTAGAAGCGTAAGTAAAGCCCTCATAACGTTCTTAGTTTCTTTATTAAGATCTCTTTTGTGGAACAATGAATTTCTTAACGTTTTTATTTTCTGTATTTATGCAGTTTTAGATTTGCTCAAGGATTGTTAGTAATTGTCATGTTTAAGTTTGTCTTTTTATGGTTGAATATATTGTTAGCGTTCCAGCCTCAAAATATAAATACAGAATCGTGTTGCCATATTATCGAGAAAAATACCCATACCTCTTTTCAAAACCAAGTATGAAATAATTATTTAGATGTATTTTTGTACAATTTTAAGAATATAATAGCTAGCTTATACACGTGTATGTTTACGCGTTGAACCAGGTAAATAAACCCCAAAGTTTTCATATTATAATCATGTTTTTAAATGTTTGGTGTTGCTTGAGATGTAAAATCCATGTTATGTGCCTTTAACGTTTGGCTGCCATCATTGTATTCACTCAAGGAATTGTTATACTTGTCATTTTTCACGTAATAAAAAGGAATTCATTGTATAATTTGTTTGTTATATACCTTGGATAAGATTGGTATTAGGGGTAATTCCATAGATATATTATAGAAGGAGATATGGCACAAAAATATAGTAATCCAAGTCAATAGCTGGCCTAAACGCTCAGCACCACGTGGTCAACGACATGCCCCCTTGCCACTTCTCCTGTTTTTAATATTTCTGTGGGTAATTCATATTAGTACAGCGTCGAAGGTATCATTGCAATTTCACCCTTATGTCGACAACGTAATGGTATATTATTTCTACTGCGATAAGAAAAAAGGCGTGGTGAATTTGGTATTTACCCTAAAAAAGACACACTGCACTCCGTATGTGCGCCCATTGATTCACATATCTCTGTCACATCGCACGCAGCGGTCGATTTGATCGTCCCCACCACCGACTTCCCACATAGTGTATAGAGCAAAATTTGGTCTAAGACTTAACTCAGTCTTCATCCTAAAATGAACCTTACTAGTCTTCAATTATTGTTCTTATTCAATAAGCTTGATCACAGAGAAGTAGTCTTTATGAGCAATTCAACTCTCAACATGCAAATAAGTTTTATTTTTGCATGACGATGAGCTCATATAAGACAAACAAAGTTCGCTTTATAGATTTTCGTTAGCTTGTACTGTCTCACTGCTGGGCAACAGCCTCCTCCAATTCCTTCAAGGAACTCATTTTCTGGGCTGCTTCAAACCAGCGTCATGGTAAGCATCTAGGTTGTTTCGCCACCTTTTTCTGGGTCAACCTCGGCCTCGCCCCCTATCTCCCGGCATCCATTGTGTGGAGATCCTTTTCCATTCAATTCCAGAAGTTATTTCATATGAAAATTTCAAAGCAAAAATAAGACAAATTCACAAATAATACAATAACATTTATTTTTTTATTATGAACTACACATAAACTAAAATAATAAAACTAGGGACTATTATGATGGGGCAGTTTGTTTAGCTTTGGCCTGCTCGGCTTCCAACTTGGCAAGGTTTTCTTTCTCCGTCCGTCTGTTTCTCCAAGCTTTCATGTAGGACCGAGGGTGGATGGGGAAGAAGCCGGATAAACCTGTAATTGTGATAAAAGTGGAGTGTTATTGGAGTAAGTATTATTTCCCAAAAAAGGGGTTCCTGCCGGTTTGCGGGACTTATCTCATTACCGTGAACCCGGAACATAAAGGGCTATTGAAAGACACCATGGATTTTAGTCAGTACGAGTCTGTCCCTCCCGCCAAGCCGGGGGTGGGAGGACTCATTTGATGATTTTACAAAGCTAAAAAAAAAAAACAAAGGAGTTTGTAAGGTTAAAAGAATGGTCCAACAGTGGCTAAATTGTGGTGAAAAAGAGGCCTCAATCTGGGAATCATAAATCCTTTTTTTAGGTTTCGAATATAAGTGAAGAGTTTGAATGTGCTTATCGAAGAGGGTAAAAAAAACTGGGAACATTCAAATATTTGGCAAAAATTATTTACATTGGCAACATACCTACAGCTATTTTACCGGTAATGGCAACATATATTTGTTTTGACAGACTTCTGTAGGTGCTACATTATTGCAACAAATAATAATTTGTGTACTTTGATAATTTATTATGTTAATAATTATGTAGAGGTAAACTATAGTTTTATTGCCAAGGCTCTGACTTGACTACTTTCACAAAAAGAAAGATTTCAAAGATTCACAAACACTCACCAAGCAGTTCAGCAACTGGATCAGAAACATGAGCGCCTTTGCCTAACCAGAATTTGATTCTTTCTAAATTCAAAGCGACCAGCTTCTCATTATTGGTGTTGGGCATGGGGTCATAGGACCCTAGCTGTTCAATTACTGGCTGACTGTTCAATCTCTTGCGCTGTAAGAGAAAAACAAAATGTAACCTCTAAGATATATCAAAAATGTAATAAATTAAGTTAAACAGAGGCTTTACAGACTTTGAAGCGATGAAATAGGTTAGACGGAGACTATAATGAGAGTATTTGTTACAAATATAAAAGCTTTTGGAGTCGTTTTGGGTCAAATAACAGGAAATTACGGACACTTACGTGAGTTACAGAAATGTGAAAGAATGGCCTGTTTGTGCATCCCTGACGTATCAAACGTATAGATTTGGCTGCTCTCGCAAAATATCTGCCAGTTCCACTCGCTGGAGGCAACGACATCTCTCAGGTTTTAATAATTTTGTATCTTGTAGGCAATAAACACAAAATAACCTCAAACAGCTTTAACAGACGGACGTTTTATTGTTCGTTTAGAAAGTTTATTTTATTGAACAAGAAAAGTCAACATTTTGAAGTAGCGCCGTCGACGTATTTAGTTATTAGAAACAAAAGCATGAATAATTAAATTAATGTACTATAAAACATTTAAATCTATAAAATATGACTTCAAAGGAAAAATTAATAATTATGTTTTTGGGTTGGTAACATCGTAACATCAAAGCATATTTCTAAACGAAGATTGGCGTGTCACTGGAACCGAATGGCGGGAGATTAGGATTTTCGCTAGCTGTAAAATTAGTGTTTATTAAAAATAAGTTGCTGAAACATCACAAAATGGTGCAAACACAGGTTCGTTCTTTTATAATTGCCTATAATTATGTATTTAAGTGGGTACAGTCAGCAAATGAGGTAGGTTGGGTAGGCAGTTTTCCCGTAAGTGTACTTTTTATTTGTATGTTAAATGCAACCAAGAGTTATGTAATCTGCATACCAAAATTCATCACAAATCACACAAAAACCGTATAAAACTTGCTGCCTGCATACCTCTTTTACTGACTGACCTTTATGTTTCTATGTGAGGTTACTATCCATTTAAATTATGAAATTATAAGTACCTTTAAATACGCAGCGATTTAAGAAAAAATATTTTTCGGTTTAAGTACAAAGTGGAAAACAAACAAGTAAGTACTTATTTAAGTTTAGCATAGGTGCGTAGTACCTAGGTAGGAAGTACAAACATGTTGTTTTTTTGAAAAATTAATGTCAGTTGTCTACAACCAATCTCGGGGTTATTCCTTTAACGTTATGATTTCTAATGTGATTGCTTACATTTTTAATACCTACTTACGTGTGTAAGTAGGTATATAATTTTTTCCGCCCAAAACTAGAATAACTTCATGAAAAACTAAAATTCTTAGTCAATATCTTACGATTGTATTTATCTATTCCTACTTACAGGTAAGTAAATCTTTTCCCATAATAACGAGAAGTTTTTTTTGCCGTATTAAATAACCAAGCGGAGTACCTACCAGGGTTTCATAAAACTCAGAGAGTGCTGAGCAAACCAATAGAGCAGCTATTGCGACAGTGGCGCCACTAACGACCGCGACGGACCGACGACGTCGGTGTAATTTTTTACGAGGCGCGCGCTGTTAGCGATTCTCCGCTTTTCATTCATCCTGCGCTTCGCTCGATGTAGTGTTGGATGCTTTGTCGACTGGATATGAGCACTGAAAAGTGCTACAACATCAGAAAATGTTGTTTTACGGACGAGTCATATAACGCAAACTAGTTCTTTTCAATTAGGTGCTCAACTAGATAGTGGGTCTGCTATTCTGGTGGATGCAGAAGGTTACTCTACATTCTGACTTGAAAGTATAATAGTTTAGTCTAATTCACACATTCTTTTAGGCCGGGTGCGTTTAGGACCAAAATTAAATTTATGAAATGTGGATGAGGCGAAAGGGGTATATATATCGTTGCAGCTATGTAGTTTCTGCCTGCCCCCATAGAAAGAAGGCGTGAGGTTTTTTATGTAGGAACAAGCTGTTTAATTAATTTTTAAATCTTGAAAATTTATCTTTGTTGCTACCCTTTAAGAGGAAGGAATCACCCAACTGGCAATGGAAAGAGCTGATAAAACCCTGAGTAAGGACATTAGTCAAAGCACATGGTTTTCAAATGAATAAGTTGAAGTGGCAGGCCACATTGCTTGTGGGGCTGACCACAGACGGAGGAGCAGAAAAGTTCTGTAGTGGCAACCACGAGCGGGAAGACGCAACTTTGCTAGAACTTCCACTTGGTAGACAGACCCAACGTGGATGCAACGATGCAAGTTGCGTATTTAAGTTCAGAGTAGAGGTCTAAGGTCGAGGGTTTGTTCAGCATTGGCAGTCTTCTGGTTGATGATGATAGTTGGCTTCATCATCACCTACTACCTACTGTTTAGAGTTCGATGAACCTAAATGCATACCAACGGTAGCTACCCCCTACCCTACCCTACCTAGGTACGTTTGAATACTACATTATGAAATCAACCAGCTGTGCCGGCGACAAGGTACGCTTCAATTAGATTACTTCAATTGAACGTTGCCGTTCTACTTACTGGGTTAAGTGAAAAATTCTCATAGCAAGATCACGTACAGGATGGAAACCAAATAAGAAATCCCCTCGGAACATGTTCCATCGACATACTTCCCATCACTAGCCTCTTCCCGATCGCTACCAGCGCCTCTGACCGACATAAGTCGACCTTACTATAGAACGAGACAAGAATATATCAAACTAGCACTTCCCCCGCGACTTCGTCCGCGCTTATTTAGAGCTTTGCTTATGTGAATTTCTTCTCCTGCCACCTTCTTTATGCATTACTTTTAGAAAATCTAAATCAATATGCAACTAAAATTCTATTCTCTCTCATTCGACCACAAATATCCCTTTAGCAGTCGGTTTTCGCAACATCCCAGCTTAATAAGCTCCTATATATTAAAGATATTCCCCTGGGATAATTTGAGACTCGTAGCACTTGTAGTAACAAAGTTTCATACAAACTCTGAAGCTAAAAACTACCCCATAGGGGGGGAATTTCCCGTCATAATCCCGTCTTAAGTACCACCTACGTCGTAAAAGAACCCTCCGGTGAAACACTAAAAACTCTTTCTCTTTAACTCTTTCAAACAACAGAAACAACACCTTTGGGGTCCAATTTCACAAATCTACCTACATCCTAAAAATAGCTCCCACTCAAAAATTGAGACTCCCAGCATTATTGTTGTAAGGAAGTTTCATACAAACTACTAACATCAGAAAAAAACTCTTTAGGGGTTGATTTATCCAAAATTCGTCTGAGGTAGAATCTACGATCTAAAAACCCATATGCAAAATTTTAAACTTGTCAAGAACGAAGTCCCGTCTTAGTGAGCATTTTTCCCTAAAAACCTCTATGTATACTTTGAATAATAACGAAGTGTCACGCAAACTAACAACCCTAAAAACATCCCCTTACGGATAGAATTTCAGAAAATCCCGCATAGGCAGTACCTTTGTCTTATAAAATCCCTATGTAAAATTTGAGACTCCCATCTATCAACCCCAAAAACAACCCCTTAGGCTGATGTCGAATCTCGCACAATCCAATCTTATTGAGCACCAACGTTGTTAAAAAACCCCATACGAATTTTTAAACCCCTAGCACTTATAGTAACGAAAGTTTCATACAAACTATCAACACCAAAAACAACCCCTTAGGGGCAAAATCTTGCAAAATCTCGCAGTAGTGAGAAATTAATTCCTTTAAAAATTTGATACACCTAACTTCCAACACTAAAACAACCCCTTAGGGGTCGAATTAGGCAAAATGCCGTTGTAAGTAGTACGTACGTCTTAAAAAGTACCCCAAGCTAAATTGATACTCCTCGTTCTTGTAGTAACAAAGTTTCATACAAACTGTCAACTCCAAAAGCAACCCCTTAAAGGTCGAATTTCGCAAATACTCGTCTTAAGTAGCAGTACTACATCATAATAAGAACCCAAATTCAACATTTTTTAAACTCCTAGTACTTGTAATAACAAAGTTTCATGCAAACTATCAACCCCAAAAACAGCCCTTTAAAAGTGAAATTAGTGAGCACCTACGTCCTTCAAAGAATGCCCATGAAAAATTTGAAACCTGTTTCTAACAACATCAAAAACAACTCCTTAGAATTTGAATTTCGAATCACCACGTCATTTCTGAGCATCTAAGTCCTAAAACCAAACCTCATGCACAATTTGAGACTTCCAGCACTTCTAGTAACGAAAGTTTCATACAAACTATCAACCCCAAGAACAACCCCTTAGGAGAGGAATTTTTGCAAAATCCTTTCTTGGCGAGCACCTACCTCCTAAAAAAAAGTCTTTGCAAAATTTTAAACCTGTATCTATTAACATCAAAAATAACCCTTTGGGGTTCGAATTTCGAATCACCCCGACATAGTAAGCATCTCAGTGCTAAAAACCCCTTTAAGCGCCATTTAGACGGAGCAAGAACTCGTATGCGAGTTTCACTACATTGTGGCATTTGTTTCATTAACTGAATTTGTTCTACCTATAAATTCCGCAATGTAACGCAACTCGCGTTCAAGTTCTTGCATCGTCTAAATGAGGCGTTATGCAAAATTTGAAACTTCTAGTACTTGTAGTTACAAAGTTACATACAACCTGTCAACTCCAAAAACAACCCCTTAGGGGTACAATTTTGCAAAATCCCGTCTTAGTGAGCACGTACGTCCTTAAAAGTATCACCATGCAAAATTTAAACCTGTATCTATCAACGTCAATAACAACCCCTTAGGGTCCGAATTTCGAATCACCCCATCATAGTGAGCATCTAAGTCCTAAAAACAACCCCTATGAAAAATTTGAGACTCCTAACACGCGTAATAACGAAGTTTCAAACAAACTTTCAACATCAAAAACAACCCCTTAGGGGTCGGATTTCGAAAAACTTTTTTCTAAAGTAGCACCTATGTCCTAAAAAGAACCCGCATGCTAAATTGGAAACTCCTAGTACTTGTAACAAAAAAGTTTCATACAAACTGTCAACCCTAAAAACAACCCCTTAGGGGCGCAATATCTCAAAATCCGTTCTTAGCGGGTACCTACGTCCTAAAAAGAACCCCTTTGCAAAATTTTAAACTCCTAGCACTGGTAGTTTCCGAGATTTCGTGTCCTATGAGTGAGTGACCTTTTGCTTTTATATATATAGATGAAGTTTCATATAAAGTACAAACACCAAAAACAACCCTTTTGGAGTTGATTTGTCCAAAACTCGTCTGAGGTAGATAAGCAAAATTTTAAACTTTTAGCTATTAAGAATAAAATTCCGTCGTAGTGAGCATCTTCTCTCCCAAAATCTCTATGCAGATTTTGACACTCCCAATACTTGTAATAACAAAGTTTCATGTAAGCTAACAACCCCAAAAACATCCCCTTAGGGATAGAATTTCAGGAAATCCCGTCATAGGCAAAACCTACGTCTTAAAAAAATCCTGTGTATAATTTGAGACTCTTATCTATCAACCCCAAAAACAACCCCTTAGGTGTCAAATTTCGTACAATCCCTAAGTGAGCTCCAACGTCCTAAAAAAACCACATGCAAAATTGGAATCTCCTAGTACTTGTAATAACAAAGTTTCATACAAACCATCAACCCCAAGAACAACCCCTTAGGGATGGAATTTCGCAAAATCCTGTTTTAGTGAGCACGTCCTTCCATAAAATAATCCCCATGCAAAATTTGAAACCTGTGTCTATCAACATCAATAACAACCCCTTAGGGATAGAATTTCGAATCACCCCGTCATAGTGAGCATCTAAGATTTAGAAGTGAGGTATATCAAAATCCCATCTTGGTGAGAACCTACGACCTGAAAAAAATCCCCATGCAAAATTTGAAACCTGTATCTATCAACATCAAAAACAACCCCTTAGCGTCCGAATTTCGAATCACCCCGTCATAGTGAGCATTTAAGTCCTAAAAATAAACCCCACGTTAAATTTCAAACTTCTAGTACTTGTAGTAACAAAGTTTCATACCAATCTATCAACCCCCAAAAACAACCCTTAGGGATGGAATTTCGCAAAATCCCGTCTTGGTGAGCACCGGCGTCCCTAAAGGAATCCCCATGCAAAATTTGAAACCTGTATCTATCAACATCAATAACAACCCTTTAGGGTTCGAATTTCGAATTACCCCGTCATAGTGACCATCTAAGTCCTAAAAATAAACACCATGCAAAATTTGAAATTCCTAGTACTTGTAATAACAAAGTTTCATACAACCTATCAACCCCAAAAACAACCCCTTAGAGGTGGAATTTCGCAAAATCCCGTCTTAGTGAGCATCTACGTCCCTAAAAGAATCCCCATGCAAAATTTGAAACCTGTATCTATCAACATCAATAACAACCCTTTAGGGTTCGAATTTCGAATTACCCCGTCATAGTGACCATCTAAGTCCTAAAAATAAACACCATGCAAAATTTGAAATTCCTAGTACTTGTAATAACAAAGTTTCATACAACCTATCAACCCCAAAAACAACCCCTTAGGGTTGGAATTTCGCAAAACCCGTCTTAGTGAGCATCTACGTCCCTAAAAGAATCCCCATGCAAAATTTGAAACCTGTATCTATCAACATCAATAACAACCCCTTAGGGTTAGAATTTCGAATCACCCCGCCACAGTAAGCATCTAAGTCCTAAAAATAAACCCTATGTAAAATTTGAGACTTCTATCACTTGTAGTAACGAAAGTTTCATGCAAATTAGCAACACCAAAAACCACCCATTAGGGGTGACATTTCGCAAAATCCTGTCTTAGTGAGCACCAACGTCCTTAAAAGAAGCCCCATGCAAAATTTGAGACCTCTATCTATCAACACCTAAAACAACCCTTTATGGGTTGAATTTCGAAAAAAAACCGTTGAGAGTAGTGCGTGCGTCTTAAAAACAACACTCATGAAAAATCGAATTTCGAAAAACCCTTTCCTAAAGTAGCACCTACGTCTTAAAAAGAACCCGCGTGCAAAATTTGAAACTCCTAGTACTTGTAGCAAAAAAGTTTCATACAAACTGTCAACCCCAAAACCAACCCCTTAGGGGCGTAATATCGCAAAAGCCCTTCTTGGTGAACACCTACGTCTTTAAAAGAATTCCCATGTAAAATTTGAGATCACTATCTACCAACACCTAAAACAACCCCACAGGGGTTGAATTTCGAGAAACCCCGTCTAAGGTAGTACGTACGTCCTAAAAAAACCCCATGCAAAATTTGAGTTTCCTAGCACTTGTAGTAACGAAAGTTTCATAAAAACTACCATCACCAAAAACAACCCCTTAGGGATCGAATTACGAACAACCCCTGTCGTAAGTAGCACTTACTTCCTAAAAAAAACCCGCATGCAAAATTTTAAACTTCTAGTACTTGTAATAACAAAGTTTCATAGGTACAACCTATCAACCCCAAAAACAACCCCTTAGACGTGAAATTCGCAAAATCCTGTCTTAATGTGCACCTACGTCCTTAAAAGAAGCCCCATGCAAAATTTGAGACCTCTATCTATCAACCCCTAAAACAACCCTTTAGGGGTTGAATTTCGAAAAACCCCGTTGAGGGTAGTGCGTACGTCTTAAAAACAACCCCCATGAAAAATTTGAGACTTCTAGCACGTGTAATAACGAAGTTTCAAACAAACTTTCAACACCAAAAACAACCCCTTAGGGGTCGAATTTCGAAAAACCCTTTCCTAAAGTAGCACCTACGTCTTAAAAAGAACCCGCATGCAAAATTTGAAACTCCTAGTACTTGTAGCAAAAAAGTTTCATACAAACTGTCAACCCCAAAAACAACCCCTTAGGGGCGTAATATCGCAAAATCCGTTCTTAGCGGGTACCTACGTCCTAAAAAGAACCCCTGTGCAAAATTTTGAGCCCTTAGCACTGGTAGTTTCCGAGCTTTCGTGTCCTATGAGTGAGTGACCTTTTGCTTTTATATATATAGATACACGCACGCGAACGGGACAAAAAATGTAAGTGGGTCACGGGATGAGAGCCGTCTCCGTGCTACCGCTTTTATTAAGCGCTGAAACGCTGAAAAACACGGCACCAGGGAAATGGGTGGTTGAAAACAGAGGTTCTAAAAATAGAAACCTAGGCCCTTTTGAGGAAAAGAAACTATAATTAATTGAACTTTTGAAAAGTAGCTTGTTTTTCTTGAGGTTGTAACTTTTGGATAGCTATAGCAAATGAAGGTACATAGGTGTAACCTCAATAGGTAATTTATTAGCATGTAGGAAATAATTTCCGAGTAATCGTCGAGTTTCCTACAACATTGGTTAAGTGAAATTGAAAATTCAATTAATTGTTTTCAGGTTAAAAACCTAAATTATCTTACAAATTGGGCTAAAACGTTTTAGAAGACACCTACTGAAAGTTTTCCTTTTTCGGACATACTTTAGGGCGTTAGAATTTAGGCATTGACAACGATCAATAGATCAAAGGTCATATCCTAATTGATTGTTTCTGAATCGCAATCAAAGCTCGATATATCTAATTTTACTGATTGCAGATTACCGAATCCGAAAATATCATATGATGTTAATTAAATTAGTTGCGAGTTTCGCGGCCGCACTCGATCCCGTCGCGCGACAAACACCGACCGGGAATCAATCGGTAGCGCTCCAGCCGCTAAGTTGTACCCAGACCGCGCATGCGCAAGAGAAGAGCGATCGATGAGGCGGGCGTTCCGTTCAGTGGTCGCGTACCCGTCGCGCAGTCCAGTGCACAATGCGTCCCCACTGACGCGGGAAACGAGCCAAGCTGTATCTCCGCGAGTACGCCGCGGAGGACGACCGGCCGCCGTGCCGGGAGGAGTGGCGCCGGGGCCAGGATTGGGCCGGCGGCGGTGGTGCGCGGACCCGCCTGCCTCAGGTGGACCGCAGCCCGTCCCGCCGAAGCCCCTACCTGAATCGAGATGACGAGCCCTCGCCGGCGCCCGACGAGCGAGGCCGCTCGGCCTCGGCCGGCGCCCACCACCGCGCGCGTCCTCGTCCACTCCGTTACCAATCCCTCGAGCGCGAATATGACCGGTCGTACGCACCGCCGCCGCCCCCCGAAGAAGACTACTACCGACGCGAACAACCGCCGGGTATCTTCCTTGGAGAGCTGCAATCTCAGAATTCCGATCTGCACCGGGAGCTGGGGAACCTTAAGAAAGAACTGGAATTGACCAATCAGAAACTGGGCTCCAGCATGCATAGCATAAAGACCTTCTGGAGCCCTGAACTGAAGAAGGAGCGAGCGTTAAGGAAAGAGGAGAGCGCCAAGTACAGCCTTATAAACGACCAACTGAAACTGCTCAATCAAGAAAATCAGGTTAGTTCTGAATTTTATTGCCCTACACCCTATATTGTACTTGAGAGGATATAAGGCTACATGCCTTTATTTCCCTTCGTTTTCAATTTCCCTAGGAAATAGTTTTCTGTATCCTGTCTTCGCTAAGATGCCTCTTATGTACCCATGTGTCAATCTGTAAATCTATTAAGCTATCTCTTTCTCTCACTCGATTCGGAAGCGTGGGAATGTCCTTTTCCCCTCATGCGTGTGATAAACGTCGCAACTATCCTGCTCTGTCTGTAGATTTAGCACTTTACTTTCAGATAATTATTACCTACAACTTATTAAAAAAGAAACAAACACTGGAGACTCGAAAGACAACATTTTGGTAAAAGTATGCTGAAAAGTAGGTATCGATATTCATTGACAATAAAGTACCTACTTTATGGCATTACAGCCCCAAGAAAGCAAGAAATCAAAAAGCTGCATTGGCACAGGTTGGGGTTACAAAAGGACCCTTATTTTGTAAGGAGGTCACATCCGTCGGTGATTTCTAATAGGCTCTCATTATAAAAGCATTAAGAGGGGTTACAACGAGAACCTAGCAATCAAAATCAAATCCCCGCGTGAGTTACTTTTAAGCTGCCTAAAATTTTAACGTAAAATATATATGAATTTGCAAAATGAGTCACTTTACTTGGGAATATCTTCTAAAGCCGACTTTCTTAGCGTAGTATCTGAGTATCTTAACACACTGAACAAAATCAACAAACAGACATTATGACTCACGTTATAACCATCCAATACGATACTTCTAAATCTTTATTTCGTTGCGTCATACGCATGCTTGGAAAACTAACATTTATAGATGTCAAAGTTCAGAGCAACTACTCCTTGTAATGCACCGTTCTACTTTTTGATCTTGATAAATCTTATTTAGAGACTCGGCAAAAGTTCGTATTCTTGTATATTCAGATGGATAAAATGGTGAGATAGGACCCGGAGGATGGTAAAAGATAGCAAAGTAGCTATTGCCCGCGACCTCAACCGCATACAAATTCAACCACCCCGCCCATTAGATTCGCGTTGGGGTCGAGGTTCGAAGAATCCTTTCTTATTGCATTTCTACACCTTGTAAAGAAAATGTCTTGGTATGATTTCAGTTTCAGAAGTCTCGTATCTTTTCTCTCCGTCTGTTAGTCACCGAACTACTTGAATAAAAGATGGACTGATTATGATTCCAAAAGAGTAGATGTTTAAATGTCTTTCGCAGATGGCGTCCCGTGGCTACTAAGTAGTGGGATTATTTAAAGGTACTCGTATCTTTACGAAACTTAAAATCGTGTCTACTTTATAACCATTATGAGAGAATGATTACTTTTGTTTAAAAATAAACTTCTGCATTAAATTTTCCTGCTCAATCGAAAACTCGAGATCGTCTTGCAAATATTTTTTGTTCCTCATCAGATTCGCCTAACGTTGCATTGGTACTTAGTAAAAATTTAAGAGAGACAATAATATTCAGGTCAACAATCTCGGACTGTTTTGTCCACCTACGCATAACGTAATCTTTTCTTTTATTTAGTCTACCAGCTATAATTAGCTGCAAAAGTGGTCTAGTACAAAGATTTGAATCATCGCTGTCTCATGATAAAGTGTTTGCAATGTGGATACTAGGGTCACGTATCTTTCATTGAATAATAGATACCCACCAGTAAAAAATGCACTCTGTAGGTACAAGTAGGTATTGTTTTCAATATAGGTGAAAGAGATATATTATGAATATTTTGACATGCTTTTCATACTCAACGAAACACGAGTATATCACACGCAGAATTTGCCGATTTTAATAGTTGATATGGCTGTTCTCTGTGATGTATTCATGATGATATTAGACATTATTTAACTAGATGATATACTCGTTTCAAAAGTAGTACCTATAAAGCACGACAGCTAGAAATCTTATAAAGATTCCCAGTTCGCCAAGTAGGTCTGAAATAAAACCACTTTGTAGAACTACATGCAACTTCGCTCAACTCGCTGCAATGGCGCCGCGGGACCGCCATTTATTTCCAGCGAGTTTAATTTTCATTTAACTTATTTAAAAGTCTGTCAGTGCCAGTTAATCTCGGTTCCACAAACTGAGGAAAACTACTGATTGAAATAGGCCGCTGAAGTTTGTTGAGGCTGGGTTGAACCGGTTGATAAAAAGCCTGTGGTAAATTGAATTTCGATATTTCGGTGTTACATTTTGTCTATACCAATATTTTGTATTCCTTGCTACAGAAACTGTAGTTGACTACGTTTTCAACCCAAAAATCTGACCCTAAATAATTCTGTCATTTGTAATTTTATGTTATTGTAGAAAATATTAAATTAGACTCAATTTAAAAATTTAATCATCTAAAACCAAGCAATCCGGAAAACAGAAGTTCTTAAAGTTTGTCCCCAATTTCAATCTATGAGTTGATTTCAAAATTCTAATCATTAATTTAATATTGGTAAGAGTTTCCGATCTCGAAAGTATAACTTTCTCCCTGTCCAAAACTCCAACCGATAAATTAAAGACTTTACTTATTAAACCTTTAAAGTGAGATAATGAAAATTCAGTTTTAGGACGCCTAATTTATTCGAAATCTTCGTTGTCTTCTTTTTATGGCGGGGAATATTTTACACATAAAAAACATTTACATGTAAAATGCTATCTCAAGAAAGGTAAGGTTTATTTTCTGCCACATAATATACTAAGCTACCAAAACTTTCCCTAGACAAATCAGAAAAATCCAGACTTTATGAATTTTTTCTTCTTCCAAAAATAGCATCCACGTTTCCTACTCAAAATTCTGATAAATGTACCAAGATTTCTTCATAGTTTTTACACAGAACTAAATTGAAGCTGTCGTCTGGAGAAAACGTCATTTTTTCCGAGACGAGATGAGATTTCTTGCCACCACACAGTGTGTATACTGGGATGTATGATCGCCTATTGTTACAGTTCTGTTCATGATGAAATTGTGTCTCCGAAAATTCAAGCGACGAGATCTGTTAGGATTTATTTTGATAACCACAGTCTTTTTATGAAAAGATGTTTCATACGCTCACGTTTTACATTGGCAATTACAAGTTCTAAAATGTGGCATAAAACATTAATGGTTCCATTTTTCTGACCTACGTCGGCTTGTCTGGATTTCCTTAATGCCAGCCTAGTCTAGACATTTCCGTTTTGTGCCAAATTCTAGCCACTGGCACAGTGTCAGAATGTGGACTTAAATCTTTTTACTAAATACGTTTTTTGCTGTCCTACTTCTATATTTGGCAAGGGTCCTTAAATTTCATGGGAATATGACATCGATCTCTCGAATCTAGGCCATTCCCTTGCCAAGTCCCTGGCCTAAATTCCTGGTCTTATGTAGCTTATTACATTAAATCTTGAGTGACATGTTTCCAAATGTTTGCTTAACAACTCTTCTGTTGTTACTTACTGAAATTATGGGCCATTCGCAATTTTGTTCTCTCTCTTACACCTGTTATAATTATAGCAGATGTAATTATAATTATGATTAAACCACATCATAGCTCAATTTTAAATATCAAACTCATTAAAAAAAAAACAGTATTTAAAAATAATAACTATTCCTACGCAGGGAAATCTGTGAGCCAGTCGCACTAATTGAACGAGTTGGAGGTGTGAAGGCGGGAAACAGGTCATTACTGGGCAGCCGGTATACCTGCAATGCAGGAGAACAGATCAGATTAACCTATTGTCTGATTGCCGAAGCTATTGTTATTCTGAATCCGTAGTGCAATACTGCAATTGAATAACCTCTAATTGCGAATTGTATGGAAGTCTGATATAAAAGTTGCAATTTGCAAGCTCTGGATTTTATTGGAATCGTATAAACGGTACCAATGTACAATTTTGAACGGCGTTGAATATTCTTTCTTAAAACATTGCTCCGAAAAATGTGAGAGAATACTCTATTTGTTTTTAATGTGAAAGAATTTGTCAGTGGCACATAAAAAGTAATAAGGCCCAAATAGAAACGTTTCCAAGTCCTCGTTGCCACTAAAGCAACAAGAATGGAGGTCCGTAATCACTTTTATGGCAATTTAAAGTTTGACGCCATTACGGCTGTCAGTTTGGCGCGAAGCCAGCGTCCGAGGCTGTCAGGTGCCGTTCAGAAACGTAGTGATTGTGCTCACCTGTTGACTTACTTGACTTTATTGTTAACTTGCGAATCACTAATGAGGTCCGTTTATTTTTCAAAAAAGATATTCAGATCTTATTAGTGGATGCTAGATAAATCTTCGCTTAGAATTCAAGTTATTATAAGTAAAAGTTGTAAATAAAGATGTGATCTTTATTTACAACTTTTACTTATAATAACGAATCCACCGTTGTTTGGTCTTCAGAGTTCTTCAAATCATCAGTTAGTTGTTAGTCTACTGTAAAGTTTGAAGCTAATATTTCATCAAGATATAACTCTTTTCTTGCTGTTTCTTATGTACGCCCACGTGTGCACGTGTGCAACTTTATGTTTTCTCGCATGCTACTGAATTTTCGACTTTATTTCCTACACATCTACTTACTTTATATCTAAACGCAACTTTTATTCATTACCCCCAACTTCAGATACAAGGCAAACCCTGCAAGGAGTAACAGCGCTGACATATTGGTTTAAAACATTAAAGTTTTATCACTTTACAACTTGCTAACGTCCTAGTAACATATTTATTTTCAACTCCTCCAACTTCTACCAGAAAATAATCTTTAGTACCACGCCTTTCTTCTAAAGCGTAGAAAATACCACTATTACCTACTTATTAAAATTCTCTAGCGCTGGGTAACAACATTCCTTTCTACGAAGAATTCTTAAAAACGACGGAGAGAATGTCTGAAGGGTCTTATTAGGTGTATTTCTCCGAGAAATTTTCGCGTTCTCCAGTCATAAACACTTGATGGTCTAAAGAGGCTCATATGAAGTGTTTTAGCTGTCGAGTGGCTCATGCCTGTTAGAACGTGCCAATGGCTTGTTATACTTTAGCTTTTACGATTTATAAGTTGGCTTTTAGTGATGTTAAGGTATACGTAAATATTTTACGCTAATAGGTACCTACTTACTGATTCCAAGATTTCAGGACTGTCTAAGCAAGATACAATGGCTCTTGAACGCTTCTAACGTCTTTGAAAAATTACAATCAAAGATAGCAAAAACGGATCCATGCGGGTAACTTCACGGTATATCCATTATTGTTTTTTTTATACTAAAAAACCTTATCCAGAATGTAGCAAATACTTTTCTGAAAACCACATCAAAATCGGCATAGAGTATCAAACGCGAGATTATTTCTTTGAACGGGTGGCCTACCATGAACTCTTAACGCGATCCAGTTTAGGCTAAGAGAAAGAGACAGAGCTATACAAATCGTCTAGCGGCCTTCAGGTCGAACTGAGATCCTACTTCTTCTTTGAAGTCGGTTAAAATTATCTGAATGAAAAGTTGTATTACGCTTTTTTGTTTGTGTTTGAAGTCGGTTTCTTTATTTACAAAATCTCTTTTTTAATTTTATCAGATACTTAAACATAAAAGATCATGTTTGCCTAACGATTCAAGAGTAAATGATTTGTCATGCATAACATTGATGATACTACGTCCAATTGAATACCCCCTTATAGATAGATACTCTACAATACAAACAATGAAATTGGTATTTATTAAAAAGCCAATAAAGCGTTGGTAACATAAAGCGTGTGTAGTGTTTCGAGATGAT
This sequence comes from Agrotis segetum, assembly GCA_036375495.1. Lineage (NCBI taxonomy): Eukaryota > Metazoa > Arthropoda > Insecta > Lepidoptera > Noctuidae > Agrotis > Agrotis segetum. The sequence goes on from JAQSVV010000031.1 coordinate 5,434,266, forward strand.
AAGAGCAATTGAGCAACGCTTGACCTCTGTCGAGCGTTTTTATTTGCGAGCAAACGAGGGATGTGGTACAATCGCGGTTAAAAGTTTGGCATATAAATATTAATATCTGGTTGGCCGAGCTTCGCTCGGTTTTTAAAATGTCTATATCTTGGGAACCGAGCTTTTCTCGAACCTGGGACCTTGATAAATCGATTCCTTGAGCCGAAAAACCCCTAATCTGTAACTTTCATGAAAATCCTTGAAGCCGTTTCCGAGATCCTGATTATATCGACACCCCCTAAGTACAACTAAGTAACTGCAAAAAGCAAATTTTACAGGAGAGCGATTTAAAGATTTCAATTTTTTTAAATCGCCATATCTAAGCCCCTATATGGAATTGAAGTATAATATTTGGTGAGCGGGTTTAAAATTAAGTGAAATTTATAATTAAGAGTATATTTTGTTTCTAAACCTTCAAGTTTTTGTTTTATCACACATGCATACTTATACTTCATTGTAAAAAACAAACGAAATATCCTAACTGGCACATAGACATTTCTTCATTGGAATATTCAGGCACTTTGTTGCTTTAACTGCCAGATACGTTCTTATAATTGGTAAAGTCAATTGAAATATCCTGTGTAACTGAATTCCAAACTTGTAAAAATCATCATGTGTTTTGGTATTTTGAATTAAAAGCAGTGGTTATATATTTTGAATTATCTAATGTTTATTTTCAAAACACAAAAATATAAATTACAAACGTTTCACGTATCATAAAGTAACGTATATTGTTATTCTCTTCATTATCACTTTTTTTACATATTGTTTTACAGTTTTAAATATATTTTTTTAAGAAAAAATGTAACAACATTTAAAAATTTTAAAAATAGTGGCCGGCCAGCATAGGGAGCAGGGTCCAAGGTGCCGGTGGTTATATTAGGGCTCTAGAGGGAGGAACTTCCTCACAATGTGCCTCGTGTCCAAGAGAACTGCTTTCTGCATCAGGACCTTGAGCCAGCTGCACAATGACAGCCTCTTAAGGTGTTCGCAATTAATCCATTGACCGCAACGACTATCGGTACAATGACTGCTGGGTTCATGTCCCAAATGTCGACAATCTCGTGTGCCTAATCAAGATACTTGATTTTCTTATCATTTTCAGCTTTTACGAGATTCTCGCCATGAGGGATAGTTATATCAACAATCATTGCACGGCGCTTTCGGCGATCTACCACTACTATATCAGGCAGTCCTGTCAGTGATGATAGATTGATCCCAATGCAATATGGCATGACCGTTTTCAAGAACTGGTTGTATTCCAGGGCAAGTTGCTGGTCCTGGCTACTAGATTGTGTCTCTGCAAGTACTTGCTGTTAGCAAGACGAAGAACAATGTGTCTGGTCGACTCACTGGTTCGGTAGCATGTCCGACAAATATCAACCGTACCGTCCTTGACAAGTATAATTATTTCCGGTAATTGTCGTCATGATAACTTCATCCATAATCGCACAGTTAAAACCTTCGGTTTCCCCAAAGAGGTAACTAAATCGTAGCCAGGCTATAGACGTAAAAAGGTCTACAGCAGGCCCGTGAAGGGCCCGCTAAAACCGTCTGTGTAGCTCCTTGCTCTGCCATACCTCCCTGGGATCATTAGTATCCAATATCATAGGTTTGCGCTAGTTCCCGTTAGCTAAAGAGAGCGGGGTAAGGTCTTTATCCACAGAGACTACATCTTGATGTATCCCCATGTCGACTTCAAGGAAGTATTATTCCCCGAGACTGCGTACCTCGCAGTTGTGCAAGGTCTTAGCATTGAGGAAGCCACGGCCTTCACACACTTCCGCGGTATGTACAGTCTCATCACAGATGACCATGGGTGATTCCGGATGTATCACCCACGCAGTCACCCACTTGCAGTCAGCAGTGTGCGGACTTTTCTATCCAGGGCGTCATGTTCTGTCTGAGTCCATTTGAGTATGCCAAAGCGGGCTCAAACGGACACCCTAGAATGTTTCTCGCTCAATCCTAATCGGTTCATCGTTCCCAAGAATCTGCCGATATCCTGGATAGAGATGTTCCTTCTCGTCTTCTCCATTGCCGCATACAAGACAACAAGAAGGTGCGAAGTGTTGCATTTATTTATATAAATCCAGCACACTCATGAGCCACGCATGTGGCACAGAGTCATAGGCCTTCTTATAATCCATCGTTCACGTTGGCTAATCCCTCCGGGATCGACGAACCTGTTGGCTTACGGCCATGTCAAAAAGGAGCAGCTCTTTAGTACCGCGGGAAAAATTCCTACATCCATTCTGAGTGGCAGACATAACTTAATTGCTATTAATATGATCTATGATGCAGTTTTTGCTCTCAGAATGGATGTTAGAACTTTATAGACCGTCGGTAAACACGTAATTGTTCTGTAGTTTTTTGGGTCCGTGGTACTACCTGATTTATAGAGTAGGTGGGTAACTCCTGTGGCAAAAAACATTGGTAGCGACTACGTCTCTAAAGATGACTGAAACTGTGAAGCTAAGCTAGCGTGCGACCTTTGTAGCCATTTTAACCAGAAATTATGCAGTCCGTCCGGCCCTGGAATCAAACTACAATAAAACATTAAATTTTCTACGATAATCAACATCATTTCATATAAGGAAAACTATGTAAGTATACAGATAGACAACAATAATCAAGTTAAAATCCAATGTAAAACAATGTATGTGTTAGTTAGCTGATTTTAATTTAAATACATTTCATAGAATAAGTATGTAAGTGCCTAGATAAATTTTTAAATCCACCTAATTTCCGGCGTAAAAACGTGTAACTGCGTAGTTACATACTTAAGTATCGGGAATTAATAAATTGCAGTAATATCGTCATGAAAATAGATTTTCATTCTAAGACGTGTTCAAATATTTACAGTATATGTAGAAATTTCAATTTAAGAGTGCAGTTAAAATATATAATTTAATAATTATAAAATATTTACTTAAAATTACTTACCTTGCCTTGATGGCAAGATTATCTGGTCTGATGTTGCGCTTAATATTTAGTCCACAGCATTTTTTGGTCTTTAAATTGCATCTTCCCCTAATGTAGTTTAAAATTTATAACGTTCACTCGACTTGGTATTAAACAATGCAACACTCTTGCGCACTACTCGCTGCCCGCCGAATAACTAAGTGACAGGCAGTTACCCGCACCGCGCGCTCTTTTCCTCCCACGTAGAAGTATGTAACTGGAACTTAAATGGTTGTACGCTGGGCTTATTTGTCAGATTATGCAAATACACAATTATACGTTTGAGAAAAAACTATGTTCCGTTGATAGAAAAAATCTAAAAAAAATATATGTGGTAAAGTTATGTATATAGATGCCAAAAATGCAATAAAAACCATTTCGTGTATCTGGCAGATACATACGTCTACTTAGCGGGTGTCGATATATAAATATACAAGAATTGCTCGTTTAAAGATATTAGATTCACATATTTCCACTGAAAGACATAAAATAAAAAGAACTTTCTTTTTTTAATTCTGGACAACTCATGTTCAAATTATTGAATTTTTATTGGGAATTTTTGTGGCAAATAGACTAGCCCCTTAATAAATGGGACTTAAAGATAAACTTAGCTGGCGAAATAATGTCACTGCTAACTCTTTGGAGATTTCAGGTCTGATTAAGTAGTTACTAGACTTATTGAGGGAGGATTCGAGACATTTTTATTAGTACGTCCACAAGCTGCATTTCGCTGATTTCCGAGATGTTTCCTTAAAATTATAACTTGTACTTAGAACTTTAGAACACCTGTTAAACATTTTCATAAAGATACAAACAAACTCTGTAAATAAGATAACATTATGTACTTGTTTCGAACATTAACATGTTAATGTAAAATCAACGCAAAACTGCTTACATAGGAAACTTTGTAACATTTACACAGCACACTGAAAGTTTTACGGCTGGGTGAGAGCCCAGCGGTAGCTGTGAAACTTTTATAATTAACGAAATATAACGAGTTAAATAACGTAACTGTTACATCGGTAAAATTATGAGGAAATGCATGTTATGATAAATTTTACCTCCAGTTTCAAAGTTGTCACTGTTGCTCAGTATCTAGATAAGCTCTACTTACTGATAAAAAAATAAAAATTTGGAAAAGATTATTTAAAAAATCATCATCATATTTTTAAGAAATCGTCTCTTTGAAATATTTAAAAAAAAATGCTTGAAATAATAATCCTTTCAAAACGATTGAGTCAATGATAGTACGGAGCAAAAGAATTGATGGATATAAATTGTGCTGCTTAGGAAACGATATGGCTAGAAAAGAGTAAGACTAGAAAATGACATTTAAAAGAAGTAGGTATGGAAGATGTGTTGCCTTGGCTCCAAGTGAATTATAATGAGAGAAAGAAACTACAGAAGTTCAAAAAGAACTATAAAGAATACGACGAGGTACCTAATACTTACTGTGATAGAATACCTAAACCGTAATGCCTAGAGATCGATAACTAAACATTATAGCTTCATTTGTTTCACGCCTGTCGAAGCTTTATGAGTTACTAGATTAATTATTTATACGCCAGACTATATGGCGTCTCGGAATAGAGTAGGTGCCAAGGTCTTTTGTAACGTCCTGTTACATCCCTACAATGCACCCTTAAGTGCCTAGTCAGCACCACATCATCAGTCTTATCTGGACTTAGTGCCCTAGCCAGGTAATACCATCAGTTCGGGTTGAGACTCCTACCGGATAGGTCGCTAGCCAGAAGATTATCCAAGTTTCCCTCTTTTCATTACATGTGACCTTTCACTGAATTAAATTTAATTAATATCAAATAATCTTTTTTTTAAAAAGGGATTTTTAAAGTGTGTCCTAACATTGGTGGCAGCTGAAAAAGGGATTAGCTACATCCCGTGGAACCTCTCGTGAAGTGATAACCAGTGAAAGAAAGTGTCCTTGTGCCAAGTGTATCTTGTGTGCTACATAAACCTGCGACCCGAACTCAACGCGACCTATCAGCGGCCTAAGGCAGGCCAACTCCAGTGGCCTACGAAAGGCTAACTCCAGCTCAAAAGAGGCCTAATCCAGAGCCCTTTTGAGGTGCATCCAAGTCGTCACCTGTCTACTGTGCAGTGGTACTGGGCAGCGCGCTGCAGGCGCATTCTACGGACCTGCTCGTATCCAGCACCGACCAGGATCAGACGTCCTCCGTGTTCCCCGAAAATGAAGTGTTTTTGTGTCATGTGAGTCAGTTCAGTGCTCTTAATTTTAATTCTATTTTTAGACCTGTTACATTAATATCTCATAGTCATAAGCTTATCTATATTCCTGTTAATTTGTATCTGTCGATTTAAACCGTGTCCAGACAGTAGTCTAAACATCCTTCGCCCACGTATTCGGTTAGTTAGTCGGAGTACTGATAAGCCGTCTAGAACCAGTTGGCAAAAGTTTTATTATCGTGATCTACTTATTGTATTTTATTCCACAGTAAGTTATTTAATCACATAAAATGTCTAAATCAGATTCAAAAAAAGAAATAAGAGAGGCAAGAGACGAGGAAATACCGCTAAATGTTATCCTAAAATTTATTAAACCGTTCGACGGTTCTAGAGATAAATTAAATGCCTTCTTAGTAAATTGCGATAATGCGATATCCTTATCGTCGTCATCCCAGGATGACATTGTCCTAAAATATATCATTAGCCAACTAGATGGTAAAGCGCAAAGCGCGTGTTCCATCAAAGATTTTGACAACTGGTCATCTCTCAAAGAATTTCTAAAAAATCAATTCGGTGAGAGAAAACATTACGCGCATTTACTTACCGAGCTTCAAGAATGTCATCAAACCAACCAAGAGACGGTCAGTCAATTTCACCTGCGAGTCGAAACTTGCCTATCAAGGTTACTTACAGAAGTAACAATATCCAACACGAAGAAAAGCGAACTTGTTGGTAGAGTGGCTGCGATGGAAGACTTAGCGCTTCATACATTTAATGTAGGGCTACATCCTCGTATAGCGACTATTGTAAGATGTCGAGATCCTAAAAACTTGAACGAGGCTGTCAACTATGCCATCTCCGAGGAAAAGATCCAACAATTTTCTCTGAAACAAAATGTTCATAATTATAAGAAAGATAACAGTAAACCTCCATCGAAGCAACATCTACCTAGTAATAATAATACCAATCAACCTTCTTCCTCTAAAGATCCGTTGGTATGCAGATATTGCAAGAAAGAGGGTCATAGTCTAGCCGAATGTAAATTGCGCGAGTATAATAATAAAAAATACAATAACAATAAATTCAGTTCTCCCGCGCAAACACATTCTTCCAAACCCAAGAGTCCTCATGTTAACTTCGCGGATGACGAAGAAAACTCTCCCATAAACGATTCAGAACCTGATCAAGGTGATTTAAATTACTAAACGTCTCGATAGGGTGTCGCGCGAGACGAACTTTAAAAGACGATGCCACTAATCCCATATCTAATCACCATTCATCCTCTAGAGCTATACGACAGGGTAACCAGCCCCAAACTGGCAGCTCTCATAATGTCACGCGACAGGGTAACCAGCCCCAAACTGAAGACATTCTCCCTAGAGCTATACGACAGGGTAACCAGCCCCAAACTGGCAGCTCTCATAATGTCACGCGACAGGGTAACCAGCCCCAAACTGAAGACATTTCCAATCCTCCTCAATCCATGTGTGTCCCTGAAAAAGAAAAGAAAAATGATTATAAAGTATACGAAGTAAATACTAATCTAAAAACATACTTACCTTATATCGTCGCCCAGTCGTCTGCCAGCACGAAACCACTTACCCTCCTGATAGACACTGGAGCTTCCTTGTGCATCTTAAAGAAATCATGTCTATCCAAACCCCCTGACTTAGGGTTTGACATTGTCAGAATAAAAGGTATTGACTCAAAGGACCCGATTACGAGTCACGGTAACCTTACTCTGGACTTAAGTCTATCCCCTGGATACACAGTATCCCACAAATTTCATATCTTTGATAACCTAAGCTTTCCTTATGATGGTATTATAGGTAACGACCTATTCATTCAAAACAGCTGCCGAATAAATTATGATTCAGGTACGCTGGAAATCGCACACCATCATATAAAGTTGTCATTCAACCATCCGTCTTACATAATTGAACCACGAACCGAAACCATCATAGAATGTTCAGTTAAAAACCCAGAAGTTCAGGAAGGTATAATCTTGGACCAACATATTTCTGATAAATTGCTAGTAGCTAATTCGATAGTGAAAATAAAAAGTAATAATCGAGTAAACGTATCGATCCTGAACGTATCTGAAAAACCTATTTCAATAAATCCTAATCTCTCTTTGACCTTAATCCCCATAACTAAAAACGAAATATGCTTATCCCAACCTAACGTCAATTGTTATGAGAGAACAAACGAGGTCCTAAAACAATTACGAACTTCCCATTTAAACTCTGAAGAGTCTGAAGTTCTTTACGATATCTGTAGTCAATATGCAGACGTATTCCACCTTCCTGACGATGAACTTACTTCGACTAGTGCCATCAAGCACGAAATCAAAACAAGCTCCTCGCAACCTATAAATGTAAAATCTTACAGATTTCCTGAAGTTCATAAAGACGAGGTCAAAACCCAGATCAGTAAGATGCTAGAACAAAATATAATTCAACCATCTACTTCTCCATGGTCATCTCCCATTTGGATAGTCCCAAAAAAGGTTGATGCTTCAGGCAAAAAGAAATGGCGCATAGTCATTGACTATCGCAAGCTCAACGACATCACTATTGGTGAGAGCTATCCAATTCCTCAAATAAACGAAATCTTAGACCAGCTAGGCAAGAGTAAATATTTCACAACTCTCGACTTAGCGTCAGGTTTCCATCAAATAGAGATTTCAGCCGAGGATATCCCTAAAACTGCTTTTAGTGTACCCGAAGGTCACTACGAGTTTATCAGGATGCCATTTGGCCTCAAAAATGCCCCTGCAACCTTTCAGAGGCTCATGAACACAGTCCTATCAGGCCTGCAAGGCATACATTGCTATGTTTATCTAGACGATATTGTCATATATTCCTATGATCTTACATCCCATGTCCAGAAATTATCCCACACATTTGAAAGATTGAGAAAATTCAACCTGAAATTGCAACCGGACAAATGTGAGTTCCTTCGCAAAGAAGTTACTTACCTTGGCCACACTATTAGTGAAGCAGGCTTAAAACCTAACCCCGAAAAAATAAAAGCCGTAACCGAATTCCCTATTCCAAAATGTCCAAAAGATGTAAAATCATTCCTAGGCTTAGTATCCTACTATCGTCGCTTCATACAAGATTTTTCTAAACAAGCTAAACCTCTTACATCCTTGTTAAAAAAGGATGTACCATTTGATTGGACTAATAGTCAACAACTAGCTTTCGAAACATTAAAAAATAAGTTAATCTCAGCACCTGTCTTAATATACCCCGACTTTACTAAACCTTTCATCCTGACGTGTGATGCGTCAAATTACGCTATTTCAGCTATACTCTCCCAAGGCGAGGTGGGAAAAGACCGCCCAATCGCTTTTGCTTCACGCACACTAAATAAAGCTGAAACTAATTATAGCGTAACCGAAAAAGAATGTCTGGCTATTATTTTTGGAACAAAAATATTCCGTCCATATCTTTATGGTCACAAATTTAAAATTATAACTGATCATAAGCCACTTAGGTGGCTATTCAATTGCAAAGAACCAGGCTCCAAACTTGTGAGATGGAGATTAAAACTCGAGGAATACGACTATGAGGTTGAATATAAAAAGGGCAAGATCAACAGTAACGCTGATGCTCTTTCCCGATATCCTGTGAAGTCCATTCAGTCACCAAACACCGCTCACGTACTTACCGACAAAGTGCCACCTGTGAGTGCTCCAACTCAGCCTCAGCAGTCTGAAGTTCCTCCTGTTGATCCCGAAAGCCCCGGAATACCTGAAATTCCCGACTTACCTGACTTTATTGACTTACCTGAAAATTTTGAGTTGCCCGATGACTTGGAACTCCCTGAAGATTTTGATATCCCAACTCCACCTGAAATCCAAAACGACGACGATACTTACCCTAAATGCCTGAAAAAAATAAATAATAAATCTATTCAATTTGATACTATAATTCATGAACATAGTGAAACTCTATTAAAAACAAAATTAAAAACCATTATTATACCAACTTCCATTGACCTTGACGAGTCAAATCCCTATATTTCGGAAGTTATCGATAAAATTTCGGAACCAAACGATATCCTTGAAAAAGAAAGGACATTACATTCTTTTCTCTCTTTCGAAAATAATAATGTAAAATTTTACTTACTTTTTGTAAAAGTCCATCACTTCGATCAGTGCAACTATGAGGATATTTTTAAGAGCCTTAAAAATCTGAAACATGAATTGATTAATGAAAACATATCTGAATTCGCTATAACGGACTTTCGTAATCCGTTTGATTCACATAGTTTTATGAAAATTCATAACATAATTACATACCTATTTCACGCTACTTCAATCACTGTCCATGTTTTCAAAAACATTATAATTTATCCCTCGCCAACTGAAATCAGTAAAATCCTTAAAGAGAACCATGATATTCCCATTTCAGGTCATTTAGGCTCAAATAGAATGTTGAGTAGAATCCAGGAGAAATATTATTGGCGCAATATGCGCAGAGATGTCGAAGACTATGTCCGAAAATGTGAACAATGTCAAACTAATAAAGCCCTGCGTAGAACCAATCGAGCTCCTATGCAAATCACAACGACGTCCACACAGCCTTTTGAACGCGTGTCACTTGACATTGTTGGACCATTGCCCGAATCAGGCGCGGCCAAGCTCAGGTTCATCTTAACAATTCAGGATGACCTCACCAAATTTTCAGCAGGTTATCCCATCCGAAATGCTACAGCAGAAGAAACCGCTGAATGTTTAATCCATTTCATATCCCAGTTTGGTATCCCGAAGACTATTATTACAGATCAGGGAACCAATTTCACAGCGGAACTCTTTAAACAAACCTGTACCTTCTTGAAAATCAAACAGTTATGGTCCAGCCCCTATCATCCACAAACTCAGGGTGCTATAGAAAGAAGTCATGCGACGCTAAAGGAATATCTAAAATCTTTCGTCGATGACAACCAAAATGATTGGCCGAGATATGTTTACACGGCAATGTTAACCTACAATACCACAGTCCATTGCACTACTAATTATACACCATATGAACTATTATTTGGCTGCAAACCGTTTATACCCACTTCTATTTATGATACATCATTAGAACCTACTTATCCTAGCTATGTCCGTATTCTCCAACAAAGAATGAAACTCTCCAGAGAGAAAGCCGTAGAAAATATTCTTAAATCTAAAATTACATCAAAAAATTATTATGATAAAAGAACAAGGCCTATGAAATATAAATCAGGCGATATGGTGTATATCAAACACCACCCACGACAGAATAAAGCTCTGTCGCCTATCTGGAAAGGTCCACATAAAGTGATAAAAATTAATGGCAACAATACGTTGACCCTTCTCGTTAATCGCCGTCACGTCAAGTATCACTATGACGAATTAAAACTGGCGGAAATAAGTGATGTTTAGTTTTTATTTTTATATTTTAAACCTTAATCTAAGAAACCTAATTTTAACAAAAAATAATATAAGTTAAATATTATGTCTAATATATTTCAGAATATCTACATTCCTGTCTCTTGCAACATCTGATATCATCGAACAAGTCACTGAAAGCCCTGGCGTATACTTCGACCCAATAGGAATTATAAAACAGACTAGTGACCATATTCATTTACTTGTACCTATAGATATTGGATATATAAGACCCCATATAGATAATATAAACAATGCATTAAAAACTTCCACGCTATTGTGTCGACAAAATACAATACTTAAAGAATCCGAATGTACAAATATACTACAGCCTCTGGTTTTGCGACTTAACGATATTCTGAAAGACTACAATGCTATATCTCATTTAACATCCGGGCGAGAAAAGAGATCTGCTTGGTTTGCAGGAGTTGGCTCTCTTTTCAAACAAGTTATTGGCACAATGGATGAAGATGATGCCATAAGATATAATAACGCCATTCAAACTCTAAATAACAATAATATTAAGCTTGCATCTATTTTAAAAGATAACATCCTTGTAACAAACACGGCTCTTTCCCGTTACAACAAAACTCTTGAAACTATAACCAAAAATGAAGTCCGTTTGAATGACGCTATTATTAACCTATCTAGTACTTTTAGCAACCTGTCAATTATATCTAATAAGCTGTATATAAAATCAAAGATGAAAGATGTCTACACTGAACTATCATCTTGTCTACTTACTCTGTCATTTAAATTGGACGACCTTGTAAATGCAATGTTATTCGCTAAAACTAATACTCTCCACCCATCGGTCATAACACCAAATCAGTTGTATAATGAATTGATAAATAACGTTAGAAAATTACCTAGTTATGAAGAATTGCCTTTAGATTTAGATTTAGATAGTATTCATGCTTTGATTGATATATCTAAGTTGTCATGTTATTTTGTAAACAATAAGTTAGTGTTTGTAATTAAAATTCCTCTTGTACACTCTTTTGAGTTAGATCTATTTAAGGTTATTCCAGTACCTATACCACACAACATAGAAAAACCAAACTCTTATGCTATGATTGTACCATCCTGTAACTATGTAGGCATTAGTAAAGATAGACTAACATATACCTGTATAAGTAATCTAAATTCCTGTACTGAGCCTGTAAACAGAGTTTATATTTGTGATAATACCGACACACGCTCAATTCAAGAAACACCAACCTGTGAAACTGATATACTAACAAAAATTGTTACAGAAATACCTAAATATTGTCTAACTAAATTAATGTATGGTCAGATAGATATTTGGCAAGAATTGCAAGGAAACAAATGGATATTTGTCCAATCGGAACCGACTAAACTTTCTATACAGTGTAAATCTGATTTAATAGAGTTCAAAATATTGGGTACTGGTATACTTAATATTCGACCTAATTGTACGGCTTATTGTAGAAATAAACAACTATTTGGAAAAAACAACATTGACATAAACGTCAAAACTATAGTTTCCTATTTTAACCTAATTAATGAAGCCTGTTGTAATCTAGAAAAGTTTAACATATCAAAGCCTAAATTGTTATCTTCTAAATTGTCAAATATAGACTTAGAAAAACTACCTAGCGTTATCAACAACCAAATGTTGTCAGATGTTGATAAGATAATAAATAATCCTAATACTAACCTAATTGAATATAGTTCTCACTATCCACTTTTGACTTACCTTGTATTCATCCTAATTTTAATTTTTATTAGTTATAAACTTTGTAAGAAGTTTGGAAAATATTCTGGCTGCAAATCAAAACCTAAATTACAAAACGATAACACTTCAGATAACGATCCGGAAACCGAACCAATTCCTCTTCCAAGGCTAAGAATAAATTCGTAACTTTCCATGAAAACCGTAAAGTTCCTCTTAAACGGGGGGTTGTTACATCCCTACAATGCACCCTTAAGTGCCTAGTCAGCACCACATCATCAGTCTTATCTGGACTTAGTGCCCTAGCCAGGTAATACCATCAGTTCGGGTTGAGACTCCTACCGGATAGGTCGCTAGCCAGAAGATTATCCAAGTTTCCCTCTTTTCATTACATGTGACCTTTCACTGAATTAAATTTAATTAATATCAAATAATCTTTTTTTTAAAAAGGGATTTTTAAAGTGTGTCCTAACAGTCCCATCTTTGTTTTTTCATAGAATAATATCGGTCGTAGCGGCTACTACAATGTCGTCAGCGTAAATTGTCTCGCGACGTAATCAAAGCTTTACTGGCGGTTATATCATGACACATTTTTTACTACACGATACTATGCAATGCAATCTTCATCTATAATTTCTTTTAACACTCCGTTTTCTGTGTGGACAACTAGGCCTCTTCAATGCCAATATATTTAGTTCGATTTTTAATCAATTTTTGTATCTGTAGTAAACAAAATAATGTCTGCTATTATCACAAGTCCAAAAAGTAACTTATTGACGTCAAGCGTCGCATTTACTTTCGTGGTCGAGGCTCATTTGTTTTTGACTCTCGTGACGCTTGCAGCACTATGCAAATTCGCTTGTTGTTTAGCGTTTTGACTTCTGCTATGTTATTCCCCTACAAGCAAACTTCTAGAGTCTAAACTTCGCCAAGCACGTAGTCAAGACAGAGTTTTGCTTGATACTATGTTGCGACACATCCCTCTCAGTAGCTTAGTGAATATCAAACTGTAGTTTCGACATTGAGACAACACTGCATACAAGCCTTTATCTTTACAAAATATACTTCTGGTCAATTCCACTTTTACCGATCTACGGTCTCCAACTCTCGGTTTTACTCGTAATATGGCCGATCTACGACCATCTTACTTTGAGTTCCACAATCCTCTTGTTTCTTTTCCTGAAATTCATGGAAAACAGCATATTTTTAATCCTAAAAAAAAGAGCCATCATTACATCATTACTTTCAATATCTGATACTTACTTTAAAGTCTGGACATCTAAAATAAACCGGTCATCATCATCATCATATCAGCCGTAAGACGTCCACTGCTGAACAAAGGCCTCCCCTTTAGACTTCCAATAGGACCGGTTGTAAGCGGCCTGCAACCAACGTGATCCTGTGGTCTTCATAAGATCGTCTGCCCACCTAGACCACCTAGACCCACGCTGAGCTTGCCGGTGCGTGGTCTCCATTCGAGAACCTTACGGCCCCATCGGCCATCGGTTCTGCGTGCTATATGGCTTGCCCACTGCTATTTCAACTTGCTAATTCGTTGGGTTATGCCGGTAACTTTGGGTCGTCTACGAATCTCCTAATTTCTGAGTCAATCGTGCAGAGAGATTCCAAGCATAGCCCTTTCCTTAGCCCGTTGGATTATACTGAGTTTACTAATAAGGCTTATAGTAAAGGACCTAATAGTAAAGAAATAAACCGGTCGGTAAAGTTAATTAAAATTTCGGAAGTAAATTCCGTCCGCCTACGATTTGAGCCACACGTTGTAATGAAGCATGGAACACAACGCCACTTACTCATGCCTACCTTAATTGAAACGTTTCATTCGCAATCAAGTATAATTCATGCAAATATAGACTTTATTGATGAGATTGAAGGATGGGTATTAAATGACATCGCTGTTGATCGATGAGGAATGGACGAAAGATTTTAAGTTGAATAAAATTAATTGGTAAAATTCATAATAGATGGTTGGTACGGTAAACAAGATGATATTGAAAACAATGTTCCGTTTTAGCATATCGATTTTCTTTTGTTTTAGCGCCGCATAATGAACATTTTCAGTAAGTTTACTTTACTTAGGTTGGGTAGAGTTTTGTTTTTTTGATAGTTTAGAAAGTATGAGATGTTTTAGTAACAAAAGCTGTAAAAATTGTATCAGTGTTTTAAGATGCTATATTATAATCTAATATACAAAATTTATTGTATTTCGATATAATTTTTAAAGATAACTAACTTCAAAAACATTATCTTATAAAATTTCCCAAAAAATAGCCAAATAAAGGTCTGTCCATGAAAACACACGTATTTAATAGCCAATCGAATCTTTATTCCTGTTTTTTGGGCAACGATGAAATTTTATGGCGCTAATAACATTTTTATTGGGTGTCGTTAATTTGACGATTGGTGCTATTTGGTCACCATGTGATGGGAAAAGAGCTATTCAGAAATATCTACTGAAGCTCAGCTGAAATCTTTTAAAAATCGCCCGTTTCAGCCCCTCCCGCCCTGCCCTGGGTGGGAGGACTCATTTGATTATTTTACTAAGTAAAAAAAACCTTTCAAAAACGTAAAAAAAGGTCTACTGAAAGATCGGCGTAATTTTTAGTCAGTAGCGGTCGTACGACAAAAAATGAAACATTTGTTGAACTCTTGTCTTAAAAAAAGTGTAATTGCAAAACGACCCTTATATCAATGTTGAATGCTATTTTGAAGTTGACAGTTCATTTAGACAAGTGTTCAACAAATGGTTATCTTTTTGTACTAAGTAAGAAGGTAAAAGTCTGACAGACAGTCACTTCTGCTTCAGCGAGGGCCATGGGACTCTAACCTGCCCCCCTAGACAAGTCGCAAACGATAATAATCGTTAAAGAAGAAGATTTCATGGCGTTGTCGTTCGTTCCAGTCGCTAACGCTTAGAAATCCTAAATAGATTTTCAACTAAAGACTCGAAGGAATAAGGTTGAAATCTATTGGGGAGAACCGAGCGTTAACGATTATCGTTTGCGACTTGTCTAGGGGGGCTGTTCCCTCGTTGTCGTCCCCCGTAGAAATATTTGGCGAACTAAAGAAATCATGAACTTTGGTAATGAAACATCAGAACTACGGCTGTAGTCAGCAAAGAAAACAGTTCGTTTCGTAAAAAATAACAAGATTGTGTGGTAATAATTTCATGGTAAAATTGAACCACTCATAATATTAAATGATAAAACGCCCGGAAGATATTTCCGGAAAATAATGAAAGCGCAAAAGGCGAGTATTTGCACGCTGTACCAACGCGACCCTTGTCATATCTTTGACGTTAAAAGTCGCCATTTTTTATTTGTTTTTATATTGTATTTTTTTTTTGTCCGTAAAAATATCACGCACTGAATATTTGAGCTAACATGTAAACATCAAGCCAGTATTTGTTAAAGGGATTTTATTAAAAAAACCATTTCAGTCGTACTTATTATCTCCGAAAACTCGGTCACACCACCTCTAAAAAGTTTTCTAATTTATTTCTGATACGTGCGAAGCCATTTTGTTTTAAGAATTGAAAAGCATTCGAGAAAATCTATGCTCACTTTATTTAAGAGGTTTAAATGCAAAGAAATTGGATTGACCTTTCCAACGATAAATCCATCGATAGATCCGGTTTCTCGGCATTTATAGAATTCAGTTTTTCCTCGGGGGCTCGAGAGGTTAATTAACAATTCATTATTATGTTAATGAATTAAGCGCTTATTACATAACCCGATATGAAGGGCCCTGCATCCAGGGTGGGCGTGTACCCTAGTTAGTGCAGTGCTTATTACCTTACCTTATTCGGGACACTAACTCCCTAAGTCTTATTACACCACTCTTAGTTAGGGTTAGGGTCCCTAAAAATTGGGTGGTCTAATAAGGCCTTTACTCCTTAAAGGCAAAACAAAATCAATAAGAAATAAAATCATAGATAAAAGGGGGTATACTATCAAAAAAGTGTTTTAAATGGATGGCCGTCATTAATTTCTATAAATAAGAACGCAATGAGGAAGAAGTGGAAATTTTTCGAAAAGTTATTGTTTGATATCTCCAAAATCTTAGGACCCCATGCTTTCGGGGTTAAAATTATTGCAAATAAGGTCTAGCGTCAACCATGTCAAGGAATACACCCAATAACAAATTACACTGTATAAGATACCCTATTTGAACAGTTGTTTCTGTAGCAAACATGCTGGAGTCCTCATAAACAGACAAGAGATTTCCAAAATCGTCATAGAAATTCATATCTAATTATCTACGTGGCAGATAATCTGTAGAAATCGTCATAAAACGAGCGGAACGTTTGTTGGATTATGTCCTAATTATTTTCAGACTACCTTCTCATTTAAAAAACATAGGTAGAAATTCCACATCATGTTTTATAATTTTCCTTAATCCTTACAATTTTCTAAAAATAAACAGTAGGTAAAGCTTTGTTATAAATAGCTAATTTACTCCTTTTGATGCTTCGCATAACCAAAGGAATAATATTTCATTTTGGAGAGAGCATTTGTAATTAGTCTGTGAAAGATTAAAATAGAGAAATAGACTTAAAAATATTTGCTATTCTAGCTTGAATGGGCGCTTACTATCGTGTAGACTTGGCTTCAAACCAAATGTAACAGTTTCGAAGATCATGTCGGACGGACTGGACATTCCGTTAACCACCGCTACTGTTATTGGTCAGTGATGGCTGCTATCCAATTTAGGCGTTTATGGTATTATTCTCTTAGAACCAACTGCTTGTTTGGGGACGTTCTTTGGCTAACCTCAGTAAGACTTTAGCTATAACAATATTTGCAATGCCAATATAGTAAGCTGAACTATAGATCATGTTCCGTTGTACCAGAAAAACTTTCAAACGCCTGTTGAACATTTGTCTAAAAAAAATTCAGATTATGACTTTGAAATAAGGTACGTTTTGCAGTCACACTTTTTTTTAGACAAGTGTTCAATAGATGTTTAAGTTTATGGGGTAACGCTGTTTAGCTTTAAGACCTAGGTGCTATATTTCACGCATATTATAGTTTTTTTTTAACGATAGTTAAATATAGTTAGATCATTTGATTAGAAACGATATCGCTTGTGAACTTTGGAACCCTGGTATAATTCAGCCATGAAATAGAAATGAAAGGAATGAAAAGAAGAGTTTGTTCATGAATTTGCGTAATAGCAAACACTCAAATATGTACAGATCGTTCTTTCAAACAAATATTTTACATAAAAGTTCAAAGGTGTCCACGCAACCTTTTCATTTTTCCTGTAGTCGATCCCTCAAAGGGCAGAGTAAACTTTTCTACTCGACATCCAATTTAAATAAGAACTCTCTAAAAGGACAAAGATGATACCAATTCATTGTGAAAAGTTCGATGTTCAAACAATACTGCCATTAGACTAAGTGCTGATAGTGCGAAAAGGACCAAAACTGATAAGGATTGGGTTACATCGCTGCGGGGGCGATAATCGCGAACTGTTCGTGAAGCTCCAATGTCAGATTATTGATGGATGAACGGAACTAGTCGAGCTTAGTCGACCTTTACAAATTAGTCTTTATTCGGATAGATAGAGATGGTAAATGTAAGAAAACAGTTTCATTTAAGACATTCGAGATTTTAATCGTTACATTGAATGAAACAAGAAAGGCTTTAGCTTTGCTCTATATTTATATATTTTTTATAACCTGGAAAAATCATCAAATGAGTCCTCCCATCCCGGGCAGGGCGGGAGGGACTGTCAGACTTGTACTGACTAAAATCCACGGTGTCCTTCAATAGCCCTTCATGTTCCGGGGTCAGGGTGATGGAATAAGTCCGGCGACAACCATCTATAATTAGTTGCCGTTTCACTGATTCTCTTCCAATCTCAATGTTATGTTCCCGAACGAAAACAAACCGAATCTCTTCAAAGTTAAAATGAACAGTGTTCTTCTGGGTAAGCTACCTTCATCGTAGACTTTGTCTTTGTCAGCTCTGAACTAGACTAAACTAGACTAGAGTCAAGAGCAAATTTATCTAAAACTAGTGTTTGCCCGCGGCTTCGCTTGCGTTATTTTAGAATTTGAGAAACAATACGGATCGTGTGGCGCCATCTGGAATACGAACGTAATTGTTTTCTCGGAAACAGCTCTCTTCTGTTATTCGGGATGTAAGATACCTTATATCCGTGTCTATACTCCTGACAACGTATATGCTAAATTTTGGGACGATCGATTCAGAAGGTAGTAATGCGTGAAAAGGTAAAAAACAAACATACTTGCATTTTTATTATTAGTTTAGATCAATAATGTTATATCTAGGTACATAGTTTGCATAGGAAACGTCCTTATTTGAGCGACATTATTTTCAAAGAACCGTGTTTATTTAAACATTAGACTATCATTTTCGGGTCGATTTACAGTATCGCTGCAAATTGAACGTACGATAGAATTGCTCTTCTCCCTTTCGCATACCGCGTGATACCTAAAAAATAACTAATTATCTGACTCGATGAGTACAACTTTTCGTCGTTTAAAACAGAATCTATGCACTGGTTTGAGCACCAATTCAAAACATAAATAAACACAAATTATAGAAACCCTGATTTTTATCTAATCTTAAAAATTCCACACCTCGAAACAATTACAATTAAAAAAAATATCCAACTTACTACCTACAATTTAAATCGGTGTAGATTTATATCCTAGAGAAGTATTGAAAAAAAATAGTAATTATTTAAAATCGCGAATAATATTTAATTAAACAAAAGTATGCAAATTTTTTTTTTTAATTATTTAAAACTCTCAGGACAAATAAAAAAAAACTCAAAAAGAGAAAAAAAAAACTGCGAGATTTGATCCAGAGACCCTTGCACGAAAGTCAAGCAGGTTACCGACCGGACTGGCTAGTACGTTGACAGTGATTTTCAAATAGCGGTTCTTGTACAAATGTCAACAATGACTGAAAATCAACATATTATAAAATTGCTAATCCCCCAAGGGGAATAGCGTAATTATACATATCCTATTAATAGAACAGCAGTTTAAGGAATATTTGAGGAAAAATTGACTAAATAATATCCCGTGGTTTAGCTTCCAACTATCAACAAACATCTAAAAACAACAAAATTCAAAATTGCTTAGCTCCCAGGAAAAATAGCGTAATAATACATAGCATATTAACAGAAGCATATTATTAGGAATATTTGAGGAAAATTTGATTGACAACTTTACAGTAGTTTCGGAGATAGATCAAATCAAAAAAACATAAGAAAATTCGAAAAAAAATAAAAGGTGATCTGGCATCAGAATCGATCCCTTATCTCGAAAAAAATACAAAAAGAAAAAAATATTCAATGTACAGGAATGACATCTCTACGATTTTATTATATGTAAAGATAAAGATAAAGATAAAGAAAATATGTAGTAGGCAAATTGTTGACAGAAATTATAATCCAGAACAAAGAAGCAATCATTATTAACCATAACATAGCATAACAGATATGTTAGTAACAGTAATAATTTGCGAGTACCCACATACGTCTCATTAGACACGAGATAATGAAACTACATGTCATAGCAACGTCAGGGCGGAATGTCTGACACGAAGAGATATTACTACGCTTTGTGGTAAATGTATGTGAGAGTGGTTATCAACGGACGACCACGCGAGCCTAAATAAACGTAGATTATATTAGGAACGTCGATAATGGTAAAATGTTAAAGCTTAGACCACGCGAGACATTTTTTATCAAATACTCGCCTTATAGAGTTTTTTCTGTCGTTGTTGCATTTCGGCGACTCTCATTCCTATGATCTTCACTGTTCCTTTTAACTATAAAACTCACTTTTTGCTTCGGTTTCTCATCATCAATTAGATCATCAGGTAACTGATAAAACAAACTCTTCTCCAAGCGCATGCATTATTTGACCCGATTTTCGGCAACTCTTTATTAGTAGCTACCAAAAAAATTCAAAATTTTGTTGAATCAATCGATTAGTTGTCACTTTCGCACGCTATTAATTTGTGGTTAAAATATTGTCATCAAGTCTCGAAGGATGAACAACTTAAAAGTTAGCGCACAGTACAGCAACATTTAAATTATTCCACATCTCACCAGATGTAGAATAACTTCATTAAGCGCAGTCACATACATCAGTTTTCCTGATCCAGGAATCCTGATCCGTTTTCTATCCGAACACAGTGAATTATACAAATGTGTGTGCATGTTTTGTATGTGTGTAATGAATATGAATGAATTGTGAACATTTCGTTCATTTTTTCGAATTCCGAACGGAAAAAAAAACTGATGTATGTGGCCGCCCTGATATTTCCTCCTGCTGACGTCCTACACCATGAAGTATAGAATTCAGCCCTTCGTCGCTGCATCTTATTGTCCATATTATGAGAATCATTCTTTATGAACTGTTGTTCCCAAGTATTTGAACTACTTTTATCGTATCGCAAAAGCCGAGTTATATTATGCGATTCTCTTTTATGTCCATTTTGCGTCGAATTACCTACAGCAGGTTTTAATAGAGGAGTTTTTATTACTATGCATATGAAGGGAGAGCACGTTTATGCATTAATGCATAATTTATTTTATGTTCAAAGTTGTTTTTTAGGCTAAAATTGTTGTCCCATGCTGTGGCGCGAGTTGATTCTTTAACAAAGAAATATTAACTAGCATGATTATTTGCTTATCTGTATCGCAAAGTTGCGCTAAATGTCTTTCTTCTTCTGTAGTTAATACGAGTTTGAACTCAATTACTTGAGTATTTAATCAAACTACTTTCAGCTTTGAATTCTTAATTCAACTATTTACAGAAACTTGAGTTTGTTAGTCTTAGCAAATCTTGTCAAACTTCAGTCTTATCATCTTCATTGTCAAAAAAAAACGGCCAAGTGCGTGTCGGGCCACGCACAGTGTAGGGTTCCGTAGTTGCCCATCAAAATACTTATGCGAACTAACTAAACTGAATTTAATTTTAAAAAATCGGTCCACGAGTCTTTGAGAAATCGGGGAAAATACATAAATAAAAAGATTACGACGAATTTAGAACCTCTTCCTTTTTTGAAGTTAGTTAAAAATAGTTGACGATAAAAACCTACCTATCCCCAAAAAACATACCGTAAAAAAAAATATAACCGCCTTCAAAAACAACCACAAAAAAGTGTAAAATAATCTACAAAATAACTTTTCTTCGGAAGTCGGTGCCTTTGTATTTTTTCTTTTCATTGTCTTTTTAGCCACCGACTTCCGAAAGAAAAGTTATTTTGTAGATTATTTTACACTTTTTTGTGGTTGTTTTTGAAGGCGGTTATATTTTTTTTGAAAAAGTTTTTATTTTACTCTTTTTAGTTTAAATATTCAACCCAAATTCTTGTTAAGAACATTATTCTCTTACATGTGCACTAGAATTTTGTAATCCTTCGCACCAGTACTTACATCACTCATGTACACATTAAGCTAATAAAATTCCATATCTCAAAAATTACTGAACCGATTTTGATGAAACTTGCAGTATTCTCTTAGTTAAATGATACCTAGTACAACAAAAAAAGAATTACTTAAATCGGACTTGTAGTTCCGGAGATATAAATCAATCTATGCCTACTCCTTACTATTAAGGAGTTGTACCTTCCATCATCAGGTCATCCACCTGAGATGATGATTATCAGATGCAGATACTTGAACAGCTTTAGAAAATATATGAAAATGGTACTATGTGCCTATAAAATTTGAAGGTTGCCCTCAATTTCCCTAGGATCCCATCATCAGATCCTGACCTGGTGATCATGGGACCAATTGGAAAGTATACCCTTTCAAACAAAAGAAAAAAATTCCAAATCGGTCCAGGCGTCTTCGAGAAATCGGGGAACATACATAAAAAAAAAAAAAAAAAAGATTCCGACGAATTGAGAACCTCCTCTTTTTTTGAAGTCGGTTAAAAACATACCTAATAAAGCTGTAAAAATAAAGTTGACAAACTTACATTTGCAGTTGAAGAGCATGTTCTCCGATACATTTTGTTTAAGAAAAATGTTTTCCAGTACATTTTATAAGTTGGTCGACTATTACTCGTAAAGTTGTAAAGCCTACTTAGTCATGATAATTTTCTTTTAAAATTCGTTATATATACTACTGTTGTGAATTTTTTCACACCCCTAAACACAACCGTTTAGCTGGTAGAGGGGGGGGACACTCGAGTCGAGCAAAATTCAGCACTTTAAAGCTTAATATTTCACAAACGAATTTTTTTATCAAAAAATTGTTAATGGAAACTCCCAATATTTTTTAAAGACCTATTTAATGATACCCCACACTAAGGGGTACGTGAGAAAAAAAAATCTTCACTTTACGTGTAAGTACAGGAGGTACCCTAAAAAAAAATATTTCACGAAATTTTATTTTACCACTTTTTTGGCACAACAAATTCGTATATTTACACCAAATTACAGCTCTCTAGTACTGTGCGTCTCTGAGCTAAACTGCGGACAGACGGACGGACGGACATGGCGAAACTATAAGGGTTCCTTGTTGACTACGGAACCCTAAAAATATGGGTGTTAACTTTTTGACCTTTTCCCGTGTAGCTTCAACATTTCTTTCCAAGAATTTAATCCCAACAATTTCTTTACAAACAGAATGAACTATATCACTCAGTATATTGCTAACAGGTTTAAACAAGGATAGGTTTACTTTGGCTCTGTTTCTTTTGCGGAGGATAAAAGCGTTAGTAGAGCTCATATATTTACCTACATCTTGACCCTATTACGGTATAAGAAACTTTACTTTATCGATCGAGTTAGAAAGGCCATCTATTTCAAGTTTGTTATGTTATTTAAGTTCATTTTGTTACTAAGCATTTGAAAGAATGAAATATGCTTAGAAGTATTTCTTGGCGTCATGAAATTCGGTTGTATAAAATCTTTAGGAGTAGATTGACCTCAGCAATATAAATCTGCCTAACGTTTTCCCAACTGTATTTGAGTCATCTTCCAGACTAATTCGATGCAGCTGAATTCCAGAATTTTTCATGAAGATTATCTGACCTCCACAGTCCAGTTACTGGATACTATAATACGAAACCCCTTGGTAAGACATGGTTGTAAGAATTTGGAGGATTTTCTTTCACCGATTTGGAGCAGAAATTACACAAAGTAATGTGCTTGGCTGGGTTCGAACACGACCTACAACTCGTAAGTCGGCGCCAATACCACTGTGCCACCACTACTCTAAAATCTCTGAAATCAATCACTGAAATGAAATCCCTGGATTCTGAAACCTAGTTCAATATCTACGATAAAACGTCATATCCAGTGACAAGATTGACTGATATAGGTTTCCCGGCAAATTACTTAATTGATCGCAACTTTGATAACGCTCTTCAGAAAGTAGATGCCAATCTATCGGCCATTGGTAATTCAATTTGATCAAAATGTGTTTAAGTTGGGTACCTACGTTTTTGTTAATACTGAAACAACTGATATTTGTTTCAGTTATCTATACTGATTTATAGGTTAATCTCTCGTACTACTGAACGAATTTCGATTATTCTTATCTAAACAAATATCCCTTTTTTTTTCTGGAGCAGTGAAGTCATCGAATGCGTACTCCCGTCCTGACAGGAGCGTAAAAGACTGGCAGATTCTTACTGACTAAAACTCTACCCAGCATTATAGTTCCGTAACAGGGGATCTAATCTCCAAGCTCGAAACCCGTGGTTTCGGCCTTAGTTACGTACGTTTTCTTTGACGTATCTCTATTATACGTTCACTCATACGTATCCGTACTTGTATCTTCATTAACAGACTTAGAAAGTAGACCCCAGATTTATTAACAACCGTGACTGTCTGACCCAAATATTAAAATGTTATTGTGAGAAAATTTTCAAACAGAAGTGATACTGCGAGCAGTCTTATTTGAAATAAACTTAAACGGAATCACAAAGATGCCATCAAAGTCGTGCACACCGTTGCTACTTGCTACGCTCGAAGAAACACAGTTTCTCAGTCAATGGCGTAAGGCGTGATGTATTGTTCTAATGATACATAATATCCTATTATTGGTAACTCAAGCCCTTTCACTGATGCGTGGAGTCACGGGTACTACGCACGCGACTATGAATATTTAATGTTATTGTAAATTATTTAATAGATTGGAACCTATTGTAGGGTATTGTACTGTTACTCAAGACTTGCAATGAACGTAATTTATTGAAGAAAATATTTTGAAAGGGAGAGTCGCATCCTTGATATTTTTAGTGGCGTCGTGGCGTGTTACAAACATTTCTGTACTTACATTGGATCTTATTGCCCGCGGCCCCGCTCTAAGTAACCGCTCGTAGCGGAAATTCCGGTAACCACATTGTGACGCTGTCTGTACCTACTGAGTCGATAGGTATACAACGTGTAACGCCAAAAGTGCATAACCTCTCGTGGGGTAACTCAGCCCATGTTAGTGAACAATTTTTGCTTTAAGACTTTTGGAAATAATTTTTCATGCAAAATGAGAAATTGGTCGGGAACATCAGTATGAAAAGCAATTTTTTCATGTGAATTTTCGTAAGTCTTGGAAAAAAAATTGTACAGTAATATGGGCTGAGTTAACCCACGAGAGGTATTGCGCTTTTGGCGTTACACGTTGTATATGATTGCTATATTATTACACTTCATGTATGTAATTAGTAAAATATTTATTGGAAATCAAGAATAGTGTATTTACCTAACAGTTGATTGATCTCACAAATGAACGTCAAGAAAACATGAAAATGATGGACTATGATGGATAGTATTTCTATCAAGATCAGCTGATATTTGAGACCGCGTTTATGTACCTAATTGAGAAGATATCAAGTAACTTAGAAAATACTTATAAAGTAAAATATAACAGTCAAGATTATATTTTTGACCTAAGTACTCTTCTCCTGTTTAGTCAAATGCCGTTTACCGCGGTTTTAAACTCGCTGCAAAAATTGGAATCGATCCGGCTTTTTTGGTCGTTACGTGATGTTACATTTATTATGCCTATAGCATTGATCGAGTAATAGTGCTCTGTGGTAATAGTGTCTATCCAACACACAATGATTGTTCCAACCAGTAGTTCAATCCCATCCCTTCCTATTTCCTTTAAATTTAATAATCGACGTTCAAAAGTGCCTCTTTGATGGCCTATTTGGAATAAATGATTTGACTTTGACTTTGTTCCTGAGATTAACGCGTTCAACCAAACAAGCAAACAAATTCTTCAGCTTTACAATATTAAGTAAGAGTAGATTTATGTTTTCATGCATTTCAAAAGATCTTACGATTATTTACTAATGCTAGTTTATTATGTTACCCATACATCTACAATATCTATTAAAACACAGTTTCTTAAAATAACGAAAACCGCATCAAAGTCCATCTTTTTGTTTTTGGAAAATTCTGAGAAAACAGAGTACAGAGTAGACACGAAAACCAGAAAGCTTTGTTTCATAATTGTATGTGAAGAAGAATAGCCCGGTATATCTTTTAGTCTAAAACAGCTACTTTTTGCCCGACTACTGAAGTCACAAAGAAGTGTAATGAGAAAAAGTGTTGATACAATCCGAAGACTCAAGACAAGACAGAGATATTAACAAAACGACGGGTAGTTACAACATATTCCCGAGTTTACACTCAACAGTCTAATAATAATCGTGTGTGGAAAATGTGCGACATAATATTAACATTTCCGCTGAGCATTCCATCGAGTTTGTATTAGAAATAATCCAGTTTTTTAAAAGCTTTTTTAGGGATCACTGGCGGCCGGAAATAGCGGTGGTTGGATATTTTTGAATGGTTATTTCCGTGTTCTATTTCTTTATATTTTGTTGATTTAAAAATTACGTCTATATTTAAATAATAGTTATTGTATTCCCTTTTTGAACGACCATTATGCCTGACAACTGGGGACCCCAGGGTGTACTCGAACATAAATCACCAAAACCATTCTCCTTATCGGTCACTACAACACTCCCTCCTACTTTCTTCACATCCTCAAAACTGGCGTGAAAAAATTGCAAGTTCGGCATCACGCGAGCGATACTTCGGTCGTTGCAGATGTCCAAATGTTACTGTAACCGCTTTTCATTAGATAGGCCGTGTGTTTGTTTTTCACCTTCACGGTGTAAAAAGAACAATTTTGATAGCTTTAGAGGCTGTCAGATAAAAAAAAAATTGCCATGTAATTACTTTCGTACCGAAAGATAGTAGACAATAGTTATTGTCAATGTCGAGTAGCAACTAGATTCAGTAAAGATGACTACACAGTAGGGACACGCTACATTTTTAAACGACCCGACCCGTAAGCTAACTCACGTCGGAAATTTAGCATCTGTTTTCCAGATCACAGTGCCAAATATCCAGGCGAAATTGTGACCTGACTTTGTAACACAAACATTGTAACATGAACACAGAAGAAAAACTAAAATCTAAAACAACAAGTTTTAACCACGATATTTTTGAAAACAAGCTAATATTAGTACTTGTTAATAAGAAGGAAGAAAGAACGAAGAGAACAGAAGAGCAGGAGAACTACTACATAAAGAAGACAAAGTACTCGTCAAGACGAATCAAACAAGTTCGCAATCGATGGATTTGCGGGTTTTCAGTACATACGTCCTATGGCCACTTCAGCCCCATCATCAGATCAACTCCTTGTCAACAAGTATTGTATGCATTGCCACATACGTGCAAAATTTCAGGTTGATTACAGACAGACAACGGGAAAATAAAAGAAGCTTGTAGTAAAAACAAAATACCACGGAACGAAAATGTTTCCATTTTGAAACCGTCACTAAAAGCCTCTTACCACAATCCTGACCGTGGATAATGCACGTCCATTAACAGTTGCCCTGTCCATCGGCGATCGGACTAATTAATTCTATCACTTAGCTCCGGCTTGCATTGTATGCTTCACACGGCTTTGTATTCACACCGTTTGTTTATACGTGAAGCACAGAAAGATTGCTTTTAAATCCCGCAAATGTGTGATTTGTAATCGATTTGTTGAGTTTTCTTTTGAAATGATCTGTTTTTTGGGATGGTTTACGGCGTGATGCTCTACAAACTTTTTCTTAATCTCATCTTTGTTTTTATTCAGCGTCTTCTTTCCTTTAATATCCTTCCAATCTATCTTTTAATTGCCTTTTACGAGCGTGTCTTAAAACTGTCTCTTCAAGTAAGTCGCAACTTGAAGAGACAGTTTAGGCACCACATCTTTAGGCACCCATTGAGTGACTATCCTCACCCACTGTCCCGAATCTTTCTAGAGGTGTGTGATCCACCCAGTTCCACTTTAACTTCATAGACTTTTCACCAACATAGTTTATATCTGTTTTGTAACTCATCAAGTAAGTAGACAAGCCGAAACTTTGTAAGTATCGTCTTTTCTACAATTTTTTGCTGTGGATTTCATTATCTTCCTTCTCGTGTCTTGTGTTACTTGAGTTTGGCGTCACATGTTTTCTTCTTCCTTTCTCTAGTGTCAACTCCCTCTCCATCATTCACTTTCTTTTCATTTATATCATTTTGCGCATCACCCATCTCTTTTATGACTTTCCTTTCCCTCTTTCTCTTCTTCTAGAAGGAATCGATCCTTTTGTAGTCAATTCATCTTTTCATCGGTATCTATTCAACTCGCATCTACTTTTTCCATATCTAACCATCGCATGTTTATAAAGTTTCTCTTGTTTTGAAGAACAGAAGATATCTCCATAACTGTTCTTATAAACGTACCTAAGTTGGTAGTCGTTTTTAATCCTTAAAACGTTACCCCTCTCTGGGAATATCTTCTATGTCGTGGATGCGTTTACAAACACAAACAGCAACTAATTACTGTACCTTGAAACCTTAAACAGTCTTCAATAAAATCTGACTACGGAACCCCTAGCTTGTTCTTTAAAATAAAAAGCATAATGTTGTTCATACTAACAGTTTTATTTGTATTGCGTTTTTATCGTCTTTTTATCGGCAACCCATTTAACTTTTGATACGCCAGCTTTTCAGCTTTTATTATCTACCTAATCCTGAAATACTTTGCTACTTTATTCGCTGAAAACATCTATCGCAAAAATAGACACATTTTTCACGAAAATTTTGCATCCTTTTTATACATAAAGTCATTTTCTTTGACGAAGCTGTTTAAATGAACAACGCGTTCAAAACAGACACAATGTTACGAATTACACCCATTTATTGTATGATAACCAGCAACTAAGGCGAGTCTATTATTGAGAACTGTTTACGCCACGAGTGGGCACGCCCATCTTACCGCAGTCAACCCATAAACGTACGACAACCCGTACATTATTACTCCAACCTGTAATTTATGTTCCTACTCATTCATACCACGTTATAACAAAAGAATAAATTTTCCTTCGAGATAGAAATGAAAACAAAAAAAATGTGGAAAGCGTTGAATGGCCGCGTTGCGTAACGAAATACTATTTTCAGTGGCCCAAACCAGGCGGATCAATGAAACGGTGTACCCAGCGCCATCTAGTGGCGGGTAGCGGGCAACGACCTGCGCTCCGTAACCTAGTCTAGACATTCTAAAAATGTGTGGGAGGAATTAATCAATGTCTCCGGGGTATCATGTGTCGTGTTAGTTGGTTAGTAAATGCGATATAGATTAGGTACTTTGAGGGATTAAAATTTTCAATGCTTTATTAGAAACTCGTAGGAGTAATGAAGTCAGTTAAATTAATTGTTTGGACTCATTTGCATTGAACTGAAAGCAGTTAGTTTCAGTTCTGTCTTAGTCTATTTGCCTAATGGTTTTGGGAATTCAATGTAATAGATACTTATTCAGCCTATGATTTAAAATAAAACAGAAACCGCAAAAATAAACTGGTTTCGAGCGCAGAATATTGTCAAAAAAATATCGTCGATATCGAATAAATCGTTCAAAATACTACCGAAAACATTTCGAACCTAAACTAAACTTATCAAACGACAGTATTTCACGAAAGTATAACCCAGTCGTTGAAGATTTATGAGAAAGTAGCTAAACAGTTGATGTTAGACCCTGGTTCTACTCAAGAAATAAACCGGCGTTTTGCCGGCAAAATATTTCTGTAACAGCGCCATATTTCTACAAGTCTCGAAGAGGCCGTTCACGTGCCGGCTTTTAAAGATGGCGCCATTATTAGAGCGACAGTTGAGAACGTTACTTTTGAAAATGTTAGTTTTTATTATCTCCTGATCAAAAGGTATAAATAGCACAATGTCCAAAAGCGCAAAACGTCTAATAAGTAGTAGGTAAGTCTACTTAGCAAAGGGACTATCAGATGGTCTATAAATATAGCAGAACATTTCTTTAGAAAACCGTTAAATTTCGTATTTTGAGGGTGTCTCGTTTCCCAATGTTACAGGACTGTCCAAGCAGGTTGCCTGGAAAAAAGAACTGGATGTGTTTTTGTCCGTAAGGTTGACAGTATCTGGCTCTCCAACCAGGGCGGGGGGATCATTTGGTAATTTTTCGCCCAAAAAAGAGTACCTTGTTCTTTGAAATGAAATTGCTAATTTAAAAGTGGGTCATTGGTTTTCATTTGTTTTAACTTTAAAATTATATTTACGTCATGTCAGTAAGGTTCGTTTTCGTATTTCACTGTTGTTGACTATCCAAGAGCCAATAAAATGGACTTCGATAGATATTGAAAGACTATCTCCCTCTGCGTCTTTGCTTTTCAAATCACATATTCCCAAGATCAGATGCATTGTTAGAACCAGATTGAACGGTCCTCTCACCGTCAAAGTTGAATGCACCACAAATGCATTTACGGCGCATCGTATACAATCTATTACGTTTTGTTATACATGCCAAGTACGAACCTCGTAAAATCGATACCACGATCACTGGAGTTACTAGACGGACTTACGAGAGCAGGGTGGGAGTCTGCACCCCCTTTCTACCAACCCACTTCCCCCCTTGCCTCGAGCGTTGGGAATAATCAGCTGTCATTTTACGTAATTTAAATTTTATCCCACTTGTTACCTATTTTGTTGTGGATAAAGATCTGGGGTGCCTCTAAATGCAAATGATTATGATTGAGTCGTTTGCTTAAGAATGAAAATGTTTTCTGTTTTGTGACCTTTATAAATTTTACCACTTAGTCTTTTTCTTCCTTTTTTTGTTTTGAAATTAGAGTTTTTTTTTTTTTTGTGGCCTGCTGGAATTGAAAGTGGTGGTTGTAAGCTCATTAGTGATCTGGGTCTTTCATTCATGACATCATAGACTTGTCAGATTGTGGCTTTGCTTAGATTTCTGTATTATGTCATCTGAGCAGTAATTGAAGCCTTCGTCACTGTTTGACATAGTTTCTACGTCGTGTATGCAGCAGATGTGAAATAGGGAGAATCGGGAGCGAGAAAAGATGTTTCAATTTATACTTTGATTGATTAATGGCATTGCAGTAATGGCAACAATATCAAACTGTTGTTTTTAACCGTCCCTAAAGTTCGTAAAGTTAAGTCACTCTAAAGTTTTCTCTTGTATCGTGGGTGCTATATAGAAACAGCCACAACAAGAAAAACTACTTGTAGGTCATACAAATATTTAAACATGTTGTGGCAACCCAAAGCTAAGCAGTAATTTCCGAAACCCCGTACTGTATCATCGTAATATTATTCGGTTAAACCAAAATTTTGTCTTCAGTTTCAAAATTTAGAACAGACCCAAGTTAGTCTAAATCTACAACAACATCGCTTTCAATTCTCAATCCTCAATTTTGAACTTCTTATGTCAAACTGAAGCAATCTATTTCCATCACAGATCTCTCAATTCGCTGCAATCTCAGGTCTACGTTGGGGCAACACTAACAAAACTACCCAGAGTAACTACCCACCCCCACCCCTGTGGTGGGTGATTGGGCGACTGGGCGTCAACCCTCACCTCGACATGGCATGTGTAGGAATAATCACCAGTCACTTTACGTAATCTGAGTGGTTGACGATCTGCTGCATGCATAGTGTTAATAAAGTCACTCTACTCTTTGGACTGATTGAAATATAACGGTTTTACTTGCCTTTTTGAACCAATTATTCGTTTTGGTTACCAATTACTATTACTACTGTTCTGGTAGTAAAAAACTTCTTGTAGGTGCACGGTTCAGAGGTGCTATTTTTCAATCGATCAACGACCGACCAACATGTCGTGATAATCATTAATGTCAGTAACTTAATGTGGTACCAATACTGTAGTTTCGACACTGAGACAATGATTCACACAAGTCTTGTAAACGCTGCTGACCATCTACGGCGAAAATTCGAAAAGAAGCTCTGTGTTCAAACTTTTTAAATTTATTGGTCTCGACTTACGAGTTGTAGGTCATTGGTTCGAACCCCACAAGGCGCATTACTTTGTGTAATTTATTTCATCACCACTGCTTTTAAAACGGTGAAGGAAAACATCGTGAGGAAACCAGCATGTCCTAGAACCAAAAATTCAAAGACATGTCACATCCACCAATCCACACTGGGCCCGCATGGTGTATTATGGCCCACACCATCTCACAGAAAGGAGGCCTGTGTCCCAGCAGTGGGAACATTATAGGCTGATGATGAACTACATTCATAAAGTCCGCCTTATGTACCATAATTGTACGTCAAAGTGTAAATAGATAAATATATTTAATATGAACACTTAAAAAACGACTACATAAATAATGAAAGAATCGCTTCAGGAAAGATATCAGAAGCATGCTCCTCTTGTAGTATTCGCATATTTTGGATCTTCAGTCATTCACGGCTGATAGGATAACAGGTATAAAAAATCGGGCATCAAGCCAATTTTTACGCACGCCTGACTTTAAAACGTGCGTAAAATTGACAGGCATCACTCTGTAGTATGGCTGAAGCGATGAATCGACGAAAAAACGAGCAGCGTGTTATACAATGTCGGTCTTTATGAATGAAATGACAAATTACGATAATTAGTCAGGAAGGATTTCAGTTACGATAGCAGCTTTCATCGCCGAAACCATTTCCACTCCACTCACAAGTTATTCCTCATCTTATTATTTAATAACTACATCAATTGCATAACTTTCCTCATCTAATACCATAAAAACTACATTAATTGTTTTTATTTACTCACCATGATGTGCTTAGTAAAATACAAAAACGTCGCATTGTCACATTTCCCGGCAAAAAACGACACGAAAGTTACATTAGCCTACACTTTGCGAAGTCCGATTATTGCAGCCTTTTTTAACTTTCTTTTGAACCCTGAGCCTACCAACGTAATCATTTGACCACATTTATCTAACCTTAAAAGGCAGTGCAAACCAAAAGATAGAGTAGGTAACTAATTTATTGAAACCAAATCAGTTCATTTCATTGATTGGAAAACGTAAAATGTCCAAATTAAGTCTTGAAAGCCAAACATACCTATGTAAATGTTTGATACAAATAAACGATTGTGGGCCTTGAAAATATCGATTCGGTTGAAATTAAGGAACAAATGGGGCGAAGGGACGTGGAAGGGTCGTAGAGGTAGTGGACTTGTTGTTTATAAAAGAGCGGAAAGCGTAGCGAATCCAGCAAAACAGGTCAACAAAGATATATCGTTATTTTACCTTTTTCAATCCGAAATAAGTATTGCCAAAGATGTTAAACGTATAATTCCGTCAGAAAACAATGAAAATCAAAAGAACTATTAAGCACACAAAGCCAAAATATGAAAGCCTGCAGAAAGCACTAGCACTTAGCAGTAACTAATGGTCTCCCAACTCGCTAGTTGTAGAACTATCAACTTTATCAAGCTGTTCACAAATACTTCTAACGTTCACGAGGTCTTTAATCACGTTATCGCTAGCATCATCGTCTTGCTTGTTAACTCCAAATATCGCGACCGCCACCACAGTATCGCCATCCTAACCAAGTGTTGTCGACTCATGTTCCGCATATCCATACATTGTTATTAGTTCGCCTGTGGTTGTTCCACACAAATATTTTTGCTGCTGTACTACATGTGTTTTTGATTTATTACAACTTTCAGCGTTGACGCTTTATAATATGGTTTTGTTTGTTCTATGATTTGTTCGAACTACATTATTGTATTTATGTTAATGTTATTTGCCTTTACTGGTTCAGGATTTCGTGGAGTTTTGATCAAAGATGGATGTTTTTCTTAGGGGTTTAGTTATCTGCTAATTTGATGTTTTTATTTTAACTTCAATTTTAAAAAAGTTCCTTTTTCTATTCATAAAATTTTACTACTAAGTTTTCCACATGATGGAGATTTCAAACAACATCTTCAGTGTCCAACTTTCCATAAAATCCGGCTTTTTCCTATTCATAATTTCCTTATAGCTTCTATTATATTCGTAATTCGATTACTTCCAACAGAATAACCTTAAGGATTTCATCTAAGGAAGCTACATTGTCCTTAATAATAAGAAGTCATTCAAGGACGGAATGAAATTCGTTGGTTCTATGATAAAGCTGTTGAACATAATATGAGTTTATTATGAACATACAATGTAGGATTCTTCGTGTTCAATTTCGCACGAAATTAGTTCATGTGACATCATTCACGTAATAAAATAATGAGTGTAGGCGGGAGATAGGTACGTTGGGACTATTTTCATCTTGAATTTATGGGCCTAATATAGTTTCATTGCAATTACGAGTACGTGATAAAATAAATAGCGCACCAAAATTGAACTTTCCTAAAAAAAATTCATAAAAGCTTGGTTCTTTGTTGGTGCTTTAATTTTGAAAATAATTATGTAAATCTGGAGTTTCAGATACAATAATTGTCTACAGGTTTTAATTTTTGACCACTATTGTTCCTGATTAATACCGTTTTGCTTAGAAACAATTGATTTGAAATTCTACTTATTATTATAACCTTCCTTGGCATTATCACGTTCTAAAGGAAAGTTCTCCACCAACTAATTGACATTTTCCTTTACCTTAACAATAACATCTATCTCGACGGCTAAATCTATTATAGAAATCAAATCAAAACATGAAGTTTCTCCAATTACTTATTTATAAGATCGTTCACTGTTATCAAAGATGCTTCCTACGTTAGATCTTATAATAACATCGGAGTGGGTATAAAGTTTATTAGTTATATTGAAGTACCAAGAGGATTAATTTCTATTTCTGTTCGCTTAAAGATAGTTTCATTGAATTGATTGACGCTAGAGACCATTGAGACAAAACAACGAATCTCTTAAATTATTTTTGGTTAAAAATAAATATGTTAAATGAAATCACATTATTTCAAAATAATATTTTTAAATATTAAACGCATTAACGCATGCGTAGCGAATTTCAAAGATCTTCTTCGAATTCGCCGCGGCAGGTAAGATCCTCGGTTGGAAATGAGCGTCGGATGAACTGAATCCGAAAGCCGCAGGTTCGAATCCCGAATTTTTCTTTCCTAAGGAAATCTATTTCATAATTATAATGTCTCCCAAGTTCCAAATATGGAATGTCTTTTGAACAACGTTTTGAAGCCGCAGTCTTGTAAACAGTTTCTTTTAGAGTTATCCGCATACTTCCGTAGTACTCGTATTTTTGTTCCTTCAAAAGTAGGTACTTGCTTTGTCTCTAGTTTGTCATTCTTACACCGATAATTTCAATAAGGACCACTCGAATTTAGAATAAAGACTTCAGGATCGCGCTGGATGCAAGCCGCTTCCAACTGGCCCTATAAGAAATCTGTATTGATTATGCTGATGCTAATTAAAAAAAGATGTGATCGCAAAAAGTAAGAAGTAGTCCATTTTTATATAATTGCAAAAAGAAAGTTGAAGTGGGCAGGCTATTATGCCGTGGAGTAGATGGAAGATGGGGCAGGAATATGTTACATTGGAGAGCACAGGAAAGAGGAATGTAGGGAGACAACCGACTTGGTGAACAGCCTGAAAGAAACTGGATAGCCATAAATGACACAAATCCGCCAGAAGAGGAAAGAATTGGAAGAGACGTAAACTCAACATTGGGTGACTGAAGGTTGAAGAAGAAAATACTTAAATTATGTAACACACGAACAATAATGTGATATGAAACTTACTAGAAACAGGTGTAATTTATTATGCAGATTGTTACGGCACGGCGTGGGTGGTGGCCAACAACCTGTCAGGGCCACTCAGGGCTAATTCACTGTTTAATCATGAATGCTTGTTACTCGCTCGTGCTTTCGTCTGACGGGTGATTATACTTGAGAAGTTTGACGTCTTCTGTTTCTTCTTCAAAATAGTGTAGGTAGCTAATAAACTTAATTACCTGCCCGATAATATTAGTATTTGAATCTCAATCCAGATTCTAGCATGACGTGTTCAAGCTAGAGCAATTCCAGTGTGGGAAAGAGTTATGTATAGCTGTCTCTTAACCACACTGGCATTACTCCTGCTTTAAAACGCCATGGTAACCCTGCTGATCTATTTTCTTTGACGGGTTCTTCTGATTGGACATCTTCAGACAAATTCGGTCGTTCATTGGCTACTGACAGTCAAACATTGGGATCAAGATAGCAAGACATGAATAGTAAGACATGAATGAATTTACTATGTGCAAGATAAGAAGAGAAACTACCTGTGATAACGACTTGTGGAAAAGTATGAGAGAAAAGATTAATTATTATTTAATTATGAGGCAAAAGATCAGTAAAATTGAACTGACTCTCATAATCTTTCATTTGGCCCGCATTGATTATACACAAAATAAAGAATGGATCTATTATTGCATAAGTCTACATTCATAGATCCATTTAGGAAACAGAAGACCAGAAAAATAAGCGTGTATAGTAAATCAATTACAAACACGAGATTTCCAAACAATTGTAAACAGATTTGGACATTAAGCACATTTCAGACAAAGCCGAAACCCACTTTTAAAATACAACGAGCATACGTTAGTCGTTAAAAAATCTAAACATTTCCCGTACGTTTTGCGGTTTAAAAATCCGTCCGGAACACGACCACGGATCTGAAATCCGGGTATAGCACGATAAATATTACATACATTGCGCAGTCAGATAGCAAACTAATAAAACTCCGGTGTTAGCACGTAAACGGAATACAAAATGGTCGAAAGTTACGCGGGTAGCCGGTCGAATTCCCACGCTCATATTATTTACGACAGTTGAAAGATACGTT
Organism: Agrotis segetum; assembly: GCA_036375495.1. NCBI lineage: Eukaryota > Metazoa > Arthropoda > Insecta > Lepidoptera > Noctuidae > Agrotis > Agrotis segetum. Next base: position 5,470,731 of record JAQSVV010000031.1, read on the forward strand.
AGGGTTTAAAATGGTTGTAAGTCGGTTGTGGCAGACGGTTACTGCTAGAATGCAGTTCCTTGGAGAAAAAATTTAAATATTTTAGAAGGTAAATCATGTTTGACAGATTTTATGATCGTTTACATTCAGTTACGGTTCTTAGATTTTAATGGCATTACTGCTGGCATTTTACAATCATGCACTTGGTCTAGTTTTCATCAACTATTGATCTGTTGCCAGCTTCGGCCACCTCATCATCATTATCAGCCTATAATGTTCCCACTGCTGGGACACAGGCCTCCTCTCTGTGAGAGGGTGTGTGCCATAATCCACCAAGAGGGCCCAGTGCAGATTGGTGGATGACTGATGATGGCTTCGACCACCTAATAATATGTGTATGTGTAATAGTAGGAAAAATGATATCCTATGTGTTAATCTAGACATAAACAAGACAACATCTAGATTCCTTCAGCAGTTTTCTCGTGTTTGAGTTACAAACATCTATGCATCCTCACAAGCTGCATTTTTAATATAAATATTTTTTACGTAATATGGGTTTGCTCTTGACCTTAGTCTAAGTCAGGAATGACTAAGACAAGGTCGACAATGAAGCGAGCTTACCCAGAAGAAGCCTGTTCACTCTAACTTTGAAGAGATTAGGGTTGTATGCGTTCGGAAACACAGACGCAGGCAGAGAGTTCCACTCCTTCGCTGTCCGCATTATTAAAGACGTTTGAAAACGCTTAGTCCGAATTGGTGGTATAGCAATAAGGTGAGGAAATTACATACCAGTAAGCAAGACGCTTGGATCATCTTATCTTTTCTCTTCCAAGTCTACTCAGTTAGACCAGTGTTTCCCAACCTGTGGTCCGCGGACCCCTGGGGGTCCGCGAGTCTATGTAGGGGGGTCCGCGGTGTGATTTCTGGACCATACATAAATGCTAATGTCTTGTAATCGCTACGCTTAGTTAGAACGGCGAACGTGCGCCAACGTGCGGTGAGCGAGACTGAATGAATGATGTGATAAGTGCGTGCGTATAAAAAAAAACAAATACAGAAACAGATTACAGGTGGAATCTGATTTGAGATTACAATTATTATTTTACTAGTGTTTGCCCGCGGCTTCGCTTGCGTTATTTTAGAATTTGAGAAACAATACGGATCGTGTGGCGCCATCTGGAATATGAACGTAAATGTTTTCTCAGAAACAGCTCTCTTCTGTTATTCGGGATGTAAGATACCTTATGTCCGTGTCTATACTCCTGACAACGTATATAATTATTATGCTAAATTTTGGGACGATCGAAATCGAATTTTAGTTTAGATCAATAATGTTATATCTAGGTACATAGTTTGCATAGGAAACGTCCTTATTTGAGCGACATTAATTTCAAAGAACCGTGTTTATTTTAAACATTAGACTATCATTTTTGGGTCGATTTACAGTATCGCCGCAAATTGAACGTACGATAGCATTGCTCTTCTCCCTTTAGCATACCGCGTCATACCTAAAAAATAACTAATTATCTGACTCGATGAGTACAACTTGTCGTCGTTTAAAACAGAATCTATGCACTGGTTTGAGCACCAATTCAAAACATAAATAAACACAAATTATAGAAACCCTGATTTTTTTCTAATCTTTAAAATTCCACACCTCGAAACAATTACAATTTAAAAAAATATCCAACTTACTACCTACAATTTAAATCGGTATAGATTTATATCCTAGAGTAGTATTGAAAAAAAATAGTAATTATTTAAAATCGCGAATAATAATGAAACAAAAGTATGCACATTTTTTTTAATTATTTAAAACTCTCAGGACAAATAAAAAAAAACTCAAAAAGAGAAAAAAATAACAGCGAGATTTGATCCAGAGACCCCTTGCACGAAAGTCAAGCAGGTTACCGACCCGACTGGCTAGTACGCTAACAGTCGTTTTCAAATAGCGGTTCTTATATAAATGTCAACAATGACTGAAAATCAACATATTATAAAATTGCTAATCCCCCAAAGGTAATAGCGTAATTATACATATCCTATTAATAGAAGAACAGTTTAAGGAATATTTGAGGAAAAATTGACTAAATAATATCCAGTGGTTTAGCTTCCAACTATCAACAAACATCTAAAAACAACAAAATTCAAAATTGCTTATCTCCCAGGAAAAATAGCGTAATAATACATAGCATATTAACAGAAGCATATTATTAGGAATATTTGAGGAAAATTTGATTGACAACTTTACAGTAGTTTCGGAGATAGATCAAATCAAAAAAACATAAAAAATTTCGAAAAAAAATAAAAGTTGATCTAGCATCAGAATCGATCCCTTATCTCGAAAATAATACAAAAAGAAAAAAATATTCAATGTACAGGAATGACATCTCTACGATTTTATTATATGTAAAGATAAAGATAAAGATAAAGAAAAGACTAAGCGAGGTCCGTGACAACTGTGCTTGATGTCCTGGGGGTCCGTGGCCGAAAAAGGTTGGGAAACGCTGAGTTAGACTATCATCCAGTATTTTAACATGAAACGATTATCTGTCTGTTGGGAACAGAAACTTTACTTTGGTCTTAAGTTACCACTGATCAGAGTATTATGTTTACCTCCTCCATTTTCCAGTTAAACCACTACTAACATCAATTAAGTAAAAGAAAAACTCGCTCATTTAGTTGGCCAGGGCTCTCAAATTAGTGCCTCCACTAAAAATACAAAGAATGAGCTTTGAATTCATTACAAAAGATCACATTATTACGACAAACTGCAGACTTCTGATTCATGGAGGTCTTTACAATAAAACTGCCGTTATTATAATTGGACGTACATTGTGGTCGTTAAAATAAAGTAATATTTTCAAGTCTCTTCGTCGAATAAAATTCGAATTTATTATCTGTGTCTTCCCAACTATGTAAATTGAAATGACTTTCAGTTTTACGGCTAATGTAGCTAAATAGTACAACTCAGTGTGTGTTCCTTTTAAGACGTAGGTCCTCATACAGACAGGATTTTGCGTAGCCGCGACCTGTAAGTGGTTGTTTTGGGGTTGATAGTTTATATGAACAAGTGCTAGGAGTTTTTATTCTACAGCTGGCCAAAGTATATGGATGTGTGTATTTTTGTTACTCTCTTACACGAAAATTACTGAACGGATTTGAAAATTACAGAGATAGTTTTTAACCTGAATTAACACTCATGGATACTTTACATCCTGATGTTACGTACAAGTGACAGCTAGGAATTTAAAATATTAAGAAATCAGAAATCTTCCTTTGATATTTTGAAAATAGCTTTTGATGTCACATCACAAAGCTATAAGCTAGAGTTCAAAACTGCTAGATTTATGAATGCAATTTTCCGTGTTATATTCCACTTGTAGCCATTTCAAGCATCATAAATGTTGAACTGAAAGTAGCCTATGTGGTTGCAGATTTAAAAACGATAACGATTACGGTCGGTCAATTTTATGAACTTCACTCTTTTATGAATAATGTCCTTTTTATGTAGTGTTTTATACTTTGAATATTTACTTCAGGCAAATCGCCTCCATCTTCTAAAAAAAGTGCATCTAAAAGTTATCAACTCAACTAGTGTTACCATCCAATCATGATTGATACATTATATTGTTTTGACCTAATCTTGATTACAAAACCTTACGAAGATTCAACTATATTTTTGTGGTTAGCTGAAAAAAAAGTTTGATAAAACGAAGAACTAAATCCAAATAATCAATGCAATTAACTAGGCAATCATTAAAAAAACTTTAAACGATGGCATTGTAAACATTAAGGGAACCCTAGACACCATAAATAAAAAAGTTTCTACAAATAAACTATCAAATAAAGCCTCTTCAATCAGCTGTATTGGAACGGACAGCCTTTGAAATTGCGATGTTTTTGTTAAAAGGGAAGTTCTTGACGCGACGCCTGTCTTTTATGTAAGTAAAGACATGTACAGGAAACGGGGGGTCAGAGAGAGGAATTTCGTAAATGTTACCAAGTAGATAAATTGACATATTGTATAGAATTTAGTAGAATTTGGAATAAGAACGAATTGAGAGCAGTGGTGGCCTACTACTCTCAAAACGGTGAAGGAAAGCATCGTGAGGAAACCGGCCTGTCCAACCATGTCCTAGAACCAACACCTCAAAGAGAAAGACATGTCCCATCTGGCAACCGGCACTGCACAGCCCTCTCCATCTCACAGAGAGGAGACATATCATAGCAGTGGGAATATTATAGGCTGGTAACGCTTTGCTTATAATAAAAGAACCATAAAGGAAGGAGGAGATAAAGGTCTCGTAGACAGAATTGCAGGAGATGATGCGTGTCATAAGGTTGTAACCCCTGGACTAGTGCGTCGATGTCTAGTCAAAATCAATAACCAAACTTTAGGTCATAAATACTAGAACATTAAAATATATTGTAAAAACAATATAGTTTACCAAAACGAAATGAAACTGTATGTCAATTCGATTGCGTGCAGTAGCTCTATAATAAAAATATTTACTTAAGTGACTTGACGAATAAATCACACAAAATACTTAGAGGTATAGAGAATTTTAATTTCTTCTACGTATTTGGTACGCATGGCGATATATCAACCTATTAAGTTCTTGGCACAAGCTGACCCGTTATTGTAAGGAAAGCCTTTTCAATGAGAAGTCAGTTTATACTGGTATATCGTCGTGTATACATGTGGTTTGGGCAATATACTTGCGTATTGCTAATGTAAAGTAAACGACTTGTCGACATAACAGAAAGGCAACGAACAACTAATATTGAACCGCCTTTTCTATTGTGGGAAAAGGCAAAGTTTCTGCACATTAAATGTTGCTCTAGGTTCGGTTGGAAACACAAACTTTTTACTTTCGTGTACAACGGTGGCGTTTCTTTCTTGAGACACGATATTGTCTTTATCTTTAATATCAATTTGAAAATTAAAAGAAAATTTAGCAGTTCGGCATCTGTTTACGAGTATAGTTTCCAAGTTTCTGATAAAATCTTTGTTTTTTGCTGTCCAATTACGTTTCCCTGGAATATATTTTCCTGCAAAAACACATGCAATTATGTTCTCAGTTACATATGTTATGTTATTATGTAGTAAGTAGAACTGAAACATACGAGATTTCTTGGAAACGTTGGAAGCCACACAAAGAAATCACGTGTAGCTTTTAAATATTTGTGTTGCATTGGAACACGAGCAAGGTATACTATCCAAAACAAAATTAGTTTTGCATTGTTTACTATTACCGGTGCAGTTTACATTTTTGTGAGGTCATTTGGATGACGGTCATTAACAAATGGACTGGAAGGACCTCCCAGTAGGAGACCTCTTTATTAAGAAAAGGACAAACCATGTTGATTCTGTAATTTAAGAGGGAGAGATAGAGATATAGTTGATTCTCCTACTCTTTCCAATTCCAATCAAAATCTTAAAAAAACAATCAATATTAATGATGATAATATTTCCACAGAAACAAGCTATGCTAGTACGACAACTAGAAGAAGAACTAAGATTGCGCATGAGACAGCCCGCTCCGGAACTACAACAACAGCTGGAAGCCTTATTCTCCGAGAACGAACACCTGCAACGTGAAATAGCAATATTAAGGGATACTATAAAGGTGAGAGAGACAAAATATTGAAATTATAAAGTACTAATTGAGTACCTACTAATAAAATTGTAGATTTTACGTCTTCAAGAAATATAAGTTCGAAATATAAACTCTAGTTTACACAACTCTCTTATCTAACAGGACCTCGGAGAAAGACGCTGATGTTACGAACAATCTTATTAAAAATTTAACAAACCAATTTCGTTTGCAAACAGGAACTAGAATTGAGGATCGAAACACAAAAACAAACTCTCCAAGCCAGGGATGAGAGCATCAAAAAATTACTCGAAATGCTCCAAAATAAGGGGATGGGTACGTAATCTAAAGTTAATCTGAATAATTTTGTAATACACATCTGCTGTGGTTTGGCAGAAGTAAAACTCCGAATAACTTTCAGGTAAAGAGGAAGAACGTCAAATGTTCCAGCAAATGCAAGCGATGGCCCAGAAACAGGTAACTGTCGCAACATTATGTAGCGCGTCTTGTGTGCATGTGTCGGTAGCAAAACTTCTAATGTGCAGTGGAGTTTTACACGATTTATTGGAAATTTTGTTACTTCTTAGTTATTTTCCTGCACCGTGTAGCGTAGCTGTATATCGTGCACGTCACTTTGCTTTCTTATGTATTTATGTATTAGTGTTGTAAACACATGGGCGTTTTATTTTGTGATACCTTTATCATCGTCACTGTTTCTGTTAGTGTTGCTCTTGATAGTTTTCATTTCATTCATTTCTTGACTCTTGAGCCGAATGTGACTGTCGCGACGCCTTTTTATGAATTAACTGATCAATCACACCCGTTGGCTTCATAAAAATCTTTCTCAAATCTCGCTTCTCACTCCCACGGTCTTTCAATACCTTTCTGTGACACTGTCGAAGCTTGAATCCTGAGCACCAGTTTACCGTTTTCTTACTCCCTCTTCCCGCCACCTACACGTCACGTCGACGATACATAACAAATATTTATTTTGACTTTTTAAATTTCATCCAAGATGACCTATAAACTAATTCGGCCTACAAACACAACAAAGAAAAAAATTAAAATTATATCGACACGAACACAAACTAATCACGACATTGCATGTTTAGCAGCTCATTATGTCCCCGTCACATGAACCTTAGAGAAGACCGTCTCGTATAAATTTTATTGGACATTCAGTTTGAGCAATCATTGTTTTTAGAAGCAAAAATTTAATTTGTACCGCCTTCACCTGGGGCTGCGTCGTGTCGATGGCGAATTGTTTGTCGTGTGGCGGCTAGTTCGCAGTAGCAGTATCGTGTCGCGTCCGACCGGCACGCAGCCCCGGGGAGGCGCACGAGACGCGTCGCCGGTCGTAGGTAGGTTGTATGTTGAGCGGAGCCGCCGTCGGTGCTGGCGGCGGCGGGCGGCGGCGGCGGCTGACCGACTCGCGTGACTGGCAGGAGCTCAAGGCGACGGCGGACACGCTGCGGGCGCTGCAGGTGCAGCTGGAGCGCGCGCTGGCCGCGGCCGGCCTGCCCGGCGGCAGCGCGGGCGCCACGCTCACGGCGGTGCTCGAGACCAAGGAAGCGCGCATCGCCACACTCGAGCGGCAGGTCGCCTTGCTCGAGAGCGAGCTGGCCGCGCTGGTGTCGCCGCCGCCGCCCTCGCTCGCGCCCTCGCACGCCTCGCTTTATGATAAGGCCGACCCTCCCTTCAAGAGACAAGTAAGTTTTCTGCTGAACGACGTGCGGGTGATGAAGGACGGGCGACTGAGCGCGCCGCCGCCGCCGGCGCGCACGCCCCGGCCCGCGCTGCGCTCGAGCCACGCGCACGCCCGCGCCTCGCCCTACTATAGTGCCACCACTCTGTGACTCGCCGACGACCGACGAGTACCGTGTCAATTTCTCGCTTTAAGTCCGAACTTAGCCGAAATCGTCGCCGACTGTGTTGACTCGTAATATTTTTGTGTAAACTTGTTCGTTGTTAAAGCTATTTTTATTAAAATAAGAGGAATTATATTCTTGAAAGATGTCGATTTAAATATTTTTGTTAAATAGGGCCTTAGACAAAGCGAATATATAAATTTAGATGTAATTGTATGGTTAGATGAAACATGTGAGGTTGATTACGTTGACACCAAATTAATGACGATTTAGAGATAGACTGTTATGAAAATAAAGACTGTCGAGGTCGAATGCATCGAACGATATAATATTACCGTCATGGCAAGGTTTCTGTGAACCTCCTTGATCGTTTTCTGATTTGATCATGTTGTGCTTTCGGTGTTGATCGCAAGTCATCGTCCAGTCAGCTCCAGCTTGTCCCGCGTCACGCCACCCGTCATCAACATCAACTAGAGTAGCTCATCACGACCCGACCTCCGTCATGTAGTGGTCATGTTTCATCAGACTTCTCACGGTAGATAAATGTATCACAACGTAGGCGCCCGTGCATCTAACGATGTTAACTGTCGAACTACTTTGGTACTATTAATTAATTAGATATTGGATGACTGGAAAACTTTCTACCGACCCTCATCGAGGCTTCAGATTTTCATATTTATTAGTATTTAGTATAGAAAGTTTTCCAGATGTAAATATCCATTTACTATTTGATGATTCGGTACGATTTTTAAATATTTATATATGTCGATGGATACGATTTATGATTGCATGTCGAATATTTGAACGTGTGAGAATATCGAAATGTCTTCCATGGCACTGCTCCTATCTCGTGTTCAATATTATAGTGCTGGAAACATTTCGTGCCGTGATACTAACAGATATATTGACATAAAAAGCTTGCGTCGCTTGTCATAACCTCGGTACTAACGTCACTAACTAACCAGTATATGTTAATGATCATTTGTGGATCAGTATTATTGAGTAGATTGAATTTTTTAACATCAGTATCATTTCCGCCATCACTATTGCCTCCGTAGATAGTTTCTTTGGTTTTACTATTTGTGGAGTCTTCCATTTCTTGTGTTCTACTAACGATATGTTTGGATTTATCTAATTCTATACCGACTTTTGGATGGATGGTGAAATGATGAGCAGCTGGACGAGTTCCGGTTGGAGATCCAGCGGCGAGATCAAGAGATCCTGGCAATGGCAGCCAAGATGAAGGCGCTGGAGGAGCAGCATCAAGACTACCAGCGCCACATCGCCGTCCTCAAGGAATCGCTGTGCGCCAAAGAAGAACATTACAGTATGCTGCAGACCGACGTAAGTTATCACTCCATTACAAGTTATACATCCTGTACATCTACATACCAATTATCTAACTCAGATAAAAAATATCACACTAAACAAATCGAGTGGCACAAACACAATGAATATACAAGTAGTGACGCACCATCGATTACAAATACAGGACCTGCCTAACTCATGACTTTTTGTTAACTTCAAAATAGACAAAGAACTACTACCATGCACAGGTGGAAGAACTGAAAGCCCGGCTGGATGAAAAGAGTAGGCTGGTGGAGAAGAAAACTGCGGCTGCGTTGTCAGCCACACACGAGCTCGCAGAGCTTAGAGACCACTCCGAGATCAAGGACAGGAAGATCAACGTTCTACAGAGGAAGGTAAAAAGAACCATGAAATGTTGGACTTGATTTTAGAAGATACATTAGAAGGTATTAATATAAAAAAGGATCCAATAATCGTTGAGCTACTAATCGAAGTTCAAACTCACGTTCACTATTCTTAAGAAGACAGTGTTCTATGTTTAGCTTGAATTTTGGAAAACATATAACATAGTAAAATCGCATTGAAGGTACCGCATTTATAAATTGAATCCTTTTTTTTCCAACTACCTACAAACTCCTCGGTATACATTCTGTGGTGAACCATTATTTTCTGTTCGCATATTTTTCTAGAGCTAGTCCAGGCTATAAATATTGTAGATTAAACAAACAGCTCTGTAGGATTTTATAAACTTAAGACTGAAGCAATTTTCGTTCACCTTCTGTTTTGTGTATTTATTTTTTCTCTTTGTTTATGTAAATTTTAATGTTTTGTGTTTTTGCCTGAGGTAGGTCAAGTAAGATTAGATGTTTTACGTTTTCATCTATTATGAGGCATCCAATCCAATGCCAATGCACTTTGGTAGAAACGTCTGTAAATCTACCACAAAATGGTTTCATCGAAACGTCCGATATTCTATGAAACCATTAACTGATTTCAAAATATGCATTCGTTGATCGTCCAGCCGATTGCACTGATCCCAGCACGATATAGTAACATTAACATCAAAGGGGAATAAGTTATAGCAGTCGGTTCCTAGTTCAACCGATTTGTGTCCATTTCGATTCTCCAATAGTTCCATTGGAAACACCACTGAATTATTAACGTAGTAGAAACTAGCAATAGTAACAATTACGTTAATTTCTATTCCCGGAGAACATTGAAACATTTCCTAATGATAGTTTACAACGAGTTTGTATTACGACTGATTTGAATATTTTAAACTGTTTGACTTATCTAGATGACATAGTTTTAGCTTATTTTCAATGTCATGTCTCGATGAGTTTTCTTACCATTCCATGTGTATGTGCTATAAAATAAAGTTCTTGTAAGCAAAATTTAATTTCATTATCGCCAACACGAATACCTACAGAGGCAGCTGATACAGTCTTTAATCCAATTAATTACTGCTTCTCAAATACTTGGCCCATTTAGTTGTTGGTGTTATAAGCAGTGGCTGTATTTTGGGTAATCTCGCTAATTCTAAACTTATCTATAAACAGGTTCAAGTTCCTTACCAGTGTACTATAATTGTGTGTCTCGTATATTTATTGTTTTGTATAAAACCTCTTAAAGCAAGAAGCTTTTTCGTTTTTTATTTATATTATTTTATTGTTGTACGCTATCTGTATCGTGTCGTTTTTATGTATTTATATATTTTGTGGAAATATTTAAAGCTAGTGTATATTTGTGTTTTGTTCGTCTTTTATGTTGAAGGTATGTTTTTTTTATTATTTATTTATTTGTTTTGTTTTTATTTTAACTATCTGCACATATATTTTTATTGCTACTAACAAATACTACCATGAGTAGTAGTTTATACGTTGAACTGTTTTCAGATTGAAAATCTTGAAGATCTACTCAAAGAAAAAGACAACCAAGTCGATATGGCAAGAGCTAGACTGAATGCCATGCAAGCTCACCACTGCTCTTCCGAAGGTGCACTTTCATCGCTCGAGGAAGTTATAGGAGACAAAGAAAAGCAAATACAGCAACTGAGAGAACAGAGAGATAGAGCTGAGCACGAAAAGAACGAAGAGAGAGAACTGCATGAAAGAGAAATAGCTGAATATAAGATGAAACTGCATGCACTTGAAAGTGAAGTCGAAAAACTTGGTGCTAGACTCGAAAGGGCTCAAGCGGAGAAAGATCGTCTCGAAGCGAAGTTAGAAAGCTCGCAGTCTGAACTTGGCAAGTCTAAAGCAGAACTAGATAAAGCTGCCAGTGAAGTTGGCAGGTCTGGTGCTGATTGGGAAGCAGCTAAACAACGCTTGGCAAGACTTGAGCTAGAAAACGAGAGACTTAAACATGAACTAGAGCGGTCTCAAACAACGTTTGGCAGGAGTACTTTGACAACTTCGCAGGAGTTGGACAGAGTGCAAGAAAAGGCAGATAAGAGTGCTGCAGAGTTGAGACGAACTCTAGCTGAGCTTAGAGTAACTCAAGCTGATGCTGAAAGAGCAAGGGCAGAAGCTAGTGGGTTACAAGACAAACTAGAGAAGTCCCAAGGAGAAGTGTATCGTCTTAAAGCCAAGCTTGAAAATGCACAAACTGAGCAAGACAGTCTGAAGGAGGAATATGATCGGTGAGTGCTCTTTCTATCTTTTCATTTTCTTTTTAATTATTGTGTAAACAAGGAAGTTTTCGTTGAAGCCTGCTTGTGCTGGTTATCCTCACTTTTCAACGAAGTTTCCTACTTCTCAACTTTGTTTATGCTTTTTCAATATCAAAGTTTCTAAACAAAACTTGAAGTGATTCTCGAGGTCCAAGTTAAGGGTGTAAACTCTCATTGACGATGTGGCAACACTTTAATTTAAGTTTGGGTGCGCCAAGAATTCTAACCTATTATTATAAAAGATGGAGATTTATTTTCCAGCAACTGTCAATAAGTTTCTGAATGGATCTCACATTAAATACGCGGTAAAAAAAATACTAAGTACCAGTACATAAACTTCATGCATAAGATACGAGTATAGCATTCCAAAGATTAAAATCGTCAGTACTGTCCCAACATTTTCAGAATAACATCTTCTTCCTAACGATGGTATCAATTTTAACGTCTTCAAAAGCTCACAGCTCTAGTCAACTGCAAGGAGTGTGTACAGATTCTTTACAATGTTTATTGAATAATATACCCTGATTTCCTTCGTGCGACTTTCATTGCTACGAAGATTCTCTCCAAAGTAAAGGAGAACGAGCACCTTTTGCTCGTGTCTCCAAAGTCTCACAATTGAGAGCCCACTAAGAATATTAAGTATACCATCATTTGAAGAGTACCACCAGTTTAACACTCAAACATTATTTCGTCTACCAATAGGGTGCAATCATCAGTAAGCCGACTCCACTCAGAACGAGACAAGGCCGTTGCTGAACTGGATAAGGCCAGGGAAGAGTTGGAACGTACGCAAGCTACTCTTGGCAAGGCACAGCTTCAACAAGACAAGCTACAAGCCTCGCTCGACGCCGCACATTCAGAGATCGATAAGCTGCAAGAGAAGCTGGATAAGGCTGCTGCTGAAGTTCGGAAGGTAAGTCATTTTTACTCAAAAATGCATGTAATGTGGTCATTATTTTGACAACCTTGTTTGAGCAAAGTCGCCTTTGCCGGAGTGTTTCAAGGAGCGGCCAGTAATGTTTTTGCTGGCCGCTCTACAGGTCGGCAAAACATTGCCGGCCGCTATTTTGACGTTTCAACGTTTTAAAAAAACAAATGCAAAAAGATTTTATTTAAAACATAGCTGTTTGTATATAAAGAGGTAGGCACAAAAAGATTGTATTCCATATTTAAAAAAAAAATACAAAGAAGTAACAAAAGCGCGGTTCAGCGAAATTTTAATTTTTATTTAGTGACTTTTTTTTTGCTTTAAGTAAGTGAAGAAAATATACATAACAGTCAAACACCGCATTAAAATTATCGCAAACTATTAGTAAGTAATATGAAACCCGAAAACCCGGTGTTGAATTTTAGTAACTGTACTTTTCATATTGTTATTTTAATTAATTTTCTAGTTAATACCTATATGTATTTTATTTAAATCACTTGCTGGTTTTATTTAGGTTAGGTACTTGCATTTTTGAGTAAAGCACTATACAAGCCTTGGCCCATTATGACTCTTCGCTGGTCACGCTATGATTGCCTCGAGCTAGCCTAGCTACGCTTTAGGCCTTCCAGCTTGGCCATCATGCAGCCCTTGCTGTCCTCACTGTAAAGGCCTCGGCCTCCGGCCTCGGCCTTTATCTCAGCTCGTCCATCAAGTGGTGCATGCTGACCGCGCTGTGTCGGCCTGGAGCTGCGCTAGGCTGCGCTGTCGGCCATCATCAGCGCGACCAGCAAAGTAGCCATTATAGGCCGCGGCAGTAATGTACTATTACTAGCTTATGCCCGCGACTCTGCCGTGTTATGTTCGGTATCAATTGTCCCATCTTTTTCAATCAGTCCCTCACTATTGAAGATCGTAACTGGAATTTTATACCGGTCATACGTTTCTAGCTTTTCATTGAGTCTCCCTCCGTGTTATGTTTAGTATCAATTATTGTCCCATCTTCTTCAATCAGTCATTCATTACTGAAGATCGTGTTAAAAAGTATCCTATGTGTAATTTATGATCGGGCTTGTGGGCGGCGAAGAATGGGCGACTCGCTGTCCAACTACACAACTACAGAATTATCTCACGGGAACATAAAATCGGGATGAAAACTATCCTATGTGTTAATCCAGGTTATAAACTATCTGTGTACCAAATAGCCAATCCGTTCAGTGGTTTTTGCGTAAAAGAGTAACAGACATACCTACATAATTGCATACACATACATACATCCTCACAAACTTTCGCATTTATAATATTAGTAGGATATAGGTAACCCAATGTTACAATTAAAACGGATCCTAAAATACTTAGGAAGGGACCATGCGAATGATTTTATGTGTTTCAAGGGCAAGAGTATAGGTCAAGAGTAAACTTTGTCCACAGTTAAACCAGGCTTATCTGTTAACTTTAAGTCTTATAATAAAGTCTGCCATAAAACTCATGAGTAAAAAGAAAATTGAAAAAATAAAACAGTGAACTCAAGTGCTATTGTAACACACCACTCATTATTATGAGAAACAGCAGTCAATTTCTTGCGAAGAAAATTATGAAATAAAACTTTATGAAACGCTGGCTTTTCATAAAAAGTGCTTAAGCTACAGTGTTCTGGTTACACTCTTTACGCGGCTGGATTTCTAAGTGCTCTTTTTCATTACCGTGCATATTTTACAACAGCATTTTTCCTTTGAAAACTGATTAAGTCATAACGTTTCAAATAGTCACAATTTCCAACTTCAGAATTTGCAATTTGACCCTAAAATCCTGCTTCAGAAATGGGTTAAGTGTTCCATGTTAAGTTACAGTTTTATCGCCGATTAAAGCGCATGTTTACGATGGTTTAATCGTAGTAAGTCATAAAATACTATTTGTGATCAACTAAATGTGCGTATGTATCGATGACTACGAATTTGAGAGACGTTAAAATAACCAATCGAGATAAATTGAGCTTGTATTTGAGAAATTTTATTTATACATACATACTTAAAACTCTCACCGTTTTTCTGATGGGATAGAAACACTACAGAATGCCATCTGCTACTTAGGAACAATAGGGAATCTTTCCATTCACCTCGTCCACATTCATACATTTGGTAATACACGCACGTTGGTTGCGAGTTGTATGCACCAGACCTTTTTGAAGATCTTCACTAATAAAGCCATGGTAGGTCTTCCGTTGCCGTTCTATCGTGGCTTTACCACTCACACCACCAGTGCTATTGTCTATAAACATAGCAAAAGCAAAAGTTTGCATATTCTTAGCTAAGCGACACTAGCTAATCGTAATAAGTCGCGAACGGTGAGGGTTCGCGCTTCGTCATTGGACGATCTCAAAGATCATTTCTTAGTGGTTCAGGGATGTGATTTCTTATTGAGAATGGCATAGCTAAGCCAAATTTTACGACTTTAGAAAATACGAAAATAGAACGAAACTGTAAAATTTTCTGGTACAATACAAAATTCATAATAAGCTTACCTAATTTCTATGCGAGTCCGAAGCTTTGCCAAAAGTAATGAAACGAAAACTTGTTAATTTGTAACGGTAATATTTGTTGGTCCTAAAATAACATGGCGAAGAATTTACAAATGTTTTTAAATTTTTATTCTGGTAGGGAAACATCCAGGTTACTACATTATAAAGTTGGTAACACTGACACTTAAAACTACATTATTATAATCTAATATCTTTAAACGAGCAATCTTGTATATTTATTTATATATTATAATCAGGATCTCGGAAACGGCTCCAAGGATTTTCATGAAAGTTACAGATTAGGGGTTTTTTGGCTCAAGGAATCGATTTATCAAGGTCCCAGGTTCAAGAAAAGCTCGGTTCCCAAGATATAGACATTTTAAAAACCGAGCAAAGCTCGGTCAGCCATTTATACCCATACATTATGTTTTGTTCGTTTCGGCACGAGACTCGACATAGACCTCAAACTCGAACTCGAGGCTGGTTCACCGATGGTGGACTTAGAAAAGAATTAGGCTGATTATACGTAACGACAGCGGTTTTTACGTTGGAAAATGATTCAATCCTCCCACTCTGGTTATTATGGAACTATGGGCTGAAAACCCCGTAGGCACTGAATAAAGCCGACGTGTTCTTATAATATTGCGAAGGGCGCAAAGCAGATCGCGGGACTAACGAATTACCGTGACCCCGGAACAGAAAGGGCCACTGAAGGACACCGTGGTTTGATTTTAGTCAGTACAAGTCTGACAGTCCCTCCCACTCTGCCCTGGGTGGGAGGACTCGTTTGATGATTTAACCACGATAAAAAAGGACGCAAAGTAAAAAACGTAAGGGTCGTTCCAAGTTCACAGTCTTAGTACATTCCAATTAGTCCCGTAATGATGCTCCGGGTCAAATTATTTACTCAACAAATACTGTCAAATAGAATCTTCCAAGCCAAACTTGCTGTGCAACACAAAAAACAACTCATATTTTACCGTGCAACGTTGCAGGAAATGATCTGAAGTAAGCCCGCACGTTACTCGTAAATTATGTTCAGTATACTGTGTTGAGAGCAGGCGTAATGCCTGAGTTAACATTAAACGGTATGCGTTAGGTACTAGCTACACGATATTATAATGTTGTGTGGTAGTAGGCAAATCGCAGTCCGCATCCCATACTAAATCGACTAGAGTTCTTATTGCAAATATGTTATTCTTAAAGAGTTCAGTCATTTTCTGTTGTTGCTGCTTTTAGTATATTATGGTCGTATTATGCAAAGTTTTCCTCTTCTTTCTTAAGGGGGATGCTCCAACCAGCCCGCGAAATTCAAATTTTTTTATGTTTTTTGCAATTTGCAGGCCAGTGACATGTTGTAACTTTATAAATATTTGTGTTGCGCAAATAACAAGTATAATTTTAAATATAAAAAATATCAAAAAACTCGCTCCATCAGCTCTCACATAGAAAAGGTGCATCATGTTAAAATCTCCGAAATCTAACTACGATGCACCTTTTCTATGTGAGAGCTGATGGAGCGAATTTTTTGTCAATTTTTATATTTAAAATTATACTTGTTATTTGCGCAACACAAATATTTATAAAGTTACAACATGTCACTGGCCTGCAAATTGCAAAAAACGTAAAAATATTTGAATTTCGCGGGCTACATCGACGCAATCACCTTAAAGTCAAATACTGGAATACAAAGTGGTCTACTACTATCGGAATCTATACTATGCTACTATACAAACCGTGACCGATAACTACACATACATCTTTGGTATGCTCACATGCCCACAATTTTCGCGGAACTTTATAAAGAATATTGGCTTCACAAGCCACATGCGAGCACACGAACGAGAACTAAGTCGGATCTGAAGCAATTGCCTTAACCGAAATCGGTTGGATCACAATCATCAATATACAAACCAGTACAGAATCATAGAATCAATAATAGAGGCGACAACATACACAGAATACAGTTTGGAAACAACATTTAATTAGGCCAATATATTCTCAGAACTCTGGCCCCAAGACATCTAAACTAGGAAACTTACTGCATTGGAGGTGTCAACTGAATTGCCCAACTTTATCTAGTCCACAGGTGCATGTCTAGAAAGATTTCTTGGTCCTTTAGTGGGTCACTTATTCATAGATATAAAGTTGAGATTTAGTGCAATGCAATGTTAACTATCACCAATTCTAAAACTTATCTTAAGTAAATTGTTCAGCTCAGGTACACTCAGTAATTGTCATGACAACGAGCAACGGTTCAAAATGCCCGCCGCATCGTATCATCATCATCATCAGCCTATTAATGTTCCCACTGCTGGGACACAGGCCTCCTCTCTGTGAGAGGGGGTGGGCCATAATCCACCACGCGGACCCAGTGCGGATTGGTGGATGTCACATGTCTTCGGATTTTTGGTTCTAGGACATGCCGGTTTCCTCACGATGTTTTCCTTCACCGTTTTGAGAGCAGTGGTGATGAAATAAATTACACAAAGTAATGCGCCTGCCGGGATTCGAACCCACGACCTACAACTCGTAAGTCGGGGCCGATACCACTGGGCCACCACTGCTGGGCACCGCATCGTATACTTATCCGCAATTGGCGCCCTCTTTGGCAAATCTTTTGTAAAACTGTCTAGATTCGGACATTTCTATCTTATGATAACTGCAAATGAGCTTGAGTTGAGCTTGATTTGAGACGAGTCTACTATTAAGAATATCAGCGTATGAGTTGCAGTGCAATCAAACCATACCAACAAATCACATCTTCTCTTCTATATGAATATTAATGCCCCTTTTCGTTGTAATTATATAACTGAAGATCGGGCTCAACTATTCAAACCAAAATGTTTATTAAGTTTTGTTCGAACTATTTAGTAGATGGTTTATGTGAAGTTTGCACAAAATCGGTCGAGCGGTTCTTCATTTATCACAGTTGTTATAAGCACGTACCGGGCCGCTAGTTCATTATAAAATTGACTCTATAATCTCATCTCTTATTGTTCCAGTGTCAAGTGGACCGCGAGAAGCAAGCGTATGACTTCGAATCCCTGCAGTCGCAGCTGGACAAAGCTCTGGGCATGTCCGCGCGGTTCGGCAAGGAGAGGGACACCGCTCAATTGGAAGCCGATAGGTTCCGCGACAAGTATGAGAAGTCTCAGGTAAGGATGTTATTTTGAAGATGTATTTGTGTACCTTTTCACACAGGATCTTTCCATCATCAGACTACAAGAACAACGGTGAAACATGAGGGATATTTCACCCTTTCAAACACCCTTACTTACTTCAATTGTGCGTACAGCTAAGGAGTAGAATTCCTTGCCGGTCACCTTATTTCCTGATATCTAATACTTTGGTCTTTAAGTCAACAGTGGTTAGGTTAATTTTAGTAAAACTTCACCGTCTATCACATCACCACTTACTATCGAGATCGTGGTCAAGTCGAGCCGATCGCTAAATAAAAACAAAAGATGGGGGCTGATATTTCCATTAACTGCTTCGATACAAACTCATCATCATCTGCCTAGCCTTTTCCCAACAATATTGGGGTCGGCTTCCAGGCGAACCAGATGTAGCTGATTATCAAGATGTTTTTTCAAGGAATGACTGCATGTGGGTTACAAAGTTACTGCTTGGATACAAAATATGAATATTAAATTGATATGAGGTCGTGATGTCTTACATTAATTTGTATATATACTAGACAAGACTGTTTACTGTTAAAGAACCAATGAAACTCAAGAGCAACCAAAAAGTACGACGAAACCAAAATGCCATTATTTTGCAATAACCCTTACAATCACGAAATCCAAAACCGTGCTCAGTTATCTGAAGGCACGGAGGTTGTCGAACCTGAAACACGAGTACGTAAACGGAAACATCTGAATACTTAATGCAGGCAGCTGAAAATTTAAAGGCTAAATGTAGCCGAACCTCGCGTCTATTATAAAATCCAACTTTCAGTGGATTCGACCAACCTAAATATGGGAACTGTTCAATAATTCTGAACTAAGATATTCTTGGACACTTAATCAATTATCAGTTCTGATTTCTAGATTCCAATTTGTGAGGTTTAATAATTCGGGCTGTACTGGGGCCACACTAACGGGTAATGCCGTAAATTATCACGATGATGGACGTTTATACGAACTGTTAAGGTTCACTATCGTGAAAATTAACTGCATTTTCCATTAGTAT
This sequence comes from Agrotis segetum, assembly GCA_036375495.1. Lineage (NCBI taxonomy): Eukaryota > Metazoa > Arthropoda > Insecta > Lepidoptera > Noctuidae > Agrotis > Agrotis segetum. The sequence continues at coordinate 5,489,794 of JAQSVV010000031.1, forward strand.
CCCCCGAATTACAGGATCGATCAAATTTCGGAATAAATTCCGATATTTTTTGCGTCCTTATTAATGCTTCAAATTCGGTTTTCGACAATTTTCTGAATTTGATATCATGATGCTCTTTTTCCAACCTTTATTTCATTGTGGTAATAAAATCCGCAACGCTATAATAAAGGACCTTAGCTCTCATCAGTATTGATACAGAAAAGTTGGTCCCCACAGTAATATCAGATTACTCTTGGATATTGTCATACTTAATCTGAGTGGGCAAAATAATAATTTATTACCAGAGTATTCTTATTGAGAATATCAAGGCTGTAGTTACGAAAGATAGCAACGAGAATTTGATCCTTTTCCTCAGAAATCTTTGCCAAAGAATTTCTCCATACAAATAGTTCCCTTGGCTTTTGATATTATAACGTGAATTTTATGAATAGTTTCTTCAGAAGCTGACTTATTAATAAAATGTGAAACGGTTCGTTAATTGGGGGATTTTGGTTCCGTAAAATAACGAGGTTTTCAAGCATTGAGTTTGAATGGAAATCCATAGAGCTTTAGTTCCACGACTGACACAAACGATATGCAAATTGGACGGAAACGTTTGTAGTACGTTCTACGGTCAGACAGACAGCTTTATCTGCGCCTTTTACGGCGCTGTTAACTGACCAATTAGTTTTATGAGCGAAAACCATCGATGGTTTATAGTTTTCTAAATTCATGCTGTGTGGAAAAGAAGATGGAAAATTTTGTAGAAGTTTCTTTCTTGGTTTTATTGAAGATCTCGGGAAGAGGAAATTGTTATTATAATACAAAACAAATTTTTTCTTTAAATTAAAAATTGAAGACAGTAAAGGTCTTAGATTTTCAATTGCAGAAGAAACGGTAAAAGTCACCTTCCCCACAGAAGAATGAAGAGATCTAACAAGAATGGAAAGTAATTAATAAAATTAGAATACAGTAAAATGCTGTAAACTTCTGGGATTTACAGTGCTTACTCTAGAACTAGGACAAAGACAGCAAGATTTGTCACTAAAAACACAAATGCGAACAACGAACCCGCTGCATTTTATGGCCCTAGAACAGACAGTACGGAAAATCTTCGAAGCAAATTATTCACAGAGCTTCGATCTTTCAATACTCGCTCACCACCGACTGTAATGTCCCAATATAAATCATGACTGGAAAGAAGAGTAGTTGAGTGGCGCCCGCCTGTCTAGACTCAACTTTACGTAATATCTTACGACGATACGGCCAGTATTATTAGTACTGGCAACATTGATCTGAGATTGAAATAGGATGGAATAATCTGTTCGTTTTATGAGCTCTTGCTAGCTTTGATAGGTGAAATAGTCGTAGTAAATGGTTAGTGTCCCATCTTCCTAACCATTTGAATGTTCTTTTGGATCAGGAGCTATTTTGCCATATGTTTGTATGTTTGTTCATTACAAGAGAGCTGTTTTCATCATTACGGTTTTGCTTTCTATAGTTTATTTTTAATTGATGTGTCTTTTTTAAAATGTTAGTATTAATCTGTGACTGTACTGTCATAATTTTATTAATCTTAGTGAATACTGTGAAATAACTAAAAATATGTCCTAATCATATAGACGGAGTATAATGTTAGGGAGTTTGTCAATTTTGAGAATCACTCACAATCCCACATAGACTGATGGACTTAAATAATAAATTACATGCTATACGAGACCCAGTACAGGAAAACCGAAATATACCTAAACGTGTATGAATAAATGAAACCATATTTTCAAAGAGACGATGAAAATAGCTGAGAGCTTGCATACTTTATAAACTTGCATTTAAGAGATAATCCCACGCTCCGGGAGAAGCTACAACATTTTGAAATTACGTCACTGAAATTCTAGTGATGTCAAATAAAATAACTTGCAGGAATCGCAACGCTTTTATTCGCTCGACGGTATTCCGAAATCCGTTATTTGAACCTGCAGTTTTCCGAAATCCGAGCATAGTTTCACCTCAAATTAAAATTGACAACGTAAAAGCTTGGATATGGAAATTCAATATTCATTTTGCTTCAACAAACTTTTCTGGTTTGCTAATAATACGTTCTTCACACGGTGTGTATTGTGTTTCTGTTTTACTGTCCAGGATAAAATATTTATGTAGTTGTGAAGGCAAAAATAGAAGATCACTGACCCAAATTTTGGTTGGTTCGACAGTATCAGTGGCATTCGATCGTTTATCGCTCGAATTGGATTGGAATCAGCTTTCCACTTAGCCTCAACGTGCTATCAGTCTTGGTGTACATTTTGTGAACAATTTTAAAGAATTGCCTCGAAGCTTTATTGTATTTTGATCGCACAGACTGATAGTATGATCTGTGCTTGTTACTGCTGGTTCGTTCAACTCGTCTAGTTTTGTAGTTAGATTTTTATTTTGATCTAATACATTGATGTCGTCTCGCAAATGTCAATGGCAGAGTTGAGGATACTTCTTATAATTTGTCTTGTTAATTGTGTCCAGAATATTTTGATTTTTCTTTGTTACTATCACTCCTTTTTATACTGTTCTCGGACAAAATTCTTCGCCCGTTTATGGAGTTCGATACAAAGAAACTTCAAATTAAACTGAAATAGTGAAACGATCGGCAAGTCTGAAGTCTCGAGAAAGACAGCTTTAAAAAATATTTAAGTATGCTCATAAAATGCATAAATAAAACGAACAATAATAGAATACTAAACTTTTAAAACTCGTCTAGAAAAAAGAAAAATGTACAAGCGGACGCAATAAAATAGTCGCGATTGTATCGAGTTGGTCTACGACAAACAATCGTCAAGCAATAGCAAGGTTTTATTCAATATTTGGCAACTTGGCCCATGTTTATTGATAGTAAAGCTAGCCGAATGTTCTTTCATGCCGTCTTGACATGTAACTTTAGTGGAATTCTGCCGAAGAATCTCTTCTCATTTAGGTCGACCGTCCATAGCTTGAAAAAGGTTTGCTCCGTTAGATCCTTGGTTCATTTATTTGCCAGCCAATCATCTTTGTAGCATGACCAATATATGACCATCATCATCATCATCATCATCAGCCTATAATGTTCCCACTGCTGGGCCACAGGCCTCCTCTCTGTGGAAGGAGTTAATCCACCACGCGGGCCCAGTGCGGGTTGGTAGATGTCACGTGCAGGTTTCCTCACGGTGTTTTCCTTCACCGTTTCGAGAGCAGTGACCATATAGGTTTTCTGTTATACCTCGCCTACTACGCCTCATCTATCATAGCCAAGCGTACTAATCACAGTCAAGACATTGGGGGTAGTACACATAACCTTGACCAGAAAGCGAGGGAAAACATTTTACCTACGTCCACCTCGATTATTAAATTTTGACTTTGAAAGAATTTGATACTTACCTATTTTTGGTTTAATTGTGTATAGACAATTTCATCATTTGTTGTGTACGATTCGGGGGGAGGGGGGGGGTCTTGACCTGTCACCCCCTCTTCCCCGATGCCACGAACACGTGTATAGCTTAGTTGTGATGTGGAGCAACGACTTTAGGCCTACGTGCGGTGACTTGGTAACTCTTCAACTTTGTTCGTCGTAACGTCTTGTGAGCGATCGGTATTCCATTTACTATAGAACTTTGTTTGGTGTGTTGTCGTGTCACTGAAGGGTTTCCAATTAATATAATGACTAGTGTCACACTAGTGGCAGGATATCAAAGGCGGCATTTCATATTCGGCTTATTGGTTCCCGTACTTTGGTTCGTACTAATTAATAATACTGTTCATTGGCATTAAATAAAGCATTTGATAGATAAAATTTTACAAATGGACTGGTTTTGAAATCCCCTAATTTGTATTTCAAATAAATAATGTCGTCTAAATTATCAGATTTGAACATAATGTAGTTGAAACAGAGAATAAAGTAGCGTGTATGCAGACCGATCGCAAAATCGGTCTTAAGATCGATCGTAACACTATCATACTAGTAGAATGTAGAATGGAATAAGGGCAGGAAGATGATGATGATTATGACTAATCACAAACTATCGTCTACTTAATGATAAGTCGGAGTGACGAAGTTGTTCTATTTAAAAGTATTCATTGTTACATTAGCACATTTTACTAAGAAGGTGAACATTTAGAGGAGAAAAAAAAATCTAAACGGTTTAAATAGGGTTAATTTTTACCGATGATCATCAACTTTATGTCAAAGTAAAATTTTAAGCCAAATCCATTTTTACCAAGCCTACGCCCGAAATGTAAAATTACTATAAAAACAAAACCCTGTTCCTACAACCACACATTCTTTTACAGGCACTTGTAGCACGAATCCAAAAAGAACGTGATGCAGCACTAGCCGAGGCCGCAAGCTGTCGCGAGCGAGCCGAAGCAGCGGCTGCCGCGGCTAACAGAGCGGCCAGAGATCGTGACAGCGCTACCACTGAGCTAGATGTACTGCGAGAGCGGTGGGAGAAGGCGCATCAACAGCACCAGAAGCTAACGGTGAGGGAGATAATGGAATAATTATGAAGCTAGGTCAGTTTAGGCCAGCCGGATGCCAGTTCGATCAAATTCCTCTTACGCTGATAAGGGTCACGTACAGTCAGTCGCGTAGGTCAGCGAAAAAAGCAACGCACGCACCGCTTCTTCTTTGAGTGTCGATGAGCATAAATTACATCCAACCATCAGATCTGTACAGATCTGTTGTTTGCCTTGTTCGAATCCTAGAAGGAGCAGCTGGACGGGGGAAATCAGGAGGGTTGGGTTTACTTTCTCCCCACAGTTCGGCTAGTACGCACCGCTGACGTTGCGGTATATTGTGCTATACGTATAGAACACAACGTACATATGATTCATCAGCGTAAGAAGAATTCGTGTCTTTACATTTTTCATTTGCGATTGTCATGTGTCCCTCTTGAAAACTTCAAAGCCTCTCTCTCTACATGTCTTTAAATAAACTATACCTATTGATTATGTAAGTCCGGGGTTTTTTCCGATGTTTTATTTCACCCATGACAGTGATGTCAAATGAAGAAAGTGGACACATATACATTGAAAAAAAAAACACTTTGGTACTTGCCCGGTTTATTAAATACTCACTACCACTTGCATGAGAGACGAAGAGTTCCCCCGGGCCATTTCGACTTCGACTTTTACTGAAATCTAGATAAGATTCTTCTCATCGTTTCGATGGCAATCTATAATGAGCAGCTCAGAACTTAGCTTTGAGTTTGGCGCTATCATTAGATGCGCCAATCTACAGTTAGATAGACTCGTTACATAAGATATTGAATCGATTGAAATTAGTATCGAATTTCTTTGAGTAAAACGTTAATTCTTCAAGCAATTTGGTCTACACGTTGTCATGTTTATAATTTAAAAATGTATTTATTTTCAGATGGAACGAGACGATGCCCTAACAGAGCTTGAAATAATGAAAGAAAAACTTGATAAAGCCCTCTACTCCACACAGAAAACAATCGAAGAAAAGGAGACTGCGCACAAAGAATACGAGAAAATGCTTGAGAAGTACGACAGGTATATTTAGTTCTTTGTGTCGTCTTGTGTTGGTGGCGATGTGTGTCTATGTGTAAATTAAATAATCTCCAAATTACACGAAACAAATAAACTTTTTCTTTTTCACAGGTCCCAAAATGAAATCTACCGCCTTCAAAATAAGATAGATATACTAGAAGCAGACAAAGATCGCATTGAAATGGAATTCGAAAAGCATGCGCATATAGCCACAAAAGCAAAAGACGACGCGCGGAAACTGCAAGATGAATACGCTAGATTACAAGAAATGTACGATAGGGCCTCTCTCCAACTTAATAGGACTAAAGAACAGGAAGAAAAGGCTAAGGAAGACATGGATAGGTTAAGTGTTGACATCGAAATGGTGCGAGACCGTTATGAAAAGAGCCAAATCGAACTCAGGAGGTATCAGGCCGAAAAAGAGAAATTAGTTGCAGATAATGAGCGTCTACAATTTGAATACGAAAGAGCAATGACGCAGTGTGGTAAGGCGCAGGCTTCCAATGAAAAGACACAAGAGGAAATGGCCAGAGTGCAAGTAGAACTAGAGAAAATGTATGACAAGCACGATAAGGTAGCAGCTGAATTGAGGAGAGTACAAGCCGAACTGGATAAGGTGAAGCAAGACGCAAGCGGAGCAAGAGAGGAGGCTGAACGATACGCGGCACGCTACGGAAAGTACCACGACACGAAGGAAGAACATGAGAGGACTAAGTTGGAGGTGGAACGACTACGCGCTCGGTTAGAGAAGACAACAATAGACCTGGAGCGAGCGCGCAAGGCAGAAGAAGAAGCATCCCGTCTACGCTCGGAGCTCGATCGCGTCGAAGCAGTCCGAGGTAAATACCAATTCGAACAGGACAAGTGGACTAATGAACTGAACAGAGTGCAGGCAGAACTCGACAAGCAACATGAACGGTACGAGGCAGCGCAGGCCGACATACAACGCTTACAAGCTGAGAAGGAGCAATCAGAAACCAAACTACACGAGATGAACATACAACTGGAACTGTCCAAGAGTGAAGTCACCAAACTCAGCGCTGCGTTAGAAAAGCAACGAACAGACTTAGAACGCGCTCATATTGAATGTGAGAAATTCAGAGACCGGTGCGAAAAACTAAAACTGCGGTCAGAACAGCTGGATAAGGATAACGAACGGCTTAAAGGAGAATTGCAACAGATTGAGAGGATGAAACTACAAGCAGTCGCTGGAGATAAAGCGAGGACTGAAGACAGGCTCGAAATCGAGCGTCTTCGTGATAAACTTGAGAAAGCAATCCAAGCGAGAGATTCCACTGAAATGGAGGCTGGCCGTTTAGCAAAGGAGCTAGAAAAGTCACAAATGCATCTCTCGAAATATCAGGAGACCAACGAGTCGACACGTGTTGAATATGAAAGGATGACAAATGAACTTGGCCGAATGCACGAGCGCCTTGAACGAACGATTCTGGAGATGAGACATGTTGAGCAGGAAAGAGATGCGTTGTTGCAAGAGATACATAACATGAGATTCAACGTGGACCAACAACAGAGAAACATAGACCACCGTACGCAGGAGACACTAGTGAAACTGCAGCAAGAGCTTGCTCAGTCAGTCCGTGACAGAGAAAAGATGGCATCAATATTAGAACAGAGAGACAAACAAGCCGACGCTATAGAAAAGCAGATCGTCAAGTTAGAAGCCGATACGAAACAGCTGACCATCGAGCGCGACCAACTAGTTGCACAATTAGAAAAGTCTCAAGACATGCTCGTGAACTTCCAACGGGAATTGAATGCTTCTGAAGCCGAACTACAAAAACAGCGCGAAGAAGTGCGGCGAGTGAAAGAGGAACAGCGGAAGATGGCGCAAGACACCGGCGGCGCAAAGAACGTCATCGAGAGCCGAGATCGCGAGATCGCCAAGCTACAGCAGCAAGTCCAAGCCGTCACTAAAGAGAAGGATGCAATCAGACAGAGGGCAGAGAAAGCCGAGAAAGAGGCTCAGAAAGTTGGAGAGATCGAGAAGTGGCGCGCTGCAGTCGAGCAAGAGAAGGCAAAGGCGATTCAGGCCGAGAGAGCATTGGCTGAATGCCAGCAGCGGATGCAGAACTTGGAGAAGCAGTTCCAGGCCGCTCAGCAGCAGCTGCAGGCTGGCTCGCGAGGCGGCGCGGAGGCGCTGGCGGCCGCGCAGGCGGAGGCGCGCGCGCACGCCGTGGAGCGCGAGCGGTGCGGCGCGCAGCTCGAGATGCTGGTGCAGGAGTTGGAGAAGACACAGGTCAGTTGGAGGATCGCCCGGCGACAAGCCCAAGCTCGGAACGGTTCAATCAAGTTTTTACCTTCTATCAATAAAAATGAATGTTCAAAGGAATTTCTACTTAGACCAATCAGCGTACTTATCGACAACAGAAAACTTTTAAATGAATATCCACTTATCCCAACCAGGTATGACTGTATATTATTTCCAATAAAGATTATGATCGTTATCGTTTTCATTAAACCGAGAGACGTCCACTGATGGACACATTGGACATGGACATAATTATACTAAAATGAAATATCCTACGCTAGCAAAGGTTACAATTTTTTTGTTATTATGAGATACATTAACACTAAAATGCTCACGTGCCTTTTCGCAATAAAGATCTGTTGCCAAGTTGTGGGAATGATTATGTTCAAACTGAAATGCGATTCGTACGACTTTACCAAAACCGAATTCATGCGGATGAAATTAAACAAACATGAATCATTTAATCTTTTTTACGATATATTATATACTACTCTTATTAAACTATGTGAAACACGTCAAAAACTAAAATAGCCTGTTGGGAAAATAAGATTCTTCGATGAAGTAAAATATTAATCACTCACATGAACACAAACTCGATTGAACCTCCGCGAGTGTCCGTTGTCCGCTTTAATCATTGCACCGGTGTCGAGTAGATCGTTTTATTTGGATGTTCATGTTTTTGTTTGATCATCGCCGGATACTGTCGTTGTATGTAGCATGTCACCTCTGGCCCGCTGGGCATCCTCCAACCCCTCATTGTTCGTATTTATTTTATTAGTTTCATCATCGCAGTGTACTCGAAGAAAATCATGGAATGTATTTGTGTTACGAGCAAATTGTTGCACCATACATTTATCATACGCACCGAATGCAACCCTTTCGAAGGTCGCAACAAATGTCGGGTGCAAGGAAATTGCAATAAACGCTTCATTGTAAAAAACAACTATTAATTTTTATCTATTTTCAGCCGTTCGCTACTGTACTGTGTATATTTGCAAAGTTATTTTATCATTGTTCGGTCATCTCAATAAATATATTTTGGGAAGTGTCGTAAATTATTTGGCTACGACTGAAATATATTTTGCAGAGTTACTTGTAAGATAAATTTTCGCTTGTTGGATTGGATTTTGCGATTCATTATAATCTAGCTTTTTAAGCTTTGTGTAAAAGTGTACAACGCTACCTTTGCTGACTACAATACTGTTTGCCTTAACGGTATTATTTTCCGGGGACAGCTCGATCTTCGAGAGGCGAACAAGAAGCTTCAAGCTGCGGGCGCGCAGAACGCCAAAGCTGGGGAAGACACAGCCCATGCTAAGAAACAACTGCAAGAGGAATTTAAAAAGTTGGACGATGCGAGGAGACAGTTCGAAGAACAACGGAGAACAGTGGAGAACAAGCGAAAAGACGTGGAGGAGAAGGAGAAGGCGCTGGCGGAGTTAGATCGACAGCTGAAGAAGAGAAAAGAGCAAATGGACCAAATGGAAGCTTCTTTGAGGAAGGTGAGATTTAAATGCACAGCACACGTTACATTACAAATGTACATATTAAATACGTATAAGTACGTCGTATTGGTACCCAAAGCGTTGCACAGAAAATAATTACTATCCATGACTAACTGTTGAAATTTTTGTAATGCTATTTAGGACTCTGCAACTCACACAGGACACAGGAAATAACCCTCCTGGCGCAGTCGGGTAAAAATGGCATCATTCAGTTTAATAGCAACGTCAACTTTTTGACTGTCATCTCTCTATGATTGTGTCTTAACACGAACGTTAAATGTAATGGTCGTAATCCCGTCCACACCTAGAATTCGCGTTACATCACACGGTGGATCACATTACACGTTACATCAGTCTGGATCCTTAAAACGATGCCTTATTAAAAACAGGTACTTCATAAAGCTTCAAAATATTCAGATAAATGAAAACCATTAAATCAATTCCCAGGCCGGTGGCAGCACAGCTGCGGTATCAGAGCTGAATCGCAAGCTATCAGAGTCTGAAAAGGACGCGGATGCACTGAAGGCGCAGCTGTCGCAGACCAAGGAGGAGGCGGCGCGGCTCACAGCCGAGACCGAGCGCCTGCTGCAGCTGGTACAGATGTCGCAGGAGGAGCAGGCGCAGAAGGAGAAGCAGATCATGGAACTGCAACAGTCAGTATATTATTATATTATCTACTAGCTTTTCCCAGCGACTTCACTTGCAATTATTGCCTATGTCACTCAGGACCTAAGCAGCTGTCAACTGGTGAAAGAATTTTTGAAATCGGACCAGTCATTTTTGAGGATATTCATTACAAACAATCAAAGTTTTCCTCTTTATGTCAGTATAGAAAACGCCTCTCAATAATCAGTTACCCACATGAGCATTGGATTGAACGATAATATTGGTCTGCATCTTCCCCTATACCTCCAGTATTGAGGAAGATGTAGATTACCTTTCATCTTATCTTCTTCCTTTCATATTGATTGTATTTTAGGCTGACAATGGTAAGTGACCACGTTAATAACGGCGTCAGTGGCACTTTAAATACGCACTAATATCTCTTAAGTAAGTTGGCCGTGGTCTGATCAGAAGCTAGTATTTGCACGAATCGTTTCAGTCTAATTAGTCTTCCCACTTTAGTCCGTTCGTTCGTTTCTTAACTTTATCATCTATTGGATTTCCTTAAAATTTGCAAGATCTTTGGTTCTTATTGTGGGATGTTTGTTGCAGCTAAAGTATTACATTAAGTTGTACTTGTTTCTTAGAAAGCATACATACGAGTATGTATGTGGTTATCTACATTTCCATTCAATTTCCTTCTTATATTATGTTTCCGTCAAATTGTTCCTCTTTTACAGTTGTACATGCATTTGTCTTTAAAACTCGAATATTTTCTTACAGTTTTGAAACAGTAACTACTCGATTGTTTGCAGTAGGTAAATTATTTATATTATTGTTTTCAGGTCTGTTAGAAATCTTCAAGCCAAACTGAAAAGTCAGCAGCAAGCACAAGCACAAAGAGAAGAGGTATATTTTGCTATTTATATCATTAGTAATAAATCATACCATTACATTAAAATTTATGAAATTAACAAGGCATGGAGAATGCAAGATACTAACGTTGTAATGTTAGGGATCATTGCAAATGAAAGGAGTTAGATAAAGATGCATCTAGAAAGATTGAAAGACAACCTAATAAAGGTAAAAGATATTCTGTTGGTGATAATTATTTAAAAAATATATTTAGAACATTAGAAGTGACTGCAAGAAGCGAAAGTTTGAATGAAGCATGTGATATGACTAATAAATCATCATTATCATTCATTTAACAAAGAATATGAACTGAAATAACAGTTAAAAGTTTTAAAGAAATATGAAAATGATCATTGATGACAAATTCTTTTGGCAAGGAACTATCAGCGGAAGCAAGTATTCGTTAGTAAAAATGTTCTTCGTATGGCAATGATTTTCATAATTCGTTTGAAACTTCGACTGCCACAATATGTTAACCTGTGCATGTACTAACAAACTAACATTTTCTGTTCCACGCAGGCCGGACCCGCTGGCTTCCTCAAAAGCTTTTTCTAAGTTAGTCCTTAGCACCAAGACTGTCGTTCATTTATTTGCTCTTTTCATTTAAACGTTTTTCTTTGACTGTCGTTGTAACATCGCCAGCGACTTCCATTCCACGTTTGTCGGTAACAATATCACACGTAAGCTTTACAAACGCAATTTCGTATTAAGTAATGTTATCGATATTTATATTGAATATTTATAACAAAGTGTTCAGATAATAATATTGATCTCTTGTTGGACTCCGGACGTACGAGTCTCCTCGCTCGTACATTGTAACTGCACACAATAACGATAATTATTAGTTTAGCGATAATTTAAGTGATGTTTAAAAACAAATAAATAATCGTGGTGTTCAGCGGGAATTATTTTTTAAGTAATAAAAAATACAATATTGTAAAACTGTTAAGTAAACATGTATCTAGATAGATCGAGTAAGTTGTCCACTAGTCGATGTTACCCCGCTTTCAATCTTGTTATGCGAACTATCATGAACTATAAATAAAACGAAATCTATGTTGACCTTTCTCGAGTTATTTTTGAGTTTATATTGTTGATGAGAATTTTGTTGTTGAAGTAAAACTTATTCGTTTTTATTGATTTTTGTTTTGTTTGTTATTTATTTTCATCTTTCGACCCCACACGGTAGGACCTGTCGCGCGCGAGACAAAGCGAGCTAGCCGCCATGAGAGAGCTCGAGAGCACTCTCGCACAGAAAGACGTGCTCAAGGCCAAGTTGGAAGAGAGCAAGATGAAAGTAATAGACTTAGAGATAGAGCTCAACGAATCATCGCTTATACTATCAGAAGTGCTAAAGATGCCAGATGGGCCAGAAACGAATAATATTAAACGGAGTATGAGCTTTTTCGAGTTGCAAAAAAGTGGTAAGGTAGTGGGTAGGCTTGACAAATGCAGATTGAGCAGAAGTGATAACGACTTAGATACGATGCACTGTCGGGACAAGAAGAGAGAGCCGCCGAACATTAGTAAGTTGATGAGAAAAATATCTGACTTGACGAAAGAAATGGCGATCAAGAACTCTAAACTAATAGAACAGCAAAGATGTATATCAATCCTAGAAGAGGCATTAAGAGAGAATAACAATATAGCAGAGTTTGAACAATTGCTTGCAGTAGTAAGAAGTAAAGATGAAAGAATTAATGAGTTGGAACAAATTGTGAATAAAAAGAACGGAACGACTCCAAGTGAAGGCAAAGATAAGAGGATATTGGAGTTAGAGGAAGCTTTGAAGGAATCATTTATGATAGCGGCAGAAAGAGAGAAAGTATTCTATGAAGAAGAACAGAGAAGGATTGAAACTTTGCACAAGGTAAGACCCCCTACCCCTGTCACTATTCCTAACTTTTACAAAAACGTTTAAACTTAGGGCCCTTTATTCAGCAATGAATTCCGATTTTAATAAAATTGCCTGTTAAAGAGTTGCCTATTAAGTTTAAGAGTTGGCAACATTCTAAATGATAAAGTATTTTTTAACCTGGTCAAGTTTAAAACACGACTTAAGGATCGTATTAAATTAATTTTAATACGATCCTTAAGTCAGAAGAAAGTATTAGACACTTTATTATATTCATACTGTGCAACTCTTTCAGATGGGCAAAATGGAACAACGCATCCGTTCGCTCCGGAACGCTTCAGCGATGAATTGTGAGACTTGCTCCTCAGTGCTGAAGCGCTTGAAGCTGCTGGAAGACGCACTGCAACACTGTCAGAACAACAGGGACCATATATTGCGACAACTATCGCACCTCGTGTAAGTATTATAATTTGTAATCTTACAATTCAATGATCGAATTGGCTCATCAAAGTTTTAAAGATGTTCTAATTAGAAGCAACCATAGTCAGAAGCCAGCATCTTTGGAAACCAGTCTTAACATATTTTTGCCAGGACTAATACTCAATAGGCTCGGCAGATGAAATCAGGAAATCAATACTTCATGTCTTCAATAAATGCAGTCTTACGATCTTAGAAAAATCTGCTCGCAAAGGTTGACTTATTCTTAGCTTCTATGTCGGTCATCATGCTAAACGTACAAATAAACTCGATATCTTATATAACTAAAAGACTAAGATGGGAAACTCGTGGCTACATAATTACAGCCGCACAGGCTTATCTTCCAGGTTAAGCCTCGCTTGCCGAGGTTGGTCTGTGCATAAGCGAGCGAGTTTCCTCCGTGCCTTGGGAAGCACCTAAAGCCGCCACGGCTATCATTTGTGTTGCAGATCTTTGACAGTAGTTAGAAGCTCGTAGTCTGAAAATCAGTCTTATCATTACCCATTACTTGGTTGTGGAGGTCAGAAAAGCAGTCTCTGCTTCAGCAGTTTTCGGTTCGACTTTAATCAGATCCCAGCAAAGTTGGAGGAAAGCTAATTAAATTATGATTTAGTGAAACAAAACTTGTAAAGATACTTATTTATTATTCATTTTCGATTGCAGTCAAGACGTGCTAGAAGGTGCAATCAGCGAGAAGGATTCTCAGATAGCCGAGCTGGAAGTGAAGGGCGTGCTTGACGAGACGGAGACCAACCGATGCGACACCCTCAAGATGGAACGGGACAAGCTGCTCACTAGGCTAAAGACAGAGGTAAAATGTCATTCCGATCTTTTGGTCTGAATTCCGACTACGCTGATGTAGGTCGCGTAACTTAGTGAGAAATATCAACTTAGTACGCTCACGTCAGCGTCAGAGTATGGTAAGGTCAGTCAGATTTACGCGACCAACATCAGCGTTACTATATTTCAGGCCTAATATTGCATTTTTTTTTCTATGGTGAAGTCCTTCTTTCATCATCATCATCATATCAGCCGTAGGACGTTCCCTGCTGAACATAGGCCTCCACTTTACATAGGCCTCTCCTTTACCGTTATCCTTCTTTAATTTCTTGAAAACAAAATCGATTTCAATCTTGTTTTGGTTTATTAAAATAATGGTAATCTCAATTTTAAAACTAAGTTTATTGGCATCATTACTAACTTCAGTACTCGAAACGATATTTTCTAGTTTTTATTTCTACTTGATGTTTATCATCATTTTTGTTCACATCACCTACAACCACATTCTTAGTAGTTACTTCAATATTTCATTATTAGTTTTCCTTTGCATTGGCATTAAATCTATGAATATCATGACACAGTAAAATTATGATTCTCAAGGAATCCCCCTGCAAAGATCTGTCAGCAGTCGGCTATCAAACTTTTACTGTCTAAAAACCCACTACTAGTTGACTTTCGCGTTTCAGGGTCAGCGTTACCTTTCCAGACGGTCGCGCAACCCCGGAAAGAGATCTATATCTACACTAACAACATAAAAATGCCAAGCTCTCTTAGATATCTGGTCGTGTGAGCTCTCACTTACCTGAATTTTGCAATCACTCACAAGACAAGTAATATATTTACAGAGATGTTTTTGTTTTTAGAACGAGCGCATACTAGAACTGGAGCAGTACAGTTCGCCGGCCCCGGCAGTGTGTGAAGGGTCTCTACCGGTAGACCTGCCGCTCACAGACCGGCTGCTGCAAGCGTGCGACGACAATGTAATTGTTTGGGTATAGTCTCAACGTATAGAGAATGCGACAGCATGGACGTGGACGTGTTTGGTTACAACTGGCTTTTGGTTAGTATGCTCTGAGCTGAGGCTATGTTGGGAGACTATGATGACCTAAATGATGACATTGAACAGACAACGAAATCCATGGGAAATATAAGAAATTTTAAGCTTACGTTTTTATACACTTGGTCTGTTAAAATATTATGGTGAGCTAATTCAAGATAACTATATTTAATATTATGGACAATTCATAGAATGAACGATCTTTTACTGTAAAATAAAACATAGTCTCCAACATCGACCTCATTTGAAAGAATGAATCAAACATAATAATTCTTCCAATAATTTTACAACTTTTTGTAAACTTTGTAATCACATTTACACATGCTTAGAATTCTGCATGGTTTTTCCACATTAAAACTCCTTATTAAACTCATAGATGTAATCGATAAAGGCTTAAAGAACTTAAAGACTTATATAAAAATGCGTCCACCATCTTAAATGGCGACCAGTCGCCATTTTGTTCATCATTTTTATAAAAATCTTATGCTTGATTGACTTCACGAATTTTGCAGAGCCAAATTGACTAAACAACTTATTGGAATTTAAAATTGAGAATTTTAATGAAATAAAATTTTGCTCAATTTACTTAATGTTTGAGAGTGTGTTTGAGTGTGTGCTTAATTGATTAAATAATTCATGTCGTGAAATGGAAAGGTTGGAAACTGATGGAAATCAACGAATAAAGATCGGGTGTAGAAATACACAACGCTTGACATTACGACCAGATGAAGAAGTAAGTGTACTAGACAAGACAAATATGCAATTACTAGTGTGTTATTATTAGAATGAGAACAGTAAGGAATATAGGTGAACTTAGAGCAGCTATAACTTGCCTAATATTTTTAATCGTAAGTATGTCATCGAAATAGTTAAGGAACAGTAATACTCAAGTTATTTACTATAAAATATCTTTTAGGGTTGAAAATTGAATGCATTTACAATCATTTACAGAAACATATGATAATACGATTAAAAAGTTATTGCAAATGAGAAATTATGGTTCTTCCACCTTTTTCCAAATCCATACCTATTTGATGATAAGCTTTTGATATATCAATGACCGTTTATTGTCTATTTGTGTTTCTGATGACTACCTGAGTATAGAATTGTTTAAGAACATGTTGGTTATATATATTTTATCAAATGAAACAAGTAAATTATTTTCACGAAAAATGTAAAAAAATATATGACACAAAAACATGGACAAAGGGACAAATGAAAAGAAAATAGGACAAAAACTTTTTAGGATAACGTTGACTGTTTTCTGTATCTGATTGTAAGAAGGAGACACTAGTTAACATTTTACTAATGACCACAGGAGGAGGACATCCCAGCAACAGTGCTCTAACGACAAACGCAGCTAAGTCAAAACGTAAATCTGTTTGTGGCCTTAGCCATCATCACGCACTAGTCACCCATCACCGCTACCTTACCAACTCATCATCGCTTATCACTCCAGCATTCTGCTAAATAAAAACTAAACAAAAAACGCCCGCTTGCAACAACTTCTGACAACAAAACAATTTTTATACCAAAGATGTTAATTTTTCTGTAAATAAATTAAGTTTTTTTATTTATTTATTACTTTTTCGTTTTATTTTCTTTTCTCTCAATATTTTACCCTTTTCGTGCTCTAAAGTAAGAGATTATTTTTTTATGTCTTACTGATTGAAGGAACCAATGATTTATATAATCGTCTATAATACGGCACTTGTTGATGTATACTTACCTACATTAGAGCAATAATTACCGATATTATAGTTGAACACTCGATGTCTATTTTTAACTTAATACTAGTCAAATCTATCAATGTTCTAATGCTTTAACATACAAAATATACTTATATATTCGTTTATATACAATTTGTAGAAAAATGTGAAAAGGAAATGTAAGATAAAATAATGCCAGTTGAGATTAAATCGACAGAATACATAATTATTTGGTTAATCACTGAATTGATGGATTACGTGAACTGGTTTAGATAAAGTCCATTAAATAAGATCAGAGATATTCCTACAAGTTGTATATAAACCAAATAGTAGTTATTATAATATTTTTCACCTTGAAAAAAGGATTTTGGACTTTCTATCATCCCAAATCTTTCGGCCTTAGGGATTTGTTTAGTTAGTGGAATGTTACTTTAAATTAGTAGACACTGATATAAAATTAGTGATTGTTTTGCAACAAGTTGCTAGCAGACTTTTCAATAAATTTTTACATATCATGCACAAATTATATGAAAAAAAGTACATTCAAAGCTGACAGTCTGCATATCATTACGATTTAAAACGTAGCTTCTTACTCATAAATCATAAACCCCTTAGGAATCGGTGTTCGAGATATTTTCGTGAGCCAAGAAGCTTGTACAATGTCGAAAAGCACTGCCTTACATTCTAAGTAAAAATATTAAATATTTTCTGTTAAGCGAAAGCCTCGTTTGCTTAGTGAAAAGAGCAGGGACGTCCGCTCTCTTCGACTGATAGCGATGAAATGAGTAACCGTGGGTTAAAAGACGTCAATTTTCCTTTATGGCAGCTATCAAACTACCCACGTTCACGAGTGATTTTATATTTACGTGTTTTGAGCTTTTTATAAATAAAACATTATACAAGAAACAGTATTGTATTTGTGATAATAATAGTACCGGTGTCTACACGAAATCCAATTTGTGAAAGATATATTTAAATTCCACATGTTGTTACTTATCTATATATAATTACAGATATAAAATAATAATTTGTACATCTAGTTAAGTATTTAAGCCATTTAAGCTTATTGCTGTTTTAAGCAATTGTTTTTTAATGATAAAAATCCCATTTTCATAAATTGGATTGTCGCTCCAGAATTAAATAAATGAGAAACATCGAAAATACGCATATTTTTCTCGTTAACTTAAACTTAAACTTCTAATAAGGGGCATTGGTCGACTGTTTTGTTTTTGAAAACGATTGTTATTCTTTAAAACTTGAAATTGTTTAGTGTTAAGTGCATCAGATGACCTATTAAGAGTAATTTTATTTTTGTTATGTCCAATGTCCTTTAGTGTATAGGCTGAGATCCTTCCTTATTCTATCTCCCACTAATTTATATAAAATGTTATATTATTTAATCACAAATTATAGAGTGTTGGCAAATTCTATGGCTTTTATACACGGTCGCTGAATGTAGTATGTATATGTACGGTAGGCGGGATGTATAGCGGGGCTGCGGTGCGTCGAAAAGTTTTCTTCAAAGTTCTCTTTGTTTCTGAACAGTCCGTCGTTGCGTATAGTTTGAGGCTATTCCTTCCAACTTTAATCTTGGTCCGACGTACCGCACCTAACCGCGTTAACCTTTTGTATTGACTCAAGTGTGTAGTTGAATTGTATGATCAGTCACAATAATTATTACGGTATTAAAGTAAATGATATTAGTTACTTGTTACTTAATATAATGGTATATAAATAACAGTGGGTCGTATTGTTTCACAAGTTGTATTGACCGAAATTATGCTGAAATTAAAAAAAAGTACATGTTCTTTGAAAATATAATATCTTCATATACGGAACGGTATTGTTTGTTTTCTTTGAGGAACTTTATGAGGTACTAACCCTTTTCCCTGATCACTTAAACAACCAGAAGATTCCTAACGCCGTTGTCAAGAATGTTTTTATTTTCCTTCGCATCTGAAGCGCGGCTGGGAGGCCAGGGGCCAGGGTCCGCTTCGCAATGCCTTAGCTACGCCACTGGATGGATGGATGATTCTAAAGTCTGGAAGTAAAAACACATGATGAGGCAGGCCTGTACCACCAGAGCACCAGATTAAAGGTTCATCATCATCAGCAGCCTATAATGTTCCCACTGTTGGGACACAGGCCTCCTTTCTGTGAAAGAGAGTGGGCCATGATCCCTCGCGGGCCCAGTGCGGGTTGGTGGATGTCACATTTCTTCGAATTTTTGGATCTAGGACATGCCGGTTTCCTCACGATGTTTTTCTTCACCGTTTTGAGAGCTGTGATGATGAAATAAATTGCCGCCTGGCTGGGTTCGAATCCACGACCTCCAACTCGTAAGTCGGGACCGATACCACTGGGCCTGCACTGCTCTCAAAAGGTTACAAAACAATGAAGGAAAGAATTAGTTACCTACGTTTTCTCATCTTGGTAAAGACAATTTATTATTCTTCATCATCACTAGTCACTAGTCACTAGTCACTAGATAGTATAAAACAAAGTCGCTTTCTCTGTCCCTATGTCCCTTTGTATGCTTAAATCTTTAAAGCTACGCAACGGATTTTGATGCGGTTTTTTTTAATAGATAGAGTGATTCAAGAGGAAGGTTTATATGTGTAATAACATCCATTAAATCGTGGAGAAGTACTGTTATTTTTGAGGTTTCTAATGTGATGTCGTAAATAATTAAATTTTTTCCGCTTACATTGCAAACGCAGGCTGAACCCTACGAGTTTTATCAAAATAATGTAGGTACTATGTATTGTACACATTGAAAAGGTCTACAGAATAGTCCGTGATGGTTTAAGTCTATCTCTTATGGATAACCCACAATAACTTTTTTTGTCATTTACTTTTTACGACAAATAATGGCTAATTTTCGAAGCGATTTTAACCAATACAGCATTAATCTTTAACCAATTAAATACCTTGAATACCTACATTGTTCATTTAATATAGATCTTTATGGCTCTTTACACCGTATGATTTAAGTGAATCTTTTCGAAGATATTACAGATTTAATAATTGCGGGACGTAGCGTTTGCGGCGGTACCGGCCGGCCGCCCGGTGCGGCAAGAGCGACTTTGTTTTATACTATGTAGTGATTCTGTATTATTTTGTAAAAATAAAATAAATAGTTAAAAATGTAAAAAGTAAAAATGTTATGAATTTAGGTATTCCAAAGATAGCAGGAAATCTTCATGGTATAGGGAAAGGGGGATTGTTTTACTCCAAATTTAACGCGTGCGGGACACGGGCAGTAATGAATAAATCAAAACTACTGGATCGATTTTAATCACATAGGCTATATATTTTATACCCGTGCGAAGCCGGAGCGGGCCGCTATGTTTTTATATACAACGTTCACAGTTTTTCTATAGTGTATTTAGTATCAGCATTGCACCCGTGCGAAGCCGGGGCGGGTCGCTAGTCTTTATCTTCTTTATCTTTATCTTTATCTTTACATATAATAAAATCGTAGAGATGTCATTCCTGTACATTGAATATTTTTTTCTTTTTGTATTTTTTTCGAGATAAGGGATCGATTCTGATGCCAGATCAACTTTTATTTTTTTTCGAAATTTTTTATGTTTTTTTGATTTGATTAATGATTAAACGAACTTACCTGTACGTGAAGTTCTATCATAATTATACGAGATGTTTCGCCCGAAGAGATTAGCGGTATTATAATTATTCGTAAGTTTATTTACTTGTAGTATCGCGTTATTGACTTCCACTCGATCACTATAGTTGAGAAAAAAGGTGTCGCCACTAGCGACACCAACCTCAATTTAATTATTTTTTTCCGTTTCCTGTCACCTGTCACTGTCACCCGCACTTGCGAGGTCTCAACAGTTTTCTCTTCATTACGTTGAGAGATTTATATTTCCGTAACGCCTGGGGCTACTTGGGGAGGGCGGGAAACTCCCGCTAATCTCTTCGGGCGAAACATCTATATATATAAAATTCAAAACTGACTGACTGATCTGACAACGCACAGCCCAAACCGCTGGGCCTAGAAACTTGAAATTTGGCATAAGCCCTCCTTATACCACGTAGGTGAGCACTAAGAACGGATTTTGCGAAATTCGGCCCCTAAGGGGTTGTTTTTGGGGTTGATAGTTTGTATGAAACTTCGTAACTATAAGTGCTAGGAAATTTAAATTTTGAGTACGTGTTCTTTTGAGGACGTAAGAGTTACCTATGACAGGATTTTGCGAAATTCGACCCCTAAGGGGTTTGTTTTTGGGGTTGACAGTTTGTATGAAACTTTGTTATTAGAAGTGCTAGGCGTCTCAAATGTTGCATGGTGGTTCTTTTTAAGACGTTAACTCTTACTGAGGCGGAAATTTTGTGAAATTCGACCCCTTTATTTTTTTTTTTTTTTTTTAGCGTGGTAAAATCATCAAATGAGTCCTCCAACCCCGGGCAGGGCGGGAGGGACTGTCAGACTTCTACTGACTAAAATCCACGGTGTCCTTCATAGCCTGTTATGTTCCGGGGTCACGGTAAGGGAATAATCCCGCGACCCCGGCAGGCTTTGGCCCTCTGAGAGGGGGGCCCCGTCATTATGCTGACGCTCTTTGAGGCGCGCGTGGGACACAACGCGCCGTCGACCCGGGCATGGTCCTTGGTCGGGCAGCGAGTTGCCCTTTACTCGCTACCCGCATGCCCGCGCCTACGGTGGCCGGAGATCATCTTGCGACGTCCATCGCCGTGGGCGCCTATCACTGCGGCTGGGGCGGAGGGAGGACGCTGTCCTCTCTCGCTCGCGGCCTGCCTCCTCCTTTACGAGCATTACTGCCTCGCAGAAGGAGCTGACCGCTTCCCACTCCGTCTCGCCCCGCAGCATGGCCGCAACCAATGCCGGGCGCGAGAGGTCTCCGCCTATCGCAGCCGTGAGGACACGTCGGTGCTCCGCCCAAGCTGGGCAGTCTTGCACCGTATGCTCCACCGTGTCCTCCGGGCGATCTTCGCAGTGGTGGCACCCAGGCGTCTCCTCCTTTCGCATCAGACACAGGTACCTCCCGAAACATCCGTGTCCGGTGAGGACCTGCGTCAAGCGGTAGGTCAGGACGCCATGACTTCTCTCCAGCCACTCCTCAAAGAGGGGTCTTACCGCCGCAATTGCGGCGTGCCCAAAATTCGACCCCTAAGGGGTTGTTTTTGGGGTTGAAAGTTTTGAGACTCAAATTTTACACAGGGGTTCTTTTTTGGACGTAAGTAATACCTAAGACGGGATTTTGCAAAATTAGATCCCTAAGAGGTTTTTTTTGGGGTTGAAAATTTGTATGAAACTCTGTTACTACAAGTGCGAGAGGCCTCAAATTTTGCACGAGGTTCCTTTATAGGACTTAGATGCACACCATGGTGGGATTTTGCGAAATTGAACCCCCAAGGGGTTTATTTTTAGTTTGATAGTTTGTATGAAACTTTGTTACTACAAGTGCTAGGCGTCTCGAATTTTGCGAGGGGTTCTTTTTAAGACCTAAATGTTCACTAAGACGGTTTTGCGGAATTCGACCCCTAAGCGGCTTTTACGATTAGCTTGGAGGCTCAAATTTTGCATAGAGAATCTTTTTTGGACGTAGTTGCGGGTGTTTTGTGGAAATAGACCCCAAGGGGTTGATATTTTGTATGGATTATTTTTAGGACCTAAGTGTTAGGTACCTAGAACGGAATTTTGCGGGTTGATAGAATTTTTATTGAATATTGATTTAGTTTTTCTAACACTATCCCATATAGGGTGGCTGGAACTAGAAATTCACAAAGGCAAAGATCGAAAATCACGCGGACGAAGTCGCGGGCGTAGTGCTAGTCTCGTATAATTATGATAGAACTTCACGTACAGGTAAGTTCGTTTAATCATTAATTATACTCCATGTTTCGCCCTCGAGATTAGCGGTATTATAATTATTCGTAAGTTTATTTACTTGTAGATATTTAGAGCAAGTGGAGGAAATATCCGTAACTCTAAAAATAAAGTAATTCATTTATATTAATTTTAATTATAACCCTATATCATCATAGGTACCAAAAATCAACATAATCAAATATTAAGTTACAAAATCAAAATCAAACCACTTATTGGATCTAAGCCAGAATAATAAGAATTATATTCAATTATAATCAGACTATTTTCTAGGTATACAACTAGATATACGCAATCATGCGTATACCTAATCACAATCCATGAGAACAGAACGTGCGTGCTAAAGTTGCACTATCTTCCAAATTGAAGATTGCCTATTGTAAAATATTGCAAAGGTGGAAGAGTTGCCACTCCATCCAGCCGTCTGTCTTATCATAATTCAAAGCTGATTCCTAGACTGTGAGCTTTGGATGTTGCAGCGTCAATTCAACTCTCTTTTAGCATGGCCTTAACCGCTGAGTAGTTGACTCAGCGTCTACGAAGAAACTGGGTTGTCAGGTTTGCGAGCACTAATAAGCAAGTTATCAGATTTTCTTCAATTTTTCGTTTTACTTAAAAATGACAAGAGTGGCTTTGCAGGAAAAATCCCAGGCCGGTCTTGAGAAAGGTAGAGGCAGATGATGGTTGTTTATTACCAACTCTGGATGTTTTTATCAAATCGCTTTTAATTTGCAATTTTAATTCTGGTCTGATTATTTAGAATCTTAAATTTGGTTAGTCTCAATTTTCAAAAGTATTTGTAATTTATGAGTCATCATAAGAGATAGCAATGTCACATACTTTCTCGATAATCTTTCAAAGGTTAGAGTTTCATTGGGATATAATGAACTTAAGGACTACACTGACATCCCAAGTAGTGTTATAACAGGGTAGCGGAGGTTGTAACCTATAGACACCCTTACAAAACCTAGATATCCTATCGTCGCTGATATGTCTCCTACAATTAAAGAAAGTGCGGAGCGATGGGAATTTATCGTACCGTATTGGCCACCATCATTAAAAATATAAGTGAGAAAATCCAAAATTATTGAAATGGACGGCTCCTGTACGAGCTTCACCTTATTTTTAAAGCAAAATGAATAGCATTTTTTGAAGCAAACGTCGTAATTATTGCCTGAGTACAGTATCCGAAAAGGAATCTATCATGATGTCTACTGTCCGTAGTGGGACTAGCAGTTTAAGTAAGTAAAGCCTTCCTAACAAAATCCCGGCCAGCAGGGATGGCTGCAGGGATTGCTGGCTTGTATGTTGTGGTTGCTGGAATCGGGAATAAAAACATCTTGAGGATTTAGTTCTACAAGGTCAGATGAGAGCAGTCTCATAAAAAGTGGGTACCATGGCTGAGAGGGCCAGCGAGGAATAACTATATTATGCCTAGGCTTTGTCAGATAGTATTTAACGCAAAGATTTAAGTATTACAGCCACAGGCGGAAGAGCATAAAACAAATGATTAGACCAATCCAAAGTAATGGCGTCAATAGCATAAGCCGCTGGGTCCCTATGCCAAGATACGAATACATCGCATTTTTTGTTTATACGTTTGGCAAATAATCTATATCTTTGGTTAATGCATATTTAAATGCATATTTTTTGAAGCAGCTCCCAGAAGGTTCCCATTCTACATCAGGATGGGTTCTTCTAGATTCTCTGTTTAAAGTGAAATTATCCTGTGATTTTATGTATGAAGCTACTACTAAAATCGTGATTCACACCACTGCCATCATTATGCTTTTCTTGACCCTGGTCAAAATGATTGAACACTTCCCATTCGGTTTATATAACTGCGGTAGTGTTATCAATGCGTACAAGTACCCGACAACTTACATGGTTCTTCGCAAAGATCTTAAGAGCGAAAAAAGGCCGGAATAAGTTCCAATTTATTTATGCAATATTTTTTCAGTATGGGAGCACTGACCACTAGCCATTTGTTCTCCACAAGCAGCTCCCCCACCCAATCGTTGAGGCGTCAGAATATATATCTAAAATTAAGTTATCATCTCGGATTTATGTCCGTTTATAATATAAACGGTAATGACATTTACTTGTTATAGTTGTCATTGTCGATCAAGTTTAAGAACTTACAACGTTCCAGTTTTTTGGTGTATAGCAGTCCATATTCTGTTGTGGGACATGCGGATGATAATTAACTTATCAATAAAATTGTGCGAATTGCCTTATCTTGTTACGTTTAAGTTCTAGCTCGTTTTTTGTACGAGCTCTTTTATCTGCAGGTAAACTTAACTGCCACTTGTGGATATCTACAATATACCCTAAGTACTTGCAAGATTAAGACAGTATGAAAATGCTTTTTTCATAATTGATAATGAAACCTAACGATCTTGGTAATTTTAATAACGACCGATTTCATAAGTTCAGTAAATATGAACGGATATGTACAAAGACTAAATGCTACAGCATTGAACTCGTACAGTTATTTAGGATAGACTTTAATTTAAAAGTACATGTGCATCTTAAGTCTAAAGTAGCCACATGCAATCTTTAGATAGCAACTTCAGAGAAGTTCGATTGTCTTTCAACTTGAAATTGTTATTTATGAACAATCCCTTTTAATTTAAAAATAAATCTCGTCTTGTCATTTGGCTTAGGTACAGTAAACCCATGTGACACATATTGGTCAGGACTAAATTCACATTCAGAAACAGCCCCAACAGACATGAAGCTAAGAGCAGAGTCAGATTATGTATTTTCTTAAAACTGATTTAGATCAGCAGGGCTGATTAACCGGACAATCAAATCTGATTTGGCAGCCCTTTATCCATGACAAAATGTATATCGTCCATTGATGGACCATTGACTATAAAAAAGTGCAAGTCTGTCTGCATGTACCTTGTCTACTGGCGCAGGTCTGCTTGGACCGCTGCGTGTAGCTCTGCAACGAGGTTGACCGCTGCCTGGCGTTCTGATGTACAGGCGGCTGGTAACGTTGCTGCGAGGCCATCGTCTGCCTGCGGGCCGGTGTCCTCGCTTCCCAGTTTAAATCATTTTTGTTTGAAGAGCCCTTATTCTGGTTTAAATATTTTGGTTAGTGCCAATTGATCTCTAAGATCCTTTTTGCTGTTGTAAAGCGCCAGGTGGCGTCTCACTTCCATTTTTATTCATTTTACTTAGCTGGTCAGAAATGATTTTGGCCAATATGTAATGCCGGCTGCTATTTGCTTTTGCCTGGCCTCCATAGTCTTGTCCCTTTTGACCTTGATTTCCGTATTAAGCTGCGGTGCAGCTATTTATTCTTTATGAGTCCTTTTCGAACCGGAAATCAAACTTTTATGTCCGGTCCGTAGTCCTGAAAGGCTGAAGGCCTAGGACTATAATTATGATGTTTGCAGAGATAGCAGCTTCCTCAAAACTGCTGTCAGTCGGAGTATCCGATGATTATTATAGGGGTGGTCTCCTGCTCTGATGAAGCAGGCGGTTTTGTGATCACCACAGTATTTACGACCGGGTTTGGTGCATTTTCGTGAAATGTAATAATAAACAGTAACACTACATCCTTCCGCTCTAGATTATTGTTAATCAGAGGATAGTACTGTATTTACCCACAAATTACTATGAAACTTTTGATCTTTCGAAAATTAATTTATAACTGCAATAAATCAGCTCATATGCAAAATTAAGTCCCTAGGGCTAGGACTAGGATTCGGATAAAACCTTGTCATCCGAGATCAAATGCAACAATGCAATCATATGATCACCTTAGGTAGTCTTGGTGCACTGTGTTAGACCCTAGGTCCAAGTTTCGGATCGACCCTAGGTCATCCTGGTGCAACGAATGCTAGCCATTTGGTGTAGACGGACCCTAAGTCGTCCTGTGGCATAGTATTAGACCCTAGGTCTAAGTTTCGGATCGACCCTAGGTCATCCTGGTGCAACGAATGCTAGCCACTTGGTGTAGACGGACCCTAAGTCGTCCTGTGGCATAGTATTAGACCCTAGGTCTAAGTTTCGGATCGACCCTAGGTCATCCTGGTGCAACGAATGCTAGCCATTTGGTGTAGACGGACCCTAAGTCATCCTGTGGCATAGTATTAGACCCTAGGTCTAAGTTTCGGATCGACCCTAGGTCATCCTGGTGCAACGAATGCTAGCCATTTTGTGTAGACGGACCTTAGGTCGCCCTGGCGCATCGTATTAGACCCTAGGTCTTAGCTTCGGATCGGCCCATGCCATCCTTTGTAATTTTCACAAAATTGTAAAAAATATAAAAAATGAGGGTAGGTACTTACTTGAAAGATTTTCAGTCGGAATCTCTAGAAGAGCCCGAAGATGATCCTAACGAAGATAGGCTTGATGGGCTCGATTGAGAAATACACTTAACAACAAAAACACTTTCGCACCGCGATTTCTTAACTTGTTTTTCTAATTCGAATATTTCGAATATTACAGATAAAATAGTTTAAAATTATTATCATGGCGGCGCATCGGCATGATTTTTTATTCTTTGTGCGAAGTAATGAACCGAAGTGGATGAGCACTAAAACACGAATGAAGAGAAAACTGTTGAGACCTCGCAAGTGCGGGTGACAGTGACAGGTGACAGGAAACGGAAAAAAATAATTAAATTGAGGTTGGTGTCGCTAGTGGCGACACCTTTTTTCTCAACTATAGTGATCGAGTGGAAGTCAATAACGCGATACTACAAGTAAATAAACTTACGAATAATTATAATACCGCTAATCTCGAGGGCGAAACATGGAGTATAATCTATCTCCGAAACTACTGTAAAGTTGTCGATCAAATTTTCCTCAAATATTCCTAATAATATGCTTCTGATAATATGCTATGTATTATTACGCTATGTTTCCTGGGAGATAAGCAATTTTGAATTTTGTTGTTTTTAGATGTTTGTTGATAGTTGGAAGCTAAACCACTGGATATTATTTAGTAAATTTTTTCTCAAATATTCCTTAAACTGCTGTTCTATTAATAGGATTTGTATAATTACGCTATTCCCCTTGGGGGATTAGCAATTTTATAATATGTTGATTTTCAGTCATTGTTGACATTTGTACAAGAACCGCTATTTGAAAATCACTGTCAAAGTACTAGCCAGTCCGGTCGGTAACCTGCTTGACTTTCGTGCAAGGGGTCTCTGGATCAAATCTCGCAGTTTTTTTTTTCTCTTTTTGAGTTTTTTTTTATTTGTCCTGAGAGTTTTAAATTATTAAAAAATAATGTGCATACTTTTGTTTCAATATTATTCGCGATTTTAAATAATTACTATTTTTTTTTTCAATACTTCTCTAGGATATAAATCTGTACACCGATTTAAATTGTAGGTAGTAAGTTGGATATATTTTTTAATTGTAATTGTTTCGAGGTGTGGAATTTTAAAGATTAGAAAAAAATCAGGGTTTCTATAATTTGTGTTTATTTATGTTTTGAATTGGTGCTCAAACCAGTGCATAGATTCTGTTTTAAACGACGACAAGTTGTACTCATCGAGTCAGATAATTAGTTATTTTTAGTTAACACGCGATGCTAAAGGGAGAAGAGCAATACTATCGTACGTTCAATTTGCAGCGATACTGTAAATCGACCCAAAAATGATAGTCTAATGCTTAAATAAACACGGTTCTTTGAAATTAATGTCGCTCAAATATGGACGTTTCCTATGCAAACTATGTACCTAGATATAACATTATTGATCTAAACTAATAATAAAAATGCAAGTAGGTATGTTTGTTTTTTACCTTTTCACGCATTACTACCTACTGAATCGATCGTCCCAAAATTTAGCATATACGTTGTCAGGAGTATAGACACGGATATAAGGTATCTTACATCCCGAATAACAGAAGAGAGCTGTTTCCGAGAAAACAATTACGTTCATATTCCAGATGGCGCCACACGATCCGTATTGTTTCTCAAATTCTAAAAAACGCAAGCGAAGCCGCGGGCAAACACTAGTTAATTTTATAAAAGCTGTAATTCAAAACAAAATCATCAATCATTAAAAATTGAGAAACTGAGGATTTCCTGAAAGAAAACCTAGAAGCACTTGCCCGACATAGGAATCTGGGGGCACGGTAGTGCCCCCGCCAAGACGAGCCAAGCGAAGCGCAAGGGCACTACCTACCTTTTCTCGAAGTGTTTCGCCGTTTTTTTGAACCCTCATAGAGTTGTTTTCCGATGTACCAGAAAGTTCATATTCGCAGGATATGATGCCAATAATAGACTTATTAAGCATACAAAGTATCAATAGAATAGCTATAATACTTTAGATTTTATTGATATCTAAAATACACGGATTTCGTCACTGATTCACTGATTCACTGATTCACTGATACACTGACACACTGATGATCATCAAAATGTTTGGCTACTTCCTGAAGTGCTAGAGAGCTGAAATTCGGTATGTAATTTAAGTTTAGTATACAACCAACAAAAAAATTCATAAACTTATAACTTTCGCCCCCCATCACCCTAAAATGGGGGGTGGAAGTTAGTATGAGACCTTTAAATGTTAGGGTACTTGCTGAAGTGCTAGAAAGCTGACATTCGGTATGTAAACAAAGTTCAGTATACAAAAAACATCCCCCATCCCCCCATCCCCTAAAATAGGGTGGGGGAGGGAGGGGTAGTAGTTATTTCCAATGAACTTCTACAATATGGGTATCAAATGAAAGGGCTTGTTGAGAGCAACTAGAAGAATAATGTGACGTCATTCTAAATCCAAGATGGCGGACCATCTAAGATGTCGGGATAATAATTTTTAATGCACTTCTACAATATGGGTATCAAATAAGAGGGCTTGTTGAGAGCAACTAAAATAATGACGTGATGTCATTCTATATCCAAGATGGCGGAATAGTTACTTTTGATGCACTTTTGCAATATGGGTATCAAATGAAAGGGCTCGTTGAGAGCAACTCGATGAATAATGTGACGTCATGCTAAATCCAAGATGGCGGAATAGTTATTTTTAATGCACTTCTGCAATATGGGTACCAAATGAAAGGGCTCGTTGAGACCAACTCGAAGAATAACGTGACGTCATTATAAATCCAAGATGCTAGCAACCTACAAAAAGAACTGAAATCCCACCAAAAACATTTCATGTAAAATGTTGCCAATTCGAGCACATAAGGTTTGCCCTACCAAAAAGATATCAGATCTCATGTAGAACCAAGCTTCTGAATCTACGCGACCTAACTCTACCGACCCTAACTTCACAAATTCTACACATCAGTAAAAATGTATTGCTTGGCTGTTTCGTTACTTACTTCAGAAACTAAATATTACCTCCATGACGGTAGCGAAACGGTGAAGCCATACATTTTTACTGATGTGTAGAATTTGTGAAGTTAGGGTCGGTAGAGTTAGGTCGCGTAGATTCAGAAGCTTGGTTCTACATGAGATCTGATATCTTTTTGGTAGGGCAAACCTTATGTGCTCGAATTGGCAACATTTTACATGAAATGTTTTTGGTGGGATCAAACTATTTAGGTATCTATTACTAGCTGTCGCCAGTTTCACTTGCTTTATCTCAAAAATTATCCCATGGGAAAATAGAATCGTAACAAAAACTATCCTTTATGTTAATCCAGGTTGTAAACTATCTGTGTACCAAATTTCATCCAAATACGTTCAGTAGTTTTTGAGTGAAAGGGTAACAAACATCCATCGATCCAAACAAACTTTCACGTTTATAATTTTTGTAGGAAGTAGGACTAGGAGGATGATACAAACTGAAAAAGTAAGTTAAATAAAGTCAACTTCAACAAAGTTAAAGTCACAATAGAGTCCACCAAAGTGAAGCCTCCGATCATGCGGGCGGCGAGTAAAGGGCAACTCGCTGTCCGACCATGGACCATGCCCGGGTTGACGGTGTGTTGTGTTCCACGCGCGCCTCAAAGAGCGTCAGCATAATGACGGGGCCCCTTTCTAGAGGGCCGAAGCCTGCCGGGGTCCCGGGACTTATCTCATTACCGTGACTCCGGAACATAAAGGGCTATAGAAGGACACCTTGGATTTTAGTCAGTACGAGTCTGACAGTAAGGGGTGGGAGGACTCATTTGACGATTTTACCACGGCAAAAAAAAAACAAGAGAAAAGGTGAAGTATCTCTGCTTCGGTTCACAGCGATTCTCTATTGAGGAGACCATGAAGTCCACAATACAATTCTGTAATTTCCTTCCAAGAAATCAATGAAACAATCCTTATATAAAAGGTAAATTGAAAAAGCTTGTGTAAGAACGGGGAAATTAGTTACATACAGTAGAAACGCTTTTTCATTTTTTATACATAAACGCCGTAAAATACTTCAAGTACGATGTGCAGTAAAATACGGAAAACTTGTGATAATTATGATGCTCAAACATAATGTTTTAAGTTTTTTGTGACGTAAACGGTAACTTTTACAGATGAAATCTTGCTAAACCGGTCGTGATGAACTGTAGCCAGTTTCTAACTTTTTATAAAATGCGTTTGGCTATTTAGAATTTATTTTCAAAGCTGCTAAAAATCTTTTTATACTTACTCTATGACAGCGCCACCTGGCGGAGAGTAGTTAAAACAAGAACGATTTGAGAGAAAAACCAGTCTCAAGTGCTATCGGTGCACTTGATTCACGTTTTACTTTTTCTACTCGACAATAGATGGCGTTAGTAGTCCTAAACATGTTAAACTTTTTGTTCGTTGCTTGTTGACTTCTGTTGTTATTCTTTCGTAACAAAGTTTTGCAACTTTTGGAGTTGTTTGTTTTTGTTTTGAAACAAAATTAAATAAGGGATGGTAAATTTAAATTAGGTTATTTTTATGGAATTATTTGATGCGATAAAATTGTTAAGTGTTTTTTTTTTAATTTTTGCAGTATGCATTACTTTTCATAGGTACTTCGATAAAAATCGTTTGATTTTAAAGTTAATAAGTATTCCATACAACTATAGCGCTGCTTAACAACAGGCGTAAGCAGACAGCTGTTATTGGGACAGGAAGTGCGTCGCTCTACCGGAAGCAGGTGCGCATGAGTTCCGTTCAATACTGCACTGGTGCACATCCAAACAAATGTAACATTATGCAGTTGTTACAGACTCTATTTGTAGATCCATAGGGTTTATTTTTGATTGTGTGGTGTGTAAGGGCTGGTGGTAATAGGCAGGTCATAATTATGGACACTTTCACTTGCTTAGTTTTTTGATGTTAAAAATTTAAAATTGGAAGAATCGTTAGAAGTGTGATTAGAAAGATTTTTATAGTTAAGTATAAGTATGTTTTATTAAAAAAAATATAATTATATACACATAGGAATTTTATTTATTTTTGAAGCTTGCGAATTTACACTGTTACGCTTTATGTGTATCTTATGGCTCAAAGATACAAGTGTGGATGGGGAATGCTTTTATCGCGGCGTGGGTTTGAAGTGCACTCGTTGCTTTATGAATAAATATTGCATTATGAATAAATACTAGCAAAAAACACAAACATTAGCAAGAAAGGATAATAAGTAATTTTGTTACGATTAATCTATACATATAATAAAATAGTAGGAAAGTCAAAACTATACATTGAATATTTTTAAAAAATAATACTTGGGGTGTGATCTACAATCGATACCGAAGCCAAAAATATAGTTTTTAGAATTTTTGTCTGTTTGTCTGTTTGTCTGTATGTATGTCCGGGATAAACTCAAAAAGTACTGGACGGATTTGAATGATTTTTTTTTGTTGTATAGGTATTAAGTCTGGCCAACACATAGGCTATAATTTATCTTGGAAACTTGAACACCTGGTGCAGAACCGCAATGGACCAGCTAAACTATAAGAGATACAAAAATGGTGTGATAGCAAATATTGTTCCACGTGATGAGCATTTTCAGCTGAGAGAATAAATTTGAAGATCTGGAACACCTGATGTGGAACTTCAAGAGCCCAGCTACACTATAACATATACAGGAATGACGTCTCAGCAAAGTTGTTCACCCAGATGAGCACTTTCTGTTGACATATAAAAATTGAAGATCTGGAACACCTGATGTGGAACACCAAGAGCCCAGCTACACTATAACATTTACAGGAATGACGTCTTAGCAAAGTAGTTCAGCCTGATGAGCAGTCTCTGTTGACATAAAAAAATTGAAGATCTGGAACACCTGATGTGGAACACCAAGAGCCCAGCTACACTATAACATTTACAGGAATGACGTCTTAGCAAAGTTGTTCAGCCTGATGAGCAGTCTCTGTTGACGTATAAAAATTGAAGATCTTGAATACCTGATGTAGAACTCGAAGAGCCCAGCATGAGCATGAGTTGTTCAGCCTAATGACCACTCTCTGGTTACGTATGAAAATTGAGATCCGGGACACCTGCTGTGGAACTCCAAGAGCCTAGCTACGCTATAACATAAATATAGGAATCACGTCTTAGCAAGAGCTGTTTAATCTGATGAGCATTTCCTGTTGACTTACAAAAATGAAAGATCTGGAACGTCTGGAATCGTCACGCGCGTCCCGTTGCTTTCCCGTCCCCAGGCTCTAAGAATTTCAAATCAGACGTTTTAGATCTTCGTCTTTGTCGACCCTTATCGCTGGCATAAGCAACAGGATCCGCGTACGAAGTCGCGGGCAGAAGCTAGTATAAAATATACTGGTTGAACGAGCTTCGCTCGGTTTTTAAAATATCTATATCTTGGGAACCGAGCTTTTCTCGAACCTGGGACCTTGATAAATCTATTCCTTGAGCCGAAAAACCCCTAATCTGTAACTTTCATGAAAATGCCGTTTCCGAGATCCTGATTATATATAAATATAAAAGAATTGCTCGTTTAAAAATATTAGATAGATAGATAACTCATTTATGATTAAGTCAAATGCAAAAGTATGGATGCATAGATGTTTTATATTCAATCAGTGTTAAAAGATGAAAGGCACAAACAGAAACGTTGACTATAGTCTGGAGTAACACATAGGATAACTTTTATCCCTGTAAGCGGGACCGCTGGCATAAATTACTTAGTTATATTTATATGCTTGCTGAGTTATAGGAGTAAGTCGAAGTAATTTTTTGTACCAAATTTTTTTTTTTCCTGAATTCATAATAATTAGTAACATACATATAGTAGGTACTATAATACATAGTAACGTACACATAGTAGGTACTATAATCTAAATTCAGTGCACATTTTTGGAAAGAAATAGCTTGCGGCAACGAAAACAACAACATTGAAATTATTTTAATTTTCGAAGTACATACATAGTAGCTTTTGTATATTTCCTGGTTTTTAATTACCCATGACTTCCACACGGGTTTTCCTTCACCGAATGTACTTAAGGTAAAAGGCGAGTGCGGTTTTTTCCCTGACAATCTATAAGTATTGAGGAATTATGAAATACCATAAAGTGGGTTTACCCTTGTTTCGTCGAACAACTTTTGATATAATTTTACTAATTCGAACAACGTTCGAGAAAATAATCAGTTTGTATAATATCGGTTAACTTAATTTTCATTTCATCGAATATTTATTTGCGATAACAACATTTGCGCTATTGATCAAAAGGTATAATATTCATTTGCTATAATATTCAGGTGGTATAAAATTTAGTTTATCGAATATTCAATTGATGTAATGCAGAAAAGAAAACATTGTAAATATTTATGTTCCGTCGATCTACCTTGGTAGGTGGTAATCAGTAACTAAGGATGCAAGAGCGAGCGAAGCGAGTTCGGGACTTGGGGCACCCCGACTCGGACAGGTTAGGTTCGGTTCGGGATGGCGGGGTCTTTCAGACCCCGCCATCCCCTTCATGTTAGGTTACTTTAAACCTTGTAAACAGAAATAGGAGCCCCGCGAAGCGGGGTTCCGTCAAGCTACCTCGGTAGGTGGTTATCAGTAATAAACGCTCGCCCTTGCATCCTTAGTAAAATTGCCGATTACTACCTACCAAGGTAGCTCGACGGAGCCCCGCTTCGCGTAGCTCCTGTTTCTGTTTGCAAGGTTTAAAGTAACCTAACACGAAGGGGATGGCGGGGTCTTTCAGACCCCGCCATCCCCTTCGAACCTAACTTGTCCGAGTCGGGGTGCCCCGGGTTCCGAGCTCGCTTCGCTCGCTCTTGCATCCTTGGTAAAATTGCTGATCACCACCTGCCAAGGTATCTCGGCGGAGCCCGATTTTTTTATAGACAATGAAAGGAAACGAATAATTAATTAAATGAATATTCGATGCGATATTTCGACTAAATCATTATTAGTCTAGTGAAACATTAGTTTAAATAAAATTAGTGAATTTGAAAATTCGGTCAAATGAAATTATTTCAAAGAAATAAATAGGCTAAATAAAAATATAACAAGTAATTATTCGGTGAAATGAATAATTCTACTACACGACTTTATAGTAACCAAAATTAGCCGGAGTGATTTTCGACGAAAAGTTGTTCTGCCAAACAAGGGTGAACCCATAAAGTGACTTCGGTGAATACCCAGGTTTCGCCACCATAAATGTCTTTTAGCAGGATGCATTGATCAAAACCCGATGGAGAAGAAAAGTTCTCGAGTGGCGACCACGAACCGGAAGACGCAGCGTAGGCAGGCCTCCTACTAGGTGGACCGACGATATCGTGAAAGTCGCGAGCAACCGATGGATGCAAGTGGTGAATTGTCGTTCTGCGTGGCGGTCTATGGGTGATGATGATGATGGAATACTAATTTTTTTTTTCGCTTTGAACGCAGTTCGACAAGCACGGGCTATGACGACGTAGTGTATATACTTATTCATTTACATAAGTGATTACGTTATTCCCTTCGGGATTCACTGATATGTACCTTAAATTAAATGAATGAATCAATACCTGCTATAATAAGTAGCTAGCTATATAGGTACCTACGTACCGTGTTGGCGACTATGAAAAAAAAAAAAGGTTGCACTCCAGGAGTGCCGGTAGAAGTGAAAACTTTTTTGTTACTATGTTTTATTTTTAATTTGAATGACGTCTTACTCATTTTCGATCAGGGTCACGTGACCCTGACGCGAGTTTTGGTCACGTGACCCTGACGCGAGTTTTAAATTTTTTACCCATTACAGAAAAAGTGTACAACGCCGCTAAAGAAGTTTTCACTTCAAAAACACAGGGATAATTCGGAAATATCCCTGAATTATTAATTCTTATATCGGCACGGTTGACGTAAGCGGTAAGCGACCAATGATCCAGTGCTTATCGATTGTGCCAACCGTGCGCACGCACACAACATGCAGTGGCGTGTACAGGGTTCGATTCCTGCACGGAACATAATTATATTTTATGATCTACAAGTTCCTATTCTGGATGATGGTTGGTGTATGTGACTTGAAATATTTATAGACGCACCCATGATACAGTAGAAATTCCAACAGTTCGGTAAAAGTTTTTA
This sequence comes from Agrotis segetum, assembly GCA_036375495.1. NCBI lineage: Eukaryota > Metazoa > Arthropoda > Insecta > Lepidoptera > Noctuidae > Agrotis > Agrotis segetum. Next base: position 5,525,773 of record JAQSVV010000031.1, read on the forward strand.
AAAGGGGAAGAACTGATGTCAATTTAATAACTGTTTAATCTCGTGTACAGACTGATAAGGAGTAATAAAACCAACGATACTTTGCCTGAACTGGAAATCCAACTATTTGAGTTGGAAAGGAAAAATTCGATCCGCGGGCAGGATTCGAACCCACGACCTTCGGATTCAGTACATCCGACGCTCATTTCCAACCGAGCCACCGAGGATCTTATCCGCCGCGGCGAATTTGTCCTTCCATATCTAACGTCTCATGGTGACGTTCAGCGCCATCTATTGTAGAGTATTAGAACTACTACAACCAACATGTTTAACATTACAGTTAAATCAATGTTGTAACAGATGACGTCAACCATACTTAATATTTTTATATTAAACGCATTAACGCATGCGTAGCGAATTTCAAATATTTTCTTTGGAAAGGAAAAATTCGATCCGCGGGCAGGATTCGAACCCACGACCTTCGGATTCAGTACATCCGACGCTCATTTCCAACCGAGCCACCGAGGATCTTATCCGCCGCGGCGAATTTGTCCTTCCATATCTAACGTCTCATGGTGACGTTCAGCGCCATCTATTGTAGAGTATTAGAACTACTACAACCAACATGTTTAACATTACAGTTAAATCAATGTTGTAACAGATGACGTCAACCATACTTAATATTTTTATATTAAACGCATTAACGCATGCGTAGCGAATTTCAAATATTTTCTTTGGAAAGGAAAAACGAACGTCACCATGAGACGTTAGATATGGAAGGACAAATTCGCCGCGGCGGATAAGATCCTCGGTGGCTCGGTTGGAAATGAGCGTCGGATGTACTGAATCCGAAGGTCGTGGGTTCGAATCCTGCCCGCGGATCGAATTTTTCCTTTCCAAAGAAAATATTTGAAATTCGCTACGCATGCGTTAATGCGTTTAATATAAAAATATTAAGTATGGTTGACGTCATCTGTTACAACATTGATTTAACTGTAATGTTAAACATGTTGGTTGTAGTAGTTCTAATACTCTACAATAGATGGCGCTGAACGTCACCATGAGACGTTAGATATGGAAGGACAAATTCGCCGCGGCGGATAAGATCCTCGGTGGCTCGGTTGGAAATGAGCGTCGGATGTACTGAATCCGAAGGTCGTGGGTTCGAATCCTGCCCGCGGATCGAATTTTTCCTTTCCAAAGAAAATATTTGAAATTCGCTACGCATGCGTTAATGCGTTTAATATAAAAATATTAAGTATGGTTGACGTCATCTGTTACAACATTGATTTAACTGGAATGTTAAACATGTTGGTTGTAGTAGTTCTAATACTCTACAATAGATGGCGCTGAACGTCACCATGAGACGTTAGATATGGAAGGACAAATTCGCCGCGGCGGATAAGATCCTCGGTGGCTCGGTTGGAAATGAGCGTCGGATGTACTGAATCCGAAGGTCGTGGGTTCGAATCCTGCCCGCGGATCGAATTTTTCCTTTCCAAAGAAAATATTTGAAATTCGCTACGCATGCGTTAATGCGTTTAATATAAAAATATTATTTGAGTTGGAGTCCCAGTTCAGGCAAAGTGGGAATCCAACTATAATCCCGCAAGGATTAGAGTTGGATTCCCACTTTTCCTGAGGAGCACTTTTACACTTAGCAGAAAAGCTCGAATATTTTCGTGTGGCTAACTATTCCCTTATAAAATCGGTTGTCAGTAAAGTCGGTTTACTGACGATAGTTGAACGTGACAACGTCATTAAAAATACTGCATTTACGTTGTTATAAACAAACAATTGACACGCCGTTGCTAGGGGTTATGGGACATCTCGCCCACAAAAAAACTGGCCCACAGGCCAGATGTCCCCTTTTTAAAATGTGCATGGGTATATTCGCCCGGACCAATTTAGTAAAACGGGCCAGATGTCTTCTATTAAATACTAAAGGGATATTTCGGTAGTAGAAAGTAGTATAATTATTTATGTACTTAAATAATAATTCTAGGCAGGAGGATTATTTAAGTACATACCACTTTGAACTTATGCTTGCCTAGTACTTTTGCTGATTTTATTATTATTGAACAGATATTTAATTAAAAATATACAATTTTGGCGAAATATCCCTTAACTATTTAATAGAAGATATCTGGCCCGTTCTACTAAATTGGTCAGGGCGAATATACCCATGCACATTTTAAAAAGGGGACATCTGGCCTGTGGGCCAGTTTTTCGTGGGCGAGATGTCCCATAACCCGTTGCTAGAGTGAGGTAACGCCGCATGACGTCATCTTTTTTTCGTGCGTGCGAATTATTTAAGACGTTATCACGTCAAAAATGCATCCATGATCGTAAGTCTTTTAAAAATTGTTAGCACTAGTCTCAAAGGGACGTTTACTATCTGTCATACTCGTAAACAACAATATGAGTGGAAGGGTAAAGAAATAACGTTGATATTCGCTAAACTGTCTTGTAGTCTATCGATGAAGGCCACTTTACTATCGAAATGGTTCATTATGGCTCGGACCCTTTCGTTAAAGGCTCTTCGCTTTATCCTAGCGAGGATCAAGTATTGAACAAAGATTTCTTTCAAAGAGAAATAGATAGAATATGTCCCTATAACTGTTTCCCTAGTATGTTACTTTTTTTTTTTAGCGTAGTAATATTATTAAATGAGTCGTCCCACCCCGGACGGGGCGGGAGGGACTGTCAGACTCGTAATGACTAAAATCCACGGTGTCCTTCAATAATAGCCCTTTATGTTCCGGGGTCACGGTAATGAGATAAGTCCCGCGACCCCGGTTAGTACCTATGCTATTAGGTAGAAAACAAGCAAGTTAAGACTGTTTAGAAATCTAATCTTTAACATTCATACATAAACTCACGCCCTTTTCCCATAGAAATAGGCTGAAACTACAAAAGCGCTATCAGCTACAAGCTAATAAACTCCTTTTGACTCATCCACATTCATATATATCTGGTCATACAAGCACGCCTATTGTGAGTACTACGCATCCGGCACTTTGTCATTTGTGTGTGGTAGTGTAGATCTTCGGAGGACGTTACCACTTACCTCTGTCTTATAAATTCCTTTTGTTAGTCGTCTTTTACTGGTCTTCTCCTTATCATAATGATTAAAAACTATTCCTATAATGAGGCATTGTCTATAAGTAAACTAAAAATCATACAAATTTTAATGAGTTGTTGTTTAAGAAACAACTTCCGTTATAAAGCTTGAAAGCTACGCATACGTTTCGATAAGATTCATTCCTGAGTACTTAATCATCATCATCATCAGCCTATTATGTTCCCACTGCTGGGACACAGGTCTCTTGAGTGTGTGGGCCATAATCCACCATGCGGGCCCAATGCGGATTGGTGGATGTCACATGTCTTTTTTGGTTCTAGGACATGAGTTTCCTGACGATGTTCCTGAGTACATAATTAAGCTTTTCTTTTATACTTAAAAACTTACAAACTGTTACGTAATTGATATTTTCAAGACATAATTACGATCATTTTATGACCTGTTTTCCTCAATAACAACTTGTAAAAGCAACTTTATTGCCTAGAAAATATAAGGATCACAATCACTGTTATTGTAAAGTAGAGAACACTACCTACTTAATTCACAAATGAATACATTTAGTTACATACAATAAGTTTGTAAGCTACTACAACCATACTATTATATTAAAGGAAGCTTGCGATGATAGCTGTATGGGTTTAAATAAATAAAATAAATAAAAATAAACTTTACATCGATTACCGTTACAATGTTGCATGCCTTCGATTTCTGTTTGAAGTCTCAGAGCTTCCATTTTAGGGTTTCGTACCCAAATAGTAAAACGAGACCCTATCACTAAGACGTCCGCGTCGTCCGAGTTCGTCCGTCTGTTTGTCTGTCCGTCTGTCACCAGGTATAACCGTGTGGGCGTGGTAGTTACCCAACTAGTAAAATAATGTCATAATAGATAGTTGCAATTTGACATTTGACAGATAATTACTGTATTGTTACCGCAATAACAACAAATAATAGAAAAACGGAATAAAATTATAGCGGGCTTTAAACTATCTAACACTTCCCAGCTCATAGACATAGACCACGCGTGCCTCAAAGAGCGTCAGCATAATGATCGACGGGGCCCCTCTCTGCCAAAGGCGGAGGGCCAAAGCCTACCGGGGTCGCGGGACTTATCTCATTACCGTGACCCCGGAACATAAAGGGCTATTGAAGGACACCGTGAATTTTAGTCAGTACGAGTCTGACAGTCCCTCCCGCCCTGCCCAGGGTGAGAGGACTCATTTGATGATTTTACCACGTTAAAAAAAAAAGTATTTTACCGTTTTCATAGACGTCATTTAGCTTCTGTAGAATAGATAGCTACGGAACCTTTCGTGCATGATTCCGGCACACTTGTTCGGTTTTTTAACAGTCCAGCAAACAATTGAGCGACAAGGAGGCACCACTGAGTAGAATACTATATTATCAACATCTAGCAATTGTATCCTCAGTTAAAATAAGCCCTCTTTGAATAGTGGTTACGCTGTCAGTGCAAAATCACTGGCTGTCGTGTGTCGCAAATTGTATAGAGCGTTTCATTTCAATACAGGCAGGTACAGGGCACTTCATTAGTGTAAGTGGCAATCATTTTAGGCTAGGGTTGTATTAGCTGATGTGTTTTAGCTATAGGTAAATGTATGGTTGGGTTGATTCGTGGTTGAACTATTCAGATTGCTTGATAAAAGCTACCTACTGGTTTTAGGTTCCAGTTAAAAGGTATCTTTAGGAAAATCTTAATTTCCCAAAGCATGGTTGCACGGTTGAAATTTTCATGTAACATTCATCTATTGAATATACAACACGTAACGTAATTAACGCAGGGATCTTGTTTCTTACAACTCACACTGGACAAGATAAAAGAAAATTCCTGTCCTACATTAAATTGTGATAATGTAACCGAAAAATCTTGAGCAAAAAAAGCGTTATCACGACGTAACGACCGTAAGTTATTTATATTTTATGCAACCCCGAGCCGTCCGTCATGGCGAGCCTGTAATTATGCAATTTGCTCGAATTTACAATCGATCAGAAATTGTTCACAAAAAATACTTTATAATAGGTTTTTAATCCGACGCGGCGTTCCAAGTAAATGGTTGTGCGGTTAACGACGACGCATTCGATACTCAATCGAGATACGAAATATGAAGACGGAAGTGTGGACTACCAAGTCGATCGCAGCGCGCGATGCGGCAGAGATGTGAATTAAGGGGTACACCCGCGGAGTAAAGTACGTATCAAGTTTAAATACACCACAACATTTTTAGGTATTTTTAATTGGGTTTTATTTTTAATGAAAATGAAGCCAAAAATATTTAAGTATCAAAATATCAAGTTTTCAAGAATTGGTAGATTGAGTTGGTATTTGATAATGACCAATAAACGCACGTGGTGGTAGCGAGACAACAGAAGGTAAATCTTGCCGAGTAGATACGAGTAAGTCTATTGTTTTGCAGATTTACTAAGAAATAAAAACATCATCTTTCCATAACGCAAAACTTCCAGAATGTTTTTTTTTATTAAATGTGTTAAACTCGCTATTAACCACTACCTATCAGCGAAGATGTGATCAACGGTGAAGCACGCTCGCCTAGAAGTCCTATTCACTCTTAAAATAAAGACCCCAAGGTTGTATCATTCATACTTAGCTAGCACTACATAACGACGTTATATAAACACGAATTCCTTCCTTTTATAAATAAGTAGGTAACTTATAATCCCTTCAAGGTTTTACTATTAAAGTTAACACATAAAACTTAATTTATTAATAGGTCATAGAAAAACAAATGAGCGTGCAAGAAAATGAAACCTTGCAGTTTAAGATATAAATAGTGCTGATATTATATCTTAAGTATGAAGTACAGTCGCCAACACTAATTTGTGTGCACATAGTAACTTTTAGAAGTTATTTTCTCTTACAGTATCATCTTTTTTATATCAATAAGACAACAAACAAGCATACAAGCATAGAAAGTGGTCACCTTTGCTTATGAACGTCTGCAACACCAAAGGCTTGCGCATTGTGGAAGCTTTTTTTGAAGTGAAAACTTCTTTAGCGGCGTTGTACACTTTTTCTGTAATGGGTAAAAAATTTAAAACTCGCGTCAGGGTCACGTGACCAAAACTCGCGTCAGGGTCACGTGAACCTGATCGAAAATGAGTAAGACGTCATTCAAATTAAAAATAAAACATAGTAACAAAAAAGTTTTCACTTCTACCGGCACTCCTGGAGTGCAACCTTTTTTTTTTTTTAGCGTGGTCGTGGTAAAATCATCAAATGAGTCCTCCAACCCCGGGCAGGGCGGGAGGGACTGTCAGGCTTCTACTGACTAAAATCCACGGTGTCCTTCATAGCCTGTTATGTTCCGGGGTTACGGTAAGGGAATAATCCCGCGACCCCGGCAGGCTTTGGCCCTCTGAGAGGGGGGCCCCGTCATTATGCTGACGCTCTTTGTGGCGCGCGTGGGACACAACGCGCCGTCGACCCGGGCATCGTCCTTGGTCGGGCAGCGAGTTGCCCTTTACTCGCTGCCCGCATGCCCGCGCCTACGGTGGCCGGAGATCATCAAGCGACGTCCGTCGCCGTGGGCGCCTACCACTGCGGCTGGGGCGGAGGGAGGACGCTGTCCTCTCTCGCTCGCGGCCTGCCTCCTCCTTAACGAGCATTACTGCCTCGCAGAAGGAGCTGACCGCTTCCCACTCCGTCTCGCCCCGCAGCATGGCCGCAACCAATGCCGGGCGCGAGAGGTCTCCGCCTATCGCAGCCGTGAGGACACGTCGGTGCTCCGCCCAAGCTGGGCAGTCTTGCACCGTATGCTTCACCGTGTCCTCCGGGCGATCTTCGCAGTGGTGACACCCAGGCGTCTCCTCCTTTCGCATCAGACACAGGTACCTCCCGAAACTTCCGTGTCCGGTGAGGACCTGCGTCAAGCGGTAGGTCAGGACGCCATGACTTCTCTCCAGCCACACCTCAAAGAGGGGTCTTAGCGCCGCAATTGCGGCGTGCCCGAAAAATTTTATGTTTACCTGGGGATTGAACCCATGGTCACCACCTTGAAAGTCAAAGCTTGAACAAATCGAGCTGCCTTGTAGACATCGAGCTGCCTTGTAGACGCGCATTGTGGAAGCTGCAGAAACTTTTTACGCCATTTTTGAAGAGCCGCATTTTGAAGCTCGTTGAGAAAACCTTGGGAGGATTTATTCCACAGCCACAGCACAAGTCTAGGAAGAAAAATCTTTGAATTCGAGATGTTTGCAGCCATTTGAGTTTCAAGGTATGAGGATGAATTTTCCTTCAATGGTGAGCGTTGTGATGATTGAAAGTTGCTGTGGGCAGGATGTCAAACAATTCCTTTACCTTTGTATTAATTATTTAAACAGTTTTTAGAAGTCATAATAAGCAAAATGAATCTGATGTCAAAGCCATTATTACACTAGGAAAATGCATTTAAATGCTGAGCTTAAACATAATTAGTGTTTATAACTGTACACATACTCGTAGCATAAGCAACTTAAAAGCTTACTTAATCATAACTTAGATTTATACTGTCGTCGTAATTTATTACTTATTGTACTGAGTTAGTGTTTAATATTGTTTAGAAATACTTCAGCTAATATCATTGAACAGCGGTTATCTGTAAAGTCGGTTTACTGACGATAGTTGAACGTGACAACATCATAAGAAAATACAGCACTTACGTTGCTATAAACAAACAATTGACACGCCGTTGCTATGGAACACCACAGAACGAGGTAACGCCGCATGACGTCATCTTTTTTCGGGCGTGCAGCCGGCCATCGAATTATAAGACGTTATCACGTCAAAACTAATTCTTACTGTATACTTACAACGAAGCATTGAATACAGCTCAATTCCAACCTCGTCAATCTAGCGAAAATTCAAAGCAATACACACTTTTAAATCGTAACGGGTCAAATGCACCAACCATACAGCGAATCTTCCCAGTCAAATCTCGCCTGAGGCCCTCAAACCCCGACCGATAGGGACCGGCAGAGAGCTACGAAACTGCAATTAGGATCATTCTATAACAACGCACAAATTATACATCTACCCACCACACGTCGGGTAGTAACGTGAACTTATTTCATTATAAAATTAGACTAAATACTTCAGCTATTAGGTTTTTAGAAAAGCGGTTGTGTTTTGTTAAATGGTTGGTTTGGATTAGGTTGTGTTTGTGCATCCGTTTTTAGAGATCCGTAGGTACTTAAATAAAAAAGGAACCCATGGGATGGTGGGAGGGACTGTCTCATCAGATTACCGTGACCCTGGAACGTAAATGGCTGTTGGAGGATCACTGTGGATTTTACTCTACCAACCACTCTACCAAAGGCGAGAGGACTCTTTTGATGACCACCATTTACAAACAAAAAGAGTGAAGTTGCCCTTTACGCTTCAGGGCCGCGGTATACTGCGTAGACAGTCCTGCATTCCCGGCATTATAAGGCGCGGGCCACATAGAAAAGACGTAAGACGAGGACGCGTCGCGGACGTGCGAAAATGTATGAGAGTAACGTCCGCGCCCCGTCTCTGCTGATTGTTCTACGTGGCGACGCCGACGCATCAATGCAATTTGTATGAAACAGAAGCCAAAAAGACATAATTATGTCTCCGCCCCGTTTGCGTCTTACGTCTTTTCTATGTGGCCTGCGCCTTAGTATATCAGGCATTGATTTTAAGCCTAGATGCGATGTGGTGGGCATGCAGACAGCGAGTAAAGGGCAACTCGCTGTCCGACCATCGACCATGCATGACGCGACGGCCCGTCGTGTTCCACGCGAGCCTCAAAGAGCGTCAGCAGAATGACGGGGTCAACCTCTTAGAGGGCCAAAGCCTTTTTTCATTAATAATAATAATAATAACTCCACCCGGGGGTTGTCCTTGGGACTCCACCCGGGGGTTGTCCTTGGGTACACTCGCATAGTGCATACAGGGATAACCGCCGGTTGGAGCACCATTTCATTTGAAATGTCTAATGGGCCTCTGCAAGCTGGCTCCGGCAGATCAACTAGAAAACCAAAAACCGTACTGGAAGGGTCTCTCCGACCGCCTCAAGGCACCCCAAATTAAAAATGGAAAACAAGGTCTCTGCGAGCTACGGCAGAGGGACACTGGCCGGGCAGGAGTGGGTTTTAGTGGGTTCGAGTCCCACACTACCTCGACCGTCTCATGGTCTTTGTGAGACTGTGAGACGGCCGGGGTGTCCGTGGGGATTTCCCACTCCTGCCTCAAAAAAAAAAAAAAAAAAAAAGCTGGCTCCGGCTCCTGGCAAGCCCCCCAAAAGCCCGGGACACCATGATCCCGAGATGTATAGACATTTAAAAATAATAATAATAATATTTCACCACTATCACACAACGCCATCTAGTCCCAAGCTAAGCAGAGCTTGTGTTATGGGTACTAGACAACTGATAAACACACCTATTTTTTTTTTTTTAAATACATACATATTATAGATAAATTACACCCAGACACAGAACAAATGATAGTGCTCATCACAAAAACATTTGTCCTGGGTGGGAATCGAACCCACGACCCCCGGCATAGCAGTCAGGGTCACTAACCACTAGACCAACAGGCCAGTCATTACCGTGACCCCGGAACATAAAGGGCAATTGGAGGACACCGTGGCTTTTAGTCAGTACAAGTCTGACAGTCCCTCCCGCCCTGCCCGGGGTGGGACTCATTTGATAATTTTACCACGCTAGAAAAAAAAAAGATGCGATGTGGTAGCTACATAGATTAACTTTATGTTCTTACAAAATGCTATGGTTTGTTATGTGATGTAACTTAATCGCGTGTTACGAACACAATAGTATGTTATGTCGCAACAATTGACAACAATAATCCTACCTATTTACAGTTCAAACGTAGGTACAATCAATATACCTTGTTGATATGAGGAAATATCTACGTTTTGAAATTATTGAAATGACCAATCTTCGTTCTTGAATTTTGGTAGAATAGGCCTACAGTCATCATCAACATCAGCCTATAATGTTCCCACTGCTGGGACACAGGCCTCCTCTCTTGTGAGAGGGAGTGGGCCATAATCCACCACGCGGCTCTCGTGCGGGTTGGCAGATATCACCTGTCTTCGAATTTTTGGTTCTAGGACATGCCGGGTTCCTCACGATTTTTTCCTTCATCGCTCTGAGAGCAGTGGTGATAAAATAAATTACATAAAGTAATGCTCCTTTCGGGGTTCGAACCCACGACCTACAACTCGTAAGATGGGACCGATACCACTGGGCCACCACTGCTCCACAGGCCTACAGTGTTAGACAATAAATAGAAATTAGCAACTCTTTAGTTATCCCAGATATTCGGAGAAGAACCAGAGTTACCATCTAACTCGTATTTGCAAGTTAAAGTGGTAATGGGCAGGCCACCTCGCTCGTAGAACTGATAACTGATGGGGAAGAAAAGTTCTCGAGTGGCGATCACGGACCGGAAGACGCAGCGTAGGCAGGCCTCCCACTAGGTGGACCGACGATATCGTGAGGGTCGCGGGCAGCCGATGTTTGCAAGTGGGGAAATGTCGTTCGGCGTGGCGGTCTAAGGGAGAGGTCTATGTTCAGCAGTGGACGTCTTCCGGCTGATGGTGATATTAATAGTATAACTCAAGAAGAAAAAAAACAGCGCAGCAGACAAAACACCCGTCTAATCGGAAGATTCTTCTTTTTCATTCAATGGAGTACCGAGAAACTTGACACCCTGTTCCATATGCCCAAAAACAATTATTTTTGTGTTATTTTTCACCTGACAGCGTATAATGCAAAATAACAGGATGATGGGCCCAGTTCAGTTTTTTTAGTTGGAAAACTTGGATTAGAATAACAGTTACCCAGTCACATCTCCATGGTTATGCAATCCTTGGAGAGGTTGATAATAAGTTTATCATCATTGCACGAGAAGTTGCTGCACAAAGTTCATAGGCTCATACCACCAGCCCCCTTCTATCATGGCACATTGAGACGCACGGCAAATTGTCATCCTCACCTTATTGCTGTACCACAAATGCGCATTTTTAATGCGAACAGCGAATGAGTGGAACTCTCTGCCTGCGTCTGTTTCCGAACGCATACATACAACCCTAATCTCTTCAAAGTTAGAGTGAACAGGCTTCTTCTGGGTAAGCTCGCTCCATCGTCGACCTTGTCTTTCTCACACCTGACTTAGACTAAGGTCAGTGGCAAAATAAAAAAGCCCACAACATCACACTTTTGGGTTATCTAAAATCATCGATGAATATTCATGAAAACGTTTGTCTATCATTATTAATTTATTATAATTAATCGATTGATTAAAAGAAAGCACTCAGCATGCTCCCCAATGTCCAAATCACTAATCGAAAAAGCTTTTACAAATATAAACTGCTCAAACTAACGTCATTCCGTTTATATTTTGACAGTATCTAAAAGAAAACAACATTAATTCAGTAGTTGATGTGGGAATTAGATATACACACGTTATATCTGCATACGTAGGCATACACTTATCATCCCGGAAGAGGCAACTTGTTACTTACTGACAGCTTCTTCGTAGGCGATGAGTTGACAAGGAGAAGATAGCAAATGGAGTACATGTGTTAAGCTGTATCGATCTTCGTCTAGACTCATAGCTGTGGCTTTTATCGGAGTGAGTGTTATTTTGGGGCTATGATGATCAGGATTTAAAATTCCTCTACCTCGATGTAAAGAGAGGTATATCTTCAACCTTAAGGGTGTTATGTTTGTTGGGCTTTCTGTCCAAATATCATCGTCCAGAACTATCTATTATATTATTTTCTAAATTCGAAGAGAACTCTTATTGTAGGTATTACAGTATTTGAGTTTAAGATTTTCCATTGCTGCATAGATGCCGTTAGTCATTATTTCTAGTGACTGTTGACTGAATCAATCAGTATGCAAGAGTTCATTAAATTCATAACGGTGGCACAGGTCAATAATGTAAGAAAGAAGTTTCCTCTCTTTTTTGAATATTTCTGTGGCACAGACAGTGGTACGATCGATAAGTTAGTCAATCGTTTTGTTTATCCACACACATCATGTGTTACATGAAGCAACAATTCCTTCACGAGCGCACTCCACGTCCTACCTCCTCCACGCCACTCAACAAGCAGTAACAACTCCCTACTTATGCGTGATTACCATTTTACCCGATATTCTATTACCATTATTTACCATACACGACCCGCGACCGACCAGCGAGCAGTAACTCACTGTTCAGCAACCAACTGGTTATCCTGCTTACCTTTTAAGGTAAAAGTGTAACGATATTTGCATACGGTGTCTAGGAATGTAAGGTGCTGACAAAGTGATGTGGGATGACTTTTGTCATCATTTGCCTAGCCTTTTCGTATCTATGTGTCGGTTTCCAGTCGAACTTAGCATAAATTTCCAGTATTTGAGACGTAAAGTAAACTGGAACTTTGACAATTTCAAATTGACAATTTATTTTCAAGGGAAAATTAGTTCCTTTTTCGCACACCAGAGGCGCTGTTCCATTTTTTCATACAAGAAACCTCAAGAAACGGTGTAAATACTGTTAAGTAAAAGAGTGAAAATTCGTGCTAAGGGTACCTACTGTATTTTACATGGAGCGACTGCCTTTCGGACCTCCACAACCCAGACTGGATAATACGATACAATTACGAAAACATTTGTTAAACAAAACAAAAATGATGAACATACAACGCTTCTAAATATCACAAAACGACTCTGCCGGTATAATTTTACAGCCGTTATGACATCACAAACACCCCGAATTTGGAAGCGTTTTATATTTGTCAATATTCATTGAATAAAAACAAAAAAATCGTGTAATAATAAAAATAACTCATTATTGTATCTTTCTTTTTTCCCCTGACCAGGAAATGCCATAGTATACCCGTACTTCCTAGAAATCCTACTTTTCCCAGACAGTCCCATGTATTCCGTGGCTGCAAGCTCCACAGATTATGAATAGCGAAGTACGTAGCTATGTCCACTATAGGTACATAATATAATGTGGACTGGACCGTCCAACCGTGGAGTGGGACGGACACGACGACTGTGCTATAAACAGACTTGATACTTGATTAATTAATAATGGATGAATCACTCATTCCCGTCGATTTTATCTAAGTTTAATTAATAATCGGTTTAGACAATAATAGGCTAGTTGCCTAAAAAAATGTAATTAGTCCGTCTTTTAGATTATTCAAAAATAAGGGATACGTATTTTTTTATTTGTAAATTAGACCAAAAATGACAAAGATATAGCCTATTAAAGTTACGTGTGACGTCACGATGCGTGGCATTTTTCGCGCAGAGTGACGTCACAGGTAACTTAAATAGGCTATTATCTTTGTTCTTTTTTGTTTAATTGAAAAAAGAAAAAATACGTGTCTAATATTTTTTTATAATCTAAAATACGGACTAAATAGAATGTAATTATTTTGACCCTGGAAACTACCCTATTATCTAAAACGTTCAAGTTCAGAAAATTAACAGTACGAGTCTTAGCAAAGTGAAATTACATTCTGACTATTTAATTCTAAGTTGTCGTAAGCCACCGAAAAGTTTAGTCAGCCATATTGAATCCCGATACAAAAATACGAGAAAAAAAATAAATACTAGATTAAACTATGAATGAGTTTGAGTATTGACTCACCTGCAAATCTGTCCTACTTAATTTATGTCTTACATAATTATGTAATTATGTGTATAAATAGATCAATTTGTAGAAGCCACGGCAATGTCAAACTTAAGCATAATTTTGACAATTAACAAAATCTCAAACTTAAAAGAAATAAAGTTCATCACTTAATAGTATAGTCCAGTTTATGCCGGTTTTCACAAACAAGCTGTTACTGACAAGAGTCATAAGATTTGTTTGTTTAAGATTCGTACAACTGCATAGAGCTATTTATATTTTTAACGACACGAGGTTCCTAAAGATATGGTATATTAGTGTATCCCGGGGCCGCGGGACTGTCTTAGCAGGTCACCGTGACCCTGGAACGTACAAAGCTATTGTTGAATCATCGTAGATTATAGTCAGTACAAGTCTGAAAGTCGTAGGTGAGAGGAATCATTTTGATAATTTTACATAAATTACAAAAAAAAATCGGTTGTCTGTAAAGTCGGTTTACTGACGATAGTCGAACGTGACAACATCATAAGAAAATACTGCACTTACGTTGCTATAAACAAACAATTGACACGCCGTTGCTATGGAACGCTACAGAGCAAGGTAACGCCGAATGACGTCATCTTTTTTCGCGCGTGCAGCCGGCCATCGAACTATAAGACGTTATCACGTCAAAAATGGTAGTGTATTAATCGGCTAGGTGTTTGCGTGTGTCATATTTTTTTCAGGATTTATGATATAATAATCGCACACCCAGTATCAAGACCGTTTCATCCAAATAACGGTTCGTGGCGACACGCACGCGCGTTTGTCACCGACAGACTTTGTACCCATGTCTATGTATGTATGTATGTATGCAACATTTACCGATATGTATGCAAAATAGCTGCATCGTAGGTGGATGGCTATAGGCTATCTATCTGCAGGTTTGTGGACACTTAAAAGGGACCTTGCTGTGTTGCCTATGTCTAGAGATACGGTCTGTAATCCAGACGTTGTTTTATTGAAATTAGCTGAAACAATTACTCATACTGGAATGTACAGACGCCAGCACATCAAGCTACCACAATCTGTCAGATTTCTTTAATAGAATTTCAACCTTATCACAAGGGTAGAAGGTTAATGTTTGATTGGTAAAATCTGACAGATTCGAGTAGGTTGACCTGCTGGCGTCTGTACACACAACTACACTTCAAGCTATGCAAAACTAGTATAAGCTGATCGCAGCTCTTTATAGTACTGTCAGACTTGTACTGACTAAAATCCGCGGTGTCCTTCAGTAACTCTTTACGTCTCGGGGTCATGGTATTCGTTAGTCCCGCGACCCCGGTAAGTAACTGGCTCTTAAGATGCTTCAAAGATAGACAACCTTATATTACCAACCTTCTTCAAAACTCTAAAGTCCAACAAGATATAGCAGCCATTTTGTTCCCATCAAGCATTAATTCCTCGCCCCATAGAATCCAATATAGCAAGCCTGCGAACTTGAATAATTGAATTAATTAATTTCATTACCACCATCATCATCATCATCATCATCATCAGCCTATTAATGTTCCCACTGCTGGGACTCAGGCCTCCTCTCTGTGAGAGGGGGTGGGCCATAATCCACCACGCGGGCCCAGTGCGGATTGGTGGATGTCACATGTCTTCGAATTTTTGGTTCTAGGACATGCCGGTTTCCTCACGATGTTTTCCTTCACCGTTTTGAGAGCAGTGGTGATGAGATAAATTACACAAAGTAATGCGCCTGCCGGGATTCGAACCCACGACCTACAACTCGTAAGTCGGGGCCGATACCACTGGGCCACCACTGCTTATTACCACCATAGTCCATAGCATTTACACAAACTCGACTCCCATGCTTTCTTTTAAAAGAAAAAGATAGCGACGTTTTTCTTTTAGGAAAGAAAAAGAAGTTTCTTTGAAAAAGTTTTTAATAAAACAAGAAGCAATTTCTTTAGTTTTTTTTTTCTGTGTTGCCAGTTGCTTGGTTTGGTTAAGGAAATGTTTTTGCATCGTGGTACCTTTCTATACTTAAAATTATTGAACCAAAGCATAGTTAATCTATACATCTTTACATATAAATAAAATTGGAGTGTCTGTTTGTAATATTGAAATAACCTTTTTTACTACATGTATAAGAATATGCACATATTATTATGGTACATCACCAAAACAATTTTTTTTACAATTTTTGTTCTTTCTGTCTGTCTGTTTGAATCGGCTAATCTCTGATATGGCTGGGCCGATTTTGACGGGACTTTCATTGGCAGGTGGCTGATGTAATAAGGAGTAACTAAGGCTTTTTATAAAAAAAACTTTGTTTAAAAAATACATTGTTGAGTTCCGACATCCACGCGAACGAAGTCGCAGGCACAAGTGCACAGCTAGTTCTAACTTTAATTATATCTATGGTCTTTAGCATTTATGTAAGTCATAATCAAATTAATGACATTACGCCACCCAATAAGAATTAGTTTATCTTTAGTCGTGGTAAAATCATCAAATAAGTCCTGCCACCCAGGGCGGGATAAAAGAGACTGTCAAACTTGTACTGATTAAAATCCACGGTGATACATAAATAGCCCTTTACGTTCCAGGGTCATGGGTTACCTGATGAGACAGTCCCGCAACCCCGGCAAGCTTTGGCCCTCTAAGGCCTCAGATTAATTATTATGAATTAACTAGCACTTTGCCCGCGACTTCGTCTGCGCGTGTTTCTAATTTCGAACTCAGTGAATTTAATTCCCGCTCACCCTCCTTATAATAAAATCTAAGAACTCAATACAAACAAACAATCAATCATATTAGACAAACTGATTTTCCGATTTTCAAGTTGATTTATGAAATATAAATAAAAATACGAATCCTTTATTCGATTGAGAGATAATTAATATGTCAAGTTTTGATTTTATCGAAGCAAGCAATAAAATCCTTCCCTTAAAACTTTATCATCCCTTTTCACCAATTTAGGGAGTGATTTTCGGAAAACCTAAAAATGGAGGGTAGTTTTTAAAAAAGTAATAATGCCCTTCTTTTTTATTTACTTATACTCAAATTCGTACCTAGTTTCAAGTTTATAAACCCAAGAAATAAGATTTTACATACAAAGGTTTTCACCCCTTTTCACCCCCTTAGAGGGAGATTTTCGCAAATTCCTTTCATAATGCTCATCTACATTATAAATTGTAACTACCATCCAAAATTCAGGTTTCTACGTTTAGTGGATATATCCTCCCCTTAAAACTTGAATACCTCTTTTCACCAACTTGGGGGGTGATTTTCGAAAAATCCAAAAACACGTGTTTGATTAATTCTTATTTAGTATATAAATACTGATTTTCAAATTCATCAGCTCACGCGTTATGATTTTCCCATATAAACTTTAACAACCCGTAGAATACCAATGGAGGGTAGTTTTAAAAAAATAGTGATGCTAATCTTATTTATTTACTAATGTTCTTATTCGTGGTAAGTTTCAAGTTTATAAACCCAAGGAATAAGATTTTTTTATACAAAAGTTTTCACCCCTTTTTACCCCCTTAGAGGAGGATTTTCGCAAAACCCCGTCTTATTGCCAATCTACATGGTAGACTGCAAATGCTGTCCAAAATTCAAGTTTCTGCGTTAAGCGGTTTCGGCTGTAGTCGTGTCAAAAGAAAAACCTCTGTTCTTTTATATATATAGATAAATTTAATGTTGTACAATTTACTATAAGTATTTATTAATTTATTAAAATAAATAACATCAACTGAAGTATACCTATTTTAAATAAAATGCTTTATTTATTATTAGTAAAAGTAACATTAATTTTATTAAAAAAATAAAAAAAAATCTAATAACGGTCTTCTAGGAAGTGGGTGCAACTGCAAAATCGTAATAATAATAAAGATTGCTATTATTAATTTATTATTAATCTTTTTTACTGTTTCTATAAATCTTACCTAACTAAAGTAAAAGATGTATCTAGGTACTTATGTATTGCAAAAACCGATTAAATCATCGCGTGCAAGTCGTAAAAGATAAATGTGGTATTAGTAGCTAGGAAATGATTTACGATTTCACACTCGGTTACTGCACGTTTTTTTAACTACGATTTAGCCCAAAGTAGGCTATTTGCGCACTAAAGTGTGATACTCTGTGCTAAAAATAGGTCTGTCTGCGTGTTGTGTTGATGATACAAAAATAATAATGTGTGTTTGTAGGTACTACTGTGCGCGAATAAGTCACCAGTGCTATATTTAACAAAGTAATTTATATCTGAGTTCTACACATATGGTTTGAAACGCAAAATATGGATTTCAAATGTATAATAAAAAAATTATAATTGTTTTAATAATAAACATAATATTCCAACAATCTCTTCTATTATTCTTATCGCCGCGTTCCATTTTCAAAATCTCAACGCTAAATATTAGTTGTTAGTTTTTTAATTTATTTTAGGTGCTGCCTAGGGCCAAGACGGACGTCCAAAGAAAAAAAACATATACCTACTGTATAACGTACAGGGCCGCACGAAAGTTACTGTTATCTTGGCATATCCTCTCTAGGCGAAACGTCTATAAAGTATACGATTTATTATCTTAACGTTCGCGAACAACGGTATACGGTACTTGATGCGCGCGCCGCTCCCCCCTTGCTGCTATTGTTACGAAGCTTCCATAAAGTAACGTATTCGAGGCAGAGAATATTTCCATCTCTGGCCTCAACTTCCAACGTTAATAACTCGGGTGTCTCCCAAGATTCTGCACAAAATCTTACATATTTATGTTCAGAAAAAAATCACCGATTTTTTGGTGTAAAAATCGATATCAAAATTGGATGTTTAATGTGAAAACGGAAAGCTCTTAAATAAATTCCTTATCTCTCTGGCGTGTATTTTAAATGCGGTACTTTATGAGCGTGCGCGTCCATAGTGGACCGTATTTCTGTCGACATAAATGCGGGAACAGAAACTCGGTACTTGGCTGGTCTCGGAGCAACCCTTCGTCTTATTCTCCGTCCTTGTCTTGCACGACGGTCGGCTGTGCTCCTCTACGGGCTAAGCTTGTGATCCAGACAGAGTAGTTTTGCAGCTTCAAAAATATTTATTTTATCCAGTTTTCAGCTCAGACTACTGGCCCATTACGTAATACCCTCCATATCATGATTTATGACATGACATAATGTAGGCTGGAATATGTAACAACCGGGAATTTTAATAACTATATTATTATCTATCTATTTATTCGCTTCTACTCTGTTGCACAATTTGTTAAGCTACGTAGGTACTAAAATTCTATGTGGATAGTATTTTTTTATTTATGAACCACTAGCTTTTGCTTCGCCCGCTCACCCCCCCTTCCCCGTTTATAGCCGATATCAGTCAGGACCAAAGCAGCTTTCAACTGGTGAAAGCATTTATTATAGAATAATTTATATATTATATTATAGAAATACACCAATTAGAAAGCTAGTTTTACTCTTGGTCAAATTCAGATAGAAGCATCTTCCTCTTAACTGAAATAATGTTTATGCTACAGTAAAATATGTGAAACTCTTTTATCTAAAAACAAAACTAGACTTTAATTTCGCAACTCAACTCCTCATGGACGTGCACGAATCTGAGGAAATGGATTTTATCAAGGAAACATCTCATATACCTTTAGATCAATAATAGTACTTACAGAAAGATATAGAGCTAATAGTATGCATAATTCTAATATACGTTCATAGCCTGTCAGTCGGATAAGTACTAGCTGGAAATAATAATAACACATACACTATCATTGTCAAGTTAAACAATATGAATGCTTATCACGTTCAGAGTAAAAAGCTTCCCATAGCTACATATTTTACCATAGCATAGCTCGCCCCGTGGAGCACGTTCGTTAAGCCCGCGTCGTCCCGGTCGCTGTGCGCCTACGTAGTTATAGCGCGAATGTACTTTTGCCCACTTTGATATATCGCGCGCCCGAAGCACAACCCCGCTACTGAACACTCCGATTCTGTACAGTTTCGGCTACTTCTTCTCTTCTAAGGCAAATCCTTGAATTAATCCGAATTCCTGGTTTTCTGAATTTAAGGTGTTTGTGAACCCGCCAAAATAACCCTAGTATTAGTGATACTGCAAAGCCCAAAAAAGTTACTGAGAAAAAGAAACTTCGAGTACAAAATAATTGAGTCAGCTTACAATGCTGTTCATCAACAATATATTTCATGATTGAGCAGACAAATTGTCAAACACACGGTACGGTACAAATTAGCTACTACTGAATTTCCTACAAAATGATTCAGATTATTATAATTTAGGTCTTGTACTTAGTAAAGTGATTCTAAAATTATTTTCATTCTGAATGAAACTCAATTCTTCTGCCTGTCGATATCTAAAATATCCTTTTCTTGGAATTCATGGAGTATTTTCTCTTCTCTACATAATTATATAGACATTTGGCTATCGCCTCTGGCATTCTGCACCAGTTCAGACTCCGATAAAAAAACTTATACTGTCTCTTTTGTTTGCTTATATCCTCAACGTAGCGTAAAATTGAAACTGGGAGTTTTTAAGTTTTATATTATTGTGAGGTATTTCATAAAAAAAAAAAAACTATCAATAGACAAATCGATATATAAAAGAAATAGTAACCTTGCAACAACTAGTGGCTTCCTGGGATCGTTTTTATTGACGAACAAAGCTTTTAACTTCCTCAATATCAATACAAAGTGAAGGTTATATCAAAGTTCATTGCGTGATCCAAAATGTTATAGTATTATAATCCGTAATTCCGTACATGTTGGTACAAATGTCTCAAAAATACGTTTTCTGTATTGCAAAATCATTTTACTGTTACCAAATTGAGCAGGAAATTACAGAATTCAATAAATATATACTCACGTTAACAAGTTTTATACTACCTAATATTTAACAAAACCTAAAGTTGCATTAAAGCAGGAAAATGGGTTATCCCTAGTTTATTTTAGGACCATAACAATGGAATACCTATTATTCCATTGTATTGTTTTTATATGCATTTTTTTTCTATTCAAAATGTTATTTATATACAGTCACAATAGAATTAACGTGAAACATTATATCAGCATAAAGACCTGGAATTAAAAAAAAAAAGGTTGCACTCCAGGAGTGCCGGTAGAAGTGAAAACTTTTTTGTTACTATGTTTTATTTTTAATTTGAATGACGTCTTACTCATTTTCGATCAGGGTCACGTGACCCTGACGCGAGTTTTGGTCACGTGACCCTGACGCGAGTTTTAAATTTTTTACCCATTACAGAAAAAGTGTACAACGCCGCTAAAGAAGTTTTCACTTCAAAAAAAACAAACAACCATTATTAAAAAATAAATAATAATAGGTAGGGAAAATTATTGTTTGAAAATCAAAAGTGCACTTACACCATTCCGCGCGACGCGAGTGACGGCCTGTCTAGAAGCGGGCGCTTTTTTTACATCGAGAGCCCATCCGAGGAACGGAAAACAAAAAGGCTGGATTTATATATTTTTTTATTATTTTATTTATTTCCCTTTTATTTCTGTATTTTATTTTCGTTAAATTTTTGCATATCGCCGCGACCGTCCCGCGCCTCATTGTTTATACTCTGTGGTCGTTTCGCGCGCTTTCGCCATTTTGTATGGAATGTCAACTGTCACGATGTTGATTGGCGGGAATCCGAGGAATGGCGGCGAACGTTTTGGTAGATGTGCTGTGTGTGGTCTGGAGCAAAAACGTTAGAATGTGCTTCTTATTAATATTATTTGATCTAGATAGATAGTAATCTTAGATAGCGCGGAGATCGGTTGCTACTGAGCCTGGGGCCCGCCCGGCTACCCGCGCGGCGTGACCTATAAAGGAGGATTTATAATGATCGATACTGGCTTGAAATACATAGTTCTATATTCCCGAGGGCCGAGCAATGTATCATTATCTTAGCTTATCGACAACTCTGATGGTTTTAGTTGGACAATTTCTAAAGGTATTTCGAATCCATGAGGAATAATATTTCAAATATGTAGTAAAAACTCCATCTTAACTTAAATCGAAATGTTTGTTCGGTTATAAACTGGTAAGAACAAATTGCAAATGGATACCAGTAGATAAAATAAAATATCTGGTTGACCGAGCTTCGCTCGTTTTTTTGTTTTTGGCCCTCATCGGTCATGGCGTTAGGGTGCGTCCACATCTGGCGAATGTGCCGCGAATGTGCAACTCGCGAGCCGTTTGCGACCTGCTCGCGAGCCGCGCGCGCGCATTCTCGGCAATGAGAATGAGAATTTAGTATGCCAAAAGGCGGGCGAGAAGCGCGCGCGCGGCACGCGATCTGCACGCGTGCAGCTTGCAAACGGCGCGCGAGCTGCGCATTTGCGGCGCATTCGCCAGATGTGGACGCACCCCAGATGGCACTTCTTAAAACGCGGTTTTTAAAATGTCTATATCTTGGGAACCGAGCCTTTCTCGAACCTGGGACCGAAATAAATCGATTCCTTGAGCCGAAAAATCCCTAATAACTTTCATGAAAATCCTTGGAGCCGTTTCCGAGATCCATATCTCGCTGGGTACGAAAGCATCTGTTTGTGTCCGGACTGTCTGGAATATCTACAGTTTGCCCAGTTGAATACCAGTTCACCGAAAGCAAACTGAAAAGGACAGTCTTTTTTTCAGACAACATTTCCTCACTATTGCCAGACCGCTGCAACTTCTCAAAGTCAGATACAACCTTAGCGTTCAACAGAAAAACGTCGAGTCAATAAACTTGAATATCTTTATTTTTTGCGTGGAAAAGTCATCATCATCATCAAAAAAGTCCTCTCAACCAGGCCAGGGCAGGTGGGACTGTCAAACATACACTAGGCCAGCGATTCAGGCAGGCTTTGGCCCTCTAAGGGGGCCTCGTCATATCGATGACAACTCTTTGAGGCGCGCCTGGACACAACGCGGAGTCGACCCGGGAAAAATAAGAGAGTCTTGGATTTTTTTTTCACTCCTACCTCTTCTCTCTTCTCTTATCCAAGGCATTCCGCCGTCTTCTCACCGGTCCGCTGTCTTCTTCTGGCTATCTTTAGAGTTCAGGGCCATATGAGCACACAGCTGTTACGAAATCTAGCAGGATCAGATAACGCCTTTCCCTACCTTACTATCCTAGATTGCTCAAAAAAATTAAACACAAAAGAAAACACGCCTGCTTGCGTGGTTTTAGTAGTTATTTTTTCTTGAAGATTTCTTCTTACAAGATAAGCACTACGAATAATCGTTCATCATCATCATCATTTCAGTCTATTGCCGCCAACTGCTGGACATAGGCTTCTCCCAGGGAGCTCCACAGCGCACGATCTCCCGCTTTTTTCATCCAGCCACTGCCAGCCACCTTCTTCAGGTCATCGGTCCATCTTGCTGGGGGACGTCCCACTCTACGCTTACCTACACGCGGTCTCCATTCGAGAACCTTCCCACTCCACCTTTCGTCGATCCTGCGGCAGTCATGACCAGCCCACTGCCACTTCAGCTTGCTACAGTTTTCGAACAAAGACAAAACGTTTACTAAATAAAATTTTCATAAGAGTCCATTGAAATAATTTCATCACATCATAGTTGGGCTTATTTAATAAGCTGGAGGTAAACACAGAACTTCTTTTGTAGGGCACAGTCGGACAAACCGTCGGAATGAAACATCAGGTAGTGGGTACCTGCGAGCGACCGATGTGCAAACATTCTGTTTACATACATACCGCGAGGTACAGTCAGGGACAACAGTGCTACACATTTCTATCAGATTTTTCTGAAGTGAATTTCTTTAAGACGCATTTACAAAAAAAACTCAGTGTTTTTTCCAAAAATAAGGCCATTTTTTAGTAAAAAGGACTAACGATGATTGATAATGTCGATTTTGGCTTTCACACTTTGGCTTTGTACGAATTAAAAGATCTAGCAAATTACAAACAAGGAGATTTTCACAGTAGTAGTAGCAGGTGCCATATTATTTACTTGAGATTTTTCATGACCAAGAAACTTTTAAAATAAAAAATAAGAATTAAGTTGGACTGTTTGATGGTCATATATTTTTTGACTTCTCTACTCTTGGAAGGTTTAAAATTATTCAGAAATATTAAAAGGAAGCAAGAAAATTCTAATATGAAGTAAATAATAGAATGAATATTTACACAGAAACGGCACAAAATAATACAAACCACACAAACCCATTCGATCTCTATTGGAAAACATAAGAAAAATATAAAAAAATATTCGTTTTCCCTATTACAAATTGCGAAAATCGAATTGAATGAAGGCAAAATGGTTTTGCGGTACCAGGGAGCCAGCCGCGGCAGGCGATAAAGCCAATCTATTTTTACTTGGGATTTAAATCAATTTATGCAAGCCGGATTGTGCTCGAACGATTTTGCTCAAACATGTGTTTAATCGTGTTATAAATAACGGAATTTTTTGCTTGTCTGCACATGTAATAGGTATAAATGAAATATTATTGCTTACTAGCGGCTAAAGAAAGCTCTATTCTTGGGAATTCAGTTAGCTTTGTTAGTTTAGATAGAATAGATATAAAAAATAACTTGCAAAAAAGGAACAAAGAGCCACGGTGTAGAAATGTTTATCACTAAAACACAAGCGGCTAGGCCGCTCTCGGATATTCACTTCTCTCAAACAAGTTTTTCATGAAAGATGAAAAGAGGGTGCATGAAGGACTAATTTGAAGCTATCTGCAACTGTGCAGTGACTTAGCCCCTTCCTACACAAGGCGACGCAAGTCTCCGATACCTTACGACTTAAGCATCGAGTTGACTATCGCAAAACAAATCCATAAAGGTTCGTACTTAGCCACGTGTCAATGGATGTCAAAGTCGTAAGGTATCGGAGACTTGCATCGACTAGTGTACGAAGGGGTTTAGAGTCCGCGAAGTCCTTGTAAAATTCGTGGAACTACTGTTTATAAATGGAATTTGTTATAATGACACAGACACTACTGCCCGGTCAAAAGGACTTCAATCGTGGAATGGACTCTAAATAGAGTTATGAGAAATGTATCAGCAGTTTTACAGTGGCTTTCGGAAAAAAAACCTTGTCTTCTTCAAGCCTTTTAAAACATTGCCCAACTCTAGAATTTTCTTCTGTAGCGTGGGTGCGTAAATAGAAACTCGACATGCCCACAAAAATCCAAAGCCGGAACAACTACTTGCAGATCAGATAACAATCAAGCTAAGTAAGTAGGTACAGGGGTGCTAAGACAGGAAACCTCCACGTGCGCCCGTGTACTGGAGTTCCCTCTCGGATAGGTCTGGGGGAAGGACCAGTTTTTCGGGCCGGTGCCCGAAAACCTAGCCGGTGCCCGGTGCAGGCAAAAACTTTTCCAAAGAGACCCCTTAGGCCGTGTGCCTAAGGGGTCTCCTATCCCGTATGCGAATAGCCTGTCGTGTAGACGCTCCAACGCGTATCCCTCTGATCAGCAGAGGGCACAGCGGCGGAGCGCGCTTGCGGACGGTGAGTCATGGGTAGGTCGCCGTCCGTCCAAGGACCAAGCCCGGGTCGGTGGCGCGTCGTGTTTCGCGCCAAATGCCTGCTGGGGTCGCGGGTTTTTTCTTAACCCAGGATACCGTAGCCCCGGAACGTAAAGGGCATCCGAAGGAAGACGGGTGGATTTTAGTCAGTAAGAGTCCGACAGTCCCTTCCGCCCCACCCAGGGCGGGAGGACTCATTTGATGATTTTAGCACCTAAAAAAGTAAGTAGGTACAGATTACTCTTCCTTATTGATTTTGGGCCAAAATAGCCCAGCTTTTGAAACCACCATTGCTCTCGATGTTACCTTGTTCATTATATGAGTACGAGGTAGGTAGGTTGTGTGTTTTAAGCAAACAGGCCGCGGGCCGGCCGCCCGCCGCATTATACGGCGCTGGCTACTTTCATATTACTATTATATACTAGACGTTATGTAACAGGTATTTACAGTGAACGAACTCGACTGTAGCCTATTTTGAAGAGGTTGTTACATAATAATACATACTCATTATATACGGGTAAAGGGAGATTATTTGGTGAGACAGGTAACTCTGTGATAGAGACTCTTAAAACGTTACCTAGCTATGCATGCAGTAATGCGAAATGATGTGTCACTACCGCGTCTTGTCCAATTTAGTGGTGAACTAGTTGCATCATTTCGCATTACTGCATGCATAGGTAACGTTTTGATAAGTCTCTATCACTGAGGTACGTGTCTCACCAAATAATCTCCCTTTACTTTAGGTAGGTGGTATTTTTTTTAAGAAAGTTCAGTCGGTGTCTAAAGGTGTGCGGCCACAGGTCGGCATCGCACGTATCGGACGTATCGTACGTAACGGATTTTAGTTTGCCTTGTATGAAAACTCATACAACTGCGTCCACTGATCCGCATCGTACCGATGACGTCATACGGAATGCCGATCAGTGGAAGCGATGAAGGTGCCATCGGCAATCCGATTGCTGATACTCGCGTCGGCAATCCGATCGCTGCCGACGCAGATCTCCGTTTGATGGATGCGTCCGATACGTATACGACGCGGACCTGTGGACGCTTACCATAAAAGTAACTTTTTATACTGTACTCACGCTTCAACTACCTTATCGTCGAGACTGATGTGCCTTGGGATTGCTTAGTTAATACCAAATTGTAGTTTCGACGATGCAGCGCACATAATGCTGATCCCCTTGAGAATAGTGCTGAAATTCAGCTTTCTGTCAATATTTCACCCGAAGCGACTGTCAATTTGCCCTCCGCAACCCGTCACATTAGACTAGTGGTCAAACTGTCGGGCTTCTGATCCCTGACAGTTGCTACGACTGTCAAAGATCTTTGAATGACAGCCGGGCCCAGCGGCTAAACATGCATTCCGAGACATGGGAGTTTTCGGATTATTTGTTGTCAGTAGGTCTTCAAGTCAAGAGTGAACAGGTTACTTCTAGGCAAGCGTGCTTCACCGTCGACCACACCTTCGCTTACCATCAGGCGAGATAGTGGTCAAACGCGAAACTATATTTATTAAAAAAAAAAGTTATGTCCCCAAAACAAAAGTATTTTCAACGTCTGTTGAACACGTCTTGTCTAAAAAAAATTCAGATTATGACGTTGAAATAATGTCCGTTTTCCAGTCACATTTTTTTAGACAAGTGTTCAGCAGATAATTATATAAGTTTTTGTACTGAGGCTGTAAATGTTTTATACCGCCTTACCACAAAAAAATAAAATAAACATCTATTGAACACTTGTCTAAAAAACTGTCAACGTCAAAACGGTATTTCACGTTGATATACGGTTCGTTTTACATTTGAGACGTAAATTGGAACTTTGTCATTTTCAAATTGACTTTCAAGGAAAAAGTTAGTGCCTTCTTCGCACACCAGAGGCGCTGTTCCATTTTGACATACAAGAAACGCTGTAAATACTGGAAAGACGCTGTAAAGTAAAATAGTGAAAATTCGTGATAAGGGTGCAGCTCTTTCGCTCATTCTTTGCCCTCTTTGCTTCTGGGCTAAATTGAGAACCCTATTTTCAACAAAAAAAAGGAAATGAAACGTATGACTCCGAAAAAGCCATTACTGGTGTAGAACTTGCAATTCGTGCCGCAAGAAGCAGATCAGATAATAAAATTAGTACAGTTTTTTTAAGGCTGTCGCTAAAGTCTTGGTGGCCATTTAAATCTGTAACAACAACCACTTTCAACATTGTTGTCAGGTTAAACACAGCACATAGTAGATAGTTTTATATTTAATAGCTTCTAGTTACATGGAGACCAGTATAGTCTGACCTGGCATGTTGGCGCCACGGATATCGTGATATAGGAAAATGTACGTCAAATATAACTAAATATTTCAAAGAAAATGCACAAAAATAATGCATATTTGTATGACCGCTTTACCGATTCTATATTTATGTATTCTACCAAGACTGGACTAAGTTATTTCATCGTTATTTCTAATAAACTGTTTTTTTTTTGCACCAATATGACACGATTCGTACACCATCATAGAAAAGAAACATTTCTTTTCTATATTTTAAACATAGCCATGCTTAAAAACGGGTAAGTAATATATGATATAACTACAAAATCTCTAAAACTTACAAGAGATAACAACTGAACATATAATTTTATTTGATATAACGTCTGTTAATATAATAAACGATTGACATAATTTTATAATGACTAATTTCTATAAGCATAACAATCAATGAATATAAAATCGTTTTGTATACCGCTCAAAAGACATAAAACTTATTTGGTCTAATTTTCTTTTCTTCCTGGCAAGTAATCTAACACTGATGTACCTAGTAATAGTACCACCTGCCGTGAAACTTCGACGGAAATAGGAGCCCCGCTTCGCGGGGCTCCTATTTCTGCGTACAGGGTTTAAAGTAAACTAACATGAAGGGGATGGCGGGGTCTTTCAGACCCCGCCATCCCCTTCGAACCTAACCTGTCCGTGTCGGGGTGCCCCAAGTCCTGAGCTCGCTCCGCTCGCTCTTGGATACTACATTTTTCTAATAACAATAGCAATCGTGAAGGCGAACAATCAAAGTTCAAAGGATAAGCCAAAGTCATCAAAGAAAATAGTTTAAACGTTAAATTATACGTTTCGAATGTTATATGTAATGATTTTCGCTTAATTAAACGTTATATCAAATAAAATTATATGAAATGAGTTTTAGAGTAACACAAACATTATATGTAGAGAAATTATATCAAACGTTGGTATATCTCACGTTGATTATATCATGTGAACGTTATTGAAATGAAAATATATCAAATAACTTTATATGAAATGAGACGCACCCCTTAAAAACCCGTCTCTATGGCCATGTAGAAGCATAATTGTCGTAACAACGGAATTTTGTCGACGGAAGAATAGACAAAATGTTGAAAGATTTCAATCGTCTTAGACATGACGATGTTCAGAATGTAGAAACAATGTTACTGCTACTGTCCCTTGTCTATCGTATATCGATATCAGGAACACTGGAGTTTTGGTTGGATTTTCTATGGATAGTCACTTAATTATGCTTTTAATTGACTGGCCTTCATCCATTTCCATACTCCACCGCGTCCCAAGTTCCACTGGTTGGTTGGCACGCTGTATTTATGAATAACATGGTAAAATTAACAGGCTGTGTGTTCGTTCCCGGCGAGCGGTGGAGACAATTAAAATTACCAGTTACAATGACGTGACGAGCATGAAAGTACTAAGTTATATTTGATCTTAGTTCTCTGGATGTGGTACTTTGTTAAGAGAATGAGGCTCAAGTTTCCCGTCTGAATCGTGGGTGCGACACCATTTGAAAAACTGCAGAGAATTCTTCAATATTTTTGTTTACATAACTATTCCGGCAGGTCTTTACACCGTCAGATAAACACACAACTTTTTCCCTTTGTAAATACCCCAAAACTACAACATGGGTGAAGTTTTAAATGCCTATGCGTATGTTCAAAACCACAGACTGGTGTCAGTACTATTCTCATAAGAAACAAAAACCTTGTTTGTTAAAGAAGCAAGCTCATTTTATCGACTTAAAGCCGTCAAATTACCACATCCATTCGGCACTGAGCTCTCTACATTACCACATCAAACTTTACTTCACGAACAAACTTTTTTGCATCGCGTGCTGTGTGACAGACAGACAGACGGACAGGGCAATTTATAATATGTCCCTATCGCCCGATCTTAGCACGCCACAACTGACCAGCATAACCTGACTCTTAAACTAGTCAGCCATGGACGAAACCAAGGTTCTATTTAAATTAGACACGAAGTTGCAACGATAGCTGTTACCGAAGCTGATTTTAGCGATATACCTAGAAATTGTACAATTATTATTCACGGAAAGGGTTCGGGTATCGTTCGTGTTATTTTTTTGGCTGATTATAATCGGCTGATTCATCGGTAAAACCTAGGGTTTCGTTTGAAATTGTAGCCACATTTCAAAAGTGGAAAAATAACGGAATTTATTTCTGCAGCTTTTTGTATTTTCCAGTTGCATAGGTTTTAGATAATATCAGCACGGTTAGCATGACAGCGTAGAAACGGATAGACACTGTCCTGACAGGTTGACGTGTATGTCGGCGGAATCATCGACAAAACGACAAAATAATGTCGATAAATTCTGTGGGCATGGCGATGTTTCAAAGTAGAAAAGAAAATAAATCTTTATACTTACACGTATTTTTTTGTTGTTTTTTTTTCTGAATTGATTTTTATAAAATGCTAAAGTTTGTTTTTCTGTTTAATGTTCTTATCACAGTAATTTTATAAAATGCCCAAGTTTGGATAGATGTTGACAATGCGGGAAATACTTAGTAGATAGTTTAAAAGTTGAATCGATAGAAAAAGTCAATCTCTTCACTTAGTACGATTTTATTTGAAGAAAAAATTGTACAGTAAACTAGCAAACCCGGCGAACTCCGTTTCACCACATAAACCTCACGGAGCCCGAGACTTTTCCAACGAATGCAAAACCGTGAAAATCGGTTCGTGCGTTCCGGAGTTAGATGGGGAAGAAATGTTCTCGAGTGGCGACTACGGACCGGAAAACGCAGCGTAGGCAGGCCTCCCACTAGGTGGACCGACGACATCGCGAGGGTCGCGGGCAGCCGATGGATGCAAGTGGCGAATTGTCGTTCGGCGTGGCGGTCTAAGGGGGAGGCCTATGTTCAGCAGTGGACGTCCTCCGGCTGATGGTGATGATGTTCTGGAGTTATAGCGTCAGGAAGGAAAACCCGACTTATTTTTATATAATAATTATATAAAAATCTCTTTTCTTTTACCTAAAGAAATAATATGAAATACTGGACCAGTTCCCAGTGACAACTACCCACATTATTCTCGGGGGCTCGGGGCAAGAATTTTGTAGTTTTTAATAAATACCGGCGCGCAAGCACGGCCATTTTTCATTCTTCTCATTACTCGCAACCCTTTGCGTTCCACCCCTGTACCGTCAGCAGAGCAAGGTACGCCATAAATTAATATTAATGGTTTATTTTGACTGTTATGTAGATTTTCTTTGGATGACTGGCAACTTTATTTTGTGTATTTTGTATCTGGCAGGTCTTTTCGTTTTTTTGAGATTTAAATTATCTTTCTTGGCGAAATTAAATAGGTTTGTCAGAGGAATCTATTTTGGAAATTTGTTTTGAGTTTTGATGAGAACTTTAGACCTAGTTGGGGTACCGTTGTCATCGAAAGTGGAGTGGAGACGAAAGGCAGTAGCAAGAGATCCTTAACAGTTAACAGCAACTATATCGTATTAGAACTCATTTCATTCATCTTGATGAAAACTTTATTGGGTCGATTACACCTAACGAGTACAGTGGTGAGTCAGTAAATAAGCTCTCGGCCGGCTACTCGGCCTAGTAAACAAATTGGGATTCTAGTGACCCTCTCGCCTCTCTTCTCGACCGAGTACTCGGCCGAGCACTCGTTAAAGTGTTTATACCAACCGAGCACTCGGCCGAGGACACTGACTCGCCGCTGTACTCGTTAGGTGTAATCGACCCTATAAGGGTCGATTACACCTAACGATAGATAGCTGGGATTTGACAGTCGGTCGTCTACAGTCTGAGAATGGAGACTTCAGTAATAAAAATATTAATAATGAAATAAAATTTATTGTGTCAAATTAATAATTGGTTAACAAATTGTTGTGTTCGGAATCCTCTTTTAGACAAGTAATGCCTGTAGTAGAAGACTCTGCCCCTCCTTCAGTAGCAAGAAGTCCTCAACAGTAAACGCAGCAGTTACTGTATCGCTTAGGTTGACAATTTCACCTTTTACTCTGTTCATAATATAAAAGTGAAAACAAAGAAACAATCAACGAAGATCAACCTAGCTACAATTATTCTTCGCTTGAAACGAAGAATAAAATTAATCAATTTACATGTTTGTTCATGAGGCTCTGTCTCATATTAAAATATGCTTTTCAGTTCCATGTTATGTCGATTTAATTTTTTGTTAAAAAGGTCTTATGCCATAAAAAAAACGCAGTAAATACTTCAAAAACGCTGTAAGTAAATAAAATACAAAAATCTTGTTATAAGGCCAGGATGTTTTACGAATTTAAATTTTGTTTTGGGAACATGACATCCCACAAATATTTATGGATAGATTAAAAACACACACTAAAAATAATATTCCTCATCTAAAAACAACATTGAGTACTGTCCACAGTTTTCCGTGCGCTCGGTACAAGGGTTGGCCCCCACCGCGTTGGTCCCGCAGGCATTTTTCATTCCGACTTGATTAAACCCTACAGAGCAGCGTTAATATATGAAACCTGTATATTGCAACTATTGTTTGTATATAGCGGGACTGCGCATATGTATCGAACTTGTGATTAGTTCTTATGATACGAGTTTATGTATGGCTTTTAAAAGGATATGTCTGGCCTATGAAATAGTTCGTATACGTATTGATGGTGATTTCTCATAGAGTAAGAGAATAAATAAATATAAGGCGATTAAGGCCCGGAATCCACCTAAGTGGAGAGGAGAGGAGATTGTGTTTGAATAACCAATCAGATGTCAAGTGAAGCTAAGCGGAGAGGAGATGTGGACATCTGATTGGTTATCCAAACACATCTCCTCTCCTCTCCGTTTTGGTGGATACCGGGGCTATCACACGACACCACGCACCGCCGCGGAGTGCGGTGGTAGTAAATCGGATTTCGTAGCGGTGCGGTAAGGTGGTTTACGCTAATGTCCCCGCGGATGGATTTAACACGATTTGGACCGGTTTGATCACAGACACTGGCAAGAAAATCCATTTTTTTAAATTGGAACAGGTCCTGCAACCATGATGCGCTCCGTGTGAGGCTGAAGGGCGGCGGCCGTCGACCGCGCGGCTGGGCGGTGTACGTGTGTAAGGCATCTACGGATTTATAAGAGACCATTGCGACATGAGGTCCGCTTCACCGCCTACCGCGGCGGTGCGCGGTGTTTTTCGTGATTTTCGTCGGTACAAGTCTGAAATGTTTTCTTCTCATTCATATTTTTATTTTCAGGTTTTACAAACTTATATGAAATATTAATTTTTCTTTAGGTGTATTGTAATATATCGACTTTTTGACACATCCGTGGGTTTTAACGACAGCCCAAACAAATTTTTGGTAACATTAATGAGAATTTCTTGATATGTAGCATTGAGATTATACAAAAAAAAAGAGCATTTATATGTCAAAATATAACATAAATGTGTCGACACAACATCATTATAATGGCAGAAACGCCGTGGCTTGCCATGTTAGATTTGTAGGTCTACAGTAAATAATATCTGAGATGTAATTATGAAAAAGACACTGACTGGCTGACTGATCGATCAACGCACAACTGAAATCCCTTTGGACTAGTAGTCTAAAATAGCACAAACGTGCCTGAAATGACACTAAGAATGGATTAAGGAAATAATTATATTCAAGTTGGTCATACATGGATGAAAGTTTGTATGAAAATGAATTTTTCATCCGATTTTCTTAGAGATGTAGACCTATCAACCAAATTGATTAAACACGTATTAAGATTTAATACAAAATTCCAACCCCAAAGGGGTAATTGAAAATCAAATGGAGAAAATACGACATACGAAGTCGCGGACGGAGTGCTAGTATCTAAGATATAAATAATATGACACAGGAAGATGTTATTCTTTTGCCAAGAAAAATAATATCAACTGAGTGAGATGTAGGTGTTTCAGCGTTTGTCGATGGAAACATTACAGTCCTTGAAGCGACACGGCGATAGATTACCTTGTCATTTGTTTCGAATACGACGGCTGAATCATTGATCATTTTGAGATGGGTTAGCCGCTCTAGAACTTTCTGTCAAATGATATTCATTGGAGCCCTCCAATTAATTACACAAGTGATAATCTTCTACTATTTAAAAATAAGTCGGGTTTTCCTTCCTGACGAACTTCCTTCACTCCAGAACATCATCATCATCAGCCGGAGGACGTCCACTGCAAAACATACGCTTCCCCCTTAGACCGCCACGCCGAACGACAATTCGCCACTTGCATCCATCGGCTGCCCGCGACCCTCACGATGTCGTCGGTCCACCTAGTGGGAGGCCTGCCTACGCTGAGTTTTCCGGTCCGTGGTCGCCACTCGAGAACTTTTCTTCCCCACCTAACTCCAGAACGCACGAAACGGAGTTCGCCGGGTTTGCTAGTCGTTATTACATTTTCACTATACTTTCAATCAATCCTGTAGCAATTGCTTGAAAAGCTTTTCAGCAGCTTATTGTTGGTCTATTATGTTCCACTTATGGATAGAGGTCTTCCCTTTATAGATTTCTGCTCTTTTGTCTGTGCAGTACTTTCTGGTCAATCTCGCATAAGCGCTTAGCCGTCACGCCAACGTTTTCAACTCCTGATTTTAAGCAAATCCTACTAATCCTAGACTTGCGAAGCGTATCTTCTATTCGGAACTCCAAGAAGGGAAACGGAAACACGGTAGTCAGTTGCTACGCTTCAAGGATGTTCTGAATTAGACACTTTAAGAAGTGCCAAATTGACCCTTCAACATGTACACTAAAGACGCTATGTACATAGCGTCTCCACTCGGGCCGGAGAAGGAGCTAGAGCAGGTTTACACCTTGGAAGAGACAAGAAGGTTACAATTGGACAAGAAGCATGACGACCTAAAGGCTAGACCACCTGCGAATATAACTTACAATGTCATCAATGGTGTTCTTACATGTCCACTTTGTGCTCGGAGTTTTACGGCAAAAGTTGGATATGCGAGTCACTGGAGAGCACATGAAAGGGCATATCTAAAAGCTCTCAACCACTCTCTAAAAGCCATCCATTGCAGTCGCTGTGGCCGAAATTGGCTAGATGGCATCATCATCATCACTAATCCTATTCTACTAATATTATAAATGCTAAAGTTTGTGAGGATGTATGTATGTAGGTATGTTTGTTACTCTTTCACGCAAAAACCACTGAACGGATTTGGCTAAAATTTGGTACACAGATAGTTTATAACCTAGATTAACTCGTAGGATAGTTTTTATTTCGATTTTATGTTCCCGTGAGATAATTTTCGAGCTGTAGCAGGTGTAGACGCTGGCAACAGCTAGTTCAGTATAATGTTGACAGCAGATCGCTACAATGCTATTTCATCATATCAGCCGTAAGACGTCCACTGCTGAACATAGTCCTCCCCTTTATACTTCCAATAGGACCGGTTGTAAGCGGCCTGTATCCAGCGTGATCCTGTGGCCTTCGTAAGACCCACCTAGTGGGTGGACGTCCTACGCTGCGCTTGCTGGTGTGTTGTGTGGTCTCTATTCGAGAACCTTACGGCCCCATCGGCCATCAGTTCTGCGTGCTATATGGCCTGCCCACTGCCATTTCAACAATGTAATGCCATTTTGGCAATGCTATTTTCCAAACAAAAACCAAAGAAGGTAGGAAATAAAATATACAAGGTTATAATAAGTGTTCATTTGTAAACCAGAACTAGGTAACTACTTACTAATACCTACTTTATGTGAGTATCCATTCACCAAGCTAACTAGAATTTACGTCAAAATACAAAGAAAATACTTGCAAAGCCATAAAGATTCTTGTATTTCGATAAAACGTGTACATATTTCTCACAGTCTTGAAGTTCAGAAGGCTGCCACTGACTTAAGTTCATCGTAAAACGAAGTACTTATTGTGAGTGACGTCATAAGCGACATGCAAGAACTGAATCGTTGCATGCAGACAGGCATGTCTTTAAAAATGCACGTCTTAACTTAGTGTTACTTTTTTAAGGTAGGTATATAACCATAAAGTGAGTGCTCCTACCCTGGGGGGAGCAGAAGGGATTCTTTCTGACTAAAAATCTAATATTTGCTTACCTGGGGTGCTAAGGACG
This sequence comes from Agrotis segetum, assembly GCA_036375495.1. NCBI lineage: Eukaryota > Metazoa > Arthropoda > Insecta > Lepidoptera > Noctuidae > Agrotis > Agrotis segetum. The sequence goes on from JAQSVV010000031.1 coordinate 5,561,349, forward strand.
GGAAACCTCCACGAGTGCCCGAGGACTGGAAGTTCCTTTCCGGATACGTCCGGGGGGAAGCCCAGTTTTTCGGGACGGTGCGCCCCGGGGTACGGGCAAGATCTCCCCGTAAGGGGTTTCCTTGCCCGTATGCCAATGTCCCGTCACACCGCTCCACCACGTGTCCCTCTGTTTAGCAGAGGGCACAGTGGTTGGAGTAACAGCGGGCCCGGCGTGCACTGACCCTGCCGCCGGCCGGGCAGGCAAGAGGAGCGTCAGCATAATGACGGGGCCCCCCTATAGAGGGCCACAGTCCGGCCGGGGTTGCGGGACATACGCATACCGCGACTCCGGCACATGAGGGGCTGCCGAGGGATACCGTGGATTTTAGTCAGTACGAGTCTGACAGTCCCTCCCGCCCTGCCCGGGGTGGGAGGACTCATTTGATGATTTTGCCACGTAAAAAAAAAAAAAATTTGCTTACCTACCTATTATGACTAAAAATAAAATGGTTTTTCATACAAAATGAGAAATTGATCGGGCCCAAAAGTCCTAGGTCAAACATTGTTCAGTAACATGGGCTGAGTTACCCCACGAGAGGTTTTGCGCATTTAACGTTCACGTTGTGTACGGATATTTGTTACTCATTCACGAAAAAACTACTGAACGGATTTGGATGTTAGTACACAGATTTTAAATAATCTGCATTAACACACAGGATAGTTTCATCCCATGACCCATGGTATATTCAAGTCATACTAGGTGTAGATGAAGCTACTGGCAACTGTAAACTGGAAGCAGTAAAAGCACAAAAGATAAACAACAAAACATAAAAGAAAACATCATAAAGAAAGAAAACGCTAATTACGAAATACTTTTAAGCTACAAACAACATTTTACAGCCTCTAAACACACGAGAGATATAAAGCTTCCATCTTTTTCCGTCATTATCTTTTTATTCCACATAAGGTCCGCAGTACCAAAAGCGTTGGTTTTGGTACCTAAAGTACCTAAAATATGAACAAACCAACGGGTGTGAATTGGTCTCTAAAAATACAAGATATGACATTGCAAAAGATTCTCGCGGTATACTCGACTGAAGAAGTGTTTGGAGACATTTGCAGAGATGAATAATTGTAGGTTTGACAATATTTTTCTTCAAAATATTTTTGGATATTTTATGGTTAGGCTCATGTAAGTAGTAGTCGCAGAATAGTTGAATAAACGTTTCTCTTGGTTGATAACTCAGATCAAAGAAATAGGCAGATAGAGCGCTCAGAACACGCGGGTGGGTCCACCAAAGTTAATACAAAATCAAAATCGAACACAAAGTCGCGACACTACCAAGCTGCGCCTCGTTGTTGTTTTTTGCCAAAATATGCCCTCTCGTGTCTTTAACCATCGTAAAAGTTCTATCTGCCTATTTCTTTGATATGAGGTTGATAAGAAGATTAAGGATCGAAATTATGTAGGCAGCTTGGTATTTGCTAGATTCAATCATGTCACCTACCTAATTTTAAACCAGCCAGTGCTGAAAAAGAGATTGGAATTTTTCAATCTCTTTCCAAAACTACAGTTTCAAATCAACACACAACTTATTTCCATTTAAAAACATTACTTAATAGTCTATTCAAAACTCGCGCGGACACTCTCAACTCTCACACATCAATAAATTTAGTATGCACAACATAATGCGTTTTCCATACGACAGTACAGTATACACGTAAAGCAGTAACAGTGAGCACATAAAATTATTTATGAACTTACCTGGCATTTAACGAGCAGGCCCTAAAGTGAAAAGTATTTTTTATGGGCAGTTTACGACTAACTCCCGGTTACGGTCAGAGTTCCGAGACTCATTTGAGCAGGATTTTAGAATCAAGGAAAAGCTAATGTTGCTTTAAAAATAATCTTACTTCAATTTTTTGTTTCGGGCACGCCGCAATCGCGGACCCCTCTTTGAGGAGTGGCTGGGCTGGATAAGCGTCACGGCATCTTGGCGCAGGTCCTCACCGGACATGGAAGTTTCGGGAGGTTCCTGTGTCTGATAGGGAGGGGAGAAACGCCTGGGTGTCACCACTGCGAGGATCGCCCGGAGGATACGGTGGAGCGTACGGTGTAGGACTGCCCCGCTTGGGCATAGAACCGCCGTGTCCTCTCGGCGACGATAGGCGGAGACCTCTCGCGCCCGGCATTGGTTGAGGCCATGCTGCGGGGCGAGACGGAGTGGGAAGCGGTCGCCTCCTTCTGTGAAGCAGTCGACAGAGACTATTTTGATGATTTTACCATGATAAAAAAATAAAATAAAATGATGTAAATGGTACTATGCAGCAGAGCTATCCTGCCACGCTGGTTAAGTGCAAGGCGGCAGGACGTACGGCATTACTGCTCAGCAGATCTGCAGCTGTATTGCTAGTCATAGCATAGAATGTGTTCCAAAATCTGATTTCTCATAGTCATCTACCTGTCGAAAAAGATTACGTGGTAGTAGTTCAGGGCAGAGATTGTAAACTACAAAATCTTCAATGGTTGATAGGCAGTCGGCAGATGGCGACAATGATTACAAAGTCAGAAAGGAGAGTCAAGTATCAAGTAGGAATAGGCCTGACTGCTGACAACAGAGCTAAAACTGATATCTACAAAACTTAACAGGGTTGATTTAGAAAAGCTTCATCATCATCATCTCAGCCATAGGACGTCCACTGTTGAACATAGGCCTCCCCTTTTGATCTCTACAAATACCGGTTGGAAGCGACCTGCATCCAGCGCCTTCCGGCGACCTACAAAAGATCGTCTGTCCATCTTGTAGGTGGACCTCCTACGCTGCGCTTGCTAGTCTGTGGTCTCTACTCTAACACTTTTCGACCGACCATCTATCTGCGAGCAATATGGCCTGCCCATTGACACGCGACTTCAGCTTGCTAATCCGATGGGCTATATCGGTGACTTTAGTTCGTCTACGGATCTCCTCGTTTCGGATTCGATCACGTAGAGAAACACCGAACAAAGCCCTCAACATAGCTCGCTCAGCCACTTTGAGCTGTAAGATGAGGCCGATACTCCGATAGTGAAAGACCACGTTTCGGTGCCGTAAGTCACCACTGGTAACACACATTGGTTGAAGACTTTCGTCTTAAGGCTGCCGTCTTCTTTTGCACAAAATTGAATCGCGTTCGGCCAGTCGATCGTACGTCAAATTTCGGGCTCCCTTCCCGCAATCCCCCGCATACATCCTGCCCACTGAATTACTATAAAACAATTTTGATGCGGTATGAACATTGCTCTACTAAGGATTATTTAAAAGGAGTTATAGAATTTTTGCTTAATAAGGAGTTTTAATATGACTTGCTTTCTGGGTTGGAAAAAAAAAACAGTTTTTTTTTAAATTTATAAAACAAACTGTAACAATTCAAAATGTTTTAGAAAAGTGTTTTTTTTTTTTAGGTTTCTGGTTCTTTTTTAAAATTAATTCCACCTTGTTTGTTGATGTCTAAACGTATATATACCAATTATGTTTCATTTCTAGACTACATCAAAATCAAATTCACCCTTTGTAATGAATTTTTTACGAAAAATGATCAATGGAATAAAAACATGTGATGATTTTTTTTCTAAAAATTTTAAGCATTATTTCATTACAGTGTCAATAAAAGTTAAAAATATGACATAACAATGGCATTAAACTCAAAAGGTTTTATGTCAAACTATTTAGACTCCTGAATATTAATTTGTTTTCATTTTATTTGCATTCATCTGCCTTAAAAAGTAGTTGAAACGGGTAATAAAAAACACTGTTTAATTTCAAACTGTTTTAAACATGTGTTTTAAATCAACTTGTTTTCATCATGCCAACCCTGTTTGGTTTGTAATAATACGAGTATCACACAAGTATTTTAATACTATTTAAATATTCTCATAGGTTAAATTCTGTTAGGTTTAATTTGTTAAACACAATCGTGTTTAACAAATTAAACCTAAAATAAAAAAAAATATTTTAACGAAAAACAAAAAACCCGACTGCTTTAAAAAAAACTAAAAAGAAAGAAACAAGTCCAGTAGTTAAGAATTCACTCATTCACACTCACAGTCGGGGCCCGTTGGGAAGATTTGATTAGTATAATTTGAACGGGCCCCGACTGTGAGTGTGAATGAGTGAATTCTTAACTACTGGACTTGTTTCTTTCTTTTTAGTTTTTTTTAAAGCAGTCGGGTTTTTTGTTTTTCGTTAAAATATTTTTTTTTATTTCCTACTTTTTTGTTACTATTCAGAGAATTATTGTTTTTCTAAACAACTTTAAATCGTTATATATCCTAAACTATTATTTAAAATGAAAAATGATTAAGGGAACCTAAAGATGATTTTAAAATACCTATTCAACGATACCCCACATGACATAGTTCATCGACATTTTTTTTTTTCATTTTGACAATATGGCGTCTGGTTGTCGCTGTGGTGAATTTTGATTACTGTCATGTCTTTAGTGACACTCGCAAGATTAAGACGAATCGATTGACGTAAAAATTATCAAAATCGGCCTACGCATTTGGTCTCTAGAACGCCACATAGAAACAAACATACATACATACATACATACATACTTACATACATACATACATACATAGACTGATAAACACATTACCCTCCTTTGCGTCGCGCAGTCGGGTAAAAAGGTCAGTGCAGCAGTCATGTTGGCAAAGGAAGAGGCGGGACGCGTGAGAGAGAGGACAGCGTAAACCTTACATCCCAGCCGCAGTGGTAAACCCAGAACATAAAAGGCTATTAAAGAACGCCGTGAATTTAAGTCAGTACAAGTCTGACAGTATCTCCCGCTTGGCCTGGGGAGGACTCATTTGATGATTTTATCATGAAAAAAAAGTCATGGGCCATGCCCGGGTCGACAGCACGTTGTGTCCTACGAGCGCCTCAAATAGCGTCAGCATGATGACGGGGTCCCCCTCTAGAGGGCTAAAGCCTGCTGTCGTCGCGGTACTCATTACCGTGACCCCGGAACTATAAGGGCTATTTGAAGGACACCGTGGATTTTAGTCAGTACAAATCTGACAGTCCCATCCAAGGACTGCACTCCTTGTCATAGGCACAGTCCATTACCACCGGGAGACAGAGAAACCAACGGTTTTGTTACTTGCTGGATTTTAATGAAGGAGCAATGTTAGCGAACGTGGAAGTGAGAAAAAACAAACTAAATTTTAAATGTCAATAAGGTCGAAAATAGTTTGAACATGTTTTTTAAATTGCTTTACGATAGCAAGTTAAAAAAACAGCTTCAAGCGATTTTCGACCTTATTGACATTTATGCAAAAACCGGATTTAAATGAAGGAGCAATGTTAGCGAACGTGAAAGTTAGAAAAAACAAACTTAATTTTAAATGTCAATAAGGTCGAAAATAGTTTGAACATGTTTTTTAAATTTCTTAACGATACCAAGTTAAAAAAACAGCTTCAAGCGATTTTCGACCTTATTGACATTTATGCAAAAACCGGATTTTAATGAAGGAGCAATGTTAGCGAACGTGAAAGTGAGAAAAAACAAACTAAATTTTAAATGTCAATAAGGTCGAAAATAGTTTGAACATGTTTCTTAAATTGCTTAACGATAGCAAGTTAAAAAAACAGCTTCAAGCGATTTTCGACCTTATTGACATTTATGCAAAAACCGGATTTTAATGAAGGAGCAATGTTAGCGAACGTGAAAGTGAGAAAAAACAAACTAAATTTTAAATGTCAATAAGGGCGAAAATCGCTTGAAGCTGTTTTTTAACTTGCTATCGTTAAGCAATTTAAAAAACATGTTCAAACTATTTTGGACCTTACTGACATTTGTGCAAACACCGGATTTTAATGAAGGAGCAATGTTAGCGATCGTGAAAGTGAGAAAAAACAAACTAAATTTTAAATGTCAATAAGGTCGGAATTCGCTCCAACTTGTTTAGTTACTTCTCCATATCTTTTAACAATAATCGGTTCACAACTGAAAATTCTGTAGGAAATTTGACAATTAATTCCTCTTTTTCTACCCCTATAGGCCGAGTTTATTTTGATATTTAAATGGGACCAACTTTCTGATAAACTCTGTCCGACAAAAAAAAAGATTTTTTGATATTGGACCACCTTAGAGAAAGTAAAGAATGGTCATAAATAAAAAAAATATAAAAAATATATACATGTCGAATTGAGAACCTCCTCCTGTTTTTCCTTCGGTTAAAAAATATATTTTAATATAATAAAGTAGAGCAACCTGAGATGCGTAACTGCGCGTCATCACCGTTAGAGCGAGAGAAGGTGCGAGCGAGAGGGACCAACAAAAATTCGTCGTGGACCTCACGTCCAATCGCTCCGGCCGTCCACCGGCCACTAAGGAATTTCTCTTGCAATTCTCGTTTATAAACACTTTTTGAGAGGTTATTTGAGATATTTTTTATTGTTAAAAAAAAGCGCTTTAGGTACAATTTTTTTTTGAATTTGCTTTATTGATCTGTTGACATCAAGATAATATAATATTACATACCTACGATGCATAGTTCCTATGAAAAAAAACCATTTATTAAGAGATGAAATCCGAGAATTTTGATGATATTCTGCCATCTTAATTAAGAAAATGGAAGATAAATATAAAAAACTAATCAGCGCAGTTTGAAGACGAGGATATTGCGGTCATTATGCGCTGATCAGATTTTTAAATGAATTCTTCATTGTCTCAGATTGAGTGCACCAACGTAACTCGAAATGACGTTGGGCAGGAAAGAGCTGTTTTGAACGCTTGATTTACCTAATATAATGCCCCTTAAGGGGCAGGTCTTGTAAAGTTCACGCGCGCCGAATTATTTGCGTAACTTTGTTTGTGATTTTTGAACAAAATAGTGCAATAGCTTGAAATATTATTATTGCACATAAATAACCATAATATAAGTAACAGCTAGTTATTTTTTTAAAGTTGATTTAAGTAGATTATATTAGGTAAATCAAGCGTTCAAAACAGCTCTTTCCTGCCCAACGTCATTTCGAGTTACGTTGGTGCACTCAATCTGAGACAATGAAGAATTCATTTAAAAATCTGATCAGCGCATAATGACCGCAATATCCTCGTCTTCAAACTGCGCTGATTAGTTTTTTATTTTTATCTTCCATTTTCTTAATTAAGATGGCAGAATATCATCAAAATTCTCGGATTTCATCTCTTAATAAATGGTTTTTTTGAAGTGAAAACTTCTTTAGCGGCGTTGTACACTTTTTCTGTAATGGGTAAAAAATTTAAAACTCGCGTCAGGGTCACGTGACCAAAACTCGCGTCAGGGTCACGTGACCCTGATCGAAAATGAGTAAGACGTCATTCAAATTAAAAATAAAACATAGTAACAAAAAAGTTTTCACTTCTACCGGCACTCCTGGAGTGCAACCTTTTTTTCATAGGAACTATGCATCGTAGGTATGTAATATTACATTATCTTGATGTCAACAGATCAATAAAGCAAATTCAAAAAAAAAATTGTACCTAAAGCGCTTTTTTTTAACAATAAAAAATATCTCAAATAACCTCTCAAAAAGTGTTTATAAACGAGAATTGCAAGAGAAATTCCTTAGTGGCCGGTGGACGGCCGGAGCGATTGGACGTGAGGTCCACGACGAATTTTTGTTGGTCCCTCTCGCTCGCACCTTCTCTCGCTCTAACGGTGATGACGCGCAGTTACGCATCTCAGGTTGCTCTACTTTATTATGTTAAAATATATTTTTTAACCGACGGAAAAAAAGGAGGTTCTCAATTTGACATGTATTTTTTTGAAGTGAAAACTTCTTTAGCGGCGTTGTACACTTTTTCTGTAATGGGTAAAAAATTTAAAACTCGCGTCAGGGTCACGTGACCAAAACTCGCGTCAGGGTCACGTGACCCTGATCGAAAATGAGTAAGACGTCATTCAAATTAAAAATAAAACATAGTAACAAAAAAGTTTTCACTTCTACCGGCACTCCTGGAGTGCAACCTTTTTTTTTTTTTATTTATGACCATTCTTTACTTTCTCTAAAGATGTCAGAAAGATGTCAGTAAGGTCGAAAATAGTTTGAACATGTTTTTTAAATTGCTTAACGATAGCAAGTTAAAAAACAGCTTCAAGCGATTTTCGCCCTTATTGACATTTAAAATTTAGTTTGTTTTTTCTCACTTTCACGTTCGCTAACATTGCTCCTTCATTAAAATCCGGTTTTTGCATAAATGTTAATAAGGTCGAAAATCGCTTGAAGCTGTTTTTTTAACTTGCTATCGTTAAGCAATTTAAAAAACATGTTCAAACTATTTTCGACCTTATTGACATTTAAATTTAGTTTGTTTTTTCTCACTTTCACGTTCGCTAACATTGCTCCTTCATTAAAATCCGGTTTTTGCATAAATGTCAATAAGGTCGAAAATCGCTTGAAGCTGTTTTTTAACTTGCTATCGTTAAGCAATTTAAAAAACATGTTCAAACTATTTTCGACCTTATTGACATTAAAAAATTTAGTTTGTTTTTTCTTACTTTCACGTTCGCTAACATTGCTCCTTCATTAAAATCCGGTTTTTGCATAAATGTCAATAAGGTCGAAAATCGCTTGAAGCTGTTTTTTTAACTTGTTATCGTTAAGCAATTTAAAAAACATGTTCAAACTATTTTCGACCTTATTGACATTTAAATTTAGTTTGTTTTTTCTCACTTTCACGTTCGCTAACATTGCTCCTTCATTAAAATCCGGTTTTTGCATAAATGTCAATAAGGTCGAAAATCGCTTGAAGCTGTTTTTTAACTTGCTATCGTTAAGCAATTTAAAAAACATGTTCAAACTATTTTCGACCTTATTGACATTTAAAATTTAGTTTGTTTTTTCTCACTTTCACGTTCGCTAACATTGCTCCTTCATTAAAATCCAGCAAGTAACAAAACCGTTGGTTTCTCTGTCTCCCGGTGGTGATGGACTGTGCCTATGACAAGGAGTGCAGTCCTTGGATGGGACTGTCAGATTTGTACTGAGTAAAATCCACGGTGTCCTTCAAATAGCCCTTAATGTTCCGGGGTCACGGTAATGAGTTCCGCGACGACAGCAGGCCTTAGCCCTCTAGAGGGGCACCCCGTCATCATGCTGACGCTATTTGAGGCGCTCGTAGGACACAACGCGCTGTCGACCCGGGCATGGCCCATGACTTTTTTTTTCATGATAAAATCATCAAATGAGTCCTCCCCAGGCCAAGCGGGAGATACTGTCAGACTTGTACTGACTTAAATTCACGGCGTTCTTTAATAGCCTTTTATGTTCTGGGTTTACCACTGCGGCTGGGATGTAAGGTTTACGCTGTCCTCTCTCTCACGCGTCCCGCCTCTTCCTTTGCCAACATGACTGCTGCACTGACCTTTTTTTAGGTTTAATCAGTTAAACACGATTGTGTATAACAAATTAAACCTAACAGAATTTAACCTATGAGAATATTTAAATAGTATTAAAACACTTGTGTGATACTCGTATTATTACAAACCAAACAGGGTTGGCATGATGAAAACAAGTTGTTTTAAAACACCTGTGTAAAACAGTTTGAAATTAAACAGTGTTTTTTATTACCCGTTTCAACTACTTTTTAAGGCAGATGAATGAATATAAAATGAAAACAAATTAATATTCAGGAGTCTAAATAGTTTGACATAAAACCTTTTGAGTTTTTATGCCATTGTTATGTCATATTTTTAACTTTTATTGACACTGTAATGAAATAATGCTTAAAATTTTTAGAAAAAAAACATCACATGTTTTAATTCCATTGATCATTTTTCGTAAAAAATTCATTACAAAGGGTGAATTTGAAAAGATGTAGTCTAGAAATGAAACATAATTGATATATATACGTTTAGACATCAACAAACAAGGTGGAATTAATTTTAAAAAAGAACCAGAAACTAAAAAAAAAACACTTTTTTAAAAAAACATTTTGAATTGTTACAGTTTGTTTTATAAATTAAAAAAAAAACTGTTTTTTTTTTTCCAACCCTGAAACCAAGTCATATTAAAACTCCTTATTAAGCAAAAATTCTATAACTCCTTTTGTTGATTTTCTCCTTTTGATGTTCATACCGCATCAAAATTGTTTTATAATAATTCAGTGGGCAGGATGTATGCGGGGGATTGCGGGAAGGGAGCCCGAAATTTGACGTATGATCGACTGGCCGAACGCGATTCAATTTTTTGCAAAAGAAGACGGCAGCCTCGTAATCTGTTTAAGTTAGCAGAGTCAAGCTAGGTTACCTAAGTAGGTAACAAGCTTAATTTCAGCTTGTTTGAAATTCAATTTTAAAAACAGCTCTCATTTTTGCTAGCAGCGCTTTATTAATAAACCATTATCAAGCACAAGTCATTGCCTCAACCGACCACATTGTAGCTGTAAAGCGCTGAATAGCTGTACACGGCTAGACGTTGGCAGTATTGTCTGGGCACAAAGAATGCGACAGGAATCTCGCTCCGATATAGACTGTACAAGGTATTCTATAGTCTCAGGTAGGAATTTAGAAAGACTGAATATGTCACAAGTGCCGCCGGGATGTAATTATAGCTTAGGGTACCTAGACATTTTTGTAACAAGGTTAAATAGAAGAGATTTATGCTGGAGAAGAAGACTACAAAAAGTCTCCAGAGACAGTAGCTCTTGTAGCTGGACTATGAAGACTGAAGGACATCAAGACATTTAAGTTTTCACGGTAGTACAAGTCTGGAGTACCTACTTCAACAATTTAGGAGGCAGTAGGTTTTCTATATGAAATCCATCACGTTTGAGAACTTTTCATACGATACGTTATTAGGTTCGTACACAACAAACAGCCTCACGAGACAGTTTCCTCGCGCGGCAACTGCCTCGCGAGGCTGCTGCCGCCTATTGTTTCTCGATCGAGACACAAAACAATATACGCGAGCAAAACAAAAAGTTCACGCTGGATGGCTCGGGCTCCCGGTCGCTTGCCCGCGGCAGCGCGTTCTTGCCTCGGCCGATACACGTTCATACTAACCGAGCTGCTTCGTGCGGCTAATGCCTCGCGTGGCTGCTCGCTCTGTGTGGACGCACCTCTTTATATGCATGTGTTTAAATTTTGTTTCTGTGAAACAGATTCAGATGAATACACATCAATCTATCTCGATCTGTCAAATCCCAATCAAGCAAGAACCTTTTCTGTTAGTGCTCTGAGTGAAATCCGTTATACAGTGTACCCCACGTTGATGTGCTGGCGTCTTGTGCTTAAGGCGCTTATTGATCAACTTCAACAATATCTAAACTTGATTGCACTGTTCAACTACCATCTAGTTTAGACAGAGGTCAGTTTTGATGTTTCCTGGATGGACAGTTTTTACCCAAACACTTGCGAGACCTCCATCGTACCGGGTACGGTGTAGGCACTGGATTCAAGACCAATACGGTATGACGTTGAGCCGGGACATGAACGGTGTGTACCGTTCACTGCAATAGAGTGCATCTTTAGTTTATAAAATGGTTGAATTCTTAAGTCATAGCTGAGAATTTAAGCCAAGAACACCGAAGAAAAATTACCTCCTATAATAATGTAGAGTGAATCTTTTAGTAATTATGTTCCGATAGCTGGATTTTTGGGTAGGTGTTTGAAGCACGCCGAAAACTTATCCAAGACTTCTCCAGCAATACCCAAACATAATCCGGTCTTTGATCTTTTTTCTATTGCACCATTGTAAAGAAACCACCCTTACTTATAACAAGGACCATTACCTGCACAACCCACATTGCCAGTTTATTTGTATTCAAAAGATCGATTATTTTGGCACAGGGGAGGTATTACAACGTCTTAAAACCAGGCTTGTTCCATTGAGTAAACGAGATGGCGCTAGACGACTTGTATAGCTCTGTCACTTTCACTCGCCGGAATAAGCCTGGTTTTATGACGTTGTAATACCCCCCCTGGTCATCCACTCACACGTATCCATTGTGTCTACTTTTGGGACAGGACACCTACGCTATAAGTAACTAGCATTTGTTCGCCTGTTGACAAAGAAGAAAAGAAGGGTATGTTCTTCTGCCGGGTTTAGTCTCATTTCTTCTCCTTCTGCCCGTTACATAGTCCACAGAACTAGCAATTTGAAGTGACAGTGGGCCAGCCAAATAAGTTGTTGAAACAATAACCGTTGGGGTAGAAGCATTTTCGAGTGGAGACTCTTCGAATTAGAGAAGGATGCCCTCGGGACTAGAGGAGCAATGATCTTTGTAATCATAATCAGCCTATAATGTTCCCACTGCTGGGACACAGGCCTCCTCTTAGTGAGAGGGAATGGGCCATAATCCACCACGCGGGCCCAGTGCGGGTTGGTAGATGTCACATGTCTTCGAATTTTTGGTTCTAGGACATGTAGTTCTAGTTTTCTCACGATGTTTTCCTTCACCGTTTTGAGAGCAGTGGTGATGAAATAAATTACACAAAGTAATGCCGCCTGGCGGGGTTCGAACCCACGTCGTACAACTCGTAAGTCGGGACCGATACCACTGGGCCACCACTGCTCAATCTGCTCTGCTCTGATCTTCGTAAGGTAGCTGGTAACAGCTGATTGGAGAGGCCTACGCCCAACAGTGTACTGCTATAGGCTGATGATGATGACTTCTTTGCTATACACTTATTTATACATTGAAAATGTTCCCATGCCTTGGTCTTTTCACATTCATAACACGTGCAAGTATCTGTGGGGGTGTACCTTTGGGGTGGAACGGCACCAGTTCTTTTTTACCTCGCTCCATCTTCGACATCAGGCTTTTGGGAAAGACTAACCCGAGAGCATTAAAAAAAAATGGAACGTTTCTACTAGTACATCTTTTTTTTAAACGTGGTTAAATCGTCAAGTCTTCTCACACAGGGCGGGGCGAGAAGAACTGTCAGACTTGTACTGACTATAATCCATGGTGATCCTTCCTTGAAATGAAAAGGGCTAAGTATTTCCTTTTACGTTACAGGGTCACCCGAGAAAGTTCCGGCGCCCGTGTCGCGAGTCGTGCACCTTCATACTCCGTGTGGTGTATAATCTCAATCTGTCAACCGTAGATGCCACAGGCTGCCGGCTCGCTACAAAAAGCCGCGCGGACACTTCAAACGAGCCGCACCGACGCCGCTCAGGGTTGCCAGCATTATCTCCTTTTTATTCGGAAACCTTTACAAGTATTTTGATTAATTAACGATACCTCGTCACTGTTGGGTTTTGAAGCTGCCGGTTTAGAACCATTTGAAAATAACTTTGTCCTTGTAGGAACTTTTCCAAAATATTTTTCTTTTAAAAGTTGTTTTTGATTAGGTGTTTACAAAACAGACCGAAAACTACCCAATGTATGAAAGTTATTTTGAAATTAAATTAGCTATTTTGCCAATTTAACTTTTGTTTATTACAGGCAAACTTGTTGTGTATGCGTTTGTTGTGTCATATAAGTATATTTTATGAGGTTTGTTACATTTTCAATAAAACTCAGTAAATACGTTTCCACATCCTTTATATACAGTACAGTAGGTACATTGATATAGAACTTAAAAATAATTAACATTTAGCACTACTTTACACATTAAGTTAACATTTAGCCGTACCATAGACAAGCGGGACTCCGCGCATCATAGACAACGTACAAAAATATAATTTTTATTTCTTGCAACACTATCCTAATGTCACAGAGTCCACCACAGACGATAAATTATAACTAGAGTTTATTAGTGATAGGAATAAATAGATTATAATTTAGCAATTAATATCTAAAAGGGCAAACGTTCATACCTAGTTTAAATAGGAATCACACGCCTATAAATAAAATATTATTAAATTAAATCCATTATCTATTTGTAATGAAGATCGAACAACAAATGCTTCACCGGGAGCATTCGCGTGTAATGTAAAATTATAAATGCGAATTTGAGCATTACATTACAATACCACTTCCCTGACTGACGAGCATTCGCGTACATATACTGTAGATTTGATACATGGTGCGCATCGCGATGCGCGATTGTCTTCCCTCACTGATGAAATGTTCGTTACAATACAGGTGAATGCTCGCGGTGAGGGAGCGCCTTTACAACCACCAAATTCGAAACAAAATCGCTAAGTCTAAAGGTGTGTTCATACAGTGTAAGACATGTGCTTCGATTTACTTCAATTAGAACTCAGTCACTCCATGGGACGCATGCATGTCTTGCACTTGGTCGCACGATGGAATTCGTAGTAAGAATTTGTGGTATTAAAACAAACGGATTAAAGTAAAGGCCTCTTCCAGTTTTGAAACCCTCGCGATTTAAAAATGTCGGTAAATCAAGGTATCATATCGAGTTATCAGAAGTCTAACAGATCGTATGTCCATTGTGGAACAGCCTTTACAGATCCAAGGAATATTAATTAAAAAAATAAACTGCTTTGGGCAATGAGATGAGTCTAACAATAATTCTGCTTACTATGGGAATATAACTTATTCTGTACAATATTTATATACCAGAGACCGTGTATAGAAATATAAAAAGTCATGAGTAAAAGTGAAAAAAAGAAGACAGATAATCTATACAGGATGCACCATTTCTTTCTCTCAATGAGACGGTGATGAGATCTGATATTTTCCAAAACGGTTTTATAACACTACGTCGGAAGAAATATTAGGAAGTTCTGTTTCTATTTCATTACAAAAACTTACAAATCCATAAAAATGTATCTAATTACAAAATTTTACATGCACCCGTTTTAATACTAACAATATTACATTTTATTTTAATGAAATAACTACTTTTTCCTTAATAAAACATTTTAAGCTGTTGTTTGTAATTAATAAATTTCTTACAAAAAATAACGAACAAAAAATGTTCGCTGTACATTTTTCTGGTGTGGCAACATTTTCGCTTCGATTTTCTAATAATACTTTTAACGGTGTTTTTATCAAAATGGAATATCTAGCGTTTTAATTGGTTGAAGTAAAATGGACTAACTAGCCTATGGCTTCGAGTACATGCGGTCAGTGAAGGATTAAATCCGCTTTTGTAAGACCTAGCCGCACACGTACTAAGATTACATTCTTAGATTATAAAATGTCCAGAGCCTTAGCCAAACGGCAACCGACACTCGTTAACGTTCAGCAGTCGCTAATACATTTTCTTTTATAACCCATCGCATAAAGTTGAAAATCTAGTAAAGACTACTGAGCGATAGCGAATGAAACAAACGAAAACGATCTGTCATCTTTGATAGATTTTAATCTTTATGCAATGGGGTTTAAAGTTGCAAATGTATGAGCGACTTTTGAACGTTAGCGATTGTCGCTTGCCGTTTGGCTATAGGCTGTGCTATAGGGCCAGAGGCCTTATCATGAGTTTTCAGTTATTCTGACGTAAAATAAACTGGAACTTTGACATTTTCAAATTGACTTGCAAGGAAAAAATTAGTTCCTTCTTCGCACAACAGAGGTGGTGCTTCATTTTTCAATACAAGAAACGCTGTAAATACTGGAAAGATGCTGTAAAGTAAAATAGTGAAAACTCGTGATTAGGGTATAGATTCCGTGTTCAAAACAAAAAGTTACGTTTTCCGTGAAGCCACTTTATTATAAATGTGTGAGTGAGTGTCCCGCACACATTTGTATCTTTTCCTTGGCGTGAGACGTAGGAATTAAGCAAAGGAGATATTTTTACTTCTTTTTTTGGCTCTAAACATTTTATAATCTATGATTACATCTCTAAAAACATCACCCCACAAATAATTCTAAAAAGTTACTCCAAGGATCAGCCTTGATTTAAACCTTACAGATGTCATTAATTAGTTTTCAAATCGAGATACCCTAGAATAAGGTTCTTACTCCCGCATCAAAATTTTACTAGAAAGTAGGTTGTTACTTTGGACTTCCAATCTGAATAGAATTGATTGGAATCCCAGATAGTTATTGGCAATAATTTCATCACATCTGGAAGTGATAACATCTAGAATTAATTACTGCCAGTAAACAAACCTCAATCGATTAAATTTACTACTTCAAAATTAATTTATCGCCGCAAAAATTTAGACTTGAGTCCGCGCCACACATAGACTGCAGAAAATTCGAGGTGCTACATCTATCTAAAATCTTTAAACGAGCAATTCTTGTATTATTTATATACTAGCACTTTGCCCGCGACTTCGTCTGCGCGTGTTTTTAACTTAGAACTCGGTGAATTTAATTCGCGCTCACCCTCCTTATAGTATAGGATACTTTTGGAAAATCTATAGTAGTTTCAGGGCCTATTCAATACAAACAAGTAAATTCTTCCCTTAAAACTTAATCAACCCTTTTCAAAATTTAGGGGGTGATTTTACAAAACCCCAAAAATGGAGGGTAGTTTTGAAAAAAGAATAGTGTCCATCTTTTTTATTTACTTATACTCACATTTGTACCAAGTTTGAAGTTTATAAACCCAAAGAATAAGATTTTGCATACAAAGGTTTTCACCCCTTTTCACCCCCTTAGAGGTAGTTTTTCGCAAAATCCTTTCTTAATGCTTACTTACATTATAAACTGCAACTATCATCCAAAATTCAGGTTTCTACGTTTAGTGGTTTAATATCCTCCCCTTAAAACTTGAATAACCCTTTACACCAACTAGGGGAGTGATTTTCGAAAAATCCAAAAACACTTGTTTCATTAATTCTTATCTAGTATATAAATACTGATTTTCAAATTCATCAGCTCACGCGTTATGATTTTCCCATACAAACTTTAACATCGTCTAGATTACCAATTTAGGGTAGTTTTAGAAAAATTGTGGTGCTAATCTTATTTATTGACTGGTGTTCTTATTCGTGGTAAGTTTCAAGTTTATAAAACCAAAGAATAAGATTTTTCATACAAAAGTTTTCACCCCTTTTCACCCCCTTAGAGGAGGATTTTCGCAAAATCCCGTCTTATTGCCAATCTACATGGTAGACTGCAAATGCTGTCCAAAATTCAAGTTTCTGCGTTAAGCGGTTTCGGCTGTAGTCGTGTCAAAAGAAAAACCCCTGTTCTTTTATATAAATAGATAATCAGGATCTCGGGAACGGCTTCAAGGATTTTCATGAAAGTTACAGATTAGGGGTTTTTTGGCTCAAGGAATCGATTTATCCTCCTAGGCACTAGGTTCGAGAAAAGCTCGGTTCCCAAGATATAGACGTTTTAAAAACCGAGCGAAGCTGCGGTCAACCAGATTATAAATATTTTCTTTAATGCAATTTGATGTAGCGATGATAGATACTAGCGCCGCGTTAAAAGAACTTCAGTCATGGCACAGACTCGACCTACCCAGTTTCAACGATCCCATAGCAATCAGTGTTGCCAGAGTGAAAATTTGTGTTAGAAACACAAGATGGCGACGTTAGTTCTAACTCGATCATGACACTAAGATCCATATCTATTTACACTTTTGAAATTTTCGCTAAAATCGTGTGCGCCAGAAAAAATAATTTTCTAATTCTATGGACTGTACTACAACTCACTATTTTCAGATTATATTTCATTACTTACTCTATTCTAAAATAAATAAACAATTAATAATAATTTACACGTTATATGCATACACGCCGATTGTATTGTCAAATATTGAAATTATTCAGCTATATTTACATAGAACAATTTTCATGATAATTAGAAGTAAAATTAAACATTTTTGGCAGTCAATAAAATTGTTTACTGTAAATGTGTGGCTTTAGAGTGGATATTTTACTTTAACTTAACAATTACTTAAAGCTAGAATAAATACTTAGTCAATGCGTGGAACACAATGACAGGGCCGCTAATGTTTTTGGTAACTTACTAAAGTTGTGGATTTGTTAACTATAAAATACTAGCTGTTATCAGCGGCTTCACCCACTACAACTTGAAAATTATCCCACGGGAACATAAAATCGGGATAAAAACTATCCTATGTGTTAATCTAGGTTATAAACTATCTGTATACCAAATTTTAGCCAAATCCGTTAAGTGGTTTTTGCGTGAAAGAGTAACAAACATCCATACATCCATACTTACAAACTTTCGCCTTTATAATAGTAGTAGGATTAATGGAGACCAAATTGCCCCTTACAGAGCAAAATAGATGCCACTGAAAATGATTTATTTGACTTTCATGTTTTTCAAGAATTAGTGTCAAAAAGATTATTGTGATGCCAACTGCTCCTTATTGCGGTTTAGAGATTTGCTGATCGCGTTGAAGTCCGCTCTTTTTCTCCGACTGTAAAACCCATTTTTTTTTTAAATTGGTAGTTATATTATTTAACCTTTCTTTATTATATTATATTTCTTATGTTTTTATCGATTCATTACAAAATAGGATTCCAATATCTACCTACATTTGTCTAAAATAGTGCAACTTCAGGTATTTGATAGTTTGAGCACTGAATTCAATCGATTTTAAAATTGTCATTCACCGAAAACCCAGGACCGGCGACGAACCAACGATGCATTCGAGTATTTTTTTTTTTTAAATTAATGAGTAATGTTATTATCCGGTTTTTAATAATTGTTTATTTTAGAAGATTGTTCAGATCATCTTACAATGTTAGTTAATGTGAACTAAAACTACGATTTAGTTTTGTTCTTCGTGCGTCTAGTTTTGTAATTCGTGGGTCTACTTTAACATTCGCGGGTCTAATATTTCTCTATGTGGGTCTAAATCTAAATCTATTCGCCGTGGGTCTAGTTCTATTTTTTGTGGGTCTAGTTTTGTTTTCCGTGGGTCTATTTTTTCTTCTTTGTGAGTCTAGTTTTATACCTCATGGGCCTTGATTTATTCTTCTTGGGTCTAGTTTTATTTTTCGGAGGTCTAGTTTTATTCCTCGCTGGCCTAGATTTATTCTCCTCGGGTATAGTTTTATTCTTCGTGGGCCTAGATTTATTCTTCTCGGGTATTGTTTCATTCATCGTCGGCCTAGAATTATTCTTCTCGGGTATTGTTTTATTCTTCGTGGGCCTAGATTTGTTTTCTTCGTAACGGGCGCCCTTATTTCTCGTCTCGTTGTCTCCTTAGACACTACTTGTTCTTCTTCCACTCCACGTTAATTTAAAACTGAAGTGGAAGAAGAACAAGAAGTATTAAAGGTGATTTGTAGGTTGTTGGTTTAATTCTTCGTGGGTCTAATTTTTTTTTCTTGGCTAGACTAATTTTGTTTTCTTCGTGATGGGCGCTCTTTTAGTCTTGTCTACACGGTTCTTTGAGTCCTTAGATACTTCTTCCATATCAGTTTTAAACTAGATTAAAAATACAATGGCTTCTAAATCTTGATTCATTGTATCTTATATAATATCTAGGCAGTTATTTTTCGCCTAAGTTCTCTTGTTCATCACTTTTGTATGGCTCAATTTTATCACCTTGTCCTTTACAAACAGCTGGTAATTGTTCCTTAATAACAATGTTTTCTGCTTGATATTCAGTAACCGTATTTGCGTATACTATTGGACTTTTATTAAACCCATTGAAATTTCCATTTTGAGAATCGGGATGTTTAGTTAGTTGGGCTTTTAGAGAATTTGCCATTTTGAGAACTTGTCCTTTAGCGACTCGGCTCACTTTGCGAATGAGGCTTTTGCACCTAAGTCCTTGTATTATTGAACGAATTGGTTTGGAAATTAACCGTAAGTAAAATGAAAAAAGGACAGTGATTATTTGAAAAACGAGTACTGGCGTTTTGACAATCCTCTAGGCCCAAGTTTAGAGATAATTTACATCAGAAAATTCAAAGAAAATTACATTCTAAAGCAATTTTTACTCAGAAAAAGTAAACAATGTTGATTCAAGTCAGGATACGTCCAAATCGACCCGATAAACGTCTAAAGCATACCCTGAATCATATTAGAAAGAAACTACATTTTCAAATACTCTACAAAATGTCAAATCACTTTTGCACACACCGATCAAATAACTCTAAGTATCTCATTCTGTCATTTGAAGGAGCCAGAAGTCCGCTCGCATTCGATATTCGATTACATCTACTATTTTAGTGAGTTACAATTCTTAAGCTTCTTTTAGACGATACAAGAAATCACAAGCAAGTTGTGAAATAGCTGACTATTGACACATACAGCAATGCACCTATTTAACCGTGCATGCAAGTTCTTGCATTGTCTATATGAAGCCTCCTCTTCACAATCGGCCATGATGGCCGTGTTTGCCGAACAGAAGGAGACGGCGCTTTACTAAGAATCGAGATAGAATTATTTGCATCTTGCTTTCTGGTATAGAGCCGTCTCCTTCTGTTCGGCAAACACGGCCATCATGGCCGATTGTGAAGAGGAGGCTTGAAGCTTGTGACAGAAATGAAAAAATGCTAAAAGCTGTACCTGTAAATATAACTTCACCTAAAAACCGCCACATCCTCAAACTTTATTTACAATTCATCGTTTGGCAGTGACCAGCTGGTCTCATCATTATTTACATCGAACCTTTACAAATTTTCGTCAAAGAAAATAAAACCTAAATACATCTAGAATAAGTTATAGTTTTCAAGATATTTAATGGCATTAAGTAAAGCTTAGTTAACGAGTTTCAGAAGCGACTTCAGCCAACTATACTTACATTACTACTGTGATCACTTTAAGAAACGTTTTTGTTGATTTTTTAAACAAAATTAAACTTACACTAAAATACCGCGTTCTAACCAAAGCTATCATAGTGCAAACCCTCGATTTTGTCCACCTTCATTCTGATTTGTCGCGTATTAGCACGACGGATCACTTTGGTTAGGACGTGAGGCAAGATGTTATACTCAGACGATTTACACGCGTTTGAGCCAATAACTGCTCAATTTATATACAGTTTTACATTTTATACAAACAAAAACATAGATAATACACAAAATCTACGTTTATACAATTTTCTGGAATATACAATACAATACAAATCCAACTACAAACTACGGGGAGAATTCTTACAGTGGAGTTCCTAAGGATCTTGACGAGGCTTTCATTTTTTCAACGACTGGGAATTCGACTATTAATAAATATGTCGAAGGAAGGAATACGAAATTAAAATCTGGAAAACAAAACACTACTACATCTATAAAAAAGTCCATTTATAGTACTGACGTCGTTGGAGAGAGATCCAACGGTGGCGGGGATCAGGGTCTCGCATCGTTCGAAGACTCCACATCACTGGAACTGCTTGATACAGATTTCTTCGGCTTATATTCTGTTATAACTACAGTTACGCCACTCACGGTGACCTGATGACAAATGCGTTACTGTATATTCAATTGATAGTAAGCACTCAAACTAATCTGTGCGACAAAGTGTCGCTAACGGTATTAGTGATACGTACGTCGGACACAATGAAATTAAAGTAATGAGAAACGTGTTAGGTGGTAAGAAGATGACATTTTACGAAAGTGGGGCGATTTAATCAGAGCTTTGTATCTATATTAGATTTGAGAGTAAAACAGTTACATGGGGGCTACAGATTGGAGGATCATATGGATTTTAGTTCTAGACGGTTTGGACTCTAGACAGACAGGTTCACAGGCCACAAAGTTGGCGGTCTATTACATTTCACCTCTACGCTTTTAGTAATACTTGTCATGACCGGCATGGTACTTAAACTTTTAGAAAAATCTATCTAAAACGGCTACAATCATAAAAGTTGGTTTGATGCGCTGAAGGATTTGGCGGAAAAGTTTCTAATCATACTCGTAAAACGGTCAATCCATTGTGGGATGCTGTTGAATAAAAGTATTTTAAATGGAGCGTCTGCATATCCGACCTCCACAATCCAGTTAGTACAGACTAATAATACCACGGTGGCAACCCGGTACGTAAACTATGGTCAGATGGTCATCAGTCCTAGGTAACCGCTAGTTGACCTTATACATAGATTGACCTGATTAGCTATGAGCGCCTTCAGAGAATGTGGTCCTTTAAAACTTTGTCTTATATTTACCTCTCTAGTTTGCGCGGAACTCCGGTCAACATTACTCAGTCGTGGGGGTCTCCTCTTCTTCTTCAGCGAGTTGGCGGACCGTGGCCTCTTCTGAGAGCTGGTGGGTGCCGTGCCTGAAGCCTGAGCTGCCACCAACGCCGGGTTGATCCGGGGCTTGCGCGTCGAAGTGCCTTTGGACAATATTGAACGTTATGTGAACAATTTTAGGGATGCTTTTGGATTTTAGAGCAGTCCTTTATGTAGATTTAATGTTAGGCTCAACATTCGGCAGATCACATTGACGCGTGGATTTAGACTTATATGGATATCTTCGAGAGCTGGTGTATTTGGCTTTAACTTGCGCCGATTGCTTTACTGCGCTGTAATTTGCGAAATCTAAATATAATTTAGCTACCGGTACTTCGGATATAAGTCGAGTTAAATTATGGCATAAACCTTAAATTACATTTACTAAGAGAATCCGTTGCTAACCAAATCGAATCCCGTATTTCAAATAAGGATATTGTGCTAACAAGCTGAACTTTATGGTCTTACAACTGCCTATAACGGTCATTCGGAATACTGCCGTCATCGACCGTTTATTTATGTTTTACTGCTTTCAAAGTTAAACTACAGACCAAAGAGTATTGGTTTGAAAGAAGGGTTTAGTCCAGAAAACCCTACTTCAATACAAATCCAATCTATTCTTAGTAGTATCCATAAATTCGAAAACAAAATACCAAGTCTAAGTTTCCACCCCAGTACACATTACAACGAACATTCTGGAACTCTTAGCATTATTCCTGTCTGAAAATAGCTCCGTATAGTATATCAAAGCATTATAGCCCAGATTGTAGAGCAATGTGGGGTATGAACGGGGCTTGTAGCCCGCGAGGCGAGAACCGTACTCTATGCGTCCCTTGCTGCCAGCCAGACGATATACTAGGGGAACTCGAAAGGATATCATACTTTAATAACCCTGTTATTTTTGGGGAAATTGTGAAATTACCATTACTTGCGGGATTATGTTGCTAATAAATGATGAAGCATATTCAAACCTGTCTCATAGGTTTTGTAAGGAGAATTTTGCCCAGCAGTGGGAAAATACAGGTTAAAAAAATGTTTTGAGTTCTACTGGTTAACAGGATAAAATTTTAATCTATTAATGCGAACTCTCGTAGTTACCGAAACCAGGAAAAATGGTATAAACATGTTATACCGCGAATTTGTTGGTTCAAATACTTTTTGAGGGAAATACAATTTTGTGAATTGTACTAGTAATTCATAATAATTGGCCGGACTAGTTGGAAACACAATGATTGTTTTTACGTTTAATTTCAAGAATTGATAACTACTAAAACATACCTCCTAAATTGGTCAAAATAAAGGTACAAATACGCTAATCAAACGAGTATTTAACAAGTATTTGTAAGATACTTTAACAACCGAAATAACAGTTACTTCTATTTGGAAAATTAACAACCTAACACATTTCACGGTCCTTATAAGAATCTCGAAAACGAGTTTCGACCAACGCATTCGAGATTTTACAGTAACACGCGAAATGCCCGGTATTTGTGAGGAATAGGCGAGTTTGAGCGCTCTGCTTGGAACAAAGACGTTGTGCGGAGGGTAGATTTACTAGTACTTATGTACTTAGCGACGTAAATCGGGATTTAGTGCATACTACCTTAGTGCCTAGGGATACTCTTCTAGCGAAGTGGATGGTCCTTTAAATGATAAAAGTTTTTTTAAGATGAAGATGAATTCTAAAGAGAATACTGTCTTTTATCAAGTCGTTTTTAGTCGTTTTATCGTGGTAAAATCATCAAATGAGTCCTCACATTTAGGGCATAGCGGGAGGAACTTATTTTATTTATTTATTTATTTTATTTTGGCATCAAACAGTCATGTACAAACAATGTGATTCTGTAAATATTAAGTTCCTTACAAAAGACCTATAGTGCCGACAATGTAATAAGATGGTAAAAATTTAAAAACAATAAACTCCTGAATAAGGAAAGACGCGTTACAATATATTCGGTATTATTTTTTGTATCAAAACTTCTTCTAGAATATATTCCCTGTTTTAAAGTAATAAAAGCTAAAGTTAATTATAGGATGTATATCTACTTTCTAGCTTAAATTTTAGGCTATTAAGAGAAATGTTAAAAAGATCTATGTCTGTAAATTCTCTATTATAATTGTTAGTGGAACGGTATATAAATGAGTTACGAGTGTATATTTTATTTAGTCGAGGAGGGACAAACAGTGGTTTCGTACGTGAGGGGCGTACGGGTAGGCGAGCGTGTGCTTTTAATGATATTTTACTAAGTAATGATGGTGAATCCGTCAACGAATTTAAGATTTTGAACAATTGAATAATGTCAAGCATTTTACGTCTGTTATGAAGACTTAACATTTTATGCCTTCGCAATGCATCTTCATATGAAGTGATAAAGATATTATTGCGATAATTAAGCGACTTTAAAAACTTTTTTTGTATCCTTTCTATTCTGTCTATATGTATGTTAAAAACATGGGCTCTATACAGTGCTACAAACTGTCAGACTCCTACTGACTAAAACTTACGGAGTCCTTCAATAGCTCTTTACGTTCCGGTGTCACGGTAATTCGTAAGTCCCGCGACCATTATCACGTTTAGTCAGTGCGAAATGCAGTGATACGCCACAAACGATGATACCTTTCAAAATCGTGCCCAACATGCCCTGCCAATTGTTCGTTACAGGGGCCGAGTGATATGCTTTTGAGAGCGCTAAACTTGTGGCTCGGTTCTGGGCCGGCCGACGCGATTTAGATGCCATCGACACGCTAAGAAGTGTTCGTTGGTGATTTCAGAAGATCCCCACAATGATTTTACCGAAACCTATTCATCTTTGCTTACATGTCAATACTTATACCGAGAACCCATTACCTTTCCATCTTTCAGACTGTTTCAAACTTCCTATTTCATGATATTGCTTAACTAGCATTCCGCTGACTCAAATACTTTCCCCTTTTGGGGCGGAATTTCCAAAACTACTGAAACACGTGTTTTGTCAATTTGTTTGATAAGTTTACACTCGAAGGTTCATAAACTCGTAAATCGTTTATAACAATTAACAGAAATATTCATACCAGTTTTAACCCTTTAGGGGATGAAATTGCTAAAATCCGTATTTAGTGTGCACTTCAGCAATTCAAGGAAGGTTTGTGCAAAATTTCATGTTTCTAGACCCTGTGTTTTCAGCTGTGGGCTAAAGTTGAAAATCAGCGTCAGGTGGCAAACTTTGTGTTGCCATCTGGCTATGCTGAGCTGAGGCCCCTTTTTTTTTTTTTTTTTTTTTAGCGTGGTAAAATCATCAAATGAGTCCTCCCACCCCGGGCAGGGCGGGAGGGACTGTCAGACTTGTACTGACTAAAATCCACGGTGTCCTTCAGTAGCCCTTTATGTACCGGGGTCACGGTGAGGAAATAATCCCGCAACCTAGGCTTTGGCCCTCTGAGAGGGGGGCCCCGTCATTATGCTGACACTCTTTGAGGCGCGCGTGGGACACAACGCGCCGTCGACCCGGGCATGGTCCTTGGTCGGGCAGCGAGTTGCCCTTTACTCGCTGCCCGCATGCCCGCGCCTACGGTGGCCGGAGATCATCAAGCGACGTCCGTCGCCGTGGGCGCCTACCACTGACGGACGGCTGGGGCGGAGGGAGGACGCTGTCCTCCCCCGCTCGCGGCCTGCCTCCTCCTTGACGAGCATTACTGCCTCGCAGAAGGAGCTGACCGCTTCCCACTCCGTCTCGCCCCGCAGCATGGCCGCAACCAATGCCGGGCGCGAGAGGTCTCCGCCTATCGCAGCCGTGAGGACACGTCGGTGCTCCGCCCAAGCTGGGCAGTCTTGCACCGTATGCTCCACCGTGTCCTCCGGGCGATCTTCGCAGTGGTGACACCCAGGCGTCTCCTCCTTTCGCATCAGCCACAGGTACCTCCCGAAACTGAGCTGAGGCCCCTTGGCATTAAATTGTTAAGTTATTATTTCCTCTATTTTTACTACCTTCTCTAATTATAACTTTATTTTTATTTGTATTATTTTAGATTCAAGTTTTAGTGCCAATAACCACACACCACAATTTTCTTTCTGTGCGCTGATCGATCAATCTGCCAGTCAGTTTCCTCTTTAATATAATTTGCCTGCCATTATTTTGAGTATCCCCGACCAATCAGCGATAGTGCACTCCAAGGTTGAGGAAGCCATGCTTACGTCATCATTTCAATAGAATGATTGACTGAATTGTGTCAAGTAGATACAGACAAACGTCTGATTGACTGAAACAGTTTTATGACTTTCAATTGGCAAATTCTTTGGTGTATGAAGTATCTTCATGTTTTTTGTAGTTGTATGAAGTCTTATTTAGTCAAATAGTAGTTTGTAAAGTAATGTTTTTATAGCTCAGCTATGCTAGCTTTAAGCCCACATCTCCGTACGCGCGAATTTCGATTTTTTCCTCTGTGAATTTCAGGTCTCGACCACAGGAGGAGAAATTCACAGATTTTATAAGCGATATTTTGGAATACTTAACTTCAAAAAAATAAATCTAACCTCATCAGGATTGCGCGTACCTAATAAGCTGGTATCGCGTTTAGCCCTTGTGTCCACCAGCAAGGCTGTGCGCCAACGTTTTCATTGAACTAATTCTAGCAAAGTGTGCACACAAATAACAAGTCTATTGCTCTCGTGTGCACGCACAAAAGTAACCAGGAGCACAATTTGTTAGTGTTTGCTTGAGTGAGTCCACCAGAGCGAACATTTGTGCCTCACAGTGCCACACACCGATAGAACTGCATCTTAACAGTTACGTTACAATGAGACTTTTTCATGTAGCTCAAAACGATACCAAAGAGATACAGTTGCAAGCGTCCATCTGCTCACCTTTCCGTGCAAATTGAACTCAACTGGCTGTAACTATGGCACCGAGATAAGCAATTAACATTGTATGTTGACCCGTTAACAAAATGCAAGCATAAAGATGATTTTATCATTATTGATGATACTATCGTCCTGCCACGTTACTTGGCGTTGGCACAACACGTTTACTGTTTGAAACAAACTGCATTGATTGAATACCTTACAGATATTATGTTTTTTTAACCCGCTCTGCTCTTGGCCAAAAGTCTCTCTCCACTCTTTAAACTTGACAATGTACGTCCTCCTTCCAGTTCAGAAGGAACCTGTCCAGTTTGTCCCGTTATCTCCTACGTGGTTTACCACGATTTCGCCTTACTGTTTCAGGGCACAAGGTTTTGTGCTATTTTGCCCCATAGTTCGTCCGGATTTTGGCAGGCCTGGCTAGCCCTCTTGAATTAATAGTTTTTTGTACTTGTTCCGTTTATTTAACTCCTAGCATACGGAGCTCCTTTTTTTTTCCTACTCCTCCACTATTCTTTTCTGATTAATTTCGTGTAGGATCCAAGACAGGTAAATTCATTCTCCGGGACACGTCGAGACTTCATTGTCTCGGCGCTTTTCTGGTGGTTGCCACTGTTGATTCTGGCTTTCAGGAGTTGCAGTGGTTTGGGAATAGCGTGGTGGGTTTGTCCCAAAAAAAAAAAAATACGGAGCTCCATTGCTCGATGTTAAACTTTGAGTACCTATAGACTTCTGAATGTCAGTCACATAACACAATTATATATAATACAGTAAACGTTAAGTATAGAAGAAAGGTTGCTACATGTTAGCTGACAGGAGTGACAAATTATATATATTTTTTAGCTTAGTGCATATTTTCATTAAGAACCACTTTTCGTTCTTTTACTTCATTCAGTCTGCATTCTATTCTCCTGTACTTAAAGAGTGTATCAAGTTAATCCTACCTAGGTTCGGTTCGGCTTCTACCGAATAATTATAGACCCTAACATTTCTGTAGCATCCCTCAGACTGCATATTCCAGTTATTCCCCCTCCCCTGTATAACCATGAACACAGTTCCTGCATTAGGGGTTGTTGTTCAGCCCCGGGCGGGCCACAGATCCCGGGCTCGCGGCCGTGGTGGCGCCACTGCCGAACGTTCCGCAATGGGGTAGCCGGGGGTGAAAATTAAATAAGGGTTGTTTTAGCATCATTGGTATGGGGCAAATTGCAACACAAAACATTGCTCTGTTAACCGATTCGTTGCGATGTCTAATTTCTCTAACTTCTACTTGTGGCATCGAACAAAATTGAAGGAGTCACCATCGATTTTAAAATGACACACATCCGTGCCTAACGCCACACGCAAAAGAAAGTGATGGCACTGAAACGTGCCCTCCGCAACGAATCGGTTAACTAAATGTCTATGAATTTTCTTCTATGAAAACTAGATACATTATACAAGCATAATTAAAAAAAAAACTGCTCCACTCTTGGAATTTCTCTTGCATCGTGTGGGTGCGTTTACAAACACACATAAACTGATTTACTGATATACAAAATCACCTAAACACGGACCAATTACTTATGACGAACAGCGACACGTAGCGCTGAAGTCAATTGCTCAACCACTGCACCATCGTTAAAAAAGCTGTTCCTAATTGCCTTTCCAGTTTTGTGTTGAAACAGAATTACTCATATATCTTAAGACCTATCATCTACAGTGTCCTGCCTATCTATGACCACAGAGTCCATTCAGTTTGTTCCAATTTATCGAATATCTAGAGCAAGTGATAACAATTTAATTTATGCTATGGACGCTTTATAGCGGTACCTATGTGATAGCAGGAAATGACGTCATCGCGATTTCGGCTCACAGCTTTCGCGGTATAGGTGAGTCGACCATGTTTTTCGAAGGACCTTAGAGCAAACGGGTCACATAGTTGAGTCCGTCACCAATCAGGTAAACTTAGGTGGAATGTCTTTCCTAGCTAGATGGACCAACGAACTTCTAAATGTGCTTTTTTGCGTTTTTAAATCATCTCAAGGCGTTCTTACGCTTGGATCGAGTAGAAAGAACTGTCAGACTGATCATTCAAGTTTTTAACGTTTCAAGATCACGATTACAAACTTGTTAAGACAGTCCCTATACAGGGTGAATTTTTCAACTGGGCGTAGTTGGCTATATCCGAAACTATGAGGAATATCAAAAACTGTTAGAAAGAACTCTCGAGGCCGATTTTAACGAAAAATAAAACTGCATCATTGGATTTTAGAAAATTCTATAATCCTTGGCAAAAACCGAACCCAAAAAAGTTTTTCGATATGCCCAGTTCAAAAATTCGGCATAGGGATTACGATTGAATATTAAATTGTCCAAGAGTTCATAAAATTAAGTTATGCATACAGTCATGTTGTAAACAAATAAACCTGAATATTTGTAGATACGTACTGAATTTCTTCCACCAAAATCTTGTGGACGGTTGACTTTGAGAGCTTCAAAGACGCTGCTCTTTGCCTCAGCGACATCCCTGGATTCTCACGCACACTCTGTAGCACTTTCTGAACATTTCCAGGAGTTCTTGTAGTGCAACTTGGTCCAGACCGGGGTAAGTTGTTCGCAGAGCCCGTTTCCCGAAACTTTTTCACCCAAGTTCGTATCAAGGCAACGCTAGGGGCGTCACTAAATCTCTTAATTTTGTAATGAGTACAGAATTTTCGGCGAGCCGCAGTTAGGGAATCGCTTTTGAAAAACGATTCGATCGCGAATGCGCGTTGTTCGCCCGACCACTGAGACATGGTGACTAAAAAATTCGCACGCACTTTGAAAGGGATCAATGTCAGGTTATATTTCTTCAAAAACCACAATAATATCACTAAACACAGTCAATTTACTCGTAAAACAAACAAAAGAGTACCTAGTTTACATTCCCAAAGGTCCGCTGACACTACAAGAGCCCATTTACACCATAAACTATGAAACACATGAGATAAACGCACTGCTTACCTATATCTGTCCTTCAAGTATAGGGTGGCAACACAACGTAAAGGTCAACGAACATAATCCGGTTAAAGTACGAAGTCGCGACAATGTTTACTTAGCAAATGTAGTAACATGTATATTTGTTTTGGCCGGGTAATACGATAAGAGAGCAATGAGCGTTTTGTTTTTAAAAGGCAGGAATGCACACAG
Organism: Agrotis segetum; assembly: GCA_036375495.1. Taxonomy (NCBI): domain Eukaryota; kingdom Metazoa; phylum Arthropoda; class Insecta; order Lepidoptera; family Noctuidae; genus Agrotis; species Agrotis segetum. The sequence continues at coordinate 5,591,332 of JAQSVV010000031.1, forward strand.
ATTTGTTTACATTTAAATCGTAAGTCAAAGACAAGATAACGGTTTGTTTATTGTTTAAGTAAACATAACTTGAAAGAGTTTTAATACGAAAGAGTAATAACAAGAAGGAAACGATCTTTATGACTGCATAATTCTTATTTGATCAGGTGATTTTACGACTAGCAATTAACGAAAGTACCTATATTATCACTAAACAATCTTTTACCCTACCAATTAATAAAGAAACCTTTATTAATAAATTATCCAGGCTATCCCATGAACACTATAGTTGTACCTAGTGGTATAATAGAAAATATTAACAAAAGAACACTTGGGTGAACGGTCACCTCTAAAACCGCTACATATGAACAGCTTTGTGCACCAACGGTATGCACCTGCATGGTAACAATTACGTGTACACCTAAAAGCAATTACCAGACATTTTAGCGTAGCCGAAACATTGGCAAGGACGCGAGCCTGTTTTAATGCCAATCAATACTATGATTTTGAAGCTCGCTTTTAGGTTATGTTACTTTTTAGACGCTATTTGGCCACATAACACCGAGATTATATAGATTTCTGCACGCACAAGACCAGTACTGCAAGAAAAGTACTGTAATTGCACTGATATGTAAATATTTCAGACCTACGTGGCCGATTTACAGGTCATTCACGTCCGTTTTAACCTCACAAAGGACTACTTGCTAAAGCAAATTATTGACTGTATTACCTTTTCTAACATCACACATCGAACATTTGAAGGCTTCCGCATTATTTCTGTACGTACAAACGCTGCAATCCCAATAATTTTCTTCGAGCACTTTAGACGGCCTCTTGGCTCTCCGAATGGCATTTTTCTTGTCCATTTTAACTCACACTTACAACTAAAGATAACTAGCACACTGCAATCATGATACTTTATATCGTAAACAAAAGTTTTTACCGCACAAACGCAAAATAAATCGTCTGAGAATCATTATTTTTGTTTTACTGTGCACAGAAATGTACACTTCTCTACGCCATGACAGATCGTCAATGCAGTGTCGGTAAAACAGTGCGAGGGCGCCACTTTCTCTGATACTGTTTTATCTTTTGAGCTGTTTTTTATTTCGGTTATAGATGGCACTAGTATCGGCAAAATTTTGTAAATGGTCAAGCGCGAATAATTTTTTAAAGTTTTTTTTTTAGTTTTTCCACGGGTTACTGCCAATTCGCGGCTCGAGTAGGACTTTTTTTTGTATGTAGATCTATCATAAAACAGTCTGCTAATCTAAAAATTAGAAGGAAAATTAAAACACAACTGACACATTTTTGATCCTAAAGAAAAGATAAAATATGTGCCTAATCAATGAAATCTCAAAATATTGAATAATGAATATACCTACTTACATATACATGATCATGAACAGGATACCACACATTCTAACAATTAATCTATCCATCGAATACCAATGAAACAAGAACTCTAATCCAAAGCAGACAAGGTCAAAATTAAAACGCCAGCTAATAAATGAATAGTTTCCAAAGATCGACAAAAAGGCACTTTTATAAAGGCAAGAATTCTTAGAAACGTCGACCTTTTTTTAGGCAGAATGGGCAACTATGTGAAATTTTTCTACCTGAGTCTGTCAAGGATTTTAGAAACATTTCGCTTTGATATTACTACGATTATTATGTTGGTAACAAGGCCGGTTTTTGCCAAGTCTTGTGGTCTGTTGGTAATGTTACGCAGGTAGAAAACATCCAACATTTATAAGCCCCGAACTAGTTCGTCAGTCGTACCTAACTTCGTCTTAAATAAAAACTTCAGGTTATAACTACTGAGGTCCGGGCAATCGCGGCGGTAAGATCCCACGTTGAGGAGTGGCTGGATAAACTTCACGGCGTCCTACCTTTCCGCCTGACGCAGGTCCTCACCCGACACGGAAGTTTCGGGAAGTAAGTACCTGTGTCTGATGAGGAAGGAGGAAACGTCTGGGTGTCACCACAGCGAGGAGGATACGGTGGAGCATACCGGGGTCGCGTTACCGTGTCCCCGGAACATAAAGGGCTATTGAAGGGCACCGTCGATTTTAGTCAGTACGAGTCTGACAGTTCCTCCCGCCATGCCCCCGGGGTGGGAGACACATTTGATGATTTTAACACGTAAAAAAAAATAGTGTATAAACTATCTGTCTACCGAACATCCAAATCCGTTAAGCAGATTTTGAGTAAGAGAATAAAAAAATAAAAATAATATCCGTCCGTCTATCCTCACCTCCTATCATCATTATCATCAGCCTATAATGTTCCCACTGCTGGGACACAGGCCTCCTCTCTGTGAGAGGGAGTGGGCCATAATCCAACACGCGGGCCCAGTGCGGATTGGTGGATGTCACATGTCTTCGAATTTTTGGTTCTAGGACATGTCGGTTTTGAGAGCAGTGGTGATGAAATAAATTACACAAAGTAATGCACCTGGCGGGGTTCGAACCCACGACCTCAACAACTCGTATAAGTCGGGACCGATACCACTGGGCCACCACCTCCTATATTTTCGCAGCATCACAATATTTTAGCACATTAGTAGCCGTTCATTTTTTATTAATTTTCTTCCCAAATTACACCACCTCCTCAAAACATTTTCTTTCAATAATAACTTATGGTTATTCCGATTTCACGTGCACAACGTGAGCCACCCAGTCATGGGGTGGGCCACGTTTAATTGGGAAAGCTAAGTTTCTACAAGTTCTTTAGGGGTTTCTCAATTTTCGGGGAGAAACGTGACAAGTGGGAAATGTCAAAAGAGGCCTTAGGGATGTCTGTATTATATTTACAACGTACTTGATAAGTACATCAAGTACTCACGCTGTAAACATGATTGTGTCCACTGTTTTTCTACATTTATATATTACTAGCTGTTGCCAGCGGCTTCACCAACTCAAAAATTATTCCACGGGAACATAAAAACAGGATAAAAACTATCCTATGTGTTAATCCAGGTTATAAACTACGAGTATCTGTGTACCAAATTATAGTCAAATCCGTTCAGTGGTTTTTGCGTGAAAGAGTTACAAACATAGACCTACATACACAAGGTACATCTACACAAACTTTCGCATTTATAAAATTAGTAGGATAGGATGCAATAGCACCTCTAGATCACGAAAGTGGAACTATTTTTTTCTATCAAATATAGGTCAAAGTTCAAAGGAGGTGTTAATTTTTCGGCCCAACCATGTACCGAGGTACAAATTATTATTAAAATCCCTTCCAATAATTAGTATTTTTAGCAGTATTTAAAATCCTTCAATACTAGATAGAAAAAGAAATAAAAGTATATGAAAAAACACTACTTCGCAACGGAACTGCGTTCAAAGAAACGTTTATGACAGCTTCAATCTGTTTCATCTGTCAAAATCACGTCAAAATATGACATCGATGTTTCATTATTTGACAGCTTTTTGACAGTAATGAATATCAACAACAATAGAAAAAAACTATCGAACTAGGTCGGGATCCCTGGCTTTTGGCCGGCAGATAACCAAACGCAAAAAATAATACGAAATGTGAAATAAATGCATTTTTTAAAGTTCTTATTCCCATGATTATTCACAAAATATGTGTACTAGTAATTATAACTTATTTGAAATACATAAATAAATTCTGTAAAGTACATTTTTGGGTTTTCACACGTTTATAAATGAAGTAACGAAACGCATCATGTCGGAGACGTATGACATTGCTAGATTGAAAATCAATTCTTGGGTTGCAAGTTTTAACATTTTGGATCGACAATTTCTTATGGTACAAATGCCCAAATAAATACAACATATTTTTTTTCAAAATCTACGATTTTTTTCCTATAATTTCGTATTTTTGTCCTTGAGGTACACGGCTTGGCCTTAAATGTAGGGAACAAATTAACACCTCCTTTCCGTCACAATAAATGAGTCTTTAAAAAAACTATGTTCTTCTTAAAAACAAGCTTTTATTGTTAAGAGTCTAAACTCGATGGATTTACGGAGTTTCATTACAGAGTTCCTATGGCCACCTTCCAGCTCCATCATCAGATCAGCTCCATGTCTTTATAATATTGCATTGTCACGGGATATACATATACGTGCAAAATTTCAGCTCAATGGGAAACCGGGAAGTGGATCAAATTTAACTCGCAAGATTTGATCACAGACAACGGGACATGTGAAAGTAAATAAAAGCTTGGAAAAACGGGAAAAGTTATGATAGGCCTCAGAAAGTGTAGAATCACTGTCAGTATTGATGTTTTCAGAAAGGTGCCTGCAAGATTTGCGAGGTAAAGACTAGATAGCTGTACTAGTTGGTAAAATCATCAAATGAGTCCTCCCATCCTAGGCAGGGCAGGAGACTAAAATCCATGGTACCCTTTATGTTCCGGGGTCATGGTAATGAATAAGTCCCCTAATGGACAATAGGATAATACTTTCACCCCTTCTCTATATTTTCATCCCATTTTAAACCCCATATCAGCTGGACAAGTGAAAGTATTATACAAATCGCGTTAATGGAGACTAATGTACCATCTGTAGTGTAATTTTATTCCGTAACAAAGTAAAATAGTTAAAAAGATGGACTGAGTAATAGCTGCTTAAAATTGTACAGACACCAGCACATCAAGCTACTTACCACAATCTGTCAGATTTCTTTAATAGAATTTCAACCTTATCACAAGAGAAGAAGGTTAATGTTTGATTGGTAAAATCTGGCAGATTCGGGTAGGTTGACCTGCTGGCGTCTGTACATAGACTTTAGAAGAAAACGACTAGTACTTGCTTTTAAGTATATTGAGTACCCTTTTTAGAGGGGTCTGTTGCATCCATCCCTCTAAATCTAAAGTTCGAATCCAGCCAGCAGCATTACTTTGTGTAATTTATTTCATTACCACTACTCCCAAAGCCGTGATGGAAAACATCGTGAGGAAACCAGCATGGCCAAGTATCAAAAATTCGAAGACATTTTGACATCTAGGTACTAACCTGCACTGGGTCCGCATGGTGGATTATGGATCACTCTCTTTCACGGAGAGTCCCAGCTGTGGGAACATTATAGGCTGATGATGATGAGGATTATAAAACACGGTATGAAAACACAGTTGGCGTAGTGGTTTCGAGACTGACTGCTTAACTACTTGTCGCCGGTTCGTAGTTTTTAGGGTTCCGTAGTCAACAAGGAACCCTTATAGTTTCGCCATGTCCGTCCGTCCGTCCGTCCGTCCGTCCGTCCGTCCGTCTGTCCGCAGTTTAGCTCAGAAACGCACAGTACTAGAGAGCTGTAATTTGGTGTAAATATACGGATTTGTTGTGCCGAAAAAGTGGTAAAATAAAATCTTGAAAAAAATTTTTTTTAGGGTACCTCCTGTACACGTAGGTAAAGTGGGAATGTTTTTTTTGTTTTTCGCGTACTCCTTAGTGTGGGGTATCATTAAATAGGTCTTTAAAAAATAATGTGAGTTTCCATTAACAATTTTTTGATAAAAAAATTCGTTTGTGAAATATTAAGCTTTAAAGTGCTAAATTTTGCTCGACTCGAGTGTCCCCCTCCTCTACCAGTTAAACGGTTATGTTTGGGGGTGTGAAAAAATTCACAATAGTAGTATATATAACGAAATTTAAAAGAAAATTATCATGACTAAGTAGGCTTCACAACTTTGCGAGTAATAGTCGACCAACTTATAAAATGTACTTGGATATCATATTTTCTTAAACAAAATGTATCGGAGGCAACTGCAAATGTAAGTTTGTCAACATTATTTTTACAGCTTTTATAGGTATATTTTTTGGGAATAGGTAGGTTTTAATCGTCAACTATTTTTAACTAACTTCAAAAAAAGGAGGAGGTTCTAAATTCGTCGTAATCTTTTTTTTATGTATTATCCCCGATTTCTCAGACTCCTGGACCGATTTTGAAAATTCTTCGTTTTAAAATTAAATTCAGCGAATCAGTTTAGTTAGTTCGCATAAGTATTTTGATGGGCAACTACGGAACCCTACACTGCGTGGCCCGACACGCACTTGGCCGGTTTTTTAAAACATAAGATTACAAATATGAAGAAATCATAAAACAAAATCCCAGTTTCGAAACTAACTCACTCCTCTAAGTAAACAAAGCGAACCAGTTAGGACATGAACTAATAAATAAGCTGTATATCAGAAAGGTATCGAAATTGCAACATCCTCTAATGGATGGAGCTAGTTCTACGAGTAAAGCAAGCTTCTAGGAGAGAAAGTGACAACTTAGAATATAATTGTAGTCGTAAAGTTTATTCTAATACTGATTTCTATTAACAAAACACTCCTGTAATCCTCAGAGGTAGACAGATCTGAGCATGATGACGTGAACACTACATAATTATTTGGCCGTACTGGAAAATGTACCCAATTTGACTCGTGACCATGGTTTTACGATTTAAAACTAAATTTTGCTGCAAGGTAGGTACCTATTTATTTAAAAATAATATTTGTTTACATGATTGGAAACTATATTACGTACACAGTGTAGATTACTGATTAATAATGGTAGTTCCTTCCTTATCTGCCACCGCCGTATATTGTTTGTAGTAGTGCGAAGTATGACCACGCTGAGCTTAGGACCTGTAAGAAAACATGTTTGAAGTTAATAAAAGAAGAAAAGAAAGTAGAAAATTAACACGTCGCTGAAGTGTGTTTGTTACCTAAATACTCGTAAACCATTCAGATCCAGCGTGTCCCTTGCTGTCCTTCCTCAGTGACGCTCTTAGCTGAGGTTCGTACCCCACAAGGGGTATAGTTTTGTTTTGGACTTGCCTACGGACCGTTGAGGATATAGACCGTTGCCTACGGACCATAATTATTTTTTGTCACGGTCAGGAAAAAAAGAATAGGTACCTACGTAAGAAAATTTTCAGAAAATCTACTGGGTTCTACTACATTTTGAACCTGTGCGAACCCTGACGACGGGCCACTAGTTTTTAGATTAAAAACTTCTTACCCGCATAAAAGCATTGAGGTTAACATCAGTGAATCTTGCTGCAGTCAGTTTGCATGGCTTCTGTGCCCTGCAATGTAACACTTTTTATAACCGACTTCAAAAAGGAGGTTTTCAATTCGGACGGCTACACATTTATAATTTGAAAAATTCTTCCAGAATGATGGAATGAAGTCGAAAATCTCATTGAACTCGCTTGCAGACTTAAAACCTGATCCACGAGAACCGATTTGTTAGTTCTTAACCAGGTACAGTCACGAGCAATAACATGTATACACTTAACAAAATTCAAACGCAAATTACTAGACAATCACTGGTTTCCATTTTGAAATAAGATCTATTTCGTAATAGTATTGCTTCCAAAATAGAAGTCTAATCAAAAGGTAGAAATTTAATCAATATAGTAGCAGAAAAACGCTTTTGAATACTGCTTAGTGTATACATACTATTGCTCGTGACTGTACCATTGGCACCTGGTATCGTACCATGGATTAGTTAGAGTAGAGCCAAAAACTAAACATGTAAACGCGCCGAGAACTGAAAAAGTTTGGGGACCTTGTATCCTGGAGACAGTCAGTGAGGCTGACATTCGATGCGCCTTTTAACGTCCCTGTAATCAAGTAAATAGTCGGAGACACCGACAAGTAAGTGCACTCTAGACACTCTAGTTACACCGTTAGGCAGCAGTCCTTTTCCAGACAGAAAAGCAACTCGAATACGCTTTCATTAATTACAGGGAAGTTTCGAATGAACTCCAGTGCGCTCGCTTTACGTTTATTTTGGCTATAAGCTCCGTCTACCGCTTACAGAAAACACCTACAGGGCAAAAAAGTGACATACATTTCACAAAAAAACACTGTTGTAGAAGGTTCACAAAGCTTTAATCGGAGTTGTAAAGGTAACTCCCAGAAATGATAATATTAAAACGAGATGTCGAAAAAGTGTTGTTGATAATTCTAAGAAGATGACATTCTGAAAGTGATTGACGACTTTTTGTCAATGTCAATTTTTGGAACGAAGTTTCTTATCGCGCGTTGTGAAACCGCTAGGCGGAAAAAAATCTTACGAAAAGTTGTCACGACACTTTTTGGAACGAAGTTCCTTATCGCGCGTTGCGAAAGGGTGCTAGAGCTCAAAGAGTGGAGTGGAGTGGAGTGGAGTAGCGACGATTATTTTTGTTGAGTGTATACAGTAACTTCGTTCCATCCGGGTGGGTGTCCCTTGACACCTCTCAAGTTTTTCTTTTTTACTGTGCAAAATGAAGTTCTTACCTGGTTTGTACTAATAACAACTGTTTCCCAACCTTAATGTTTGCAAAATACCACTGGCAATTGTACACTGCATTACTTATCTCCAAACTCTGAAATAATTCATTAACATTTATTCTTGATCTACTTCAAATTCTAGGAAACATGAAACAAAGTTGTAGCCAGTATCGGTAAATAAGTGAAAGAAGATATACCAGTAAATACGTACCGCACTCATCATCAAATCAGCGAAGAAACACAAGAAGAATACTTGCATCAACGCCATGGAAAGGAACGTCATAAACGTCACGATGATGACTATATCATTTACAATCTGAAAGAAAGCAAAAGTATAGAATTCCGAAGACTTTTTGAAGTTCTCTGTACAGTAGACAAATCATGAACCAAGGTAGTGGACTACTCTAGCCTAAGTTCGACACTTGAAGTCGTAGGAAAAGACTCTCCGGCAATGATTAACACAAACTAATACTGTCAATATTCTAAAGGACTAAATTAAACAACGAAAAAATAAAGAAATGAAATACTCACTATTACTAATCTAAATAACAATGATAGAAAAGCTACTAGTATAACTATTTGTTTCTCTAATTACAAGATGTGCAAGTTCTAAAGAAATATTTACTTTTATTCATACAATCATATTCCGGTATTCAAGCAATAAGCAACGTTATACAAATCTAGTTCATAATGACATGATATCCAATGATAATGATGATGCAAATAGGACAGCAGGGAAAAACAGAGAAATTACCGTAACATTGAATCCAGTCAGGCAGATCACTAACGAACTGGACAAAAAGTTGAATAGCGTTGACTTCGAGTAGATAACTTCAAGAATGTTTGACGAGCTGCGAATGAAACCACTTAAACATGACATTGTAACGGATGTATTAGCATTATGATGCTTTCCGATGATGATTTGATTTTCACTCATTATTTTAGAAATTAGAAGAAGGTTCTGTAATGTAGCCAAGGTTTTTTAAATGGCAGAATCTATGTTCCAACTTTCTGTATAGAAACAAGTTTATAAAATTCTATCATGACTCTACCTCCATAGACTTATCAAATTACTGTGACCCTGGAATGTAAAGGGCTATTGCAGGACACTGTGGATTTAAGTCAGTACAAGTCTGACAGTCCCTTTCGCCCTGCCTTGGGTTGGAGGACTCAATTGATGATTTTATCACGATAGTAAAAAACCTGAGTTGTTACGAACGTAGACATTCTATGTATTTAGAATATAAATAAACCGATTCCCAGTTTTTAAGATAAAATTAATTAATTTGATGTATGGAATCCATATAAGGCTAAATAGGACTATCATTAGGCTGTGATGGTCCCTCTAAAATTATAAAACACTGCTCACTGTATCAAGTCCTGGTGCCATTTCACCAGCTCAGCGAATTTTTCTTTAAATTCACCCTTTTCATACCTTTCCCCTTTCGAAATGTTTCTGTCAGGTATGATCCTCTCAATATCGAATTGCAGTAGTCTAAATTGTACTCGAATGTAGGTGCAACAAGTGAAAAACAAATAATCGGCAGCGGCCATCTCCAAGAGCACGACACATTCTGAAAGATTTGCAACAAGTATTAAGAGTTTCTTATTTTTTGCGACTGACTTTAAAATTTTACTAACCTGACCAAATCTGATGGATATACGCAAACGGCCAGAATACCAACTCGTTAGGAATGAACGAAAACACGTCTAAATATGGTAGCAGCATCTGAAACTCCTTTGTCTTGTAATACTTTACCGCAATCAAAACCATCGGAGTCATATCAAACACAACTATCATCGAACAGTTCAAAACATACAGAACATTCACAACTTTATTAAGAAACCCTGTTTCATCTTTAATAATTTCCTCTTTCTCATCACATTTTTCTCTATTATTTTCTTTCATTTCCAGATCTCTTAACAAATCTATTAGTTCCTTGACATGTTTCTCATGCATCATATGGTAAACAGATTTGATCATTGCAAGAATTGAGAATGTTAGACACGGAGCGACACTGGTGACTTCTATAAAGCTTTTGCTGTTCACAATGCCGAGTATTATGTAATAAACGCTGGCGATTACTGCTGAAAATACTACAAAGAAGTTTAAGGAGTACAGCCATCTGTGTTTGACCATTTCCTTTGGTGTAACGATGTTATGACGAAGATTCATCCCGGAATATCGAAATAAAATGTCGAGTTTGTCAAGGGATTGGTCGAAAAAGAGAGGTTTTGACATGTTTTAAAATGAAAAATCTTATTAACGATAAATTCAAGTCAAAAGAGACAGGTAGCTCCGATGATTAAGTTTAAAATACGAATGCTGAAGTTTCACAATGTTACCACTAGAAGAAAACTTCAGTAACTGAACTTTGCCATGTCATGTTTATTGAATGTCATGGTAGACACAGCAAACATAATATTGGTTTAGGGTAAACAATAGCATAGTCTAGACACCGGCATTGCATACACGCTCCGTTTAATATATTTTCCATGATTGAATTTCTTGTTGGATTAACATTTATTGGTGTTCTTCTTTCTACAGTGTAGATGTTTTGTCGTGTATTGATTTGCTCTTTAATATTTTCAATGTAGTTTAAATGCTTTTGTCACATTATTTCATTTTCTTGAAGTGGACTTTTTTCAAGTCTTTGTTTATTATTTCCTGTTTAACTGCATCTCATGTGGCATCTATTGTCTCTAGCTATAGTTACCTATGTTTCTTTTTATTTCAATATTGTTTCCGTATTGTAATGCACTTTTATTTTTTTCTCAAGTCTGTATGTCCTTGATAGCTTCCTTCAGCAAACGGTATTGCTATAATTTTAGTTTTTGTCGTGTTTAATATCACATTACTTATTTATTTGCTAATTAGTCCTGTCGCTCCGTCGGTGTAATTATACGTGTACTAATACTACATAATTGCTACGTATTAATTCACGTAATTCGTTAAGGTTTAAATCGCGTACGGTTTGCAACTGATGTTAGTAAAATTCTATTTACACCTTCCTCGTATTCCAAAGACAAATATTTATAATTATGACCTATAATTTTTTTTTAATTTTACCGCCTTCAAATACAACACAAATAACCTACAAAATAACGTTTCTTTCGGAAGTCGGTGTCTTTGTTTTTTTTTAGCAAATTGGATGAAATTTTTATGGGATCAAACTGCAAGTATACTGCTTCATAGTACAAGTCTGACAGTCTCTCCCGCCCTGCCCGGGGTGGGAGGACTCATTTGATGATTTTACCACGTTAAAAAAAACTGCATCGAAAATAAAAGAATCACACTAATCGGACTAGAAACCTCGGAGTAGGTAACCGATTTATACATACATAAAAAAACGACCGAATTGAAAACCTCCTCCTTTTTATGAAGTCGGTTGAAAAGTAGTTGTTCTGAGTATGGCTGTTTGTCTATGTGAGTTTAAATTTCTATATAGACACCCACGATACATGAGAATTTCGAATACCGTCGTGCCACTAAAAGTTAAACATCTGTAATTGAACACTTGTCTTAAAAAAGTGTAACTGCAGAACGATTACCACATTGAGCTATTGAGGGCCACAGCCCTACCGGGGTTGCGGGATATACGTATACCGCGGCTCCAGTACACAAAAGGCTATCGAAGGACACTGTAGATTTTAGTCAGTTCAAGTCTAAGGCCCTTCGTACACAAGGTGACTCAAGTTTCCGATACCTTACGACTTCGGTATCCAAGCGGCTATCGCAATACAAACCCATAGAGGTTCGAACACAAGCACGCGTCAACGAATACCATAGTCGTAAGGTACCTATCGGAGACTTGCGTCGCCTAGTGTACGAAGGGGCTAAAAGTGGGGGTGGGAGGAATCATTTGATGATTTTACCACGAAAAAAAAGTAGTACAGCAACGTTATTGAATTTTCATCAAAATTCACCATAAATATGAGCCCTCCTTGTGCTTGTTCATAAGTAAAAAAATAGTAAACAAACAGTCATACTGCAGCGAACAATGATGTCAGTCTTACATCATCGGCAATTGACTCAGTTGCCGTAAGTACTTGAAGGGGAAGAGGCATCTGTTACACTGTATTATGATTTCATTCCCGATTGGATTGAAAATAAACAAACCTTGGCTCATCTTTTTAGGACGCATTTGTAGATTCTTCCCTTTTTTGTTATACATATTTGCAATCAGTCGTCAAACCCAACGTATCTTCTTCCTTTTATATTTTTGATTACTTATTCTCTTTTTGTTTTTGTTGAAGTTTAAGTTTCATGGTTATCGTGTCTGTGATTTTTTTTTGTAAAAACTATCTTTATGTAAATACTAGCTGTTGCCAGCGGCTTCACCCACTACAACTCGAAAACTATCCCACGGGAAAATAAAATCGGGATATAAACTATCCATGTGTTAATCCAGGTTATCAACTATCTGTGTACCAAATAGCCAAATCCGTTCAGTGGTTTTTGCGTGAAAGACTAACCAGACTAACAAACAAACATGCCTACAAACACATGCACATAAATCCTCCCTCTCAAACTTTCGCATTTATAATATTAGTAGGATTTTGTGTAAATAAGTATCTTTAAACCATACATAATTTTCCATTTGCAAATATTATGGTTACCTGAAACTTTTTTGCCAAAGCACATACCTATGTGCTTTGGCAAAAAAGTTTTACTACCTAGTAATGACAGTAATTACAAATCGACTGGTGTCATTAAATTGCGTGCCGATCGCAAAACCTCGGAATAAATCCATGCAGAAGGTTAGCTCTTTCTAAAGACGAGCTACAGGAGCAAGCACACATGTAAGTATAGCTACATTCATTAACATCTTTTTGGCATATATTCACCCAGTACCGTCCTTGATTCATCAGTTCTCCCAACTGACTCAACGTCGCGCAAAGGTAAGCGTCCACAGGTCCGCATCGTACGTATCGGACGCATCGCATCAAACGGATTAATTAGACTGCGTCCACTGCTTCGGATTGCCGACACGAGTATCAGCAATCGGATTGCCAATGCCAACTTCATTTGGATTTTTTTTGTGATCGTACGTTCGGAAAGTGTTTGTAAGAAAGGAGGAAAGCGATGCAGAAGTTGTTATTGCTTGTTTATTAGCAGAAGAGGTATGCAATAAAAAAAAAAAACAAATGGTTCAGTAAGCGTGCGGGGCGCGTCCACTGATCCCATTCCGTATGACGTCAACGGTACGCATCGCATGTACGCATTGCTGATGAGCCGTCCGTACGATGCGGATCAGTGGACGCTGTTATATGAGCTTTAATACGAGCAAACTAAAATCCGTTACGTACGATACGTCCGATACGTGCGATGCGGACCTGTGGACGCTTTCCTGTCTGAAGACCTGAAACAAATGAGAGTCGGGATTCCGAGTACGCTTGAGCACGCTGTAATAACGTGGAACGTGTCTTATGTGTGCGTGATCTCAAACAAATGAAAGGCGCGCGTACGCTTGCACCAGCTGCAGATTCACTAAAGATAAGCTGCGGTTTCAACGCTGTATCAGCAGTGCGAGCTTTACAGAATAGCACTGCTAAGTGTTGCTCGTTGTTTAGAGTTCAGCTTCTGTCCCTCTATCTCTCTTGCGATACAACCCCATTGAAATTCTGATAACAAAATTACAGTACAACCCACTAATTACTGACGAACGCTACGTTCCCATATGACTTTTTAATCATTCGCTATTATTACAATTTGACACCATAATTATTGCGAAATATTTTGTTAATTTCCCGTTTGTGGATTCGTAACTGGAAACTGTGCTTATCTCCATTTATAATAAATTGGATCTATCTATAATTTCATGTACGGTTTGATCTAAATTTTAGTTAAATGCAGAACAATTATCTCGAGCAAACACAACACTCGCTTTTCTTTGTTTTCATTTTGCAACCTATTACAAACTTAGGCAACATTTCTCTCAAGTTACACCTCACCTTCAATTATTTTGTTTTAACCTCTCTCTATCATCCAATTCTTACTTCATCTAACAAATCTAGATTTCGTTTGAATTGCTTTATTTACTCTTCACACTTTCATAGTTTTTATAGTATACCTAACAATTCAATCAGGCATCTGCAATTTAACTTTGACTTTCGTCATTCAACGTTTCTCTTTCTGATTTGAAACCTACCGACTTCGCGGGTGAACAATGTTGTGTGTGAATTCGTTTACCAATAGGCTAGTTGCCTAAAAAAATGTAATTAGTCCTTCTTTTAGATTATTCAAAAATAAGGGACACATATTTTTTATTTGTAAATTAGACCAAAAATTACAAAGATATAGCCTATTAAAGTTACGTGTGACGTCACGATGCGTGGCATTTTTCGCGCAGAGTGACGTCACAGGTAACATAAATATATTATCTTTGTTCTTTTTTGTTTAATCGAAAAAAGAAAAAAAACGTGTCCAATATTTTTTATAATCTGAAATACGGACTAAATAGAATGTAATTATTTTGACCCTGGAAACTACCCTATTACACTGTATTAATGTTTACTGTCCATAAATTAACAGTATCTTGCACCCTATACGGTGTATATTATACCCCATTAACAAAACTATAACTCGACTACAACGTCATATAACGCTCACCAACCTGACTGATAACAGTGTTATCTCCCCAGATAGCCCGCTGTAGATCTATAGGACAGGCCGGTTCAACCGCCACCAACGACGATATAATACTAGACTCCTAATAACAGGCGACCGATGTCTGCCAACACATTAGGCAAAAAAGTCTTATATTCGTCTCATTTCGACCAATCCTGTGAGCCGTAAACATACGTTGAGACAGAACAGACCTTGAGTTAGCCAATCACAACGCAGTACCCCGTCCCCCTCGCTTACGTAGTACCTCAGCAACTTGGCAGAATAGTTTGTGTTCTTTAGATCGTGCATGCGGAGTCTAGTATTATATCGTTGACCGCCACCGATGTGGCTTGATAATGATCCTGATGTCTGTTCTCTGGTTGGTCGTCCGAGCATGCGTTCACGAGTTTGATGAATGAGTCAGTGTCAGTGGTATAAACATTGTGGTTATGGTTGAACGGGAATACATAAGTATTCATCCTTCTGACCGATTTCGGCCACGGCAGCCAATTTCTGCAAAGATTAGCCATTTGCACGTCACATTGCACAACTACATTATGCGCAGTGGTGGCCCAGTGGTATCGGCCCCGACTTACGAGTTGTAGGTCGTGGGTTCGAATCCCGGCAGGCGTATTACTTTGTGTAATTTATTTCATCACCACTGCTCTCAAAACGGTGAAGGAAAACATCGTGAGGAAACCGGCATGTCCTAGAACCAAAAATTCGAAGACATGTGACATCCACCAATCCGCACTGGGCCCGCGTGGTGGATTATGGCCCACCCCCTCTCACAGAGAGGAGGCCTGTGTCCCAGCAGTGGGAACATTAATAGGCTGATGATGATTATGCGCAGGCCAGATGCACTCTCTATTCCTTTATCTTTTTCATCATCAGCAGCTTATAATGTTCCCACTGCTGGGACACAGGCCTCCTATCTGTGAGAGGGAGTGTGCCATAATCCACCACGCGGGCCCAGTGCGGGTTGGTAGATGTCACATGTCTTCGATTTTTTGGTTCAGACATGCCGGTTTCATCACGATGTTTTCCTTCATCATTTGCACGTCAGATTGCTCTATTATTTGTGCAGGCCAGATGCACTCTCTATTCCTTTATCCTCATCATCATCATCAGCCTTTAATGTTCCCACTGATGGGACACAGGCCTCCTCTCTGTGAGAGGGAGCGGCCATAATTCACCACCCGGGTCCAGTGCGGGTTGGTAGATGTCACATGTCTTCGAATTTTTGGTTCAGACGTGCCGGTTTGATCACGAAGTTTTCCTTCACCGTTTTCAACAAAGTAATGCGCCTTGTGGGCGATCACGACCACGACCTACAATTTGTAAGTCCTATACCATTGGGCCACCACTGCTCTACCACTGGGCCACCGCTGCTCTACCATTGGGCCACCGCTGCTCTACCACAAGGCCACTACTGCTCTACCACTGGGCAACCACTGCTCTATTCTTATCCTCATATTCCGATGGAACTGCAAAACGGCTTAATGTGGTTTACGGGAATATTATCTTTGGCATCCCAGGTTATGGATGCTTGGGTTAGTTTAAAGAACAAAAAGACGTCGCTTCATTCCGGTTCTGACTACGCGTCTCGAGTCTCGACACCGTTAAGGATTATTTTGAATGTGGAACAGCAAGGACATGGTCCTCTTAAATTAAAAATTGGGTTAACTGATCTATTACTAACTAGTGTTTGCCCGCGGCTTCGCTTGCGTTATTTTAGAATTTGAGAAACAATACGGATCGTGTGGCGCCATCTGGAATATGAACGTAATTGTTTTCTCGGAAACAGCTTCTGTTATTCGGGATGTAAGATACCTTATATCTGTGTCTATACTCCTGACAAAGTATATGCTAAATTATGGGACGATCGATTCAGTATGTAGTAATGCGTGAAAAGGTAAAAAACAAACTTATTTGCATTTTTATTATTAGTTTAGATCAATAATGTTATATCTAGGTACATAGTTTGCATAGGAAACGTCCTTATTTGAGCGACATTAATTTCAAAGAACCGTGTTTATTTAAACATTAGACTATCATTTTTGGGTCTATTTACAGTATCGCTGCAAATTGAACGTACAGACGCCAGCACATCAAGCTACCACAATCTGTCAGATTTCTTTAATAAAATTTCAACCTTATCACAAGAGTAGAAGGTTAAGGTTTGAATGGTAAAATCTGACAGATTCGGGTAGGTTGACCTGCTGGCGTCTGTACGATAGCATTGCTCTTCTCCCTTTAGCATACCGCGTGATACCTAAAAAATAACTAATTATCTGACTCGATGAGTACAACTTGTCGTCGTTTAAAACAGAACCTATGCACTGCTTTGAGCACCAAATCAAAACACAAATAAACACAAATTATAGAAACCCTGATTTTTTTCTAATCTTTAAAATTCCACACCTGGAAACAACTACAATTAAAAAAAATATCCAACTTACTACCTACAATTTAAATCGGTGTAGATTTATATTTTAGAGAAGTATTGAAAAAAAAATAGTAATTATTTTAAATCGCGAATAATATTGAAACAAAAGTATGCACATTTTTTTTTAATTATTTAAAACTCTCAGGACAAATAAAAAAAAACTCAAAAAGAGAAAAAAAAATCTGGGAGATTTGACCCAGAGACCCCTTGCACGAAAGTCAAGCAGGTTACCGACCGGACTGGCTAGTACGTTGACAGTGATTTTCAAATAGCGGTTCTTGTACAAATGTCAACAATGACTGAAAATCAACATATTATAAAATTGCTAATCCCCCAAGGGGAATAGCGTAATTATACATATCCTATTAATAGAACAGCAGTTTAAGGAATATTTGAGGAAAAATTGACTAAATAATATCCAGTGGTTTAGCTTCCAACTAAAAACAAACATCTAAAAACAACAAAATTCAAAATTGCTTATCTCCCAGGAAAAATAGCGTAATAATACATAGCATACAGACAGAAGCATATTATTAGGAATATTTGAGGAAAATTTGATCGACAACTTTACAGTAGTTTCGGAGATAGATCAAATCAAAAAAACATAAAAAATTTCGAAAAAAAATAAAAGTTGATCTGGCATCAGAATCGATCCCATATCTCGAAAAAAATACAAAAAGAAAAAAATATTCAATGTACAGGAATGACATCTCTACGATTTTATTATATGTAAAGACAAGATAATGATAATGTAAAGTTTTTTACATACTTCATTGATTTCAGTCAAAATCTACGAAATCGTACAAAACAAAAAAAAGGAAAATCTTCAGTCGTCTGTCAAAAATACAGCGAAATAAATACTGGCACAACTATGTTGCGATATGTTACAAAAACCTGTGAACGATGTAGGAAAAATCCAGCGCATTCGGGCCGGAGAGCTGGCACCATTAGTCATGCGGTACATCTCGGTACAGGAGCACCGAGGTACCTCGTCTGCGCGGGACGAGAGCACGCCAAACTGACAGTTCTGTACCGGAATGTATTTCTTGTGGGGACGATCAATTGCGGCCGGCGATGTTTGCGGGATTGAGATGTGGGTTTAAGTAAATGTTTTATTAAAAGAAAGATGGTTTTTTGTTTTTCTTTGTTACAGTAAGTTGAGTGAAGATTTTATTGAAGAGAAATATAATTTAGTGCAGTACATTATAATAAACAGTGACTAAAGATATGTGCTTAAAAAGTTTTTAAATACTTGTTTAATCTGATACAAAGTAAAAGTAATAATATGGCTCCTTGTTTAAGTCGGTGAGCTGTATAATGTTTGCAATAAGGCGAAGTAAGACCAGGCGGTGCTCAAAATCTGTAAAAACAACATAGGATCAATCACTTTTCCGATTTCAATTTTTCCAATACCTTCTTAGTATAGAATGTACCTTCATAAAAGCCATGAGATTTACATCAGCAAAATCAGAAGCTGTCAGCTTACATGGAGTCTGGGCTCTGAAAACAATAAAATTAATATCAATGATAAAAAATAGTCAGGATAAAAATTAATTAAACTGTATGAATACCTCGTTTGCACCAAAAGTAAATCCTTGCAGAGACGTTTATCTGTTAAGTACCAACGGCAATTGTAAATCGCTTCGCTGACTTCCATACTCTGAAATAATATCATGACAATAATGTTCTACTCATTCATACTTCTTTACCCATAGATCTAAGGGTTGAACCACATCTGGCAGCACGGAATCGCCTTTTTCCGTCGCCCTTTCTCTTTATGTCGCTTAGAACTGCCATTTGCTAGACCAAGACAATGCGTTAGCACGCGGCCGCCTCGAGGATTCCGCCGCGTGCTATCGCATTATGCTTTCTGTCTCTGTCTAGCAAATGGCATTTCTAAGCAACAGAAAGATAAAGGGCGACGGAAAAAGGCGATTCCGTGCTGCCAGATGTGGTTCAACCCTAACTGTCTGTAATTACCGATGTCATCAAAAGGTCTCCAAAGAAACATAAAAAGAAGATTTGAAGTAGACTCATAAAGAGGAAACACAGAAATGTAGCCACAATTGCTATGTCACTGATTGCCTGAAATTAAATAAACTATATTACTAGATATTCTGTTGATAAAAGCTTGTACATAATCCATTCACAAATAGACAAAATCTTAATTGCTTATCCCGAGAATGAGAAAAGGTTGTACCCTAAACATTCTTAGGATAGCCAATAAATATTTACCATAACGTTGAATCCCGTAAGGCAGATGAGGACAGAACTTGAAACGAAATTAAATAAAGTTGATCTCGTGTAAACAGTCTCCAACATATTTGCTGATCTATAAAATCAAAGATCGAATCAACATTATTGATAGGAACTATTGCAGACAAACATTTTGAACCGTCAAAGAATTTTTTAACTCAGTTCAGACCTGCTGAAATCTCACTGTTGGGAAATAATGCTATCATAATCATCATCAGTAAAGTTTTTACTATGTTCTCATCTTCGTTTTAATTACCTAAAATATACTGACCGTATCAAGTCTTGATGCCATTTGATTAAAAGTACAAACTCAGCTCTTGTCTCCTCAATATTCCGCAATCTTCCATCAACCACATCATCAGGAATGAATCTTTCAATGCAATGCTTTAAAAGACGAAACTGCATCCGAATGTACGTGCAAAAAGTGTAGAATATGTAGTCGGCAGAACAGATATACATGACCACGACGACTTCTGTGGAAATATGCATAGTAGTAATGTATACGAAAAGGTAATAAAAAATGTCTAATTTAGGGGAAAACAAGACGTACATAAAAATATAACGGAACATAATATACGAGATGATAGTAAAGTAGGACTGAATCAAAAGAAAGATAATTAAATAATCCTACAAATTACTGAATGTATGTCAATCAATACTAACCAGACCAAATCTGCCGAAGATACACCCAAGGCCAATATCGAATATCATAAGCATCGAAAGGATAAATAATAAGGAATGGTAGAAGTAATTCGAGCTCATTAGTAGAATAATACTTCAGAACGACCAAAGTCACAGGACTCAATGCAAACGCTATTACCAAGACAAAGTAGAAAACGTTCAAAACTGATATGACTGTAGTCACGAAATTATGCTCATACTTTATTATTTCATCCTTTTCTTTGTCTCTAGTGCGAGCTCTTTCATTTATTTCTAGGTCCCTTAAAGCTTGAATAAGTTCATCAACATTGTCTTCACGTAAAATTAAACAGATCGATTTCAAACTGCTCAGATAACTCATGATGATGCAGGGAGCGACGTAAGTAAGTTCGGTAAAACTCTTCGATTTTGCAATGCCCATAAAGAACCATGCGACTGCGCCGGCCAAATCTATATTCAACCAAATGAAGTTTATAATGTATACGGTGCGACTTTTTATAGTATCTGTCCGCGTTTTTGGACCAGATTTTATATTTATTCCGGTGGCTCGGAGTAAAAATTCAATCTTTTTTATAGTTTTGTCAATGAGAAGTGGGTTTTCTTCCATGTTTAAAGATTTCGAGTGAACAGAATAAACGTATATCTTTCCATAAATCAAAAGTGCAATTGATAGAATACAGTGAATATTCTACAGAAATTTTAAAAGTATTTATCTTAAACCCTACAAATGTTAAATTATTTTTCACAGGAAATTATTTTCTAAACCATAGAACTAAGAAAGTGTGCGATATGGCCTATAAATACATCAATTCCGGAAATAGTTTGTGTGTGACAGTTTTTTAAAACCGTTTTCATGTTAACATATGTCATCAATTCAGCGCGACATTTTTCATTATCATCAAAGTAGAATAGAATAGAACATTTTATTCATATTTTATTTTAACTCCGAACATCAGTTATGACGTCATTGCCACTTTTCGACGCACGAATTTAGCACAAAAACTTTTGATAATCAGTATTTATATAAAAATGTTACCTCTAAAAGTTTTTGTCTCTACTCCACCGACCGTGTAAAAGACAATTAGACTTAAATGCAAAAAAACTACGACACAATTAACTGTGACAGCCAAAAGACAGGCGAGGTTGAAGTGAAAATTGTATTCCAAGTTTCTTTGTTTAATTTTTAATTGTTTAAACGCGATCAATTTTTGCATTTTCAATGGCAATCGTTGGTTTTTTCACACACAGTTGATAATTAAATTATAATAAATTGTTTTTTTTTCTGTTTTTTTTTGACATTTTTAACACATTAAGCGATTACCTACTACTACACGCTTACTACTTCTCCCCTAATAATATGTATATTTCATAGAGTTCTAGTTAGAGATGAAAAACAAAATAATGTATAGACTACTGCAGTATTATTTACAAAAAAAAAAGTTTTCATCAAAATTCAACCCAAAACAAAACATACAAATTCATCTTCCCCAAACAAAACTTCAATCCGCAATTGATCATCCCTCGCACCCCTGCCCACTTGTTGCTGTATCTGTGCAAGTTCTACCGAACCGTGCGAATGTGTGCGAATCTATGCGAGTGTGCGAATCTGTGCAACTGTGTGAGTATTCAGTACTTCGTCGGGAGGCTGTGCTCTGCTGTCAAACGATACAATTCAGCGTTCAGGCGCTCTTGTCTTGTAGCGTTTTCAGGCCATTGTTGGTTTATCTGAAGTTGAATGTTTTGTGGTTGTTGTAGACCAATCTAGGGTTTGTTTTGTCTTATTATTTGTGTGTTTAGCATGCTGCAGTTATTTATTGTCTTTCGTTCGATCTTCTAGACGATAACGACAGATTCATATTATTAAGGGCTTCTTTTTCTAGCCATAACTGCAACCAGAACAAGTAGTTTGGCACGAGTAAGCAGTATACTCATTAAATTTTGAAAATACGCCAAAGAATATACAGTACCGTTTACTGTAAATTATCTTCTACTATATAATAACCCTCCTGGCGCGGTCGGGTAAAAATAAGTCGGCTCTGCCTTCCTGACGCTATAACTCCAGAACGCACAAACTGATTTCCACGGTTTTGAATTTGTTGGAAAGGTCTCGGGCTCCGTGAGGTTTATAGCAAAGAAAATTCAATAAAAATTTCAACAAAAAAGCGTGGTGAAACGGAGTTCGCCGGGTTTGCTAGTATTCTATATTTATAACAAGTTAAATTCAGCCTTCTATAGAGGGTGAATTTTCAAACTGGGCATGAATATAGTACTTTAGACAGCATCAAAATCGATTTTGATGAAAACTACTCGTATGACTGCATCATAGGATATTGAAGAATAATATGTAAAAAGTATATAATAATATATAATGTAAAAAATAAGAATCAAAACACTTTAGCAGTTTCTGGGAAGGAATTGAACCCGCTGATTATAAAAGAAAACATGCTGTGTGCACACCATTCGATAGTATCGGTGTTGAGTATCAAATTGTGGAAATGTAGCAGCAGTCATAATTGTGGCAACTAAACTTTCATAGCATTTTAATGTTAATATCTGGTTGACCGAGCTTTGCTCGGTTTTTAAAATGTCTTTATATTGGGAACCGAGCCTTTCTCGAACCTGGGATCTTGATAAATCGATTCCTTGAGCCGAAAAACCCCTAATCTGTAACTTTCATGAAAATCCTTGGAGCCGTTTCCGAGATCCTGATTCCTGATATTAGATACTAACATCAGATGGGGGCACCGAGTAAAGGGCAACTCGCTGTCCCACCATGGACCATGCCCGGGTAGACGGCGCGTTGTGTCCCACGCGCGCCTCAAAGAGCGTCAGCAAAATGACGGGGCCATAGCCCTGCCGGGGTTGCGGGACATACGTGTACCGCGACTCCGGTACACAAAGGGCTACCGAAGGACACCGTGGATTTTAATCAGTACAAGTCTGACCGTCCCTCCCGCGCTAGCCCTGCCCGGGGCAGACTTTTTTGATGATTTTACCACGAAAGAAAAAAAAGGTTGCACTCCAGGAGTGCCGGTAGAAGTGAAAACTTTTTTGTTACTATGTTTTATTTTTAATTTGAATGACGTCTTACTCATTTTCGATCAGGGTCACGTGACCCTGACGCGAGTTTTAAATTTTTTACCCATTACAGAAAAAGTGTACAACGCCGCTAAAGAAGTTTTCACTTCAAAAAAACTTAGATCAGACAGTAGGTAGGTATCATAGTATCCCGTTATCACAGAAAAATATGCGATAAATACTTCACCTTCCACACAACGGAGCAATAAATCCTACAAAAATAACATAAAAAAAAACAAGATAAATTAGTTAACTTTGCACCTTCACTCCAAAAGAGTCGACTCTGACCAACAATGCGAGATAGCCCGCACTTCCCGTATCAACCGACGAATGTACGCCGAACGACATTTCATACAAAACTTCCAAGTCTTTATTATCGAAAGGAGACAATTTCAATTTTTAACCGACTTCAAAAAAGGAGGAGGTTACCAATTACATTGACGGTATGTTTTTTAGGGTTCCGTAGCCAAATGGCAAAAACGGAACCCTTATATATCCGTCATGTCTGTCTGTCTGTCCGTATGTCACAACCATTTTTTGCCGAAAGTATATAAGCTATCCTGTTGAAACATGGTAAGTAGATGGTAGATGCAATATGTGAACCGCATCAGGATTTTCACTCAAAAGTAAAACCTAATTTGGGGGTACCCCAGTACTTAGAATTGAAACTCAAAAAAAAAAATTTCGCCTCAACCTTCCAGTATCTACAGCGTTTCTTGTATGAAAAAATTGAACAGCGCCTCTGGTGTGCGAAGAAGGAACTAAATTTTTCCTTGAAAAATATGAATTTGAAATTGTCGAAGTTCCAGTTTACTTTACGTCTCATATACTAAAAACTCGTGCTAAGGGTACAGTTCAGTGATTTCGAAAAATAGAATTGGAATTTTATATGAAATGCCCGTTCGTCGTTCTCACACTCAACGTTTGTCTCGTTCTCCCACGACCGCCGAGTGAATGATTAATGTTGTGAATGCATTCGTTCATCGTTCTTATTTTTTCGTTCGTGCAACAGGTCTTTTCCGAGGTTTTACTTCAATTTGGTGGCTTTAAATCTCTTCGTTTATTGAGACTGTTACGAAGTGAAGTGTTTTTTCTTTATTCTGCATGTGGTACGGGGATGTATCACCGGAATGATAGGTTTTTTATTTAGTTGCTTATGTATTTATTTTCGTGATAACGTGATACCTATTCGGATTTCTTCAAAACACTAAACTGTCCAAAATAATTGTAAAATATTTCGTTCAACATTGCAATTTTTAATCATTTTTTATTGAAGACCTGATTCAATCTATTTGGTCTGAAACAACGAGATTTAAAAGAAACTATAGAGCGGGCATTGGGAAAGTGGTCATACAAAATTGTTGATGCCGTGCGTCAGTAGCACTATCTAGCGTTGCATAGCAACGCGACTACTAAACTGAGGGACTTTTTACCTATTGGTAAAAAGTTTTGGATCACTTTCTTCGTGATGTCCCGTCTATTGCTGGCATATAGTTTAATGTCTTTGTTCTGCAATTACCGTATAGTGCTTTAACAGTGCTGTTGCAACAATGGTTTTTTCAAAATATGTCAAACTAATTTTATCACATTTCTTGCAACATCCATATATTCGATTTAAATTTCGCAAAACTATCTGAGTACACACAACACAACACATCCAACTCCGTCCATTATCTTTTGTGAAAGAATTAAGCGCCATTTAGACGGAGCAAGAACTCGTATGCGAGTTTCACTACATTGCGGCATTTGTTTCATTAACTGAATTTGTTTTACCTATAAATTCCGCAATGTAACGCAACTCGCGTTCGAGTTCTTGCATTGTCTAAATGAGGCTTAACAAACATCCATACTCAAAAACTTTCACATTCATAAATTAGTCTGATAAGTAAGAGTAAAAAGATAACTAGGTACAAGATTTACAAAAGAAAGTGTAGTAAAATCTCGTAGCACATTTCAAATTCGTAGACCCGTAGCATGTCAAATGTCCTCGCCTACGAGTGCTACGAGTGCTACGAGTGCTACGCCGCAGGTATATTCTCACGGTTCATGACGGCATGCCATTTTGACATGCCGTACATTGCATGTAGCTTGTGGAAACCTGAGATTTGACACATGGGTATGTCAGCTGTTGAATGGAGATAAAAACAGTAAACTGTGGAATTTTGTTTTGTGGTGGGAAAATATGAAACAGACAAAAAAGCCGCGATTTTAGTTTCAAAAGTCAAGTTCTTTTTTTGTGATACGCGCTTTTGCATGCTTTCAGCCACCGCGGTACGTGGATACATATTGGGAATCTATCTTTATATTAGTGTTACACATTAACAAATCGCCTTTTGCAGCGGCATCAACTGCTGCGCAGAGTGTCGCGGGTTCGATCTCCGCACGGAACAAATATTTCTAGATCTGCAAGTAGTTGTTTCGGGTCTGAGTGTTTGTGTATGTGAGTTTCTATGTTTGTAAACGCACCCAGGACACGGGAGAAACTCCTAGTGTGGAACAATTTTTTTGACGTGATAACGTCTTATAATTCGATAGCCGGCTGCACACACAAAAAAAGATGACGTCATGCGGGGTTACCTCGCTCTGTAGCGTTCCATAGCAACGGCGTGTCAATTGTTTGTTTATAGCAACGTAAGTGCAGTATTTTCTTATGACGTTGTCACGTTCAACTATCGTCAGTAAGCCGACTTTACAGACAACCGATTTTTGACTCAGACTTTGTAGGTATGCAAAATTCAAGCTTATTTACAGTATGTTAGGGCTATTGAAAATAGTGAGGGGACTTTTATTCACGAGTATAATTTATATTGTCAATAAACAAAAATAAGTTCATAATATTAATTACGTCACTATAAAACTCACCCGGTGCGAAACAAAAGTAACAATTAAAATTAATTATTACATTATTTACGTCAGCAATTCTCATCGTTACGGTTTACAGCCTATTTACTTAGTTTTACACCTCCTCCGTAAACTTACCGGTAATTACGTAAAATTACCGGTATTGTGAACTGTGGGCCCAACGCTAACCGGCGGAATAAACGTCATGTAAATTCGTATAAATTTTAAGTTGAAAACACTCTTTTCGCGTGTGGCTAGCACGTGCTTCTAAATTGACAGCAAAATCCCCATTTACAAAATGATCCGCCATTTATTGAAATCATTTGTCACAAAACATGCGATAAATGTCGAACTGACCGACCGATTTTGTACAAACTTCACATAAACCATCTTCTAATAGTCCGAACAAAGTCTAAACATTTGGTTTGGATAGGTGAGCCCGTTCTTGGGTTATAAAATTACAACGAAAAGTGGCATTGATTTTTATAATGATATAATACGAGTATGGTGGTCATCATAACTTAATCCATCTTTAACAATAACTACCTACATAAAAACTAACCCACCTAACAGTATCATACATCCCGTATGCCAAAATTCCTAAAAATCCGTCGCTGTCCGTTCCTCTCCACTTGTTCGACACATGCCCACGATCCACAGTCCACAGCTGGACATCGGTATGTGCGCGCACAGGCACAACCCCGTGCGTACATGCACGAGTTATGTCTGTGTGCGTGCCGTGACGTATGGGCCGACAACCCCTGCTGTGCTTGCTGTAGCGAGACTGATTAGGGCTGTCCCCTTTTTGTGATTTTTTTTTTTTTTTTTTTGAATCATTTATTTGCCTGAAATATGGTATTTTACAGATTTTATAAAAGCATAGATAGCTCTTCATATTCCGCCAACTCCATTCGGCATGCAAATTTTACTTAAAATTACATTATGAAACATAACAGTAAACAAAAAAGTTTTATCGGGAGATGCTTTTTATCGTAATTTTCAAATGAGTTCTCCCACACAAGGCAGAGCGGGAAGGGACTCGTATTGACTAAAACCCAAGTTGTCCTTCAATAGCCCTTTACATTCTGAGGTCACGGTAATTCGTTAGCCCCGTCATTGTGGTGACACACTGAGGCGCGCGAGGAACCCAACGCGCCGTCGACCCGGCCATGATCCATGATCGGACAACGAGTTACCCATTACTCGCCCCCCGCATGGCCGTAACAAAAAGGCTTACTTTAAAAAAATAAGTTTTATAATAACTAATGAGAATCCAGATAGGACAGAATCGCTTAAAAACGTAAAACCTTTTGGACACTCGATTTAGTCTCAGAGTAACTTCAGGAAATTAGATTTTCAGTTAGATCACAATCGTTTTAAGACTACTTCAACCTCCTTAGGCTGCTCCCACATTTGTCGACGCGGAATCGGCTTAAGCCGGTCAAAAAATCCTTTATGTCAACGTAATAAGGGTGTTACTAATGCCATTCGTACCGGCTCGGCTCGGACGACGCAAGCCGATGCGAATGGTATTAGTAACATTCTTAGGCTTAGCCTGTGTAGTTATTATTACTTAGGAGCACCTCCAGTTAATCTCATGATCAGCCATCACCACTGCTGGGATATAGACCTCCTCTCTGAGAGAGGCAGTGGGCTATAATCTACCACGCGGGCCCAGTGCGGGTTGGTAGATGTCACATGTCTTCGAATTTTTGATTCTAGGACATGCCGGTTTCCTCACAATGTTTTCCTTCACTGTTTTGAGAGCAGTGGTGATGAAATAAATTACACAAAGTAATGCACCTGCCCCTGCAGTCTCGACATAAGACAGCGACAAAAATCGCTCGCTAAGTCGTATCGTTGTCAAATTCCTTTTATAGGATTTCAACTTTATTTGGAAAGCATAAGGTTGAAAATCTATTGTCGTTATATTTGTCGAGACTGCAGGGCCTGGCTGGATTCGAACCCACGACCTACAACTCGTAAGTCGGGGCCGATACCACTGGGTCACCACTGCTCAGTCCAGTTAATCTATCACACAAAAATAATTTATTAAATTAATCTAATTAATTTGAAATGGTTCAGCCCTACCAAACTAGCTCATCACACCCCTTGCAAGTCATAGCCCCCTGCAGTGTTTGGCAAGTGTGCACACATACACACACACGCACAGGGCACACGAAATTGACAACCCATAAATTAAAAGAACCTGTTTCACGAGGGTAGTTCTTTGTCACTTAGAACTTCGTATTTTATTTATAGTCTGTGCTTACAAAGTTATTAAAAACTATCCTATTCAAAAACCAATCTTGTATCTTACAAATAAGGTTCTTATGAACAGCAAAAAGAATTTGGTGATGATTAGATTATGAACTTAGTAATTTAAACCTTATGATTTATGGCAGAGAAATTAAAATCGCCTCATTTGAGGGGCTTACTACTTTACTTTTTTTTAAGAAATATCAGAAAAGGTCGGATATAGAGTTCATTTGAAATAGTTCTACGAATAATGGCAACACGCTGTGATATTTAGTAGCTGGAACATGTCAGTGGACGTAGTTATAACTTGATTCTTCGAATTAAAACCTCTTTTATGAAGTGGGATACTTATTTCGGCAATTCTTGTATCCTGTGAAGTAATAGAGAGATCACACTGCTTGACTTCAAACCACATTCGAAGACTTTATTTGTGTAGTTTTGTTCCCCTGAAAACTGTCCTTTAATTTTTGAAGTGAAAACTTCTTTAGCGGCGTTGTACACTTTTTCTGTAATGGGTAAAAAATTTAAAACTCGCGTCAGGGTCACGTGACCAAAACTCGCGTCAGGGTCACGTGACCCTGATCGAAAATGAGTAAGACGTCATTCAAATTAAAAATAAAACATAGTAACAAAAAAGTTTTCACTTCTACCGGCACTCCTGGAGTGCAACCTTTTTTTTGTCCTGTGGTTTCCAGTAAATACACACACGGAGGTCTGAAAATTCTCAGTAGTTACTTTTGTGCCCGATTAATGGCAATACGCAGTCCTCCTCTAGTTTTTAGGTTTCCATGAAAAAACGGAACCCCTAAGGAAGGTTCATTTATCTGACGGAACGGAACATCCGTCGAGCGTATCATCGAGTGTTCTTTGACGCACAGACGTATCATCGGTTGAGTGTGAACGACCAAGGGTTTTTTGAAGTGAAAACTTCTTTAGCGGCGTTGTACACTTTTTCTGTAATGGGTAAAAAATTTAAAACTCGCGTCAGGGTCACGTGACCAAAACTCGCGTCAGGGTCACGTGACCCTGATCGAAAATGAGTAAGACGTCATTCAAATTAAAAATAAAACATAGTAACAAAAAAGTTTTCACTTCTACCGGCACTCCTGGAGTGCAACCTTTTTTTTTTTAATACATTTGTCTGTTCTGGCGTTACGCGAACGATAATACGCGACGGTTGTTCGGTCAGAGATATGAACCTTCCCTTATAAGATCATAATTATTTTGACGTGTGTCCGTCTGTGCACCCTTCACAGAATTTATTTAGGGGTTTTAAAATCTTCAAATGAGTCCTGAATGAAAAGGAAGAGACTGTTAGATTGTTCCTTTTTGCGTTCCAAAATAACGGTATCTTGTGGTCGCAGGACTATCTATCAGGTAACCCTGTCCCTAGAACTAAAAGGGCTATTAAAAAACACCGTGAATTTTAGTAAATACGAGTCTGATAGTCTCTCCTGTCCTTCCCTAACTGGGAAGACTCATGAAATAATTTTACCACGTTAAAAAGGGTCTCTATATCTTGCTTAGATAGTCCTGCGGATTTTTCACTATCATTATCATCAGCCGGAAGACGTCCACTGCTGAACATAGGCCTCCCCCAGACCGCCACGCCGAACGACAATTCGCCACTTGCATCCAACGGCAACGGTTGCCCGTGACCCTCACGATGTCGTCGGTCCACCTAGTGGGAGGCCTGCCTACGCTGCGTCTTTCGGTCCGTGGTCGCCACTAGAGAACTTTTCTTCCCCATCGGTTGTCAGTTCTACAAGCGATGTGGCCTGCCCATTGCCATTTCAACTTGCAAATAAGCTATGTGAGTGACTCTGGTTCTTCGCCGAATATCCATGTTCCCGATTTTATCCCGCAAAGAAACTCCGAGCATAGCTCTTTCCATTGCTTTCTATTGCTTTTTGATTGTTTTGGTTTAGATTTTTCACTAGCTAGAGATTAAATAGGTTTTTCGAATACGTCATCTAAAATCTGACAAACAGTATTAACCGGAGAACAATAAATTAAACAAATGATTACAAAACGATTCGCTATTCTTTCTGATACGGGTTCGTGGGGAAAGTTACCAGGCGTGGTCGGAGCTCCCTCAGCGGCAACAGTCACGATGTTTCGTGAGCCGTTTGTCGGTACTTTGTGTCATACTTCGGCTGGAACTGTGTATAGACCACCCTGGTATTTCCTGTTGACGAACCACTCGGTTGACCAAATTGTAGTAAGGTTTGGACTGAGGCCTTATCATGAGTTTCCAGTAATTCTGACGTAAAGTAAACTGGAACTGACATTTTCAAATAGACTTTCAAGGAAAAATGAGTTCCTTCTTCGCACAACAGAAGCGCTGTTCCATTTTTTCATGCAAAAACGCTGTAAATACTGGAAAGGCGCTGTAAAGTAAAATGGTCACAGGTCTGGTGTACTGAATCAGGAATGAGGATGTTCAAGTCCAGCACTCAAAGGAAGATTTCTAACCGCAAAAAAAGTGAATTTCAATATTTCTACATAAAGAATTACAGCAATGTTTTAGAAATAATAAATTGGTTATTTCATCCCTAAAACGTAACGTTTGTATCCTAAAACCACTACTGCAGAAACCACTCAAAAACTGCGCCAATATACCTACTAATTATGTAATTATCCAATCGCATCAAAACATAACAATATACCAACTGTTTTTACTCACAACAACACGGTACAAAGTAGGCAACAAATTAATATACGGCATGAATATTCACTGCGACTGGCAACATTACCATATAATTGTGTTTGTCACAATTATTTCAAAACAATGACGGCGAACCTAATAAAATTCTGACCAAACTTGGGTATGGAGTATTTATTTGTTTTGTTGTGCTTACCTTTGTTTATTGTTTTTATGCATTACAATAATATATGAATAACTTCTTACTTTACTTTACTTCAGCATTGAGTAAGCATGGTGGAAGAAGAGAAAGAAAGAGAATAAAAGTACAATCGTAATAATAATGGCAGCAGTTATTTGATCAAAAACTCTGGATCTACTTTGGCCAAGTTCATTTGTGCTCGTATGCAGTTTGTACTACAAAAACATGTTTCTCATAAAGGCACGTTCGTTCGATACAACCGTTTGATTTCATGCATATCAAATAGCAATACCCATCCAAAAATACAGTTCAGATAGGTTCCTAAAATTTAATGGAGCTGACTCATAAAAGCTTCGGAATTCACGGATTCCGAAAAAAACTACCAAGTTTCACCAATTCAAAAATGTCTAGTTTGATCGGTGTACAATTTTTTGTTGCAACTAGATCCCCACGGAGACGTTTTTTCTAAAGAAATACGTAAAAAGACTTCGTGTATCGTGCGATACAGATTTCACGAAGAAAAAACTGTTTTAAAAAAACGTCAAGGAAAAAAGAGTGGACGGCCCCGCCTGCCTTGTGTCGCGACTTACAGACGCAAACGGGAGAAATTTCACGAGATATGGATGCTTTGAGATGGTACATTGATTCTTAAAGTAACAGGTACTGTAGTCTTGAATGGCGACGAATTTGGGAGGATGGTAATAATGTGGCTGGTCATAAGGAGACCAGTGACGGCACGTTTCAGTGCCATCACTTTCTTTTGCGTGTGGCGTTAGGCACGGATGTGTGTCATTTCAAAATCGATGTGTCACATTATTTTTGTTCGACGCCACAGGTAGAAGTTAGCGAAATTAGACATCGCAACGAATCGTTTAAAAGCACTGACTGCTGATCAAGATGATGAGTAAAAGAGATGTGTGGAAGACTTACCTACTTCAAATAAGGTGAAATATATTAGAACTCTAAGGTTAAAAGAGTATCAGAAGAAACTGTTGATCGATACATATCGATACACTCGCATATGACTTCCATTTTGTCGGATAGTCAGCAATGAGGTCGACGTTAAAGCACGCATGCATGCAAATTATGCATGTTTCTTTTAGCTTGCTTGCAAACTGAAGTATTGAGAGATATGGTGTTAGTACCAGAATAAATCATGGGCATACACTTTTGGGTCGCTAACCAAAGTATACGGTAAGGAATTAAAGTGCAGAAGACCTAAATTAGTTAGCTGAGCTGTTGCTCAAAATCAATTTCGGGGTATGCATACACAACTACTGTGAATAAAAAGGTAAGAACAGTATTAACAACTCCTAAAATAATATCAGCAAAGTTCTGCAAAAAAGAAGCCAAAATGAAATAGGTATAGTTGTTAAAGAAATTATTCTTGATGGCACGCTTGGAATTTTTATAAGGGTTAATGGCTTTTAGCTTGAATATTTCGTTGTCTGGAGTACCCATTGTACCCGAATCATTAGCCTTTACTGAAATAGGAGTTAATACTTGTTCTATTACGACTTTGGTACCTATTGTAGTCCACGACGATAATGTGGGAATTTTAACAGAAGTCAATCAACTTGATAGTCACTCTATTAGAATTCCTCATCAAAATTCGTGTCTAGTTTCGGGTTGGTACCACTTGTACTAAATGTTGTGTGTTTAAACTGTTCTACATCTTATAGTGTAACTTTTCTTTCTTTATATTAACGTTACTGTAGTGTTTCGTCATTTTCTTGTTCAGTTTCTTTTCTAATAATAAATTTTGCTTTCAATTCCTTAGTTATATTATTCGTCTGATCATCGTTTACCAAAGAACTAACAATCTAGCAAAAGCTATGACCGTTGTTGTATCCAAAACAGCAAGTTTCTTTAGTTTATATTAAAAATCCTCAGTTCGTACGGTAGAGGCATTATCTCCCCGTTCCAATCTCGTGTACAGCACAGAATCCGGTATCGTTGCATGCCGTCGCACACGGGTTGCCGCTGTCGTGTCCCTCCGCCAAGTTATCAAATACAACCCAGCTCTCTGAATCTACTCTTTAACACTCCGAAATAAGGGTGATAAAAACTGCAGTAACAATTTTGTGCACCGTGGCTGTCCCGCCATTTTACTTTAAATCTTGTGTTATTTAATAAGCTGCTTTATTAGTTTGTGGTAAGGTTTCCGTTGGTTGCAAATACAACTTTGTAGTTGACGCTTTTGCATTTGCTCTAGATTGCCTCTAAAATGGCTGTTAGTACGTCGTAATAGGGACGTAAACAACAGCATTGGTCTTTATGCAGAATAAGTAGCTGTAGATGTATTTTTATTTAGATGCAAAGGATTTTGTTCTCTACGAATTTTAAAATAAGGTTTATGTAATATGAATAAGCTGGTTCGTTATGTGAATAGCCACTTACCTGAGTTTTTACCGAGACACCCGTGCATTGTCTATTGGAAACATTCTTATGCATGTCTCATGAGTTAGCGTGATGATAATTTCATATTAATATATTCAATGATTTACTAAATTATAGTTTATTTTATCCTAAGTATAGGGGTCACTTGTTATTGTTTTGTCTGCTGCTATTTTTGTCTCTTTCACTCGTGTATATTTTACTAGGTTACAGAATTTGGGGAACGGGCACTAGCAAGATCTTTCCTGTGTGTTAAAACATTGTGATAACCTCGTGATAACCAGTTTTTCCATTGTCTTTCAACGATTTGAATGTTCATTAAAAACAGTAGTTTATTCAACAGTTAACATTCCTACAAGTCCCAGATGTGTTGACCTACTTCAATAAAATATCCATACTTACATAAGAGATGGTTTTGTCTGTCTTTTGGTATGACTGATACCTTTTAAGGCCTTAATAGCTGAACGGATTTTGATGAAAAGTAAGTGCATGAGCTGTTAGGACATTATTGCAGCTAGTAATTTATACGTACAGTCATCATTAGAATCAGCCTATAATGTTCCCACAGCTAGGTAACAGGCATCTTCTCTGTTAGAGGGAGTGGGCCACATCTACCACACAGGGCCAGGTTGGTAGATGTCACTCTTTGGTTCTAGGACATGCCCCGGTCTCCTCACGATGTTTTCCTTCACCGTTTTGAGAGCTGTTGTGGTGAAATAAATTACACAAAGTGCGCCTGCCTGGGTTCGTACTGACAATCTACAATTCGTAAGCTGGAGTCACCACGGGGCCAACACTGCTACAATATATGTATACTCAACAATGTATTTTTTGTAAACAAAGGAATTTTTCTAATATAAAAGCTTCTCAAATCCTGAGTTAGGTACTCCTTATTACAACTGCTACCTGCCAATAGAAGTACCGTCAAAATCTGTCCAGCGATTTCGGAGATCAGCCATTACAAACAGACAGACAAAAAATGTTATTTTGATTAGTGTACTGTATTTATTATATTCGTATGCATGAAGTCAAAAACGGTTATTTCAATATGACAAAAAGACCCTCCGGACCTCCGGGCAAAACCACAGGTAAAGGATAGTCTACTAAAAGACGTAAAACGCATTCAAAAAGTATCAACACTACGCACTCCTCATGAATTATGCATGCGTAGCATTTTGTAATGTGTTAATGTTTTTTTTTTTTAAGGTCATGTTCGTAGTAAAATAACTGAAATAGTACCTAGTACAGGGAATTATGAATATAACTGGTTAAGGGCATTTGTATTATGGGTACTAGCTGACCAGACGTACTAGTGTTCGTTAAAAAATCGGACCAGACGTTCAGTCGTCATGACGTGACCAAAGGACATGATGCATTTCACGTTTTTCTACTAACTCCCTAGACTGGCGTACAGTATCGAATCTTAATTATTATGAAACACCAAAATACTCATAGGAAGAGGAAGAGGAAGTGAAGGAGGAGGGGGAGGAGATCATGGTAAAATAATGACAGCCTTACAGGCTGATCTTCCGGGTTAAGCCGAGCGTAACCTACCCACCATGGATGACCTATATATAATCCATGGTGGATGATAGATCTATCATAGAGAGTTTCCTCCGTGCCTCGGAAAGCACGTAAAGCCGTTGGTCCCGGCTGTTAATTGTAGATCTTTGACAGTCAAGAGGAAAGTCTGACAACCAGTCTTACCAAGAGTTATCGTATTACTCAGTTACTGGGTTGTGGAGGTCAGATTGGCAGTCGCTCCATCATGATATCCATCATGATTTATCGCTCCATACTGATATTTACCTGCATCTGGTTCGACTGGAAACCGACTACATCATGGGAAAAGGCAGGCAGATGATGATGACTAAAATACTCGTATACCCAATAATAATGAGAGCAGTGGTGGCCCAGCGGTATCGGTCCCGACTTACGAATTGTAGGTCGTGGGTTCGAACCCCGCCAGGTGCATTCATCATCTCAGCCATAGGACGTCCACTGCTGAACATAGGCCTCCCCTTTTGACTTCCACAGATACCGGTTGGAAGCGACCTGCATCCAGCGTCTTCCAGCGACCTTTATAAGGTCGTCTGTCCACCTTGCTGGTGGACGTCCTACGCTGCGCTCCAGGTGCATTACTTTGTGTTAATTGTTTCATCACCACTGCTCTCAAACCGGTGAAATAAAACATCGTGAGGAAACCGGCATGTCCTAGAACCAAAAATTCGAAGACATGTGACATCTACCAACCCGCACTGGGCCCGCCTGATGGATTATGGCCCATTCCCTCTCACAGAGAGGAGGCCTGTGTCCCAGCAGTGGGAACATTAAAGGCTGATTGTGATGACCCAATAATATTCGTCATCGTCATAACCATAAACAAACTTAGTAGGTAGTCTTGCATGACACCATCGAGTACGAAGAATGAATACTAATTCCCAGCGATCGTATCGCATCGAAAGCGGTGCAGCCGTGCAGAGCTAGCGTGCACAATGTCATGCCTGGTTACCGGCTGTCGGGTTATTGGCATCGATTATGTAAAAAGAATTATGTGGCTTGTAATATATTCGGTTAGTGGAAAAAATTGTTTAACGATTTTGGATAGGTTTTCAATGAAAGTACGAGTACACGCGGCTTCACATCAGGTTAAACTAAACCAGTATAATCTGATTGTTGAATGTGTGTGTGAATCATACAAAACTAGACCACGATAAAATGGTTTTCATCAGGCATTTGGCGCGAAACACGACGCGCCACCGACCCGGGCTTAATCCTTGGTCGGACGGCGAGCTACCCATTACTCCGCAAGCCCGCTCCGCCGCTGTGCCCTCTGCTAATCAGAGGGACACGCGTTGGAGCGTTCACACGACAGGCTGTTGGCGTACGGGCAAAGAGACCCCTTAGGCACACAGTGCCTAAGGAAAAGTTTTTGCCCGCATCCCAGGGTGCACCGGCCCGAAAAACTGGTCTTCCCCCCGGACGTATCCGAGAGGGAACTCCAGTCGGCGGGCGCACGTGGAGGTTTCCTGTCATTGCAGCCCTAGGTGTGGTGCTGCTCCAAAAACGATGATGCACTTAACATAGTGTTTCACAGGAGCTGTTGGACGTTTCTGAAAGCGCTAAACTTGTGGCCCAATTCTGGGTGAATTCAATTTAGATTGTCATCGACATGCTAAGAGAAACCCCAAGTTTCTTCAATCAAAATACATTACTTGTACAAGTGCGGTTTAACTTTGAAGATTGACCTGTGTCGCTGTCATATGATTCAGCCACGAGCTCTTCAACTAACAAACTACAAAAACAAAATAGCATAATATCAAAAACAGGTACACAAAAATGAAACGCACAGAAAATCTACAATATTATATTTAGTAATCACAAAAAACAAATGTGTGCCGCGCATAACATTTCTGAACAGAGTGCTCTCAATTAGGTTAATGTTGGAACGAGATGGTTCACACCTGTGCCTCCATTCTATTTATAATTAACACTACGAATACATTTAAAATGTGTGAAATACAACGTTCCATTTCACCTGTGCGAGCAGTTTTTTTATGAATCTGGGGGAGACTACCGTAGGGTTTACAGTTGGTCAGGACGGCGAGTACTGAGTGACTCACCTTCAGACCATGGACCAGGCCTGGGTCGACGGTGCGTTACGGTTACACCACATCTGGCAGCACGGAATCGCTGCGGTCTAGCAAATGGCAGTTCTAAGCGACACAAAGAGAAAGGGCAACGGAAAAATGCGATTCCATGCTGCCAGATATGGTTCAACCTTTATGATCCACGAACGCCTCATAGACCTGTCAGCAATATGACAAAAAGGGACAAACGCCTGCCAGTGTCGTCGAACAGTTGTAATTGGTAACCGCTATCATACAATAAAGAGCAATTTCAGGAACACGGTGGATGTTAGTCAGAAAAGGTCTGACAGCCCTTTTTATTCCACCTAGGGCAAAAAGGGAACCAAATTCAGTTTCCTCCTTACTGGTTTGACATGATTGTGTTCTATGTCCTTAAGTCGATCAACTTTTTTTCAAAATCATCAAATGAGTCTGCGCCCAGTGCAGGGCATGAGGGACTGTCAGACATAGTAATTCGATAAGTCCCAAGATCGTATATAATATCAACTTAATGTAATTTTCTGAAAACCTTAAAAGATATTCTGAGTGTGGTTCGATGATTTCAGCAAGGTGACTCTATTTGTACACTGTTTTCAGGAGGGCGAAGTACGACCACGATCTGCTCAGGATCTGAAAATATAACAGATGTGTTACTTGTTCACAAGTTATCTGATAAGTTACCTAACATAATCCAATGTAATAATACCTTGACATTTTTAAATTAAAAGTGGACGTATTGACGCATGTTATCAATCTAAACTTTACTAGCTGTTGCCAGTGGCTTCACCCGCTACAACTCGAAAATTATCCCACGGGAACATAAAATCGGAATAAAAACCATACTATGTGTTAATCCAGGTTATAAACTATCTGTGTACTAAATTTTAGCCAAATCCGTTCAGTGGTTTTTGCGTGAAGGAGTAACAAACATACCTACATACACATGCACATACATACATCCTCACAAACTTTCGCATTTGTAATATTAGTAGGATATTAAAAACTGAACTGTTTTATTGAAAGCGCTAATCTCAGTACAAAGGGTTGTAGTAGGTAGGGTAAGTAGGGTTGAGCGCGCTTACTACAGGAACAACTCGTTTGAACTGAAAAATATGTTTGTGTTGGATAGCCCATTTACTGCGGAAGGTTGTAGATATATAAAATTACGCTACAGCCGATAGGATCTAAGTAGCAGGTGAAACAAAAAATAAATAATCCGAAAGCACTTAAAAAGAAATTAAGACCTTAAAATAACTGTACCTACATAAGATAAACAAGTCTCAAAACAATCGTTAGAAACCTGCATTCAAATCGGTTCAGCTGTTGAAGAGCTACGGTGCCATATGTAGATACACACCAAAGCACCAAGTTTAAGTAGACCCTCATTTTACGTCGGACATCCAAAAGAAATACTGCACAGTCAAAACAGTTTAAAAACTCTCACATCGTACATAATAATAGACACGTGTGTGTACCAATAAGTTCAGATGCAATATCGTTCAAAAAGAAAACAATAAACCTATAACATTAATACTATTTCTAACTAGATATGAAAAACAACAGAGAACCGAGCGGGTATCTTATAAAACAGGCTATAAAAGTATGGCTTATCGTGGTTGCATTACAGAATATGCACAGAAGTTCAACTGAAGGTCAAATTCACCATTGAAGCTGTTAGCAAATACTCTAGAACACTGACAAAGATAAAGGTACACATGTTTTAAACTAGCATGCTAAAGCACGAGAACATGCTACTTTTAAGCAAATACTACTTAGTAGCATGTGTATCGAAACCATTTGCTAATAATGAGCATGCTAATATAAATGTAAACTGTCCTTTCGAATGAAGCATGCTCATAAGCATGCTCTTTTAGCATGCTAGTTTAAAACATGTGTATCAGTACCTTAAGGTTTGTCAGTTTTAAACCTCATATGGTGTAATTCTTTCTTGGTTCGAGGACGTGTTTCTTCCTTGGGTAATAAAAAAATCGAGTGTCTGTAATCTGCAACACAGGACTCTAATGGTTTCAAAGGAAAACGTCTTCCAAATAATTTATTTATCTTTCTGTAAAAATCTGTCTAGATCTCATTTTATATCATACTAGTGTTTGCCCGCGGCTTCGCTTGCGTTATTTTAGAATTTGAGAAACAATAGGGAACGTGTGGCGCCATCTGGAATATGAACGTAATTGTTTTCTCGGCAACAGCTCTCTTCTGTTATTCGGGATGTAAGATACCTTATATCCGTGTCTATACTCCTGACAACGTATATGCTAAATTTTGGGACGATCGATTCAGTAGGTAGTAATGCGTGAAAAGGTAAAAAACAAACATACTTGCATTTTTATTATTAGTTTAGATCAATAATGTTATATCTAGGTACATAGTTTAATCAATAATGTTTTAAAATTCCACACCTCGAAACAATTACAATTTAAAAAAATATCCAACTTACTACCTACAATTTAAATCAGTGTAGATTTATATCCTAGAAAACTATTGAAAAAAAATTAGTAATCATTTAAAATCGCGAATAATATTGAAATAAAAGTATACACATTTTTTTTAATTATTTGAAATTCTCAGGACAAATATAAGAAAACTCAAAAAGTGAAAAAAAGAAACAGCGAGATTTGATCCAGAGACCCCTTGCACGAAAGTCAAGCAGGATACCAACCAGACTGGCTAGTACGCTGACAGTGTTTTCAAATAGCGGTTCTTATACAAATGTCAACAATGACTGAAAATCAACATATTATAAAATTGCTAATCCCCCAAAGGGAATAGCGTAATTATACATATCCTATTAATAGAAGAGCAGTTTAAGGAATATTTGGGGAAAAATTGACTAAATAATATCCAGTGGTTTAGCTTCCAACTAAAAACAAACAGATAAAAACAACAAAATTTAAAATTGCTTATCTCCCAGGAAAAATAGCGTAATGATACATAGCCTATCAACAGAAGCATATTATTAGGAATATTTGAGGAAAATTTGATCGACAACTTTACAGTAGTTTAAGAGATAGATCAAATCAAAAAAACATAAAAAATTTCGAAAGAAAAAAAAAGTTGATTTGGCATCAGAATCGATCCCTTATCTCGAAAAAAATACAAAAAGAAAAATATATTCAATGTACAGGAATGACAGCTCTACGATTTTATTATATGTAAAGATAAAGATAAAGAAGATAAAGATAAAGAATATATTCATCTAACAATAGTTATAATATAATATTCATCTAACAATAGGAACGAAGTTCCTTATCGCGCATTGTGAAAGGGGGCTAGACGGAAAAAAATCTTACGAAAAGTTGTCACGACACTTTTTGGAACGAAGTTCCTTATCGCGCGTTGCGAAAGGGTGCTAGAGCTCAAAGAGTGGAGTGGAGTGGAACGGAGCGGAGCGGAGTGGAGTGGAGTGGAGTCGGGACGATTATTTTTGTTGAGTGTTTACAGTAACTTCGTTCCATCCGGGTGTCCCTTGACACCTCTCAAGTTTTTTTATTTTATTTTATTGTCTTTTGAATACGATTGGGTGACGATCTAAAAGCTAGACCATTTCAAATATAACTTCTAATATCATCAATGGTGTTCTAACATGTCCACTTTGTGCTTGGAGTTTTACGGCAAAAGTTGGGTATACGAGTCACTGGAGACCACATAAAAGTCCTCAACCACTCTAAAATCCATCGATTGCCGTCTCTGTGGTCAAAATCGACTAGATGGCATAATTATCAGTTCAGTCTTTTATCAAGAGCCAGAACAACTGGTCCTATTGTCCGAACTCCTGCGTCTTTACTGCTGCAGTGTTATGGATTGTTAGCAGCTAAAAATAACTCACCGTAGTGAATGCCCCCATGTTGAGGACCGTGAACTTCCACGCTGTCAGTCGGCATGCCTTCTGAGATCTGTGATCATGGAACATGGTTATTTTTAAGGGATTCAAGGTCTTTCAAGGAATTTGCAACATAAACATTATACTTAGATGTTAGTAAAAAAATAGAACCTTTCGAGATTGTAAACCTTCAGCAATTCTATCTCTAAAGGACGCAAGGCCGCAACCTGTCTTTAGTGGATCTTCAACTTTATACTCTAATCGTTAAGATTAACAATCT
Source organism: Agrotis segetum (assembly GCA_036375495.1). Taxonomy (NCBI): domain Eukaryota; kingdom Metazoa; phylum Arthropoda; class Insecta; order Lepidoptera; family Noctuidae; genus Agrotis; species Agrotis segetum. Next base: position 5,632,700 of record JAQSVV010000031.1, read on the forward strand.
GTCATCCCTGAAATCACTGCAGGTATTGAAATCATTGCAGTCTAGACTTTGCAACACGTAAAGAGACATTTTAAGTATCTAAACCTATATACAAATCTAAGCAATTGATTTACTGGGGGACTCATGACTTTTTGCTCTGATATAATTTTCGTGGGTCTAGATGTAGAAATGTTACGTACCTCATCATGACAAGTAAAATGGTCCTTTTGGAAACTTCATCAGCCTCGTACCATGGGCAATTGTATACAAACTCGTTTATTTCCATACTCTGAAAGACGTAACACATGAATCAGGCAATAAAACCAAATTAGGACCACAATTTCAGGATCTGTCTTGGGGCCAAAAGTTTATTCCTGTCATCATCAGCCGGAAGACGTCCACCACTGAAAATAGGCCTCCTCCTTAGACCGCCACGCCAAACGACAATTCGCCACTTGCATCCATCGGTTGCCCGCTACCCTCACGATGTCGTCGGTCCACCTAGTGGGAGGCCTGCCTGCGTCTTAATCCTGTACTTCGAAGGTAAACCTAGAATATTAACAGCTCATTTATGTGAAAAATATTCCATGAAACAGTAACGCGGGTCGCTGTATGCCATGAAGAAGATGGCGGGACCAACTGAACAGGTCCCACCCGAACTGCAAGGAGAACATGTGTGTTCACGAAAAGCATGAAAGAGTTGAAGAAAGCCTTTTTCCAGCAGTGGGATAGAGCAGGCTAGCAAAATTAAAGTTTTGTTGCAACTAAGCCAAACTACTACGGGATTCGTGCTTAGAGAATAGTACCCCAGGATACTATTCTCGAATCTCGGATTCGATCGAGTGTACGAAAATATTGGTGGCAACACGATTGCATAATTATTGTCCCTACCACAGACAAAACTCATGAATTGGATGGATATTGATAGAGAGTAGAGTTCACTCAACATGTTTGTACACATTATGACAAATATCTGGTTGACCGAGCTTAGCTCGGTTTTTTAAATGTCTATATCTTAGGATTCGAGCTTTTCTCGAACCTGGGACCTCGATAAATCGATTCCTTGGACCGAAAAACCCCTAATCAGTAACTTTCATGAAAATCCTTGGAGCCGTTTCCGAGATCCTGATTATATATAAATAAATATACAAGAATTGCTCGTTTAAAGATATTAGATGTAGACTCCTATTGCAGAGTCATGATACAAATAAATGATTCTGATTCTGATGATCACATTATTACAACAGGACCAATTTTACAAAATATCCAACTTCTATATATCTTTATTACATGTATATCGTGAGCCAGTGACATTTTCATCTCTATTACACAGCGATGGAATACAATGCCTACGAGTAATGCTGGACATAATACCTCCTTTGCTGGCAATTCAATTGGAAGCAACACTAAGCCGAATTACAGCCTCTGTATCAATAGAGTGTCTGTCTCGAGTGTACTGAGGGATTGTACTACACATACACTGCTAGTATTACATGCATTGATTGGTTTGATGTACTTCTTAGAATTTGTTAGACTGTCTAGCTAAAAGAAATTGATTTTCACATCTTCAAGTCTAAGTATCCATGGAGTTTCTTGCTCCTTCTTCTCCATAGACGTTTTATGCTTTGGAAAGGGCAACTATAGTACTTCCATGCTTAATATGTCTTGTAACTAGGACTGGTAGCTACAATATTTTGTTTTTTGTCTTTTAAAATTCAAAAGTAAAAAAAAAGGTTTTTTGTTTGTCTTATCAAGTATTAGTAATTGCAGTTTTTTATTAGGCTTTATTGACTTCTATTCAGTTTTCGGTAGGCTTTTCCCGTATTACGTTTTGCATTGTGTCTACTGTTTTCCAATGGAGTGAGGTGCTGCTAAAAGAGTAGAATTTTATAAGTAGGGTTGTTGAAATTGAATGTTTGCAGCATGAATTATTTCTTAACTTATATTGAATAGAATCATATTTACCGATTTCATCAGTAAATCCCCGAAGTAACACATCATCGATATCTGTGAAAGACTCATCAGAAGAAATGTGATGAACGCGAATACAATGGTCATCTGATCTACGACCTGAAACAACAAAGTACATTAAAACAATGGAATTTAAGTTTTTTCGGCGAAGAACCAGAGTCACCGTATGTCGGTGACTCTGGTTCTTCGCTCATAAAATTTGCAAGTTGAAGTGGCAATGGGCAGGCCACATCGCTCGTAGAACTGACAACCAATAGGGAAGAAAAGTTCTCGAGTGGCGACCACGGATCGGAAAACGCAACGTAGGCAGCCCTCCCACTAGGTGGACCGACGACATCGTGACTGTCGCGGGCAGCCGATGGATGTATGGCAAGTGGCGCATTGTCGTTCGGCGTGGCGGTCTAAGGGGAAGGCCTATGTTCAGCAGTGGACGTCTTCCGGCTGATGATGATGATGATGATGATAGCAGTTTTGATCAAGTACAGGCGCTCGCATCAACCTACATCAATCTGTCTTCCTAGATTTACAATCTTATCACAATAGAGGAAGGTTAATGTTTTACAGATTGGAGTAGGTTGACCTGCTGGCGTGTGTACTATCCATCTATCATCATTACAAGCATCAATTTTATCATCACTCAATTTATTAACAAGCCTCTTAAGTATACCATTTTATATTCTAAACGTACTTGCGCTATCGTTAACACAGGTGTTCTCAAGTAAACTAATGACCATATATAAGTATTTATTAATTAACTAGCACTTTGCCCGCGACTTCGTCTGCGCGTGTTTCTAATTTGGAACTCAGTGAATTTAATTCCCGCTGACCTTCCTTATAAGAAAATCTACAAACTCAATACAAACAAACAATCAATCGTAGTAGACAAACTGATTTTCCGATTTTCACCCCGCTAGGGGTTGATTTATGAAATATAAATAAAAATAAGCATCCTTTATTCGATTGAGAGATAATTAATATGTCAAATTTTGAGTTCATGGAAGCAAGCAGTAAAATCCTTCCCTTAACTTTATCATCTCTTTTCACCAATTTAGGAAGTGATTTTCGGAAAACCTAAAAATGGAGGGTAGTTTTAAAAAAAGTAATAATGTCCATCTTTTTATTTACTTATATTCGTACCAAGTTTCAAGTTTATAAACCCAAGAAATAAGATTTTAATACAAAGGTTTTTACCCCTTTTCACCCCCTTAGAGGTAGACTTTCGCAAAATCCTTTCATAATGCTCATCTACATTATAAATTGTAACTACCATCCAAAATTCAGGTTTCTACGTTTAGTGGTTTAGTATACTCCCCTTAAAACTTGAATACCCCTTTTAACCAATTTCGGAGGTGATTTTCGGTGATTAATTCTTATCTAGTATATAAATACTGATTTTCAAATTCATCAGCTCACGCGTTATGATTTTCCCATACAAACTTTAACATCGTCTAGATTACTTATTACTAATTTATTTCTTTGCCTACCCTCGTCCGTGTGTCACTGCGTGGTGCCAACTGAAAACCAGCGCTGGGTGTCTTTCGCCCAGCAATTGCTGAGTTGGTAGCCCTTTTGGTGCGGACATGCTCATCAAAATTCTTATTGTATTTTTAATTTTATTATATCATTATTATTATAATTTTTGTGTGTGTGTCCTAATCAAATAAATACTTTTCTATTCTATTCTATTCTATTCTATTACCAATGGAGGGTAGTTTTAAAAAAAATAGTGGTGCTAATCTTATTTATTTACTGATGTTCTTATTCGTGGTAAGTTTCAAGTTTGTAAACCCAAGGTATAAGATTTTTCATACAAATGTTTTCACCCCTTTTCACCCCCTTAGAGGGGGATTTTCGCAAAATCCCGTCTTATTGCCAATCTACATGGTAGACTGCAACTGCTGTCCAAAATTCAAGTTTCTGCGTTTAGCGATTTCGGCTGTAGTCGAGTCAAAAGAAAAACCCCTGTTCTTTTATATACTCGTATATAGATGTCATAGTTACCGTAATATTGAAGGCACTGAGACAAATGAGTATGGAGCTCGTCACGATGTTAAATAGAGATGATTTTGAGTATAGGATCTCTGATTGGTCCACGAGACTGAAAAATGAGGAAAGAAAACGTTAGATTACAAAAGAAGAAATAAAATTTAATAGGATACATCAGATACAGAAATTGCCGCTCAGTATTTGGTTGACCGATCTCTCGAAGCTCTGGTGCAAACAGATGAAAATACAGCAAAAATAGCCTGACGAAAATAAAACAAAAAAAAGTTCATAGCCGGGATATCGGGACAAAGCAGTTGGCCAACGCTTGAACCATTAGGATATTCAGACGACGGTGGCGATGGCGGTGGTGAAATTACGAAACTGTTTTTTTACGGGCAAATCTTCTTTCGTCAACATTTTTAATTTAGGCTGATTTTACATTATTATGCGCGAAGTCCGGAATGATGATCTAGTTTTTTTTTTCTACTATCATGATTTAATGATTCATGATTCAAGTCATGTTCAAGATAATGATAGTAAGAAAGAAATCCCCGTTTATCTATCTAATCATTTTCATTTATTGTAATACTCATACGTGATCAACTGACAATCATTATTATCACTATCCGTATCTTCTTCATTGTAAAAAGTCAAATGAAATGGGGGCGGACCAGAGCTCCACCTAGTTTCTTCAGCTGGTTGGAGCGCGGAGACTACCTATCAATTTGGATTTGTGTCTCTTGCTCCAACTGATGACGTTACTGTATAGTGAAACAATAAATTGCTTTAGTTGGAGCACGGTACCCACTCCCAATTTCCTTCTGCGGGTGACATCCTCGCGCGGTGGAAAGGGAGAGGGAGATCGTCAGTGCTCTCCCATCCCGCAGCAGACGCACCGGGCGTCGAAGGAGAGCGGACAACGCTCTCTTTTGGCCTGCATAAATGGTTCCAGGGGTGGCAGATTCGGGGACGTCTGTCATCCCCCACTCAACTGGACCCGAGAAGAAGGCAGCGTGTAGTGTTCCGCGCGCGCCTATCTAAGAGGTAACGGGGAAGAACACCTCACCCCCACCGGAAGAGGCCTGTGCAAAAGGCGGGACGGCACTAGTCTGGGGCAGGGGAAGAGCGGAAGTCTATGCGCACCCGCAGCTCCGGACGCAAGTGTGCGAGGGAACACCGGGGTGGTTTTAGTCTGTCAAGTCTGACATGCTCCTCCGCCTTTCCCCAGGCGGAGGAAGTCCTATGAGGATTTCCAACTCGAAAAAAAAAAACGGTACCCACTCCCAGCCTTTTTTGTAGTCGCCATGATGGACCCAGGTTGAAAAACTAGGTGAAGCACGTGTCCGCACCCAATAAAACATATTTGCCTAACAAAAGCTCTTTCCGCGACTTCTCTCTTCATCTCTCTGTATTTGGAAAATAACTACCTTACCCGTCTTCTGCATGCATACCATGTCAATCCATTGTCTATTCTGCCAAGAAGCGACAGTTATTCTATACAACCCGATTTTTCTTGCCCGAGTAGAGTAAAGCACGAAGATGAAGATGAAGATTAAGAAACATATTTTTTTTCTACAAGTTTAACGTCATGCTTAAGACGATAGAAATCTTTCTAAATTTTGTCTATTCTTTCTTCAACAAAACCCATTGCTACGGGGTCATGCTAAGCTTGAAGAGTTTTACCTATCTCAATGTACCAAAATTAATCAAATACGATGCAGCGATTTGGGCGTCAAAGCGTAAAAAACAAACAAACAAACAATCGAATTCACTTTCGTATTCGTATTCATAATAATAGTTACCTAGTACTAGTAACACATCGTATAGAATAATTCTCGGAATATAATTACCATGGCACTGTGGCAGTCACTCAGAACCTCATAAACGTTGTAATGATGAAATTTTATGGTATTTTCTCAGTACAACCATTAAATGCTAGTAAAACGCATCGACTAAGAAAGCTGCATTTAATTTGTTTTGACTAGCTTTTACATACTAACATAAAATCGAGTATACTTTAAATTTGGATGAACAGAAACTACAATCTGCAATGAAAACTACTACTGCTCTTATAAGCCTTTCTTTTGCTTCGTCATCAGCAGTTAGGAGACATCCACTGCCTTACAAAAGCCTTAGACTATCACACTCTCTCTCTTCTTCATCTTTTGGTCACCCTTTGCTGAGTGTAGTACTTGTACTGTTCCAAGTCTCTCTTTTCTGTCGGTTTTAGGACCAATGCGCCGAACTATATAATTCTCTACTTGCATCCAACGGTTACCCGCGATGTCGATGTCGTCGGTCCACCTAGTGGGAAGTCTGTCTACATTCACCTTCATTCTACTTGCTACTCTCTCAGTTCTATACATTGAAGAATCAAAAATATTTGATTGGATTTCATTTCAGTGTCTTATTTTCAAGATTCTCTCACTCCAGAAAAATCTGACTTTTAAAACGTTCCAACAGCCACATTTTTACGGTTAGTTTACACCGAGACGCGACGCAACGTGACGAGACGCAACGACACTGCAAATGTGTATCTTCTCGTGTAGAAAATAAAGTCAGATTTTGAGTAGCTCTGTTGAAAAGTTCACGCAGCGTCGCGTCCGACTGTGACTTGACCCTCATTTTGAGGACATTTGTTTCTTAGCGTTTGGTCTTTCTAAAGTGACTTGAAATTGGAAAGTCACTTTTCTACAGGTTATTTCAATCCATACTGTTTTTTCTTTCTTATTCATCTACATCACAGTTTGTTACTATAGAGCTTCGGGACTAGGGCCCACAAAATGGCAGTCATCATCAGCCTATAATGTTCCCACTAATGGGACACCGGCCTTTTCTCTGCGAGAATGCGTGGGTCATAATCCAAAATGCGGGCCCAGTACGAGTTAGTAGATGGTCATTATAACGTCCCCGAATTTTTGGTTCTAGGACATAGCCGGTTTCCTTCACCTTTTTGAGAGCACTCGTGATGAAATAATTGCAGAAAGTAATGCGCCTGGCTGTGTTCGAATCCATGACTTTATAACTCGTAAATGCAGGTTGATACCATTGGGCTACCACTCTGCTTGTCATAACAAATGGCGATCACTCAAATATAAGTATGAATAGTCCCTCGCGATGTTTTCTTCAAAAGGATCACACGACTCAATGACATGACGTGACCAGTCAGGCGATATGAATTATTATTCGTCACACACTCCACCTAGGCAAACCAATGGCCTAGCTAAGTTTATTTATTTATTCAAATCACAACGAGTTTGCAATTAATTTTACGTTTTATGTTTAAACTACTGCATGAATAAGTTACAGGCATGCACATCTGGGTTATTAGGTAACGTACAACTTTCGCGTTTATGACATTGTCAAGGTTGAATGCGATGTGAAAACTGTGAGGACTGAAGTTGAAGACAAGCATGAAGTAATAACTGGACGGTTGGTTAGCGAATGTTGCCCAAATGTTGGCGACACAGTTGGAGCAGGGGCTGAATGATTCACTGTTGCTTCAGGTCTTGTTACTTGGTGTGAGTTACTTACAATAGAGGAGAAAATATAAATGTAAGGCAACGTTACAAAAGACATGAGCTATGACATTATTCGATTATAATTTACAAGGTACACTTACTTGATAAGTTCCCGATGCCTCACGACAGCCCTCCCCAGATTCCTCCGAGTTACATGTTTTGAAGGAGACACACAGTTCTCAAACTGGAGGCCCAGTAGATGGAAATGCATGTTCAGGTACACACAGAGTGCGTAGTAGAGAGTGTCGCATCCATACACGTTAAATATTACTATTTCTGCTGAAAATTGTATAAAATTATTGTTTAGCTTCTATAGTGTTGTTACCTGCTCCTCTAACCTCATCACCTGAATGAGGATGAAATATTTGTTGTACAGATTGGATTAAAAGTCTTTAAATGTCATCATCAGCCGGAAGACGTCCACTGCTGAACATAGGCCTCCCCCTTAGACCGCCACGCCGAACGACAATTCGCCACTTGCGTCCATCGCTTGCCCGCGACCCTCACGATGTCGTCGGTCCACCTAGTGGGATCCCTAAGCTACGTCTTCCGATCCGTGGTCAACACTCGAGATCTTGTCTTATCTAAATGTGTCCTCATGTTAGTTGGTCAAATTGACATCCTGGTTCCTTCATATCGAATGTTGGCATCCTCGCTTTTGTGCCATGCATACCCAGAGGTGTCTTAATAAATTCTAGCAACGATGGGTGTCCTCATAGTTTTTTATTAATTCCTCCCATCCTGGCTGGAGCGGAAAGAACTGACTCCTGACTTAAAATCTTACAGTCGCACGACTCTGGTAGAAAGAGAAACTTGGGTTTTCTTTACAAAAATTCAAATCATTCTCCATATTACTTACTAAAGTAATTCTGCGAAAGTACGTAGAAAAAGCATTGAACACAGTGAATGCAAGGTTTCGCATTACAATGGATATTGAAATCCAGTAAGTAGCAACGTGCAGGCAATTCATAAATATTAGAAGCTGATTTATTATGACTGTGAGGTGAATCATCTAACTACTGTTATACTTGTGCTATGATACTCGTATTACAGTCTTTATTAAAATTATGATAATTAACTGTGTTATAATGGCTACCATTTCATAATGAAGGTGATTTGTAATTTTGATATTCGGTCAAAGATTTAAATTTTGTGACCGTTAATAATGTGATAAGTCCGACGAGAATAACATCTGACGATGTAATTCGTAAAACTAACAAAGAAAACAGGTTATCTACTTACTCGCCCAAAGCTGAAGAAAATATATGAAAGGCCAAAACTTAGTCTTGTAGACATCAAAAAAGGGAAATTTGACCATGTATGGGTAATTTATATCATACTCGCCATTTTTGTGATAATTATACAATGATATAAAAATAGGAGTACAGCAGAAAGCCGAGACCACAAGTATGTAAATTCCCATGAGAAAGCCTTGAACGAATTTCAACATCTTCATTGATTTTATGACAATTTTGCGTTCAACTCCGTCTTCGTCGACAAACGGTGGGTGTATCTTTTTCAATTTGGCCACTACCTTTAACAAAGTTCCTCTATTGAAGTATACAAACCAGGATTTCATAGTGCTCAGTACACTTATTGTTATGCATGGCGATATTAGGGACAGTTCCACGAATGGTCTGCCGGTTTGTATGCCGTCTACAATCCAGTAAGTTTCGCCGAATAAAACTGTGTATAGAACTATAAAGTTCCACGGATATAAATAGTTGTTTATGAAGTAGTCTATGACTTCATTCAAAGGTTCATTTGAGATTTTGATTCCAGAAAGTAGGAGAGCATTTCTTGTTAGTTTTAATGTCTTTACGAATTCTTTTTCAGACGGAGTATCGTCCTTCATTTTTTTTTTTAGATATTCTTCTATTTTATCGTCTTCTGGCACAGTTCGTGTACACTTGTTAATATTAACTGATCAGAAATGTGTTGCTTCTTCAAAATCAAAACTTGAAATAAACTCTTTGTTAAGAACTTCTTCGTGTATGAAACTTTTTAAGCAATCTCTTTGAAGTAAAAGTATAGGTGTCTGGTATTGATAATTATCTACTCATTGCTGACTAAACTAAGTAGTTCGGTGTTTAGATTTTAATTAAAGGGTGCCTTCTCCTTTGCTCCTACTTTTGGTTGTTTAGCTTGTAATTAATTTCTCTGTGTTTTGAATACTTTTAATGCTGACTAGAAAAAACTACGTTCTACTGCTTATTAAAAATTGATCTTTGAGTTTATGTAAAGTAATAGCTTGTGGCTAACTAATTACAGACTCACGAGCCGATCTTCCGATGGGCCCGATCAATTTCTCATTTTGTAAGTAAAAGTATTTTTTTTTTTTTGCGGGTTTCCAAAAGTCTTGGAGGAAACATTGTTCAGTAACATGGGCTAAATTACCCCACGAGACGTTTTGCGCTATTAACGTTACACGTTGTATAAATTAAGAGTAAGTAAATTATTAACAAAATTAGAAATATGCACATCGTAATCAGTAGTTAGCAACTTCAATAAAAGATTACGGGGTCACGGCAAATTGGTAGCGACCCCGGCAGGCTTTGGACCTCTAAAGATCAACCCCGTCATTGAGCTGACAGTCTTTAAGGCGCGCGTGGAACACAATGCGCCAAAACTTAACAGAAAAAAAGTCGCCGTTTAACAAACACGAATGAACCATGAAATGTCGGCTCTTTGGTCGTTTGACCCCGCTCTGGTGGGACCCGCGGGTCCAAACGACCAAATGCATTTTTGAATTGGTCGTTTGGACCCACTTTCAAAATTTGAGAATTGTACTAGCAAATAGAAAAGTGTCCTACCCCTACCAGTCTGTTCCGACTTTCGGTATGCCGCTTGTCCAAGGAGATGGTGATGTAAACCGGGACATAACACACCGGATCAACTAGGGATGGATGAAGTGGCGACAGGTTACCTGAAGGGACCCATATCTTTGAGCGCAGCGGGCATTTACAGTTATTTCCTCCCCCTCCCCCCCGTCACGTGGCGTCACAGCGCTTTTCAAATGAACTTCGCTGACCCCGTTGAAAAACGTACCACCTTGAGCTTATGCTAGCCTAGTATTTTGGCAGGCCATTTAGAGTTATCTTACCCCCGCGCTGCGTGTCACGTGGCGCCAGAGTGCAAAACATACCACCTTGATCTTATGCTAGCCTAGTACTTTTGCTGGTTAGTAACATTCTATCAGTTTTTAAGCATAGCTGGAATATAAAGTTTTAACTTTTGAAAAATGCGCAGTACAAAGCGTCTCTAGGAGATATCGACACGAGTATATTATTGCATACCTTTATGCAATTTTATTTCGAGAAATTCTTTGAAACATGTTGAAAATTCATCTCTTTAATTCATAGAAGCAAAGTTCGAAATAATCGCAGACGAAGTCGCGGGCAAAGTGCTAGTTAAACTAAGGGCTAAAACTGTTGCACCACGTGCATTCCGCGTTACGTTTTTCTACACGTCTGTACTGAAACTTGAAATTAAATGTCATTTCGAACAGTAGGTCCAATCGACCAATGAAAAAATAATCAAAATCATGAATTGGTTCATTCATCCCGCGGGTCCCATCTGAGTGGGGTCAATCGACCAAAGAGCCGAAATGTCTGGCGGGCCACACTAAACTGGTTGAAACCTCATTACTAATGTGTAATTATGTAATGGTAATTCGCTGATATTTCACAGTGGAGCCATTAAAAACAAAACATAAACGCTTAGTAAACAAGTTTTAAAATATGACGATGAATAGTGAAAGCAAAATTAAACTAGAGTCCGCGCTATGGCTGAAGTCCTTTTCATTCCATAAAATCGTACTAATATTATAAACGCGAAAGTTTGTGAGGATGAATGATGTGTATGTAGGTATGTTTGTTACTCTTTCACGCAAAAACCATCTGATGGATTTGGCTAAAATTTGGTACAGGGTGAAGCCGCTGGCAACAGCTAGTTGCATTATAAAAATGTAGTACCACGAATTTTATTATCCGACGAGTGATGGCGCGGAATCTATAAGCTTGTATTAAATTACCAGAGTATGCAGCTTCGAGACTTGCTGACCGAATGTTTTTCCCAAAAAAGTTTTAATAAAAGTATACGTCTTATAGTAGGCATACACCATCCTGCCTATCGATACGATAGATTTAACGCTTGCAATTGTTTCAAATCGGCAGTTCGTCCATATACACCATACACCATCCTGCCTATCGATACGATAGATTTGTCACAACTTCAAATCTGCACCAGTGATGCCAACTCAGCAACTAGATCTGGCTATTATTCGGTGACGACAGCTACAATTTCTAGCACCTTTTCATTTCATCATGAGACTATCGAATTAGATTAAAAAAAGTGGTGCAAGCGATTTTCGACCTTATCGACATTAAACATTTAGTTTGTTTTTCTCACATTCTTATTCGTTAACATTGCTCCTTCATTAAAATCCGGTGTTTGCATCATTGTCAATAAGGTCGAAAATCGCTTGAAGGTCGGAAAATACTTGCTTAAGGATAGCAAGTTAAAAAAAGTGGTGCAAGCGATTTTCGACCTTATCGACATTAAAAATTTAGTTTGTTTTTCTCACATTCTCATTCGTTAACATTGCTTCTTCATTAAAATCCGGTGTTTGCATCGTTGTCAATAAGGTCGAAAATCGCTTGAAGGTCGGAAAACATTTGCTTAAGGATTGCAAGTTTAAAAAGTGGTGCAAGCGATTTTCGACCTTATCGACATTTAAAATTTAGTTTGTTTTTCTCACATTCTCATTCGTTAACATTGCTTCTTCATTAAAATCCGGTGTTTGCATCGTTGTCAATAAGGTCGAAAATCGCTTGAAGGTCGGAAAACATTTGCTTAAGGATTGCAAGTTAAAAAAAGTGGTGCAAGCGATTTTCGACCTTATCGACATTTTAAATTTAGTTTGTTTTTCTCACATTCTCATTCGTTAACATTGCTCCTTCATTAAAATCAGGTGTTTGCATAAATGTCAATAAGGTCGAAAATAGCATGAACCTTTTTTTAACTTGCTTTCGTGGTCCCTTGACACCTCTCAAGTTTTCAATCGTATTTTGGTTTAAAATAAAATGAATAACTCTTTTTTTACGAGTGTACATGCGATCCATGTGCGAAAAGCCTCAGTTTTCCTGGTAAGGCCACGTTCACATGGCGATTATTTTCCCGTATACTGTATACAAGATTTTATCGAATAGAGCAGTAATAACAGTTCACAAATGAAAACTTAAAAATAGTTTAAACGGCGTTCATACGGGAAAATCCCGTGTTTGAGAAATATAATATTTTACCGTGTACCGTGCAAAGTTGTCCTAAAACTGGTCAACTCTATTCGATAAAATCTCGTGTACGGTATACGGAAAAATAATCGCCGTGTGAACGTGGCCTAACCGTCCCTGTAGAAAAGTAGCTAAAAAGTTTAGCCACAAGTTACACTTTTTAGCTTTTTTTCTAGCACCTTTATAAAATTAGCTAACTATCTATGAAGTTGCTAAGATGGCATCACTGCTGCCGATTTGACGTTGTGTCAAAAACGATTTGATGACCTATCAAAATTGGCATGTCATGCCATCAAATTGGCATTCCACCCCCATACACGTTCAATTCTATTTGAGCAAATTGGCAGTTTTATGCCGAATTGACAAATAGGCAGTAAGGTGTATGGCTACCATTATACAATAAACAATACGTAGGAGTCGTTAAAATAATCGATACCATAATTATCTGTCCCTATCTTAAACACTGGCCATAGAAATCGCAGTCCATTTTCAAAAACAAAAAAAAAAGAACTGTCCCTAATTAAATACACAATAATTCCCGCCATTTTGTGAACAAACGTCGGGACTATTATGATCGATAGCCCACAATAACCATCATAATCTTCGTTTCCAAAAACTTTGAAACTTTTGATCCGCCCGCCGTCAGAAAATGGCGGAAAAAAATCCTAGTTTCTGGTATTGTTTGACAGTCTGGTCGAAGTTGTGGAAAAAAATTGTCGGCACAGACAAAGGAGCTCGGTTTTAACCGCTTTGGGGACGGGGCTCATGAATATGTAAGCTAACTTCACCGTTACGTCTACCTGCGATTGGACTTCGAAACTTTGTTTGACTTGATCTAAGTTTAGTGTTTGTTTTCTGTCATTTAAATTGCTGGAATTTCTATTTTGGTTGAAGGTCTGAATGAGAATTTGGGTTGTGATTTTACTGTTCCAATTTTGTTTTTGCTAGCCTACCTTGACGTCTTATAGGATAAAGGGAGATTATTTGGTAAGGTAAGACAGGCATCTCAGTGATAATCTTAGTACTCGTATTAAAGTACCAGCTAGTAGAAAATCAATGAGAAAAGCAAGTTAGTGTAGCCGCTATGAAAACCCACCACGGAAGCCCTGTGCGAATTTGTGATGTCAAATGTCTTGAATTGTTGATTTAAGGACCAACATAATAATAAAAACTTGAGAGGTATCAAGGGACACCCGGATAGAACGAAGTTACTGTATACACTCAACAAAAATAATCGTCGCGACTCCACTCCACTCCACTCCGCTCCACTCCACTCCACTCCGCTCCACTCCACTCCACTCTACTCTTTGAGCTCGCACCCTTTCGCAACGCGCAATAAGGAACTTCGTTCCAAAAAGTGTCGTGACAACTTTTCGTAAGAATTTTTTCCGTCTAGCCCCCTTTCACAACGCGCGATAAGGAACTTCGTTCCAAAATGATACTGCTATAGATACAGACTCCGTATCTGAAGTAGACAGTATCAATGCATTGAATGTGGCGGTGGGCGGGTTATGGTGACCGTTGAGTAATGACGTCACCCGCCAACACTTAGGTTACCGCGACCTCTCAGATAGCACACCGAAGAAAAACAAAAAAAAGCAGGAAATGTGCAATGCGTCTCCTTACAAAACAAAACATTTTTCTCCTTACGAGACGTTAACCAGCCAGCAATGACTCAGTATTACCACACAGCATTAGGGAATGTTGCGAAATAAAGTATCTACTGCGCTGAGATCATTATCACAAGTAGGCGAAACCAGTCTGCTACGTTCAGTGGGCAGAAACGCAACTTTTTAATTGCCAACGAATAAATTATGCGCGCTTATGACTCCCTGATACCAGGCGCGCAGTAACGGCACTAGTAGGTTTGTGATCGGAGGTTCTAGCGTGAACGGGCGATGCTAACTTAATTAGACCGATATAAATAGTCGTAGCTAAGCATAAGCCAGTGCTTAGAGACGTTCTAAGCATCTATTTCTTATAATTATACAGTTCTTTAGTATTTACTTTGGATGAAAGCCAACCTAATACTGAGGCAATAGTTCGCTTAGCCATAGCATCGATTTTTGTGAACATAGCATGTTCTAAGTATCTATAGATTTGATACCTATAAGTGTTTGTATAATTGTATCAATTTAAAATGCCTTCAACGAATTTATATTTACTTATTTCTAATACTTTTCAATATTGTAATTTAAATACGACTTCTTTAATCTAAAAAAGACTTTATTTCTGAGTATTGTTTAGCATTTTGGTCAAAATTTTTGGCAATTAGCACTATTAGTAACAGTTATAGATAGATTAAACCGCAATGGGCCTGCGTGGTGTATTACTGATCACTCCTTCTCGCAGATAGACGATGCCTGCGTCTCAAGAGTAGAAACTTTATAGGCTGATTAATGATTATAACATAGATGTAAATAAATACTTTTTTCGAAATGTTATTTATTTACATACATTTTTACTAATTTTGCATTTATATTACTATTTTCAATATTAAATTCCAAGTATTTACTTAATTTTTTTACGCACACTCGTGTTAGCGCCACAGAGCTATGCAAGCAATGTAGTTTATTGAATTTTAAAATAAAGAAGCTAAAATGTTGCGGAGTTTCTGAATTTTTTACAATCAAGTCTACGTGGATGGAATTGTTTTCATTTTTAGGGTTCCGTAGTCAACAAGGAACCCTTATAGTTTCGCCATGTCCGTCCGTCCGTCCGTCCGTCCGTCCGTCCGTCCGTCCGTCCGTCCGTCTGTCCGCAGTTTAGCTCAGAGACGCACAGTACTAGAGAGCTGTAATTTGGTGGAAATATACGGATTAGTTGTGCCGAAAAAGTGGTAAAATAAAATCTCGTAAAATATTTTTTTTTAGGGTACCTCCAGTACTTACACGTAAAGTGAGGATTTTTTTTTTCTCGCGTACCCCTTAGTGTGGGGTATCATTAAATAGGCCTTTAAAAAATAATGATAGTTTCCATAAACAATTTTTTGATAAAAAAATTCGTTTATGAAATATTAAGCTTTAAAGTGCTAAATTTTGCTCGATTCGTGTGTCCCCCCCCCTCTACCAGCTAAACGGTTATGTTTGGGGATGTGAAAAAATTCACAATAGTAGTACATATAACGAAGTTTAAAAGAAAATTATCATGACTAAGTAGGCTTAACAACTTTACGAGTAATAGTCGACCAACTTATAAAATGTCCTTGATATCATATTTTCTTAAACAAAATGTATCGGAGACAACTGCAAATGTAAGTTTGTTAACTTTATTTTTACAGCTTTTATAGGTATGTTTTTTGGGGATAGGTAGGTTTTTATCGTCAACTATTTTTAACTAAATTCAAAAAAAGGAGGAGGTTCTAAATTCGTTGTAATCTTTTTTCTTATGTATTTTCCCCGATTTCTCAAAGACTCCTGGACCGATTTTGAAAATTCTTCTTTTTAAAATTAAATTCAGCGAATCAGTTTAGTTAGTTCACATAAGTATTTTGATGGGCAACTACGGAACCCTACACTGTGCGTGGCCCGACACGCACTTGGCCGGTTTTTTATGTGTCCAGTCTAGGACTTTGATATACGTTATTGAATAGTTTTAAAATGGCAGCTTGAACCTCAAGAATTTACTAGGAAAATTAAAGTAAGGAAACAAGAAGATAATTAAATACCCCATTACAATAATCAAGTACTTATATTAAACGTATTTGATTGAAATAATGTTGAATTTCAAGATCTCCAAGAAATTCTTGTTCCTTACTCAAGAACCGTGAAGTTTTGATAATTTAATTGTTATTTATTTTAAATTCGCTGGTCACGAATGTACCTAAAACTCAGTAACATTGAGGAGAGTCGTGCATATCACGTTTAGCATGAATGTGGTGGACTAAATGATAATCCTACTAATATTATAAATGCGAAAGTTTATGAGGATGTATGTGTGTATGTAGGTATGTTTGTTACTCTTTCACGCATAAACCACTGAACGGATTAGGCTAAAATTTGGTACACAGGTAGTTTATAACCTGAATTAACACATAGAATAATTTTTAACCCGATTTTATGTTACAGTGGGATAATTTGTGAAGCCGCTGGCAACAGCTGTTATAACATAATTGCACCGTTTGTCCAGGTGTTACGGTTCTATGAAGGTGGAACACTAGACGAAACTATAGATTTTATGCCAATTTCACGATCTATACATTGATTTATGAATGAATATTGACTTATTCACTTATTACTAGTGTCTAACTTTAAACTACCACTTACCTTCCGTGATTATTGATTACTAGCTGTTGCCAGCGGCTTCACACGCTACAACTCGAAAATTATCCCACGAGAACGTAAAATCGGGATAAAAACTATCCTATGTGTTAATCCAGATTATAAACTATGTGTGTACCAAAATTTTAGCCAAATCCGTTCAGTGGTTTTTGCGTGAAATAGTAACATACCTACATACACATATACATCCTCACAAACTTTCGCATTTAAAATATTAGTAAGATTCTAAAAGTAATTCTCAAACATTAGTGACAGTTGCTCCTAGATTTGCGTACAAATAAAATAGAACCTCATGCAAGCGCTTCTGCTAATAAACTTCAATTCACGTAATTGCAGTGTCTGGGTGAGATCATTGTGCATCGACAATTGTTGCTAGTTCAACTAGTGTCACATGGCGAGGCCGATGACCTCGGAATATATTCGCACTACACAATGCGATGCATGGACGATGACAACTTATTTAAATTGCTAGCTAATTCGTCACTGGAACTGGGGGTGTGAAAAGGCCACCTAGCAATATTCCTTATGATTCACTTCGAGAATGAATAGCCAATGATGTTGCTGGAAGTGCACGAAGTGAATATTTTTTAAAGAGGCCGTGTTAGACCCACTGATGGTTTACAATTATTAACATTTAGAATTTGATGTTGCTTTGCTCTCAAATTAATGATAATTATGGTTGAATGGTATTAATACAGTACGAGTGTGATACTCTTGTACAAAGAATGCCAGTAAGGCATTGTTGGAATGTCCTAAATATGACATCAGCTGCACTCTTGATGATCTGAACAAAGCTTCCGACGTATCTGCTATACTCTACATGTAGAGAAAATCAATCAAAGAACCATCCAAATTCCTCACCAAGAGTATTGATTTTTCAAAAAACCAATTATGCAGTTTTAGTTTTCGTCAAAATCGGCTTCAAGACGCCTTTCAGTATTTTTCGATATTCCCCATAGTTTTGGATATAGCCATCCACATCCAGTTGAAAAATTCACTCTGTATAAATCCACCACTCTATTCTAATCTTTGGTTCTAGGCTTCACCGATTTTCTCATCTTTTTTAAACTGTTCTAAATCTGTACTTAGTTACGCAACCAAATGAGGTCAGGATTAGACAGAGTTACAGCTCAGTGGGCCGTATCAATGATAATCTCAAGTCCGAAGCATTAGAAAAGACACTGATTGCGAACTCCACGTCATCCATCACCGGCGTGTCAAGGTCCACCATTGTTGCCGCCTCCATCGCTTATTTAATTTCTATTGCTTTGAACTTTTTGTTTGTTGTTACATTCATGAGTAAAGCAACAGCTAAACTTCCACCATTGTTATTTTCTCTGTGTGATTTGAATAGTGTGTGTCTTTGTGCTTTTTTTTTGGGACAAACCCACTACACTATTCCCAAACCACTGCAACTCCTGAAAACCAGAATCAACAGTGGCAACCACTAGAAAAGCGCCCAGACAATGAAGCTCGACGTGTCCCGGAGAATGAATTTACCTGTCTTGGTTCTTGCAACGAAATTTAATCAGAAAATAATAGTGGAGAAGTAGTAAAAATTTATGTTTCCACATCCCTCCGTGCAAGCAGGAGATAGAACAAAACTAGGCCAATAGGCACAAAGGGACATTACAACTGGGAGAAGCCCAGTTGCCTAGCACCAAGGGTTTTTGTGCTTATTGCTGTCAGCTGCTTGACATGGGCCTCTACCAGGCTGCCCCACATTACCCTGATCTCCGCCTTCTACATTCAGTCTTTCCCAGCCACCTTCCTGAAGTCATCAGTTAATCTTACTGAACGAGTGAGCATGATAAATTATAAAAATATCAGTATCATTAAAGTCCTTGTTATTATCTTTGTAGATTCTACTTATTATCTTCATTATTGTCTAGATGGTCTTATCAATGATATCAGCTATATCAAGTTCATTAACGTTTTGACTTTCGTCAATATCATTATCCAGATTTCCATGATTTAGGTGCGAAGAATTAGATCTACTATCAAACATACATTCTTTACTATTTCTTTTATTGAATTTCAACTATATCCTACTGCAAATTAAGTTGGATTTTGCATAAACTAGTAATTTTTATTTTACAAAAGCTGTACTTTTGTACGCAAGCTGGTGGTACTCTTCCAAATACATATTTGTATATTTTTTTGGAATTTTAATTGTTTTAACCTTTTTAACTTTTCTTATCTGTCACAAAATACGCTCCATAATATTCTTCAGTTCATATAGATCACTACAATGTATGTTAATCATTTCTTTATAAGGTTTTCTTATAGTCTTCCCAGAAATCGCCAATGTATCCTTATTCTGTGTATCTTTTATCTTCAGTACATAGAAAACTCATTATCCTAATTTCATTTCTCATTCATCAACTTTGTATTTCTTTGTATGGGTAACATAATTTATCATTATATTCGCCACATCATCACCCACGTTATTTTTTATCATTTCTATAGAAAATTGGGGTTTATAGTGAGCTATTACTTTTTCGGTATTGTGTTCAGTAGCTGCTTGTGTATCATGGGTTCTATTATCAATTTTTTTTCGCTTACCTATTGCAAATTTGCCTGATTCTGTTAATTTTTCATAAAATTTGTCAACCTTAAGGTGTTATTCACAAAATCCACTTTACTTTGGCATTTCAAATATTAATATGTATATGTAAATTATTATTTTTATACATTTATATTATTCTCACTTCATTTACCGCTACGATACAGCTGCATGTTACAAACATCAAACCTTTCAAGCCTTCAAAGAAAAACAAATACAGGAAAGTAAAATAGTGAACAAAGAAAGCAATAATTACTAACAGTACAATTAAAAGCGGCATAAACAAAGTCGTTTTGAACAAAAACAAATGACTGTCAATAAAGAAGAAATAACAAAAGAGGCTAAAATGTGATGATAACGGAACAAGATTTGTTCAAAGAGCTCATTTAAGTCAATGCAACTCAAGGTCGATTTGAAGGTAAGTTCGTAACAAGGGCACCTAACAAAAACTATGACTGTACTTTGTAAATGATTTTATTGGTGATAAAATTAAAAGCAAAGTTATTGCTTTGAGTGATGCCGACTAGGACCTAAAACTGATCAAAATGGTTATGAAAGGACAAGAATTAAAAAAAAAAAACAAAAATGGTTTTCTTGCCTTCTGTGTCGTTTATGATCAGTCAGTAAGTTTTCCACAACTGGAAACAGAACCAACAAAAAGAGAGATTTTTAAGAGAGTAGGTTAAAGTCCACCATGTGTGCCCATGAATGCTCTTCTCTAAAGATGCCTACAGGCTTTGCGCCGCCCAGCGTCGAAACTATAGTTTGATATTCACTTGAGTTCACTGAAAATATAATATAAAATATTTCACGGTCTCCTGTCGCGGTCTCGAACGCGAACCAGCACCTATACGCTTCATGTAGAGCGATCTTATTCTAAAAACTGTCGTATTCCTCACGACGTTTTAGCCGATGCTCTACGTGTAGAAAGAATCAATTTGTTGAAAACATTAAAGAAAATTGTAAAACTAAAACTGTAGCAATAATAAAAACTGTTTTAAATACAAATTACACCATAAAAGAAGCTGCCGTAAAACAATAAAGTAATGCAAACGAAAGTGAAGTTCGAGTAGAAAGTCGCGCATGAGAATGCTTCTGTCAACAAAGGAGTTTATGAGACAACGTCTTTATTACGAGAACTGAGTAACTGCACTGTAAACTCATTAACTTTTGTTACCTTCAACTAGAAGATTACTGGAGCCGCTTTTATTGAGGGACTAGTGACACGCGTTGACTTCACACTAGGAAAAAAAGAATTGGTTGAAAACTTTAAATATCATTTGAAGGTTCCCCGCGGTTTCATCCGCTGCTCTGTCTAAAAATCCTTCCTCAATAATGAACTCTCCAACACAAAGAGAATTTATCAATTCGAAATTAATAGTTGCTTAGATTAGCGCGTTATTCAACCAAACAATTTTTTCAGTTCTAAAATATTAGTATAGAAATGCATTCCCTTCACCAAAACTAGCACTATTTTTCTAAAATAATCCGGTTTTGAGTAAATGCTAGGTAGTCTGCGGTTTACGATAAACATATTTTAAAAACTAGATGCTGAAAACACGTGATTGAACAAAACAAAATATATGACCTAAGAGACCAGATTTCTCAGAAGCAAGAATATTTCAAAAGACAGAACTAAAATGTTGAAAAGCATTAATAAAGTAGGAAAGATCCTTCCATAATCATTATAATTTTATTCATAAATGCTTAGAAAAGTCTGTCTCTCCTTGTTAACTTTTGATGGATTAGTGATTAGACTGATTTCATCAAAACATGCCACGCAGAAGGCCAGCCACATCTCTCGCAGGGCAGATAACTGATGGGGTAGAGTGGAAATGATGTGGTGGAGCAAAGATATCTTCAAAAAAAATCTATAGTATTCAAAAGATTCATTTTTGAGAGTTACAAGAAGATGAACACTGAGAGGATTAAAATTTTGCCCAGGAATGTAAAAAACAAGAGCAATTTTTATGAGTAGTTTAAATTATAATATTGTTTAACATAAAAAATAAAGCAGCAATTAAAACAATCAAAATAACAATTCTCAGAATTCCAAATACACTTGTAATTACGTTTGTCATTGTTATGTTAATACTCAGGTAACGGGATTAAATCAATTGTTTTCAATTTCTGTTAGTTCAAGGAATGTTTTCAATCCGATTACAACTCCATTCGTTACGCCTTATTTCCAGATATTGCTGGTGTTTGTAATTATGCGCTGTTAAAAGCATTTACTGAGGTACTTGAAGGAGGTGATAAGCTTTTTGAAGGATTAGGAGTTGTTAGAGGAAAGATTAAGAAAGTTATTGAGTTTGATGAAATATAAGACGTGTTTGTGGGCAGGTAATACCCAAACAGCTGATAGCTAAATAATAACAGCCACACAGGTCACTTTACATAAGGTTAAACCACTCTTGCCTTACGCCCCCCCCCCCCCCAGAGGGCCTGCCAAGATCTGACAGACGTTATGGGTTTCCTTTTTTTTTAGCGTGGTAAAATCATCAAATAAGTCTCCCAGTCCCAGTCGCCCCGGGCAGGGCGGGAGGGACTGTCAGACTCGTACTGACTAAAATTCACGGTGTCCTTCAATAGTCCTTTATGTTCCCTGGGTCACGGTAATGACACCGGCAGGCTTTGGCCCTCTAGAGAAGCCCCGTCATCATGCTGACGCATGCAAGCTTGATAAGCATGTTATAGTTTGTGTTTACAGACCCCCAAATTATCAGAATCTACCTATGTTTGATAGTATAATGGAAGATGTTTTAAATAAAATATGTAGTAACAGTAAATCTGTCATCATCTGTGGTGATTTTAATATTAATTTATTAGAAAATAACTCCAATAGTGTTAGATTGTTGAGTCTTTTTAAATCTTTTAATTTGTCACATGTTTTTATGGAACCAACCAGAGTGACAGCTTCTTCTGCCACTTGCTTAGATAATGTATTTTCTAACTGTGATTACTTACATAAGGAAATTGTTAATAAACTGCCATCTGATCACAGTGGCCAAACAATAACGTTTTGCGCCTATAAACCTATTCAAAAAACTCAAATAAGGTATAGGCCAATTACAGATAAAAATTTAGAAACTATGAATAATACTATAGCGAGTAAATTATGTGATCATAGGTTTAATAATATAAGTGACCCAAATGAGTTCTACGCCGAGTTTTTTGGAATTTTAGAAACAGAATATAATCGTATTTGTCCTCTTAAAACTAAAACTATCTGCACAAAGTTCTTATTTAGTGATTGGGCAACACCAGGAATTCGCAAAAGTAGAGACAAACTCTTCGAACTTTATGATCTTAGGAGTCATAAAAGGGATAATAGTAGCTTTCATCAGTATGTTGTCAAATATTCAAAAACTTTTAAATGTGTACGTAAAATAGCTAAGGCTCTTTTTATTAGTGGTAAAATTAAATCAGCTGATGATAAAATCAAAACAACCTGGAAAATAATAAATAATGAGACAGGCAGGAATAAACAGCGTAATAACGAATTCAATTTAGAAACTGCACATGGTCCTATAAACACAGATAAAGATGTAGCTCAGGAATTTGAAAAGTTTTTTTCGAGCATACCTCTTAAGACTACTGAGCCATTAAATTCATCACCAGCACTCTCTGCTGCCTTACTTAGAAATAATGTAAAGGCATGCCCGATGGAGTTTAGGTTTCGGCACACAAACCCCCAAGCAGTGATTAAAGCATTCAAAGATCTTAAAATTAAATCAACAGAAGACCTCTGGGGAATGTCTGTGAAGGCCTGTAAATCGATAATAGAAACCGTAGCGCCTTATTTAACTTTTTTATTTAATACCAGTGTAGACCAAGGAGTGTTTCCGGATCTTATGAAGCATAGTAAGGTAGCTCCACTTTTTAAATCGGGTGATTGTAAGGAAGCTAACAATTATAGGCCTGTGTCAATTTTGCCAGTTTTCAGTAAGGTGTTTGAAAAGTTAATGCTTGAACAAATGCTATGTCACTTCAATAGAAACTCCATCTTTCATAATCAACAGTTCGGTTTCACCAAAGGTCGTTGCACAACTGACGCCGGTGTTACCCTATTGAAGAACATTTTTAACTCCTGGGAGGAAGCGCAAGATGCCATAGGAATCTTTTGCGACCTCTCAAAGGCATTCGATTGCGTAAACCATGAAACGCTTTTGCTGAAACTGGAACATTATGGAATTAAAAATACAGCTCTTGATTTACTTAAATCATACCTAAGAGATAGACAGGTTAAAGTGCAAATAAACGGTACAAACTCATTAGGAGCTAAAATGACTATGGGCGTGCCTCAAGGTTCTATTTTGGGTCCGTTCCTTTTCTTAGTATACATTAATGACTTACCCCATTTACTAAAAAATCAACCACAGATGGTGTTATTTGCCGATGATACATCGTTAATTTTTAAGATAGATAGACGTGCACAAAATCTAGACACTGTTAATGACTGTATTTCTAAGGTTCAAAATTGGTTTACTGTTAATAATTTAGTTCTTAATGAAAAGAAAACAAAATGTATTCGATTCACTTTGCCAAATGTTAGAAGTAGCGATTGCGACATTTTACTGAACGGAGAAAAATTGGATTTTACTAATCAGACAGTTTTCTTAGGAATTACGATAGACGATAAACTACAATGGGGCCCCCATATAGCATCTTTAGCGGGGCGGCTCAGCTCAGCCGCTTATGCTGTTAGAAAGATAAGACAGTTAACTGACGTCGAAACTGCGCGTTTGGTTTACTTCAGCTACTTTCACAGCATTATGTCTTATGGTATTCTACTGTGGGGCCGGGCAGCTGACGTTGAATCCATTTTTGTTTTGCAAAAGAGAGCTGTCAGAGCAATTTACAAACTACGTCGTCGCGAATCTCTTAGGGAACTATTTAAAAAGATTAACATAATGACAGTGCCTTGTCAATTTATTTATGAAAATATAATGTATGTTAGGAAAAATCTTCATCTTTTTAATAAAATAAGCGATAGACATAATTTTAATACTAGAAATAAACATAAAATTGATCAACCTTATTATAGATTGTCCAAAGTCCAAAAATCTTTTATGGGTTTCTGTGTTAAATGTTATAATAAAATACCTAGCGAAATTTTAACTCTAAATGAAAGTAAGTTTAAAAGTCACATAAAAAATACACTTAGTAAACAAGCATATTATAAATTAGAAGATTATATCCAAGATAAAAATGTCTGGAAACATGCCGGTCCTGCTCCATAGTACAATGTAGGGCTTGAGCAGAATCAAACTTGGTTGAAATTTTAATGCTCACACACTGCCTTTATTGTATTTTTTTAAAGTTGTAATTGCATTATTTTGTGAAAGTGTGAACACCGTGTACCTTTTAGCTGTATAATTATTGTTTTTTTTTTATCCTTTTAATGATTTAATAGTCTTGACTTGAGTACATCGCTTTCACATTTATTTATTCTTTAAATTGTTATTTCATGACATTGTTATACATTTTTGAAAAAGAGTAAGTATGGAGTTTCTTGCCCATTCTTCTCCATGCAACCTACCTTAGCGAATGGGTGTAGAATCAATCCCATCCCATCCCTTTCCTTAATTTTAATATTCGACGTTTAAAAGTGCCTCACTGATGGCCTATTTAAAATAAATGATTTGACTTTGACTTTGACTTTGACACTCTTTGAGGCGCACGAGGAACACAACGCGCCGTCGACCTGGGCATGGTCCATGGTTGGACAGCGAGTTGCCCTGGGCCAAAGCCTGCTAGAGTCGCGGGACTGTATCAGCAGGTAACTGAACGTAAAGGACTATTGAAGGATAACCGTAGATTTTAGTCAGTGCAAGTACCAGTACTGTTTAAAATCTACGGTGGTGCTTCAGACTTTTACGTTCCAAGGTCACAGTTACATGTTTAAACAGTACTTAGACCCCAAAGATAGAGCCTGAAGCCTTCATCATCTGCCTGCCTTTTCCCAACTACATTGGGGTCGGCTTCCAGTCAAACCAGATTCAGCTGGATATCAGTATTTTACATGGAGCGACTGCCTGTCGGACCTCCACAACCCAGTAACTGGGTAATACGATACCCCATGGTAAGACTGGTTGTCAGACTTTAGAGCTTCTGACTAACAGTAACGACTGTCAAAGATCTACAAATGACAACCGGGACCAACGGCTTTAATGTGCTTGAAGCCTTGATCGCAAATAATTATTCTACAATAGTTATTTGTGCAACAAGAGAGCAAAGTCGTTTTTTGCTGCGAGTGCTGATTGTGAATCTTGAGCAAGCGAAGGATTCAAGGATTGAATCACGAGCGTAGCGAGTGATTCTAAAGTTGAATCCTGAGTGTGGCGAAAGATTCAAAGGCACGAGATGCAAAAAACTTTGCTCTCGTGTAACACACATAACTTTTCACTTCAGCAGCGAGAACACTTTAGGAGATAAAATAATAAACAGGGATTGAAATAACTTTTTATTAAAATAGCTTTCAACAATAAGTAAATACTCCACATTGCAGATAATCGCCTCGTCTGTGATAAATCTAAAAAATAAGATAGCAACACCGTCTCCGAAAAACTGCTTGCGCCCTTTCTAAGTCTCCATTCATTGAAGTCATGGTATGGTTTCAGATATTTCTCGCTTCGAGACTTCTGAGGTTTTTTTAACTCTTCCGGTGTTACAATAAGTACTGTTCTCGTCGCTAGTTTTACTCTTTTTTTTTTAACTTATTCAACACAGCGCCAGCCATGAAATTTTATTCCCGCTCTTTCATTTTTAAATTAAGGCGTGTTCGGAAATAGCACCCATGATATTTTATTTTTTAAATATTTACTAACAATATTAAAACTAGAAATAAATAAGTATTTACAGTAAATGCTTATTTTCATTTAAATACAGAAATAAGTTAAAAATTCAATAAATTACATTCAAAGATATTATTATCTTTTTGCAAAATTTCTTTAGTTAGTACAAATTTCCGAACGTTATTGTCTTTGAGACCGAATTCAAAATCGGAACTTCGAAAGGGCTGGTCTTTGTCTCTCTCTTTTTCCATTGGCGGGAAAGAGATAGAGTGTTAATGTTTCGAATTGTATGATTAACTCAAGGCTGAATATGATATTCGTGGCTTTTAGAAACCAAAAATTAAAAAGTTACTTTGTCTCACTAGTGAGCAAAATCGCATTTTGCTCACTGATTTCAGGCAGCAAAACCTACATGTTTGAGCTACTGAAGTGAAAATAGAATTCCTTATAAAATAAAAAGATATAGTGACTAAAAACAAAACAACTTGTGACGGCAATGACGTCAAACCGTATTATAGAAGGTAAAGATAATGCATAATATATTAAGATCGAGTTCTTGGAAAATATAATGATGTGCCATTTAATCTAATCTAAGAAAAAATATGAGATGTCGTTATTGTTTTTATAAAATTTTGAATATCTTGATAGTTTGTAGGTATATTTCACGTTAACCCGGATATATTTATAATCCCATGACAATACTGCTACGTTTTCTGATCAGTGCGGGTGATCACATTCCTGAAGACCGCAGTTTTTTTTACGCCTTTTGTCACGTTTCTATTTTAACTTTTTTAATTATTTTCATTACTTATTTATTTTATTAAGTTCGTATAATAATTAAGTTAGGATGTAGAGCTGTAGAGCGTACATTATTTAAATTTTTAGAAATTGTTTAATTTGACGAATTATAAGACGACCATTGATTTTATTATTTTTGCTTACAATGCCATAGATAGAGTTACTTTTCAATAAAATTTTGTAAAAATGTGTTGCAGCAATCACTAATTATTTTTATAAAATAAATAGAGTATGAACATTGGTCCTTCGACCCGAATCACAATGACATTTGAAAAAACAACAATTTCTTTTTAAAAGACACTACACCAATAAATACATACATGAGGTTGTTTTTTAAATGATTAATAAGTCCTTTAAATTAATAAAACTCCAAGTTAGTTTTTCGATTGTAACTTGAGTCTTTGCCTGTTAAAGGGGGCTGCAGTTCACTTGGTGAAGTCTCTAGAGATTTTTAGTTCAGAAGGGAGACATAGAGGGGTTTTAAACTTGTAACGCACTGTACAAGAGACTGCCAAGTAAAACTGGAATAAAAAAAACATATTTTCTCAAGTTTTATCGTCTGTTTTGTAGATGTTAATGTCGCTGTGGTTAGCAGCATCCTTTCAATAAAATTATTAATTGCAATGCAAATAGAATAAGTATCTAATTCTAAAACATGTTATTGAACTAATTTTAAAATCACGAAAACGTTCGTAGGTACATTTCTTTTTCACATTTTGTAAATAAATTGGTTAGGTTAGGTTAGGATCTTTGAAATTTTTGTTAATCAGTCAGAAGCTCGAAAGTCTGACAACCAGTCTTACCATGGAGTATCGTACTACTTAGGTACTGGGTTATGGAGGTCCCATAGGCAGTCGCTCCATGTAAATATACTGATATTCAGCTGCATCTGGTTCGACTGGAAGCCGACCCCAATATAGTTGGAAAAGGCTAGGCAGATGATGGATGGAGGCACACCATCGAGAGAAGTTGAATGAATAGGGGGAAGCCTTTTTTCAGGAGTGGACAGAACTGAGGCTTTACCACGAGGTCTTAACGCGATCCAGTTTAGGCTGCAGGAAAGAGATGGCGCTAGATGACTTGTATAGCTCTGTCTCTTTCCCACAGCCTATACTGGATCTCGTGGTACGGCTCCAGGCTAGTAATAAAATCTGCCCGATTCTTATGTACTGAACAAAACATAACTGAGTAAAAAAGAAAAATATGTACCCATTAAAGTGTCATGCATAGAAAATATTTTAACCTCTACTAGTTGATGAACCAAAGGACCAAATAGAAAGTTAAATGTGGTGCTTTTACTACCGTAATAGTTAAAATACCTAACAAGATCTTTAATGAAGGATACAGCCAACAGTACTACGTCCCTATTACATCATTACAATGTTTTTCAAATGTGTCAATATGTTTAGTTTTGTACAATTTTCCTTATAAACAAGTTGCTGGGTTATCGAGTCACCTCGACTATCAGACTCGATTATCGCATTCCTACTTATCTTTGTGATTCAAGATGGCGACGATGCAAACGTCAAACAGTCTAAGTTCAGTAAAGGTATCTTAGTGTAGACTTGGTTTAAAGTTTTAGGCTGAATAAAGCATGCTTTATTAAAAAAGGATTCTTTTTTCTTTTGGTTTGAATATCAGTGATTGAAATATTACTCTTGAAAGTGTATTTTGATTTAAAATCAGAATTCATCCATTGAAAATTATTATCAACTAGCTGTTGCCAGTGGCTTCACCTACAACTCGAAAATTATCCCACGGGAACATAAAATCTGGATAAAAACTATCCTATGTGTTAATCCAGGTTATAAACTATCTGTTTATTAAATTTTAGCAAAATCCGTTTAGTGGTTTTTGCGTGAAAGAGTAACAAACATATACCTACATACACATACGTACATCCTCACAAACTTTCGCATTTATAAGTAGGATTGTATATTTATTTTGTTTTTCTTAATTCAGACAGTGTTGGGCAAATTTTAATTTGATTAACAATTAAAAACTAACAATGAATCAATTGTCATCATCATCATCAGCCTATTAATGTTCCCACAGATGGGAAACAGACCTCCTCTCTGTGAGAGGGAGTGGGCCATAATCCACCACGCGGGCCCAGTGCGGGTTGGTGATGGAGATGTCACATGTCTTCGAATTTTTGGTTCTAGGACATGCCGGTTTCCTCACGATGTTTTCCTTCACCGTTTTGAGAGCAGTGGTGATGAAATAAATTACACAAAGTAATGCGCCTGCCGGGATTCGAACCCACGACCTACAACTCGTAAGTCGGGGCCGATACCACTGGGCCACCACTGCAATTGTGAAAAATACAATTAACAAGTATTTAATTGTTAACTGTAGCAGTAACAATTAACAATTAATTAATTGTTACTTGTGGTTTACTACAATTAACAATTATAGTACATTACTGCCGCGGCCTATAATGGCTACTTTGCTGGTCGCACTGATGATGGCCGACAGCGCAGCCTAGCGCAGCTCCAGGCCGACACAGCGCGGTCAGCATGCACCACTTGATGGACGAGCTGAGATAAAGGCCGAGGCCGTAGGCCGAGGCCTTTACAGCGAGGACAGCAAGGGCTGCATGATGGCCAAGCTGGAAGGCCTAGAGCGTAGCTAGGCTAGCTGGAGGCAATCATAGCGTGACCAGCGAAGAGTCATAATGGGCCAAGGCTTGTATAGTGCTTTACTCAAAAATGCAAGTACCTAACCTAAATAAAACCAGCAAGTGATTTAAATAAAATACATATAGGTATTAACTAGAAAATTAATTAAAATAACAATATGAAAAGTACAGTTACTAAAATTCAACACCGGGTTTCCGGGTTTCATATTACTTACTAATAGTTTGCGATAATTTTAATGCGGTGTTTGACTGTTAGGTATATTTTCTTCACTTACATAAAGCAAAAAAAAAGTCACTAAATAAAAATTAAAATTTCGCTGAACTGCGCTTTTGTTACTTCCTTGTATTTTTTTTTTTAAATATGGAATACAATCTTTTTGGGCCCTACCTCTTTATATACAAACAGCTGTGTTTTAAATAAAATCTTTTTGCATTTGTTTTTTTAAAACGTTGAAACGTCAAAATAGCGGCCGGCAATGTTTTGCCGACCTGTTAGAGCGGCCAGCAAAAACATTGCTGGCCGCTCCTTGAAACACTCCGGCAAAGGCGACTTTGCTCAAACAAGGTTGTCAAAATAATGACCACATTACATGCATTTTTGAGTAAATTAATTTTCAATTGTTTTAGGAATTTTAATTAAAAACTAACAATTAAACAATGCCGCTTCATAATGTACGGCCATTTTATATAAATACTAGCTGTTGCCAGCGGCTTCACCCGCTACAACTCGAAAATTATCCCACGGGAACATAAAATCGGCATAAAAACTATCCTATGTGTTAATCCAGGTTATAAACTATCTGTATACCAAATTATAGCCAAATCCGGTCATCGGTTTTTACGTGAAAGAGTAACAAACATCCATACATCCATACATCCATACATACAAACTTTCACCTTTATAATAGTAGTAGGATTTAATATACCCATGTGCAGTGTGAGACTGACAAACTGACAGACTCTATCAGATTGACAGACTGATCTACACTGTCCGGCTGATAAACTGTTAAAATCGGTCTGACTGTCAGACTGATAAACTGTCAGACTCCGTCAGACTCTCGGACTGTCATAATCAGTCATCACAGTACCCCCCACCCCCACCTATTCCTGTAGTAATACACATGTTGGCAACAAATAAAAGACAGGTTAGACCAATTTCGTTTTGATGAATAAAGTTAATTGTTAGTTTTAATTGTTTCATAAAAAAACTAAAAAAGTTAATTGCAATTATTTTAATTGTAATTAATTTAATTGCAATTACTTTTTTAGTCAATTAACAAGACAATTGACAAATTAATTGATTAATGCCCAACACTGAATTCAGATAGGTACCAAAAATTAGACCTTCAAATGGACATTTCGTTTTACATTGAGATAAACAGTGACTTCATCAATATTTTTATGTTTTGTAGTCATCTTTAAATCTGAACTAGATTGTAATGATCTAAACCCGGTACAATTTAATTTTTCGTAAGCATTTTATAAACTTGACATTTTTTATTCGACTGATACTTATCTCTTGTTACCTAAGTTTCATATCTTCGACGTAATAGATAAGAGTTTTATCAATATTTGGTGTTTCGATTA
The DNA here is from genome assembly GCA_036375495.1 of Agrotis segetum. Taxonomy (NCBI): domain Eukaryota; kingdom Metazoa; phylum Arthropoda; class Insecta; order Lepidoptera; family Noctuidae; genus Agrotis; species Agrotis segetum. The sequence continues at coordinate 5,664,117 of JAQSVV010000031.1, forward strand.
CAATCAGTTTTTGCTTTGCAAAATACCTACTACCTACATCATCATTTCCTTCTGGGACTTTTATATTAGCCATTTCTAGATCCGCTTCCAGTCTAATCATCTACAGCTGTCCAGCTAAATGGCAGATTTTATATGGAGCGACTGACTTACAGATCTCCACAACTCATTTCTACCCCTTATGATTACTGCAACTACTTAGGTTAAAGGGAGATTATTTGGTGAGACAGGCGACTCAGTGATAGAGTCTTATAATTCTCTCAAAATGTTACTATGCATGCAGTAATGCCAAATGATGCAACTAGTTCACCACTAAAGTATAAAAGACGTAATGATACATCATTTCGCATTACAGCATGCATAGGTATCGTTTTGAGAGACTTTTAAGACTCTATCACTGAGGTGCCTGTCTCACCAAATAATCTCCCTTTACTTAAAATAGTTCCGATCAACTTTAAGAGCTTACTTTTAGTTTGGATATTTCAGATGCTGATAAAACTTTTAACAAGCATTCCAGTAATCTTTTTGCTGAGCCAACATTCAAGACTGAGATCTTCATAAAGATACATTTTTGGACGACCATCAATTAGAGCATTTACTTGAAAGTTCTTTGTTTATTTGGTAAATTAAAAACAACGAATGCTCGATGCTCTGTTACAAGACGTCAATGCTCAAGTCTTTCAGCATCTTACTTGTCAAAGAAAGTGATAAAAGGGAATGTAGTCAAATATACGGATGTTTCTTGTCTGTCGTCATTAAACCATGCCAGAATATACGATTATTTACGGAGTTTAACGTGAATAGTATATATTACAAGAACAACAATTATTATAAGTAATATTTAAAGGACAATGTGTCATATAAACATAGTATTTTCAAAGTCATCATTAGTTTACTGCTAGCTATGAATAATTATGGCCCTTGGTTATGAGCTTATGATATGTTATTTTTCAATTATATTAGTTTCGTTCCTCATAATATTATTGTTTTGGATGTTATTCGATTTAGCTGTTTATATAAATTATTCAACATATTTAGCCACGTTTGTTTTGATATTTCCATTACTGAAGACAATTTTTACGTTTACTTAGATGACCACTTGCTGTTCGAAAACTACACATTGTAATGGATTTTGCTGCAGTTTTTGCTACAATTTAGAAGACTTGTTCAAAATTTTTTTTGTCATATTTCACAAAAATATCTAAACATTTTTAGATATAGCTCGGAATTATTTGTTTTTGGGCATTTGTCTCCACATTCGTCAACTGCCAAGTAACATTATAAACCCATTGAACTATATTACTGTGTATAAACCCCTTCCATACTCTTTAGTGGTTTTATATTTCCGTGTACTAAAGCCGTTTCCATATTTGCATGTTTTTTAACATTGTACCTTCTACTACAGTCCTTGTATCAGTAATCTAGATAATGTGCTGTTTACCTTCAAGGTTGACATTCAATTGAAGGCCATAACGGTCATGCGAAGGAACTTTCAGAATACTATTATTCTTTTGCAATGTTATCTTTACTGACTTGCTTCAATTTTAATGACATTGACAAAAGTTCAATGCTGCCTTTGAATCCGTCAAGTTTTGTATAAAATGTAACTAGGCTAGATTTTAATTCAACCTTCTACATTTCTAGAATTACTTATGAATAGGTTAAGTTATTAAGTTTCGATTCACTTCAGGCTTTTTTGTAAATTAAAACAGAAATTCACACGTTCGTTCAAGAGTTTCTTCAGTTAGGTACATTCCTTGTTTTTATAGTTCTTGGAAACTGAACTACGATAGGTAATATCTTACTAAACTTGTTTGTTGTTATTTAGTTTATAACAGCTTTATATTAAAGTAAACGGTTTGTATAATACCAAAAACGCAGTAACAGCTGTGACTACAGCTTTCATTGCTATAACTTAATTTGTAGAAACTTCAAAAGGTATAGAAATAAAATGTCCAAAGTAATTTGTAACTTAAACGATGACTTTTAATACACTTTTCTCCTATATTACATTCGTTTTGTACAAAAACAACGTATCCATGAAGTATACAACGTATTTTCTTTTTTAATTCGATCTCATACGACCATCACAATTCGTACTCTAAAACAATTAAACACTAGTAATATTATAATATCAAAAATTACGTATAAAACGAGATCTTTACACATTGGGAGACAAAATTGAATCAGTTTCAAGAAAAACATTCACAAACATCACAATTTTGATTGAAGAAATAAAAGAAATGGTAAAAAGTTTTTGAGGTTAGAAAGATTGGAAGCCATCTTTGATTTCTAGTTTCTATCCTAAAATTGGGAAAAAGAAATATTCCATATTACGGAAGCCTAAAACGGGTAAGCCATTGTTCGAGAAAATTGTGCTAAAAGCAAAGTTTCTCGATTATAAACTAAAATGGGGGCAGACACAGTCTTGCTACGAAATATTTTGAATTCCCTTATCGCATATTTAGTAATCAGTTGCGTGTTACATCCCGCTGACTTCGATAAGATAAAATGCTTCAGCTTCTTCCAAGTATTTGTTATTATTTTGTCATTTTCCATCGACATTTTGTCAGGGATCATTAAATTTGGAAACGGTTTGGCAAATCACATTTTTGTGGCTCCTTAATTCAACATCTATCACATACTATTAGCTATTCGTATCATTAAGAACATACAGGAAGAGAAAAAACTGAGAGTAATAATAATATCAGCTGATTTCAGTATTTGTACAATGTTTTCCTATGAATACAGCTCGGCCACTTGATAAATGATTAGTATACATCACTGTCAACTGTTGGTTGCGTCATACCCGTGGTCATACCGACAAAATGTATTAACATCATTGGTCCAATCTCTGAACACTTCTCACTAAGAATTTCTTCATTATTCTTTACTTTTTACATATACCAAAATAGGTAATTTATATGTTTCTTCATCAATTTCTTTAAATTCACTATTGTTTTCATTGAAATGTTCTTATATTAAAACTAGTCTGTCTTAAGGAAGTGTTGAAGCCATTCATAATTATTATTATAATAACTATTTTATTTTGTCTTTAAAATGCTTTGAACAATGCTACAAATAAATTTATATTGGCTGTTAAAAAATCAATCAAGTACAGCATAAAAATGCCAGAAATGAACGTCAAACGGCCTTTTAAAGTAACATTCGCAAATGTATTAAATTTTGCGAAAAAAGGTATTGGTAAATAAAAAGTTATTATTCAAACGAATTTTCACTCAATTTCGTACACTTCTCACAAATTTGGAAGAATTCGTTACAGTTAAGCAGTATTGCAATTTTCATCTCCCAAACCACGCTTCCATCACAAAATTAAATATAAAAACCTAACTTTTAACAATTTGGATAGTCTCCTAAGTTCTCGCATGAGATCGAATTAAAAACATTGATAAATTTGAAGAATGGCTATATATCTACCTAACTAATGGAGCAAATTATTTTGATAAACCAGACCTTTTTAAAAATTACAAAACTTTAGACATTAACATATTTGAAGAGTTGCGTCACGCTCAAATAATAACAAACTTTAATGAAGACAATCAAAGAAAACAGAGAACATTCAAAAAGGCCTGGCTCAACATTGCGACTAGGTATTGGGGCAACCATCTTCGAGAAAACTTAACCAAAACTTGTCTTTTAACTAACACAAACTGAAAGTGACACAACAGATAACATAACTGAACAAGAATCAGAAACATACAACAGAAAGCGGCCCCATATCCTAAATAATAATTCGATAGTTAATATCTTAAAATTGGTTAATTCTTTTATTCACTGTCCAGAGTATACCTACAACCTTGGCGCTCCTTCACTTCAACATGGCCGTCGCACACACACGCGCACAGACACTAGCAGTGTGTGTGTGGTCACCGCACATGCCACAGACCGAGGTTAAGTACACTAAGCCGAGGCAACTTCACGATGTGGTCCAAGCCTTGCGGAGTGATACACGTACAGCCGTACAAGTCTATCGCTTTCAGATTGTGTAGGCCGTCGCCGAGCGCACGCAGGCCTCTATCAGTGACCCTCGTGCACTGTCCTATATTTAGCGTTTCTAGCTGTGATAGCCTGGCGACCCTCTCCAGGCCCTCGTCGGTGAGGCGGCGGCAGGCGCTCAGTGACAGCGACCGGAGCCCTGACAGGCCCAGCGTCGCATGCGACAGCGCCTCGTCGCCGACTTTGTCGCAAAACGACACATCCAAAGCCCTCAGTCTACCGCTCTCTGCAAGATGTGCCACTCCGGCATCCGATATCCCATCGCAAGCTCTTAAATTAATATCCTCTAGATGTGGCAGCCGCGCCAGATGCCTCAAGCCTGCATCTGTGACCGCGACGCAGAATGAAAGATTTATAGATTTAAGTTTAGGAAGACCTGTAGCAGTATGCTTCAACGCTTCGTCCGTCAACCTTTGGCAGTCTTGTAGTCCCAAATGCTCCAACTCCGGTGTGCCCCGTGCCTCGCCACCGCCGCACAGATGCGCTATCCCTGCGTCGTTCACGTGCCAGCATGAACGCAAATTCAAGTGACGCAGCTTCCTGAGTCCCCAGGCAATAAGCAACAGACCCGTATCTGTAATATTGCAACAGCCGCCCAGTTCTAACTCTTCCAAATTTTTGAGAGATTGTGCTATTCTGCCGAGCGATGAGTCTGTCACTTGTTTGCATAGTGATAGGTCTAGTCTTCGCAATGCGGGCAATTCAGCTGCAAATGCGCTCGCCAGAGCTGCATCTGTTACACTGTAGCATCCGCTGAGGGATAGTGACTCAAGTCCCGGTAGTGCCGCGACTGCATCTCTCAGTCCCCTCCGTAGGGACAACACCTGTAGTTTTCGAACTCCTCTCCTGGCTAGCGACGCGAACAGCACCGGCGCGGGTCTCCTGAGATGCAGCGCAGCTTCCACTCCGCGCCACACAGACCGTCGATCAGCTGCGTCCCTCCACGAGCGACAAACTTGCGCCGCGCGGCCTCGGTCCCGAACCGGCAGCCTTTCGAATATGAGAGCTAACAGTTCCGGGTACAACCTCGTGATGTGTGTTCCCTGAGGCTCCGGCGGCAGCTCGGGCACGTGAGGCACGGGCAAGTGCGGCCGGTGTAGTCTATAAGGCGCACTGCGTAGTTTTCTTCTATTTGTTGTGGGCTCCCTAAGTTCCGTAAGTCCGAGCCGGTCGTCCCGCCAGGACATCACTTCCTCCGTCCACGCACTCATAGCGGCGTCACTGCACACTATAACATGTCACGATGCATCGGACCGGTTTTCGGTGAAACTCGTATAGAAGGGAGCGCGCGCGGCGTGCGTCCGTCCCGCGCGATGGCTCCTCGTGTACTGGCAGTCGGTGGAGAGTGCCGCCCCCCGCAGCGCCCCGCGGCTCCCCGCGGCCGCCCGAGCGCGGCTATTGGTCGCGGTCGCCGGCACGTGACGCGCGTCGTATCGATTCGGAGGCTCTGCGGCGGCATTTTTAAGTTGGCGGGCCGAGAGCCCGCCTTCACCCCGCGCGGCCCCCGACGCCCGCGCGATGTACTAAGCAGCCGCGCAGATAGGTACTGCATTTGAATTATAAATTAAATTCTTTGGTTCATTTACACAGAAATGCTAATAGTCGAAAAATGAATATAGTATGATACTAAATCTCTGATACTAAATGGGTTATTAAAAAATCTGTCGTAAGTTCAAAATTAGAGTCTAAGCCTGTTTTATCATTATTAATTTCTCAGATGAAAAATAATTTCTTTTACTTCCTTAGCAGTTTCATGAGTCATTTTATTTTTAGCATCCACTGGCAAAAAATAGAACAGTAAAATGAATAAATATTATTTTTCTCGAGAAGACTTACAAATTGTAGGCACAATACATGAGCCACTCGCACCGTACAATCTTTGACCCCAGTGATAAGGCGGCAAAACAACTCGGCGCGACGTATATTTTCGTTCGCGGTGCACTTGCCGACGACTTGCGACCACTTTACAAAGATCCCTGTCAACTGGCGCGACATTCCTTATCCTCATACACTTAAGAAGACCTCAATGTTGTGACACAGGCCAGGATAAATTGGTTTTTTGATAACACCAGCCAACTATTACAAGGGCGACCGGTTGCGAGCGTTCCAAATATGAATTTCGAATTGAAACGTGTTCCAGAATGGAACGCGAGCGAGTTGGCGAGCCGGCCGCGGCCAAACCGTTTAGAAAATTAACGGACCTACGTGGTCCTGCTTATAAAATGGAGGATTGGCCCTCTTGCACTATTTTTAAGAATTGCTTCTTTTGCAAACAAAATTCTCCTAATAATTTACTACCTACTTAACTACTTTAATCTTAATCTATATAAATCTCGTGTCACAATGTTTGTCCTCAATGGACTCCTAAACCATTTAACCGATTATAATAAAATTCGCACACCATGTGCAGTTCGATCCAACTTGAGAGATAGGATAGTTTAAATCTCAAATTATAGTCTCGAGTTGCAGCGGGTGAAGCCGCTGGCAACAGCTAGTATTTTTATAGATTTCTTACAAAAATACTATCACGTAATTGCTAATTACACAGAAGTATTAAAATTGTAGTAAAATAGCAGATCAATCGTAAAGTGGGCCGTGAGAAAAGGTATTCACAGTTCAACAGAACGACTTGCTTCAAACTGGAAATACGAGACTGTCTCTTTTAAACCACTGTTATTTATTTACTTATTTTATATAATCTTCTGGCTTTTCTAAAGTTATTCAATCAATGTTATTTTCTTGAAAGTTTTGTGGAAATCTAAAGAAAATCAATTTGACAATTTGCTGCTCCCTGTTCATATAAATTACATAGATAGGTACATAAGATACCATAAACTATTGAGCGTTTTTTTAAAATGCGCTTTAGTTTTTATCGAGAAGTAGGCAGTATAGCCCTTTTCGGCAATGATGCAAGACATGATCTTTTTTTTTTTTAGGTGGTAAAATCATCAAATGAGTCCTCCCGCCCGCTGGGTGGGGCGGAAGGGACTGTCAGACTCTTACTGACTAAAATCCACCCGTGTTCCTTCCTATGCCCTTTACGTTCCGGGGCCACGGTAACCTGGGTTAAGAAAAAACCCGCGACCCCAGCAGGCATTTGGCGCGAAACACGCCGCGCCACCAACCTGGGCTTGGTCCTTGGTTGGACGTCGAGCTACCCATCACTCACCGTCCGCAAGCCCGCTCCGCCGCTGTGCCCTCTGCTGATCAGAGGGACACGCGTTGGAGCATCCACACGACAGGCTATTCGCATACGGGCAAAAAGACCATTTAGGCACACAGTGCCTAAGGAAGACTTTTTGCCCGCATCCCAGGGTGCACCGGCCCGAAAAACTGGTCTTCCCCCCGGACGTATCCGAGAGGGAAACTCCAGTCCACGGGCGCACGTGAGGTTTCCTGTCATAGCACCCCGCAAGACATGATCTTGGAAAAGAAAAAAAAATTAGTAAGTGACACGAATTTTCCGCAGGTCATGAGTGATGGCGCAAACTCTACTGAGCTACTTGTCTATCAAATCATACTGTCATTAATTCTTAAGGGCTTCACACACAGCAGTTATAATATAAAGATGTACATTATATAATAGCACGATACATCTCATTACATCTTTCCATAGAGATTCGAAGATGTAAAAATATACATTATAGCTGCAGTGTGTGGTCTCCTGACGATTTCTATGGAAATATGTAATGAGATGTATCGTGCTATAATGTACATCTTTACATTATAGCTGCTGTGTGTGAAGCCCTTTAGATCAGGCTCGATGTCGAAACGCCCATAACTAAGGCAGAAACCACGGGTTTCGTGCTTAGAGATCAGACCCCCTGAAACAGCGAAGCCCGAAGACCATGAAGAAGATGGCGGAAAGGAGGTCTTTCTTGAGAATTGGAAGAAGGCGTTGGAAGGAATGGAAGGAGGCCATTGATCAGCAGTGGACAATGGAACTAGAAGTATCCTACATATCTTATAAATGCGAAAGTTTGTGAGCTTGGATGAATGGATGATTGTTCACGTTCACGACAGAACTACTGAACTGATACTTATACAGATATTATACTTATACTTACATCATACGTGAGGGTCGCGGACAACCGATGGATGCAAGTGGCGAATTGTCGTTCGGCGTGGCGGTCTAAGGGGGAGGCCTATATTCAGCAGTGGACGTCTTCCGGCTGATGGTGATGATGCTGTTAATATATATACCCGTCGGATAGGTAATTATTAGTTGTAGCGGGCGGAGCCACTGGCTGCAAACTGTAACTAATATTAATTAAAACACATTAAAAAGAACAAAATATTATTATTACCAGGATAATCTTCGGACTTTACTTCTCGTTTTATTAATAAGGGGGTTACTGTTTAAATAAACTTAAACGTAACAATAAAACCTAGTAAATGAATGCGCATCATAATAACTTTACTAGTCTGATATCTATAAAAGAAAAAAAAGAAACCTATCCACATTACCAACAACTTCTTTTCTTTTTTTTTCTTTTTATAGTTCTTCTTTTGTTTTTTATCGAGGTATCAAGTAACATGTAATCTAGTGATTGTCGTCGACAGTAAGTGCGGGTAATGCCAGGCCACTAGAGCATGTCGTAAGCCCGCCGGCATGGCATGGCAACACAGATAAACTCCTCTAGATTCTGCATACAGCAATCCACTCGTGGCACACGTGAGTGCATCTACCAGGTGGCCTGCCATAAGCTGAGGGAAAGAGATGGCACTACACGACTTGTATAGCTCTGTCTCTTTCCCACAGCCTCAACTGGATCGCGTTAAAAGCTCGAGGTAAGGCTTCAGTACTGTAACTAGCCTTTTATGCGCTAAGAGCGAGCTTTTTTAACTGCACCTTGATAAGGCTATTGTGGTCCTAGTGTGGCCTTTCTGTGTCCCTCCACGGTCTGCCCCCTGGCTAGATTTGGCACACCACTATTTTCAGCACTGGCGTTTACGTAAGTTAGTTTTCTTTCTTAATCTCCTCAGTAATGACCCAACACCAAAAGCTAACAGTGGCAGTTTAAGAAAATTACTTGATTAACTTGTGGCAAATACTTATTTCATAGAAGACGTCTAGATAAAGAAGAGAGGACGAGAAGGACTTGAGTGTTGCCAAATACATTGATCTGCGGGTCTAAAACGGACATTAGGTTATATGCCTTATGATTCACTCCGTCTATGAGAAGCCGTAGAACGTTGTTGGGAATGCACGACGTGAATCATTAAAAATTTTGCTTCGAGTTTAGACCAGACTGCTGTGGGATAGGCTAGCTTTTCTTTTTTTTTATCTTGTTAGTATCATTAAGTAAATGAGTCTTCTCAACCAGGGCTAAAATCAGCTCTAAAATCCACGGTGTCCTTCAATAGCCCGTTACGTTACAAGGTACGTTACTTGATGAGGCATTCCCGTGACCAGGTAGCCCTAACATGACGTCTTAAAGCGACATTAATTCCAGTGTGGGAATGAGATGGCGCTAGACAACTTGTATAGCTCTGTCCCTTTCCATTTCAAGACGTCATGATAGGTATGAAATGAAATGAAATGATGATTTCATGTCATCATCATTTCATTTCCCAGGTTGCCTTGTTTGCGGGATCTAGATGAGGTTATCTATTCATAGCAAGCAGTGACACCGGACGGCGGGGACGCCTCCTCTAAACACTGTAATAAGGTAAATGGGTGCCTGTTTTTCTATACCTGGTACCAGGTCCCTAGAGTATTTTTCTATCACCAGAGGCGGTTGTCGACTGCACTTGTTTAAATGGGATAATTCACTATGATAGACGTTTGGGATAGGCCTGAAAGTGGAAAATATTATTATGTGTTGCATGTAAACTAGTAAAGGAGCTCGTGGCTAAATAATTACAGAAGCATAGGCCGATCTTTCGGGTTAAGCTGCGCTTGCCGAGGTTGGTCTGTGGATGGGTGACCATCTGTCATAGCGAGTTTCCTCCGTGCCTCGGAAAGCACGTTAAGCCGTTGGTCCCGGCTGTCATTTGTAGATCTTAGACAGTCGTTACTGTTAGTCAGAAGCTCTAAAATCTGACAACCAGTAGTCTTACCATGGAGTATCGTATTACCCGGTTACTGGGTTGTGGAGGTCCGATAGGCAGTCGCTCCACGTAAAATACTGATATTCAGCTGCGTCTGGATCGACTGGAAGCCGACCCCAATATAGTTAGGAAAAAGGCTAGGCAGATGATGATGTAAACTAGTAAAAGGTAGACAAGGCAAGGCAAGGCAAGACAAGGTGTGTGTTGCTAGTGATAATATGGTTCTGAAACGTAGTCTTTGAATGCTGGTCTTTTAGAGAGACTAAGAGTCACTCAACGAGCAATGGAAAGAGCTATCCTAGAAGTTTCTTTGCGGAATAAAATCCGGAACATGAATATTCGGCGAACAACCAGTGTCACCGACATAGCTCATAACATTTGCAAGTTGCAGTGGCAATGGGCAGGCCACATCGCTCGTAGAACTGACAACCGATGGAGAAGAAAAGTTCTCGAGTGGCGACCACGGACCGGAAGACGCAGCGTAGGCAGACCTTCCACTTGGTGGACCGACGACATCGTGAGGGTCGCGGGCAACCGATGGATGCAAGTGGCGAATTGTCGTTCGGCGTGGCGGTCTAAGGGGGAGGCCTATGTTCAGCAGTGGACGTCTTCCGAAATTAAAATCACGCGGGCTGTAACCCATCCTTGCGCTGACTGCACCCGATACTGCTTAACTTCCGTGATCAGAGGAGAACTGATGTACATACCGGTACAAAGTAGGCAGATATTTATATTGAGAAAATACAATACGAGCATATTCAGAATCGCTGTGTGAACATCAATAAATAATATAATCCTACTACTATTATAAAGGCGAAAGTTTGTAAGTATGCATGTATGGATGTTTGTTACTCTTTCACGCAAAAACCACTAAACCGATTCGGCTAAAATTTGGTACACAGATAGTTTATAACCTGGATTAACACATAGGATAGTTTTTATCCCGATTTTATGTTCCCGTGGGATAGTTTTCGAGTTGTAGCGGGTGAAGCCGCTGGCAACAGCTAGTATGTAATAAAAAATACTAAGTCCGTGAGAAAAACTTTAATAGCCATGATTTTATTCTCATGGTAAGTATAGTCAAACCCAATGATATTATAAAGTCATAGATATGTTATACGCGTACAAATCGACGGAAAAAACTGTGCCGCACCGAGCGGCAGCACAGATACACACTTTTTTATTCACACATTACATTTCACTACAAATAAAAAGGATAGCTTGATACAACGCAATAAGAAAAAAAGTGACAGCTAGATAAACAAACAGCGCCACGCGTCATCAATCCCCCCGCACGTCAGCGTCTCCTCTCACTCGCACCCGTGTACGCACTCTTTCTTTTACGACGCCATATTTATTTGTGAAAATATTAAAGATAAATAGTATATTTACGAATGTTATGTGATTCCTTGACTTTTAGAAGTCTTGCATGTTTAATTTGTACAATATCTCATCACACACGACGGCATTTTCGATAGTTTTGAGTCACTTTTACTTTTAATTCAGTCTGTGGCACGTGAAGTGCCGCTGGCAACGTCGCACTGAGATCAAGATGTGTGAATCAGCCTCATTTGAGCGTTTATGTTATTGAGCGCGTATGACGTATCTACACCTTTTTTACTTATAATATCATTGGTCAAACCTATATTTATATATAATAAAAAATACTAACAATCAGTTTATGTTTATAGTACCGATTAGCTAGTACATGATATTGTTAACATAATTTTGCAGTTAATTTTAATAAGACTAAATTTTTGCTCGCGGCTAAGTCTGTAAGAGTAAAGCAGGTATTTTTTATTGTAGGTCTAGGTGTTTAGGTAACATAATTTACTTACTTTCAAACTACATAGTATACAGTACCAAATATACTCGCTAGCAAAAGTATCTATGGGTGCTTGTACAGACGCCAGCAGGTCAACCTACCCGAATCTGTCAGATTTTACCAATCAAACATTAACCTTCTGCTCTTGTGATAAGGTTGAAATTCTATTAAAGAAATCTGACAGATTGTGGTAGCTTGATGTGCTGGCGTCTGTACACGGCGCATGCAACTCGCGCAAGTAAAGGTGCGGGTTTGCAGTTTACCCGCGCCAGTAACATGCGCAAGCTACTTGATCAAGCTACCCGCGGGGTGCTTGTACACGGCGCATGTAGCTTGAGCATGTTGAGGCACTTGCGCGGGTCACATGCGCCGTGTACAAGCATCCTATATCTTGGGTTAAGACGGTAAAAGTTTGTAAACGCATCCAAGATGCGAAAGACATTCCTAGTGAGGGACAACGTATTTAATTATTTGAAAAGAAAATGGGTGGAAAGATTATCACGATTACGAAACCCTGTAATCGCATTTTCAAAATGAACAAAATATTTCATCGTCATCTTAGCTCGCCATTTTAAAGTTCTTTTTTTAACAAACAGGATGCTACACGCAAATTTTTTGCGATCACTTTTTACCGTCTACCTGAGAGTACCCATATGGTTCTGATTTCGTGTTTTGTAATAAAAGTGAACACAAAATATGAATATTTATTATGGAACTTGTCGGACAGGGCAGATCCTAAAATAATACCTATTTTCTAATAACCATAGGCTAGGATAGGATTTGCCCGAAATCCTGGAATTACTTTTAAAGAGCAGAAAAATCCTGTGATTTATTTTCAAAATTTCATGATGCAAGTACCAAAATAACTCTACCTAATTCCGACATAATTATTATTTTTGTTTTAACTTCAGAATTTTGCCTACCCAAATAAGTGCACTTGAACAATAAAATTAATCTGCATCACAGAGTACTTAATAGTACTGTCTGCATGGACTATAAATTGCGAACAGTCCCATTTATTTTTTTGTGCCATTACTAAAATAACGAAATAGCTCATTATTAAAAAAAACTGTCAATTTAACCACACATCGCCATCTAGTAGTGAGTAGATAAAATACAACATCATACCTAAATAGTGGCATCTAGTAACGAGTAGCAAAATTATCATCACAGACGAATTCTAGTAACTAATGTGTGGGAAAGATGGCGTTAGTGTTGAAAACTAATTGGATAACCGACAGATGGCGCTGAGAGCATTGCTTAGATTCGTAGATCAACCTTTCAATGAATGGGTCCGTCCCTTGGTAGTGAAGACTCTTCTCCTTGCTTTATAACTAATAATAATATTTTATCTTTAAACGAGCAATTCTTGCATATTTATTTATATATAATCAGGATTTCGGAAACGGCTCCAAGGATTATTATGAAAGTTACAGGTTAGGGGTTTTTCAACTCAAGGAATCGATTTATCAAGGTCCCAGGTTCGAGAAAAGCTCGGTTCCCAAGATATAGACATTTTAAAAACCGTGCGAAGCTCGGTCAACCAGATATTACCTTATTATTTAGACTGATAAAATAAAAGATTACGGATTATTTAAACTTAAACACCACCAACAACAGAAATATGGCCACCGCATTAGCTTTTCTTTCTTTATGCGTCCGCTCACTCAGGGCGGGACGGCAGGGATTTTCAAACTAGTATTGATTAAAATCCACGGTGTCCTTCAATAGCCCTTTACGTTCCAGGTTGTCGGTTACCTGATGATACAGTCCCGCGACTCCTGCAGGCTTTTCCTCGAGGAGCGCGTGGAACACGTCGCGCCATCGACCTGATCGGACGGCAAGTCACCCATAACCTATTACTCGCCGTCCGCATGCCCGCGCTGATGGTGGCCGGAGAAGTGTTCGCCTCCCGCGGCGGCCGCATCTTGAGTTTGAAGGCTGTCCTCTCCCTAACCCTCTACTGCATGAATTATTAAGGAGTTGAAAAAAAAAATATTTGACTGTGGAAATAGCTTTATTTTATCATCAATAAGATATATCAAAAGAAAAATAAGAAAAAAAAATTATACTTTAGGTTTTTTTTTACGGAACCATATATGGGCTCGTATGCACTGCGACCAAAATTATTCTGGACATATATGGTATTGTATGCAGTAAAACGAAAAATAACAAAAAAAATGCGTCAATTATTGTAATATTACAGAAAGCATTTAATATTTAAAAAGTATTTATTTATTCGTGAAATTGAAACAAGCAGTTCCTTTTGTCGTTGTAGCATATGAACACTTTACACTTAGAGCACTTAGTGTATGTTTCCAGCGAAAATACTTGACAATGGAATCAAATCATCAGAGAAAATAAATAAAAAGAAATCAGCAGGTGTGTCCAGGTCCATGAAACTACATCTTCACTGAATGTAAGTCCGTACCTCCAGTGAAGATGTAGTTTTCAGTATTGTATGGATCCAGTTGATTCAGTTCACATATAATCTTCTCAGTAGGGTCTTTCCGAATACGCCCGATTTTCTTCTTGTTATTGGCAAAATTGGATAGAAGGACATTGTCTTCATCACTACCTTCGTCATAACTTTCGGGGATTATAACTGGTAAAATCATCAAATGAGTCCTCCCACCCCGGGCACGGCGAGAGGGACTGTCAGACTTGTACTGACTAAAATCCACGGTGTCCTTCAGTAGCCCTGTATGTTCCGGGGTCACGGTGAGGAAATAATGCTGCGACCCCAGCAGGCTTTGGCCCTCTGAGAGGAGGCCCCGTCAAAGTGGGACAGGCATAGAAGGAACATCGCTTTCGGAATCTAAATCATCATCATCGCTAAGCATGCCATCACCGGTAAGGAAATCTTTTCCTTACCGTGACCCCGGAACATAAAGGGCTATTGAAGGACACCGTGGATTTTAGTCTGTACAAGTCTGATAGAAGGGGTAGGACTCATTTGATGATTTTACCTACCTAAAAAAAAAAGCATGCCTCCACCAGGAATGGAATTAGTGAGAAGGTCTTTTCCATAAAAACGTGCAGGGTCCATTCTCCCAAACAAAAGCCAAATGTATGAAGCGAGAAAGCAAAAGATATAAACAATGAAAGTATGCAATTTGAACTTAGCAAAAACCAAATGCTAATTAGTTTGAGTGCATACGATTCCATATTTGTTCAAGTGAAAAAATGTTTTAGTGCATACGAGCCCAAATATGGAATCGAGAAAAAACTGATTGTAAACAATAGAAAACAGTTGAAAATCTGAAAACATATTATTTGTAGACAAAGACGAATATATCGACTACATGAAAATATTTTTTCTGTCAAACAGTACTTACGTGTATCTTCGTTTTCGATTTTTGAAAATGTGTCATTCACACTCCAATTCGGCTTTTTCGCCAGCTTGCACTAAAGTCAAGTTATTTCGAAACGTCAAAAAAAAATAGACATTTTTTTCGCGGTTTATTATTGCTAAATATGTATTTCATGGATTTAAATAGATAAAGGACCACGGGCAAAAATGTATGGAGGCTGCACCATCGCTCAACAGCGATGAAACCTATCCCAAATGAAAGCTTTGAGGATGTTATGCATTTCTTATTATGGCAGCTAAGTCGATTTCGAGCGCCAACAAGATGATTTCGAGCATCGAAATTTTTTTCCTTTACCTAACCTAACCTGTGGCAATATTCTCCAAGGGATTTGAAACAGGTTTCATTCGAAGCGTGTGGTAGACACGATATACTTTTACTAAGGCGACATTCTTCAAATGTCTAAGGTTTATCTGGAATGTCTGAAAATGTCAACCTAACCTAACCTGTGGCAATATTCTCCAACAGATTTGAAACAGGTGTCATTCGAAGCGTGTGGTAGACAAGATATACTTTTACTATGGTGACATTCTTCACCTGCGTTAGAGGACAACCGTTAACCCGTTCAACTGCGGGTCTCGACCTGGGTTTAGAACTCCCCCATTTTGTTGGACAGAAACGTACTTGAAACAGTTGATACAAGACTCGCCGCCGCGCCGTCTTGAGTCTATTTCGATGCGAATAATCTATTACTTTATACCCCATTGCATAAAGTTGAAAACCTACCAAAGATATAGTAATAATCGTTTTCGTTTTTCTACTAGTATTTACTAGATTTTCAACTTTATGCAATGGGATACCAACTGCTGAACGTTAATGATTGTCGCTTGCCGTTTGGCTACAGACTCTGGACTGTTTACGGCGGCTGAAACAAGACGTCGTCTGTAAAGGTAGAGGAAGCTAACTAACAGCTAGGTGTAGCTGTTAGTTAACTTCCTCTACCTTTCCGTAGTTTTATTCTGGGACATTGCGTTTCGGAATAGGTATATACAATAAAACAAAATATTTTAAGTTATACTATATACAATAGTTTAAAATTCAATAACATGGAAGTCAAAGTCGCGAAGTGAATTAAAAATCAAAACCAAAGTATTC
Source organism: Agrotis segetum (assembly GCA_036375495.1). Classification (NCBI taxonomy): domain Eukaryota; kingdom Metazoa; phylum Arthropoda; class Insecta; order Lepidoptera; family Noctuidae; genus Agrotis; species Agrotis segetum. The sequence goes on from JAQSVV010000031.1 coordinate 5,680,476, forward strand.
TGAGGTGAGATGTCAGATTGAGAAGAGCAGAGATAGAACCAATAATATAATATAATAATATTCCACAACTATCACACAACGCCATCTAGTCCCAAGCTACGCAGAGCTTGTGTTATGGGTACTAGACAACTGATAAACATACTTGTATATTTCTGAATACATACATACGTATTATAGATACATTACACCCAGACACAGAACAAATGATCATGCTCATCACACAAACATTTGTCCTGGGTGGGAATCGAACCCACGACCTCCGGCATAGCAGTCAGGGTCACTAACCACTAGACCAACAGGCCAGTCATAAACTGCTTAAACATAAACTTACATGACGTATAAGTGCAAGAGTTACCAAGGACAACTGGGTAGCTACTATTAGAACTTGTTGATTGACCATTGCAATAATACGTATAACTTTTATGTACGACACCTGTTTCAAATCTCTTGGAGAGTATTGCCTTAGGTTAGGTTGACATTTTCAGATATTCCAGGTAAACCTTACACATCTGAAGAATGTCGCCTTAGTAAAAGTATATCGTGTCTACCACGCGCTTCGAATGACACATGTTTCAAATCCCTTGGAGAATATTGCCACAGGTTAGGTTAGGATGACATTTTCAGATATTCCAGGTAAACCTTACACATCTGAAGAATGTCACCATAGTAAAAGTATATCGTGTCTACCACACGCTTCGAATGACACCTGTTTCAAATCCTTTGGAGAATATTGCCACAGGTGAGGTTAGGATGACATTTTCAGATATTCCAGGTGAACCTTACATATTTGAAGAATGTCGCCATAGTAAAAGTATATCGTGTCTACCTCACGCTTCGAATGACACCTGTTTCAAATCCCTTGGAGAATATTGCCACAGGTTAGGTTAGGTAATGGAAAATTTTTTCGATGCTTGAAATCACCTTGTTGGCGCTCGAATTAGACTTAGCTGCCATAATAAGAAATGCTTAACATCCTCAAAGCTTTCATTTGGCATAGGTTTCATCGCTGTTGAGCGATGGCCCAAAATGACGCAAGGTCCTTTATTTCATTACACTTTATTTGAAAATAAAACAAAATCAAAACTATAATTCCATATATGGGCCCATATGCGGTAAAGGGCTAAGACGGAGACTCCACCAAAGCTGTGTCGAGCTGTGCGGAGTCGAGACGAGACGTGTTTTGAACAACCAATAGAATGGGGAAGGCAAGTGTCAAAGTGAAAATGACAGTTTGGTCCCCAAAGAACTGTAAAATCAAAGGAATTTTCAGAAAAAAAACCATTTATTGATGTAAAATGACTAGATGTTGTGTAATAAGCTGTAAAAATGATGGAATACACTTTTCAAAATAATATCTACTTTTCTTTTGGAGGTTAAGTACCAGTATTGGATCGCTCGAAAATCGAAGAATTATCACCTGGAACGAGTTTTGTAATAGTTGTGGTGTTAAGAAATTAAATATATTGTGATATTTCTCGAATCTAAATAGAAAAAAAGGCTAAAATTACTGACTTAAAACATTATGATATTTTATCAAAATAGAAAGTCAAAACCAGCATTATATTCTTGATAAAGGAGAGGACAGGTAAAACATACCTAAACTCAAAAATTGAAACCTCAACTACAAGTAATTGTGGATTTATTACGATAAAATCAAATGTATAACCACTCAATTAAATCACTTTTTTCCTCTTGTAGATGCGCCGCGGCGTCTTAATTCTTCTTTTAGTATATAGTACTTGCATGGATGAATGATTTTCCATATTTGTTTTGTATTTATACTCAATTTTTATAACAAATAATCTTGTTTGTTTTTTTGTACAAGGTAGACGTGGGGACCAACTATCGCAGCGCCATCTACGATTAGCTTTGAGTTGCCATCCCCATTGCCTTATTGACACAGCTCCACTCCGCAACGCAATTCTATTGGTTGTTCAAAACACGTCTCGACTCGCACAGCTTTGTGGAGTCTCGGCCTTATGCATCCCGCCCGCCTCCTCTTTCATCGCAAAAGCTTACCTCAAAATGTTTGTCTCTAATCATTCCCCCAATGTTGGAATTTCTATTAATGGGGCAAATTATATGCAATCTAATTACAATTTTATTACAATATTCCCAAATACTACTTAGTAGAAATAGAAAGCTAATAAGGCAAATTCCTAATTGCTTTCTAAATGGTGCGTATAAAAATATACGTACCTAATTATTATTTTAAGATGCGATGTAGGTACTCTACGTGTGTCGGATGAGTATTATTATTTGATAACAGCATCCAGAGAGGCTCAAGTGAGCGCGTACGGTGTACAATGTTGAGTGTTACAGGGAAGGATTTAGACTTCCTGAGAGTAAAAATAATAATGGTAAGAATTTACCACTGCTGCTCGAATTAATAAGGGGAGACCTATGATCAGCAGTGGACGTCATAAGGATGATAAAATTATATGGTAATGATGATAATAATGATGAAGAATTAATAACAGGTTAATAGAGCGATTCAAAACCTAACTTTATTTACTTCACAAACATTATAATACACACTTAGGTATCGTTGCGTCACGTCGCGTCGCGCCTCGGTGTGTACTGCCTCTAACGTCTTCGTCGTTCTATAATCCACATACAAATCTTGAATAACATGCCACGCGATGTGTTAAATATATGGACAAATCCTGGCTTAGATGCAGAACGCAGCCTATAACATATTTAGATGTCATGGATTTCGGAGAGTAACGTCTGATTCATAATTTATCATCCTACACGGACGCTGCGACGTTGTAGATAGCTTTGTTGACGTAGTGCCGCGCAGTCTTGCGACAACGCAGCGTCAACGCAGAGTAGTGGATTAAATAAAATGTAATAGATTCTTTTTTGTAAATGTCCAATTATACGTCATGTAAACCGGCCGTAAAGCAAGGCATTGTTGCACCCTGATCGAGCCGGGCAATAATATTGTACTGAATTTCATGATTCCCTTGGGAATAATGTGATTTGAATTTGGAACCTCAAACAAATCATAGTATGAAAACTTTGAACAAAGGAGTTGAACGTTGAAGCAGCGGCGGCCGCCGGGGACTGCAACGGCTGATCGTCGTCCACGTCAAATTTCAAAATTCGAATTTATTTCCTCGCAGGAGGTGTAAAAAGCAGAGTACGCACCAAGGGAATAAAGCAGTGCCTTACGTCACGGGCGTATTGAATCCCGAAGCGACGCTAAGGATTCTGGGGGTGAAATTCCGGAGCGCAGCGAGGAGGTTCAAGTGTTAATTCCCGAGTGAAACGAGGGAATTATGCTAAGAATCCTTAGTTCTTAATCCTTAACCTACTATTTTATTTTGTACCAAACATTCAATACCAAGTCCATCCCTGTACAACCGTAAGTCCCTATAAGCACTCAATAGTAAGTAAATACTAAACAGAATAAAACGATTAGAGTTTATAGCAAACACTCGCGAGGCAACAAACTCAATCGACTGACTCTAGTCGACTAGCGCGACACACTGTGGAATGACGATGTTATTTTGTTGCAGTTTCAAAGATGTGATTGGTCAGTGCAATGATTTGTTTCTGGTTCAAAATTATCCGTCTTACAATAAAAAAAAAACGTCGAACGCTTGTCTAAAAAAAAGTGTAAGTAACGTCAAAACGAACGTGAAATGTCGCTTTGGCGTTGACAGTTCTTTAACCGACTTCAAAAAAAAGAGGTGGTTCTCAATTCGGTCGGTATTTTTTTTTCATCGATTACTCCGATGTTTCTAGTCCAATTAGTGTGATTCTTTTTTGGTCCCATAAAAATTTCATCCAATTTGTTTTTAACTTTTTATTTTGTGAGCATTTTTATTAATTTCGGCTACCTACTTGGATGATTTATGATGATTTTTACTTTTTGCGTGTTTGTTACGCGATTACTACGAAGAATGTACAACTCCTAATGTTTGAAACTTTTTTCTTATTATGTGTACCTATTTGAACACTAATCCTGGTTCTCACTAACAATAACTAAGCAAAACTAAATTCATGCCTAAATATTATTGACCAATTAGTCATTTTAATGGTCAATCAAGACCCTAAAATCAAGCGGTACGCATTTTTAGGTATCACCTATCGTTAGTGAAAACGCCCGGAAGATTAATGGTACCAGTGAAGCAGGTACTCAAGAGAGCACAGTAATAAGTCCACGTCACAGATTGACAGTGGCGCCCATTTGCATAGATATCGCGTGTAGTTAGAACATCAACACAAGTTCGTTAGAGCTATCTCCTTCTATTCACGCGCGCCTGGTACCTGCGATTAGAAGAGCGCTTCTAACGTTAGATATTTTTGCATTAGATTTCTATTAGAAGTTATTGTTTTATTTCACTTATTTATTGTTCTATTGTTTAGAAATGAATCCTAGTAATTGAAACAATTATTATTGTTTTTAATTACTTTTCGAATAAACAAATTATCATACCATAGATTTGCCATAGATATTCATAGATCAATTATAATTTTCCGGCAGCATTTTGCATCGACCTTATCACAATTTCATTGAGTTTATTTCTATGCCAATTTCAAGCTTCTCAGTATAATAATTTTATCAGGGCGATACCGCCGTCGATTCCATATCGCTTGTTAGAACCTAATTTACTAGATTGCTATTAGAAAATAGTTGGTCTCTACAAGTTACTGGGTAATACGATAATTCTGCCTATCCGTTGAGAAAAGACGATTAAAAACAAGAAACACCCAGAAAATAATAATAAGGTCCAGAAATCCCCACTGATAAATGCGTTCCATTTCTTAAACATACAATTAATTCACAAATTATGTAAGACACAGCATCTCTTGCCGTTTTCTACAACAAAAATGAAATCTCACAGACTTTTAAATCACCGGTGTTTCTTCAGTTGCTTTTTACACTCCAGGACCGTAGTAACATCTTATGATATTTCCGTGAACTTCCCTTTCCAAAAATCTGACTGTTGGCAGTCACTACGGCTAGGAGGAATGTTTAATTCATAACACAATAACATAAACGTTCTATGTTATTAGGGTTTAACTTATTCTTCTTTTCCTACCTATTCGTTAAACGGTAATAAGTTAGAGTATCAGAAAAAATACAATACCTATCTTAGATAATTATTCGACGATTTAATAAAAAATATCTGGTTGACCGAGCTTCGCTCGGTTTTATAATGTCTATATCTTGGGAACCGAGCTTTTCTCGAACCTGGGACCTTGATAAATCGATTCCTTGAACCGAAAAACCCCTAATCTGTAACTTTCATGAAAATCCTTGGAGCCGTTTCCGAGATCCTGATTATATATAAATAAATATATATACAAGAATTGCTCGTTTAAAGATATTAGATATGACTGTGTTGGATTTTAACAACAGGATTTTAACAAACTGGTCAAACAATTGACCTTGATTCAATATTTGTAGAACATCCTGAAAAATCATTCACATCACTACATTTTGTATTCACTTTCCACTCGAACATTTTCCAAAAAGATTTCACCTAATTCTTATGAAAATGGATGCTTTTGACCAATCACAAGATCAACTCATCAATGCAAACATATTTCACTTAAGTACCTTATAGATGACCGTTGACTGCTGTTTCAATACCACTGACCAACAAATTTTGTGGAATTCGGTAATCATGGCGTCATGTTGTTGAGGTATGGGACAGATTGTGACTGAATTAATATACCTACAACGTATAACACCAAATGCGCAAAACTTCCCGTGGGGTCACTCAGCCCATGTTACTGAACAATTTATGTTCTAAGACTTTTGTAAATTCGCAAAAAAAAAAAAGTTTTTTTCGCACAGATGGGGCCGATCAATTTATTATTTTGCATGAAAAACACATTTTTTTTTTGGTTTTGCGCATTTGGTGTTACACGTTGTATTACCTATGTATCTAATATCTTTAAACGAGCAATTCTTGTATATTTATATATAATCAGGATCTCGGAAACGGCTCCTAAGATTTTCGTGAAAGTTGCAGATTAGGGGTTTTTCGGCTCAAGGAATCGATTAATCAAGGTCCCAGGTTCGAGAAAAGCTCGGTTCCCAAGATATAGACATTTTAAAAACCGAGCGAAGCTCGGTCAACCAGATATTTAGGATTAGATAGAGTAACAGAAGTCTCTGTGGTGTAGTGGTTCACAAACACGACTGTTGTTTGGTTTTCTTCCCATGTCGAGCAAAATGTCATTGTGTTTTCAATAACACTTTACGATTATTGCAACGACAAAGCCCAGATTTCTAATCCACGGTGTTTAAGATGGGTCTGTCTCATCAAGACCGTGACCCTGGAACGTAAAGATCTATTGAAGGATAACTTCTCAAGTAACGTCTAAAAGACTGAAGCGCCTATGGAGTTAGTCACGCTGCATCCACGAACTACGAAAAAAAAAAACTTGAGAGGTGTCAAGGGACACCCGGATGGAACGAATTTACTGTATACACTCAACAAAAATAATCGTCGCGACTCCACTCCACTCCGCTCCGCTCCACTCCACTCCACTCTTTGAGCTCTAGCACCCTTTCGCAACGAGCGATAAGGAACTTCGTTCCAAAAAGTGTCGTGACAACTTTTCGTACGATTTTTTTCCGTCTAGCACCCTTTCACAACGCGCGATAAGGAACTTCGTTACAATAAAAAATAGGGTAAAGAAAATCGTAAACATTTCACGGAATTCGACAAATTATCGTATAAGTTGTCCATTGGAATGCTAGAATACTCAATTCCTCATTCCCCAGCAGGTAATGAATGCTATTAAAGCAGCTGTTCGTTGCCAACGCTGCATCACAGTCGCCGTAGCTCATTACAGGCAGGCCACAGCCACATAGATTTATTATTTAGCTGGTAACTTATAGACCTCATCATTATTCTTAGGGAGTCATTCCATTGAAGTACCGTCGTATTTTGTAGGATTTATGACTTATTTGAATGTTTGTGCTAGCTCACAGCTCAATGACTTACTTTCAGAGCTCTAATGGCGGCTCCACATTAGAGCCGTGAATTCACGCCGCGAATTCTAGACGTGAATTCTCGGCACAATACCGACACTGATCGGGGATCAGGCGCGAACGCGCGTGAACCCCGCGAAAACCGTCCACATTCTCGCTCGCGCCTGCCATGTTCACGGGGGTTCACGGATCTAATGTGGAGCCGCTATATAGGGTGACTGGTAATTAGTGTACGAATACGGAAGTATCCTTGAACACGTGATTGTGCTCATGATAACAAACAACTTTTACTATGGGAACAAACCTGAAAACGCGGAAAAAAAGTCAGCTGTTCAGTACATTTATGTTTGTTTAATGCACTGAACAGCTGATATTTTTTTCACGATTTCGGCTTTGCTCCCAATAATAAAAGTTGTTTGTTATCATGAGCACAATTACGTGTTTAAGTATCGTTCACTAATTACCAGTCACCCTATATAAGGTTTAATACAGAGTTCTTCTTAAAAAAAAAATAGTTGTAAAATTGACACAATTAGATTAACTGAATCTGAATTTCACTATAACTCAATTTTCGTTGAACTTGACATTTAACATCGTAATTTTTTGGATGTAAAATCTAAATTGACAGCCACGACAATCCCATTATTCCGTTCGTTAGCAAAAAGTTTCAAAACGGGTGGAATAGATGATTTTATATTGAATTAGATTTGAACTTGGGTTTCCAGCTAGTTCTAAATATAACGACACTGAAGTTATTTGTATGTAACTATTGTGAAAGTACATGACAAACAAACTTACTTTAACTCTAACATCAGAGCCTGCAGGGGTCGCGGGACTTATCTCCTTAGACCCCGGAATATAAAGGGCTATTGAAGGACACCGTGGATTTCAGTCAATACAAGTCTGACAGTCTCTCCCGCCCTGCCCGGGATTGGAGGACTCATTTGATGATATTACAACGCTAAAAAAAACTCTAACATCAGAGGGCAGTCGCACGAATAAAAAAGAAAGGTCAGTGTGCAAAGAAACCCAAGCATATCACAGGGGCTTTTATTTTCTTTTTACGTGGTAATTTCATCAAATGAGTCTTCCCACCCTTGCGGGGCGGGAGGGACTGTCAGACTTGTACTGACTAAAATCCACGGTGATCCTTCAATAGCTCTTTACATACCGGGGTCACGGTAACCTAATAAGGCAGTTCTGGAACTCTGGCAAGCTTTGGACCTCTTAGGCAAGCCTTGTCATCGCGCCTTGCAAAGCTGTCAATAATCTTACTGACAGCTTTGCAAGGCGCACTTGGGTCAGGACGCGTCGTCAACCCGGGCATGATCCATGATCGGACGGCGAGTTACCCATTATTCGCCGTCCGCATCCCCGGGCACCACTGCTCTCTAAACGGCAAAGGCAAAACTGTAATGAACCCGTGTGGTGGATTACTGCCCACTCCCTTTCATAAAAAGGAAAACTGACTTCCAGAAGAGGGAACATCAAAAGCTGATTACAGATCTATATATTTGAACTAGCTGTTGCCAGCGGCTTCACCCGCTACAACTCGAAAATTATCTCACGTGAACATAAAATCGGGATAAAAACTATCCTATGTGTTAATCCAGGTTATAAACTATCTGTGTACCAAATTTTAGCCAAATCCGTTCAATGGTTTTTGCCTGAAAGAGTAACAAACATACCTACATACACAAACATACATCCTCACAAACTTTCGCATTTATAATAATAGGATAAAACTATGTTTAGAGTATAAGATTTATAAATGAGATATAATTGAACAGAGGTCCGTAACCTTAAGCATCCACTTAGCGATATCTATCCAATACAATGCATTATGAAAAGTTTCATAGATTAAATCAATCCTCAAAGGTTACCAAGATAATCTCAACAAGTGAGCGTTCCCCTTTATCGCTAAGTTAAGTCAAGTTACTTACTCAACTTGAGGCTGTATGGCCAGTCAGCCTCCATCGTCCGTGCAACGCGCACGCCCGTGCCCACCGCAACTTAATTCTAACTTAGTCGTAACTTAATTCGAAGATAACATAAACAATATCGAAAAAACTGTGTCTAAACTGAAAGTGATGTATAAGTGTAACGTTTGTTTAAGTTAAGTGGCGATTAAGTTAAGTTGCCGGTTAAGTTAGCGAGTGCAAACTTTTTGTTTTGATTTTTTTTTCGTTTGATATGGTAGTGGAATGTTTAATTTTAAGTGTAGTGCTCATATCTGTATCAGTTGTGTGAGGTTTTTGTTTAAGTTGTGTTTCCTAACTTACTTGGACTTTTACTTTGGTATTTGCAGTTACGTTCTCGTTAAGCTACAGTTAACCTATTAGATAATAATATTGGGTCAATATACACTGCTCGCTTTTAATTGAAATTAAACGGTAAATCTTAATATAAAAAATAACTTTTTGTGTGGCAGATCTGGGTCATTAACTTTTAAAACCAGACTGCTATTTCATACAACAAATTAAATCGATCTTCAATAATGTGTACATAGTATGTAATACCTAATTATTAGGTATATTAGCCAATACATTAAATATTGGTATTATTTTGCCATAAGTACAATTATTAAAAAAACATAGAGTGCTCTCAAAAAAATTTGAATGGTTACATATCTAACTCTTGTAAATTATTGAAAATACTAAGCTGTTGCCAGCGGCTTCAAATTTTAGCTAAATCCGTTCAGTGGTTTTTGCGTGAAAGAGTAACAAACCTACCTACGTACACATACACATTCATACATCCTCAAAAACTTTCGCATTTATAATATTAGTAGGATATTCATATTTTCCTACTTTTAACAGTGCATAAATATTTTTCAAATACTCATTTATATAAACTAACAGCTAGATTAAAAATAAAGCGCAAGTATTTACCTTAATAACTTAACTACAACTTATCGTAACAAGTTGCGTTTAAGTTAAACTAGTTTCAAATGATTGATCTTAAGTTTTCTATTACAGTTATTGAGCGGTGGCAATTGCATAGCGCTGTAAATGCTATAATGGCTAACATTACTCTAAAATCCAGTTTTATGTTCAAAATATTACCAGTGATTACTAAGGCTTTCAAGAAAGCTGAGGTATTTTACTAACAAATATTGAAAGATCAGGGTCGTTTCCACCTATACGTAAACTTATACTCAGTAAATGATAAATGATATTTAGGTATTCAGTACACGTCAAAAGACACTATTTTACACTAGATGAGGCGGGTGTTTCGTACCTGACTACTCTGAGAAGAAACATCCGAAACAAACTCAGAGGTCACAGTCTCTTTTAAAGTCCTGACAATTTTTATTGATCAAATGTATGAGAACCATGCAGGTGTCTGAGGTGGTCTTTTGAAGAAAGAACCACACAGATTTTTGTGGACCTGTCCAGTACGAATCCGACCGTCCTTTTCGCATCACCCTGGGCAAGACAGATTTGATGATTTTCCATCAAAAAATCAAAAGGTTTTACGGGTAAGATTCAGGAACGAAACCGAAAGACTTTAGTTTTAGTTTGTTTTTAGTTTAATCTGTACTCCAGAGAGTGAAATCTAATATCTTTAAACGAGCAATTCTGTACGTAGTACGGTAACTAACATTGTGACACGGAAATGTTATATAATATAAGAAGATACATTATAACATTTCCGTGTCACAATGTTAGTTACCGTACTCCTCCGAAACGGCTCTACCGATTTTTACCAAATTTTATATATGCGTATTCAGTAAGTCCGAGAATCGGCTACTATCTATTTTTTTTTAAAAGTTTAAGGCAAAACAACGTTTGCGGGGTCAGCTAGTATTTATATATAATCAGGATCTCGGAAACGGCTCTAAGGATTTTCATGAAAGTTACAGATTAGGGGTTTTTCGCTTCAAGGAATCGATTTATCAAGGTCCCAAGTTCGAGAAAAGCTCGGTTCCCAAGATAAAGACATTTTAAAAACCAAGCGAAGCTCGATCAACCAGATATTCTACTATTAAAACCACAATTAAAACTAATTTAGCATTATAATATCTCAATAGGAGAATTAGTTACAGGTATCTGCTTGAAAAGGTCTTAAAGAGATGCATGTTTTATCAATTTCTAATTTAATCTTAATAGACGCAAAATTATGATTAATAACGGCGATTACAAAGATATTTCGTTGTAGGGTTATAGGAATATGATTAGTTACTTGGCTAAATAAGCTCAATATTCTGGGTTAAGCAGCGCTTGCCGAGGTCGGTTTGTGGATGAGCGGGCATCTGTCATAGCGAGTTTCCTCCGTGCCTCGGACAGCACGTAAAGCCGTTGGTCCCGGCTGTCATTTGTAGATCTTTGACAGTCGTTACTGTTAGTCAGTAGCTCTAAAGTCTGACAACCAGTCTTACCATGGGGTATCGTATTACCCAGTTACTGGGTTGTGGAGGAAAAATGAAAAAATGTTATTTTGGTGTATGTACCGCATATCGGAATATGCGGTACATACACCAAAATAACATTTTTTACAATTTTTGTCTGTCTGTTTGTAATGGCTAATCTCTGAAATGGCTGGGCTGATTTTGACGAAACTTCTATTGAGAGGTAGCTAATGTAATAATAATGTAATATTATAGGTAGCTAATAAATAAATAAAAAATATTTTGCTAAAAAAAATACATTGTTGAGTTCTGAAATCCACACGAACGAAGTCGCGAGCACAGCTAGTAGAACATAATTTAACTTTTTTTGAACAATAATTACATATGAATTAAATTCTTGAACGTATAATCTCGGAACCCAAAAGTCGGTTGTCACGCCGCCCCTAATAATTTGAATTTCGAACACAATACAATAGTCAAAAGCGTAACTAATTTCTTTATGGAAGACGAACGATTCGTCAAGCATTTTGATATCGGCGACACGACTACGATACGATATTTTATCCTAAAAGAACATAAGATCGCTAGTGAATATTAATAAACAGTACCCTTAAATTTTCGAATTTTCAGTATTTGAGACGTAAAGTAAACTGGAACATTGACAATTTCAAGTTGACATTTTTCAAGGAAAAAATTAGTTCCATCTTCGCGCACCAGATGCGCTGTTCCATTTTTTCGTACACGAAACGCTGTAAATACTGGAAAGACGCTGTAAAGTAAAAGAGTGAAAACTCGTGCTAAGGGTACGGTAACCTACTACCCTTATCACGAGTTTTCACTATTCTTTTTCCCTGAAAGTCAATATGAAAATCTCAAAGTTCCAGTTTACTTTACGTCAGAATTATAACTGAAAACTCATGATAAGGCCTCAGATATTTTCCACTTATGAGCGAGATCTAATGATCATTTCAGTGATATTTATGCAGGCCGGGCATTTTTAGTGCAGTGGATTAAACTGCTGCGCGGTTTGATTCCCACACTTTTACTTCTTACTTTTTCTTTCTTTCATATCATTCTTCACACGATTCATTCATCTTTTCTTTGGTCTTCCTCTTCGTCTCCATCTATCAACATTCACACAATTCACAATTTTAAGTTATTGTTTTAAACGCTGCCACACTAGGAATTTCTCTTGTATCGTGAATGCAAAACAAACGTTAAGCCAATAACAACCATTTCTATAGTTTATTAGTAGATAATTTACTCAATCATAAACAAGGGTGATTTGATTACAGAAAGACAACATGACAAGTGAAACTAAATAAAAGCCTTTAAGTAATACAAAAGCAATTCGTCAAAAATCGTCGTGTGAATGAGCAGTTGCTTTAATAGTACACTTGTATTCGTAAGGACTTTACTCATGGCACGATGCGATATCGAATTGCATTGATTGACGATATCGGTCAGATATCGCACAAGCGTCCGGCCGAAGAACATGTATGGCCAATTGCTAGTGTTTGATAATGGAGTCGCACCTATTGACGATATCGCTCACAGATCTCAACGATATCGAATTGCATGTACGTCTAATGACAATGCATATAATAATGATTCTGTGTTCGAAATTCGATTGCGCAACTATTCGTCTCTGGCGATATTTTTTGTCTTTGGTTTGCACCGCCTTTATGTCGTAGTAATAAGGTGGATTTTTGAATTGCAGGTCCATTTTCATTCCGTTAGATAGTAAACACCTGCGACTTTAAATCGGCAATCGACTCGATATCGCACCAATCGCGACACTTAACTAGTAAAGTCCTTTAATGAACTTTCCAACATGTACACTGCATGCCCTACGAACAGTACCACCTTGGTACACTCCATTGAACTTATAAATATCATCCCATCTTGCTTCTTATCTTATCTACTGCGCGGCTTTCTATAAATTATCAGTGTCTAATGCACATATTATGTAGTCCCTCTTAATATAAGCGACCTCTTAGTTTACTTTGAACGAGCTAAGGACCCTTTAGACTTTAGGAGATTTCGTTGACTGTATTTTGTACTTGAATGGCTTTTAATTGGAGCTAAGAATAAGAATCGCTTTATGCTTTGTTTTTTTTTCTAGTTTCTTCTTTTTATCTTTGTTGTAATAGTAATTATTTTCATTTCAGTTTTTGTTTAATTAAACTTGTCAAAGAGTTTTAAGTAGATATTTCATGAAATTCTTTTAATATAATTATCAGAGCTTAAATTGATAACTTTAAAAGTTAATTATTCATTTTTGAGCCAAAAGTCATAATAGGGAATTTCAGAAAAGTCTCTTTTATTGGGCAAGTCTGCCCTAGTATATATTTCCCACGTTTTTATCACTCCCTTTTTTGTTTGTTTCGTGAGGGCGTATCTGTTACACTCACGATCTATAAATAATCCCTTAAAATACGCCCCCGCGTTTTGAGTGGCTCCTCTCTCAGCCCCGTAGAGTTAAAGATTTTTCGTACTGATGGGCCTAATCAATTGCTCATTTTGCATGAAAAAACAATTTGTTTTTAGACGTTTTGCGCTGTTAACGTTACACGTTTTAAAAGTCAGCCAAACATAACATAAAATGCTTGATTACCTTAATAACTAACTAACTCATCCGATTATGACGATATTTCCTAAAAAACATAAACAATCGCTTAGTTTTTTGTAGTATTATCAATATCCGATTAAAAAATACTTATAAAAGAAGTCCAATTAGTGATATTTTAAATTAGCTTGTTAGGGGGCGATGACATGCCTGTTCTAGAGTTTACAGAGCAAAGGTCACTGACATGGAACATGCATCGCGAATTAGTAAACCTACTTAATAATTTATGTATAACAAATTTTATTACCCAACTACGGTGAAGCAAAATGGGTGGTTTTGAGAAAAGAATAATTCAGGTGCGAGCGGGACTCGAACGATCGTCTCCTCTCTTACCCCAATGCGCCCCAATGGCACAATTTTGTGCCACCAAACCCCGACCGATTTTAAACTGTATTTTTGGAAATATAAGTCTTAAAATCGGTCAGGGTTTGGTGGCAAAAATTTTTTCTCGGTGCTCGAGATGTCTAGACAGGTACACCAGACGGCTTACCATTAGCTCCAAACGATTGGTTGCGATGGTCTATATGCCATCGCAACCAATCGTTTGGAGCTGAATCTTTCATTCCCATGTTTGAATAGGCAAACGAACTTACCTGTAAGTGAAGTTCGACTGTAATTATTATTGTTGTTGCATTGTCTGAAGATGATTAGTCCCACCCATCCCAGACTTTCCATGCTACATTTAAAAAGGCCTGTTGGTCTAGGTGGTTAGCGACCCTGATTTTCTAAACATTTTAGAGCGTAATTTTTCAGCAGACGGTTTTAGTTTTAATCTACTTGTGTAAGCTGATTTATTCTACTACTTAGCTAACATTCGGAGCCTTTGAAAACCAAAACGTATGTAATACGTAAATGTTACACGTGAAGGCTAAATCACTACGAATCAACGCAAGTGCTAAAACGTAAAACCGCGTACTAGTTTTTTTTAGCCTGCAATTTCCCACTACTGAGGTTCCCCACCTCACGATTCATGCCTGGCGACAGACGGACGGACAGACAGGCACACGACACAGTGATTCCGCTATGAAAATTTCAAAGTAATTCAGATTCTGATAGAAAATTGAGTAGCCAAGTAATTTAGAGGTTTTCTGGCAGAAAATTCAATAGACAGGAAACCTCCAAAGTACTTCGATATTTTTGTGTCCTACACAGATCTATTTACACTAAAGAACAACCTTGCCATGCTCTATCTAATCTACCAATGTCCACCCACTACATAGAATCGACCTATCCAGTCTTTATACTCAGTACAAACCTAGATTTACATCTAGGTTCATTTCCATACCACTACACCCTTTAAAGGTATCACTTTTTTCAACTTTAGCAAGAAATTAGCTCTTCGGAATGTGAAAAGAGATGGCTATCTACCAGTTATACCATTTTAGGAACGATTACTATTCAAGCCGCAATTTGTATGAAAGCAAAAAGGTTTTCTTTTATTTTTCCCTGAATAGGATGAATAATAAGTGAAAAATAAAACTTAGAATCTTTTTTAGTTTTATTTTTGATGGAGGCAAGATAGATCGCTGAGTAAACTACTGAAATAATTTTAATAAATGAGGTCTTAAGCCGTCTAAGCCATTTCACGTGTAGGAAAATTCAATATGGCGGAGCTTAAAGCTGCGCCCATTCTATTTAAAACTTTTATTATATTGCTCGCGGTTTCACTTGCGTGAAAAATGTTACGTTTATATTTTTTCTAAAATAGGAGTAGCCTAGGCTATTCTACATTTATATAATATCATCAGCTATCTGCCAGTAAAAGTCGCACCAATATTTGTCCAACTGTTTTGGAAATTCAAACAAACAGACAATCAAAAAACAATTTTTCCTACTTAGTTAGAATTTCGTGTACGCTTAGTAAAAAGCTCTTAGCATCATAAACAAGCACATTTTTCTTTTGTTTAATAAAGGATTAGTTTTTTCACTTCAGTAGCTCAAACATGTTGGTTTTGCTGCCTGAAATCAGTGAGCAAAATGCGATTTTGCTCACTAGTGAGACAAAGTAGCTTTTTAATTTTTGTTTTAAAAAAAGCCGCGAATATCATATTCAGCCTTGAGTTAATCATACAATTCGAAACATTAACACTCTATCTCTTTCCCGCCAATAGAAAGAGAGAGAGACAAACACCAGCCCTTTCGAAGTTCCGATTTTGAATTTGGTCTCAAAGACAAACACGTTCGGAAATTTGTACTAACCAAAGAAGTGCAAAACGATAATAATGTCTTCGAATGTATTTTATTGAATTTTTAACTTATTGCTGTATTTAAATGAAAATAAGCATTTACTGTAAATATTTATTTCTAGTTTCAATTTATGTTAATAAATATTTTGAATAATAAAATATTATGGGTGCTATTTCCGAACACGCCTTAATTTAAAAATAAAAGAGCGGGAATAAATGACAATGCCAGATCCTGCCCCACCTTTCAGCCCTTATTACAGGAAATATAAACTAATGAAAAATATTAAATGAAAATAAGACCCCTGATTACATAATTGTTATTCTGCAAAGGATGCTTTTAAAAAGTTAGTGATAAAAGGATTTCGAAAACCCAAAAACCATTTCCTGTTTTCATCGCGGCCATGTGCGTTACGCATTAAGCATACCTACACGCAGAGAAAATGACAAATGACACCTTTTAATGTGTTATTGTTCGGATTTAAATATGCAATATTCAGTTTTAATAAAACATTATTTTCAATAAGTGTGTTTAACGAAAATAATGTTTTTTTTTATTTAAATCACATTATGAATATACACTCTTAAAAATATTTCACATTTGAGCATGAATGATTAGGTACAACGAAACGTCATTGACGCGGAAATACCTAATCAAAACATAGCCCTATCATAAAATCTGGACTGAGCACTTCAATTTACGTAGTACCCAAAAATGAACCGTAATCGCCACCGTTTAGGTTTTTTTTGATTTGCTATAATTAGCATGACGAAAGAGAAGAGCAACTTGGATGACGCTTGTCCCTTCCCTCCTATTCCCAGAAAGAAATATGGATAGAAATAGTAAAATATAACTCTTACCTGTTTTTTTTTTACGTGGCAAACAAAATCATCGATTGAGTCCTCCAACCCCGGGCAGGGCGGGAGGGACTGTCAGACTTGTACTGACTAAAATCCACGGTGTCCTTCGGTAGCCCTTTGTGTGCCGGAGTCGCGGTATACGTATGTCCCGCAACCCCGGCAGGACTGTGGCCCTCTATAGGGGGGCCCCGTCACTATGCTGACGCTCCTTGAGGCGCGCGTGGGACACAACGCGCCGTCGACCCGGGCGTGGTCCATGGTCGGGC
Organism: Agrotis segetum; assembly: GCA_036375495.1. Taxonomy (NCBI): domain Eukaryota; kingdom Metazoa; phylum Arthropoda; class Insecta; order Lepidoptera; family Noctuidae; genus Agrotis; species Agrotis segetum. The sequence goes on from JAQSVV010000031.1 coordinate 5,697,727, forward strand.
AGCGAGTTGCCCTTTACTCGCCGCCCGCATGCCCGCGCCTACGTTGGCCGGCGATCGTCCCGCGACATCCGTCGCCGTGGGCGTCTACCACTGCGTCTCGGGCTGAGAGAGGACGGTATCCTCTCCCTCAAGCGGCCCGCCTCCTCCTTCGCGAGCATGACTGCTTCGTAGAAGGAGGCGACCGCCTCCCACTCCGTCTCGCCCCGCAGCATGGCCGCAACCAATGCCGCAGTGAGAACACGGCGGTGCTCCGCCCAAGCTGGGCAGTCCTGCACCGTATGCTCCACTGTGTCCTCCGGGCGATCCTTGCAGTGGTGACACCCGGGCAACTCTTACTTGTTAACCTTTAACCTTTAACCTCATTTCTGAGGCATGAGTGCGCAGTCCATTTTGTATATTGTTTGTGTATTTTATCTTTGTGTCAAAATGTCACAACTGGCAATATGGACAAAGTCATTTGATTTTTGGGTGGCTATTGTGTTTGTTTATTACAAATTATAAATGTGTTTGAATTATCTTACAGCTTCCACCAACATCTGTAATCCGTCAAGATTGTTAGTATTGTATTGTGTGTGCTTTGTGGCTAGACCAGCATTGTGAAAATAGGGACGTGACGTTAACGTATGCTCGACATAGGTATCTAACCTAAATGTGATATTTTATCCAATTAAACAGAAACGGCAGGATTATAGACTTATAAAACATGATTTTACTTATAACTGATAAAGCACAAATAGAATTTTTCATTTGGTATAGTTGGAAGCCAAATTTTATTTGGTGGGTCATAGCTCTAAGGAGCAACCGGCATTGTCTTTTCATGGCTGGCGTAAAGAGTTGAATAAGTTAAAAAAAAAAAAGGTTGCACTCCAGGAGTGCCGGTAGAAGTGAAAACTTTTTTGTTACTATGTTTTATTTTTAATTTGAATGACGTCTTACTCATTTTCGATCAGGGTCACGTGACCCTGACGCGAGTTTTGGTCACGTGACCCTGACGCGAGTTTTAAATTTTTTACCCATTACAGAAAAAGTGTACAACGCCGCTAAAGAAGTTTTCACTTCAAAAAAATATATGCGTAAAACTAGCGACGAGAACAGTACTTATTTTAACATAACCATTTAAAACAACAAATTATTAATGCAGAATTAAATTTCCTAACTCTAACTAAATAGGTATCTGAAACCATACCATGTCTTCAATGAATGGAGACTTAATAAAGGGCGCAAGCAGTTTTTGGGAGACGGTGTTGCTATATTATTTTTTAGATTTATCACAGACGAGACGATTATCTACAATGCGGAGTATTTACTTATTGTTGAAAGCTACTTTTAAAAAAAAGTTATTTTAATCTATTCCTATTTATTATTTTATCTCCTAAAGTGTTCTCACTGGGAACAAGGAGATAGCGTTTAAAGCTCAAAAGAGATGCATCAGAGCCATGTTTAATTTAAAACCCACAGACAGTGTTGTAAACCCTATTTCATACAACATAAAATATTGACATTACCATCCCTTTACATCTTAGAGACTGTAGTATTTATAAGGAACAATCCAGAGTTATTTCCCCGTATGTCAGATCAATTTCCAAGAAATCGCCGTGATCAAAGTCAGATCTGCCTTCATGCAAGTCGGACAGCATTTATGCGCAAGAGTGTTCTTTGCATGGCTCCAACAATTTATAATAAATTACCTAAAAGTTGGAGGGAGCTTACTAATATGGAATTGAAGACGAAACTGAAACTATTTTTGACGACCAAAGCTTATTATAGCATTAATGAATTTATGGCAGAGTCATTTGCAGCAAGGTAAAATTTAGAAATTAATGTATTTGATATCTTATTTTATTGACTATATAATGTTGTAATACTGTTGTTGTAATTTTGACAATTTATTGTAAAGTTTGACATCGTTACAATATTCTTATTTTATTTTTTTATTGACATTTTAAATTTTTTATTGGTATTTGACATTTTTCTTTTTTAATTTTATTATTGTTATTATTTTTCAATTTGATTTTCTTATGAGTCCGTGCAACATTGAGAATTATTAATTTATGAACTAAAAATGGATATTTATTAGCGTAATAAAGGCAACTTAATATAAATTTGCACGTCGCGTATGCGGCAAACATGTCGAACATAATTTATAATAATATCTTGCATGCATAATGTCACCGTTCTGTATGTATACACATGTTTGAGCAAATAAATATACTAACTTACTAACTTAACTTAACTAACTTAACTTACTGCTGAAGTGAAAAGTTATGTGTGTTACACGAGAGCAAAGTTTTTTGCATCTCGTGCCTTTGAATCTCTCGCTACACTCAGGATTCAACTTTAGAATCACTCGCTACGCTCGTGATTCAATCCTTGAATCCTTCGCTTGCTCAGGATTCAAAATCAGCACTCGCAGCAAAAAACGACTTTGCTCTCTTGTTGCACAAATAACTATTTCTGTAGATTCAACTTTTTATTTCTTCTATTTTTTTAAAGGATGCTAATTTAATAAAAATCTACATAGGTACTCAATTCATAACATAAACTTTACGTAATAAAACGGACAATAAATATTAATGTGTATATAGTGACAGTTCAATGATGTGACGGCGGACATCTTGAATCCAAAATGGCGTCGTTCGGAGTGTTCCGATTTCTCGTGCTGTTGGCTGCACTGGTGTGGATCCTGGCTGAGGAGAAGAAGAACGAGACGCGGAGGCCGTATCCCTGGACTAATGGCAGTTGGTTGTGAGTATTGAAGTTTTTTCTGATTTTCAAACCGCAGCGGTATCCACTACCGCAGTGGGTAAAAGACCATGCTCGAGCCAATAGGTACCCAAACATGGTCTATTACCCGCTACCCACGATGTGCAACGGTGGATAAAACCGATACTATTTTGGACAGGCATTTTACTATTGTGTAAGTTGTACTTTTTTTGCAATCTAATTTTTTTTAAATATTTATAGATAACAAATTTAATATAATACGATTTAAAAACATCGCTTCAAAACAGCTGCTAGAATTCGGCTAATTATTTTGTTGTTGTTTTGTTTAATTTTCAGGACAAGGTCCTTTTTTACCCGACTGCGCGACGCAAAGGAGGGTAATGTGTTTATCAGTCTATGTATGTATGTATGTATGTATGTATGTTTGTTTCTGTGTGGCGTTCTAGAGACCAAATGCGTAGGCCGATTTTGATAATTTTTACGTCAATCGATTCGTCCTAACCTTGCGAGTGTCACTAAAGACATGACAGTAATCAAAATTCACCACAGCGACAATCAGACGCCATATTGTCGATGAACTATGTCATGTGGGGTATCGTTGAATAGGTATTTTAAAATCATCTTTAGGTTCCCTTTATCATTTTTCAATTTAAATAATAGTTTAGGATATATAACAATTTAAAGTTGTTTAGCAAAACAATAATTCTCTGAACAGTAACTAAAAAGTATAAAATAAAATAAAAATTAACGAAAAACAAAAAACCCGACTACGTTAAAAAAACTACAAAGAAAGAAACAAGCCCAGTAGATAAGAATTCACTCATTCACACTCACAGTCGGGGCCCGTTGGGAAGATTTGATTGGTATAATTTGAATGGGCCCCGACTGTGAGTGTGAATGAGTGAATTCTTATCTACTGGGCTTGTTTCTTTGTTTGTAGTTTTTTTAACGCAGTCGGGTTTTTTGTTTTTCGTTAATTTTTATTTTTTTCGTCATCAATTAAGTAATTTACCCCGCTACCTACAGCTTGGCAAATAAGAGTAGACAACCAGAAGTCGCAACTGCTCTCGCTACCAGCACTTTGAATGTTTTTTTTTGTTTTCACTTAGTTCTATGGCACAATAATAAATCGAACAAACCTGCGTTCTTTGTTTACATCAAATGGCAAAGATTTTAAAACGTTGTTAGCAAACAAAAATATTAGTTTCGTTTCAAGATGTTCTGGCCAAGACATCGAATATGTAGAGACTCACTAGATACCTACAATGCATTAAAATATAGAATTACCCAAAACGTCTTTTATTATTATGTGCTTACAATTCAAACTCCACATGATAGTTAATGTACGTATGTATATTTTATAGCAAGTCTAGACAAGTCTCAGGTGGCGTTAGCGCTACAATAAACCTGGGTTTTATATGACGCGGTGACGAATTCAGATTGGATGTGCGATTGTAGGGGCGAGCTCTTTGAAATGAGAGTTATTTTCAGGATTACAGGTTCTAGAATTTGATGCTTACTGTACAACTTTCATAATTGGATATTGGGTAAAGAGAGATTATTTGATGAGACAGGCAACTCAGTGATAGAATCTTAAAAGTCTCTCAAAACGTTACCTATGCATGCTGTAATGCGAAATGATGTGTCACTACTTCTTGTCCACTTTAGTGGTGAACTAGTTGCATCGTTTCGCATAACTGCATGCATAGGTAACGTTTTGAGAGACGACTCTATCACTGAGTTGCCTGTCTCACCAAATAATCTCCCTTTACCTTATGGTTGTTCGAGTATCTTGTTATGCGTGACCTTTTATGATATGTCTGGATACGCGTTAAAAACTTTGTTCATTGTATACTGTAAAGGTTTTTAGTAAACTTTTCGTCACAGAAGATGTTTTACGATGCAAATTAAAAGGCTATCTCGGACACAATCTTGATTTTGGTCTTTGTCTATAACGAATCAACACAGATGCCTTTCAACAAGATGATTTTCACTAATAAGTAGTAAGTAAACAAGACGAGCAGTAGTGGCCCAGTGGTATCGGTCCCGACTTACGAGTTGTAGGTCGTGGCTTCGAAGTCGAACCCCGCCAGGCGCATTACTTTGTGTAATTTATTTCACCACCACTGCTCTCAAGACGGTGAAGGAAAACATCGTGAGGAAACCGGCATGTCTAAGAACCAAAAATTCGAAGACATGACATGTGACATCCATCAACCCGCACTGCGTCCGCGTGGTGGAATGGCCCTCTCCCTCTCACATAGAGGAGGCCTGTGTCCCAGCAGTGGGAACATTATAGGCTGATGAAGATGATGATGATGAAACAAGACAAGTGTCAGTTTATCGGAGTTTGGAACAAATCAAAATATTATAGAAAAGAGAAATAACATTTCAAAGTACTCGTATTTTATACATAAACTACAAGAATAAACACATACATATATAACTATAATACATCAATGAGAAATCTGCCAACTCTTTGAGAATATGTTCCGTTCAGGAAGTGTCTCCATGAAAGTGAATGGCCTGGTCACCCTGGTGCTCGCATTCCAAGGGAAGCTCGCCCGGTCCTGGCCGACAAAGAAAGAGATTTTATGAGACCAGGGCCTTACACCGTCTTAAAACCAGGCGTATTCCGGCGAGTGAAAGTGACAGAGCTATACAAGTCGTCTAGCGCCATCTCGTTCACTCACTGGAACAAACATGGTTTTAAGACGTTGTAATATTCTCCCAGGGGTATTCTATCTAAGCACGAATGCCGTCATTTCGGCTGAAGTTAAAAGCGTCTTCTTCGCCTTACGGACATTAGATTAGTACTATGAACTAAAAATTTGTGACAACGTGATTTTATTTAAGGTACTCGACTGAAAAAATTGTATTGGTCCGTCTTAGGACTTTAGGCCTCTTGTACACACACGTATATATTTATAGCACAACGCCGGAAAACCGTTGGAAAATTTCTGCCCGCATACCTAACTGTCTTGCTCAGTGAACGTCTGAGCGAGTACTTATTTGAGTTTTGGATCCACAGGCCCCATAGCCAAATAGCAAGCGACATTCGCTAACGTTCAGCAGTCGCTAATACATTTTCAACTTTATACATCATTGCATAAAGTTGAAAATCTATCAAAGATTACAGATCGTTTTCGTTTGTTTCGTTCGCTATCACTCAGCAGTCTGTACTAGATTTTCAACTTATGCGATGGAGTATAAAGTTGAAAATGTATTAGCGATCGCTTGCCGTTTGGCTACAGGCTCAGATTATGAACCCTTGATGTTGTTTCATATTCACAAAGAAATGTATCCAAATGGATACGAATTCACACCTATGATACTTAAGTCGGCGCTGCTGATACCATGCAAAAGCTTTGACACAGGATCCGATTTTCAACTTTTGAATGCATTTATTTTTGGAGTTCAAAAATCATCAAATCCCACCATGTGTGATGCGGAAGGGACTATCACATTCTTACTGGCTAAAACCCACCCTGTTCCTTCACACTTACTATAGAATTAGTGATATTGTAAAAACCTGTGTAGGGGAACAGTGTAAGTATAAGACGGGGACGTGATTTACAATGGGGACATACATTGTTTAGGAATACTTAGCACAACAGTAACGTAGCGCAAGCGTCATCAGGACGTCCTGGAATGGCGTCCTGTTAGCGCTTGCGCTACGATAGTATTGTGTTAAGTTTGCCTTCAGTGTGTGATTTCCCACCATACCCCGCTCCCCATCTAATACACTGTTCCCTTAATCATATTGGGTGTACAATAAAGAATATTCTGTTTATCTATCTTCACATGCCTTTTGTGTTAGAGAGCAGCGGTACTTATTAAAGACAGAATTGAGTATAGAGACTACTGTTTCGATATACGAGTATGTACAACATTATTTTTAGTATAAGCAAAACCTGAATATAGTTTGTTCAGAATCAGTAATTGATTGGATTCCAATAATTTTTACACCATGTTATATATTTTTTTCAAAAAGAAAATTAAATGTTATTACCAGTTAATACGAGTAACAATACAATCACCGTAAGGCAAAGTACCGACTGCCAAACTATTCACGAGTGTATAACACAGGAGACGCGGTTTACGCGGGTGTACCGCGAAATGAGCATGTTTTTGAACGGATAACCAGGTAATATAGAAACATATAACTTTGTGATTTTTATGTTACGGTTTTAAAGTTTTGTACATAGATTCTTAACACAAAGATATTGGACAGGTGTATCGGGTTTCGCACAAACAAAAAATAATGTTGTATAACCTCGAAACTCTCCAAATACTGAATGTTAATATCGGGTTAAGTAATAGTAAATTAACCTATAGTTAATTGGTAACCATTTAATGAATCAACACAGACGGTAGTGCGAGTTGAGTTCCACGACGCCGGGCGTGTCCCGCCGCGCACCGTACACCCAGAACTCGTAGCTCAATGATGTAAGCTTACTGCTTATGAACGACAGCGTTATTGTATCCTGAAAATAATCATAATTAGTTTCAGCAAACGTTTTTAGGGCACCCGTTTACAGCAACGATTGTGTTCCCGTTTGAGCACCTACTGTGCGTTTGCTTGTAGTGATGGGGTGTATATTAATTTTATAGTTAACAATTAACAATATGCATCTAAGACTAAATGAATGGATGTTTAACGGATGAACCACTGAACGGATTTGAATGAAATTTGGTACTCAGATAGTTTATAATCGGGATTAATACATAGGTAGGATATATTTTATGTTCTCATGGGATAATTTTCGAGTTGTAATGAGTGAAACAGCTGGCAAGAGCTGATTATCCTACTACTATTATAAAGGCGAAAGTTTGTAAGTATGGATGTATGGATGTTTGTTACTCTTTCACGCAAAAACCACAAAACCGATTCGGCTAAAATTTGGTACACAGTTAGTTTATAACCTGGATTAACACATAGGATAGTTTTTATCCCGATTTTATGTTCCCGTGGGATAGTTTTCGAGTTGTAGCGGGTGAAGCCGCTGGCAACAGCTAGTTATCTATATTTTAAAGATAGAATGGTCCTATAATTTTTCTTCTCACTAATGAGACTATTATTTTAGGCAGACAAAGAGATATGTCTTTGCCTTATATATATACGGAAATAATTTGAGTTATTTTAGTCCAAAATCAACATTGCCGTCACACAATTTATAGGAGTGTGGTGAGTGGAGGTGAATTTTACAGACACATGAAAATATTTCACTCCTGTCTTTGAATTAAACATTTTAAATCATTTTAGAATTGTATTATAGTTTACTAGCAGTTTAATGAGAATAAGGGCCGTTGCATAATTTTTTTTGCAAACGTTGCAAAAAATATCTTGCAGTAATTTGAACGCCTGCAGAAAAAATACATGCAATATTTATACCTGCGATTCGTAAAATTTATCAATCAGCCAGGCGTTTTGATTTAAGTTTAATAACTAGAGTAGATTCGAATTTTATACCTATTAATTGTTTGGTCTCTAGGATGGCATAACCAAGTTATGCCACTAATAAATTGTATGGCAGTGTATGATGTCTACATTTTATTTTCTTGCGTGATAATTAGCACAATTTTTCGTAAAATACTGGCTAGGGGATTATTTAACTGGATAAAAAGTATTCTGTCTTAATCTAGACTATATTCTACCTCTGTGACAAAAATTATCAAAATCTGTTGTTAATTATCAATTTAGTAACAAACATCCATCCATACTTGAAAGATAGGGTGAATGTATAAACATCCGAACATCATAATATGATTACTATTACTGTCAGTCTGTGTCATCCCACAGCTGGGCAAAAGCCTCTCCCCACGATTCCTATTTCGATCTATTGCTAATGTGAGCCACTGGTCGTTAGTTTTGTCCAGCTCATCCCGCCATCTTTTGCGAGTTATAGAGCGACGCATTCGGGCTGTGTCAGGGCTCCACATAGTGGTTATTTTGCGCCATAGTTCATTGGACATCCGTCAGACGTGGCCAGCCCAGTTTACTACAGCTAAGCTTATTATAATACTAGCTGTTGCCAGCCTGTTCACCCTCTGCAACTCGAAAAGTATCCCACGGAAACATAAAATCGGGATAAAAACTATCCTATGTGTTAATCCAGGTTATAAACTATCTGTGTACCAAATTTTAGCCAAATCCGTTCAGTGGTTTTTGCGGGAAAGAGTAACAAACATACTTAACATACATACATACATCCTCACAAACTTAGATTCATAATAATAGTAGGATTAGGAAAATTTATGCTTTTAATACATGGTTGTTAAACCGACCTGCAGAACCCCTCCATCATTGATATAACCCTCGCTCTCCGGTCCGTCTATGTACAGGATCACCTTGAAGCCAGTTATGATGTAATCCTGGTCATCTGCTGTCAGGTTTTCCTGGAACAGATCAAATATGGAACAGTTAACCATGCGCACGTCAAAGAATTTCATTAGGAGCAATATTTAAATTAAGAAGCGATTTTAATCGAGTCTGTATAATTCCGCTAGCTGGCTCTGCCCCATCAGCAGGCTAGGTGGGACAAATGTATCATAGAGCCCGCTAGTGTTGGCATTGGCATATATGAAACTGAGTGGACCAACCCACTGCCGTTGTCTGACCGGCTCGGTCGGTCGACTCAGTCACAGTATAAATACTCAGTTGTCGGAGCCCTACGAAGCGGTACGTATACGGAACCACTCAAGCAGTCTGTTTCGGGAGCAGTTGATACCGAGCGACTGTGAGCAGCTGACAAGGGCAGCAGTCCGTGTAAGGGGCCAAATACACGGCTAGTAGTTTAAATTATAATCAAAACTATTTGAAAGTCAATAATCAGGAAACAGTAGGTACAATAAAGCGTCCACACAACACCACTTTGTGCTGTTATATAGAGCTGGTTATAAATATAAATATATATGATGATTGTTGTCAATAGGTAGGCACCTAGGAGATCTAAGCATACTAGAAATGGCATATTTATAACAGCAAGCATAAAACTGGAAATTACACTATTTAAAGCAGATTTTATTTTATCAAATACCAATCCAATATTAGTAGATTTTTCAATTGGTTGGCCAAACATTAAATTTTTTATTCAAAAAAGCAAAATTGTGAATTAGCGTCGCTTTTAGCTCTAGTTTGGTTTCGCGACCGAAAAAATTCACAAATAAGGTTTCTTTAAACACTTACACTGTTGAAGATGGACTCAAAAAAGCTGGGAGCCTAAAAGGAAAAAGATAATATTTTATCAGACAGTGCAAGATGTAAAAAGGTCGGCTAATAAAGTAATGGTAAATCAATCAAAAAATTATCACAAAAATTATGTACATAAATACTTTCTACAAGAACAATGGAGTTTTCTGTGTTTCGTTCAAATTTTTTTATGACTTTATTATGTGTTGTTCATTCATCATCATGCTGCCTGTTCCTAAGAATGTTAGGTGGTCTACCAGTCGAACCAGATGCACCTCAGTAACATTATTTTACATAGTGACTGCCTGGCTGACTTCTACCCAGCACCTAGTAACAGAGTAATACGATACCTCTTGGTAAAACTGGATGTCAGGCTTCTGACTAATATCTGTGGTACTTTTTAAGAGGTCACTATGCCACCTTCTTCACGTGATTTAAGAATTCAATAATTATCGATCTTTTCTGAAAGACTGAGCCCCATTTGACGGGAATCCCCAAAAAGAAATGCAAAAACTTTATAGTTGAGTATTCTTCTCGGGCAAAGACTTTTAGCAGGCCGGTTAGCACGCAAAATCCCTTTGTAGATGTTACTGGGTTGTTCCTCTCAAAAATAGATTGTCAAAGTCAAAGTCAAATCAATCAATGAGGCACTTTTGAACGTCGATTTTTAAATTTAAAGGGAATAGGAAGGGATGGCATTGATTCTACACCATTAGCTAAAGTTAATAATAATAATAATAATAAAAAATGTTTCACAAAGTTTTGAAATATAACGTGTTAATAAAATAAATATTAAGTCCTTACTTTGTTCTCTGGTGGATACTGGAGCGTGAGGTTCACATCCTGCTCAGGAAACGTCCAGCCCTTGTTCCCGTACACCATCAAATGACTCCCTGTGAAACAGCGTAACAAAATTGAAAATTCGTTTAGTACGTCAATTAGAGTACTGATAATGAAATACTTTTACGTTAAAAAAACAGTTTAATTACTACTATTAAAACTGTTTCCTTTTTCAGACAATGTATATTGAATTATTGACACAGATAAAACGCTTCGAAATTTGGGAGTTGGGGTTTGTGTCGTCATAACGCCTGTAAAATTATACGTTTTGTGTGATTTAGACGCATAGTTCCTTCGTCTATTTTGGTTTACGCAACAGAAGAGATAATAAGGTTCTAATAAATTTTGATAATCTAATTAATCCATCTTTCAGACAAATTATTTTTTTGAGTAGTACTCTATTAGGAAGTACATCATCAGAACGAAAACGCTCTGTAATCTTTAACAGACTTTAACGTTATGCTGTTCGTCAGAAGCTCTAAAGTCTGACAACCAGTCTTACCATGGGGTCTCGTATTACCCAGTTACTGGGTTGTGAAGGTCCGACAAGCAGTCGCTCTATGTAAAATACTAATATCCAGCTGAATCTGGTTCGACTGGAAGCCGACCCCAATATAGTTGGGAAAAGGCTAGGGAGATGATGAACTTTATGGGCCACAGTATAAAGTTTAAAATGTCACAAAGATTACTGAGCGTTAACGTTTTATCGCACGTCGTACTATAGGGGGTCAGGAAAATATTTGAAAATCAACTATACTCTCTTTATCTTCCTCATAAATAAGTTGAGTGTTATCAACAGTATTTACGGAAAACATTATCTTTCAGTGATAGCTCATTGCACTAGATTTGTTTAAAACTGAAACCATTGTATTGATATTGTTTCTAAGGGCAATAAGATTGATAAGCTTTGTGGTTCGTTTGCCAAAGAAAAATAATTCTTATTATCATTAAAATATGAGTTAATCATTATGCTATCTAGTCTTAAATCTGTGGTTTAGGAGTTTCAGTGCTTTGGTAATAATAGCGTGATTGCCTAGTCCGTAAGAATATAAACAATTTAACAAACTGTGAGTGAAAAACCAAAATATTGGTATTTCATAGGCTACATTCACTCGACGGCGCGTTGTTTTCCACGCGCGCCTCAAAGAGCTTCAGCATGATAACGAGGCCCCCCTCTAGAGGGCCAAAGCCTGTCGGAAACGACGACTTTTCTCATTACCCTGACCCCGGAACATAAAGGGCTACTGAAGGACACGAGTACGAGTCTGCCCCGGCGGGGAGGGAGGACACATTTGATGATTTTACCACGTAAAAAAAAGGACATAGGCTACATAACATAACATAGACATATTAGGTACGTTTGTTTACATGCCAAATAATAAAAACTAAATCATAATGACGAAAGAGAGCATTTACGTAAACAATAAGTGAAGTGTATTTAACAACAATTTGATAAGATCATTATGATTGTAAAAGGAAAAAGTGCACAGAAATTAGTTTTTGCAGTAAGTAGGTATTACGAATGGTTAAATTTTGAATTTCTCATGAAAATAGATCCCGCCTTCATAACGTCAAATGTAATTCCCGTTTCGTTTGCTAAAAATCTTCACACTTGCCTTTTCTCGATGAATATTTAACAACGGTTCCGTCCGATACTTTCTTCGTAGTTACACCAGTGTAACCACGCGTAAGACCATTATTACACCACACTAGTTACCGTTTGTTGATTGCGATTACATTTATCTGAAAATCAATAACAAAACCAACTCACCTTCAATAATAGGATCCAACGAACAGTAATACTTATTGACTGTTTGATACACTGTTGAGTCAACCTGCCTCGCTCCATTACTGGGGGCACTGTTCCCAAAAAACTTCACTTCTGGTCCGTCACCATACTTCTCAATCTGTGGTTTTATAACCCTCACTTTCTTACTTCCCACTGTAACCACATAGAACACAAAAACACATGATATTGAAATCCTTATAATACCATTCATAACGTTGACGGAAAAACGACGAGTAAGCAAAAGAGGTAAGCATATCGTCCGCGCATTAAAAAAAAGATATAATTAACAATGATTAGAAATGTAATTAAAATAATATTTAATGATAACAGTCGATATTTTGGTGATAAATGGTGTGTTCTTATCGAATTCTGACGGACTGAACTCGCGGTGAGTGATAATGTTGTATGTAGCGTAAATCGAGCGTATCATGGTGATTAGATTGTCGACTTCGATCCTTATAAGTAGATGTTGGTGGTTATATTAGTATGTTAGGGTTTAACAATGATAAGGTAATAAAGTAGGAAGTCTCTGATACAAACTATACCTAGTCAGTTGAACGATCTCCATCGTTTATTATGAACTTGAGGAGGGCAAGTATCTACAACCATGACCGACAGCTCCTCAGTTATAAAGATGTAATAAAACGTCACTTTAGAAGATGTGGAGCCTTCACGGTGGATGCAGCAAGATTGTTAATGCTTGAGTGCAGGACATCAGTTAAAACCAAAGTCCGTGGTTTTGAATTCTGGCAATACCTTGAGCTTAATGCCAAGCATGAACAATTGAAAGCTCGACGACTTGCAGAAGACGATTATTACTAAGAACATAGGTGGTCTGCTCACATGCCCGCAAAGTGCGCGGATTTTCATGAAGATTGGTTACAAGCCACATGCGAACACACAATCGACAGCCACAAAGCAATTCATTTGGCCGAAATCGGTCGAAAAGACGGCTGGATTATGTCAGATCTTTCGCTATAAGTGGATGAATCGCGAGATAATTATACTACGCAACACGCTAGCAACTAGTTCAAACAGTTCTGTACTTTTAGTAATTTACTTCTTTTGCTTTAAAGAAAAATGTGTTCACGTCGCAAGAACAATACCAGAATGAAATACTGTTCTGATCTTTCGGGAACCTTAAGTGTAATCACTGAATCCACTGGTTGTATGCGTTGCACCCGCAACGCATACAACTGGTTAACTGTTAAAAGAGTAGAAGAATGAATTACGAATGCCTCATACGAAATAGAATAATAGATAACTAGGGTCAAAAACAATAAAAACAAAACAAAAAAGAATCAACCTCTCACTACCAAAAGTCCAATAAAAACTTCCAATATCCAAAGTTTATGGCACTCAATAAACGAACTCATACATAAAGAGGATCTACATAAGTGAATAATTAATAGAACCTTCTCAAAACCGGTTCTGTTCACAAAAACGGTTCCGATCACCCTTTTGATCTTCAAAACCCTCATTAAGGCTACTTAAACATTATTATAGGCCATTATAATCACGCCTCGTTCAGTTGTGTGTAACTTATGGACCATAGACTGTGCTCTATGGATTTATGGGAGATGATAATGCGTACTTTATGGTCGTTGCGACGTTTTATAATGTTTTGTTTTATCTGCGTTATAAATAACGGATGTGTGAAGAGGTTTTCTTGATTGGGTTGAGTCAATAGCTTTATTACTTAAGTAGCTTATCCCCGTGGCTTTGCCCGAAAAATATCGAGCCTTTGAGATTGGTTCGCTGACGTAGGACGGTAGAACACACTAACATTGTCATGGTATACCTGCTTTCCAAACATGGAAATCCTTTCAGCCGGTGAGACGTTAAAGGGTGATTGGTGATAGACACACAGATTTAATTGGATATCTTTGAAAATTTAAAATACTCTTTCCCCTTTAATATTTGCAATGTTATGAGTTTATTTATATTTCTTGAAGGAATACTGATCCTGCTTTTTGCCAAGTTCAACCCATACTAGAATATCCAATCCAGAAATCGGCGTTATTCGTTTATGCTTACGTCACGGTGCACATGTGCTAGCACCTCTGATATCAACACCACCAAAAGAACATCAACAAATGAGCTAAATCATTACTTATCATACCTAAAAATTAGATTAGAAAACCACAATCCATCAACACATTAAAAGACCTATAAAAACAAACCGCGAATCTTCCGAGAACAGTTCAGTCCAAGATGGCGGCCAAATTGCTTCTCTTTACCGCTCTCTTGTCATTCTCTGCGATCCTAGTACACGCTAGAGCTCGAGGAAGCTACAACATTGGCAATACTTTTGGTTCCCATTTGATATACCACGAAACGCATCACAAATACGGAATACCATTGATGAAAAGAGATGAAGATTTTACCGTAGAAGGAGTGGACAATGAAATCATAGAAGCTGTGGTTGTAAACGATCTGGATGGCACTGGTATCAGTTATATAAAAGATGGCGGAATTGGACAACACAATGTGACAATACATTTGGAAAGTCCGCGAGGAGAGGGGTATAAATTCTTAGTTGATGTTTATGCTATTTGATGTGGTTATCTGCGAATAAATTGTTCACTTTGTTTGAATTGTTTTATTGTGTCTGGATAGATAGAATCAGTGGTTTGAGTTTTGTCTTTGTCTTTCTAAGTACTAGAAACTCCCACAAAGACACGTGATCATGGTAGTGGTATTTCTTTGCCTGTCTTACTTTTGTTACCAAGTAATAGAATATTTTCGCCAAATGAGATGTCTGTATAATTGCATCATGTCTTAGGACCTATGATAAATCTGTGGTGTCAACAATCTGTTCTTCGACCACCTTTTCGCCACCATTCAGTTACGACCATGCTCCTATTTGCTCTTCACTTACCTTCTTATTGATCACTTCCTATTGTAGCGGTACTTTAGCGTTATTTGGAGCTCCGATAAGTTGATATTCAGTTAGCCATGAAAAGGTATCTTTCTGAAACCCAGCAGCTATAGAATCTCCTCTCTGAGATGGAGCTTGGAGATCAAAAGCCACCACAGCTTCTCAGACGCATGAGAGATCCTGCACTAGAAAAATTGCCGGATTACACCCTTCAGGTTTTGTGGATGCGTCTCCTGCTTGTGACAAAACGCACAGTTCTGGTAGCTGACAGACATTCTTCAATACAAATGAACCTAATAAAAAGAAGAAGGGTATGTCAAGTATTTACTCAAAAATGCATGTAATGTGGTCATTATTTTGACAACCTTGTTTGAGCAAAGTCGACTTTGCGGGTCTGTTTCAAGGAGCGGCCAGCAATGTTTTTGCTGGCCGCTCTAACAGGTCGGCAAAACATTGCCGGCCGCTATTCTGACGTTTCAACGAAAAAAACAAATGCAAAAAGATTTTATTTAAAACACAGCTGTTTGTATTTAAAGAGGTAAGCACAAAAAGATTGCATTCCATATTAAAAAAAAAAACTTTTTCAAAAAAAATGTAACCGCCTTCAAAAACAACCACAAAAAAGTGTAAAATAATCTACAAAATAACTTTTCTTTCGGAAGTCGGTGCCTTTGTTTTTTTTCTTTTCATTGTCTTTTTAGCCACCGACTTCCGAAAAAAAAGTTATTTTGTAGATTATTTTACACTTTTTTGTGGTTGTTTTTGAAGGCGGTTACATTTTTTTTGAAAAAGTTTTTATTTTACTCTTTTTAGTTTAAATATTCAACCCGAATTCTTGTCAAGAACATTATTCTCTTACATGTGCACTATAATTTTGTAATCCTTCGCACCAGTACTTACATCACTCATGTACACATTAAGCTAATAAAATTCCATATCTCAAAAATTACTAAACCGATTTTGATGAAACTTGCAGTATTCTCTAAGTTAAATGATACCTAGTACTTCAAAAAAAGAATTACTTAAATCGGACTTGTAGTTCCGGAGATATGCGAACACAAAGTAAATCAATCGATGCCTACTCCTTACTGTTAAGGAGTTGTACCTTCCATCATCAGGTCATCCACCTGAGATGATGATTATCAGATGCAAATACTTGAACAGCTTTAGAAAATATATGAAAATGGTACAGTCAGCATCAAAAGTTGATGACCACATTCAGATTTTCAAAATCACTGTACATTATAATCACCCATAAATCGCTCAACAAGATACGCGACAGTATTGAATGAACATCATTAAAATTCAAAATTAATTCAACAAAAAAGTTCAATGGTCACTGTACACCATTTTGCCAAAAATTGCTGATCGTTATAATATCCAAAAACATCATAACATTCAGTTGTACAAAAGTCACTGAACAATATAAAATGTTTGTTTTAGTTACCTACTGCAAAACGTCCATGGTGATATTCTGGTTAAACACATAAATTCGCGGTTTTTTTTTTAGGTGGTAAAATCATCAATTAATGAGTCCTCCCGCTCTGGGTGGGGCGGAAGCGACTGTCAGACTCTTACTGACTAAAATCCACCCGTGTTCCTTCCTATGCCCTTTACGTTCCGGGGCCACGGTATCCTCGGTTAGGAAAAAAACCCGCGACCCCAGCAGGCATTTGGCGCGAAACACGACGCGACACCGACCCGGGCTTGGTCCTTGGTCGGACGGCGAGCTAACCATCACTCACCGTCCGCAAGCCCGCTTCGCCGCTTTGCCCTCTGCTAATTAGAGGGACACGCGTTGGAGCGTCGACACGACAGGCTATTCGCATACGGGCAAAGAGACCCCTTTAGGCACACAGTGACTTAGGAAGAGTTTTTGCCCGCATCCCAGGGTGCACCGGCCCGAAAAACTGGTCTTCCCCCCGGACGTATCAGAGAAGAAACTCCAGTCCACAGGCGCACGTGGCGGTTTCCTGTTATAGCACCCCACATATATTCGCGGTAGGCGATAATTTTTTTGTTGTTTTTTTTTTTTTTAATTGCTATGCAATAGCTTTACCGTGGCAGTCCCCGAATGGCACAATGATTTAGTTTGGATAGGACAAGATTGAATTTATAACTCTGAAGATGAGCACTTTTTTAACCGACTTCAAAAAAAGGAGGAGGTTCTCAATTCGTCGGAATCTTTTTTTTTTTGTATGTTCCCCGATTTCTCGAAGACACCTGGACCGATTTGAAATATTTTTCTTTTGTTTGAAAGGGTATACTTTCCAATTGGTCCCATATTCATCAGGTCAGGATCTGATGATGGGATCCCAGGGAAATCGAGGGCAACCTTCAAATTTATAGGCACATAGTACCATTTTCATATATTTTCTAAAGCTGTTTAAGTATTTGCATCTGATAATCATCATCTCATATAGCTGAGCTGATGATGGAAGGTACAACTCCTCTAGTAAGAACTTGGCATCGACTGATTAAGTAAATTATGTTTGTGTTCGCATATCTCTGGAACTATAAGTCCGATTTAAGTAATTCTTTTTATGTTGTACTAGGTATTGTTCAACTTAAGGAATCCTGCAAGTTTCATCAAAATCGGTTCAGTAGTTTTTGAGATAGGGAAGGAATGAAAGAGATGTTAACGATGTTATTACCGGTGCTTCGGATTTCTTACATAAGTAAGAAAGTGATGTATTTGACAAGAATTTTGGTTGAATATTTATACTAAAAAGAGTAAAATAAAAACTTAAAAAAAAAAAATGTAACCGCCTTCAAAAACAACCACAAAAAAGGGTAAAATAACCTACAAAACTTTTCTTTCGGAAGTCGGTGGCAAAAAAACAATGAAATTAATAAAAAAACCACCGACTTCCGAAAGAAAAGTTTTGTAGGTTATTTTACCCTTTTTTTGATTGTTTTTGAAGGCGGTTACATTTTTTTTTTTAAGTTTTTTACATTTCAGTTCAGCTACTTTTGATAGTAGTAAAAGGTTACACGCCAGTGCTACGTATCCGAAACAAAGTAATGTTCAGTAACTTTTGCTATTTATGATGTTGTTATTTTTGGACGTTTTGCAGCAGGTAACTAAAACAAGGATTTTATATTGTTCAGTGACTTTTGTTATTTATGATGTTCAGTTATTTTTGGTCGTTTTGCAGTAGGTAACTAAAACCAGTATTTTATATTTCTCAGTGACTTTTGTTATTTATGATGTTCAGTTATTTTTGGTTGTTTTGCAGTAGGTAACTAAAACCAGTATTTTAAATTGTTCAGTGACTTTTGTTATTTATGTTGTTCAGTTATTTTTGGTCGTTTTGCAGTAGGTAACTAAAACCGGTATTTTATATTGTTCAGTGACTTTTGTTATTTATGATGTTCAGTTATTTTAGGACGTTGCCGTGATTACACTAGATAACCAAAACAAACATTTTATATTGTTCAGTGACTTTTGTAAAACTGAATGTAATGATGTTTTTGGATATTATAACGATCAGCAATTTTTGGCAAAATGGTGTACAGTGACCATTGAAAATTTGTGTTCAGTTAATTTTGAACTTTAATGATGTTCATTCAATACTGTCGCGTATCTTGTTGAGCGATTTATGGGAGATTATAATGTACAATGATTTTGAAAATCTGAATGTGGTCATCGACTTTTAATGCTGACTGTACTATGTGCCTATAAAATTTGAAGGTTGCCCTCGATTTCCCTAGGATCCCATCATCAGATCCTGACCTGGTGATCATGGGACCAATTGGAAAGTATACCCTTTCAAACAAAAGAAAAAAATTCCAAATCGGTCCAGGCGTCTTCGAGAAATCGGGGAACATACATAAAAAAAAAAAAAAAAAAGATTCCGACGAATTGAGAACCTCCTCCTTTTTTTGAAGTCGGTTAAAAAAAACAAAGAAGGAACAAAAGCGCGGTTCAGCGATTTTTTTTATTTTTATTTAGTGACTTTTTTGCTTTATGTAAATGAAGTAATAAATGAAATGCAGTCAAATATCGCATTAAAATTATCGCAAACTATTAATAAGTAATATGAAACCGGGAAAGACGGTGTTGCATTTTAGTAACTGTGTTTTTCATAATTGTTATTTTAATTAAATTTCTAGTTAATTAATATATATTTAATTTAAATCACTTGCTGGTTTTATGTAGGTTAGGTACTTGCATTTTTGAGTAAAGCACTATACAAGCCTTGGCCCACTATGTCTGCTTCGCTGGTCACGCTATGATTGCCTCCAGCTAGCTTAGCTACGCTCTAGGCCTTCCAGCTTGGCCATCATGCAGCCCTTGCTGTCCTCGCTGTAAAGGCCTCGGCCTACGGCCTCGGCCTTTATCTCAGCTCGTCCATCAAGTGCTGCATGCTGACCGCGCTGTGTCGGCCTGGAGCTGCGCTACGCTGCGCTGTCGGCCATCATCAGTGCGACCAGCAAAGTAGCCATTATAGGTCGCGGCAGTAATGTACTATTATTTTAAAACTCTAGAAATGATAGAAGCCTTTGAAAGCGATTCCTATGTCCATAAGCCCTCTAATCTTGCTCTAACTTCTAAGATAACTATAAGACCACGTATATTTTTAGTAAGCTCATCGAATCTAAAGCCAAAACAATAGTGATGTAGGTAATAGGAATTTCCAATAACCAATTATAATTATCAGGATCACCGGCTAAAATCAAATTAACCGGCAATTAATTATTACAAGCGATATGGAACGTTCATTAATTTAATATCGTATTCCTTAATTACAATTTAAATATTTTATGCATTCATTATTTGTTTATAGGTAGTTGGTATTTTAATAATGTATGGAAAGAAGTCGGTTGAGGAGCTCTTGGCTAAATAATTACAGCCGCACAAGCCGATCTTTCGGGTTAAGTCGTGCTTACCGAGGTTATTCTGTGGATATGCGACCATTACTGATCAGCTGTCATAGCGAGTTTCTTCTGTGCCTCGGAAACTATGTAAAGCCGTTGGTCCCGACTGTCATTTGTAGATCTTAGAAGCTGTAAAGTCTGATAACCAGTCTTACCATGGGGTATCGTATTGCCTAGTTATTGGGTTGTGGAGGTCCGACACCAGTCACTCCATGTAAAATTTTGATATCCAGCTGCATCTGGTTCGATTTGAAGCCGACCCCAATATAGTTGGGAAAAGGCTAGGCAGATGATTAGGGAAAAAAGTCGGGTAAAAAAGGGTCATAATACTTATAATGTAATTCGCTGACCACAATTTCAAGGCGTTCGCCGATATTAACAATGTTGAAATTAAGACAGCTACCACTAGTACCCCAGGCTTAGTACTTGTTCCCGTTGACTAAAATATAAAAACTAACAGTACTCAAAATATGTATAGGTAAGCCATTGCCTCAGGAATTATATAAGTTTTTCTTCAACCTACAAACGTTCTGTACTCTCTGATTGAGTTATGCCTAATCTTGAACATCGTTTCTGTCATAGCCCAGTACTAAACACAGATCTCTTCCTTTTACCAATTACTCTGCTTAGTCTTTTCTGGCAACTTTAATCTATTGCGGATTGTCTGCAGTGTCCTACTCAACAAAAGCATGTGTGGTATATGCTCTTGTAATTAATAAGATTTCGTCGGCTGCAACGGCTATCAGTCCACTATCAAATGCTACATAGCTTCCCAATCCAGGAACGTCAGTCGTCATTAAGGTAAAAATTACAAAAAAATTAACCATTACCACTTCTTTACCGAATCATTTATTAATACACGTTATCAAATAGCGTACACTTCAACTGAAAACTTGTATCCATGTCCTCGCCTTCCTTCTAAATGAATTTTAACTTGCTTTTGACCAACACCACCTTCAACCATATAGCTTACACCATCGCCTGTCAAATCGGTAACAATTACTGCTTGAATAACTTCATTATTAGTAGTCGTTACTGTAATATCTTCATCTCTTTTGATGAAAGGAATCGGGAATTTGTGATGGATTTCATGATATATTAGAATGCCATTAATATATCCTACGTTAAAACTGCCATTAGCTTTAACGTGTACTAGGATCGCAGAAATGAACAGGAGCGCGGTAAATATAACCAGTTTGGAAGCCATCTTGAATTGATGTGTTTGTTGAAGTTTTTCGCTTTCTTTTTATAGGAGTGTTAATGATTTGTAATGGTTTTTGTAATTGGTGAATTCTTGTTTTATTTAAAAAATATACAATTTAATTAAAAATTCATGTCAAACACAAAATAATGATATGGTATGTTTAATATTTGAAATGTGGCGATATTGTGTAGTTTTATGGATTACTAGCTGTTGCCGGCGGCTCCACCCGGATAATTTTTGAGTGGGCCATAATCCACCACGCGGACCCACTACGGATTAGTGGATGTCACATGTCTTGGAATTTTTGGTTCTAGGACATACCGATTTCCTCACGATGTTTTCCTTCACCGTTTTGAGAGCATGGGTGATGAAATAAGTTACACAAAGTATGCGCCTGGCGGGGTTCGAACCCACGATTTTCAACTCGATTCGTAAGTCGGGACCGATACAACTGGGCCACCACTGCTCCTCAAAAAAATAAGTATCACTTATAGAACGAATATCCTTGAATCGTAAGACATAAGTATCAAACCACCTTTCCATAATAAAGCTAATTACTTAAAATCTCCACAAATATGTAATATTAATAATCAAATTGTTATCAAACATTTGCACAGTTCGCACTGTTCGGGGAATCCATTTTGCTAATTAATTTGAAGAAATTAAACCTTCGGCTACTGTTAATAGAGGCTATATTTGTATGATATCTTAGGTCTGGAGGACTAGACTATGTTGACCTCTTAGGACTTAGGTGCTTGATAGGTTTCGCAGGAAGTGGAACTGTCAATATTAAACAATAACTTGTACGGCGAACTACTTCAAACATAAGTTTAACATATATCTGATATTACAGACGTTTCACTCATATAATTCCGTACCATATTTATCTGGTACGGAATTGTGTGATTGAAACGTCTTTGATTTCTTATTATCAAGAATCCCACAGGGCGTTTAACCAGTGTGTGTTGCCAGTGATGAAGTGATGACAAATGACGGATCGAAACGTGGTCTTTGAGTGCTGGCCTTTTATAAAGAGTCACCCAAAGAGCAATGGAAAGACCTATATACTTAGGCTCGGAGTTCCTTTGCGGGATAAAATCCTGAACAAAGATATACTTATTCGTCGAAGAACCAGAGTTACCGACATAGCTCGTAATCAAAATTGGCAAGTTGAAGAAGCAATGGGCAACAAAACAATCACGCCGTTTGCGAATATTACGCATTCTTTTTTTTTTAGCGTGTAAAATCATCAAATGAGTTCTCCCACCAAGGGCAGGGCGGGAGGGACTGTCAGACTCGTAGGTACTGACTAAAATCCACGGTGTCCTACAATAGTCCCACGACCCCGGCAGGCTTTGGCCCCTCTATAGGGACGCCCTGTCATAATGCTGACACTCTTTGAGGCGCGCGTGGAACATAACGTGCTGGTCGACCCGGGCCTGGTCCATGGTCGGACAGCGAGTCGCCCATTACTCTACGATACCCGCGTACGCATTCATACATACATAACTGATATGGGAATTTGTAGAATGTCACATGAGCTAAAATAATAAAATTATACAATTCAATGTTGCATGGCAGGAAAATTGTAGCAAGGTATGTCCTGTCCCTGTCTTTCTTTCCTTAGGTTGCCAACGCATTTAAGAATCACGTAGAATAAATAGGTGATGACGATGTGGCAGATTTAAAACGAATGATTGGTTCTAGATTCGTCAAATTTTTTTATACATTTCTGTTTCTTTCTTTTGGACCGATGGTTTTTTTCTAAGCTTTGCTCCTCACAAGTTTTTTCTCCTGTGTCATGGCCTCAAGGGTATGTTTAAAAACATTGGAACAAAGATTATAAGATTTATTGAGGCTATGTCCTCGGATGTCACGAAGCGGGCATGAGAGGCATATGAACTTGCCGCCCAAGAGTTGTTGCAGCGGGATGACAGTGAAGGAAGCAACTCTCACTCCACACCACTATAGTAGCAGTGAATGAGTGTGTTGTGTAGCGGGCATGAGAGGCAAGCATTGTGCCGCCCAGGAGTTTTTCCACAGCATCACATTAGCGGCTTTAAGTACATATATACCCAACTACCCACACTCACACTGTCAGATGGAAGGCCCTTTGGTTCAAATTTTAATTGCACCAGATTAGTACATTAAAAATTTTTGTCAGCAAAAAAGTAGCCAACCATCTCAAGAGTCGCAGGCTCGCAGCTGCCGCTGCAACAAAATTGTTTCTCCTTCGTGACAAATCGTGTACAATGTACATCCTTCCTCGATAATTGAACTATCGAACACAAAAAGGTTTTTTTTTAATTTAGACCAGAAGTTCTTGAGATTTACGCGTCCAAGCAAAAAAAAACTCTTCAGCTTTATAATAGAGTATAGATTTGAATTTATACTGACTGTAAATAGATTCGCATCAAGACGAGAATTACACTAAGTGAGAGCATATCTATTGATATAAATCATAAACAATGCTGACTAATTATCACATTGTTCATATAATATTTTCCTATACAAATAAGCAAATACAACTTCTCAGTACTCATTAAATAGATAATAATATAAAAGATACTATTTACTAATTTATTCACAACTTATCAAAATATTGTTTGAAAATTCCCCCGAAAAATATCTCTTATTTCAAGGGAATAAGGTCTATATTTAAATGGTTATCGATTGTGATACGAGTTTGTGACCCAAGCAGCCTTGTGGACGATCGTTCGCTTGTGTGTTTTAAACAATATAAGGGCAGTGTTACATGGAGGCGGAAACTTGAGCAGCGAACAATGATAATGTTTAAAATTATGATGGGTCTTTATGTAGTTATTGTAATTATATGTTAAAACGCATATTTAATCTTTGTGGAATCTGTTTTAATACTTTATTTTTTTTATAAATTTTGATTGTCTTACGGTTTTGTTTATTAAATCAATGAACATTTTCTTTATTACCAGAACAGTATTCATTAAAAAATCGCCCTTAATCATTTTGAACAAAATACCTAATGATGAATTTAATTATGAAAGAGAAAAATTAAGGTTATCTACTATTAATAAAAACAGGGGGTAGGGTCAGGAGAATGAAATATTGAATCAATATTTTTGTCTACATTTCTACCAAATATTAAAAAAAAAACTTTAAAATCGGTAGAACCATTATTGAGGATTGCAACCACATATGCCGATATTTTAAATATTCTATTTATATACAACTTATAACTAACTAGCGTCAAAACCGAAAAGCATATTTTAAAAACATTCGTTTAAAAAATCACAGCAAAATTTTATCAATAACTCTCATGTAAACACGTTCTTAAATAAATGAACAATTGACCTCTGCACTAAATATCACTCAGTTACGATTCGACCACGAGCCAACACGTCCACACAAGGAAACATGTACAAAATCATATTACTATGTGCCGTAATATCTGCAGTGCATTGCAAAAGTGTCATAGTTGGACAAACATGGGAACAAAATGGCGTTAGAAAAGTCTATGAAACCACTGTCGATGCCAACGCAATACCACTCTTCAAGAGGGAGAAATTCGTCACGTTCGAGTACCCAATTGGTGACCAGAAGATCAAAGGAATTGCTATTAAGGATATGGACAATGGATTGGCAGAACCAGCGATAACTATGGGAGGACTTGGTTTTAATTTCGTCAACCTCAAATTGAAGAGTGAAAGAGGATCTGGATTCAACTTCCATATCGAAATCTACGCGTGATTTGTGCCTGTTTTTACTGATATGGACCTTTGCCGTGATTCTTTTGTTGTGTAGTAAAGTTCAATATGTTTCTGATAAAATGTATGTTGTGAAGCAATGTTGTATAAATACGGTTATTGTTTGATAACATATGATAAATTGTTGACCATTATATACGAATGTGTACAAATAATTACAGAGTTCTACAGTATGACAGTTTATTTCATTATAATTGTATTTATTAATGTAAACTTTCTGCACAAATTAGTACAAAAGTGGAATCAACACGATAGGCATTCTCTACCAGTCTACCTTAGAGTGATGCAGATATTTGGGACGTGCTATCGAAACTGTAAATAGGTACTTTGAAATAGCTAGAAAGGAAGGGGATTTTCTGGTAGAGAACCATATATTAATTTATGGAACTAAGATCATGCCTTAATTACAATAGTTCTATTTTAAATTTTATAATGTAAAGCTCATTAATAGCAACGAAACGATTATCCTCAATACACAAAAGCTAGTAAAATCTCAATGCACAAAGGAGGTAAATAAGATGCCAAACTCCATGTAAACACCTACTAACGCCGTGAGCTAAATTGCTGACCACTTGACCTTTCCTTCTTGCATATCAATCCGTCGCATTCACACACAGTCTTAAACAATCACAGTACAACTAGAGAACTCATCGAGAACACTTCTCGATCAAAATGTTCAAAGCAATCGTTTTAATTTCTGCTTTTATAGCCTTAGTGCAATCCAACAGTGTGTTTGTGGGACAACTTTACGACCAAACAGGTTTAGTTCGCAAGGTCTATGACAAAATGGTGGAGTCTACGGCCATACCATTGATTAAGAGAGAAGAAGAAATATTTTACGAGTATCCAGCAGGAGATCAGAGGATAAAGGGGATTGCTATCAGGGATCTCGCTGATTCCAAGGCTGAAGCTTCGATAACCCGTGGTGGACTTGGATTTGGATTCGTGAATATTAAACTGAAGGGTGAAAGAGGGGCCGGTCTTAAATATTCGATAGAAATCTTTGCGTAAATGTGTGTGTGTCTTCAAAATTGTAATACTCATTAATTTGCGAATGTGCGTTGATTCTAAAGTGCAGAAGTGTGACAACGTGTTTCGTTCTCTCTAAAATTGAATATTAAATGTGTTATTTTTTGTTATGTTTGTTTATTTTGATACAGTCCTCGATTATATCTGTTTTTTTCTCTACCGGAAGTAGGACATTATAAACCTTCATGTGTGATATTTTAAAACTAACGTGATCTTATTCATCTGTGTTAAATATTTTGCAATAATGTGCTCTACATTAAAGTGTCGTTAGATCTGTTTTAGCAATTATATTGTAAACTGACAAATTGAATGACGTTAACATAATATTGTTGACCTTGATACATTCTCATAAAGTTTTTATACCTGTTTGGTGTAGATCACTGCTTGCATCTACTATATAAAAATAAGTCGGCTTTTCCTTCCTGACGCTATAACTCCAGAACGCACGAACCGATTTCCACGGTTTTGCATTCGTTGGAAAGGTCTTCGGCTCCGTGAGGTTTAAATAGTAAAGAAAAAAACGAAGCGTTCTGGTGGCGAAACGGAGTTCGCCGGGTTTGCTAGTACAATATAATCTTTTTTCTTTACAAAATCACGCTTCACTATGTCCGTACACTGAAGAAGCCTGTTCACTATAACTTTGAAACAATTAAGGTTGTATGCATTCAGAAATACAGACACAGGCAGAGAGTTGGAGATCCCTGCTTTCATATAAAGACCATTGACAGTTACTTTACTGTTAGGTGGAATTGCCACTATCACTAACAGATCTAACAGAATCTAAACCTGACGTCCAATCTTACCAAAGGGTACCCATTTATTGGATTACGGAGGTTTGATAGGCTCCTTGCAAAATAGTTAAAATACTGATACTCAGCTGCATCTGGTTTGATTGGACCCCAACATAGCTGTCTGTTTCCATTTGTCACTACTGGCTTTGTTACCAAAAGCAGTGGCAGAACACGAGTTTGATTGTTAAGAGATCAAGATTTTCTACTGTTTTGATATTACCGATACCTGTATATTAAAGTAGTAAATATGAGGGTGGTTGCATCCACTCCTATAACGTATAAAAAGTGTCGCTTGCCAAATAAACATAGTGTGCTACCAGCTACCCGTTGCTTCACCTGTGTCCGCATACTTATCTATCACCTATAATCTACACAAACATCACAAAGCTAAAAGATATTTGTACTTTTCCTTGCTTGCTTTTGTATTAAACTCAAAATTAACTGGACCGATTTTCGAAATTCTTTCTCTTAGAAAAAGCTACGTATAGGTCTGTACTTAATTTGTATCTATCCGTGCAAAACCTGGGTGAGTTATTAGTATTACACACATTACAAAGACTGTATATCATGGTCAATTGATCTGTTCAAAGTCTACTATATGTAGTTTATGCTAAGTGTATCCTAATTTAAACCGTAGAGTCACCAAGGTCTCTACTCGAAAGCAAGTTGACTCACATTTTATTAAGGGCCTCTTCATCATTTATCAACTGACTACAACATGGTTAGGAAAAGGCTAATAGATTTCTAGAAACTGTTAAGATGGAGTGGGAAGCGCTCGCCTCCTTCTGCGAAGCAGTCATGCTAGTGAAGGAGGAGGCGGGATGCGTGAGGAAGAGGAAAGCGTCCACCTTATGACCAAGCCGCAGTGGTAGACGCACGGCGACGGTCGTTGCAGGACGATCTCCGGTCACCGTAGGCGCGGGTGTGGGAGGCTTGTAACGTGTAATGGGCAACTCGCTGTCTGACCATAGACCATGCCCGGTCGACGGCGCGTTGTGTTCAGCACAAAGCAAAAGACTTCGAAAAAGCTATCAGCACAAAGACGCCTTCCTTGGAGGGCCAAAGCCTGCCGGGGTCGCGGGACTAGAGAGCTACCGACACACGGCACGTCTGATCGACACTAAGGGTATCAAGAACGGACTAGTAAAAGTAAATGCACCTAGAGGGGTCCAAGTGATTCTAGGGAGGTTATCTGTGTTCCACAGCACATGTCTTGAGCGTGTACCTACATCGTAAACTGTACGAGTACTTCGTCATTCAAGTAAAGATTACTTACAATTTCTGGGAAACAATAAAACCCGTTAATTAATTAAATCAACCGTAAAATTTCCCATAACCGTAAAACATCGATTTCTGTGAAGAAAACTGTGACTAGCGCATGATTATAATAACAATGGACTATTGTACACATTAAAATCATTTATTAGCGTAAAAATAAATGAGTGACTTTACATTTAAGGCTCTGTTCATATGGAGCGGCTGTGACGATGTCGTGATAAACGCGTCAATTCCCTTTGAGTCGGCCGGCAACTCTTAATAAACGTCTCCTGCATGTTTTCACAAAATGGACATTCTCTAAGTGGCATACTTTAAGGATCTCCATTTTGTGAAAAATAGGCTAGGGCAAAGCATTGGGTGAACTATAGACTCCTACCGACTACAATCGAGACGGCACAATATAGAAATAGGACAATATACATAGTTAATTTGACATTCATTGCTCCAGAATAATCTACAAAATACGTCTAATCTGCTACACACTTTCTGACAAATCTGAAAAAATTAATGTGCATCTGGACTGAGAGCCCATTTTTTTTAAACTTATAGGGGTTTTAGTTAAAAATAGTAAAAATTCTATGCCGCAAAGCATTTTCTTAAACGTGAAATAAAGCTGTTATAGGCAAATATCTATGGCCCTCGGTTCAGACGCACGCTAAAAACGGCTCTGACGCCGCTGAAACGCTCGCATAAATCTCAGAAAGTACTACCTCTGTGATAATAATTTTTATTCTAAATTTTAGTAAAGATAATTTCATAAAGATTTTAAGAAATTTTCAAATTAGTGTTACACAATAAGAAATATGTCTTCCTAGATTATGACAATAAATAACGAATTTATAAATCTGATTATTTGGTCAAACATAAACCATAAACGCTGCGACCGCGAATAGCCGCCCTATCTGAACTATGCCTTATGTGTTATTACTCGTTGAGACATAATGTCGTTTCCTAGTATCTCTAAAATAAATCCACATGATGTCCAACTATAGATGTTAACTCATTCACATATAACTGCAAATTAAATCATACTGACGAAGTTATAGGTACATAGGTATGATCTCATTGGAGTAACCATGGTATATAAATGTTAGCATATAACTCCAATCGTTTCATTTGTCGATATCATTCGCGATCAGCAGTCGAAAATGTATTCAAAAGTGATATTTTCAATACTCGTGTTGTACTTAAGCGTCGCAGAATGTAACGACCTTCGAATTGGATACGCGTCGCCAAGATCGAAGAAATTCTACGGCGATATAAAAGAAGCCAATCCTGCGTTATGGACAAGAACTGACGACATTGTGATCAACGCACCACACAACGAAATCATTGATGCAGTTTACGTCACTGATTTAAGAGAAAACAAGGATGGGGAAGCGTATATTGAAAGTGGTGGAATTGGACAGAAGAGTGTCACAATTGGACTAAAGAGCCCGTCAATTCTACGCGGGTATAAATTTGAAATCGAAGTTTTTGCCAACGACCCGAATCAAGGGTACTTTAGCAAAGGTGCGCAGTATCTCGATACGCAATTCGCGAGAAAATTCTAATTTGTAGTGTTTAAAAGTGTAAAAATATGATTATTTATTGATTAAATTACTCTTGTTTTCAATAAGTGTGTTTATTTTGTGTGTCTCATGTTTGTTTGTTCAGCTTTTTTATTTCTATAGTCGGTTAATTGCGTGACAATTTATAATTTATTTTCATAAGTGATAACCTTCCACTTCTTCTTTTGTAACGATGGTATGACGCACTAGATTACTTGGGGTCGGGCCTAGTTAGATGCCACGCCAGCCTGTGACATTCGTCAAGACTTCCAATGTTCAGGTTTAGGTACCATATATAGGACACTCTAGCAACTGCCTGTCTTTAATCTTCCATTTTGCCAAAATGTTTTTTCAGCGGCCTTGTGCGCAATCGATTGAGTGCCTTCTGATAAAGCCGCTTTGGATCAAGTTTGGAAAGCAGATCTTCCTAGGTTTTGCAGTTCAGCAGGTGGTGAACACTTCTTTTCCCAATAGTTAACCTTGCCTTGATGTCCATTGCGAGTATTTTCCAGGTTATTCAGGCAGTAAACAAAAGAGATGCTTATTATATCAATAGTTGCTCTCTGACTGTTCATACTGCCGGCGACGACTCGCTTTACTAGTTTATCGCTGAGCGACGAGCTTTCAAAAATAAACTCGCTCAGCGATACTCGTTCAGCGATGCTTGCTATCGGCTCATCATTTCTGTTTGTTGTTTTTTGTTTGCACAGGACTGAGCGACCGCGTATCAAATCTTAATAATCTTTCTGAGGACCAATATCTCAGTCTGTACAGTTCTATCGTTTGCCACACATTCACAGACTCGAAAATTAATTATTATTCATTAGTAGCTGTTGCCAGCGGCTCCGCCTGTTATAACTCGAAAATTTGTCCAAGGGGACATAAAATCGGGATAAAACTATCCTATGTATTAAATCCAAGTTATCAACTATCTGTGCACCAAGATTCATTTAAATCCATTCAGTAGTTTTTGCGTAAAAGAGTAACAAACATCCATTTATCTACTAAAGTGCTTCTATCAAAAGATTATTATATTTACATTTCTTCCAAAAACATTACACAAAGAATACGTTCTTGTTTACTGGAAATTACGTCAGTTGCATCAATCACGAAGATTAGTGTTAGAGAAAACATTGTTTTTAAGATTATGATGATTTTTAATTATTATTTGAAACTAGCTGTTGCCAGCGGCTTCACCAGCTACAGCTCTAAAATTATCCCACGGGAACATAAAATCGGGATTAAAAACTATCCTATGTGTTAATCCAGGTTATAAACTATCTGTGTACCAAATAGCCAAATCTGATCAGTGTTTTTTGCGTGAAAGAGTAACAAACATGCATACGCATACATAAATTCTCGCAAACTTTCGCTTTTATGATATTAGTAGGACTTTATACCTTTTAGGTAGCAAAATGAACGTTCTTTTTAAGGGTGGCAAAATCATCAAATTAGCCCTTCCATGCTGTGTGGAGCGGAGAGGACTGTTAAACTTTTACCGGATAAAGATATCCATGTTCCTTTACATGAACTTTGCGTTCGAGGGCCGTGGAACCCGTTTAATAGGTGTTTGGCCCTATGGCAGTACGACGCTGGCCCTGGTCCTATGTCGTATGACCTAGGAGTTTCGTAGCTGGGGTGGACTACCAAAGGCGGAGGCGGTACTCGTGAGGAAGAGGACACCCTCCACCTCACGAGTACCACCTCCTCCTTCCTTAGCATTGCTCCTTCGCACCACATTCCGTCTCTCGATCCATCCCTCGACCGTATTATGGTCAAATAGTCACACCTGAGATGACAAATCCACCTTGTAAGGCACACCGCTCCTAGATTACCTCATCCTCTTAATTTAACGTCTTTACTGGAACGATCTACAGTGGTCAACTAATCATCATAAAAACAATTGAACATTACAATAAAATACAATATGAGGAAGTATACAAAACAATTTGAATGAGAGAAAATGCCTTGTTTGAAGGTCTGACGTCATTTTGTGAATAATCTTGGCCGTATTTGTGCACCTTGACAATCAGTGTATTGTTGCATGATTTTCCGGGAATTAGTCATGAAAGTAAAGTCCCTTGTATTGGGAGTTGAGGATAAACAACCTATTCTTATGATAAGGTAAAGAAAACGCAATGTAACATCTCATCGGTAAACCCCGAAGGTTTGAGAAAAGGTGTAGATAGCAAGTTAGATTTTTATTAAAGATCCATGTTATAAAGGATACCAATTGGTTCCACCTTTATAACATCTGCTGGGACACAGGCCTCCTCCCTGTGAGAGAGGAGGCCTGTGTCTCAGCAGTATTTTTTTTTAACGTGGTAAAATCATCAAATGTGATCATCCCACCCCGAGCAGGGCGGGAGGGACTGTCAGACTCGTACAGACTAAAATCCACGGTGTCCTTCAATAGCCCTTAATGTTCCGGGGTCACGGTGATGGAATAAGTCCCGCAACCCTGGCAGGCTTTGGCCCTGGAGAGGGGGCCCCGTCATTATGCTAACGCTCTTTGAGGCGCGCGTGGGACACAACGCGCGCCGTTGACCCGGGCGTGTCCCAGCAGTGGGAACATTATAAGCTGATGATGATCCAACGGTTGCTTGCGACTCTCACGATGTCATCGGTCCACCTAGTGAGAGGCTTGCCTACGCTGACTCTTCCGGTCCGTTGTCGCCACACGTAGCATGGGTGATAGAAAAGAGAAAGTGGACGGACCTTAAATGCCATAGACTGGATAGAAGATTGGGTCAGGGAAGTGTTGGAGTGGAGACCACGAACAGAACAGAACTAAGACACTAAAATAAAAGACAGATGTTGATGACGGTATTGGCTCCTTCCTCGTCCTCCTTTGTCGTCTCCTCGTTCCTTCCTTTGTCGTGAGATAATTGTCAGTTCTTGCCTTGTTGAAGGATCAACAAGGCAAGAACTGACAATTATCTCACGACATTTTATGAAGCTGTAAACACATCTAAATTGTATACTTACTCACAACCGTTTACACAATTCATTCACACGCTAATATTATGAGTTGGACTGTTTAGTTTTGTTTGCCAACATTATTAGAATTGAAAATATTTGAGTACGTAGTAGATGGAAACATTTTATCACTGTTTATTGACCTTATAGCGTAAGTTGCGTAGGCTTGGCCATTGTTTCCTGTTTCAAAAACATTAATGAGGAAATCTTTTTTTACTTCCATGATAAAATATTCAACTAAGGAGGTATTTCTCAATGTCATTTCGACGAAGTTATCTAAAAAACTGAGGTATTTTGGTGACGCTTAGATAAACCCGCGGGGTGATGGCGTAACTGGTAATCACAATGCTAATATTTTTGAAAATTCAACGCTAAAAAGAGTTGGCAAGACGACTTGGTCCACGAGAGTTAGTTCGATGAGGCTACAAAAGAAAGATTTCCTGGAATTAGAAAAGGCCTTTGACAAACAACAGAACAGAATAGGCCAGTTTTATAACAGACTTGCTGTTGCCAGCGGCTTCACCCGCTACAACTCGAAAATTATCCCACGGGAACATAAAATCGGGACAAAATCTATCCTATGTGTTAATCCGGGTTATAAACTATCTGTGTACCAAATTTTTGCCAAATCCGTTCAGTGGTTTTTGCGTGAAAGAGTAACAAACATACCTTCATACACATACATACATCCTCACAAACTTTCGCATTTATAACATTAGTAGGATGATTCAGATCGGAATTTAGTAATTCCCACAACCAATCTTAGTAAACGGTTTTTTTTGGTAACCTTTCGACCTCAAAGCGATAAAGATACTCTCGCATAATATGTGCAATCTCGAATGACTTCAGGGAAAACGCATTATACATTATAGAGGTTAACTAGACTTGAGTTATTTTAATGTATATTGTCTTGTTGTACATTTGAGAGCAAACACAAAATAACTGAGTCCTTACAGGGTTCGTGTCAGATGGGTCGCGAGACTGTCTTAAAAGGGCAACTCAGTGTTGGTACACCGCAAGGGTTTGAGAGAAAAATGTCCAGCTACCTAGGTATACGAGAACTTCTGGTTGCAACCGTGACAGCAAGACTAGTTGATTTTACAACATTTCTAGTATTAGATACTAAGTAAGTAGTAGAGAGTAGTAGATATGACAAGGACTTAGTATTTATTACTAGAAATATTGTAAAGTCAACTAGTGAGTCTTGCGGTCACGGTTGCAACCAGAAGTTCTTGTATACATTTCTCTGCTTGAATAGGGTGGTTTTACTCTAGAGTCTGGGGCCTTACCACGAGCTCTTAACGCGATCCTGTTTTGGCCGTGGGAAAGAGATGGCGCTAGATGACTAGTATAGCTCTGTCGCTTTCCTACAGCCAAAACAGGATCGCGTTAAGAGCTCGTAGTAAGGCCTCTGATCTTGATGATGCTTCCGCTCCACGCAGGGTTGGAGGACTCGAGCATGCGGACGACGAGTAATGGGGAAGGCAAGTCAAAGCTAATTGTAGATGGCGCCACCATAGCTTAGTCCTAATCCGACTAATGACGTAGGGTAAAACACCCAACTATTGACCCCTTAAGCGGTTTTCCTTGCTTCTTTCGCAAAATAAACTAATGTACGAGTTGCAAGTGGAAATGAATGTTTTTGGAAGATAAAATAAACATTGGAGAATGTAACTAAAACATTATTTCCAGTCATACAAAGGTAAAAAGTGTTTTTTTTCTCGAGTTTAGCAAGAACAGGCCATTTGACCAGTTATTAACATGCTTGTACCAAATTTTCATCATGCAAATGACCAATTTTTGACCTCCTGTAGTATTAGAATAAACTCAAATAATTTTTATTATGAATGTGATTCGAGGTTTTATTTGACAAAAAAACAAACAAAGCTAGTCTTATAGCTCTTCTCATTTTCTTTTTTCACACTATTTAGGTCTTCAGTCTTCAAACGCCGTTAATAATATTCTTGCACTTAATTTTGAAATTTTGTAGTTTTTATCACTTTTTGTTGTAGTTTTTATCACTTTTTGTCCAATTTTTCTTCTTTATTAGTAGTTATTAATTTCACTATTCTGTATTATGCAACAGATATAAAAATACTCGCCGGCAAAATATAAATTGAAAGAACACGGCTTTAGTTCTACAAAGTGAGTTTCAAAACCTTTGAATTAATATTTTCCTAATTACATAAGACGGTTTTAACTTTTTAAACTTATGTAAAAGACCTCACAAATGAAGAGAACATAGATACAAATAAAAAACTACTTCAAACTTTGTCTAAACATGCAGGTTAGGGTATATTTTGTCATTTTATGCATTAAACCAATCTGTGGCTGAAGCATTGCTCGTGTTATATTCTGCAATTGTCCCACGAACCATATACCGACATAAAAAGTATCCTGCGTCCAGGTACACCCACTTAACCAGGTTTTAAAATAATCTGCTTGCCAAATTGTGTCAAAATCCATTCAGCCGTTCACTTTTCCTATAATATTAGTAAGTCTAAAATATTCAGGAGGATCCAGAATGTGACAGCTTAGACCGAAAATTTAAGTAGCTCACTCAAATTATGCTAGGTAGTCAGGTTACTACGAAAGGTATTTTTTATGTTTGTGATTATGCAGATACACACCTTTAGGGGTGCCAACGCCCATGGACTTAATACAGATGCATTAAAGTTAAGCTACCTCACCATTAAAAATGAACCATACGTACACACCGTGGTGTCAGTAACTGGTATTCTCGTACATTTGGTAAATTACCAGCTATTGACATGTCATGTTAATAAAATGGTTATTCATACATTTTAGTGTACCAGATATTGACCTCATCATTTTAACAAGTTAACGCTCATTAAAACTTGAAAATCATGTGGAAAAGCATTGTGTCTGTCATAAATAACCAAAAAATACCAAACTCAAAGGAATCTATCGTGTAAAACTGAAATAAAATGACATTGAAAACAACCGTCAGCTTAGCAAATTGTTAAATTTCTTGATGATTTTAGGAGGGTATTTTGTTATCATAGGTTTACGGACGCATTATTGCTTTATTAAAATTTTCTGTGACGCCAATATATTACAAGATAAATTATATTTCATTTTCTGTATTCTTTATGCAGCACTGTAAGAAGATTTATTATTATTTTTGATAAAAACTGTTATGCGGTCAATAGTTGGTGGGAGGTCAGCAGTTGGGTACTTTACCCTAGTACTATTTTGAAGTACCTTTAAGATTTGAACTGATTTGAACCAATGACGATGCTTGGAATAAGCTATACTAGCGCCATTAGTTCCCCAGTTGCCATCACCATTGGTGACTCACCTTCATGTCATAGACCATGTCCGGGTCGCCTATTTCCAAAGCCTATACTATTTCAGTCACGAGTCGGACTCTACTCGATTAGCTTTTGTTTGTGCATATTTCTCAACAAAACCTAATCTATCTCAGTAAAAAACTTGACTCAAATAGATTAGCTTTTTGTTTTGATATTTTCAAAGAAAATGCACGTACAAAACCTAGTTCTATATAATTCATGTCACTCGAATAGCTGGACTTTCGGCGAGTTATTTTTAAACATTACGTACGAGCAAAACCTTATTTAACTTTTCTTAAATTTTGTAGTACTTGAATATCGCAAATACGACTGTGGGCACCCCGACTCGGACAGGTTAGGTTAGAAGGGGATGGCGGGGTCTGAAAGACCCCGCCATTCCCTTCGTGGTTATTTTTTTTTAAACCACCCGGAAGTAGGAGCACCGCGAAGCGGTGCTCCGTCGACGTTTTCAACATTTTACTTAGTTTAGTGAAATGACATGATCTCTGACTTTATATTAGTATTTTTGTCATAATTATCACTAGATACTTTTCTTGATAATTGGATTTCGTGAAATCCCTGATTTTCTCATTTCACTGCGACATGCATAAACAAAACATCGTCTTTTTTTAGAGTTTGACTCGTACGTGACTAAAATGGTACTAGATTTTGTCCGTGCATTTTCTTTGAAAATATCTAAACCAAAAGCTAATCTATTTGAGTTAAGTTTTTTACTGAGATAGATTAGGTTTTGTTGAGAAATATGCACAAACAAAAGCTAATCGAGTAGAGTCCGACTCGTGACTGAAATAGTATAGGTTTTGTTAAGAAATATGCACAAACAAAAGCTAATCGAGTAGAGTCCGACTCGTGACTGAAATAGTATAGGTTTTGTTGAGAAATATGCACAAACAAAAGCTAATCGAGTAGAGTCCGACTCGTGACTGAAATAGTATAGGTTTTGGAAATACGCGTCCGGGTCGGGGTCGAAGGGGCATCGTGTTCCACGACTTCTACGCGCGCCTCAAAGAGCTTCTCAGCAATTTGGCGGGGCCATAAAGGGCCAAAGTATGCCGGCGTCACGGAATTGTCTGAAAAGGTAACCGTGAACCTGAAACGTGAAGGGCCATTGACAGAACACCGTAGATTCTAGTCAGTACGAGTCTAACAGTCCCTCCCGCTCTACCCTGGGTCGGACTCATTTCATGATTTTACTACTGCGAAAAAGGGCCACAGAACTCATTTGATGACTATCTACACTAAGAAACTTTCGCGCTTATAAATAGTGATAACATTGAAATGCCAATATGATATTATGATAAAAAAAAAGAAGGAAGGTATCCTGACATAGGTTTCCGCTTTTATTATTATCAAACATCTATAATATGTATGTATTTAGAAATATATATCTAAGTATGTTTATCAGTTGTCTGGTATCCATAACACAAGCTCTGCTTAGCTTGGGACTAGATGGCTTTGTGTGATAGTTGTGGAATATTATTATTAATGAAATGAAAGGTAAAAGAACCTATAAACATTATTATGCAAATTTTCCGGTACAACGGAAGCCGTTGTTTGTGTAAAACACGTTGCATGAGCCGTGACATTGAGCAAACCCGTGTCATATGACATGTCCACCGTGATGGATACGTCTTGAGCAGTTTGTTTAGAAGATCGGTTTATGCGAGAAAGAGGCAAGAACTTTCAGGCAATCCTCAGTTTCAAGTTGCAAATTCTTTTTTGCTTCATATATTTTTTTTCTGTGATATCGTGGAAAAGTTAACAAACTCACTTAAAGAAATAGCCACACCCGGAACAACTACCTCGAGAAGAGACTTTACGGTAATCGAAATCGTGGCACGTACCGCAACAGACAAACGGTCGACAACTGTGCCAACCGTGTCGATAACGCCATCTTATAAAAACCGTTTTTTTTTGAGACGTTTATTTCTAATGAAGTCCAAAATTAACCGATTGGATATAAAAATAAAGAAAAAAAAAATATTACACCAAGTTTTTACCATCACGATATATTACCTAACCTGTACCATTAGCATGAATTTTAGCTCTTTTACTTTACAGTATTTACAGCGTTTCTTGTATGAAAAAATGGAACAGCGCCGCTAGTGTGCGAAGCAGGAACTAATTTTTTCCTTGAAAATTGTCAATTTGACATTGTCAAAGTTCCAGTTTACTTTACGTCAGAATAACTGAAAACTCATGATAAGGACTTCTACTGGGGTAACTAAATTACAAATAATAATAAAAAAAGATGATAACTACTGTCACTTTCAATTTATATTTTATTCAATTTCCTTACTGCCTCCATCTCACATACCACGACCCCGATCTATATAAAAACACTCCAACTAATTATTCACTTCAGTGCTAAACGAACGAACAAAATGAGAACTACAAGTATCGCTATCCTACTCTGCCTCGTGGCAGTGGCCTCCTGCCAAAGTCACGACCTGATGATTGGCCAGGCAACCTATGGAGACGTGACCATCTACAAAGCTAACGAAGTGAAATATGGCTTCCCATTCTTCATCCGAACGAGTATCATTGAGTATCCCGAACCAGGAGTACAGAACTACGCGATTATTAAGGCTATATACATCAAGGATAATGAACGTGATGGCTCTGGAGGCTACCCCAGCATCTCAGCAGGAGGCGTTGGTCAGAGATTCGTGAAGATCAAGCTGAAGTCCCAAAGAGGATCAGGTTTGAACTTCACCATTTCAATCTACGGAAGATACGTGTAAAGAGCCATTTTGGAGAAGTGATAGACTGTACGTCAAATGTGGTAATGAAGTTTTTAAGATGTACACTTTTCACATTCTTTTTTTTTTAAAGATTAAGTGGTCGTCTTGAACCGTCAAATTGATGTTTAAACTTAATAATATGTGTCGTGATTAATTGTGCCAAATTATTATAATTATTGTTGTTTTTTAATTTTAAATTAAAATTAATAAGTTTATTTGTTAGATTTTTTTTAAATTATGTAATGACCTTAATAAATTCAATTGAAACACAATGACGGCAAATGTATTATTTGACGTAAAATAAATCTATCTAGTCGATATAAACAATACGCGGGATTGAAAGGCAGATTTATAACGAATATTTATCATATTTATAACCTTATTTTTATTACTGATCAGTATTCATGCTGTTATAATTATGTATACCATTATTATTTTTAATTTGATTGTTATTAAAGTGCACCTTAATAATAAGGAACGTTGTTTTTATTCTTATCTTTACATATAATAAAATCGTAGAGCTGTCATTCCTGTACATTGAATATTTTTTTCTTTTTGTATTTTTTTCGAGATAAGGGATCGATTCTGATGCCAAATCAACTTTTTTTTTTCGAAATTTTTTATGTTTTTTTGATTTGATCTATCTCTTAAACTACTGTAAAGTTGTCGATCAAATTTTCCTCAAATATTCCTAATAACATGCTTCTGTTGATAGGCTATGTATCATTACGCTATTTTTCCTGGGAGATAAGCAATTTTAAATTTTGTTGTTTTTATCTGTTTGTTTTTAGTTGGAAGCTAAACCACTGGATATTATTTAGTCAATTTTTCCCCAAATATTCCTTAAACTGCTCTTCTATTAATAGGATAAGTATAATTACGCTATTCCCTTTGGGGGATTAGCAATTTTATAATATGTTGATTTTCAGTCATTGTTGACATTTGTATAAGAACAGCTATTTGAAAACACTGTCAGCGTACTAGCCAGTCTGGTTGGTATCCTGCTTGACTTTCGTGCAAGGGGTCTCTGGATCAAATCTCGCTGTTTCTTGTTTTCACTTTTTGAGTTTTCTTATATTTGTCCTGAGAGTTTCAAATAATTTAAAAAAAATGTGTATACTTTTATTTCAATATTATTCGCGATTTTAAATTATTACTATTTCTTTTTTCAATAGTTTTCTAGGATATAAATATACACTGATTTAAATTGTAGGTAGTAAGTTGGATATTTTTTTCAATTGTAATTGTTTCGAGGTGTGGAATTTTAAAGTTAAAAAAAAAATGTGTTTATTTATGTTTTGAATTGGTGTTCAAACCAGTGCATAGATTCTGTTTTAAACGACGACAAGTTGTACTCATCGAGTCAGATAATTATTTATTTTTTAGGTATCACGCGGAATGCAAGGGAGAAGAGCAATGCTATCGTACGTTCAATTTGCAGCGATACTGTAAATCAACCCAAAAATGATAGTCTAATGTTTAAAATAAACACGGTTCTTTGAAATTAATGTCGCTCAAATAAGGACGTTTCCTATGCAAACTATGTACCTAGATATAACATTATTGATCTAAACTAATAATAAAAATGCAAGTATGTTTGTTTTTTACCTTTTCACGCATTACTACCTACTGAATCGATCGTCCCAAATTTAGCATATACGTTGTCAGGAGTATAGACACGGATATAAGGTATCTTACATCCCGAATAACAGAAGAGAGCTGTTGCCGAGAAAACAATTACGTTCATATTCCAGATGGCGCCACACGATCCGTATTGTTTCTCAAATTCTAAAATAACGCAAGCGAAGCCGCGGGCAAACACTAGTTTATAAATATAATTTTACTTTCACGTAGTTACCAAAAATTTTTCGAAGTTAACCTTACTCTTCTATTTCCTAAGTACAGTACCTAAATTATCAGAAAAACAAAATATTTAAACCTGGGAAAATATTTAAACCTGGGAAAACCCTGAACTTCTTGCTATGTATCTAACAGCGATTGCGACCTTGAGATCATAAGTCAGTGAACAAAATATTAACCTATTATCTCAGATCAAAGAAATAGGCAGATAGAACACTCAGAACACGCGATTGTCTCCACCAAAGTTAATACAAAATCAAATAGAATTACATTCCATAATGTTTTGTTTGCTTTTGAGAACAACTTTTACGATGGTTGTAGACACGAGACGGTATATATTTTGGCAAAAAACAACAACGACGCGTAGCTTGATATTGTCGCGACTTTATATTCGATTTTGATTTTGTATTAACTTTGGTGGACCCACTCGCGTGTTTTGAGCGCTCTATCTGCCTATTTCTTTAATCTGATCCTATTATATAAAAATTATGCTTTTTGAAACCTAATCATACTTATTCTATATAAATCTTCGACTTCGTCTGCGCGTGTTTCTAACTTCGAATTCAGTGAATTTAAATGCTCGATCGAGAATTGTAAATCTAACATTGTAACTTTTAAAAAATCTTTCTCATTGAAGAAACCCTCTAAGATTAATTTTCGCAAATTCTGTATTATTGTGACTTCATTATATTGTAGGATAATTCAGTCCGATAACCCCCATCTAAATCCGTTTCAAGGGAAAAATATTTATTTAATGACCTTTTATCTTTATCTTTACATATAATAAAATCGTAGAGCTGTCATTCCTGTACATTGAATATTTTTTTCTTTTTGTATTTTTTTCGAAATAAGGGATCGATTCTGATGCCAAATCAACTTTTTTTTTCTTTCGAAATTTTTTATGTTTTTTTGATTTGATCTATCTCTTAAACTACTGTAAAGTTGTCGATCAAATTTTCCTCAAATATTCCTAATAATATGCTTCTGTTGATAGGCTATGTATCATTACGCATGTTTCCTGGGAGAAAAGGAATTTTAAATTTTGTTGTTTTTATCTGTTTGTTTTTAGTTGGAAGCTAAACCACTGGATATTATTTAGTAATTTTTTCCCCAAATATTCCTTAAACTCCTCTTCTATTAATAGGATATGTATAATTACGCTATTCCCTTTGGGGGATTAGCAATTTTATAATATGTTGATTTTCAGTCATTGTTGACATTTGTATAAGAACCGCTATTTGAAAACACTGTCAGCGTACTAGCTAGTCTGGTTGGTATCCTGCTTGACTTTCGTGCAAGGGGTCTCTAGATCAAATCTCGCTGTTTCTTTTTTTCACTTTTTGAGTTTTCTTATATTTGTCCTGAGAGTTTCAAATAATTAAAAAAAATGTGTATACTTTTATTTCAATATTATTCGCGATTTTAAATTATTACTATTTTTTTTTCTTTTTTTAGTTTTTAGTTTTCTAGGATATAAATCTACACTGATTTAAATTATAGGTAGTAAGTTGGATATTTTTTTAAATTGTAATTATTCGAGGTGTGGAATTTTAAAGATTAGAAAAAATTGTGTTTCTTTATGTTTTGAATTGGTGTTCAAACCAGTGCATAGATTCTGTTTTAAACGACGACAAGTTGTACTCATCGAGTCAGATAATTAGTTATTTTTTAGGTATCACGCGGAATGCAAAGGAGAAGAGCAATGCTATCGTACGTTCAATTTGCAGCGATACTGTAAATCAACCCAAAAATGATAGTCTAATGTTTAAAATAAACACGGTTCTTTGAAATTAATGTCGCTCAACTAAGGACGTTTCCTATGCAAACTATGTGCCTAGATATAACATTATTGATCTAAACTAATAATAAAAATGCAAGTATGTTTGTTTTTTACCTTTTCACGCATTACTACCTACTGAATCGATCGTCCCAAAATTTTGCATATACGTTGTCAAGAGTATAGACACGGATATAAGGTATCTTACATCCCGAATAACAGAAGAGAGCTGTTGCCGAGAAAACAATTACGTTCATATTCCAGATGGCGCCACACGATCCGTATTGTTTCTCAAATTCTAAAATAACGCAAGCGAAGCCGCGGGCAAACACTAGTTAATTTCTAAAATAGAAACAGTTTTGATTTGGCTTTAAGATTTGAACTAAACAGAACGAAAAAAATCAAATAAAATTTCAAACAAACTGACTTTTCGACGTTTACCCCGCTAGGGGTTGATTTTTGAAATATAAATAAATACGCATCCTTTATTTGATTGAAAGATAAATGCCCAGTTTTGAGTTTATTGAAGCAAGCAGTAAAAACTTCCCTTCAAACTTAATCACCCCTTTTCACCAATTTAAGGTGTGATTTTCGAAAAACTCGAAAACACCCATGTAATTGTTTTTGATCTTATTCCTATACTTACACTAAGTTTCAAATTCATTAGTTAGCGCGTTATGATTTTCCTATACAAACTTTAACATCGACCAGATACCAAAAGAGGGTAGAAAAAAAAACAAATAATTCATATCTGTTTTACTTACTTTTAGGTACTCATATTCGTAATTTCGTACTAAGTTTAACTCTCATTTAACAAAAAAATATGGATTTTCTACTTTTTCGAGGACGAGTTAACAAGAGTAAGTTTTAAAAAGTCTTACCTATTCCACAGCTTATTCACAAACTGATAATCTTAACAAACCCCCGCGGGCCGCAAACCACCGTGCGTGCCGATTGTGTCGAAAGTACTATTTTATTAAAATCATCCCTTTGTTACCGACTTCAAAAAAAGGAGGTTATCAATTCGACCCGTATGTATGTAATATTTCAAGCCAGTTTTCGTTTAAGTTAGGGTATATCAGAGTCTGAACATTTGTATCTTTCAAAAGCGTATTGTATGTGTATTATGTATGTATTTTTATGTTTGTGTATTCCGCATATCTCCGGAACTACAAGTCCGATTTAAGTAATTATTTTTATGTTGTACTAGGTATTGTTCAACTTAAGGAATACTGCGAGTTTCATCAAAATCGGTTTAGTAGTTTTTGTGATAGGGAATTTTTGCTTATTTGGATCTTAGATTTTCAAAGTCGATTATATATTTGCTCACGATTATCTCGAGTTTGGCTGAACTGATATTCATGCTGTTTTCGGAAAAGTGTTTTTTACATCCTAGGGAAGGTTTTAGTATATAACAATAATGGATAATTATCTCGTGACGTTGCCCGCATAGATCCGTATTTGCTGCTGGCTTGGATATAGATTCCTAAAGACGCCGATTAATTATACTTTTTTTTTTTTTTTTAGGTCGTAAAATCATCAAATGAGTCCTCCCGCTCTGGGTGGGGCGGAAGGGACTGTCAGACTCTTACTGACTAAAATCTACCCGTGTTCCTTCCTATGCCCTTTACGTTCCGGGGCCACGGTAACCTGGGTTAAAAAAACCCGAAAAAACCCGCGACCCCAGCAGGCATTTGGCGCGAAACACGACGCGCCACCGACCCGGGCTTGGTCCTTGGTTGGACGGTGAGCTACCCATCACTCACCGTCCGCAAGCCCGCTCCGCCGCTGTGCCCTCTGCTGATCAGAGGGACACGCGTTGGAGCATCCACACGACAGGCTATTCGCATACGGGCAAAGAGACCACTTAGGCACACAGTGCCTAAGGAAGAGTTTTTGCCCGCATCCCAGGGTGCACCGGCCCGAAAAACTGGTCTTCCCCCCGGACGTATCCGAGAGGGAACTCCAGTCCACGGGCGCACGTGGAGGTTTTCTGTCATAGCACCCCGATTAATTATACTTACAAAGATTTTTGATGAATATCTGAACTAACTAAAAACTAAATTCAAAAATAAATACGAAAAAGTATAAAATAACTTTACTTTCGGAAGTCGGTGGCAATAGTCAATGAAATAAAAAAAAACAAAACCACCGATTTCCGAAAGAAAAGTTATTTTATACTATTTTTGTATTTGTTTTAGAAGTCTTTACTTTTTTTTAAGTTTTTATCTGTCACTATTTATGAGTAAGTCGAATATTACC
Organism: Agrotis segetum; assembly: GCA_036375495.1. Lineage (NCBI taxonomy): Eukaryota > Metazoa > Arthropoda > Insecta > Lepidoptera > Noctuidae > Agrotis > Agrotis segetum. The sequence continues at coordinate 5,742,586 of JAQSVV010000031.1, forward strand.
AAAATACTGCACGCTGGCTACGCCAGTTCTATCTGTCTGATAGAAAATAAAAAGTTTTTACTATGACGATATAAGTTTTACCTTGAAAAATAATTGAACTTTATTATTTTACTGGGGACTAACCTAATAATTACTGAAACTTTCAAGTACATACACCTGAAATGACAATTTATATTTGCAATTTCCTTACTGCCTCCATCTCACATACCACGACCCCGATCTATATAAAAACACCTCCATCTAATTATCACTTCAGTGCTAAACGAACGAACAAAATGAGAACTACAAGTATCGCCGTCCTATTCTGCCTCGTGGCAGTGGCCTCCTGCCAAAGTCACGACCTGATGATTGGCCAGGCAACCTATGGAGACGTGATCGTCTACAAAGCTGATGAATACAAAAGCGGCTTCCCTTTTATCGTCCGAACGAGTGTCATTGAGTATCCCGAACCAGGAATAAAGAACTACGCGATTATTAAGGCTATATACATCAAGGATAATAAACGTGATGGCTCTGGAGGTTACCCCAGCATCTCAGCAGGAGGCGTTGGTCAGAGATTCGTCAAGATCAAGCTGAAGTCTCAAAGGTGCAGCTATGGATGCGGCTTGAATTTCACCATTTCAATCTACGGAAAATACGTGTAAAGAGCCGTTTTGGGATGTGATAGACTGTGTACGTCAAATATGGTAATGAAGTTTTAAGTGGTCTTCTTGAACCGTCAAAGTAATCTTCAATCTGTAAGTGCCGTGATCTGTGTGCCAAATTATTATAATTAATCTTGTTTAATATTTAAAAATTATTAAATGAAAAATTGTAATTTATTTGTAAAATATTTGCATTAAATTGTATCATGCATAATTATATAATGACCTTAACAAATTCAGTTGAAACACAATGACGGAAAATCTATACTTTGACGTAAAGTAATCTAACTAGTCGATATAAATAATACGCGGGATTTAAGGCAGAATATTTTTCTTATTTTTTTAGCCATATTTTATTTTTTATTACTGATCAGTATTTATACTGTCATGCATAACAACTATTTTTAATCGTTTGTTATTAAAGTGCACATAGTTATAAGGAACGTGGTTTTTGTTTTCATTAATTTTACTTTCACGAATTTTCAAAAAAAATATCTTGAAGTTAACCTGATTACTATTTCCTAAGTACAGAACAAAATTATTTAAAAAAAGTATACTCATCTTTTTTTGTAAATACGACCAGTTCACCCGCGACTTCGTCCGCGCTTATTTCGAACTTTGCTTCTGTGAATTTCGTCTCCAGCCTCCCTCTTTGGAATACTTTTAGAAAATCTAAATCAATATGAAACTAAAATTCTATCGACCCCAAAAAAACCCTTTAACAGTCGGTTTTCGCAACATCAACATCTTAATAAGCATAGTATGTCCTAAAGACATACCCCAGGGAAAATTAGAGACTCGGCACTTGTAGTAACGAAGTTTCATAAAAACTATGAAGCTAAAAAACTACCTCTTGGGGTGGTTTCCCGTCAAAATCCTTAATCTTAAATAGCACCTACGTCATTAAAATAATCTCCATGCAAAAGTTACCTGTATCTATCAACTTCAAAAACAACCCCTTAAGGGTTCAAATTTCGAATCACCCCGTCATAGCGAGCATCTAAGTCCTAAAAATAAACCCGGTGCAAAATTTGAGAGTTCTAGCAATTCTAGTAACGAAAGTTTCATACAAACTATAAACACAAAAAACAACCCCTTGGGGGTCAAATTTTGCAAAACCCCGTCTTAGTTAGCGCGTACGTTCTAAAAAGAACCCGCATGCAAAGTTTTTCTATTGAAAGTTAAATTTTGTCGTTGCGATAGTAATACTGCTCAGTACGAGAGGAACCGCAGTTTCTGACATTTGGTTCATGCACTCGGCCGAGCGGCCGGTGGTGCGAAGCTACCATCCGCGGGATTATGCCTGAACGCCTCTAAGGCCGAAGCCAGCCTAGCCGAATCCGGCAAGGATATGCTCACTGTGGAGCCCCGAGAGTCGGGAGGCTCTAAACAATGTGACTTTACTAGTCGCGCTTCACCACGTGAGGTGCGACGTCGAAGCCCATTTGGATCGCGGAGATCGATGCTGTCCGTTTAACGCGTGCATCACGGCTCCGAAGGTCCGAATTTACCTCAGTTCGATGTCGGGGCTCGGAATAGTCTGTAGACGACTTCCGTTCCTGGCGGGGTGTTGTGCTCGGTAGAGCAGCGTCGTGCTGCGATCTGTTGAGACTCAGCCCTACGCCAGGTGATTCGTCCGAGGACGTAAAAGGGGTGCTATGACAGGAAACCTCCACGTGCGCCCGTGGACTGGAGTTCCCTCTCGGATACGTCCAGGGGGAAGACCAGTTTTTCGGGCCGGTGCACCCTGGGATGCGGGCAAAGACTCTTCCTTAGGCACTGTGTGCCCAAGTGGTCTCTTTGCCCGTATGCAAATAGCCTGTCGTGTGGATGCTCCAACGCGTGTCCCTCTGATCAGCAGAGGTCACAGCGGCGGAGCGGGCTTGCGGACGGTGAGTGATGGGTAGCTCGCCGTCCGACCAAGGACCAAGCCCGGGTCGGTGGCGCGTCGTGTTTCGCGCCAAATGCCTGCTGGGGTCGCGGGTTTTTTCTTAACCCAGGTTACCGTGGCCCCGGAACATAAAGGGCATAGGAAGGAACACGGGTGGATTTTAGTCAGTAAGAGTCTGACAGTCCCTTCCGCCCCACCCAGGGCGGGAGGACTCATTTGATGATTTTACCACCTAATATATTGAAAGTAAAATTCGAACCGCGAGCAGAATTTGAACCTGCGACCACCGGAATCATATTTTTGGTATAAATGAATAAGTGATAAAGTTGGTCGTAATATTGAAATAATGAAACATAGATGGAGACATTTACTTATAAAATAAATGCACCTGTTTGTGCGCAAATGTCTACGCATACACAGCTGTTATTTCACTTCAAGGCCTCGCAAAGTTTAACAATGAAATGATATGCCAAATTATTACCAAAGAATATTACCAGAGGGAACAAAAGCGTATTGAAAAATGAGGACAGAGAGAGACACGTATTTTTTGCTCTTTTAAATCAATGAATATTGACAAAGATAAAAAGCTGTCAAATTCAGGAGCGGAGGGGGCTGTGACGTCATTACGCCTGTAAAATTATACCACCTAGTGACGTTTTTTGATTTGATTTAACTTTATCAATTTATTGTAGTTTACGTAACAATAGAAAAAATACGGGTCAAATATTTCTTCAAAATCAATATTTCGGACTTTTTTTTTAGCTCCGAGAGAATTTTGGTCAGACTCGTACTGACTACTTCACGGTGTCCTTCAATAGCCATTCACGCTCCGGGGTCACGGTAATGAGTTCTTGACTGAAATACCGTATTGAGCCCATAATTATAATATCATTCTTGGTTTCATGAAAAAAATTGCATACTCATTGGATATTTTGTAAAAAAAAACATTTCCGCTCAGTCCATTATAATTATTTGACTACTTTCTTGACATTTCCTGGTTCGTGGTGTGTACCTTGCATAAGCCCAACATACTTCCATTGCATGTAGTGTTTGTTTACAACTCATTCAGTATTAGTTAAACTAACTCATACAGACTGACGTGTGAGTTATCTTGGCAGCTGTCAAGCAAACTGACAGGATTACTCCATATTTGTACACATGCCCTTACATTAGTACTGTGTATCTAATCTAATATCTTTAAACGAGCAATTCTTGTATATTTATATATAATCAGGGTCTCGGAAACGGCTCCAAGAATTTTCATGAAAGTTACAGATTAGGGGTTTTTCGGCTTTATCAAAGTCCCAGGTTCGAGAAAAGCTCGGTTCCCAAGATATAGACATTTTAAAAACCGAGCGATGCTCGGTCAACCAGATATTGTGTTTTATGTGTTTACAAAAACAATATTTCTACTAGAAGTTTCATAGCAATTCGTTTATGTTTTCAAATATTTTCTTAAAAGCATTTCAAGCAAGCAAGGGACAAACCCACCACACTATTCCTAACCACTGCAACTCCTGAGAGCCAGAGTAAACAGTGGCAACCACCAGAAAAGCGCCGAGACAATGAAGCTCGACGTGTCCCGGAGAATGAATTTACCTGTCTTGGGATCCTGCAACGAAATTATTCAGAAAAGAATAGTGGAGGAGGAGGAAAAATATGTTTCCACTTCCCTCCATGCAAGCAGGAGACAGAACGAAACAAGGCCAATAGGCACAAAGTGACATTACAACTGGGAGAAGCCCAGTTGCCTAGCACCACGGGTAAAATGACTACTAATATTAATCAAGCAAGGGACAGTGTTATCTTTTAGCGGGGAATCCTCAAAGTTTTATTACAAGTGAATGCTCATGCATTACTTCTACAGGCACTCCCCGAGTGCACACCATCGTTTTTAGGGTTCCGTAGTCAACAAGGAACCCTTATAGTTTCGCCATGTCCGTCCGTCCGTCCGTCCGTCTGTCCGCAGTTTAGCTCAGAGACGCACAGTACTAGAGAGCTGTAATTTGGTGTAAATATACGGATTTGTTGTGCCGAAAAAGTGGTAAAATAAAATCTCGTAAAATATTTTTTTTTAGGGTACCTCCAGTACTTACACGTAAAGTGAGGTTTTTTTTTATCTCGCGTACCCCTTAGTGTGGGGTATCATTAAATAGGCCTTTAAAAAATAATGAAAGTTTCCATTACAATTTTTTGATAAAAAAATTCGTTTGTGAAATATTAAGCTTTAAAGTGCTAAATTTTGCTCGATTCGAGTGTCCCTCCCCTCTACCAGCTAAACGGTTATGTTTGGGGGTGTGAAAAAATTCACAATAGTAGTATATATAACGAAGTTTAAAAGAAAATTATCATGACTAAGTAGGCTTTACAACTTTACGAGTAATAGTCGACCAACTTATAAAATGTACTTGGATATCATATTTTCTTAAACAAAATGTATCGGAGACAACTGCAAATGTAAGTTTGTCAACTTTATTTTTACAGCTTTTACAGGTATGTGTTTTGGGGATAGGTAGGTTTTTATCGTCAACTATTTATAACTAAATTCAAAAAAAGAGGAGGTTCTAAATTCGTCGTAATCTTTTTTCTTATGTTTTCCCTGATTTCTCAAAGACTCCTGGACCGATTTTGAAAATTCTTCTTTTTAAAATTAAATTCAGCGAATCAGTTTAGTTAGTTCGCATAAGTATTTTGATGGGCAACTACGGAACCCTACACTGTGCGTGGCCCGACACGCACTTGGCCGGTTTTTCTTTTATCTACTTTACTATTCTTCAATTTTCGTGATCACAAGGTAGAATAAATACCTAAACTTACCACTACTAATTAATGTAGTAGGTATAGCGTGGTGTTCCTCCAGCCAGATATTTTGAGTTTTCTCTGTGTGGTTCTACGTTTAAAACCCCAATAATAATGTCCACTACACTATCAGATGACACACTGTTTACGCTAATCAAAATTCCACGTAAACTCTTCGATCACAACAGACGCACTTGATGAATCACAATCATAACAATAGTTATGTACACAGAAATAGATAACAACGCCTTTTACATACAAGAAAATATGTGACGTTAGTTTGTACTGAGATAGGAATTCACGTTGTCATGTTTTCCTCTTATTATGATGGAAAGTCGTGATCATCATATCGTGATATCACGCGTGATTTAAATACAATAATATTGTAGTATTTTTTTACTTGAGGAAGGCTATTAACATAATTACGATCTCCGTTGCTTATTTACAATGGGTTTGCTCTTGGCGTCAACAAACCTGAAGAAAATATGAAACCTAAACTAGCGAGAGCTAACTCGGAAGAACTCCAACTGCTGCGCATCGACGGACTCAGCAACGAAACACAATAATAAATGCTATTAGTTAAAAAAAAAAGGTTGCACTCCAGGAGTGCCGGTAGAAGTGAAAACTTTTTTGTTACTATGTTTTATTTTTAATTTGAATGACGTCTTACTCATTTTCGATCAGGGTCACGTGACCCTGACGCGAGTTTTAAATTTTTTACCCATTACAGAAAAAGTGTACAACGCCGCTAAAGAAGTTTTCACTTCAAAAAAAGGTTGCACTCCAGGAGTGCCGGTAGAAGTGAAAACTTTTTTGTTACTATGTTTTATTTTTAATTTGAATGACGTCTTACTCATTTTCGATCAGGGTCACGTGACCCTGACGCGAGTTTTGGTCACGTGACCCTGACGCGAGTTTTAAATTTTTTACCCATTACAGAAAAAGTGTACAACGCCGCTAAAGAAGTTTTCACTTCAAAAATAAAAAAACGCGCTTTTAGCACGCACTAAAAATTACAAAATTGCGACGATATTAAAAAAAATATCAAGGTATTCTCGTACTGAATTCAGCCGTTGTTTTCAGCTGATCAAGTTTTGCAAAATGCATTTTATGAATATTTTTATTCATAGGTGTTTATTTATTGCGATTAAATTATTTCTTACGAAAAATTTCTCTGATCTCTAAAGAATATTAACATTAATTTATGTTGATTGTACTAAAGTACACACGCCACATTGTTGTGACAAAGAATACTTAATTTCCTTCAAAAACAATAACTATTAATCAATGATATTTAATTACAGGCCATTAGTAAAATACAGATATCTTGGAGGCCAAATTATAGGCTATAAATTATAGTGTGACCATCTTCCGCTAGGATAGGGCAGGGACACACAGATTAATGTATTATGAAAAATACCACAGAGAAAAAATATTATTAATGGGTCACTAATATTATTTTGTTTGGATACAAACAAAAAACAAACGTTATGTGATATAATATAACATTTGTTTAATTACATTTTCATTTGTTTTGTTTATTGATAAAAACTTTTCTTATTGCTTAAGGACGCGTTTACAATTGACGCAAAATTATGCCTTTTTTCGGTACCGATTCTTACTAAACTGAATGAAATCGAATAAAACTAATAACGAATACAAACAGATTGGTTCTTTATCTTCCCAGGATAGACAAGCTTTTCTTGAAAATGATAGGTTTAAATACTTTAAAATCGATCTGCCGTTGCCATGTTTACCATATCGTGTTGTGTTTGCGAACATATTTTGTTCTACAAATAACATATTTTAATATTCCTAATACTACTGAAAGTAGGCAAGTATAATCTATTTTAAGACATAGACAATATTTCTTTATTTTTCATTCAGAAATACACCAAAAGTAATTCCGCAAAACAGGAAGATATTGACAAATTTTCGTCCGAAATTATATTTTTTTATCTATCAAGATTTACTGAATATTCAATCAAAAAGTATTGAATAACTAAGGTTACTATGTTAGCTTGCATTGAAAAAATAATTAGCTCATTTAAAAGTAAAATAATAGTATTAAACAATTATAATATGCAATGACAAAATTCAATATAAAACCAAGAACGGTTTGTTCTTCGATTTAGACGGCGCGGGGCGCCTTCTGAGGGAGGACGTATCGCTCGCAACCATTTTGACATTAGTCACGTAATTATTAAAATTTAAAATACACGCCACCATTCATGACCTTTACACGCGGCGCCAGTGTCTTTGTCATGACATCAAATTCAATGTGAAAAATGTAGTACCTCGAATTTTCCGCAGGTCATGAGTGGTGGCCAGTAATTTTCCCAGTCGCCAAGAATACAGCATAACCTACCTTTCTCGATACTAGCTAATATTTTGAATTAATTTGATTGAATTTTCCTACTATATTCGAATGAGGATATAATTGTAAATAAAAAATAATGTAAATAATAAAAAAAATCAATTTAAATAATTCTGAAAGGTTTTTTCTGAATAGCTATAGCTCTTCAGAAAAAAAAAATATAGCTCGCTGCGGGACCCACCATACCACCGGTCATGTCCCTGGTGGTATGGCTTTTTATTACGTGGTAAAATCATCAGATTAGCCCTTCCACCCAGGGAAGGACAAGAGGGACATACAAACTTGTACTGACTAAAATCTACGGTGTCCTTCAATATCCCATTGCGATCCCAGGCAATGGATACCCGATAAGACAATTCCGCGACGCCCGGCAGGATTTGGCTCTTTAACGTGCGCCCTGAAAATCCGTGAAAAATTGATCTGATCGTTTTGAGGTAGCGGTTAACCCAGAGAAAAGTTTTGTTTTAAACTTTTTGTATCTATTCGTTTTTGAAGTCGGTACTTTTTTTCATCAATTTATTTTTATTAGGTTTGATCGAAGAGAGTTGAAGTCTTGTATCAGGTTCGGCATCCAGTCAATTGCGGTATTCCGTTTTGGTAGCTGCATTGTATTTTTTTTTTTTTTTTGGTAAAATCATCAAAATATGTGTCCTCCCGAGCGGGACCGGATTTATTACCAGACTCTAGTACTGACTAATATCCATGGTGACCCTTCAGTAGCCCTTTACGTTCCAGGGTCACCGTTACCTGATAAGACAGTCCAGTGACCAAGGCAAGCTCCTACCCTCAAATAGAAATCTCTTCTCGTCGTCGTAGGTCACGCGGCTGTTCTCCCTAACGTGTTCCACCTCCTACTTCGCTAGCATGACTGCTTTGCATGAGGATTCGAGGTGACTACTTCCTATTCCGTCTTGCCCCGCAGATCATGGCCTCGATCAATGCCGGGCGCTATTAAATTGACTCAAGTGCATCGAGTTGGGATTTGGCAAACCTGTACCACTTCATGTACCTAACTTTTTTGCAGCCAACTCAATAAGAGGACTAATATTGTGGGTTGATGTCAACGGCACCCCAAAAAGGTCAAGATAGCCTGTCATTTTTACGGTTACACCTCAGAAAGATAGAACCGAGTCGGATTGGCTCCTTTTTGCGGAAAAATTCACGTCTTATCAGCATTGAAGCTCAAGCACTCAACCGGCTATGGCTCTTTTGCCTGATATTATTTTGTGAATTTTATTCATGAATAAAATTCACAAAAAACAGATACTACTCAGGAACCCCGAAGACTTCCAACTTGAACTGCACAATCGCTTCCAGTGCCTAACCGAATGTGAAACTGTGGACGAGATTAACAATGGGTTGGTGGAAACTGTCCAAGCTGTGGGGTCCAAGTTCTTTAAGACCCCGCGCCGCAATAAGCCTCAAAAGCTCTCGAACGGAAAAATCCGGTTGATGCAGGACCGGACCGAGATGAGGCTGCAATCTTCAGCTGATATGTCGGAATATGGCAAACTCAATAGACGAATCTCTAAATCAATGCAACGTGACCTGCGCTCCTTTAGTGCGGCACGGATCAAAGAGGCAATCGAGTGGAACCGGGGCTCAAAAGAATTCGTCTATTGGGCAGAGCCAAATGACAAAGCTGAAGATTAACGACGGCAGCATCATTTCGACTAAACCAGAGATCTTAAGGGATCTTGAGAGGTCAATCAATGCGACAACCCAGTGTCGGTACATCTTGAGACGCAAGAGCTAAACTGACGTGACACTACATTGAGGATATCCCAGACACCAGCCTGTACGAGTTTAGAATGGCTCTTAAACAGCTCAAGAATAACAAGGCGCCGGGTGAGGACGGAATCTCAACAGAACTTCTGAGAGCGGGTGGAAAACCGGTACTACTCTAGTCCTCCAGAAGTTATTTAATTCCGTCATACTCAAAGGTTCTACGCCAGAAGCATGGCACAGTGTGGTTGTTCTTTTCTTCAAAAAAGGTGACAACACCTTGTTGAAGAACTACAGGCCAATCTCACTTCTGAGCCATGTATACAAGCTGTTCTCAAGAGTCGCGAGAACGCAGGTTTGATGACTTCCAGCCTCCCAAACAAGCCGGTTTCGGAAAAGGTCTTAGTACTATAAACCACATACACACGCTCTGCCAGATTATACAGAAGACAGAGGACTATAATCGTATCACCATTGTGTTTAGCGTTTGTGGACTATGAAAAAGCCTTCGATTCAATCGAAACCTGGGCAGTATTGCAGTCCCTCCAACGATGTCACGACTATAGGTGTGACACGAAGTGTTGAAGTGTTTGTATAGAAACGCCACCATGTCCATCCGATTTCAGCAGGCGTAGCATGGCGCCGTAGAAAGGGGTTTTGTCGACGGAAGAATAGACAAAATAACAGAACGTAGAAATATTTTTATCGTTTTAAGCATGGTAATGTTAAAAATATAGAAAATATACGTCCTTTTCTTCAATAGTGTTCAAATAGTGTCACATTTAGGTAGGTACAACTTCGAGAAAGAGGTCGCCCGAAGAATCCAACTCGGATGGGCAGCGTTTGGGAAGCTACGTGATATTTTCTCATCGAGAATCCCACAGTGTCTCAAGACAAGGGTGTTTGACCAGTGTGTGTTGCCAGTGATGATATATGGCTCCGAAACGTGGTCCTTGACTGCTGGCCTTTTAGAGAGACTAAGAGTCACTCAACGAGCAATGGAAAGAGCTATGCTCGGAGTATCTTTGCGGTATAAAATCCGGAACATGGATATTGCGCAAAGAACCAGAGTCACCGACATAGCTCATAAAATTTGCAAGTTGAAGTGGTAATGGGCAAGCCACAGCGCTCGTAGAACTGACAACCGATGGGGAAGAAAAGTTCTAGAGTGGCGACCACGGACCGGAAATCGCAGCGTAGGTAGGCCTCCCACCAGGTGGACCGACGACATATTGAGGGTCGAGGGCAGCCGATGGATGCAAGTGGCGAATTGTCGTTCGGCGTGGTGGTCTAAGGGGGAGGCCTGTGTTCAGCAGTGGACGTCCTCCGGCTAATGATGATGTAGATGATGATGAGATACTACTCAGAATAAAACATACAAAAAAATAAGTTAGCATTCCAATAAATCGTAAAAATAAGCGAAATTGAATGAAAAGTGAGAAATTACAGGAATGTGTCAAGTTTCATATAAAATAATGAAATCGAAAAAATAATGTTCTTTTTTCTCTTAAACCATGTGTTATTTAACTAAAGGTGAAATGTTATCTATTAAATAACGAACATTTTCTATACCGTTTCAATAGAAATTAGGTAAAAAGCCTGAGTGACCAATTGTAGCATCGTAATTCGAGCATAAACGAATCTATGCACTGGTAGTCGCGATTGATCGAAGATGAACTCAGGTACTACTTGCTGTGCGAATGGAATAATGTGGAGTTGAACCACCTTTTCTACGCAATTTTGAGCAGTTACGTAGCTTCGTTAGGAAGTGAAAGCTCAGTTTTGCGAGATAGAGATTATAATTTAGAGCTCACCGAAACATTCTGTTTCAAGAGTTAAATGATCTGAAACCCTATTGTTTAGATCTTCTCTACACTCTGATAGATCGGTCTTTATTAAAAAATAACCCAGCTGTAACCCAGTATAAGAAGCACTGAAGCCCAGTCAAAACAGTTCAATAATTATTCTCCTTTGCAAATGTTTAACGAGTTGCACCATCCGCTCACAGTTAACTGCAGGGGAACCAAGAATCTTCTCGAATATTTTTAATCTTCATGGTGTCGATTCGAAATTGTCTTGTGGCTGGTCGCAATGGACATTGTATGATCTGCGTAGTAGATTATCGCTCTCTTTGCGCGGTTTAACGTCTTCTTGGGCCTTGCTCACTTTCTTCCTGGATCACGGCGTTTGGTGATATTACCCCTCTCTTAATTGACACTAGTTTCAAATATTTTGAACCACTGGTTGGAAATATTCGAGCATTAAACCGACCATTTCTGGTTATATCTAAGGAGATAAAAACCAGCCACTTGGGGTGATTAAGGTGACATAGTTATGGATCTATGTCACCTTAATCACCCCAAGTGGCTGGTTTTGCGTCCATAATTATGTCTCTGAATAGATGGCATAAATGACTGTTTGATGTAAAAGTCAAAGAAAAAGTTTGAAAAATTTTAAACACCGAATCGTAAATTCTAAATAATTACAAAAATCTAATTAAAAAGTTATGAATTCCAATTAGTCACTAGAAACAAAATCAACACCTGAAAGATGTCATAACAAGATAATTTACTCGTATAATACGAGTAAATTATCTTGTTAAGAATGAAATTGAATAATCTCTATAATGCACACTTTGTAAATTACAAACATATCCAATTCGCAGTGTGACACAATGTGCGGTTTAAAGTGTAATAGGGTAGTTTCCAGGGTCAAAATAATTACATTCTATTTAGTCCGTATTTTAGATTATAAAAAAATATTGGACACGTATTTTTTTTTTCGATTAAATAAAAAAGAACAAAGATAATTGCCTATTTAAGTTACCTGTGACGTCACTCTGCGCGAAAAATGCCACGCATCGTGACGTCACACGTAACTTTAATAGGCTATATCTTTGTCATTTTTGGTCTAATTTACAAATAAAAAAATACGTGTCCCTTATTTTTGAATAATCTAAAAGACGGACTAATTAAATTTTTTTAGGCAACTAGCCTATTGATTGAGTGGCTCTTATTTTATTTTGATAGGTATATATTTATCATATTATCCATTCGTTTATGAAAATAAGTAGTGTCTAGAAGACCGGGATCTTACTTTGTTTATTCGAAACAAAAGTGGCAAAAGCTCATGTTGTGTGCTTTCTGGTATACGAGGCATAGCTGTTTCGTTAGTGTTTTGTTTTTATTCGTGGGGCATCACGCTGTCAAATTGACAGAAATTGTGTTCTTTCAAACGTATTTACGTCCTTAAACTATACGTTTTCTTTGTGATTTTATTCCAATATATTATATTTATGTTTTTAGTACTTGTCTTAATACTTCCAAAAAAATATACACTAGGTATCTTCTATGGTAGAGTAACAAAAAAAGGTTGCACTCCAGGAGTGCCGGTAGAAGTGAAAACTTTTTTGTTACTATGTTTTATTTTTAATTTGAATGACGTCTTACTCATTTTCGATCAGGGTCACGTGACCCTGACGCGAGTTTTGGTCACGTGACCCTGACGCGAGTTCCAACTCGGATGGGCACGTTTAAATTTTTTACCCATTACAGAAAAAGTGTACAACGCCGCTAAAGAAGTTTTCACTTCAAAAAAAAAAGGTTGCACTCCAGGAGTGCCGGTAGAAGTGAAAACTTTTTTGTTACTATGTTTTATTTTTAATTTGAATGACGTCTTACTCATTTTCGATCAGGGTCACGTGACCCTGACGCGAGTTTTGGTCACGTGACCCTGACGCGAGTTTTAAATTTTTTACCCATTACAGAAAAAGTGTACAACGCCGCTAAAGAAGTTTTCACTTCAAAAATTAATGAAAAATATTTGAACTTGAACTTTATGGCAGATTTACATTGAGTCAGTAACTGACGTCAGTGCTGGCGCCGAAAACTGACTCGTGCTATTTATACGGAGTCAGTATGTGATCAGTAGGTACTGTACTGACTTGAAATCAATTTATGGCTGATTTACATTGAGTCAGTAACTGACGTCAGTGCTGGCGCCAGTTACTGACTCGTGTTATTTATACGGAGTCAGTATGTCGTCAGTGGGTACTGTACTGACTTGAAATCAATTTACACTATGGCAGTGCTAGGTCAGCACTGACGCGTCAGTGGACTGACGTCAGTTACTGAATCAATGTAAATCTGCCATTACACTATAGCAGTGCCAGGTCAGCACTGACTCGTCAGTGGACTGGCGTCAGTTACTGACTCAATGTAAATCTGCCATTACTTCAGAATGTAATTAATCATCAATCTACTATAGCTGCAGCGCAATCGACCTTCTAGAATTAAAAAAAAAATCTTCTAAACAGCTAGTTCTTTTCACCGAAAAGTTCCGTAACACAGCAAGCAACAGTAGACACTCATGAACCTTAAAACAATACACTTAAGACAAATAATACAACAACAACATCTCCTTGTTACAGCAACATGGGCCTTCTTGAATTCGAGAAATGGTCGAACCAGCCAGATCTTTTTACGGAGAAATCCCGAGTGTGTGCCAAGCTCCGTGGTCTGACGCCGGGACAAAGGCGCGTATGTCGACGACATAAGGACCATATGCCTGTGGTCAGCTTAGGAGTGAAGCAAGGCATCCATGAATGCCAGTATCAGTTCCAAGGAAGGAGGTGGAATTGCACCGTGACGGGAGATGAGACTGTATTTGGACCTTTGACGCTTATTGGTAAGTTTTACGGCTTGGAACCTACCATAACGTCTTAGAGTAGTTCCATTGTGTGAAAGAGACAAGGGTATACAAGTTGTCTAGCGCCATCTCGTTTCCACAGTGAAACTATTCTTCGCTTTTGGTTCACGATTTTGGTCTAGGCGGTGAGTGAGCAACTCATCATCATCATCATCAGCCTATTAATGTTCCCACTGCTGGGACACAGGCCTCCTCTCTGTGAGAGGAGGTGGGCCATAATCCACCACGCGGGCCCAGTGCGGATTGGTGAATGTCACATGTCTTCGAATTTTTGGTTCTAGGACATGCCGGTTTCCTCACGATGTTTTCCTTCACCGTTTTGAGAGCAGTGGTGATGAAATAAATTACACAAAGTAACGCGCCTGCCTGGATTCGAACCCACGACCTACAAGTCGTAAGTCGGGGCCGATACCACTGGGCCAACACTGCAAATAAAATAGTGAGCAACTAGTCAACGTGAATTAGTCATGTTGCGTGGTGCTTCATAGCGTGTTTCAAAATATTTCTATACTTACTTTTGATCTCACCGCTTGCCTATAAGCGACTGCTCACAGCGACAAGGTCTTGAGTCATTAAATTGTATGTAAACTTTTTATAGAGAGAGAAATCTGTAGAAAATAGGTACTTCGAGATCCAGTCGAATCGAAAATCTATAAAGTTACGGATGTAAGGATCTTCCATGGTGTCGTTAAAGTTGGAACTGGGTACCATGTAAATTTTCCAACGCTTTCGCCTTTTGAAATCAGTTGAATTTCAAAGATCCTTGTTACACTGTAGATACTTTACTTTTAAAAGTCAAAGATTATAAAAATCCTATTCCGAAACATTGTTAAAAAAAATTCATGGGGCCTATTTTTCAAGAAATATACTAGATAACTATGATAAAAAGTTGTTTGCACAGAGAAAATTTTTATTTTAAGTCAATGACACAAGTCATTATAAAAACACATGTTCGAATATCAATATTTGAAATGTTGTTTCACCAAAAAGGTTTCCACACTTCCCCTCAAACAACATCCATCATCAGATATCCTCACATCACACCACACCAGACACACTCAGGTTCAGATCGCGCACACATTTATTAAATGCCACACGACCCAATGGTTTTGTCAGTACATCTGCTGGGTTATCTTCCGTACATACATAGTCCAGACGTACAACATTCTTAGCAATACAATCTCTGACATAGTGCGCCCTTATGTCTATATGTTTCGTCCTTCTATGCGCTACAGGATTATGCGCAAGTCTAATAGCACTCTGATTATCTACGAAAATGCAAATAGCCCCAAGATATTCACCTCTTATAAATGCATTCAACTGCCGCAAGTGAACTGCCTCCTTGGTAGCCTCCGAAAGTGCAATATACTCGGCTTCCGTTGACGAAAGTGCCACACAAGCTTGTTTCCGGCATTCCCAGTTAATCAACGATTTTCCGCATCTAAAAATAAATCCAGAATATGATTTCCTATCTTTGATGTTCCCTCCCCAGTCAGCATCTACAAATCCCGTGATGTCCTGCACCGGCGACTTGGGAAAAATCAAACATAGATCCTTTGTACCCCTAAGGTATCTCAAGATATGTTTAGCAGCTTTCCAATGACGTTCCTCACAACATGAGTTGTACTGTGCCAAAAAATTTACCGCAGCCGCAAACTCCGGGCGTATGTTACAGGCCAAATAGTTCAGCGACCCTATGAGCGCCTGATAACTACGAGAGTCTTGGCAGGATAAGATCTTACCTCCTTCCCCTTCCGCCAAGGCTTTATGGAAATCCATTTCCGTCGGAGTTTTTACTGGTTTGCAGTCAGACATACCATATTCATCCAAGATCTTCGAAATAAGCCTCTCTTGATTCAAATATATTCCAGTATCAGTCTTAGACAAAAGCATACCTAAAACTTGCCTCGCTTCCCCTAAATCCTTTATCTTGAAATGTTTAGAAAGATTGTCTAATAAAACTTCCTTCTGCTGTTTGTCTTTGTAAAACAATAAAAAATCGTCAACGTACAGAGCGATATAAAAATTATTATTTTTGTAAAGACAGTTGTCAAAGTCACAGCGTTTGAAGTTCAAAGACAATAACACCTCATTTACTTTTTCGTTCCAAGACCGTGAAGCTGGGGTGCTATGACAGGAAACCTCCACGTGCGCCCGTGGACTGGAGTTCCTTCTCGGATACGTCCGGGGGGAAGACCAGTTTTTCGGGCCGGTACACCCTGGGATGCGGGCAAAAACTCTTTCTTAAGCACTGTGTGCCTAAGTGGTCTCTTTGCCCGTATGCGAATAGCCTGTCGTGTGGACGCTCCAACGCGTATCCCTGTGATTAGCAGAGGGCACAGCGGCGGAGCGGGCTTGCGGACGGTGAGTGATGGGTAACTCGCCGTCCGAAGGACCAAGCCCGGGTCGGTGGCGCGTCGTGTTTCGCGCCAAATGCCTGCTGGGGTCGCGGGTTTTTTCTTAACCCAGGATACCGTGGCCCCAGAACGTAAAGGGCATAGGAAGGAACACGGGTGGATTTTAGTCAGTAAGAGTCTGACAGTCCCTTCCGCCCCACCCAGGGCGGGAGGACTCATTTGATGATTTTACCACCTAAAAAAAAAAAAAAAAAAAAAGATCGTGAAGCTTGTTTGAGGCCGTATATCACTTTTTCTAATAAGCAAACTTTTTCCTTTGAGTTTTGATCTATGCAACCCTCCGGCTGTTGCATATAAACTTTTTCATGTAAATCACCGTTTAGGAAGGCGGTGTTTACATCAAAGTGACCGATGAAGAAATCCTTTTCAACAGCCAACGATAGCAGCATTCTTACTGTCGATCTTCTCACGACCGGTGAATAAGTTTCGAAGTAGTCAACCCCGTAGGACTGAGTGAAACCCTTCGCCACAAGTCGAGCTTTATAGGTCTTATTACCATCTGCATCGAACTTATACTTGAAGATCCACTTATTTCCCACGACTTTAGCTTCAGGTGGCTTTCTGACGAGCTTCCAGACCTTATTCTCGTACATCGAATCCATCTCTTTTTTCATGGCTTCCTTCCAGTTATCCTTATCTTCCCGACTAAAGGCTTCCTTAACTGTCAAAGGCTCCTGATCTTCTTTAAAGCATGCCAGTCCATGAAGGTTTCCTTTCCGGATTCTACTACGTAGAGGATAACGACATTCACCTTCGTTGACTCTTCTCTGTTAAAAGAATCTTCATTTTCAACATTTCTCACCACGACATTTTCTGCTCCGCTATCACCCGTTTCTCCCACCTCCATCTCCGCGTCTTCAAATACTTCAGCCCTATCTATGGAACTCGACCCTTGAGAAGCCTCTGCACTATCAGGTGACGAACCTGACTGGTCTTCTACCTTTGCAAGTTCCCAGATTACTTCAGAACCTTTGTCACCGCTACTTACGAGCTGACTAGGATTCTCTGAAACTACTGCTGTAGAGTCCTCCAAGAAAACTACATCCCTTGCTCTAACAATGACGCGAGGATTACTGGGATTAATGAAACGATCCCTTGGTTTCTTCACAGTAACCAACAAAGACATGTTCTACTGCTTTAGGGCTCCATTTCTTCCGAGTTTCCTTGGGCACGTGCACAAACGCTTTCGTTCCAAAAACTCTGAAATTATCTAATGACTGAGCCTTCCCTGTCCACAACTCCTCAGGAATCTTACCATTATTGCCACTGTGAGGCAGCCTGTTCTTGATATAAACAGCCGTATTACATGCCTCTCCCCACAGTCTCGCACTCAGACCCTTTTCCGCCAACATAGCACGAGCCATCTCCACAATAGTGCGGTTTGCTCGCTCCACTACGCCATTCTGCTCCGGAGTGTAGGGAACAGTTAATTGATGTTTTATACCCTTTTGCTGTAGAAACCCATCAAACTTCCTGTTCACAAATTCTGTTCCATTGTCTGTGCGTATGCACTTGACCTTCAACCCGGTTTCAACCTCTACACTAGCTAGAAAAACTTTAAAATGATCGAAAACCTGATCTTTTGATTTAAGGAAAAATACAAAAGATTTACGTGTAAAATCATCTAAAATAACTAGCATATACCGAGATCCACCGTACGTGGGTTCAGACATTGGATCACAGATATCTGCGTGAACCAGTTGCAGTCTCTCGATTGCCCTCTCAGCCTCACCAACTGGAAAAGGTAAACGATGTGCCTTCCCCTTAATACAGGCGACACAAGGTTCCATTACGCTTTTACCAAAATCCATACCCGGGAGCTTACGTAAATCTCGCTCATTTACGTGTCCAAGCCGCCGGTGCCACAACATCAAAAGATTACCTGCTTTCACTAACGCCAACGCAGTCCCATCTACAACCGCCTGACAACCTTCAAGCTTGTAGATCCCTGAGACTTCACTTGCGGTAGCCAGAAGCTTTCCCTTGAAATGGCCTGGAACCAAATGGTGAATTAGCTTGCACCCATCTCTGTCAAAACTTACCTTCCATCCTCTCTCTACTAATTTAGACACTGATAACAGATTAACATGCAAACCAGGTACATACATGACATCCCTCACAGTAAGCATTCGTCCTTTCAAACTCACTATGATATCACCCTTACCCTTGCATTCAATCTTATCATTATTCGCACAAGTCACGTTACTCATACCAACATTCATAACCAAATCTTTAAACCAATGTTTCTGTGAAGACATAATTATGTGAAGATGCCCCGCTGTCAATGTACCACTCCGTCGGATTGAAGGAGTCCCCGGCGCTGAATGAAGACAGGCTCACGACCGCGACGTCACTTAGTTTGGAGATTGAACCCGCTTTCCTTCCTTCAGGACAGTCCGGCTTCTTATGTCCAGGCTTTCCACATTTAAAGCATTTAATTTTGGCCATATTAATATCTTTGTTCCCATTCCACTTCTTACTCTTACGCACAGCCAATGCCGAGTCCGCTGAAGACAATGTACTACAACCTTGACGTGAATCCTCCTGTAGTAACTTCTGTCGTACGTTCTCTGAAGTCAACTTCATCCCAGAGTGTTCCAGCGCCATTCGCATAGGCCTGTACTCTTCAGGTAGTCCTCTCAGTAACACGACAGCTACAAAATCATCGTCAAATCCGGTGGTAATATCCTTCAACTTTTGAGAAAGAGACATAACTGCAGCAACATATTCATGCATCGACGAGTGTCTCTCTAGCTTCTCATCCAACAACGCGTTCATGAGGGTGATCCTGCGATTTACGCCTTTGTCCTCAAACGCTTTCGCTAGGCTATCCCAAGCATCCTTAGCAAAATTTGAATCTTGTACATACGCATAAAGTGTAGGTTCCACATGTAGACAAATCAAAGCTAGTGCATCTTGGTCCTTCTCGATGGCGGTGGAGTCTTTGGAATCCGGGTACATAGACGTATACGTGAACAACTTTTCTCGTATGAGAATAATTTTTATAGCGAATTTCCACGTAGAGTAGTCATCTAGGCCGCAGAGATTCTTGATGGCAAATTTAGCTACTGCGCCCATGACCTTTTCAAGAAATATACTAGATAACTATGATAAAAAGTTGTTTGCACAGAGAAAATTTTTATTTTAAGTCAATGACACAAGTCATTATAAAAAACACATGTTCGAATATCAATATTTGAAATGTTGTTTCACCAAAAAGGTTTCCACACCTATACTCTTTAGTAACATAACTCTAAAGCCTTTGTCAAACAGGCAGGCGAAAGCGAGGCGATCCGATTCCGAGGCGAATGCGAAGCGAAGGGCGACGTCAAACTGGGTGCAGCGAACCGACGTTTTGTATGAAGCCAGTACCGAATTTATAGCGATCCGAAGGCGAAGCGGAGCGTTTTTGTTACGTCATGTATGGAAATATGAAGCGATATCGCGCCGAAACTGAGACCACGTCAAACAGAAAGGCGTGCCCGCGAAGCGAGGCGTGGCAGTTGTATTAGCTGGCTTTATAAGAACGACGTCAAACAGAGCAAATACGGGAAAGCGAGACCGAAGCGTGCACGTTGTTTGTGTTGCCAGATTTTTCTTTTTCTTCATTTTCTTTATTTCACAGAGAAAACAGTTTGAATTCTTTTTATTAGATAAGGTGCGCTAATCGATGAAATCGACTCAGGTTTTTCAAGTTTTCTTCGCGTGGTACAGACGCCAGCAAATCAACCTACAATATTACCCAATTGGCATTGGCTGGCTTTTGCCTGGTCCACTAAAACACCAGCTGATGTCATCACTGGTTACCACTGTCAAAAATGCAGTTGAAGTGGTGTAAATGCTGTATATTCCACGCCTTTTGAGGGTCTCAGCAACCACAGCAAAAGCGACAGCACAGCCGCTGTGCTTGCAATATAAGATAGCGCAACGGTGTCGACACAAATACCGCCACACACCAAAGGCCCACCCGCCTACCAATATCCCAACGTCATGTCGTCTGGTCTCTTCCCATCGTCAGGAACTGAGCCGTTAGGTCCTAAACCTGTAGGTAAGTCGGCGCTGGCTGGTAGTGGCCCTTTTGCAACCCTCTAATATAAAAATACTTATCAAGTGTACTATTTAAAAATAAAAACAACATTTTTAAAATTGTTTATTTAATAATCTTTATCAACAATATCGAGGAATCCTGCCCATACAGTAATATTTTGTTAATGTCTGAAACATTACCATAGGTACTATTTTTTGGCAATAATTATGTCTCTTGAAGTACCTACTGAACAGAATAATTTTAACTTTTAAATAGATAAATATTATGACAATCGCGTTGTTTCCAAATAGGTCATTCTCCAAGAATCCATTGATTAATAATTCTAAGGTATCGTGTGGCAAAGTCTTGTCAATAAATCATCTTCCTCCATTAAACCCTCCGTTCGAATGTGGTACTTTTCCCAGAGATAAGACTCTCGTCTAATTCCATGTCCTCATCTTCAACACAAATACTGATAGCGAAGCTTCTATGCAGCTCAGAGAGGCATAACAAAGTGTTTAATGAATTTGGCATCCATATTCTTTTCTCTTCAAAGTTAGAATGAACAGGCTTTTTCTGGGTAAGCTCGCTCCATCGTAGGCTTCGTCTCAGTCACCTTTGCCTAGCTATGCTATTCTCAATAAGCACAGCATAAATCACATCGCTGGATCCACAATGTGTTTTTGGACGTGATACAACGACTCTCACCGTACGCACCTCACGATTGGTTAGGGATTTAACCAAAACCTTTAAAAAAAGTTTTAAAATACTTAAAATTAACATAATATTATTTAAGACATATTAGTGACAGCACTAGTGACAAACAAAATAAAGAGTAATACATTCATAGAGAAAAATTGTAAAGAGTTTCTATATATCAGTCTCCCGCACTAATATGTAAAATAAAATCATTTAAAAATTGTGGTTGTCTATGTATGCACAGAATACTTAATAATACTACGTACAGAAGAGTCACTTCCCAAAAACAGTCAAACAAACGTAAAATCTTTGCTCGAGAGAATAAAGTACATTTTAACTGGCGTCAAGATTGCACACCTACTTTTAAAATAGCCTACACGACGCGTGCTCAAGCAAAAATGCACTAAATGGATACCCGAGTGAGTTTATTTTGGTTTATCTGACACTAACGACTCTTGAAGGTCACGATCAAAACATAAGTCCCCATTCACACGAGCGCTTTTTTTTCGGGCGTAGATAACAAAAAATTAAATTGAACTTAAATGTCACCGTCCAGCACAAATACAGTACAAAATAAAGCGCCGTGCTTTAAAAGCGCTATGTGTGAACAGATACATAGAATTGCATTTCTTCTCTTCGGCGTTTTTTTTAACGCCATATTATTTTATTTTGTATTTTGTGATGTACTTGCTAGCACGACCGTGAACACATTCATTATAACTTTTGATGGTAATAAATTTCTCTCATATTGTACTATTTTAAACCACTAATTAGCGAAGACACTAAATGTCGTAACTTGTAAGAAAAACCGGCCAAGTGCATGTCGGGCCACGCACAGTGTAGGGTTCCGTAGTTGCCCATCAAAATACTTATGCGAACTAACTAAACTGATTCGCTGATTTAATTTAAATAAGAAGAATTTTCAAAATCGGTCCAGGAGTCTTTGAGAAATCGGGGACAATACATTAAAAAAAAGATTACGACGAATTTACAACCTCCTCCTATTTTTGAAGGTAGTTAAAAATAGTTGACGATAAAAACCTACCTATCCTCAAAAACATACCTATTAAAGCTGTAAAAATAAAGTTGACAAAGTTACATTTGCAGTTGTCTCCGATACATTTTGTTTAAGAAAATTGTTATCCAAGTACATTTTATAAGTTGGTCGACTATTACTCGTAAAGTTGTAAAGCCTACTTAGTCGTGATAATTTTCTTTTAAACTTCGTTATATATACTACTATTGTGAATTTTTTCACACCCCCAAACATAACCGTTTAGCTGGTAGAGGGGGGGGACACTCGAATCGAGCAAAATTTAGCACTTTAAACCTTAATAGTACACAAACGATTTTTTTTATCAAAAAATTGTTAATGGAAACTCACATTATTTTTTAAAGGCCTATTTAATGATACCCCACACTAAGGGGTACGCGAGAAAAAAAAAATCCTCACTTTACGTGTAAGTACTGGAGGTACCCTAAAAAAAAATATTTTACGAGATTATATTTTACCACTTTTTCGGCACAACAAATCCGTATATTTACACCAAATTACAGCTCTCTAGTACTGTGCGTCTCTGAGCTAAACTGCGGACAGACGGACGGACGGACGGACATGGCGAAACTATAAGGGTTCCTTGTTGACTACGGAACCCTAAAAATGGTTTAAAAATTCTGCGACTAATAACGAAAGAGGAATTTACTACCGTCAAAGGTATAGATTGAATATGTTCACGGTCGTGCTAAGAAGTACAACACAATTTTTTGACTGAGGGACCACACTTTAAGGGCTGTAGTTTTTAATATATTTTTTTACAAATTCCCAGATTTGTTCTACAATTGTTTTAAGTGTACTACTAAATCCTACGATTCTTATTTTGCGCGTTCCAGTTTGGTCCCTCAGTTCACACACACATCAAAATATAAGGCATGGTCCCGTGTCTTCAATTTCAATGCCAACTGGAATTTTAGCGTGGTCGTGATGGGAAGCAATCTTCGTAGCACGACCTGCTTATCTACGGTAATTGAGAGGTACAAAATTGCTAATTAGTGGTATAAAATAGTACAAAGTAAGATGAATTTATTACCATCAAAAGTTATAGTGAATATGTTCATGGTCGTGCTAGGAAGTACAACACAATTTTTTAAGTTCCTACACCACAAATTACAGAAACCTCGGACCCGGTGATAATTCTTCCACCAGACGAACCATTTCATGATATCGCACCTCCGCTCAAATAACGTCACAACTCCAAAAACCAGTTTTTTTAGGAGACACGTTTAAAGTTTACCTTGTTTAATTTTTTCACTTTTTGGATCATAATTTAAAAAGTAACCATTTTAGAAGAAAACGTTCTTCAGCGACTTAGATTGATTTTTTAAGCTCTATAAATTCATATATTAACTAACCTGAAAATCCTGAAAATAATGTGAAAAAATTCCAGGTTGTGACACTATATGTACAAAAAAAACAAAGTTTTACTGTAATTTGTTTATTATAATGACACAACTATATTTTAGTTCCTATGGAATGCAATAAATTCTTAAATGTACTACACGTATTGCACTTAGAAATGTCTTATTTAAATTGACAATAAAATTTACAAACGTATAACTGATAAATAGACAAGATTCTATCAAAATTTAATCATCCAGCTCGATGATCTTCTCATCCAGGACCGAGGCTCACTTCTGAGCCATGTATACAAGCTGTTCTCAAGAGTCATTACGAACCGTCTCGAACGCTTTGTATAGAAACGTCCACCATGCTATTTCTCGGCACCAACATCAATGGCGAATATCACTCACCTTCGTTTTGCCGATGATATAGTCATCATGGCAGAATCGTTGGAGCACCTCAATGCTATGCTCAGCGACCTCATTATCGTTTCCCAAGAATGAAAAGTTCTCGAGTGGCGACCACGGACCGGAAAACGCAGCACGCAGTAGGTGGACCAACGACATCGTGATCGTCGCGGGCAGCCGATGGACGCAAGTGGCGAATTGTCGTTCGGCGTGGCGGTCTAATAATAATAATAATTTCATTTATTTCAATATATCTAAGGGGGAGGCCTATGTTCAGCAGTAGACGTCTTCCGGCTGATGATGATTATGACTGTTTCAATCACGTTTAATGTCATACCAAACTCTGCATAGCTCAGTATTAGGGCGCAACTAATATGTTTATTGTATAACTTCAATTATACATACTGTTGTATTTTGTATAGGGCAATATTAGTGATAAATAAATATGTTAATTTCATAATTTCAATCACATATACTGTCATAACTCTGTATAGGCCAGTATAGGGACGCAACAAATAATTTTATTGCGTTGTTTCAATCATATATGCTGGCATTACTCGACAAGCATCAGTTTAGTTGCAGAAAAAGAAAATAAAGTTTACTTACCTAGATATCAAAAACTGCCTTAAGTCGACACAGTTCACTTTTACCGAATAACGTACCTATGACCACCTCGCGCATGTCGAAATAAGACACTTTATAAGTTTGCCGCGTCACAACTTTCGGTAAACAATATAACGTCACTAGTGTCATCTAGGGACAAATAATAGAACTAAGTCTATGACGTTTTGTGAGCATACAGTATGAGAAATTCTGATTCGAATGGTACAATAAAAGTCATTTGTAATTTTATCGAGTTATGACGTTATTTGAGCGGAGGTGCGATATTATAAAGAGCGATGCTATGTTCAGATGTCAGGTTAATGTTGACATTGAATTGAAAATAAAACGGTAGTGTATTTAGTGATATTTTGACTTTTAACATTTTGCTGTGCAATCGGTAATTTTGATGGGAATTCGGAATCTTATTGCATAGCAAAAGGATATTTTTTGATTTGCGTTTAAATACTACCCATTTATGTGTGTACGTGTACGTAATGAATAAAACTGAAAAACTCAAATAATCTTGTTTTGAATTTGTTAAAATTTTTATTTTATCCACAATAAATCTTTCTTACGGACCTTATTTTGTTTTTTTTTTTTAAGCTAAAAAAAGCAAATTTCGCTGGCTTCTTTCTCTTCTTCGAGGGCCTGGTGGACTTGAGTATTTCATTTCAGTTTGATATCTCCACGCGTTCCTGAGAAAAAGGGTCTTGACAGATGGACAGGCGGACACCAAAGTCAAATCCCTAGTACATGATCTTATGTTTCCACTCAAATGGCGTTTTTGGAATAAAAAAAATCGTATCTTTATATTTATATTGGTTGAATATCTCCCCCGCCCGGTCTGTAATTTTGTGTTACGATATTATTTATTTTCTTTAGGTATAAAATACTGTCTTTATGAAAAGCTATCATCTGTTGATAAATCTCGTTGGGGCCTGCTAGATAGACATACACAAGAACTTTTAGACAAGTTTTTATTTACTCCTACCCAAAAATGGCATAAAGCTTAGCTTAAAGGCCTTGAAGTCGTAACCAAAAATTAATGAAAAAAAATAGTGATACCGTAAACATGTCACAAATTGACATCTATTGATATTGCCTAGATAATTCTTGATTTCATGTTTTGTTTTGTTGATTTTCCGTGATTGTTTACTAATCGACCGACTGCGTAAAGTAATGAACTAATAATTATGCAACAAGAAAATGTACAGCCATTGTGTGTGTGCACATACTTAGTTTTCTAAAAAGCCACAGTATGCGATTAAAACTAGGTTTTGAAAATAATATTCAGACATTTACCTACTGTTGACCAAACACAACTTGTATTTACATTTGTGACTGTATTAAGACTACCAGTTCTCAAGACACGGTTAACGGATTATTCGAATACTGGATTGGTCCACCTATAAAGGAAAACAATAAGTTATATTTTCATTGAGGAGGTACCAAGTATCTTTGATTTGCATTGAAAAAGTTGAGGCCCAGCCGTCGTTTTGTTGAAGATGAGAACAGTACGACATCAAACAGAGGATTAAATGATGATATTTTGAATGCCACGACTTTGTGTTACGATATCTTTGCATTAATCAATTGACTGTTGAAGTATGGCTTCACTAATATTAATTTATTAATTCCAGTCCTATTTTGGAAACAATAATGCTATTATCATAATCATGTGATTGAACATACATTCGTGCGTATTCTGAAAAAAAATTGTAATGTGTGTTTTGTACGGTTAAAACACATCAACAAAATGTTAAAGAGCAGGGGTTTCATGACATCGTTGTTATAGATAATATCACAATAAAATAATTGAATAATAAGTTGTTTGATTTTTACACGGTGCACCTATTGGGCGTTTTTCCATTAGCCGGCCCGGCAAAAATAGCAAAAATGTATGAAATGGTATGGCTCGCTTTTGCACTGCCAGCGCCGGCCCCGGCGCCGCGCCGGTGCCATTCCGGCAAATGGAAAAGCACCCATTAGATACGTTACTTTTTATAAAGAGGATAGCAAACGAATAGGTACGGAATGCGTTACTAGGTACCTGGTCCTCATAATTATATTTTATTTTGTAAAGGTGTTTGCGCAGCACTGTTGCCTGCTGCTGCACCTGACCAGTAGTGATATGTCTCTTATCAACATTAAAATACAAATTACAACAACAAAATGTATTTATAGATTTCTTACATAAATAGCTATATTTAAAAGATATTTGTACGCGTTATTCACTCAAGCCGCATGAAAATACATCCGTTCATGATCTTCGTTCATTACACGGATTGTTCTTGTGAGAGGTGTTTTGGCCAGTATGTTGGGCCTGGCCACCGGACACAGCAAGCAGTGGCGCGTGCCAATTAACGCCACCACAACAGCTTCCTCAGCATCACTCCCGGGCTATATGCTTAGCAGTAGCTTTACCACATATGCACCAGTTAAATTCCGTGGGCATCCTGAGCTTGTCGTCAATATCTAGCGTGACCAAACAGATTTCACCAGAAGCGTTCGCTCCACTCATCCTCGGTCAAGATATGATGCACGTCCTCGATTATTCCACATTTCTCACAAAGCAGAACAGCTAATTTGTAAATAATATTAGTTTTTAAATCGGCATGACAGTGTGTGTCACTGTGGCACTGTCAAGTTTCGGATTCGCTTCGGATTCGCTTCGGAAACGCCTCGCTAACGCTTCGCTTAGTTTTATGTTTGACGTCGTGCATACAAAGCCAGCCATTACTAATAGTTCGGCAACGCTTCGCATTCGCCTTCGCCACGCCTCGCTGAGTTGTAATATCGCCAACGCCTTCGGATCGCTAACGCTATCGCATCGCTTTCGCGTTTTTAAGTGACTGGATTCAAACAATTCCCTATATTACAAATGAAAACGCTTCGCTTCGCTTTCGGCACGCCTCTCTGTTTGACAATAGCTTAAGCATATTTATCAAATTCATTATGTGAGAGAAGCGTATCCTAGAGCTTAGGTACGAAAAGTTTATTTCACTAATCCTTTAAGTCCGAAATAATAAACATATAATTCTGAACAGCGTAATTCAAAACGGACTAAAAACGTTTTATTACTACAACCTTTAGACACATCAAAATATCTATTTACAAAGAATTTACAAAATAATATTAAATACTCCCTTCATTAAATTCTATCGAACGTAAAGATATTTTCTCTTGTCGAAACAAAAACATTTTCTATATACAGTCTAAGTAAAATATACATCCAAGGCCTGGCGACAGACCAGTCTATGTATCAAGATAAATAGAGGAATAAATTCTGCTTTATTCTGAACAAAATAAATTGACAGAAAGCGTAATAAAAATATCGTAAAGACAATTTTGAGAGTGCGACGCCGACGACGGAGAACGAATATTGTTTTAGTGAATATTCGTACAGTTAGTATATAAGGTTATATATTCAGGCTTTGTAGTTTCATTTTATTGTTATGTCTGCGTAATATTTGGAAAAGGTTAAGTTCGAAATTAAAAGTAGGTAACTGAAATTTCACGACCCGACTGTTCTTTTCTGTTAAGCTTTAATGTGGTTTACGTCATCTATCATTGGGTAAAGTTTAGAAAAAAAAAAATCTTCTGTTTGTACTGTATATTATTGACACAAATTAAGAAATAAACACATGCGTTTCATGTGTTTATTTATTGTTTCCTCATCATCACTTTCCGGCCTTTACCCCATTTTACTTGGGGTCGGCACAACACGTTTTTTTCTTCCATTCTCCCCTATCAGACTTCACAGCATCATTAACTCCTTCTTCTTTCATTACATTCCTTAGACATTTCATCTATCTTTTCTTTGGCCTTCCTCTTCCTCTCCATCCATCAACATTCATACTCATCACTTTCTTAGGCATATGGGCGTCATCCCTCCTCATCACATGTCCATACCAAGACAGACGATTCCCTTTCATTTTTTCTGTAACAGGCGCCACTTTCACTCATTCCACTTATAAACTCATTCCTTACTTTATCCATTTTTGTCACTCCACACATCCATCTCAACATCTTCATCTCCGATACATGCAATCGTTTCTCATCCATCTTTTTCACAGCCCAGCATTCCGATCCATACAATAATACACCCGATTAATAGCATTTTCCGCCAGGCCCGTCATCCACCAAAGCGGAGAGGAGAGGAGATGTGTTTGAATAACCAATCAGATGCCCACATCTCCTCTCCTCTCCGCTTTGGTAGATACCGGGCCTAAGTGTGATCCCACTATATGGCATGTTCAATTTTTAAAAGCAACAACTCCTTTTCGAAGTGTAAATTAAAACAGTATCCCTATCTAGAGCAAAAACCATTCCCATTTATTTTCCCGTGATAGTCACATCCACAAGTGCTGAAAACCTACCCAGTAACAAAGCTCTAAATCTTGGTGGTAGACAACTAGGACAGTTAGTGATTTATAGTGACGTTGGTACTGTTCCCACCATTCCCAGTACTAGTCTAGATAGAAAATATAGATCCTAGGAAAATTCGCACAGATATTGTCAAAGACTATCCGTTACGTCACCTTTGTTGGTGGTTCGCAGAAATTATGAATATGAAGACATTTTTTCTTATTTTAGCTGTAAATATAAAATCTGTTTAAAAATAATGAACACGTATTTTTTCTTTTTTGAAATCAATAAATATTGACAAACATAGAACGCTTCGAAATTCAAGAGTGAGGTCTTATGACGTCATAACGCCTGTAAAGTTAAAGTTACGTTTTAAGATTTTTAGAAGCGTTGTTTTCTGTAAAAAATACGAGTCAAATATTTTAAGATATTCTATATTATTATTTTTTGAGTAAAGTTGTCTATTCTGTTGTTTGACGATGTTTTCGTGTGTTTCTTTATGCCACCAAAATAAATAATAACTGACGTCTGTGTTTCATATTAAGATAAATTTGATTGTACGACTATTATAATGGTTGGATCGGATCTCTGTCTTACGAAAACATTATTCCTTCGAAAATACTGCCCATGACAATCTTCAGATTATGTTACATTGTCCATCTACCATAATTGTTCCTAAAGCTACCATAGAAATTAAATAATCGACCACACAGCAAGTTTATTACAGAATAGGAAACGCTATGACCACAAATTCGTGAACACCGCAACGGACCTCTCCGTAACGAAATCTTAAACTTACGTCACACTTGTCCAGATTTAGGCCTTAATAAATACGTTCTATGTACCAGCACAACATGAAACGTGAGTACATAGTTTAACCGGTATTTTTCCTTCTCAGCATCAAGGGAAACGGCGTTCACACACGCGATCACTTCGGCGGGTGTGTCGCTCTCCGTCTCGCGAGCCTGTCGGGATGGTCGGCTTTCAAGTTGTAGCTGCAGTCGCGCTGCCCGGCCGAGGAACCTACACTCTGATTGGGTGTGGGGCGGATGTGGCGACAATCTCGAGTATGGCTACAAGTAAGTATGTTCTCCTAGTACTTCTGAGGTTAAAGGGTTAGTCAACCGCGTGTGTGTACTTTGTTTGCGATCGGGGATTGAATGAGACTGGACCCGTTGTTTGATTCAATCTGAATTTGTACTGGCATTAAGGCATAGACGTAATTGTTAAATAAACTGGTATTTATAAGACTTTAGGCATAATTTAAACTTAAACACAATATTTGACGAAACCGACAAAAACAAAAAAAAGAAAAGCAAAAAGTATTCTTTTAAATATTCAGTGGGTTGTTCAAATACACGGTTATATTAATGTAAGTGGCAACAATAATAGACCGTGGAAGTGTGACGTAAAAAGATGACATTTGGGTAAAAACAAACAGGTTTCGACGTGGGATTTTTGTTATTTTATCTTTTTTGTAATTAATAATAATGTCTGCGTCGAACTTCTTGTTACTATTGTGTGCAAAAATTGATGGAACAACATCCTTTTCATCAGCAAAATGACAACTACAAAGACAGTCTTCACGAGTAGGGTCTCTATCCTTACGACTGAAATTGAAAATAATGAGTAAGTCAGCAATACAAGTCAATACAACGAGTCCTCAGACTAGAATAATAATTAATCAGCAGTAACGTACCGGCAGAGTGTTTTCCATTTTTTAAAGATTTTTTCACTAGCAGGAAATCTAAAAAACCCTGCAGGTTTCTCTTCTAGAGACATGGTTGCAACCGGGAGCAAAACAATAAGGTATTTTATACCTAGTTATGCATGGCCAACCATTACCCCGAACTGTATTTATAAACTAAGATTCTCTCATCAGTTCTATGAAGCCATAAATATTTGTAGGTTATCAATTAGCAAGTACTTTATTTATTTCCAATATAGCTCTGAATGCTCAAGTATGATCTGACATACGGACGCCTTCCTGTTGATGCCCTGGCCCGGCACACAGACACACACATACAAAACCTCCCATTAGTATATAAGCTCCTGTAACTTAGAATTAAGTGTTCCTCTTATTATAATGCTCATGCTGAGCTCACGTGTATTATTTAAATAAAATATATTTTTTTAAAACAAGTCTTGCGCGTTCATATTTGACTGGCGCAGCCGGGTCGGATTAGTAAAGTCGCGAACAGTGATCGTTAATAGACACGCAAATCGGTCGTAACGTTTCCTAGACGCATAGACTTCTAGCCCGTAAAAGAACCTAATCAAACAAATTCGTCAAAAGAACGTCGCGTGAGCAGCAGCAGCACCAGCAGCAGCATCAGCATCGGCTTCGAGCAGTAGTACGAGAACCGGCATGGGATCGAGCAACCTGTGAGTAGACCCTTATTCGCACTGTTCCTTTCCTTGCCTTATTTTAATAACGTTTAATTGGACTAGACATCGCCATTTAACGTAACTCGTCTCTTTTCGGACAAAAATCGCCGAATCTAGACTTAAACATTAGTTTTATTTGAAGTACTTTGGACTCACATCGCCAACTTACTTTTCGCGTAAATTACACTTCTATTTTTGGACAAAAATCGCCGAATCTAGACTTAGTATTTACACATAGTTAGTTTTATTTTATGTAATTTGGACTCACATCGCCAATTTACTATTTTTGTGTAAATTACTCAAACATTAGTTAATTTACACATTAAGTTACGCTAGAACTTAAAGCGTTGTTTGGACTAAAATCGCCAACTACGTTATTTTTTGCCTTATTGTTTAAATAAATTGTGAATAATGAATATTCAACTTATCCCTAAGGAAATTCAAAGCATCATTCCAAGATTTGATGGGGATGATAAGTTACTCAACCTTTTTATATCCAAATGCGAGTATGTAATTAGAAGTTTTAGAGGGGACAACAACGCAGCCCAAGCTACTTATTTGTTTCATTGTATTACTAGTAGATTAGTGGGTAAAGCTGCCGTCTTAATAAGTGAACGTGAAAATGTCAACACCTGGGAAGGCCTTAAAGAACTTTTTGTTCAACACTTCGGGGATCCGAGATCCGAAGCTTGCCTTAGTATTGAATTAGAGAACCTCAAGATCAAACAGGGAGAGTCTTATATAGACTTCTGCCACCGAATACAGAATGTTAGGAGCTCATTAATATCAAAGGTAAATCTTCTCACTGACGAAGGGATTAAAGCAGCAAAATATATTATATATAATAATACAGCTCTAAACGTTTTTCTCTATAATTTACCAGAGGATATGATTAAGTTTGTGAGATTAAATAAATGCGTAACCCTAGAGTCCGCGTTAAGTGTCGTAACCGAGGAAGTTAATTTCCAAACGAGATACAACGCTCGAAATAAGAACAGGACAACCCCAAATAATAACGTTAACAATTCAAACAATCCTAGACCAAACTTTACGGCTCCACTTCAGTATAAATTTGGAATTCCAGCTAATAATCAAGGTTTTAGACCAATATATGGATTTAAACCCAACTTTATTTCAAACCAAAAAGCTGCAAATCAACCACAGGGACCCAAACCAAGTACCAGTAATCCACAAAATCAGAAGGCATCAACCACAACAAATTCCGCGAGCATTCAATAATTACAAACAATCGGGCTTCTTCAAAGCCAACCCAAACCAACAATTCAAATTCGGAATTATCAACCAGCAGCCTAAACAAAACACCGACGTGTCAATGCGAACGGTTCACAACAACATGATCGAAGATCCACTTCAACTTGACTCTAACACTAACTGTGAAGAGATATTCCTACTAGACGACGAGAACCTTGTAGTATTAATAGATGAAAGTAATGATCAAATTAACTGTGTCCAAGGAGAAAATGAACAAGAAAATTTTCGCATAGAAGCCTCAACAACAGATCAACCACACCCACAACAGAAATAATAAATTTAAATTATAATGGTCTTAAACTACCCCACATTTATTTACCGGAAATGAATGCATTATTTTTAATAGACACAGGAAGCACTAGATCTTTTATTAACGCCGAACTAGCCGACCAATACTTCCAGTATTGCAAAAGTCAGGAACCTTTTGAAGTAATAAGTACACATGGACGTAGCAAGCATAGTGAGGTAGCTTATATTCCCTTAACAGACACTTTTAACACCGACATTCATCATAAAGGACCACGGGCAAAAATGTATGGAGGCTGAACCATCGCTCAACAGCGATGAAACCTATCCCAAATGAAAGCTTTTAGGATGTTATGCATTTCTTATTATGGCAGCTAAGTCGAATTGGAGCGCCAACAAGGTGATTTCGAGCATCGAACAATTTTTCCATTACCTAACCTAACCTGTGGCTATATTCTCCAAGGGATTTGAAACAGGTGTCATTCGAAGCGTGTGGTAGATACGATAATCTTTTACTATGGCGACATTCTTCAAATATGTAAGGTTCACCTGGAATATCTGAAAATGTCATCCTAACCTAACTTGTGGCAATATTCTCCAAAGGATTTAAAACAGGTGTCATTCGAAGCGTGTGGTAGACACGATATACTTTGACTAAGGCAACATTCTTCAAATGTCTAAGGTTTACCTGGAATGTCTGAAAATGTCAACCTAACCTAACCTGGGGCAATATTCTCCAAAGGATTTAAAACAGGTGTCATTCGAAGCGTGTGGTAGACACGATATACTTTGACTATGGCAACATTCTTCAAATGTCTAAGGTTTACCTGGAATGTCTGAAAATGTCAACCTAACCTAACATGGGGCAATATTCTCCAAAGGATTTAAAACAGGTGTCATTCGAAGCGTGTGGTAGATACGATAATCTTTTACTATGGCGACATTCTTCAAATATGTAAGGTTCACCTGGAATATCTGAAAATGTCATCCTAACCTAACCTGTGGCAATATTCTCCAAAGGATTTAAAACAGGTGTCATTCGAAGCGTGTGGTAGACACGATATATGTTTACTATGGCGACATTCTTCAAATGTCTAAGGTTTACCTGGAATATCTGAAAATGTCAACCTAACCTAACCTGTGGCAATATTCTCCAAAGGATTTAAAACAGGTGTCATTCGAAGCGTGTGGTAGACACGATATACTTTTACTAAGGCGACATTCTTCAAATGTCTAAGGTTTACCTGGAATGTGTGAAAATGTCAACCTAACCTAACCTGTTGCAAGATTCTCCAAAGGATTTGAAACAGTTGTCATTCGAAGCGTGTGGTAGACACGATATACTTTTACTATGGCGACATTCTTCACCTGCGTTAGAGGACAACCGTTAACCCGTTCAACTGCGGGTCTCGACCTGGGTTTAGAACTCCCCCATTTTGTTGGACAGAAACGTACTTGAAACAGTAAACAAAAAAAGTAAAAGTATAAAGTAGGTTAGGTTAGGTTGACATTTTCAGATATTCCAGGTAAACCTTACACATCTGAAGAATGTCGTCATAGTAAAAGTATATCGTGTCTACTACGCGCTTCGAATGACACATGTTTCAAATCCCTTTTTTTTTTTTTTTAGCGTGGTAAAATCATCAAATGAGTTCTCCAACCCGGGCAGGGCGGGAGGGACTGTCAGACTTCTACTGACTCAAATCCACGGTGTCCTTCATAGCCTGTTAAGTTCCGGGGTTACGGTAAGGGAATAATCCCGCGACCCCGGCA
Organism: Agrotis segetum; assembly: GCA_036375495.1. Taxonomy (NCBI): domain Eukaryota; kingdom Metazoa; phylum Arthropoda; class Insecta; order Lepidoptera; family Noctuidae; genus Agrotis; species Agrotis segetum. The sequence goes on from JAQSVV010000031.1 coordinate 5,777,327, forward strand.
GGCTTTGGCCCTCTGAGAGGGGGGGCCCGTCATTATGCTGACGCTCTTTGAGGCGCGCGTGGGACTCAACGCGCCGTCGACCCGGGCATGGTCCTTGGTCGGGCAGCGAGTTGCCCTTTACTCGCTGCCCGCATGCCCGCGCCTACGGTGGCCGGAGATCATCGAGCGACGTCCGTCGCCGTGGGCGCCTGCCACTGCGGCTGGGGCGGAGGGAGGACGCTGTCCTCTCTCGCTCGCGGCCTGCCTCCTCCTTTACGAGTATTACTGCCTCGCAGAAGGAGCTGACCGCTTCCCACTCCGTCTCGCCCCGCAGCATGGCCGCAACCAATGCCGGGCGCGAGAGGTCTCCTCCTAACATGTTTCAAATCCCTTGGAGAATATTGCCACAGGTTAGGTTAGGTTGACATTTTCAGATATTCCAGGTAAACCTTACACATCTGAAGAATGTCGCCTTAGTAAAATATATCGTGTCTACCTCACGCTTCGAATGACACCTGTTTCAAATCCCTTGGAGAATATTGCCACAGGTTAGGTTAGGTTGACATTTTCACACATTCCAGGTAAACCTTACACTTCTGAAGAATGTCGCCATAGTAAAAGTATATCGTGTCTACCTCACGCTTCGAATGACACCTGTTTCAAATCCCTTGGAGAATATTGCCACAGGTTAGGTTAGGATGACATTTTCAGATATTCCAGGTGAACCTTACATAATAATATTTGAAGAATGTCGCCATAGTAAAAGTATATCGTGTCTACCACACGCTTCGAATGACACCTGTTTCAAATCCTTTGGAGAATATTGCCACAGTAGGTTAGGTTAGGATGACATTTTCAGATATTCCAGGTGAACCTTAAATATTTGAAGAATGTCGCCATAGTAAAAGTATATCGTGTCTACCACACGCTTCGAATGACACCTGTTTTAAATCCTTTGGAGAATATTGCCACAGGTTAGGTTAGGATGACATTTTCAGATATTCCAGGTGAACTTTACATATTTGAGGAATGTCGCCATAGTAAAAGTATATCGTGTCTACCACACGCTTCGAATGACACCTGTTTCAAATCCTTTGGAGAATATTGCCACAGGTTAGGTTAGGATGACATTTTCAGATATTCCAGGTGAACCTTACATATTTGAAGAATGTCGCCATAGTAAAAATATATCGTGTCTACCACACGCTTCGAATGACACCTGTTTCAAATCCTTTGGAGAATATTGCCACAGGTTAGGTTAGGATGACATTTTCAGATATTCCAGGTGAACCTTACATATTTGAAGAATGTCGCCATAGTAAAAGTATATCATGTCTACCACACGCTTCGAATGACACCTGTTTTAAATCCTTTGGAGAATATTGCCACAGGTTAGGTTAGGTAATGGATTTTTTTTTCGATGCTTGAAATCACCTTGTTGGCGCTCGAATTCGACTTAGCTGCCGTAATAAGAAATGCTTAACATCCTCAAAGCTTTCATTTGGCATAGGTTTCATCGCTGTTGAGCGATGGCCCAAAATGACGCAAGGTCCTTTTACATATACAACGTGGACAAAGCATATCATGGCCTTGTCGGATCGGATTTATTAAAACAATTAGAGGCTAACATAGACATGAAAAATCAGGTATTAAAAACAAACACCACAGAAATTCCCATATTATATAACCCATCTTATCAAATAGTAATTCCACCAAGATCGGAAAAACGAGTTAAAGTGCCAACAATATTGGACAACGGAAATGCTATTTTGAACCACTTAGAATTCTGCCCAGGAGTTCGTATGCCTGACGCGTTAGTTAACTGCGTAGACTCCTTTGCCCAAACTGTTATACAGAATACCACAGACACTGAGATGACAATAACGCTTAAAAAACCATTTAAAGTACATAGTATAAAACAGGATATAACAGATAACTGCCTAATTAATAATTTAAACCACAGCTCTGATTTAGATCAACTGTTAGATGAAAACCTAAGTAAATTACGGCTTGATCACCTAAACTTAGAAGAAAAATCATTAATAACTAACCTCTGTACAGAATATAAAGATATCTTTCATTGTGAACACGTACCTCTATCCTTTACTAACCAAGTTAAACATAAGATTCGTACAAAGAATGAAGATCCGATTTACATACGCCCATATAGACACCCCGTTAGTCAAAATAAGGAAATACAGAATCAAGTAGATAAACTTCTAGAAAATAGAGTAATCACAGAATCACACTCACCTTGGAGTGCCCCTGTACACCTAGTTCCTAAGAAAATGGACGCCTCAGGTGAACAGAAGTTTCGTATGGTAATAGATTATAGACGACTTAACGAGATAACGATAGATGATAAATACCCATTACCAAACATCACAGACTTGTTCGATAGGCTAGGAAAAGCATCCTATTTCACTACGATAGACCTAGCTAGTGGCTATCATCAGATAGAAGTAGAAAAAGAGGACCAACCGAAAACTGCATTCACAACACAGTCAGGACATTACGAATTTACTCGTATGCCCTTTGGTTTAAAGACAGCCCCCGCTACTTTCCAACGAGCAATGGATAATGTACTCCGTGGACTACAAGGCATACATTGTCTTGTTTATTTAGATGACATCATCGTTTATTCAACCAGCCTCCAAGAGCACATCCATAAGCTTAGAAAAATATTCGATAGACTTAGACAAACGAATCTCAAAGTAACCCTTGATAAATGCGAATTTCTCAAGAAAGAAGTATTATATTTGGGACACACAATAACTAAAGACGGTCTTAAACCAAACAATGATAAAATTAAAGCTGTGTTACAATTTCCCTTGCCTAGAACACCAACAGAAATAAAAAGTTTCCTAGGTTTAGTAGGATACTATCGTAAATTCATAAAAGATTTCTCTAAAATAACGCAACCCATGACAAACTGCCTTAAAAAGAAAAATAAAGTCACCATAACTCAAGAGTTTGTAAACGCATTCGAAAAGTGCAAAGAATTACTCACGAATGCACCATTGTTACAATTCCCAGATTTTGAAAAACCCTTCCTTTTAACAACGGAGGCATCTAATTTTGCACTAGGAGCAGTCCTATCTCAAGGTCCAATTGGTAGCGATAAACCGATAGCTTTCGCGAGTAGAACTCTTAACGACGCCGAAACGCGCTACAGCGCTATAGAAAAAGAACTGCTAGCAGTCGTTTGGGCATGCAAACATTTCAGACCTTATTTATATGGTAAAAAATTCACGATACTAAGTGATCATAGACCATTGGTATGGTTAAACTCAATTAAAGAGCCGGGAAGTAGACTCACGAGATGGAGACTCAGACTCTCTGAATATGATTACGAAATTAAATATAAACCTGGTAAACAAAACAGCAATGCAGATGCATTATCTAGAATTAAAGTTAATGTTTTAGACGACGCCTCAATGATAGTGAACACCGATAATTCAAAGACCATAATAATTTCATCAGACGAAGATGACTGTACTATTTCATCAAGTAACTCTAAAATCAGACCTAAGTCACCTTATTCAATACCATCAGTAGGAAGTGAAACAGCCACAGCCTCTGAAGGAGCAGATTCTCCTTCTTTAGTAACAGTCCATTCAGAAGAAAATACAGACTCGTCTGGTATCCCAATATTAAAGGAAGCCATAGATACAAAACGAAATCAGATACTAGTATACACTTGGCATAGAAATGAGTATAGTGTTAAAAACCTATCTCGGGATAAGCAAAAAGTTTTCGAAGTACACATGCCAATAGATAAGCCAGAATTAATAAAAGAATTTTTAAAAGAATATATCCGTCCAAAAATAAAATACTATATTTATTTTGAAGACGAACGCCACCGTAAAGAATTTTCAAACATTATTACAACCCTATTTAAAAAGAACGCAATAAACATATACGAATGCACCGAAAGAGTTGTTTACGTTGAAGACGAAAACGAACAACGGGAAATAGTCCTGACATATCATGTTGGAAAAACATGTCATCGTGGAATCAAAGAAACCATAGCTCATTTAAAAAGAACATACTACTGGAACAATTTAGAACATACCGTAACTTGTATTATCAACTCATGTGAACTTTGTAAGCAAATGAAATATGATAGAAAACCAATAAAACCCGAACTTCAACTAACTCAAACTCAAACAAAACCTTTTCAAGAAATATTCATAGACATATTCTCAATAGAAGGAGTTTATTTCCTTACAATTATAGACGCATTCAGTAAGCTAGGCCAAGCGATTGAAGTACCTAATAGGTCTACACCGGAAGTTATAAGGGCACTAATAAAATATTTTGCCACATACGGTGTACCATCAAGAATTAGTGCAGACCCAGGGTCAGAATTTAATAATACCCTATTAAAGGAAATGCTAACATTTTACAAGATAAATTTACACATAGGTACTCCACATAATCCAAATTCTATGGGATTAGTAGAAAGATTCCATTCTACTATTATAGAAATTTATAGACTAGCAAAGTATGAGAGGAAAATAACCGACGCTGCATCTGTCATGATGTATGCTATAATGTCATACAACCAGTCTATTCATTCAGCCACTGGTTTGACACCATTTGAAGTAGTCTTCGGACATACCGACGCTTCAAGTACCTTTGCGGTAGACTTTAATAAGAGCTACACTCAACAACTAGTTAAGGACCATGTTAAGCGTACAAAATATCTATATGATTATTTAACTGATAAAATTATACAGTCTAAAGAAAAAACCAAGGAAAAACGCGGCGGTGAAAAACAATTCGATATTAAAATAGACGATAAAATCTATATGAAAGGAGTTAATACCAGACGTAGCAAGGATAAGCCTAGATACCAAAAGGCAACAGTTATAGGTAAAGTCAAAAGAAATACGGTAGCTGTCCAGAATAAAGCTGGTAAAACTAAGAAAATTCCCGTTAAAGACATTAAGCGTCCTTCGCAGGTTCGTCCTGGTGGTAACGATGCAAGCAGCCCTCAGCCTGGGCCTTCAACTTCAAAGGATTGAAGACATATAATTGGCATATAATTAAGAGACTAGACTTAAATTTAGTTCATAGAAACATAGAATATAACATAGAAAAATATAATGATATTTCTAAGTATGTAAAGGATAAATTAGCTGTGTATGTTTTAGATGGTAATCTTGTTGATGCCGAGTTGCAAACCCAATATATAATGAACATAACTATAGAACGTTACAATCAATTAATTCCAAGCATCAGAATAAAAAGGGGACTTATCAATCCTATTGGATCTATAATTAAAGCTATTACTGGAAATTTAGATAATGACGATGCACTTAGATATGATAATTGGATAAACAGTTTACAATCGCAACAAGATGTAATCATGAATAAAGTTACCTTAGTTTCCGAAATGGTTGACACATTCGTTAATATCACTAACTCAACTAGAAACAACTTTATAATACTCGAGAAAACTATTAAGGAAATAGAAGAAATTTTAAATAAAACTCAATTCCAAACAAGTAAGAACCTTGTTTTAAATACTTATAACATGTTAATTCATAATTTTCAAATAATATTAATCCGTTTAGACGAAGTGGAGACAGCGTTAGCATTTAGCAGAGTTAATGTATTACATCAATCTATATTAGATACCACTGAATTGATCACTATTCTTAAAGACATCGAAAAAACAGATAAATTAGTTTTTCCAGTTACCAATGAAAACTTAGTTAATATTGAACATTGTATCGACATCAAAGCTTATGTAAAGGGCAAACAAATAACTTTTATTATGTCAGTACCAACAGTCCAATTAGATGTCTACAATTATTATACTCTACACCCTTTCCCTATGTATAACCCCCACCTTAATCTATCCTTCCTAATTACCCCTAGACATTCCCATATCCTTGCGAAAGGGTCGAAAATAGTATCGCTCTCCCAGCCTTGCAGAGAGATAGACGAAGGAAAGTTCCTTTGCTACGAAAGCGACGTGTCTCCGGAAGAAGAAAATAAATGCAACATAGATTTGATGACGTTTTCTACAAAGATAACATCGTGCCTGCCTCTTTCCGTCAACGCATCTGACATTAAAGTAAAGTCCATACACCCGGACTCTTGGATTATTTTCGCAGCGTTTCCTACATTCCTGACAGAAAACTGCAACGACGACATGAGCCAGCACGACATCATGGGCACATACATTTTAACCCTTGATAATGCTTGTGAAGTAAAACTTGGAAGAATCACGTTAAGAAAACGCCGTTTTCAAACTGGAGAAGTTGTCTTCCGTAGTTCGCCATCCATACATTTGCCCAGTATTACAACACCAAAGGACATCACACTACGTAAAACTATCAGTCTAGACGAGATTGATTTGGAAAATCTACAATTCTTATCGCATGCACTAAAGGACAACAGTGAAGTGAAAAACAATAAAAGTCATTTTGTGAATGTGCACAGTGTTAGCATAGGAACTATTATAATTTATATTATTTTACTCTTTGTACTAGTTTTAGTTTTAATGTACCGTTTTAAAAATATATTACTGCGTAAGCTAAAACAAAATCATCAACCTCGTGATGCACTTTCGGATGGTGATTTTGCACTTACGGAGGGAGGAGTTATGCATGGCCAACCATTACCCCGAACTGTATTTATAAACTAAGATTCTCTCATCAGTTCTATGAAGCCATAAATATTTGTAGGTTATCAATTAGCAAGTACTTTATTTATTTCCAATATAGCTCTGAATGCTCAAGTATGATCTGACATACGGACGCCTTCCTGTTGATGCCCTGGCCCGGCACACAGACACACACATACAAAACCTCCCATTAGTATATAAGCTCCTGTAACTTAGAATTAAGTGTTCCTCTTATTATAATGCTCATGCTGAGCTCACGTGTATTATTTAAATAAAATATATTTTTTTAAAACAAGTCTTGCGCGTTCATATTTGACTACCTTGTAAACACTAGATAATGTATTCAAAATGTAAATTATCTCAAAATGCAATACGTTCCTGTGTTTGTTTTTACCCAAATGTCAAAATGTGACGTCATAGCTTCCACGGTCTATAATGCACCTTGGTTGATCTTTATCAATAATTTATTATACGTTACTAATTTAAGATTTATCTTTTAAAAATTTCCTTGTTAATTATTATACACGTCACTGATTAAAAGGAAAACAACAGCAAAACAAACTATGAATTCAAGTTATTCAACAATACTAAACATCCAGCAAGCTATGTTATCCCAGTACATACTACTATACTCTACTACAACTAGAACCTTGAAGTAAATTCTAGTTGTAGAATTCTATACAGCAACCACCTTGTGCTTATGTGGTCCTGGGCGAAAATTATTATTTTATTTAAATACGCCTTCCCCCAGTTCGTCCCTTCGTTCCTGACCTACAGCAATGTCATTACATCTCTTTGCGTAGTATGGGCGCCTAGTACTTTTCCCCCACTTTATCGAAATTTTCCCCGCGGAAAATTGTTAGTGTACAGAGAAAACAAATAGAGTGATTTATCTAAATATTTTTTTCAAACTAAAGCTTTTACATTTTTCTTTCATGTTGACATTTTTGCAATGAAAAATTGTTGAATGAAGCTACACCCACCTCGCACAGGTGAAAACCTCATTTTCATGATGACGTCACTGCTGAAACCGCCATTTCTCAGCACTGTCATGCGATTTCCACCTTTTCACGATGTCACCTGAAACGTTCAGGAGTATTCACCTGTTTCACGACGCACCTGAGTACTAGGGTAGCAATACTATGGCGAAGGTATCTTTTACCTGCTTTACCCTCGTACAACGTGAAACGTTACGGTTACACCTTCACCTGGGGGAATTTTCCCCTACGTGAGGGGCCGGAAACGTAAAATCTACGTGGATTGTTCACACAGAGAAAGATATTTCAATGTGTGAGTGAAAGAATATTTCCCCGATTTTCCCCCGTTATCATCACTGTGTTAGAAAGGGATGCAACACCCCATTCTGTTTCTACGACGGACTTAAACTCACCTCCCTTTACGGGTATGATATAAAAGGTGAATGTGATTTGTAACGGTGTGCGTGCACCTGAAATTCACGTGAAAAGGTGAGTTGTACTCCTGCGTTAGTCTTATGCCCTAGTACCAAGGTGAGACGTAAGACAGGTGAAAAATTTCAGGTGCTCCTCTTTCAGGCGTGACAATTTTCTTACCTGGCTGAAAGTCGAACACGTTTGTTCATTTTCTGTCGTGATAATTTAAAAACTTAGAAAGTGTAATTTTAACTAGTTTCCAAATTCAAATGAAAGATATTGTTAATCGACATTCAAAAACTATTACACCTAAGCCACTAGAGAATTCGATAAAAGATTCATTAAATAATATACTAATTAGAGAAAAATTAATTACTTAATAAAATCCGGAATGATCCGAACCAAAATAGCACTCGCATAAAATTCCAGAAACTAAACAAAACAGAAAAAAACCTAACACAATTAAACCTAAATTAGTTAATGATTTGTTAAGGAAGGAAAAACAAAATGTTAATCAGCTGTCAACTGGGCTTCACGGGTGTCAAACCATGGTTGAAGACAGGTAGGGTACTAGGCTTGCATGAGTCTATAGGAGGTCGCGGCAATCGGCGGCGTAGCCCGTAGCGCCATTCATGCTACGACGCTACTACGGTTACTACGGCTATAACACGGTTCAGGAAAAGGTGATTTAAACTTAAGTTAGATTTTATTTATGTTGAGGTAAACCATGTATTATTTTAGTTTGAAATATTATTCTCTAGTTTTAAATATAATTCTATCAACTAAGTACTGCAAATAGTTTATTTATGTTTTTTACTTTCGTGTTTCGACCAGGCAGTGGATCTAAAATCACCACTTTTACAACGTTGCTAATATCATTGCTAAAATTATTGTTCTTTATCAATTATACTCTATTGCTTGAGCTATACAATAGGATATTCCATATAATGCATTATAGCTGCGTTATTTAGACCCGCTGCGCTGTCGTAGCAGCGTGAAGTTGTCGAAAATATAGGCACGATGAAAGCATCAATAAATTGGAAATTATTGTAAAGATCTTAATTATTCAAAGGGAAAGGAGTTTATGTATGCACGTTATTTGGTCAGAAACTTTCACTATTCTTTTTTTTTTTTTAAACTATGTCAGGATGTAAAAAAATTTCTTCTCTCTGTGGCTCTCTTTGTGAAACGCGTTACAATCTACGTAGCAACACGTAGTACCGCGTAGCTCCGTAGACGAACTCCTACGTAGGCGTGCGGTCCTGGGAGGTTTTCACGTACTGAAAGGGTTAACCGCTGCTGAAAACGAAAGGGTTAAATGATGAAATACTTTTCATGAGTTTCATGAAAATATTTCTTCCATTGTCCAATAAATACTCAGAAATCGAATGGACGAAAATCAGTATATCTTCAAGGGAAATTAAAGTACCTACCTACACATTTATGTCGATTAATATGAACATGAAAAAAAAAACATAATTAAGAAACATAACAAAATTCAAGCTCGATGTTAGTTCACCAATTAAAAAAAAAAGGTTGCACTCCAGGAGTGCCGGTAGAAGTGAAAACTTTTTTGTTACTATGTTTTATTTTTAATTTGAATGACGTCTTACTCATTTTCGATCAGGGTCACGTGACCCTGACGCGAGTTTTGGTCACGTGACCCTGACGCGAGTTTTAAATTTTTTACCCATTACAGAAAAAGTGTACAACGCCGCTAAAGAAGTTTTCACTTCAAAAAGGTTGCACTCCAGGAGTGCCGGTAGAAGTGAAAACTTTTTTGAAGTGAAAACTTCTTTAGCGGCGTTGTACACTTTTTCTGTAATGGGTAAAAAATTTAAAACTCGCGTCAGGGTCACGTGACCAAAACTCGCGTCAGGGTCACGTGACCCTGATCGAAAATGAGTAAGACGTCATTCAAATTAAAAATAAAACATAGTAACAAAAAAGTTTTCACTTCTACCGGCACTCCTGGAGTGCAACCTTTTTTGTTACTATGTTTTATTTTTAATTTGAATGACGTCTTACTCATTTTCGATCAGGGTCACGTGACCCTGACGCGAGTTTTGGTCACGTGACCCTGACGCGAGTTTTAAATTTTTTACCCATTACAGAAAAAGTGTACAACGCCGCTAAAGAAGTTTTCACTTCAAAAAAAAATTGATAGGAGGAACATAGTCGCTGCGATATTTTTTCACGCCAAACATTTTCAAACACCAGGACCAAATGAAATACAAAGATGTTACAGCTATTCATTTTCATTGCTTGCAAGTGGAGCGTTTTTCCACCAAAAAACAATAAACAAACAAATGAAAACATTTGTTACATTTCTCTTTATTGTTTTTTAAACGATATTTTTCCTAAAAACATGGAATTTTCTGCATATTTCGAGCTACTGCTACCAGGATAACAAGAATTTAAGAAGTCGTTTCAACGGTTGCCTAGGCAATGCTCTTCCCACGCGTTTTTCGATACTGAAACGTCACGGTTTGAGGCTGTTTTACCAGCGGCTCAGAGTATACAAGAAGGTTTGTTTATTTTCTGCGTCCATTTTCATGACCTTGATTGAGACTTTTCCAGTTCGGAGAACCAGGCAGAGGAAAATAAAATTCACTGCATTGTGTAGGAAATACTTGAATGAGGATTTTTGTGACATTATGCTGTTCTAAGGTATTATGCCTAAAAATATAAAGCCTAATCTTATAATTACCTCTTTCGGACTCTTGGATTTCGAAAGCTGTCATTCGTCAAACCAATATTTAACACGATTAAAATAAGGTCTAACATCCTAACTAGCGAATACCCTGAAGGAATGAAGAGACAATAGCTATTTAAACCATTCAAAAGTGAGCTGCGAGTTTCCCACAATCAGAAAGTTTTTCTCAAACTTTCCTCGGAATCGGACGCGGCTACGTAAAAATGCGAGGTCCATCTACCAGGAACGCATGACACGCGACTTCTAATTTCTAACTCCTGTGTGAGTGTGGAAAATGAAGGAAAATGGATATTATACAGATAGAAATGGGCGGAGTTTGAAATCACACACACTAACATGCAGCTAAGCTTTTTAGAAGGTCTTCAGAGGTGGAGCTTTTTAACTTTTTTATAAAGTAACACTTTAAAAAAGCTTTTCCGATTTGTCTGTTTGAATTTTCTGTACCAGGGCAACATGATTTCAAGTAGCTAAACAATGTTCGGTATGCGGTTAGGAATGGAGAATGTATTTGTTGAGAAAGTTCTTGGCTTCATAAAGGAGATTTTCCCGCATTCGAGTATTTTTCTTACTAGGCGCGCAGAAGGCAATGGACGTCGCGATGAATTCGTGGCACGCTTGGTATGCGGGATAAACTGGAAAAAAACTTTGGAATTTCAGTAAGTATGAAGAAAACTGATCAGCTCGTTCAAATATTTTTAAAAAGCGTTAAAGTTTATCGTGATATTAAAATATTTATATTTTACCTTTATTTTAGAATTATTTATTTTACTCGTAGATTGAATTAATTAAAACAATTAAATAAACTAAATACTCACAAACAATACTGCGTTTAAAACAATAACCTTTAACAGCAAACAAAATTCACCTCGACACGGGTCGTTCATCTGTTTCAACCATTTTCATCCACCGGATAAACCCGGATATGAACCGGGTTTAGCGGGTTACGGACGCTTAAACCCGATAACTTATACTAGGAGAGCATAGGCTTGAGAAAGAGTTAATCCGGATACCCGGATGAGACAAAACTCGTGCGAAAGAGTGCTGGGTAAACTGTCGAGACTCTCTTCAATGTTCATTGCTTTACCCAATCATTTTTGCTAAGCAACCTTTATTAGAACGCGCATTGTACGATGTATTTTTTACTTAACAACGCCAACCCTCCTAAATATTTTCATACCAGGAGCGAAAATCTTACCCTCCCAAACATTTCCACGGATAACATCCAATAAAGTACCATAAATCCCCGACACAAAGTTCATTTTCCAACGCTTCAAGAAAGGGTCGATATTTTTCGTAGACCTTTCGTAGCGGGTGGGCGTAGCTACGAGTGCCGTAGCACTCGTAGATCCATCTATCTCTTTCTTACTGTAATATCTCTTCTCTCTTCAAAAGCTTTCACGGTACCAGGAGTAAGAAAAGTTAGTTCGAACTGAAAAGTTTTTATGTAGTTTGATTTATACCCGTCACAAGTTTACTATGAGTAGTTTGTAAGTGATAAATGCATACTTCGGAGTAGTTTTCATGAAGTATGTAAAGTTTTAAGATTCAGTGCTTGTAGAGTACATTCTGGACTTGTCATGTAACAAAGAGTTCATAAACCTTCCTACAGCTATTTATGAGACGTGACTTACAAGTTTTAAGACACATTCAAGTTCTGCGAAAAATTTGTAGTCCACCGTCTTTCCTACTGTTAACACTTTGATATTCCAATACGGCGAATTGGACTGGCGATAAGTATTGGCTGTGGAATGCATTTCCAACCATTCGCAATGAATGCCTCGCAATATCTATGATCACACATTTTTTTAAATGCGAAGGTTTGGAAGTCACCATACACAGAATCGGTTAAAGCCTGAAAGAGAAAACTTGAGAGGTGTCAAGGGACACCCGGATGGAACGAAGTTACTGTATACACTCAACAAAAATAATCGTTGCGACTCCACTCCACTCCACTCCGCTCCGCTCCGCTCCTCTCCGCTCAGCTCCACTCCATACCACTCCGCTCCGCTCCACTCCGCTCTGCTCCACTCCACTCCACTCCACTCCGCTCCGCTCCGCTCCGCTCCACTCCACTCCACTCCACTCCAAACCACTCCACTCCACTCTGCTCCACTCCACTCCACTCCACTCTTTGAGCTCTAGCACCCTTTCGCAACGCGCGATGAGGAACTTCGTTCCAAAATGTGTCGTGACAACTTTTCGTAAGATTTTCTTCCGTCTAGCCCCCTTTCACAACGCGCGATGAGGAACTTCGTTCCAAAAATATAGTTAGGTATGCGAGGCTTGGAAGACCACACTCACAGACACAAAATAGGCTAAAGACTGTAACTTTAGTATATTCGGGCAATGCGAGCCGATACCACCGAACCAAATGCGAGGAATGTACTGAATCTGATACGTGATCCCAGATAACGTAGCTTTCATGACAGAACGCTATTTCCCTCTGTTTCACTTTTGGTTGTATTTATATAGCCTATAGCCTCCCTTGATAAAATATAGTCTATCTAGTGCAAAAATATTCTTTCAATTAGAACCCGTAGCTCCTGTGAGAACAGCGCGTACAATCAAACAAACTCTTCAGCTTTGTAATATTGAGTACTGGCTGTTGCCAGCGGCTTCACTCTCCACAACTCGAATATTATCCCACGGGAACTTAAAATCGGAATAAACTATCTGTGTACGGTTATAAACTATCTGTGTACCAAATTTTAGCCAAATCTTTTGACTGACTTGTTGAGTGGTTTTTGCGTGAAAGAGTAACAAACATACCTACAAACACATACATACATCCTCACAAACTTTAGCATTTATAATATTAGTAGGTTAAAATAATTAAATGATTTCTATCAGGTTTACAGAAGTATTCGTGGACATCAGAGAGCGGGAGCGCAAGGTGAAGCGAGGCAGCCGGGAGCAGGGCAGGCAGCTGATGAACAGGCACAACAATGAGGCAGGGAGACGGGTATGTTCAATGTTGATTAGTTCACTAAGGCTGCTTTTCCACCAGAGATGCGCTATGCTACGTTGCTGCGGATGCGTTTGATATCCACCAATCATATTCATTGGTTTACATAGCACAGCACTGGTGGAAACGGATTCAACTAAGATGTGGTTTTTATATGAAAAGATGCATGCTATGGCTGCGTGCTATGGATTCGTGCTATGGGTCGTTTTCCCTACAATCGATACATAGCTCGAGCTGCGCAGCTACCTTGTGGCAGCGCATCTTCGTAGCGCAGCTACTTTGTGACAGCGCATCTTCACAGCGCAGCTACATTGTGACAGCGCATCTCGTAGCGTAGCTACGCATCTTCACAGCACATCTTACTCGCAAAGCTACATAGCGTAGCGTCAATGGAAACGGTTACACAGTTTCTTAGCTCAGCTTTTACATCCTCGCAGCACAGCTACATACGAGTAGCACATCTCCGGTGGAAAAGCACCCTAACTGTTGACAGCGAAGGAGGTAATGCATTCGTGAGCCTTGGAAGAAATCAAAGGAAGCCTTTGCCTAAAAGTTAGACAGCGCAGGCTATTTTAACGCTCATACGAAGCGTTTGATTGAGACAAAATTATCTCTCTCATCTTATTCTCATGAACGTACAATGTCATAGCTACTGATCCAAAAATCTCATAAGATAGAAACATAACATTGAAGAAATAAGTAACAAAGTAAACAAAGTCAAAGCCAAAAGAGAAATTCAATAACATTCGTTTAAAGTTAGAGATAATACCAACCTAATAAAATAAGTCCAACGTCCAACGTTGGCATCGTATTAGTCGACTTAGAAGAGATCAAAGTGCTACACAGTCGTTTCTAATCCTTAATAGAAACTTGTACAGTATTATAAGTTAAGACGTCTGTAATCCCAATAACATTTTGTTTATTTTATGGGCCATAAAATTGCGTTATTTTTAAAAATTGGTGAATGACAAACTCCATAGCTTGACTCTTCGCTGCAATGTTGGCAGCCTGTCGGTCTTCTACAGATGCTTCGGAGAATGTGCCCAAAAACTCCACGATCTCATACCACCAGCCCCCTTCTATCATCGCACATCTAGACGCACGGCAAATTATCATCCTTGCCGTAGTGCTATTTCAAAAATTTGCACGAAGTGTTTCCAAACGTCTTTTATAATGCGAACAGCGAAGTAGTGGAACTCTCTGCCTGCGTCTGTTTCAAATCAAATCAAATAAATTTATTTGTAGTTTAGTTGTTCATAATATTTACATGTTACATCTCTGCGTCCTGCCACACAGTTAGTAGCATACAAATTTTACATTAATCAGGTTTTTTTTTTCGACAGTTTTATGTCAGAACTGGCCAATGATGGCAAAAATTGAAGACTATAATTGTTTAGACTGATAGTGATGAAATTAAGTACCAAATGTGTCTTTAGATTATCAACAAAACTGACAAAAGCTCATCATCATCACCACCAGCATGTATTCGTCCACTGCTGGACATAACTCTCCCAATGTAGGTACGCCACTGAGCCCCGATAACAAGGTTTCCTCATCCAGTCTCTGCAGGCTTTTCGCGGCAAAAATTCAAGGAAATGTAATTCTTATTGACAAAACAGAAGGAAGAGGGAAAGGCAATGCTAGGTTGTTTGGCTAAAGTGAACTTTGTCTTCGTTATTTTTATTTTATCTCTAACTAGCTGTTGCCAGCGGCTTCATCTCGAAAATTATCCCACGGGAACATAACATCTGGATAGAACTATCCTAGCTATGTGTTAATCCAGGTTATTAACTATCTGTGTACAAAATTTTAGCCAAATCCATTCAGTGGTTTTTACGCGAAAGAGTAACAAACATACACATTATACATACATCCTCACAAACTTTCGCATTTATAATATTAGTAGGATTAGTAGGAAGGATTTCTTTTGATCGAGCTCCAAGCATCCAATGACTAAATTACATTAATAAAATTGCGTTATTGCTATATATGAATTGCTTTGCAGTCAATCCGCGGTTTTCATAGCCCGCCTCGTCGTATGATTCTCAATAAAGTAAATACGACATAAGTTGCGATTACGTTCCCAGTCTTGCCGTCGTTGTGTAGACATCTTTATGCCAGTTATGCCATGTTGCCAGTAATGCCATGTTGCCATAATTGCCGCGTTTACTGCCATCTTTACTGGCTAACTATACAACCGCACTAAGGCTTTGTTATAGCATTTTTATTCATATCTATGTAGCCAATGGTCGTAAAGCTGGTAGTGGGTATTAGGAAGACAGTCAGTTGTTATTTTGTTATTAGCTTCCGAAGCAGATATAATAAAAAGCTACAAACAAAATATTTAATGGGGTAGATTCGTCCTATCTGTTTTAATGTCAATCGCGCGAAAAATATATCGATTACTGTTAAAAGTAACCTGAGACAGAAGAACCTAATGATTTCATTTAGTTTATAGGTATGACCTTACTAAAGAGTTGAATGACACACGGATAAACTTACATCCTACTATCCTACTAATATTATAAATGCGAAAGTTTGTGAGCTACCTACGAGTATGTATGTGTAAGTGCATGTAGGTACAGCTCGACATAAAAATGTAGAAAACCGGAAGTCGCCACACTCTTTGCGCTACCAGCACTTTGAATGATTTTATTTTATTTTTTATCACTTATTACGTTATTTTATGGCACGATAATAAATCTAACAAACCTGCGGTCTTTGTTTACATCAAATATCAAAGATTTTAAAACGCTGTCAGAAATAAAAATTTTAGTTCCTTCCACTGAACGGATTTGGCTAAAATTTGGTACACAGATATTTTATAACCCGGATTAACACATAGGATAGTTTTTATCCCAATTTTATGTTCCTGTGGGATAGTTTTCGAGTTGTAGCGGGTGAAGTCGCTGGCAACAGCTTGTTTAACATAATTATAATATACTGTTTTAACCTGGTATTTCATTCCTGTCGTAAATCTCAAGCCAAAGCTGCAGGACGAAGTTAGTGAATACTAATCCTAACTAATATTATTTATTGCGAAATAAAGTTTATTTGTAACTTTTTCATGCACAGTAATAGCTAGTAAATAGTAATAAAAATAAATGGTTACCCACAGGCTGTGATCGCGAAGTCGCGCGTGACGTGCAAGTGTCACGGAGTGTCGGGGTCCTGCAGCCTCATCACCTGCTGGCAACAGCTCGCCACCTTCAGGGAAATAGGTAAGACAAGCACCTCTAAGTTTATTACCATTACGGTATGTAGCGAAAAAGCAGCATCTTACAGAACAGAATCATCATCTGCCATCATCTGCCTAGCCTTTTCCCAACTGTATTGGGGTCGGCTTCCAATCGAACCAGATGCAGCAGATTATCAGTATTTCACATAGAGCGACTGCCTGTCGGACCTCCACAACCCAGTAACTGAGTAATACGATACCCCATGGTAAGACTGGTTGTCAGACTTTAGAACTTCTGACTAACAGTATAACGACTGTCAAAGTTCTACAAATGACAGCCAGGACCAACGGCTTTACATGCTTTCCGAGGCACAGAGGAAACTCGCTATGACAGATGGTCACCCATCCACAGACCAACCCCGGCAAGCGCGGCTTAATCCGGCAGATCGGCCTGTGCGGCTGTAATTATTAAGCCACGGGCTCCTCATCTTACAGATCTTACAGAACAGAATCGGAGACCTAAAAATAAGTCGTTCTCATTCCAACCCATTTCCTCCACAAAATACAATTCGAACTCAAAATTATAATGACATCTAACCATTTCTTTTAAAGTCGTGTAATTTTATAAATGACGCTATAATAACCTCCGCTAGAGTTGTGGTCCAAAATTATTATTTTAATGACCTTTTCTACCTGAATCAAGGAAGCGTGGGACCAGGAACGCATAAAAACTAAAGTTTACCTTATAATAATATAATTATAACTTTTTCTTCTATAACTAGCTTACTGTTTCTATTTTTGTGGGGATCCCTTGCATTCAATCCAAATCATAGACATTATTAAGTCTCAATGCTGCCCTAACTCTTCTAATTTGTGGTCATATTAAAACTTCCCGCCATTTAACAGGAAACCAAGTCTTAACACTCGATTAAGCAAACCAAACGAGTCTACATTGTTCGGACGTCCGAACGTACCTTGTTAATGAGTGACCATTACTTCTTCTTTGCTCCTGTCACCCTGGTACCTCAACGAATTAATACTTCTGATATTAACTTGATAGTTTTAATTGTTCTACCGGGATTTTGTTTAATGGTATCATTAATTTTGCTTTGTTTTCTGATATGCTGTCGTTTGATTAATTTTGTAGATCGTGTGAATTCTCTCACACGAAAAAAGGGTTTCGTTTGTGTCCTTTATAATGGTTAATGGTGGGAACGAATGCGTGACGATTTGATTTTCTACTTCCGTCCATTAAAGCCATTTGGTACACCTATGAACTTTCTCTAAAAAAAATACTCGTAAACTTAATATTTCTAGTTTTTAATATCACATAGTTTTCAACAGTTTCGTAATCATTTATTTTGTTCGTGTCGTTATATACTTTATCACCAAATCTTTTGTAATTAGACCACCCGAAACCGTAACAAGTTTATCGAAAACAATAAATTATCATAATGCAATAAAAATTAAAACCCGTAACCCGTAATAAATACAAGACATCACTACAATAACGAGACACTCAAAATGTAACAGAAGGTCCAAGCTGTCCAAGCTGTGCCAGTTTCATTTTATCGAAAACGAGCGTCAACACCTCTTTATTACTTTACTCTTTGGTCAACACGAATGAACATTATAAACTTTCAACAGATTCAACTTGTCTTTCGCTTCAAAACAGTTCTGAATGGTTCTTCTGACCATCTTTATTTTATATTGGTTGAAAGTTATAGCTTTGGTAGCTCGTAAACATGGAATTGGATCTATTTAGTTCCTAATAAGCCGTTTAAGCGGCCATAAAAATATACTTTTATTTTTTAATGCAACTCAGTCAATATCAGCTTATTATGGCAACAAAAGAATCACTATTGTAATTTTTAAAATTTAAAATTTATCCATAATCTTAGTACATTATCTTGTCGCCTTCTAGGTAATTAAAATAATCATCTATTAAAACATAATTTCATTATTACTTGAAACACAAAACCATGAAATAACAAACACAAAATTAAAGGCTGTATGACAAAATGCCTATAATTAGTAGCAACAATATTAATAGCGTGCCATCTAGTAGCGGGTGGCCGCGTAAATCAAACGCCCACAAAGACGAGCAAATAGTCAATGCAGCCACGTTTTAGTTTATTTATCATCAAAACATGCTTACGATACAAAATTAGACAGTTTAAAAAGCTATTACAGTTATTTATCGTTGTTAAATACCACGCAGTTTCTTTTATTATTATAAATTCTATTCGAACAAAGTTTACAAAGCAGCCAGAACAGGGTCGGATTGGGGAGACAGATATTTCATGGTAAAAAAAAAAAGGTTGCACTCCAGGAGTGCCGGTAGAAGTGAAAACTTTTTTGTTATTATGTTTTATTTTTAATTTGAATGACGTCTTACTCATTTTCGATCAGGGTCACGTGACCCTGACGCGAGTTTTGGTCACGTGACCCTGACGCGAGTTTTAAATTTTTTACCCATTACAGAAAAAGTGTACAACGCCGCTAAAGAAGTTTTCACTTCAAAAATAGAATATACTTCATTGTACAGACGCTAGCACATCAAACTTCTGCAATCTGTCAATTTTCTTTAAATACTGTTTTCAATTTGATTACTTAAAGAAAATTAAACAGATTTTTTTGAAGTGAAAACTTCTTTAGCGGCGTTGTACACTTTTTCTGTAATGGGTAAAAAATTTAAAACTCGCGTCAGGGTCACGTGACCCTGATCGAAAATGAGTAAGACGTCATTCAAATTAAAAATAAAACATAGTAACAAAAAAGTTTTCACTTCTACCGGCACTCCTGGAGTGCAACCTTTTTTTTAAGTATTGTTTTTTGAAGTGAAAACTTCTTTAGCGGCGTTGTACACTTTTTCTGTAATGGGTAAAAAATTTAAAACTCGCGTCAGGGTCACGTGACCAAAACTCGCGTCAGGGTCACGTGACCCTGATCGAAAATGAGTAAGACGTCATTCAAATTAAAAATAAAACATAGTAACAAAAAAGTTTTCACTTCTACCGGCACTCCTGGAGTGCAACCTTTTTTTTGAAGTGAAAACTTCTTTAGCGGCGTTGTACACTTTTTCTGTAATGGGTAAAAAATTTAAAACTCGCGTCAGGGTCACGTGACCCTGATCGAAAATGAGTAAGACGTCATTCAAATTAAAAATAAAACATAGTAACAAAAAAGTTTTCACTTCTACCGGCACTCCTGGAGTGCAACCTTTTTTTTTTTGTAGTTTCAGTGACGAAAGGTTAGTTACAGGGTTACTCGAAAATAAGGTTAGTGAGCTAGGGTTATTAGATTTTCAACCGTTTTACAATAGCAGAAGGTTATTGTTTATGTTAGTTTGGTAAAATTTTTAGATAAAGGTAGCTTGACCTGCTGCGACAGCTAGCGTCTTTACATCAAAATAATTACGAAGCTTTACAGTATTTTAATTTTTTAAACCTTTAGAATTAATTTTGCAATATCTTCTGGACAACCCTTTTCCAGACAAAATATACATTATCTATACTTACTATATATAATAAAATGGTAGGAAAGTTAAAACTGTACATTTAATTTTTTTTTAAGAATACTTGGGTGTGATCTACAATCGATGCCGAAGTTAAAAATATAGTTTTTAGAATTTTTGTCTGTATGTGTGTCTGGCATAAACTCATAAAGTAGGTACTGCATGGATTTACTTCGAATTTGGCACGAATAATATTACTAAGATGTCTGGTCAACATACAGGTTGCATATTATCACGCTATAACCTACAGGGAACGAGCAGTGAGCCTTTATTTCTTCAACGCATTCACGCAAACGACGACATCGGGGACAGCAGCTAGTTTATCTTCTATCGATCTTTCTCTCTATATATCTTATTATATGAAAATGGATCGCAAAATGTGTTGCTAAGCTCATCATAACTCGAAAACGGCTGGACCGATTCGACTACTTCTTTTTTTGTTTGGTTTTAGAGGACGAAAATCATCATGTCCACCCATGCGGTTATGAAAACAATAAATTATTTTTTAACATTTTCTACTTACCTATTATTGCTTCTTTTACCAGGTGACTTCCTAAAAGACAAGTACGAAGGAGCAACAGAAGTGAAGGTATCACGACGAGGCAAGCTGCGACTGGGCAACCCACACTACACCCTGCCCACCGCCCAGGATCTGGTCTATCTGGAGGAGTCGCCTAACTACTGCGTCAAGAACGAATCTTTGGTAAACATTGCACACGTGTGGATTTTTCACACGTGTGCATCAGTGATTTTTGTAAGAAAAAAGCAGAATAGCAAGAACATAGCAGTTATCTAAAACGTCTTAAAATATCTGTGGCCTAAGAGGATTTAGCATCACAGTGAATGCAGCTTAAATAATGTATTTTCAAATTGTTAGCACAAGCTAAAGCAGTAACGAAATTAAAGTTGGACCTACCACATTCCATATACCGGATCGATAATAGAGTGTAATCGTATACTTAACATAACATCGTCATAGTAAATAATTGTATCATTAACCAACGCCAAGTCAATTGTAAAATGACATTCTATAAGCGATAATATTAATTTAATAATCACTGGTGTAACTGGACCTGCGAATTACTATTTATCCAAGACTGCAAAAACGAGCAGTTATTAAGTTATAGGCATTAATTTTGCAACGGATTACATTTAGTTACGTACTGGTTTGCTTACATCTGATATACTGCAAAGGGACATGGAATTAATTAATAAATTATATTATGTATTGAATGATACATCAGTGGCATCTTGCTCTTAACCAATTATTATGAATAACAGGTTTTATGAGATGTAACTGGAACATTTTTCTTGTGGTATTTGCATAATTAATTTCGCTCTACTCCATAATATCAAGCAGTTTATTATGTTAGTGCATGCTGTACATGAGTACTAATTTATTTATAACTAGTGTTTGCCCGCGGCTTCGCTTGCGTTATTTTAGAATTTGAGAAACAATACGGATCGTGTGGCGCCATCTGGAATATGAACGTAATTGTTTTCTCGGCAACAGCTCTCTTCTGTTATTCGGGATGTAAGATACCTTATATCCGTGTCTATACTCCTGACAACGTATATCCTAAATTTTGGGACGATCGATTCAGTAGGTAGTAATGCGTGAAAAGGTAAAAAACAAACATACTTGCATTTTTATTATTAGTTTAGATCAATAATGTTAGATTTAGGTACATAGTTTGCATAGGAAACGTCCTTATTTGAGCGACATTAATTTCAAAGAACCGTGTTTATTTTAAACATTAGACTATCATTTTTGGGTTGATTTACAGTATCGCTGCAAATTGAACGTACGATAGCATTGCTCTTCTCCCTTGCATTCCGCGTGATACCTAAAAAATAACGAATTATCTGACTCGATGAGTACAACTTGTCGTCGTTTAAAACAGAATCTATGCACTGGCTTGAACACCAATTCAAACATAAATAAACACAATTTTTTCTAATCTTTAAAATTCCACATCTCGAAACAATTACAATTTAAAAAAATATCCAACTTACTACCTACAATTTAAATCAGTGTAGATTTATATCCTAGAAAACTATTGAAAAAAAATAGTAATAATTTAAAATCGCGAATAATATTGAAATAAAAGTATACACATTTTTTTTTAGTTATTTGAAACTCTCAGGACAAATATAAGAAAACTCAAAAAGTGAAAAAAGAAACAGCGAGATTTGATCCAGAGACCCCTTGCACGAAAGTCAAGCAGGATACCAACCAGACTGGCTAGTACGCTGACAGTGTTTTCAAATAGCGGTTCTTATACAAATGTCAACAATGACTGAAAATCAACATATTATAAAATTGCTAGTCCCCCAAAGGGAATAGCGTAATAATACATATCCTATTAATAGAAGAGCAGTTTAAGGAATATTTGGGGAAAAACTGACTAAATAATATCCAGTGGTTTAGCTTCCAACTAAAAACAAACAGATAAAAACAACAAAATTTAAAATTGCTTATCTCCCAGGAAAAATAGCGTAATGATACATAGCCTATCAACAGAAGCATATTATTAGGAATATTTGAGGAAAATTTGATCGACAACTTTACAGTAGTTTAAGAGATAGATCAAATCAAAAAAACATAAAAAATTTCGAAAGAAAAAAAAAGCTGATTTGGCATCAGAATCGATTTCTTATCTCGAAAAAAATACAAAAAGAAAAAAATATTCAATGTACAGGAATGACAGCTCTACGATTTTATTATATGTAAAGACTAGTGTTTGCCCGCGGCTTCGCTTGCGTTATTTTAGAATTTGAGAAACAATACGGATCGTGTGGCGCCATCTGGAATATGAACGTAATTGTTTTCTCGGCAACAGCTCTCTTCTGTTATTCGGGATGTAAGATACCTTATATCCGTGTCTATACTCCTGACAACGTATATCCTAAATTTTGGGACGATCGATTCAGTAGGTAGTAATGCGTGAAAAGGTAAAAAACAAACATACTTGCATTTTTATTATTAGTTTAGATCAATAATGTTAGATTTAGGTACATAGTTTGCATAGGAAACGTCCTTATTTGAGCGACATTAATTTCAAAGAACCGTGTTTATTTTAAACATTAGACTATCATTTTTGGGTTGATTTACAGTATCGCTGCAAATTGAACGTACGATAGCATTGCTCTTCTCCCTTGCATTCCGCGTGATACCTAAAAAATAACGAATTATCTGACTCGATGAGTACAACTTGTCGTCGTTTAAAACAGAATCTATGCACTGGCTTGAACACCAATTCAAACATAAATAAACACAATTTTTTCTAATCTTTAAAATTCCACATCTCGAAACAATTACAATTTAAAAAAATATCCAACTTACTACCTACAATTTAAATCAGTGTAGATTTATATCCTAGAAAACTATTGAAAAAAAAATAGTAATAATTTAAAATCGCGAATAATATTGAAATAAAAGTATACACATTTTTTTTTAGTTATTTGAAACTCTCAGGACAAATATAAGAAAACTCAAAAAGTGAAAAAAAGAAACAGCGAGATTTGATCCAGAGACCCCTTGCACGAAAGTCAAGCAGGATACCAACCAGACTGGCTAGTACGCTGACAGTGTTTTCAAATAGCGGTTCTTATACAAATGTCAACAATGACTGAAAATCAACATATTATAAAATTGCTAGTCCCCCAAAGGGAATAGCGTAATAATACATATCCTATTAATAGAAGAGCAGTTTAAGGAATATTTGGGGAAAAACTGACTAAATAATATCCAGTGGTTTAGCTTCCAACTAAAAACAAACAGATAAAAACAACAAAATTTAAAATTGCTTATCTCCCAGGAAAAATAGCGTAATGATACATAGCCTATCAACAGAAGCATATTATTAGGAATATTTGAGGAAAATTTGATCGACAACTTTACAGTAGTTTAAGAGATAGATCAAATCAAAAAAACATAAAAAATTTCGAAAGAAAAAAAAAGCTGATTTGGCATCAGAATCGATTTCTTATCTCGAAAAAAATACAAAAAGAAAAAAATATTCAATGTACAGGAATGACAGCTCTACGATTTTATTATATGTAAAGAAAAGACAACATAATTGTTACCTATTCCAATGACTAACAATATCAGCTGTAATCGAATGTCAATTACCATCTTCGAAGCTCCTTTTTTCTTCATCGTGGTAAAATCATCAAATGAGTCTTCCAACCCAGGGCAGAGAGGGAGGGACTGTCAGACTCGACTGACTTATTACTTTCTTTACACAGAGAGATATCTGACCTTCATTACTCAGTACTAGTTAATACTACCTTTGACTTGTTAACACTGTTCCGTTCTCGTCAGACTAGTAGGCCACTAGGGATCTACAAATGACAGCCGGGACCTTTCCAAGACAAAGCTTCATTGAATTATTAGAGGAATAAACCAAACTCTTCAATTTTCCCAGGGTTCCCATGGTACAACGGGCCGCGAGTGCAACCGAACCTCCTCTGGCATGGACGGGTGCGCGCTCATGTGCTGCGGCCGAGGCTACAACACCCGACGGGTGACTGTGAAGGAACGCTGCGGATGCAAGTTCCACTGGTGCTGCCGGGTCGAGTGCAACACTTGTGTCAAGACAAATGAAATCTACACCTGCAAATGATTCCGTCTCACTTGCTCCTTTTGGTGTAACGCATGGAGGAAGAGCAAGAGGACATAAAATTCAGTTTTGCAATTTCTTACTCAGTATCATGTTTGTTCCATCTTTACATTCAAACTTTCGCATCTATAAAAGTAGTGTAAAGTGACAATTAAGAAATCAAACGTATAGAATTGCAATCTTGAAAGTCATAAGCTGGGTACTCACTTAGCAGCGTAGCACGTAACATATCAGATACGGTATCAACCTGCAAGTGGGTACGGCTCGTCCGAGCACACTGCGAGCCGCCTTTGTGTTTGTATGACTCGCCGAGAGGCGGTATCACTGCGAACTTACAGCGAGCGGTTCGCAGCGGGCTTCGCTGCTAAGTGGGTACCCAGCTTTAAATACAAGAGATCTACCCTCAAATATCATAATTTCATTAAATAGACAATGATTAAGGTATATGAACTCTTAGGACTTTAAATACTCATGGCGCGATGCAACGCAATTTGAACGAATTCCAACAACAAGGGAAAATCAACCTTGCCACTATGGCATAAGACATAAAACACGTTATCTATAAATACATGAAAAACAAAACACGATGGCTATGACAACGTCAAGGCAATCGAACCGCATCTTTATTTCTTACTGGCAAGGTTGATTTTTACTTGTAGTTGGAATTCGTTTGAATCGCGTCGCATCGCGCCTATCATAAAGTCCGTTCGTGTTGATTTTTAACTGTCACTAATCGACTAATATACAACTTACTGATGCTTGCGCAAAATTTAAAAAAAAAGATTCGAGGTTTTATGTCTCCTTTCCTTTCTCGAAATATTATCGTTGAGTAATTCACTTTGTAAAATAAAATTTTGATAGATCTCAACTTGTTCATAATAATTCCACGTCAGTTATGGCGTGTTTAGGTTAGTTGGTAGAATCTCAAGAGTGTTTGTATATTTAGGTAATTTATTGCAAAATGGAAACTTAACCACTTCCCTGTCCGATGAATCACATGTGACTCACGACCATTGTTTATCTATTGTGTCTGCTGCGCGGACAGTGAAAGTGTTAAATAATGTTATAGGGCTCAATATACCCCTATCAGTCAATTTTTCACATTTGTACAAGAATCTTCTCATTTCGTGTTAAAGCTTAAAATAAAGTAAAGAAAATTGACAGATCGGGGTAGGTTGATGTACTGGCATCTGTAAAATCTGCGACAAATGGGGACGGCAAGTCAAAGTTAATTGTAGATGGCGCCACCATAGCTAGGTCCCAATCCGACCAATGAGGTAGTACTATTTTAAAGTACGTATTAGATTTAAACCAATGACGATGATGGGAAGGGGAACTAGCTATACTAGCGCTATTAGTATTTCCCCAGTTGCCTTCCACATTAACTGTGAAAGTGAAAAAAGATACATTTCTGCTCAGTATTTATATTTTTACTTTTAGTTTTACTACTCTCGATTGTAGAGTTATTATAAT
This sequence comes from Agrotis segetum, assembly GCA_036375495.1. NCBI lineage: Eukaryota > Metazoa > Arthropoda > Insecta > Lepidoptera > Noctuidae > Agrotis > Agrotis segetum. The sequence continues at coordinate 5,803,811 of JAQSVV010000031.1, forward strand.
AATGTGATAAAGCTTAAAGAGTACTTACTTACTGTTAAATGTTCAGTTTTTAAATTCGTATAGTAAGCTACTACTGACTATTGTGTTAGATATAGTTTTAAAATTAGACTTAGGCCGTCTAAGTGCTAAATAGTGTAACCGTTAAATACTCACTAGATAATTATTTGTAAATAAATTATTCCAAGTACGACCCTGTTCAATTATTTCCGTTTCCCTCAACACCACAGACTAAGTTAGTAGAGAGTGTACACTCTCAACACCTTTTCATGATCGTTTGATCATTGAGATAGTATTTGATGGTGATGCCACTATTTCTGAAAAACATCGATTTTCGAATCGATTCGCAAAGAAACATAAAAAAAAAACATTTCAAAATTGTTACGGTTACAAGTCTGTCTCTGCCTTAACTGGTCATATAAAATTAAAAACCAAGTTGGGGGTATTTGAAAAATTCAAAACATACTAATTTGTACCGAAATACCGTCAATTGAGATAATTATCATAAAGTAGCAAAATGTGTGTTGAGCATTGGTCGAGAAGTGTTTGTAAGCAGGGAAAGAATCTAAAGTTACAAGTTTACTTGGAGGTAGGTACTCAATTAATTATTGTTTAACGTAATAAAAATAATATTATCTGAGTACATACTGTAAATTGTGACTGCCTTTTACATTGATAGAAAACTTGCTGCATTCGATAAAAAAATCGAACGATGCGTTGCTTGTTTCACCCAGTCTCACCTTACAGCTTCTAACAATTATTATGATAAAATACTGATAAGCTGATTGTTCAAAAATCTGATGTTTTAATTGAACATATTTTTAACTCATTAATAACTAAGTTTTCACTTCACAACAGTAGGTAGGTAATTAGGTATTCATCCAAGTTGATCTCCAATAATCTCCAATGCGTGCATCCGATTATTTCTAACGTATAAGGTGAACGCACATTTAGCCGCACCGCAGTCTCCGCAGTCTGTTTTCTTACCGATTCTGCGGCTACTGCGATGCGGTGTGTGAGGGATCATAGAACTTCATACAAAGAACGGGGAAGGCAAGTGTCAAAGTGACAAGTGACAGTTTGGTCCCAAGAGAACTGTCAAAACAAAGGAATTTTCTGAAAAAAAAAAAAACATTTTTTGATGTAAAATGACTAGATGTTGTGTAATAAGCTGTAAAAATGATGGAACATACAAATTTCCGACAATTCACACTATCAAGAAATAATGGGTAGCTGCTGTGACTGCTGTGAGAACAAAAATTGTATTATCACTAAGGAAAAGCTATATAATAAACTAATATCCAGCCTTGCGAAGCCGGGACAGGCCGTTAGTTGAGTTTATTAATGAAATTCTATGATTATACCATAACTAAACAATCGAATACACTTTTCAAAATAATATCTACTTTTCTATTGGAGGTTAAGTACCAGTATTGCATTGCTCTATAATCATGAAATGATTCGTCTGGCGGAAGAATTATCACCTGGAACGAGTTTTGTGATAGTTGTGGTGTTAAGAAATTAAATATATTGTGATATTTCTCGAATCTAAATAGAAAAAAACGTTAAAATTACTGACTTAAAACATTATGATATTTTATCAAAATAGAAAGTCAGAAGCAGCATTATATTCTTGTTATAGGAGAGGGCAGGTAAAACATACCTAAACTCAAAAATTGAAACCTCAACTACAAGTAATTGTGAATTTATTACGGTAAAATCAAATGTATTACCACTCAATTAAATCACTTTTTTTCGTCTTGTAGATGCACCGCGGCGTCTTAATTCTTCTTTTAGTATAATTACTTGCATTGACGAATAATTTTTCATATTTCGAGGGTATAGTGTTCAAACCCAATAAGTGCCGAAAAATCAAAAATCGTTTTATTAGTGCATCTTAATGCATTTTTGACGCTCTTTCCAGTGGTCTAATCCAATAAGTTGAATTCGCAGCAGAAAGAAAGTTACTGAAGGTAATAACCCAATAAAGTCACCACGTTTGGTCAAGACTTAAAAACTGGTACCCTATAAAGCGTGTTATCTTGTAATATAATATTTTTGTTTCACGCTTAAACCACATAAAACTTTTTATTGGTATTGAGTGTTCAACAATTTTAACTAAAATGACCCAACTGTTTCGAGGCAATAATCACTATTTCTATTTATCGGGTTTTACCTTCAAATAAGTAGATTAAAAAAACAAACAAAACCAAAAGTTAAATCAAAACAAATGTATTTGTTGGGTTTTACCACGGTTTTACTGTTCGATTATGTTTCAAAAGTAACAAGTTATGTTTAGTTATATTCTAAATTAGCTCTCATCGTCAACTAACTTTCTTGATACTTTGTTCGAAGAAGAACCCAATATAAATCAATTGGACCTATGAACTTCTAGCATTTACTGTTGTCAGTTTGCGAGGCGCATTTGCATCGCGCGTATTGTTATCGAAGTTCTTTTATTTAGTGCGATATTAGGTACAATAAACTAAAGCAAAGTTTTTTGAAGTTGGTTACTAGCGTAGTCCGAATTTAGCCTATGCGAGTAGAAAATCGTTTTTAAAGCAGCATTTTTTTTATCGTGGTAAAATCATCAAATGAGTCCTGAACCCCGGGCAGGGCGGGAGAGACCGTCAGACTTGTACTGACTAAAATCCACGGTGTCCTTCAATAATAATAATAATAATAATAATATTCCACAACTATCACACAACGCCATCTAGTCCCAAGCTAAGCAGAGCTTGTGTTATGGGTACTAGACAACTGATAAACATACTTATATATTTCTAAATACATACATATTGATGGAAAAGTCCCGCGACCCCGGTAAGCTTTGGCCCTCTGAGAGGGGGGCCCCGTCATTATGCTGACGCTCTTTGAGGCGTGCGTGGGACACAACGCGCCGTCGACCCGGGCATGGTCCATGGTCGGGCAGCGAGTTGCCCTTTACTCGCTGCCCGCATGCCCGCGCATACGGTGGCTGGAGATCGTCTGCTGACGTCCGACGCCGCGGGAGCCTACCACTGCGGTTGGGGCGGAGGGAGGACGCTGTCCTCTCTCTCAAGCGGCCCGCCTCCTCCTCCACGAGCATTACTGCTTCACAGAAAGAGGCGACCGCTTCCCACTCCGTCTCGCCCCGCAGCATGGCCACAAACAATGCCGGGCGCGAGAGGTCTCCGCCTATCGCCGCCGTGAGGACACGTCGGTGCTCTGCCCAGGTGGGGCAGTCTTGCACCGTATGCTGTACTGTGTCTTCCGGGCGATCCTGGCAGAGGTGACACCCGGGTGTTTCCTCCCTCCCTATCAGACACAGGTACCTCCCGAAACTTCCGTGTCCGTCGAGGACCCGCGTCATGCGGTAGGTCTGGACGCCGTGACGCCTATCCTGCAATTCCTCAAACAGGAATCTTAATGCCGCGATTGCGGCGTGCCCGGACGTCGGTCGCGACAGTCATCCCCTCCATACTGCCCTAAGATCGCGCTTCACGCCGCGCCTCGACTTGTCGAGGCAGCGGGAATACACCCCGGCACTACGCCTCCACGCGCCACTCATAGACACGTTGGAGGGCGCCTCGAAATCCCAGGGCAGTAATCCGGCAAGGTTGAAAGATTCGCCGGTGATCGTGCGGTATCCCCGGCTCATCCGGATAGCCATGACCCTCTGGCATGCGACCAACTTTAGTGGTCGTGTCCGGATGCTCAGGGCCCACACAGGGGCCCCGTAGATTGCCATGGACCTCACGGCACCGGCGTACAGCCTACGGCAGGAGGTGTTTGGCCCGCTGAGATTAGGCAGGAGTCGCCTGAGGGCGGCTGCTGCCCGGTTCAGTTTTGGGGCTAGACGCAGGAAGTGCTCCCTGAAGTTCCACCGGCTGTCGAGGATGCCAGGACGAGCGTGTCGTCAGCGCAACATATTACGCTGACGCCATCGGGGAGGTCGCCGTACCACTTTAGTCTTGCTAAAAAAATATCTCTCGAAAAACTTATCATACCAGAGGAATTTCATGGATGGATGTGTGGTATGAAGACGTACACCAAACCGACAGCTTTCGAAAGTGACGAAAAGTGATTTTTCCTGATTTATTTTGTGATTCTTTAAAAAAAACAATTGTTCGAAGTACATAATATGTTTGATTTCCCTAGATCTAAAACCCAATAAGTCGGTACCCTTTGTAACTTAAATTTTTATTATGACAAAATGGACTACCTCAGAAACTCAAAAGTACTGTTTTACACTAATTCAACGTATCCACTTTTACCACAAATACTCATTAAACCGACATTATTTGAATAACATAGGTATTTATGTCCTTAAAACTTAAATATTGAATATCTCAAAAGTGTCAATTTCGTACTTATTGGGTTTGAGCACTATACCCTCGATTTGTTTTGCATTTATACTCAATTTTTATAACAAATAATCTTGTTTGTTTTTGTTTAATCTTGTTTGTTTTAAATCTGACGTGGGGACCAACTATCGCAGCGCCATCTACGATTAGCTTTGAGTTGCCATCCCCATTCGGTAAGAAAACAGACTGCGGAGACTGCGGTGCGGCTAAATGTGCGTTCACCATTATACTCTGTGACGGAGGTAGAACTTGGAAAACAGTAGAATCATAGACAATCTCAATGGAAAAAAATATCTTTTTCTGTCTGTGGATGTGATTGTGTCCGCCATTTTTTTATTGGAAAATTTTAAAAATTAGACTGTTTTCTATTTTTTTAGATCACTCATTGACTTTTTAAAGTGAATTATTGTAATTCTAGAAGATATCTAATATTCAACAGCGAATTTCTCGTGAATTTCCAAGATATTGCAATGGGGAAGCCATCGTCCACTTCACTCTCTGTTAGTTGAAGTTTCATTTGCGCGTTGTGATTTTATTTATTTTTGTTTATTTACAAAAGTACAAGTATGTAATCTTTACATTATTATAAGCATGCGACGCTTTGTGGAAGGAAGAAACTGCTTTACATGGAGCACGCTTATTTGTGGACCGCACGCTTACATAAAAACATTTTGGTTTTCAACCTTCGAACATGGGGAACATTTGCTTGGTGTTGTGTTCTGACGAAACCTTCTGGATTCATGTACTCTTCACTAACTATTATCATTGTTTATCTCCATACTTTGAACTCGAAATATTCGAACTTGTGTTCGTAAATATTGCTTCACGTGCATCCACTTACGTATTGTGCCGAATGAATGATGAAAACAAAGAATATACCTACGTGTAATTGAAATGTGACGAAATCATGAAACATTCTGTTACAATACATTGTAATATAAAAAGTTTTTTACGTTGCAGACACATATAAACTTGAAAAATCCCTAAGACAACTAACCATCTTTTAAACTAATATTAACAAACCTTCATGTTTCCGTACTAATACTATAATTGCATGATATCACTGTATAACAATTTTAGTTTTTTATGAATTACTTTCATTATTTTTCATACATTATTATTTGAAATGCTATCTGTCTTGTTGCTAATTATCCTTTTCTTCATTTTAGAGGAAGAGTTCTGATTTTTCCATCCAATCTAATTCAAGTAAACAAAAGAGCAAAGGGGCCATGAGTGCTCACAAAATGGAACAGCTCAAGAAAAAAAATCACAACCATGTGAAGAAAAATATAAATAAGTTATTCAATAGACTACAAAGAGACTCGGTTGGGTCGAAGAACAATTCTCGGGACCATACTCTATCCTCATTGGATTCCACCCCTCGCAACCTTACCATTGTTGTAAAAAATGACTCGTTTACTCCACAACTTAAACGGAAAAGTCCCGTTCCTATAAATGGAGGTCCAAGCAAAAACAGGAGAAAAAGCGACAGCTTGATTGTGATCAATGACGATGACCTTTCAACGAACAATGACTCCTGCATTCTAATTTCTCCCACAAAAGACAACTCAAATAAAAATATAAACTGTTCCACACCAATTGCTAAAAGAGACAGCCAGACCTTACAGAATCTTATCATAAATAATTTTCCAAGAACTAGTAATAGTATCCATAGTACACAAACGAGAGACAATGATACTAAAGAAGGAGATAGAACAAAAGTAATTAATAAAGATTCTTATTTAACAATAGATTTGACTGCTGATAGTGAGAATAAGACAAATCCTAACATTACCGTAATAGATGTAGATAAAAGTGCAGACTGTACGAATGACAGTCAAGGGGACTGCACACTAGTTTCTGTATCTAATGCTAGTCTATCAATGAGTGGAGATTCAGACGTCACTGTTATTCGAAATAGCACGGTTTCTAAGAAAAAGGAAATGAAGAAGTTTACCAATGGTTTAGCAAAATTAAATACTGTAGAAAAGGCGAACCTGTTGACGTTTATAGCTCAGAAGATTTTTAGTGGTTGTGATTTGAAAAGGGGTACTCAAAATGCAATTATGGTAAGTGTAAACAGACAGCAGTGTTAGCCCTGTAATGACATCCTTGGGTTCGAATCTTGCAGGTGTATTAGTGTAATTAATTTCATCAACACTGCTTTTCAAACCAGTTCAGGAATTTATGGAACAAAAATGTGACATCTACCAACCTACACTAGACCTTGTTTTAGTTTCTCTCACAGATACGAGGCCTGTGTCCCAGCAGTGGGAATCATTACACTCAGTAACTGAGCTGTGACACTACACGAAATTACTGGTATTCAGCTGCAATAAGTTGTCAGCCGACTTGAACATATGGAAAAGACTGGTTGGCAATGAGTTGTTATATCATTTAGAACTTATATAATAAATTGTTTTCATCCTTTTATCCCATCTTCCAGGCTAATAGTGCAACAGAAACCAATGAAGATGCGTACATCAAGGAAGTGATACTCGGTGAATCAAAGACTCAGTCCACTCCATTGACTCACTCACGGAACAGCATCGGCAGCAACATATACCATCCAAGTACGGATGTAAAGAACAGTACGGGCTTACGAATGGTAGTCATTGATGGGAGTAATGTTGCTATGGAGTGAGTGCACAATTTATGTGGTTTATTTTATTGATAATAGGTTGCATTGCTGTGCAGCATAGTTATTTTCTTAATGGCATTGAGCAAATATTGAATAATATTTTTTTATCTAAGTCTGCAATTTGTTAAATTAACAAAAAATGGGTGCGGTTAGCCGATACAAAATTTGGACAGAAAATGCTGAACAGTTCAGCTGACTAAATTATCGGCTGAAACCATGCTGAGTTCAGACGAAAGCGAAGCATTTTGACAGCTGTCTCAGCCTATGCTACTCAGCATTCGCCATTTTTCATTTAGTGCTGCTCAGATATTGTATTGGCTAACCGTACCCAATGTGTCATGCAAATGAAAAGAAAAGCAAACTGTTGACCTAGATGTTTGTCAGTATGAGCTTTTAAGAGAAAGTTACTTTTGGCCGACTTGATGAATATAGATTGAAGTTTTGTCACCCAAACCCAACCCACCATGTGTCAGCCTGCGCTATAATTTTCCCTTAAAGTTGCGATTGCTCAGTGACTAAGCATGCTGTACATAATATATAATTTAGAGCCTATCATACTATCATAGAAGAGCCCCGAGTCCCAGCAGTGGAAACATTAATAAATCAGAATAGTAATAGTAAAGTTATCTTTCATTAAACATGCAATATTTTTATTCAAGGTGCCACTGCAGAACATAGCCCTGCATGGTGGAACAAGAACCAACTCTTATACCAGACCGTTTATAAATTTTTCAGGCATACAAAAGGCAGAATATTTTCAGTAGAAGGCTTGAAGATATGCATAGATTACTTCTTAAGAAGGGGACATGTTGTAAAAGCGTTCGTGCCGAGATTCAGGTAACATAATAATATTGTTCACTGGATGTGAAAACTTGGAATATCTCAAGACAATCAGAAAGTGGGACATGTACTAAATTACCAGAGTATTATGAAGTTGTTATGCTTCCAAAGCAACAAGGAACAAGTGGCAAAACTACCTTTATATTAATGGCGTTCAAAAGTTGGTGAGATATCGCAACAAAAACTTCTTTTGATGTGACTTAGTAAATGTGTTCATCCTGCGCCTCACGGAATAAAGTGAAGCCATGTCTACACATGCACTATAATATCTCATGTGTCGGCGATTCTCGAAGCCGGTCAGGAGGACTACTAATACTGTCTGTAAAAGCCATCTGCCAAAGTCTAAAACCACTTTTATTTGCTTTAGATGTAAATACGGAAAGAGTTCTGACCCTAGTCTACTGGATTGCCTAGAGAGGCAAGGTCTGGTGGTGTACACGCCTTCCAGGGAGATACAAGGCAAAACCTGTGTTCCATACGATGACAGGTTAGTAATCTTTCACCTATCTTCGTTTCGTTACAGTCATCTAATATCTTTAAACGAGCAATTCTTGTATATTTATATATAATCAGGATCTCGGAAACGGCTCCAAGGATTTTCATGAAAGTTACAGATTAGGGGTTTTTCGGCTCAAGGAATCGATTTATCAAGGTTCCGGGTTCGAGAAAAGCTTGGTTCCCAAGATATAGACATTTTAAAAACCGTGCGAAGCACGGTCAACCAGATATTGAGCAATAGTATGTATACACTGAGCAGTATTCAAAAGCGATTTTCGGCTACCACATTGATTAAACTTTTGCCTTTTCATTTGGCTGCTAGTTTAGAAGACGTACTATTACGAAATAGGTCTTATTTCAAAGAGGAAACAGTATTTCACGAAGGAAGTGTGTACGTGTTATTGCTCTTGACTGTATCTAAAAAGCTACAAGTTTTGAAACACGTACAGGATTATACATACACGTATATTATTACTACAGATAGGTAAACAATTAAATATTAAACATTCATACTAAATTACATAAATTACAAAAAATACTTTCTCATTACAGATACATCCTCCAATGTGCAGCAGAATTCGACGGAGTTGTAGTCTCAGGAGACAACTACAAAGATTTGATAAATGAGAACAAAAGATGGAGGTATGTCATCGAGAACAGAATACTTCCCTTCACGTGGGTGAACAACATGATCATGTTCCCCAAAGATCCCTTCGGACGGGGAGGACCCAGCCTTGAGATGTTACTCAAGCACCCCACACCGGCCAGTCGCACAGAAAATCAGTAACACAAGTCATATAATAGAGTTATATACAGTTCAGCCAATATACTACTTTGTATAATGACTTTGCTGAGAAAAAATGTAAAAAAAAATATTGAATTCCAATATTATAATAATTTAAGTTATTTGTATCGTCTTCTCAAATATATTAGGTAGCCTGTAGGCGTTATGTACTATTTTTAACGATAGTAAGCCGTTTGGGGCCTCAAGAAATAGTAATTGATAAAATTGTTTCCATTAACCCTTTAACCGCCATGTCATAATTCGCATGGAGTGCACCTAGCGCCAGCAAACTTTAGGTACAATTTAGCATAGTGTTGTAGAATATAGTTATCGATAAACAAAGTAATGAAATAAATAAAACTTACTAATTTGTAATCAAAGGTTTATTTTTTATTATGTAGTACCGCAAACAAATCAGTCTTCAAACATACGTTAATCAGTCTTCGAACATACGTTAGGTAATTAGTCTTTTTGACTGAAGGATAAATAGACTAGAACTACAAAAGAGTGATTTACCGATTCATTACCTATTACTATCCGCTGAACTACCACTACTACTAATATCATTGTTTGATTGCTGCAATATATTTAATAGTTCTTCTTCGTCGTATAACATCATCGACAACTTCTCGACACTAGCTTAGAACTAATAATAAAGAGATCACGGATTATCACGACGATGGCGCTAGCGCAACTGACGTTTATTCAAAATATGACTTTAGTTGACCTTGAGCCGTACGTAAAATTAAGGCGACGGCGTTCGCGGATCGCGTGCACTAGTGACGTTCTGGAATAAGTCGGTAATTTTTATTTCTTTGTTGATTTCTACAAATTATATCACTTAAGCTTGGGTTTTTATAAATAATAAAATCGTTAATAAACTATGAAATTAGAATAGGTAAATATTTAGTTGATAGTTTGATAAAAAACAGGATGTTTTTTTATTAATTTGGCATCAGGAACTTCATATGTGGTACAACACTAGTCTGCGTGAAATCACGGGTTTGGCGAAGTAGGTTGATGTTTAGACGTATCGCGAACTGAGAATCATTAGTTATTTCATTCAATTAGCTAAAATATGTATCTAGTACTGTTAAAAATAAAGTAATAACACGAAATATACTAAGATTTAGTAAGAAAACTCAACATTTATTTCACATTTTTCAAATGACAGGACTTTTACGCAATATTCCGTCTTGGCGAGTGAGGTAATATGCTTACAATACGTAATATTAAGGTGATGGCGGTTAAAGGGTTAAAGACATATTTTTGTATTGAAACCTAAATATACTTACCATTAATACATTCTATGTACACTATACTGTAATTCATTATATTCCGGGCAGTACATAACTGGGTGTAACTTTACACATATATTCTCCGATTTGCTTAATTCTTGACGAATTTTCAAGCAAATACGTATCTTGAGCTAGTGGTTGCAAAAGAGACTGGGTTTGATTCCTAGGTTCGGCATTAATGTTATCACGTTTTTCCCCTAATGGCGTGATAGTACGATGAAATTAACTAATCTTAAGATGTATAAAATGCCATTGAAGACCTTCAGAATTCAAGCAAATCTGCAAATATTAATAGATCTTTTTACACCATAGTATTGCCTTGGAAACGTTGCTGAGCATAAATAGAATATCAGGAACAATAAATGGAATTAGTAAGTGTGCAATATACACTCCTAAGATATCATCGAATTATTATTGTGCAGCGATATTTATTTTATATAATTTTTTATCATGCCACTATTCTAAATCATACAAAGAATTGTATACACAGTTACAACACCAGTGCGTTATTTTTCTGTATATTTTTGGGATCACATGGCGGTTTTATAAAGTATTTATGAAAATTGTCATGTTGATGTGTCCCAAAATGTATACCGTAAAGTACCGTATGGGGCCTTAGATAAATAAATTTGGTAATCGTCGCTAACAGTTAAAATATGAACCTAGGTGTTGCCATATTTTGTTAGTTTAGATTGTCCTAAAAATCTCATGCAACTTAATTGTCAAACGCATTTGATCTGCAATGGAAATTTTCTTTTGATAATTTGTTTGTAACATTATTGATTGCATTTCCACTCACAACACTGTTGTGCATTAAATTTTAGAATGATTTGTGCCATTGGAAAAACTTTAGCAGTTGTAGCACAAACTGAGCATTTGTGTGGTTATTTTTTTTTCAATTACTCATTTTTGGTTGGATTGGTTGAAGCATTAGATATCAGCCGAGTCGAGCGGACATGAATATTGAAAGAGCGAGTCTCATTCAAAGGCGACGGCATTAAATACCTTAGTAATCATTATACATGTCACTATTAGTGTTAGGTACGTTGTATATTAAATGAAAAAACACAGTTTTGTTTCAACGTGCACGTCTTACTCGCTCGGCGGACAAGCAAAGACTGCGCTCAGTCAAGCGACTGACTGACCGCATCCCCACTACCTCTCTCTCGCCCCACCAATAAGAGATGTTGGTATTACACTACAATAATTTTGAAGCAGATATGTAGTACGAGATTACCGTCATATTTTAATTGTTTTTATTTCTTCATTACCGAATATTAAAAAACCATGGACACCAAAAAAAAAAAACATTATTTATTTAGTTTTAATGAATACTGCAACCGATTTAGTTTGGTTGGGGAGTGATAAATGGATGTATGTATATATATAGTTATTATCGTCGTTAAACTGGGTAAGATGTAACGCAGGGGTGAATTTAGACAAAACTTTTAATGGAATTTTAACTGATAATTTTTATGGTGCGGTCGCTAAATAATAATAAATTATTATTGAGTCAATAGAGTACTTGTAAATAAATAAAATAATAATATTAATTCAATGTAAAAAATCCTTTTAATAGTTTTGTGTCGATTCTTCTTTGCGTCTCTATTGAACCCCTTTTATTCGGTATATAGATTTTTATTCATAGATTTATTTAAATTTAGTATTCCTACCTTGCTGTTTTAATTTTATTTGAGTTTTTTTTTATAAGTGGTTACCATTACAGCATCGAAGTTCAACAAGAAAGGGTCGTACTAAATATTTGGAAATTATGTAAGACTGCAGGAAGATTTATAAAGCCGTGTGGCCCGCTCAAGTCTATAAAAAATCGCATAAATTGTCCATCTTGGTATAAATAAATAATTTTAAATTGATACACGATATATTTTAAGTGAAAAAAAAAATGTGATCGAATTTCTGGTAGAGAACTATCAATAATTCTATCAAATCTTTTATTGTTAATTTCCTTCTTTTTATGCAATACATGGGATGTATTCTTTAAAAAATATATATTTGATAAAAACTTTTTCAAAAAAAAAATGTGACCGCCTTCAAAAACAACCACAAAAAAGGGTAAAATAACCTACAAAACTTTTCTTTCGGAAGTCGGTGACTTTTTTTATTAATTTCATTGTCTCTTTTGCCACCGACTTCCGAAAGAAAAGTTTTGTAGGTTATTTTACCCTTTTTTGTGGTTGTTTTTGAAGGCGGTCACATTTTTTTTTTGAAAAAGTTTTTATTTTACTCTTTTTAGTTTAAATATTCACCCTTCAGCACTAGAATTTAGTAATTCGTAGCACCGGTAATAACATCGTTAAAATCTCTTTCATTCATTCCCTATCTCAAAAACTACTGAACCGATTTTGATGAAATTTGCAGTATTCCCTAAGTTGAACGATACCTAGTACAACAAAAAAAGAATTACTTAAATCGGACTTGTAGTTCCGGAGATATGCGAACACAAGCATAATTTTCTTACTTGAGGTGTTGTACCTTCCATCATCAGCTCAGCTACATGAGATGATGATTTCCATACGCAAGTACTTAAATTACATCATAAGATTTGCGAAAAACTATGTGTCAGCCAATAAAATTTGAGGGTTGCCCTCGATTTCTCCAAGTTCCAATCATCAGATCCTGAAACGCTGACAATGGGACCACACGGGAAGCACCAGCTTTCGAATAAAAAAAAAATCATGAAAATCGGTTCACCCAGTCGCAAGTTATGAGGTAACAAACATAAAAAAAAAAAAAAAAAAAAAAAAAAAAAAAAATACAGTCGAATTGATAACCTCCTCCTTTTTTTGAAGTCGGTTAAAAATGGTTGAAATTCCTTGTCAGCCTACTAAGAAATAATTTTAGAAGATCAAAATTTGTAAATAAAGTTGATTTTTTTTACATGCTGTCTTTTATTTGGATTTTATGAAATTTTAGCAAACAGGTTTAATCACACCGAATGCTGAATAGTTACTTTGTCATAGCTTTGCAGTGAGCAAGTACGCGTTGGGTAATGCGAGCGGTATGTTCCCTTTACGTCGAGTCCCGTTATGTCGAGTCGAAAACCTTGCCTCGCTTCTATAAGCCTCGTCCCGTTTCTATTCCCTTTATGTCGAGTTAATTTTAGCATTTCTTAGAAGTACAGTCACGTCCAATGAAATGTAGATATATGTTACGGTTAAAACCCGAAGTGCGGTTGTCGAACCTTGGGACTTGCTGGCACCCCGACTCGGATTTTTTTTTAAACCACGCAGAAGTAGGAGCCCCGCGTATCGGGGGCTCGGGGCTCCGTCGACTTGCTCCTGTGATCCTGTGATTTTCGAAAAAACTAATAGAACAATATAATAAAACAATGTTTTGATGCCATTGGCTTTTAATTTACATCCCTGACTGTACTTCTTCAACACTTTGGAGAACAATAGACTTCCAGACTCGACGTAACGGGACTCTACGTAAAGGGAATATATCATGCGAGCACTTCAGCATTAAGTATAAACGCGTTTCGCTTGTCGCAAGGGAGCGGATGTGCGAGCACTTCTTTTACCATCTTGATGCGATGAATAATATTATGAAAAAAAATAATTAGGGTAAAACACCCAACTATTGACCCCTTAAGCGGTTTTCCTTGCTTCTTTCGCAAAATAAACTAATGTACGAGTTGCAAGTGGAAATGAATGTTTTTGGAAGATAAAATAAACATTGGAGAATGTAACTAAAACATTATTTCCAGTCATACAAAGGTAAAAAGTGTTTTTTTTCTCGAGTTTAGCAAGAACAGGCCATTTGACCAGTTATTAACATGCTTGTACCAAATTTTCATCATGCAAATGACCAATTTTTGACCTCCTGTAGTATAAGAATAAACTCAAATAATTTTTATTATGAATGTGATACGAGGTTTTATTTGACAAAAAAACAAACAAAGCTAGTCTTATAGCCCTTCTCATTTTCTTTTTTCACACTATTTAGGTCTTCAGTCTTCAAACGCCGTTAATAATATTCTTGCACTTAATTTTGAAATTTTGTAGTTTTTATCACTTTTTGTTGTAGTTTTTATCACTTTTTGTCCAATTTTTCTTCTTTATTACTTATTTTTTACGGCTTTAGTTCTACAAAGTGAGTTTCAAAACCTTTGAATTAATATTTCCCTAATTACATAAGACGGTTTTAACTTTTTAAACTTATGTAAAAGACCTCACAAATGAAGAGAACATAGATACAAATAAAAAACTAGCTCACATTTTGCCTAAACATGCAGGTTAGGGTATATTTTGTCATTTTATGCATTAAACCAACCTGTGGCTGAAGCATTGATCGTGTTATATTCTGCAATTGTCCCACGGGACCATATTTCGACATAAAAATTATCCTGCGTCCAGGTACACCCACTTAACCAGATTTTAAAATAATCTGCTTGCCAAATTGTGTCAAAATCCATTCAGCCGTTCACTTTTCCTATAATATTAGTAAGTCTAAAAGTCTAAAATATTCAGGATGATCCAGAATGTGACAGTAGACCGAAAATTTAAGTACCTCACTCAAATTATGCTAGGTAGTCAGGTTACTACGTAAGGTATTTTTTATGTTTCTGATTATGCAGATACACACCTTTAGGGGTGCCAACGCCCATGGGCTTAATACAGATGCATTAAAGTTAAGCTACCTCACCATTAAAAATGAACCATACGTACACACCGTGGTGTCAGTAACTGGTATTCTCGTACATTTGGTAAATTACCAGCTATTGACATGTCATGTTAATAAAATGGTTATTCATACATTTGAGTGTACCAGATATTGACCTCATCATTTTAACAAGTTAACGCTCATTAAAACTTGAAAATCATGTGGAAAAGCATTGTGTCTGTCTTAAATAACCAAAAAATACCAAACTCAAAGGAATCTATCGTGTAAAACTGAAATAAAATGACATTGAAAACAACCGTTAGCTTAGCAAATTGTTAAATTTCTTGATGATTTTAGGAGGGTATTTTGTTATCATAGGTTTACGGACGCATTATTGCTTCATTTAAATTTTCTGTGACGCCATTAAATTACAAGATAAATTTATTTCATTTTCTGTATTCTTTATGCAGCACTGCAAGAAGATTTATTATTATTTTTGATAAAAACTGTTATGCGGTCAATAGCTGGTGGGAGGTCAGCAGTTGGGTACTTTACCCTACTAACTTTGCTAAGTAGAGTCAGAAATAAAACAAGGTAATCCTTGAAAGTTTTTATTAAAATTACGCTTACATAACGGACGCATGTTAAGCCTGTGTCTTCAACTTCGCGAGTACTTCCACTTACAACCAAAACCTTTTAAAACATGTTTTAGTTTCGTGTCAATTATCATCTTTGCGAAAATGCGAAGAAAGATATGTTCAAAATATATCTGTGGACAGTATGCACGAAGCCTCAATTCTTATAAAGAATTTTGACACCTTTGAGTGGTTTTATTCTACATTTCGATGGTTATTATAGGGAGTGCACACACTTCTCGATGTGAATTATTTGCAGGTGTTCAGAAAACGTTACACTGAGGCTACATTAAGCCGCGACGCGATTTTCAACTCATGACAAGGTCCTACTGTACCCTTAGCACAAGGTAAAATAAACTGGAACTTAGACAATTTTCAAGGAAAACATTAGTTTCTTTTTCGCACACCAGAGGCGCTGTTTCCACTTTCTCATACAAGAAACGCTGTAAATACTGGAAAGGCGCTGTAAAGTAACTGAGTGAAAACTCGTGCTAAGGGTCCTGATGTGCAATGTGGATGGCAACTGGGGAACTAATGGCGCTAGTACAGCTTGTTCCAAGCATCGTCATTGGTCAAATCTTATAGGTACTTCAAAATAGTACTACCTCATTGGTCGGATTAGGACTTAGCTATGGTGGCGCTATCTACAATTAGCTTTGACTGGCCTTCCCATAAATTATTGCTCATGTATAAGTATAGCGATACCACGTGTAACTTGTTTTGCTCTTCCAGTCTCATAGCTAATCGCTGATTAATCTAGCCTCAGCTTAGCAGCCCGCTCACGACTTTCGCCTAAGCGGTGTAATGGGCGGAGCGAAATAACTTTGGACGTACGCGGAATCGCCACTGGCACCTCGTGGCGTGTTTCAAACACTTCTATTCACTTCATCTTGTAAATCGCTGCCCGCGCTAAGTTCTCGCTCACGGCTGCAAGGTCGTGAACGGCTGTTAGTTCTATGCAATAAAAGCGAACTGTCAGGAGACCTGTTTTGTTGCTGTTACAGTGGCCGGCACGTAAGTTGGCAAGAGTCGTTAGATGCGCAGAAGTCATTTTGTAGATCTCTTTGGTGGTCATGCGGGTCGCGGGGTATGAGGTAGTGACGATCCGAGCACGCGATTGGTGCGTCACTCGTCTTTGCCCCTCGCACAGTATACGCGCTCTCGCTTACACTTGCGTGCCGCTAAATGCGATGCGCAAACTTACCCCCACTACACCATAATCTTGCCAACTTACGTGCCGGGTACTGTATCAAGAATATTCGCATCAATAACCATGGTAACTCCTTTTTGCGCTTCAGTCTCAAAATACTCCGGTAGGCTAACAAAACGCTCGTTTTGAACTATACTCGGATCACGACAGGCCGTGACGTAATATTAGGCATTGCACTGATAACTTTAAACAAACTATGAATAACGTGCTGACAATAAAATATAACTAGCTTTGTTCTCACTAAACGAATGATACACAACTCATATTATAATTATGATGACTTGTCACAAACAACTTTAGAACTAAAGTTATACGCAGTAGCATAATATAGGCAATATGCTACTGCGTATAACTCTTGCCGAGCAGTGTTTACAAAGCAGCAGTACACTGTTTTAGGCATTAATTTTGGTTTCCCCGTGTTGGTGAAAACGAGTTTAAAGCAGAGATTGATAAACACTACTTAGCACGCCTAGGGCCATAGCGCAGAGTCGAAGCGCATCGAAGCAAATGTTCAGTTTTAGAAAGACGCTTCGATGCGCTTCTACTCTGCGCTAGTATAAATTGACCCTTAGATGTTACTATTTTTGTATCTTGAACTTTAAATTAGATAGTTGTGCAACAGCGTATAGCTTAGTAAAAGTACACATCATGTGCTATCCAAATTTCCCATTTTATTTCATATAAAGTTAAAAATCCATAGAAAAAATGGTATATTGATGTGCTGACGTCTAAGTAATATTTATATATCATGAACGAAAAAAATAATATTAATAAATCTTTTTAATGATAAACTAATATTAGTATCGTATACCTTCGTTTAGTAAGGCCCCTGCATAAAGCGTAAACATGTAAAAAATATAATTAGCTATTATAAAAATAACATTAAAATTATATCTTATATTTTAATCTCACTTTCCTTATGCCAAGCTCTTTACCTTACGCTATATCATTATATCATGCAGTCTTTCAATACCTTAATTATATAAAAATTGTGCGGATAACATAACAAAACTTAAACTATACAAGATTGCCTCCAAGCTTTGGTTATTTTATGTATAAACTAGGGTTTATAATAGGGGGAGTACTAGTGATAACGCTTTTACGCGCAAATTACGCGTATAGCTAACATAATGAGATTATTTATATCAGATCGAGCCGTGTCCGGTGTAAAGTGAATTGCTTGCCAAACCAGCATAAAGAAAAAAAAACCGGCCAAGTGCGTGTCCGGCCACGCACAGTGTAGGGTTCCGTAGTTGCCCATCAAAATATGCGAACTAACTAAACTGATTCGCTGAATTTAATTTTAAAAAGAAGAATTTTCACAATCGGTCCAGGAGTCTTTGAGAAATCAGGGAAAATACATAAGAAAAAAGATTACGACGAATTTAGAACCTCCTCCTTTTTAAGTTAGTTAAAAATAGTTGAAGAAAAAAACCTACCTATCCCCAAAAAACATACCGTAAAAACATACATATTATTATTAAAGCTGTAAAAATAAAGTTGACAAACTTACATTTGCAGTTGAAGTACATATTCTCCGATACATTTTGTTTAAGAAAACCTATTTTCCAAGTACATTTTATAAGTTGGTCGACTATTACTCGTAAAGTTGTAAAGCCTACTTAGTGATGATAATTTTCTTTTAAACTTCGTTATATATACTACTATTGTGAATTTTTTCACACCCCCAAACATAACCGTTTAGCTGGTAGAGGGGGGGGACACTCGAATCGAGCAAAATTTAGCACTTTAAAGCTTAATATTTCACAAACGAATTTTTTTATCAAAAAACTGTTAATGGAAACTATCATTATTTTTTAAAGGCCTATTTAATGATACCCCACACTAAGGGGTACGCGAGAAAAAAAAATCCTCACTTTACGTGTAAGTTCAGGAGGTACCCTAAAAAAAAATATTTTACGAGATTTTATTTTACCACTTTTTCGGCACAACAAATCCGCATATTTACACCAAATTACAGCTCTCTAGTACTGCGCGTCTCTGAGCTAAACTGCGGACAGACGGACGGACGGACGGACGGACGGACGGACGGACGGACGGACGGACGGACGGACATGGCGAAACTATAAGGGTTCCTTGTTGACTACGGAACCCTAAAAAAAGTCAATATAATCGATAATAGTGTATCTTTTTATGGGTGAAATAATTAAAAATAAAATGGAGATTTAACAAACAAAAAAAAAATCATTAACATTTATAACCTGTAATCTTATATAAATAAAAATTAATTGAGACTTTGGTAACATTCTTCCGGTCTACCTTATCCGTATATTTCTGCCATTCTATTCGGGAGAAGTGTAGATACATAAAGAGACTCCAAGAGTACGCCAAGTACAATAGTGTACTTAGGAATACAAGAGATTCTGTAAGAGTACTCTCCATTTGAAATTCTTAATTAAAAAACCGAATAACACTGCCCAATTTAAGACCAAAACGGCATTTAAATAGTACGAAATGATCCGACCACTGCTTGATCTAACATAAATCATCTCTCAGTTTCATTGATATTGCGTTTTCATTACAAGTTAAAAGAAATTATGTACGAAATTTTGGCACTACCTATTCAAAAATAATTGCACAAAATAGGAATATTATACAGAAGATTTTAAATAACCTTCATAAACACTAAGTTGATAAGATATAGAAATATTAGTAGCAAGAGAGGGATCATCAAAATATTTATTTCTCCTCAAAATAGTTTGTATCACCTCCCTTACCGAATTTGAAATATTAAAGTGTGATGATAAATATGAATTACAATTTGTGACATTCTAAATTATTATTTTATTATATCAGAACTTCAACTATGGTGTCGAAACTATAAAACAATTAGGGTGCTTTTACACGGCGCATGTAACCCGCGCAAGTAAAAGTGTGGGTTACCCGCGCGAGTAACATGCGCAAGCTACTTGATCAAGCTACCCGCGGGGTGCTTGTACGCGGCGCATGTAGCTTGAGCATGTTGAGGCACTTGCGCGGGTTACATGCGCCGTGTACAAGCACCCTTAGTAAGAAAAGTGTTGGCAAGTAAAGAATAATAGAAATAAATTAAGAAATAATGTCCATAAGAAAAAATAGATAAAGAAAACTATAATATCGACACTAGTTGATATAGTAAAATTACTATAAAATTTTAGACAATAGAATTAATCAAATAATTAACATAATTGAGAACAATGTAGACATAACACAACATGCACAAACTTAATATTAACAATACTGTTACACAAACATTTTAACACGCCATTAATGGCTAATTTAAAACATAATTATGACTTACTATTATTTATTGCGACTAAAACATGCATTACTGTGAATTTAGTTAACAAGCATGGTCTGTCTGACGGCGAGTCGCCCATTACTCGACGTCCGCATGCCCGCAAAATACTCGAGTAATTCGACAACCAACAAAGATTTGTATTAGGTATACTGTTATCAAGACTTAAGCCGGGAACACATTATTGACACCCGACGCCACCCGACGAAACGTGATGCGTATTGAGTCAAATCAAATGTATTGTTTTCTATGACCAGAATCACACTATAAACACCCGACGCGACGACACGCGCTCACTGCAAATCGGGTGTTGACACGTTGCATCGCGTGGCGTGTTAAATAATGTGTTTCTAGCTTTAGACGTCTGTCTTGGATCCTGAAACGGAAATGAAAAGAATAGCTAAGGTGTAGGAAAATTATGTAGTTTCCACTTCTCTCCATATCAAGCAAGAGAAAGAACACAATAAGACCAATATGCCAAAGACAGAAAATGATGAAGCAGTATCATACTTAAGTGAACAATAGAAATAATAATAATATTCCACAACTATCACACAACGCCATCTAGTCCCAAGCTAAGCAGAGCTTGTGTTATGGGTACTAGACAACTGATAAACATACTTATATATTTTTTAAATACATAAATATTATAGATAAATTACACCCAGACACAGAACTGACAGACCCAGAAACAGAACATTTGTCCTGGGTGGCAATCGAATCCACGACCTCCGGCATAGCAGTCAGGTTCACTAACCACTAGACCTTGCTAGCTTGCCAAAATATCTAAATAGCGTTTAAATTATCAACAGAATCGTAATAAATTCACAGTAATGCATGGTTTCGCTATATTATTGAACATGACTAATTTTTCACCTAATAATGCAACTTATGCTTTACTTTATGATATAGGTTAATAGAAATACAAGTTTTTTTCTAACCACTATAGTTATTACTGGGATTAAGGGCTTCGTACTAACCAAAGCGATTGTCACGTACGCATATGTCACGTATGCATACGTCGCGTACATATTGTTCGGCGAACCCGAACGTGAGACGATCGCTTTGGTTACGACGCGGGAGTATATCTGTAAATACATTATGTTGATAATAGTTTTAACTACTTGATACGATATAGTTGTAGAGATCAACTTATTGTAACAACTATTTGAAGCCAAGCTTGGAAGGATTATTTAGTGTTTAGAATGGAACATACGATATTTAGCACCTACTTGACTGAGACATGATAAATTATCAAGGACTAGCTTCTGCCCGCGATTTCGTTCGCTTGAATTTTGATCCCCGACCCGTTTTTATGATCCCCAAGCCGTTAATTATGATCCACGACCCGTTTTTTTGGTTTTTCCGACTAGACAAAAGTTGTGATAGCTTTGCTAATAATTTCTAGCCTTTACAATCAGGATTAATGTGGCTTTTTGTCAGAAAAATAAACATGGGATCGTTAGTTCTGAATTACTGCCTACATACAAACTATCAAAGAAAAACTTCTTTGTAATATTACAATTTTCATTGTTTCTTTGGATTTAAAGCAAAAATTACAGTAACAATTTTCTCAACTGTAATCGAATCTTTGTATGGTAGTCTACAATAATGTAAACTTTGTCTGAATCTAATATGCGAAACAAATATTTACGACTAGCATACGGCTTACGAACATAACCGTGTTGTCTTTGGTTTCATTATGAAAACATTTTTAACCTTCATCATTAAACGACCGTAAGTGTATTTTGATATTTCAAAATAACGTTTTAAAACGACTTATTTTTTTTTTTACGTGGTAAAATCAGCAACCCACTCCGGGGAGGGCGGGAGGGACTGTCAGACTCATACTGACTAAAATCCACGGTGTCCTTACGGAAAATTGTTTTTATTTTTATTTTCCAAAAGCGTCAACAAATTTCGCCTTTTATTCAAATCTCACGTAATAGCATCGCCCTATAAACCGGATATCTATCAAGAGAGACAAAAACTCCAAATAGATAAAACTAGTAACACTTTTCCTCCGACCACCTGATTTTCGGGCCCACATGCTTAGCAGTTTTGTTAGCGGCAACTAGAGATTTACGATTTTTATCTAAATCCCAATTAGTTTTAGAGATTGTTACATTAGTACGACGTTATACAAAGCCGAACTTTGTCTTAAACTGCTCTGCATTACAGAACGCGTAATAAATTCAATAACTTGCTTGAAATTCCCAGTCAAGCAGGTACTATCTGAAAGACTCATTCATTATCTTTAGTGATCATCTTATCTAATTTCAACTGTTCCAGTTGCAACTGCCTTCTAATCGAGCCTAACTGCGTCAAAATATTCACACTTTTCCCTTCTTCATTCGGCAAAGCCTTTAATATATTCTTTTGTACGGCGGGCACCTTATATTTATCGTCTACTTTTTTCATAGCTTCGCTCATTTGGTTATCGCCGCTACCATCATGGACTCTTATAGGGGAGTGTCTTAACACAGGTATTGGTAACGTATCGACTTCTACATTTTTTTTAAAGGACGGTTTCTCCGGACGGTCGTTTAATCTATCTTCGGTTGCATGCATTAACGCTTTTTCTACTTTATTTTTCTGTTCTGGCAACTCCGATACGATGCTGTCATCGTCTTTTTCGTATGTAGGCGACTTTTCTTTGTTGAAGTTTAGGTTTTTCCGTAAGTAACTATCTACGTCGTAATTTGAGGAGAATATTGAGTTGTCCGGTATGTTGATGGAATAAGGTTTCTTATCGCATATCTCGTTGGTTCTTTCTGTGACCCGAGGGTAGTAGAATGGTAGTTTGGAGTGTGTGTCACTCCGGGATGTGTTAGTGTTACGTTTGACTTGACTATGGTTTGTCTTGTGCGGTAGTGTGGCCGCTCGTAACTTGCGCTGTTCATCGTCAATATCTCGCTGTAGCTCTGCGCGCTTCGTGTGGTAGTCTGTTGTGCTTTCTTTTTTCTGGAATTGAGAATTAATCAGAGGTCAATCAAGAGATTAATTAACAGAAATGGTCATAAGATTTGTTTACATAAATCACGGCAATATAAAGCCATATGAAATTATTTTCAATAAAAAATATAACATTGTTATTCCTAATGGTCGATTGTTTAATCTATCTTGTCAGATTATTTCTCGCCATGTTTGTCTTTCCACGATTACAACCTATTTTGACGTGATGACATCTTATAATTCGATGGACGGCTGCACGCACGAGAAAAGATGACGTCTTGCGGCGTTACCTCGCTCTGTAGCGTTCCATAGCAACGGCGTGTCAATTGTTTGTTTATAGCAACGTGAGTGCAGTATTTACCCGACTGCGCGACGCAAAGGAGGGTAATGTGTTTATCAGTCTATGTATGTATGTATGTATGTATGTATGTTTGTTTCTATGTGGCGCTCTAGAGACCAAATGCGTAGGCCGATTTTGATAATTTTTACGTCAATCGATTCGTCTTAACCTTGCGAGTGTCACTAAAGACATGCCAGTAATCAAAATTCACCACAGCGACAACCAGACGCCATTTTGTCAAAATGAAAAAAAAATGTCGATGAACTATGTCATGTGGGGTATCGTTGAATAGGTATTTTAAAATCATCTTTAGGTTCCCTTTATCATTTTTCATTTTAAATAATAGTTTAGGATATATAATGATTTAAAGTTGTTTAGCACAAAAATACCGTGAAACTCGCCATCTTTGGCCGGTTTTTACACATAATCGGCTACAACTATGAAAAAATATATGACAAGTATTAGTTTTTTTTTTATTTGCAAACCAAGTGCAACCTTAACTCTTGATATTAAACTCGAAACCTGCAAAACTTATGACTTTTTATACCCAACAACGAATTTAAATAGTCAACCAAAATTACCTCGACTTTCTGCCAACATTAGCCACTGCTAATAACTCTTGGATTTTCGCTCTTACAACCGTATAATAATTAAGAATTACCTAATAATAATTCTCTGAATAGTAACTAAAAAGTATGAAATAAAAAAAAATATTTAACGAAAAACAAAACACCCGACTGCGTTAAAAAAACTAAAAAAAAAGAAACAAGTCCAGTAGTTAAGAATTCACTCATTCACACTCACAGTCGGGGCCCGTTGGGAAGATTTGATAGGTATAATTTGAATGGGCCCCGACTGTGAGTGTGAATGAGTGAATTCTTAACTACTGGGCTTGTTTCTTTTTTTTTAGTTTTTTTAACGCAGTCGGGTGTTTTGTTTTTCGTTAAATATTTTTTTTTTTTCTTATGACGTTGTCACGTTCAAGTATCGTCAGTAAACCGACTTAACAGACAATCGATTTTTATATAATATTAAAGGTTGCTTTAATAACATCTATAAACTCACAGCGGCAGTTATCTCATGTTGTTTCCCCACCTCCCTCTCCTGAGCTACTCGTAACATACGTAGTTGTTCCTCTAAGCGACGCATCTCAGCTTGCTCTAACATTCTGAAAACATGACAATGTTACAGACTTTCAGTGAACATGAACAAGTGTTTCATAGTTACAGACTTAGTTTTTTTCCTTATAGGTTGTGCTACAAATATTTGATCAATTGAACTCGCGTGCCGTCAAAACCACACAGAAACCATAATTATAGAAATTTCATAACACTGGCAGACGAACGATCTCCGGCCACCGCATGCACGGGCATGCGGACGGCAAGTAATGGGCGACTCGCTGTCCGACCATGGACCATGTCCGGGTCGACGACGCGTTGTGTCCCACGCGCGCCTCTAAGAGCGTCAGCTTAGTGATGTTCCTCCGCCTCTAGAGGGTAAAGCCTGCCGAGGTCGCAGGACTTATCAAATTACCGTGACCCTGGAACGTAAAGGGTTATTGAAGTACACCGTGAATTTTAGTCAGTACTAGTCTGTCAGTCCTTCCCGCTCTGCCCTGGATGGGAAAACTCATTTGATGATTTTACCACGATAAAAAAAAAATCATAACACTATTTACTAATACACGCCAAACAAATTAAAATTGTACTCACTTCTCTCTATTTTTCCTTTCTTCTCTAATTCTCTGCTGTTCTAATATTTGGTTCTTGAGTTCTTGCTGGTAGAACTGGCGACGTTCAGCTGCCTCCTGAATATGATAACGAGTGTGTAAATTTAAACATATAAGAAGGTCAGGCAGTCGCATTTTGTTTAACCATTTATAATATCTGGTTCCACTCCTGGGCAAAGGCCTCCCTCCACTCCTTCCACCTTTCACGATACTGGGCGTCCTCCTTCCAGTTCGGACGGAACCTGTCCAGTCTGCCTTTGCCCAGGAGTGGGACACAGAATAGGCTCAATAAAAAAAAAAAAAAATATCTGGTTGACCAAGCTTCGCTCGGTTTTTAAAATGTCTATATCTTGGGAACAGAGCTTTTCTCGAACCTGGGAACCTTGATAAATCGATTCCTTGAGCCGAAAAACCCCTAATCTGTAACTTTCATGAAAATCCTTGGAGCCGTTTCCGAGATCCTGATTTTAAATAAATAAATATACAAGAATTGCTCGTTTAAAGATATTAGATAGATACAAACCTTTTCAGCCTGCATGTTCCTAAGTTGTATAGCGTCGGCGTCGAATATAGACGGCATGTACTGATGACGTAGATCTGACGTCAACTTGTCGCGGTTCGACTTCTTTACCAGGGTTGATGTGCGCTCTAGAACAATAATAACATGGATGCATCTATACATATAAATAAAATAGGAGTGTCTGTTTGTAATATTGAAATAACAGTTTTTTACTACATGCATAATAATCTATATATAAACGGTACATACAGTCACGAGCAATAGTATGTATACACTAAGCAGTATTTAAAAGCGATTTTCTGCTACCATATTGGTTCAACTTTTGCCTTTTCATTAGACTTCTATTTTGGAAGCCATACTTTATTTTAAGGAGGAAACCAGTATTTCACGAGTAAATTGCGTTTGAATTTTGTTAAGTGGATACATGTTATTGCTCGTGACTGTACTGTACACCAAAATAACAATTTTTGTCTGTTTGTTTGTAATGGCTAATCTCTGAAGTGGCTGGGTCGATTTTGACGGGACTTCTATTGGCAGGTAGCTGATGTATTATGGAGTAAGTTAGTTAAAAAAATACATTGTTGTGTTCCCACATCCACGCGAACGAAGTTGCGGGCAGGTTATTACAAAATCATTTAACAGGAAATTCATAAAAAAAATCCGACACCTAAAAAAATACAAAAATGTGTAACATAATATCAATTGTATGAAGTTTTTCTATCAGAAGTACATTGAGAACCTCCTCCCTCCTCCCGAAGTCGGTTAAAGAGACCGTGATAATCGAAACCGCGATACGTAGCGAAGCACCAAGCGGATTAGCAGCTGCGTCAGTCGATCACTGATCACTGCTGCTTTATTTAAACTCTCGGACAAAGTGTCAAAAATGACTGAAAAAAACCACATCTGCCTACCCCCATAGCATTTTCCTAACTACATAATATTGGAGCGACTGCCTATCGGACCACCGCAACCCAGTAACTGGGTAATACGATACCCCATGGTAAGACTGGTTGCCAGACATTTGGAGCTTTTGACTAACAGTAACGACTGTCAAAGATCTACAAATGACAGCCGGAACCAACAGCTTTATGTGCTTTCCGAGGCACGGAGGAACTTCGCTATGACAGATGGTCACCTATCTACTGACCAACCTCGGCAAGAGCGGCTTAAACCGGATAATCCGCCTGTGTGGCTGTAATTATTTAGCCACAAGCTTCTCTTGTGCAATGTCTAGAAAACCTAAATTATGAAAAAATCGGTTGTCTGTAAAGTCGGTTTACTGACGATAGTTGAACGTGACAACGTCATAAGAAAATACTGCACTTACGTTGCTATGGAACGCTACAGAGCGAGGTAACGCCGCATGACGTCATATTTTTTCGTGCGTGCAGCCGGCCATCGAATTATAGGACGTATCACGTCAAAAATGGAACATAAAAATGCCCAATATTCAAAGGAGTGAATATAATTTACCATCAAAGTCTCCATAGCTCCGTCGTCTCTCACAATGTGCGTCGTTGGGCCAGTGTGTGTGCGAGGCGGGCCACGCTCGTGTGTCGTTGTTCACACAGCGCGGAGACAACTCGCGCTCTGCTTGAGTTAACATCAGCTGGTTCTTTGTAGGGGATGGTGATAGCTGTAATAAGATGGTCATCATCATCATCCTATTAATGTTCCCACTGCTGGGACACAGGCCTCTTCTCTGTGAGAGGGGGTGGGCCATAATCCACCACGCGGGCCCAGTGCGGATTGGTGGATGTCACATGTCTTCGAATTTTTGGTTCTAGGACATGCCGGTTTCCTCACGATGTTTTCCTTCACCGTTTTGAGAGCAGTGGTGATGAAATAAATAACACAAAGTAATGCGCCTACCGGGATTCGAACCCACGACCTACAACTCGTAAGTCGGGGCCGATACCACTGGGCCACCACTGCTCGATCAATAAGATGGTAATCTAGGGTTATTAGAAGTTTTATTCAAAATCCTACTAATATAAATGCGAAAGTTTGTGAGGATGTATGTATGTGTACGTAGGTATGTTTGTTACTCTTTCACGCAAAAACCACTGAACGGATTTGGATAAAATTTGGTATACAGATAGTTTATAAGCTGGATTAACACATAGGATAGTTTTTATCCCGAGTTTATGTTCCCGTGGGATAATTTTCGAGTTGTAGCGGGTGAAGCCGCTGGCAACAGCTACATAATTGTTCGGTTGAATGAACCCCCCCATCTCTGGGACTACAGGTTCGAATTGAAATGTTTATTTTGGATACCCCATTTATCGAGGAAGGATAGGCTGTAGTAACATCACGCTACGACTAATAGAAGCTGTGCAGCGGGCAAAACTGAGGGTAACAACTAGTGTTCGTATAAACGTTAGTTAGTATGGTTGAGGAGTAGTGGTGGCCCAGTGGTGTCGGTCCCGACTTACGAGTTGTAAGAAGTGGGTTCGAACCCCGCCAGACGCATTACTTTGTGTAATTTATTTCATCACCACTGCTTTCAAAACGGTGAAGGAAAACATCATGAGGAAACAGGCATGTCCTAGAACCAACAATTCGAAAACATGTGACATCCACCAATCCGCACTGGGCCCGCGTGGTGGATTATGGCCCACTCCCTCTCATAGAGAGGAGGCCTGTGCCCAGTAGTGGGAACATTATAGGCTGATGATGATGATGATGATGAGTATGGTCTAGTGTAAGTAATAAAACAGTAGTGCAGACTCACCCGGTACATGTCATTATCATCGGTCTGTACTGCCACGGAGAGCGGACACGAGAAGCCGTCCACTTGCACGCCCGTGTCCACTTTACTGGAAAATTCAACATTAAGGTTATGTAAATCAATATTTCTTGTACTATTATTGAAGTGAAAACTTCTTTAGCGGCGTTGTACACTTTTTCTGTAATGGGTAAAAAATTTAAAACTCGCGTCAGGGTCACGTGACCCTGATCGAAAATGAGTAAGACGTCATTCAAATTAAAAATAAAACATAGTAACAAAAAAGTTTTCACTTCTACCGGCACTCCTGGAGTGCAACCTTTTTTTTTTATTTTTTGCAGTGGCGTAGACCGAATCTAGAAGTAGGCAAGACGTTTCTGCGAGGAACTTTTCTTTCAGAACGAAAAATATGACTTGCTCTCTGTTCTCCGCTGCTTGCCCTTGTTACAACAAGGACAAGAAGACTAAAAACTTGTGTTGCTTAGCTACTGATTAAATATCACCTGTCCTTGTCATTTTTCAATGAAAAGAGATGGCAAGTGACCTAAGAGCTATTTAAGATAAGTAACGTCTAACGACTGGCCTGTTGGTGTAGTATTTAGTGAACCTGACTGCTACGCCGGAGGTCGTGGGTTCGATTCCCACCCAGGACAAATGTTTGTGTGATGAGCACGAGCAAAATAATATTATTTTTAAATATAAACTAATATTTGCTTTTATTTTAAACGATCCCACGCTACAATACTTTCAAGAGCCAATTTAGTATGTCAATGCTTGGTTTTCTTTGAAGGCGATTATGGGTTGTCATATCAGACGTATGTAGGTGGACTAATCATAAAGAGAACGCATGGGTCATAGCAGGTGACATTC
The DNA here is from genome assembly GCA_036375495.1 of Agrotis segetum. NCBI lineage: Eukaryota > Metazoa > Arthropoda > Insecta > Lepidoptera > Noctuidae > Agrotis > Agrotis segetum. Next base: position 5,833,123 of record JAQSVV010000031.1, read on the forward strand.
CATGGCATATGCCTATTCCCAACGGAAAAAAACGTGAGCTTATGTGTTTAGAATGCTTCCATTAGAACAGGGTTTCTCAAACTTCCGGCTCCACGAACCCCTGTTAAAATTTTCAGGTGACAGCGAACCCTTAACTAAATAATTGAATCCCCTGCGCCCAAAGAAAATAATAAAGTTGACTGTTGAAGAAAATAAGGTTTTAATCTAATATCTTTAAACAAGCAATTCTTGTATATTTATTTATATATAATCAGGATCTCGGAAACGGTTCCAAAGATTTTCATGAAAATTACAGATTAGGGGTTTTTCGGTTCAAGGAATCGATTTATCCCAGGTTCGAGAAAAGCTCGGTTACCAAGATATAGACATCTTAAAAACCGAGCGAAGCTCGGTCAACCAGATATTTTTATTATACGGTAACAAATAAAGTGCCAAAAGAAATTAAATCTTGTCGTGAACCCCCTGCCGTCGAATGGCGAACCTTTAGGGGTTCGCGTACCCCACTTTGAGAAACCCTGCATTAGAAGATTGCATCGTTTATTTAGAGATATTCTACGGCTTGTAAATATCTCGGAGATAGACGCAAGATAACTCTATTCTAGTAAATAATTATAACGAAATAAAATTTACAAAGAATTTTATGAATGCAGCTAGTTATTTTTCGCCTTCGTTAAGATGCAATCAATCCGATACGGACAAATTGTTGGAACGACTCACACAGACACCGAATACTTACTGCTGTTAAGTTCTCGTAAAGCCTCATTTAGACGGAGCAAGAAATAGCATGCGAGTGTCACTCATCATCATCATCATCATCAGCCGAAGGACGTCCACTGCTGAACATAGGCCTCCCCTTAGACCGCCACGCCGAACGACAATTCGCCACCTACATCCATCGGCTGCCCGCGACCCTCACGATATCTTCGGTCCACCTAGTGGGAGGCCTGCCTACACTGCCGGTTCGTGGTCGCCACTCGAGAACTTTGCGAGTTTCACTACATTGCGGTATTTGTTTGATCAACTGAATTCGTTGTACCTAAAAAGTCCGCAATGTAACGCAACTCGCGTGCGAGTTCTTGCATCGTCTAAATGAGGCTGCTCTGATCCACAGTATATCTGTGATTATTTTTTTCTTGTGAAAAATCATCAAATTATGTCCGGCGCTCTGGGTGGAGTGAGAGAGATATTATAATACCCTCGCGTCTTTGTTGGGCCGCAGTTAACTTTTAATACATTTCTGTGACGAATTTTATGTATGTATGTTTAGAAAAAGAAGGCTATAAGTATAGACTTTTTTTGACGTGATAACGTCTTATAATTCGATGGCCGGCTGCACACACGAAATAGATGACGTCATGCGGCTTTACCTCGCTCTGTAGCGTTCCATAGCAACGGCGTGTCAGTTGTTTGTTTATGGCAACGTAAGTCTCCTATGACGTTGTCACGTTCAACTATTGTCAGTGAACCGACTTTACAGACATCCGATTTTTTTTCAGTCTGGAAAGTCTAGTTTTAAAATTCAATTAACAGTAATAACATTTCATTACTTACTTGTTATTGACATAGCTCGTAGTATCCGATACATACTGCACGCTGCGACGTCGCTCGGCGCTATACCTCTCTCTTTCCTGCAGTATCTCTCTCTCCCTCTCCTCTCTCTCTTTCTCCTTCTGCTCTCTTTCGCGACGTTCTTTCTCTGCTTGTTCTTTGGCTTCTTGTTTCTTTTTGGCTTGCTGGAAACCGTAATAAGAAATACCTATAATTATTGTCCCAGAAATAATCATATTGCTGTTCGTAAGGCACTTGAATAAAGACATCGTAGATTGATGATGTAGAATTATATAACCCAGTTCATTAAAAAAAAAGGTATCTTAAATAGCGGCGCTTATCGTGTTCTCTCGCTCGCACACTAGTGCCGTCTATACTCACTCCCGCGCGTAGCGTAAGCGGCTAAAAAAAAAAGGTTGCACTCCAGGAGTGCCGGTAGAAGTGAAAACTTTTTTGTTACTATGTTTTATTTTTAATTTGAATGACGTCTTACTCATTTTCGATCAGGGTCACGTGACCCTGACGCGAGTTTTGGTCACGTGACCCTGACGCGAGTTTTAAATTTTTTACCCATTACAGAAAAAGTGTACAACGCCGCTAAAGAAGTTTTCACTTCAAAAATTCTTGTGGCCGAATATCGGCCCCGACTTACGAGTTGTATGTCTTGGATTCGCAGCCAGCCTGGCGCATTACTTTGTGTAATTTATTTCATAGCCACAGCTCTCAAAACGGTGAAAGAAAACATCGTGAGGAAACCGGCATGTCCTAGAACCAAAAATTCGAAGACATGTGATATGTGACATCCCGTCTTATTGCCAATCTACATGGTAGACTGCAAATGCTGTCCAAAATTCAAGTTTCTGCGTTTAGCGGTTTCAGCTGTAGTCGAGTCAAAAGAAAAACCCCTGTTCTTTTATATGTATATATAGATGATGATGAAATACCTGGTCTAAATATTCCCGGTACTGCTGTTGTCGTATCTTCCGGAGCGTGTTGCGCCTGCGCTCGTATTCGCCGAGGCCGAGGAAGGCGTCGCCCCCCGCGCCCCGCTCCCCGCGCACCAGCGGGTTGTTGGGGGAGTACTCACCCGCCTTCAACATCACGGGGAGGCCTATGTAGCGCTGGAAGAGGGGAAAATGGGAGTTTAGTAAGGGGAGTGAAAATCAACTTTACCACTACGACCTATGGACATAAAACGTGCAGTTTTCTAGGCGTAGATAAAAACAAAACACGCTCGCGACGACTATGTAATGGGGATGACAACTGGGGAACTAATGGCGCTAGTATAGCTTGTTCCAAGCATCGTCATTGGTTCAAATCAGTTCAAATCTTAAAGGTACTTCAAAATAGTACTACGTCATTGGTCGGATTAGGACTACTCTATGGTGACGCCATCTACAATATCTTTGCGTTGCCAACCCCATTCAGACGAGTTGCATCATTATATCGTAGTAGCATAGGACGATTTCCATTTTTTAGTAGAAATTGCTATTCGCAAGAATCGCGTCATTGGCAAGCTAAGTTGATTGAACGAAGATATATGTCTACTAAGAAGTATGAAATTTGGCACTTTGCTAAAACAACGTAAGGCAAAGTCTTTAAAAGATTAGTCCTTTCCAACACTGAGGTCGGCTCTCTCGGTCTTCAGCTGAATTTCAATACTTTTCTTCCTGAATTTGGTAGTTTTAGAAGTAAGCTTATTTAAAAAAAGACTGACTTAGCGTATGGCTCTTAAAAACTGCCAAAATGTCGGAAACTCAAAACAAATAATAAACTTTAACTTTTACCAATTGTGTTAGTGACCAAGTCAGTTTAGTAACTAAACTAAGCTATAATAATAATAATATTCCACATCTATCACACAACGCCATCTAGTCCCAAGCTAAGCAGAGCTTGTGCTATGGGTATTAGACGACTGATAAACATACTTATATATTTCTAAATACATACATATTATAGATAAATTACACCCAGACACAGAACAAATGATCGTGCTCATCACTCAAACATTTGTCCTGGGTGGGAATTGGGAATCGAACCCACGACCACGACTGCATAGCTGTCAGGGTCACTAACCATTAGACAGGCAACATTAACAGGCCAGTCAGCTATGGTTATATCAAAGTAATATTCGAGCAATATAATCGAAAGTTACAGTAAAGTGTCTCGGATTCAGACCACATAAGCCGCACCCATTTAGCGTGTGGTGAGGAAGTTTCAAAGCTATCGTCTCGCTAAAATAGAATTCTATGTTACCTCACGCTAGGGATAGGCGTGTTTCGCAATAAGTTTTATTCTTTCCAGAATCAAACAATCTGTTTAGTGCTAAAATCTACACGTTTTCACAAGGTCATATGCTGTCCTTCTATGACCGGAAACGTACCATAACTCATCTCACATGCTCAATGCGTAAGTGGATGCCATATACAACATTATTTTTTGTTTATGCGAAACCCGAAACACCTGTCCAATATTTTTGTGTAAAGAATCTATGTACAAAATTTAAAAACCGTATCATAAAAAATCACAAAGTTATAAGCTTGTTTAGTACCTGGTTGTCCGTTCAAAACATGCTCATTTCGCGGTACACCCGCGTAAATCGCGTCTCCTGTCTAATACACTCGTGACAATAGTTTGGCAATAGGTACCTAACCGTACGGTGATTGTATTGTAATAAACTGGTAATAAAATTTAATTCAAATATTTTTGGAAAAAGAATTAACATAGTGTAAAAATTATTGGAATCAAATCAGTTACTGATTCTGAACAAACTATATTCAGGTTTCGCATATACTAAAAATAATGTTGATGGAACTACCGGAAGAAAAATAAAAAGCCTGTCGGGCTTTATCCGGACGCCTGGCAATGGCATTTGCATTTATAAGAATACTCCAAAAACCAAGTCTAGTTTACTATCTAACTACCAGCCAAGCAGTCTACAAAGACCTTTATAAAACAACCAGTTCTATATGAATGACAACCAGTAAGTATTCAGTGATATGATACAAAACCTGTTTAGCGAAATTTTGATTTAAAATTCTCGCTTTTCAAGTTACACTGGCCACCGAAGTGGAGACCTTATCATAGGGGACGTTGGTCTACATTAGAATAATTTCCATATTAGGCACTTAGCCATGTATGAAATGTGAAGTACTTGTTAGGGGTCGCCCAGAATCAGGTCGAGGTGTGATTTGGTCGCGTATGACGGTTGCTAGTTCGAAGAAGGTTAAAAAAAAGTATATAGCAAAGCTATTACTTTCTTAATTAAAGTAAGAGATAGAAAATCGAATAAAAAAAGCAAAACCGTATTGATGTTTAGACGTAGCTATTCAAAATAACAGTTTCCAGACACCATGATTAGAATGTATTAACATAAATTATGCAGCGTTTAATTGCCGAAAGGTTTAGGCAAGAGCATATTCTTAGCAATAATATCCAGATTTTTCTGTTGTTTAATCCATGCAATAGACCCTCTATTCGTCCGTTTGTCACCAACCAGGATTATATCTAGACTTCAATTGAGATATTTCGAATGGAAAAGCCAAACACTGATGCCCGACCAGAGAGTTGAGAAAGACCGATCAACAACCATTAGAAAACGACAGTCACTTTCCCGGGACTTTCTTTCCTTCCATTCCACAAATCAAAAGCGGAAAAAATCATCAACCACCATAATTTGTCAGACAACACGTCAAACCAATAAAAGTGAACAAAAACGAAACTCTTGTGTCAACAGCATGTAAATACCAGCTGTAGAATCGCAGGTAATTGAGGCGTGAGCATCGGGCATTAATCAGAGGTTAGCGAGACTAACAGCTCAATTAATTGAACGACACATTATGTGCATATGCTATGCAGACAGGGAAAAAACGAGGCACGCGAGTCGCGGCTATATGGGAGTCGACTGTGCCAAGATCGTGATTGTTTTTGCAGATTTGCAGTTGCTGAAAGGATTTTTGAATAACCTCTGGATATTTATTTTTCAATCATTCTTCATCTGAATAGATTTGATTTACATTTCGTACCGAGTTCTTAAGATGGTAGTTACAGGATTTGGAAGTCATTTAGAATCTTGACTAAATAACTCATACGGAATAATTTTTTTTCTATCACCTTTGGATTGACTTAAACATTCGTGACCACTTTCCAGTATTTCGGAAGTGATACAAAGTACTCAGTTACGTTATAAGGACTATCTTTTAAAGCTTGTGATTTAGACGTACTCATTTATCGATCTGGTTCACATAAATGTTTTTTGGAACCTTTCGTTATTAAGTATATGTTTATGGTCAACCTATATCACGCTTTTAAGGGTTAGTAGGATTCGAGAGATACATATCTTGATTTCCAATCGTTTAAGAATCTAAGAGGATCCCCAAAACAGAATACTTTAAATCCATTTCACCAGCTACAAAATATCGCAGAGATAAAACCGCCCATCGTAACACTCTAAGGGTGCTCCCACGTCTAAAGACACGGTTTCGGATTTTTCCGTCGCCCTTTCTCTTTCTGTCGTTTAGAACTGCCATTTGCTAGACCATAAAGTTAAGTTTTAAGTTTAAAGTTACTATCAGATAATAGAATTTTCTCAACTACATAATATGTTAAATTGTGTTTAGAAGGTTACAATACGGCGTAACTTCAGCATGGGGAAAGTTACCGGCGTGTTGCATCGATTAAGGTAATCGTTTGCGTCGACGATGATAACATGTGTTATCGTATGTAAACTGCACTCGCTGACGTAGAAAGCATGTTGTTACGAATTGCTGTTACTTTACCGCTTATTTGGACTAGTAGATTGTTTCAAAACTTACATTGGACCTTCATAAGGGTTAACTTAAGTAACTGGAGATGTCATCCTATGCATAAGCCTTTGTCAACTATGATACAAGCAACTTGGCTTCCAGTCTAATTGAATGCATCTGAATGGAGACTCAACAGAGAGAAAGACTTTTTAACCTCCAGTATACAATTTGAACCGCTTGGTAAGACTCGTCAGTTGGTCAGTGGGTCGCCTAAGATAATTAATTGGTCAATTAGGGACTGCCAAAACTAGCTCCCGAGATTTAATGAGTGGAGAAATCGTATCACTTTGGGGAGTTTGGATGCTTCTAATTCTGGACGAAATCTATTCTTCGTAAAAGCACTTCTATGACTTCAACTTACCCACAGACTTCTAGATTTCCCGGGCCAACAGCCCTGCACTTTCACAGAACCACAATCCCAAAAAATAATCACACTAAACCGAATAATTTAGTACGAAATTCTTCCAGCATTTAAACTTGTGGATATTCTCTCGATCCGTTACACTTTGAGACCGTCCTTGGGTTGACAGACCTCCATCGGAACCGAACTAGCTCCATCGGAGTCGTTCGCCAAACTAAAACAGGCGGGACACGCGAACCGAGTCGCCGACCCATTTTGATGGCACAGGGCGGGCTAACAACTCCATCGTACGAACTACAAAGTAGGGATGGGAAAACTTCCAACTTTCCATTTAAAGAAATATTAATTTGTTTCATAAAAAATTGTAATTGAAATTTAAGTTACGTAGACCAAAATAGCCGAAGGATAACAGGAATAACTAAGAAGAAATTGCAAATGATCAGTACAGAAAAGAATCTACTTAAAACTGATATTTGGAACGAGAAGTGCAGTTCTGACACCTGATATTTTTTTGGTTCTACGTAGTTATTAGATTCAAGAAACAGAAAAAATAATTGAAACTAGGTACTAGGGGACTGTGGCTAGGAATCAACCTGTCATACAAATTGATATTACATCATAGACGGTACGCAAACCCATCAACAAGATTACGATTACTGTCTGCGAGGACGAGGACTTAATGTTTACTGAACACACTTAACCCTAAAACGCAAACAAGACATAAATCTACACAGTACACACATCGACACAAAATATTCATAATCATAACAGTGCTGTCTGTCACTCTGCCACAGTTTATCGACAAAACTTGAAAGAAGGGTTAAGCGTCGTTTTGCATGTCTCTGCGAGCATTTAAGTAATTTTGCTGTCATCTTTTTACTCCGTCGCAATACACGTAATGAACGTCAGTTTCTTACAACTTTGTGTATTTAACTTGCCTGCCTCAATTTGTCACTCATATAAAGACGTCTCGAGGTCAGCGTATGATGAATTTGACTTTGTTGTCAAGTGAATTAATAGATTAGAGTTTAATGGATTAAAGGATTTTTTGCAACTTGTCATCACAATGGACTCATTGTCAGGTTTTTTTTCTAAGGTAATCTTGCTAGCAGACGCAACTTGAGGGTACTTCCAATTGATGTCAAAATAAGTGATGAAGAGTTATCGATACCATAAATTAGATACAACTGGATGCTACACTCCACTTTGGACTTCCGACTGCTCGTCAATACGGTAGACCCAATTTGGATTCCACATACTTATCGAGACGTGTCACGGAGGGGCAAGACCCTTATTTGTTTTGTAGTATGATCCACGTACATTAAAAACTAATTAGTTGAAATAGTAACAGCAGTGGGTGCGTCCCTAAATGGAAGTTTGAACAAAATAGTTTTCGCTAGAAAGCGAGAATAATTGAAACACATGGATCGTAAAACAAAGCTGTTTCCGAAGTTTACTACCCATATATCACGTTCTGAATACCGTACGAAAAGGAATTCTAAGCCTTTGAATTACTTACATGCCAGTAACGGCGCAGTATTTTCGTCTAGGAGTGATTTTGCTTTTTAGTCCTTGGCTACGACCGCAAGTTATGCAAAAAGAGTAATTGCGCTTTTGTTCGTTAAAATTGGAACACTGCCCGATATATTGCGATAGGCTTGCGCCCTTGGGGCCTTAATGCCGTCATCGACAACATTGGCAGAACACCTCTACACACCCTTAGTACAGCGTAACGGGTAAATTATCTAGCAAATAAATAGAGGTTAAGTTTCCATGAAGTTTTTATTCACAGGATTTAATTGTGGAAACAATTACAGGCTTATCGGTGCAATGTTTGGGATAAGAATCATAAGATTATAGCGCAAGAGGCTTAGCACGCGAACAATTATAAATACAACAACAATAAGGAAATTGTTCAGTCCAAACAAAACAAATTATTGAAATTCTTTTTGCCTGTGTTTTATGGGGTGCTGAAATCTAGGACGTACGTACACGTAAGACCAATAATTGAGTTTCTTAATACAGTTTGGAAGCAAATCTTCTGCAATCCAAATAAATGTTCTGTCTGTAGCTTTAAGTATTCCGTTGTTTTAAATATGAGATTTTTTTGTCACATGCATATGCAACTGGTTGTCCAGCCGTAACCGATGTTCTCTTGCATACATAAACGGTGTTAAGTTTCAACTCCCTTCCGTTTCCTCAAAACTTTTAATCACAGTAGTTGTTGGTGTATTATTTGCATGCTTGCCTATCTTGTTGGTTCAAAGACCTGCTAAGCATGATTGATGACCTCTCTGATAGCCTGTTTATATAAAGTTACACTAGATTAGAGCTCATAAATCATCCTAAATGTTCATGATATTTACTCTAAGTATGCTATTCCATTATGGACTAGGCGTGTTTTTTGCTGGACATGACTAGTTAAGGGAACTGAAGGACATAATTCAACCGGAATGATAAATATTCCATTAACCCGCATGGTCCTCGTATGACCTGAACAAAACAATGTCTGGACTTTAAAAGAGACTGTGACCTCTGAGTTTGTTTCGGCTGTTTCTTTTCAGAGTAGTCAGATACGAAACACCGGCCCCATCTAGCTTTAAAAATATTGTGTAAAAGTGTTTTTTATAACCAACTTGCAAAATAAATATCATTTATCATTTAACATCCATTAAATGAACGAAGAAGTGAAGTCACAATCCTTCATTCCGAATTCGCGATAACGTCCTCCTGGAACGCATGAAAATCCAGACCAGAACTCTCGCGCAAAAACTACAAGACTCAACACCCATCTTGCCGCAAGAGCCTGCCTTTTCAAGAGAGTTTGGAGGATCACTCCGTATATGTCTATAGCCCCAGCCACTAACCGCTGGGTCCGGCTAATATCTGGGGCCAGAGACTACCAAATTGTACCATCCACGATTTACAAACCGGCTTACCTCATGTTTATAAAGGTTAGACACCGGAAAAATGCCGCACCGTTTAAAACAAACAATATGACATTACCAGAAAAATAGGGTAACAGTCGGTCTACATTACCGGTTCCTATAAAAATAATGTTAGGTAGACAGGGTATTTTGGCGCATCGCTTGACAATATGAGGCGTGGTAGCTCACGCAATGGGGCGCGACCGAGGCGGGGCCGGCATTAGCCGAAACATTAGCAAATTAGTTCAGACATTACTGGGCAATAAATATGTTTTGCGTCACGCATCTTCCTACTTTTTATGATGGTCTGGTACCAGAGGGTGATCTGGATTCGTTACAGTTCCCATTTCAACTTGACTGACAGATCCTACTTATATCCTACTACTATTATAAAGGCGAAAGTTTGTAAGTATGGATGTATGGATGTTTGTTACTCTTTCACGCAAAAACCACTGAACGGATTTGGCTAAAATTTGGTACACAGATAGTTTATAACCTGGATTAACACATAGGATGGCTTTTATCCCGATTTTATGTTCCCGTGGGATAATTTTCGAGTTGTAGCGGGTGAAGTCGCTGGCAACAGCTAGTATTAAGGTGATTGCGTCGATGTAGCCCGCGAAATTCAAATTTTTTTACGTTTTTGAAGTGAAAACTTCTTTAGCGGCGTTGCACACTTTTTCTGTAATGGGTAAAAAATTTAAAACTCGCGTCAGGGTCACGTGACCAAAACTCGCGTCAGGGTCACGTGACCCTGATCGAAAATGAGTAAGACGTCATTCAAATTAAAAATAAAACATAGTAACAAAAAAGTTTTCACTTCTACCGGCACTCCTGGAGTGCAACCTTTTTGAAGTGAAAACTTCTTTAGCGGCGTTGTACACTTTTTCTGTAATGGGTAAAAAATTTAAAACTCGCGTCAGGGTCACGTGACCAAAACTCGCGTCAGGGTCACGTGACCCTGATCGAAAATGAGTAAGACGTCATTCAAATTAAAAATAAAACATAGTAACAAAAAAGTTTTCACTTCTACCGGCACTCCTGGAGTGCAACCTTTTTTTTGCAATTTGCAGGCCAGTGACATGTTGTAACTTTATAAATATTTGTGTTGCGCAAATAACAAGTATAATTTTAAATATAAAAATTGTCAAAAAATTCGCTCCATCAGCTCTCACATAGACAAGGTGCATCGTAGTTAGATTTCGGAGATTTTAACATGATGCACCTTTTCTATGTGAGAGCTGATGGAGCGAGTTTTTTGATATTTTTTATATTTAAAATTATACTTGTTATTTGCGCAACACAAATATTTATAAAGTTACAACATGTCACTGGCCTGCAAATTGCAAAAAACGTAAAAAAATTTGAATTTCGCGGGCTGGTTGGAGCATCCCCCTTAAATAGATTTTAGATGTTCTTCCAAATGTAGCAGGGCCTGAAAACTGTAATACTCATCGAAATTATTTATGGAGTTATAGTTAGCTAGATAAGTCAAAGGGTTATTTCGCTTGGCACTAAATCGAATACAATTTTAAGAACTTCTAATTAAAATAATTGGCTACAGAGTTTTGTACTGTATTGCAGGCCTTGACCAACATTACGAATTTCCAGCTTTTGGGATGCCAAGAAAAGTTCCAATTTCCCGTCTGATTGAAAGAGACAGAAATTGGGTGAAGGCTAAATTGGAGCCTATATGAAACATGAAATATAAAAACTTAATAGCAGTAATTCGCATGAAAGACAGAAATTGGAGCCGAGGCCATCTCCTTGTGTCCTGTGCCCCAGTAGTGGGCAGCTTATAGGCCAATGCTCACGTAGAATATGAGAAGATTCCAGCATTGGGCAGGAATACAAAGAGGTCACCCTTCTTACATTAGATGATGGTACTCATCACAAACGGGCTTAGGATCTAAAGGACACCTCTCGGAAAATACACATGACGTTATGTTATTATTTTGATGCACACTTAGATAAGATGATGAGATTAGATCCAAAGTTAATCGTTTACGAGAAATTCTACGACATAAACCTTCGTGACACTGAAGTAAACCTCGTTTACATTTCAGTCAAGGATTACACTAAAGGCTATAAAAGTTTTCCTTGTCTATCGATCACGATACGGTTGGTCTATTTAGATTAAGAAAGATCTAAGTGCTTTTGTAGATAGGATGTGTGTTTATACCGTTGCTTAACACTTGAGATACTGTTTATCTCCAATAGGTGGAAACTCTTGTGAGACAATTACCGAAGTCTTAGCTTGCGATGACGCAGACATAAGCTGGTATTATTAATTGTAATATTAAGCAACAATTCGAAGACATGAGAGGTAGCTGCCAAAATATTAACCAGCTTGATAGATTATAGCAAAGACAATATAATACTAGCTTAATTATAGTCTGAAATCTTTCAAGAGAAGGCCTGTGTCCCAGCAGAGTAAACATTACACTGATTCTGCAAGTTATGTATGCAATTTGGAGCAATCCTATTACCATCCACCGTATTTGGTACATCTATTTATAGTCAAGTGGCTGTTATATAATACGAAGGATGATCTGCATGACAGTACAATCGTATCCATTGAATAATGTGCAGTTAAAGGCAATTGCATAATGGAGGGGAAGGAAACGTGAACGTGGTACGCCTGAACGAATGTGTGGGCTGGTTGGGTGCTGTAAGTGGTGCTGATTGAGAGGAGAATGTTGACACATCATAGATGGTAATGTGCTGTTTCCGACAAGTTGAGAATTGCTTATTGGAAAGTTGTTACAGACGCTGGTGTTATTTTAATTATCTGAAGATTGCAAGGGGGCTTTCTTAATCAAACTTCTTTTTCCATGTTCACGGGACTTTCTAAGCAGGATATTGTTGCCTTGCAACGGAAGGAACATGTTGGACTTTCAGTGTGTAAGAGTCTGTGTCTCTGAGTGCTTTTGTCCCTACGCAGGGCGGGTGAACTCATTTCTTATCATGCTAAAAAACTGCCTGGATTTCGCAACTATGTTGGTTGGCTTCCAGCCTAAAGAAATGCAGCTAACAGTTCTTTATATGAAGCAACTGAAAGGACACTATTCTCAATAACTTCATCAATTTATTATTTAGAAACCCTAACTCTATAAACTTTATTGTGCAGTCTAGGCATCATACGCGTGTCAAGATCGATATGGACTAACATACAATGTTTGAGAATTACTATTTTGTCTATTCATTCTAGTACCTACAGTGGTAAAGTAATTCGTATGTAAATAACACACAAATCCACGATCACAGAACGAGATAGCAAACAGACGATTTACTCGATGTTAATTTTCAAAATGAAGGGTTCCATAGTAGGGCAAGGTTAAACTAATATGAAACTGAGACCTTCCAAAATTGTAGCACAGAATTAACAACAAAAGGACCAAAATATGCCAGTCAACTCGACTCATGGTGACGAGCGAAAATCAAACTATGCGGATCAAAGCTTTCAGGAAATTACCTGCTATTACAGCACAAACGGTCACTTATAGCGTGAATAACCACTATTAGCACTTCTTTTAGTTAAACCCTCCTTTATTTGAACACTTAGAACATTGCGTTGTTAAATTCGAACCAGAAACTCATCAGACCAGTAAAGAATCCGACCCGAAATTGCAACAACACTTCAATTCGCGTAGTTGCCTAGTACTTACATCATGATTCTTGTATGGAGGCACACGGATTGCAGGAAAATCAACCACATTGTTATATTAGCAAGGACATCATGATATTCATGATGCGTGATGAGATGACGGACAGTGCGCGGGTTTTATAACAAAAACATGCTACTATCTCGGAGTATGTTCGAATTGTGTTCGTGTATTAAATTGACGCACTCCTACGCGCGTCTGCTATCCTGGTACAATGGTTCGCTAAATTCATTGTTCTAGATTCGCGATGCGGCCCTTGATAGTCGCGTTAACCCCTTTCGCCCTGATGTGACCTTTGCAGACTTAAAATAAATCGTTACAGTCTAGACATCTTACAGTCATAACAAGATTAATATTCACTTAAGAAAAAGGTTTTTAACGGAGCGAAATGTTCAACCTACTACGTAATGTAATATTTCGATAATAATGTGAACTTACCTTCTGACAGTCCTGTAATCATGTTTTCAACACATTTGAACAAACTTTCCACCTCGTCGGAAAATATAACCTTTCCAAACTAAATGCCTACTTATTTGAACGCGTGATGTACGAGTAAGTACGTCTATACCTATAGTCCGACAGTTCGTACCGTTAAATAGAAAAACTATTGATCATTATGTCTAAATAACATTATTTATTCACTAATGCGGGTCATTTGCGTAAGTAATGTAGTAATGTTTGAATGGAATAGCTTATACAGTAGAGCCTTAAAAATAAATCAAGTAATTGTAGTCCAAGAATGGTCTTTCTGTAATTAGGGCTTGAATAATGACAAAATTATGCCGCAAATCGTAGTTGGTTGAAGAAAAAGGGTAGTTGCATCAGTAAATTGGCAATCGAAGTCAACTTTTCTTTTTCTTTTCAACTAAATTGTGCAATTACAACAAGTCGTAAACTGATACAAATCAACTGGGGTTTTTGAAATGCTGCACTTGGATCTCTGCCATAATTCGAGGAACATAAAGCGATGGGCAATAGCCTAGACCTTGAACAAAATTGAACTTTATTTATATGAGTAAGCAAAGTTCATTTATAAACTCTGCAAATTAATGAAGAGGTTTGATGGTGAAACGTACCAGTACGAGGACTGGAACTTTAAGTGACAAACTACTAGCGTGTATGATGGTGGACAAAACAAAAGGATTTGAGAATCGTAGCAAACGACGTTCTATAGTTTCCTCTACCGTCTTTGAAAAAGTGTCGTCTTCTTAAATAATTATAAAGCCTACTGCGAATGGATGTAGATTAGCATCACCAGAATCATTCAAAGACGACAATATTTGCACCTTATTCACAAATGCTTCGATTCAGAAAGTCTTCTTGTGTAGATCTCGCTCGCTTCCATCATATCAAAATCCAGATTTGAAAACGTTTCTGAATGCAGGAATAGGAATTCTTGTAGGTAGTCTCTCGGAAATATTACCACATCGATAAATCGTATGCTTCCCATCAACTCAGCCTAACAAACGACTGCTGGACATAGACCCCTCCCAGGCTATGCCACATCAGTCTGTTCCAGTCTACGTTTCCCAAATTCCGATATTTCACTACAGTGAATTAGTAACTGTATGACCAACTATATCATGACCTCAATACTTAGTGAAGATACTAGAAATATCTATAAGAGCATATAAACTTTTATACGCTCCAGTTTTATTAGTGCACTTTATTAAATCAAAGTGGTGTTTAGAGGCAATTCGTATTAATCTGGCTTCGTAGGCGTTACATTCATCCAGTTTATAGCTCCATAGTTGATATGGCATTGGCCCTGACGCTGTCATTCATTTTAATCACTGCACTTTAGTTAGATCATCATTTGTGTGCATTTGTTTAGAAGCCATGTGGCATCTGTTTAATAGAACAAGATTGCAAATACTAGCCAGGATTGCATTTCGGAATTTAAAAGGACGAATTTTTGTCTTTCTGAAGATATAATTATTAGGAAATTAATATTTGGTCCTTATGTGGATATTTATATATTGAGAGCCATGGAGCGTTCCATGCTCGGCATAAGTTTAATAGACTGAGTTCCAAACATCGAAATCCGGAGACGAACAAAAGTATTCGATATTGGTAACCGAGTTATGGAACTCAAATGGAGTTGGGCAGGACACCTGGCAAGGCGCGGTGACGGCAGGTGGAGTAAGGCTGTGACAGAGTGGCGTCCAAGAAACGGAAAGAGAAGGGTTGGTCGTCCGGCTGCGAGATGGGCAGACGACATTGTTGCCATTACGGGAGTGTCCTGGATGAGGCTGGCGCAAGACCGTGAAGCTTGGCACAAGCAGAGAGAGGCCTATACCCAGCAGTGGGTGAAGACGAGCTGCGGATGATGATGATGATGATGATGATGATGTGGATATTTTGCTAGTAAATTAAATATTTGGTCCTTAGATGACGATGCTTGAATGAGGAATGGACCTCAGCAGTAACTTGGAGTTGGGGTGTGAATGATGATCATATCTTTAAGTCTTTATTACTTCAGGTTCAGTCTTTATTACAGCACTTAGGCTTTGGAATAATGAAGCGAATAGGCACTACAATGTCTCATAGATACCTATTGAGATTGCCAAAACTCCGATACAAAGCTTTGATTATACATGTTCCATTATCGTTTGTCATAAATGCGTCTTTGTATGACCTAATATTGTGCGAGCAGATTTTTGAAGCAAATTTCAATTGGCAGGCATCCATTCAAGCGAAACAGTATTACGATTTATGGTAGGTACGGTATGTAATAAATTCGTACACACCCACATTACCCTCATGAGTTTATGACAAGCGGTACTTTAGTTGAATTAATGACTCTTGTATAGGCTTTTTGTGGCCCCATTAAATTGTTATATGGCAGCATTTATTTTCTATTTCGCGACACACAGAAAGTGATTAAGATAATGGAAAATTCACATTAAGTCGAAAAACAATAGGTTCATTGGATTGAAGATCTATATTACACATGAAATTGATCCACGGATCATCGGAAATCTAGATAAAGAAACTGACAAAATTTAACCACTGTCATGTACATTTCAACGCAGGTTAGGTACTGCTCGTGAGGGTCGCGGGCAGCCGATGGTTGCAAGTGGCGAATTGTCGTTCGGCGTGGCGGGTTAAGGGGGAGGCCTATGTTCAGCAGTGGACGTCTTCCGGCTGATGATGATAGGTACTGCTGATGACACTGCAGTCAGAAGTCCTTGGACTGACAAATTGAATCATCATAAGTTCAGTGCATCAGACACTGATGAGATTCAGGATAACAGGAAACAGCCTGACAACGCTTTAAACGGATGCAATGAAACGCACAATGACACGCAAGATGCACTAAGCACAATTCAGGATTTTGAATCCATATCTTTTCTGGGAGACCTATCTCCTTGTTAAGAAAGGGCAGTTAGTCGCAATCGATTGCTGACTATATAGCTTATATTTATATTACATCTGCATGAGTCTCTTAACCTAAGAAGGCACAACATATGACTCAGTAGCAGTTGGAAGAGAGAGCTGAAAGAACGAACGAATAAAACGCCAATTCGAGATGCCTAATTCCAGAAAAGTATGTTCTACGAAAATTATTAGATGGATTGACTACACTGATATTTGAGGTTTAGAAGAATCCTATCCACCCTTGCTATGAAATCTGACTAACGAGTTATGGTATACAGAGGCTGATTGATGTTGACGACGAAGAGTCTTAATCTACGTAAGTACTGTATTCTATCTTAGTTTTATGTATTTTTAGCCGGCTTGATATCCGTACTTTTGTTTCTTCTTTCCTTTTCTTCTTCTTCTTCTTCTGGTGACCACTGAAAACCAGCGCTGTGCTGTGGGTCTCTCACAGCACAGCATTATGCTGAGTGGTCACCTTTCTTTTTACAGTCACGGCATGCAGCTGTCGAATTCTGTCTTTGTATATTATGTCTATTTTTACGTTAAGATTAAGTTAACTTTTAATTTCTCTGTTTTCTTTTTACTTATTGCATGCATTTCTGTAAAAAAATAAATTAATTTTCTTTCTTTCTTTTTCTCTTTAATCAACAGATCTAAAAGAAAAGGTAGTACTGAGTACTAAGTTGGGAGTACCAACAACAAATCTTCCATGAAACTAAGCCGCGTCTTCAGTTAGTTATTCTATTTATAGAGTCGACGCCACGATTCACCGGGCCATGATTCCATGACAACATCAATTAATTTATAATGAACTTAGTCGAACAATAGGCGATTAATCACTGTCTTATTAAGTACCACACATGATAAAAACTTATTTCGTTAACTACGTGAATACGATGCAGTCATTTCTTAGCGTGGTGGATTATGGACCATTCCTTCATAGAGAGGAAGTCTGTGTCCCAGCAGCGGAATCAGAAAATAATGATGAATTAAGTTTAAGCAAAATTATTCGGCAACATCCCATAAGTTTTAGTGGCCATAATATTGCAAGGACCCTTAAAATTACTGTAATCATATCAAATTGGTTTGAAATGTTTTATAAGGAGAAAACTTCACAATTTGTATTTCATCTGAGTTCAACAACCGGGTCGTAAAGAAAGTGAATGACTTTAGGGTGAATCAATAGTAGCTAGACTAGAGACGTCTCTAGTACTAACAAATTTTACATGGAGCAGTACTCGTCGATATAAAAGTTGTCTTCTTGAGCAAAAACTACATGGACGAGTTACTAACATGACTAGGTATTATAGGTGAGCATTATCAGATTCCAAGCTACTTCGGAGACTAAATCAAACCTCGAACAAGACAGAAAAGACATTATTGTAGAATTTCTGCCAAAAAAAGGGTCTTTCTTTTATGATTTCTGTGGCTTTTTGGCGCAGCCGTGAGACACACAAAAGCTACCTATTCTTTTATTTTAAGTTTTAAATATAAGTAAGCTTTTTTTTTCTGCTTTTTATTGTGTTATTTTATTTTAAATGTGTGTGTCGTGGTCCTTTAGAGCCAAATAAATGTTTTTTCTTTCTTTTCTTGCTTTCTTTCTTTAGATATCGTCCATATGAATAAAAGAAGTAATCATTTTCTTGTTACCAAACAACATTGTTATTAAACGCGGAATAGCACCAATTAGCCAATACAAAATGCTTACACGTTAAACGTCCACACCGTCGTTATAAAATGCTAATGAGAATTTCTTATACTCCACTAATTATACATTGCGTATCTACCGACTGTTATTTCATGCACGGCATGCTGTAACAGAGGGCATCGTTATTTCTGAATACTTTAGAACAGTTGTCGGTATGAACTGCCAACGTGGTCTGGACGAGTTTGGAAACTTTTCCGCGTAGTTTTGGCACAACCGTATTGGGATACCCTGCAGTCTTTTTTTTTATTGGGACAAACCCACCACACTATTCCCAACCACTGCAACTCCTGAAAGCCAGAATCAACAGTGGCAACCACCAGAAAAGCGCCGAGACAATTAAGCTCGACGTGTCCCGGAGAATGAATTTACCTGTCTTGGATCCTGCAATGAAATTAATCAGAAAAGAATAGTGGAGGAGTAGGAAAAAAAAAATACGTTCCCACTTCCCTCCATGCAAGCAGGAGACAGAACAAAACAAGGCCAATAGGCACAAAGGGACATTACAACTGGGAGAAGCCCAGTTGCCTAGCACCACGGGTAAAATGACTAATATTAATGGGTCCTAAATTGTGAGCTGTTATATTTGATTCCAATAATAGGTATGGCAAAAACGCTGCAGTCTAACCAGATGCTTTTCAATTTCATCTGGCTTTTAATGCAAAAGAGCCTATGTTTTTTCAGCGGATGCTTTCCCTCCACTACGTGGATCCTAAAGATTGGATGGTAATGATTAAATTCTTATCGGGTCAGGCTGATTCCTTCGTGATCCCTTAGATCCTTTTGAGAGCAACGGTGATGAAAAGAATTATCAGAATGGTCTAGATGTCTTTGAACAGTTTTCCTTCTTGTCTTAGTCCAACTACATTTCAAACAGTCCAATCAATTGCGGTTGATTCATCATAATCATCATCAGCCTGTAATGTTCCCACTGCTGGGACACAGGTCTCCTCTCTGTGAAAGGGAGTGGGCCATAATCCACTACGCGGTTTGGTAGATGTCACAAGTCTTCGAATTTTTGGTTCTAGGACATGCCGGTTTCCTCACGATGTTTTCTTTCAACGTTTTGAGAGCAGTGGTGATGAAATAAATGACACAAAGTAATGCGCCTGGCGGGGTTCGAATCCACGACCTACAACTCGTAAGTCGGGAGTCGGGACCGATACCACTGCTCACTGCTCCTAATTGCGGTTGATTACGTGTAAAGATTGCCGCCTGTTTTCCGCATGCTAACAAGGGGATGCAGATTAATCAGACTTCCCATCATTATGTAGTAACAATCGGAACTGATGTCGAACGAGTAACTCGCGGCGAAAAGCAAATTGTTTATGATGCACTAACGATCCCTCATTCATAATACAAATCGACAGAAAACTCGTTAAAGAACTCCTTGGTTTCCTAACAAAGAGCTTATCGCCAGGATTTCCTTTGCCTTAGTTAGGGGCTGCCTCCACGAGCGAGAGAATCGCGGCGATATTATCGCCGTGCCACGTGTTTCTATACACTCTCTATGGAACCGTCTCCACACGGCGATATTATCGCCGCGATGCGACGAGTGGCAACGAGCACGCAAAACGTCATTACATCGTCGCTAGCCCGCCGCGACTAGCAACGCGACCGCCGCGCGCTCGCGGCGCTCTCGCGACGAGCGCGCGGCGGGCGCGCTGTCAAACGCAGCGTCATTTCAGCATTGCCTCTCGTTAAGGGCCTTCGCGCCTTTAAAGCCGTAAAAACGTTACATTCTAAAGCAAACTCCTGATTAACGGCTGGGTGTAAAGATTGAAAAAAAAAGGTTGCACTCCAGGAGTGCCGGTAGAAGTGAAAACTTTTTTGTTACTATGTTTTATTTTTAATTTGAATGACGTCTTACTCATTTTCGATCAGGGTCACGTGACCCTGACGCGAGTGGGTCACGTGACCCTGACGCGAGTTTTAAATTTTTTACCCATTACAGAAAAAGTGTACAACGCCGCTAAAGAAGTTTTCACTTCAAAAATATATGTTGAATGTATATTCATGTACAACAATGTGAGTAAATTTTATTTTCGTATGACAAATAGTTGAACTGTAAAAAAATATTTAACAACACGCTATTTTGTTCAAATAAATGCTCACTCCTTCTAAACGGCTTCTTTTATTTAAAATGTTTTTGAATAGATCAATCGGTGTTAAAATTTACTACAATCTGAGTAGCGCTCATGTAAATCAGTCAATATTTTACAAAGAATATGTTGAAAATTGAGATTTCCACATATAAAAACCGGGCGAAGGCGGGTTTTTGCAGCTGTTTCTACCTAGCTGCATAGTCTATGATATCATTTTGAGGTATCGCGGTATGCTCGGGACATATTAATATGTGCGGTGAACATATGAAAATGTGCGTTTAGCTCCGTCTGGATGTTCAAGGTCATTGAGGGTACTATGCGCCTTAAGCGAAGACGTCTTTGGCAACGTAACGTCAACGAAACGCGGCGATACCGTTACGAGTCGCCGCGGAATCGCCGCGATACCGTAACGACTCGCGACGATACGCGGCGGAATTATCGCTCGTTCGTGGAGATTATCCGACGATATAAGGGCGGACTCGTCGCGATTCTCTCGCTCGTGGAGGCAGCCCCTTATGGTCAGTCTCCCACATGCAAATAATAAATCTAGATGTGAAAATCTGTAGGCCGTGAAAGATCTAAATTTAAATGTAGAATAGGACCTTCGAATCCGGAAACGGACACGACTGCGGTTTATGGGTCGCGTTACAGTTCAAAAAGGCATTGTTAAAGAGGGCTTAATTATAGCAGACAAAAAGTTTACTTCACCTTTAGTAATTTTACACGAAAAGAATCCGGTAATGTGGAAAAATAACTCTTCAATCGCAAACTTTGTTTGAAGCCATTTACGTAGGATATGTATTCGCGAAATGGTCTTTCTTCTATTCGACACAACTTGGTAATTAATTAGAATAGGCCCTAACATACTTCCCTGTAAGATACCATACTTCGATCAAAACAAAACTACTTAAAGTATCCAATATCATTAAGAAAAATATAGGAAGTTTTAATGGTGGAAATGCCATATTAGAACTGCCTCTGTATTCCAAGTGTTAAAGAAATATAGACAGTTTTCTCAGAAGAAAAAGGCAAAATATCACTTACCCTGATGTATCTCTCTAGATCTGGTGGTATTCTGTCATCAAACTCTTGGTGTGCTGTTCCCGGGAGCTCCTTTTCTTTCTGATCTTCTGTTGGGACATGATGGTCTCTCAGGAGTCGGTCTTCAGTAAAGCTCACTTGTTTTTTAAGTATGTTAGGTGTTGTGGGTTGTTTGACATTTTTTTCAAGGTCCTGTAACAACAATTAATAATTTAAATGGTTTTATGGATTTTTCGTTGGGCTAGCAGTATACATTAGGGCAAATAAAGCTAGCCCAACAGGGCACAAGGCAGAAGCCTCAGAATTGTATGAAACTTTTTGTGACTACCTAAATAGCTTGTAGGTAATATAGAAGTATGGAAAAGGAGAATAAAGGCAAGATAATCCTACTAATATTATAAATGCGAAAGTTTGTGAGGATGTATGTATGTGTATGTAGGTTTGTTTGTTACTCTTTCACGCAAAAACCACTGAACGGATTTGGCTTAAATTTGGTACACATATAGTTAATAACCTGGATTAACACAAAGGATAGCTTTTATCCCGATTTTATGTTGCCGTGGGATAATTTTCGAGTTGTAGCGGGTGAAGCCGCTGACAACAGCTAGTGGTTCCATAACTACACTGGTCAGCAAATAAACCGAGCCACCCGCTACCTAGGAACTCTGATTAGATTTTCTCAAAAAGTATAAGACTTACAACTATCAAAGTTATACCTACAAAAAGTGCGTTTCATGGTGATTAAAATGACTACAAATTAATTCGAAAGTACCGTCAACTCACATTGTAATCAAGTAACAAACACAATGCTAACGATTTGCTCTGTTTTCACCAGAGTTTGAAATTAGCGTTCTTTTTCTCTACAATGAGGGTAGTCGGATATTTCTTATCATTTCTTTAGTTTTTGTCCATCGTTTGCTCAGACGCGTGTGTTTTTGCTACTTTTTTCGATTAATAATGGATACAACACCTCAGGAAGCAGCTCAAGCTGTAGCATTACTTCAAGCAGGCATTGCGCAACGTGAAGTCGCTCGAAGGCTTCGAATCAGCAGATCTTCGGTGCAACGAGTTTACAGACGATACCTAGAGACTGGAGCATTCGATCGCCGTCCAGGTACGGGCAGACCTAGGGCTACATCAGCAGCAGATGATCGTTATATCCACCTTACTGTTCTGCGAAATCGCCACCTCAACGCAGTTCAAGTCCAACAAAGTCTGCGTGACGAACGCCAAGTGGTCATAAGTTCAGATACTGTCAGAAGAAGACTTGCTGAACGGAACCTGACCCCAAAAAGAGCTGCAACAGGCCCAGCATTAACGGTAGCACACCGTCGAGCACGACTTGAATTTGCTCGAGAGCATAGGGATTGGACATTAGAGCAGTGGAGTAATGTACTCTTCACAGATGAGACCAGGGTGAGTCTACATGGAAGTGATCGACGTCAGAGAGTATATCGTCGCCCTGGAGAACGTTATTCTCAGTGTTGCATCGAGGAAACTGTTGCTTATGGAGGAGGATCTGTAATGGTCTGGGGCGGCATCTCGTTAACAGCACATACAGCGTTAGTTTTCATCGAACCGACGGGCCGTACACGTGGACTGACTTCTCATCGCTACATTACTGAAATCCTTGCAGACCATGTGGTACCTTACGCAGGATATATCGGACAGGATATGCAATTGATGCATGATAATGCACGGCCTCATGTTGCTCATGTGGTGACCCAGTATCTACGCGACGTCAGCATTCGTACGATGGACTGGCCAGCTCGAAGCCCGGACTTGAATCCGATAGAACACTTATGGGATGAGCTGAAACGTCGGGTTCGAGCCCGGGTACCTGCTCCAACAAGGCTTCCAGAGCTGCGAATCGCAATTGAAGAGGAGTGGAATACAATTCCTCAAGATTTTATCGTCAGGCTCGTAAGGTCGATGAATACAAGGATGCTGGCAGTTATCCGAGCAAGGGGAGGGAATACGGAATATTGATAAAAACTTTTTTTTTTATTTTACCTTTGTTTTTGGCTTTAATTTTTTTTTTCACTTTATCATTACTAACGATTGTCACGACTGGAAAACGACTCTTCTTTGTAAAATCCTTAATAAACACTGAAATATTGATTAAACCCAATGAGTTTCCTTTCATTTTAATCACCATGAAACGCACTTTCTGTAGGTACAACTTTGATAATTGTAGGTTTTTTAGTTTTTGAGAAAATCGAATTAGAGTGCCTAGGTAGCGGGTGGCTCGGTTTATTTGCTGTCCAGTGTATATGATGTGTAATGCCATATTTAATTTTTTTTGTGATAGACCCAACTAAATATTGGAGCTATATTGCACCCAACTTTAGTAGTAAGGAAACAATTAAGTTGCGATAAACTAATAAAATTAACTGATAAACATTATAATGCTGAAACAGTTAACAATAAAAAATAACTTACTCAATTTCTTTACAACATATTAAAGTATTCTATTTTTTTACATAATCTTTTATGATAGTAATCTAAGACAGAGTTAATAAGTGTGCCACTTATTTTCATGTACTGAAGTGACCCCAATGAGTAATGTTCTAGCAAGTTGGTTCATGTGCGGTCAGAGCAACGAACTATGATGTCTAATCAATACTCCTTGGCATTTGAAATGCAATGAAAAAGTTATGATGTTGCTGGCTGGTTGTGGCCGGGTGCAGTTTTTTTTTATTACTTACTGAACTGTTTGTGATATTGGTTTATTGTGCCGAATTAGATTACAACCTTGTTCGTTCTTTGTGATTTGAATATGAAATGTATTTTTGTTGCACTATAGTGCGTATTAATGTCTCAAAAATATCAGCCACAAAAAAGCATATTTTTTTCTAAACAGATATTTCATTAAGTTTTAATTTTTCTAACTTAATTACTTATTCATTTATTTGTACTTATTCATTACTGAATTCCTAATCGTAGTATGTGATTCATTCTTTTAAATAAGATAATAGAGAATATTATAAGGATAGAAATAATTTAATTAACTTTTATCCAAAGAAGATCAGAAATAAGCCACATAATTTTATTTCACCTAAAATGTAAATATATTTATTTACATTTTAGGTTACAACAAAAATTGAATTAAACTTTTTATATAAACCAATAGAATATTTTGCATTCCATAAAACTAAAGGAAATTTGTTTTAATTAAACTAATTGAATTCTTAGACTGAGCTCTGCAAACAAAAATACAAGCACAAAAACAAACTTTTTATGTGAACAAAAGGTAAACACAAACCTTTTATTTTCCTCAAGACAGTGAAACGCCGACTGCAGCCTATTTTGCTACAGTTACATTTAATAACATTGCACTTTTAATACAAAGTAAAGAAAACAATTATTATTCGAACTTTACAACACAAAAATAATGAATTTTCACGGAGGAACCGTCTGGCGTTTGGATAGCGTACAGAATCAATACACAGCAACTTATCAACTGAGCTGAGCGTAGAAGAAAATCAATAATACGATCGTGCGGTACCAGGGAGGCAGCCACAGGTGGTGGTGTATTGTAAACAACTATGCAACTTACATGCTGTTGTGGCGGCGACAGACCCAGCGCAGTTTTCTCCCTCTCTATCTCACGCCTTTTCTCTACAATTAGCCTTTCTATATCAGATGAAGATAGCATTGTGCTATTGTGAACGTACGGCGAAAGTTTCACTTTCCGCGGGAAACTTATTACTGTATTGAACTCGAACACCGGCTGTTATTTTTGTACGATGAGCGGTAATTGGATTTTAGCCACGATATATAGACCAATTAGTATCGTTAATAATTACAAATTGTATTGAAAGGAAATATTTCAAAATAAATAAAAACGTTTAACAATTTGAATTTGACATTAATGACGCTTTCTGAAATTGACATTGACACTTGACAGTAAATCATATTGTTACAAGCAGAGAAAATAAATTAATGTGTACCAAAAGATTAGTTGGGCTCAGTTGAGCTAGCACATTATGACAAGATAAATTCCAAATAAACCGTGAAAAATATGTGTGTAATATACTAATGTCAATATCAGGCAACCAAAAACTGCCACTTATGAAAAAACTAGACAGCACAATCTTTTGTAAAGTTGCCAGTGTGTAAGAATACCTCTAGTTCTGGTAATTTCTCAGATAATTAGGAAACTAACAGATCAAACGGGAAAATACCTAGCTACCCAAAAATGTTAACTTCTAACAACTAGCTTTCGGTCACACTGGTTTGACTTGATTTGTTTTGACCCCATCTGAAGTTTTATTTTTGGTCGAACATTATTGAAATAAAAAATATATGTATGTCGGCGCGCTGCGACCTGGCTCACTAGCAGTTAATTAATTACAATAGTTCCTGCTACAGATTTGTTTACGTTAGCAAGCTTATCGCTGATGATTCGTATTGCGTACAGACAGAGGTCTTATTGTTTCTGCTTAGTGAGAAGTGTGAGAACGACGGTGACATCATGCTTGCCGGGCGTGGTCGTGGGCCCTTCGATATGATATTGTTTATGTTACGAAGCCCAGAGCTTTGTTAGACTGGCATTCCTATTTCGGGACGGAGTAGATTCGAACGTGGCCCACGAATGCGCCAGCGTTCTCTTTGTGTCGCGAATTCACTCGTGTTTTAATTAATTCGGCCACAAGATTTATAGTAGACATGAGCGCCAAACTCAAAATGCCGGCGGCGGCGCGCCGGCAAATATGAGGCGGCGGCGGAATCGCGCCGGCGTGGAAGTCCCCTCTGATGTTGTTCCTGAGCGGCCGCCCGCTCCGACATCAGAAGTGGGATGGACCCTCGTTTTTCCACTATGACAATCGGGGTGCCGAGTAATGTTTCCCCGAGAAAGAGACGTAATTTCGTGTGTGGAACCGCGCCCAACTGCTATCACCGGCACGGCTAGCCCGCCTGCTGTTCCGCGACCTGCCCCGACGCCTGTGCCTGTTGCACCGCTGTCGCCATCGCCTTCAACATCGGCGAGGCGCGTCACGGAGCGTCTCATCGATGCGCTAAGGAGCTTAAACCCGGTGAGATCAAACCATTATTGTGTCTCTGATTTCGACCCTAGTGTTGGTGACGTCATTGTGTTTGTATTTGAGGGGTGAATTTCACACTTGACTAAGTGATTGTATCGAAAAGGATCGCGGGTGAGGTCGCTGTGTCCGATTTGTATCGCAATCAAAATTGCTGTGTCCGCGACGTGTCGGTGACGCTAATATCTTTTATGACGTCATGGTCGGATAAATGTTCTGCATGCGCGGAGTGCGCACGCGGGTCTCTGTTGCGGTTGCGTGTTGTTGAAGGGCTCAGCAACGAACTTTTGTGTGCAATTATCACGATGGGTTCAAAAAAAAAAGAAAAAGAAATTAACTGAATATTGAATGCAAAATAACTGACAAAACTATTTTGGATTTTTTAGCAATTTATGTCTTGCCAAGAAGCACTTTAAATGGGAACAAAGAATGTATTGGTGCCCGTTCTAAAAATACCAGTACCTTTGGTAACGGTGGTAATATGCATCGTAGTGCTACAGTTTTGCCAGAAAAATGTTGATGTGTTATTCGTGCAGCACTTCTGGCCTTACCAGTGGCAGCAGCCCTTGTTCCAAAATCTAAAAATAAACACGGCTGATCGTATTCTGAAGATGTAATGTTCGTCTCGTGCTAATAAACAGGTAGAGCGCGATAATTACTGCTATATAGACCGATGTAGAGACTGATGTAGACATAGACGAAATGCATCAACGTGCGTCAGAAAACTTAAAGAGGTGTTGGGAATACGATAAAGCCCGATTTGACAAAACAAAGACAAAAATGCAAAGTTCACTCTCAGTTAGATCCAAAGTGCAAGGGTTCGTTTAGAGTGATAAAGATTTTGTATGGTGAGCGTTAGACGTTGAAACCCTTGAATTGAATTCTAAGTGTACAAACATGCCAACGGGTCATGTACCAGTCGATGTCAACATAGATTCTGATTAAGTTGTGAGAATTCGAGTAAAGCGGTCTATTGGCCGTATTGTTTTCGACCGAACCAGTGGTTGTTACGTAGTCGTAGCCCGGTAGAAATCGGTATTTCTTGAGGCAACTCAAGCAGACCGTGGGTACATAGGCGTTTAACCCTGGTTGAGATTGGGGTCTTGAGAGACCGTAGTGTGTAGTCAGTGGGTGATGCATACAGGCGATCCACGTGGTGGATGCGCACAAAAGTTTTGATCCATGCATTGGATTTGTGAAAGCAATGCGATTGCTGGGCGGCTAGAGAGCCGTGGCGTTAGAGGTTTTACTCGAAAGTTCAATATTATTGGAAGATTGGTAGTTTCTTTTGCAATAGAGTTGTGAAAGTTGTTTCGAACGACTGTGGTGCATGGCCTAGGGTAGTTGTTTGTATCCTAGGGTAGGGGTAGTGATTGTTTTATTTTCAATTGGCTCCGCTCTACAAAAGTTTCACCCCTAGAATTATTGATTGGTAAAACAGCGCGTCCGTTAGCTTTGATAGCAAGTGACGAGTTGGTGGAATCAGAGATAGACCTACCGGCCAGTAGGGCGGTGGCCTGTCATAACATCGACAAATGTGCTACTTATGAGAAAGAACGTATCGATAAAACAAGAGCTTGCTAAAGTTTTCTTTATGAGATTTCGTTTTGCTAAAGAGTGAGGAGTAAAATCTTAAAACTAGGCGCTAATTTCAGAGGTCCTTTTAAAATAGTTGCAAATTTTAAGTGGGGACCGCTGTACACTTCAGGCATTGAATTTTAGGTGCACATACAAATACGCTCATATAGGCTAGAAAAATGCCAGAAACAGGGCAAATCATTGATGAGACAGATAATGTAGAACGAAAAGATGATGACCAAGATAGGTCAGTCAGTATGCAAGTAATATTTCATTCTAGATGTTAATACTGTCATGTAATGTGTGAGAGCTGCCATGTTCGGTTGAAATGTTGACCGTACCAGAGACTGCTTCGTAGCCGTAGTCCGATAGAAATCGGTATCTGCCATGCGGAATGGTAGTCCGTGGATGCGCGGTGCGCAGGTGGTCCTGGTGGAGGTCGGGTTTCTGGAGGAAACCGTAGAGTCAGTGGACTTGGCGATCCCAAGAGGGGATGCGCGTAATATTATGATTCTGTGATGTCAGTTTAACATGAATGGAATATTAGTCAGAGTTCTGTTTTTAATTATTGATGAAGAGCAAGAAACTATGATTTCCCTGTTTTGAAGCGACAATGATAATAGCAAAACCTTATTTATATAGAGGCATACATTGCTATGTTCCCACAGAATTCGAGATTGATTTGGATGAAGCCAACAACGAAGAACAGCTGGCTTAATAATTTCACAACCTATTCTTGTTGTTGATCGTAGGCCATATTCCTAACCCAGTTTAGCTGGTCGGAGGCTGCGCGGCTGCATCAAGTATTGGGTGGGTGAGATGAACAGCTAGTTGAACATTGGTTCAATTGTGATAGTTACCTTGTTTCACAGCCTATTCTTGTTGTTGATCGTAGGCCATATTCCCAACCCAGTTTAGCTGGTCGGAGGCTGCGCGACTGCATCAAGTATTGGGTGGGTGAGACGGACAGCTGGTCGGACATTGGTTCCACTGCAGTACTTACCCGACTTAGCGGGTATGGCAAAACAGCTTCGTGCTGGTTGAGTTCGGATGTGTTCCGATGTTGAGAGGCTCTTAGGCCTGGTTGAGTTCGGATGTGTTCCGATGTTGAGAGGCTCTTAGGCCTGGTTGAGTTCGGATGTGTTCCGAAGTTGAGAGGCTCTTAGGCCTGGTTGAGTTCGGATGTGTTCCGATGTTGAGAGGCTTTTAGGCCTGATGTGCTCGAATGTGTTTCGATGTAGCCAGATTACGTGGCGGATGTGCTTGCGTGGTTCCAATGGTCCGACAGAGTCCAGTTATAGTTGAGTTGTAGAATTTATGTATTGTGCTATTTGAGCAACTTATGGAAATTTGTAAATTATTAAGACTTGTTCTTTGTTGGTTGGTCTTCTGTCATAAATGTGAGTGTAGACAGAGCAGTTAAAAGAGGTTACCTGTGAAAATCTACATTCTGAGATCGTGGCAGGATAGCCGAACGGTAGTTTTAAAGATGCTGTCTCTCGTTTGCAGATGGACTGAAGTTTACTGGGCCACACGAGGACGTGTGAGAGTCAGGATCGCCGTGTCGGCGCGCTGCGACCTGGCTCACTAGCAGTTAATTAATTACAATAGTTCCTGCTACAGATTTGTTTACGTTAGCAAGCTTATCGCTGATGATTCGTATTGCGTACAGACAGAGGTCTTATTGTTTCTGCTTAGTGAGAAGTGTGAGAACGACGGTGACATCATGCTTGCCGGGCGTGGTCGTGGGCCCTTCGATATGATATTGTTTATGTTACGAAGCCCAGAGCTTTGTTAGACTGGCATTCCTATTTCGGGACGGAGTAGATTCGAACGTGGCCCACGAATGCGCCAGCGTTCTCTTTGTGTCGCGAATTCACTCGTGTTTTAATTAATTCGGCCACAAGATTTATAGTAGACATGAGCGCCAAACTCAAAATGCCGGCGGCGGCGCGCCGGCAAATATGAGGCGGCGGCGGAATCGCGCCGGCGTGGAAGTCCCCTCTGATGTTGTTCCTGAGCGGCCGCCCGCTCCGACATGTATATATATCACAGCGAAACATAGCAAGAGTATTAGTAATGAGGGATTTTCTTTTTATGTTTTCCCTAGTCAATGGATAGATGGCGCTGAACTTGTTACTGCAATGAACGGAACGTCACGTCATTTTTTGATATTTTTCACTTGGATGTAATTTTGAGATCGTAAAACAAAAAGTACATGTCATGTCATTGTCAGTCACATAACATCACATAAATGGCATTTTGAAAATAAATAACAACAAGCAAAAAGAAAAAAAATATTCATTTACCAGTCTTTTTAAATTATGAGTTTTCCACGCCAGAAAGAAAATGTCCCAAGAAAAAAGAAGAGAAGTCTGTGCCTCGTGGATTTGTGTAAAAATGAAATGAAGGCTACATCTTTTTCCTAGAGTAACACCGTCAGTTCAACGCCATCTATAGAGGTCTTGGAAACTACTTTTTTTTTTAAACTCCAAAAGAAAACTTCTCATTGTCTCTATAGCTTACAGGATCACTGTTACCGTGTATAATGTACTAGCTGACCCGTGCCCACTTCGTTGGGCATTAATATTTTAACTTGTGATGAAATTATGAGTGTGGTTCGGTTAATACTTAGTGCTTTTTTTATGTGATAAAGTCATCAAATGAGTCCTCCCACCCTGTGTGGGGCGGAAGGGGCTGTCAGACTCTTACTGACTAAAATCCACCCGTGTTCCTTCCCATGTCCTTTACGTTCCGGGGCCACGGTATCCTGGGTTTAGAAAAAACCCGTGACCCCAGCAGGCATTTGGCGCGAAACACGACGCGCCACCGAGCCGGGCTTGGTCCTAGGACGGACGGCGAGCGACCCATTACTCACCGTCCGCAAGCCCGCTCTGCCGCTGTGCCCTCTGCTAATCAGAGGGACACGCGTTGGAGCGTCCACACGACAGGCTATTCGCATACGGGCAAAGAGACCAGAGAGAAGAGTTTTTGCCCGCATCCCACGGTGCACCGGCCCGAAAAACTGGTCTTCTCCCCGGACGTATCCGAGAGGGAACTCCAGTCCACAGGCGCACGTGGAGGTTTCCTGACATAGCACCCCAGTACTTATAGTGCTACGATTTTTTTTCCTGTCTGCCAAAAGGAGGGTTTTGTTCATATGTAATTGTACAACGCCATCTATAGGTAAATAGATAAAACGTCCGTACAAAGCGTGCTCTAACGCGGTTCGTGAATGGACGGCGGCATTTTGCGATTTAGTAATTTTATGTTATCTTCGAAACTATTTAACCAATTGACATACTATTTTCGGAAAATCGTATCTTTATGATGTTATTGTGATCATAATAATATTTTTTTCGATAAGGTTTAATGTTTTGTTGTGTAAAAAATCGTCCAAAAGCAAGTACATCGCAAATAACTTTTTTTAACTCATAAAAGCTGCTATATCTGCTAAAATATAAAAGATAAAAAAATGGTGTCGCGGACTTTATTGTAGAACTATTCAAAGCGGACATTTTTGCCATACATTGTTTTCAATTATATACAACTGTTAAGGCAGCGCATGCTAATAACTGTGTTTGAAGAGCAATTTTTTTCCGCCCGGCTAGACAAAAATTGAGATATTTGGACTAATATGCATGATATCTTTATAATTTATAGCCTATGGCACTCACGGATAATATAGCTTTCTACCAGTGAAACAATTTTTAAAATCGGTTCATTACTTCCGGAGATTACCCCTACATACAAACTTACAAATTTACAAACTTACAAACAAATTTTACCTCTTTATAATATTAGTATAGATAATTGTTGTAGAACTATTTATTACCAGCGGTTTCACAGGAAGATCGGGATAAAATAAAAACTATCCCATGTGTTAGCCTCATTATCCACCAAAGCGGAGAGGAGAGGAGATGTGCTTGAATAACCAATCAGATGTCTGTAATAGGCGTCTGTCAATAAGCGGAGAGGAGACGGTGGATTCCGGGCCTGAATCAAGCTTGTACGCTTGTGCGCCAAATCTCATCTGAACAAACTTTTACGTATTTAATACACAAAATATATAACAGTACCTATACACCGTGACTTTTTAGTCGTCTTACAAAAGCAGCCCAGTTCATGTACCCAATTACTAGAACACGTTTATAATAAAAAAATTGGTATCTAAGAGATTTGAAATTTTTTAAAATAAAATTTTTATTCGTTAATATGACGCAAGGTTTAGATACAAACACCCTTGTCTCATAGAAAATGGAGATGGAATGATCTGCCCGACTATTGCACTGGGTAGGTATACTTTACAGCTTGATACGTAAACATTTTAACAGGATGTTTCAGATTTCTAATGAACCTATTTATTAAAAATAAAAATTATTATTAACGATAAAAAAATAAATAACTTGCCTAGAGGTATTTTAGGTCGGATACATTAAGTGGACCCTTTTTGTAAGACGACTAAAAAGTCACGGTGTATAGTAATATAGTAGGATTATTTAGAACAGACAAGTTCGCTATAAACGATAGTAGGTGGCAGTAGTTTCAATGAGAGGTTTTCTTTTTGGAGTTTAAGGTGATTGGGTCGATGTAGCCCGCGAAATTCAAATTTTTTTACGTTTTTTGCAATTTGCAGGCCAGTGACATGTTGTAACTTTATAAATATTTGTGTTGCGCAAATAACAAGTATAATTTTAAATATAAAAATTGTCAAAAAATTCGCTCCATCAGCTCTCACATAGAAAAGGTGCATCGTAGTTAGATTTCGGAGATTTTAACATGATGCACCTTTTCTATGTGAGAGCTGATGGAGCGAGTTTTTTGATATTTTTTATATTTAAAGTTATACTTGTTATTTGCGCAACACAAATATTTATAAAGTTACGACATGTCACTGGCCTGCAAATTGCAAAAAACGTAAAAAAATTTGAATTTCGCGGGCTGGTTGGAGCATCCCCCTTAAAAAAAAAAGTAGTTTCCAAGACCTCTATAGATGGCGTTGAACTGACGGTGTGACTCTAGGAAAAAGATGTATGCCTTCATTTCATTTTTACACAAATCCACGAGGCACAGACTTCTCTTCTTTTTCTCTTGGGACATTTTCTTTCTGGCATGGAAAACTCATAAATTAAAAAGACTGGTAAATGAATATTTTTTTCTTTTTCCTTGTTGTTATTTATTTTCAAAATACCATTAATTGTGTGATGTGATGTGACTGACAATGACATAACATGCACTTTTTGTTTTACGATCTCAAAATTACATCCAAGTGAAAAAAATAAAAAAATTACGTGACGTTTTGTTCATTGCAGTAACCTATCAAGTTCAGCGCCATCTATCCATTGACTGGGGAAAACATAAAAAGAAAATCCCTCATTCCATAATTCCGGAACATAATTTTGTGCTACTTTCATTTTAGTGGGGTAATAGTAGTGATAAGGTACAATGGGGTTGACGTATCCATGTGGATAAAAACCCCCTATAATTTTATATAGATAAAAAAAAATGTGCTATGCGCATGAATGAGCTAATTCGCTTTCACATTATGGCAATCCCAAAATATAACCTCAAAATATTAATCTGTGACATTCACATTGTCATTGATTGATTTGACATTTTGACATTCTTGACAATCTTGACATTCTCTCCAGTCTGTTTACATGATTGATATTAGAAAAATAATTAGTTTTATGGAGATAAATAAGTGAGTAAATGGAATGAAAGCAACAATTAGTTCAATCAACCGCAATGATTATTTACGACACTTTAAACTTATCCGTTCCATTCATAATTAACTAATTTTTATTACAGCTAAAACTTAACCAAAAAATCTTAAGAAGGAGCCGCAATAATTGTAACTTTAAATAATCATGGATGCAGACTACGAGAAGAAATTATCAGAACTTAAAAGCAAAATCAAGAGCTTCCCAGACTTTCCTAAACCTGGAATTTTATTTTGGTAAATTCTTTTATTTATATTTTCCATGTGTACTACAGAATTACCACTGGGTATTAAGCCGATTCATTGACTGCGCACGTTGCTTATTTACGCTCTATTATCTATTGCTCATGAATGAACAATTAAAATAATATTTTTTTCCTCATTCAAACCGACAATGACCTCAGACTATAACTCCATTATCATTGTGGTCAATTAAATAAATACGCATTATATTTCCTTTATTAGTGACTTATTAGTATGATAGAAATGTGCTCAAAATTTGTCTTTTTTAAAGACAAAAAATTGACACTATTTGGTTTCTTGGATTGACACACTTAGCAGAAGCATGATCAGTCTATTGTTTCCACTGTTGTGTATCATTGCCACTTGGGCTCAGAAATTCCGTCTTTGTAGGCTTGCATTAATTGACAACACAGACCCACTGCAAGTTCGCTTTTGTGAAACAAACAACAATTCAACCCTTCAATATTTTTGATTTTTTTTCTTAGCCTGTTCGTACCGCTCTTGGGCAAAAGCCTCACTCCACTCCTGCCGTTTCTCACTAACCCATGCATCCTCTTTCCAGTTCTGACTGTGAGAACTTCCACTTCCCTATTTTTCTGTATAGCAAATTAAAAAAGAACAACGTATCTCAAACTGCCACTTATAATGATTCATTTTGTGTGTTTTCGTCAACGTTGTTGGCTATTCATGGAGTAAATTGTTTGGTACAATAGACCAAGCGGAATTATGACCCACCATAAGCTTATTTTCCTACAGACATTCTAATACAATTAGGTCTACATTCGCGTAAACATACATATAAACAACTTTGATCTTTGGCAATTTGACAGATTCAAACGATTTATTGTCAAAATGGGTCATGATTCCACTTTGTCGACTGTACATTACTAGATGGTAGTTTAAGACCCACGGGTGCCCACAGCTCTTTATGACTGAATCATTATTTGATTGATTAAAAGCCAGATTGAGGCCAAGGGCAAACTCATTGCAAAAAAAAAGAAAAATTCTGGGTCAAAGTAATTTGAATTCAGAACAAAAGAACAATACATCAGTCTAGACTAGACAATAAATTAGATTATCTAAAGAACTGATTTTTGTACTGATAACAATTGTTATCTTAGGCATGCTGCACACAGGCGTGTAAAGCAAGACTAAACGCATTTTTGTTCTGCAATAAATTGTATACATATTTTCTAAAGCTCTGCCTCACAATCTTTATGTGGACAACAGCAAGCTTATTGAAAAGTAGTTTTTTTTTGGTGGCATAATCATCAAGAGTCCTCCCGCCCTGGGTGTGGCGGAAGGGACTGTCAGACTCTTACTGACTTAAATCCACCCGTGTTCCTTCGGATGCCCTTTACGTTCCGGGGCCACGGTACCCTAGATTAAGAAAATTCCGCGGGCCCAGTCGGTGACGCGTGAAACACGACGCGCCACTGACGCGCAAAGACCAAGCCTTGGTTGGACGGCGAGCTTACCCATTACTCACCGTCCGCAAACCCGCTCTGCCGCTGTGCCCTCTGCTATTCAGAGGGACACGCGTTGGAGCGTCCACCCGACAGGCTATTCGCATACGGGCAAAGAGACCCCTTAGGCACACAGTGACACAGAGTTTTTGCCCGCATCCCAGGGTGCACCGGCCTGAAAAACTGGTCTTCCCCCCGGTCGTATCCAAGAGGGAACTCCAGTCCACGGGCGCACGTGGAGGTTTCCTGTCTTAGAACCCCATTGAAAAGTAGTTAAGATTTAATTGTGACAGTAAAATGTCTGAGGACTGTGGATACGGTACTTAGGAATCACACACAGCGAAAGGCTATTATGAGAATTGACCAATTCGAGAGTCGGGATTTTGACAATGTGCTATTTAGAAAATTGGACTTTTGGCAGTGTCTGTAAACCGTAAAAAGGAACCCTCTTTCCTAAAAATAACGTTGCCCCAGACTAGGAATTTCTTCTGAGTCGTGGGTGCGCTACATACTCAGATACCCAGACCCGAAACAACTACTTATTTTAACTCATACAAACATTAGTTCCGTGGGCTCAGATCAAAGAAATAGGCAGATAGAGCGCTCAGAACACGCGAGTGGTTCCACCAAAGTTAATACAAAATCAAAATCTAGTACAAAGTCGCGACGGTACCAAGCTACGCGTCGTACCAAGCTACGCGTCGTTGTTGTTCTTTGCCAAAATATGCCGTCATGTGTCTTCAACCATTGTAAAAGTTGTTCTCAAAAGCAAAGAAAACATGGAATGTAATTCGTTCCGAGAGTTCTATCTGCCTATTTCTTTGATCCGAGTCCGTGGGGATCGAACCCGCGACACTTTCCGCAGTAGTCGATCGCTCAGTCACTCACTTATCGCGTATCTTTCAAGTCACATTTCTGTAAGAGCCTTATCATGGAACTATTTGTGTCTTATCTAAATGCTCTTATCACGCTTGTTGAGCTTATCATAATGTACTTTAAATGTTATTATGTGCGCTCTATTTACATATTGGTCAAAATATAACACGATACCTATCGAGATTGTAGTACTTATCGGACTGTCTGGCCAGAACGGGTTGAAACGGAACTAAAAAAATATTTCTGACAGCGTTTTAAAATCTTTGATATTTGATGTAAACAAAGACCACAGGTTTGTTAGATTTATTATTGTGCCATAAAACATAACGTAAAAAGTGAATAAAAATAAAATCATTCATAGTGCTGGTAGCGCGAAGACAGTGGCGACTTCCGGTTTTCTACATTTTTATGTCGAGCTGTAAAAATAGTTACTACAGCTTGGCAAATTAGAGTAGAAAACCGGAAGTCCCCATTGTGCTCTCGCTACCAGCACTTTGAATTTTTTTTTCACTTATTACTTTAGTTTTATGGCACAACAATAAATCTAACAAACCTGCGTTCTTTGTTTACATTAAATGTCAAAGATTTTAAAACGTTGTCAGCAAAAACAAAAAAAAAATAGTTTTGTTTCAAGACGTTCTGGCGAAGCTTTAACAAGTTTTAAAGTATTGGTTTGTAGGTAGGTAGGTACTGATCCAATCTCAGTATAGGCCAAATAAAGATATATACTTACTAGCATTCCGAACGCGACTTCGTACGTGCGAATTTCAAACTTTGCCCCTCTGAATATCTACTCCCGGCAAATCTAAATAATTTAAATATCCAATAAAAAATTGAGAGTAGCACTAGTAGTAAACGAAGTTTCATACAAACTATCAACACCCTTAGGGGTCGATTTTCGCAAAATCCCGTTTAAAGTAGCACCTACATCCTAAAAAGAACCCTTTTATGGTAAAAAATTCAGATGTTGAAAGGGCTAACGTGTTCTTGGATTTGAAACTTTTTGCCAATAAAAAAGTCACGTTATCGATTTTTTAGGCTGGTCGCCGTCGTTTTTCGATAGGGCGTAGACAAAGAGCCCACACCCAAACTAACAAATAAAACTGAAGGTGTGCCCTTTGGCGTGTCTACTGCAAATATACGGTATACGGTTGCTTAGGTATATCATAAAGGCTTATTACCATTAATGTGGCTCAGGCATTCTTTTCACATGTCCATAGAATCCTACTCGGGAATTTATACTCAATAGTCCCATTTCCTAATTCTTGGTCACCGGAGCCGGAGAACAGTCCTGACTGATATTTTCTGCTCATCTTTTTCAACGTTGGCCTTCCAATGCATAATGTCTCCACTTTTGACGGTTTTGGTACATGGCTATCCAGTGCATAGTGCATTTAAAAAGAACTCTTCTACAGTAATATAAAAAGAGAAAACATAATGTAATCACGCCTTTACTCTTCAAAGGGTTAGGCAGAGGTCTACCTTAAGGTGATTGCGTCGATGTAGCCCGCGAAATTCAAATATTTTTACGTTTTTAAAGCTGCATCTAAGTTAGATTTCGGAGATTTTAACACGATGCAGCTTTTTTATGTGAGAGCTGGTGGAGCGAATGTTTTGATTATTTTTATATTTAAAATTATACTTGTTATTACCGCAATTCATATTTTGATAAAGTTACAACATGTCACTGGCCTGCAGATTGCAAAAAACGTAAGAAAATTTGAATTTCGCGGGCTGGTTGGAGCATCCTCCTTAAAGTACCGAGCCTAACGAAGGGTTCCAAATAACTCCCGAGCGCATGCGAGGTCACCCGCAGAACCCATAAGAAACTCGGGCTTCAATACGCATGCAATAGACCTATAGTCATACATAGCAGAACACATAGGGTCATTCATAAATTATTTATTAGAAAACTAATGAAGACATTTGAATGAGAACTGCTTTGAGATAAGTCATTGCGGTAAAACCACATTACCGATTCCTGTGGTAACACCATGACGAAATAATACAAAATACATTTGTTATGTCTCGATCAATTCATTCAGTGTGCTGTTTTTCCTTTGTTCTCGAAAACGTGTGATAATATTTACCTCCTTTACTAACAGGTATATAAATGTGATTTACATATTAGTTTCAATTAATTTCATTAATGATTACTGGGTATTGGCGGGTTTTTCCTTTGAACAAAAGGTATATATTAGTTTCATTAATACTAAATATCTGGTTGACGGAGCTTCGCTTGGTTTTTAAAATCTCTATATCTTGGGAACCGAGCTTTTCTCGCACCTGGGACCTTGATAAATTGATTGCTTGAGCCGAAAAACCCCTAATCTGTAACTTTAATGAAAATCCTTGGAGCCGTTTCCGAGATCCTGATTATATGTATTTAAATAAATATACAAGAATTGCTCGTTTAAAGATACTAGATAGATAGATTAGATACGGTAAAGGAAAGAAATACTAAGGCATCATGTAGAACTTGAAGACACGACAAGCATACTTCACCGTCTACATTTAGGCCAGATGGTGGTCAAACGCGTGCCTTTCATAAATAAATAAACAAAAAACATTACCTAGTGAAGTTCAACCAGACGTACTTGGCCGATGCAGTTGTACCTCTGTTCGAAATAAAGCCCCTCGACTGAAGTCGATTTGTGACAAGCCAACTTGGTTATGATTTAGCAATGCACCATCGGACATCTAGGGGCCCTGCTAATAACTATCCATACTTAGTTGCCATTCCACCAGTATGCTTTCAATCCTTCGCAACTCGCACAGCAAAAGTCTCTCTTAGCTCACAACCACCGTCTGTTCCCTATCGTATGCAACTGGAATCTCTTCAAAGTTAGATTGACCAGGCTTCTTCTGGGTAAGCTCAAATTACAGCAACTC
The DNA here is from genome assembly GCA_036375495.1 of Agrotis segetum. NCBI lineage: Eukaryota > Metazoa > Arthropoda > Insecta > Lepidoptera > Noctuidae > Agrotis > Agrotis segetum. The sequence goes on from JAQSVV010000031.1 coordinate 5,872,486, forward strand.
GATTGGATGAAACTAGTTTAAAGTTAAGCTTGAGCTTTGATTGCAGTTCTGTAATAAGAACAGCGGCCTTACCACGAGCTCTTAGGCCGAGACTCCACCAAAGCTGTATCGAGCTGTGCGGGGTCGAGACGTGTTTTGAACAACCAATAGAATTGTGTTATTGACACAGCTCCACTCCGCAACGCAATTATATTGGTTGTTCAAAACACGTCTCGACTTACACAGCTTTGGTGGAGTCTCGGCCTTAACGCGATCCAGTTTAGGCTGTGGGAAAGAGACAGAGCTATACAAGTCGTCTAGCGCCATCTCTTTCCTACAGCCTAAACTGGATCGCGTTAAGAGCTCGTGGTAAGGCCTCAGGGCTTAGTCTCTGCCATCTCCAATTTAGAATAGAGTCAAGAGTAGAATCATATCAAATCGAAAAAAATGCCAAATGTCGATAACATAATCGCCTCTCATTACAGGGACATATTCTCAGCGATCTCCGACGGTTCCACATGCAAGTTACTCCAACACCTTCTAGTACAAACCATAAAGTTCAAATTCCCCGACGTGGAAGCCATCATAGGGCTGGAGTCCCGAGGGTTTCTGTTCGCCTTCTCTCTGGCAGCTGAGCTGGGTGTCGGCTGTCTGCCTGTCAGGAAAAAAGGGAAGCTGCCGGGAGAGGTCATATCTTATAAGTATGAACTGGAGTACGGGACGGTGAGTTTTTTCTGTATTCTATAATGGTTAGAGACATGGGCTGGTAACAACTGGCCTTGAGATAAATGTCATAAAGGCTTTCATATAAACCTTTTTTTTTTTTACGTGGCAAATTCGAATACATGTGACATCTGCCAATCCGCACTGGGCCCGCGTGGTGGATTATGGCCTACTCCCTCTCACAGAGAGGAGGCCTGTGTCCCAGCAGTGGGAACATTTAAGGCTGATGATGATGATGACGTGGCAAAATCATCAAATGAGTCCTCCCACCCCTTACTGTCAGACTCGTACTGGAGGCTCGACACGTGGTGGAGCGGTGTGACGGGACAAACCCCTTACGGGGAGTTCTTGCCCGTACCCCGGGGCGCACCGTCCCGAGAAACTGGGGCTCCCCCCGGACGTATCCGAAAAGGAACTTCCAGTCCTCGGGCACTCGTGGAGGTTTCCCGTCTTTAGCACCCCTTCATATAAACCTTGGATCTTGAGTGGTTTCTGAATCGAAATTGATGTTTATGTCGTAAATATTTATGATAGTTATCAGGTGTTTCTCTATTTACTGTCCGTCTAAAGATACAACGATGCTTAACATTGCTCACCAAACTAAATACAGAACTCGGAAATAGTTGCTACCATCAGAAGGCTCACTCTATTGCCGCAAGCGCTGTTTGATTTGACCAATCCCGTTCCACTTCAGTTACTTTTCAGGAAATCACTTCCCCAGACGGGGATCTGTTACACATTTTTTTAGTGTGGTAAAATCACGCAGGGCAGAGCGGGAAGGACTGTCAGACTCGTACTGGCTAAAATCCACGGTGTCCTTCAATAACCCTTTACGTTCTGGGGTCACGGAAATTCGCTAGTCCCGCGGCCTAGCTGTTAGACACAAAAAAAAAAACTAAAATATATTGATACTAATCGTAACTCTTCAATCAAAATTCCAGGATATTCTAGAAATCCAGAAGGACACAATCCGTCGGGGTCTAAAGTGCCTCATCATCGACGACCTCATAGCAACCGGAGGTACGATCACAGCCGCCAGTAAGCTGCTCCAAAGTTGTGGAGCCAACGTGATCGGGTGCCTACTGGTCATCGAGTTGAATGCGCTGCAGGGTCGCCACAACATTCCCAAGGGTATACCTGTACATTCCTTGATACAGTATGATTAGGTAGCTAGAGATAATGCTGGTGTAACTGTACATTAGTGTAAACATGTGCTGTGGGATAAACAAATGGCGACTAAGCTCTGCTTTGAATGAACCATAGACATAGAGAATGGACTGTGTATTTTTTATTTTATTAATCTATATTATTCCACGGCTGGGCAAATGTCTCTCTATAAACCTTCCATTCTTTCCTCTCGGCAGCATTTTCCTTAGACGCGTTCATGCAAAGTCCGCATTAACGCGTATAAGTCAATACTCCAGCATTTTTTTGTGATTCCTTCGGGATCACGTCCGACTTTGATTGAGCATTAGGTAAATCTCTGTAGCAAAAAAGAAAGCTATTTCGCGGCCCATGCCTATCTTTTTTCTGTAAGACAGAGAATGACTTATAAAAAGATCATGATCGCTTGTGTCTCTTACAGTTTTCTGGCCATATTTACTTGCCAACAGCACACTTAGCACGAATTTTCAGGATTTGAGACGTAAAGTAAACTGGAACTTTGACAATTTCAAATTGACAATTTACAATGAAAAAATTAGTTCCTCGCACACCGGAGGCGCTGTTCCATTTTTTCATACAGAAACGCTGTAAATACTGGAAAGACGCTGTAAAGTAAAAGAGTGAAAATTCGTGCTAAGGGTACTGGATAGGAAAAGCTCAGTCCATTTTCTATGTCTATGCATTAAACTGAATACCTAGCTTTTTATACGACCAATATGGTAATCACGAAAAACAAAACTGACCTATACATTTTGTATAGGATATCTGGATGTTTTTGGCGATTACAATGTTAGTCCCATGGAATTTTGATGTGCGGTGAGGAAACTATGTGCAATGAATGTTAATAATGTGTTTTTGACGTGTCGATTTTAAGACAAAAAGTTCATAGGTAACTTAAATATTCTAAACATTGAACATTCGAGTGGTTTAACATTATCATGTTCAATACGTACTTTATTGTATTGCCAGATATACGTAAATTCTTGGTATTCAAGTGCATCCGGTTAGACTGTAAGTTGACTTGGGAAAAGTCTAAGCAGATGATGATTAAAGTTTCAAAGACCCACTGAAAGCTTGTCTTTCAGTACCAGTAAACTGCTCAGATTTAGATAAGTATGTAAAATAAAGTAATTAATTATTCAAAAATTCGAGTCATCCTAAACAAAATGCGACCGATTGACAACCAGAAAATAACAGTTGGTTATCGCCACCTCGAAGTAAATTTTTCATTTATAGAAACTTGACAGCAGCTAAATAAGAGTAACAAACATTTAGTGCTACCTACTCGAAACAAATTATCAATTTTCTTCACCATCATCATCATCATCATCATCAGCTGTAGGAAGTCCACTGCTGAACATAAGCCTCCCTATAGATTTCTAATAGGACCGGTTGGCAGTGGATTGCAACCATTGCACTTTTTCTTGCCAACAAACCAAAGATCTGGCGTCATAATGAATTGTTTTCATTGTTAATTTGTCAGCAAGATATTATTAAGAAATGAATAGGTACATATATGTTTTGTATAATGTATACAATAAATAATTGACAAATTCTATTAATTAATAGTATATTATTATTTAGATTTAATCAACTGTTCAATGTACATATCGCTCGCACATTTATCTTATGTAATTACAATGAGATTTATTATGGATGGCTGGACTTCATCCTTTTAGAACATGCCGAAATCCTTGTTTTTGACCCTTTGCTACGCGAAGCCCCGAAACTTAAGTGCTTGCTTGCTCAGTTCATAATAATAGAAGAAGATAGAAAATAAGAATGTAAGAGAGCTAACAAAATTGCGATAAAAGCAAAATGAAATATTCTATTCTATTGATCAAGTAATAGAGTATCTAATTGATAAAGAACAATTTGTAGCAACCTTGCAAAAGTACAAAATTGTTAAAATGACAGTTTTAGGCCCACATCAGCTAGAATCTCATGTTTTTCTTTCTAAATCACGTTTGAATGAAACTAAACGATAAAACGTACTATCTGTCGTACATCAACATAAACAACGACTTGATAATGCGAAGTCCCGTCACGTTCTTTCCGCATTTAAAGTTTTGAAGTTGTAACACGTACGCAGCGGGGCAGGGGTGAAGGACAGACGATTATTTTTTTTATTATGAGGTCTGTTATGACACGAGCGCTTTTTTGTAGTTGTACATTTTTTATTAAACATCATATGAGAGTTTCGTCTTTGAAAGAGTGAAAAGCGCTCGTGTGTGGCAAGCCTTAAGGTCCATTCATACCGAAATTATATTTTGTAGAGCAACGATAGGCCGTTCATAGCCAGCAACATACAGCTTGGCCAGAACGTCTTGAAACGGAACTAATCTTTTTGTTGCTGATAACGTTTTAAAATCTTTCATATTTGATGTAAACAAAGAACGTAGGTTTGTTAGATGCCATAAAACTAACGTAATATGTGAAAAAAAAACATTCAAAGTGCTGGTAGCGAGAACACAGTGGCAACTTCCGGTTTTCTACTATAATTTGCCAAGCTGTACATGGACTACTCGAGCCCTTTTGTTCACACATCACAGGAGCTGATGGACTATTGAAAGTGCTAAATTCATTGAGAAATTTTGATTTGGTGATTTTGAATGCCATCACACATATCACATCACACTATAATATAAAGAAAAACGGCACCTCGAGCCCCGAGAAAAAAAATTTGCCACCAAACCCCGACCGATTTTAAGACTTATTTTTCCAAAAATACAGTTTAAAATCGGTCGGGGTTTGGTGGCTCAAAATTGTGCCATTAGGGCTTATTGGGGATCGGGCGGTCGAAGTTAAAATTGCAAGAGTAATAGATAGTCAAATATTTTCAAGATCATGCTTAACAAAAAAGAATTTCGGTATAGTTACCGTACCGTAGTACCGTAAAGTTTAATATTCTATTATTGGTCTTTGACATGGTATATTTCAAATGATATTTAATTATTTATTTATTTTATAACTAAGTTGTTATCCACAAAATAGTGCTCAATTTTAATGTTGACTCATGTACAATTCTTTTTTACGAGTATATTATTATTTTGATATTAATATAAAATGACATTGTAATGTTAACATTCCAGGTTGTATGATGTATTTGTATTGTTTAATAAAAGTTTTATATGTCTTTAGATTATTGTTTTATTTGAATCACATAGCATACGTCAGTGTCTATGTTCTTTACAAACGAGTGTAAGAAAATAACTATTTGGTTGGTACTAAAGGGTGGCATTTTGTAGCATCACAACTATTCAGCACATAGTAATGAACAACTTTTACTAATTTCTTATTATTTATCTAAGTATGTAATTATTTTTTTTATTTATTGTTCGCTTATAGTTTTTATTATTAAATTCTTCTAAGTAATTTGTAGTTTCTGAATCGAGTTAATAAAGTTTATGAATTATTAAAGGTATCGTAATTATCTTCAATGTAATGAAATTACATTGAAGAAATCATTTTAGTTAGCTCTAATAATTTAAAACCAATTTAATAATTTAAAACCAATTTGAGTATTGATTACAGAACAAATATCTCAAATTGGTATTAAATGATTAAATATTATGAGTATCGTGTGTAAAAACAGGTGGTTCAGTCAATTTAAATTGGCAGGTACTAAGATCTCTAAGTAGAATGTGACCCGATTCAAATAAAATCACAAAAAAAAATGTTATATTTAAAGCATTTATTTAAATTTTAAATTAAATGTTAAAATACTGAAAGTTGTTCATAAACATCTTAGAGACGACATAAATACCTAAATATAATATTATTACAAAATAAAACTTAAGAAAACAATTATCACATTTTTGAATTTAGAATTAGTTCACGTAAGGCAGGGGCACTGCGTGGTGGTGGCCATGGCCAGAATGATGATGGCCCTTTACATTACGCTCCAATTCTTGGGTGGTCTGAACATTTTCGGGCAATTTGAACTCTGTCGTTACTTTGTTTGCTGGCGTTGTTGAGGTACCTTCACTGGTTAATGAAACTACACTAGGTACAGACTTCTCCTGTCCTACATTCTTCTCAGTAGAACTTGACCCCTCGGCTTTGGCAGTTGTAGGTTCGTCATCAGTCAGTGGTACAACCTTAGGTTCATACTTCTCTTGTCCAACAGTCTTCTGTGTAGTACCTGAGAGCTCGCTTTTAGGTGTTGTGTGTTCGTCATGAGTTACATCTTTAGGAAAAGCTGGCACAACGGGTTCCTTGGTAGCTTGACGGATTTTCCTGTTCTCTTCTTCATCTCTGAAGTTGATCAGGTCATCACTTTCAGCTTGGGGCATGACGGGAATTACTTGCTGACTGTCATCTTGTTCAGGTTTCTGTGTTTTGTTATTGAAGATAGTGTCAAGTGCTTTCTTCAAATTTTCGTCCATTTCTGGTTGCACAGTTTTGTTATCCTTGTCGTTAACTTTGGCGTCTGTGGTAGCGTCAACGACCACTGGTGTAGGGACTGTTGACTGATCCTTGGTCTTCTGTTCTTGAGTGTCGCGGTTGAGTCGCGTTTGGTCCTTGCCTACCAAAGCTGGGTTGATCTTCTGTTGGTCGTCCGCGTTCACTTCGGTCGTAGAGGCCGTTGGTGCTGGGGCTCCAATAATGATGTCACCACCATCCTTAGGTTCCTGGTTTGAGTTCACGTTCAGGTCCTTAAGCACTTGAGGGTTCTGAGTATCAATTCCGGTAGACACAGGGTGGTTTGGGAATAGCGCTGGCTCTTGAGGGTTCTGTGTCTCCTGTGTTTCATCGGATTCAGCAGCCAACACTTTAACGCTGAAGTCGAATCCTCTGAAGACAGCCGGACTCTTCAGTTCAAGTGTAACGTTCCTCTGTCCTAGTCCTCCTTCAATCACTGTAGCTTCTCCATCCTTTTCTGGCCGGTTGTCAGTGACAATTATACTGGTGATGACTTCGTCGGTGGTGTTTGTAGCGTTCACAGTCAGGAGCTTCACCTGTCTCCAGATCGCTGGGCTGGCGGTTATATTCTGTTCGAATATTACTTTACCGCCTTCGGTACCCAAGCTGACGTCTGCGGCGTAAGCCACAGCCACGAAACCGAACACTGCAAGTACTTTGACGAACATCTCGGATGTTTACAAACGACTGATGCAAATGACGAGTCTCAATGCTTATATAGAACGTCGGGTTAAGGAAAAACCTCAAAATGTAAAACCCATTCATTGCGGCAGAGAAAAATAACTTTATATTTCAGGTGCGGGGTGGTTTTCGTCTATGACGCCGATGGGCGTCCTCAGCACCTCAAATGGATAATAGACTGCGGAAGCTATGACGTCACAAATTTGACATTTGGGTAAAAACAAACACAGGAACGTATTGCATTTTGAGATAATTTACATTTTGAATACATTATCTAGTGTTTACAAGGTATAAAATACCTTATTGTTTTGCTCCCGGTTGCAACCATGTCTCTAGAAGAGAAACCTGCAGGTTTTTTAGATTTCCTGCTAGTGAAAAAATCTTTAAAAATGGAAAACACTCTGCCGGTACGTTACTGCTGATTAATTCTGATTAATTATTATTCTAGTCTGAGGACTCGTTGTATTGACTTGTATTGCTGACTTACTCATTATTTTCAATTTCAGTCGTAAGGATAGAGACCCTACTCGTGAAGACCGTCTTTGTAATTGTAATTTTGCTGATGAAAAGGATGTTGTTCCATCAATTTTTGCACACAATAGTAACAAGAAGTTCACGCAGACATTATTATTAATTACAAAAAAGATAAAATAACAAAAATCCCACGTCGAAACCTGTTTGTTTTTACCCAAATGTCATCTTTTTACGTCACACTTCCACGGTCTATATATAACGCCGATTGGCGTTTTCAGCACTGTTTAAAATGATTAATAATTCTTACGTTAAAATGTTTGACAAACCTCAAATGCGCGAAATTGGTGGTACGATAACAAACATATTTTCACACCACCTGCTCGAAAATGTCTAATTATATGTCAAGCAACCTTAACCTAAAGTGAGTCATTAGTGGCCGAGGGCACAGCCGGTCAACAATGTTGTACTGGATTTCATTATTACCCGCTGGTCAATAATGTGATTTGAATTTGGAATATGTTTATAAACAACAAACACCCTTTGGTGCCAGAAAGATTTTTTTTTTAATTTTCTTTTCCCTTTTGGGAAGACAAAGGGATCTATCTAGCCCATGCAGCCTAGTTTTTTTTTTTTTTGGTTCTTTTCGTCCCTCTTTGGGGCAGGCAAAGGGAGCTGAGCCCATACAGCCAAGTCTGATTTAGTGTGCCAGAAAGAGGAAAGCTATTCTCGAAACCCTTACTACGCGTGGATGATATTCTCGATTTCCTAAAAAATCATAACGATTGCTTCTTCATATCGTTGCCATGTTTTCAAAGACATAATATTGTAAGAATAATTAGATAACTACCTACGAACCATTTTTTAAAAGAAATGAAATAACATTAAAACTGGCATTAATAATAACAAATACCGTACCGCGCCGTAATACCGTAGGTAATAGTAATTGGCTGTAACATTAGTTAATTTATTTTAAATAAACTGCACTAAGATTGCTGTGGATTTTGTAAATAAATAAATAAATAATAAAACCTATCTATAATATAGTCGATTTATCACATTTTATCAAAAATACTCTATTTTCACGAGCGTCTCCAATGACGTTCTAAATTCAAAATGCATACAGATCATCCAAAACCATTCTACCAGCCCTGTATAAAACTTAGTTTACACAAACGCCACATCCATGAGAGTGATATCATTAGGACAAACACGACAAAACCATAGAAGATACTTTGTTTTTCGTACTATGGCTATTATTTTCTCACAGTAGGTGTAAAAAGTAGAGTATCCTCCTCTGGGCTAAAGGTGTCTTTGCCTTGGGCTAGCTTGAATCCCTCGCTGCATTCAGGATTCTTGTATTAACTCCCTCGCTTCGCTCGTGAGTTAAACTCTTAACTCCCTCGCTACGCTCGGGAGTTAAATCCCGAATCCTTCATTGCACTCGAGATTCAATATGACGCCCGTGACATAAGACACAACTTTAGCCCCTCGGTGCATAATCTACTATTAGTGTTAAAAAATAAATTAACATCGATTAGGCGCCTATTTGTGAAATTTTGGTTCTGTATTAGTTGGATCGTGAAAATTAGAAGAATATGGCGATAAATGGTTAATATCAGAGGTGGTAAACATTTTCTGACTTTTACAATACCACTATTTACTAGTTTTTTTTTTCTTCACCCATTTTGGTAGGCATACCTATAGCTTAGTCTTCAGTAGATTTTTTTTATTGATATGAAATGGAATGAGATGAAATGAAACCTAATCTAATTCATTCAACTAAATCATTAAATCTGATATTGAAATAAAATAATAGCTTCTTTTTAGAAATATACTTATTTGTATGAATCACAAAAACTCTTTAGTAAAAACTTCATGGTTGGTTTTTAGGGTTCCGTAGTCAACAAGGAACCCTTATAGTTTCGCCATGTCCGTCCGTCTGTCCGCAGTTTAGCTCAGAGACGCACAGTACTAGAAAGCTGTAATTTGGTGTAAATATACGGATTTGTAGTGCCGAAAAAGTGGTAAAATAAAATCTCGTAAAACATTTTTTTTTTAGGGTACCTCCAGTACTTACACGTATAGTGAGGATTTTTTTTTTCTCGCGTACCCCTTAGTGTGGGGCATCATTAAATAGGCCTTTAAAAAATAATGCTAGTTTCCATTAACAGTTTTTTGATAAAAAAATTAGTTTGTGAAATATTAAGCTTTAAAGTGCTAAATTTTGCTCGATTCGAGTGTCCCCCCCCTCTACCAGCTAAACGGTTATGTTTGGGGGTGTGAAAAAATTCACAATAGTAGTATATATAACGAAGTTTAAAAGAAAATTATCATGACTAAGTAGGCTTTACAACTTTACGAGTAATAGTCGACCAACTTATAAAATGTACTTGAATAATATGTTTTCTTAAACAAAATGTAGAACATGCTCTTCAACTGCAAATGTAAGTTTGTCAACTTTATTTTTACAGTTTTAATAGGTATGTTTTTACGGTATGTTTTTTGGGGATAGGTAGGTTTTTATCGTCAACTATTTTTAACTAACTTCAAAAAAAGGAGGAGGTTCTAAATTCGTCGTAATATTTTTTTTTAATGCATTTTCTCCGATTTCTCAAAGACTCCTGGACCGATTTTGAAAATTCTTCTTTTTAAAATTAAATTCAGCGAATCAGTTTAGTTAGTTCGCCTAAGTATTTTGATGGGCAACTGCGGAACCCTACACTGTGCGTGGCCCGACACGCACTTGGCCGGTTTTAAAATTAAATTCAGCGAATCAGTTTAGTTAGTTCGCATAAGTATTTTGATGGGCAACTACGGAACCCTACACTGTGCGTGGCCCGACACGCACTTAGCCGGTTTTTAGGGTTCCGTAGTCAACAAGGAACCCTTATAGTTTCGCCATGTCCGTCCGTCCGTCCGTCCGTCCGTCCGTCCGTCCGTCCGTCCGTCCGTCTGTCCGCAGTTTAGCTCAGAGACGCATAGTACTAGAGAGCTGTAATTTGGTGTGAATATACGGATTTGTTGTGCCGAAAAAGTGGTAAAATAAAATCTCGAAAAATATTTTTTTTTAGGGTACCTCCAGTACTTACACGTAAAGTGAGGATTTTTTTTTTCTCGCGTACCCCTTAGTGTGGGGTATCATTAAATAGGCCTTTAAAAAATAATGATAGTTTCCATTAACAATTTTTTGATAAAAAAATTCGTTTGTGAAATATTAAGCTTTAAAGTGCTAAATTTTGCTCGATTCGAGTGTCCCCCCCCTCTACCAGCTAAACGGTTATGTTTGGGGGTGTGAAAAAATTCACAATAGTAGTACATATAACGAAATTTAAAAGAAAATTATCATGACTAAGTAGGCTTTACAACTGTACGAGTAATAGTCGACCAACTTATAAAATGTACTTGATATCATATTTTCTTAAACAAAATGTATCGGAGGCAACTGCAAATGTAAGTTTGTCAACTTTATTTTACAGCTTTTATAGGTATGTTTTTACGGTATGTTTTTTGGGGATAGGTAGGTTTCTATCGTCAACTATTTTTAACTAAATTCAAAAAAAGGAGGAGGTTCTAAATTCGTTGTAATCTTTTTTCTTATGTATTTTCCCCGATTTCTCAAAGACTCCTGGACCGATTTTAAAAATTCTTCTTTTTAAAATTAAATTCAGCGAATCAGTTTAGTTAGTTCGCATAAGTATTTTGATGGGCAACTACGGAACCCTACACTGTGCGTGGCCCGACACGCACTTGGCCGGTTTTTTCTTTTTAATAGACATTAATATATTCCACAACTATAATAATAAAACATTATTTTGACAGTTGGGAAAGAGAACGCATGAGTTCGGGAATGGTAAAAAAAAAGCAATGCTGTGTAATAGGTAATAGCCCACATCCTGCACGCTATACGTCCCTGCAATACGCCACTTTTTGAGCAACTGTATTAAAAAAAATATTAACCGTCATGTAGTGCAAACTACCTACTTTTCAAACGAAAGTGAACCTTAACTTCAAATTATAAAGGCTAACTTTAATCTGTGTACTGACCGGTTCGGGATTAGCTAAGAGAAAAATGGGAACTTAAATTCCACATCGGTAAGACTGTCAGTGATGTTATCGGTAAAGTTTTATTAAGTTTTAGTGAATTTAAACTTATGTAAATATACGTATTAAGATATATTATTGAGGATTTTCAAAATAACCACAAATTGTTTCTCTGAAAATACAAAGTTTTGTTTTATTATAAGAAAACGTGTAAAGAGATAAAAATAACAAGATATAATTGAGGAGGCGATATTAGTGAACTTTAAATGTCGTTTTATCTATATTATAAAGAGGTAAAATTTGTTTGTAAGTTTGTAAGTTTGTAGGTTTGTAAGTTTGTAAGTTTGTATGTAGGGGGTAATCTCCGGAAGTAATGAACCGATTTTAAAAATTGTTTCACTGGTAGAAAGCTACATTATCCGTGAGTGCTATAGGCTATAAATTTTATAGATATCGTGCACATTACCCGAAATATCTCAATTTTTGTCTAGCCAGGCGGAAAAAAATTGCTCTTCCAACACAGTTATTAGCATGCGCTGCCTTAACAGTTGTATATATTTGAAAACAATGTATGGCAAAAATGTCCGCTTTTAATAGTTCTACAATAAAGTCCGCGACACCATATTTTTATCTTTTATGTTTTAGCAGATATAGTAGCTTTTATGAGTTAAAAAAGTAAATTTCGACGTACTTGCCTTTGGACGATTTTTTACACAACAAAATATTAAACCTTATCGAAAAAAAAATTATTATGATCACAAGAACATCATAGAGATACGGTTTGCTGCAAATAGTATGTCAATTGGTTAAATAGTTTCGAAGATAACATAAAATTACTAAATCGCAAAATGCCGCCGTCCATTCACGAATCACATTAGAACATGCTTTGTACGGACGTTTTAACCACTTACCTATAGATGGCGTTGTGAAATTACGTGTTGGTCTTTAAAATTGTTTTGGTTGCTCGGTTTCTTAAAGTACAAATAGGTACTATTTCGTTCTCATTCTTCGAGTTCGAAGCTGTGGTATTTCTGTTTTTGGGATATCGGAAAGTTTCAGCGATTGTTTATCATGCCAAAAAGGAAATCACAACATTCCCGTCAGACATCCCAGACAATAGCAGATCCTGCCGGGGTTGCGGGACCTACGTATACCGCGACTCAGGCACACAAAGGGCTATCAAAGGACATGCACCGTGGAATTAATCAGTACAAGACTGACAGTCCCTCCCGCCCTGCCCGGGGTGGGAGAACTCATTTGATGATTTAACCACATAGGTAATAAAAAAAAGACAAGAGCAGTTCGAGCACGCCGTACGGAAGAGTCTGCTCTTGAAAATCATCAGCGCCTCTCGAGGAATAGAGAAAATATTTCGCAAGCACGCGCTGGGGAATCTAGCTCCGAGCGTTCACAACGGCTTGCCAACCAAAGCTGGAGAACATCGCAGGTGGTCGGGAATCTAGCGCTGACCGTGCGCAGCGTCTCAGTGATTTAAGGCAGCATGTCTCTGCAACAAGGGATGGGAAGTCTAGCGCTAAGCGCTCGCAGCGGCTCGCTAACCAAAGAGTATGAATCGCAGGCCCGTGCTCGGGAATCTAGCGCTGAATATGCGCAGCGCCTAACAACAGAAAGACATGATGGGCAGTTACAGTTTTTACAGTTTACAACAAAAACAAAACCCTCCTTTTGGCAGTCAGTTCAAATAAATCATAGCACAAGTACTAACCGAACCACACTCATAATTTCATCACAAGTTAAAATATTTACTGCCCAACGAAGTGGGCACGGGTCAGCTAGTAAGATATATTATTGAGGATTTTCAAAATAAACCACAAATTGTTTCTCTGAAAATACAAAGTTTTGTTTTATTTAACACACTCTTACAATAGGTATTACAACAGTAATTGTTCAAGTAAGATAATTACTCAATCTTACTTGAAAATACAAAGAAACGACATTTAAAGTTCACTAATATCGCCTCCTGAATTATATCTCGTTATTTTTATCTCTTTACACGTTTTCTTATAATAAACTAGCACTCCGCCCGCGACTTCGTCCGCGTGATTTTCGAACTTTCCTTTTTTGTATTTTGACTTCCAGCCCACCCCACTTTTTATGAGATACTTTTAGAAAATCTAAATCAATACCTATTTAACAAAAATTCTATCACCCCGTCTTGGGTGGCACCCACGCCTAATACAAATGACCCCATTGCACGATTACCATTATAACCCCTTACGGGACGAATTTCACAAAATTTCCACCTCTTGGTAACCATTTACGTCTTTAAAAGAACCAATATGCAAGATTTGTAGTGTCCTGTAGTACCTAATGGAGTTGCGTACAAACTATCAAGATCAACCCGAAAAACAAACCCCTTAGTGGTCGAATTTCTCAAAATCCCGTCATGGTGAGCATTTACGTCCTAAAAAGGAACCCGATGCAAAATTTGAGGCTCCTAGGACATGTAGTAACAAAGTTTCATACAAACTATCAACCCCAAAAACAACCCCTTAGGGGACGAATATCACAAAATTTCCGCCTTAGTGAGCGTTAACGTCTTAAAAAGAACCGCCATGCAAGATTTGAGACGCCTAGCACTTCTAATAACAAAGTTTCATACAAACTGTCAATCCCAAAAACAAACCCCTTGGGGGTCGAATTTCGCAAAATCCTGTCACAGATAACTCTTACGTCCTCAAAAGAACTCGTATTCAAAATTTAAACTTCCTAGCACTTGTAGTAGCGAAGTTTCATACAATATATCAACCCCAAAAACAACCCCTTAGGGGCCGAATTTCGCAAAATCCGTTCTTAGTGCTCACCTACGTGGTATAAGGAGGGCTTATGCTAAATTTCAAGTTTCTAGGCCCAGCGGTTTGGGCTGTGCGTTGTCAGATCAGTCAGTCAGTTTTGAATTTTATATATATAGATTGCACAGAATACTTTGAACATCATCCTCCATTGAAATCCACAGACAACATAAAAAAAGCGCGAAGCGCGGCAAATTCAAATGAATGAAATGTCATTTCATTACACGTATACAATTTTATGTCATTAAAAGTCATACCTATTATAACTCGTAAAACCAATGCAAATAGGAAATAAAAATTATGCGATGTAAGTGATCGCTAAAAATACCTTTATTAAAGAAAAGTAATAATTATTAACAAAATATATTTAGAATCAAAGGTTGTTAAATCCTGGAAAACGCCCATAGGCGTCTTCAGCACCTAGAAAGGATTTCGCAATTTTTTTTATAGTTAAAATTCTGGAAACTGTGAGCACTACTTTGTGCATTTAAAAAAAATAGCACCTATTGCAAAATTTTACTTTTTATGGCTGGTTTTTGCCAAGATACAAACAATTGTAAAAAAAACGCCGATAGGCGTACTCCGCACCTGAATATGAAATAAAAAAACGCCGATAGGGGTCTGCCGCAACGAATGGGTTACTATCTTATATTTGGTCTTTGACATGGTATATTTCATTAATTATTTATTTATTTATAACTAAGTTGTTATCCACAAAATAGTGCTCAATTTTAATGTTGACTCATGTACAATTCTTTTTACGAGTATATTATTATTTTGATATTAATATAAAATGACATTGTAATGTTAACATTCCAGGTTGTATGATGTATTTGTATTGTTTAACAAAAGTTTTATATGTCTTTAGATTATTGTTTTATTTGAATCACATAGCATACCACAGTGCCCTATGGTCTTTACAAATGAGTGTAAGAAAATAATTATTTGGTTAATATCAAAAGGTTCTGATGCCGCAAAATACCACCTTTGAATAAAAAAAAAGGTTGCACTCCAGGAGTGCCGGTAGAAGTGAAAACTTTTTTGTTACTATGTTTTATTTTTAATTTGAATGACGTCTTACCACAGAATATATAATAGTACCTAAAGGCACAGAAGGCTTACTCCCAAAAAGAAAACAAACAAATGTAAAATCTATGCAAGAAAGAATAGAGTCCATTTTTACTTGCACCTGCATCACCCACCTACTTTTATAATAGCATAAACTTCCCGTGCGCAAGCAAAAATGAACTGAATAGTGACGCGCGAGAGTTCATTTTAGTTTATCTGACGCCACCGACATTAAAAGGTTACTGTCGGTCAAGCTCAATAGGGTTGCGACTCGCGAGTTTGGGCAGAGTTAGGTTGGAATACGTATTTTATGCATTGTTTAATTATATATATATTTATGTTAATTAATATTAACATAAATATATATCACTCCTCATTACCTCCTTATAAAATTAACTTATAAATCTAACAAACCTGCGGTCTTTGTTTACATCAAATATCAAAAATTTTAAAACGTTGTCAGACAGAAACAAAAAGATTAGTTCCGTTTCAATCCGTTCTGGCCAAGCTGTAGTCATAACTTTAAAGATCGATTGTTATCGTTTACGGCAAAATAGGTAACTAGTCCTTATCATTTTCATTTCATTCATTTCATTGTCACAGGCCCCGTGTTGCGTGTCTTTGTAGGTAAGTAGGTAAAAAAGTCGCGAAAAGAATTACGATCGCTGTCCTTGAATGCGTAGTGTAGCCATTTTCTGAGTTTGAACGTGTCTAAACAATAACGTAAACATCTTCCTACTTTCTACCGATCATAATTCGACCTACCCGTATTTAGATTCTAAGGTGAGTGAGAGTGATGTCAGGTTTGATAATCGTCTATTTTATTTATCTTGGTCGTCTTGTAGGCCAAATTTGTAAACTACCTAATCATGCTTAACTGATTATGATTACTAGCCGGTACTTGAATGACATTAATAAGCACGCCACAAGCAGGTAGATAGTTTTTTGATCATTATTAAATGTGTACTACATAGATAAATATTCACTTTTTTTCTTACCTTTCGAAATCACGCGGTAGTGTGTGAAACGTGAGGCTCCTATCACTGTCATTATTTAAAGAACCAAACGTTATGCAGTATTTTTTTTCTTCATCATAAATATTTTTTTTAAACTCATGCGTAAATTCAACCAAACACCAAACTTTAATATTATATAAGTAAGCGCGTTCGTAGTGGGCGGCACGCGGCAACCGA
Organism: Agrotis segetum; assembly: GCA_036375495.1. NCBI lineage: Eukaryota > Metazoa > Arthropoda > Insecta > Lepidoptera > Noctuidae > Agrotis > Agrotis segetum. The sequence continues at coordinate 5,889,047 of JAQSVV010000031.1, forward strand.
CTAAATGTCCACTCCGAAGTGGTTCCCGCCAATGCTTGCAGTTTTATACCTACACTGCGGAGTGAGCCAGGCCTGGTCTTACTCATTTTCGATCAGGGTCACGTGACCCTGACGCGAGTTTTGGTCACGTGACCCTGACGCGAGTTTTAAATTTTTTACCCATTACAGAAAAAGTGTACAACGCCGCTAAAGAAGTTTTCACTTCAAAAAATAGTAAAAGTTGTTCGTTACTATGTGCTGAAACTATACTTATACTAATTTCTTATTATTTATCTATGTAATTTTTATTTATTGTTCGCTTATAGTTTTTATTAAATTCTTCTAAGTAATTTGTAGGTTCTGAATCGAGTTTATAAAGTTTATGAATTATAAAAGTGATCATAATTATCTTCAATGTAATGAAATTACATTGAAGAAATCAATTTAGTTCTAACTCTAATAATTTAAAACCAATTTGAGTATTTGATTACAGATCAAATACTCAAAATGGTTTTAAATGATTAAGTATTATGAGTATTGTGTGTAAAAACAGGTGGTTCAGTCAATTTAAATTGGCAGGTACTGGGATCAGTAGAATGTAACCCGATTCAAATAAAATCACAAAAAATTATGTTATATTTAAAACATTTATTTAATTTTTAAATTAAATGTTAAAATACTGTTTGTTCAGAAACATCTTAGAGACGACATAAATACTTAAACATAATATTAAAAAATAAAACTTAAGAAAACAATTATCACATTTTTGAATTTAGAATTACTTTACGTAAGGCAGGGGCACTGCGTGGTGGTGGCCATGGCCAGAATGATGATGGCCTTTTACATTACGCTCCAATTCTTGGGTGGTCTGAACATTTTCGGGCAATTTGAACTCTGTCGTTACTTTGTTTGCTGGCGTTGTTGAGGGACCTTCACTGGTTAGTGGAACTACACTAGGTACAGACTTCTCCTGTCCTACATTCTTCTCAGTAGAACTTGACCCCTCGGCTTTAGGAGTTGTTGGTTCGTCATCAGTGACTGGTACAAACTTAGGTTCATACTTCTCTTGTCCAACAGTCTTCTGTGTAGTACCTGAGAGCTCGCTTTTAGGAGTTGTGTGTTCGTCATCGCTTTTAGGAGTTGTGTGTTCGTCATGAGTCAACTCTTTAGGAAAAGCTGGCACAACGGGTTCCTTGGTAGCTTGACGGATTTTCCTGTTCTCTTCTTCATCTCTGAAGTTGATCAGGTCATCGCTTTCAGCTTGGGGCATGACGGGAATAACTTGCTGACTGTCATCTTGTTCAGGTTTCTGTGTTTTGTTACTGAAGATAGTGTCAAGTGCTTTCTTCAAATTTTCGTCCATTTCCGGTTGCACAGTTTTGTTAGCCTTGTCGTTGACTTTGGCGTCTTTAGTAACATCAACGACTACTGGTGTAGGGACTGTTGACTGGTCCTTGGTCTTCTGTTCTTGAGTGTCGCGGTTCAGTCGCGTTTGGTCCTTGCCTACCAAAGCTGGGTTGATTTTCTGTTGGTCGTCTGTGTTCACTTCGGTCGTAGAGGCCGTTGGTGCTGGGGCTCCAATAAAGGTGTCACCACCATCCTTAGGTTCCTGGTTTGAGTTCACGTTCAAGTCCTTAAGCACTTGAGGGTTCTGCGTATCAATTCCGGTAGATACAGGGTGGTTTGGGAATAGCGCTGGCTCTTGAGGGTTCTGTGTCTCCTGTGTTTCATCGGATTCAGCAGCCAACACTTTAACGCTGAAGTCGAATCCTCTGAAGACAGCCGGACTCTTCAGTTCAAGTGTAACGTTCCTCTGTCCTAGTCCTCCTTCAATCACTGTAGCTTCTCCATCCTTCTCTGGCCGGTTGTCAGTGACAATTATACTGGTGATGACTTCGTCGGTGGTGTTTGTAGCGTTCACAGTCAGGAGCTTCACCTGTCTCCAGATCGCTGGGCTGGCGGTTATATTCTGTTCGAATATTACTTTACCGCCTTCGGTACCCAAGCTGACGTCTGCGGCGTAAGCCACAGCCACGCAACCGAACACTGCAAGTACTTTGACGAACATCTCGGATGTTTACAAACGACTGATGCAAATGACGAATCTCAATGCTTATATAGAACGTCGGGTTAAGGAAAAACCTCAAAATGTAAGTCATCTGGTCGGCTAATATTTTTTTATTACCATACATTAAAATCTTCCTACAGGAAAATACGGCTTGATGAAGTACAGTCAATAACAAAGCAATGAACTCAGACCACAATATTACGTTTAAATTATGAGTCAGGTCAGATTATCAAATTTTTCCTCTCATGGTCTCCTTTGTTTGAATATTTCTTATTAGCTAATGAGAAACCCTTATGCCTACATAGGGTCATACATGTTTCTAAGAGTTCTTAGCTTAGATATTGACTATTATGAAGAGTTACATACAAGAAATGAAACAAATTAGTTCACTTACGGAAACTGGATCTAGTTTGTCCTACAAGGTGAACAGGCGACCACTTAAACCGTAAGTTACATTCAGGGAAAACCGGATATATGGACTTGAGACGGTACGTAGGAAGTGGTCTAATAAGCTAATAAGAAATAGTAAATACCCTTTTTCATTTCTCATACTCGGAAAGTAGTGTTTGTTTGATCAGAGCAGCGGGTCGAAAACGATGCTTCCCTCCCTTGGGCGGGAAAGACTAATAGTAATTGCTTCCCTCCCTAGGGCGGGAATGAATTTTAAAAATAGAACTAAAATTGGTTATTTAGTCGGCTATAATTTTTTTTTACATAATTAAGAAAAATCATCATCTTCCTGCCCTTATCCCATTTTACTTGGGGTCGGCGCAACACGTTTTTTTCTATTCTCCTCTATCACACGTCATAGTATCATCTACTCCTTTTTCTTTCATATCATTCCTTAGACAATCCATCCATCTCTTCTTTGGCCTTCCTCTTCCTCTCCATCCATCAACATTCATACTCATCACTCTCTTAGTCACATGACTGTCATGACTGTCATAATTAAGAAAAATATCGATTAAAAAAAAAATGTTGCGGTCTTGCGAGTGTATACGGCCAATGTGAATTAAAAAAAAAACCTATTAAAGTGGGATGGTCCGCGGCGGTGGCGCGGGCGGTGTGTTCCATATTTAAAATTTTAATTAAAAAAGACTATTAAATAGGTAGGTACTACTCATGTTATTACTAGGTATCAATAAATATTTTAGAAAAACTACTATTTTTTACTTTCCTTATATTTGAAATGAAAAGTAGAGTGTTTAACACGGGTGAAAGTCATCAATTCCCACTCGGACTATAGCCGCCCTCGCTTCGCTCGTGCGTCTAAATACCTCGTATGGGAATTGATTTCTTTCCACCCTTGTATAACAATCTACTATTCCTTCATAATAGAACCATTTTCGTTGCGTTAATTGACACTATCTATATCTGCCTGTACTTTAGTTTATTTAAACCGGAAAAAGGAGGAGATTATTTACAGACTCAAAACAAAGGTTGAAGTGCTTCAGAAATGTCGTGGTTTTGGGGTTTTACTCCAGTGTTTACGCATAATGTCACTAGAAACGGGTAGTCGAGGGAAAAATAGACCTTAATAGAATGTAGTAAGATTTCTATCGCCCTAAACTGGCGATGTTTAAAATTAGAAAGGTACCTATATTTTCTAGTTTTCAGTCGTTTATAGCTAGGCTACTCGTACCAAGAAGTCTTAAAGCGAGAGTGTGGGAAAGAGACACTGTGGGAAAGGATAGAGGTATACAAGTCGCCTAGAGCCACCTCGATCCCACAGTGGAATTTTACTCTCGCCTTTAAGGCCCTTCGTCCACTATAAGACTCAAGTTTCCGATACCTTACGACTTCAGTATCCAGGCGACTCTCGCAATAGAAATGCATATACGTTCGTACACATGCACGCGACGCGCGACGCCAATCGCGCGCTACCTATCTGCTGACATCGCGGCGACTTGAGTTTCCGCGATTTTCAAGATGGCGGAACAATTTATTTACCATTTTTAGGGTTCCGTAGTCAACAAGGAACCCTTATAATTTCGCCATGTCCGTCCGTCCGTCCGTCCGTCCGTCCGTCTGTCCGCAGTTTAGCTCAGAGACGCACAGTACTAGAGAGCTGTAATTTGGTGTAAATATACGGATTTGTTGTGCCAAAAAAGTGGTAAAATAAAATCTCGTAAAATATTTTTTTTTAGGGTACCTCCTGTACACGTAAATAGGGGATTACTTTTTTTTTTCTCGCGTACCCCTTAGTGTGGGGTATCATTAAATAGGTCTTTAAAAATTATTGATAGTTTCCGTTAACAATTTTTTGATAAAAAAATGCGTTTTTGAAATATTAAGCTTTAGAGTGCTCAATTTTGCTCGACTCGAGTGTCCCCCCCCTCTACCAGCTAAACGGTTATGTTTGGGGGTATGAAAAAATTCACAATAGTAGTATATATAACGAAGTTCAAAAGAAAATTATCATGACTAAGTAGGCTTTACAATTTTACGAGTAATAGTCGACCAACTTATAAAATGTACTTGGATAAAATATTTCCTAAACAAAATGTATCGGAGAACATGCTCTTCAACTGCAAATGTAAGTTTGTCAACTTTATTTTTACAGCTTTAATAGGTACCTATGTTTTACGGTATGTTTTTAGGGACAGGTAGGTTTTTATCGTCAACTATTTTTAACTGACTTCAAAAGAAGGAGGAGGTTCTAAATTCGTAGTATTTTTTTTTTATGTATTTTCCCCGATTTCTCAAAGACCTCAGCGAATCAGTTTAGTTAGTTCGCATAAGTGTTTTGATGGGCAACTACGGAACCCTACACTGTGCGTGGCCCGACACGCACTTGGCCGGTTTTTAATTTTATTCACAGAATAAAGGGTTCCGTAGCATATTCTTGAATCATTTTTGGAAAGTAATTATTTTAAAACGATAGAAAAATATTTACAATCCTCTATCAAATCATAATTTTGTATGCAGTTTTATTAAAAAGTTGGGAGAGATGGTTTTTTTTCTATTTTATTGAATAAAAATTTTAAATTATGTTATAGTATTTGGATTTGGATTAATGTTAGGTTCCCAGGAAATTAACTGTGAAGGACGGACTGTCACACGACTGATCTTATAAAGATTCCGTTTTTTTTTTGAACCTTCGGAACCCTAAAAAATATACTTTGATTGTGACAGTCATGTGTCAGCCATTTTATAAATTCATATTCTTGACCACCCATCATGACCTTTTGATGCGGCGCTAGTGTCTATGTCGTTACATCAAATTGCATTATAAAAATTTAGTACCTCGAATTTTCCGCAGGTCATGAGTAGTGGCGAAACTCTAGTATCGGAAACTTGCGTCGCCTCGTGTACGAAGGCTCGTACACGAGGCGACGCAAGTTTCCGATACCTTACGATTTTGGTATCCAGGCGACTATCGCAATACAAATCCATAGAGGCTCGTACACAGGTCGCGTCGCCGACTCTAGTCGCTCGCTACTCATCTATCAAGATCGCCGATACCCAAGTCTCCGCGATTTTTAACCGACGAAAAATTTTATCTATTATTTTCAAATTTATTGTTAAAGTATCTGAGGTAGAAAAATATCCTTGTTTGTATCATTACAATTAATAATAATAATATTCCACAACTATCACACAACGCCATCTCGTCCCGAGCTAAGCAGAGCTTGTGTTATGGTTACTAAACAACTGATAAACATACTTATATATTTCTAAATACATAAATATAATAGATAAATTACACCCAGACACAGAACAAGATCGTGCTCATCAAACAAACATTTGTCCTGGGTGGGAATCGAACCCACGTCCTCCGGCATAGCAGTCAGGGTCACTAACGACTAGACCAACAGGCTTGTCAAATTCAAAAGAATATTCTAATAGATAATTAGCATGGAATAAGCTTTTTTTTAAGTGGTAAAATCATCGTATTAAATGAGTCCTCCCACCCCGGGCAGGGCGGGAGGGACTGTCAGACTCGTACTAACTAAAATCCACAGTGTCCTTCAATGGAACCTAACAAAACGATAGCGCGATCTAACTCGACGACAGCGCCATCTATCGAGCATGGTGTCAAACTTTTTGCACTTTTATAAATTATTATGGTTTCGTTACAAACATTACTACTTTAACCCAGCTTCGTCATGTACTTGCACATACGACAAAAATAAAGTAATTAAGAAAACGAAAACGTTAAAAAACCTATTCAAATCTGAAAGAAACCACGGTCATCATCATAGCAGTACCACAGTCTAATAATCCTACAGTCGTCCGACGAAGACGTCTAGACAGGGCAATCGTGCGGGGTGTGAGAGGTGAGACGCGGGTAAGCCGAGCCCAACTTGGGAACAAAACGATGTTCCTATGTTGGGCTCTATCATTCAGGGCTATCGCGTGTGACGTGCGTATTTATTTTTATTTGTTCATTTAAAATGGCCGACCCGCGCACGCCTTTTTTTTTAATAGGTTTTTGCACAGGGCATCTGTTTGGAAATTCTACTAATATTATATTTATATGACTGTGTTATAATTTGTATGTCCCATAACAAGATGGTGGACTTTTTTTATTAATTACCAAGGGTGAATTTCGAGATGGCGCACGTATTTTAATTTACCAAGTACGGGTATCAATTTTGAGTTTATTAGGGGTCCTTGTTACAAAAAAGCCATCCTTTTTGAAATCCAAGATGGCGGAGGTCATTTTCTTATAATTTGATATGTGTGTCAATTTCGAGGTAAATTGGGGTGCTTGTAACGAAAAAGCCATTCTTTTTGAAATCCAAGATGGCGGACGCCGTTTTTTTCTTAGAATTTGATATGGGTGTCAATTTCGAGGTTAATTGGGGTGCTTGTAACGAAAAAGCCATCCTTTTTGAAATCCAAGATGGCGGACGCCGTTTTTTTCTTAGAATTTGATATGGGTGTCAATTTCGAGGTTAATTGGGGTGCTTGTAACAAAAAAGCCATTCTTTTTGAAATCCAAGATGGCGGACGTCATTTTTTCCTTAGAATTTGATATGGGTGTCAATTTCGAGGTTAATTGGGGTGCTTGTAACGAAAAAGCCATTCTTTTTGAAATCCAAGATGGCGGACGCCGTTTTTTTCTTAGAATTTGATATGGGTGTCAATTTCGAGGTTAATTGGGGTGCTTGTAACGAAAAAGCCATCCTTTTTGAAATCCAAGATGGCGGACGCCGTTTTTTTCTTAGAATTTGATATGGGTGTCAATTTCGAGGTTAATTGGGGTGCTTGTAACGAAAAAGCCATTCTTTTTGAAATCCAAGATGGCGGACGCCGTTTTTTTTCTTAGAATTTGATATGGGTGTCAATTTCGAGGTTAATTGGGGTGCTTGTTACGAAAAAGCTATTCTTTTTGAAATCTAAGATGGCGGACGTCATTTTTTCTTTAGAATTTGATATGTGTGTCAATTTCGAGGTTAATTGGGGTGCTTGTAACGAAAAAGTCATTCTTTTTGAAATCGAAGATGGCGGGCGTCAATTTAAATGTATTACGCCAAATCCGTGATAAATTGGGGTGCTGGTTACGAAATGCCATCTAAATAACTTAAATCTGTCTCGAGCTGGTCCTATAGTAAAAGTTGTTCATTTTGGTAGTCTGTAGCAATTTTTTTTTCACATGTATGTAAGTACCCTTTTGGTTAGAATATACTTATTATTTATTAATTTGTATTGTATTTATGATATTTATTTATTTGGAAGTTAAAATTAAAAAAAAATCGCAGTCCACGTCGTCAGTGTCACATAGTAACTATTTATCAAATGCATCAGTTCAATTTTTAAATCTCTTAGTATACGTCTTATCTGCATTTTTTATTTTCATTCAACTTCTTAATAATACATGCAGTAAAGAGGGGGTTAAAACTTGTTTTCATTATTATATAAGTGTTTAATATTGTTTTCATTATAATTCTGCCATCCATGTTGATCTGCAATAAATAAATAATTTCATAAATATTCTTTACTTGTGACAACCCTGGCCGATGCATAACTGTCTAGACGATGTCGGCATTTTACCCGAGATCAAAGGCGTCGTCCTACTGTATGATTTCTATACTGTGGCAGTACCCTGTCAGCGTTCCAGTGCAAATAAAAGAAAACTATAAAAAAAAAAAGGTTGCACTCCAGGAGTGCCGGTAGAAGTGAAAACTTTTTTGTTACTATGTTTTATTTTTAATTTGAATGACGTCTTACTCATTTTCGATCAGGGTCACGTGACCCTGACGCGAGTTTTGGTCACGTGACCCTGACGCGAGTTTTAAATTTTTTACCCATTACAGAAAAAGTGTACAACGCCGCTAAAGAAGTTTTCACTTCAAAAAACCTAGAAAAAAATTGAATAAACCTCTAAAAAACAACTGAAACACGAAAAAAGAAAAATTCTATGTTTACCTGGGGATTGAACCCATGGTCACCACCTTGAGAGTCAAAGCTTGAACAAATCGAGCTACCTTGTAGCCGGTTGGCGCGGCGAAATTATGAACCATATTCTTTCTAGATTGATTTTTTCCTCTATAAGCGCCAATTTTTAATTTCAAAAATTTGAAAAAGGAATGCGCTCGTCATTTTTAAAATAGAAGCATTTTAATTTATGTTATAAGATGAACATTTTGTGTTTTGTACAATGTATTATTTAAGGTTGAATATAGAATGGTGGCCGAATAGACGATTTGAGTCTTACGACTCGAGTCGCCGCTGTGTACGGATCACGCGCGACTGGAGTCGCGCGACTTGGGTATGCGACTGGAGTATCGGATACCGGAGTTTCCTAATGTACGAAGGGGCTAACACGTCATGAAAGGCCATCAGGGAGCCTATCATGAACTCTTAAAGCGTGAGTCTTTAGGCTGTGGAAAAGAGATAATAAGACGACGATTGTAACGTTGTGGATTACCAACGTTGCATTTCAAAACTATAAATAATTCATTAATATAAATTTGTAGGTATCTAGTAAATATTCTTGAATTACGTCGAGACAAAAAGTAATTTATAGGTGGGTAGTTCTAAACTGGTAGTAACAGTTGACTGTGGAATGTTCTAGCTGCGGATAAGTGAGTGGTAATGCTTATGCTGTCTCACTCTCACGCGTGCAAAGTCCAATTCCCCTTCTCTTTGAGCGAGGCATTTTGTAGCAATCAGCTGGGACTTAAAACATTACCGCGAACGCTGGACGTAGTAGTAGACGTAGTTCCTCACTATATTAGGACTATCTAATTTTACTCGTCCCAGACTTAGACAGTTTTTTTAGTCAAATAATAAATACCTAATTATTATTTAAATTCTGTGTAATAACCCCGGCTTAAGGGGAACAAGATTGGGGTTTAAAATACCCATCCTCAACGTTCGTTGAGTTCGACAGTGACTCACGCTACCGAACGTTCGAGGCCTGCGCACATACAGCACCTAGCCGCACACCGCTGACCAGCCGGCGCATCCACCATCCTGTCCCTGGGGTCTCTCTCACCTCGGGACAACTCCTCGCCCATCGCGTCTCTGCACCACGCGATAAGCCAGGACAGTACTTAGTGCGCCTACTTCCACGGAGCGATTAAATACCAAGTGGCGGCTGTGAACCACGACCTTAAATAAATATTATTGTAAACGTTGGTGGGTTCTTTTATTTTAACCCACCGCTAACCGTTACAAATAAGACGACGCTGGCGCTAGACGACTTGTATAGCTCTGTCTCTTTCGCACAGCCTAAAGTGGATCGCGTTAAAAGCTCGTGGTAAGGCCTCTGGTTGTGCCATACTCAGCCAGAGTGTCGAATTGTATAGAAATAGCTTTGTTACCTTAGTGGAATGTTGGAAGAAACATCGTGGTTATAAATCAATCTAGGGTGTCATAATTTAAACTATTGGGGAAACTACCTTTTAATAAGGAAAGTTTAGAAAGAATTGGTCGGCTACTTATGGGAAAGTAACTAATTAAAGGAAAATACTTAGATCACTGTTCTATATGTGTCTCGAAGTGTTAGTCAGAGGTCTAGGTATAAATACTACGGCATAGTTTATGTGTCAATCATCTTTTAGTAAAAAACTTCGAGTTCTTATTCATCACCCGTTTTTATAATAATAAAGGAAATGTTGAAAGGTTTTAAGTCAGATCTTTGCCCACCACTGAAAAAGATAGTTACCTACCTACAAAAAAATAAAATATCCTACATATTCCTGCTGCTTTACCTAAGATATATAATAAGAAAAACTATTATGTCTAACTAACTAATGACTGTCTGTAAATTTTTTCGCACTAATCGAAGTACTAAGGTAGAGTCTAATTCTTAAACTAGGTAGGTAGTGCAAAGTCTCAAAAATGAGGTACCTAAGTACGTTAACCGGCCCAGGAATTACGGAGAAACAGGAGTAGAATACTTAAAAAAAAAACAAACTGTTCCTTTTGAAAAAGGGAAAAAAACAAAGCATTCAATTTTCATCTCAACTGTACAGTAGATACTAGCAAAACGACGTGACATCTATCAACAAGTGAATCTAAACGCGCACGGAATCACGATTACAATACGTGTGATACGTGTCAATTTTGAATTAAGGATATCCTACGCAGTGAGTAAGTAAGCACGTCAGACATGAAATGACTAATACGTACAAACAAACAGGGTTTAAACAAAAAACCAGAAATGTTCGCGTCGGACTCGAGAACGAAGGATTTCCTAAAGTTTCCATTAAAATGGGTTTCTCGAATGATCAAGTAAGTCTTCATAGGGCATGGCATGGGTACCGAACTATTTTTACAAAATAGTTTCTGCAGCAAGAACTCAAGGATCATAACTTGAATTTTAATACTGCATCGAACAAAAAAGAATCATCAAAATTCGTTCACCTTGTCATAAGTTATTTATCCAGGTAAATAAAATACAGTCGAATTTAGCCCTCCTATGAGGGTGTAAAGTCGGTTTAATAAAAAAAACATACCGTCGAATTGAAAACCTCCTCCTTTTATGAAGTCGATTAATAGTTATTTGTGCAACAAGAGAGCAAAGTCGTTTTTTGCTGCGAGTGCTGATTTTGAATCTTGAGCAAGCGAAGGATTCAAGGATTGAATCACGAGCGTAGCGAGTGATTCTAAAGTTGAATCCTGAGTGTGGCGAGAGATTCAAAGGCACGAGATGCAAAAAACTTTGCTCTCGTGTAACACACATAACTTTTCACTTCAGCAGCGAGAACACTTTAGGAGATAAAATAATAAATAGGAATAGATTAAAATAACTTTTTTTTTAAAGTAGCTTTCAACAATAAGTAAATACTCCGCATTGTAGATAATCGTCTCGTCTGTGATAAATCTAAAAAATAAGATAGCAACACCGTCTCCGAAAAACTGCTTGCGCCCATTTGTTAAGTCTCCATTCATTGAAGACATGGTATGGTTTCAGATATTTAGTTAGAATTAGGAAATTTAATTCTGCATTAATAATTTGTTGTTTTAAATGGTTATGTTAAAATAAGTACTGTTCTCGTCGCTAGTTTTACGCATTTTTTTTTTTTAACTTATTCAACTCTTTACGCCAGCCATGAAACTTTATTCCCGCTCTTTTATTTTTAAATTAAGGCGTGTTCGGAAATAGCACCCATAATATTTTATTATTCAAAATATTTATTAACATAAATTGAAACTAGAAATAAATATTTACAGTAAATGCTTATTTTCATTTAAATACAGCAATAAGTTAAAAATTCAATAAAATACATTCGAAGACATTATTATCTTTTTGCATTTCTTTGGTTAGTACAAATTTCTGAACGTGTTTGTCTTTGAGACCAAATTCAAAATCGGAACTTCGAAAGGGCTGGTGTTTGTCTCTCTCTCTTTCTATTGGCGGGAAAGAGATAGAGTGTTAATGTTTCGAATTGTATGATTAACTCAAGGCTGAATATGATATTCGCGGCTTTTTTTAAAACAAAAATTAAAAAGCTACTTTGTCTCACTAGTGAGCAAAATCGCATTTTGCTCACTGATTTCAGGCAGCAAAACCTACATGTTTGAGCTACTGAAGTGAAAAAAGAATTTATTTTATTAAAAGGTTTTATTAAACTTGTTTTGTTTTAGAAGAATACAGAATCGTTTCCTCTTAAGAGAAATCCTCTACTAATAGCAACTTTTGTAGAATAGATGAACAATTACTTTTTGAAGTGAAAACTTCTTTAGCGGCGTTGTACACTTTTTCTGTAATGGGTAAAAAATTTAAAACTCGCGTCAGGGTCACGTGACCCACTCGCGTCAGGGTCACGTGACCCTGATCGAAAATGAGTAAGACGTCATTCAAATTAAAAATAAAACATAGTAACAAAAAAGTTTTCACTTCTACCGGCACTCCTGGAGTGCAACCTTTTTTTTTTTTTTCTTAAAAAGTGCGTTCCATAAAACCAAGATTACAATAAAATAATGAAAATGTTTTGTGCAACTCAAAACATTACTAGAGGACAACAGGACTAAGAGGAATAAAGCCATAGAGCTTTTAAGGTAGATACCTAAATTATGCCATTTAACTATTCAAATACATTTTCCTAGCATGACTCCATCGTCATTAAGAGCGTAGTCAAGAGCTAATGAAATCATACAAGGTACAACAACTAATGTGTCAGAATGCCTAAAGTGCAAGTTCGTAAACGGTAGGAGTACGCTCGCTGCGTAGTTCATTTTTCAATAGTAGTTTCCACAAAAGCATTATTGAAAAATGAATTATGTATAAAAATCGAGGTCATTCGGTCATGGAAACTTAAAACATATTTTCAATAGCGAGCGCAGCGAGCTCGAAAATTTATAGATTTCTGGACTATGAAAAGCCAAATCTACAAAGAAGATTGAACGCAGAGTACTCTAAAAGTTAAACGTTTCCGTAGTACGACAAAACAAGTTTTAATCTAAAAGCGAGATAAAAAAAGACTTGAAGAGTGAGCGCGGCATGTGACAGTAAATCTACTATTTCTACACCAACATAAGACAAGTTTTCATTGAAATGTGACCTAAAAAAGTTGACTTCTTTTTACCTTCACAAGCATACCCTTCATTAATGGGCGAGCGTAGCGAGGCGGAAAAACTTTAGCATATTAAATTGAAATAGAGCTTGATAAATGTAAGGTTCTCAACTTTTAACCACTCCTCTAGAGAAGCTTCGCGTCTCGCGACCCCCCTGAAGAGGCTTAGCGACCCACAGGTTGAAAAACCCTGGACTAAAGGATTTACAATAAAACAAACAAAATAAAAACCAAACCCGTGCGGAGCCGGGACGGGCCGCTAGTTGTATATTATAACAATGTGTTCTACTTATTATCTAGTTATTAAAAATCAATAAAAGGTAACCCAAAGCGCTTTACGTTGGGGTTTTTGAGTCGAAGCGACTGCTGTAGTAATGAAATGAGAAAGAAGGTCGCATGAAGTTGTGACAAAAACAAAGTTTTTCGGCTTACAG